>CM056993.1:205994565-208924565 GCA_029891345.1 Dryococelus australis | reverse complement strand
TTGCCTCACTCTCTCTGTAGCAAATGCCTGCATGCACCCCTTACACACCTGACGAAAGGGGAAGCAGTTAATTAGCAACCAGCATGACATTCTTTCACCTTTTATCTTTGCCTCACACTCTGTGGAGCACGGGCTTGCGTCCTTACATTATACACCTTACGAGAAGGGATGCAGTTAACTAACAACCAGCATGACATCCTCACATCCGATTACTTTACCTCACTATCTGCAGCACTTGCTTTCTCGCAATTCACACATTACAAGAGGAGAAGTAGTTAACTAGCAACCAGCGTGACATCCTTACAGTCTTTTATTTGCCTCACTCTCTCCTTAACATGCTTGCTCTCTCCCCTTGCACACTTGTCAAGATGGGAAGCAGTTACCTACCATCCAATGTGATTCCTCTCATCCTTTTTTTTTTTTTGCCTTACTCTGAAACCAATGCTTGTTTCCTATCCCTACACATCTTTCGAGAGGGGAAGCTGTTACCTAGAAACCAGAAAGACATCCACACATCCTTTTTCATTGTCTCAATCTCTCTGCAGGTCGTGCTTGCTTCGTCCCCTTACATACCTGATGAGGGGGTAAGTAGCCATATAGCAACCAGTGTTAAACACTAGCGATCTTCTCCATTGCCTCATTCCCTCTGCAGAATGTTCTTACTCCCTCCCCATGTACACCTGACAAGAGGGGAAGCAGTTACATATCAACCAACATGACTTATTTACATCCCTTTTTTTGCCTCACTCTGCAGCATATGCTTGATCGCTCTCCCGCTCTCCCTACACACCTGACGACAGGGGAAGCAGTTAACTAGCAACCAGTGAGACATCCTCCCAGCCTTTCTCTTCGCTAAACTTTTCATCTAGCACCTGCTTCATCCCACTTCTTTCACAGCCCACGAGAGGGATGCTGTTACCTAGCAACCAGAAAGAAATTTTCACATCGTTTTTCATTTCCTCACTCTCTATGCAGCTCATGGTTGCTTGGTCCCCTTACATGCCTGACGAAAGGGTAAGTAGCTAACTAGCAAGCAGCGTGAAAACCTCACGACCTTTTTTCATTGCCTCACTCCCTCTGCAGCACATGATTGCTACCACCCCTTACACATCTGACAAGAATGTAGCAGTTGCCTACATACCAGTGTGACATCCTCTAATCGTTCTCTTTGCCTCTCTCGCTCTCTGCACTACATCTTTGCTCCCTCCCTTAAACACATGACAAGAGGGGAAGCAGTTAAATAGTAACCAGCGTGACATCCTCAAAACATTTTTTCTTTGCCTCACTCTCTGCAGCATGGGCTTGCTTCCTCCTCTTGCACACCTGTTGAGAGGGGAAGCAGTTAACTTGCAACCAGCAAGAGTTCCTTATATAATTTTTCTTTTCGTCATGCTCTCTATGCCATGTGCTTGCTCATTCTACTTACACTCATGACGAAAGGGAAATAGTTACATATTAACCAGCATAACATCTTCTCGTCCTTTCTTTTTGCCTCACTCTCTCTGCAGAAAATGCTTGCTTCCCCCCTAAGAACACCTGACGATAGGGGAAGCAGTTAACTAGCCTCCAGTGTGCCAGACTCACATCCTTTCTCTTTGTGTTACTCTCTCTTCACCACGTGCTTGCTCCCACTACATACAAGCCTGACGAAAGGGGAACAAGTATATAAGTATAAGTAAGTATACAAGTATACAAGAATACCTTCTCATCCTTATGCTTTGCATCACACTCTCTGCAGAAAATGCTTGCTTCCCCATTATGCACACCTGACACCAGGGGAAGCAGTTAATTAGCAACCAGCATAACATTTTCACAATCTTTCTATATGTGTAACTCTCTCTGCACCACAAGCTTATTTCCTACAATTACACCCCTTACAAGAGGGGAAGCAATTACCTAGCAACCACCGTAACAGATTCACATTCTTTCTCTTTGCCTCACTCTCTCTACACCAAATGCTTGCTACCACCACATACACACCTGACGAGAGAGGATGCAGTTACCTAGCATCGAGCATAACATCCTCACATACTTTCTCTTTGCCACAATATTTCAGCACGTGCTTACTCCCTTATCTTACAAACCTGATGAGAGCATTTTTACTCTTTACACTTGACAAGAGGGGATGCAGATAACTAGCTATCAGCGTGACATCCTCACATTTTTTTCTTTGCCTCTTTGCAGGATGTATTTCCTCCCTCCCCTTACACTCCTTACAAGCGGGTAAGCAGTTAACTAGGTACCAGCATGATATACACACATCCTTTTTCAATACCTAACTCTCTGCAACATGTGGTTGCTACCCCCCGTTACACATGTGACGAAAATGGATGCAGTTACCTACCAACCAATGTGATATCCTCACATTCTTAATCTTTGCTTCCCTCTCTTTGAAGTACATGCTTGCTCCCACCACTTACACACCTGACGAGAGAGGATGCAGTTACCTAGCAACCAGCTTGACATCTTCACATCCTTCTTCGTTGCCTTACTCTCTCTACAGCACGTGCTCTCTACTACACCTGACAAGAGGGGAAGCATTTAACTTGCAACCAGCATGATTTCCTCACATTCTATCTATTTGCCTCACTGTCTCTGCAGCATGTGCTTGCTTCTTCTCCTTGCATACCTGTTGATAGGGGAAGCAGCTACCTAGCAACAGGCAACATTTTCTCACATCCTTTCTGTTTGGCTCACATTCTCTGTAGGAAGCAAGTGCTTCCTGCCTCTTATTACACACCTGACGAGAGAAGAAAGCTGTTACCTAGCACCCAATGTTTCATCCTCACATCCATTTGCTTTCCCTCACTCTCTCTATAGCACATTCTTCATCCCTTCCACCCCTTACACACTTGTCTAGAAGGGAAGCAATTTCCTAGCAACCAGCCAGACATCCTCACAACCTTTCTCTTTGCCTCTTTCTCTCTGCACCACAAGCTTGCTCCCTCCTCTACACACGTCATGAGAGTTGAAGCAGATAACTGTTGAATATAGTGAGACCCTCACAACATTTTTTCTTTGCCTCACTCTCTGTAGCACATATTTCCACCCTCTCCTTACACATCCTTCCAGAGGGGATGCAGTTAACTAGTAACTAGCATTACATCCTCACGTCTTTTTTTTTTACCTCACTCTCTGCATGATGTGGTTGCTTTCTCCTTTTACACACCTGACGAGGGGAAGCAGGTAACTAGCAAGCAGCATGACATCCTCCCATCATTTTCATTTGACTCATTCTATATGCTGCACTTACTTTCACCCTCCACTTGCATACCAGTCAAGAGGGGTAGCAGTTATCTAGCAACCAACGTGACTTCCTCTCATCCCTTTTTTTGTGTCTCTCTGCAGCATATGCTTACTCGCATTCCCTTCGCACCTGTCGAATGGGGAAGCAGTTTCCTAGCAACCCACGTGACATCCTCACTTCCTTTCTCTTGTCTCACTCTCTCTGCACAAATTGTAGCTCCCTTACCTACACACATGACGAGAGTTGAAGCAGTTAACTAGCAACCAGTGTGACAACCTCACAAAACTTTTTTCTTTGCCTCACTCACTGCAGCACGTGCCTGCTTCCTTCACTTGCACACCTGATGAGAGGGAAGCAGTTAGCTTACAACCAGCATGACCTCCTTACAAACTTTTTCTCTGCATCCCTCTCTCTTCACCACATGCTTGCTCCCTCTACATACTAACCTGACGGAAGGGGGACTTGTTGGATAATATCCTCTCATCCTTACTCTTTGCCTCACTCTCTCTGCAGAAAATGCTAGCTTTCCCATTATACACACCTGATGACAGGGGAAGCAGTTAACTAGCAACCAGCATAACATCCTCACATCTTTTCTCTTTGCCCTACTCTTTTTGCAGCACGTGGTTACTCCCTTATCTTACACGCCTGACGAGAGCAGAAGCAGTTACCTAGCAACCACCAAGACATCCTCAAGAAATTTTTCATTGCCTCACTCTGTCTGCAGCACGTTTTTGTTTCTTACCACTACACACCTGACAATAGGGGATGAAGATAACTAGCTACCAGCATGACACCATCAGAATATTTTTTCTTTGCCTCACTCGCTGCACACCACATATTTCCTCCCCCTCCTTACACACCTTACAAGATTGGGGAAGTAGTTAACTAGCATCCAGCGTGATATGCTCACATCCTTTTTTACTACCTCACTATCTGCAGCATGTGGTTGCTTTCTGCCCTAACACACATGACGAAAGCGGAAGCAGTTACCTACCAACCACAGTGATATTCTCACATTTTTACTCCTTGCTTCACTCTCTTTGCAGTACATGCTTGCAATCAGCCCGACATACTCACATCCTTCTTTGTTGCCTTACTCCCTCTATAAAACGAACTTGCTTCCTCCCGTCTCACACCTAACAAGAGGTGAAGAAAGTTACTTAGCAACCAGTGTGACATGATTACATCCTTTCTTATTGTCTCACTCTCTCTACAGATAATTCTACCTTCCTCCCCTACATACGAGACGAGAGGGGAAGCACTTTACTAGCAACCAGCATGGCGTCCTCACATCCTATTTCGTTACCTTACTCTCTACCGCACATGCTTCCATCCTCGCAATTAACACCTCACGAAATGGGATGCAGTTAACTGGCAACCAGCCTGACTTCCTCAAATCCTTATTCTTTTCCTCACTCTCTCTGCAGCATGTGCTTACTCCCTCCCCTTACACGCCAAAAAGACATCCTCATGTACTTTTTCGTTGCCTCACTCTCTCTGCAGCTCGTGCTTGCTTCGTCCCCTTACATGCCTGACTAGAGGATAAGTAGCTACCTAGCAACCAGCTTGAAAACCTCATGACCTTTTTCAATGCCTCACACTTTCTGCTGCTCAAGCTTGCTCCCTCCCCTTACACACTTGACAAGAAGGTAGCAGTTACCTATATACCAGTGTGACATCTTCATATTCTTTTTCTTAGCCGCTCTATCTGCACAACATGTTTGCTCCCTCCCTTACACACATGTCGAGAGGAGAAGCAGTTACCTAGCAACCAGGGTTACATCCTGTCCCTTTGTCACACTTTCTCTGCAACATGTTCTTGCTTCCTCCCATTGCAAACCTGATGAGAGAAGAAGCAGTTAAATAGCAACCAACATGATATACTCACATCGCTTTTCTTCGCCTCAGTCTTGTTGCAGCACGTGCTTGAACCCTCGCCTTACACACCTGCTGAGAAGGGAAGTAACTAGCTAGCAACAAGCATGACATCCTCACATCGTCTATCTTTTGAGCATTTGCTTTCTACCTCCTCTTACACACCTGACGAGAGCAGAAGAAATTACCTACCAACCCCCAAGACATCCTCACAACCATTTTATTTGCCTCACTTTCTCTGCAAAATGTGCTTGCTTCTTACCCTTACACACCTGTCGAGAGGGGAAGAAGTTAACTAGCAATCAGCATTACATCCTCACATTCCTTTTCTCTTTTTCTGCAGCACGTGATTGTTTCCAACCCTCAGACAACTGTCAAGAGGCAAAGCAGCTACCTAGTAACCAGTATGACATCCTCACATTCTTTTTTGTTACCCCACTCTCTGCAGCACGTGATTGTTTCTGCCCCTAGACACCTGACAAGAGGGGAAGCAGTTAACTAGCAACCAGCGTGATATACTTACATCCTTTTAATTGCCTCACTCTCTCCTTAACATTCTTTCTCTCTCCCATTGCACACCTGTCAAGAGGGGAGCAATTACCTAGCAACCAATGTGATTCCTCCCATCCTTTTTTTTTTGCCTTCCTCTGAAACATAAACTTGTTCCCTCTCCCTACACATCTTTCGAGAGGGGAAGCTATTACCTAGAAACCAGAAAGACATCAGCACATCCTTTTTCGTTGTCTCACTCTCTCTGCAGGTCGTGCTTGCTTCGTCCCCTTACATACCTGATGAGGGGGTAAGTAACCATATAGGAACCAGCGTTATACCCTCGCGACCTCCATTGCCTCATTCTCTCTGCCAAATTTTTTGCTCCCTTCCCTTGTACACCTGTGAAGAGGGGAAGCAGTTACCTATCAACCGATGTGACTTATTTACACCCCTTTTTTTGCCTCACTCTGCAGCATATGCTTGATCGCTCTCCCTACACACCTGCCGAGAGGGGAAGCAGTTACCTAGCATCCAGCGTGATATCCTTACATCCCTTTGCTTTGCATCACTTTCTCTTCACCACGTGTATGCTCCCTCTACATACAAGCCTAACGAAAGGGGAACTAGTTACATAGTAACCAGGATAATATCCTCTCATCTTTTCTCTTTGCCTCACTCTCTCTACAGAAAATGCTTGCTTACAATTCATGCACACCTGTCGATAGGGGAAGCAGCTAACTAGCAACCAGTGAGACATCCTACCAGCCTTTCTCTTTGCTAAACTTTTTCTGTACCACCTGCTTCCTCCCACTTCTTTCACAGCTTACGACAGGGAAGTTATTACCTAGCTACCAGAAAGAAATTTTCACATCGTTTTTTGTTGCCTCACTCTCTCTGCAGCTCATGGTTGCTTGGTCCCCTTACATGCCTGACGAAAGGGTAAGTAGCTAACTAGCAAGTAGCGTTAAAAACTCATAACCTTTTTCATTGCCTCACTCCCTCTGCAGCACATGATTGCTACCACCCCTTACACATCTGACATGAGTGTAGCAGTTGCCTACATACCATTCTGACATGCTCGTATTCTTTCTCTTTGCCTTCTCTCTCTCTCTCTCTCTGCACTACATCTTTGCCTCCTCCCTTACACACATGACAAGAGGGGAATCCGTTAACTAGTAACCAGCGTGACATCCTCAAAACATTTTTTCTTTGCTTCACTCTCTGCTGCACATACTTACTCCCTCTTCTTTCACAACTTATTAAAGGGGAAGCAGTCGACTTGCAAACACCGTGACATCCTCACAACATTATTTTCTTTGCCTCACTCTCTGCAGCATGGGCTTGCTTCCTCCTCTTGCACACCTGTTGAGAGGGGCAGCAGTTAACTTGCAACCAGCAAGAGTTCCTTACATAATTTTTCTTTTCGTCATGCTCTCTACGCCATGTGCTTGCTCACTCTACTTACACTCATGACGAAAGGGAAATAGTTACATATTAACCAACATAACATCTTCTCATCCTTTCTTTTTGCCTCACCCTCTCTGCAGAAAATGCTTGCTTCCCCCCTAAGAACACCTGACGATAGGGGAAGCAGTTAACTAGCCTCCAGTGTGCCAGACTCAAATCCTTTCTCTTTATGTTACCCTCTCTTCACCATATGCTTGCTCCCACTACATACAAGCCTGACGAAAGGGGAACAAGTTACATAGTATCCAGCATAATACCCTCTCATCCTTATGCTTTGCAGAAAATGCTTGCTTCCCCATTATGCACACCTGACACCAGGGGAAGCAGTTAATTAGCAACCAGCATGACGTCTTCACAATCTTTCTCTATGTGTCACTCTCTCTGCACCACAAGCTTGCTTCTTACAATTACACTCCTTTCAAGAGGGGAAGCAATTACCTAGCAACCACCGTGACATATTCACAATCTTTCTCTTTGCCTCACTCTTTCTACACCAAATGCTTGCTCCCACCACTTACACACCTGTTGAGAGAGGGTGCAGTTACCTAGCAACCATCTTGACATCTTCACATCCTTCTTCGTTGCCTTACTCCCTATATAGCAAGAACTTGCTTCCTCCCCTTACACACCTAACAAAAGGGAAGCAGTTACCTAGAAACCAGTTAGACATCCTTACATACTTTCATTTTGTCTCACTCTCTCTACAGATAATTCTTGCTCCCTCCCCTGCACACTTGACGAGGGGGGAGCACTTATCTAGCAACCAGCCTGACATCCTCAAATCCTTTCTCTTTTCCTCCCTCTCTCTCTACAGCATTAGCTTACTCCCTTTTTTACGCACCTTACATAAGGTTTGTAGTTACCTACATACCAGTGTGACATCCTCATTATTTCTCTTTCTCTCTCTCTCTCTGCACCATATGTTTGCTCCTTCCCTTTCACATATGACTAGAGGGGTTGCAGTTAACTAGTAACCAGCATGATATCCTCAAAACATTTTTTATTTGACTCACTCTCTGCATCGCACATTTCCTCCGTCTCCTTACACAACATTCGAGAGGGGAAGCAGTCAACTAGCAACCAGAGTGTCATCTTTACATTCCTTCTCTTTGCCTCACTTTCATTGCAACATATTGTTGCTTCCTCCCCTTGCAAACCTGTCGAGTGATGATGCAGTTAAATTTCAACAACCAGATATACTTACATCCTTTTTCTTCGCCTCACTCTCTTTACAGCGAATGCTTGATCCCTGGCCTTACACACCTGTCAAGAGTTGTTGATGTTATCTAGCAAACCGCCTGATATGCTCATAGCCTTTCTCTTTCCCTCACTCTCTCTGCAGCACATGCTTGCTTCTTACCCATACACACTTGTCGAGAGGGGAACATGTTACCTTGCAACCCGCATGACATCCCCACATTCGTTTTCTTTATCTCACTCTCTGCAGCACTGAATTTTTCCCGCATCTTAGACACCTGACAAGAGGGGAAGCAGTTACCTAGAACCCAGCATGACATCCTCACATCCTGCCTCTTTGGCTCTGTTTTTCTGACGTTACATGCTTCCTCCCTCTCCTTTCACACCTGACGAGTGGGAAAGCATTTAGTCAGCAACCAGCATAACATCCTCCCATCCTTTCTCTTTGCCTCACTTTCACTGCCTCCCTCTCCTGATGTCTTACTTACATGCTTGCTTCTTAGCTTTACACGCCTGCCGAGAGGGAAAGAAGTTACCTAGCAACCATCATGACTTACTCACATTCTTTCTCTTTGCCCCACTCTCTTTGCAGCACATGCATGCTCCCACATCTTTAACATCTGATGAATGGGGATGCAGTTACCAATCAACCAGCCTGACATCCTAACATCCTTTTACGTTGTCTCACTGTCTCTGCAGAACGTAATGGCTACCTCCCCTTACACACCTGACGAGAGGGGAAGGAGCTACCTAGGAACCAGTATGACATCCTCACAATCTTTTTCTTTACCTCACTCTCTGCAGCACGTGATTGTTTCTGCCCCTTACACACCTGACAAGAGGGGAAGCATTTAACTTGCAACCAGCATGATTTCCTCACATTCTATCTTTTTGCCTCACTGTCTCTGCAGCACATGCTTGCTTCCTCTCCTTGCATCCCTTTCGATAGGGGAAGCAGTTAATTTGGAGCAGCGTGACATCCTAACATCCGTTTTTTTGCATCACTATTTCTACATTTCTACATCACGTTATTGTTCCCTCTTCTTACACTCCTGGGAATAGGGGGACCAGTTACATAGTAACCATCGTAACATCCTCTCAACCTTTATCTTGGTGATGCTGTTACCTAGTAACCAGTGTGACATCCGCAAATCCTTTCTCTTTGCCTCACTCTCTCTGCATCAGGTACTTCCTCCCTCTCCTTACGCACTTTACATGGGGAGAAGCAGTTACCTAGCAACCAGCACTATATCCTCACATCCTTTCTCTATGCATCACTCATTCTGCAGCACGTGCTTGCTCCTCCATTTGCACACCTTACGAGAGGTGATGGAGCTACCTAGCCACCAGCATGACATTCTCACTTCCTTTCCTTTGCTTCACTCTCTGTAGCACGTGCTTTTTTCATCCCCCTTACACACCTGTCAAGAGTATAAGCAGATACCTGGCAACCAGCGTAACATCCTCACATCCTTTCCCTTTGCCTGACTATCTCTCCGCAGTACGTTCTTGGTTCCTCTCCTTACATACCTGATGAGAGGGCAAGCAGTTACCTAGCAAGCAGATAGACATCCTTACATCCTTTTTCTTTGCCTCACACTCTCTACCGGATGTGCTTGCTTCCTCATCGTACATACCTGTCGATAGGGGAAGCAGCTACCTAGCAACCAACCTGACATCCTAACATCCTTTCTCTTTGCCTCCCTCTTTCGCTCACTGCAACTCATGCTTGCTCTCTCCTCTTATTCACTAAATGAGAGGGGAAGCAGTTACCTAGCAACCATCATGACATCCTCACACCCTTTCTCTTTGCCACACTCACTCTGCAGAACGTGCTTGCTCCCTCTCTTTACACATCTGTCGAGAGGGGATGCAGTTAACTAGCAACCAGCATGACATCCTCACATCATATTTCTTTACCTCACTCTCTGCAGCAGATGATTGCTTGCTCGCCTTATTCACCTGAATATAGAAGCTGCAGATACCCAGCAACCAGAAAGACATCATCACGTACTCTTTCTTTGCCACACTTGCTTCTTACACAGCTGACGAGAGGGATGCGGTTACCTAGCAACCAGAAAGACATCCTCACGTCCTTTTTCGGTGCCTCACTCTCTCTGCACTTCGTGCTTGCTTCGTCCCCTTACATACCTGATGATGGGGGAAGTAGCTACATTGCAACAAGTGTGAAATCCCCACGACCTCCATTGCCTCATTCTCACTGCAGAATGTTTTGCTCCCTCCCCTTGTACACCTTACAAGAAGGGAAGCAGTTACTAAGCAACCAATGTGACATCCTCACATCTTTTTTCATTTCCTGACCTCTCTCTGTAGCATGTGCTTTCTTCCTCCCCTTACACACCTGACGAGACAGGAAGCAGCTACTTAGCGACAAGCATGACATCCTCTCTCTTCGCCTCACTCTTTTTGCAGCATGTGCTTTCTACCTCCACTTACACATCTGATGAGAGAAGAATAAGTTACCTACCAACCCCCAAGACATCTGCACGAACGTTTTCATTCCCTCACTCTCTCTGCAGCACGTGCTTGCTTCTTATCCTTACACACTTTACGAGATGGAAAGAAGTTACCTTGCAACCAGCATATCCTCACGTTCTTTTTCTTTGCCTTACTCTCTGCAGCACGTGATTGTTTCCACCCCTTACACTCCTGTCGAGAGGTGATGCAGTTACCAAGCAACCAGCCTGACATCCTTACATCCTTTTTCGTTGTCTCACTCTTTCTGCAGCACATGCTTGCTTCCTACCCTATCACACCTGTCGAGATAAGAAGTAGCTACATAACAACAAGCATAACATCCTCACACCCTTTTTCTTTGTTTCATTTTCTGCAAGATGTGCTTGTTTCTTCTCCTTACACACCTGACAAGACGGGATGCAGTTACCTACAAGCCAGTGTGACATCCTCACATTCTTTCTCTTTGCCTCACTCTCTCTGCAGCACATGCTTGCTTCTCTCTCTTACACACCTGACGAGACGATATGCAGTTACCTAGCAACCAACCTGATATCCTCACATCCTTTCTCTTTGCCCCCTCTCTCTCTCTCCATCACATGGTTCCTTTTTCCCTTACTCACTTGACAGGGGATGCAGTTGCCTAGCAACCAGGCTGGCATCCTCACATCCTTTCTCTTTGTCTCTCTCTCTCTGCAGCAAGTGCTTGATTCCTCCCCTCACATACTTGACGAGTGGGGAAGCAGCAACCTAGTAACAAGCATGACATTCTCAGACCCTTTTTCTTTGTCTCACTCTCTGCAACACTTGATTGTTTCCTCCCCTTACACACCTGACAAGAGGGGAAACAGTTACCTAGCAACCAGTGTGATACCCTCACATTCTTTCTCTTTGCCTCGATATGATGGGTACTAGGCAGTCCTATGCCCTTATTTTTGGGTGTAAGGCAGTCATTGGCTTGACTTGGTGGGTGCAAGGCCGACCTATGCTCGACTTGGTTTGTGCAAGCATTCCTAGGCTCGACTTGGTGGGTACTAGCCTGTCATAAGCTCGGCTTGGTAGGTGCTAGGCAGTCCTGAACAAGACGTTTTGTGTGCTAAGCAGTCCTAGGCTAGACTTGGTGGATTCTAGACTATCCTGGGATCGACTTGGTGGGAACAAGGCAGAACTAGGCCAGACTAGGTGGGTGCTAGGCAGTTATATGCTCAACTTGGATAGAACTAGACATTCCTGGGCTCAACTTGGTGGGTGATAGGCAGTCCAAGGCTGGAATTGGTTTAGTTCTAGGCAATCCTTTGCACAACCTCGCCATTGTTAGGCAGATCTATGCATGACATGTTTGTGAACTAGGCAGTACTAGGCTCGAATTGGGGAGAAACAGGCAGTCCAAATCTCGTCTGGAGAAGTACTTGGCTATCTAAGGCTCGTTTTGGTGGGAACCAGGCAGTCCCAGGTTCGACTGGGGGAGTGCTAGGCAAACCTAGGCTCGACTTGGTGGGTACTAGGAATGCCTAGGCTCGACTTGGTGGGAACTAGGCAGTCCTGCGCTCTACTTAGTTGGAACTAGGTAGTACTAGGTTCGACTTGGTGTGTTCTAGTCATTCCTAAGCTAGAGTTGGTTGGAACTAGGCAGTCCTGGGCTCGACTTGGTGGGAACAAAGCTGTCCTAGGCTTGAATTGGTGAGTACTTGGCAGTACTAGGCTTGACTTGATGTGTGCTAGGCAGTCCTAAGATCGACTTGGGAGAAACTATTTACTTATGGCCCCGTATTGGTGGCAACTCTGCATTCCTAGGTTGAATTTGTTGGGAATAAGGCAGTCTTATGCTCGACTAGGTGGGTGATAGGCAGTCCTAGGCTCGACTTGGGGGGAACTGGGCATTCCTAAGTTCTACTTGATGGATGCATGGTAGACCTGAGCGGGACTTGATTTGTTTTTGGGTGTCCTAGGCTCTACTTACTAGGTGATAGGCAGTCCTAGTCTCGACTTGGTCGGAACTAGCCAGTCCTAGGCTCGACAAGTCGGGAGCTAGGCATTACTAGGCTCGAATTTGGGAGAATCAGGCAGTTCATAGCTCGACTTGGGGAGTGCTAGGCAGTCCAAGGATCGTCTTGGTAGGAACCAAGCAGTCTTGGCCTCGACTTGGGGAGTGCTAGGCAGTCCTAGACACAACTTGGTGGAAGCTAGGAAAGCCTAGGATGGTCTTGGCTGGCACTAGGTAGTCCTGCGCTATACTTGGTGGGAACTAGTCAGTCCTAGGTTCGACTAGGTGGGAACTAGGCTGTCCTAGGCTCGCCTTGTTGGGTGCTAGGCAGCCATAGGTCCAACTTGGTGGGTGCTAGGCAGTGCTAGACTCGACTTGGTGGGAATAAAGCAGACCTAGGCTCGACTTGGTGAGTGCTTGGATGTCTTAGGCTCTACTAGGTGGGTGCTAGGCAATCCTATGCTCGACTTGGTGGGAACTAGGCATTCCTAAGCTCTGCTTGCTGGGAGCATGGCAGACCTGAGCAGGACTTAGTTTGTTCTAGGCTGTCCGAGGTTCGACTTGGTGGGAACAAGTCAGTCCTATGCTCGAATTGGTGGGAACAAGTCAGTCCTATGCTCGAATTGGTGGGAACTAGGCAGTACTTGGTTCGACTTGGTGGGAAATACGCAGTCCTGAGTTCGACTTGGGGAGGGCCAGCTAGTCATAGGCTAAACAAGGTGGGTGCTAGTTAGTCCTATGCTTCATTTTGTTGGAACTAGCCAGTCCAAGGCTCGACTTGGTGGGGATAGACTGTCCTAGACTCGTCTTGGTGGGTGCTAGTCAGTCCTTGGATCGACTTGGTGGGAACTAAGCAGTCCTAGGCTCGTCTTGGTGGGTGCTAGGCAATCCTACTCTCTCCATGGTTAGAACTATGAAGTCCAAAGATCAACTTGGTTGGTGCTTGGCAGTCCGAGGCTCGAATTGGTGGGTGCTGGGCAGTTCTAGGCACAACTTGGTGAGAACCAAACACTCTTAGGCTCAACTTTGTGGGTGCTATACAGTAATAGGCTCGACTCGGTGGATACTAGTTACGCCTAGGCTCGACTTGAAATGAACTAACGAGACCTAAGCTGTATTTGGTGGGATCTAGGCAGTCTTAGGCTGATTTGGTGGGTGTTAGGCAGTCCTTGTATCGACTTGGTAGGTGGTTGACAGTCCTAGGCTCTACTTGGTGCTAACTAGGCAGTCCTAAGCTTGACTTGGTGGAAACAAGCAGTCCTAAGTTCGACTTGGTGGAGGCAAGGCTGTCCTAGGCTCGCTTGGTGGGTGCTAGTTAGTCCTAGGCTCGACTCGGTGGTAACTAGGTAGTCCTACACTATACTTGGTGTGAACTATGCAGTCCTAAACTCGAATTGGTGGGAACTTGTCCATCCTATGTTCGACTTAGTGGTAACTAGGCAGTACTGATTCGAATTGCTTAGTGCCTGGCATTCCTATGCTCTTATTGGTAGAACAAGGCAATCCTAGACTCGACTTGGTGGGTGCTAGACAGTCCTAGGCTCGACTTGGTGGGTGCTAAGCAGTCCTAGGCTCGACTTGCTGGGAGCTAAAGGCTCCTAGGATCGAGTTGGGGGATACTTGGCATTCATATGCTCATAATGGTGTGAACTAGCATGTCCCAGTCTCGATTTGGTGGGAACTAAAATGTTCAAGGTCTGATTTGGTGGGAACAAGACAGTCCTAGGCTCGATTTGGTGGGCGCTACTCAGCATTGACCTCGACTTGATGGGTGATAGGAAGTCGTAGGCTCGGCATGGTTGGTGCTAGGCAACCCTAGAATCGGTTAGGTGGAAACTAGTCAGTCCAAGGTTCAACATATTGTGTGCTCTGCAGGCCTAGGCTCGACTTTTTGGGTGCTAGGCTGTCCTTGACTCGACTTGTTGGGTTATAGGTAGACCTAGGTTTGACTTGGTTGGTCCTGGGTAGTCCTAGGCTCAATTTGGTGCAAAACTAGGCAGTTCTAGGCTCGACTTGGTGGGGGCAAAGAAGTCCTAGGCTAAACTTGGTGAGTGCAAGGCTTGGTGGGTGCTAGTCAGTCCTAGGCTCAACTTGGTGGGTGCTAGTCAGTCCTAGGCTCAACTTAGTGGGAATTAAGCAGTCCTGGGCTCGTCTGGGTGGGTACTAAGCAGTCCTGGGCTCGATTTAGTGGGTGCTAGGCGGTCCTAGGCTCGACTTGATGGAACTAGGCAGTCCTAAGCTCGATTTGGTGTGTTAAAGCAGTCCTGAGTAGACCTTGTTGTGTGTTAGGAAGCTCTAGATGCATCTTGGTAGGAACCAGGCAGTCCTGGGCTCGACTTGGAGTGTGCTAGGTAGTCCTGAGCTCGACGTAGTGGGGACTTGGCTGTCTTGGGCACAATTTGGTGAATGCTAGATAGTCCTAGTATTGTCTTCGGTTGTGCTAGGTAGTCCTAGACTCAACTTGGTTGGAACTAGGCAGTACTGGGCTCGACTTGTGTGCTAGGCGATCCATAGTCTTATATTGGTGATTGCTAGACAGACGTGGCTTGACTTGGTGGGAACTAGGCAGACCTAGGCTTGAGTTGGTGGGAAATATGTAGTCCTGGGCTCAACTTGGTGTGTGATAGGCACTCCTAGGTTCGGCTTAGTTGTAACTAGGCAGTACTGGCTCGAATTATTAGGACTTGGCAGTCCTATGCCCTACTTGGTGGAATCCAGGTTTTCTTAGGCCTAGACTTGGTGGCTGCTAGGCATTCCTAGGATCGACTTGTTGGGAAATAGCCAGTCATCAGCTCGACTGAGTAGGTGCTAGGCAGTCCTGAGCAGGACTTGTTGTGTGCTAAGCAGTTCTAGGCTCGACTTGGTGGGTGCTAGACTATCGTAGGATTGGCATTGGTAGAGGGGACTGGGCTGTCATATGCTCGACATGGTGGGAACTAGGCAGACCCAAGCTCGATTTGGTTGGAACTAGATAGTACAAGTCCCTATTTGGTGGGAACAAGGCAGTAATAGGCACGACATGGCGGGAACTATGCATTATGCAGTACTGGGCTTTTCTTGGTGGGTGCTTGGTAGTCCTACGCTCTACTTGGTGGAAACTATGCAGTCCTAGGCTGAACTTGGTGGGAAAAAGGCATTTCTTGGCTCGACTGGGTGGGTGCTTGGCATACCTAAGCTCGACTTAGTTGGTGCTAGGTGGTTTTAGGATAAACATGTTGGAACTAGGCAGTCCTAAGCTCGACTTGGTGGGTGCTAGGCAGTCCTAGGCTCGACTTGGTGGATATTAAACACTCTTAGGCTCGACTTGGTGGATATTAAACACTCTTAGGCTCGACTTGGGAGGTACTAGGGTTTCCTATGGTCGACATGGTGGTAACTAGAGGTCGACTTTGTGTGAACTACGTAGTTCAAGGCTCCAATTGGTGGGAACAAGGCAGAGCTAGGCTCGATATGGTAGGGCAAGGTAGTCCTAGGCCCGACTTGATGGGAACTAGGTAGTGTATGATCTCGACTTGAAGGGTGATATGCAGTCCTTTGTTCGACTTGGTAGGTGCTAGGCAGTCCTAGACCGTACTTGGTAGGATTTAGGCAGTCCTAAGCTTGACTTGGGTGCATGGCAGTCCTGAGCGGGACCTATTTTGTGCTAGGGAGTCCTAGGCTCGACTTTTTAGGTTATAGACAGTCATATTTCCGACATGGTAGTAACTAGCCAATCCTGGGCTCGACTTGGTTGGATCAAGGCAGTAGTAGGCACGACTCGGTGGGAAATAGGCAGTCCGAGGCCTGACTTGGAGGGAACTAAGCAGACCAAGACTCGACTTGATGAGCGCTAGGCCGTACTAGGCAAAACTAGGTGTGTGTAAGGCAGTCCTATGCTCGATTTGGTAGGAACTATGTAGTTATGGTGTCGTATTGGTGGTAACTAGATCGTCCTAAACTGAAATTGGTGGTAACTAGGCAGTCCTAAGCTCGACTTGATGGTAGCTAGGCAACCCTAGGCTCGACTTGTTGGGTGCTAATCAGTACTTGGCTCGACTTGTTGGGTGCTAGGCGGTCCTACGTTCAATTTGGTGGTAACTAGGCAGTCCTAATCTCGACTTGGTAAAAAAACTATGCTGTACTAGGTTAGTCTTAGTGGGAGCTAGGCAGACATAGGCTCGACTTGTTCGGTGCTAGGTAGTCCAAATCTGGAATTGGATAGAACCAGGCAGTCCTAGGCTCGACTTGGTAGGTGCTAGGCAATCCAAGGCTCGTCTTGTTAGGAACCAGGCAGTCCTGGACTCGACTTGGTGTGTGCTAGGCAGTGCTAAGCTCGACTTGGTTGGTGCTAGGCAGTATTAGGCTTGTCTTGGCGTTTGGCAGTCAGTCCTGGGCTCGACTTTATGGGTGATAGGCAGTACTATTCTCGACTTGGTGGTAACTTGTCAGTCCTAGGCTCGACTTGGTAGGAACTAGGCAGTACTGGGCTTGAATTGGTGTGAGCTAGGCAGTCCGAGGCTTGACTTGATGGTTGCTAAGCAGTCCTAGGCTCGACATGTTGGGAACTCGTCAGTCCTAGGCTCGACTTGGTGGGAACTAGACAGTATGGGGCTTGACTTGGTGGGTGCTTGGCAGTCCTATGCTCTAGTTGGTGGGAATTAGGAAGTCCTAGGCTCGACTTGGTTGGTTCTGAGCAGTACTAGGCTCTTCTTGGAGATTGGTAGTCAGTCCTGGGCTCGATTTTGTGGGGGATAGGCAGTTCTAGGTTAGACTTTGTGGGTGCTAGGCAGTCTTAGGCTCGACTTTTTGGGTGCTAGCCAGTCCTTCGCTCGACTTGGTGGGTACTAGGCCGTCATAGGGTCGACTTGCTGGGCGCTAGGCAGTCCAAGGGTCGGCTTGGTGGGAGCTAGCCAGACCTAGGCCTGTGTTTTGGAGGTTCTAGGCAGATGTAGGCTAGACTTGTTCTGTGCTAGGCAATTCTAGGCTGGAATTGGCGTGAACCAGGCAGTCCTATGCTCGACTTGGTGAGACTTCGGCAGTACTAAGCTCGACTTGGTGGGTGCTAGGTAGTCTTGAGCTTGACTTAATGGGTGAAAGTCAGTCCTAGGCTCTTCTTGGTGGTTTCTAGGCAGAACAAGGCTCGACTTCTTGGGTACTACGTAGTCCTTGGCTCTACTTGGTGGGTGATAGGCAGACCTACGCTCGTCTTGGTTGGTGCTAGGCAGTCCTAGGTACAACTTGGGGGTTGTAAGGCAGACGTATGCATTACACTTTTGTGAGCTAGGCAGTACTAGGTTGAATTGGGGATAACCTATCAG
This sequence comes from Dryococelus australis, assembly GCA_029891345.1. Taxonomy (NCBI): domain Eukaryota; kingdom Metazoa; phylum Arthropoda; class Insecta; order Phasmatodea; family Phasmatidae; genus Dryococelus; species Dryococelus australis. The sequence continues at coordinate 208,906,528 of CM056993.1, read as the reverse complement.
TCCAAATCTCGACTTGGGATTTTTGGCAGTCCATGGTTCGTCTTGGTGGGAACTAGGCAGTCCCAGGTTCGACTTGGGGAGTGCTAGGCAGACCTAGTCTCGACTTGGTGGGAGCTATCTAGTTCTGACCTCGTACTGGTGGTAACTAGGTATTCCTAGTCTGAACTTGGTTGGAATAAGCCGGTCTTATGCTCGACATGGTGGGGGCTAGGCTGTCCTAGGCTCGACTTGTTGGGAATTGGCCAGTACTATGGCTGTATTTGGGGGGTTCAAGGCAGACATAGGGTAGACTTGTTGGGTGTTAGGCAGTCCTAGACTGGAATTTTAATGAACCAGGTAGTCCTAGGCTCAACTTGGGGTGTGCTAGACAGTTCAACAATGCTCGACTTTGTGGGAACCAGGCAGTCCTAGGCTAGACTTGGAGAGTGATAGGCAGTCCTAGGTTCAACTTGGTGGATGCTAGGAAAGCCTTAGCTCTACTTGGTAGATACTAAGACCTACCTGGGCTTGACTTGTTGGGAACTAGGTAGTCCTGGGCTCGACTTGTTCGGAAGTACACAGTCCTGGGTTTGATTTGGAGAGTCCTAGGCAGTCCTGTATACGACTAGGTTGGTACTAGTTAGGTCTAGACACGACTTGATGAGAACTAGGCAGTACAGGGCTCGACTTGTAGGAACTGGGCAGTCCTAAGCTCGACTTGGTGGAACTACGCAGTCCTATGCGCGATTTGTCGGGGTAGGCTGCCCTAGGCTCGTTTTGGTGTGTGTTAGTCTGCCCGAGGCTCAACTTGGTGGGAATTAATTAGTACTAGGCTCGATATGGTGGGTGCTAGGCAGTCCTAGGTGCATCTTGTTGGGTGCTAGGCAGTCCTCAGCTGGAATTGGAGAAAACCATGCAGTCCTAGGATCGACCTGTGGGGTGCTAGTCAGTCCAAGGCTCGTCTTGGTGGGTACAAGACTGTCCTGGGATTGTCTTGGTGTGTGCTGGGTAGTCCTTGGTTCTACATGTTGGGCGTTAGGCAGTCCTACACCCGACTTGGTGCAAACTAAGCAGTTCTAGGCTTGACTTGGGGGGTGCTAAAACATCCTAGGCTCGATTTGGTAGTAACTAGGCAGTCGTGGGCAAAACTTGGTGGGAACTAGGCAGTCATGGACATGACTAGCTGAGTGCTAGGCTATCCTAGGCTCGTCTTCGAGTGTGCTAAGCAGTCGTAGCATCGATTTGGTTGGAACTAGGTAGTCCTGGGCTAAACTTGGTGTGTGCTAGACGGTCCATAGTTTTGTATTGGTGAATGCTAGACAGTCTCGGCTTGACTTGGTTGGAACTGAGCAGACCTACGCTCGACTTTGTGGGAACTAGGCAGTCCTGGGCTCAACTTGTTGGGTGCTAGGCAAACCTTGGATCTACTTGTTTGTTGCTAGGCAGTACTAGGCTCGTCTTGGGGATTGCTAGTCAGCCCTGGGCTCAACTTGGTTGGTGATAGGCAGTCCTAGGCTCGACTATGTGGGTGCTAGGCAGTCATATGCACGATGTTTGGGGTGCTAGGCAGTCCTTGGCTCGACTTGGTGGGTGCTTGGCAGATGTAGGCTCGACTTTGTTGGTGCTAGGATGTCCTATGCTCGATTTCATGGAACTAGGCAGTCCTAAGCTCGACTTTGAGGGAACTAGGAAGTCAAAGGTTAGACTTGTGTGCTAGCTAATCCTAGTCTCGACCTGGTGGTTGGTAGATGCTTTTAGGCTTTAATTGAGGGGTAATAGGGTGTCCTATAGTCGATATGGTGGGAACTTAGCAGTCCTTGGCTCGACTTGTTGGGAACTAGGCAGTCCTAAGCTATACTTGGTGTGTGCATGGCAGACCTGAGCGGGAATTGGTTTGTTCTATGGAGTCCTAAGCTCTACTAGTTAGGTGATAGGCAGTCCTGGTCTCGACTTAGTCGGAACTAGCCAGTCTTATGCTCGACTTATTGGGAGCTAGGCAATACTAGGCTTGAATTGGGGAGAACCAGGCAGTCTGAAGTTTGAATTGAGGGGTGCTACACAGCACTAGACTCATCCTGGGAATTGTTATACAGACCTAGATTCAACTTGATGGGTGCTTGGCAGTCCTGAGCTCGACTTGTTGGGTGTCAGGCAGTCGTAGGCTCTACTTGGTGGAAGCTAGGCAGTCCAATGATCGGCTTGGTGTGAACTAGGCAGTCCAAGGTTCGACTTGTAGTGTGCTAGGCAGTACTAGGCTCGTCTTTTTGGGTGCTAGTTAGTCGTCAGTTTGGCTTAGTGGGCTCTAGGTAGACCTAGGATCAACGTAGTTGGTGCTAGGTAGTCCTAGACACGACTCTGTAAAAACCAGGATGTCCTACGCTCGTCTTGTTGGGTGCTAGTCAGTCCTCAGAGCTACTTGGTTGGAACTAAGTAGTTTTAGGCACAACTTGGTGGGTGCTAGGTAGTTCTATGCTTGACTTAGTGGGAACTAGTAAGTCCTAGGCTCTACTTGGTGGGAACTAGGCAGTACTAGGCTCGATTAAGTGGGTGGTAGTTAGACCTAGGTTTGTCATGGTGGGAACTAGGTAGTCCCACAGGCTCGACTGGTGGGAACTAGGCAGTCCTACGCTCGACTGGGTGGGAAATAGCCAGTCCTAGGCTCAACCAGGTGGGTGCTAGGCAGTACTAGGCTCGACTATGTGGATACTAGTTACGCCTAGGCTCGACTTGAAGTGAACTAGGCAGACCTATGTTGTACTTGGTGGGATCTAGGCAATCCTAGGCTGTCTTGGTGATTGCTTGACAGTCCTATGCACGATTTGGTCGGAGTTAGGCATCCTAGGCTCGACTCGGTGGTAACCAGGCATTCCTTTGCTCGACTTGGGGGGGGTGCTAGGCAGTACTAGGCTCGTCTTGGGGATTGCATTACAGACATGGGCTCAACTTTGTGGGTGATAGGCACTCCTTGGTTCGAATTGGAAGGGGGGGTGCTATGCAGTCCTACGCTCGCCTTGATGGAAACTTGTCCATCCTAGGTTCGACTTAGTGGTAACTAGGCAGTCTCGACTTGGTGACTGCTAGACAGTCCTAGAATCTACTTGTTGGGTGCTAGGCAGTCCTTGGCTCGAATTGGTGATTGCTTGGCAGATCTAGGCTCGACTTGGATGGTGCTAGGAGTTCCTAGGCTCTGCATGATGGAACTAAGCAGTTCTAAACTCGACTTGGTGGGTGCCAGGCAATCCTGAGGAGGATTTTTTGGGTGATAGGCAGCCCTAGGCTAGAATTATAAAGAACCAGGCATTCCTGAACTCGACTAGAAGTGTAATAGGCATTCTTAGGCTCGACTTGGTGGGTGTTAGGAAAGCCTTAGATCGAGTTGGTAGGGACTAGGACAACCTGGGCTTGACTTTTTGAGAACTAGGAAGTCCCAGGCTCGACTTGGTGTGTGGTGGGCTGTCCTTGTTTCTACTTGTTGGATGCTAGACAGTCCTACACCCGACTTGGTGGGAACTAGGCAGTTTGAAGTTTGACTTGGGGGGTTTAAAAAGTCCTAGGCTCGATTTGGATGTAACTAGGCAGTCCTGGGTTCAATGTGGTGGGAACTAGAAAGTCTTGGGCATGACTAGGTGAGTGCTAGGTAATCCTAGGCTCATCTTCGCGTGTGACAGGTAATCCTAGTCTCCACTTGGTAGGAACTAGGCAGTCCTGGGTTCAAAGTGTTTGGTGCTTGGCAGTACTAGGCTCGTCTTGGTGGGAACAAAGCTGACCTAGGCTTGAATTGTTAAGTGCTTGGTAGTACTAGGCCCGACTTGGCAGGGCAGTCCTATGATCGACTTGGTAGGAACTATCTAGTTCTGGCCTCGTATTGGTGGTAACTAGGCATTCCTAGGTTAAACTTGTTTGGAATAAGACAGTCTTATGCTCCACTAGGTGGGTGCTAGGCAGTCCTAGGCTCGACTTGGTGGGAACTAGGCTATCCTAAGCTCTACTTGGTGGGTGCATGGCAGACCTGAGCAGGACTTGGTTTGTTTCCATGTGTCCTAGACTCTACTTGTTAGGTGATAGGCAGTACTATACTCGACTTGATGGGAACTAGCCAGTCCTAGGCTCGACTTGAAGGGAGTTAGGCACTACTAGGCTCGAATTTGGGAGAACCATGCAGTCCATAGCTCGATTTGGGGAGTGCTAGGCAGTCCACAGATCTTCATGGTGGAAACCAAGCAGTCCTGGGCTCGACTTGGGAGCTGTAGGCAGTCCGAGACTCGTCTTGGTGGGTGATAGGCAGTCAATTACTTAAATTGATGGGTGCTAGACAGTCCTAGGTGAGACTTGGTAGGGACTAGTCATTCCTAGGCTCCACTTGGTGGAAAATTGGCAGTACTGGGCTCGACTCTTTGGGATCTTGTCAATCATATGCTCTACATGATGGGAACTAGGCAGTCCTATGCTCGACTTGCTGTGTGTTAGGCAGTGCTAGGCTGGAATTGGAGGGAACCAGGCAGTCCTAGGCAGGACTTGGGGGTGCTAGGCAGTACTATGCTCGTCTTGGGGATTGCTATAGATTCCTCGGCTCAACTAGGTGGGTGATAGGCAGTCCTAGGCCTGACTTGGTGGGTTCTTGTTAGTCCTAGACTCTACTTGGTGGATGCTAGTAAGTCCTATGCTCGACTTGGATGATGGTAGTCAGTACTAGTCTCATATTGGTGATTGGTAGGCAGTCCTGGGCTCGACTTGGTGCGTGCTAGTCAGTCCTAGGCTCGAATTGGTGGGAACTAACAGTCCCAGGCACGACTTTTTGGGTGCTAGGTAGTCCTAGGTGCAACTTGGTGGGGACCAGTCAATCCTAGGCTCCACTTGGTGAAAAATAGGCAGTACTGGGCTAAACTTAGTGGGTGCTTGGGAGTCCTATGCTCTACTTGGTGGGAACTGGGCAGTCCTAGGCTTGACTTAGTGGGAACTAAGCAGTTCGAAGCTCGACTAGGTGCGTGCTAGGCAGTTTCTTGCTGTACTTGGTTAGAACTAGGTAGTCCTAGGCTCGACTTAGTGGGTTCTTGTTAGTCATAGACTCGATTTAGTTGATGCTAGTCAGTCGTAGGCTCGACTTGGATGATGGTAGGCATTACTAGGCTCAACTTGGATGATGGTAGTCATTACTAGTCTCGTATTGGTGATTGGTAGATAGTCCTGGGCTCGACTTGGTGCGTGCTAGTCAGTCCTAGGCATGACTTGGTGGGAACTAAGCGGTCCTAGGCACGACTTGTTGGGTACAAGGCAGTACTTGGCTTGACTTAGTGGGTGCTAGGCAGACCTAGGCTCGGCTTGTTTGGCGCTAGGCAGTCCTACACTCGACTTGGTGGAAACTAGACTGTTCTAGGCTTGACTTGTTAGATTCTTCACAGTACTAACCCCGGCTTGAATTTACTAGGCAGTCCCGGGCTCGACTTAGTGGGGACTTGGCAGTCCTGGGCACGACTTGGTGAGTGCTAGGTAGTCCTAGGGTAGTCTTTGCTTGTGCTAGGTAGTCTTAGGCTTGACTTGGTTGGAACTAGGCAGTACTGGGCTCGACTTGGTGTGTGCTAGGCGATCAATAGTCTCATATTGGTGATTGTTAGACAGACTTGGCTTGACTTTGTGGGAGCTAGGTAGTCTTGGACTCAACTTGGTGTATTCTACGCAGTCCTTGGTTCGACATTGGTTGGTGCTAGGCAGTATTAGGCTTGTGTTGGGGATTCCTAATCAGTCCTGGACTCAACTTGGTGGGTGATAGGCAGACCTAGGCTTGACTTGGTTGGTGCTAGGCAGTCCCAGGCTCGACTTGGTGTTAACTAGGCAAACCTATACTCGACTTGGTGGGATAGAGACAGTGCTGGTTTCGACAATTGTGTGCTGGGCAATCCTTGACTGGTCTTGATGGATGCTTGGCAGACCTAGAGTCGTCTTTGATGGTGCTAGGCGGTCCTAGGCTCGACTTGATGGAACTAGGCAGTCCTATACTCGACTTGGTGGGTGCTAGGCAGTCCTGAGCAGTAGTTGTTTTGTACTAGGCAGCTCTGGGCTCAACTTGGTGAGTGGTAGACACTTTTAGGATCATCTTGGGGTTACTAGGCAGTCCTATGGTCGTCATGGTGGGAACTAGGTAGTCATAGGCTCGACTTAGTCTGAACTACATAGTTCAAGGCATGAATTGGTGGGAACAAGGCAGATCTGGGCTGGATATGGTGGGACATAATAGTCCTAGGCTCGAATTTGTGGGTGCTAGGCATTCCTGAGCTCGACTTAATTTGTGATAGGCAGTCTTAGGCTCGTCTTGGCTGGTGCTAGCCAGTCCTATGATCGGCTAGGTGCGTACTTAGCAGTCCAAGGTTCGATCTGCTGTGTGCTAGGCAGTCGTGGGTTCGACTTGTTGGATGCTAGGCAATCGTTGGCTCGACCTGTTGGGTTTTAGGCAGGCCTAGGCTTGACCCTTTGGTGCTAGGCAGTTCTATGCTCTACTTGGCGGGAATAAGCCAGTCGTGGGCTCGACTTGAGTGGTGCTTGGCAGTCGTGAGCAGAAGCTGTTAGGTTATAGACAGTCCTACACGACTTGGTGGGAATAAACCAGGTCTGGGCTCGACTTGGTTGGATTAAGGCAGTACTAGGCACGACTTGTTGGGCAGTCCTAAACTCAACTTGGTTGGTGCTAGGCAGTATATGGCACATCTTGAGTATTGATCCTGGGCCCCTACTTGGTGGGTGATAGGCAGTCCTAGGCTCGACTTGGTGTGTGCTTGGCAGTCCTAGGATCGGTTAGGAGGGTACTCTGCAGTCCAAGGTTCGACTTTTTGTGTGCTAGGCAGATCTAGGTCTGACTTGGTTTGTACTAGACATTCCTAGGCTCGACTTGGTGGGAACTAGCAAGTAATAATCTCGACTTAGTAGGTGCTAGGCAGTCCTGAGCAGTACTTGTGTGCTAAGCAGTCCTAGCCTCGACTTGGTGGGTGCTAGATTGTCCTTGGATCGACTTTGGGGGGGGGGGGGTACTGGGCTGTCATATGCCCGACATGGTGGGAACTAGGCAGCCCCAGGCTCGATTTGTTCGGTGCTAGAATGTCCTAGGTTGGAATTGGATATAAGCAGGCAGTCCTATTCACGACTTGGTGAGTGCTAGGCAATCCTAGGCTGAACTTGGTAGGAATAAGGCAGTCTTTTGCTCGACTAGGTGGGTGTTAGGCTGTCCTCGCCCGACTTGATTGGAGAAAGCCAGTCCTAGGCCTGATTTTGGGGGGTGGTAGGCAGAAGTAGGATAGACTTGTTGGGTGCCAGGCTGTCCTATGCTGAAATTGGAGAGAACCAAGTAGACCCAAGCTCGACTTGGGGAGTATTGGGCAGTTCAGGGCTAGACTTGGTGGGAACCAGGTAGACTTGGAGAGTCTTAGGCTTGACATGGTGGGTGCTAGGAAAGACTTCGCTCGACTTGGTGTGAGCTAGACCTACCTGGGCTCGACTTGTTGGTAGCTAGGCAGTCCTGGGCTCAACTTGGTGTGAAGTACGCAATCCTGGGTTCGACTTGGGGAGTGCTCGGCAGTCCTAGGCTCGACTAGGTGGGTGCTACTTACGCCTAGGCTCGAGTTGGTGGCGACTAGGCCAACCAGGGCTCGAATTGTGGCAACTTGTATAGGAACCAGACAGTACAGAACTTGACTTGGTGGGTGTTTGGCAGTTCTACGCTCTACTTAGTTGGAATTAGGCAGTCCTAGGCTCGACTTGCTTGGTGCTAAGCAGTACTAGGCTCGTCTTGGGGATTGGAAGTCAGTCCTGGGCTCGATTTGGTGGGCGATAGGCAGTCCTAGGTAAGACTATGTGGGCGCTAGGCAGTCATAGGCTCGACTTGTTGGGTGCTAGGCAATCCTAGGCTGGAATTGGAGCGAACCAGGCAGACCTTCGTTCGACTTGGTGTGTGTTAGGCAGTCCTGAACTTGACTTGATGGGAACCAGGCATTCCTGGGCTCGACTTGGTAAGTGATAGGCTGTCTTAGGGCTCAACTTGGTGGGTGCTAGGAAAGCCTTTGCTCGACTTGGTGGGAGCTAGGCCTACCTGGGCTCGACTTGTTGGGAACTAAGAAGTCCTGGGATCGACTTAGTGGGAGATACGCAGTCCTGGGTTTGACGTAGGGAGTGCTAGGCAGTCCTATACGCGACTGGGTGGGTGCTAGGCAGTCCTATACTCGACTAGGTGGGTGCTAGTCAGTCCTTGGCTCTACTTAGAGGGTGTTAGGCCGACCTAGGCTCGACTTGGTGGGTACTAGGGAGTCCAAGGTTCGGCTTGGTGGGAGGTAGCCAGACCTAGGCCCATTTTTTGGGGGCGCTAAGCAGACGTAGGCTATACTTGTTGGGTGCTAGGCAGTCCTAGGCTGGAATTGGAGAGAACCAAGCAGTCCTACACTCGACTTGGTGGGTGGTAGGGAGTTCTAGGCTCGAATCGGTGGGAACCAAGCTGACCTTGGCTCGATTTGTTTAGTGCTAGGCAGTACTAGGTTCGACTTGGTGGTAACCAGTCAGTCTTAGCTCGACTTGGCGGGAACTAGGCAGTACTGGGCTTGACTTGGTGGGTGCTTGGCAGTCCTACGCTCTACTTGGTGGGAACTAGGCAGTCCTAAGCTGAACTTGTTGGGAATAAGGTTGTCACTTTCTCGACTTGGTGGGTGCTAGGCAGTCCTAGGTACAACTCGGTGGTAACTATGCAGTCCTATGCTCCACTTGGTGGGAACTAGGTGGGAGCTAACCAGTCTTGGATTAGACTTGTTGGATAAAGGCAGTAGTAGGTACGATTTGGTGGGAACCAGGCCGTCCTCTCCTCATCTTAAGGGGGGAAGGTTTGCTAGTCAATCGTAGGGTCGACATGGTAGGTGTTAGCCTGTCCTAGGCTAGACTTGGTGTTAACTAGACTAACCTGTGCTCGACTTGGTGAGAAGGAATAGGCAGTGCTTGGCTCGACTTGCGGGGATCTAGGCAGTCCTAAGCTGGACTTGGTGGGTGCTAGGCAGTCCTGAGCAGGACCTGTGTGCTAGGCAGTCCTAGGCTCGACTTGGTGAGTGGTAGACGCCCTTAGGCTCGGCTTGGAAGGTACTAGGGTGTCCTATGGCTGACATGGTGGGAACTAGGCAGTCATAGGCTCGACTTGGTGTGAACTACATTGTTTAAGGCTGCAATTTATGGGAACAAGGCAGACCTTGGCTCATTATGGTGGGGCAAGGTAGTCCTAGGCCCGACTTGCTGGGCGCTAGACAGTACTGAGCTCGACTTGATGGGTGATATGGAGTTCTAGGTTTGACTTGGTAGGTGATAGGCAGTCCAAAGTTTAGTGTGGTGTGAAAATTTCGCAGTCGAAGGTTCGACGTGTGTGCTTGGCAGTCCTAGGACCGACTTTTTGGGTGCTAGTGAATCTTTGGCTCGATTTGGAGGGGTTTGGCCAACCTAGGCACGATGTGTTTTGTGCTAGGCAGTCCTAGGCACGACTTGGGGGTTGTTAGGCAGCCCTAGGCTCGACTTTTTGGGAGCTAGGCATTACTAGGCTCGAGTTGGGGAGAACCAGGCTGTCCTAAGCTCGACTTGGTGGGTGCTAGGCAGTCCGAGGCTTGGCTTGGTGAGAACTAAGCAGACCATGACTCGACTTGCTGAGCACTGGGCAAAACTAGGTATTTGTAAGGCAGTCCTACAGTCAATTTGGTTGGAACTGTCTAGTTCTGGAGTCGTATTGGTGGTAACTAGGAAGTCCTAGGCTGAAATTGGTGGTAACTAGATAGTCCTAAGCTCGATTTTGTGAAAACTAGGCTGTCATTGGCTCGTCTTGGTGGGTGCCAGGCAGACCTAGGCTCGACCAGATGGGTGCTAGGCAGTTTAGGCTCGACTTTATGGGTAATATGAAATCCTGGGCTCGACTTTGTAGGAAATAGGCAGACGTGGTCTTTACATGGAGTGTGTTAGGCAATCCTAACCTCGACTTGGTGGGTGCTAGGCAGATCTAGGTTCGATTTGTTCGGTGTTAGGCAGTCCTAGGCTGGAATTGGAGAGAACCAGTCAGTCCTATTCTCGACTTGGTGAGTGCTAGGTAGTCCTACGCCGACATTGGTGGGTGCTAGGCAGTCCTATGCTCGAATTGGTGGGAACTAAGCAGACTTTGGCTCGACTTGGTGAGTGCTAGGCAGTACTACACTCTACTTGGTGGGAACTAGGAAGTCCTAAGCTGAACTTGGTGAGAATAAGACAGTCTTTTGCTCGACTAGGTGAGTGCTTGGCTGTCCTAGGCTCGACTTGATAGGCGAAAGCCAGCCCTTGGCCTGCTTTTGGTTGGTGGTAAGCAGAAGTAGGCTACACTTGTTGGGTGCTAATCAGTCCTATGCTGAAATTGGAGAGAACCAAGCAGTCCTAGGCTCGACTTGGGAAGTATTAGGCAGTGCAAGGCTAGACTTGGTGGGAACCAGGCAGTCTTGGGCTAGACTTGGAGAGTGATATGCAGTCTTAGGCTTAACATGTTGGGTACTAGGAAAGACTTAGCTCGACTTGGTGTGAGTTAGGCCTACCAGGGCTCGACTTGTTAGTAACTAGGCAGTCCTGGGCTCGACTTGGTGTGAAGTACGCAGTCCTGGGTTCGACTTGGGGTGTGCTAGGGAGTACTACGCTCGGCTTGGTGGGAACTAGTCAGTCCTGGGCTCGACTTGTTGGATAAATACTGTACTAGACCCGACTTGGTCTCAACTAGGCAGTCCTGACCAAATCTTGGAGGGGTGGGGGGCCTGCTAGTCTATCGTAGGGTCGGCATGGTGGGTGGTAGGCTGTCCTAGGCTAGACTTGGTGTTAACTAGGCTAACCTGGCCTCGACTTGGTGGGAAGAAGCAGTGCTGCGCTCGACTTGCGGGGTGCTAGGCAGTCAAAGTTTCGGCTTGGTGAGAGCTAGCCAGTCCAAGGTTGGGCTTGGTGAGAGCTAGCTAGTCCTAGGTCTGTTTCTTGGGGGGTGCAAGTCAGGCGTAGGCTAGACTTTTTGGGTGCTAGGCAGTCCTAGGTTCGATTTGTTGAGTGCTAGGCTGTCCTTGGATCAACTTGGTTTGTGCTAGGCATTCCTAGGGTCGACTTTGTGGGAACTAGCCAGTCATAAGCTCGAATTAGTTTGTGCTAGGCAGTCCTGAGCAGGACTTGTGTGCTAAGCAGTCCAAGGCTCGACTTGGTGGGTGCTAGACTCTGTAAGATCGACTTGTGGTGTACTAGGTAGTCCTGGGCTCGACTTGGTGGAAACTAGGCAGTACGGGGCTTGACTTGGTGGATGCTTGGCAGTCCTACGCTCTACTTGGTGGGAATTTGGCAGTCCTAGGCTTGACTTTGTTGGTGTTGAGTATGGCTAGGCTAGTCTTGGGGGTTGGTAATCTGTCCTGGGCTCGACTTGGTTGGTGATAGGCTTGCCTACCATGTTTCGCAAACTGGCGCCATTCGTACGGTAGTATGAAGCCATACTGGGTCTGGAGAGTGCTGAACACCACCTTCTTTGGTGGCCTACCTGTCAATTCGTAATGTGGTAAGCCGCCAGACTTAGCATTGAGATGGGCGTTACTCCACTTACCTTGGGTGCCAACCTGGTGGCCATTCGTACTATGGTAGGCCACTGGACAGGACTGGATAAGGGCTGTACTAGCTTCGCTTGGTGGCCAACCTGGTGTCCATTCGTATGTTGGCAGGCCGCTGAACTGGACCTGGGGAAGGACGGAACCGTGCTTAATTTGGTGGGCAACCTGATGGACAATATTGCTGTGGTAATCCGCCAGACTAGGCATGGAGAATGACGGTACTTCCCGTAAATTGGTGGCCAACACGTCGGCCATTCGTGTGGCATGTAGAACGCATGACGGGGCCTGGAGAAGGTCGGTACTCCACATACCATGGTAGCCAACGTGGCGGCCATTCCCGCGGTGGTAGGCCGCCAGGCTGGGCATGGAGAAGGGCAGTACACCGCCACAACATTGTGACCAGCAAGGCGGCCATTTGTCCTGTGGTAGAGTGCCAGACTGGACATGGAGAATGACGGTACTCCACTAACCTTGGGGACAATGAGGTGGTCAATCGTAATGTGGTAGGCCGCCATACTGAGCTTTAGTAGGGCTCCCACCACAGTACAAATGGCCTCCAGGTTGGCAATTAAGTTATGGCGGAGTACCGCCATTTTCCAGGACCAGAATGGCAGCCTGCCACAATACCAATGGCCGCTCTATTTTCCACCGAAAGAAGCAGATTAGCGCCCTTCTCCATGCTTAGTCTGGCGGCCTACCACAGTACGAATGGCCGGCCATTTTGTCCACCAAGTAAGGCGGAGTACTGCCATTCTTCAGGCCCAGTCTGGCGGCTGACCATCGTACGAATGGCAATCAGTTTGTCCATAATGGTACGTATACTACAGCTCCTCTCCAGGCCCAGTCTGGGGGCATTCCACCATACTACTGGCCGCCACGTTGGCCATCAAGGTAGGCGGAATATCGTCCTTCTCCAGGCCCAGTCTGGCGGACTACCACAGCAATATTGTCCACCAGGTTGCCCACCAAATTAAGCGAGGTTCCGTCCTTTCCCAGGTCCAGTTCAGCGGCCTGCCAATGTACGAATGGATGCCAGGTTGGCCACCAAGCGAAACGTTATACAGCCCTTATCCAGTCCTGTCTGGTGGCCTACCATAGTACGAATGGCAGTCAGGTTGGCCACCAATGGTGGCGGAGCACCGCCCTTATCCAGACCCTGTCTTATGGTCTACCACAGTACGACAGGCCGCCAGGTTGGCCACCAATGAAAGCGGTGTACCGCTTTTCTCCAGGCCCAGTCTGACGGCCTAACATAGTATGAAAGGCTGCCAGGTTGGCCACCAACAGAAGCGGAGTACTGTCCCTTTCCAGGCCAATTTGGGAGCCTACCATTGCTCTAATGGTCGCCAAGTTGGCCACCAAGGTATGCGGAGAACAGCCCTTTTCAAGAGCCAGTCTGGCCAGACTACCACATAACGAATTACCGCCACGTTGGCCACCAAGTTAAGCAGTCCACCAGCATTCTCCATGCCCAGTCTGGCGACCTGTCACAATACGAATGACCACCACGTTGGCCATTAAATTAGGCGGAGAACTGCCCTTCTCCACGCCCAGCCTGGCGGACTACTACAGCACGAATGGCTGTCATGTTGGCCATCAAGTTAAGCGTAGTACCGTCCTCCATGCACAGTCTGGCGCTTAACACAATACGAATGGCCACCACGTTGGCCACCAAGGTAGGCGGAATATCGCCCTTCTCCAGGCCCAGTCTGGCGGCCTACCAAAGAACGAATTGACGCACCGTTGGCCACGAATGTAGGCGTAGTACCGCCCGACTCCATGCCAGTCTAGCGTCATACCACAGTACGAAAAGCTGCCACGATGGCCATAAAATTGGTGGAGTACCGCCTTTCTCCAGGTCTATTCTGGTGGCCTACCACAGAACGAATTGTTGCAACGCTGGCCATCAAATTAGGTGCAGTAGCGCGATTATACAGGGCGAATCTAGTGGCCTACCACAATACAAATGGCCGCCAGATTTACCACCAACTTATGGCGGAGTACCGCCCTTCTCCAGGCCCCGTATGGGTGCCTACCATAGCACGAATGGCAGCCACGTTGGCCCTCAAATTTGGTGGAGGACTGCCATTCTATAGGCCCAGTCTGGCGGCTTACTACAGTAGGAATTGCTGCTAAGTTTGACTCCAAGGTATCGCGGAGTACCCACCTTCTCCAGGCCCAGTCTGGCAGCTTAAGACAGTACGAATTTCCGCAACAATGGCCATCAAGTTAAGTGCCGTACCGCCGTTATCCAGGCCTAATCTGGCGGCCTACTACCGTACGAATGACAGCCACATTGGCCACTAAGAGAAGTGGGTTACTATCCTTCTGCAAGTTTATTCAAGCGGCTTACCTCCGTACGAATAGCCGCCAGTGGGCCACCAAGGCTTGATGAATACCGCCCTTCGCCAGACTTAGTCTAGCGGCTTACCATCGTACGAGTTGCCGCCTGGTTGGCCATCAAGGTAAACGGAGAATCACCATTCGCGAGGCAAAGTCTTACGGCCTACCACAGTACGAATACCCGCTACGTTTTCCTCCAAGAGAAGCGGATTACCGCCCTTCTTGATGCCGAGACTAGCGGCCTACCACATTACAAATGGCGGCCACGTTTGCCATTGGGTTAGGCGGAGTACCACCCTTCTCCAGGCCCAAACTCGCGGCCTAACAATCACATGAATGGCAGTCAGGTTGGCCACCAAGTGATGCGGAGTATCGCCCTTCTCAAAGCCAAGTCTGGCGGCCTGCCACAGTATGAATGGCCGTCATGTTGTCGACAAAGGTAAGCAGAGTACCGCCCTTCTTTATGCTCAGTCTGGCAGATTATCACATTTAGAATGGCCGCCAGGTTAGTCAACAAAGTAGGCGGTGTACCGCCCTTTTTCAGGCCTAGTCTGACGGCCTACCATAGCAATAATGGCCGCATGGTTGGCCAATAAGTAAAACGGAATACTGCCCTTCTTCAAGGCCCAGTCTGGCGTCCTACCACTGTACGAATAGCCACCAGGTTGGCCATCAAATTAAACGTAGTACCGCCCTTCTCAAGGCCCAGTATGGCGGAATAATGCCATAATATTGGCCGTTAGGTTGGCCAACGAATTGTGCAGAGTACCACCCTTCTCCGTGCCCAGTCTGGACCTAACACAGAACGATTTGCCGCCACGTTGACTACGAAGTAAACTGGATTACTGCCCTTCTCCAGGCACAGTCTGGTGGACTACCACAATATGAATGGCCGCCATGTTGGGAACCAAGGTATGGCGGCGAACCGCCCTTCCCAAGCCCGTCTGGCGGCTTACCACAGTACGAATGGTCGCCAAGTTAGCCATCAAAGTAGGCGGTGTTCCACAGATCTCCAGGCCCAGTCTAGCAGCCTACCATCGCAAGAATGTCCGCCAATTGGCCACCAAGGTAGGTGGAGTAACACCCCTACTCCAGGCCCAGTCTGGAGGCCTACCGTAGAACGAATTGCCGCCACTTTGGCCACTAAGATAAGCGGAGTACCGCCCTTCTCCAGTCCCAACCTTACGGCCAACCACAGAATGATTTGCAGCTATGTTGACGACCAAGTGAAGTGGATTATCGCCCTTCTCAAGGCACAGACATGAGTCGTACCATCGCTTGCACGACCGCTACGAGGACCACCAAGGAAGGCAGAATAATGCCCTTCTCCAAGCCTAGTCTGGCGGCCTATCACATTACGAATGTCCGCCAGGTTGGCCACCAAGGAATGGAGGAGTCTTGCCTTTTTCTAAGCATATTCTGGCGGCCTACCATCGCACCAATCGCCACATGGTTGGTCACCAATGTAGACTGAGTACCGCCATTCTCCAGGCCAATTCTGGCGGCGTACTCAGTACGAATGGACACCAGGTTGGCTATAATGGTGGGTGGAATACAGGTCCTCTCCAAGCCCAGACTGGGAGCCTACCATCGCACTAATGGCCGCCACGTCCAGCAAGTTAATGGAGGTCCGCCCAATTCCATGCCCAGTTTAATGGCCTACCACAGTACAAATTGCCTCCAGATTGAGCACCAAGTTATGGCGGAGTACCGCCCTTCTCCAGGACCAGTCTGGTGCCTTACAACCGTAAGAATGGCTGCCCGGTTCACCAGCAAGTTAGGCAAAGTAAAGACCTTCTCCAGGCCCCATCGGGCGGCCTACCACAGTACGAATTACAGCCACATTGCCCATCAAATTAGGCGGAGAGTAGCCCTTATCCAGGCCCAGTCTTGCGGCCAATCACAGTAGGAATGACCACCAAATTGGTCATTAAGGAATTGCGGAATATCGCCCTTTTCCAGGCCCTGTCTGGCAGCCTACCACTGTACGATTTGCCACCACATTGGCAATAAAATTGGGCTAATTTCTGACCTACAGACCCAGTGTGCCGGCCTACACAGTACGAATGGTACCAGATTGGCCACCAATTTATGGTAGAGTACGTCTCTACTTCAGTGCCAGTCTGGCAGCCTAACACAGTAAGAAATACTGCCACATTGGCAAACAAATTACGCAAAATAGTACCCTTTTCGGGGCCATGTATGGTGGCCTACCACAGTACGAATGGCCACCACATACGCCATCAAATAGGCGGAGTACCGCCCTTCTCCAGGCCCAATATGGCGGCCTATCACAATACGAATTGCCTCCACGTTGGCCACCAAGGTAAGCGGAGTACCGTCATTCTCGATGCCTTGTCTGGCGCCCTACTACATTACAAATGGCCGCCAGATTGGCCACCACATTACGGCGGTATACCACACTTCTCCAGGTCCAGTCTGGCTACCTATCAACGCACGAATGGATGCCAGGCTTTCCATCATGGTAGGCAAAGTACAACTCCTCTCCAGGCTCAGTCTGTGAGCCTACCTTCGCACTAATGGCCGAAACGTTGGAGACTAAGGAAGGCGGAGTATCGTCCATTTCGAGGACCAGTCAGGCGGACTATCGCAGTACGAAAGGCAGCCACATTGGCCATCAAGAATAGCGGAGTACCGCCCACCACTATGCCTTGTCTGGCGGCCTACCACAGTACGAATTGCTGACACATTGGCCAACAATTTAAGCAGAGTACTGCCCTTCCCCATGCCCAGTCTGACGGTCTACCCTGTTACGAATCAACGACAGGTTTACCACCAAAGTGGTCGGTGTACCACCCTTCACGAGAGACTGTCTGGCAGCATACCACCATACGAATGGCCGCCAGGTTGGTCACCAATTTACACGGAGTACCGCCATTCTACATGCCCAGTCTTGCGCCATACCAAAGTACAAATGGCCACCAGGTTGGCCCTCATGGAAGGTGGACTTCAGCTCTTTTCCAGAGTCAGTTTGGGAGCCTGCCATGGTACTAATGGCCGCCATGTTGGCCAGCAAGGTAGCCGAAGTACCTCCAATTTTCAAACCTATTCTCGTGGCCAACCACTCAAAGAAATACCGCCATGTTGCCCAAGTAGGTAAGCGGAGTATCGCCCTTCTCCAGACCCAGTCTGGTGGTCTACTAAAGAACTAATTGACGCAGCGTTGACCACCCTATTACGAATAGACGACAGTTTCTCCACCAAGTTAAGCGAAGTACCGCCAATTTCCAGCCCAATGTCTGGCGGCATACCAATGTACGAATGGCCGCCAGGTTCGCTACCGTGTTAGGTGGAGTACAGTTCCTCTACTGTCCCAGTCTGGGAATTTACCATCGCACTAATGTCCGCCAGCTTGGCCACAAATGGAAGCGGAGTACCGCCCATCTCGAAGCCCAGTCCGGCGGGCTACCACATTACGAATGGCCGCCAAGCTGGCCACAAAGAGAAGGGTATTACAGCCCTTCTCCAGGCCCCGTCTGTCGTCCTACCATAGTACTAATGGCTGCCATGTTAACCATCAAATTAGGAAAAGTACCGCCCTTCCCCAAGCCCAGTCTAGCGGCCTACCATGGTACAAATGGCGCCATGTAGGACATGAAATAGGCGGAGTACCGCCCTTCTCCAGGCCCAGTCTGGCGATCTACCACTGTACGAATGCTCGCCAGGTTTGCCACGATGGTAAGCGGAGTACAGCTACTCTCTAGGCTCAGTCTGGGCATTTACAATCGCAATAATGTCGGACAGGTT
Organism: Dryococelus australis; assembly: GCA_029891345.1. Lineage (NCBI taxonomy): Eukaryota > Metazoa > Arthropoda > Insecta > Phasmatodea > Phasmatidae > Dryococelus > Dryococelus australis. The sequence goes on along the minus strand of CM056993.1, from coordinate 208,888,844 downwards.
TGCCACCAAGGTAGGCGGAGTTCCGCCATTCTCCGGGCCAATTCAGACGGCCTACCACCGTACGATTGGCCACCAGGTTGACCATCATGGAAGGAGGATTACAATCCCCAACCAGGCCCAGTCTGGGAGCCTACCATTGCACTAATGGCCGCGATGTTGGCCACCCAGGTAGGCGGAGTTACGCCCTTTCCAGGTCCAGTCTGGCGGCCTACCATCGCACGAATGGCCGCTACATTGGCCAATAAGGGAAGCGGACTACCGCACTTCTCGTGGCTAAGTCTTACGGCCTAACAAATAACGAATGCCGACAAGTTGGCCATCAAAATAGTAGAGGTACTGCACTTCTCCAGGCAAAGTCGGATGGCCTACCACAGTACAAATGCCGCCATGTTAACCATCAAATTAGGAGAGGTACCGCCCTTCTCCAAGTCCAGTCTGGTGGCCTACCCTATTACGAATAACCGATAGGTTGGCCAACAAAGTAGGCAGTGTACCGTCCTTATCCTGGCCCAGTCTGGCGGCCTAACTCAGAACGAATTGACGCAAAGTTGGCCAGCAAGTTAAACTGAGATCCAACCTTCTCCATGCCCAGTCTGGCGGCCTACCAAAAACGAATAGTCGCCAGGATGCCCACAAAAGTAGGCGGTGTACCGACCTTCTCCAGTCTTAATCTGGCACATACCCTACTACCAATGGACGATAGGTTGGCCACTATGGGAGGCGAAGTACCACCATTCTCCAGACCGGGTCTGGCGGCATACCATCGTTCAAATTGCTGCCAATTTTGCGTCCAACAAATGGCGGAGTACCGCCCTTCTCCAGGCCCAGTCTGGCGGCCTACCACCGTACGAATGGCTATACACGGCCATCATTGTAGAAGGATTACAACTCCTCTCCTGACCAGTCTGGGAGCCTACCTTCGCACTAATGGTGCCACATTGTCCACCAAGGTAGGCGGAGTACCGCCCTTCTCGAGAGCCAGTTTAGCGAATTGTCACAGTAAAAATGGCCGCCATGTTGGCCACCAAATTAGACGGAGTACCTCTCTTCTCCATTCCCAGTCTAGCAGCCTACCACAGTACAAATAGCCACCATGTTGGCCAACAAATGAGGTGGATTACCGTCCTTCACCATGCCTAACCTGGCAAACTACCACAGTAGGAATGGCCGTCAGGGTGGCCACCAAAGCAGTTTGTGTACCGCAGTCCTCCAGGCCCAGACAAGCGTCCTACCATTGATTGAATAGCCGCCTCATTGGCCACCAAGGAAGGCAGAGTAACGCCTATCTCAGAGCCCAGTCTGGCAGCCTACCGTCGCACCAATGGCCGCCATGTTGGCCACCAAGGTAGGCGGAGTACCACTCTTCTTGAGGGCCAGTTTGGCGGACTACCACTGTACAAATGGCCACCACTTAGGCCACCAAGTATGCGTAGAACCGCCCTTCTCCATTGCCACTCTGGTGTCCTACCATGGTACGAATTGCCACCACGTTGACTGCCATTTAAAGCGGAGTATCGCCCGAATCCATGCCCAGTCTGTCAACGTACAACATTACGAATGGCAGCCAGGTTGACCACCAAATTAGCCGGAGTGCCGCCATTCTCCAGGCCCAATCTGGCAACCTACCACAGAACGAATTGACGTAAGTTGGCCTCCAAGGTAAACGTGGTACCGCCCTTCTCGAATCCTAGTCCGGCGGTCTTACACAGTACGAATAGCCGTCAAGTTGGAAATGAAAAAAGAGAAGCGTTTTACCGCCCTTTTCCAAGCGCCGTCTTACGGCCTACGCACCGAACGAATGGCTGCCACGTTGGCCACCAAAGTAGGCGGTGTACCACCCTTCTCCATGCCCAGTCTGGTGTCATACCACCGTACGAAATGCCGCCAGGTTTGCACCAATTAAAGCTGAGTACCACCCTTCTCCAGGCCCAGTCTGGCGGGGCCTACCACAATACAAATGGCCGCCATGTTGGCCGTAAATAAAGCAGAGTACCGCCCTGATCCAAGCCCAGTATGGTGGCCCACCACAGAAGGAATTGGCGTAACGTTGGCCAAAAAGATAGGGGTCTTTGTAGGGTCCTTCTCCATGCTCAGTCTGGGGGCCTACAACAGTACAAATGGCCGCTAGATTGAACACCAAGTTAACATGGAGTACCGCCCTTCTCCAGGCCCAGACTGCCGTCCTACCACTGAACGAATGGCCGCCAGGTTGGCCACCAAGGTAGGCTCAGTACCACCATTCTCCAGGCCAATTCAGGCAGCCTACCACTGTACGATTAGCCACCACGTTGGCCATCATAGTAGGCGGAATACAACTCGTTACCAGGACCAGTCTGGGAGCCTACCATCGCAGTAATGGCTCACACGATGGCCACCAAGGCAAGCAGAGTACCGCCTTTCTCCAGGCCCAGTCTGGGGGCCTAGCCCAGTACGAATGGCATATATTTTGCCCATCAAATTTGGCGCAGCGCCGCCCTTTTATATGCCAAGGCGGTAGGCTAACCACAGTACGAATGGCTACCATATTTGCCATCAAGGTATGGCGGAGTATCGCCCATATCAGGGCCAGACTGGCGGCCTACCAGAGTAAGAAGTGCCTCCACGTAGGCCCTCAAATTAGGCGAAATACCGCCCTCGTCCAGGTCCTGTCTGATGTCATACCACAGTACGAATGGCAGCCAAGTTGTCCACCGAATATGCGGAGTACCGGCCTTCTCCAGGCCCAGTCTGGCGGCCTAGCCCAGTACGAATGGCCGCCAGGTTGGTCACCAAGCTATAGTGGAGTACCACCCTTCTCCAAGGCATATCTGGCGGTCTACCACAGCACGAATGGATGCTAGGTTGGCCTTCAAGATATCGCGTAGTACTCACATTCTCCAGGCTCAATCTGGTGGCTCACCACAGTACGTATCGCCGCCACGTTGGCCATTAAATTAGATGGATTAGTGTGCTTCTCCAGGCCCACTCTGGCTTCCTACCTCAGTACAAATGGCCACCACATTGAGCACCAACATATGACGGTGTACCGCGCTTCTCCAGGCCCAGTCTGGTAGTCTACCACAGTACGAATTTTCGCCACGTTGGCCATCAAGCTAAGCAGAGTACCACCCTTATCCAGGCCCAGTCTGTCGACGTAATACCATTGGAATCGCCACCAGATTGGCTAAAAATATTAGTGGAGTATAGCCCTTCTCCAGGCCCAGTCTGGCGGCCTACCACCGTACGAGTGACATCCAAGTTGGCCACTAAGGAAATCGGATTACCGCCCTTCTCCAGACCCAGTCTATCGACATACCACCGAAAGAATGGCCACCAGGTTGTCTAAAGATATTAGTGAAGTATAGCCCTTATCCAGGCCCAGTCTGGCTGCCTACTATCGTTCGAATGACATCCACGTTGGCCACTTAGAGAAGTGGATTTCCGCCTTTCTGCAGGCTTAGTCAAGCGGCCTACCACCGTACGAATTTCCGCCTGATTGGCCACCAAGGTAAACGGAGAACCACCATTCGCGAGGCAAATCTGGCGGCTTACAACAGTACGAATTCCCGCTATGTTTTCCTCCAAGGGAAGCGGATTACCGCCCTTCTCGATGTCCAGTCTTGCGGCCTACCACATTACATATGGCCGCCACATTTGCCACCAAGTTAGGCGGAGTACCGCCCTTCTCAAGCGCCCAGTCTGGCGGCATACCACCATACTAATGGCCGCCAGGTAGGCCACTAAGTTATGCGGAGTACCGCCCTTCTCCATGCCCAGTCTGGGGCTACCACAGAACGATTTGCCGCCACGATGGTTACCAAGGGAAGCGGAGTACAGCCCTTCTCCAGGACCAGTCTTGAGGCCTACCAGACAACGAATTGATGCAACGTTGGCCTCCAAGGTTTGCGTAGTATCACCCGACTCCATGGCCTGTCTGGCGGCCTAAAACGAAACCAATTGCAGCCAGGTTGACAACCAAATTAGTTGGAGTGCCGCCATTTTCCAGTCCCAGTCTGGCGACCTACCATTGTGCGAATGGTCACCCAGTTGGCCATCATGGTAGGTGGATTACAGATAATCTCCAGGCCCAGTCTGGGAGCCTACCATCGCACTAATGGCCGCCAATTTGGCCACCAATGTAGTCGGAGTGCCGCTCCTCTCCAGTACCAGACTGGTGTCCTACCATTGCACGAATGGCCACCACGTTGGCCACCATGGTAGGGGGAGTAACGCCATTCTCCAGGTCCAGTCTGGCGGCCTACAACCTCACCAATGGCCGCCAGGTAGTCCATCAATATAGAAGGAGTAACGCCCTTCTCGATGACCAATCTGGCGATCTAACCCCGTACGAATGGTCGCCAGGTTGGCCACCAACTGAAGTGTAGTACCGCCCTACTCCAGGCCCAGTATGGCGGCCTAACTCAGTACGAATGACGGCCACATTGGCCACCATTCTAAGAGGAACACCACCCTTCTCCTGGCCCAGTCTGGCGGGGCCTACCACAGTACGAATGGCCACCACGGCCAAAAAATATAGCAGAGTACCGCCCTGCTCCAAGCCCAGTCTGCCGTCCTACCCCTGAACGAATGGATGCCAGGTTGGCCCCAAGGTAGACTCAGTACCGCCATTCTCCAGGACAATTCAAGCAGCCTACCACCATACAATTGGCCACCACGTCCATCATAGTAGGCGGAATACAACACATAACCAGGACCAGTCTGGGACACTACCATTGCAGTAATGGCTCAGAAAATGGTCACCAAGGTAAGCGGAGTACCGCCTTTCTCCAGGCCAAGTCTGGTGGCTTACCGCAGTCTGGTGGCTTACCGCAGTACAAATGACCGCTAGATTGACGACCAACTTATGGCGGAGTACCGTCTGTCTCGAGGGCCAGTCTGACGGCATACCACAGTAAGACGTGCCGCCAAGTTGGCTATCAAATTAGCTGGAAACCCACCCTTCTCCAAGCCACATCTGCCGGATTCCACAATACGAATAACCACCATGTTGGTCATAAAATAGGCGGAGTAAAGCCCTACTTCAGGCCAAGTCTGGCAGCCTATGCATCAAACGAATGGTCGCCATGTTACATACCAATGTAAGCGGAGTATGCCCATTTCCATGCCCAGTCTCGCGACCTGCCACAGTACGAATGGTTGCCAGGTTAGCCTCTAAGGTATGGCGGAGTACCACCCTAATGCAGGAAAAGTCTGGCGGCCTTCCATTGTACCAATGACCGTAAAGTTGGCCATCATATTAGGTGCAGTACCACGCGTCTCGTGGCCCAGCCTAGTGGCCTACCACAGTACAAATGGCCTCCATGTTAACCATGGAACTAGGAGAGGTACCACCCTTCTCCAGGCCCAGTCTGACGACCAACCACAATACGAATCGCTGCCATGTTGGCCATTAAATTAGGAGGAGTATCGGGATTCTCCAGGCCCAGTCTGGCAGCCTTCTACAGTAGGAATGGCTGCCACGTTGGCCATCAAATTTGGCGGAGTACCGCCCTTCTATAGGCCCAGTCTGGAAGCCTACCATAGTACGAATGGCCGTCAGGTTGGCTTCCATGGTAGGCCGAGTACAGCTCCTCTCCAGGCCCAGTCTGTAAACCTACCATCGCACTTATGTAGTCCAGGTTGACCAACAATTTAGGCGGAGTACCGTCATTCTCCATGCCCAGAATGGTGGCCTACCACGGTACGAAATGCCACCAGATTGGCCATCATGGTAGGTGGACTACAGATCCTCTCCAGGCCCAGTCTGGGATCCTACCATTTCAATATTGGTAGACATGTTTGCCACAAAGGTAAGCGGAGTACTACCCTTATCCAGGCCCAGTCTTGCAGCCTACCACAGTACGAATAGCCACCACGATGGCCACCAATTTATAGTAGATTACGTCCCTACTCCAGGGCGTGTCTGGCAGTTTAACACAGTAAGACATACCGATACGAAGGCAAACAAATTAGGCGAAATACTACCCTTCTCCAGGCCACCTATGGTGGCCTACCACAGTACGAATGACCACCACGTAAGCCATCAAATAGGCGGAGTACCGCCATTCTCCAGGCCAGTCTGGCGGCCTACAACAATACGAATGGTTGCCAGGTTGGCCTCCAAGGTATGGCGGAGTACAGCTCCTCTTTAGGCTCAGTTGGGTGCCTTAAATCGCAATTCGGACGGCCAGGTTAACCACCAAGTTAGATGGAGTTCTGCCACTCTCCAGGCCAATTCAGGCGACCTACCACCGTACGATTTGCCACCATGGGGTCCATCTTGGAAGGTGGAATACAATCCCCAACCAGACCCAGTCTGGGAGCCTACCATCGCTCTATTGGCCACCAAAGGAGGCGGAATACCACTTTTCTGCAGGCCCAGCCTGGTGACCTACCATAGTACGAATAGCCGCCACATTGGCCACCAATGGAAGCGCAATACATCCTTTATTGAAGCCCAGTCCGGTAGCCTACCATACAACGAATGGCCGCCATGTTAACCATCAAATTAGGAGAGGTACCGCCCTTCTCCAGGACCAGTCTGGTGGCCTACCACAGAACGAATTGACGCAAATTTGGCCACCAACTTAAGCTGAGATCTGACCTTCTCCAAACTCAGTCTGGAGGCCTACCACAGAACGAATGGTCCAAAGGTTGGCCACAAAAGTAAGTGGGGTCCTGAACTTCTAAAGGCTTAGTCTGGCGGCCTATCTTATTACCAATGGATGACAGTTTTGCCACCAAGGTAGGCGAAGTACCGCAATTCTCCAGACCAGGTCTGGCGGCAAAACATCATACGAATTGCTACCAGGTTTGCCTCCAAGGTATAGCGGAGTACTGCCCTTTTGCAGGCCCAGTCTGGTGGCATACCACATTACGAATAGACGACAGGTTGGCCACCAAAATAGGCGGTGTGCCGCCTTTCTCCAGACCCAGTGTGATGGCATACCACCGTACGAATGGCAGCCAAGTTGGCCACAAAGAGAAGCGGATTATAGCTCTTCTCCAGGCCCCGTCTAGCAGCCTACCACAGTAAAAATGGCTGCCATGTTGGCCATCAAATTACGTGGAGAACCGCCCTTCTCCATGTCCAGTCTAGCGGCATACCACAGTTCGAATAGCTAAATATTAGGAAACTAATTAGGTGGAGTACCGCTCTGATCCAGGCCCAGTCTGTCGGTCTACCACAGTACAAATGAATGCCAGGTTGGCCACCAAGTTATTGCGGAGTACCGCCGTCCTCGAGGCCCAGTCTGTCATCCTACCACTGAAAGAATGGCCGCCAGGTTGTTCACCAAGGTAGGCTCAGTACCACCATTCTCCAGGATAATTCAAGCAGCCTACCACCATACAATTGGCCACCACGTCCATCATAGTAGCCGGAATACAACTCCTCCCCAGGACCAGTCTTTGAGCCTACCATCGCAGTAATGGCTCACACGATGGCCACCAAGGTAAGCGGAGTACTGCCTTTGTCCAGGCTTAGTCTTGTGGCCTACCACGTAACAAATTTACCCAACGTTGGCCATCAATGTAAGCGTAGTTCCGCCTTCCTCCCTGCCATGTCTGGTGGCCTACCACAGCATGAATGGCTGCCAGGATGGCCACAAAAGTACGTGGTGTACCAGCCTTCTCCAGACCCAGACTGGCGTCCTTCCATCGCTTGAATGGACAACACGTTGGCCACAAAGGAAGGCTGAGTACCGCCCTTCTCGAGGCTCAATCTGGCGGCCAACAACAGTACGAATTGCCACCAAGTTGTCCACCACTGAAAGCGGAGTACAGCCCTTCTCGAAGCCCAGTCCGGCGGACTACCAGAGAAAGATAGGCCGCCAAGTTGGCCACCATATTAGGAGAGGTACCGCCCTTCTCCAAGCCCAGTCTGCTGGACTACCACAATACAAATCGCCGCCATGTTACATATCAAATTAGGAGAGGTACCGCCTTTTTCCAGGCCTAGTCTGGCGGCCTACCATCGCACCAATGGCCGCGTGGTTGGCCTACAAGTAAGGCGGAGTACCGGCCTTCTCGAAGCCCATTCTGGCGGCCTACCACTGTACGAATAGCCGCCAAGTTGGCCATCAAGTTAAGCGCAGTACCGCCCTGCTCCACGCCCAGTCTGGCGGCCTACCACAGTGCGAATGACCGCCAGGACGTCCACCAAAGCAGTTTGTATACCATACTTCTCCAGGCCCAGACAAGCGTCGTACAATTGCTTGAATGGACGCCATGTTGGCCACCAAGGTTGTCGGTGTATCGCCATTCTCCAAATCAATTCTGGCGGCCTATCACCGTACGAATTGCCACCATAGTAGGCAGAGTACAACTCCTCTCCAGGCTCATTCTATGAGCCTACCTTGGCACAAATGCCCGAAACGTTGGCCACCAAGAATTACGGAGTACCGCCCTTCTTTATGCCCAGTCTGGCGGCCTACCACAGTACGAATTGATGCCGCATTGGCCAACATTGTAAGCGTAGTACCGCCCTTCTCCATGCCCAGTCTGGCGGCCTACCCTCTTACGAATGGCGACAGGATGGCCAACAAAGTAGGCGGTGTACTGCTCTTCTCGAGACCCTGTCTGGCGGCATACCACCATACGAATGGCCGCCTCGTTGGCTGCAATGATCGGCAGAAAACAGCACCTTTCCAGGTCCAGTCTGTAAGCCTACCATCGCACTAATGACAGCCATGTTGTCCTCTAAGATAGGGAAAGAGCGGCCCTTTTCCAGGCTAGTCTGGCGGCCTACTACAGAACGAATTGTCGCCACGTTGGCCACCAAGGTTAGCAGAGTAACGCCCTTCCCCAGGCCCAATATGGCGTCCTAGCACACTACGATTGCCCTCTAGGTAGGCCACCAGATTACGCATTATACAGTTCTTCTCCAGACACATTCAGGCAACCTACCACAGTACGAATGGCCGCCACATTGGTCATTAAATTAAATGTAGTACCACCGATCTCCAGGCCACTTCTAACAGGCTACCACCGAACGAATGGCCGCCACGTTGGCCATAAATGGAAGCGTAAAACTGCCCATGTCTAAGCCCAGTCCGGCGGGCTACCACAGTACGAATGGCCACCAATTTATGGTGGAGTACCGCCCTCCTCCAGGGCCAGTCTGGCGGCTTACCGCAGTAAGAAATACCGCCGCGTTGGCAAACAAATTAGGCGAAATACCGCCATTCTCCAGGCCCCGTCTGGCGCCCTAACACAGTACGAATGGAAGCCACATTGGTCATTAAATTTGGTGGAATACGGCGCTTTTCCAGTCCCAGTCTGGCAGCCTACCACAGTACAAATGGCCGCGAGATTGAGACCAACATATGGCGGGTACCGCACTTCTCCAGGCCCAGTCTCGCAGCCTACCACAGTACGAATGGACGCCACGTTGGCCATCAAATTAGATGAAGTACCACCTTTCTCCTGGCCCAGTTTGGCGGCATATCAACGTACCAATGGCCTCCAGTTGGGAACCAAGGGAAGCGGAGTACCGCTCGTCACCAGCTCCAGTCTATTGGCCTACCACAGGACGAATAGGCGTAACGATGGCCACCAAGGAAATCGTGGTACCGCCTTTCTCGAATCCCAGTCCGGCGGCCTATAACAGTACGAATAGCTGCCAAGTTAGCAACAAAGAGAAGCGGTTAACCGCCCTTTTCCAGGCGCCTTCTGACAGTCTACGCACCGAACGAACGGCTGCCACGTTGGCCACCAAGATAAGCGGAGTACCGCTCATTTCCATGCCCAGTCGAGCGGCCTACCACAATACTAATAGCCGTTGGTTGGCCACCAAGGGAAGTGGAGTACTGCCATTCCCAGGCCCAGTCTGACGGCCTACCAAAGAACAAATGACGAAATGTTGGCCACAAATGTAAACGTAGTACCGCCCTTCTCCAAGCCCAGTCTGGTGGCTTAGTGTCACAATAATGCTCGCAGGTTTGCCACCAAGATAGGCGCAGTAACGACCTTATCGAGGGTCAGTCTGGCGGCCTACCACAGTACGAATGGGTGCCAAATTGTCCACCAAGGTAGCCTGAGTACCACACTTCTTGAAGCCCAGTCCGGCGGTCTTCCTCAGTAGGAATGGCCACCAAGTTAGCCACAAAGAAAAGCGGATTACCAACCTATTCCAGGCCCCCTCTGGCGGCCTACGCTCTGACGAATGGCCGCCACATTAGCCACCAATGTAAGCGGAGTACGGCCCATTTCCCTACCAACTCTAGCGGCCTAATAAAGTACGAAAAGCAGCCACATTGGCCACCAATTTAATGGAGTTGTTCACAAATGGAAGCGGAGTATCGGCCTTCTCCAGTCCCAGTCTAGTGGCCTACCAAAGAACTAATTGACGCAACGTTGGCCAACAATTTAAGCTGAGATCAGACCTTCTCCATTACCAATCTGGCGGCCTACCACAGGAATAATGGCCGCCAGGCCGGCCACAAAAGTAGGCGGTGTACCGACCTTCTCCAGGACCAGACTGTCGTCCTTCCATCACTTAAATGGCCAACATGTTGGCCACCAATGTAAGTTGAAAATTGCTTTTCTCCAGGCCCAGTCTGGCGGCCTACCTACGTACCAATGGCCACCAGGTTGGCCACTATGTGAAGCAGACAACCGCCCTTTCCAAGGCTCAGTATGGCGGACTACCACAGTGTGAATTGCTGCCGCATTGGCCAACAATGTAAACAGAGTACCGCCCTTCTCCATAACCAGTCTGGCGGCCTATCCTATTACGAATAGACGACAGTTTCGCCACCAAGTTAAGCGAAGTAACGCTCTCATCGATGGCCAGTCTGGCGACCTACCGCCTTACAAATGGCCGCCAGCTTGGCCAACAAGGGAAGTGGAGTACAGACTTTCCCAGACCCAGTCTGGTGGCCAACCACATTAAAAATGGCTGCCAGGTTGGCCACCAAAGTTGGCGGTGTCCCAGTATGGCAGCAAAAACAGTACGAATGGCAGCCACGTTGGCCACAAATGGAATCGGAGTAATGCCCATCTCGAAGCCTAGTCCAGCGGGCTATCACAGTACGAATGACCGCCAAGTTGGGAACAAAGAGAAGGGTAATACAGCCCTTCTCCAGGCCTCGTCTGGCATCCTACCACAGTAAAAATGGCTGCCATGTTAACCATCAAATTAGAAAAGGTACCGCCCTTCTCCAAGCCCAGTCTAGCGGCCTACTACAGTACGAATGGAAGCCACTTTGGCCCTCAAATTTGGCGGAGTACCACCCTTCTATAGGCCCAGTCTGGCGGCTTACAACAGTAGGGATGACTACAAGATTGGCCATCAAGTTACGGTGGAGTACCGCCCTTCTCAAGCCAGTCTGGCGACCTATCATGGTAATAAGTGCTGCTAGGTTGGCCTTCAAGGTATCGCGGAGTACCCACCTTCTCCAGGCCCAGTCTGGCTGCCTACTAACGTACGAATGACATCCACGTAGGCCACTAAGAGAAATGGATTACCTCCCTTCTGCAGGCTTAGTCAAGCGGCCTACCGCCATACGAATAGCCGCCAGTGGGTCACCAAGGTTTGAGGAGTACCACCCTTCGCCAGACTTATTCTAGCAGCCTACTACCGTACGAATTGTCGCCTGGTTGGCCTGCAAGGTAAACGGAGAACCATCATTCCCAGGCCCAGTCTGGCTGCCTACCACAGTAAAAATGCTTGCCAGGTTGGCTACCAAATTAGGCGGTGTACCGTCCTTCGCCAAACCCAGTATGGCGGCTACCAAAGTACGAATGGTCACCACATTGGCCGCCAAGTTAAACGGAGTATTATTATTCACCATGCCTAGTCTGGCACCCTACTACAGTAAAAATGCCGCCAGTTTGACCATCAAATTAGGCCGTGTACCGCCCGTCACCAGGCGAAGACTGGCATCCTACCATCGCTTGAATCGCCGCCACATAGACAACCAAGGAAGGAGGAGTAACGGCCTTCTCCAGGCACAGTATGCCGCCGGCCATCGCACTAATGGCCACCACGTTGTCCATCAAGTTAGTTGGAGTAACACCTTTCCTGTTTCTTTCCAGGCCAAGCATTCCTGTTAAGACTCGAAGGCCCTTACACATTAGGGAATTTTAGCATTTGACTTTACATTTCTTTTCATTTGACGAAACCTTATTGTAAAGTCGGAGTTCAGACAATTTAACAGCGGTTCTGTGAGCTGCGTATTTATGTGCATCATGTTACGTAAATCATTATCATATTACGAAGGAATGCATTTTACTTATCTATTTTTTAAAATATTCTTTAGAATTATAGTAAAATTTAATTTCAAAATAAAAAGCTCACTTGTTATAAAACGCTCACTTGTTTACTTTATTTAAAATGTCAATTCATATTTTTCCTCTTCGAGTAATATTCATTTCCTATTTATTTAATATAAGAGGAGCTATGATTAATATACCGAAATGAAAATTGCCCTACAATAAAATAACACACGTTCCACATAAACACAGTTAGCTTCTCGGCAAAATGACTACTTTACTTTGACATTAAAGTTCAATTTGTCGAAATCGTAAAGTCGAGAATGCTTAACTTTAACTTTGACAGTTCCGTTGCGTCAAGTTCCATAAGAAACAACATGTCGGAAAGCAAACGTAAAGTCAAATCGTAAAGTAAGATGTTAAAGTTTTCAATTGTGTAATGGCCTTGGGTAGCAGGCCAGACTCGCCTTCTGTGGGCCGTCAGTTCAAAGAACATGGAGCTAAGGTTTTACATCGTACGAATGTGAGCAGATAAATACACCTCCCGATAATAATGGTGAATCCTGTCAGGTTGCAGGGAGTTATGACCACCACCTAGAAAAATTTATATCTACTCGAAATCTTTGAAACACACATTACAAACTATATGTGTTTATTATTTGATGTTTAACATTAATCGGCGCGAAACTTGAGAACACACGAATCCGATCAAAATATTCGGCTAAAACATACAAATAGGAAAATTATTGTGACCGGTAATCGGCATTGCGATGAGCTAAATTCGAAACAGTAATTATATTATCCAGTTTAACACTAATTTATCAGTAGCGCAAACGGAACTCTATCGTCGCAATGACGTAATTCCAAATCATTTAATAATTGGATGGTTTTGCAAGACGTTACTAATCAAACTGATTGGCCTATTTTCCTTTACATTGGTGCAAATTAGTTTTAATGAATTTTATAAAAGTTTAGATGGTACATATGCCTTTACGTCCCAGTAATGTATTTATATATGGAACTAGAAACGTGCAACAGTAGTGAGACAGTTACATATACACAAATTACTTACCCGGTACTCTGACCCGGTACTCTTACCCCAAAAACCTCGCATCATAATCTAGCATTCAATCAATTGCATTACGGAGGTAAAATTCGGAGCATCAATTAGGGATGTTATAAGTGTGTGATGTTTTTGGTAACTGGGTTTATTTACTTGAAATATTTACATGGCCTATCTTAGTGCTATATGTCAACAATTTGGTGGAATTAGGTTGATGGTTTTCTGAAATAACTTATTAAAATTCCATTTTCTGATTCGGCGCCATCGTACAAAAATAACGAAAAAAAAAGAGGCTCTTGTATACTATGCTCATAATAAATACTGCCAGCATACAAATTTTGGTTGAAGTTAGTTAAATTGTTAACTTATCTAAATTACGTATATCACCGCTATTTTGTATACAAGACTCTGACACATTAAAAAATATATATTAACTATTTTGTCTACCTAATCACTAAGTGTTTGCGAAACCTGGTATGAATCGGTTGATTGTTTCCTCGGATAGACACTTTAACTTAGTAAACCATTAGCTGCAAATTCAAGTAACTAATTTGCAATTAGTTTTGTATGATGATAACATATATTACTATAAACTCTGCAACAACCGTCAAATGTGTCTACACAGAGCCCTTTCTGTGCACAGGTTTCTTCAAAAGATAGTACACAGAGAAATAGATTTTGTTGAATCAAACACAATTTGTTTGGTGCAACCTATTTAGTCTATTTGTTTGTATAGGGGCAATGAAATATTTTGTCACTGAAACCAAATTATTTTGTTATTCACATTTGGTTGCCTATACTGTAAAATTTGGTTGGTACAAGTAAAGGTTTGTTTGGTCGCACGTACATTAAACAGTTCGGGCCGATATAAAATAATGTGCAGGTTCGACCGAGTAATCTCAGCTACTGTGACAACTGATGATGTGGGAAACATTTGAAATACTGTAGATATAGTGCCAATATTGGCAAAGTGTGCAAAAAAAAAAATTTCAATTTGTTCTGCTCTTCTTGTAAGTTTCTTGTTGCATTGTTTTATTAATATGTTTATACCATTGTTAAGCATCAATAGCAATGCACTAACAAACATGGTTACTATCCTAATTGTTACAAAAAATACAAACAAATTATAGAGCTGTATTTTCGAACGAAGGCAGTCAAATGAGTGGACAAAAAAATATATAAAGTTGATTCAACAAAATATTTAGTAGGCAGTCTAATTTTTTTGGCCCAACACAGAGATTTTGTTTATTCAAACATATATATATATATATATATATATATATATATATATATTGTTAGACGAACAAAAGTTTTTTTTTTTTTTTTTTCTTTCAAATGTTGTTTGCTCAACAATATATTTTGTTAGGGCAACTAAATATATATTTTTTGTTAGATTTTTTTTCAGTGTACTGCATAAATAAATAACATTAAATTTCTTAACTCAGGAAAAAATCAACCGATTCCTACCAAATTCGGCAAACACTTAATAATAAGCTTGTATTGTTCCCACTGAGTGTAGTGTTGGTGAGATGATAGTGTAAGCTGTAAGTATACAGGACCCCAACTAACTTCACACAAGAAAAACATATACAATTCTAAACACAATATTGGTGACAAAATGCCGAGTGCCGGAGAAGATTGAATAAGCAAAAGCAAAACAAGAGCCTTGCAGTAAATTCTGTAAAACCCCTTGTTGTCAGGTGCCTAGCAAAAAGCAGTAGTTAGCGAAAGGAACTCTGTAAAAATCCATACTTACATCATAAACAATCACACTCTTTGTTTAGTGGATAGTGTGAAAGAAACCTTAATGTGTGCCACACAGTAGCAAACAGTGCATGCGTAATAATTCCTTAGTGTGGGCATTGATTAGGTAAACAACTACATGCCAGGGAAATTTGTCCACTCTCAAGCATTAAAGTTAACTTACTCGATTACCACGAGTTTAAATAGCTGATGATAAGCTAGTACAGCATTCAGAATTGAAATTAATAATAGTGATGCACTTAAGAAATGCTATACACACTACAATAAGAAACACTGGTCAAAATGCAACTAGGTTTTACTAACACCTATGAGAAAAGAACAAATCACTTGAAAACACTGCAAAATTCAGCACAAGACACTACATGAAGAACTAATGACACTTTTATACTAACACGATCAATGCAAAATCACTAACTTCATCAAAGAATAGTGACACTTATAATCAGGCACAACATGAATCAATTGAGGTAAACAAGGTAACATTAAAGGTCATCTCTAATATGATTATTTAGCATTCATGACTGCCAATCTGATCTATGTAGGAAAATTACTTAAAATTTCAGCCAATTTGAGAGCAGTATTAATTTAATCTATTTGGCTGACAATTCCTCACAAAAGCAAGTGCTTGGGACAAGATCAACTACGTAAGTTTGGCTCAGTTCATTACACTATTTTAAGTTCATACTGTAGTTTGCACTCTGTAGCGAGCAGATAAGCATGGGCTTCTGGAATCAAAATTGAGTTAAATAGTGCACTCGGAATTCGAATAGGGTAAATAGTGTATTGCCAGCATTAGTTTAATACTTTAGGTTCCAAAGAAGCTGTGTGCACATTATGTCCAGATCAGTTTGCAGTTTTTTATTTAGACAAATTTCGTTCTCACTCGTACTTGCCAGGATAAACGTGTAGTATTACCAGTCAGATTACATGTAGTTAGTGCCATGATAGACGCCCCAGTACGTCTGTCCCAGTAGTGGCGCCGTCGGCGATGAGCAGCTCAGAACACACATTTTCCACCAAATACCTAGCATGTGGGCTGCTCTGGCAGGAATCACAGGACACCTAGCTGAGACTGGCATCAGAAAATCACATTTCCAACTACTCCTGGGACCTCACTCTGGTCCATCACTTAGTACAAACTGGGACCTCCAAAAGACGTTTTAACTTGATCATGGCTGCTGGTAGAAGACCGAATTTGGGGACTACACGCCCACGCTTAGACGTGATTGCGGAAACCCCGAATTACATTGTTATCAGCTCAACCAAGATTGGCTGATAACGATGAAATTCAAATTCGGCTCCTCACAGCCTAGCCCTCATGTAAAGTCACTTCTGAAAACGGAAGTTAACACCATACTGGCTTTACATGTTAAACGAAAAGACTTCTAAAATTACATTAACAGGGGGGAAAAAAAAAAACATTTCCATACGGAAAAATATTGGTTGTAATATGAGGTTATGTTTCGATGTTAACAATCGCGTGTGCGAAGTCACAGATCAAAATGTTCTGGAGTGTGAAATAATGTTTATGTTGATAAATATTTCGTCCAAATAGCACTGTTTACAAGTAAGAAAAGTCTGTCTGTGCAAAAAAATAAATATAATGGTTGAAAAGATCGTCCTCAAAATGTAAACAAATAAAATGTACTTAAACTTGATGTGGGGTTATGTAATGTCCAACATTACAAGGTAGACTAAATAATTAATATTTCTTAGTGGGTCAGACTCTAATTTACAAAACTGCAGCAATATAAATAATTTAGATAAGTTAGTAATATCTATTGAACAATTTGACCATCTTGAACCAAAATTTGTATGCTGACAGTATGTGTATTAGAATGATCGTATACGGAGTCTCTTTTTGTTATGTATTTTTTAAGAATATTTCCAAACAAGAGAATATCTGAACCATGCTGACGCGCGCGCACACACACACAAGCACGCACACCCACACACAGTGCTGAAGCAAGAATAAATATTTCATTTCTCGTAATGTTTTATTGTTCTATCGTTTATGACGCAATAAAGAACAGGGACGTGGCAACCACAGTCATACAAGACTAGAACTCCTGCCTACAAACCTGGAGATAGGTAGTTTGAACCCAGCCTTTTATAACGTGATGTTTTGGATGTGTGTTATATGTAAGAGTTAGCTTCCATTGATAGTTTTTAATGACATAAAAGAGAGGAACGTAAGTTAATGCTGAAGAAAAATATATCGAAGATATAATATTTACCTACCTGATTTATTACAGTGTTATATCAGGCTCTGAGAGCTGAAGGCTGTCCATAACTGCCACAAATTACAATTTTTCATTTCTCATTCTGCATAAGAAATAATTTCATTAGCCCATACCGATATCATTAACACGCTACCAATAAGTAACACACAGGTATACCAATTATTATTATTATTATTTTTAGATATATACATTTGACATTTCCAACCAGAAATTAATGATATAACTTAATGGGTGCGCATAATTTTTAAATAAGTTGTTTAAAGCTTAACTAGTAGGTAGGCCTAGACGTCTCGTTGGTGGTAATATAATTACAGATAAAACAAGAAACATGAAAAAGTACTCAGACAAATACAAATACACATGTGCACTACCCACGATTGTAACCAAGAAAATATCGTTAAAATAAGCTAGCATTCAATCAACTATATCACAGGGGTAGGATTCGGAGCAACAACCTCTAATCAGTTTATGTTTTGAATCATGGGATCCACATACCTTAATTGTAGGTATACACGGGCATCATTTAAAACAATAAGTGCCTGAGTCACTGTATACACGTAAGTTTACATGGCCTACCATAGTGCTACTTGTGTGAAGAATTTCGTGTAAATCGGTTTATTTGTCCCAGAGATATGGCATTGAACACTATACTCATTTAATTAATTCTATATTACAAAATTTCCCAAAAATATGTCTTGTATACTGTATGTTCCATCGTAATTACGCTAAACTTTTCACCAATTTAATTTAACGTAACCGTTTATACCGGATCTCGTAACATATCGCCACCTTGGGGTTGTCCACTGAATTGAGAAAACAAATGACAGTCACAGTGCCAACGTTCCAATATAAAACAGCTAAGTTCTCCAGGTTACAAACACAATAATGCACTAAATTAGGAAGAAGCTCCATGTTACTATTTACATCAGGTCCTTAGTGGTAGGGATCACTTGACACTATGCTTCTAATAGAAACTGTCAGTATAACAAGTTTGGTTGAATTGTGTTAAGTTGTTCAACAGATATTACCACAGATATGACCACAATTTTGAAAATAAATATCTGATCCCACTTAAATCATGTAACTTTCATGTCCTTATCTAGCACTTATTGTTTGCAATGATAAAATGTTTGATATAATTAACTGGCTCTGTTTTTTTTTTTCAGAAAGGCCATCAATAGGGTATCCTGTTATGCATAATTTATGCTTTTCTTGAATACTGTCAGGTGTACATAATTTATCTGAACATGTTTTATTTGATTCATGGATATATTATACTAAATTTAAGTTTCTGTATTAATACCACTAAAAAGGCCCACCGCACCTAACATGTTACATTATATACCTTACTACTTGCATGAAAAATTTGGAGGGGGGGGGGGTCTGATCGTCAAAATATGGCATAAAACGTAGCTTTTTCCATTGACGATCATCAAATATGGTGGGAAAACTTATATGTATAAGTACATTCCATGATTGTTATAAATACTCAGACGTTACAAATGTAGGTTAAAATCTGTGTCATATAAGATATAGCAAACTAAGCTAAAATGTTTTAATAGCTACAATTGTAAAAATAACCATCTTACCCAATTAAGACATAAAAATTAATATGACCTACCACAGGACAGCTTCTTCGCCAAATTCGGAAGAAATCGGTTCATCGTTTCCCAAGATATGACACAAAAACGTAATTTTTTCATGTAGGGTTATATCACAATAATGTATAAAAATGACGCTTTGAGTAGACAAATTTGATGGATATAATAAATACTGCCAGCATCCCAAGTTGCATGAAAATATGTCTTGTAGTTTCGTATACATACATAACATACAGAGCTAAACTAACAGAGCAGTAGTATTTGTTTGCCAAATTTGATAGGAATCGGATTGTCTCCGAGATATGATACGAAAACTTCACTTCTTGAAGTAGCTGTATATTACAAAATTGCAGGCAAAAGTGTTTTTTTTTTTGTGGCAAATATGACGCTACTTATAAAATATATAAGTATACAAAATTCATTTGAAAGTGGTCGAACTGTATGGTAGTTATAAAAAATGAACCTAAAGTAATTGTAAAGCCATCATTTTGAAAACAAGTCATTCATTAATTTTAATTGCATTCATTTATGCTACGTACCACAGTATTACTTGGTGCCAAATAAGGCGAGCATTTTATGAGTAGTTTTCCAGATAAAATTTAAAAGCTTTATTTTTTCGATTGGTTCGTTCTTTTAACATTGTGGAAAAACAACAATTTTCTTCTTTGAATTAAAGTTTTACACAATGTGCTGAAAATTTCCAAAATTTTGTTTAAATCTGTCGAATGGTTATTGAAATACGACATATCGCCCTTAATATAAAAAAGGCCGTCATTTTTAAAGTACAAGGCATGGTCGAAAAATATGAAAGTCAGGTTCCCTCTCTAAGTACTATATGTGTATCGAATTTGGTGAAATACGGTTCATGCGTTCAAAATTGAAAAGGAGGTACACGCATGTCTTATGCACATGCTCACACACAGAGAGAGACAGACAGAAAATTGATCTCACAAGATTATCTTGCCTTCGGAAAGTGTTCCAAAACACGCCGTTCTGTGTACATATTTTGGCGAGGCTCATCTCCTCGCTGAGCAAACATTCACGTTTATTTCAATAAAGAATGGAGTTTCCTGGATTTAAATCTGGACGATAATTAAATGTGTGTTTTGAGGGAGGTGAGATAAAATGTATTCTGCCTCCTGCCCGCAATTTTAAAAGAAAAAAGGTGTATGTGTATAAATAATAAAAGTACAGTGTATCTTTCGTTTAGTGTTAAAGAATATCAGCCAAGAGTCATGATCCACGGGCATAGAGAAGAGATTGAGGGTGCTCCAGTTTATCTCTTCCTCCCACCTCCCAGAAATATGGACACATGAAAAAAAAATTGGCTATCAGTAAGATGAAAAAATATGTAAATAAAATGGAATAATAAGTCAGCAAAATTAAGTAAAGTAAAAATACAAGTTTCTACGTGTACTGCTTTTTTTCAGCTCAAAACTTATAAGGATGCTGTTTAACCTAGTGAGCATTAGTAAGTAAAGCGGGACCCTGACTAACTGTATGAGTCGCTATGGTTTAGAGTTCATTGATATTTGACCTTGGAAAAACAAAGGTAGTTCGAGATTAAACAGGAGACGCTGGAATTAGCTGTTGTATTAGAAGCAGGTAGTTCGCATCTGACTCTGGAATTCTCCCATTAGAGCAGAACCTGGTTCTCCTTGCGTCCCAGCAGACTGCAATCACATGTTAGCAATAGGCACTCCAACATCCTTCTGACAGCTTAAGTCTTGTAGTGGACTGCCGTATGCAACCACTGAAGCGGCGTACAACTGCACTGACCTGGGCTCCGAAGTTGAGACTGCTTCCGGTGACGAACCTCCTTCAGAATTAGGCAGTGATGAATGTCTGTATATTACTCGAAAAACTAATGATGAGGCCCTCGGTTCCTTTGGAATCCACTGATGACATCTCGGCCTCTGAAGACTTACAAATACGCCATTAATTTCTTGCTTTTTTTTTTTTTTTTGCGAATTTTTGTAATTCAATTTTGATTACGTTTTCTCACAAATCTAAAACATTCTTCAACTAAATATCATCATCAAATTATCATCAATCTTGAAGCACATAAAATTGAAAGCATACTTCTGTCAGCTTCCTATATACTACTTTCTTTTAGAACCTTCCTAAAACGTCCCAAACATTCCAAAACAAAACAGTTGTCCATATCCACCAACACTATTTATGTTTTAAAAGAGAAAGCATTTAGTAAAACAAGATATTTTCATAGAAAAACACCTGATAAAATGTCACGAAGTTGTAACTAAGGAATCTGTTTAACATTTATACATCTATTAACTTTTTAAACTAGGATCAAATTTTACATATGTGTACAACTTATGACATTTAAATTACGTTAATGTTATTCATCAAGTTAGGAAGAAAAACCAGGTGTTACAGGCTGTCCTCCCAAATTTCTACTATAGTAACATTTTATTCAAGAAAAATTTTCCTTAATACTTGTAACACCTATGATCACCCACTTGATATAATGACTTAGTAGATATTACTGTATCTCACATCGTTGGGTGGCTACGTCTCACAGTGACACATGTTGACATCGTGGTTCTAGAGTACCACTGCGTCCCTGCGGTGGCGTAGCACTTTCTCTGCAACACTTGTATGTATCTATGTTGAGCAGTTTTATACATTCCACCAACCAAACGTTTCAATTGTTAGCTCCTGCCTTATCAAGTAGGAGTCCAAGCAATTTTTCTCTTTGGAAATAAAAGTTCACTATGGGTGATTTAATACATAGCCCAAATAAACACTAGTGAGTGTTTTTTTTTAAGTCATTATCCCTTATTTTAGTCCTCAGACTACATCACTTCACAGTGTCCTAGTCACAGTTCACACTCACTAATATTTTTTTTCACATTGTGCTAATTTCCAGAGTGACCCCGACAAATAAACTGGGCCCCTAAACTCACCCACCAATGCTCACAATGGTTTGATAATTAAATTATTAGAGAATGGTTTATCAACCATAGTATCGATTAGAATTATGAATATGCGTAAAGAAGACTCTAGACCCTCTAAATAAGTAACTTCAGAAGACCCTACCTAGGAAAAGGATTTGTTTCGTTATTGTAAATTCACGTCAGCCAGTACGAAATATTTTATTTCATTGACATTTCATTGTCATTGCAGACAGCAAATTTTGTACTTCTTGGACTCAGCATTCTCCTTGCTGATCTTACTAGAGATTGATTCTTTTTACTGACTTGCCATCTTATTTTCTGTAAATTAAAATTGGGCAATGGCCTTTGCTGAACATCGTTACCATTTTTTTTTTTTGCTGTTTAGTTTGTCCTATTTAGGCAGTTTACATGGCTTGCGATTCGGACTCTGAACTAGGCCGAACATTTCCTTATGTCACACAATTACACCTCCATCTTGGTAGGAAATTTTAAGTACTTTGCTGAAAAATATATTACTATATCATCAATTCCTTATAAGACATCGTCGTCAACGTGGCATATGTCCATGGCACAATAAAATATTATTAAACGTGGAACAGATTCTTATCATCACCTGGTGGCATTTAACTTTGCCTTATTATTCGTTACACATCATGTACATAAACTCAAGACCCAAACATTAATTAATACAACAAAATTCCACTTTTATGATAGTAATTCTCAATAATCACATCTAAAAATTTCACACTTCTTATTTGGCAGCTAAAGGATACATATTTATTTTTCCAACATCTTTCCTGAACTGGCATAATTGGCTGTTGGTTCTCTCTTAAAGCCATGATGTTGTACTTGCCTATAACTTTTCCTGTCTCAGTACAAACTACTTCATTGCAATTATTATTACAGATCTTCGAAATTCGCACTGGTCCAACATACAGTGGCATCTATTTCTTGGAAAGTTATTCCCAAGCTTAGGAAATGCAATGAGCTCGAACCAACACAAGCGGTCCGATGGTTATGTCCTCCTTCCGGGATTTCTTTGCGGATTTGTTTCTTCGTTCAGTGGCTAATATTAATCTTTTTCGTATGAATTCCAACATTTCTCTCTTCCTTTCTCGGTGTCTCCATTTTCCGTTGATTTAGTGTCGGACGGAAGCGGTAATTTTGATATGTCAAATACTAGGAATCGCTGATCTGATAACGCTTCCAGAAGGGTGAAGGAAGTTTATTCGTGTACCGTATTGATCATTATGTACTCTATCATTGGTAGTTTATCTCACCAATTTTAACATGCTTGATGGCATAAAATGAGGAGCATGTTTCCTAATGATTTCATTCGATGCTCTACCGGGTTACTCTGTGGATGCCTGACTGATGATGTGGTGGGCAATATATTCAACTTCCTAGTGCCTAGTTGCCAGGTTTTTCCCGTAAACTGGGTTCCTTTGTCGGATAGCACACATCTCGATTGGCCCACTTCTTCCACAAAAGATTTTAATTTACTCAAGACTGTTCGAGCATTGGCTTGCAGTATCACGCATAACTTGGTAAACTTTGATAAAATATCCATTATGACGAACCCATTGGATACTTTAGCCTGGGATTGGAGCAATGGTCCGAATAAATTTACAGAAATCATGTCCAATGGTTTATCGGGCATTATTGATTGTAGTTCTCCAATAATTTGTTCTTGGGCATGTTTGCACCACTGACATAGATCGCATCCTCTTACTGTCATGTTCATTAATTTTTGCATACCTTGAAGTAGAACTGTCTCAGCAATGCTTCATATTTCTTGCGTATGACGGTGTGACCTAACATCTCATGGGTGACCAGCACTAACTGTTGAAGCATATTGGGTATCACCAGCTTCCATTCTTGTTCGAAATGCCTTCTTTTGCGGCTACTGTAGAACGAAACTCCAGAATCTGTCTTACAATATAATGTGTGAAATAAATGATCTTCAGGTAGTTGTGATAGTTTTTTTACAAACATTGCTACAAAATTTGTCTTCCTTCTGTTTCTCACATAAATTTTTCAAATTCTATTGCCATAATTCACTTAACACCGGTGCCTCACATACTGGTACGACCAGATATTCGTTGTGCTTCTTATCCTGTTGTAGTACGCCCTCATCAGGAATGCGGCTCAGCAAATCCGCAATCACATTGCTTGAACCTCTGATATGCCGATACTCTATATCAAACTCCTGGACAAGGAGTGCCCATCGGGTTAATCTGCTGCTGAAAATGTGCCCAATTCTTAAGCTCAATAATGCCAGATGGTCAGTGTGCAAGATCAATTTTTCTCGAAGAAATAGGTCACGAAATTTTTGCAAACTCCTCACGATGCCAAACATTTCTTTCTTGGTTACAGTATCATTCTTCTCAGCTGTACTCAGCATTCGGCTAGCCATAGCCAGAGTATTCTCGTTCTCCTGGAGGTCGAGTTATGCCAATCTAGCACCTAACACATATGCCAAGGCATTCGTATTTAGGTGGTAATTAATCCCTTGCCTGGGGTGATGTATCACTTGCTCATCCATGAACAACCTTTTTACCTTCTCGAAAGCTTCCTGTCAAGCTACTGTCCACTCCTACTTTAAGTCTTTTCGGAGTAGCTCAGATAGAGGTAGTGCGGTACCGGCTACTTGGTTGTAGTAGTTACGGCAGAATCCTACAACTCTCAGAAATGCCTGTATTTTTTCCACATGCTTTGGCACTGGGAAATGGGAAATAGCTATCAGCTTATCTGGTACTGTTTTGATGCCATCAGGTATAATAATGAGCCCTAAGAGAGGGACTTCCTCTCGGAAAAAGAGTGACTTACACAACTTCAATGTCGTGCCAGCAGTGGCTAGTAATTGTAACACAGTATTAAGGTGCTCGATGTGGGTTTCGAAGGTAGGTGAGATTATCAGTACGTCGTCCACATAAGAACGTGTGAATTCTGTGCACTAGTCCCCTAGGGTTAGGTTCATGCATTGCATGAACTGAACCACTGTGTTTCACAACCCAAACGACAACACTTTAAAAGTGTACTGCTGGTTTCTAGACAGGAAACTGGTATACTGTTTTGAGGTATCTTCGAATGGCAACTGCCAATAACCATGGGCCAGATCTATGGTGTTCATGTATTTGACACCGTCATATGTGGCCCTGGGGCTTTCTCGGGCTTTCACTGTGGTAGCGTTTGTGCATCTCACGTCAAGGCACAATCGTACTGAACCATCTTTTTTTCGCACACATGCCATGGGGTTTGTGTGTGGGCTAGATGTGTGCTCAATTACAGCCCATTCGAGCGTGCACTTTAAATAAGCCTCTGCCTCATGCATAAACTTATTTGGAATGGGATATGATTTACAATGAAAAGGTTCCCCAGGAACGACTTCAATTCAGGCGTGAAAAAATTGTTTCTCCCTGGCCTCTTGGAGAAAGTATCCCAGTGTATGAAAATCAAGTTTTGTAATTTAACCTTCTGTTCTTGCGAAAGGATCTCGACATTGGAAACAGCTAGGTGCAGTTTCTACAATTTACCATTCTCACTGGATTTCTCGTGAGGTCGGCTTATTGAAAGACATTCTTTCTTTATCGAATCGACACAGATATCACAAAATTTCCAATTTCCGGGAAAAGTACCAGTGTTGTTGTCAGCGTCTAAAGTGCTGACCATCCATCCCCCATAATCCAATTTAATTTGATATTTGGTCATAAAATCGGCCCCTAGAATTAAGGGTTTGTTCAGCCCTTTAATTACCAAAGCAGATATTGGTTTTGGTTTTCCTAATCCATTAATCATTAATAGCACCTGTTTGTTAATAATAGGACTAGACTTTGATGTTGCCCCCACAATTCGTAATCTTGGCACTGGCACACAGGGTAAATTCCGACCTGTGGCTGCGATCTCATATAAATTTTCGGGAGCACAAGTTACCTCTGTTCTGCTATCTAGTAATACTGGGACCGGCATATCGTATACCTTTAATAACAATTCTGGATATAATATTGCTCGTGAATTTTCTGGTTCTTCTATCAGATCCAACAAACAAAAATTCCCGATCTGTCTGCTCTAAAGAAACCAGTAGTACTGTTACCTTGGTGCATACTTCAGCATGGCCATTTATATTGTACGGTACATCATGAGCTCTGAACAATTGGACCCCTTTGGAAAAACATGGCCTAAGTTCAGCGATGGAGGTCCGTCATCTCTGACCTCTAACAGTTTAACCGGTGGTCACAGTTTTGAGAGTAACCATTAGCCAGAGTGTCGGTGTTCTGCGGAGGTGAAAGTTGAGTCACTGGTGCGAACGATGGTGACCTCGGATCTAGCGAAGTTCTATTCTCGAAGTATCCCTGCATGATTCCTCCCTGGTAGGCCTGTTCAGGTTTCTGTGAGGAATGTGCACTTCGCGAGTCCATGTCTTCGTTTTGAAACTCCGTGTTCGTTCTTTCTTCCCTTCTCCTTGGCGAATGTCATCCTGGTATGCGTTGCTGTTCAATTATGCCTTCATTGGTAGCTCTGGAATCCTTTCTTTCGCGTTCTTCAGAATTCCACGAAGCGTATCTGCACTGTTCTTCTGTTTGTCGTCCAGACTCGTTCTCTCGGTTATCTTGGTCCCTGCTATCGTATGGATTTCTCCGGTCGTGATACTTTCCTCTTCTTCCGTAGGAACTGCAGTTAAAAAAAACGGCCGCCTCTATGTGAAAGGTTGAAGTTCTCGTAATAACGACCAGCCTTATTATATGGTATGACTCCACATGTATTTACAGATGGATTACGATCATATCTAGGTGGTGTACGAAACGTATTCCTACCCGCATTTCAGTTAGGTTCAGGGGACGTGCGATCATTATTATGCATGACTTGGCTGTCTCTACTTCCTTGTTGACACTGCAACTTATCAGTTGTGTCAAAGGCTAATAGCTCTTCGCGGAATGTTGTTAAACAAATGTAATGCCTACCGGCCCAATGTGCCCGATATTTGAATGGAAGTTGCCGAAGATTCATTTCTATGAATTCCTCATCTGTCACGAGCGTGTTCAGGTAGTGAGATTTCTCGTACATTTCCGATATATGTGCTTCTAGGGGTTTCGCTTTCCGGGCCAAAAACTTTCAGCGCGCAACTAGGAGCATACGTTTCCCTGTACTTTTTTATTACAAAAATTAGCCAGAAATTTGCACTTAAACTCTGCATATGATTGGATATCTGCTTTATTGATCCCCCACCAAAAATATGCTGCTGACTTAAGGCACAGGCTAATACAACGCAACTTGTCGGCGTCATTTAAACTGAATAAGTTAGAATATTCATCTAGCTTAATAAAAAAAAAATTAACAGGGTTCTCGCCCATCTTCATTTCGAACAAGGTCATCCTGTCCGCCCATAGTTTACTGAGGTGGTGTAATAATGATTTTGTAGAATAGATCACCTGTGTAAAGTTGTCACTGGCGTGTACAGATTCGTGCATGTCGGGCGAACTAGTAATTAATTAAGGATCAATGCAGTTAGTTTGATATACAGGACTCTGGCTCGTATTTCTAAGCTGAATTTCCCCTACAGACCTAATTACATAATTTATAAGGACGATTAATTCTGGAAATTATTCAAAAGTACATAAAAAATACTAAAATGAATGTTAAACTCAAACGATCCTTAACATTGTTTATTAGGGTGAGTATTGAACAAAAAAAAAGGGATTTAACATAAAATAGATACTGCTAGGAATAATAGCTTTCAACCAATATCAATATAAATTAAACTATATATAACTAGTCAGCACGCAAGCTTAAAAGATGGCGTCATTACAACAAAATTATATATGAGATTTTATAAGGAAGCTATTTTACCTAGTAAGCCATAGTAAGGTGGGACCCTGACTAACTATATGAGTCTCTATGGTTAAGAGCTAATTAATATTTAACCTTAGAAAAACAAAGATAGTTTGAGATTAAACATGAGACGCTGGTCTTAGCTGTTATAGTAGAAGCAGGTAGTTCGCAGCTGAATCTGGAATTCTCCCATTAGAGCAGAACCTGGTTCTCCTTGCGTCCCAGCAGACTGCAATCACATGTCAGCAATAGGCACTCCAACATCCTTCTGACAGCTTAAGTCTTGTAGTGGACTGCCGTATGCAACCACTGAAGCGGCGTACAACTGCGCTGACCTGGGCTCCGAAGTTGAGACTGCTTCCAGTGACGAACCTCCTTCAGAATTAGGCAGTGATGAATGTCTGTATGTTACTCGAAAAACTAATGATGAGGCCCTCGGTTCCTTTGGAATTCACTGATGACATCTCGGTCTCTGAAGACTTACAAATACGCCATTAATTTCTTGCTTTTTTTTTTTTTTTTTTGCGAATTTTTGTAATTCAATTTTGATTACGTTTTCTCACAAATCTAAAACATTCTTCAACTAAATATCATCATCAAATTATCATCAATCTTGAAGCACATAAAATTGAAAACATACTTCTGTCAGCTTCCTATATACTACTTTCTTTTAGAACCTTCCTAAAACGTCCCAAACATTCCAAAACAAAACAGTTGTCCATATCCACCAACACTATTTATGTTTTAAAAGAGAAAACATTTAGTAAAACAAAATATTCTCATAGAAAAGTGCCTGTTAAAATGTCACGAAGTTATAACTACGGTATCTGTTTAACATTTATACATCTATTAACTTTTTAAAATAGATCAAATTTTACATATATGTACAACTTGTGACATGTTAATGTTATTCATCAAGTTAGGAAGAAATAATAGGTGTTACAGTAAAAATACAAGTATCTACATGTATTGCTGTTTTTCAGCTCAAAAATGAATTATAAGCATGCATTGTTTTATCAATAAAAGAAACCATCACTCTCGCAAACACAAAAAAAAATAGTTTTTTCCAACATCATTAAGAACAATTGTTGTGAAAAAATCAGTAAATATTTATAATACACATAAACATAGTCTCGTACGGTCCTTTATGTTTCACTTAAGGTTTTAAGCTCATATCTTGGCAATAATTTTTAGGTGTGATGTCATTACGCACGAATATGTTATAAACCCACAATTATAATTTTCCAAAATATTTAAAATGTATCAAATTCTATTTAAGACTTTACAAATGTAATGAATTTTTTTTCGTAAATGTTGGAAGTTCTAAATAATTTTGTTGAACAACAAATAACATAATTTAACAAAACTTAATTTGTGAGCAGCTATCTGAAGTCATTTGTACTTGAATTTGTATAAAAGAAAACTTTCTACATATCTTTAGCTTAGATATGATTTAGAAAAATATTTACCCCTCTACAAAATTTAATTACAACTACTCTTATTGCCCAGAGGGGCTGCTGAAGGAGGACTGTTTGCCACAGCCCTCCTATAGGCTAATCACAGTAAAGTGGGTAGTTTTGGAATCCCTCAAACCTAGCCTTAAACATTAATTTCCTAGTGCAGTGAAATATACACACTGTGTTATTACTTACATGGCAATATTGATCTAATATGGGGGTTAATGGATAACAAATGGCCCAAAGGAAAAAGCAACTAGGGCCTCAAAAGTGCTCACAGTACTGTGAAAAGCTTATAATAAAATCTCAGAACACAGGCCTCTACTTATCTGCGACTCTGCAAATAATACTGTGTACGAATACGGTGTTTATTTCCCAATCAATGTTTTCGAGATGGACGAGACTCTCGTCATGCGAGAAATGTTTTTGGAAATGTTGAGTGGTGAGACTGCATATTTTTCGCCCCAAAGTGGGTGGAGCGAGTAGAGAGAGATGGCCGTAACAATGGAGAGGGTGGCTACGGGAGGGAGGGAAGAATTTAGGGTCTCGTCACTTTTCAGCCAAGGAGATGCTGTAAATAAGAGAGAGCTGTGCGCGCCCCCGCTCTCGCACAAAAACAGTTTCCTGGAACCTGACAGGCCTACCCAAACTGGAACTTCGAATTCCACTGTTTAACAGAATGTGTTCCACAGTTAATACCACGTATGTTGTAGGTACACTTTCACGCTCCGCTCTTGTGCAATTGTTAAAGACATATCTTATCAATAATTGTATTTATTTAGAATATCTTTCATTTCTATTTAAAGTTCAAACTTGCGTGATTTTCAACTAAAGTGTGTAATATTCTGAATAAGTTTGTTGTTAATGTTGTGGCTCTATAAACAATACTAGCCATGAGCAGAACAAGGTTGAATTCTGTGATTAATGTTGTGATGTGTAAACTTGTAATGGCGAGTAACATTTTAAACATTATTTTGAAAAAACAGTTTGAATTTCGAAAAAAAACTAGAGCCTAAGAATTTGGGACCAACAAAGGCATAGTTAAATATAACTCAACAACGGATTCAAGGCAGTATACACAGTGGTTAGTATACACCAAAATTCAACTTCAGTACATACAATTTAGCAGACTGGCTATGTAGGCACAAAGTTAGAAATGAGTGGTTCTGTTTCATTTATTTGCTAGTGATTCCTAATGTTAATGTGCAGACTGTGAATGAGGAAAAAATTTCCAAATATTCGGAAGATAAAGATAAACAAAATTAATCAAGTTCACGGCATATAAACAATGCCATAGAATTTTCAATGTTTGGTAAGATGAATGTTCGTTACCAGTTAGATAGAGCATACAGATTGAAAAATGGATTTTTTTACAAACATATTATTTAAGGTATGCTACCACCATACTTTAATTGAAGTTTGACAAGCATTTTGTATTTACTGTGTGTAGATTTGCATTGGGTTTTGAAAATATTTGTTTTAGTACCTATATTTAATTTACCACCATCATCATCATCATACATCACCATACTCATAGGTATAGAAGAATTACTATTTTCTTATCTCTCACATAATGTATCACACTATGTAGATATTGGTTGGAAGGCATATCGCCTACACAAACTTAAGCAAACCAATACCTGTGCTAGTGATTAGACCTGAATCAGTGGCAATGAAGTGTTGACCATTATAAATACAGCCAAGTCAGTTTTTTCCAACAACAGCACTTAATTTTTGTATTTATTTACGTAAGTAGCACTTACAGAAGCCTGTCAGATGTAATTTATTTATCAATTTTCCTGTTAGATTAATAAAATAATCGCAGATGCATCGTTCAAAACGACTTTATTCCAGGACAGTATGTTTACATGGTCACCATATCTGTCGTGCACTCGAGCCTGATGGCACACTTCGCGTATGTTGCCAACACAGTATATTTGGAAACATATCTTACACATCCCCTACTTCAACATTTTTAAAACTAACAGTTTAAAATTAATTTACTTAATAGTTAATACCTCAAGGAGGTATGATAAATTACAATTATGACAGCAAATAACTTTAAAAATTAGCTGACAACATCTTGCAATTATTTGGTTAGTTTAATAACCCTACTGGGCCTCAAGTCACCTCGCCTTCCTCACAAACATTGTTAGGTGCAGAATCAGTGTCAATCATGGTAGTAATTCATTTGATATTTTCTTGCAATTCTGAACCACTAAATGAATGCTCTTTATTAAAAAATCTTTTATGCACTGCCCTTAGGTGTTTCCTGTTTCGCCTATAAACTGTGCCATCAAGCGTTTTCAGTAAATATGATCGAGGAGCACCAAACTTACTGACAATCGTTGCAGGGGTCCACTCATTCCCTTGCTGAACTCTAACTGACTGGTTTGGACTTAGTTCATGTAGAGCTACTGCACTCCTGTCATAGTAGCACTTTTGGCTATGCTGACGAGCTCGAACCCTGGCAGGTACATCGGCATGAACATGAGGTTTTAGTAGATCAGAGTGAGTGGGAATTTTGGATTTTAAACAGCAGTACAAATGCATTTGAGCTGGGGAGAGCCCAATTCCACCAATAGGAGCATTCCTGTAGTCAAGGAGTGCCAGGGACAATGGAATTTTTACACTCAGTCAGCTTACGCAACATACACTTTGCAATATCTACTGATTTTTTAACTAACCCATTAGCTTGTGGAGAATCTGGGCTAGAGGCTTGAACTTTAAATTTCCAGCAATCAGCAAACTACTTAAACTCATAACTACTAGAAGGTATGTTGTTTTAGAATACTAAATTAGGACTGCCAAAATTAGCAAATATTTCTTCAAACTTTTTTATTACTCCACTTGATAATTTAGCCCCAAGCAACATCAGTTCCAACCACTTAGAAAAGTAGGCAATGGTCACAAGGAAGTTTTTTCCTGCAAATTCTAAAATATCTGTCCCTAAATGAGCCCAAGGCCTATCGGGAACAGGGTGAGGCATCAATGACTCCTTAGTATTAGACATTTGGTATGTTTGGCAAATTTCACAGTTACTAACAATGCACTCTATGTCACACAACATGATAGACCAGTAAATTACATCTCTGGCTCTGGCTTTACACTTGCTGATTCCCACGTGAGTTTCGTGTACAACTTGAGCATTGCTGGCCTTAAAGACAAAGGAACAAAAATGTTTTGCCCAAAAAAATCAAGCCACCTACAATTTATAACAAGTGCCAAAGCCTCCAAAACATTTTCCAAATATCAGGTAATAAGGCTTTTTCACTAGGTCAGTCACCGGCTGTCACCTTAGCAAGAATAGATAGTTAAGCGTCTTGAGCTGTTGCTTTTCTAAACCCCTCTTTTCTCTTGTCAGACATGGGTAAATTGCACACCAGAGAATGAATTGCAAACTGCAAGTCATCATCAGAGTGCTCAATATTTTCCAAGGTTGCATGCGACAATGTGTTTGCAACATAAATTTTCTGTCCTGGTCGGTAAATCACAGTGAGTACCGCAGTAATTAGAGACAAATATTTTGAATACGTGGAGTCAATGAGCTAATGTTTCTTTTTCATGATACTCACCAGTGGCCTATGGTCACAGTGAACTGTAACCGACCTCCCATAAGTGAATTTATGGAACCTTTCTCACCCAAATTTAACAGCCAAAAATTCTAGCTCAATGGGTGCCCCTTTTCTTCAGAGCTAGTTAAACTTCTTGAAGCAAATGCTATTGGCTTGCCATTTTGCATGGCACAAAAACCAATTCCAAGAGAAGAAGCATCAGTCTGGAGACTACAAGTTCTGTTTGGGTCATAAGCACCTAGAACAGGTCAGATAAGACCTTTTAAGGCTACCACTGCAGATTCTTGCTCATGTGACCAATGCCGAGGTACATTGTTATGCGTAAGGAGCCTCAACGGAGCAGAGACGTTGCAAGGTTGAGAATAAATCTTCCTACAAAAAATTTACTAGGCCCAGGAAGCACAACAACTCAGTCTTGTTTATAGGCACTAGCATGTGCAAATAGCATCAACATGTTTTTTGTCTGGTTCAACAACTTGAGCAGAGATTACATTTCCAACATAGCTTACACGTGACACAAGATACTGGAAATTTGTCTAATTAAGTTTAACATTACATTCTCCAGCTCTACACAACACCTTACAAACTATAGATTTTAACTCTTCTTGTGAATTAGCTCTCATAATGATGTCATAAAAATACACGTGGCAGTTGTTTATCGCCCGGAAGTGGAGGCTTCGTGGGGCCCGGAAGTACATCCGGTGATAAGGTCCCAGCACATAGCAGCAGCAAATAGAGATATGGAGAGCTGCCGCTATGTTTCCCATTCGCATGTTAAATGCCGAGCGAGTAGGTTAAAGTAGTAGGTGCAGGATAATCCTGGACTTTTCTGTTTTCGAAAATAATAAAAAACGCTGCAGTACATTTATTAACTACAAAACATTTATTTACAAAATAAAAATACATAACACATAATCATGAATTGAAAAACAATTCCACATGACCATGAATATTCATGTCGCCAATAGTACCAACTAATTTCGATACAACCAAATCTGATCCCCAAGTTCCATCTTCA
Source organism: Dryococelus australis (assembly GCA_029891345.1). NCBI lineage: Eukaryota > Metazoa > Arthropoda > Insecta > Phasmatodea > Phasmatidae > Dryococelus > Dryococelus australis. The sequence continues at coordinate 208,855,181 of CM056993.1, read as the reverse complement.
TCTTCTTACGTGAATACATAGACACATTACCAAGAACACTAATTACAGCAGTATTGTCTGCCTTGCCCTCATGAACTGGAAAAGTCTTCCAACAGATTATCCTTACTGGATACTGAATGTTGAGCAACAATACTATCACACTGTACCAAATTCTGTGTGTGGCATGCTTCTAAACCCAGCAAAGGTACAGCCTACAGAATGTCAACAACTCCAAAATATATTTTATGCTCTTCTTTGCGAACCATACAAGGTAATGTGACATATCCCAGAGGAGGTATCTCTAACTCTGCATATGCTCTTAATGATGGACCTTTCTTCTGGATGTCACTAGTGCTTACACCCAGTTTTCAGAGCAAAGCAAGTGGCACCGTGTTGACCTGAGCAGCTGTGTCGAGCTTGAAGTGAACAGTAACGGTTCCCACCATGACCGCTTATCAAGGGACGCAGGACCACCAACTTCTGCTACATACTTATAGTCAACAGGATCAGACACTGCTTCAACTTGACACGACTGAGATTCTAGGTTTAGAGACACTTCATTATCTTGCCGTGGGCTAGACTGCTTGTTTTTCTTATTGCAATCAACTGGATCACTGATTGGTGAACTCTTACAAATAGCTGCGAAATTATTCTTCTGATGACACTTTGCAAATCTTTTACTTATTGTAGGGCACATTTACTCATGTCCATGAGTATAGCCACAATAACCACACTTACTGGTATGCTTATGCTTCATTCATTAAGGTTGCATCCATACTAACTGTTGTACTCTGCATAACCTTCAACTAAATGCGACTTGCTTCTAAGGAACGACACACATCGATAGCGTTATCAAGTGTTAAATCACCTCCTGTTTGAAAAAGCTTTTCTTGTATTGTCCCATCGTCAATTCCCACCACTAGTATATCGCGACACAAAAAACTTTCTTGTGCGCCGAATTCACACACATGAGACAGATTTTTCACATCTGTTATGAACTGTTCTACTGGCATTCCTTCCAGGCACCTTAAGGTTAGAAACTGAAAATGGTGATTTATTGATTGAGATAATATGTGATCATCTTAGAACATTTAGAGGGCTGAAAAATAGCATTAAATTATATACCAATTGTCGCAAGCAAAAAAATAATCAAGTAGAATTATTTACATTTCAGTCATTTAATTATAGAATATTAAACAAAGGAGAATGTATAAAAATTTATAACATTATGAAACAAGAAATAACTACAGAATTATTTGAATTTCTTAAAAGAGGTTCAGGGTGGACATTTGATAGAGTAATTGGAATACAATTGGCTATAAATAAGTATAATTCTTTAACTGGGGCATTATATATTGATCTACCAGAATTTATTAAGAAGAAACTAGCATTAATTAATGTGCAAAATATTGATCAAAAACATTTTGTTTGGTCAATAAAACAAGCATTGTATCCAGCAGAAAAACCCACAAAGAGTTACTAAATGTATAAATGTGGAGCTTAATATTGATAAAGTAATAGATAATTATGAATATCCTATTAAAATTGATGATAAACCAAAAAATAGAAAATCTAATTAATACATATATAATGTATACTCTATTGAAAATAAGTCTATGATATATCCACTAAAACTCACAAAGAATAGAAATGATAGGCATATAAATTTACTTTATTTCAAAAATGATACAAATTGACATTATTGAAGATTTATCTAGATTAGTTTCAGCACAACAAAATAATCATAAAAGTAAAACTTATATATGTGATATGTGCCTTCAGTTTGTTCACTATCAAGAGAAATTAAATAATCATACTGAAGACTGCCCTAAAAATGATTCATTAAGAATCACTTTACCTTCGAAAGGAAAGCAAATATCTTTAAAAAATTATGAACATTCAATGAAGGTTCTTTTCACAATGTATACATATTTTCAATCAATTCTAAAGAAAATTTCAGCCACTAAACCAAACCAAAGAGAATTAAGTACATTTAACCTTATCAAAATATCCAATTTTAACCGAATATGATATTGATAATGGTTTTTATAAGGAGATGCTTAAAGAGAGATATGATCTTACTAATTATCAAATAAATACCATTGTTTAAAAAGTTGAATGACGAATCATATACTATGAAATATCAATTACACGAAGCATCTTGTTTTTGCTATTATATTTTATCCAGTAGTGTATCGAGGTCCACATGTACACAAAATGTTTATAAAATCAGTAAAGAGGGAAGCAGAAGAAATGGGGAAATATATTCACAAATTGAACCAATGCACCCACTAACAAAAGAAGAAAAAATGTTATATCTAAATATATAGAAATGAATGTTTCTTTGTTTGTCCCATATGTGTTCCTATACCATTCATCCGATTGCGATGAAACTTTGGTAAGTTGTTGCGCGCACGCCCGCGAAGGTTTATGAGTTGATAAAACCATTTTACAATAGGTGGCGCACGAGTCATTTCAACAAATGAGTGTATCTATGTATATATACCATCCATCCGATTGCGATTAGTACAACCATTTTACAATAGGTGGTGCGTGAGTCGTTTCAACAAATGTGTTTATTCTAGCTATTATATTACAAAAGTCAGATGATGAATGAAGATGAGGTACCTATTCAAAATATGACAATTTGTTCAGTTTCAAATCTACAATCTATGGGAGCAGATCAGGTATTTGATTTTTGATTGACATTTAATCTAAACAAACATCGTTTAATATTACTTTTATAAACAAGACTAATCAATAATTTGTAACTTCACATTACATTTAACTGTAATATTTTTTGAATATAGTAGATTTTGAGCAGACAAAAGATGTTTTATTTGTCCATCATTCCATACTTTACCTAATCTCCTAATCGCATTATATATAATGTCTAGGTAGATTGCTTTAATGAACCCGGTATTTATAGAATAATAAATGTATTTATTATATTACTACATTTCATATAGTTTAGTGGCAGTTTGTGTGTGACATAAAAAGTGGTGTTGATTGGGAATTTGTAATTGTCATCACAAAGCATTTCTTTCGCTGTCAAATCAAATATTCCACCCAAACGAAAAGCGATATGATCTACACTTCAAGCAAAAAGGAAAAAGGCATCACGAGCTTCAGAAACCGACGAGCAATGAGAAGTAAGATTGGAAACCGTTCGAGTATGCACTGCTCAAGCCTGTTCGTCTGAAACAGGCGTTCAATGGGAAGTAAGACTGGAAACTGCTCGAGTACGCAATGCTCAAACGTGTTCGTCCAAAACAGTCGAGCAACGGGAAGCAAGACTGGAACCTGTTCGGGTACGCACTACTCGATCCAGGCGAACACTGCACACTGATTTAAATCTTGGTGCAATTAATTACGATGCTAATTATGGAAAAATGGATAAATTATGCATGTATTACAGTGCCCTTAAATTTATGATATGCCATTCTAGTTCAAACGTTTGCAGTTTCTGGTGCGACTCGCATTTGCAATTACCGTCAAGAAGGCACAGGGACAATTGCTACAAGTGTGTAGACTAAATTTGGAAAATCCATGCTTCTCACATGAACAGCTGTATGTGGCCTGCTTATGCGTCGGAAAACCTTCTGACATATTCGTGTATGCACCCGACAGAAAAAAAAATATTGTGTATCCAAAAGCACTTCAATAAACAGATTTAAAACACAAACACTTTCTTTCTTTGCATGGAATTGCAACGCATGCTGGGTACTCGCTAGTAGTAAATAAAAAATGTGCTCTATGCGAATGTGAATATACTGAGGACAATAAAAAAGTACATCCTTATGATCACATAAGTGGAAAATTCAATAATCCTGTACGTAATAATTGTAATCAACAATTAAAATTACTCAAGTTTGTTATAATTTAATTCCATAACATAGCTGGCTATGATGCTCATTTATTTATTTAGAGTTAGAATATTGTGAAAAAAATATAGATTTAATTGCAAATAATGAAGAAAGGTCATTATTTTTGGGATAGCACGTGAAAATAAAAAAAAATATATTCATAGACCCATTAAAAGTTATGGCCATTAGTTTAGATAAATTGTCATCTAATTTAACTAAAGATAAATGAAACATACTCGAAAGTATTTTCCAAAGATCAGGTTGATTTAGTTATAAGAAAAGGTGTTTATACATATGATTATATGAATAGTTTGAAGAAATTCGAAGAAACTGAACTTCCACCAAAGAGCAAATTTAACCATAAATTTAATGAATCAGTCATAACTGACGCTGATTTTGAGCACACAAAACTTGTAGGGAACCAGTTTAATATTAAAAACCTTGGTGAATATCACGATTTATACTGAAAAAGCTATGTACATGTATAAATGCATATGACTTAGACCCTGCATGGTATTTTACAGGACCAGGATTATCGTGGGATGCTATGTTAAAAATGACTAAACAGCCATTATATTTACTACACAATTTTGATATGATTTTAATGATCGAAAAGGAAGAGGTGGAATATCGCAATGTTGCAAACAATATTTAAAAGCCAATAACAAAAATTTAGAAGATTTAAATCTTAGTCAAGAGTAATTATTTAGCATATTTCGATGCTAATAATTTATATGGTTGGGCTATGTCACAATATTTACCAAATGGTGGTTTCGAATAGGTTTATAAACATTATCTGATTTAAATTACTGGTGTAAAAAATATTAGATTTGGAGGATGATTCTAATTTTGGTTATATATTAGAAGTTGATTTAGAATATCCACAAGAACTGCATAAATTACTTAAGAACTTCCATTTCACCCAGAAAATATGGTAGCTCCAGGAACAAATCAATCCAAATTGTTAACAACTTTACTTAATAAACAAGTATGTAATTCGATATCATAATTTAAATTTACCGAAGTACATAGAGCATTGATATTTTATCATTCCGATTGGCTGAAAGAGTATACAGATTTTAATACAAAGATGAGAACAAATGCTAAAAATGACTGTGAAAAAGATTTTTATAAGCTGATGAATAATTCTGTTTTTGGTAAAATAATGTAAAATAAAAGAAACAGAGTAGGTATAAGATTAATATCGGATGCAGAGAAATGTGAAAAACTTGTAGCAAATGCAAATTTCAAAAGAAGTGTTATATTTAATGAGAATATTGCGGCCATACATATGAATAAAACAATTGTGATATTTAATAAGCCTATTTATATGGGTATGTCAATTTTGGACATATCGAAAGAGTTAATTTTTGGTTTTCATTATTATAAATTGATGAAACCGAAATATATTATTTACATTGAATTATGCTATTAAAATACAAATTTGTACATGTATAACATAAAAACAGAAGATTTTTACGAAGATATGGAGCCGATGATAGAAAAATCTGATACAAGTGATTATTCAAATGACAATATCTATAACATGCCACAAATAAATAATGTAGTTAAAAGGTACGATGAAAGACGAATGTAATGGGAAAATAATGAAAGAATTTGTTGGTTTAAGAGTGAAAATGTATGCATACAGAGTTTGTGGTAAAGAAAATAAAATATAAAATGGAGTAAAGAAGTGTGTTATTAACAAGAAAATTACATTTGAGGACTATAAGAATAGTTTCTTTAAAGGTAAAATAGAATATTGAAAAATTAAATTAACAAAGAGTGAAAAGCATGAAATATATACAGTAGGAGTTAATAAAATCGCATTAAGTCCCTATTATGACAAAAGGATTGTACTAGAATATAAAATAGATACATCACCATATGGTTATCTCAATTTATAATTTTATTTTATGTACCTCTTCAGGGGTCTATAAAATAGATGCCTATAAATTTTCTAATAAAATAGTATAATATTTTTAACATCTTTAATTTCCTAAACAATGCCAATATCAGAACTATCAATATTAATCAGTTTACTATTTTCATCCCTTATTTCTAAAATGATGAAATTAAACTGTTCAGCATTGATTCTATAAAAAATGGATATGCGGGTTTATAACTAACAAAATCTCTGAAGCCAACCATAGTTTTTGGTAGAAAACTAGCAATTATATCATTTTCTAAGTTTTTAGATTCATTGTATTTTATGAACATTGTCAATGCCAATTTAGAATGAACATGTATTGTTTTAAATAAATTAAAATTATGGAACTTAGTTCCAATGAAATTTTTGGCCTTTTCTATAGTCATATTTCTCTCAAAGCCAAGCATATCGGGCAATCAAATTTAATGTCAATCTGAGATTGAATCGATATCCTTTTTTTGACATTATCTGATGTCATTTTTTTAAATGGATTAATTTAATTTACAGCTTCTTTTAAAAATTCAGTAGCATATTGACCTCTAGGAATAGTGATAACTTCATTCTTATCAACCACATCACTCAATTTTACAAATGTTATAGCATTATTATCTATATTTGGTATTAGAAATTTTGCATGAAAACTTATCAATGCAATCAAATTGTCTTTATGAAATATATCAATGTGAAGTTTCTTCTTTAGTACAGACCTGTTTGTTAACTTAAATATTTTGGTCTCAATTTATTACAAAAATTATATAATTAAATGAAAAGTCGATTGGGGTGTTGGTTTTTAAATTTCCAAAGAAAATTCTAAAAAATAAAGAGAATGGTGATTTATTGCCTGATAACATAACAGGCTTAATTGTTGGGCGCAGAAAATGTGTGAAATCCAACCCAATGATTAATTTCATTTATAATACGTGATGGCTAAATTTTAATAAAATGTATGTTTGTTCAAAAAGTTTAAATCAACCAAAATATATTCAGTTACAAAATGGCCTTGATGTCATATCCCACAAGTTTAATGAAAATATAGCATATTTTAAAATAGCAATGACAAAATGATTCCCTTAGACCAATGTGAAATTGAGTCACTAGTTATATTTAATGATTTCATATTATAAAATCAGGATTTTATCAGCGAAAATTTTACTATGGAAGACATAAAAATATTCATGTATTTTATTTTGCACAAACATATTCGAGGGTGCCAAAGTGGCTGGTGAGATACAATATGAACTTTCTATGTTTATTTCGACAAAATAGTAAAAATTGTAGTCATAATCATAGTAATTTTGTTGGTGGCAATATGCCATAATTTAACGAGATCTGTGCAACATGTTGCAACAAAGACTGTGGTTTTATCGCAATAGATTTGAGTAGAAAAATGAACAGCGGAAACTATAGAAATTAAATCCAACAGTTTTAAACTAATGTCTTGATATTTCAATTTCACGCCTTACCAGTTTTCCTCAACAGAGCTTCGGCGAGCTCTCGCCACAACAGGAAGGAGCTTTACAGCGACAGTGCTGTTACCTAGTTGTGGTGTAGCAAACAGTCACTGTATAACTCACCATATGAAGCTATCTACTTGTGGTGAGAATAACTCACCACATGAAGACTTTTAATCACTGCCTTGCTCGTATTGTCCCCATGGCTTAGTGGCAAGACATTCGATTTCAAATGCGAAGGTCGTGGGTTGGATCCCTGGTCTGAGCAGATAATTTGATATAAATATGAGGCACCCATATTTGCACTAATAGATTATTATCAAATCATTCAAAATTTGAGCCAAAAAAAACTTGCTGTTGCCTATACAGCAATGTATAAGTAATGATCCATATACATTATGTATGCCCGATATGGTGTAATTGTCCGCATCGTATGGGAGAGTACAAGATAAAAAATAAAATAATTAAAAACATCTCTACTTCATCATTAAAAAAAATAATGGCTGGCCGGTGGTGAAGTGGGGAAGTTCTCCTAATATATGTTTGTAGGCACTAAAAAGACCAGAAAAACTGGGTCACTTGCGAGGTATTAATGTACCTGTAAACCCAAATAATAAAGAGGTCACTGGCACAGCATAAAGTTGCCTGTAAACCTTTTGCAAATTCTTAAGTTAGGTGTCAGTAAAACACTGAAGTAGATGTCTATTACATAACCAAGCACAACATGCTGAATTAAATCAAATTGAAGCAAATTAATACCAAAATCAAGCAAATTTTTTATTTCCTGGAAAATATTTCAAATTGCAGCTCAAATACAGAAAAATTAAGGTCAAAATCAAACAAATTTATTATTTTTTCACACTCCTTGAGCAGGGTCTTTTTCCAGTCAAATTGAAACTAAATCCTCATATTTTTAATAAAATTTCAGCACCAAATTTTTTTTCTTCTTAATAATTTTTTCTTTCTAAATCAAATATGGAATCTCTGCTCAACAATTTTAACAATTCATTCGAACTCAGCAAACTACATGATCTAGAAAAAAGTAATAGTTTACTACCACAGATTTCGAAATTTTTAAAACTAATTTTGGTAAAAAAAATTAATTGTATTCTAGATGGCAATTTTAAAGTATCATTTTCAGAGTGCTATGTCACGATATTAGGTAAAAATGATTTGAAACTAATAAATGAGAATGTAGTGTTAATGGCATATAGGGGTAAAATAAATTAAAAATGGAAAATTTCTCTATGATATAGATTTCTCTTAAGAATATTCATCTACTTTTTGTGATATTTTCTTTGAATAGTTGATCTGGCTTGCACACTTAGAGTAAATTTGGTCTATTTTAACCCAAAAATGATCCTGCTGAATAGGTGCTTTTTTAAAAAAAAGTGCATTTCATTTAGATTACAAGATTTGGATCAAATGAGCTTGATTTTGATAGCAAAACTGAATAGATAGATGATGTTCGCAGAAGACTTGAAAAATTCTGCTTAAAAGTGAGAAATTTACTTAATTTTTAGCCTAGTTATTGTGTTTTGCTTGTATCTGCAATATACTTCTACTGAATTTATAAACAAAAAGCATTTTAAGCGTTAGTTGATTTTTTAAACTCTTTTTGTAATTTCAGTGCTCGCTTGTGCCGACCACTGAATTGTTTTATAAATAATGACTTTTAAGAATTAGTTAATTTTTTTTATCTTTTTAAATAAAATTGTTCTTTATAAATAAAAGATTAAAATGCCTAAGTTACCTTGAAGTATTACAAACATTTTAAAAGATGGTTGTGTTTCACAACCGTCCTCCCATAAATTAGTTAATGCATCTAACGAATTAAGAGAATTAGTTTACAAATTTCATTGAAATCTACAAAGTTTACAATTATTGCTCTTCAAAAACATTGACGACAAATATGTACTTCGAGAAATAGGTGACAATTTGGGAAGATAGAAGAAGTTTTCAAAAATTTATTAGAGCTTCGAATGAAAACATTAATTTTTTATTTGTGTCAATTTTCTTGGGGAGCATCGAAATGTCACTACCCGAGGATAACAAAAATATTACTAAAATTGTTAATGAATCTACTTTATATTAGCACAGCTCGCAACATGCTGATCTTAACATATAATGAAAAAATTACAGTTTTTAACAGATTCTGACTGGTTTTTATTTTACTTTATCTTAATAAATTTCTTTCCTTATAAATAAAAATGGAATCGCTACACTCTATAGTAAAATGGAGAATAGTAGCATATGCAAGAATTGTAAAATGTTTGATGAAGTCTTACACATATGTAGTTTTCCATGACACAAACACACAAAAGATCAGCACATTAATACCTGTAAAAAATGTTACAATGAATTATGAGTTAAATAAAGAGAAAGTACAATGCAAATGTGTAAAATGTGTTTGCAAGGGAAATATGTATGCAGTGTGAATAAACCCATCGATTCTTTTCTGTCTCATAAATACGCAATAGATAAGAAATTTAACACCTGCAAAAAATGTTATACTGAAGATACCAAATGCCATTATGTGTTCGAAATTGAGAAAGTGCAATGCAAATGTGGAAAATATGTTTTAATTATTCTCTAAAAAAGCACCAAAATAGTAACAGACACATTACATCCATAGATATTCTAAATGAAGTTCAGCATTAGCCGACTTCACAAATTTTATTATATTTAATTTTATATAATTGACGACGAACGACGCAATAAGTGTGTTGACTGAAAGGGGATTGTCAGAGTTAAGGAATATAGTTATAATATTAAAAATAAAAAATTTATAAACTAAAAAAACATGATTTAGTTAGAATTTTATAATTACACAGTGCAATGTTATTATAACAGAAGAAAAGCTAATTAAAAAAATCTACAGTTAATTAAAATTATTTAAAAGTTAAAGAATTGAGAGCTAAAACTAATATTTAAAAATACAAAATCTATACAATTTACATAAATATTAATCAATTACAGCTATTGAAAATGAAGAAACAAAGAATAATTTTGTGAACTTGTTTTTTCCAACAGGTGGAATAATGTATAGCAAAGCAAAAAAAGGATTTAAAAGAAATGTATATGTAAACAAAAAAAATTGAAAAACCAATCGAACTTACACAGTCTAAAAAGCTTTTAAATGTATGTTATCAGCATACAGCATTGAAAACAACTTTAATTTAGTGTTCCCCAGGAATTTTTTAACTTCAGTAAAACAAGAATTAAATATAATACGTGATCAACTTATAAACCTTACAGTGGTGAAATCTAACATTAAAATTTTCGCCTATTTTCGAAGTCATAAAACTGATGAAATACAACTATTTGGCAATATTCAATCACAGATATTTACAATGTTGAAGGAAGGAGACATTAAAAAGATTTACAAACAAACAAAGAAAATAAATACTCGCACAAAAAGAAAACCTTGAAAAGAGTAATTCACATTGGGCTTTATATAGCATTGTTGGAATACAATTAGCTATAACAAGTTTAATTCACTGAATGGAGTGTCATATATTGAACTACCAGATGCAAATAAGAATAAAAATGAATGCATCAATGTAAAAATTAAGACCAAAAATATTTTCTTTGGGCAATAAAGTCTGCATTTTTCCAGTAGATAAAATTTCCACAAAGAGTATCTAAATATAAAAATGCTGATCTTTATATTGACAAAGTGTTAGGTAAAAATGAATATTCTTCTAAAATTGATGATATACCAAAAATAGAAATCACAATCGATGCCTCTATAATTATATACTCTTTTGATGACAAGTCTACAGTACATCCATTAAAAGTTACAAAACACAAAAAGGAAAAACATAAATATGTCATTTTCAAAAATGATACAAACTCCCATTACTGTTGGATAAAAGATTTATCTAAACTGCTTTCAGTACAAAAAAATTAACACGAAAGTAAAACTTATATATGCGATACGTGTCTTGAATTTTTTACTCTCAAAAATATTAAATAAACATACCGTAGACTACTGTACAAATGAACCAGCAAAAATTAAATTACCTTCAAAAGGCAAAAGATTAAAATTTAAAAACTACAAACACTCCACGAAAGTTCCTTTTGCAATGTATGGATATTTCGAATCAATTCTAAAGAAAATACCAATAACTAAACCAAATTCAACAGAAATAAAAATATTCAAATTGATTCAAAAATATACAGTTTTAACAGAATATGTATTGATAATGGCTTTTATAAGGAGATACTTAAACAAATATATAAACTTACAAATGCACAAATAAACACAATTGATTTACAAAATGAATAATGAATCATATACAATGTAATATCAATTACATGAAGTGTCTGGTTTTTGTTATTATATTGTACCTAGATATGGTGATTATAAACCTCCAGTTGAATATGGAGGCACATATGCATGTCAGAATTTTATAGAAGCAATAAAAAAAGGAGTCGATAGGATTTGGCAAATTTATTCGCAAATTGAAGCAATGCATCCACTAACAAAGGGAGAAAAAACAACATACAATAAATCTAGAAAATTTAATGTATGTGATTGCGAATATACAAAGGACAATAAAAAAGTATGCCACCGCGATCATATACCTGGAAAATTCACTAGCCCAATATTGTTCCAATTTATTTTCGTAACTTAGCTAGTTATTATTTATTAAAGAGTTATGCTTTGATGAAAAAAGTTAGATTTACTTGCAAACAACAAAGAAATATTTATCACTTTTGGTGGGGAAAAAAAAAAACAGAAAATTTATGCAATAGATTTCTAGTCACATTTAAATTTATGCAAGTAATTTAGATAAATTAGCATCTAATTTAACTAAGGAACAAATGAAGTATACACAAAAACATTTTTCACAAGATAAAATGGAGTTGGTTTTTAGAAAAGGTGTTTACCATTATGATTATATGGATAGTTTTAAAAAAATTAGAGAAACCGAACTTCCACCAAAGAACGAATTTTACAATAAATTAAATGATAGTTATATATGTGACGATGATTATCAGCATGCAAAACTATATATGAACTGAATTTAATATTTTAAATCTATGAGAATATCATGATTTATATTTAAAAAGTTATGTGTTATTGTTGACAGATATATTAGAGAATTTTACAGATACATGTATCAATGCATATGATCTAGATCCTACAAGGTATTTTACAGCACCAGGTTTATCTTGGGTTGCAATATAAAAAATGACTAAACAGCCATAAGATTTATTGCATGATTATGATACGATTTTAATGATCGAAATATAATTAGAGGTGGAATATCACAATGTTGTAAGAGTTATGTTAAAGCCAATAACAAATATTTAAAAGATTTTATTCCAAGTAAAGCATCTAACTATTTAGCTTATCTCGATGCTAATAATTTATATGGTTGGGCAATGTCGTAATATTTACCATACAGAGGTTTCGAATGGGATAATTATAAAGAATTTAATAAGAATTTTTGGCAAGAACATATATTAATTTTAAAGGATGATTCACAACATGGATACATATTAGTAGTTGATTTAGAATATCCACAAAAACTACATAACTTACATAAAGATCTTCTATTTTGTCCAAAAAATAAGGTGGTTCCAGGAACAAATGAATCTAAACTATTAACAACTTTACATAAAAAAGAAAAGTATGTAATACACTATCACAATTTAAAACAGTGCCTAAATAATGTATTATAGCTTACAGAAATGCATATAATATTGAAGTTTAATCAGTCTTATTGATTAATGTAGTATATATATTTAAATACAACGATGGGAACTAATGCTAAAAATGATTTTGAAAAAGATTAATGAATAATTCTGTGTTTGGTAAAACAATGGAAAATATAAGAAACAGAGTAGTTATAAGACTGGTTTCAAGTGAAAAATTCGCGAGAGATTACTAGCAAAACAAAATTTCAGAAGAAGTGCTATATTTAATCAGAATACCTTGCAGCCATTCACATGAAAAAGACTTATGTAAAATTTCATAAGCCTATTTATGTTGTAATGTCAATTTTATACATATCAAAAGGATTAATGCACGATTTTAGTTATAAAGTGATAAAAGCCACATATGGAGACAAAATAGAATTGTGCTTTCAAGACACCGACTCTTATTTTCACAACATAAAACACAGGATTTTTACGAAGACGTGAAGTCGATGTCAGAAAAATTTGATACGTGATTATTCAAAGGATAATATATATAACATGCCACAAATAAATAAAAAAGTTTTAGGCAAAATGAAAGATTAATATAATGGTAAAATAATTAAAGAATTATTTGGTTTAAGAGCAAAAATGTAGGCATATAGAGTTGATGATAAAGAAAACAAAAGATGAAAAGGTGTGATAAATGTGTAGTCAATAATAGAATTTCATTTGACGACTACACAAAATGTGTGTTAGATGAGAAAATACAATATAGAACAATGAATTTAATAAGGAGTGAGAAACACAAAATATATACAATCGAAGTTAATAAAATCATAATAAGTCATTGTGATAACAAGAGAATTATACTTTAAAATAAAATTGATACATGGCCATATGGTAAGGATATTTATAATTTTATTAATGAGAGTTGGGATGAATTATTCATCCCAGCTATTTCTGAAAGAAAAGTTTTACATTTTATGTGGCTGTAATGGGGCTCTATAGCATAGACCCCCTGTTAACTTTCTAATAAAATTGTTTCATTATATGATGAGAAGAAGCTACTTTTGGGATACTAAATGGGGCCCTAAAACCAGGCTCCCTTCAAATATGCAATGTAATGCAATATTCACATAATTATTTAGACCTGTAAAATTTACAGGTCCATAACTTACATAATCTCTAAAACCAAGGTTTTTGGTGGAAAACTAGAAATGATTTCTGTTTCTAAGTGATTAGATTTGTCACATTTTATAAACATTCCATATGCCAAATTACAGTGAAAATGTATTCTTTCAAATTAATTAAAATTATGTAACTTAATACCTACGAGAATGTTGTATTTTTTAAGAGTCTTTCAAAACCAAGAATATTGGACAACAGGTCGTCAAATTTAATATCAAATGTACATTTAATAGATATTCTGTTTTTCACATTGTCTGCAATAAATTTAATGTTATTTGTTGAAAATGGATCAATTGAATTTAGAGGTCCTTTTATAGAGTCAGCATCGTATTGGCCCCTAGTAATAGTGATAATTTCATTCTTATTAACAACAGCACTAAATTTTTCAATTGTTGTTATAGTTTTATTATATATATTTGCTGTTAAAAATTTCGCATGAAAACTAATCAATGCAATCAAATGTTCTTTATGAAATATATCATAGTGAAGTTTCTTCTTTAGTACAGAACTGTTGTTTGTTAACTTGAAATCTTCATTCTCCATTTATTCCAAAAGTTATCTAATTAAATGAAAAAAGTCAACTGGGGTGTTCGTGTTTTAATTTCCGAACAAAATACAAAAAATAAAAAGAATGGCGAACTTTTGCCTGATGACATTAGAGCAGTTATTATCGGGTCCATCAAATGTGGGGAACTAACCTGATGATTAATTTTATTTATAAGAGAGCATGTGTAAATTTTAATAAATTGTATGTTTGCTCAAAAAGTTTAAATCAACCAAAATATATTTAGTTACAAAATGACTTTGATGTCATATCCAGCAAGTTTAATGAAAAAATGGCATTCCTTTTTTAATAACAATGATGAAATAATTCCTTTATATCAATGTAAAAATAATTCTTTAGTCATATTTGATGATGTTTTTTTAGATGATCAAAATATAATCTATGAGTACTTTACTAGGGGGAGACACAAGAATACAGATGTGTTTTAATTGACACAAACATATTCGAGGGTGCCCAAGCAACTTGTGAAAGACAATACGAATATTCTATGTATATTTAGACAAGATTACACGAATCTAAGATGTATTTATAATTATTTTGTTATTGGCGATATGCCTTATGAAAAATTTAAAGAGATCTGAGCAAAATGTTAGGATAATGACTACGGTTTTTCTAAATAGGTTTGAGTAAAAAATGAACAGTGTTAAGTACAGAAATCAGATCCAACAGTGTTTAACTCACATCTAGATATATCACATTCACACGTCGCCAGTTTTCCTCCACAGGGCTTCGGCAAGCACTCCCCACAAAAGAAAGGAGCTTTACCACTACAGTGCTGTTATATAGTTGTGGTATAGCGAACAGTCGGCAGTATAACTCTTGATAACAGGCTTCCAGCTCACTGCATCTCAATGCATGAAGACTTGTAATTATCGCTTCACTCGTCTTGTCATGGTGGCTCAGTAACAAGGCATTTGATTTCAAATGTGAAGGTTGTGAATTCGATCCCCAGTCTGGGCAGATAATTTAATAATGTGAGTAAGAGGCACCCATATGTGTACCATTAGATTATCACCAAATCATTCAAAATTTGAGCCAAAACCATGCTCTTGCTCAAATATTCTATAGGTGAGTATTGATGCGTATAAATGGTGTATTACCCATATGGTGTAAAATGCCATACCATATGGGAGAGTACTAGAAATTTTAAAAAGTAAAAAATAAAAACTTCCCAGCTTCATCACTTAAAAAAAAAAATAATGGCCAGTGGTGAAGTGGGGAAATTCTGCTAATGGAGTTTTGTAGGCACTAAAACCAGCTGGAAGAAATGGGTCACTGGAGAGATATTAACTTACTCATGAACTCAAGCAATAAACCGGTCACTGGTGCAGCATTAAGTTGCTTGTAAACCTTTTGAAATTTCTTTAAAAAAATTTTGCTCATCAATGAAGACTTATTTAATCATTCTTGCTATCACAAATAAATAATTTTGTGCTGCCCAAAAAGAAAATCGAACAGAATGTGTTATCAAATTTTTTAATAAATATGGATATCTAGAAGGTGATGCAAATTTGCTTTCAAATTTGATACTGAAAAGTTCAAAAGTTCTTTAAGAATATTTCAAGAATATAACAAAATTCCTTCAATTCATGGTAAACTTAATGAAGAAACACATAATTTAATCAATAAACCAAGATGTGGTGTTAAGGATGAGATATCTGTTAACCTTTCACTAACCACAATTTGGAATTAAAAACCATTAAAACAGAGTTTTGCACATGCTAACAAATCAATTACAGAGTTAGCTAATGTGACTTTCAACATTTGGCAAAAGCATACCAAATTTAAATTTGTTTACAATATGCAATCTCCACACCAAACAAGGTCAACAAAAATATCAGAGATTAAATGGATTTTGTCCTTATACACTATTTCCGCATGGTCGTGTGCTAGCTCATGAATTTTTTTCCAAATAAAAAACTGTCTTGTTGAAATTCATATCAATAAACAATAACATTGGTATAATGGAGGGAGAAACACTCCCGAAAATAAAGTTAATTTATTGGCTGTTTTGATACATAAAATTTGTCATGCATTAGGTCTTCAACATACAAATGATAAAAATGCTATCATGTATAAAATACTTAACAATGGTTTGCTTGATTTGCAATCAGACGACATTCTGAACATACAAGACTTTTATGGACTACCCCCACGAAATAAATTTAATGATGATGTGACAATTGATTTATTTAAAAGCGAATACACAAAAACATTTTTAATTATTGATGATGAATGGTATATTTTTTACAATAGAAAAGTTTGGACAAAAAGTTTGAATGACAAAAAAGTAACCAATAGGCCAATTTTGATAGCGGAAATGTTTCAATTTTTACTAAGCTATTTCAATAATTTTTATATACCAAAGGCCTTCGTTCGAGTTAGTTCTGTTTTTTGATGATGAAATATATATGGCTTATTATCCTAGTTATCGACCTATTAATGGATATCCAAGTTATCGTTCTATTAATGGATATCCGAAAGTATTTCTTCATTTGGATTAAGAGATGAATATAAAATAAATATTTTTCATTCATATTCGGGAAAAACTTTTATCTTTTATGAAAAGGCACATTCTGCTGAAATAGAGGAATGCAGTTTCCGGATAAAGGAGACTGGCCCAATTAGCAAGAGATTTACAGTTGGCTTTTAGATATACAATTGGTTTACTGTATTTCTTTAGCAACATAACTATCATTGAATATATTGGGTTTACAAAGAAATTGACAAGACTTGGTAAAAATAGCACTTTACTGTTTGGGATGAAGTGTGAATCTTATAGCGAAATCATAACTAAATGAAAGATATCGTTAATGACTTAGAAACTTTAACTCCGTAGGATCTATATAATTATAAAAAAAACAGAAATATTTATTAAACTATAGGGAGGAGCCAATCGCCCCCTCTAAATATGCAACCTAAATTTGGTAATGATCTGCCAAAATACAAAGTATTTTTATCAGAATTAGGTGGGACCCAATTTGGGTCCCAACTTGGCTATCATAGTGGCAAAGCAATTTATCAAGGGATGGAAAACACTACCCTTCTGTGTTGATATAAATATATATGGTAAAGTCAACCCTAACCCGGCATAAGGGTTGATAGGTAAAGGAAAAATGATTATGCATGGTAATATATAAACATATTGATGACAAAATGTAATTTACTGATCTTAAAGGCACCTTTAAACACACAGCAAAATTCTACATTTATTAATGAATTTGGTATATATTCTTTAATTGTTCAATTTATTATGTAAAAGAATGCTCGTAAAAAGACTTATTACTAATCGCCCAATTAAACTTTCGCATATAAAAATGGATTCAATTCTATACATTAATAACAACGAACTGTTTACAAGTTACCAAGGTTTTTATGATTATTGATTAGGAAAATAATACTTGGTTTAGAGGAACTGATGTAACTAGGATTTTGGAATACAGAAAACCAAGCAATGCATTCTATTATATTGTTGATAATCATGAACAAAAATAAATTTACTGATCCTAAAGGCATCTCTGCTGAAGGGGCACATTTAAACACACAGCCAAATGTTATATTTATCATTGAATCAGTGCTGCATAAGTTAATATTTAGATCAAGCATGCCTCTAGCTGAAAATTTTTTCTAAATGTGTAACTAAATAAGTTCTTCCAGCAAATAGAAAACAAGGTGAATATAAGATTCAAAATGATGTAAGGCATTTATTTAAAGGACAAACAGAGCATATAAAATGAGTGAAATTAAAGTTAATCATTTAAACTATATAAATAAAATTACAGATGATCGTATAGAAAATTTAAAAGAATTGGTTCATTTGGCTTTCGATGTAATAAACTGCAGAAATGCCCAGATCAGATAAATGTCTCCTCATGTTGTTCGACAAACACAAATTAAAATTTTAATCCAAATTTCATTCTTTTAAAATTATTTGATAATGATTGAAAATTTTATTACTATGTCATTAGAACTCAAAGGAAACATGTGCAAAGACAATTGTATAGAATTGAAGATAGACATCCAAATTGCGAACAGTTATTGAGATTTGATTTTATTCCAATTTCTATCAATTTATATCAAAGAATGAAAGAAATATTTAATGGCCACATTGAGTGTTTTGGTAGCTATTTTAATATTGTCGGAAATAATTATACTCAACAACAATTGATCAATGATATAAATAATATTCGTCGAATTGAGTAAGAAGCAATGCTATATTTTCAATGAATCTGGTCTATATTCTTTAACTTTTCATTTTCTTATTAAAAAAGAATTTATGTAATAAAACATATTTACTACATATTTCCTCAGTGTTTACATAATTGCAGAATCGTTAGAGAAACAAATGAAGAACTTAAACCTAGAAGATAACTATGGAAATACTGCATTACTTGATTTAAGTAATTTAATTATCAACAATAAAAAAATTAATGTTGTATTATATGTTAATGAAAAGCCTTGGTTTAGAGGATTAGATGTTGCTGAAATTTTACAATATAAAATCACAACAAATGCCATTATAGATCATGTATGTGCAAACCATAAAAATGCTTTTAAAAATATAAAGAAAAACGAAGATACTGGTAATGTAGATAGAACATTTCTTAAAAACATTAGTAAATATAATAATGGCACTACACTTTGTATCAATAAAAAAAAGGGTCAATACAACTATTGACAAAATCTAGCATCATTGGCAATACAAATTTCTAAGTGGTATAGTTATGAGATAAACATTTTGAGGGGGGAAAAAAAAGAAACAAAAAATATATCTCAAATTATTAAATGTTTTAAACATTTAAATTATAAACAGCAATATACTATAGATAATTATTGAATATATTTATATTTTCCTGATCTACAAATAGCTATTGAGTGTGATGAATTTAACCATAAAGATAGAAATTTTAGTTATGAAATAGAAAGAAAAAATATATAGAGACCCAATTAAATTGGAAATTAATTACATTTTATCCTGATTAAATAGATTTCGATATAGCCGATGTGGTTAGTTGTATTCTAGTGCATTTAAATAATATATAAAGGATGTAACCAGTAGTTACACCCTTATGTAAAAATATTTAAATTCACAAAACATTAGTTTTGTTAATCCAAGAGTTACGCGAGTTATCAAAACATTACCACTTAACATAAGTTTAATCACTTTAATTTTTTAAAACTTTTTCAACCAAATATTCATCAGGATAGTTGGTTTTAATTATTTCATATTCATAGAAACTAACCTTTATTTCTTCTTCATTGGCATCTTTCAGTTTGTAAGTTGGTACATAATTAATTAAAACCTCACAAATGGCAAATAAGCCTGTTGTCCAATTAGCTGTATAACCTTTCACAAAAATCGTTTACTCTTGCTCAGGCGGACAATATCGCCAACTTTGTATTTTGATTTAGTAATCATGTCTACAAAATCTTGTCTTAAATTTCTTTCATTTTTTATCGACTTCAATTGGTTTCATACCAATGGTACTGTGCTTTGTGTTGTTGTATTATGTAACTAAATCGTCTAATACATTTATCCATTTATAACTGCCATTAAAAGTAAATTTTTTCACATTTTATTCTTAAAAGTTCGATGAAATCTTTCTGCAACACTGGCTTTAAGTTCACTGTATGTATGATAATAGCTGATTTAATTTTGCATAAGTTCTTTTAATATTTTTCTATAAAATCCTAAGCCATTATTGCTTTGAATATTACGCAGTTTTCTTTTAACTAATATAGACCCTAAGCAATTTTTACGATCTTGGCTGTTTTATCTTTAATTGGAATAGCTAATTCCAGTTTTGAAAAAACGTCGCTAATTGTCATAATATACTTTTATCCAATCTTTATATGTGATATACCTATTACATTTCAGGTATTCATAACTACAGGATCAATTTGCCATAATTCATCAATTCCATACAAAATTACTTTTCTTTGTGGAATTTTTTTTGTGCAGGTTTATATAGTTTATTGATTATACCTTCTATTACTTTGGTTTTTTTTTTTAAAGAATGTTGATTTATTAGAATTACATATTGAGCATTTGCTTTTCTGGACTAATCGTCCATTTTTAGTATTTTCATTTTTTATATTATTATTTTTGGTGACTTTCTTACACTTCAAACACCAATTGTTGTCCATTTTATGGCAAAGAAATATGTAGAGTTAATATTTATATTTCATCAATACTCCTATTGTAGTCAACACACCATCAGCAAAATAATCAGATAATTCTTTTTTTTTTTAATTTTAAATGTTAAAATCTCATCTCTGTTAACATCAAAAGGGTTACTATAATCTATTTGTGTAATTCCCTTAATAATAGTTACAGTATCATCAGATAATTTATCAGAAATTATTTTGTAAACAGTACAATCGATCGAAAAAGAAAAGAAATTTACATCCTCATATAACGGAAAACCTAATTTTTATTCCACTTTCCACATAAATAAAACATATGAGATTTTTCTTTCTTAAATTTTTCAACTTTCCAGTTTAAATTTTGCAATTTAACATCTAATTCTTTATCGGAGTCTCCTTTGCTTTTTTCAACTTTTGTGTTAACAAGTGTATCACAATAGGTAGAAACTGACTTGTTTAAGTTTTGCAATATATCAGCTATTTCTTTATCGAAATATATCTTATCGGCAGCATATTTTCCATCTACAGGATCAGCCATATTATTAATTCTACGATTTTGAATAAAAACATAGTCTGATGATTGAACGAACACTTTACTAAGTTGATCTCGTAAAGCAGAAACAATTATATTGTATTTTGATTCTACGATGTTTTTAAATCAGAAACACTAGTATTGTATTTTGAATCTACATCAATTCTTAATGAATAGTAAGAAACAATAGTTTTATATTTCGAATCTACTTCCTTTTGTAGTGCCTGCTTTGCATTATTTATTCGTTTTACATAATCAGCAATAATATTACCAAACTGTAAATCTATATCTTATTTTAAAGCATAATCAGAAACAATAGTTTTATATTTCGAATCTACATACTTTTTAATGCATAATAACTATGCATATATAACAAAATTTATTGAACGCATATTTATTATTTATAGGTTCACCTATATTAACAATTGTACGCCCTAGAAGAGAAGCATAAGATTTGTATAATCAAAACAGTTAGATAGTTCACTATGTAAAGAAGAAACACTCGAATTGCATTGTGAATCTACATATGATTTTAAAGCATAGGCACTAGTAACAAAAATTTTATTTCTAATATTTCATTAATGGTTTCCAAATATATCTGTAATTTACTAACAAAGATATTATATCGTTAAACATAAAATCTTTCGAAACAAGATGTAATACGATTGAACATAGATGTCCACAAATAACTGAATCTATATTCTGAATTCGATAATTTTTGTAATAATTATTTCTGTTTTTGAAATAATTAATTAAATTATTAGGAATATTACCTCCAAATGAATCAAAATAGTAAACATCGTTGTTTTCTTGAAAATAGCAAACTCAATGAGTACCAGGATTTGTTGAAATGTTAAAATTAACCACAGCACACTCATTTTGAGCATTCTATTTAGTAATTCGTCAATCATATAAACTTTTCTGAAATTTTTTATGTTGAATATTTTTACTTATTTTCAAATATCGATCTCTCAAGACCTCGCTGTTAAGAGCCGCCCAAATCTCTTCACTCTCTTCTTTCAATATCGATATTAGATAGTGGGTATATAATCGAATATTTTTGTCTTCCCCTCTTTTTTGTAACTAAACCACTTCCTGCTTTATTTTCCTTTGCCAAATTGTGTCTCTGTTGTTCTTCTAATTATTTTTTATTTTTTCTAGTTTGTTCAACAGAATTATAAATTGCAGAAGATCCTCCAGCTAAAGCGCCAAGAGCACCTAAAGCTGCAAATAAAATTGGTAAAAATCCTCCATGGTGTAAACTACTTCCTGTCTTTCTTTTAATATTTTTTTTTGAGTATTGAAAGTGCCAAAGTCAATAAGAAACTTTACTTTCTTTAAACTTTTAATTTATTTTTCTCAAGTTGATCTTTTGTTAAAAATGTATCTATACCCAATTATCTTAATTGATAAATGGGTATATCGAAAGTTAAGTTTTTTATCTTTATTTATAATTTAAAAATATTATTAATATAACACATTTTAATTCCCCATCCTAATTTTCTTTTTGTAAACATAGTTGATGCAACAGCAGCAAATGCAATTTTTTTCACCAATTGGAGTGTTTATATATAACATAATATATTTTGCTTCTTTTTGTAAAATTTTATCAGTTTCATGTCTAGGTTCTAAATATTTATGGTCTATATATGCAATATCATCATATTTGCATGCTTCATATAATATATTTATGCCATTGTCATCTCTTTCTAGTCTTTCAGTTATTTTGTAAATGGTCCACAATAATTATAACCTGGCAAATGCATTTAAGGCAAATTTAAATTGTTTAATGCACAAATTATTATACCTTTGCCGTGATGTTCAGAATTCCAAAATGAGTGTGGAATTACAATTAAAACTCTTATTACATAAGGAATTCCTTTAGGATTATTTATAACAATACCAGAAAATTTATTGTTTAACATATTTATTATACTTAGGCCTACATTTTCATTGTAATTGTTTTTATTGCCAGTATTTTCTTCGTCCTGTATAACTAACATTTATCTATTAATTTTCTTTCATCATTCATCCAAATATGTTCTTTTGGCAAATTATTGTATTTTTTATATGCCTTCTCCAGATCTAAAAGAATATGTAAAAATCGCTCTTTTGGTGTGTTTGGCGCTGATTTTGGACAAGGGGTTTTTATATATTGATTATAAATATGTTTAACTATATTTTCGAATTTAAACTTTCATTTCTATTTATTTGCTTATTAGGATAATATTCTCGGAATGCAGCATTGGTTGATAACATAATTTCTGTGTAATTTCGATAGTCATCCTTAGTGAATTTACCCTCTAAATCTTCGGGCTTTTTTGCTAACAAACTAGATAGCCCTTCTGTTAATGTATATTCTTTACCTTTAACAGAGAGTTTATCATTATTTATCCCTACTTCTGTATCACCAATTTCAAATTTATGCCCATCTCCTTGTGAACCATATGGTGCTTGAAAATCAATTTTATTCATAAATGTCTTTCTTGAGTTTTATAACAGAATCAGGGCATATCAAATATTTATGGGTACAATGCCCATGTGCTCTTCTACATTAGGGGATTTTGGGAATAATTCTTTCTCAAATTATGTTTCTTGCGGTGTTGGTGGATAATCTAATTTTTTTTGCTTTTACTGGAACTAGTGCATTGATTACATTTTTATTTTCTTACTAACTCGTTCTACTTTTTTGCCAATAGTTCGTAATTCGTCAATAAATGGCAGATATTTCTTCTTATTTATTTCATATTCTACTTCATGGTGCTTTTTGTAGTATTTATATCTCTGGATGAGTAATTTAACATGAGAAATATACTTTGATTCTTTAATTTTTATAAATGAGATATAAACGTATTGAGTACTTTGGAGACAAACTTTTCCCCCAACTGATCAAACCAAAGGGAATTTTAATGTTTTCAATAACAGAATTGAATTTGATATTCCTTTGGGAGATGGCTTTTCTTTTCCAAATGACGCTTATGCTTATGAGTAATATAAAGTACTGAAAAGAGATAAAGTTGGAGCTGCGACAGAATATGCAAAAGAAGATAATGTCGATGTTTGTTCGAACTGTTTTTCCTTTTCAGTTTTCTAGAGTAGAATTTTCAAAACATGGAAATATTATTGAAGCTGTTGATAATCCAGGTATAACATCAACAATAATGAATTACTTATTAAGATCGCCAAGTGAATAAAGATTATTTACAATTTTCTGGTGTTGATAATAAATATCGAGTAAAATCTGTTAATAGTCATAAAACAAATGAAATAATGTATTGACTGAGATATTTGTTTGGTTTTATTAATTAAAATAATGAAATTTATTGGAAAGGCAGATTTTTTTTTTTTTTTTTTTTTTAGAAATTCATTGGGTAATAATTGTTTATGTATTTATGAAACAAAGAATGGATCTGGTGCGATTCAGAAAAGTTATTCTGATCCAGGTAAAATTGTTATTCAAAAGTTAGAAATTATGTGGCCTATTTTGAATACGAATCTAATACAGCAATTGCAATTAAAGAAAAAAAATATAAACACCCTAAAATACCTATTAGTTTTGATTACTGGCAATTTTTATAAAAAAAAAAAAAGTCCCTGCCAGAACAACTGTTTTCAACTTTGATATAAAAGATCAGTTTAATAATTTACAGTTTGACATGCTCTATTTTGTAATTGTAGGCTTTCAAATTAATATAAAAAATTGTGCTGAACAGTATGTCCACACTTGTTTTTGACCATTGTAATGTGAAAAATATTTATGTAAAAAATGGTAGAAATGAAATTTTTCCAAAAGAAAATTTGGAATCTAGATTTCGAAAATGGTCTTTGTGAGAAATGTCCCTTGCTTATAGTGATTTTAGAAATTCAAAAACAAAAGTAAATACAATGTTTAGAAATAATTAACTTTGTAATAAACAAACTGTAAACTTCGAAGGCAGTATCAATTATTATTCCTTTTTTGGACGATGACAATTGTATCTTATCGATTACTTATATAGAAAAACAACTGTAGTAAAGGAAAAACAAACATAAAAATTAGAGTAGATTTCAATAAAAAAGTTGGAGAAAACACTATTTGCAATGTTGTTCGAATTAGTCAACGGAATTTAACTAATTATTATTTGAAAGAGAGGATTTTAAAAAATTGATTAATTAATTAATAGAACAAACAACAAATTATTTCGATATTTTAATACAATATTTTAGACTTATAGTTGAGTGGTTACTTTTAAAAGTTTTACAAATTTTTAGAAAAATACTTGAAATATTTGATCAAATAAAAAGTAATTTTCATAATTCTAAATAAATTTTTTCTTTTATAAAAAAAATGATATTTATTGTAATTTGTAATTTGACATATGTAATTTGACAGATGCTTTAAAATGTGGTCATTTTGAGTCACCTTCCTATCAGTTAGATAATGCATCTGATGAAGTTAGAGAATTAATTTTCAAATTCCATTCAAAATTACAAAGCTTACAATGATCACTCTTAGAAAACATTGACGATAAATACGTACTTCATGAACTAGGTGATGATTTTGAAAAGATAGAAGAAGTTTTTTAAAAATTAGTAGAGCTTCGAATATATTCTGAAAAGAATGATAAAATAATATTTCATTTGATTTTTAGCTTATTTTGCTTGATTTTAGCTTAAATTTGCTTGTTTTAGATCACTCACTTGTAAAATTGAAATTTCTAGAAAATGGCAAAATTTGCTTGTTATTGGGGTAAAATTGCTTGATTTTCAATGAAAATTGCTTGTTCGTATAGTATGAAAAGCTCTGTACACGATTTTGTAAAATATTGGAAAATTTACATGATTTCGGCTTAATTTTGCTTGTTTTTGAGGGTTGGAAATTTATGCTAAATGAGGTTTCTAGAAACTTGAAAAAGTTGCTTGAAAATGATGAAATATGGCTTAAAATTTCTCGAATTTCGATGAAAAGAGGCGCTGCGCTGCTACCCGCATTATATACTCACATTATCATCATATCTGTCGTCCCCTCGAGCCTGATGGCGTGCATCTCGCATGTTGCCAACACAACATATTTGAAAGATATCTTACAGTTCCTATTTTAAAAATGCTATTTGTAATGAGCTGATTTAGGATCGCCACAGCCCTCCCAGTTTCAAAAGTCTTCAGCCACCATTGGACACAAAAACTAGTTATTGGTTTGGACTGCTTTGATATCGGAATTCGGTAGTATGCTACCTTAAGGTAAATAGTGTTGAAACATTTTGATTTGCCAAACCAATTGAAGGCCGAGTAAATGCCAGGAAGTGGGACCGACTGTACTCAATCGTATTATTAATTTTGTTGTAATCAATGACCATTGTAAGTATATCGTTAGGTTCTAGAAAAAAAGGCTGGTCTAACATACTGTGAAGGGGAGGGCTCGATTACATGAGTATCTAATAATTCTTGAACCTGTTTCTTTAAAATATCCATTTTAGGTGGGGCTAACCTTAATGGATGTCTGGTGATGATATCCTTGTTCACAAGATTTATTTCATACTCTTAAAGATGTGATAAAGAACTTTAAGAAATTGTTCACAAACTTTCTTTACGGCATCATCCTCTAAATGTGCAAAAGGTGCGACACTAGATTTCAGATGAGAGAGGTTGACATAGGTTACTATTAGCAAAATTAATTTTTTCCACTGGAACAAAATTTCAAGAAAATATATTGTGCCTGAAAATTCAAAATAAGTCCTGTGGATGCCATGAAATCAACTCCTAAAGTAAAGGACAAGCCAAGGTTTTTTTTTTAAACTAAGCATTTACGCATCCAGGTAAAACATCCAATTTTAAACTTAAAAGTTGTACAACACAAAATGGGCAACGCTTAACTAGAAGCTGTACAAAATTGAATGTCACCAGGTTCAACCAATTTTGCCAACTTTAACTCAATTGGTCAACAAGTTTACCAGAAATAGTATTCCGTGCAGATCCTAAGTCTACAAGCACACGGAATGACAAAGGTCCTAAATTCACTTCAATGCGAGGGGTAGCAAATTTCTGTACATCCACTACATTCTGAAAATTTCCTTGAAACTTTCTCTACTGATTTTTTAACTTCACATGTCTCATAAGGACCAAAAAGACGTTAGAAACGACGGCAAAGATTTACAGATTGTACTAAGTGAGCATTGATTTGGGAACTGGCAAAATTGCCAGCTTGTCGGGAACGAACGCACACATTTCGTCCCTGTGAGACATGTTTTTTGCCTGAAGCTTAGGGCATCTGGCAATAATGTGAACAAATTATTTACAATAGTAGCATGTACGAATACTACGAACTGAGTCTTTTGTGGCACTACTCTTATCATCAGATACCTTATGTGACTTGTCAGCATCTACAGTAGTCACATGTCTTTCCTTTTTTATCTGAACTAGGGCATGACATCTTTGGGTATCTGCTTTGTCCAAAAAAGGTCTCGTGTTTTTGGTCAGCATACCTAATTTTTTGTGAGGGTTTGCAAACCCTGTTCAATTCTGCTAAACAGTTTGGTTTTCTCACAAATACCAAACGAGAGCACGTACGAGGCTCAAGACCTTCCAAGATGGAGTTGAAAATGTCACTTTCAGATAATGACAAGCACAAAATTATATCAGCCTCTCTAGTACTACTGACATACACAGACAAAGACTCATTGGGATATTGTAATATATTAAACATTCTCAGCTGTAACTGAGTGAGCAATCTGGATGGGATGAAGTAATGAAGGATGGCTGCATGGTAGTTATCAAAGCTGGAATGTTAGGAAATGGATTGTCGGTTCTTTCACTCAAGAAACCCAACATGAAGCGGTAAATTATTCCTAAATGTGATGTTTCGGGCACTGTTTTTCTCTGATGTAATTTTACTATGACTTTTGGCATTCTAATAATTTTGGGAATTGCAAACCGTCGGTGGCCGGGAAATCCACAACATCCTTTCTAAGGTATGCGTAATTTTGCCAAAGAATGGTGAGAATAAATTTTGACAAGTTGGCATTACTACAACTGACATTAGAGGTGTGGTGGAAAAAACACTGTTAACAAGTGAGTATGATGATGTGGTTGGGATGTGATGAGGAAGAGAGGGTGAATGTGTACATGAGGCAGCAATGGAAATGGAAAGGTTACTAACTAGGTTATTTTGTGCGGGTGTAGGAACTGAAATGGTGGTGGACACAGCATAAAGACTAAGAGTGGCTAATTGTTCAGCATCCTAGTGGTGTGGACATCAATTGAAGCCTTTTGAAATTCATTGCCTTCCGAACTACACACAGCCTCACTTCCAAATTACACACAGCCTCAAACAAGGGTTGTGCATGAGCAACAATATTTTTCAGGGACTGACCCTTCAATTCAGTAGGTTGGTCTGGACACTTGGTGAACAAATTGCGGCTTCTATTATTTAGCTGTGTAAGCCTTTGCTTAAGTCTGGGATACTTTGAGGTACTGGGGTCATCTTCTACATTACTTTATATTCCTGAAGGGAAATGATTTTGGATTCACAAACATGATACTCAGATTCAGGATTAAGAGTGCACACATTATCTAAATCAATAGGAGCATCGGTATTTATCGCATTACATATGGTGCTTCTACATGACATAGCAGTGTTTTTGGGTGGTTGAACACCCCTTAAAGTGCACTTGTAGAGTACCTTATCTTTGAGGAGGAATTCGGGTCCAATGCTACCCTTAATGAAACAAACAACATGTGTCACACAAAAAAAACACAAGAAATAATACTCAGAATCAAAAGGGGGAGAACAGAAGATAGCTTACATTACATAACCTAAAAATTACATGCAATATGTGCGTACCTCTGTTTCCAACAAACAAAAGTCCCCAAAACCAGCAAAAGAGAAGACAAACAACATGCACAAATAAGGCATGCATAAAGGTGCACAATAGTGCACAACCAAAAGCTACTGCTACCAAATTTGTAGCTTTACTGGGGTTAATAACACTCAAATGCTAGAAAAGTGGCAGTGGACACAACCTCAAACATACCAAATATATAAATCTCCGAGGATATAGTTGTGCAGGGAGTGACCTCGTAAGATTATATGAAACACTAGGGCCGAACCAAAATTCACATCCCAGCACCCATTACTCCTTCATTACTAAAACAACTGTCGCATAACCAAAATGTAAATTATGACTTTAAATTGTGAAAGAGCAAAGTCATAGAGAACAATCTCAAGTGAAAACAGGGTTTTATTAAGGTTTCAATTATTATCCATAAACAATGAGCCTTTATTTTTTTTATAAATTCATCAACAATAATAAGAAGTTGATATAACAATATAATGAATCTACTCGTTTACATTACTTCTCTTCTCTCTCTCTCTCTATATATATATATTTTTTTAAATTATCTTTCTTTTTATATTAAGTAACTTTTTACTCTTAACTGAGATCCCCAGTGTAAAACAAGGGAAAAAAATAATTTTGACTCATGAATTCAATAAAATAGCATTTTCTTAGGTTAAGTTATACCTAGTTACCTTCGTGAAAAATTCAGAATTAATAAATTTTGAAACTCTACGAAAATTACATTTTTGTTTTCTTAAGTTACTAAGATAGTGGCATTCATGAAAATTCTGAACTCTTCTGAATAGAGTTATAAAAAACTTTAATCAATACCAAAGGATGTTTAATTTAAATACCGCGAATAAAAATTTTGCAGAGTTCAGCCATGAAGACAGCCAAGTCACATGCACGACCTAAAAGTTCACAATTTTATGGCCTGTGGTTGAATGATGCTGAATCATAGCCCATCTTGGGACATTCCTACGCTGACTGGAACTTATGCTGTGCAGACATCTCAATGCAGCATCCAAAATGGAGTTGTCACACATTGGCAGCAAGGCTGTGCAAAATTGTCTCAGGCTCGCATCATTATGTTGGGCCGGGCCGACCGCTAAATCAACAGTTAACACATCAAATAAATAGGTGTGTCCACAACAAATATATGAAAGGGGCGACGAAAAACAAATACAAGAGTAATCACCCACCAGATGCGGCAGAAGAGGTGTGGTTACACCATTATTATAGAAGAAGCCAATGTTTAATTTTTTACTCGTGTAACAACATGAAAAGGTTGGTAAAGAAGGCAGAAGCAGGCTCTCTCCGAAAACTTTACTTGTGTGGGTCGTTTCAAAAAGTGACTGATACAATCGATAATGTAATACCTCACATTTATAGCTGAACTATCTTATTAAAAACATTTTAATCAATAACATACTTTATAAATAGAATAAAAGGCGAATAAATATAAATATCAATATCACAAATATGTCATAATAACATTTCACAGTTATTTTAACATTTGACATTTCACTAAGCAAATATACTTACATAAATTTTTGCGTTATTTAGATTGCAGTTTAAACCAACTCAGTATAATTGGTCACCAATAGATTTAAAATAAAAAATGTAGGGAAATCACAGAATAATATTAAATTTTATATGATCACAAATAAATGAATTACAGAAACGGAGACCAAAATCGTTAAATCTTGCTTTACAAAAAATAAAAAATAAACTAATACAATATTCAGCTGCTGGAAAAGAACAGAATGGGTCTTGCTGTAAAAAAAAAAATATTCCCAGAAAGGGATTACCAAATTACAAAACACAATTAAAAAATTAACGAGTGCCACTAAGCAGACAATGTGAAAATTTTTTGATCAGTATATTAATATTTTTCATCAGTATTGTAATGTGTATGTTTTTTTCATTATTAGGGTAACAAGTATATTTTTTCATCAGTATGATCTGTTTGTCCCACCAGTATGTCGTGTCTTTTTTTTAAAATCAATATGGCAATGGGTATAATGTTTTCATAAATCAGTATATTACCGTGTTTCTTTCCCTCAGTATAGTAACGTTTTTTTTTTAAGTATAGTAAAATGTATAATTTTCATCAGTATAGTAAAATGCTTATTTTTTTCATCAGTGTCCACTGTTTGACTCACCAGTATGTTATGTCTGTGTTTTATAAACCAGTATTGTAACAGGTATATTTTTCTCGAGTATCGAAACTGGAACCTCCTGTCAGTGTGCCCTCATGTAATCTCGAATGGACGGAAGACAAAAGTATGTTGTTTACTCCACAGTGTTAAAATTTTCCATAGTAAATGAATATGTAGTCGCTCTCTATTAAAATACTGAATATTTAACCTAGAATTTATATTTCATGTGTGAAATATTGGAAGTCTTGATAGCTGGTGTGAAGTTTTCACTATAGGATGGATGTGAGCAAGCAACTCTGATCCCAGGCAGTCCACCTGCTGGCCGACCAGCTGGTGCATCAATTGCCTGTTAGCAAGAAACTGTTACCAGGCAGTCCACCTGCCAGCCGGCCAGCTGGTGCATGCATTGCCTATGAGCAAGCAAATCTGTTCCCAGGCGGTACACCTGCCAGCCGGCCGGCTGGTGCATGCATTGCCTGTAAGCAAGAAACTCTGTTCCCAGGTAGTCCACCTGCCAGCCGGCCGGCTGGTGCATGTATTGCCTGTGAGCAAGAAACTCTGTTCCCAGGTGGTCCACCTGCCAGCCGGCCGGCTGGTGCATGCATTGCCTGTGAGCAAACATCTCTGCACCCTGGTGGTCCACCTTCCGCCTGGCCAGCTGGTGCGTGCAGCTCCTTTTCAGGTGGTCTGCATGTGCAACTTCGACTGGCCACCACATTTTCAGGAGGAAGGGGAGAGTTCAACTAGTCCATGATTGCCAACTCGCGAATAGTGCATGTCGTCATGTTGTTAAGTTTGTGACACCACCCACGTGGTGCGCTAAGGCGAAAGGTGGTCAATAGCAGCCAACTCATTTGCTTGATCAGCATGAACTACATTGCGGAAGCATAATCTTCAGACACAAACCTATAAGATGGATGAAAGTAGTTAGGTCTGGCTGACACATAAGCAAGGGGCATCGTCCGTCACTGTTACTCCACTTACAGCAAGCTATTGGTGCATAGGGGAGGAGTATTAACACATGAACAGGAGGGGGATGTGAAGTGTGGTCAAGTGGTCCGAACCTGGAATCGATGTCTTTCTGGTGTGTCGGCTATGCGAGGCGGACACAGAGCACAAGGGCACCGAACTCCAGATATCTTCTAGAGTGAGTGCGCGAGGGTAAGAGAGCAATTTCCTCATCTGCCCTTCCCCCGTCCCACTCCGACTGAATTGTAATTGATTTAATTGTGTTAAGAATCATTAAATGGGAGTAGTATCTTTATTACTTCTTTCATTCCACATTCTCTCCTATCATCCTTTAAGCGGTGGTGTCGCCTTAAGTGACAATCACAAGGGTGACAGCCGTAACTCTGGCAGCCTTGATATGCAAAAGGATTTACCTCTAATCCTTACTTTAATTTTAAATAATTACATTCATACACATAAAGTAAATATTGACATTAATTAAGAGGTGGGTAGAGTCTATTCTTATTAAAATTATAACCAAAATGATGTACCAAACAGTTTTTTAAATTAATTTAAAAAACTGACGTAAAACTTTTTTCTTTACCAACAGTGTAAAACTTATATGAGCAGAATGTAACTCTATATAAAATAAGAAAAAATTTAAACACATTTTTAATGCACATAAATACAATATTATTAATCTTCCACATAACACCAGGAATAATTTTTTTACACGTGTTTCTTCTCTTATTCTTTGAGGGCATTACAAACGTCATAATTTTTGTTTAAATGTGTCACGGGTTCCTCATAGTCTATTTTTAAAAGCACCACAGGTTTATATAACTTCATAGACTTAGGGCTTCGGTATTGCACAGAGCTCCGAAATATCTTTGATTTTTGCACTAGTGAAGTTATGTGGAATACATCTTGACGAGCTGTTGAAACTGCGGGCATCGGAAATGCTTGTAGAAGTCGATGAAATTCGTTCCGACAGGACAAGCGTAGCGAATAGCCGACTCTTGGCGCCTTACAAACATATATACAGGATACTCACAAATTATGACAGAGTCCAACATGGCCACACTGTTCTCGTACAGAATATTTCCCCCATTCCACATCAGTGCGTGCATTTCGTACGTCTGTAAGCAATATGCCTGTTACATGGGGCAGTCGAGATGCTTCCATGAACACGGCAGCAAGAAAGTAAAAACTGTAGTTTTCTCGTCTTCATCACTGTGCAAGAAGGCATTCTGCCTGAGTGTATGACTACAGTGAGCGAAAACCTTGTATGTTGCAAAACATTTATTTATTTTTCACTAATTTTGTTATATTGGAACATTTTAACTACCCATTTACACACCGAACATAAAAAAAATTATATATATAGTCATTTAAAACTTAATCGAGGTCCATATACAACAGGCACCTGTGTTCTCGGTGATTTCCTCGCCAGGTAGTGCTTGCTATTAAGGAGGAGCATCTTCCATGGATACGACTTGCGAGTAGATACCTTGTAATGGGAAGGCGTCTTGTACAGGCGCAGATGTCGCGAAGGCTGCTCTGGGAGCAACGCACCAGCTCTTACGATGCAGCGTGTCGGGAACCGGGGTGGTGCAGCACTCGAAACACTGCTTCCACAAAAGGCAGTCCCGTATGTCTTCGTCCTACTGTAGGTAGGCCGCAAATACTTGAATACGGTCGAAATTTCGTAAGGTGTGTAGACCAGGAGAAATTCTTTCGGCAGGTATGGCAACTCGTCCCGTTTATCCAAGGCACTAAGGGAGCGCACCCTTCCAAATGCCAAAATGACCGAAAGGAATTTGTGACCATTCGAACAACACATGCACATCTCTAAAAGCGAGAAAAATTACTACTTTCCCGACAGGATTCGGGGTGGGTCTTATAAAAAAACTTTTAAAGGGGGAATAAATAATAAATAGTCCATGCTCACGATTCAAGTAGTAGGTCGGTCGCCTATTGATCGGAACGAAGTTTTCGAAAAATGCACGAGAAATTTAGCCAATCGGAGAGATAGTTATGCGAGTAACTATCCAATGAGAATCATAAGGGTTGGGTTAGAGCGAATGTGACTAATTTGTCGAACACATCTGATTGGTCGAATGAAGTTTTCCGAAAACACCCGACTAATTAACCAATGAGAATCATAAAGGGGCCTGAGGGCGAAGGCCTACGAAGGTGAGAGAGAAACTCTCAAACAAATATTGATCAAAAAACCAAAATGGCGGCTTCCAGTAATGTAAAAGAAATGACGAAGATTAAACAACATGGCTACTAGCGGCTTTGATACCTACCAACGTGACTTACGGTTGCACCTACCAGCATGGAGTCAGTGATGCCTACCAAGATGATGGACACCTACCAAGATGGCAGAATGAATATTTATAGGGGAGGGGGCGAACATGAGTAATTAGTGGGGACGTGGGTGGTAAGGTAAAACCCCCGGAATTTTATAATTTTAAAATAAACATTTTAGCATTTTTTAAGTAATACATTAAAAAATAATTCTTTAGGAATTTTTCTAATTTTTTTTTAATTTCAAGGTCAAATGTCACCAGGGTCAAGGTCAAATTTCAAGATCAAAGGTCATGGTGATGGTCACATGGATATAAGTTGGCATACAGGTGACATCACAACATGGCCACCGGCCGGCACCTAGCTCCCGTCTGTGGAATCTGCTGGCCCAAACTTACCTTTTTCCTTCTACCAGAAACTATTTAATAAGACTATAATGACATAATAAAAATATAACAAATAAATAACCCACAGGTATGCCAACACGTATTTGTTCTATATATATATATATAATATATATATATATATATATATATATATATATATATATATATATATATATATATACACACACACACACCTGACTTTTACAACATTAAATTAATGATATAACTAATGAGTCTGCTTTCCTCGAAATGGCTGCGCATAATTTTTAATTAAGTTCTTAAAAGCTTAACTGGTAGGTGTCTGGGTGTCTTGTTGACATCAATATAATTATATATAAAACAAGAAACACATGCAAAAGTATTGAGACGAATACAAATACACGCATGCTTCACCTAGTATTGTAACCAAGAAACTCTCATTAAAATAAGCTAGCATACAATCAACTATATCACAGGGATAGGATTCGGAGCAACAACTTCAGATGTAATCAGTCTATGTTGGAATGGTGGGGTTCACTTACCTTTATTATTTACACGGCCATCGTTTAAAACAATAAGTGCCTGCGTCACTTAAAACATGTAATTTTACATGGCCTACCTTAGCATTACTTGTGTGAAGAATTTTGTAGAAATAGTTTGGTAGGTGCGAGAGACATGGCATAAAAACCTTAGTTTCTTAATCGGTACTATGTTACAAGATTTACTAAAAACGTGTTTTGTATAGTATTTGTTCCGTTGTAATTACACTAAACTTTTCACAAATTTGATTTAACGTGACAATTTATACCTAATCCCGTATGGTGTCACCATCTTGTGATTGTCCACTGAATGGAGCAAACAATGCTCCTATGCAAAACAATCAAATTATACAGGTTGTAAACACAATAATGCACTACACAAAGAAGATCCATGTTACTATGTACATCAGGTATCACTTGACACTATGCTTCTAAAGGAAACGGTCAGTATAACAAGTTTGGTTAAATTTGGTTAAGTTGTTTAATAGACATTGAATGCTTATTAAAATATATATACGGCCACCATTTTGAAAATAAATGTCTGACACCACTTACATAATGTAACATTATGTGGCCTTCTGTAACACTAACAGTTTGCAATGTTTGGCAAAAATGTGACAAAATTTTCGATATCCTTAAATGTCTCTGTATTTTCAAAAATACCATAAAAAGAACATATATTTATGCATAATTGGTGCTTTTATTGAATACTGTTAATTTACAAAATTTGACTAAAATTGTTTGATTTGTTTCATATTTATAACATACATAATTTAATTATTTGTATTAATGCCACTAAGAGAAGGGCCACCATACCTAACATGTTACATTTCAAACCTTACTACAGCACAACTTGCGTGAACAATATGGTGGGTACTGGAGGGTTGGTCGTCAAAATATGTCAAAAACTTCAATTTTTTTCAATTGACGATTATCAAAAATAGTGGGCAAAAACGCTATGTATTAGCACATTCCATGATTGTTATACATACTCCGAGGATAAAAAGATAGGTTAAAATCGGTTTCATACTAGATGTAGCAAAATAAGCTAAAATGTTTTAATAGCCGCCAATCTAAAAATAATCATCTTCCATACTTAAGACATTGAAAATGGCCTACCACAGGACAGCTTCTTCTCCAAATTTGGAAGAAATTGGTTCATCGGTTCATCGTTTCCCAAGACATAATTTTTTCATGTGGGGTTATATCACAATAATGTAGAGAAATGACTCTTTGAGTAGATAAATTTGATGGATATAACAGATACTGCCAGCATCCCAAGTTACATGAAAATTTGTCTCGTAGTTTCGTATACAGATATAAAATACAGAGCTAAATATTTATACCGCTAACATTTAAAAAATAATTGTCTGGCCTACTTAAAACACATTAATTTACTTCACCTGTCACTGTGCTACTTATTTGACAAATATGTTAAGAAACAGTCAATTATTTATAGAGATAGGACATAACAATTTAATGTATCGGTGTTGCGCTATCTTACAAGATGGTGGAAAAACTATGCTCCGTGTATACACATTTGTTGGTTGTAATACAAACTCATGGCATACAAAGTAAAAATCGAATTGATTACACGGTTTTAACAGTATAGCATATTATGTTAAAATAGCTATATGGTGACCATGTTGAAAATAAATTTCTAAGCTACTTAAAACATACCTGTGTATGTCGTCTGCCGCAGTAGTATTTGTTTGCCGAATTTGGTATGAATCGGATTGTCTCCGAGGTACGATATAAAAACTTAACTTCTTGAAATACCTCTATCTTACAAAATTGCAGGCAAAAGTGGTTATTTTGAGGCAAATGTGATGCTGCTTATAATATATACCGGCAAAAAAATTTGTTCGGAGATGGTCGAACTTTATGGTAGTTATACTAAATAAACCTAAAGTAATTGTAAATCCACAATTTTGAAAAAAAGTGCTTCATTAATTTTATTTTTCATTTATTTATGTTACATAACACAGTATTACTTAGTGCCAAATTAGGCAAAAATTTATTGAGTAGTTTACCAGATATAATGAAAAAACTTTATTATTCAAGTGGCTATTTCTGCTAACATGGCAGAACAACAATAATTTTCATCTCTGAATTAAATTTTTACACCATGTGCAGTAAATTTCCAAAATTTGGTTTAAATCGGTCCAGTGGTTATTGAGATATGACATGTCACCCTATATTAAAATAGCCATCGTATCGAAAGGTTAAGGCATGGTCGAAAATTATGAAAGTCAGGCTCCCTCTCTAAGTACTACATGTGTATCGAATTTGGTGAAATACGGCTCATGCGTTCAAAATTGAAAAGAGGGGACGCACATGTCTTGTGCACATGATGCTT
The DNA here is from genome assembly GCA_029891345.1 of Dryococelus australis. Lineage (NCBI taxonomy): Eukaryota > Metazoa > Arthropoda > Insecta > Phasmatodea > Phasmatidae > Dryococelus > Dryococelus australis. The sequence continues at coordinate 208,817,371 of CM056993.1, read as the reverse complement.
ACACACAGAGAGAGACAGGCAGGAAATTGATCTCACAAGATTATCTCTCCTTCGGAAAGAGTTCCAAAACATGCCGTTGTGTGTATATATTTTAGCGAGGCTCATCCCCTTGCTGAGTAAACATTCGCGTTTATTTCAATAAAGAATGATGTTTCTTGGATTTAAATATGGACGAGATTTATATGTGTGGTTTGAGGGAGGTGAGATAAGATGTATTCTGCCCCCTGCCCGTCATGTAAAAAGATAAAAGGCCTATATGTATATAATATAAGTGTAATGTACCTTTGGTGTAAGATAAAGAACATTTGTCAAGATTCATTGTCCAAGGGCACAGAAAGGATGGAGGGTGCTATGGGCTATCTCACCTCCCTCCCCCCTTTCCAGGAAATATGGATACATGAAATAATTGGCTAACAGTAACATGAAAAAATATGTAAAAATAATAAGGCAGCAAAAACCTGTGAACTAAAGATACAAGTGTCTACACGTTCTACTGAATTTCAGCTCAAAAATTAATTATACGCATGTGCTGTTTTATCAATAAAGGAACCCCCCCCCCCCCCCCAACTATCAATCACAAAACATATTTAGAATGCAAATAAACGTAGTCTTGTATGGTCTATTACATTTAACTTAATGTTTTCAGGCTACATCCCCCAATTATTATAAGTTGTGATGTCATTATGTAAGAATAGGTTTTAATCCCAAGTAGTACGATTACGGGAAGTCTCGGACAAGTTGTTACGTCACCCGACCACCATATAGGATGTCATTGACTTTTTACCCTTGACATGTGTGACCTTTGACCGCAAAAACCTAACAGATTCCAAAAAAGTATTATTAAAAAGTTATAAAATGTAAAGAAATTATTTTAATATTATTAAAAGGATCCTCAGAAACGACAAATTTTCCACTATGCCAGAAAAAAGCCAACTTTCGCAAATTTAATTAATTTAAGAAGCTTCCTTAGGACCTGCAGAGCAGTGGCGGCAATATTGGTTTTATAGGCATACCGTAATCCAAATCGATACAAGGTATAGAGTATAAGTTTCAGACCTAATCATCAGCCATCTTGCATCCATATTGTTTGCTGATGACCACTGGCCTTGAAAATGCAAAAATCCAAAAAATCGCAAAATATTCCAAATAATCACAAAAAATTTCCAAAATATTTATTATTAAAAATATTGAAAATCTTATATTTAAAAAAACTTACATTCCTGAAGGTTTCCCTACCACAACCAATTACTCACCTCTGTTCGACTCCAGCAGACGACTGACTCCCTCACCCCCAACTCCTATAATCTATACTTAGTCCACAAATATTTAATTTTTTTCAGAGTGCTCCCATGTCGTGAAGATGATTTGCGAATATGAAAGGCTGCCTTTTGACCTCGACGATCATGGAGCTGTGAATCTGCATCATCGCTATCTAGTTGCCACCAGTGCCGATTCTGCAATCGAGTTTCACCGATGTTCGAAAATGCATATCGGCATGAGAGGGTGGTTCATACGAAGAGTCCTTTTCACGTTTACGACGACCAATTGGAAAGCATGGTTATGGCCTGTCGTGGTGCGACATTCTTCAGTACAAAGTTCATGTTGCACATCGACCAATGACGAAGCATGGTGGGAGCCTACTTTAGCTCAGTGCAATTTTATTGCAAAGTGTAAATACACTTTACCCAGGAAGCGATTAAATAAAGCGAAGGTCAATGGATGTATACTTTTTTACAGCGAGATTATTAAATAAAATGTTCGTATTTCAGAGTTTAGAGACAGGACTATATAATTTTATTTTAAAATACATGACATTTTCTTATTTGTGACCTACACACACACACCGCACTTACCACCACACAATCACAATCAGCACAGCACTTAGCACAACAATCACAATCAGCACTGCACTTATCACTGCAATCACAATCAGCACAGCACTTAGCACCACAATCACAATCAGCACTGCACTTAGCACCACAATCACTATCAACACCGCAATCAGCACCACAATCAGCACCACAATCGCAATAAGCACTGCAATCACAATCAGCACCGCAATTAGCACTGCAGTGCCGCAACTGGCACTGCAGCATCACAATCAGCACTGCACCACCAGAATTGGCACCACAGTGCCGCAATTAGCACCACAATCAGGGTCCATTAGGGATCGTTTTGGGGTCATTAGGGGTCTTTTTGGGTCATTAGGGGTAAGCACTGCATCAGGGGTTATAATGGTCAATGGGTTATGGTTCATGAGTCAATGGATCAGTCAACTGCTTCAGTTGTCTTCTTTAAATGTGACCATTATTTATAAGTGAGCGAAGTACTTGTTATTATGCTTGCTGACTTTTATATATTTTTTCTTGAGTTTTTGTTTTCAAGATAATTCAAGGTCATGGGGTCAAGTTCGAGATAGCCTGCAAACGATATAGTGGTGGTAGCCTGTAATTTATTATGCTGGTTGACTTTTAGGTATTTTTTCGAGTTTTTGTATTCAAGGTCATTCAAGGTCACAGGGTGAAGGTCAAGATAGTCTGCATCTATAATAACAGCGGTACTGTAATGTATATTTGATGAATTTTATGTATTTTTGTCGAGTTTTTTATTTTTAAGGTCATTTAAGGTTTTGGGGTTAGGTCACAGTCATTGGCTTCCAATATGGCGAATGGGTGATGTCTACCAAGATGGTGTTTGCCTAGCAATATGGTGGCCTCCAGTAACATATAAACAAAGATGGCTGTCTCCAGTAGCATGTAAACAAATGGCGAACGAAAAAATCAAGATAGCGGACTGAGTATAGATTAGGGGAATGGGGGTGAGGGAGTCAGTCGTCTGCTGCAGTCGAACAGAGGTGAGTAATTGGTTGTGGTTGGGGGATCTTAAGTAACGTAAGTTTAAAAATAATGCACACAAAAAACAAATTTAATGATTTTTAATAATGTTTATTAGTTTTAATAAAATGGGTTTTTTGTGATTTTTTGGAATTTTTGGGAATTTCTGGGATTTTTTGCGATTTTTTGTATTTTTTCATTGTTAAGGTCAAAGTTGAATATCAAAGGTAATCTGTATACAATATGGATGTAAGATGGCATATGCTTAGGTCTAAGGCCTACCCTCTATACCTTGTATCAATTTGGAATAGGGTATGCATATAAAACCAATATGGATACCACTGCTCTTCAGGTCCTAAGGAAGCTCCTCAAATTAATTAAATTGGCGAAAATTGGATTTCAGGGGCTTTTTTCTGCACATGGGGGGCTTTCGACATTTTTGACGGGAAAATGGGTCATTTCAAAGGATCCTTTTAATAATTTTTAAATAATTTCTTAATAATTTTAATAACTTGAAATAATTTTTCTTTGGAATTTTTTAGACTAATTTTTAGTTTTTTTTTTCGATTTTTTAGGGATTCTGGTGTCAAAGGTCCTCGAGGTCAAGATCAAAGTCAAGGTCAAAGGTCACACGGGTCAGGGGGTATAAGGTCAATGACATCGGAGATGGCGGTCAGATGATGTAATTACATGGCGGCACCCCAATCCGAATCCGATTCCCCGATCCCTTGTCCCAGGTTTCCCATAATCCTACTACTATCCCACAATTATAATTTTACATATTATTTAAAACGTAAGAACTTCTATTGAACACTTAACATTTTTTTTTTGTAAATGCTGGAAGTTCTAAATAATTTTGTTAAACAAGAAATAACATTATTTAACAAAACTTTACTTTTTTTACCAGCTATCTGAAATCACTTGTACTTGAATTTCCGAAAATGAAAACTTTTTTACATATTTGTAGCGTAAATACAATTTCGACAAGTATTTACTCCACAGTTTTAAATTACAACTACTCGTATTACCCGAAGGCGGCTGCTGAGGGAGGACTGTTGGGCGCAGCCCTCCTATAGGCTATTCATAGTAAAGTGAGTAGTTTTCAAATCCCTCACATTTGTAAAAATAGCCAATGAATATATTTTATTTTGTCCTTAAGCATAGCTTCCGAGTGCAGTGAAATATACACACTGTGTTATTACTTACATGACAATATTGATCTAATATGGGGGTTAATGGATAACAAATGGTCCAAAGGAAAAAGCAACTAGGGCCTCAAAAGTGCTCACAGTACCGTGAAAAGCTTATAATAAAATCTCAGAACACAGGCCTCTACTTATCTGCGACTCTGCAAATAATACTGTGTACGAATACGGTGTTTATTTCCCAATCAATGTTTTCGAGATGGACGAGACTCTCGTCATGCGAGAAATGTTTTTAGAAATGTTGAGTGGTGGGACTGCATATTTTTCGCCCCAAAGTGGGTGGAGCGAGTAGAGAGAGATGGCCGTAACAATGGAGAGGGTGGCTACGGGAGGGAGGGAAGAATTTAGGGTCTCGTCACTTTTCAGCCAAGGAGATGCTGTAAATAAGAGAGAGCTGTGCGCGCCCCCGCTCTCGCACAAAAACAGTTTCCTGGAACCTGACAGGCCTACCCAAACTGGAACTTCGAATTCCACTGTTTAACAGAATGTGTTCCACAGTTAATACCACGTATGTTGTAGGTACACTTTCACGCTCCGCTCTTGTGCAATTGTTAAAGACATATCTTATCAATAATTGTATTTATTTAGAATATCTTTCATTTATATTTAAAGTTCAAACTTGCGTGATTTTCAAATAAAGTGTGTAACATTCTGAATAAGTTTGTTGTTATGCTGTGACTCTAGAAACAAGACGAGCCATGAGCAGAACAATGTTGAATTCCATGGTTTATGTTTTGATGCGTAAACTTGTAAATATTGGATAATTCGGTGAGTAACATTTCAAACCTTATTATGAAAAGCCGTTAGAATTACGAGAAAAAACTAGAGCCTAAGAATTTGGGACCAACAAAGGCATAGTTAAATATAACTCAACAACGGATTCAAGGCGGTATACACAGTGGTTAGTATACACCATAATTCAACTTCAGTACATACAATTTAACAGACTGGATATGTAAGCACAAAGTTAGAAAAGAGTTGTTTTGTTTCATCTGTTTACTAGCTAAACGTAATACTCTTGCACGGACTGTCAATGAGGTAAAATATTTCATACATTTGAGAGAAAATGCTAAACGACATAAATCAATTTCACAACATATAAGGAATGCCATATGTTTTCAATGTTTGGTAAGGTAAATATTCAATACCAGGTAGATAGAGTGTACAGATTGAAAAATGGATTTTGTTTACAAACATACTAAATACAGGGTTGCCACCATCATACTCCAAATACTAATTTTACAAGCATTTTTCATTTACTGTATGTAGACTAGTGTTGGGTTTTGGAAATATTTGTTTTAGTATATTTAAGTTACCATCATCATCATCCTCATAGGTATAGAAGAATTACTATTTTCTTATCTCTCACATAATGTAACACACTATGTAGATATTGGTTGGAAGGCATATCGCCTACACAAACTTAAGTAAACCAATACCCGTGCTAGTGATTAGACCTGAATCAGTGGCCATGGAGTGTTGACCATTATAAATAGAGCCATGTCAGTTTTCTTCCAACAACCGCACTTAACTTTTGTATTTATCTACATAAGTTGCAATTACAGAAGCCTGTCAGACGTAATTTATTTATCAATGTTCCCATTAAAATAATGCTATTTGTAATAACCTAACTTAGGATCGCCACAGCCCACCCAGTTTCAAAAGTCACCAGCCACCACTGGTATTGCCTCGTAAAATTATTCCATAACAGGCATCTCTAAAATTATAGCACCATATTTTCCTGAGAACAACATATTTTGTAGATTTTCAAAATATTTCGTGGTTTGGTGACATGGTATTAGTGATAATACGAAAAAAATACCAAACAAATAAAAAAATAATAGGTTCCATTATATGTTTAAAGATTTTAACTTCAAAGTTTAGTTGGTAGATGTTTTATAAGTTATTTAAGCGCAAAGTTTGGTATAAAGTAAAGTGTTTGTAGAAGATATATGAGCATTATATTCCAGTTTCTTTGAGAACTGAGACTTTCTTCACTTCTACATTAATGTGTTCACTTCTGCATATTTTAACTTTACTTTTTATCGCAAAAGTTAAAACTAAAATACAGTTGAAGCAGATAATAAATTCAATTAAATATTTATCACGACATTCTGATGATATATATGATATATATATAGCTATAATGAGCTGTACCGTAATGCATTAATGTCGTTCAATCTTGATATTTTCATGTCAAAAGATATACATTTATATATTTGGTATATACTTTGATTAGTTTTTGAAAACAAATTTTCTGCTCTCTTCATAGATTTCCTCAGACTTTTATTTCCTGTCACAGCGAAAAATTATGTAAGATACTAAAAATGTAGAACATAATTTTTAGTCTTACTCTTTTCTTTACTCCTGTGTCTTGAATTACATATTTCATGTTTTCCAGTTCGATTCAGCTGGAGAGAACAGTCAGCGACGACAACATAGCATCACGGTTCGAAGAAAGAAAGGTGAGCAAATACGTTTTTAAATTTCGAATGTAGATACCTACTGTAGTTTGGCGGCTGATTTGCATGCAGCAAGGCCTAGCCAGCTGCAGGTAGCTGTTGCCCTTAAACTTACCCACTCCCTCCACTCACATATAGTTTATTTATAGTTACTCCACAATTTTCTGAAGCCCTGTACTTCAAGTATATTCCTCCGCCTCCTACTAACAAAAGGGACAACACATTACATTCGTGCGCACTCAGTGTAATAATATTTAGTACACGAACTATTTCTTACCAGGTTTTACCAACGCACCTATTTTCTCACTTTTTTAATTCGTATTATTAGTGAAATATATTCAATGGATAAAATATAAATGAATATCAACTGCACCAAAACCAAGATAATTTTATGTTAACACAAGTATAAAATGCTTGTAATAGGTGCAATAATTAGGAAACAAACCAATATGACATATATGGCGTGAGGTTTCAAATGGTTTGATTCATAAAGCGCGAAGAAACGTCTAATAGGCTATAGGACAGGCTTGTACCTTGGGAGATTTTTTTTAAATATTTTTTTTTAAAAAGCATTTTAGAAGTTCACGAATGGTAGCAGCACTACATTATTAGTAAACCCATTCTTTTTCATATTTTACGAAGAATAATTTTGTAACACAAAAAACAATAATTAAAAATTAACACCAAAAATGTTATGCATTTGTCCCAAGGTATATGATGGTCTTTTACCTTGGGATGGTATGTAATGTACCTTGGAACAAAAGTTATAGTTGCACAGCGTGCATTACTTATTCACTTTAATTACCAATAGAAAAATTACATAAATTTCAGACAACCTTTTATATGTGTGCACAACAACACTGAAATTATTTAACATTATATCCATCAAAATGCTCACTGAACAGAACAAATTTGATCTGTTTTGCTGTTTGTCTAACGCTGATGGGAGGCGACAGTTTACACACAAAGTTTTCAGTGGTCACATCAAATACAGTTTCACAGCTGTATACAAATGTATTCGTACCGAGCTGATTTGTAACTCTCTTAATGTATTTAACTTGCAGAAGACTATCTTCCCTTGAGACAATTTCCACAACATAAAAATGCTTTTTCTTCTTTCCCGCAACACGTGCTAAGGCAATATCTCCAACATAAACTTTACAGGATCTTTACATTATCTTCTTCTGAGTCAGAAATTTCATTGCCAGATTCATCACTTGAGAATTAAGTATTATTGTCCTCTGATGGACTAGAGTCAACCAATTTTCTTTTGACATTCTGCTTCTTCGGGACTTTCTTTGCATTCAGGCATGATTTCTGCGCCTCCAATTCTGAGTTTTTTTCAGGAGTGTCGGTTAGTGTCCAACACCTCCCTTGCTTAGGTCCACCTCATTGCCCTTTCTTTGCTGGAGCTTTTGGATAAGGTTTGATCTCTTGGTGTGTAATGATCGGCCTACTATGTACTGGCAAACTACGTTCCTCAGTAGATTAATTTTGACTAGATGATGGTGTTACTTCAAGCCTCGAGGGATTTTCTCGATCCATCACGTAGCTCGTCAAAATCTAATCATCAGAAAATATGTTCTCATTTAAAGGCCATATTCTAAATACATGGCCACCTGAGCATGAATTGCAGTGCATTTGGAAACATCACAAATCGTTAGTGCACGGCCGCAGTTGGCTATCATCCACTCAGTGCAAGCTGAATTTTAATACTTTTGAATGATCCGAAAACTGTGAGGTCTAATGGTTTGAGCTTATGGTTTGTATGTGGCGGAAAAGTCAACATTACAATTCCAGAATCTTTACGCAGTTGTAAGCATTCTACTGAAACATGGCTTTTGTGATTGTCCAAAACAATTAGAACATTTCTATCCACATATGGTTTCATGTGTTCAATGAAGTTAAGCAGGAATTGAACAAAAATGTCACTGTTGGATCAACCCCTCTCCTGAGCAGTTCCAAAACTTCCAGGGGGGAGAACCTTTTATCATGCACTGTTAAAATTTTCTGTATATTTACGGAAATGTTACGAAAATGCACAGTAAATGTACGGAAACGAAATCCATAATGACGAAAAACTGAATTAAAGTGCATAAATACAAAATACGGAACATTTCTGTATATCCTGTAACTTCGGGTTATGGGCACGAACAATGCCGAATCTACACAAAACTTTATTTGCCACTGTAACCTGAAAATTATCTTTTCTGCGGCATTTAAGGTTATCCATGTCATTAAGACATGTTCTTTGTAACATTATAAAGTAGCAACAGGTGTATGTAACACTTAGCAACACTTAAAGTACACTAACTTTAACACAAATTAAAAAAGTTGCTTATGTCAACAATATAGAAATTCAAAAGTTGTACTAGATTTGTCACGTGAGTATTGTAGGTAAGTGGTTAGGGTAATAAATTTGCAACTATTTGACTTGGGTTCAAATCTTGCTTAGGTATAAGAAATTTTATCTTTTTTAAATACCTTTTTTATACACAATAGTACATCCACACAATGAAAATTAAAATAAATTAAATATTAACAATTATTTAAACTAGAAGTACATAAAACTTATTAGGGAATTAATAGAGAGTTTCTGTGAATTTTACAGAAGGACCGTTTTTGGAAATCAGTCTGTCCGTAATTTTACTGAGAGTTTACGGACACCTCTGGATAAAATTTTACCAGCACTTTTCCTTAAAATTAAGGAACTTTTTAAACTGTGTATTATTCTGGAAATTAACATGTGGGAAAACAAATTCCGGTGGTATGGAGTTGTCTATGGCATTTACTGCTGCTATCATTGTGACATTTGTACCCCGTTCACCAGAATTAATGTTCCAACCTGTTTAGTACCTTTTGGAGAAACCACCTGTCCAGGATTGTGCACTATCATCACTCCTATTTCGTCTATGTTGAAAATTCTGTCGGGAGTAAACATTTCCCTTTCTTGAATGCCCTTCAATTTTTCGAAATATACTTACACATTTGACAAATTAAAATTGGTCGAAAAAGAACGTCTGGTATCTTGTAGTTATCTCAGTGACAAGGAAGGATGGAGAAACATATTTGTAATACCATTGATTTCCAGTCATGCCATCCCTATCCCACTGTGCTGGGTATTTAATTTTTTTTAGCCTGGGCAAATTCAAGGGCTAAACATGTTAACTGCTTTCGTGACAGTCCGTAGTGCATACTGCAAGCTTGCTTAAGGTAATCACTGAGACGATTTTCTTCTTCGTCACTATAAACACGACACACATAATTTTTTGTAACATATGTGAATGTTTCATTACCTTACTGCCTATGTAAACTGGTGAGACGAGATAAGGTGCTTTCAGAATTTTCATTTTTATAGCAGCTTTCCTTAGTGTCCAGTTTTCTTTCATAACAAGATCTGTAGCAGCTGCGAAAGCCATTGGCTCCTTTGTAACCGTTTTCACGTTGTTACTTCTTGACATCTCTAAGTATAAACAATATAGAAATTAACTTCGGTATTAACCATCTAGAATTTCAGTCTTGTACTATGGGACATGATTTTTAATAGGGATGGCAGGGTGTAGAATAGGAGGAGCACCAGCCATGCAACGACTTAAATAAAATGTATGACTAGAATTAAAATGTTTGATGCATGGGCAGAGGGGAAATTAATGGAGGGGAACAGGAGAGGGAAAAGGGGGAGATCCGAGCCGAGCAAAGAGAACACCACCACGTCGAGTGCTAGCATCGCAATTGTTAACCCATATTTGTATTGAACACAACACTGATATAACAAAAGTTATGAGATAGCACTATTTAAGAACTACATGTGGTGCCAGCGCTGCAGAACTACACTGTCCGGCCTAATCCGGTCTCAGTTGTGAACAAGTGGTCATAACATTTGGATTGACTGTTGTTTATATGCTCATGGCAAGGCGACATGAGTTATCAGAGTTTTAACGGGGCATGATTGTGGGTGCCAGAAGGATGGGACATTCAGTTTCAGAAGTTGTGGAGACTTTCAATATTCCTCGATCCACAGTCTCTCGTGTGTAAAGGGAATATCAAAATGAAGGCATTACGATCCAACTTGGATAATGTAGTGACCGTCCAAAGGTACTTGATGATCGTGACCGGCGGAGGTTGGGTAGAATTGTCCATGTTAATAAAGCAGGAACACTTGTTCAAATCACAGCCACATTCAATGCAGGATATGTCAGATGTGTATCTAGCAGATCTGTGTAATATGCATTATCTTTCATGGGATGTGGAAGCAGAAGACCCACCAGAGTGCCTCTATTAATAGTGCGACACCGGGCACAATGCCTCACTAGGGCTCATGAGGTTACTGATTGGACCCTGGAGGACTAGAAACACGTTACCTGGTACGATGAGTCACGATACAGGTTGTTTCAAGCTGATGGCAGGGTTCGGGTATAGCGCAAACCCAATGAGGCCATGGATCCCAGTTGTCAACAAGGCACCGTGCAGGCTGGTGGTGGTTCTGAAATGGTGTGGGGTGTGTTCACATGGCATGGGTTGGGTCCACTGTTCCATGTTCCCATGAAACTCAATGGCAATCATTACACAACTCTCCTTGGTGACCATTTGTAGTCATTCAGGGATCTGTTGTCCTGACAATGCGGGGATGTACCAACACGATCATTCGTCGTCTCATCGGGCTACATATATCCAGGACTGGTTCGAAGAGTATTCTGGAGAGTTACAGCGAATGGAGTGACCAGCAGGTCCCCCCGACATGAACAAAATCGAATATTTATGGGACCCAAGACCCTGCACTTAGCAATACCAGGGATCATTGGGCAGCTATTCAGACAGCATCTCTTAACATCTCTCCAGAGGTATTTCGCCCACTTGTGGAGTCCATGCCACGTCGAGTTACTGCACTTCTTCGGGCTGGAAGGGGCCTTATACGTTATTAGATGGGTATCACGTGACTTTTGTCATGTCAGTGTATTGTCATCAGTATTATAGAAATTAAAGATGTAAACTGTACACTGTGTCAAAATTATTTGAGCACTCCACAATATCTTCACAAGCTCGTGTGTGAGTATGTTAACTGTCAAAAATGCTTTATTTTCCCGCTATTCTTTACAGCATGTATTTGTTAACATTGCTTTTGTCTCTATAATGTGTGCTTTTATTTTAAAGCATTATTGGCTGTTTGTAGGGTAACATAGGCTTAGCTGATAATCATATAAATAGAGTTTGTAGTGATGCAGATATCAGATTTGGCGACTGGGAATCACAGCTCGGATTTACTTACTCGGTAGAGACAAACTGTAAAAAAAAAAAATGGGAAAATTACCTGACAAGTGTAAAGTAATATTCGCAAACTTCTGGGGAAAACATAGTTTTCCTTACAGACAAGGTAAAATTACCGCACTCTGGAGTAAAATTCACGTACATGGTAGTGGAAAATCCCATACATGGTTGGGAAAATTGCCTTACAATGCGTGCATCTCTTCAGCATTCTCAACATCTAAGTGGAGAGACGAGCGGAAGAAACAACCACGTAACACATCAATATTCACTAAAGCTGTTATGCTGACATTGTGGTGTAATGGATAGCGTCTCTGCCTATCGTGATAGAGGACCATGGTTCGCTACCACCCACTAGCAGGTGTCGAAGATTATAATGTTTTGCTTTCGGTTACTATTCGTCAGCGAATATAAGAGATAAAAATATTATCACTTGCTAATACTCCGGGATATTTTAATATAATTTTATTAAACAATATAGTTAGTTAATATTCCCTTACTTGTATGGGATTTCCCCCCCACTTTTCTCATATATTTTTCCCGTACGATTAGGGGGGGTGGAGAGATTTGGGCGTCTCTTAACTGCGAGATATTGAGAGCCGATGAGGGTGATTGAAGCAAATATGGAGCGGTGCCGAAATGAAGGAATGGGGGAAACGGGATATCCCCGAGTAAACTCGCCGAACAACGGCATCGTCTGCACGACTTCCACTTGCGAAAATCCGGTGACTCGGCCGGGGATTGAACCCGGTTCGCCTTGGTGAGAGGCTAGCGTGCCTATCGCACAGCCACCGTGGCCGCCGCACGATTAGGGAATAGTACTTTACTTGTTATGTAAATTTACTCTATATCAATAGGTAATTTTGCTTTACATGTAGTGGCAATTAGCTTCCCTTACATATAGAGGAATTTTAGCACAAATTTTTTTTTCAGTGCATATGACTTAAATAACAAAAGAGTAAACATATAATTTTAAGTGGAAGATAGCAGTATTACTATGCGTACAATTACCTAAAAATATCACAGGCTGTGCTGGCATTGCTCTTGATCACGCTATTGTTAAAATGTAACTGTTAAATGGAACTTTGTTAACTGTAACGTGACCGATAAAACATTTTAACAGTTACATTAAATAATGCTGATCCCTATCGTTGCTACGCCCTCTACCCCCACTCCTATCACCCGGGTGCGAAAATTTGTATTATCGTGTAGATTATTTTTTGGTATTTGTGCATAACTTTGTGATAGATAAAAACAATCAACATTTGAATGTCGACCAAAACTAAAGTATTGCTGTATTTCACCCCGAAGTTTACACCAAACATCGTCAGAAATAAATACAGAATTCGGTAATTCTTCATTCGGAGGCACTATATCTTCTTTATTTGTTAAAGGAAAATATTGTATTCCTTCAATTAATGATAAAATGCTCACTTATCATTGATTCTTCTCTTGTTGTATTGTTTTAGTAAACACATATATGTTTTCAAATTTAAGTCCATTCGGATGTTCTAACAACGACATAATAACACAAGTTTTTCTACATGAAGAGGACCACTTGCTATACAACATATATTTGATGGTAAAAGAATACCATGCCTCTGTTCAATTACGTATTCTTTTGTATTTACAATTACCGACATATGTACGTTTTGTTTTATAACCTTCATTTTGCACAATTACATGGTATTATGTAACATATTAACATCAAATTATAAATACAGCTCTATATGTAGGTCCGCATTCAGTTGAAAAAAAATGGCTCATACTAAACATATCAAAAAAGGACGTCATGTATTGAATGCATTGGTTAATAAATTACCAGTTCAATTATATTTACCAAAGAACAATTATTGCATACCAGGTATTAAACTTGCAAAGCATTAGGCACGGAATAATCAAGGAATAAACTATTTGGAAAATGCGTGTTAAGAACACAATAAAGTTTACGATAGAACAAACCATTTGAAAGAAAGACATATTGTGGATACAATTCTAAACGATAAAGCAGCAAATATAAAGAAGAGTCCATCTACATCTATGGGTGAAAAGCTTAGAGCTTGGGTTGTTGATAAAGTTACGTGCTCGAAGATGAAGAGAGACCTAGGCTTAAAATGCAAAACCAAATGAAAAACAAAGGAAGGAGGAATAATTCCATTCCTATTTCTAGCATTAACAGCTCTTGGATCAATCCTTGGAGGGTTTTTGGCAATTATTAAAGCAGTCAAATAAAAAGGTAAAGCAATGTATTTGAAACCCCATAAAGTTGGACAAGTACAAAAAACCTCCAAACATGGGGAAAAACCAGAAAGTTTTAAATAGTCTTCCAAAATGGGCTTTAACAAACAAAGCTATTAATGTTTTAGTAAAGAAACTGGATATTTCCTATTTCCGAGGTGCGTATATGAGAGACGATTTAACAAAGAAACCAACTATTCGTTAATTTAGATTCGAAACAAAATAAAGGAATGCATTGGGTTACATTAATTAATAACATAAATCAATCCATGTATTACGACAGTTTTGGCAATTTACATCCTCCAATTGAAATACGTAATTATTTTTCAAACACGCAATTAAGATATAATTACAAAATGTATGAATTATTACATACAATCAATTGCAGACATTTATGTTTACATTTTTGGCCATAAATAAACTATATAAATAATTGTAATTTAAAAAAATATTAGTAATATGTGAATTACAAAGATATTAAGTGGTAATTCATCGCAATTGTGTGCGATATATTTACCTGCATTGGAGTTAGATGGAGAATGGTAAATAAGTCTAATAGAATTTGTTACTTACAACAGCATGCCAAACATTGATATGCATAACCCATTATTTCTGTTTAATATTGGTGAAAAAACATAAGATTGTGACACCAGAAGGATCTTATGAGTTGGATTATCTTGAAACATTCATTAAACCGGCATTACCTGAAGATGTACATTTCTGATTATGTGAAATCCAAAAATGTTAACTAGTGCAAAGTATAGTACTGTCGATGTCGATTTCTCGGAAGACAATTCAATTGCAAATATGTTGGGTTATGAACATAGAGTATATCCAGCTAATCAATTACATGAACAATTAAAACAGGTAAATATATTGCCTGTAAATGTACATAGTATAAATGTTAATATTGTAGGCAGTTCATATTTGAACTGAAAACCAACAAATACAATACATGAATTCACATGTTCTGTAGCTCCAGGATATATAATAATTAAAAAACCTAAACATTGATATCTCCTCCATTAATAGTAAATCACATTGATGAAATAGTTGTTACAACTGTCGATCAAGATGGTATACTTATTAATTTTTGAAATGAAGAAATGACAGTTCCTTTACATTTAGAAAATGTATATAAACACCTGCATTCCATTGGGCATAAAATTATAATGGGTATTGTATTCAATATTAAATTCGGACATAAAGTAGGAGGTTCTTTTAAGAAGTATGTCACTAAGGAACATATTTCGAAGAAAGAAAGTATAAAAATATGTAAACACAAGCATAAAATTCTCATTTTAAATATGATACCCATGAAGGTAACACAAGGCAACAAATTGTATTTAAAATAATAAGGATGTACTATAATAGAAAGAATACTTAATGTTGAAAAACTGATCACTTATGAAAATGCAATCACCAATACAGAAATACATGTGTATGAACCATCCCGAGCAGGTCCATTCACATTTCCTTTGGAAATAAGGATTTCAATACAAAATCATGATATTTACACATTACCATCGAAATCGAGTTTAAGGTTTAGAGGAACAATCAAAAAGACAGCCGATGAAAGTAATGCAGCAACTATAAAAATAGAAAGAAATGGAATAATTAATTTAATCGATAAAATTGCATACCTTCTAAATGGAGTGGAAATCGAACAAACACCTGATGCTGGTATTGATCCCCTGATAAAAAACTATCTCTCAGGAACTGTAAACGATATTTATACAGGGCTTATGGCTGTGGAACAATGCTAGTGATTACTCACTACAAATAAACCCAGGTGGATAATACAAAGTTATTATACCATTAAGGATGGCTTTGGGCTTTGCTGAAGACTACAAACACATCACATTAAATGCTAAAGAAGAATGTGTAATTCTAAATGGCAATACACATTTGAATGCTATATACGATGCAGCTAATAATGAGGAAGGTGAAACATTTGAATTAAGGTGTGTGGAATGGTTGATGCTGCACATGAAAATTAACACTTGTGAATGTGTAAAATTTTTAAAATTTATTGAAAAAGGGAAGAATCAAGACATTCCATTCAGATCGTGGGCTTTAGAGGTTTTTCTGATACTGCCGACATCACAAAAAGTCATTTGGAATGTGAAATCAAGTTTTTCATCAGAAAACCGAGATATGTTCTCATTTGTTTTCAAACAAATCGACGAAGTAGTTTAAAAGCTGAATGATAAGTATTCGATATTTGTGATATGAAAACTATTAAACTGTATCTAAACAGTCAAGCTTACACCTATGTGGATTTAAATAGGAACTCTAGCAATGGGGAATTCCTTATTTCATATGATATGTACTCAAAGTTTCAGGAAATGTATTATAACAAAATAAGTTCACTGATCCTAGAACCCAAATCATTTAAAACCAGAGGAAAGTTATTTGTGTTTGATATAAGCAAGCAATATGACAGAATTACCAATGTTGTGATTGATTCACAATTTGAAATTATTGCAAATTCATCATTTCCAGCAAATACACAAGCTTACACTCTTATACTTCATGACAGATTAGTGAGTTATAATGTAAGATAAGCTGGTGAAAAACAATTAATTGAGTCAGTAGGCGACAAACCATGGCTGCGACATGATGTTTTTCAATGTGCAAGGACTTCAGTCTACAGAAAAAATTTATCATTAAATAATTAGCTTTCACTGATACAAAAGAACAAACAACTGTATTCAGCTACAAATCACAGTTTGACTGGAAATATCTAACTCCCAAATACAAGAAAACAAATATATGGTTTACTAAACATCACGATGGTTTAAAATGGGAAAGTGAATGTATAGAGTATGAGAACATTGAAGATATTTGCAAACATTACCTAAATAATTGTGAAATATATGTAGGTGGAGTTGAGCAAATACGTGTTTTCGAAAGTGTGTATAACAGTAAAGTAATAGATATTCAAAAATAATGTAATTGCCCTTCATTCAAACAATTTAGCAAAACATGGATATAATTCAATGTTTTTCTCTGCAGAGGAAAACTCAAAATTACTGTTAAGTTGGGCAATGAGGTCTGACTGGGGTGAAACTGAACCTGATGATTCTCCTCCTGAATCACCTGTGGATATTAGTTTAGTCATATGCTTTTATATAGGATCAGAGAAGTAATGAGTACAATTTACCATAAAAAGTATTTGCTTGTATGTAATCCACTATTTTGTAAAGATGGGTCAACAATAAAACAAAATCACCTGTTCTTGCAAACAGAAATCCAAAAGTAAATTGAATATCAGCAAGTTATTCGGATGTTGAAGTAAACCATTTCATATTTGGTTCAGAAAGAATTAGTTTTAGCAACTTTCTTTTTTAAACAGCTTGTGTTTGTTTAGCATGCAAATGTTTGGAGCAAGTTCTACTTGATAATGTTAAAATGTTTCTTGTCATCCTGTATTTACTTGTGTTTGTTTTGGGGCAATATGTACTACTTGTGTTTAAATGTTTTTTTCTTTTGGATCATTCTGTATTTGCATATAATTTGTAAATAAATATGATGTAAAATAAATTTTTTCTTTTTATTTATTTAACCTATTCCTTTTTAAAAGTGAACTTGTTTTACTAAGAAAAATATTTTGTCCACAGAGAGGGAAAAGTTCTGGAAGTGAGCACTCTAATTGCTTATCGAAAACTAATTATATAATATACCATCCTGCAAAATGCCTATTTGATATAAGCTGGGTTCGAGTCTTGGTTTGGTATGATTGTAACCATGTAAAAAAAAGAACATATCACTGTTAATTAAACAAATATAAATTTGTTCATCCATGTGAAAAATGTAAATATGCTCAATTTTATATATGATAAAATTTAAATGAATAGTGTTGAATATTTCCGATTAAACATTATAAGCTAACAAATATATGCTTGCTGTGAAATCTCTTACTTAGACCATTTTCCAATATCTCAAAAACCATTATGTTTAGTAATCTGAGGTATTAGCAATGCAAGTGTTCCTTCAAGGTTAATTTTCAATTTCGTTGGAGGGGAGGGCATTTCAGGTCAACAATTTTTTCAACTGTCGAGACTAACAAGGTCAAGATGTCTTCCTAGGTGTTTGAAATTCCTCTAGCAGAAATATTTTGCCTTCTACTTGATAAAAGTTAAAATCCACTTTGCAAGCTCCATTATGCATGAAAATAAACAGAAATTGAAAAAAAAATACACAAGACTTTTTATAAAAAATGAACAAATATGTAGGAAACAAGTTTTACTTCTCCATACACACACTAACCTTTACCAAAAAATGCAATGGAAATATCTTATAAAATACCATTTAAACAAAATTGGAAACATGTTCAGACACATTAACGGAAAAATTTCCATGCATGTTTAACGAAAATATGATTATCAATATACTGACTAAGAAAACGGGAACATATTTACCAAAATTAGATCATATCATGTATCTCGATTTAGATAAGATATAATGTGAATAAGGAAATAAATTAACGGGTGGTTGTTAAAAGGAACCTAAGTCACTTTTTTTTCGCAAAGTGAGTTGAATGCATCTATGATATTTAGGAGGGTCCATACAACTTTGAGTGTTAAGAGGTATCTAATGCAAGCATTGTAAGCATGTTTTCCAGTTACTGAATTTTTGTAGTGTTAGTCATAAGGGACCTAAGTCAGTGTCTTAGGTACCTTTTAACACTTAACAAACGGCAGTGACTCAGGGACTTTTTAACTCTCAACTAGTGGCAGCACTGCAATGAGCTATTTTGTTACTTAGTAAGTAATAGAGTATATGTAGCTGTTGTGATGCTGTATAGTGTTTGTGGGTAACATGTACATTGAAGTAACTACTACAATGTGTGAATGTTCTGAAAGTAGGGGTATAAATAATAATTCAGTAAAACCAAGAAAGAGGACGAAAAATCAGGAATGTACAACCGCAATTTAATTAAGAACTTGAAATTAGAAGGCATAGAATACAGAGGAAAACCACATCACGGTAGATCAACTCGTTCACCGTGCAGGTAAATATATACTGCATTATTATTTTAAAAATAATAAAGATTTTATGTTATTAAGAACAGCAATATTTTATTATGCTTTGTATATTGGATAAACGTGTGCTCTAAGCACTAGTGTTATAAGTTTCTTCGATCATACCTAACCTACTAACCAGCCTTTCAGGCCTAATTGAAAGTGTTACTGTTATTAATGACATAGACTTAAGAAACTACTATTGTTATTATTTGTTACAGGTGCAAGAACGAGTGCTTTGAAAAATTTTACGATGTAGACAAAGCTGTTATACACGATTCTCTATACAGAGAGTTACACTCCAAAGGCGAACAAGATCTAAATTTACAATGGATAATAGAGGTGAGGAATGTTGCAAAATACAGACCTAGAAAATATGATGCTGCTTTGTGGGTAAAGTCGTTTAAATGCCATGTACTTCTTCATGAAACCAAGGTAGAAGTTTATTGGGAAGCCTTTTTCAAACTGTATGATGTGAGTGATAAGCGAATCAAGCATGTTCGGGAGTTACTTTTAGAAGGAAAATTGCCTTGTGATAGGTGTGGCAGACATCCTTGTGCAAACAAAATAGGGCCAAATGAATTTTTGAACATACATGAGCATATAAGCTCATTTCCAGTTAATTAAACACACTACATGTGTACTAAAAGACATATTACGTATTTGTGATCAGAGCTGTCTGTTAGGAAAATGTAAGTTATGAATTATATAAGACAAAATATCCAGGCACGAATACCTAGTATGAGTTACATAATAAATACTATCATGAAAGTGTTCATGTTACAATCAGAAGACCACTATTCGACACTTGTAGTTTTTGTGAAGAAAAAAGTGTGTATACTTAGTACCCATTTTAACGATACTGCGAAACAAATCGCTTTGGTTGAGCTATTGGTACATCTGAGGCGAGCAAAAAAATCACAAATGCTCTTAATGAAACAAAAACACAAAATAAGGAAAATGTAAACATCTTAGCACTAGTTTTTCATTACATGCAGAATGTCAGTCTTCCTATGATACCTGTCCAGGAAATATTCTATTTGCGGCAACTGACAGTAAATGTCTTTTGTATTTTCAACACTAGAACAGATGTCGGCCACTAGTATGTTTACCACAAAGGTGATGCACACAAAGGCCTTGATGAAGTAGCCTCATTCATGATGCACTATATCAAAAACTATGTCCGAGAAACTGTAAATGAGTTGCATATTTTTTCGGGTAATAGTCCAGGACAAAATAAGAACCATGCTTTGTCCAGAGTTTGTCTTGCTTTAACAGACACATGCAAGTTCAAAATTATGAAACAGCATTTTCCTCTGTGTAGTTACTCATATAACCCATGTGACCGGAAATGCAGTATTTCAATAAACTAATCGACGATTCGGACGTTTTAGTAAGTAGTTTCTTAACTCCTTTAGAGGAATAGGAGTTTACCTTCACATTGCAACCAGTGATGGTGTCATTATCACCCTCTAAGAGAGTGTCCACAGCGCCGTCAGCCACTGTGTCCACATCGTCCAAATTTGCACCACCGTCTGCCACAGTGCTCCCACCTACGGAGTTTGGAGCTTTAGACAGGTGAGCAACGACTGCCAAAACCCAAGATTCGCTCCTGTTGTAAACCGTTAGCTTTAACATCTCTCTCTATAAATATCTCTCCGAAAGCTGTATTTAGCAATGATAATTGGTTGTGGGAATTAGATCAATTTTGACATTTTAATATTGTTGCATTACCTGCTCCAAGTCAGACATCTATTGAAATATCATCACCTGAAACACCATGAGAGAAATTAATTTATCTGCCTCCGCCTATATTCAATCTGTCGCCGCAAGAAATAATTTATAGTGTAATCTTTTTACCTCCTTTGCCAGTAGTTGTTATTCCAGTTAAGAAACGCAAATTAATCTTAGGTGATGATTGATTCTTTTCGCTGTAATATTTCATAACTTTTTTCATAATAAAAAATTGTAATGGTTTTTTAATTATAATAGAGTGAAATGTTTTTATAGTTTAATGATTTAAAATATAAAGTTCTAATGGTTTATAAAGACATTTCATTGGTTTGTAATGATTTACTAAGGAAATTCATTCAGGTTTAATGATTTTTTAGAAGACATTTAATTGATTTATAACAATTTATAAAGAAAATTAATTCAGTTCTAACAATTTATTTCAAATAAATTCCATTGATTTATAACAATTTATAAAGAAAATTCATTCAGTTTTTACAAATTTAAAGGAAATTCATTGATTTGCATGATTTATAAAGAAAATTCATTGATTTGTAATGGCTTTTAATGAAAATTTATTCAGTTGTAGCGATTTTTAAAGAAATTTTCATTCGTTTTGGAAAATTTAATAGGAAAACCCTCATTGGTTCTCAAGACATCGAAGTAAAGAGCTGCCTAAATCTGTCCCAATAATTGTTTATCTCCTATACATCGAATTGATAGTAAAACATTTCTTAATGAGTGAATACTTGTAGAAAATATTTCTTAACGAGTAAATAAAATATATCTTGTATTTCTGTGTGATTTTAAAAATCATAGTTTGCTTGGTTCAAATATACATTTGACGTTGATTGAATTTTAAACCTGGGGCTTATATCGAGAACTTGATTTCAGGGACTTGTAACATTTTTTCACTGCTCATATAGTCAACCTGTTGCATAAGGTTGAAGGGACAGCAAGTCAGGTGAAATCTCTTGGGGTATGCATTCAGAGGGATACAGGCCGAAACAAGGGAGCCAACACTAGAAAAAACACTTTCTGAATACTGTAGTGGTGGAAGGAGCGCATTGTCGTGAAACAGATACTGCGGTATCGCCAACTCACGAGAAAATTTGAAAAACCATTCTCAGGGCTGATGCTGGGGTGCGTAAAAAAGGGTTTTGCAAAACCACGCTCTATCGACAGCAGAGATCTTCAGAAAAGTCAGCTTCAAGAGTAGGGGTGGTAGCAGTGTAGGGTCATGTCCCTCTGGACACAGCTTGTTGGAGAGGGGGTGGCTGGAATCCTGGCCTTGGGCCACTACTAAGGGCGAGGGGTGGAGGGTAGTGTGGCTACGAGCAGCCTGCTCCCGATCTGCACGCAACTAGGCATTTATCGCCATCTTAACTCCGTTGCGAAAAATTACAATGGTGGGCTGATGGGTGAATGACCCCCAGGACCTCGCAGACATGACTTGGTGGGGAGGGAGGTGTAGAGGGTGGCTGGCATCGTGGATTCGGTCCGGTTCTGAGTGGTGCAGGGTAGGGTGGGTGGTTGAGTGTAAGGGGTGGCAGGCAGGCCTCCTCTGATGTGAATGCAACTAGGCAGTTGATGCCATCCTACCTTAGTGCTGAAAAAGTTGACAATCGCAGACAGCCCGGGGTAGCAGTCAGGTGAGTGGTGGGTTGGGTAAGGGTGGGAGGGGGTGTAGTGAGCTCTGGAGTGAAGTGACCTTAGCTATCCACTCTCCGCCATATTGAGTTCGTGATAGAAGCTTGGAGGAGACAGATGTGTACAGTTCTCTCTCTCTCATCTTCATCGGGCAGGTAGGCAGTTGGTTGCCGACGATCTTACGATTGGGGGTTACTGCACACATGGACCTACCTTCATCTCAAGTGATAGCAACGATTAAATATCAAAGTATTTTATCGGGAAAATATAATTTTCACATGTTAACTTATTTTTTCTTTCAGATAGATACACTGTGTTTGTGATAAGTAATTGATTTCTGTGTTTTGTCTACGAAAATACAGTTTGTTTTAACAATTGCAGTGAATTTCATAAACAATAAAAAAATTCCTTCATTTGCGAGTTTTTACTGCAATTTAAACACAGTAGTCTATCTGCCATGCTAGACGTATCTACTTACAGATAGATGTAAGTGCTACTCATTCATACATCGAACTGACTTATTTCAATATCATTTGGGGTAAGATTCTCTATTGTTATGTATTTTACTTATCAGAATATACACACACTATTGTGTCTGGTTTAAATCGTATTCAGAGTTTTTTGCCATAAGATATTATTCTCCACACTGAATTGTGTTAAAGCTTTAATTATTCATACTGACTAGCTGGATTTCGTTTAAAGACAGCAGTTGTTCGTTATCCTTGTCTCTCGTGTTATTCATTCAGATGTTGAAATTGTTTAAAGGCTCTGCCTTGTGTAATTTCATATTGGCTATCTGGATTTCGTTTAGTGAGTTTACACTTGTCGAAACAATATGTTAAAATTTTTTCTTGTGCAAATTATATTTCTAAGCTCGAGACTTATGTTATATTTAAGACTCGCATAATTGCACTTATTATTCACGTAGTTGTTTGAAATTTCCGATCGGATGCATGTAATTTATTCATATGTAGAACACTCTGAATTTCTCTAATGTTTGATTACATTCGGAAAACAGATTGTTTAACATCAAAATTGCATCTTTCAAAGTCGCCTATCTCCCGCCACTGTCTACGAGCAACATCCCCCCAAAAAACATAAATTCTACACTTAGGTCACTCTTATAAATCGTTTAAACTCTCTGAAATTCTCTCGTGTGTTAAATTTATTGTACAAAATCGTCTATCTACCGCCAACATCCCTCCAAGCACCTCAAAATTAGAAAAATTAGAAAAAATTTGACTTAGCCCACTATTGCACTTAACTCTACGCCTAGATAAGACATTGCAACCCACCACTCTGGTCATCGCCTCTAAAACACCACATCGTCAACATCGTACAGATCTCCTGTTGACCCTTCCCTGCCCAAAAAGAAAGAAGGAAAGAAAAATTAACTCTTTCAATAAATTTAACTCTTTCCAATTTTGATCGGATTAAGATCCGATAAATTTTTTATCGGATTAAGATCTAACCCTTTTTTGCTAACCCTTTCAATTAATTTTATTTCAAATCGATCATCTGATTAATCAAAAGTGAAATAGAATCAGCCGGCCCCTACTACTAAGGCAACCTCCAGGATCTAGGCTATTACCAAATAAAGTTGCCCAATTGGTCAAAATAAAAATTTCAGCATTTTACACGCCGAAATTAAAAGGAAACAAACAAGAAATCTCTTTAAAGTTGGCTCGTGCCGCTAAAATCCGCTCAGTAAATTTTGCAACACACACTCTGCAAACTCTTGGTAACCCCATCGTGGCAACAATAAAAATAGATTTGAGGCTAAAATAAAATACAGATACTCAACGAAAAGTCTCATTAAAATATGCCCCTAGTTTTACATGTTTTAAATCCACTTACAAAGTAAAACCACGTTAGCACTTCGACGAAGGAGCAGCAAGAATGTTCAGTGATAGCAATGTCTGGCATTATATTAAAATCCGCATACTCATTTGGAAATCCTACGAGTGTTCCTTGTGTAATTCAACGGCCCATTTTTTCATGATTACGGCAAATGGCTAACTGGTGAGTCATAGCGACAAAAAATTAAGCAAAGCGAAAACATCGCAAACAAGCAGCAAACCTGGCAACAGCGCCGTTTTTCCTATAAAAAAAACCCAATAAGAAAGAACGAGCGGCAGACAAAATTTTAACAAACAAGGAACAACGCACCCAAAAGCTAACCACTTGTTTCACCAAAGTCACTTGTGCCAGAGAAACACCACGACCCACCGTAGCTCAATTATTCGTCCAGGCGGAATAGCTTGAAGTTGGGAACCCAGCCAGAACCCGCCTCGTGCAGAAATTCGTAATCCATAACTCCCGCTGAAATAACCTAAACGGGCGTGTGCTGTGCTGCTTATGACGGTGGCGAGGCGAATGCAGCTGAGAAGTGAATGGATTTAACACTCGAACGATATTATACAAGGGGCGAGAAAATGCTGTGGACAAACTTAATAGCTTCGTATAGGCTTCATGACGACACGTAGGAGGGGGTGGGGTGAAGAGGTAGAGATGGAAAGGCCAGGGAGCAAGGAAGGGAGGACGAGCGATCAGCAACGAGCAGTCTCTGCAGCTTGGAGCGTCAGCGTCGAAAATTTAAGGAGCGATGGTGGCGCCGGCTGCAAACGAACACCATGCAATAGCCTATTTCAGCATCTACAAAACACAAAAGGTACCTAGTCCATCCCTGGGGATAATGGGTTATAGCTGGAGCTCGGCATCCCGGACGGGGCTCACATTGAGCTTGAGAGAATATAGCGCCTCTGAGGCTAAAGCCCCTCTGGCTTGAGAAGGCAAATTTTTCAACCGATTTTCTTGAAATTTGATTCAGTGGTGTATTCCTTTGTCCCGCCTCCCGAGATTTGGTTTTCGAACTCCTCTCCCCATCCCTTTTTTGGGGCTAAAGCTCCCCAGGCTCTGGAAGGCAAATTTTTCGACTAATTTACTTGAAATTATTTTGGTGGTCTATTTTTTTGCCACGCATACCAAAATATGGTTTTAGAACCCTCTCCCACCCTCACACAGGTCTTAAGCTCTTAAGGCCCCACCCCCCCCCCCCCAGACTCAGGAAGGCACATTTTTCGACCAATTTTATTTAAATTTGGTTAAGTAATGTATTTCTTTGCCCAGCCTTCGGATATATGGTTTTCGCCCTCCCCCTCCTAACTTTTTGGTTTTATGTCCCCAGGCTCTGGAAGGCGAATTTTTCGAAATATTTTCTTCAGATTTGGAGGAGAGTTGTATTTCTCTGACACGCCCACCCCTGATGAATAGTTATGCACTTCGTAAACTTTACACCTTATGCTTTAGGTTTTAAGCCTTAAGTCTTAAATCTAACTTACACGATTATTCAAAACGGGTGTCGGGATTTGCGAGCGAGACCCAGTAAGCGCGAGCGAGCACGTGCCGAACTTCCAAGACTACATTTCAACCTCAATAATAATTTATACTCTTACCTGCTTCATCGGTGGTGGCTCAGTTTGCGGATTCAGCAGGTATACTATATTCAAGAACGAAGGTTTGCGGAGTCAAACACTTTATGGCCAAATAAAGAGAGGGAGGGAATGAGCCTAGGGTGATCGATAGTGCCCCTGGATTTGGGGTCCTTTATGTTTATCTTCCCCTCTCCTCCTCCCTTCTAGGGAAGGGTTTTAAGTTTACCAGGCAATGGAAAGAACATATTTCCACATTTTTTTCGTGAAATTTGGTTTAGTGGTGTATTCCTTTGCACCACTTTCCGAGACATGGTTCTAGGCCTCCCCCCCCCCCTTTTTTAGGTTTATACCCCTAATCCTATGAAAGGCGCATTTTTCCACCAATCTTGTACAAATTTGGTTGAGTGGTGTAGTTCTTTGCCTGTCCCCAAGAGAAAATGTTTCCGACACCTCCCTCCCTCCCCTTTTTGGGGCTAAAGCCCCTGTGTTTAAAATAACATTTTCCAACCGATTTTCTTGAAATTTGGTGTAGTGGTGTATTTCTTTGCTTCGCATACCAATATATGGTTTTCGTCCTGCCCTTTCAACCACTTGGGGGTTATGCACCCCTAGGCTCTGGAAGACACATTTTTCGACCAATTTTCTTGTCTCTTCTACTACACTTTCTACCAAAAGTTAATTGGGCATCCGTGAAGATGGTAATTCAATATATCAGTTGACTTGCGTTTCACGGCCTTCGGCGTAAGACTGCTGGTGCTGGTGTTTTTTAGTGGTAGCATGAACACAGAGGCCTATTGTAACATTATGGATAATGAAATGCTCCCAACATTTTGGCGTTTTTACGGAATGGACCCGTGTTACTTCCAGGATGTCATGTTTCAATGGCTACTATGTAGTGGTACGCCGACAGCAATGTTCGCCGATTAGACTGGCCCACCAAGAACCCCGACCTCAACCCAATAGATCATATTTGGGACGAATCGGATCGCCGGGTGAGGGCTCGTCAGGCGTGGCCAAAATTCATTGCTCAACTCATGGAATGTTTGCAAGAGGAATGGTGACGAATCCCCGTGGATATCCTGGAAACACTCATACAGAGCATGCCAGACAGGGTGTCTGCTGTTATAGTCGCAAAAGGTGACCCTAAGAGATTCTAACAGGGTAACAACCACCCAGCAAACATTGTGGACAGGTGTCCGATTACTTTTTGGTCGATAGTGTATATCCAAGAACGAAAGTTTGCAACTTCAAACGTTTTATGGCAAAATGTAAAGGAGGGGTGGAGCGAGCTTAGAGGGATCTATAGTGCCCCTGGGGGTAGGGGGCCCTTTTTGTTTATCTTCCTCCCTCCCTCATCTTCTTTTTTGGGGAAATGAAGTTTATGCACTCCAGGCCCCCTGGAAGGAACATTTTCTACCAATTTCAGTGAACTTTGGTTGAGTGTTGTATTCCTTCGCCCCACCACCCGAGATATAGTTTTCGGCATCCTCACCCTTTTTTTGGGTTTACGCCCCTAATCCTATGAAAAACGCATTTTCGACCGATTTTCTAAATCTAGTGGAGTTTTGTAGTTCTTTGCCCTGTCCCAGATATAAGGTTTCTGAGATCCCCAACCCCTTCACACCTTTTTGTGGCTAAAGCCCCACAACCTCTGGACGGCACATTTTTCGACCAATCTTCATTAAATTTGGTTTAGTGTTGTATTTCATTGCCTCGCATACCGAGATATGGTTGTCGACATCCCCCACCCCCACTTGGGGCTTAAGTCCTCCTTAAGTTCGGGAAAGCACATTTTCCGATCAATTTTCTTGAAATTTGGTTTAGTGGTGTATTCCTTTGCCCAGCTTTCGGATATGTGGTTTTCGCCCTCCCACTCCCTCCTTTTTTGGGTTTATGCCCCGAAATACTATGAAAGAAGCATTTTTGAACCAATTTTCTTCAAATTTGTTTGAGTGGTATAGTTCTTTGCCCCCTACCAGAGATAAGTTTTCCGACATCCTCTCCCCTTTTTGGGGCTGAAGCCTCCCTGGCTCTGGAAGGCCAATTATTCGGTCGGTATTTTTTAAAATTTGATTAAGATATGTATTTTTTTGCATCGCATACCGAGATATGGTTTTGGACCTCGCCTTCCCCCTACTTGGGACATAGAATTCCCAGGCTCTGGAAGTCACATTTTTCGCTCTAACAAAAGGGAAGTGGGGAGGGGGAATGAGCCTATGGGAATTTTTAGTGCCCCTGGGGGTAGGAGGCCCTTTATATTAAACTTCCCCCTCTCTAAAACATTTTTTTGGGGAGGGGGTTTTACACCTCCCAGGTCTTGGAAGGCACATTTTTTGACCGAATATCTTGAAATTTGGTTAAGTTGTGTATTTCTTCTCCTCGCATACCGAGATCTGGTTTTCTACCTTCCTCTCCCCACCGCTTGGTGCTAAAGTCTCCCAGGCTCTGGAACGGACATTTTTCGACCAATGTCCTTGAAATTGGTTTTAGTGGTGTATATATTTGCCCAGCCTACGGTATGTGGTTTTCGCCCACCCCCTCTTCTCATCATTTTTTGAGTTTTATGCGCCCCAGGTTCTGGAAGGCGTATTTTTCGACAGGTTTTCTTCAAATTTGGTGGAGAGTTTTATTTTTGCGACACGCCCCTCCCCGGTGGTCAGTCAGGACATTCGTAAGCTTTACACCTTACACCTTAGGTCTTAAGTCTTACATCTAACTTACACAATAATACAAAATCGGTGTCGGGATATGTGAGCGAGCACCGATAGGCGCGAGCAAGCACATGCCATATTTTCAAGTCTACATTTCACTGTCAATAATTATTTGTACCGTATACATGCTTTACAGGTGGCGGCTCAGACCATAGATTACGGAGGAACGTTTTTCGAAATACTGTGTTCAAATTTGCTTGAGTGATGTAGTTCTTTTCCCGCCCCCCAGAGACAAGGTTTCCGACATCCCCCCCCCCCTTCTTTTTTTCGTGGCTTAAGCCCCATGGTCTCTGGAAAGCAAATTTTGACCGATTTTCTTGTAATTTGGTTTAGTGGTATATTTCTTTCCCTTGCATACCGAGATATGGTAATCGACCTCCCCTCCTCTTCCCCTGGGGCTTAAGATACCCAGGCTCTGGAAGGAACATTTTTTCGACCAATTTTTATGAAATTTTGTTTAGTGTTGTATTTATTTGCCAAGCCTTCGGTTATATGGCTGTTTGTACTCCTCCTCTCCTCATCAATTTTGAGGTTTATGCCCTCCAGACCCTGGAAGGCGCATTTTTAATTTTTTTTTTTTTTTTTTCAAAATTGATGGAGAGTTGTATTTCTGTGACACGCCCTCCCCCATGATCTGTTAGGTCATCCGTAACTTCTATGCCTTACACCTTAGGTCTGATGTCTTAAGTATTAAATATAATTTACACTATAATGTAAAATGGGTGTCGGGATGTGCGAGCGAGCACCAATAGGCACGAGCGAGCACATGCTGAAATTTTAAGCCTTAATTTCACCATCAATAATAATTTGTACCATTTCCTACTTCGACAGTGGTGGCTCAGCCCTCGGATTCTGCGGGCCTGACTCCTGGTTTCTTATACTATATTCAAGAACTGAAGTTTGCAGTGTCAAATTCTTTACTACTATATTAAGGAGAGGGGGCGGACGAGCCAAGGGGGATCGATAGTGCCCCTAAGGGAAGGGGGCCGTTTATGTTTATCTTCCCCACCAACCTCCTCCTTTTTTGGGGAGGAACATTATGCCCCAGGCAGTGGAAGACACATTTTTCGATCGATTTTCGTGGAATTTGGTCAAGTGGTGTGTTCCTTTGCCCCGCCTAACGATATATGGTTTTTGGCCACCCTCCTCCCCCTTCCCAATTTTTCTGGTTTACTCTCCTAATCCAATTAAAGGGGCATTTTGGACCGATTTTCTTCCAATTTGATTGAATGGTGTAGTTCTTTGCCACCACTCCAGAGAGAAGGTTTTCGACATTCCTAACTCCCCTATTTTCGGGGCTAAGGCCTTCCAGTCTCTGGAAGGCACATTTTTCGACTGATTATTTTTTTGATTTGGTTAGTGGTGTATTTATTTGGCTCGCATACCGTGATATGATTTTCGAACTTCCCCTTATCATTTGGGGCATAGGTAACCTAGGCTCTGGAAGGCATATTTTCGACCCATTTTCTTGTCTCTTTTACAATATTAAAGAACGAAAGTTTGCGACATGAAACACTTTATGCGAAATGTTGAGGAGGGGTATCAAGCCTAGCAGTATTTACAGCGCTCCTGTAACAAAGGTGGCCCCTTATGTTTATCATTCCCCTCACCACATACCTTTTTTATGGGAGGGTTGTATGCCCCCTAGGCCCTGGAAGGCACATTTTTGACAGATTTGCGTGAAATTTGGTTAAGTGGTGCATTCCTTTGCCCCACCTGACATATGGTTTTCGACCTCCCCTCCCCTTATTTGGGGTTATACCTCTTATATAATGAAATGTGCATTTTTGAACGATTTTCTTCCAATTTTATTGGATGGTGTAGTTCTTTGCCACTCCTCCAGAGATTAGACTTTCTACATTTCCCACTCCAACTATTTTTGGGGCTACCCCCCCCCCCCCCCCCAATCTCTGGAACGCACATTTTTCGACCAATTTTCTTGAAATTTGGTTAAGTTGTGTATTTCTTTTCCTCGCATCCTGATATATGACTTCCGACCTCTTTTTCCCCCCACTTGGGGCTCAAACCCCCCAGGCTCTGGAAGGTTCAATTTTGAACCAATTTTCTTGAAATTTGGTTAAGTGGTGTATTTCTTTGGCCAGCCTTCTGATATATGGTTTTGGCCCACCCTCTCCTCCATCTTTTTGGGGGTTTATGTGCCCCAGGCTCTGCAAGGTGCATTTTTATAGACTTTCTTCAAATTTTGTGGAGAGCTGTATTTTTGTGACTTGCCCTCTCCCAATGGTCAGTTAGACACTTCGTGAGCTTTACACCTTATGCCTTAGGTGTTAAGTCTTAAGTCCTAAATCTAACTTACACAGTAATTCAATATGGGTGTCGGGATGTGCGAGTGAGCGCCGATAGGAGCGAGCAACTACGTGCAGGAGTTCCAAGACTACATACCTTGGTCAATAATAATTTGTACTGTAATATGCTTCGCCTGTGGTGGCTCAGCCCATGGATTCCATGGCCCATGGATTCCGTGGCCCCGACACCTGGCCTAAAACTATATTCAAGAACTAAAGTTTGTGGCGTCAAGCACTTTGTGGCAAAACGATGAGGATGGGGGAAACAAGCCTAGTCGCATCGATAGTGCCCCTAGTGGTAGGGGCCTTTATGTTTATCTTCCTCCCTTCCCAACCACCTATGTAGTAGAGGGGGTTTATGCTCCCCAGAGCCTGGAAGGCACATATTTCAAACAATTTTAGTGAGATTGGGTTTAGTGGTGTATTCCTTTGCCCCGCCTCCCGAGATACGATTTTCAGTCTACCTATCCTCACTCCTTTCTGGGGTTTATGACACTTATCTTATGGAAGGAAAATTTTTTGACCGATTTTCTTCAAACTTAGTTAAGTAGTATAGTTCTTTGCCCACCTCCCAGAGATAGGATTTTTTGACATTCTCCTCAACGCCCTTTTCGGGGATAATGCCCCCCAAGTCTCCGGAAGACACATTTTTCGACCAATTTTCTTGAAATTTGGATTAGTGGTGTATTTATTTGCCTCGAATGTATGGTTTTCGACCTCCCCCTCACCCAATAAAGGCTTAAGTCCCCAGGCTCTGAAAGGTAACTTTTTAAGCCAATTTTCTTGAAATTTAGTTAAGTGGTGTATTTCTTTGCCCAGCCTTCTGATATAGTTCTCACTCTCCCCCTCATCATTCATTTTTAGGATTTATGTCCCCCAGTCCCTGGAAGCTGCATTTTTCTATATATTTTCTTCAAATTTAGTGGAGAGTTGTATTTCTGTGACATGCCCTCCCCCGATGGTCAGTTAGACACTTTGTAAGCTTTACACCTTATGCCTTAGTTGTTATGTTTCAAGTCTTAAAACTAACTTACACGATAATTCAAAATAGGTGTTGGGATGTGCGAGCGAGCGCCGATAGGCGCGAGCGGGCATGTGTCGAAGTTTCAAGTCTCCATCACCATCAATAATAATTCGTACCATTAACTTCTTTAGCAGTGGTGGCTTAGACCGCGGATTCCGCAAGCACATTTTTCGATGGATTTTCTTCAGATATGCGTGAGTGGTGTAGTTGTTTTCCCGCTCCCAGAGATAAGGTATCCGACATCATCCCCCCCCCCCCCCGCTTTTTGTGGCTAAAACCAGGCTTTGGAAGGCAAATTTTTCGACCGATTTTCTTGAAATTTTGTTAAGTGGTGTATTTATTTGCCTCGCATACCGAGATATGGTTTTCAAACTCCCCCTCCCACAATTAGGGCTTAGGCCCCCCAGGCTCTGGAAGGCACATTTTTCGACCAAGTATCTTGTCTCTTATACTATATTCATCAAATAAAGTTTGCGGCATCAAAAGCTTTACGGCCAAATGACGAGGAGGGGGGTAACGAGCCTAGGGAGATCGATATTGACCCTGTGGTTTGGGAGCCCTTTATGTTTATATTCCCGCCCCTCCCCTTCCCCTTTTATGGGAAGGGGGTTTATCCCCCAGCCCTAGAAGACACATTTTTCGACCGATTTACGTTAAATTTGGTTTAATGATGTATTCCTTTGCATCGCCTCCCATTATATGATTTACGGCCTGCTTCTCCCCACCCCCTTTTTGTGGTTTATGCTCCTAGTCCTAAGAAAGGCGTATTTATCAACCGATTTTCTTCTAATTTGGTTGAGTGGTGTAGTTCTTTGCCCCGCTCCCAGCGATAAGGTTCCCGACACCCTCCTCCCACTTTTTTGGGGGGCTAAAGCCCCCCAGGCTCTGGAAAGCAAATTTTTCGACCGATTTTCTTGTAATTTGTTTTAGAGGTATATTTATCAGCCTCGCATACCGATATATCTTTTAGACCTCTCGCTCCTCTCCACTTGTGGATTAAACCACCCCAGGCTGTGGAAAGCACATTTTTCAACCAATTTCCTTGAAAATTGGTTTAGTTTTGTATTTCTTTCCCCCACTCTTGAATATACGGTTTTTTGCTCTTCCCTATACCTTCACAGTTTTAGGATTAATGGCCCTCAGGCCGTGGATGGTGCACTTTTCGTCAGATTTTCTTCCAATTTGGTGGAGAGTAGAATTTCTGTGACATGCTCTCCCCCGATGATCAGTTAGAACCTTCGTAACTTTCACACCTTAACCTTAAGTTCTGAATTATTATGTCTTAAACCTAACTTGCACGATAATTCAAAAAGGGTGTCAGGATGTGTGAGCGAGTGCCAATAGGCGCGAGCGATAACGTGCTGAAGTTTCAAGTCTACATTTCACAGTCAATAATAATTTGTACCTTTAATAATTTGTACCTTTATGTGCTTCAACGGTGGTGGCTCAGCCCACTGATTCCGCAGGCGCACTTTTCGTTAGATTTTCTTCAGATTTAGTTGAGTGGTGTAGTTCTGTTCCCGCCCCCAGAGATAAGGTTTCCGGCATCTCCTCCCCCCCCCCCCGTCCCCTACAAAGTTTTTTGTTGCTTAAGCCCACTAGGCTCTGGAAGGGAAATTTTTCCACCAATTTTCTTGAAATTAATATTAGTAGTGTATTTATTTGCTTCGCATACCGAGATATGGTTTTCGACCTTCCCCTCTCTTTTACATGGGGCATACTTCCTCCCCCCCCCCCCAGGCTCAGAAAGGCACATTTTCGAACGATTTTCTTGTCTCTCTTACTATATAAAAGAACTAAAGTTTGCAGGCATAAAATGCTTTACACCAAACGATGATGAAGAGGGGGATGTGCCCAGGGGCATTTGTAGTCCCCCTGGAAGAATGGGGCCAATTAATTTTATCTTCACCCTTTGCCCACTCTATTTGGGGGGGGGTACGCCCCCTATGCCCTGGAAGGCACATGTTTTGACAGATGTTCGTGAAATTTGGTTTAGTGGTGTATTCCTTTTCCCCACCTCCCGAGATACGGTTTTCGGAAACCCCCTTCACCTTTTTGGGTTTATGCCCCTAATCCTATGAAAGAAACATTTTTCAACCGATTTCCTTCAAATTGAGGGAATGGTGCAGTTCTTTGCCACATCTCCAGAGATAAGGTTTTCGACATCCCACTCTCACCCTCTCCCTTTTGGGGCTGAGCTCCCCCCCCCCCCCAGTAGCAGGAAGGCACATTTTTCGACCTATATTCTTGAAATTTGGTTTAGTGGTGTATTTCTTTGCTTCGCATATTGACATATGGTTTTCGACCTTTCCATACCCACTGCCTGCTGCATAGGCCCTCTGGGCCAGAAAAGCACATTATCGAACAATTGTCTTGTCTCTTTTACTATATTAAAGAACGAAAGTTTGCGGTGTAAAATACTTAATGCCAAACGATAAGAAAAACGGGGGGAGGGGGGAGCATAGGGGAATTATAGCACCCTTGGAAGAAGAGGGCCAATTATGTTTTACTTCCCCTTCTGCCCCTCCCTTATTTTGGGAGGGGGGTTATACACCCTAGGCCCTGGAAGGCACATTTTTCAACCGATTTTCGTGAAAATTGGTTTAGTGGTGTATTTCTATGCCCCGCCTCCCCAGATATGGTTTTCTGCACACGCCTCCCACCTCCTTTTTGGTGTTTATGCACCTAATCCTATTAAAGGCGCATTTTTCGACTGATCTTCTTCCAATTTGGTTGAATGGTTTAGTTCATTGCTCCGCCCCAAGAGATAAGGTTTCCAACGTCCCCCTCACCCCCTTTTTAGGGCTAAGGACCCCCAGCCTCCGGAAGGGGAAATTTTCGAACAGATTTTCTTGAAATTATGTTAGTGGTGTATTTATTTACATCAAATACCGAGATATGGATTTCGACCTCCCCCTTCCCCCACTCTGGGCTTAGCCCCCCAAGCTCTGGCAGACTCTTTTTTTGACATATTTTCTTTTAATTTGGTTTAGTGGTTTTTTCTTGCCCAACCTTCGGATATATGGTTGTTCGCCCCCCTCCTCATTTTTGTGCTTTATGTCTCCCAGGCTACGATAGGTGCATTTTTCGATAGATTTTCTTCAATTTTGGGTGGAAAGTTGATTTTCTGTGACACGCCCTCCCCAGATGGTCATTTAGGCCCTTCGTAACTTATACGCCTTATGCTCTTAGTTCTTAAGTATTAAATCTAACCTGCATTATAATTCAAAATGTGTGTCGGGATGTGCGAGCGAGCGCCGATAGGCACGAGCGAGCACATGCCGAAGTTTCAAGACTACATTTCACTATCAATAATAATTTGTACCGTTTCCTGCTCAACGATGGCGGCTCAGCCCACGGATTCCGCGAGCCCGACCCCTGGTACTTCTATAATCAAGAACCGCTTGGTCCAAAGGCACCTGAATTAGTGTCCTCACATACTGGAAACACATGGATGGAGAACCAAGGGCAAAAAAAACAATAACACTAGCCAGTAGGTTAGGTTAAACTGGTAATGGTTAGTGATACTGACACCCGATTTGATTTACAGGCTGTTCCTGAGGTGTCTAAACTAACAAGAGACGTGTGCCATAATGTAATGCTGCAAAGCAACTAATAACATTGTATCTGAAGTAATTGTACATACGGTTGTTTTGGGTGAATGTGAAAGAGAATTTTTACTAAGCGAACCAACTGAAGGGGTTTTTGAACTTCCAAGAAATTTTATGTCCGGAATTAGTACTGACTTTATGTAACATTAAGGTCCCAGTGTTATTTGACAACGAAGCTGAAGTCAGCTGGGTTGCAGAAGAATTTGTATGGCCTGTTACAAGTATAGTTTACAATTTACCTACTATTCCAGTGCCTAATTTGAGAATAATAGGTGCGACCTCAAAGTCTAGTACAGTTGGGAACCAACAAGTGCTCTTAAATATATCAGGCCTAGGCAAAGAGAAAACCATAGCTGCTTGACTAAACCACTAATACCCGCAGTGGATTTTCTGACTTCATACAAAATTAATTTGGATTTTGTAGGCTGGCTAGTGAGTACCAGGGAGAATTAAATTGAGTACAGTACATTCACCGGAAGTATGGTAGTTTTCTGACTATATTGTGTGCTCATTATGGAATTAAATTTTCTCTACAAG
The DNA here is from genome assembly GCA_029891345.1 of Dryococelus australis. NCBI lineage: Eukaryota > Metazoa > Arthropoda > Insecta > Phasmatodea > Phasmatidae > Dryococelus > Dryococelus australis. The sequence continues at coordinate 208,781,339 of CM056993.1, read as the reverse complement.
TATACATTCCAGCTGCACGGTATTGGCAACACGGGGTGATATTTACCAGGTAGTAGCAGGGTTGGAAGCTGTTACACGTGAGCAGAAAAAACTACTCGAGCGATTTCTGTCCAGTCATGCTCATATATTAAGATGATTTTTTTAAGCAATTACTAGAGAAGCTTCCGCAGTTGCCGCCTGAACACGAGTTGAACTGGACGTTCTGTATTAGTCAAGATATACCTACTTTTCTATCACAATCATGGTAAGAACCAATTTGAATATTAATGGAAATTGGCTATCCCATTTAAAAGGCAGCTAGAATTAATAAATTATACACACGCTATTGTTGGCCATAGCGGAATTAAGAAAGTTTGTATTGCGTTGGGAAGAGGGTTATATTTTGAGGGTATGCAGCGAGCCGTCACGGACAATATTCGCACTTGCGACCTTTGTCAAAGGTGCTAGCATGCTTTAGAAAATTTTACAGGCATCCCACAACTGATTTATCCGCAGCATCTGTTACAGTTGTTGTCAGTGGATTTGTTCGCACTGTTGCCACAGCCACATGGTAAAGTGACTTATATTTTTGTAATACTGAACGTATTTTTTAAGTATACGAAGTTATATTCCATAGTTGGAGCAAGCTCCAAGACAGTATTTTCAAAAATGAAGGCCTTTGTAGTAGAGGTTGGCAAGCGTAGCTGTGTACTTTCTGTCCGTGGTATCCAGTTTATGAGCAAAGTATGGCAAGAATGATATTGTACCCACTATGTCTGCTATAAGGAATACTCAGGATAGCTTGGTCGCAAGACTAATGAAATCCTTAGGCAATATGCAGCAAATTTTTTGTCATAAAAAGCCACTAGATGAATAGGTATTTAACCATACGGTACACGAGTCGACGAGTTTCATGCCGATGGAAATTATTGCAAGTCAGTGTTCACGTGTGTTCGACCTTAGCAGCCTACGGTTACCACCAGAAACTATTGCGAGTACGTAGTTGAGTGAAGATGAGGTTAGAAAAAGGAGTTGCAAATCTCCTCAGGTATTTGCATAGTTAACTGAGAGTGGTTTAGCGTCTGGTTAATTTCCAAATGATAATCTGTTAATATAAAACTACACGTTTACTCTCAGCTTGTTTACAATTATATATAGAATATAATAATGTCAAAATAACATTAAGCATGACTTGTAGCAACGTGGTTGATTGAAGCTTTCAAGAGGGATTCTGCGAGCAAAAGACAAATATTAGATCTGAGATATTAAATGCTCGTAATACGGTGCGCGTAGCTTTCCTTAACTGACGACCTGCACTGGGAACGGGATTCAGCTACCACTGAATGAAACGTCGAACACACATGAAGCTCCTCCATCGTGGGATGATCCTGTTGTCTCCTGCTCACCGACTTGCAGACGCCCTGCCCTGGCCGTCCGTCGCTCTGAGTATCGTACAGGGTGCGGGGAGGGGGGATGACCCGGAACTGTATCTCCCTTCTATAGTAGTCCATATGACGTCATTGCCACTCTGCACAACGTCCTGCCTTTCGCCTTCGGAGCTGGAGCCATGACCTCAACGTCATGGCCGACATAAGGCGCACCTACCGGTGTGCCGCGGGTTCGAGACCCGGGGGTCACAACATTACGAACTGTTATTTTAACTTTTTGGGTGTGGGAGTATATATATATATTAGAATACTACCTAACTGATAATTTCATACCGCAGAACATTATATATTTTTTCACTTAAAGGCACAGTAAAGATTTTTGTTACCTGACACATGATACATAACTGGTATTTTTAACAGACATAAGGAGGTGAATATTTTTTTGCTTTTAAAGCTGCTGCGTGCTGGTTTTTCTGCCACTTTAAATTCGGTTCATTAAGGTGAAAGCCTAGTTAGAATCTGGTTTAAAATTCCTCAGTATTAAATACTTCACTTCACTATTGGAGGCTTTCATTAAATAAATATGTTCGTAGCTAGTTTTCTCCAACTTCCTGTTGTGTCCACGAGCTTTACAACTTGCTAATATGTTTTGGAGCTGGAGAAATAAGGGAATGTTCTTCCTTGTGAATGGACTACTGCAGTACTGTTTTAATTGGCCGGCAAGTGAATTGATATCCAGTTGTCTATATGCAATTTTGTATCCTTTCATTGAGTGGGCCATTATTGCAGTATGTGTGTTGGTATGCAAACGTACCAAACAAGTAATCAAACTTTTCCCTACTGTATTCGCCTGCGTATCCCTGAACCCGCGATATTTTCCCTACTGTATTCGCCTGTGTACCCTTGAACCCGCGATATTTTAACCGACTCCAAAGTTCAATCTTAAATAGTTCAACTATAATTTAATATAAAATTATGACTGAACAATAATTTCTATTTCATTATTGCCTATGCGAGTTACTTTAGACCATATGTCATGACAATGTTTCTCATTATTATGTCGTAGTGAAACTGCATCTGAATTTTGTCGAGCATATTCAAACACACCAGAACAACTCTGAGTTGGTGTGTGTGCACGTGTTTATGGTACAAGTGAAAATAATTTTAATTTCTGTTGCATATATTATTGGTTTTATCAATATAAAAATAATACTTATAATTTGTTATGGTTTGTTCTATCAAAATCTATTAGAAATCTGCGCCGTAAGTAGTGTACGGATGTAAGACTATTGGTGCACGAAAGCAGTATATTTATATAATTTTTGTTATAACTTGTTTCACAGCGAATTTTTCAAAATTTTTGACTCGACGAGACGTAAATATCAACTCTTAGAACCTCCTTACGTTGTTACAAATTCACTATGTTCGTTATTCTTGGAGAACTGATTACAGATAAGAAAAAAAAATCTTTTTTTTCTTCCATCAGTGAGCCAATACTAATGACAGCAGTGAATATCTAACAACATAAGAAGGTGCTTAAAGTTGTTATTTACGCCTTGTCAAGCCAAACATTTCGACAAGCCCTTTATAAAACAAGTCATGACAAAATTATATAAATATACTGCTTTCACGAACCAATGGCATTAAGTTCGTGGTGCAGGAACGTCGAGGAATGCGACTGTGTTGCAGGCGGGGAACACGAGATGTAAGAGAGTGGTTTCAAGCCGACAGCTGCCCGCACCTTGGTTGTTCGCTCTAACTGCACAGTCGGGGCCATAGGGGTGACAGGAGATAGGGATTACAAACCTGTTATTTCGAGTAAGTGCCTGTGGAAATACCAACATAAACATTGTACCGCTGGAGTTAATGATTGTATGGAACAGATAGGTTTTGAGTCAAAACTATGCGTGTTTTGTGCTTCAAATATACTGATTTAACCCTACGTATCTTTGATGTGCTGATTTAATAACTTACTAAAACGATTAGAAATGTCTGATCTGTTTTTGCATTGATTGTGGAGGATTTATTCTATTCTGTGGCTCACATTTGGAGGTAACGCAGATATGTTAAGAGACAAAGTTAACACAAACAACACATGTATATTTAATTATTGCCGAAAACCGTATTCGGCAACTAAATGGTATTAGTCAAGTAGATTCAATTTACGTAATTTTTAAACTTTGTTATAGAACGACTCAAGAATAATGCAAGGCAAAAACATTCCGTAAATGTTACCCATTAATAGCCTCAAAAATTATATATATATATATATATATATATATATATATATATATTAAATAAGCTATTTTATAACATCGAACGCAACTTGGTTATTAACTACCTCAATGAAGCGTATTTATCAGAAAATAATCATTAAAACTATTATTTTGTTATTATTATAGTAGGTGATTATTTTTCGTAACACGTGTCTGCTGTTGGTATTAATCCAGGCACCTACCACCCACCACCAGCCCTGAAAAAGACTTTAAAATAATAAGATCGTGACAATATGGAAGTGTGGACTTTTGTGTGTGTGGTTGAAGCGCGTGCGTGGTTCCGACATCCGCCAGAGCTCAGCTACTGCTCGTGCCAAGGTGCGACGCAGCAGCTGGGCTAGGCGACGCTCGCTGTGCGCTGCAGTTCACTTCGCTTTAGTGTGTGCTAATCGGGAGCTGGAGCTGGAGCTGGAGCTGGCTCACACCTACCAAATACTAAGTAGAGGCTGTTAACCGTTAATGAAGCAATTTGGGATCAACCTTTGAGAAATGTCACTGTCCCTGTATACGTGCGTGTAGTATTGTAACGGGCACACTGTGGCTGGCACGAGGCATCCGGTATCGTTGGCAATGACGCGGCAGGGCCTTGGGGGGAGTAGTTCCACACCTCAACGTCGTTGCCAAAGAGTGTTACAGGTGAACATTTGCCAATACTGACAACATTTATTTTGCTCTCGGCGGTTTTTTTAGTGCATATAAGCGTGCGAATTAGCAAATTTGTTAGAGGTTGACTTTTCTGATAATTTCACAGTTTTAATTGAACGACGCATAAATGAAGTGATTAAGCTCAAGAAAGTGTTAATCTTACATATGACGGGACAATACATAATGTGCATACCAGGGCTTTTCAAAAGTGCTCAGTTGACCGTGAATGGCCTGTGCACCACAAGAAAGGTGTGGCAAGGATGAAAAACAACAACCGCACTTGTAGTAGGTAGTTGTCTCAATTTGCAGGAATAGTACAAACATGCTAGCCTAACTGTCTCTATTTTAAACCTTTGAATTAATAATTTGAATTTAGTTTGTGGAAGTGAAGAGAAATGTTACTGTATGTCTGTCGGATATATACTGTTACAGGATTGGCTACTGTTGGTTTGACCCCAACAACATCCCAACCCCCCCCCCCCCCTTATCCTCACTACCTGCTCCTTTCTCTTCCCCTTTCTGTTTGAGGTGTTGATTGGTGGCACGAGAGGGTAAATGCCTAATTCTGCATCCTCCCTTACATAAGGGCTCTGGTACCTCCCACCCCTTTGGTTACAAACTAAATCCAACGTGATCATCAAAATGAATTGTAGCTCTACCCTCCCCCTCGCCTCTCTCAATCTTTCAGTTCTAGTGCCTCAAACACCTTTTCAATGATGATTCTCATTCCCCATCCTATATTCTAGTAGAAATCTTTTTCTACATCATAAATTGCATGAAGTCTTACAATTACTTTCTGCAGAGGGAATTTTACGGTGCCTATACCACCCCCCCCCTCCCGGATGTAGTTCAGGTTAAGTTAGCAAGGGAGGTAAACTTGGCCCCAATCGCGGTCAAGTTTACCCAATCGCAGTAAAGCCGGGAGCATGTGCCCTTGTAGTTAGAAACTTCCCTGCGTGTCTAGGTGTAAGGGGCTCAGCCCTGAGACACACTTAGGTCCTGTCCCTACCCTGGACCACTGACTCTCCTCTTAGTTTTGAGGTAGGTTGGAAAACAATTCCAAATAAAGACTGTTTACGATAAAGTGAGCACTTCTGAAATCAGCCTTAGAAAAAAGTCACTGCTCCTAACTGTATATATTTTAACGGGTGCAATGAATGTCATGTGGCTAGTAAAGTTGGTAACGATGGAGGGAAAAGTAGTTCCATATAGTAACGTATAATAAAAATGCTTTACATGACAATCTGTGATAACTTAAATTATTTCTCTCGCTTTCTGTTTTTTTAATGCATCAAAGTGTAAAAATCAGCATATTTGTACAATATTTACTTTTCTAATAATTTCACAGTTTCACTTGACCGACGCATGAATAAAGTGATGAGGCCTATGGCATTGTGACTTATGTATGAGGCGGAAGAACACGCAACTTGTATAGAAGTAGATGTTAAGCATGGCTTTCTAAAGTGCTCATTTTACTGTGAACAGTCTGTAACGGAAATTAACACGATAGCAGAGTTAGAGGAGCGGCGTTGTGAGGCGGGCAAGCAGACTTGCTGAGGCGAGAGCCAGCTTTGTGAACCTCGGAGACGGAAATGATCTCGTGTGTCCTCGACGGTACGTGTGGTCAGATACACAAGTACGTACGGCAGTTGTCAAGCACACGTCATCAGTTGGTGTTCCGTGTCACGTCTGTTACATTCACATAAATTATTCATAAGAATAATAGCAGAAAAAGACAGACTTCACTTGCGTGATAATTCTTCCCAGAGGATAAACTTACCCGCTATACTAAACGCGTCTGATAGTTAGGCAGTGAACTAGTTTACAGTACTTGATACAACTGGATATCAGATACAAAGTAACAGATTCATGCTTTGTGACGATTCATCTCCAGCGTAGTACAGTTAGCCAGCACTGGAGAGCTGGACAACACAGCTGGAACTAGACAGTCCTTACGACGTAGGCGCAGTCTTTTAACCGCCAGTATCCTGTGATTCTGGAGATAAACACAGACAGGAAGAGGAAGTCCTGAAGCCGCAGTGTACCGGACTAGGAAGTGGCTCGCCGCACAGGAACTCCACTATGTGTCAGCCTCTTCCAGGCACGTGCGCGCATACTGGAAATGGGATGTGTTGTTATGGTATGGACAAAGTTTTAGTACAGCTGTTTCACAATGTCCATCATTTTTCTGTACGAACTAAGTATTAGAAATACTTGAGGGACAGCATAATCGTATCACTTACATGGGGGGTAATTACTACGGGGACTGGCACAGTTTGTTTATCATTTTTAAAATGCTGTTTATTTTTGTTTTATTGCATGCAACTTCGTGGGGGGAGCTCACAGTTCATAGTTTCATATGGTTGACGCATGAATGAAATATCGGGCCCATGGCAATGACTACAGTAAACTAGTGGAAAAATAACATTATATATCCCGGACACCTTCTTCGATATCAACGACCTTCACATTTAAATTATAATAATCTGGAAAACTAAAAATCCAGAAAAATGGGGGGAGGGGTATTGTAAAAATATAGTAAAAATCAGGGAAAAATTGCATTATATATCCCAAGTGCTATTTTGGATTAAAAATGAAAATATTCGAAAAATTATAGAAACACTTACATCATTGACTACGACAAACACGTGAGATTTCAATGGCCTGACCTTGACATTAGAATAATTGTTAGGTAAAAATTTGAGTAAAATCGCATAAATTCGGATAAAAACCATAAAAAATCGGGAATTATATTATGGGCCCCAAACAATATATTCATTTTCCGCAACGCTGACCTCTGGATGACCATAAAGTCGAAAGTTCGAGACAACTAAAAAAAAATTTAAGGAAACGCAAAAAGTCGGGGGAAGTTGGTTGTATACCATGACCCTTAACCCCCAAAAATTTTAATCCATATTCGAAAAAATATTTAATTCCCAGGAAAGAATAACAAATTTATTAATGTATTACACAATAAAAAATATGTGAGATTTAATGAAAACTCAAAAAAAAAAAAAAAATAGAAAATTTTGGTAAAAGTGTATGTACGTGTAGATGGCAGGGTTCGAAATATAGTTGGTGGAGTTTACGTCTAAGTAATCCTCCACCCCACTATATATACCAGTCTATATCCAGCCGAGCCCCAGACCAAATTTACATCACACCCAAAACCCAACCCTCTCCCATTCCCCCTACAATTGACCAACTATGCCTCAACTCCCACCACGTCTATATTGTGCAAGTGATTTTCAAAAAAATTACAAATTTTCGAGAAAATTCTTTCCAAACTTTATCCCTTTACATTAATTTTTTTTTTTTTTTTTGCTGAATCAGAAGAGTGGCACAAAGCTTAAAATCTTTTTGCCCAAAAATTATTAAAATTATCATCTAAAATGTGAGCCAGACCAGTTTTTAACTAAGATCTGATCTAGACAAATATTTTTCATATATATATATATATATATATATATGATAAATTAAAAGCACAATGGTTAAACACGCAACAAATAAAATGTACAAAATGTAAAGAAATCAAAGATTTAAAACTATTTCGTGAATATGAAAAAGCAAAGGATAATTTTTCTACCACTGTAGACTTTGTGAAAATGAATACAAGAGATGACAATGGAAGAAAAAATGTAATTACTTTGTACAATAATTACGAAGAAGTGGCATAAAACGGGCACAAGAATAATTTTAATAAAATAATAATTATGGAAATTCAGCATGCATGTCCACAATCGCTGGAAAATGAAAAGATACGAAAAAAAAATTTATTGAATGACTTAGATAACAGTGTTTGCCAAAAACACGATTTACTATATACATAATTAATATTTCCCTCGCAAAGAAATTTTATATAATTTGGCAATTTGATTTATTAATTTTTGCATTGCCATTGTATTTCATACGTAATTCAGTAATGAATTCAAATTCATCAGAATTCATTTTATTATATTGTCTTGGTAAAATCACTTTCCACATCTTATCTAATTCAACAAAAAATTCTATAACAATTAACAGTACATATTAAATCATTACTCTTGTTCAAACAATGACCAAGTTTTCACACTATCTACTTTTTTTTGCAAAATTTTTTTTAGGTTGTCAAGTTTATTCAAAATTTGTGTTTGATTTTAAAATAAAAAATAATTTTCATATTTCTTTTGTCTTTTGGCATTGTTGTTTTTATATGAGTACAATCAATTATATATTATAGTCTTCTAGCAAAATAGGAATAATAATTATATTCACCATCTGAATTTAATGTTGGTTTGAAATAAAGCTCATTATTTCTGTAATTTGTAGTATATTTTGTTTAAGAATTTATAGAATCATGATATATTATGTATATTTTATTAAAGAATACAGTATCAAAATCAAGATTACAATTATGTTTAGGAAAAATTCAATTTCTTCCATTAACAATGTAATATTTTTAACTTCACAATGATCAAACATAAAAGCATGAACATGCTGTTCCACACGATGCTACCTATTAGTTTGAAAATCAACTACTACATAATCAGGCATATCAAATTGAAGATTATTAAATTAATTATTTATATCAAAATATAATGTTCTTGTATCTTAAAGAACAGCTTTTTTTTTTTTTTTTTTTTTTTTTCAAATACTGCCAATAATTGAAGCTAATATAGCTATTGGATTCTTATATATTTTTCTTAAACAACTAGCTGTATTTCCTTCATATTCTACAATTGACCACATAATTTGTAATCTTTGATTAAGAATTTTTACTGGATCACCATAACTTTTATCAACTGATCCGTCACATTTTTATAGTTTCGTGTACAAATAAACAATTATTATCATATGAATTTCTAAATAAAATGTTATGTTAACCATATTTGAAACAAAGTTTATGATTATCTCTAAGAAAACAAATTAAGTATCTCAATGGATAAATAATTTCATTTTATTTATCTAATTGAATAGATTTTACTCGATATTTAATATCAAGACCATCCATTCTAAATAATATCTTTCTAATGGCGAGCTTACCAAAAAATGCATCATAGTAGTAGTAGTAATACCAGGATTATTAATATTTTCAATTATTTGGCAGTGTTAGAATTTTCGGCCCGAGAAAATTGATATGTGAAAACATTAGAAGTTACATGAATATTATCGTATCTTCCATAATAACCAACACTATATCTCTTTGATAACCTAAATTGTTCATAAACATGTACACCATTTGGGAAAGAAAATCCATCACCAATAATAGTATCAAACTCGATTCTACTTTCATAAATATTTAAATACTTTTTAGTTTGATCTGTTGGAAGAAATGTTTGCCTCTGAAAATGTTCGATAGTTTTAAATCTCTAGTATATATTATTAAATTACCCATAGCAAAATTATGAACATTTGATTATGAACAAAATAATATGAAATAATTGCCTTAAATTCACGAATTACAAAATATTGGTAAAAACATTGAATTATTAGCTGGAGAAAATTAAAATCTGATAGCTTATTTAGCTCTTAATGCTGTAAAAAATTTTAACTATCCACTAAAACAAGAAGAAACATAATTAGAAAATAATTTATTTAATAATGATGAACACAATCAAAATGTTTCATCTATACCTGGGATTGAGCCATTAAACATTAATCTTGGTGACGGTATTTATAAAAATTATATATTATTAATGAAAAATATGGTTTGAGAGGATATTGTCAACTACTTTATATAGGTAATATATAAGTACACATAAATAATGATAATAAATAATGCCTTTAAAAATAGTATGATTTAACAAAACGACTTCCTAATCTGTTAACAAAACATAAACACAAGTACATTGAAAATAAATATACAAATTTAGACTACGATAATTATACACAAATACCTTTATCAACAAATATGCAATTTCAAAACTATGATTCAAATAAAAATATAAAATCGAATAAACATTGGAGATATAATAATATAATTCAATCAATTTATGAAAAAAATATATAAAATGACCATCATCTCGCTCACAATTTAAAAACCCCCAAAGAATATATTCGCCAAGAATGCCAACCTTTAGTAAAGGAGTAAAACAATATAATGATAATACAAAATTATTTATATAGATGAGCAATCTCAGAAAATTAGTTGATAGATTATTAGATGAGCAATCTCAGAAAATTAGTTGATAGATTATTAGTTATTCATGGTAAAGGAAATTCTGGAAATAAAAATTAATATAACGAAAAGTATAGTATTATGCTTATGTTAAATAATATATTTTGTGATGTTGTTAATTATTCTAACGTAATTCCATATATACCAAGAGTTTTAAATGTTATTCCTTATTGTTTTTGGAATTCTGAACTTCATGGAAAAGTAATTATAAATTGGGCTTTAAATAATTTAAATTTACCAGAAATGCATTTGCCTGGTTATAATTATTTTAGTCATTTTACAAAATTAGATGAAAGATTATGAAGAGGTGATACAGGAATTAATAACATTTATTTAGCTTGTAAAAATAACGATATTGCTTGAAGAGATCATAACGATTTAGAATCAAGAAACGAAGCTAAAAAATTTTTACAAGCCAAAGATAAAAAAGTTCCAAATAATGAAAAAATTGCTTCTGCATTTGTTTCTGGATGTAAGTTTACTAAATAAAAGTTATGTTTGGTGAACTAAAATTTGTTATTAATGTAGTTTTAGTAACCATCGCATCGCGTGTTGGCTGAAAATAAATAACAATATTTTGTTTATTATGGAGTATAAAAAACATACAGTGCCAAAACTGTGCTACCGAAAAATCTATCAGAGTTAGTTATGATCCAAAATGGGTCACAGCTATGAAGGTAAAATAATTTATTTCTACACATATCTCTCATTTTATATAAAAGAAGATAAAAAATATAACTTTGGATACACCAATTAATTATTTAAATGTTTATAAATCGATTACTATTTAATAAAATATCAAATTGAAAAGGAGAATAGAAAATTTAAAGACAGAAAAGAATTCTTTCTATCATTATCACTAGCAATACTAAAATAATATTTAAAGATAACACAGGAAGAGAATTAAACCATCATAGTGGTTTTTTTAAACCAATTATTTGGCAGTTTTAGGAGCTCTTGGTTCATTGGCGGGGGGTGCAAGCGCGATTTACAATTCTGTTGAAAAATCTTGAAAAATTGAGAAGGAATTAAAATAACAAAAGAGACATGATTTAGCTATAAGTAACAAAATTGTTGAAGGAATTGTAGTAAAGAAGAAAAGAATACCCAAATACCATTTTATATCATTCCTTAATCGAATATTTATTTAAAAATTACAAGAAAAAATAGAGATAAAATTTTTTTAGAGATGTTTACATAACTTCTGAATTACAAAGTAAAATTAATACAAATGAATAAGTAATTGCAGATTTAGATAGCTCATCAAATCCTGGTATTCATTGGGGTTGTTATTATAAAATTAATAGTGATATTTATTATTTCGATTCATTTGGTGGATTTGTTCGTACAGAATTAATTAATTATTTCAGACGTTATCAAATTTATTATAATGATACAATAAAAATGATAATTCTGTTATATGTGGTAATTTATGTTTAGTGGTACTAAATTTATTTTCTAAATGACATACATTTTCTAACATAATTTCTATATTATTAGATGACAGATTTATTCGGGAAACCATTAATTAGTTGGGATATATACTCTATTGTTTGTGAAAATTGCAACACCCAGAAAGAATGGCCCAAATGAATCCAAACTCGAAGGATGTGTAGAGCAGTGTACCAGCAATAAGTCATTATGATTGCAGGCAGATAGTATACACATAAGACCAGCAGCTCTTTTTCGTGTGTGACTGGAAAGGTCAGTGCTATGCCAAGAACAGTCAGGAAGAGCCATCCAACGAAATTAAAGCAAGTGTCAGTATGTCTCGTCGACGTCTAAGGGCGCCATGTCAGCATGTGAGTGTGTTCGAATGGGGCAGAATGATCGCTCTCTATGAAACGGGTTTGTCATATTGTGACATTTCGGCTCGTACATGACATGCTGTTACGACAGTGATGCGTGTGTGGAACCAGTGGATAGAAGAGGGTCGTACGCAGCGACAAGCGGGTACTCAACTGCACAATCTGACCACAACACAGTCACCACAACACATCTTGTCCGCATGGCCATAACGGACCGTACAACCTCGTCCACAGAGTCGGCTCCACACTGGAGCACTAGAATGGGTGTGGATCTGTCTGCGTCTACTGTTCGACGTCGTCTGCTGCTGGTTAGACTGGTGGCATGCATGCCATTGCGTCGCTTTCCAGTGTCCAGAAATCACAAAAACCTCAGACTGCATTTGACATGTGAATACCATCGCTGCTGTGCTGAGTAGCAAAATGCAGTGTGTTCGGACGAGTCCCGCTTCAACCCCTCCTACAGTGATTGCCGCATACGTGTTGGGTGGTACCATGGTAACCGCAATCTGTAAACCTGTATTGTCGAGCAGCATAGCGAACAAATGCCACGTGTGATGGTGCTGGGGCACCATTGGATAAAACAAGCGATATCGTCTCATACATGTTGAGGGCAATATGAACAGCAACTGCTACATCAGGGAGGTTTTTGAGCCCGAAGTAATGCCCCTGCTTCAGGTAACTCCACATGCCATATTTCAGCAGAGCAATGCCCGGCCATATGTGACGAGGAATGTGCAAGCCTTCTTCAGTGAACAGCAGGTACCACTGCTTCTCTGGCCTGCACGTTCGTCTGAGATGCCACCCTTCGAACATGTCTGGAATATGGTTCGTCGGCGACTTGTTCATCACGGACCTCTAGCAATCACTGCTGATGCTTTTTAGATAAGTATACAAACTGTGTGGAGGGAAATTCCGCAGGAACATAACCTGGTCCTCTTTGATTCCAGGTCACACCATTTAAGGGCTGTAATTGCAGCGCGTGGGGGTTTCGCACCAGTAGTGAGAGAAGGCTGGTTCAACGACATATGGTGTAACAGTGGCCTACGTGCCATTTGGTGCTCAAAGGATTAAATGCCCAACAGGTTACTCGCTTCTTGTGTATGTGTAAAAAGGTATGAAATGGTTAAATAATGGCAACATCGGCAAAAAGGGTTAAATATTGGTAAAAGGGTTAAATTTTATCGAAAGGGTTCAATTGATTGAGGGCGTTAAGTGGATTGAAAGGGTTAATTAAGGTAATGTTTGGTGTCCAAAAGGTTAAGTTATTGAACGGATTAAGTGTTAAAATGGTAAATGTTGCATCTTCAGAGTTTTGTGGACGATTGAGCTCTGAGGGGTGGGAGCAACAACATATATAGGCTTACCTCTCCCTTCCCCAACGAGGTCTACTGTGATTGGTCAAGTAGGTCTCAGAGCAAGAAAGGCCCAAGGACAATTTTAGATGCTTTTTCGATGTGTGACAAGGGAATGAGGTCTGGTGGTGGATGATATGAAGGGGGAGGGGATATGCCTGTCCTGATCGGTGTCTGACGAGCAATGAGTTCTACAGGTGGTTGAGGAGAAGGGGGGAAGAGCACCAGAGTAGATCCGTCCTGATCGGAGTCTGGCAACAGAATTATCTCTGATGGTGGATGGCAGAAGGGGGAGGAGGTCGGAGCAGTGGAGGGTCGTCCTGGTCAATGTCAGATTAGCCAATGAGGTCTGATGCTGATTAGGAGAAAGGGGAGGCGAAGTAACCGGTTTCATACATCCTGATCGGAGTCTGGCAAGGGAATGAGGTTTGACGGCGGATGAGGTGAGGGTGAAGGAATCGGAGTAGCAGAGGTCCTGTCTGTTTGGCGCCTAATGAGGGGATGAGAACTGGTGATGGGTAAGGGGAAGGGATTGTTGGTATGAGTCTGTCGAAGTCTGTAGCAGGAATTAGCTTTGAAGGTGTGTGAGGGGAGGGCTGTCAGTAACAGCAAGGTACGGCCCATCCCGGTCGAAGTCTGTAAGAGGAATGAGCAGCGATGGTATATGAGAGAAGGGGGTGTCGTGAGTAGCAGGGTAGGGCTGCCCTGTTCGTTGTCTGGCGAGGGAATGGAGTCAGATGTTAATTGCGGGGAGGGGGAATGATTAATAACTCAAACCTACCTGGTTGGAATATAACGAGAGGATGAGACCTGGTCATGGCCGAGGAGAACGGGTTGTCATTAGCAGGAGGTTAGGTCCGTCCTGGTTGAAGTCTGTAGGAGGAATAAGCGGTGATGGTGTGTGTGGGGAGGGGGTGTCGGAAGTAGTAGGTTAGGTCCATTCTAATCAAAGTATGTGGAAGGAATGACTGGTGATTGTGTATCAGAGGAGAGGGTGTCAGTAGTAACAGGGTAGATCTGTCTTGGTCGAAGTATTATGGTGGAATGATTGGTGAAGGGGTGAGTAGCGAGGTAGTTTCGCCCAGGTCGAAGTATGTAGGAGGAATGAGCGACGTGATTGTGAGAGAGGAGGGGCTGTCGGTAATAGCAGGGAAGGTCCGTCCTGGCCGAAGTCTGTAGGAGGTATGATCAATGAGGTCGTTTGTGAGGAGGGGCGTCTGGAGTAGCAAGGTAGATCAGTCCTGGTCGAAGTATGAAGGTGGAATGAGGGGTGAAGTTTTGTGAGAGTAGGGGCTGTCGGTAGTAGCAGGATAGGTTTGTCCTGGTAGAAGTATGTAGGAGGAATGACGGTGATGTTGTGTCAGAGTAGGGGCTGTCTGTAGTAGCAGGGTAGGTTCGTCCTGGTGGAAGTATGTAGTAGTAATGAGCGGTGAAAGTGTGTGAGAGGAGTGGCTGTCGGGACTAGCAGGGAAGTCTGTAGGAGGAATGAGGGGTGATGGTGTATGATGTGAGGTGGTGTCTGAAGTAACAGGGTAGGTCCCTTCTGGTCGAAGTATGTAGGAGGAATGAGTGGTGATGGTGTATGTGAGGAGGGGGTGTCAGGAGTAGCAGGGAAGGTCCATCCTGGTCGAAGTAGGTAGGAGGAATGAGCGGTGAAGGTGTGTAAGAGGAGGGGGTGTCAGGAGTATCAGGGTAGGGCTGTCCTATTCATTGTCTGGCGAGGGAATATGGTCTGACTGTGTCTGAGTGGAGGAGGCAGGAATCGAAGTAGCATTAGCCTGTCTGTTTGGTGTCTAACGAGGGGTCATATCGGGTGATGGGTGAGGGGACGAGAATCTCGGTAGCATCAGCGTATGTCTGTTAGCAGATGTTAAAGAGGAGTTCAAGAGCAACTCATTTTTAATCGGAAAATCTCGGTTTTTGCTCCAAAATCAAGGTTTGTTGCTCCAAAATCATGGTGTAAAATTTAAGAAATTAAGCAGTCTAAAAAACAAGCAAATTTACTCCAAAATCAAGCATTTTTAACCCAAAATCAAGTACATTTACCAATCTTCTAAAAATTTCCGAGCAGAATTTTGGCGCCACCTTAAAAAACATGCTATTTTACCCCAAAATCAAGCAAATTTCTCGCTTTTCAAGCAAAATTTTTATGTTTTCTAGAAATAGCAATTTGCAAGCGACCAATCTAAATAAAGCAACTTTTAGACAAAATCGAGTGAAAATATTAAAAAATATAATTGATAGTGTTTATATATTTTATCAAGTATCTTAACATAGCGCTCTGGCAATGAAATTTTATGTTTACCATCTAGTATACAATTATTTTTTTTACCAAAATTAGATTCATAAATTTCAAAATCTGTAGCTGTAAACCATTTATTTGTTTCTAGATCTTGTAGTTTGGTGAATTCAAGCGAATTGTTCAACTTGTTGAGTAGAGATTCCATTTCCTGTTCCATTTTCAAAGAAACGAATTATTTAAAAAATATATTTTTTCATTCTCTCAGTAAATTATTTTTATTATTAAATAAAAGGGAAAATCAAGACGATCAACGTAAAAAAGTGTGGCAAAGTATTAAAGATAGAATGTTTTCATATGCATAACTACACAAAAGATAAGCATATTAAAACTTGTAAAAAATGTTGTGCTGAATAGGTCAAAAATCAATATGAGTTTAAAAAATGAGAAAGTTCTATGCGAATGTGGAAAATATGTTTTTACACTATATCTCAAAAAGCATAAAAATACTAAACTACACAATACAAATAAAATTCGACCGTTTATTCAACATAAACGTGTACAGTATGTAAAGAGAGCATAAAATTATAGATATTCTAAATGAAATTCAACATCATAATTATTCAACAAAAACATATACAGTATGTAAATAGAATAAATCTATAAATTCATTGTCTCGTCATAAAACTACTAAGGAGAAACATACAAGAGTATGCAAAAATGCTATAATGAGAAATATTCTCATAAGAAGTTAAATAGTTAAAAACGATTTCATTATTATCAATAATTTAAACTCATCTTTCAATTTTACACACTTATATTTCTACCCTCATTTTTGCAGTCTTCACAAATTTGTTTTCTTATAAATAGACAATTAAAATGACATCGGGCAATATCGCAGTTGAGTTGGGTGAGAAGAGATTGTGAAAGTTGAGAATTATAGGTAGAGATTTAAAAATTAAATATTGGTCAGGCTAAGGAAAGCTGATTTAATTGCAACTATTATACCATTTATTATAAATCGACAAAGCAAAAGAAACTTTAAAAATTTACCCTTTTCAAAATACACTATAAAATATAGAAAAGATAAAAAAACAATTAAAAGAAATTTTCCCATTTCCTACTAATGTTTTCATACAACCTAGAGATAAAAGTAAGCGAGTAACAGAATGGATAACAGAGAATAATTTAAATCTACATTTAGCTGATACCAAAATCAATGAATTATATAAACAAGATAAAAACTGATTAAAATAAATATTTCCCTATTATACTAATGTGTTTGTAAGCAAAAGAAATAGATAAATCAATAAAAAGTGCACCGTTAATACAGCTTTTATAAGTAGGATATCAGCATGTAACATTGAAAATTCCTTTAATTGAGTACAGCTTAAACAATTTTTAACTTCAGTAAATAATTCGGTTTTTGAGACAATACGTGATCATCTTAGGAACTTTAGAGGGGTGAAAACTAGCATTAAAATATATATAAATTTTCGCAAGCAGGAATATAATCAAATAGAATTATTTACATTTCAGTCATATAATCACACAATATTAAACGAAGGAGAAAATATAAAGATTTATAAAATTATAAAACAGAAATTACTTACACAATTATCTGAATTCCAAAATAGAGGTTCTGGGTGGACTTTAGATAGAGTAATTGGAATACAATCAGCAATAAATTAGTATAATAAATTAAAAGCATCATCATATATTGAACAACCCGAATTTATAAAGACTAAGAAAGCATGCATAATTGTTAAAAACAATGATCAAAAATGCTTTCTTTGGGCAATAAAATCTGCACTGTTTCCTGCAGAAAAAGACCCACAAAGAGTATCTAAATATAAAAATGTGGGTCTTAACATTGAGAAAGCATTAGATAAATTTGAATATCCTATTAGAATTTATGATATACCAAAATAGAAAATCAAATCAATACTTTTATAAAAGTATACTCTATTGAAGATGAGGTAAGAAATCCATGGCATATCCACTAAAACTCACAAAGTATAAAAAATACGCTTATAAAATTACTTACTTTTAAAGATGACCCAAACTCGCATTATTGTTGGATTAAAGATTTATCAAGGTTACTTTCAGCACAAGAATAATAATAAGCATGGCAAAGTTTATATATGCGATATGTGCCTTCAATTATTTTATTCTCAAGAGAAATAAAGTAAACATACAGAAGATTGTTCAAAATATGAAGCAATAAAAATTCTATTGCCTTCGAAAGGAGAGCAAATATTTTTCAAAAATTATAAACATACAATGAAGGTTCCATTCACAATATATGCAGATTTCGAATCAATTGTAAATGAAATAGCAACAACTAAACCAAATCCAAAAGAAATTTATAAATTTAAACTAATCAAAAAATATCCAGTTTTAACACAAGATGATATTGATGATGGCTTTTACAAGGTGGTACTCAAAGAAAGATAAAATATTACTAATGATCAAATAAATATCACTGATTTAAAATTAAATGATAAATCATAAACAATGGAATATCAATTACATGAAGCATCTGGTTTTTTTTATATAATATTGTATCTAATTATGGCGAGTATAAGCCACTAGTTGTATAGTGTGGTGGCCCAGATACTCATAAAATATTTATACAATCAATAAAAAGAGCAGTAGATGAAATTGGTGCAATATGTTCACTAATTGAACCAATGCACCCATTAACAAAAGAAGAAAAAATGTTATATGGGAAATAAAAAATATGTACTGTATGAGAGTATGAATATACGGAGGAAAATAAGTAAGTACATCACCATGATCACATAAGTGGAAGATTCATTAATCCAACATGCAACAACTGTAATCTAAAATTAAAATTACCAAATATTGTACCAATTTATTTTCATAACTCAGTAGGGTATAGTGCACATTTATTTATTAAAGAGTTAGGATATGATGATAAAAATATAGATTCAATAGCAAATAATGAAGAAAAGCTTATAACTTTTGGGAAAAACACAAAACATTTAAAAATGAAATTTATATACACATTTAAATTTATGGCCAGTAGTTTAGATAAATCATCATTAAATTTAAGCAAATATCAAATGAAACACACGCAAAAGTATTTTCCAGAAGATCGAGTTCATTTAGTTATTATTAAAGGTGTTTACCCATATGATTATATGGATAGATGGAAGAAATTTGAAGAAACTGAACTTCCACCAAAGAGTGAATTTATTACAAATTGAACGGAAATATAATATCTGATGATGATTGTGAACATACATAATGTGCATGGAACCAATTTAATATAAAATAATTTTGGTGATGCCATGATATATATTTAAAAAGCAATGTATTATTGTTAGCAGATATATTTGAAAATTCTTAGAAACACGTGTATGAATTCATATGATTTAAACCCTGCATGGTATTGTAACAGCACCAGGTTTATCATGGGATTAAATGTTAAAAATAACCAAACAGCAACTTCCAGTGTTAAAGAATTGGACCTTGTTCATTTCAAAATTGTTTTAAAAATCGATAAAAATGATCTCAGATCAGATAAAATATTTTCAAATTTTGAAAACGATGTTTATGATTTGGATTGGTATGAAGGTTGGGATTATGGAATCAATAATGGCTATGCTTCAGATTTTTCTTAATTTTTAGACTTTAAAAAGTCTTATTTTGTGTTTTACTTTTGTCCGCAGGGGCACCCATCACCGTGCCCAACCCATCACATGGCCTGAAATAAAGGCAGGATTAGTTAATGTGTTTACCAATGCTGCTGAGACTAACCGTGTTAAGCATTTAATTTACTCCAAAAAACAAGCCACTGACGATAACATGTTCAGACACTCGAATATTACAGGACACAGTATAACCTCCACATTACAGATGCTAATTTCATGAATATCATTTGGTAAAGCACTTCTCTCCCCTATTGCAGAAAAGCTCATTGGACTTCCAAACGACACACTCGAACAAATGCGCGAAAACATTCGCAGGATTGAAGTAATTTCAAATACCAACAAAATGTTACACAAACTCCCGCTCACCCAGATTCCGCACGCCTTGAAAGGGTAATTTCTAAACTCAAACAGGAGATTGCACAACTTTCGCTTCACCCACATGACTCGCCCTCCCCACACCAGTTCACGCAGCATAAGAATCGCCCCCACTATAGCATTCCTCCTACCCTAGTCGTCCACAGTACTACAGCTACGTACCAGGTCCAAATCTCCCACCCAACCATTCCCCCACTCAGGGTTATCGTGAATTTCGTCAAACTCCACATTCTTTCAGTAATTATCGAGATGGCATTAATCACACACATTCTTTTCCCCACAATTCTACCAACACACATCACTACAATAGGGAATCTGCCCCCACACCTCAGTCACGTGCATACCATGGAACACAAGCACCCCGCTATCAGTCAAAAATCTTCCCCATGACAGGGATGACGAAATCGCTTGTGCTCAGACCGCATGTAAAACTATTTTCAGTAAAGTGGTACCCAATTGGCTGTGTGAGTAAATTATGTGCTTTAATTCCAAAGGGATAAACTTTCAGCCATTTCCTCTTTTGCCACCTATCATTCCACCCAGCCATGTTGGTGATAGTAGCTCAGCACAAGACCGTCATTCTCAGATACATTTTACGAAACCTCATGATCCACATTTTTCGCCATGTCGAATAAAGTTCACGTTCCGCAACTACTCTGTAAACAATTATCCATGCCACCGCCTGTAAAGCAGTCACACAAAGCACCGACACATCAACCAGCATGTCCCAATCCCACCTACAGTGACTCTTGCAAGTGCAGTGTTTCCTCCCATCACCCCCCTCCCCTCAACCCGTGAAATTCAGGTTGCGGTTGCCACACCTTCAGCACCCCAGGCATGAGAATGCAGCATTGATACATTGCAATGATTCCCCGCTGTGCAACCAGCAGTTCACATTCCCTGTTGCCTCGCTAGCAATACTTGCGCACTATGCATTTATTTCGGCCATAAGAGTCGTCAGTGCCCCCTTTTCCCAAATCAAAAATTTACATTTTCCACAGACTTTGGTGACAGCTTTCGCCGGTTTAAGAATACATTCCAGCTGACACCGCGTACCATTTTTGTGACCCCCTCCACTCCCACTTCCACTATGGTGCATGCTGAATATTTTCAAAACTAGGATGCCAAGGGCTACAATGATAAGTGTTTGTTGGGAAACATGCTGAGCAGAGCCACACGTCGAATTGGTACACGGAAACCAGCGTGCGCTACTCCCCTTTTACCATGTCAACTGAAAATACTTAGTACAGTAACACCACACATACTTGTTTCTTTTAAGGGCAAAGAATACTATGTGTTAGTAGACACAGAGTGTTCATGTAGTTGTGTGGCCAGCACTGTTTTATCGGATCAGCTCCTTTCTCCCCTCAAATTACATTAGTTGCAGCCACATCAATTTTGCCCCCTCCTAAATTTGAAACTGCTATCAACTTAAATATCTAGGGTCATACTTATCAACATAAATTTTTAGTTCTTGACAACCTCCAGCAAGATATCATATTAAGTGTGGACTTTCTAAAACAATACGATGTTGTCCCTATATTAAAGTACAATATTCTCTTTATCCATACCCACAATGAGAATAAAATCACAGAAATACCAATTGTTACCAATATCGCGAACATGCCTGACTACGCGTCCATTACCCATTGTTGCAATGCTATCGAGACTTTTGAAAATCAACCCCCTCAGGGCCCTTCAGTTAATGATAACCTTTCTCCTACCCAGAAACAAGCGATTCTGGATATTATAGAACACTATAATGACCATTTTGCTAATTCTGTATTAAAGCTCACAGAAGCGAGGGATTTTGAGTTTAAGCTGGACTTAGACACTAACAAACCCATTGCTACTCGTCCCTATCGAATCAGTCCCAAAGTGTGTCGACATTTTGCTTCACATAAAAGATATGGTCAATGCAGGAATCATCCAAGAAGCTGATTCCCCATATTCCGCCCCTAGCCTTGTCATCTCCAAAAAAAGTGGCGGCCTTTGCTTTTTGACCAATTTTCGAAAACTTACTCAATGTCTCACTAGGGTGCAATATCCACTACCTCATACAGAGGACATTTTAAATGCTTTACAACATTCCCCTTTCATCACAAGCCTTGACTTATTTTCTGGCTTCTGTAGCATCCCTGTTCGACCTCAGCATCATTCAAATTGGCTTTTAGCATTGATGAGGTGGGCTTATTTGAATATTGAAGAATGCAAATGGGGCTCAGCACCTCGCCCCAGTACTTTCAAATGTTCATCAACAAGCTTTTAGGCCCCATGAGATGGACTGCAGCAATCGTCTACATTGATGATATTTATATATTAGGTAATACTTTTGATGAACATATCACCAATATCCACAAAGTCTTTGAATGATTATGCCAATTCAATGTTAAAGTCAATATTAAAAAATGTCCCTTTGCCCAACAGACAATTTAGGTGTTAGGTCACATCATCACACCCCAAGGTATGTCCACCGATCCCGACAAGGTAGCTGCAATCGAAAGTATGCTCCCCCCCTTCTAGCCACAAACAACTCTGCACTTTTCTTGGGATGACTTCCTATTTGCGGCGATGTCTATTGCAATATGCATCCATTTCACAGCCATTGATTGAGTTGACTAAGCATAATACTCCCTTTAAGTGGGTAATGAGCACCAAAATTCCTTTTTGAAACTGAAAGGAGCCATTCTTCAGGTGCCTATATTGCAGAAATTTCATGAAAGCCATGACATAATTCTAGCCTGCCATGCCAGTAACACTACTTGACCCACAATCTAGACTAAGAAATATTGTGGCATTCGCTTCAAAGAAAGCTATCGGCTATTGAATACATTTGTACACATTTTCATCAGTATTTATAGGGTCGTAAATTTACCATTGAAACAGTCCATGCCAGTCTGATATATCTACTTTCCGTGGTGGATCATAATGCTCACATTCAAAAGATGGCTATCGCCTTAAGCAAATTTAATTTTCACATTAATATTGTTAAGGGTAAATTAAACACACTTCCTGATGCACTAATCCGCATCCCCACAGCCCCATAGGTGGCTACACAAACTATTACAGTCCACAACACCCACTACATCATCAAAGACGACATAATGAATTGCACTTCGTTTTTTAAGGCATTTTCCAAAGCCATTTTTCGAAACCCCAACAAGGTATCCGAAATTAGTGTGTCAAATAAATTAGAGAACACTGGGGTGTTGTTAAACACCATCTCATTTCCGCACACGATCCCAGTGAGAGGGATAAGAATCGCCTCAGCAGTAGCTACAGAAAACATTTTTCCTATCCATTTAATCATCAAAATCATAAATACCCTTTACGAACTAAACGTTGGAGTTATTAGACAAAGGCATACCTCTACATGCACCACAGTGTGCATTGACCCAGTCTTTAAATGTACTACCCTTATAGTCCTTTCTAATGATATCATAGATTTTCTCCCCATTTATACACACACCCAGGAATATATATCAGTGTTCCATTTGTGCCCTCTCACCGTGCCTTCTTCCCTTTACATTGATGAATACGATAACGACCCCCATATTCGCAATCTTAAACAGGCTTTATTACATCCACACCAAGCAGATATGAAATATCGTAGATTGAATCGTCGCTATGGTATAGCCAACAACAGGGAAATATTTTTTAAGGTCCACTCACACCAGGCATCATCTAAGTTAACAATTTTCCCTAAATTATATATGTCCCTGAAGTCATCCAGACCCATCACGATGTCATATTTGGTGGAGGTCATTCTGGTGTTCTCAAAACATTGCAGAAAATTAAACAACCTTATTTTTGGGACACAATGGCCACTGATGTTAGTAAGTTTGTTCAATCCTGTCCGGAATGCCAGAAAATTAAAGCCATCACCACACAACCCATGGGCCAACCCACTACCTCCGCAGCTGCCTTTAAAACTTGGGCTCTCGATGCTAAAGAGCCTTTACTTGCCACCTGCTATGTCTGTGCAAAGCCAGTTCAGTCTATTGATGCGGCCACCTGTGCTGAAATTATAAAGGAAGTCGTCTTGCAGTTCGGTTGCTCAGAACAGATACTTACAGATCAAGGGACCAGTTTTTAAAACGAACTAATTAGCAACCTCCTCGAGTCACTTGGCATCAAACTGCATACAGCCCCAGTTGTAATGGTTTAGTCGAAAATAATAATCGCTCCATTGGAGAACAACTCACCAATCAAACTGGAATTTGTACATCCCATTCATTCAGTTCAACCAAAACACCAGTATTAATAGTTCTACTATGTTTATGCCCTTCTATTTGCTTCAGGGAGTGGAAGCCGTCCTCCCGGCTTCAACCAGTGCTCTGGTTGCGCCTCACTTCCAACGAAAGTGGGGAGGACTGGTCGTTTGAGGTGTCGGGGCTGCTGTCAGTCCTAGTATCCGAGACCGAGTTGCAGCAACCATTGCAAAAGGGCCGGTTATGCGAATATATAGCCTCTACCAGTCAAGGGGACCCATACCTCCCCGTGGTATGGACAGGTGGCAATTTGTACCACTGGTCCCTGGACCTTAACAGGTTTTACACTGCCCCCGTAATCTAGGTGGGTACGACCTCAATTTGGGTCTGGTGGTCAGTGATGCACTGTGTCAGCAAACATGGACAACCCCGGGAGGACCCCGGTCCAATTTAAAGGGGTATCCGCCTCCCTAGCGAAGCTTAGATCGTGGACAGCCATGACAACCTAGATTGGTGGCGGGCCAGTCGACTCCTTAACAGTGGAATAAAAGGAAGGAGTAACACGAGCTGGACAATGCTGGGCTCTTAATGTGATCCCAGCATTACAAGCATGGCCAGATGGGTTGGTTTCATGCTGTAAGCGGTTTAAATATTCACTGTAGTAGCTCTGGGGACACTACGGTGGGGATCGAGGAGATCCAGAAGTGTGTCGTCACTGCATGTGCAGAAGTGGTGGTTACATTACATGGTGGATAGTGGTGGCTGGCCCATAACTGGTTATGGAGCCACAACATTCAATTATGGTGCTATTCTGAGTGAACTGGGAATCAGTGCCACAGGGGCTGTTCCGTTGGCCGGCCGATATGTAAGCCGGAGCGGGCAGTCCTACTGCTACAGCATCTAGTTCGGAGTACCCTGTCTCTATAGGCCTCCAGGTATTGAGAGAGGCATCCCTCATGGGGTTTTTCTGTGCAATTCACTGACTCCAACTTGGAAAAGGTTTTCTTGATGCGCCCGCCAGCATGGACAATACAGCCCTGCAGTGGAGTGGAACCTGGCCATTTAAAAACCAGCCCACTCAGGGTGTCCTAGGCATGACGTTAAACCGTCAAACTGATAGTAGCGCAGGGTG
This sequence comes from Dryococelus australis, assembly GCA_029891345.1. NCBI lineage: Eukaryota > Metazoa > Arthropoda > Insecta > Phasmatodea > Phasmatidae > Dryococelus > Dryococelus australis. The sequence continues at coordinate 208,756,097 of CM056993.1, read as the reverse complement.
TCTGTCTTATTGGTAGGCAGCTGTGACTTCCTGCTCTCCGGCCTGGGTAGTACCAGGTGTAAGGAATAGCCCGGTGCATGGTTTGGAGTAACAGTCACGTGCCTATAGGGCAGGCTTAAATCGTTGCTGGATCCAGGGATGGGGCGCCACAGGGGGACTAACATCTGGCTGCGGCGCTGGTAGTTTGGGGGAGTAGCCTCTTGCCAACTCCTCGCAGCAAGATGAGTTCACACGGTGGTGTGAATTGTGCATCACTGGGGGGACCTCATGTACGTATATAGCAGTTGCGGCATTCACCTTTGTGTTACTAAGCTATCGCCATCCTATGTCATACCTAGAGATCCTAACGACATAACTACATAGAATCGTGCAATGGTACACATCAATTTTAAAGTCCCAAGATAGACATACTTATCTGTTTACCGACAATGGATACCCCATGTTACATATATAGGCAAAAACAACTTCGAGAGAATAGATGTACTTAAAACCATTCATATTGATTCAGGTTGGACTGTCAGATAATTTTGTGCATGCACTAAAAATTATAGTATAAGTACTCTACCTACAGGTACGATATTAGTGACTCGTTCTCCATTGTCTGCACCAACAAAACCTCCACACTTAAAGTGTCCGCCATGTTTATCTACAGAGATAAAGGTGCTGCTCTTCAAAATTATGTAGATTTCAGGTATACAAAAACTAGTAAAAACCCAATTTGTAACTGATCTCATAATTGTTTTATGTTTGTGAAAACATGAACACCTCTATGTATATATGTAAAATAACCCATTCGTCGTAAGTAGTGGGATTTAGTAGGTTGATGCGCAAGGGCGTGGGTTGCCGGGACCGGAGTCGGCTGGCCGCCATGTTACATCACCCATTCGCCATATTGGACGTAATTGACCTTTGACCCCTGACCCTTGGCCTTTGACCCTTCACCTTGACCATTACCCTGGTGACTGCTGACCCCAACAACCCAAAAAATAGCGAAAAAATTTCTTTAAAAAATTCATAAATAAATTATTACAAAAATGTAATAAATAATAATTTTTAAAAATTAAAAAACGTTTTAAAATTTATTCAAAAATTATTTTAAAAAATTATTTAAAAAATTGTTTTAAAAAAATAGAATTTCATTTGAAAAGTTATAAAAAAATTATTACAAGAATTTTAATAAAAAATTGTTTAAAAAGTAAAAAATCACAAAAAATGTATTTTTTATTTCTTACAAATAAATTTATTTAAACACATTTAAAAAATTAAAAATTTTAAAATGCATAAAAAAAAATTTACAAAAAATATTTTGCCACAACTACCATCTTCGTTGGTGGGTTCCACCAATTACTTACATTCGACGCCATATTGGTAAGCATCACTGCTAATTAGTCACCATTGTTCCATCAATTACTTACTTAGTTCGAACAGCCATATAGGTAAGAGTTATTTGTTTACAACACCTATGTAGCACTAGTTAAAAGATTATCTTCCATCTTGGTATATTCTCAATTTCTTAAAAGTTTATAAAATTGTTATATTATAAATTTTATAAACATTTCTTTAAAAAACTTTCCACCATGGCCACCATCATGGTAAGAATAATTTGTTTTTCGTTTCTCATTTGTTTATACATTATGTCTCTCTCACATTCGACCACCTTCGTTCGACTAACCTCCACCTCTCCAGCCTTGCAATATATTTAAGTACCCAATTACCCTCCCCATTCATTCCACTCTTATGTTTCCCATTGGCTAATTACTCATATTCGCTCGACTGTCGGCCAGCCTCCGCCACAAACGTTCTATCCCCACCCCACCAATGCTTCTCAATGGCTAATTATCTAGCCAATATTTCCGATTGGCTAATTATTCGCCTCTGTTGTACTAACAGGCCTCCACCCATGTGACGACCCTCCCGATTGGCTACTTTTCTCCGATATTTTCGGAAACCTTCGTTTCACCAATCTCTCCGATTGGCTAATTAGTCATGTGATAATCTACCCGACTAATCGGCTGTTTAGTCAGCAAGCCTCCATCCACTATGGCCATGCAGAGACTATGTCATCCCCTCGAATTACTCACTTTTTGTTCGATCCAATGTTTCCCATTGGCTAATTAGTCATGTCTGTTCTACAAATTAGTCGCCAAGCCTCCATCAGTTAGTCATCTCTGTTGCATCCAATAGTCGAATGCGCTCCACCCACCTTAAACTCTGGCTTAATATCACATGTTCCCAAGGACCTCTGGGAAAGTTGTACCTCGCCCTTAGAAATGTACTCATGTTGCCCAAGCGGCCATAAATTTCTGTCGACCATTTTGGCATTCATAAGGGTGCGTCCGCTTAGTGCCCTGGACAAACGGGACGAGTTGCCATACCTGCCGAAAGAGTTCCTGCTCACATACACACCGTACAAAATTTCGGCCATATTCAAGTATTTGCCTACTTACAGCTGTGCGAAGACATACGGGACTGCCTCCCACGCAAGGAGTGTTTCGAGGGCTGCACCACTTCGGTTCCCGACACGCGCACCGCAGCGGTTGGTGCAAGGCATGCAGATCATCCCTGGCAGCGCCCGTACCTATGCAAGATTTCCACGCACAAGCAATGCCTCCGGATGACACACTCGTGATGCCCGCCCTCCCTGTGGAAGACCCTGTGCAAGTTTTCTACTGGTAAGCACTACCCAGCGACGAGGAAGTAAACCCAGAACACGAGTGAACACAGTGTGATATTACTTTGTCAAAAAAAGTTAGTGTGTCTGTGAAAAAATGTTTTGCAAACATCCAAGGATTTCGCACTCTGGACTCTTACACCATCGAGCAGCTTGCCATCTCATACAGCGACGACGAGCAAACCAAAGTTTTTACATTTTTACCACCAGCCAATGGAAGCACCTATAGCGAACCACACAACGAGCATACCGCCTACAGATTTACGGAATTAGGTGTGCCGATGGAAATGTTCCATTCGGGGACATTCGTAAAGTGTTGGAGGAAGCCATAATTCCAAATTACCCCGTGTACGTGAATCGCCAAGAGTCGACGATGCGTAGTTGTGTGTCCTGCTGGTACGGAAATTGTGAACCTCTGCAGACAATGCCGATGCCCACCGTTCTGGCAGATGGTAGAGCCATATACCTCATGGCTTCACGACTGTGAAAATGGATGTTGTGCATCGTACAATGCCCAAGCACTAAGGATTTGGGCATGCGATAATCCTTGGTACATTCAAAACATATTATGCGTGTGTAATTCCCCAACGACTGAAATATTATTGTGTTTATTAAAGGTGTGGAGACGAATCTTTGTATAATGCAGAACAATATTGTGATGTGTTTAAATACATGGGTTTATAAAAAGACTTTGTGTATCACGAGTCATGCCCTGCTCGCATAAAAGAGAAAAAAAACACTCTCGATAAAGAAGCAAAAAATATTTTGTACCAGCTTTGCCTTATTGTAAATAATGTTGTGTATCGATATTTAAAAAAAAAACAGTTTTGGCAAAGAAAATATTTAGCATATCAATTTTGTAAATAAAACACACTGTCGATGAAATTACTGTAGGTACACTGTAAAGGAAAAAGAGAGACTACAGAAATACATATATGTATATATACTGTGTGTATGAATTTTATTGAATGTTTAAACGAAGCAAGAATAACTCTAGGTCCTGCACTCGCGTGCAACTCAAGGCGCTTGTAGACACGTGCGGGCAGGGAAGTTTTTCACAAAGTCAGCACGTTTGCAACTGTCCGGGAATGTAACATCCTGTCATCATTACACCAGCTGGCCGAATTGCACGTCGCCAGGGACTGAATTCACTCCAGTCAAGAACCCAGGCTTGAAAATATTTTCACACATAATGTCTAGAATACATAGTTAGTGTTCCAACAGCGAGTGACAGCATATTCAATTAACATGTACTACGTCGTGCCCCAGTCGGGAATAAATGTAGTTCATGTTCGACAACTGATGCATCTCAGAAACACTAGCCAAAAAATTTTCATTGGTGGGGACATACAGGAAATATATATACACTTCCATACTTATGAAAAAACTATACACGTTACAGTACATGATGGGAAAAATTATTCTGGTGGGACAAACAGACATAACCAATTGATGAGGGAAAAAAAATACACGTTACAATACTGGGAGGACAATCAGACTAGGAAACATACTGGTAAGAAAAAATACACGCGACTATAATGAAGAAAAAACACAGTACAATAATGATGGGAAAAAAATTTACAGTACATGATGGGACAAACCGACAGAACAAACGGGTGGGAAAAAATTTTTACATGGTGTAATATCGGTAAGAAAATAACATCACTGCTACTATATTCATTTATAAAAAAATTATGTGGTACAGTACCGGTAAGGAAAATATGGTACATGTATGAGAAATGTATACAGGCGGAACTAAATACGCACTAGTTCATTGATGGGGGAGCAAACTGACGAGACAAACTATACATGTCACCACCCTACACACGAGGAGACATAACGTAAGGAAGGGCACTTTCAACACGTGGTAAAATACTGGCTTGGAACATGGCGATGACAAAACAACACATAACATATAGAAAATACTCCGCACTGCCACTGTACCTATATATATATATATATATATATATATATATATATATATATATATATATATATATATATATATACACACGTACATGGGAAAAGTACATTTACGTAATAAGGAATACATTCCAACGCTCGCTAAAAGCAGGTAACCGGCAAAATACATTAATACATTTAACGTTATGAACAGCCACTACGGACATCAACAAGGTAAAATTTATTTATAGAACATATATATATATATATAATCGAAAAAATATGTGTACTTCCCAAGATGTGGGAAATATATCATTTTCATGGTTTTTTAAATGTAAACAAGTACCTTGTTCGTACCCATGAGTGCATACACAACAGTCCCGTAGGCTTTGGGAGGGATGTAAATAACAGAAAAGCTCATTAAACCATGCAAATATTTACTATAGCAAATATTATACATTTTAAATTAAATGTTAGTTGTAGCAAGATTGTTACGACAAAATGTCCTTATCGCCGACCCAAGAATCATCATGCTTCGAGTGACCCAGCCACCGCATGTACACATGGCCATTACGCCATTTCAGCACCTTCTCCACAAAGTACACATCTGGAAACTGTGTAAGCCAGATCTCTTGGGCGTAAAATCCACCAATGATGGATTTGCCACATAAGTCCTCGAGTTAAAACATGAATGGGTACGCATGTCGCATACATGTGGAAAATTCCAAGTTATTTCGAAATGTGCACCAAGTTACCGATCTTGACTTTAGGCTTTTGCTGGTCCCGTCTCTTCGGAATAGCATACGATGTTCTAAGCAGGGAGTCGTTCTTCACATCATCGGACTTCATGCGAGTGGTAGAACGAACTGTAGAATGAAATGCTCGCGTACGAGTGTCGGGAGAAGTCTCTACCCCCTGTAGTTTCCATTCGCCTTGAAATTACTCCACAGTTTAGCTTTTAGAGTCCTGTGAAAACACTCGACGATGCTAGCCTTGAGCCGAGAGAATGTGGAATAGTGATTGATGTTATGTTCCTTCATCAGTACACAGAAGTATTTTTTACCACCGACGGTATGGAGATTTTTCGGTATGCACCCTTCCCGCAAAACGCTCGCCACAGCTTTCGCTATGTCGCGTGCATTCTTCGATTTGAGCGGTCTGGCCCACGCGGATTTGCTAAAGGCACCGATAATGGTCCAAATGTAGCGGTGGCCTTTATTCGCACGAGAAAATTCTTGAATTTCGATCAGTACGGATTGGGAAGTATCATCCAGCCCTTTCATGGTGTATTTTCTGCATGGGTAATTCATTCGATCATATTTGTGCAGCTAGTCGGCAGCTGCATACGTGCTCATCTCGAAACATAGCCTGTCTCTGAGAGTTCTTTGATGATGGAAATTATTTTGTTTGCGTGCGAGCAGTTTCCTGCAGACTGCGAAGCGACCAAAAGTCTCAACCTATCTGCTAACTCTTTCGGATCGTTCCAATACTGATAGTCGATTTTTTCAGAGTCAATCCCAATCCACCCATTTCACATACCTTGGAAAACAGTCCGGCTATAATGGAAATTTTTCGTGCCTCACATCCTTAAAACGTCGTATTAAGGGGTTATTCTCGGCGTAAAGAGCGCTACTGAACTGTAGCAGGTAACGGTACTTGCACAAATCCGATTCGGTGTAGTGTTCAGGGTGACTACGAAACCAAAGTTCGCCCAACTCCTGCATGATTTTCACATTGCGCTTGCCGATCTGTAGTATATCCCTGGGTAAAAACAATACTTCCTTGTTTCCGAGAAATCATTTTCCACCACTTTTCTGCAAACTGTAGGTCTTGTCGGCAGTACAGTCAGAGTAGGAAGCATTGTAATGAAATAGAAGAGTATCCAGCTTGGGTCCATGCTCCCGGGTTCATTTCCTTTCCCGTGCATACAGCAAATCAATCAGGAGCAAATCAAGTTCGTCACTAGTGATGGCACCTACCGATTCATTCGTAGGGGTTGGTTCTTCCACCCTGATTTCACCAGCGCCCACCAGTAATTGTATAGGACTGCCATCATATTTTATTTCAATGCCAATTTTTTTTTTTGTATTTTTTGATATACTTTTCTGTCAACTGTAGATATAGGACAGCAAATTATATCCTGATCGAGGACATCAAAATTGCAAACATAATAACTACAAATATTTTTAAGTGTGGCACGAAAAAGAGAGTGATGTACCTTATTAGACTTACGGCCACTAAAGAGACAGCCTCAGCTGTTCTTCTACAGTTGACTGATATCCCATTTCAGCTGTCAATTCCTTTGGTAATGTAAGAATGCGGAGAGCCTGTGTCAATAAGAATTCTTATTTGTCGTTCATGTGTCTTCCCTTTCATTGCAACGATATGCATTTGCAACAGAGTATCAGGTGAAGAGTGGTTGACTAATGTTTTCTCCTCGTCATCTGTGAAAATGTTTCCTGGAGGTTCAGTTTTAAACTGTTTAAGCTTAGGGCACATAACTGGTATGTGTTTGGTATCACAGACCAAACTTATCATTTTACACCATTTTGCAATGTGACCAATTCTTAAACAAACAAAACAGCACTTGCTCTTACCTATAATTTTGCATTTTTCAACAATATTTATTCATTGTGCTTATAAAAAATCCCCAGAAAACTGGGGAACTTTGGCAAAAAAATGCATGCTGCAACAACTGATCTTACCTTTTGTGTTTACCAAACATGGAGCAGTGGTTGAGTTTGCTTCCATTGTAGCATGATCACATACCATCTTCAATTTACTGTCACTACTGCTACTTATGCTGAACCCATTCATTGTAATGCTGATTCGCTCTTCTGGTTCAACTTCTTTTCTAAGAAATTCCATTAAACTCATTGGCTTATTTTCACCTTGATGCCCAACTGTACTGCGTTGCCAGGCATGCAGTACATCTAAACAGGATTCCACTAAAAGGAATAGCATGGCAGCATACTTATTGGATACAACACCCAGAGTTTCAAGAGCCCTAAACTTTGTTTCTATTGATGATACAAGAACGACAGCTGGTAATTGTCAGATATGCTTTGTATGGTGAGATTTAGAAGTTTGCATATGTACACCTCAATCAACATGTCTTCACAACCAAACCTAGATCTCAGTGACTCTACAGCCTTGCCATAATTTTTTCCCATCAGTGGGAAACTTTCCACATCTTCTCGGGCTCCAGATCAAGGTACCATGGCTTGAATCAGATACTGAAACTTATCTCTGTCATCTAATTCAACATCTTCATTGATTTTAGAAAATTGGCTCCAGAACACCAATCATTCTGACAACTCCCCTCCATACTTCTTAAGTTCGACTTTCGGTAATCTATAATTACGTTTTGATGGTTCTTTAACGCCTGAGGTCAGCCTCATCTTTGCCAGCTGCTAAACTTAATTCAAACACACATTCATCAGGTGCTGAAAGTTCGGAAAGCTTTCCCTGCAGCCACTCTTAATAAATTTTAATAGAAACTAGGTCGACCCTACCTTCTGATGCTGCGGACAGCAGCTCTCTAGTGTCATTGTAAAGTTTCGTGAATGCAGATAGAATCACCGCTCGCTTTTTAAGAGTGCCAAAACTGCCCTGTCGTGGTCGCCATTTGTCAGAACTCGTCTACCCAAAGAAATAAGGTTGACATATATAATTTGCGTAACTTTAATAATACTAATACATTTAAAAGATACTGATAGTTAACTATATATTTTAAAGTTTTTCAAACAACAAAACCATAGGAAAAAACTTCCATGAATTTATACACACAGAGAATATGCTATTAGTAGTAGTAGTAGTATTTGGGACATTGGGGCCAAGGGATTGGGGAGTTGGAGCAAAGGAGCCACCAGGCCACCATGATATTACATCACTGTCCGCCATATTGGATGTCATTGACCCTAACCATGACCTTTGACCCATGACCTTGAGCTTGACCTCAATGACCTCTGACTCTGAAAACCCAGAAAAATTGTAAGAACATTATAAAATAATTAATACAGAAAAATTATTAAAAATCATTTTATAATTTAAAAATTGTCCAAAAAAAATCATTAAAAATTTTTAATTATAAAATCGTGTTAAAAATTTAAAAAAAATATTTTAAAAATTTCTTTTTACAAAATTTAATTTAAAAATTTTTTTATTAAAAAGTATTTTCCCATGGTGGCCAATATTCCTTAACATCTACCTGTTTCCCCCTCAAAATTTCCATTTTCCCCCCTTAAAATTTCCCTTAAAATTTTTATTTAAAAATTTTTTAAAAATTTATTTAAGAAACTTGAGTACATTACTAGATGTGCACCATCTTTGTCGGCGGCCATTTACCTTAAAAATTTCCCTTTTTCCCCTAAATAATTTTATTTAAATATCGTTTAAAAAACTTACATTTTCGGTGGCCCATTCCCCCCGCTTTACTACCCCTCACCCGCACCTTCAATTGCTCACCTCTGTTGACTCACCTATACTCATTCCGCCATATCGATCTTATTCGTTTGTCATTTGTTTATATGTTACTGGAGGTGGCCATATTTGTTTTTTCCTTCTTTATTTGTTTATATATATATAACTTTAGGTTATCATGTTGGGAGGCAGCTATCTTGCTAGGTTCAGTCCTCCATGTTTATTTTTGTCATTTGTTTTATAGTTTGTGGCTCACTTTCGTGCGACTACCAAATAAGTTTTTATATTTATCATATGTATGACCAAGTGACAGCCATATTTGTTTATGTCTTTAAGTATAGGTTGCACTGACATCACCCTCCATATTGGATTATATTCTCAACACATAATTTAATATCGACTATGCCACCTGCTATCGATCTGCCCTAAATGGTGACATTAACCATTCCTGCAAAGTATTTGAATTGTAATATTAAATTTTGATTAATAAATGCAAGTATTTTTATAAAATATTTCTTATTAAAAATATTTTTTATATATATAGTGGGCATCTTTTAAAAATAAAACACAGCATATCTTTTTTACAAAAAATTTATTTTACATATAATAAATTATACAGGTTTATTAATCTTCTTCGACATTCACCGATGCAGTTTGAAATTGAGTATACATATGCTATGCCAGCAGGTACTGACCATTTAAAATTGTTGTGTTCATGGCTACGTACATGTAGCTTTCGCTATTAAAAAATATTTTGACGTTTTCTTTTTGGCATGTGTAGAACTGCAAATGGCATCAGATGATTTTCATATTTTGTCTGCCTTCTGTGCAAGTATCTTGTCTGCCCAGTGTCTGGCTTGCAGATCCTTGTGCTTGGGAATAGGAAATGTCGTGCTGCTTGCACGCCAGATCCAGGGTGTTTATGCCCATCTCATTGCATGACACAGCCTTTCAGATATCTTGGTTCCTGGCCCGTAGAACCTGTATCCGGGAATGTGCAGCTCGAACGGTAAGTTGTTGATCAGCATATCGACGACCCTGCTTGCAACTACCGTCTTACCTATTTGAGACATCACGGTGAACTGAGCGATAAAAGTATAAATACCACCATTTTATACATTTTTGTCTCAGTATCATTCTAGATTCGGAACAGTATGGAAGCAATGATGCATATGCCATGTCGCTTCTGCAGTAATGCATTTTCTGCTTTGTGGAATTTACGACAAGAAATAACGACCTGCAAGGTGCACATTTCGAGTGTGACTTTTGGGTGCAAATTCTGCCAGAAGCAGTTTTCTCAGAGAGATGCTTTAAAGAGACATTATACGATTTATAGCCTTGGTTCTCCACCCCCACATTCACATCCACATCCACGTCCACTTCCACCTCCACATCCTCATCGACTTCCATCTCCACCTGCTCCAGAAGACTGAAGTGGTAACATTCGTATTATCAAGCAAGATGTTACTCTACCCTTATGTATTCATGCTGAAGATGAAGATATTTCTCACGAATCGTGGTATGGATGCCTATTTCCGAATACAGTGAGGTTCGTCATCGCTAACCATCAAATTACAGACAAACATACATCCTACTGAACCTACTGGAAGAAGAGGATGTTCTCTGGTTCGAGAACGTGTACTTATATTCAAAATCACTCCAGAAACCAAAATACTGGCGATCGACACGAGTATTGCATGCCGTGGAAGGTATCAGTTATTTCCCATGCAGTGATAACGAAGCCGTCGTATCACCGAACGAAGCACTGTAAAACTCGGCATTTGTCGTTGATGACATTGCCTGCGAGAAACAAACTTGTATTCAAGAATACTTTAGCTTGGGACGGCATGCGAACGTGGACTGTGAGCATGGTCAGACTTATTAGCACATACCCAAACAGATGCTTCGCGACAACGCAAACATGTTGGTGCTGTTTCACATGGACGACACGAATTTGTGGCACTATTACGACGATCATGTAAATACGGACATGACGCTATCAGATTAAAACATATGTGTGCTTTGTGCTTGAAAGAGAAATGCGGTTTTGACGATCGTAAAGGACTGGCCCCTATATAATCGAACGTACAGATGTGGGTTCGATCAGTTCATCGCCTACTGTCAAGAATGAGTTACAGCATATCGAAATTCGGGCAGAGTAGCCTCGAGATATGCCATCATAAAGTCGACAATGGCAATTGTCTCGTACAAGGAGATTTTGGAACTTGTTAGGCTGGTAGAAGAATAATTCTAAACATTGGCGAACCCGACCGATCTGGGGATGCTGCTACTAAACATTAACAAAACGCATTCTTTCGAAACTACCTGTCTGAACTCAGAGCGAAGATGGAACATGCGAAGACGAAGATTATCTGCTATATGGTGGCCATGGACGAGCATGTGAGGAGTGTTCAAAGGCAAATTATCAACCAATTTAATGTAGCATCTGCACAAAATGAAGAGTATCTGATAAACCTGGAAGGATTATGACACGTGCATTCGATACCTCGATTTCCAACCTCGCCACGAAAACAGATATTCAAATTACAGCAGAAAGAGTGAGAAATTTTTTTTATGTACGATGTCGGACATTGCCAGAGTACAACAGCGGGCGATTCAGTCTGTCCGCTAAAAGTATTTGCTCGCCAAGAGAGCTAAAATTACATGAGACCTTATAAATGAGGAAATTTCTAAGCGCATTAGTCGGTGTCTTGATGTACTCAAGGAGAGCGCTGGAGCAGTCATAGCCATTAAGGCTGAAATCATTTCAAAATATTTTTCAAATGATTTTTAATAAAAAATGTTTAGGTAAGTATTAACGGGAAAAAAAGGAAATTGTTAGGCAAAATGGCTGCCAAAGGAAGACTTTTAAGTAATTTTTTTTCTTCATAAAATCTTATAAAAATTAATTTTATAATTATCCTTTAATTTTTTTAAACTTTTTTCAAATTTTTTAATAATAATTTTTTCATAAATTCTTAACGAGTTTTTTAATTTTTTAAAATCAATTTGAATAAAAAATTTGTAATAAATTTTTTTATAAATTTTTTGGGGATTTTGTTTCATTTTTTGGTTTGTTGGGGTCAGCGGTAACTGGGGTCACATGTCAAAGGTCATGGTCAGGGTCAATGACATCCAAAATGGTGAACGATGACGAAATAACATGACGGCCGGGCGGCTCTTGTGCTCCTACTCCCCATTCTCTTGGTCATCAATGCCCCAAATCCTACTACTGCTATTCGCAATAGCTATAATACATAAAATTTGTTTCAAAATTTCATCCTTCTGATTTAATCAATAGGTAACTAAGCGATTATTTTATGTAATTATGATGGTTGTATTGGACTGTGCATATTGCCGACCCTGAGAGTAAATATAAATCACACACACACACACGTAAATCTCAGCAAGGCAGAAAAACGAAAAAAAACTTTTCCAGCACCACAGACAGATAATTAGGGGAAGCTGTTTCCTTGTCAATAAAATATTAATATGTTTATAATTGAAATGGCAAAAAGACGGGCGAACAGCTTATTATTACAAAATAGGACTGAAAATAAAAGCAAACCAAAAGGAAATACAATACGATGACGTAAAGGAAAACACCACACGTGTGAACAAAGTAGTACAAAAAACAATATCAGTGGACACGGCTGAACAATACAACTCGAAACACACACAATAGTAGGACAAAAACCACAATGAAACACAAGTCAAGAAAAGTATTCCTTTTCAGATTATAAAACCAAATAAATCAAAACTGTGAACAACACAGGAACCACATAAATAACTGGAGAAAATAATAGATAAAACAACAGAGAGAACACAGATAGATATAAAATTGTAGCAAAAAATGGCGATGGGCGCAGTCCAATAAAACCATCATTATATCATCATTAAATAAAATTCAAAGATAAAGTCGATTGTTTTGTTTCGATAGCCCTCACTAGTCAGAATTGAGAATAATCACGTGTAAGCGCTACATAGACAGCTAGTGGCATATTGAGCTCCGCACACATTGTATGAGAAGCACATACAATGAGACAACACTTGCGGCCTACAGAACTGCAGTTTCGCGAGGGTGCAAGTTACGTTAGTAGTAGGGGCGTGCCGGTTCTAACTCAAATGGTATGCCGCTTTTATTAATCGGATTGTCGATTTGATATCAAAAGGGTTAATCAATAATCCGATCTTAATCTGATAAAAATTGTAAATCCAATTTTAATCCGATCAAAGAAATTTCGTTAAACTTAATCTGATCTTAATCCGATTAATTTTTTGGGGGGATTTTGTGTGAATTGATAAGTGTATAATTTTGTGAAAAGGTGTACTAAGGCACTTTATTTATTTTTTCTTGTTTTTTTGTGGGGTGGGGAGCAGCTGTGGTATGTCCTCACCCTTGGATTTCTGGCATCGTACAGAGATGTGGTGTGTTGGGGAAGGGGTATATATGTGTTGAGTTTTGTGCAATAGTGTAATAAGTGTTTTTGGAGGGGATATTGCTCGTAGACGGTGTTAGGAGATAGGTGCCTCTGAAAGATAGCATTTATGTGGTGTATGTTACGATTATTCCAAATGAATGACTTATAGCATGTATTTCTGGGAACTGAAATATAGCCCATCTGATAATATATGCATTTCGAAATTTATTAAATGACAAACGAATACAAGTATGTGAATAACCTGGTCTCATAAAGAAACAAGGGCTAACTCACTAAACGATCACAACTACATGAGTCTCGAGGTGTCATAAAATATTATTTAATGAGCTACAACAAAGCAAAAATGTCTCTATGAATATATAAACTAAACGGCAGTCTTCCTAAAGACAACAACAATGTACAAAATACACTACTTGATGACTCAGAGTTGTACATGTACCTTAAATTATTTTAAAACATGTTCGCCTATGAGGCTGGTGAATGAATGATGCCAGTATAGCATTTGCAGACTCCTGTAAGCTGTTACGAGCACCACTTGGCAGGCTACCTATCGCAATAAATGCTTAGCGAATCCCATAGTTAACGCTCATAGAGGAACTTCTGAAATGGAATCCAAGTGTTAAACCAAGATTATTAAAAATTAAATTAATTTACTAACCCGTGTAAAAAAAGTGTAAAAAAATTGCAGTTAACGGTAAGTGATTTTAATATATGTCCATTTGCTCAGGAGAACACCCCTCCAGCACTGACTTGGATGTAACCTTTGCATCGACTAATAAGCTGAACGAAGTTGAGGCCCAGGGATAACCCAGGATACCTCAAATATACAATTTCAAAATAATACTTAAAAAACCAAAGTATGTTTACAAATAAAAGTTAGATAAGGAAAGAGATTTATAGTGTGCATAAATGTTGTCAATGAAATCGATTTTAGATCTGGCTTATTTTACAACTAACACAAAAAGTTTATATCTCCCAACCTGGCCACCTAATATTAATCATGGCCAATAACATGTATTTTAAGGTAAATATTACTTATTTCAGTTGCACTCTATATTATTAAAAATTGTAAATTCACAACTATTTCAAAATTAAACTGAGAACAAGCTCTGGTTTCTAAGCCCTGGCAGAGGGCAATTAATCTTCCCGAACAGCCCATTTCCAAGACGGTGGGCAAACAAAACCATGAATGAAGTTATTCCATCAGCCCAAAAACGGTACAGAACTGACAACATAGAAAGTATCATTTTAAGGAAAGTTTTAATTGTTTCTTAACAAGAAAAATTAAGTTTTCCCCTCTCATATTTACTATTAAATATCTTATTTATTAAGTTGTGCAGAAATACATAAACTGCTCATTTTATCAATAGAAATCCTGACTGTATCTGAAAAACTAGAGCACCCAAATGATGTTCCTACATCTCCTGAAGGGTTTTACATTTCTTTATAACCAGTGATCAAACTGAATACCTGACCTGTCATCTTGGGAAGACTTCCCACGCAGCCAAGCATTCAACCCCGATGCCAGGATTTACCATCGCTTAAATACAGAATACGAGCATTGTCTGGATATGGGGTAGCTACAATCATCTGTCAATAGCGAGCCACTGTCGCAAAATTCATCCTCCTAAATAAGCCCTATAGAGATTACCATAATTCACAAATGTTTAAGAACAATCCAGTGAAATTATCTCTGATGTCACCTCCGTTATATGCACGTCTTCTCCACAGCACTATGGGGAAATAACACTCCTGAACTCTGATGGCGGCGACTTCAACTCCAGCCATGTGAGCTGCGCTCGACAATCTCTCACGGACTGTGACGTGTCACACTGCCACTCCACCAAGAAACATTAATTTGTGCGGTATTTACATTACTATGGGCCGTAAATCCACAAATGTGGCCTTCATCATATAAACATAAGTGTTTATGGATGTTAAGTGTAAGTTTATAACATTATTTGTCCATAGTTTGTAGTTTGTTCCAACACATGTCTTCCGTTAAATACTTTTCCTGAGCAGACAGGCGAAAATGGTGTTACATAGAAAATGGACCGAATGCAGAGAGACAACTGTACCCAAATTTATAAGCATACTTCTCTCTTCCACCCCCTCCCCCTTGAAGATCACAGCCGCTGTTGAAGAAGAGGGTCCCATTAGATCCAATAGGTGGCCAGCCCCGAAGTCACTAGGCTCTCCCCTTCTTCAAAACATCATCTCGTATGGACCGCTGCAGCAGGATCCAGCTCCAAACATCTTCATCCAAGGATCACCACCGGAACAAAAATATAAATCCTGGTGTCATACATATGTTCCAAATCGAGATGAATATTATAATTGATGTCGACATCCTATATTTGTTCAATATCGAAGCATGACACTCCTCAGCCATAAAATTTATGGCCCAAACATGGCTACCTCGAAAATCAGACATTCTTGGCTCAAGGGGGAAGCACTAATAAGGGAGCCTATATAAAAGCAGGTAACTATTCCTGCACATCACAATTAAAAACCTAGTACAGAACCCTAGCCTAACCCTTAATGTCTAAACAATTAAATTGAGATATATACAAATAAAATGAAGATGAATAGTCAGATAGCCTGGTTCCGAGGGAAACCTCCCACAAGGAACAACAAAAAAGACAAATCCAACAACAATGAAACCCTCTTTACATTAAGACATTAACACCCCTATCATATAAGTCTTATCCTAAAGTCAGTGGTAATAGCAGTTTAGCTACCTCATTGTCAACATTCTTCATCTGCTGCACTGTGAATTAAAAACATGTCAGATGCACTTACCACCTTGCCAACCAACCCATAAGTTTGTTGGTAGATAAAACCCAACTTAGTGCTTGGTTATCTGTGTGGAGTGTAAATTCTGCGTGTTCTAAATAGTCCTTATATTTTTCCATCCTGGAATTGGCTACAAACTCTTCTTTCTCATAAGCGGACTATCATTGTTTGGTTGGACTTAACAACCTACTTGCATATAAGACCGGTACCAGACTATTTTCCTTTTCCCTGGCATAACACTGCACCTAGTGCCTTTGCACTCGCATCAACCTGCAAGATGAATCTTTGGTTAACCCATGGTAACTGCAGAACATGAGTTGTAAATAATTTTTCCTTAAGAGTGGAAAATGCCTTATTCTGAGCTTCCCCCAAAACGAACTACGCATCCTTCCATTTTAAATCATTTAGAGGCTCGGCGAGCTGGGCAAAATCTGATATGAATTTCGAATAAAACCCGACCAACCCCAGAAACCGATGCACATCACAAAGATTTCTGGGAACGGGAAAGTTTACCACTGGGTGTTTTTTCTCAGTGTCCATAGGTAGGTTACTGTCTGAAATTACCAAAACCAAGGTACCTGACATTGGTATTCGCCCATGTTATTTATTCAGGGTTTACAATCAGACCCGAGTCCCTTAAGGCCTCAAGGAAGAGTCTAAGATGACTTAAGTAATCTCCAAAAGTTTTACTGTAAAGACAAACATCCTGAATATACATAAAAAAAAGCCATACTGATATTTACCCAACACTTGGAACAAGACTCTAGACATAGCTTGCAGACCGTACTCAACTCCCATGAGAAGACGTTTCCATTGATACTGACCCCAGGGGTTCACGAAGGCCAAAACCCACCACGAATCTGGGTGAAGTTCACACTGTAAAAAGGCTGAGTTAAGATCAAAAACAGAACAATAACATACCTCTCCTACATGCTGGAAAACTGATTCTATGATTAGAAGTGCATAAGGATCCACATAGCTTTGTTTAGCGACCTTCTGGTAGCCACAAATTACTCGGCACACCCCCGGTGTTTTCTTTGTAAGTAAAAAGGCCAGACTGGAAATGTATTACTATTGGACAACTCTACAATCTCGGCACCTTGAAGATCTTGAATAATTTTCCTAAATGTATTTTATTTTGGTGGAGCTACGCAATAATGGATGGAAGACACTGGTTCATTCATTTTAAGATATAAAATTATGTGTTGCTTTATCATATGACTCAATTTTTTGGGCCATAACATCCACAGGTTATGGCTACAAAAAGAAAAAACTGGTTGTTTTCAAGCTACATCTAACATGGATGAAGTTTTTCCTAGAAAATCCACCCCAAGCATTAGGTCATGACTTAGTCCCGCCAATATCCTGAAAGGAACCTTCCAAATGAAATTAGGAATTTTCCTTTTGAAAACTACTACTCCTGTGGAATTTATAACTCCTATGTTAGTCATAGAAAACCACAATTCTTCTCACATATGAACCTTGTAAAGTCCCTTAGGCAAATTCCTTAACAGAAAATTACTAAAGTCTTGATTGATCAATAAACAAACACCCCAGAATTAAATAAGGGGGCAACCATAACCCCATCTGTTATTACTATATGAACATACATGAGACCAAATTTCCTTTCAAAACTCATTAGGAGTATCGATGGCTCACCTACTATATTATTATTATTCAACGGTTAATATGCCTTCAGGTGCCCCTTCCGCTGGCATTTAAAACAAACATACTCCTTATATCTAACTGAATCCGGGTATTACAACAGATCCCAAAGATGGTTTACTCAACGAAGGTGGTGTTTGGGAATACCATGTTAGCATGGGCCTCTTAGACTGCCCCTCATTCGAAGAGGCTACTGCTAACATGGGGTGTCTGTGAAAACAGTCTTTGGCCAAATGATTTTGTTTGCCACAAATAAAGCATCCCTTCATGCCTTTCCCTGGCACATTTTCCTCTGCTGAGTACTTTTGTCTCCTGGGAGTCTATTCCACCCATACAATCCCTAAAGGTTTTTTCCGCTTTTGATACAAGAATTACTAATTCATTTATGTCTTAGATTTTGTGGCAAAACAAAAAATAGCGATTATTGCGATGATGAAGATTCTGGAAAACTACATCATTAAAATATTCCTCATCACAAGGTTATCTCAATATTTCCACTAACCCAAAGATATACTTTACAAACTCTAGAATAGTTTGGTTTTGCATCTGTTTGCATTCCATTAAGCTCAATCGAAATTTAATAAGGACTACCTCATTAGAAATTTCCTTAAAACAGGCTGAACTTAACTTTGAAATATCCCAAACCCCTTCCCTCGCATGACTAAATATAGGTTAAAAACTTTCAGGCACTTTAAAAAGAGCTACTCCATAGACTACACTTCTCTTACATACTTGCAAACTTATTACTGACTGGAGTTTCTAAAAAAAAAAACTAACAAAAGCTTCGAAATTTAACTGGGACAAAAGAGGTATTTTGGAAGTCAGCTTTAATGGCACATTTTGCAATAATTTAAATAATGGAGTCGGCTCATCAACAGATACAGAAGCAGATGCTGAATTCCCCTCACCGACGTCATTATCACACTTTTTCGCCAAATCCCTAAGTTTTTCCTGCAGGGAATCCATCAACTCCCCTTCCTCCCTGGCGACTCCAAACTTCCATTAACACGGTGATGATGGTTTTTTTTTCGTCAGACATTGTATCCAACTGGTCGCCATGATTAACAGAACAAATTTCAAAAATGTTAGACAAAAGCAACTAAAAGTTCTTTTAAACATGACCACTGAGCAAAGGGTATGTATTGGCTCATAACTATATAAACTAACTTTCTATGATCACCACTTACCATTAAGCTCTGTCGGAAACTCAATCCTAAGCAGAGTGCGCTGGCTTACACGAGGCCCAAGGATAACCCAGATCACCTCAAATTTAAAATTTAAAAAAAATACTTAAAAAAACAAAGTATGTTTAGAAGCAAAGTTACATAAGTATCGAGATATAGAGAATGCATAAATGTGGTCAATGATGCAGAAAATATACTATCAAAAAACTGCATAAAATTGCACAAGGCTAATCTACACTACTAAATAGAAATATAAGTAAATTAAATGCTGACTTAATATAGCAAGATTATTTTCTTTTGGAAAAACACTCCAAAGAACCAAATGATCTCAACAAAATTTAGTTTACAATTTTTAAGAAAACTTGAAATTCTCACAAAATACTGGACTCTTTCAATCATTTATTTTCTTTGGTTTTCTCACCAAAATTGATTAAAACATTCACCATAATACCCCTATAGTAAAACCTAAGTTTTGAGCCAAAAGGGTATTCAGTGTACAATTACACATGCACACGCCTGTGCGTTCCATTGATTACTTCAGGATTCTGGTGAAAACTTTTTTTTAATGGGTGTCTTATCATGTATTTTCATCCTTAAATTTTCGCCTGGCCAACTTTGATAGCCACTTACAATTGTAGCTCTGGCTTCTTTTACAACAAAGACAAAAGTTTGTATCTCCCAACCTGGCCACCTAACATTTTTCATGGCCGTCAACAGGTTTTTTAAGGTAAATATTGATTATTTCAATTGTACTCCTTATTATTCAAAAATGTAAATCCACACCTATTTAAAAAAAAAAAACTGAAAAAAAAATCTCTGGTTTCTAAGCCCTGGCAGAGGGCAATTAATCTTCCCGAACAACCCGTTTCCAAAATGGTGAGCAAACAAAACCATGAATGAAGTTATTACATCAGCCCAAAAAAGGCGCAGAACTTACAACATATACAAAGTATAATCTTCAGAAAAATTTGAATAATTTTTTTAACAAGAAAAATTAAGGTTCCCCCTCTCATATTCACTAATAAATATCTTATTTGAATTTAAGAAGTTATTCCTTATTAAATTGTGCCGAAATACATAAACTGCTCATTTTATTAATAAAAATCCTGACTGTAACTGAAAAATTAGAGCATCATAATGACGTTCCTACATCTCCTGAAGAGTTTAACATTTCTTTATAACCCGTGATCAAACTGAATACCTGACTTGTCATCTAGGGGAGACTTCCCTCGTAGCCAAGCTCTGACCCCGATGCCAGGATTTACCATCGCTTAAATACAACATTAGAGTATTGCCTTGCTATGGAAGTAGCTACAATCATCCACCAATAGCGAGCCACTGTACAAATTCATTCTCCCAACTAAGCCCTGTAGGGGTTACCATAATTCACTAATGTTTAAGAACAACCCAGTGAAATTATCTCTGATGTCAGCTCCGTTATATTCAAACTAGCCATTCATAATTGTGCACGCTATGCACGTCTTTTCCGCCGCACTCCGGGAAAGGAACTCTGGTGAACGCTGGTTTCAGCAGCTTCAACTCCAACTAGGTGGTCAGCGCCCACCAAACTCTCCACCACCAAACAACATTAATTTGTGCTGTATTTACGCTACTACGAGCCGTAAATCCACAAACGAGGGCTTCCATCATATAAACGTAAGTGTTTTTGTGTGTTAAATGTAAGTTTGTAGCATTATCTGTCCATATTCTGTAGTTTGTTGCAACAAACATCTTCCGATCAATACTTTTCCTGCAGCAGGCAGGTTAAAATGGTGAAATGCATAAAATGGGCCGGGGGCGGAGAGAAAACTGTACGCGAATTTATAAGCATACTTATAAATCTATAAGCAAACGGGCGGGACGGGAGTTTTGTGAAATTAAATACAAAGGATAGTTTATCAAGCTAATTCCCGTGTGAACATGAAGGTTGGAAATGGAAACAATGCGTGTGCAGCTTCTTATTATGTAGCGAGTATCGTGTAAGCGAAGATTATCAACACAGCACGTTCGCACCTGTGTGTCGCATTTCACGGTGATAACGAAGTAATGCAGTTGTCTTCAGCATCAATGATGACAATTTAAGACATACATGTCTTTCTCCATGCCTTCCCTTAGAAAAGTGCCGCTCTAGGCCCGGGCCTAGTCGGCCTAATGGAAAATCCGGCCCTGTATAAACACAGTCAGTGGTATTTGTAACTTACGTCTACGTATGTCCGATAGAACTAAGTTTTTACATAAAATAGATTCCTTATAGGATAATAAACACTTTGAGTTGTAACATAAAACATGTAAAAACGTAGAAAAACTGAAAATCGATAGGCACAGACGCCATTGCGAAAAAGTTTATATCTGGTAGGTGGTAGCCCTGCGCATGGCGCTGAAAGTTTATTGCTGTCGTGATACACTGTATTTGCACGTGTAAGACACCCACGCAGGAGTGTGAAATTTGTTGAAGCACACGGAATATTGCGAAAACACTATTATTAAGTGGCACTGTCTTTGTAGTAAAGTTCGTAGCACTGTAACTTTTTCTTAAGTGTCTTTCACTCGTACGTGATTGCGGCGAGAGAGATATAGGGCACTCTACAATAATGGTTAAGTTGAATTAATATTTTTACCTGGCGAGAATTATAGTATGATGCACTAAGTCGATATTAACAACAAATAAAATATATATAACTTATTATGAAAAATAACTGAAAATACATTTTAGGTTGAGAATAGCAATCTTAACCTATACACTATAACATATGTACAAACATCTTACTTGCTAGTGGTAGTTTTCATAGATATTTTTATTGAACATCATACATTGAAGAACAAAAGAAAATCGGCAGATATGGGAAAGGGAAAAGGAAGGGGTGGAGTATTCCTCTAAAACTAGCTTACAACCTAGAAATAAAATTCTATATGTGAGAGAGAACTTGTGAAGTTCGGGATATGAATAAGGTAAGTTCACCATACACAAACGATCTCGTCACACAATGTGATCGAGAAGTTTTTACTTGTAATACCAACATGTGATAATATCACTTGCAAGTGCAGTTCCCTAGAATAGTCATGTGTGTATTTGTGTGTGTTTTTAGTTTAATTTTTCCTCTTGGGGAATGCCATGTGGCTTATAATAGGATAAAATATTATATATAATATTTTATCCTATTATATATATATATATATATATATAACTTTACGCCTAAGTTACACGCACAGTAAAAATAAAATGTAAATCCTCTCAATACGGAGTAAAAGCAAGTAAACCTAATTGTCCATTAGGACATCAAAAAAAATAAAAACCTTACTGAAAAGTACTATTTACTGAGTTGCTACTGCTCTAAGGCAGGGATAGAATTTCAAAATCGCAATGGTAATAATACGATGCATAATTGGTTAAGTATTTGCAAACAACTTAATCTAACAGTTACTGTAAATGTAAGGTATACTGAATTAAACAATAATAAATACCCGTAGGCCTATGTAACAAGTACTTGTTACCTAACACACATAGTGCCAGGAGGCATGCTATCTGGACTCTCAATCATATATATATATATAAGTAAATAGAGACACTTGGTCACTGATAATAACTTGATATCAGCCCCTAAGTACTCATTTTCATTAGTGAATGGTTAAAATAAGAAAATCATAGTTCAACCAGGAGTGGTTACCTCATTCACTACCATAAAATATGTCACTGACACTGAAATCCTTGTAAAAGTGTAAAAGCAGTTAGAACTGCATTAACTCTAACATATAGTCATATTAATGCATCGTGTGCAAAATGTAAATGCAGCTGAAGTTTGGTAATAGTAAAAAAATGTATACCTAAGCTCAATTACTGTAATGTTACTTATAATGCCAGGAGGCAGAACACCTTATCTACAGAATGGCCTGAATTAGAACTGAGAAACTGCTGGTCAATATAGGACTCACATAAATTCAAATATAAGCAAAGACTTACGAATGGGGATTACACAGCCTGTCTAAGATATAGGAATGTGCAAAATTAAGCTGAATGGAATCACTCTATATCATGTAATGTTTTTTAATTCTCGGGTGACGTCGCGGAGGCTCCTTAGGCCTTATGTGGAATCTACCTGAAAATCGCTGAGGAAAAAAATAGAAACAGTACACACAAGGGAGAATGTGAAGACCGCAGTAAAAAAAAAAAAAAATAGGACAAGATATAACTGAATAGCATTATTGGGGTATAAAAAGACATAGGCAAGTTAAGTGAGCCTGCTATAAGTCTTGCTAAATGACTCGTAAAAATTGAACAATAAGTCCAGACCTAGTTGTAATTACGTGGAAGCATAGTTAAATAAATGCTGTAAAAAAGGTAGCTTTAACATTATGTAAAAGGGGTGTTAAATATACTTAAATGCAGAAAAAGTTACATGATAACAGAGTTGAATACGAACCATACATCAGGTAGCCTAATATCAAAATAAACAAATAGGCCCACACAGAGTACTGTTGTTGCCAAGACTCGTGATGGCCCGGAGCGCGGGGGTGGCGAAGGCCCATGTCAAATGGCGGGGAGGAGGGGGGGGGGGTTAGGAGTTTAGGAAGAAAAAAGCCACGCCTTCGTGCCTTACTACGTGCCATTCACAACACATTGTCCCTCGTTCCACGCAGTAGTGACGGACTGTGAACAATGGCGAGTAGCACGTGGCCCAAGACGTATAAACAAGTTATATCCAGCAAGGAAAGAGAAGTCATCAGGAGTGCTGTAGAAGCTTGTGATGAAGAGGCAAGGAATTAATATTTATTGCTTCCTATCAACAAAGCTACAGAGAGAGAGAGAGAGAGAGAGAGAGAGAGAGAGAGAGAGAGAGAGAGCTGCAAAGTACATGGGAGTAAGTACGGCGTCTATCGAGAGAATTCGCAAACAAAGCAGGGAGAGACTTGGCGAGTCTCAAACAACTCCAGGAAAGCGAAGGCAAGAACACAATGCTTACACTGTTCACCGTATCTTCTATTAAGGGTTCCGGCTATCTGCAATTATTTTGTGCAATCGAGTCCTCAAAACTGGTGGACTCTTGCTCACTCCTCAATATCTTCGTCACCTGTACCCACAGGGCGCTCAACTTGCATGCTGTCTCTCTGCCGGCGACTCGCTTACACATGATTTCCAGCAGTGAACCAATTTATATTTTAAAGGCACACTAATAAGAAAGGAGTACGATATGTTTCTCAAAACAACTCTTAAGATTTCGAATAAAAAATCTGTGGCTGAAACTGTTTCTGAAAGCACCCGTTTTAGCCATTCTTACACCAAAAAATAATTCTTGGAGTTTGAATGAAAACATGGCGTTTGGACGCCATTACAAAATATACAACTGTTCTGGAATCATGTATTTTGTATCAAGCGCTTCTAATACACTTAATGCACCAGCCAGTCGGGGCCATTATTACATCTGCAATGTGATGCATTTGTGTTAATTTTTACTCACTTAATTTTCTTGACTGAACTGGTATGCTTTTAAAATGTTGCACCGATAGTAAATAGTCATCCGCGAATTTTCAGTAATATACAAGTATTATTTTCAGTCAAATATATCATTCGACAGATTTTATTTAAATATTGTAAATTTGGCGCAGTAGCGTGGCTACAAGGAAAAGGGGTCACTTGCGACGAAACAATGAGAAAAGCTACTCTCATTGAATTGCTTGAAAAACTTCGACCAAGAGAGAAAATATTCGCTGTTGACAGGGTATTTAAGCAACATGGCCATACTGTACCTAGATTGCCCACTTATATGTGCGATTTCATTGCCATAGAACTTACTAGTCTGGGTTACGATTAAAAGTCATATCAGAGCTCACAACACGACTGGAGATTTATCACTGCAAGTCTTACAGATGCTAACAACAGAAGCCGTAGAAGCAGTAACAAAGGAAGACTGGGTGGGATATTGCAGACACGTTGAAGAAATTGAAGAAGAGTATTGGATGAACGAGCGCCTCATTGAGTTAACAGTAGATGAATTCTTAATCAAACTGGACAGTGGCAGTGATGACACAGATGATGAAAGCGAAAAAAATTCACACCATGACAGTTGCAGTGAGAGAGAACATTTTAGTGAATGTGATAGCGACATCTCTTGCTTAGCTCAGCCATTGTAAATATTGAAATTAGATTCTATCTTACTGATACATATAATCTACAGTGTCATTAATTTGTTTTGCTTAATCACGTTTTAATTAGTGAGCTAGGAATAGTTTTACTTTTCCCTAAGCTTCCTCAACAACAGTTAATAAACATTGTTAACAAAGCTATGATTAGACATATCCGTAATATGTGTTATCAGTTTGTAAAATTTCTATCCACTTTTATTTGTACTGATACTATTACATACGCTATTTTATTTTATTTTTACTTATACTATTACATGTATTATTTTTATTTTATTTTTAGTTATACTGTTACATACATTTTTTTCTTTTATTTTTAATTATACTATTATTTACATTATTTTTCTTTTATTTGTACTTGTACTATTGGATAAATCCTTTTTTACCGAAGCAACTGGAATCATGAATGTTACGTGCTGTCATTTCATCAATTAATAGTTTTAATTCTAAATACTTGTAGATAAGTAAATTTAAGCTGTACATTTCAGTATATTTTCCCTTATTTTGACTTTTTGTTCCCCACGCCATGATTTTGGTATCACTGGTTATTCTCATAGTCACTGTGTACCGTAACATTATATGCTCACATTTTGTTCAGTAATAATTGGTTACAACTGAATACTTGTACCTCAGTATTTTTCAGTTATGCTTGTTTGTCACATCATAGCCTTGGGTCGTTTATTGTTAAGTATTATTATCATATCCTAAAAATATACTATCAAACTGTCTCAATTGTAAATTACTTTGGTGGTTCTTAACTGGTTATGTCACTGCAATTTCTAAATTTTGTGTTTTGGAGCCTAATGATTTCTTTATTTTAAGTCATCGTCCTTTGTCTATTCAATCTAAGGTGAGTAATTTCCAAGATTCCGAGTATAATACTTGTAAATTAGTGTTGTTAACTATTCATGTTATTAAATTTTTCCATTTTTTTTAATTCTGGAAGCTGTTTCTTGACAAAAAGTATTAGTTCACAAATGTTATCACAGCATGTTGACGGCCGCGGTTGAGGCAGTGCCAAAGCGTTCGCCTGCCAACACTGTGATGCGGGTTCGGTTACTGGCTATGTGAACCGGGATTTTTGCATGTGGCAGTCGTGGTTGGTGGGTTATCTCGGGGGTCTCCTGTTTCCCCCAACAATGCGTTCAGGTACTGCTCCATGTCCGTCTCAATTCATCCACACCACATTGGCTCTGAAGACCTCTTATGCTGAGACTCATCCAAACACATCGGTCAATAAATTAATCATTGTGTTTCATAGATAATACTTTATAGTCAGTTCGTTCACATTGCCAATTAGCTTGTACATATATTTAAGATAGAATTGCATTGGCTTTTGTATTTGTGTATTAAAATGTATGCATATTTGCTGTACTTCAGTGGTAGAAAAGGCAAACATTTAACCAACTGCGCCAGTAAAAATAAAGACAAAATAAACAAGTTACATGCAGTAAGATTGCTTGAAACTTTAACTCAGATTTTGGAAACATAAAATTTTTAATTATATGTAGACTATTTTTAATTCCACTTTTCGGGAATATTCTACTAACTCAGACGAACAAATAAGTTAACTAACTTATTAACGACTATAGATTGTATCATCAACCCCTGTAAACCATATGTTCGCATATTTGTCTCGCTTACTGGTTTTTAATCTTAATGCGTAGTTTAAATAAAATGATGCAATTACAGTGAAACTGATTTATTTATGTCAAATTACTTTTTGTTGGTAGCACTTGATACTAAATAAAATATTTTGCCAAACTAAGCAAAAATATGACATTAATTTCTAGTACTGATCATGATATTACTAATATCCCCACTCACCTTTGTAATAATTTCGTATTCATGCCAATACAATTTTTAAAGATGTGTAGCTGAAAAAATTAATACATCAATGTTTTGCATGGGACTTAAACCCAGAACCTCTAGTGCCGTCGCTGG
Organism: Dryococelus australis; assembly: GCA_029891345.1. Taxonomy (NCBI): domain Eukaryota; kingdom Metazoa; phylum Arthropoda; class Insecta; order Phasmatodea; family Phasmatidae; genus Dryococelus; species Dryococelus australis. The sequence continues at coordinate 208,728,936 of CM056993.1, read as the reverse complement.
CGTGCAACAAACTATGCTGCAAAACAAAAATGTCTGTGATAGACGCGTTGATGTAACTTTCAAATTCTCCTGTTTAAAGTGGTCATTAGAATGTTTGCAGGATGCGTAGTACGTCGTTAAACAGTACACTTTGCGGTCGAAGGGAGGGACGCGACAGAACAAACCTATTGGTGATCGAGGGGCGCGGGAGGTGAACTAGGACTAGGGGGTCCAGCTCCACAGCTCCTAGAGGGTGGGAGGGAATGAATGTGTCAAGAGATGAGTTTATAAATAACACCATGGTATTGGGAGGGGGGTTTGGTCAACACAAACTGGTGGGGGAAAATAGTAGTGACAGTGAAAGGGGCGGTAGGCGTGCAATGGTACTTGCATGATTTGAACAACTGACTGGCATCAGTCAACCAAATGGTAACAGTGATGCATTTGGCATTGTCGCCGATGAGAGAATCGGGCAGGATGAATACAACATCCTGGGAGGGGTTGGTGGAGGGTGAAATCGCCTTAACAGTTTCTGTTGTGTGGTCGATTGGGATGAGAGGGGAATGCGGTTAAAATATGCAGGTATGATTGTTGAATTGACAAGGGACAGACTTGACGTAATAAATACGCCATTGAGAATGAATATCGATTAGAGGCACTTCCAATTTAATTACTAAATGCTGCTCTGAAAATGAACACTCAGTGAATTCAAGAGAATAACACTTGTATAGTTCCTTAGTGATGATACTGAGCATAAGATTGATTTTGCGAAGATGTTCTTGCAACGCCATGAGATCGTGACTAAGTTACGTTTTGTTTACTGCTGCTAGAGGCAGTTTATGTAGTTGGCATGAATGGATGAATGATTCAGTGGAATGTTCGATGATTAGGATGTTGATGAGGTGTAACACACTTGTCACAAGAAATTGGACTTGTGTTTCCAAAGTGTGAACCGTGCTAAATGCGGTTTGTTGGGACTTAACTATTTTAGATATGCTATTTATAATCTTTGATAGGGAGTTTATTTTGCTTTCGACTCTGTGGGCGATATCATTAACAATATTAAAAGAAACATGCAATGCCTGGTGTGTATTGTGGACCAAGTGGAAGTCACCGAGCATTTGCCAAATGTAATATAGGGAATATCGAGGTTCTAAATGATTCTTAATTCAAGCATAATGAAGGTGTCCTTTGAAAAGACTTTGGGATACCTAATTTATACATTATGCAAAATCAAATCTGTGGTCCTTCTCCAATCATGATGGACCTCACTTGTCAAATGTGTCACCAAAATTAAAACTTAAAGAGCTTTTATTATAGTTGCAAAACAAGGCAATATGATATATTAAAATTATTTTTAGTTAAAAAAATTTAGGTCGACCGCAACTATTATGGAAATGTAGAACACTTATCATCCCTATTATCATATTATACCAATTAGCCACCCTCTGTGTGTGCGTCAATAGAGAAGCAAACTATCATGTGACATGGAAATGTAAGTATTAATATTACCTTCAATAAATAATGAAACAGGAAGTAACTGTTTCCAATGAAATATAAAATGATGGCTGTGCACATGGAGATATAAATTATACAAACATGTGAAAGATGAGAAAATGAGAAGGGTTCACATAATTGGGTAATATGGTAAAACAACTTTTTTCTTACACTCTAACACATGAATACAATACGGAACAAGGGAAACTGCACTCATGGCTTATCCTCACCAAGGTCAGAAATGGCAAGTTCACTCTTGTAACACTGCCAAGGGACATTACTGTGTCGCAAGTACGAACACCACAGTAAAAAGGTTCACATGCCCCCCTTGCCTGAAGCTCCTTCAAGGCCAGCAGGGCAAAAAAAAAATGGGGAGAATTGCTGGCGGGATCCTCCTCCCGCCCATAGGACCGGAATTCCGCGTCGCATGCGAAACAAACGGGGTTTCAAAGGGCTGACCTATGGGGAAAGTATCCATTCTATAGGGACAAAACAGTTAGCTGTGGCGATCCCTTTCCTTTCAGGGTTCATTCCATCCTTGTTCATGGCTTTCTCGAGGGCAGCGTGTCATTGAGTTGAACTGTGGGGCTGGGGAATTAGTTTAACTTATATATTACACACTCCTGAACTTATGATCATATTATACCAATATAATATTTAATGTCACGGCACTATGTATACCTGTAGTTTGTGTTTTAAAATTTGCAGTGGAAAAATTTTCTATCTGCAACATGGATTATTTAAAAATCTGGCACTTCATTAAAACCGTGTATAATTATTGAACACTGATAACTGACTCTTACAAAGAAATTAACATTGAACTTTATTAACTTTCCATATGGGAATTAAATTACGACCGGCACACACAGAATTATAATTATGTAATATAAGGTACTTGGAGAAATATTGATAAATCTTATATATATATATATATATATATATATATATATATATATCAATCTATAAAGAATATTGGTAATTTGTAAATGCAATTACTTAAACTGGAAGTTACTTGTAACTTAATATAGAAATGTAAATTATTATAACATGATAAATTAATTTAAGCATGGTGTTGCAGTACTACTAGTGTTCAGCTGACTTGGTGAAAGAGTTGTAGCGCGCTTGTTTTCGTGCGCCAGATAGAGGAGCGACTTTTTAACAAGTGTCACGATAGGGGAAGGTAGTGGTGAGGCAGGTCCTGGAATGTTGCGCATGTGCACCAGAAAGAGGCCGTAGGGGCTTGCTGTGTACATGAGGCCTTAATATGCTTCAGCGTATGCACTCGTGTATTGGTCATCTTTTTCTTTTTACGTGCGATATGCATTGCAGTATAATACTCTGTTACCACAAAACTAATTTTGTTTCCCCATTTTCTCATAGTGAACCAACATCGCTGCTATCACATATCAATGTATACCATACTACAAAAGTTTTGTCATTAAAGCCTTACTTATTTAATTTATTAAAATTTAAAATATATTATGATTCGGTTTTCTTGTATTGCACTTCTCTGTTGACGTTGTGCGCAAACACAATACTTTATCTTAGGAATACTTATCAAATCACCTAGATAGTTCATTCTATTTAATCTATCTAATCAATATTCTACTTCATTATCCCGGACTTGTTGGCAAAATAAAACAAAACTAATCAATGCCAATAGAGTTCCCAATGTAATACTTTATTCTATTATCTTAATGTACTCGGCCAACTCGCACTTACTTTATGTTATAGTTTCCTTACCTGAGACATACTTCTTGCTGTTATATATATTTAGAAATAATACTTGATGTTTTCCTTAATTGTCTAAGTGGCATTTGGAATTTTATTTACATTTCTAAGTTCATTAATATCATTACATTATTTCCTTAAGTTACTGCTATTGATATGCACTCTGCAATAATGTACTTAATTCCTCAGTTTATTCAAATACTCATTCAAACTACTTCTACACTAGATCAATCATTTTAATTAAATCTATTTAATACTTGTACAAATAGGTCCCCACGAACTACTCAAATAACCAATAATTTACACTAGCATAACTTACTTTCTATATTAGTATACTATATTTAAATGTGGGGCCAATTGTACCGCTCTCTTGGTAAATTGCTTATGACTGTTAATAAAACATTTATGCACCTTACAGTGAAAATCCCCTACATCCATTGTGTTCTTAAACTACCCGAAATTATTCATAGAGACAGTGTTTTGGGGTGCGGGGTTGCAATGTCGGTTCGATTCCTCCGACATGCTTTCCGCATTTCTGCGCTCGGGCGCGAAACAATTAATGTCGGGATTTAACCAATAAGGACGTAATGTGATGTGCTCATTGCGATATGTTAGCGGCAATGTGTGTAATCATGTATTTGGTGCCGAGCACTTTTGTGTAAACTTAAAATTAAACAAACTACAAGAAGGAAGAAGAGAACACACTCCGATAGAACACAATACAAGGAAGTGGTTTAAGCGAAAAGAAGAAATAGTTGTTCAGAATGCATTAAGAGTGGTAAAATTTACAGGACCCTAACAACGTAAAAAAAGCACTCTGAGGGGAATGGATGGGTGAGAAAGGTAGATTGGCAAGGCTGCTACACAAGCGCTGAGTCGTGTGTATTGTAACTGACCTATGATACACTGACTTACTGTGGGAGTAGAACAGCTATTAGCGTGGGCAGGCATGGCTGTCTGTTACAGACGGGAGAAAGGGGTTTACTCTCAGTGGTATCGCAAGTATAAAAAATATCTATTAGAATATGTAATGAAACAATTATGATGTGACCTGAGAACAGGTGGAGCTTGGCTGCAAAGAGGTGGGAATAAGACCCTAGCCGCCACCAGTGTAACACTTTGCCCTTCCTCCAGTTTCCTAATTAACACTGGGATCCAATACTCTATACTCGAACCAACATCGAATACTGTTATACTATAACATGTGGTAAGGGGTGTCACAGGGGGTGCTCGCAATTGTAGCTAACTAAGAAAATATAATTTTTATATAACAAACTCTAAGTAAAGAGACACAATACATATATGCTTACACAACAATGGAAATACAGTTACGTTACTCAAGCATACAGAAGCAGTGATGTTACAATATTCACAATATACCACAGTTAATTCCCTAACCTTGCCGCAATTATTATTACAAGGGGGAAAGGAACGAAGGCTCGTTTCAAGAATGGCTCCCTACCGCAAACATGTTTATGCTCACCCAAAGTCTGTAGATCTGGTTTGCCTCAGAGCTCCTCTAGGCCTAGGGTCGTCTGCTGCCTTTGTCTTGAACCTATGATCTCACTCACAAGTATACTGTGTCGATTCATGGTGCCATCTGGTGAGGGGGGGGGGACCACCATACGGGAGTGCTTTTATATCTGGGCCAACTAGGGCATGTTTATAAAACAACTGCACTCGGCCACCAGCTATACCCTGCACGACCTTAGGTGGTTTATCGATGCCAGGTTATCACTAAAATGTGGTGGTTTCCAATGGGAGAATTATACAGCACTTCATTTTTACAATGAACATATATTAAATTTGGAGGATGATTCACCACATGGTAATATATTAGAATTTGATTTGGAATATACCAAGAAACAACATAAATTACATAAAGATCTACCTTTTTTGCCAAGAAAATAAGATAGTTCCAAAAACAAAGTAGGCTAAATTATTATCAACTTTACATAAAAAATAAAAGTAGTAATTCACTATCGCAATTTGAAACAATGCCTAAAGAATGGATTAAAACTTACTAAAGTACATAGAATATTGAAGTTTTATCAGTCTGATTGGTTGTAGAAATATATAGATTTAAATACAATGATGAAAACTAATACTAAAAATGACTATGAAAAAGATTTTTATAAGCTGATGAATAATTCTGTGTTCGGCAAAACTTTGTAAAATATTAGAAACACAGTGGTTATAAAACTAATAGCAAACCAAGAAAAATGTGAAAAATTAATAGCATAACCAAATTTTAAGAAAAGTTCTATAATTAATTGAAACCTTGCGGCTATACATATGAATAAAACAAATGTAAAATTTTATAAACCTATTTATGTTTGCATATCAATCTTAGACATATCAAAAGAATTTATATATGATTTCCATTATGAAGTTATGAAACCAAAATATGGCAATAACATTGAATTATGTGATCCAGATACCAGCTCGTACATTTATAACATAAAAACAGTAGATTTTTATGAAGACATGAAAACAATAATAAAAAATTTGATACGAGTGATTATCCAAATGACAATATTTATAACATGCCTCAAATAAAAAAAAAAGTTTTAGGAAAAATAAAAGATTAATTTAATGGTAAAATAATGAAAGCATTAGTTGGCTTGCAAAGCAAATATGTAGGCATATAGAGTTGATGATAAAGAAAACAAATAATCGAAAGGTGTAATAAAATGTGTAGTTAATAAGAGAATAACATTTGATGACTATAAGAATAGTTTTTTTAAAGAGAAAACACAATATAAAACAATGAATTTAATAAGAAACCAGAAGCATGAAATATGTACAATTGAAGTTAGTAAAATAACATAAGTCATAATGATGACAAGAGAATTATACTAGAAAATAAAATAAATACTGTGCCATATGGTTGTCAAAACAGAGAATCTTAAACATATTTAGTTTCTAAAAGAATATCAATATCAGCACAATCGAAATCAATCAGTTTACCATTTTATCTCTAATTTTGAAAACAATGTGATAAAAATGTTCATTATTAAATTTATAAAAAATTGGATATGTAGGCTCATGAATAATAGAATCTCTAAATCCATACATAGTTTTTGGTGGAAAACTGGCTATTATATGTGTTTCTAAATTGTTTGATTCATCATATTTGATAAACATATCATTTGCTATGTTACAGTGAACATTTTTTGTTTTAAATGGGTTTAAATTATGTAATTTAGTAGCTACAGCAATTTTGTCTTTTTCAATAGTCATATTTCTTTCAAAACCAAGAATATGAGATAATCGGTCATAAAATTTAGTGTCAAACTTAGATTTGATATATATTCTATTTTTTACATTATCTGCTGTTAATTCAGTGTTTTTTGTTGAAAATGGGTCAATTAAATGTATAGTTTCTTTTAACGATTCAATATCATATTGCCCTCTAGGAATAGTTGTAACTTCATTTTTATCAACATTAGGACTCATGTGTTCAATTGTCATTATAGTATTATTGTTTATATTTGGTGATAAAAATGTTGTAAGAAAACTAACCAAGGCAATCGTTTTTTCATTACTGATAATATCATAAGGACGTTTCTTCTTTAATATAGAACTATTGTTTGTTAATTTAAATATTTAGTTATCCATTTATTACAAAAATATCTTATTAAATAAAGGAAGTTCAACGAGGTGTCGGTGGTTTAATTCATCAATATAATTCCAAAATTAAAAATAATGGTGAATTATTGCCTGATAATATGAGGGCTATAACAGTAAGTCCAAGCAATGGTGAAAAAAACTGGTTTAATGATAAATTTTATTTATAATATAGAATGGATAAATTTGAGTAAATTGTATGTTTGCTCAAAAAGTATAAATCAACCAAAATATATTGGGTTACAAAATTATTTTAATATATTAACCAAAAAGCTTGAAAATTAAAGAAAACTGGCATACTTATTAAATAATAATGATAAAATGAATCCTTTAGATCAATGTTAAAAGTATTATCTAGTTATATTTGATGATCTTATTTTAGACAATCAAGATATAATTCGCGATTATTTCACTAGAGGAAGACTTAAAAATTTTAATGACTTTTATCTAGTCCAAACATGTTCAAAAATACCTAAACAATTAGTAAGCGATAATACAAATGTTTTGTTTATAATTATACAATATGGCACTAATTTAAACACATCTATAATGATTTTATTCGTGGAGATATGACTTATGAACAATTTAAAGAGATTTGTGCACAATTTCGTGACAAATATTATGGTTTTACAACAGTAGATTTGAGTAGAAAATTAAAAAAAGAAGGAAAGTTTAGAAATATAATGTAATACTTCATAATTTTTTTAAATTTTTTATGAACGTAAAACATGTTTATGTTAAAAGGAATATAGAATATATGTTATGAATGTTACTAACAATCTTTAAAGCAAACAATAAAATTATGAGCACTGAATTTTTGCATTTGAAATGTAAAAAATCACAAAACAGCTGGTTTATTAATACATGAGTTATGTGTATCAAAACCTAACCAATTGACATAAATTTTATCGCCATTAATTTTTAAGATTTTTTCGACCGAATATTCTTCAGGATAGTTGATTTTCATGATTTCCTATTCATAAAAATTGTGTTCTATTTCCTTCTCCTATAGTATCTTTTAATTTGCAAGTCGGCACATCATAATTTAAAACTTTACAAACCACAAACAATTCTTTTAACCAATTAGCAGTATAACACTTCTCTAAAATTTTCTTTAGTTTGCTGACACGAACGACATTGCCGACTTTATATTTAGCTTGCAGTTTTGGTTCAGAACACACAAATGGCAATATTAAAGTTTTTTCATTGTTTTTATTATCTTCAATTGTCTTCATGCTGGTAGTGCTATGTTTTGTATTGCCGTATTCTTTCACTAATTCATTTAATATATTGACCCACTTATAATTTCCATTCAAAGCGAATCTCTTCCACATGTTATTTTTCATTGTGAGATTAAATCTTTCAACACCACTTGCTTTCAATTCAACAAAAGAAGAATAATGATCTATTATTATATTTTTGTATAAGTTCATTAAATATGTTATTATACAATTGGGACCCATTATCACTTTGAATATTATGCAGTTTCCTTTAATTAATATAGATTCTAAAGCAATTGCTCAATTTTTAGCTCTTTGATCTTTAACAGGTACAGCAAATTCAAATTTTTGAAAAAACATCAATAATTATCATGACATATTTGTATCCATTGTGTATTTGTAATATTCCTTTCAAATTACCAGTATTCATCTCTACAAGATCAATTTGCCATAAGTCATCAATACCATACAAAATTACTTTTATTTTTGGAAGATTTCTTCTTTTGGGTTTTTTATAATTCATTGCCCCTCTCTCACAGTGGGCAGAATTTTTTTAATGTTGATTTATTAACATTACATATTGACATATACTTTTCTGAACTAATCGTACATTTTTAGTATTTTCGGATTTTATATTATTATTTTTAGTGACCTTGCACTTCAAGCACAAAGTGTTCTCCATTTAATAAGAATAAAAAATATTTCATCTTTATATTTTACAAATAGTCCTATTATGTCTTAAAATCGTCATTAATTTCTAATATTCTTTTTATTATTTAAAAGCTAAAGTATCACCTTTGCTAGCATCAAAAGGCTCATTATGGCCTATTTTGGACCCCCTTTAATAACAACTAGATCATTATGTGAAATAAAATTAGTAATGACTATTTTATAAACCGTACAATCCACTACAAAAATATTTTAAAAATGATTATTTTCTAAGTAAAAAATATTATTAATTTTATTCCACTTTACACATAAATCCAAAATATGAGATTGATTTAAATGTTGTAATTTAACATCTAATACTTTATCAGAATTATCGTTGCTTGTTTCAACTTTCAAATCAACAAGTTAAGTCGAAAATGTTTGGCTTAAATTTTGTAATTTATCATCTAATTCTTTATCGACAGCTTCTTTGCTTTTCAACTTTCGAGTTAACCAGTGTATCACAGTAATTCAAAACTGATTGGTTTAAATTTTGTAATTTATTGGTTAATTTTTTATGAAAATCTCTTTTATTGACAGCATCTCTTCCATCTACAGGATCAGCCATAGTATTAATTCTACAATTTTGAATAGAAACATAACCTGTTGTATAAACAAATACTTTACTAAGTTGATCTTGTAAAGTGGTAACAATGATATTGTAAATTAATTCTACACATGATTTTAAATCAGAAACACTAGAATTGTATTTTGAATCTACATCGGTTTTTAAAGCATAATCAGGAACAATAGTTTTATATTTTGTTTCTACTTCATTCTTAGTGCCTGCTTTGCATTGTTTATTCGTTTTATATAATCAGCAATACTGTTACTGAATTGTAAATTTATATCTTCTTTCAAAACATAATCAAAAACAACAGTTTTATATTTTGAATCGAGATCCTTTTTCAATGCATAATCTGCTATATGTATATCAAAAATATATTTTATTGACTGCATCCTTATTATATACATTTTCATTTATATTATCAAGTCTACATCCTAGAAAGGAAATATCAGATTTTGTAAAATCAAAACAAGTTCTTGGTTTACTTCGTAAAGTAGAAACACTCGAAATGCATATTTAATCTACATATGTTTTTAAATCTTCAGTAATATTGTCAATGCCTTCATTTAAAGATTTGATTAATGGTTTACCAAATATGTCTGTCATTTAATAATAAATAAATTATATTGTTAAACTTAAAACCTTTAGAAAAAAGATGCAATACAATTAAACATTAATGTCCACAGATAACTGAATTAAAATTCTGAATTCGATCATCATTGTAATAAACATTGCTATTTTTGAAATAATTAATTAAATTACTAGGAATATTACCTCCAAATGAATCAAAATAGTAAACACAGTTATTTTCTTTAAAATGGCATACCCAATGAGCTCTGGGATTTTTTGAAATGTCAAGATTTACTACAGCACATTCATTTCTGTGCATATTTTTTTGGTGATTCATCAATCATATAAACATTTCTGAAATTTTTTGTATTTAATTTTTACATATTTTTCAATATCGATATTAGATTGCTGGTAAATATTTGATTTTTTTTTTTTTTGGCCATCCTCTTTTTTCTGCTACCAGATTTATTTTTCATTGCTAAATTAAGTATTTTTTGTTTCTAATTCTTTATTTTTTTTAGTTTGTTAAACAGAATTATAAATTTCTGTAGCCTCTCCATCTAAACCACCAAGTGCACCTAAGACACCCAATATAATTGGTACAATTCCACCACGATGTAAACTACTGCCAGTTTTTTCTTTGGCCATCTTTTTAACTGTTGGCAATGATAAAGTTAATTTGAAACTTTTCCTCCTTTCGATTTTTTATTTTATCTCTCAATTTTATTATTTGTTAAAAATTGATTTATTCCTAAATCTTTTAATTACTCAAAGGGAGTATCGACATTTATAAGTGTATATATATATATATATATATAAATTCCCCATCCCAATTTTCTTTTTGTAAACATAGTTGAAGCAATAGTAGCAGAAGAAATTTTTTCTCCAATTGGAGTAATTTTTATGTTACATGATTTCTTTAGCTTCTTTTTGTAAAATTTTATCAGCATCATGTCTAGATTCTAAATCTTTATGATCTCTGTAAGCAATGACGTGATATTTGCATGCTTCACCTAATTTATTTATTCTTGTGTCTCCTCTTTCTAGTCTATCGTTTAATTTTGTAAATGGGCGACAAAAATTATAGCCAGGCAAATGCATTTTGGGCAAATTTAAATTATTTAATGCCCAATTTATAATGCCTTTGCCATGGTGTTCAGAATTCCAAAATTAGTGTGGAATTGCATTCAAAACTCTTATCACATAAGGAATTCCTTTCGGATTATTTATAACAAAATCAGAAATATTATTGTTCAGTATATTCATTATGCTTACTTTTTGATTGTAAGAATTGTTATATTCAGCATTTTCTTCACCATAAATAATTGACAATCTAACAATTAATTTTCTAACACCGTCCATCCAAATATGTTCTTTTAGCAAACTATTGTATTTTTTATGCCATCACCAGTACTTGGATAATTTTTTTTTCTGCTGTGTTTGGTAATGATTTTGAATGAAGTTTTTTAGATTGTTCTTAAATCGGCGTAATTATATTATTATACTTCCAACCAGTACTTGAATTTGGATTATTCCTTTTCACACTAGGAGTATAATTTTGAAATAAAGCAATGGTTAATAAATCAATTTCTGTGTTTTTTAATCATTATCATTGTAATTACCTTCCAGTTCTTCTTGATATTTTTCTCTTTACAAAATACCAAGTCCTGGTGTTAATATATATTCTTTATCCCTAACAAATAGTGTGTCATTATTCGTCGTTACTTTTGTATAACCAATGTAAAAATTTTCTCCAACTCCACATAAACAATATTTTTCATTAATAACATTAATTCTTTTTGCAATTTCTGTTCCGAGATTTATAGTAGAAACACCTGCTATAGGCAGCAAATCTTTTAAAGGAATAATATCCATTTGCTCTTCCAAATTGGGAGATTCTTGTTCTGCAAGTAATTCTCTTTCAAACTATGTTTCTTCTGAAGTTGGCGGATAATCTAAAGTTTTTACTGCAACAGGGACAAGCGTTGTTATTAAATTTTTGTTTTCTTCACTTACTTTTTCCACTTTTCTACTAATATTTTGTAATTCGTCAATTAATGGTTTCTCTTTCTTTTTATTTTTTCATATATTTTTTCGTGATGCTTTTTAAATCTTTTATTTTTTTGGGGCAATTTAACTCGAAAAACTCCATTTGATTCTGCCATTTATATACATAATTTCTTTAATTATAAATGAGTTATAAAAGAATTAGGAGCTTCGAGAGGCAAACTTTTCCTAGAACAGTTCAAACTAGGGTGAATTTAAATGCTTACAATAATAGAATCGAGTTCGATACTCCTGTAGGTGATGGCTTTTCTTTCCAAAATTATTGAAGAAAATAATATTGATGTTTGTGCAAACTTTTTTCCTTCTTAATTTTTTATAGTAGAAATCTCAAAACATGGAAATATTACTGAAACTGTTCATAATCCAGGTATAACGTCAACAATGATTAATGCTTTATTAATATCACCAAATGAACAAAATTATTTAGAGTTTTCTGGTATTGATAATCTATATCGAGATAAATCTCTTTCTAGTTAAAAAATAAAATATGTTAAAACAGTTTCTTGTGTTAAAATTAATGAAATAATATATTCTCTTTGATATATGTTTTGTTTTACACGTGATAACTATGAAGTTTATTGTAAATGTGACTATAAAATTACTTCTTTTCGTAATTCATCTGATAACAACTCTTTATTTCTTTATGAAACGTTCGATAAAGATGATAAAGTTACGAAACATCGTCCTGATCCTGGTAAAATTGTGATTGAAAAATTAGAAATTATGTGGTCTATTGTTGAGTATTAATCGAACGCGGCCATTGCAATTAAAGATAAAGTATATCAAGAACCTAAAATACCTAATAGTTTTAATTATTTGCAATTTTTATAAAATTGAGTTTCTAAAGAAACAAATGTTTTTAGCTTTGATATAAAATATCAGTTTAATAATTTACAATTCGATATGCCTGATTTTGTAATTGTAGATTTTCAATTTAATAGAAAAAAAATCGTGCTGAACAGCATAAATACGCTGCTATGTTTGATCATTGTAATGTGAGAAACATTTATGTTAAAAACGGTAGAAAATCAATTTTTCCTAAAGAAAACTAGAATCTAGATATTGAAAACGGTGTTTATCTTAAACAATTTCTTGCTTATAATGATTTTAAAAATTTAAAAACCAAATTAGATACCAACTATAGAAATAATGAAGTTTATTTTAAAGCAACTGTAAACTTTGATGGTGGTATTGATTACTATTCATTTTGGGGGCGAAGGCCTCTATATGTTATTGATTGTTCATACAGAAAAACAACCGTAGTGAAAGAAAAAAACAAATATAATAATTTGTGTTGATTTTAATAAAGCTCCTAAAGAAGCATGTACCATTTGTAATGTTGTTTTAATTAGTTAAAGGAATCTTACTTATGGTTATTTGAAAGACAGAAATACTGAAGATTTATAAATTTTTAATACTATTAATTGGTGGAATCAACAAATTCTTCCGATAGTTTAAAAAAGCAATGTTTTGAACTTATTATTGAGTGGTTACGTTTACAATTTTACGATTTTTTCGATCAAATAAAAGATTGTTTACATAATTTTAAATAAATTTCTTTTCCTTGCCAATAAAACAAAAAATTCCTGTGTTAGCTTTCAGTTTCACAGACATTTTAAAAGGCGGCAGTGGGTCGAAAATTCCTTCCTATAGATTAGATAATGCATCTGAAGATCTTAAAAATATAGTTTACAAATTTAATTCAAATTTACAAAGCTTGAAATTATCGATCTTAGATAACATTGACGTTAACTGCGTACTTCGAGAAATTGGTGAAAATCTAGAGCAAATAGAAGACGTTTTTAAAAAATTAGTAAAACTTCGATAACGATGATTTGATTGAATTTATTTTGTTTCTCAATCAGATTCATTATCTGCATTTTAATCAAATTCATCATACTCATATACGCAATCTTCATTTGGAAATCCGTAGTAATCGAAATCAGATATGTAATATTCAATTGGAAATCTATCGCAATGAACCTCAACCTCGTGTTCTGCGACTGGATTTTCTAAATCATCTGAAACATAACCAGATACATCAGAATAAGATAAGCGACCTGTAGTTGGAAACCCCTCGTAATCAAAATAATCTTCGTATTCTCCATTTATAAATGCAGCGTAATTCTCTGAGGAATTATAACCAGGTTCGCTCTCTGTGTTTGAAAGACCATTCATTTTGAATTTCTTTAGTACGACTATTTATAAGATATAAATTTTATAAAGGGGAAAAAAATTACGTTTCTAGAAAACGGGAAAATTGCTTAAAAAACGAAAAACTTACTTGATTTTTGCATAATTTTGCTTTGTTGTACTTTGTGCCAAATCCTACACACTCATTTTGGGGGCAATTGAAAATAAAATTGCTTGTTTTTGCTTGATTTTGGCTTAAATTTACTTACTTTTGGACAAAAACTTTTTAATTTTCAATGAAAGACAAGAGGTTAGCGAGGATCACCATTATACATGTGCCGGAATGCGAGGGTGGGGGATACGGGAGACCCCCGAGAAAGTCCGCCCACAAGCGAAAATTTGGGTGAGACTACGCCGGGAATGAAACCTGGTTTGCCTTGGTGGGAGGCGAGTAGTCTAACCGCTACACCACCACGGCCCTTATTGTGTTTGAATTATATATCTTCCCACGAAACTATTAGACGTGCAGCAAGTGCAGTTCAGCCGAGGTAGGGTAGGAGACTCTTTAGACCGGCCTGTTTGGTTCTGTCTGGACGTCACGCATGTTTAACACACTTCTTCAAAGCATTTTAACATAGCTTACAACAGCAGCTTTTTCCACAATTCGAACATTATATTGAATGGCAGTAATAAGAGCTTTTAAAAAATATTTTTTTATAACCTTGACGACTACCCTTGGGCATTTTCTCAAGACACCTAGCAACAAAGATCAGTGAATAATTAACTTGCTGGCAGTTACGTAGTTCTATAGCTTGTGTATTTGATGTTCTATGTGTATTGAACAAAAGTATATTTTAGTGTTGTTAAGTGTGTAATACTATCCCCGGCCGGTTCACTTCGGATCTTCGCAAGTGGGGATCGTGCCCAACGATGCCGCTGGTCGGCGGACTTTCTCGGGGGTCTCCCGTTCACCCCGCACTTTATTACCAGCACTGCTCCATGCCCAACTCACATCACTCTCATCGACTCTCAACACATCATTGTTAAGAGCCGCCCAAATCTCTTCACGCTCTCACTCACTCTCGTGCTACGTGTAAACGTTTTAGTTTAACATTTTATATCTATGAGTTACATTTCATAGAATGTTTTTACAAACGGCAGTAAACTTGTAACATTTAAGTAAATACAAAACTACACGCAAAGTATTGTAGTTAATCATTATATAGGGGACTGCCTGACAGGAACATAGAAACTACTCCGATAGCAGTCCTGGTAATTATGCACCACGTATGGGTGACGATGTAAAATATCGCGGGTACCCTGCGAATACAGTAGGGAAAATATCGCGGGTTCAGTGATACGCAGGCGAATACAGTAGGGAAAAGTTGGATTACTTGTTTGGTACGTTTGCATACCAACACACATACTGCAATGGCCCACTCAATGTAAGGACACAAAATGGCATATAGACAACTGGATATCAATTCACTTACCAGCCAATTAAAACAGTACTGCAGTAGTTCATTCACAAGGGAGAACATTCCCTTATTTCTCCAGCTCCAAAACATATTACAAGTTGTAAAACTCATGGACACAACAGGAAGTAGGAGAAAACTAGCTAGGAACATATTTATTTAATGAACTCCTCCAATAGTGAAGTGAAATATTTAATGCTGAAAAATATTTAACCAGATTCCAACTAGGCTTTCCCCTTAATGAACCGAATTTAAAGTGGCAGAAAAACCAGCACGCAGCAGCTTAAAAACCAAGAAATATTCACCTCCTTATGTCTGTTAGAAATACCAGTTATGTATCATGTGTCAGGTAACTTAAGCAAAAATCTTTACTGTGCCTTTAGGTGAAAAAATACATATAATGTTCTGCAGTGTAAAATTATCAGTTGTATAGTGTTCGAAATAAAAATATTCTCACACACAAGTTAAAATAGCAGTTCGTTAGCTTGCATATAAAAATAATCTCCAGGCTAGCAACTAATTAAAAGCAGTAGAGCATATTCAAGAGATCTCAGGCATCTCGTGACAATCCAGAAGTAGTTGTGTAATAGTGCAACTGCTTAGTGTAGCTAGAACACTTCACCACGGACCAACGGTCACTTAAAGAAAGGCGGTGGAAATACCTTGCATATATTTTATGATATTGCAGATATCGGGTTAATTAGCCCTCTTGAGACGGCTTTCACGTATACCGTCGACTATTGCAACTAATTCTAGCATGATTTTCGGAGTCAATTCTACAATTAAAACACAAATCACGTCGATTATCGGCATAGCATCAGCCTCTCTGGCTGGCTACCTGTAGGATACTTCAAGAACAAGAAGGAGATGAGGTAATTCTGTCGCCATCCACAATCGGGGCGGTTACAGAATCCAAACTTACCTGTGCAGTATAGGGATTACCTGTGAGGTGTATTCCTTATGACTATAATACCAGTAACGTCACAAGATGTTGCCAACTTATGAAAATTAACATGTTGCACAGAAACATAACAATATAAAATAAATAAAATATATTAAAATATATGGATCACAAAACTATAGCTGTTGCGTATACTATACCCCAGATGTAAAATTAAATGACTGAATAATTTACCTATATGGGTAACACTTCACAACATTAGAATTACGTAAAAACATTTTTTTAATGTGTTAAATTAATTATCATACAACTCGACGTGTTAATGTAATCAAATAATATGCGCAACGAACCAGACGTTACAGTATACTGATCATGTAACAGTGAACAAGCGCTCAACTAAATATAGAAATTAGTTTTATTTCAGAACATAAACTACAGTTTGGGTTGGAGATTTCTGAGCTTAGATCTGAATGATGGCGATATCAATACTTGCATTTTTGGTTGGGGTTGTATAATAAAATGAAAATGTGTTTTTCAGTTAATGTAACAGAAATGGGAACTTCTATCACCCACATAAGTTCACAGTTTAGACGTTACAAACAAATAACAATTATGAGTGCTGTAGTCTACGCGGCACTTGTTGAGCAACCACAGCAAATGATCAGCATTTCGTGATCGCTTACAGCAATATGTAACCTAGACTAGTAGCACGCTCAACATTTTACGAGTAATGTCTTACACACACAGGCCATCGTTGGACACTGAGCCTCGTGGTGTAGACGCAGGGTCTCAGTAATGCATGGGGTCAAAGTCATGAACTAATGCGATAACCTAGTACATATATTTATTTCATCGCTCATCATACAATAAAATGTTTAAGCTCCACTATTACAAAACTAAAACGGATAACATTTTTTAATAATCAGTAATGGATTAAATTTTAAAAAATTATGGAAAGCATCTCTGTTAACTGCATTCTACGTGCAGGAATTAATGAGGAATAAGTGCATGTATTGTACGAATGTTTGTAAAATAACAACAGTTATGGCAAACTGTGCCTTACCAGAACATTCTTAACTGTGGATTGTGAATTGCAATGTGTGAGGCAAGTGTTATTTGAAACCGAAAGTGACTTTTAAATGGCCGTGACGAAATATACTCACTCTGCTTTACTTGCGACTCTTGTGTTCAATAATGGAGGCTACATATGTTGCAGACCAAACATCTGTTAACCAATAACTGGTTATATTGGGGCCACGGTGGCAGAGTGGTTAGCCCACTCACCACCCACCAAGGCGATCCGGGCTCAACCCCCGGCCGAGTCACCGGACTTTCGCAAGTGGCAATCGTGCCGGACGATGCCGCTGATCGGCGGGTCTTCCCCCCCCCCCCCGGGACTGTCTTCATATTCCGGTGCCGCCCCATACTCACCTCAATCATCCTCATCGGCTCTCAAGACATGTGCCATTCCCTGGCACCATAAGTGTTCTGCTTGTGGTTTTTTATTTCTTGCATTTTGTTCCTTTGCCTTTTTTAGGTAAAGGTTTTTTTATTATTAGCAGCGGTCAATTATCTTATTCTATTTTTCAACTTAAGTTTTCCAATCAAAATTCCCTAAATGTAATGTTTAATTACTGCTATTTATGTATAGTATTTATGTATATTACCAATACGGACGTGTATTCAGTCCACAACTAATATTGTTAAAACTATTTATTAGCTGAACATTTATTTGTTTTTTTTTCTTTCTTCACTGTGGAATGTGTTTCACAATAGGTAGCAGCACCACCTGTAAGTAATTTATGTTTATTACTTCGTGTTTACATCTGGGTTTCATAGATGGCAGCACTTCTTGTAAATCATATAATTATATAATTTATGTGTTAGTAATATTATTATTAATACTATTATCAGCTGCCGTTAAAATTTATTATCAAGGTTATTACGAATCACGAAGTTTTAAAATGTATTGTGTTTTATAATATGCGCATAAGTGTAACCATCATTATAGTAACAATTCATATCGATTGTTAGATCGTAATCTCTCTCGATATTGCGCCTTTGTTCTGAATTGATGACTCCGTCTTTTTCCTTTTCAACCTTAAGACTTTATTATGGCGTGACTGTATATTTCCCGTTTGTGGAAGAACTTCATTAACATGTTGTAGATTCCTTCATTCTACCGCCCTAGGTAAGTTTATTGTTTCCGTTTTTCCCTCGGGAAAGTTTTAACATAATGTTTACGTAGGCGCGATTGTTATTTTGCATATTTATTTATTTTCTTAGCGCAGTCCAACTTCCACATCCGAGGTACCTGTTAGCTGTGCGACCCAAGTAGCCTTCTACCATGTGGTGTGTTTGCCCATTGTGCCTCACGTCTCCAGTATGAGTGGAAAATTACGTGCCTTCACTTCAGAACATAACTCAGGAAAGAAATAAATTCAATTTATTTTGTGTATATATGCATACGCACTTGTGGTCATCGCCGAACTACGGATATTGTAAACTCCATCAGCAGACTTTTTTTGGCTAGAAGAGATATCAATATCAAAAGAAAAAAGTAACAATATCTAAAAATATAATAAAATTTTAGTAAAATGTTATATATACACACACACTTAGTACAATTCTTGCAGGTGCACATTGCCCGAAAATTGCTCTACTTCTTTTACCTTGCATTAAGTTACCTTGCATCGTTTCTGTTTTCATTAAATTTTACTTGTTCTCTCAATTTATTGGGTTTTATATAAATATTATTTGCAATCATATGAATATATTTTCATGTGTCTTAACCAGCAAGCCACTTCATATTAAGGACTACTACGAAATGATGTAACAAAAAATACTCAACTAATTTATACATTTTATTTACAAAAATATACAGTCTATGCCATCCGATATCAGTGTTTGTCTTTTCATGATCTTTTGGCCTATGAATTAATGACTTTGTGATGTGCGTAATGACACATAGTAGTGATCACTTTTTTTAAAATAATTCTTTTGACTGCATGGATAATTGATTGCAAGCTAAGTTGAGAAAAAATATCATAGTTATTAACAAATCACAAAGAAATACGCAACTGGATCCACTTTACTTGTAGTCGGCCCTCTTGATCTTGTAGGTTATGTGTTGTAGAGATCCTAGCGATCACCGACATTAGATTTGTAATACAGAGGGCGGTGGTTCATTATAGACCTCGCTCTTAAGAACCGTCCAAATCTCTTCGCTCACTCATTAACGCATGCCAATAATATTTGTTGCTTACGATCAGAACGCGAACTTTATAAGGCCTGTCAACTTCGACGTCAAACAAGTATTCGTCTAGGCAACACAGTGCCATGGCTCTCTCCCAGTAGATGCCTTCGTGTGGTATACGAGGGAAGAAGGCATCGTGTTTTCATCAGTGAAATATTTCGTGGCAGTCTTGACCTCAAATGAGACGTACAAATAAGGAAACAACGGAAGGAGTAATGAAAATTCCATTAATGAAATCCTGAAAGAGAAAAATCCTTCTAAGACATAGAAGCACTAATAAACAAACATATTAGAGCAGTTCAGAGCCTCGTCTACAGGATTCAGTAAATTAGAACGTATCATAATAAATCAGAAAATGGTCGCCTGGCCATTCTAACAAAAAAGAACAACAACTTTTATATCATTCTATCCTTTTCGTTCGAAAATCTATTGATAGCCAGTGTCAATAAAATGCTCAGATTCATTGTCATAATAGAAGAACAAAATACGATATTTAAAAGCTTATTCAATTTCTTAATTAACCACTGCTTTTATAATGTGGATGAATTTTTCAAACAAGTAAGTTGATACAACATATATGAATTATGGCTATTTAGAGTGTAACTTACTGTGGCGAGGAAAGTTTAAGTACGCTTGGAACTTAGTGCACCAATGGATGAAGATTACTGCTGACGTTGAACGGAAATGAGAGAAACATGTCACAGCACATACTACACAAAATGTGCTTCATTAATCTGAATATAATAATACCGAACAGCCCGAAGAAAATTATATATATATATATATATATATATATATATATAAATCAGCCAGACGAACAAATGAAGGGACCTGCTTATGCTAGGAAACATGTAAACGGCAGCTATGAATATTGCGAGAAAGTCTTACTAACCGATGAATGAAAATTCAACATTTTCAAGGGCGGATGACAGTTTGGTGGAGAGCAAACTGTCAAGTGGAGACGTAAATCTCACAGCTGTAACGAAATTTGGTGAACGTTCCGTACGTGTTTGGGGTGTACGAGTGCTAAATGCGAAGGCGAGTTGTGCTTGAGCGATGCTTGCGTGTAAGTTACTAAGTTATAGACTTAACATTAATATTGTGGTGTATCGCTCTGCCAAGTATGTCAAGGATATGAGCCTTACTAGGGACTATGTCTTCACACAAAATAACGATCCTAAACACACAGCTGTGGTTGCTGCCACATTGGACGGTATTACCTTCACAGTCGCCGGACATCAACTCCATTGGAAACTTGTCGCATATTACACAATAAACAATACGAATGTACAAAATTCCGAACGATCTCAAGAAGGCATTATTAGAGGAATGGAGAAAGATAACTGTAGAAACAAGCGAGCAGTTTGTCAAATACTATCCCGAGGATGTTACAGGAAATCATAAAGAAGAAAAGGAGGTCCGCCACATATTAAGGGTATAAAAATAGACCCTTATACATGTTTAAATGTATAATAGACGAATATTTGTTTGGGGTGAAATTATATGTGTAAATTTTTGTTGTGTATTAATGTTCCTACAAGAGAAAACTGCATTTTTTTTTCCTTTGCCACAATCAATAATAGAGTTTTAATGTATCCACTAAACAATTCCCTTTTCTGCCTGGTATGTATCCATAAACTTGAAGTCTGTGAAGAGACTAATCATTTTTTTTTTGGGCCACTGTAAGCACATTGGGTCGTGTGCTATTCGTAGTGAAAGTGTCGCTCATCTTCACAATTGCGGACGTGTACCAATATTAGGGAGCGAGTTAGGCTAAGTGTAGTATATATTATTTAATGCGAGGAATCACTTGACGGAGTTTGTGGGTAATTGTTGTGAAGAGGCTGCATGACCAGGCACTGAGTGGTCTCGGCGTGTTGTACATGAGCGAAGATGATGGCGACTGTCACCTGTTTCCCCAGTCGTAAATCGACCTGGAGGTAGACAAGAAGGCGGTGGTTCCCCTGTAGAGAGCAAGCACAGCACGGGTCACCGCCATGACGTCACTGCGCGGGGGAAAGTGTGTCGCCCGCGGCGCTGTCTGCCCTCACCACGCATTATCAACACTACGTAGACTATAGATGAGCTAAACCAGTAATTCTCAGGAACGCCTCGCACCTGTTCCTGTTCCCAGCCGATACCTGTTGCTGATACCTCTTATTGAGAATACCTGTTATGGATAAAGCAGGCTTCACACGATGCAAGATGCAATTCGCGCAAGATTTCGTACAGAATTTTTCGTACGAAAATGTCTACTAAATTTCGTACGAAACGTGTTCACATGCAGATAGATAAGATGAATACTGTCTCGCATCAAAATTAGTTGATAGCCCTGGTGAGTATCAAACAGCCAAAGTATTATAATACAAAATATGAAGTTGCTTACTTCAACAAGGCATTTGTTTCAAAGCTATCCCTCCAAAATATAATTGTTTTTGTTTTATTCTCAGCAATCTGTCTGAACTCCAATCCACGCTTTAAAGTTAGTTTCCAGCAATATTTTATTTCCCTGTATTCCTCTTCGCACACGGCATCAGAGAAATAAAAAGTGTGCGGGATTCGCTGCAGAGCAAGTAAAGTCGAGCATTAGGATTGTCCTACCAGGGAAATATGACACACGAATGTCGAGTAACAAGCAAATACGTGTGATTATTCGATGGCAACAGGTATCTTCAGAAACTAGGAACAGGTATCAACTGTTATCGCTCAATACCCGTTGCTGATAACAGGTATTTAATATACTCTCCATCTCTATCGTAGACTAGAGATGAGGCCGGCCGATCTCGCTGTCTACACACAACCAATATCCGTGTCCTAGCAGTGAACTGCCATCACGGCTTGAGAAAACCGCATCCATTGGATTTGAGGTTAAAACACTGTGTGGGAACTTGGAGATGTTCTATATTTCCTCTAATCATTTTGTAATGCAGTTTGAATAAATTCGAATTGGTAAAAGCATGTTACTAACACAAGAGTGCCTGTCATTTCATAACTAAGACATAAAAACACGTTCATTACAGTTGACCATGTGACTTTGACAATAGTCATCGCTTAAGGTAAGTAAATGTTGAGTACATGCGCAGAAGACTTATAAGTTATCTACCTCATCTTTAATCTATGCAGCTGATAGACCGATATAATCCATTCACAGTTATTTCCAACTTTTCTAGGGCCCTGCTGAAGTTCTACTTTCAGGTTATTCCTCTGCCTCATGCAAACAAAGCTTATCCTAGTCTAGCAAATGACACCAAAAAGGACCTCTCACCATATTCCTGTGCACTCGGTGTAATAAATTTTGCTGGAAAACTATTTCTTATTAGGCATTGCCAACACACCTCTATCATCACCGTTTTCATTCTTGTTATCTATAACTGAAAAAACATAGCTTTAAAGTTAATTATAAATTAAACTTCAATTCAACCAAAAAATATGGTAATTTAATGTCAACACAGGTATAGAAAACTTGTGATAGGCATACATTTTATGTTAAGGAAACAATCAAACACATCATAAATTGGGTGATTTTCAAAGGTTTGATAAAAAAAATTGTGAAGAAACGGCGAATAGGCTAAGTAGGTATATGTTGCCGATTCTAGATACGCTGCATGTCACCAAGTGCATGTACAAGATGCCACGCCGTCAGAGGTCGCCTGCATAATGCCGTTAACTGTAAACTGAGCGCGTTCCAAAAACCTGCTTAATGGCAGTGCCTACCGGCCGGCAACTGCGAAGGAAGCCCCGTGTTATGGAACTATCGCCTCAGGACGTTGATATTAATGACAGGCGTTTCAAAAAAATGTACTTTTCGCAAATTTTTAGGAGAAGATCCCTGCGAGTGTATATTTTCAATATAAATAGACAGTATGTACTTTTTTGTAAAATATGTATTTAAAAAATTCGTTACAACAGGCTGTACATCATATGGAAACATATCCGCCGCAAGGATCTTCTCCTGTGAAATTCGTGAAGGATACTTTTGTTTGAAACGCCTGTCCTCTAAATTAACGCACTGTAGCGAAATTTCCTCAACAAAGTATTTCCTTTTTAAATGTGGCAGCTGCCACCTGGTAGGCAGTTCGAGCCGCAGCGATACGAGCGACAATAACATGCACGGCCAGCGGCTCGTCGCCCCTGCCCGCTGTTACGCTTCCCTGAGCAAGTGAAATCTCCAACAGTGCGGTTTTATTACAAGCGATGAAAATCCATAGATTAAATTACGACTGTGAAGTTTTATTGTTATCCGACCTATTATGGATACTGAGCAGGAATGTCCTAAAAAGTGATTACTAACCATTTCCATCACTTTTTTTTTTTGTTTTGGCAAACTTTACATTATAAAAGAAAACTGTACTAACCTAGATAATTATTTTCCTTTTCTGGAAAGAAGTTGTATTTTCAGGAACTGAATGACGGGTGAACGCGCACACTACTAATGTAAATTATATTACAGTACGCACACACTACTAGCCTATTCGCGGTTTCTTCGAACTACTAATGTACAGGACAATACAGTACGCCCCCACTACTAGTCTATTCGCGGTTTCTTTAAACAACTAATGTACAGGATAATACAGTACGCCCCCACTACTAGTCTATTCGCGGTTTCTTCAAACTACTAAGGTACAGGATAATACAGTACGCCCCCACTACTAGTCTATTCGCGGTTTCTTCAAACTACTAATGTACAGGATAATACAGTACGCCCGCACTACTAGCCTATTTGCGGTTTATTCAAACTACTAATGTACAGGATAATACAGTATGCCCGCACTTCTAACCTATTTGCGGTTTATTCAAACTACTAATGTACATGATAATACAGTATGCCCGCACTACTTGTCTATTCGAGGTTTCTTTAAACAACTAATGTACAGGATAATACAGTACTCCCCCACTACTAGTCTATTCGCGGTTTTTTCAAACTACTAATGTACAGGATAATACAGTACGCTCGCACTACTAGCCTATTTGCGGTTTATTCCAACTACTAATGTACAGGATAATACAGTATGCCCGCACTACTAACCTATTCGCGGTTTCTTCAAACAAATAATGTACAGGATAATACAGTATGCCCGCACTACTAGCCTATTCGCGGTTTATTTAAACAACTAATGTACAGAATAATACAGTACGCCCGCTCTACTAGTCTATTCGCGGTTTCTTTAAACAACTAATGTACAGGATAATACAGTACGCCCCCACTACTAGTCTATTCGCGGTTTATTCAAACTTCTAATGTACATGATAATACAGTATGCCCGCACTACTAGCCTATTCGCGGTTTCTTCGAACTACTAATGTACAGGACAATACAGTACGCCCCCAATACTAGTCTATTCGCGGTTTCTTTAAACAACTAATGTACAGAATAATACAGTACGCCCGCACTACTAGCCTATTTGCGGTTTCTTCAAACTACTAATGTACAGGATAATACAGTACGCCCGCACTACTAGCCTATTTGCGGTTTATTCCAACTACTAATATACAGGATAATACAGTATGCCCGCACTACTAGCCTATTCGCGGTTTCTTCAAACTAATAATGTACAGGATAATACAGTATGCCCGCACTACTAGCCTATTCGCGGTTTCTTCAAACTTTTTGATCCAAAATTTTCAAAGGTTGCCCCATATATGACGCGTTTAGTTATTTTCTAAATAGTTATGTCATAGTACATCACAAGTGTTTAATGCTTGTGTTCATACAAAAGTACTTTATTTTTGTTTAAATTGATCGTATACTTAGAGTGTATCTATAAGTTAACATATTGCATTTATAACTAACACGAATACAATCAGGGAGAAAACAGATGTGTTGATTATGCCTAGTAATAAATAAGTCAATTCTGATGTAAAATGTTATTACTCTGATTGTGCGCGTATGTGGTGCGTTGTGTCTTGCGAGTAATTTCCTATACTCGGATAAGCTTTGTTCACATGAGGCGGAGGAATATCCTGCAAGCAGAAGTTTAGAAGGGCTTCAGAAAAGTTGCAAGTTACCACGAATAGACTTTCAAATGTATTTTATTTATCACACTTGGAAAATCAGAAAGCAAAACGAATTATTTCTGTATACAAGACAATGATTTACCTAACAATATGTATCCGACGTGAAAGCATGCAACCACTTAATCTCGGACGTCGTTAACTGTACCGGTCGCCCAGCGCCAGACTGATTTTTTCGTAACTTCCCTATAACTAAGTGTTAAATGAAATCTCGGTGGGTAGGGCGGGATCTTATTGTGTCTCAGGACTAACCCCTTACGCCCACAAGTAAAGGAAATCATGCAAGGAGACTTGCATCTCGGCAGAGAGGGATTGGGTAGCCATGGCCTGCGATTGGAGCCCACGGGCGTGCGCAAGGGGTGCAGTTGCACTCCCATTGCATCATGTCAATAGGAAATTAAATTAGAATCATGCTTATTTTCTATTTTCACAAGACAGTCTGTAAGTTTATAAAGACCACTGGATTAAAAATATGTATGTTTGGTATAGCATATACTATAAATACTGTATAAAAGGACCAAAGCCAAAAGTACTTACAGTATAGTAGGGACTTGTCAACATGCACACACTCAAAGGATGGCACGTGTTTTACGCAGCTGTGCGGTCGCGATGTTTCGCTGGATATGCCAGCGGCGAGTTGTAGGGCAGTGGCGCGCAATCGCATGAAAAATGTGTCGTCCTTTGTGTGTGCCTGTTGGCAAGTACTAGAATGTGGGTACTTGTGTTTCTGTCCTTTTATATACCTGGGGAATCACCTCAAATTGACACCACAAATATCTCTGATGTGGAAGGTGCCATCGAGGTGCTGGTTTCACAGAAGCATCGTATAGACAAGGGCTCATAATTGCAGCGCAAGCACAGATTTTTATATTTATTTAAATGTGTGTTTCTTGAACAAAGTTATGTATTTTTTAAATGGAAAAATGCCTACTAACACTAAGCTAATAAAAGTAAAGGAAGTTATAATGTCAATGGTGTGTTTTGCAGGATTCCAATGCAAGTAGTTTATGTGCTATCATAACATGACAATTTTAAATACCTGCAATTGTCTGCTCTATTTTACTGTACCATGTATCAGCACTCTCTTAAGGTTGGGATGGACCCCCGCATTTTTTGTGAAATAGTTGTTTGCGTGAATATGAGTATCTCGGTAAATAAATGTTCTACAAATACGACTTTTTGTCAGAAAAAAATAAAAAATTAACTATGCCCCTATTTTTTTTTTTTTACCTTTATCATACTATGTGTATTCTTGAAGAAAGAAATTGAAGAAAATGGTCAAATATCGCATTTTTAAAGCTTGCCTATGCAGTTTCCTTAAGCGGCAAGAGAAAAGTAGATATATATGGGCGTAGTTTAATCTGTGTTCTTCCATTGCGTGTAATGAAACCCCTGTGTTACAGATTTAATTTACATAGTACCGCGTTAAGACGGAAACACTGCACGCCTTGCGCGTAGGAGCGATGAGGTGCTAGGTGTGCATGTTAAGTGTCGCCCGTATTGCTCCCTCACTTCTTGACCTTGGACACGGGGTTTCCACTGTGGTCCGAGAAATAGTAAACCTACAGTAATAGGTTGTGTTCAAAATAAAGATCAACTACATTACAACACTCCAGTCTTGTCATGTAAAGATTGCGGCACATGTAGCATTCCAGCAGAAAATTTCAGAACATGCAGCTATCTTCTAGTGTAGTCGTTATGTCGTTGTAGACAGTGTCTTTTAACGTTCCTCACAGACAAAAATCTAAAGGGGTCAGGTCTGGTGAACGGGCAGGCCAATGTACAGGTCACCCTTGTCTAATCCAACGATTTGAAATAATTAGTGAAGAAAAGCTGTAGTACATCTTGCACTATGCGCTGGGCAACCATCATACTGAAACCACAGGATCCTCCCAGTCTGCAGTGGAAGATTTTCTAACATCTGCGGAAGTGTATCTGTTAGAAGTTGGATATACTTTCGGGAATTCGGTGTTCCTTCTATGAAAATAGAACCTATAAGATTATTGTTCACACATTTACACTTCATGGACGTTGATGTTTCACTTGTCAAAGCCAATTGGGAATGGTTTACTGACCAATAGGGCATGTTTCTGAGGTTGACTTGGCCATGGTGTGTAAATATTGCTTCATCACTAACCAAGATAAATGGTAAATCTGGCGTATTATGGCTTAATGCCCTTGTACAAAAGTTGACGCAATTTTTAAAATTGTTTCAACGTGGCTCTTGATGGAGATAGACATTATATGGATGGAACGTTGACGGTGCAGACTGCGTAGTACACTTGCCTGACTCATGCCACTCCCTCTGTGATTGCAAAGGAGCTTTGCGGATTTACAGCGACAGCAGCTGGAGCATTAATTTCACACTCTTCTCTGACCATTTGTTTGTTTCTGCTAAGTTTCGGAGGTATTACACTTCCAGTTTCTCGTAATTGGTTAAAGAGTTTCGCAAATAATTGTCGCGATGGTTGACAGCTATTGGCATATTGTCAAGTCTACACATCACGTCCACCACGTCCTACGTCTAGGTGGTATGAGTTATCACAAAGTACTGATAACGCGGCCCCAATGAAATCAGTGTAAAGGAAACTGTATCTAAACACACATGCGAATGTCCCAATGAAATCAGTGTAAAGGAAACTGCATCTAAACACACATGCGAATGTCCCAATGAAATCAGTGTAAAGGAAACTGCATTTAAACACACATGCGAATGTCGTAGTCTAGTAACTAAGCAGGTAGATGAAGCAGGCAACTTGTAGCATTGCTATATATAATAATTTTTATTTTCGGGTAATATTTTAATTTGTTATATATTTGTATAAAGGATAGGAATTGATTTAATATTTAGAAGAATGTGGTACTATCAGCAGGAACATCACAGGATGACAGTGCAACTTTTTCAAGGATTTAGTAAGCGAGTCACGTCCGTGTGTTGCACCATTTGACGAAACTCAGTGTAGTGACATCACAGTAGTCCGACGTGACAACCCACGCGCGCATGTGATACTTCAATTTCAAGAGTCAAGTCAGTGTTCATGGGATGTAATGTTATCAGTTTGGTGTGTACAGCGCTAGCAGTGTCACGTGGTTTCCCTCCCTCCAGCGCCGAGAGATCTCCCCTACACAGTCACCCACAAAGCTGCGCGAAGAGTATTTTCTCATTTGAACTTTATCTTACGCGCCACAGCCAGTTCCTTCGCTGCTCTCTTAAATAGGACTAGCCCCCAACGTCTTGGAACTAACAGAATTTTCAGAACAGCCCGCCGTAGAGATTTAGTTTGATGTTTTATGGCTCGACGAAGCCGAAATCAGAATATTTGACTACGTTCTTAGTGTCATTCATATAATCGCTTACACGGGAAAAAGTCTTCAATTTTCCTCCTCGGCTGCCGTCACATAAATTAAAAAAAAAAAAAAAAAAACCAGAGAATCTGTAACAATTTTATGAAGTTCGAAAAGCTGTTACTCGTGCTCTCTCATGTATAGTCTATTCGACATGGTTTTATAGCTTTTGAAAATAAAACTTTGAAAAACCACCCATTGTATACGTGTTTGATTGTTTTCTAAATATGCCATTAACCACAAGCGTTTTATACTTCTGGCAACTTAAATGCACCTTATTATTTAATTGTTTTCTATCTATAAATTATGATGTTTTATTCGTAGTAATATTTTAATAATGACGGAGAGAAAATAGGTTTGTTGGTAAAATCTAGCAATAAATAGTTCTCATGCAAAATTGAATATAATTGAGTGCACAAGAACGTGGTGAGCTGTACCTCTGGGGTAATTTTCTATAATTAGTAAAGATTTGTTTATATGAGGCGAAGGAATAACCCGGAAGTTGAACTTAAACAGGGCTTCAGAAAACTTAGAAGTAACCATGAATGAAAGTAGTAAGGCAATGGGCATTGACGCGCAAGGGCATCGGGCATCGGAACCGGAGCCGATGAGCCGCCATGTTGTTACGTCACCTGACCGCCATCTTAGATATCATTGACCTTTTACCCTTGACCCGTGTGTGACATTTGACCTTGACTTTGACCTCGAGGAACTTTGACCGCAAAAATCACTTTTTAAAAAAATCAAAAATATCCTCCAAAAATTTCACAAAACTCTAAAAAAATTACGAAAAACTTTATTATTAAAAATTATGAAACATTATTTAAAAAAACCTGTTAAAAGGATCCTCAGAAATGACCCATTCCCCCCTGAAATAAAATTTTCGTCAATTTAATAAATTTGAGGGACTTCCTTAGGACCTGCAGAACAGTGGCAGCCATATTATTTTTAGAGGCATACCCAATACCAAATCGATACAAGGTATAGAGGATAGTCCTCAGACCAAAGAATCAGCCATCTTGCATCCATATTGTATGTAGATGATGTTTGTCTTGACCTTTGACCTTTGATTTGAAAAATTCCAACAAATAAAAAAAAATCACAAAAAATTCTAAATAAATAACAAAAAAAAAAATTAAAAAATATTTACTATTTATGAAACATTATTAAATAATTATTAAAAATCATAATTAAGCATTATTTAAAACATTACTTAATTTTTTTATACCTACATTGCTATAGGTCCCCCCAGCACAATGTTCAGCAGACGACTGACTCCATCGCACCCACTCCCCTCACCAATACTCATTCCGCTATCTTGATTTTTCATTCATCGTTTGTTTTCATGCTACTGGTGGCAGCCATCTTTGTTTATATGTTACTGGAGGCCACCATATATGTTTTTCGTTTGCCATTTGTTTATACATTACTAAAGGCCACCATCTTGGTAGGCGACCGCCATCTTAGTAAGTGACCACCATCTTGATATATATCACCCAACCACCATCTCGGACCTGTGACCTTGAAAACCAAAATTCGAGAAAAATGCACAAAAGTCAGCAAGCATAATACATTACAGACTACCACCGCCATATTAGATGCAGACTATGTCGACCTTGACCCCATGACCTTCAATTACCTTGAAAACATAAACTCGAGAAAAAACATAAAAGTCAGCAAGCATAATACATTACAGGCTACCACCGCCATATTAGATGCAAACTATCTCGACCATGACCCAATGACCTTAAATGACCTAGAAAAAACTTTAGAAAATACATAAAAGACAACAAGCATAATACATTACAGACTGCTGCCCCCATATTAGATGCAGACCAACTCGACCTTGACACCATAACCTAGAATGACCTTGAAAACAAAAACTCGAGAAAAAAATCTATGCAAAGATACAGACGCTAGTGGAGACGATGTATATTTATTTATAACAGCTGTTGTTACACTAAGCCTCACAGCCTACCTCCCTACTGCTTATAATAAACTCATATGCAAACCCTTTGATGTTATATTGACTTTGAACCAATCGTAATGCACCATAAATATTTTGTGCAGATGCCGACCAACCAATCACCGAGCTACCACATGATTGCAGCTGACCAATCACATGCAGGCATTGAGACATCACACAAACAGAGATAGGTAGGCAGGCTTTAGATGCTAGTTCCTTGATCGCATTAACAAGCAGTTATATCTTCAACAGTTTCTTCCAGACGAGTTCTTCGCTCACCTACAAATCATGGCCACACTTAAAGTAGACAATTGACTCCTGTTGACAGACCAACCCTTAAAAGACTGGCCCATTGACCCATTACCAATGAGCCATTGACCCCATTGACCAATTTACCTATTGACCCCATTGACCCATGACCCATTGACCCATAGTGAACCCTGTTTGTGGTACTGACCCCAAAATGTCCCCTTATTGTGGAGGAGGAGGAGGATTGAAGATGGATTGCTAATGATTGATGGAAATATTTCTAAAGATTGATCTAAATATTGCTAACGATTGATCTAAAGATTGGGATTAGGATTGGGATTGAGATTGTGCTGCTAATTGCGGTGCTGATTGCGATTGTGTGCTATGTGCAGTGCTGATTGTGATCGCAGAGCTAAGTTCAGTGCTAATTGTTATTGTGGTGCTAAGTGCGGTGGTTAATGCGGTGTGTGTGTGTGTGTGTGTGTGAGTCGCAAGTGAAAAAAAATTTCATGTATTTTATAGTAAAATTATAGTCCTATCTCAAAAAGCTGCGAACGTTTTTATTTACTTTTCCCGCTTTTAAAAAAGTATACATACAGGTCCCTGGGTAAATTTGATTTTTGATTGCTTCCTGGGTAAACAGTATTTACACTCTGCAATAAAAGTGCCCAGAGGTAGAGCAGACTCCCACACGCTTCGCCATTGGTCGATGCACAACATGGACTTTGTAATGAACAATGCCGCACCACGACAGGTCACCACCATGCTTCCCAATTGGTCGTCGTCGCGTGAAAAGGACTCTTCGTACCGACCGCCCTCTCATATCGATATACATTTTTGAACATTGGTGAGAACTCGATCGCAGAATCGGCACTGGCGGCAACTAGTTGGCGATGATACAGGCTCGACTACATCCGATATATATGGCCTTACCTAAATTAGTGAATTTCTCTAAGCAGTAATAATGCTTATGATTAGCGCATATTATTACTTTCGCGATTTCATGTAGAAGTAGAACGTTTGTGGCTCAACTAATATCACGCATACACGAGATTTCTGTTAACGCCTAGAATTAATTAATTAATTAGTTTATTGATGTTAACTGGCGAGAAGATGTCAAGAGTAGCCTAATTACCAGATCGCAGTAGTTATAATTGCACAATTCAAAGAGAATGTTAGCATGAATTATGCAACAACACCCTTCAGGTTGTGACTACGATGCTGAGAGAAAAACAGTGTAGCATCTCATGTAAGAATGAGATTTGTGACGATGCAAATGCGAGTCGGAGGATCTATTCACAGCGACACTAATATATATATTTTTATAGTCTTATGTGAAAATGTATACTTTTAGAGAATTTTGATGTAAATGACATTTCATTACAAGAAATAAATACCTGTATGTATCAGTGCACACACACATACACACATAAGTAATAAATCCCATTTCCCGAACATCTTGCTACAATAGTAGGAAGATGTCCCAAACATCTTGATACTATAGTAGCAAGATGTTCGGGAAATTCGTCTAGGTTTTTAAAATTTAAATTAAAGTAAGCAAAATAGCTCCAAAAGTCCTGCGTGCACGACAACTTGCATATCACGAAAGCGAACGGGACTGGAGCGCTATACGAAGAGCGCCTGCACATGGGACACTATAAATTCGAGTGAGTGAAAATATCTGGGCGGCTCTTGACATCGAGATATTGAGAGCCGACGAGGGTGAAGCGAGGTGAGTATGGGATAGCGCCGGAATGCCAGGAGTAGAAGGGGCGGGGGGAATTCACCCTACCTTTTTTGACCTTTTCCTTGACCTTTCAGAAGATTAACCTATGGCCAAAATCGCTGGATATCCAGAGCCACCTTGCTCCACAATCTGCTCCTCAATCGCCCCTCGCTACTACTCAATCGCTCCTCACTGCTCCACAATCGCTCCACAAGCTCCGTAATTTGATCCACAATCGCTCTACAATTAGCCTTAATTACCGACTCGAGGTAATTACCGACTTCATTTTGGTAATCGTAGTCCCATAAGATTTACCTGAGGGGATTTAAATATCACTTAGCTCTGCATGCAGCTACTCAGACAGCTCCTCAGTTTACTCACCAGTTAGTTTCTCAGTTAGCTCCTCAGATATCTCCTCAGACAGCTCCTCAGTTAGTTTCGCAGACAGCTCCTCAGACAGCTCCTCAGTTAGCTCCGCAGAGAGCTCATCAATCTGATCCTCCATCTGATCCTCAATCTGATCCTCAATCTGCTCCTCACTGATCCTCGGGCGCTCCTCACTGCTCCTCAATCTGATCCACCCCTTCACATTCGAGTCATTTCAATTCACTTTGGTAATCATAGGGTCATAATATTAACCTGGGGGGGAGGGTTGAACTTCACTTGGCTCCGCAGACAGCTCCTCAGACAGCACCTCAGTTAGCTCCTCAGGTAGCTCCTAAGTTAGCTCCTAAGGTACACCTCAGTTAGCTCATCAGACACTTCCTCAGTTAGCTTCCCAGACAGCTTCTCAGTTAGCTCATAAATCTGCTCGTCAACCTGCTCCTCACTGATCCTCAGTCGATCCTCACTGCTCCTCAATCTGATCCACCCCTTCACTTACGAGGTGTTTCACTTCACTTTGGCAATCTTAGGGCCATAATAATAACCTGGGGGGGGGGGAATTTGAACATCACTTAGCTCCGCAGACAGCTCCTCAGACAGCTCCTAAGTTAGCTACTAGCTACTCAGTAAGCTCCTCAGTTAGTTCCTCAGTTAGCTCCTCAGATAGTTACTCAGACAGCTCCTCAGACAGCTTCTCAGATAGCTCCTCAGTTAACTCCGAAGAGAGCTCCTTAGTTAGCTCCTATGTTAACTCCGAAGACAGCTCCTCAGTTAGCTCCAGGGACAGCTCCTTAGCTCCACAGATAGCTCCTCAGACAGCTCCTCAGTTAGCTGTGCAGACAGCTCCTCAATCTGCTCCTCACTGTTCCTCACTGCTCCTCAATCGCCCCTCACTGCTCCTCAATCGCTCCTCACTGTTCCTCAATCTGGTCCGCCCCTTCACTTACGAGGCGTTTCACTTAACTTTGGCCATCGTAGTCCGATAAGATTAACCTAAGGGGGATTTGAACTTCGCTTAGCTCCTCAGTCTGCTCCTAATTCTGCTCCTCACTGCTCCACAATCCCTCCACAAGCTCCATAATTTGCTCCACATTCGCTCCACAATTCGCCTCAATTAGCACCTCGTGGGGTTCTACTTCACTTTGGCAATTGTAGTCCTATAAGATTAACCTAGAAAGTAGGGGGGGGGGGATTTCAACTTCACTTAGCACCCCAGACAGCTCCTCAGACAGCTCCTCAGTTAGCTCCTCACTTAGCTACTCAGCTAACTCCGCAGACAGCTCCTCAGTTAACTCCACAGACAGCTCCTCAGTTAGCCCCGCAAACGGCTCCTCAGACAGCTCTTCAATTAGTTCCGCAGACAGCTCCTCAATATTCTCCTCAATCTTCACCTCACAGTTCCTCACTGCTCCACAATCGCTCCACAAGCTCCACAATTAGCCTCAATTAGCACTTCGGGTAGTCTATTTCACTTTGGCAATCGTAGTCCCATAAGATTAACCGATATAGAGAGAGAAGGGGGAGTGGGGGAATTAAACTTCACTTAGCTCCTCAATATGCTCCTCACTGCTTCACAATAGCTCCACAAGCTCCACAATCTTCTTAACAATCGCTCAACAATTAGCACCTCGAGAGATTCTACTTCACTTTGGCAATTGTAGTCCCATAAGATTAACATGGGGGGGGGGGGGAATTTGAACTTAGCTTAGCTCTGCTCCGCACTTGGCTCTGCATGCTCCAAACCCTTCCCCTACCTGAGCTGTGTTGTGATTACTTCTGGAATTAATTAGGTTCCTGCTGCGAGATTCTAGGCTTTCTTATACTCCAGTTATTTACTCTGAATACCTGGAACACTACCACCCCTCTCCACTACCTACAACCCCTGCACTCATCATCCTCCTCTCCTCAGATATGGCTAATGCCTTGCCAACACCTCCCCCATACACTCCTTCCAGCGAGGTAGTCTGTGTTCAGTTCCACACTTGCTTGTTAGGCAGCACTGCTGTCATCATAATCGGCCATCAGCCTAGTTGTAGAGTTAACCGCCGTGAGCGCTGATGTCTCTTAATGCCGCTATCGACCGCTAGGTAGTTTGCAATTTCGATGAATCGATTACATTTAGATCGCATCAAACGTATCGTTTACCTTTCAACAAGTCATTTAAGACCTAAAGATTTTATAGCAAAATTAATTTTGAGTTAAGCCTTTTATAAATATAGACGAAATTTGCGAACGATCGAAGCTATACGGATCAATTTCATAACATAGACACCGTATCCGATATCCATCCGGTAGTAAGAGCATGTAAGCCCTAAAAACTTTCTACCATGTGTACTTGGCATGTATATTATTACACTATATTAAATTAGCATGTCTTTAACTCAATGATAGATGAAAAGAATGTTAATTTTAAAGAATTATTTAATATTTAATCATTCAGATATGTAGTTTTAAAGAAATATCGCTCATAGTTATTAATATACCCGTATTGACCTTGTTGGGATTTGAAACAAAGAATGTGTTAGTAGAACTATACATACCCGCATTTTGGTTGAAGTATGGACTAAATCAGTATGTATGAGATTGTTATGCTTTTCGCAGTAGATAAATATAGTTACAGGTAAACAAAACTTAAGCTTCTTGTGAGATGAAAGAAGGTTTAATTGTGAAAATTCTTGCTTTATAGATAAAATCACAGTATTCTTGAAGGAATGAATAAACTGTTAAAAAGAGCAGATCTTAACAAACATTCTTCGATTATGGAGTCTTTTGTAATAAACATGTTTCGATTGTTATATGTAGTATGGGATAACACGATTAGAGTGCAATGAGTGTTTTATTTGGATCTTAATTTTGATGTTGTAAAGTAAAATAGAGAAACGGAATCATGGTTAGGCTTTTCTTTTTGTATATCATTATACTTTAGAATAATTATGTGAGATAATGTGTATTGGAAGACAGATGATGGAGATTTGTTCATTTGTGATGTTTAATTTTTTTTATTTAGTTGTTAAGTATTTATTTTTGCTTGTGATTATTGATGTTAGGGTGTCTTGTAAGTTGGGTGTTATGTTGATAGAAATATAGTTTGAAGTGGTTTCATAATATGATTGTGACTGTTTTTGTATGTTTTGTTCATTTGTGTTGTATGATATTTTGATTTAGTAGTCAAGTATTTAGTTTTGCTTGTAAAGTTTGATGGTATGGGGTTTTGCGGTTTCGTGGTATGATATGTGCAACTGAGTTGTGCGTATGTGTTTTGGAGTATAATTTGTTTATTTTGGGTGTATTTTGAGTTGATCTGGGTTAATTTGGTTCATTAGGAGCAATCCCTGAGTGGAGCGGGTTTGCCAATTGGAATATTTTAGGTTTGTGTGTGTGTGTTATGAATTGGTGGCTGTAGCTTTGGTATATGGGAAATTTTGAGTTAGTATCCTTATAAAAGGGCTTTATGTGTTTCTGACATTGTAGTCTTGTTTGTTGTTGGGTTCGATGTGTGTGTGTGTTTTGCTTTTACATAATGAAATGGTATATCAGAGTGATTCATTGAAATATTCTGTCTGTGGTTGTTGATAGATGTTGAAATCGAATACACAATTGCTTTTTACTGTTAGGGTACGTTGAGCTGATAGGAATAAAGCAGGAAATGTTTTCGGTTGAAAATATCCTATGGACAATATGTTTACAATAAGGTTTTAGTTTTGAGCTTTCGTTCCTCGGGAGCGGACATATGTCTCTCTACATATAATGTGCATACTTGATAAGTGTGTATAGTTCATGCTAGCATAGTGTAAGTGTTATACCTTCCACTCCTAATAATAATAAAAAATAATACTAATTGCAAATTCTGAAACAAATTATAAATTGTATGACAATTGAAGTTTGGCTGTTTTGCTGAGAGGATATATTACTTTTATGAATGTTTAGTTGTTAATTATTCATGTGTGTGTATGTGCATACCTAGTAAATATTCATCGCACATTTATGCAATTATGAATTTTCACGACTATGTTAATTACACAATTACATCATATAACTGCAATCGCCTCCATCATTTTCGACCTTCGACAGTTGAAATCGAACATATAACACGTTATTTGAGCAGTAGACACAGATGAGGTAATATGACAGACAGCGATCGTAAGTGAATGCTTAAGATCGCATTTCGCAGAATTTTTTTTTATACTGTTAAGTGAGTCCCCTGGGAATCGATCTCGGTAATCCAAAAAATTACATAACATTATTTACAATAAGCAGGAATACGAATCAACACTAATTGTATGTTAAATTCCGACATAAAATAATTTTATGTATTCTGACCGAGACTCGAACTCGATATTCCGAAATTACCATTACACTAAGTAAGTCTAGCACCTACCTAAGTCACAAAGCAAATTTCGGTTAAATCGGAAATGAAATAGTATTGCATTGGCAAATATATGATTGATGAGTATGTACTTGGTGAGTTGATGGCTAACTATGCTTATAAAAGGGCTTAAACGCATAATTGACCTTGCCAGAAAGGGTTTAGGATCTAAATGTCCTTACAATTATGCTGTATATCGGGCATGATGTCTATGATATGAATTTGATGACCATATAATAAATGGTTCGGAAATTATGATTATCTTTATAAAAGGGTTTAACTCAAATTAAACTTTTGTCAGAAACCGTTTTGGGCATAATAATCCCTACCATTATATTGTATGTCAGGTACGGTGTTCATGTTATGAATTTGATCACTGTAGCTCCAACGATTCGAAAAATTGAGAATATTTATAAAAGGGCTTAAACGCCTAATTTACCTTGGTAGAAAGTTTTTAGGGCTTACATGCTCTTACTACCGGATAGATATCGGATACGGCGTCTATGTTATGAAATTGATCCGTATAGCTTCGATCGTTCGCAAATTACGTCTATATTTATAAAAGGCTTAACTCAAAATTAATTTTGCTATAAAATCTTTAGGTCTTAAATGACTTGTTGAAAGGTAAACGATACGTTTGATGCGATCTAAATGTAATCGATTCATCGAAATTGCAAACTACCTAGCGGTCGATAGCGGCATTAAGAGACATCAGCGCTCACGGCGGTTAACTCTACAACTAGGCTGATGGCCGATTATGATGACAGCAGTGCTGCCTAACAAGCAAGTGTGGAACTGAACACAGACTACCTCGCTGGAAGGAGTGTATGGGGGAGGTGTTGGCAAGGCATTAGCCATATCTGAGGAGAGGAGGATGATGAGTGCAGGGGTTGTAGGTAGTGGAGAGGGGTGGTAGTGTTCCAGGTATTCAGAGTAAATAACTGGAGTATAAGAAAGCCTAGAATCTCGCAGCAGGAACCTAATTAATTCCAGAAGTAATCACAACACAGCTCAGGTAGGGGAAGGGTTTGGAGCATGCAGAGCCAAGTGCGGAGCAGAGCTAAGCTAAGTTCAAATTCCCCCCCCCCCCCATGTTAATCTTATGGGACTACAATTGCCAAAGTGAAGTAGAATCTCTCGAGGTGCTAATTGTTGAGCGATTGTTAAGAAGATTGTGGAGCTTGTGGAGCTATTGTGAAGCAGTGAGAAGCAGATTGAGGAGCTAAGTGAAATTCAAATACCCT
Source organism: Dryococelus australis (assembly GCA_029891345.1). Classification (NCBI taxonomy): domain Eukaryota; kingdom Metazoa; phylum Arthropoda; class Insecta; order Phasmatodea; family Phasmatidae; genus Dryococelus; species Dryococelus australis. The sequence goes on along the minus strand of CM056993.1, from coordinate 208,689,909 downwards.
CCCAGGTTAATCTTATGGGAATATGATTGCCTAAGTGAAGTAAAACGCAGCATAGGTGAAGGGGTATTTCAGATTGAGGATCAGTGAGGAGCAGATTGAGGAGCAAACTGAGGAGCTGCCTGCGGAGCTAATTTAGGAGTTGACTGCGGAGCTTACATGAGCTGTCTGAGGAGCTGTCTGCGGAGCTAACTGAGGAGCTGTCTGCGGTGTTTACTGAGTAGCTAACTGAGGAGTTTGTCTGAGGAGCTAACTGAGGAGCTGGCTGAGAAGTTAATTGAGGAGTTGTCTGAGGAGCTAATTGAGGAGTAACTGAGGAGCTAATTGAGGAGTAACTGAGGAGCTAACTGGGGAGCTAACCAAGGAGCTGTGTGCGGAGCTAAGTGAAGTGCAAATCCGCCATCCCCCAGGTAATCTTATGGGACTACGATTGCCAAAATGAAGTGAAATGCCTCGTAGGTGAAGGGGTGGATCAGATTAAGTAGCAGTGAGGAGCAGATTGAGGAACTGTCTGGGGAGCTGTCTGCGCAGCTAACTGAGGTGCTGCTTGTGGAGCTAAGTAAGGTGCTCTCTGCGGAGTTAACTGAGGAGCTAACTATGAAGCTGTCTGAGGAGCTAACTGAGGAGCTAACTGAGGAGATCTCTGAGGAGCTGTCTGCAGAGCTAAGTGAAGTTCAAATCACCCCAGGTTAATCTTATGGTACTACGATTGCTAAAGTGAAGTAGAACCCCCAAGGTGCTAATTGAGGCTGATTGTGGAGCGATTGTGGAGCTTGTGAAGCGATTGTGGAGCTGTGAGGAGCGTTTGATGAGCAGGGAGGAGCGATTGAGGAGTATTGAGGAGCGATTGAGGAGCAGATTGTTGAGCAAGGTGACCCAGGATTTACAGCTATGTCATCCCTAAGTTAATCTTATGGGATTATTACTGAAAGATCAAGGTCAAGGTCAAAATTTGGTGTGAAACCCTCACCCCTACTATTGCAAGGGCGCCAGAAACGGGGGATCCCCGAGACAACCCTCTGACCAGCGTCATTGTCCTGAGCGATTCCCACATTAGAAAATCAGAGGGCAACCCCGCTGCGGATTCAACCCGATTCTCCTTGGTGGGAGACGAGTAGTCGAACTAATACACTACCACAGGCGCCATTAGTGGTTTCTTGTTAGTGGACGTGTGTCATACTACATGAATAATGGGAGGTTAGCAATTGAGCAGTAAAGGGTGGCGTAAGTGTTTGCATTATATTTTCCGCATGGAGTGCCATTTCCGTTCGCCTTCGTGGTATGCAACTTGCTATTTACGCAAGTACGTATAGATGCAGACTTCCGGCGCTGGTTTGATAATTTCAATTTAAATTCAAAACAAGAAGTTATTGATATAATTAATAACACTGCTTTCTTCAACATGGTGAAATTAATTTTGAATAAGTTCTTAAAAGCTGAGTTGGTAGATAGGATTTGTCTTCACTTTAAAAGCAATAACATTAGAAATGAATCCAGAAATGTATGCAACATGAGTGAGACTATTACAAATACACACAAATGCGTTACCCGGGACTTTAACCCAGAAAACTTCGCACAATATGCTAACGTTCAGTACACTGCATTATGGACGTCGGATTTGGAGCATTACCTTACGATTTAATCCGTGTAATGTTTCGAATTGTAGGGTTTACTTAAATAACATTTTTAAGGGGGCCGTAATATTTTTAATAAGTGACTGAGCCACCTAAAACATGTAAGTTTACATGGCATACCGTAGCGCTACTTGTATGAATAATTAGGTAGAAATCGGTGTTTTGGTCCTTGAAGTATGGGATAAAAAACATTTCCTAATTTGATACTATCGTAGACAATTTAAAAAAAAAAAAAAAATAGGTTCTATATACGATACTTCTAATGTATAATGTATACATACAAATGTTTGGTTTAAATTGGGTAAAATTTTTTAAATATATGTGACAAACTTACCTAAATTATTTATGATGCTGACATTTTGGACATCGTTGTATTACCCATTTCAATCATGAATGTTTACATGGACGTGTGTAGAATTCATAATGTGTACAACTTGGTAAAATTAGTTGAAATGTTCCAGTGTAACATTTAATTGGAATCGGTTGATTGGTCCTCGAGATATGGCATAAAACTTCCATAATTTTCATATGGCGATCTTCGTAAATAGAAGACACAAAAGTTATGTAGTAGCTTATTGAATGATTATATACTACCAAAATAAATTGTTACATTAAAATATATAACATAACTTCGTAGATATAGCACACAACACTAAAATAATTTTATATCCGCCAATCAGAAAATAAGCGTGTAATAGTTTAAACATGCATATATAAATAACGTCTACCACAGTAGAACATCTTCGCCAAAGTTTGTAACAATGTATTGATTGTTCCCGAAACATGAGATAAAATTTCATTTTTCCCAAAACATGAGCTAAAATCTTTATTTTTATTGGTGGGGCTCTCGTACCAAATGACAGAGAAATGAGGCTCTTCCTAGATATAGTTGATGGCTGTAATAGGCACTGCAGCATATAAACATAAGTTGGAATTTATTTCGTTGATAAAATATACTGTGCTAAAATATGTATACAGCCATTATTTTAAAAATAAGTGCCTGAGTTACTTAAAACATACCAGTTTACACAACCTGCTGCAGTAATATTTGTTTGCCAAATTTAGTAGGAGTCTGTCTATTGTTTCCCGATATATCGCCTAAAAACATTATTTACTCGTGTGGCGCTATCATACAAATTGGCGGACAAAAGATGCTCGGTTTGGATAAGGTTGATATTTGCAATATCTACTGCCAGCATATAATGGTAAGTTGGACAATATTACATGGTTTCCACGATATAGCATTGAAAACTAAAATAACTAATTGTCATCCATTTCGAAAGAAAATGACATTCGTACTTAAAACATGCAAGTTGACTTCATCTACCGCAGTATTACTTATTTCCCAAATTTGATTGAAATTAATCAATGATTTCCCGTGATATGGCATAACAACTTTATTTATTTGCCTGATACTATCTTATAAAATGGGGGAGAAAATATGATCCGTGTAGATACAGTTCATATATGTATTATCTACGGAAAAAATGCGAAGTTATGTTGGAATTGATTACGTAATTTTGACGATATATAACATTCTAAGCTTAAATGGGTATATGGCCCCCGTTTTGAAAAAAAGCTTCTGGCATGCTTTAAACAAATCACTTAACATCATCTGTATCAGTACTACTTGCTTGCCAAATTTGGTGTATGTGATACTCCTATTAGATACATTCAGTATACAAAATTTAGTCGAAATTTTTTAAATGGTAAGGCATATATAAAAAATAAGCCTAAAAAATGTGTATGACCGCCATTTTGAAAGTAAGTACCTAATCATGTTCAATTTCTTATATTTACTTGGCCTATCATACTATTACTTACTTGCCAAATTGGGTGAGAATCGGTTTAATGGTTTTCGAGATATACGAAAAATCTTTATTTATTTATTTGGTGCTATTTTCCGAATTGGATACTAAAAACAATATTCATTTCAAAATCCAATGATTAAGCAATGCTCTGCCAGAGTAAAAAATTTGGTAACAATCGGTTCAATGGTTCCCGGGGTTAGACATATAATATCAAATTTTAACATGGTAGCAATTTTAAAAGTAAGTGCCTGATTTGGTCGAAAAATATAAAAGTTAAATGTCCTTAGTAAATACTATAAATGTAACAAGTTTGGTGAAATTCGGTCCACGCGTTCAAAAATTGAAAGGGGGTTACACACATGTACAGACACGCACACATCAAACTCCATTTACCACCGTACTTAGCACCACAACCCCAATTAGCATTGCACTTAGCACTGCAATCGCAATCAGCACTGCAATCAGCACTGAAATTAGCCTCGCAATTCCAACCCCAATCTTATTCCCAATCATTCGATCAATTTTTAGCAATATTTCCATCAATCTTTAGAATGCTTTCCATAAATCATTAACAATCCTCCTCAATCCTCATCCATAATAAGGGGTCATTTTGGAGTCATTAGGGGTCAGCACCACAATCAGGGGTCATTATGGGACAATAGGTCAATGGGTCATGGGTCAATGGGTCATGGGTCAAATGGGTCATGAGTTATGGGTCAATAGTTCAACAGGACATGGGTCAATGGGTCTAGTGTCAAAGGATCAATGGGCCAATGGGTCATGTGTCATGGATCAATGGGTCAGACTTTTAAACCATTTCCTGTTTCGCCCGAGTTATCTCGGGCATAGGCATTGTGCGCTAAATATATATCCCCGAGTATACTCGGGTAGCAACCTCACTTTACTGCACCTTGTTGTTTCAACCGAGTTTTGTCTCCATTGACATGTTTACTGTGAAAATTTGTAGATGGCATAACAAGTCACTCAGAAAAAAAAAATTTGAAGTCTAGATAATGCTTCTTAGGTTTACTACTATAGTGCGGCAATAGTTTCTTTTTATAGGAAAAATAATTGTGATTATTTGCTTGTCTTTCGAAATTAGATAGCCTGCAAATCCATGTTGTTGGGAAGAACCGTGCTTCCTTTTTTACACATTATCGTATGCTCACATTTGAAGTTACCGTTCAGTCGGTCGGTACTCCGAGCGGTGGAAAGTTATACATTAACGAAATGGACTCTGATAGCGAAGTTTTTGACAGTGGTTCGGAAAGTGGTGATAAAATTCCATCTGAGAGCAGCATCTCAAGTTCAGAGGACGGCGCGGATCAGCAGATTGCATCTGCCCGACAGTGGTGTAATGTAAGTGTTACGTATCCACCACCAACACCTCCACGATATATCTTTACTGGCAAAGTGGCATGCATTTCGACACAAATCACGAGCACAGCATTTTAGATTTTTTCTGTATGTTTTTGATCTCACTCTCATCCAGCTAATCACTAACGAGACCAACAGGTACGCTCAACAATGTAAATATGAAAAGTGGAAAAACACAATCATAATATCTTTATGTGTTCTTTGCTGTCGCCATTCTGCAGAACATTGTATGGAAGCCTGATGTAGAGCTATATTGGTCCTCAAATGCCCTTCTGACAACACCAATTTTCCCTAAAATCATGACCTACAAACATTTATATTTGCTGAAACGTTTTTTGCACTTTTTTTACAATGCAAGTTTTGACAACAACACACATCCATGTACAAAGCTGCGAAATATTTGGCCTGTGTTTTTGGATTTGAATGAAAAATTCAAAAAGTTATACACACCTGAAAGAGACATTGTTATCTGTTACTGTTCAAAGGGAGGTTACAGTGGAAGCAGTATATTCCTTCAAAAAGGTCACGTTTCGGGATTTAAAAAATTTTATGCCAGTCCAGCAGTGGTTACGTCTGGAACACAGTAATATACACAGAGAAAAATACACAACTTGATGCAGTATATCAGGATCTCCCGAAATCCTCCCAAGTTGTTATGATGTTGATAAAGTCATTACTAAATATAGGTTATTGTGTAACACTGGATAGTTTTTATTCATCTTCTGCACTTGTTGATTTACTGATTGCTAATCACACTGATACCTACGGCACAGTGCGTCTTCAAGGAGAGACATGCCTGATCCACTTCCGAAAAAGAAGTTGAAGAAAGGCGAGATCGTAGCGTACTAGAGAAGTAAAGAAGGTGTCTTTGCTCACAACTGTGCATGGGGCACATACTGTGACAGTTCGGAAAGCTGGAAAAGAACCAGTGACGAAGCCAGAAGTTGTCGAGACCTATAACAATAACATGGGCGGCGTTGATCGTGTTGATGAACCCCTTGCAAATTACCCTGTCCCACGAAAACAGGGAAAAATTTATTATAAGAAATTATTTCACAATTTTCTTGACATTTGTATCTTCTATGCCTTCGTGCTTTACCAAAAATGTGGAGGACAAAAGTCACACCTGAACTTCAAGTTAGCTCTTGTTCAAGAAATACTTGACAAGCATCATGCAACTGACATTTCACCCAAGCGTGCTGGTCGGCCTGGACCGTCACCTGCTCCTCTGCGTCTAACAGAAAGGCACTTTCCGGAAGCTATACCACCACAGAAAAGAAAGAGAAGCCGACCAGGCAGTGTGGAATGTGTTCCTGTGTGATGGATACCAAAGGGAAAAAGATACGCCGGGAAACAAAAGATTATGATGTGTCCCTGTGTGTTACTCCATGCTTCCGGGTTTACCACACAGCACCAAACTTCTGAACACTTTTGTGATGTATTACTTTTTCAGGTGCAAGAGGTAATTACACCAGATAGTTATATTGTTTATACAAAGTAACATGATTTCCATGTGATTCTTATTAATGAAAATGTGACTCAGTATTTATTTGATGTGTTTTATAATTACTAGGTTTAAGTTTTTTTTTGTATTGTATTACTTTTACATGTACAAGAGGCAATAATGTGAGATAATGATAATATGTAAGATTATGAGCAATGTGAATGTAGAAGTGACTCCATTATTTTTGCCTTAATTTATGTGTTTTCTAATATTTATTATTTTCAAGTTTTTTTTGTATTGATTTCTTTTTCAGGTGCTAAAGGCAATAATATCAGGGATATTGATTTCATGTATAGTAATACATGTGAATAACTTTCTCAATTTTACCGGTACCATTATTCTATGTATTCTGAAATGTTTAAGTATATTTGTATTGCTTTACAGAACATAAATATAAAATAAACAAAATAATTACTACAGTCTGCCCGAGTATACTTGGGTGAGAAAATAAAACAAAGCTTTATGTACCAACAAATGCCGTTACACAATACGTATGTCTTAGATTTCTGGTAGTCAGAATGGTTGTATGCATGTTTTTTTTTACATCAGTGAAATTTTCCAATTTGGAATGGATTTACGTTATGTCCGAGTATACTCGGATGAAACTTTTCTTAAATTTTCAACATTCGTAACTTCTAAAATATGAATCCAAAAAATGTAATCCAACAAAATGTGTCATCCCTCCACCTGGTAGACAATGTGCAAAGCATTAAAAAATTCTTTATTTTTGGGACGTTTTTCGTGAAATTAATTAAAGACGGAAGGGGTAAAGGGGTGGTCCATCAACAGGAGTCAGTTGTCTACTTTAAGTGTGACCATGATTTATAGGTGAGCGAAGAACTTGTATGGAAGAAACTGTTGAAGATATAACTGCATGTTAATGTGATCAACAAACTAGCATCTTAAGCCTACCTTACTATCTGTGTGTGTGTGATGTCTCAATGACTGCATGTGATTGGTCAGCTGCAATCATGTGGTAACTCGGTAATTGGTTGGTCGGCGTCTGCATAAAATATTTAGGGTGCAATACGGTTGGTTCAAAGTCAATATAACATCAAAGGATTTGCATGTGTGTTTATTATAAGCAGTAGAAAGGTAGACCATGAAGCTTAGTGTGACAAGGGCTGTTGTAAAGGTACATAGTCTCGACTAACTTCTGTATCTTTGCATAGATTTTTCTCGAGTTTTTTATTATCAAGGTCATTGTAGGTCATGGGGTCAAGGTCGAGGTACTCTGCATCTAGTATGGCGGTGGTAGCCTGAAATGTATTATGCTTGCTGACTACTATGAATTTTTTTCGAATTTTAATTTTCAAGGTCTCAGGTCAAAGGTCAATTGCTAGTGGGCATTGTCTTCCAAGATGGCGGATGGGTGATGTACATCAAGATGGTGGTCACCTACCAATATGGCGGTCGCCTACCAAGATGGTGGTTTCCAGTAATGTATAAACAAATGGCAAATGGAAAACACGTATGGTGGCCTCCAGTAACATATAAACAAAGATAAGTAGCATGTAAACAAATGACGAACGAAAAAATCAAAAAGGTGGAATGAGTATTGGTGAGGGGAGTGGGTGTGAGGGTGTGAGTCGTCTGCTGAGCATTGTGTTGGGGGTACCTTCGGAAATGCAAGTTTTTTAAATAAATAATTTTTCAGATTTCTTTATTTTTTGTGAATTTTTTTAATTTTTTGGATTTTTGCATTTTTTTTGTCATTGGTCAAAGTTCAATATCAAAGGTCATCTGCATACAATATGGATGCAAGATGGCATATGCTTATGTCTAAGGCCTATCCTCTATACCTTGTATAGATTTTGAATAGGGTAAGCCTACAAAACCACTGCTTTGCAGTTCCTAAGGAAACTCCTAAAATTAATTAAATTAACAAAAATGGGATTTCAGGGGCTTTTGCCATTTTTGAGGGGAAATGGGTCATTTCCAAGGTTCTTTTTAATAATTTTTTAATGTTTTTTTTATAATTTTAAATAATTTTGGATAACAAATTATTTGAATTTTTTTAGAATTTCTAAGAATTTTTTGGGAATGTTTGGGAATTTTTAGGGTTTTTTAATGGTTGTTTGTGGTCAAAGGTCCTTGAGGTCAAGGTAAAGGTCAAAGGCCACACGGGTCAGGGGTAAAAGGTCAAGTAAATCCAAGATGGCGGTTGGGTGACTCTGCTCCGGCTCCGATACCCGATGCCCTTGTGCTTCAATGCACATTTCCGTACTACTAATGGACTATAAACAAATCTTGTTTGATATAGCTTAAGACGAAAAATTGCTAACTGCAATATAGCGAGGACTGGGCCTGTCAAGTGTGTGACTTTAACTGGCACGGTGGTCAATCACATAGCTCCTGGCCGTCAACAACATTCTCCACGCACCTCTCAAAAGTGGAAAGTGGTGGTTTGGACACTGCCGTAGTGTGGTGTGGTGTGGATGTTCTCTAGTGAGTGGAGCATGATGGGTTGGACACTGCCATAGTGTGGTGTGGTATGTGTGTTCTCTCATGAATGAATCATGGTAGTTCGACACTGTGTTAGTGTGGCATGGTGTGGGTAATATCTGTGAAAGGCGCATAGTGGGTTGGACACTGCCATAGCGTGGTGTGGGTGTTCTCACCTGAGTGGAACACGGTGGTTTTACATTTACCAGGGTAGAACTGCCATAGTGTGGTGTGGGTGTGTCTCGTGAGTGGAACCTGATGGGTACGAAACGCCATAGTGTGATGTTGTGGGTGTTCTCTCGTCAGTGGAGCATGTTGGGTTGGGCAATGCCATTGTGTGGTGTGGGGGCTCGCTCGTGAGTGGAGCATGGTGGGTTTGACACTGCCATACTGTGGTATCGTGTGTGTGTTCTCCGTGAATGGAGAGTGGTAGGTTTGACACTGCCACAGTGTGGTGTAGGTGTTCTCACCTGAGTGGAGCACGATGGGTTCTACACTACCATAGTGTGGTGTGGGTGATGTCTCGTGAGTGGAACCTGGTGGGTACGACACTGTCATAGTGTGGTGTTGTGTGGGTGTTCTCTTGTGAGTGGGGCATGGTGGGTACGACACTGTCATAGTGTGGTGTGGGGGTTCTCTCATGAGTGGAGTGTGGTTGGTTCGACACTGCCATAGCGTGGTGTGGGTATTCTATCATGTGAGGAGCATGGTGGGTTGGACACTGTGATAGTGTGGTGTCGAGATTCTCTCATGAGTGGAGCATGGTGAGTTGAACACTGCAATTGTGTGGTTTGGTGTGGGAGTTATTTCGTGAGTGGAGCATGGTGGGTTGGACACTGCCATAGTGTGGTATAGTGTGGGTGTTCTTTCGTGAGTGGGGTGTGGCTGGTTGGACACTGCCATAGTATGGTGTGGTGGTTCTTTCATGAATGGGGACTGGTGGGTGGGACACTTCCATAGTGTGGCTTTGTGTGTTTTCTCTTGTGAGTGGAACATGGTTGGTTGAACACTGCCATTGGATGGTGTAGCATTGGTATTCTATCATGAGCAGAGTGTGTTTGGTTGGACACTGCCATAGTGTGGTGTGGGTGTTCTCTTGTGAATTTAGTGTGGTGTGTTGGACGCTTCCATATTATAATGTGTGGGTCGTTTCTTGTGAGTGGAGCGTGGTGTGTTGGACACTGCTTTAGTGTGGTGTAGTGTGGGCATTCTCTCGTGAGTGGAGTGTCGTAGGGTGGATATTGCTATAGTGTGGTGTGGTGTTTCTCTCTTGAGTGGAGCATTGTGGGTTGGACATTGCCATATTGTGGTATTGCGTGAGTGTTCTCTTGTGTGTGGAATGTGGTTGGTTGGACACTGCCATAGTGTGGTGTGGGTGTTCTCTCATAAATCGAGCATGGTGGGTTTGACACTTTCATAGTGTGTTGTTGTGTGGGTGTTCTCTCGTGAGTTGAGCATTGTGGTTTGGACACTGCATTAGTGTGGTGTAGTGGGGGGATTCTCTCGTGCTACCTACTCACTCCGCCTCTTCTTCATTACACCGCTGCTGCAGCCTCATTTAATGCTGTCCCCTCAACCTGCTGCATTCTGATTACACTTAGTTACAACTTCTTCTCACACATGTCCACAGTGCTGTTCACATGTTTACTTCCCATAGGATAATATAAAACACTACAAGTATGCAGGAAATGCCGTCATATTTATTATGTCATAAAGAGATAGGCGGTTGTGTGGGCCACTGCTTAAAATTATATGATTGCACCTGCAATACGAGTCCTATCAACTGCTCAGTGACTGTACATAGACGTGATAGGAAATATTATATGCAAGCCATTGTAACCGCAGAGGCTCAAACTATTAATAAAAGTTTTAATCATGTATGGTGGTAGAGCCGTTTTCCACCTCTTAGTCTCAGAAAGGCACAAGCAATAAAGGCTACACTGACAAGCACCTTAAGTGCGCAATAGCTTCTTCCTCACCTGGTGTATATTATTCTCGTCGGTACAGTGTGTAACTTTTAAGTGGTGACCATATAATTTAATTGGTGGATAACCTGTACCAAGGGGTCATGCAGTCCGCTCAAGTACTTTTGTATAACCCTGATACGAATATTTTGATATACATCACTTTGGACCTGCTGATTTTTGTCGAAATTTGGAATGTTTTGAAATGGTATGTGTAATGTGCATGTCTTTAAAGTGACTGACAGGTGTATTCTGTAGTGTGTGTTCTTTTTGAAGATAGGTATGTTTGCCATGCATTAAATAGTTTCGTATAAAATGTGTATTTTAAGCACTCGGCAAAACAGTTGAAATGTTAGATAGGCATGTCACGTAACTTGGGCTGGGCAGTAGATGGAACACAGAAGTTAGTGAAAGCGATTTGGGTGGCTCTTAACAGCGAGGTATTGAGAGCCGATGAGAGTGATTGCAGTGAGGATGGAGCAGCGCCGGAATGCAAGGGCGGGGGAAATGGGAGATCCCAAAGTAAACTTTCTACAAGCGGCATCGTCAGGCACGAATTCCACATGCAAAAACCCGGGAGTAAAGTGATTATGTAGCTTCTTGCACAATGGGTCGCGAATCCAGAACCGGAGCCGACTGGCCGCCATCTTGTAATTTGCCTTTTTTCTCTATTAATTTAACTTTTTTCCTTTAAAACTTCTCTTTATCCATAAAAATTTCCCTTTTTTCCCTGAAATTTCCCTTTCCCCCTAAAAATATGTCCTATTTTTTCCGGATAGGTGACCAGGATTTGTGACCTTGGGTCAGGAGTGCTGGACTCAAGACCATGACATTTAACCTGTTGCCCCAAAATGACTAATGACGATCATGAATTTAAACTTGATACACCGAATATTTAACCAATTATTATTATTTTTTTTTTAAGTATTAAAATATATACTATTAAGAATAGAAATTTATAAAAAAAAAAACTTAATTCCCCGAGTTCACCCTTTACACATACTCATTCCACTATCTTGGAAGGCTGTCTCATTTGTGCGATTGCCATCTTGGTAAGTGCGAGCAGCCATTATGTTTTAACATCACCCATCCACTATCTTGGAAGCCAATTCCCCGTGACAATTTACCTTAACTTTGACCTTTGGCATTGACATTTGACCTTAACCTTTGATCTTAAGATGCTATCCTGACTTTTTACCTTGACCTTTGACCGTAGCCTTGATCCTGGTAACCTTTGACCCCAAAAACCTAAATATTCCATAAATTATAAAAATGTTTGTAAAAACTATTTTTTTCTACAACTTAATTTTCCGTATGTCACCCCTCACCCAAACCCATTCTACCATATTAGTAGGTGCAGCCATCTGCCTTGACGGTAGGTATCACAGCCAACATTTGGTATTTGTTTAAGAGTATTTCTCCACCTACATTCAATTGTCATGTTAGATTTTATATGTTTCCATCGCCTAGGTGGTGCTAGTGTATTAATTCTCCCACCAGGTGACAGTCGTATTTGTTTATGATTTTTTAAGTATAGGTTGTGCTGATGGCGCCCTCCATGTTGGTGGTATATATTTAACACATAGGTAACGTTAATTTCTCGATTATGCCGTTGGCTATTGTCCTGCACCAAATGGTATTATTGACCGTTCCTGCAAAATTTGTAAAATGCCACATTAAAGTTTTTATTTGTTTTATTCTTAAATGCGAGTAATTTATTTAAAATAATTTCTATTTAAATCATTATTAGTAAAGAGAGGGGGGGGGGGTTAGAAAATAAATAAAATGTACCAAATTTAATATATATATATTTATCTACAAAGTTTACATAAAAACATTTCTTTGCAATGATTTTTTCGAAGACAATAAGAGGACATCGCATTATTTCATTTCGTAAGAGGTTGGTATGCACTTAGTCCTACCTGCAGATGAGCCACTGGATCAAGTGTCCAGCCCAAACCCTTCATCATCATTTCTTCTTCCCCACAACATATATTTTGTATATTATCATCTACACACTTTTCGATGTCATGTGCATTACAGATGGACACATTCTTGGTCTTTAATACCCTTCTGCAATATTCGTCCTGGTTCGGTTCTGGTTTCGAGTAGATACATTCCCGCCATACACTATATTTTAGAGGCCCTTGTTTTTTAATATCTTATGTTAGTTGGTTTATTAAATTAGTTTCGTACTTGGCACGAACGAGCAAACATCTTTCGACGAAGCCGTCAGATCAGAGCAACGTAATCTTTCAGAAAGCCCCTGAATGCTGATAACAGCAGAAAAATTCCATTAAAATTAGGTTTGGCTAGGAGATGGCGCATGAGATTTACACTGTTTGACATGGTTGTTATACGACTCATAACATAGTTTTCTCTGATGGTTATGTATTTCAAGTCGCGCGTTTTCTAGCGTTTTCTACTTCATAACACGTGGACTTACAACCACAACTTGCAACAGACAAGAGTTAAACAAGCCCATCCTGTCTTCTTCCTGTATTTATCACTCTTCTCGGGCCTATGCGCATGACAGCATTGCTGAAGATCTTTCCACAGTAGCGACACGATCGACCCGATATCGACTGTGAATTGTCCATGCTATCCACATGCACATCCCCACTTACCGATGGTAGCACCATTGCATCATCACATACTGTACCTACAAGGTAGCGATGGCATGTTTATATCATCATTACACACAGCTGTACTTGTTAAGTCCATCACAGTTTTTTTTGTTAATGACAATGCATCTCTTTGTTTTACTGGTGGAGGAACAAGTCCTGTACATATTTTCGAATATTGGTATAGTTTGTCGGTACGAGCAAACAGGCGAATGTACTTCTCACAATTATATGCAATGAGGGATGAATTCATTTTACATTTATGATTCTCGTGTCGTCTAACATTGCTGCCATTTGCAAAGGCTTGATCACAGTGCATGCATCGAAGTCTTGACATTGCTGATTTGGGTCGCGATGCCGATGGAGCTATGCAGGTGCCCCGCCCGAAGAGGTTGATGGTGCTGTCGGCACCATGCCTGAAGAAGACGATGGCACTGCTGGTACTACTCCTTGAGAATTCCATGGCACTGCCATAGCTACCATTAGCTCTGGAGTGCCCAAAGACATCGCAGATGCAGAACAATACTTAGACGCGAAGATGTAGGAGTTAGCGGAGGCGATTCACCTTTCACAGGTGTTGCTGTCAAACTAAGCCTCTCAGCTTACCTCTCTACTGCTTACAATATACGAGTATGCAAGTCTTATGACAACGTATTGACTTTGAACCAATCGTTTTGTACCATTAATACATTGTGCGGACAACGACCAGCCAATCACCGAGTTGTCGAGTGATTTCAACTGGCCAATCATATGAGGTGGGGGCGGTGGTCGTAGTGGAGAATTTTGGAGTCATTATGAGTCATTTAGTTTTTGGGGTCATTTTGGAGTCAGTCAGCAAATTAGAATATTTCGGACTCGTTGTGTTGGTGTTTGTGTCTGTGTGTGTAGGTTGCAAGATAAAATAAATTCTCCTTAATTTAAAATAAAGTAATATATTCCTACCGCCAAAAGCTGAAAGGAGAACATTTTATTTAATAATATCGCTTTAAAAAAGTATACATCCAGGTCACTCAGTATATTTCATCGCTTCCTGGGTAATCTGTATTTAAACTTAGCAATAAAAGTGCCCAGAACTACAGCAGGCGCTCACCACGCTTCGCCATTGGTTAATGCATAACATGGGATTTGTGCTGAACAATTCAGCACTATGACAGGCCCTGCCGTGCTTCCCAATTGGTCGTTGCACGACTTTAACTTGTTACTGATTGTCCGCAGAGGGATACAAAGAAAATAGTTCCAAAATCTTATCTAAGCTAGAAACGCACCTACTTTATTCCATTCTGCCTAGCGAATTTCCTGAGTATGATTCCGAGTGCTTCTCCTCTACTGTCATCATTTTTCTATCAAGAAGATCACTCGGGACTTCGGCAAACAGGTAGCCAGTATTCTCGGCGTCCTCTGCCTTCTTCGTATCGATCATTGCAGCAAATGAGTTGTTTGAAAAAGAGGGGGGGGGGGGGGGGGAGGTTCTGTTCATCGAGGAAATCGCCATCATCGTCTTCAACATTATCACTGTCTTCATGTTCATTTTCATCTATGCTGTCTTCGTGATCGTCGGCACATCCTGTTTCACCCTCATTATTATATTTGCTTTGTTTGTAGTAAGAGTTGTATGATAATCAGTGTTTACATCCGACGACCGTATATTTTAAAATTCGTCGACTTCATGCGCTCGTCTTGCAAGTGCACAGTCTGCACAAACCGACTCTACTGCACTCATTCTATCTTTAGTGTTAACTGTCTATGTATATAATTTGTCTGAAACGACGAAATAGTAATATTTTAATAATTTGTTGGGAAAGGAGAATAATAAAATAAAATTTAAATAAACTTTTAAATTTTAACTTTCTTATCAAACTGAAAAGTAATGTGTGGTGTGTTGTCTCGCACCCACACAAGTCTACTCCGTTTGTAAATATTGTCTGTCAAATCACTATTTTCACGTATACGCGTGTTTAACTAAACAAAGCGGCCGCGGTGGTGCAGTGGTTAGACAACTCGCCTCTCGCCTGATAGAAACATGTTCCATCCCCGGCCGGGTCACTCCCGGATTTCCGCGTGTGGCAATCGTGCCGGACGATGCCACTGGTTGGCAGGTTTTTTTCGTTTTCCCCATCCTTTTCATTCCGGTGCTACTCCGTACCCACCTCGGTTCACCCTCATCGGCTCTCAACGACTCGCTGTTATAAGAGACGCCCAAATCTCTACTCCACTCAGTAAATAAATAATCTTGGACTACGGTATTTTCTAGGTACAATAAAAAAAAATCTGTTATCACTATTATCTATGATCACTTTTTTTACTTTTATCCTATTAAATATATTCAAAGAAAAATCATATTGAAAACAGTCAAAAACAGCATTATTCTGGGTTTTACCTGTGCAGTTACCATAAAGGAAAATAATAATGTAAGAAGTGGCGTCTGTAGTTTTATCCATCGTCTTTCATCACGTGTAATAGTCTCCTTCGGTTGCAGACCTAATTAGCGGGAAACTCAGCTGCTCGGGGATTCCAAGCTCAGCCTGGGGACTGCTTGCGTGGCCAGGCGACGCCTGGCGGCGTCTATAATATTGACTAGGGATTCCCTTTGACGCCTTGACGTCCGTTAGACAGGCGAGATGCGGGCCTACTCTGACACGTGCTTCACTTCTACTGCAGTTCAAGACATTTAGTTTTGTGTAACCTGTTGTTAAATGTATTTAACCCGTCGAGCTGTCTAACATTATGTGTTGTTCTGAACTGCTACTCGGCTATACAATCGCGAGGTACTCGCTTTTCCTCCTCAGCTGTTGTCGACGGTAATTACAGGCTACTCTGGAAACAGGTTATTATTTCCTTAAGAGTATGTCTTACAGACAGCTCACAAGATGATGCTGTCATTATCTTAAAATATGGCATGATATTACCACTCCACTATTCAAGGTCGCTACTAGGTTCCTACGCTCATGTGTGCTCTTGTCCTGTTGAAGAGACCTAATGCCGAGTCCCTCGCTCAGTACACGTTTTTTTCTCTTTTTTCGCTCTACCCCGTGCAAGTTTATGTTAGGACACAAGCCGTACTGATATACCTGGTGGCATGGTGTACTCAGATATGACACATCTACAATAATATTGATAAATACTTTAAATGCACACAGAATGGATATCTCTGAATGACATGTTTGCGTTGCACTATGTTGCCAAGAAAAAGACAACAACATGTAATCTATGCATCACCTCAGTTGCAGGCAACACTATACTTGGATGCTACAGCTGGCCGAAAGTGTATAACATCGTTGATTCACTCTCGTGCGACAACTGCCGTACACGAAACACAGTTGTGTGACACGTACCATGACAACGTGCTTTCAAGAATAGCAGTTCAGTTGCATTGCCTTAATCACGTATTTCGAGCTGGAAGTTGATGCCATGAGTTGTCCATATTGATGCGCCTAACATCTCGCTTTGGTTTCAGGGTAACCTGTAAGCGAATAGTTTAAATGGAATAACTCCTTTTAAGCATTACAAGAGGGATATTTTCATAAAATAATCAACGAACATTTCTTATACTTGATGTATAATAGTAAACAGCAGAGTGGTGTATATGAGAACAAATGGAGCATATTTTCTCAAGGAACAAAATGTCTAACGTCCATAGTAAACCTGCTAATGGAACAGGAAATTTTAAGGGTCGGGTATGAAACAACTATAATTAGGCAACAAGCAGTGCAGTGAATTTACAATTAATTTACACATTTGGGCAAAAGGCATAGAGCTCATAGTGTCTGTTTAAAGTATCGGCCACCATTGGCCACACAGACAGTGCAGCGCTGAAGCATGCTGTGTATCACATCTGAAAAAATTTCTGACTTAGCAATGATGTCGTAAACTGCTCTCCGTATCTACGTACCGACCTCATCCCTCGTGTCAAGTGGCGTGATATCAGGTGAGTGTTGTGGCCATGCTATGGAGCCTCCCCTATCTATCCACTAGTTGTGGAAGTGCACGTCGAGGTGCCAGCGAACTTCGATGTCGACATGAGGCGGAGCTCCGTCCTACTGTAACCACGTCGCTTTACGAGCATCTAAAGGAACATCCTTCAAGTATTCCAGTAGCAAGGCCGCCGGGAACTGGAGATATGTGGCATAGGCCTCGCGAGCATTACAGGGTGGCGTTGTTCTCATTGTGAAGCTCAGAGAAGGTGGAATCATAGCACTCAGTTCGGTTTCATGATGTGGTTTTGCTCCACTGACTCTACTACCTTACTTCAACAATGCCAAAGCTAGTGAAGCAATTCCGGATCATTCAGTGTTATTCCACAATGATGCATCAATTTGTAATCGACTAATTTCATTTTTAGAATGACAGTACTTTCGTTCATAAGTCAAAGGCTGCGGTAGCTGAGAGTTGGAAGGACACTGAAGTAAATGAACTTGTTGGGATTGCTGTCTTAAAGTCCTGATTTCAATATCACTGAGAGATGATCCGAAGACAGTTAGGTTAGAATACTCTAAAAAATCTCTACAGGGCTGTTAATCGTGTTGAAGGAGGAATGTGACTAAACTCCTGCAGACACCTGCGTTCAGTTTGTGGAGGAGTAGAGTTTGTAGAAGAGGCAGAAGTCGTAGCTACCTCATGTCATGTCCTGGTTAGTCCATCACTAACAGTGTCCAAAGGGAAATGGCTTTGTTCTCAGTGTTCGTACCAATCGTGGTGTAAATATGTTTACAATTTGTCTGCATGGATTCTGGCTGTCACAACTAAAACCAGACTCAAATATCCAGGAGTTACCCTGTTGCTGTTCAGACCGCGTGGCACACCACCGGATCAGCAAGTGTATCAGATGATGACATATTTCTCACGCTATTTGTTGTATGGGAAAACTTTTTTTTTCTTTGTGGGCGTCACTACACCCAAGCCTATGCCTAGCTAGTGAGCAAAGGGAAATGCAGCTACAGTTCATAAGTTAGTCTGCTTTGCATTACACAAGTCAGCCCTAACCTTACATTTCATTACGATTATAACCAGAAAGTAAAACAATATATTTCATATTTATCTTTTTTTTCACACACTATCGCAAGTATTTAAATACTCTGATAAAAATACAACATTAAACATGTACATCCCCAATAGCAAAGAAGAAAATTTAACTACCTTGTAACTACTCTAGAATGTAAGTTTCAATTCAAAATTGCTGTTATCAGTAGTGAAGTATGGAAAAAAAATTCGTGGAAAAGGAACTAGGTAGGGGGAAAAAACTATTTCATAGAAATTTCCTCTTAAGAGTGGTTAAAAAGCAAAATTCTCTTCAGCATTAAATTGCTTAATAATTGTCTTCTTTTTTTAAGGCGGGGACGGGAATATGTCTACGATATGGCAACACTGATTGTGCAGGAGGCAGTGGAAATCAACGCACTGCAGTGAGGTGTCGCTTGCAGCCGGCTGTGTTGTTGTTTTGCTGCGGCTGATAGAGCGGGCGTCCTTGAGCGCAGTCCTTTGTGCCCGAGAAGCCACAGCTCTGCCTCAGGAAGACTGTGGTCTCTACCTAGCGTCTGCTGCTCCACACCTATACATGGCGTCACTGTAACTCTCATCTGCACCTCCTCCTAACTGATACTCGTACACAATTGTTTGTATTTGATACGAATGTTAATAATACTCAGGTTGGGAACACAACGAGTTTCCTTACGGCAGAGTTTGCCATAGGGAAGATTCCCGCCGCTGGGTAAGCGCTAGTGTTCCAAAGAGGCCACTTTAAAAATTGAAATTTTAAGCTACGTCCATAATAAAGTAAATAATATTCCACTTAGTTAAGTAGATATTTTATATTTGACTTATGATTATTGCAATTATTTTGTTTTCTAACTTACAAAACAAAAAAAAATCTGGCACAAGACATACGATACAAGCGCTTACCTAGTGGCGAAAAATGTCTAGCAACTAAACTAAAAGCACCGAGCTTGCTAACCTGACTAGAACGAACTTTACTGATACGAAGTTAAACCGTTCACGGTTACTTACACCTTTTTCTGAAGCTCTGGTTAAGTTCTGCTTTCAAGGTTATTCCTCCGCCTCATGCAAACAAATCTTAAGAGCAGGCTACATACAAGGCGCACAGTGTTTTCGTCGTAAAGCTGTACTGTGGCAATTAGATCTGCAACATGGGGGTTTTAAAAAAAAACGCCATGAAAGAACACAGATTAAACTTCGTACGTAAGTAGTATAAAATAGTTCCTCCGGCACCAGGGGTCGGGGGGTCGGCATCCGGGTTCCGGGGGGCACCATCTTGAATTTCCCTTTTATCCCTCAAAATTTCCCTTTGTCCCTCAAAATTTCTCTTTTCCCGCAAAACATCCTGTTTTCCCCTCAAAATGCCCCTTTTCTCCTTAAACAATTTTCATTTTCCCAAAAAATTCCCCTGATTTTCCAAAAATTTGTGAAAAAGTGCTTCCTCTATGTTGTGGCTGTTGCATCTCATCAATGCGGCCGAGATACCCCGAAACTCGGCCACATTGAGGAATTGACAAACTAAAATAATTTTAATTATGATTTTATAAAATTAAAAATATTTTATAATAAAAAATGTTAAACGATTTAAGTAATAAGTGTTACATATCATCAAACTCGCCTTTTCAAGACACATACGATAACGATGACATGCTTTATCATATCAAGTTGTTTTTTCATGCTATATAATTCACTGTTCATTTTTCATGTTCTATCATTCCATTTTGGCCCTCTCATTCTCTCTCATTCAATCACTTTCTCTCTCATTGAATCTCTTTCTCTCTTTCTCTGTTTCATTTCTCTCGTTTTCTCTATCATTCCATAAGGTTTACTCCGAGCCACCCACTTTTCTCTCTCTTTGATTCATTTCTCTCTTTATCTCTTGTCTCTGACATTAAAATGTATTTCTAATGTATTTCTAATACAAAATGAGTTTAAAGAACTTAAATTATGTAAATTTTACACTTTCCCATGAGAGCTGGTAATATTAAAGAAAAAATAGTTCATGTAGGTGCAGGTACTTGAACCCTGAAACATAGATTAAGAGGTTGGTCGTGCTAGCCACTGCACCATCACAAACTCACATCAAACCAAGTGCTTAAATTTTGTGTATAAATTGCCAAGCGAAATTGGCGAATTCCCTCGTTCAATTACAGAAATATTGTTAATATATCTTATATTTATTTTCAATCAGCACATATATGGTTTATGAATACTATATTTTAGAGCAGTTTTATTTTTATTTAAAGGCAAATGATGAACTGAATTAAATATATTTAGTTATTTTCAGTCAGGATCTGAATTACATGTGTGTGTATATATACTTATAATTTTTAAATCTGTATGAATCAAAGAAAGCCGGGCTCGCAAATGTATTGTTATTTATAGTCATAGGTGAGCATAATTTTTGAACTCTTAGGAGGCAGGCAGTTTCGCAAAATTTTAGTTTGTAAAAGTAACATTTCTAGTTCCAGGCATGTATGTTTAAGTCCTATGTAACCATAATAGTATTCATCTTAAGATAATATTTTGCTTTATTTTAACGAGATCTTTTTATAACATACAGGTTACCCTATGGAATTAGCTTAATATTAGAGACAAAAAAATCAAGTATTTTTGTTTCTTCAAATTTTATTAAAATATAGTACTACAAAAACCACTTAAAAATATACATGTTCGTCTACATCCTTTTACAAATCACAGTCCTTCGTTTAAACATGAAACCAACTATTCTGGCACTTATAAACTTCGTGTCGTCATGCAGTGAGCTTGAAGGCAAAGTCCTTGCAGAAAAAGCAACACAGATTAGCCCCTGTAAGTTCTGTAGATAATACACTAGTTGGTCCTGATGGTTCGACTGTCGTCATATCGGAAGGAGCAGGAACCAAGAACAAAGTAGTCGATCACGTAGATAATGAAAGTTGCAGCAACACATATATAAACTTATCAGCACTGTGGGTCTCTTAGTGATGTAACCATCATCAAACCATAGACTTATCACTTACCTAGGCTCCTTGAATATATACACTTTGTGATATCATGAACTGTGAATATTTTCATGTGTTTGTAATCCATACCGAAGACAAATATATCAATATAAAGCCGATGTGTTAGCGGATTTAATCCGCTCGTTCTCAGCTGTAGATTATCAACCTAAGAGAGTATCCAGGCAGAGCCCTTCAGTACCATTTCTTCTTCTTAGCGACACACCTTCTTTATGTGGTTTTCACACTCTCTTCGATGTCATGCACATTGTAGATAGGCACATTAGATTTCTTGAATGCCTTTCTTGGACGCTCATCATTGTATGACTCTGGTTTACTATAGCTGCATTCCAGCCATATATTACATTTCAAACCACCATATTTTTCCGCCTCGTCTGTAAGTTGGTTTATTAAATTTTGTTTCATATGTGCCAGAAATGAACAATTCCTCTCGTTGAAACTGTCAGGTTCGGAGCAACATAATCTTTCAGAAGACCTCTGAATGCAGATTGGTTCAGGAAAAATCCATTTACATTCGGTTTCATCTCGCAGATTATTTACATAGGTTGCGATAACGAATTGTGAGGTGCAGAATACTATATGCCAGTTGCTTACACAAGTTGAGACAAAGTATCGTTCATGACTGCCACTGTTAAACTGAGCTTCCTAACTGGAACACGGCTGCTTATATACACTCGCAAGAAGGCACACTACCGATCCCCGTAACTCATGTTTACAGAAACTGTAGAGTTCAGATCATCCGAAGCACAAGCATCCCTGCCATCTGCTCTACCAACCATCATTAGACTAAATATATGCACCAGTTACCAGAATCCAAGCAGACCTCAGCCCACACTGACCTTACCCAAATTATCAGAAGCCCAAGATGTTATCATAACATCAGACACCAGCCAAATATAATACTACCCATAAAATATATCACCTGGTAATATCAACCATCCATATCAATAAAAATGTTGACCACCACACCTCAGGCATACAAAACAAAATATAAGTTACCCTGCAAACCGGGAGTACTGGGAACTATACCAACCACAACCGCAGTATAATTCAGTCATACCAAACAGGTCACATTGTATATACAACATAACAACTACTAATTTCATACATACCCTATGCCATCCATTAACCTCACCAACCAAAACATACTAGTTGTCAACCCTCCAACCTTCCGACCATTAATATAAATCACTCTATCGACCAACAAACCAGATAATAATGCCAGACATCTAATAATAATAGCTGCTCCAACACAAAACCTACCAGGTAACATACATCCAGTATACTTAACAGCCATATCGATAGCCCATTAGCACTGAGTACAAAAACAGATATAATAACTTTCACCATGACATTAGATTGCCTCAGCCACGCGCCATCAAAAGACATACAACCCAGCATACAAACATACTTTACCACCAGAATATACCAATGAACCACCACAGTAGATAACCATACCAAACAATAAAACATATTGACCAAATAACATAATTCGCTCTAACCCATGCATACCTTATTCATGCTGTTAACCATACAGACCATATCAACCATCATACCCCAGACCTACTAATCAATCATCACAGTCAACTATAGTGACTACCATTTCACATCATTTAACTTCAACAATTACTCGTACAATCAAACAATTCCAGCAGCTGAGCCAATCAAATATTCCAATCATAAGCTTCAACCTTGCTATCATAAGATAAATATTATTAATATGACCATCCATTACACCCATAAGATTTTATTTCACAGATACCATGTCATACAATCCAATCATACTAATAAACCAAACCAACCAAGCATTCTGCCCCTCTCATACTAACTAAACAAACCATTCCACTCTTACAAACTAATCACACAATTAATCCATTCTCCCCACACCATCGAATATACACTTTTGTCATGCTGCCAAAACTGCTGACCCCGGACTATTTATGTATAAGTAGTATATAAATAGTGATTAGATTAACATACAGGTAGGTAGTAATTTTTTTAAATTGCGTATCAAGTCAATTAACTAAAGTATTAGCATAATAAATATAAAAAATAAGTAGTATGTATGTAATGAGGTGAAACCAACTACACATCAACTCCAACAACAAACAAGACTACAATGTCAAAAACACCTAAAGCCTTTTTATAAGCATACTAATTCATAATTTACTGTATACCAAAGCTACAATCGACTAATTCATAACACGAACTTCAAGCTCAACAAAAAACAAGAATACGAGGTCAAACACACATAAAGCCCTTTTATAAAAATACTAACGCATAATTTCCCATATACCAAAGCTACAGGCATGAAATTCATAACACACACACATTCACACAACTCATTTGCACATACCATGCCAGGCAATTGCAAAACCCCACACCATCAAACTTTACAAGCAAAACTAAATACTTGAAAACTATCTGCTTATCATACAACTCAAATGAACGAAGCACACAAAAACAGACACGATCATATTGTGAAATCACTTCAAACTATAATAGCAACAACATATTACCCAGTTGCAAAATCCCTAGTATTAAACTTTACAAGAAAACAAAATACTTTACAAATATCTCGACATATCATAAAACACAAATGAACAAATCTACATTATCTGTCTTCCAATACACCTAATGTCACATATTTAATCTAAAGTATAATGATATACAAAAAGAAAAAAGCCTTACCAAGATTCCATTTTTTCTAATCCACTTTTAATAACATCATTTAAAACTAAATTAAGATCCAAATAAATCACTCATTGCACTCAAATAATGCTATCACATACTACATATAATAATCAAAACATGTTTATTATATAAAAAACTACATAATCTAAGAATTGTTGTTAAGATCTGCTCTTTTTGACAGTTTATTCGATCCGTCTAGGATACTTAGATTTCATCTGCATTACAACTATTTACACAATTAAACATTTTTTCATAACACAAGAAGTTTAAGTGTTTTTTTTAAATATAACTATAGTTCTCTGTTTTGAAAAGCGTCATAATTCAAGTGTACATACTGATTTAGTCATAAATTCAACCTAAATGCAGACATATACAGTTATACTATCATGCTCTTTGTTTCAATTCCCAAAGAGGTAAATACGCATGTAAAAATTACTATGTGCGATATTTGTTTAAACCTACTCATCTTATACATTATATATTAAATAAACCTATGATCTCGAGGAAAAAGAGTTAGGTGAGTGACTTATATAGGATGGCTACCAAATCACATATTGTATAACAGATATACTTAATTTATACAATGATACCAAAAATCATTATAAATAAAATTTAATATTTAAAAAAATATTAAAACAATGGGTTGAGAGCGAATCTACTTTCGACATTGCCGTTAGGACTCGCATGTCATTGGCAAGAAATTTGTTACCTAATACCCGAGTAGATCACAAAAACCTAATAGAACATCCCACGAGGTAAAGTATACAATCAATGAAAATAGCATCTTTAACGTTTGAGGTACAGAACATAAATAACAAGCTATCGCTTTACAACAAAACATACTTAGATCTATTCCAACATATACACACACGCACACACATACACTGACCCCGAAATATTCCATTTTTTACAGACTTTCTTCACGCAAGACTAGCTGCTATTGACCCAAAATGAATCCAAAAAGACCGAAATTGAACCATATTAACCCAAAAGGTTGCAAATTGACGCCAAAATGGCTCCAAGTAACTGCAAAACACAAACAGAATTAAGTAAATACATAAATCTTCATCGCTTGATACCATTTGGGTTTAGCTAAACACGGCAACAATTTACGATTTTCGTGAACATAGTAACATTCAAGGGAGAAAATAACCTTCAAAAATCCATCCCAGGATAATTAAACAGATCAATAAGAGGTATAATTTTTTTTTTACATTTTTTATGCAAAACTCTTTTAAAAAAACTATCTCCATGCACAGCTCGCATACAAGAAAGAAAATTATATCTTAGTCGGATGCCCTGCGAAGACAAATACCCATATTCGAAAGGTCAGAGGCTCAAATATTACACCATGTTATATGCGCAATTCCCACTTGCGAAAATCCGAGAGTGATCCGGCCGGGTATTGTGCCCAATTCGACGTGATGGGAGGCGAGCAGGCTAACCGCTCGCGCAGTTCTGTCCCCCACCACCAGGGCCGTGCTAACCCTGGTTGCGATCCAGCAGTGGCTCCACACACTTCACTTCACCACTAATTAACCTCACAAAGTCTATCTTGGTGAACTAGCAACTTATCCTACTTTCTCCAGCCCTAATCCAATTAAAGGAACTGCAACTATCCTCCGCGACTGTCGCATAGATATTCCACTGCCCTCTCTGCTTTGCCTGGTTTGCTATGCCCTACCATCTAGACCCTTCTTCTTTCGGGGTGTGTCCATTGCTACAATGGCGGTCATGGCACTACAGCCCTGCTATAGCCGCGCTGCATGCGGCCATTATAATAATTAAACCCGACCTAAGGCGTATAGGGACTGCCTTGAGACGCATCCCATCCTCCAGCTGTCTTGGCTGATATAGGCTGTTCACGGTAAAATGACCATTTTTGAAAGAGCTGTTTAAGATCTACTTGTGTGCACGTTGTGTATTCTTCCTCCTTATGTAAAATTAACGTTGCCATTAGCGTCATCATCGGTTAAGTGAAACAGTGAAATTATTAGAAAAGTAAATATTTTAACATATGCTAATTTCTGCTCTTCGATGCTTTAAAAAAGCACAGAAAGCGAAAGAAATAATTTAAGTTATCACAAATGTTTACCTAACACGTTCTATTCGACGTATAGTTATGGAACTACTGTTCATCCATCGTTGCCAACTTTACTGGGCGCGTCACTCAATGCGCCCGTTGAAATGTATGCAAGTAGAGGCAGTGACTTTTTTCTAAGGATTATTTCAAAAGTGCTCATTTTATCGTGAACAGCCTATACTAACATGCATACCGGAGGGCTCTCACAACTGTGAAGGAACTCTCTCTCACTGGCGCAGCGGGATTTGGGGGCTCGACAGACAAAAAACCGCTCAGCTACCGTGGCCCCGTGACTTACTGAGAAAAAAAAACCTAACACGTCATACATAGGGTGATTTTTCAAAGGTTTTATTAAAAAAAAGTGGGAAGAAACCGTGAATGGCTTATATATCTGGTAGTTCCTGTATCAGAACCAGGAACTCCCGAGCACGTCGCTATGTTGTCAATCTCGTGCGTGCGTGTTCTCAGGCACACGTAGGCGCGTGTCTTTAACTACGCGCGTGTTATCAGTACGTGCTTTGTACTGTGCGGTGACCGTTAACAAGAGCAGATACGATTTCACTTCCGCGAAAACTTTTCAGAGAGGGTAATGACATTGCTATGTGTACATAAACTTTTAAACGAATACTTAGAGTTGAATTATCATATTTTTATTTTTAATTAAAACGAGTAAGTGTGCAATCACCAAATCTAAGCCAAATAATATAATTTCAACTCAAAAACAGATTTTAAATACAATTTTTATTGTATCACTGTTTCTTGGAACAGCACTCTCGACACAATGGCGAATGTTCAAATGATGCGACATGTATATGATAGCTCGGTAGTGTAATCATTTGCAGTGCGTTATATAGCGGTATCAGATACAAAGTAACATCGTGTCCCAGCTCTATTGTCAGAACGAACTCCTCACATTTCCCGCCTTCTACGCGCCTCTCTGTATAGTACATTCGCAGTTTCATCGCACTTGTTGAATTAAAATTTGAAGAATCACCCACTGTATGACTTATTTGCTTGTTCCCTAAATGTTTCATGTATCGCAAGCGTTTTACCCGCCCGTTAATGTGAAAGTACCTTATTTTTAATTCAATTAAACTTTTGCGTATATTATACGCAAAAGTAAACAAATAATAATATTTCATTTATAATTAGTATGAATAAACAAGGGGAAAGTCGTCCAAAATGGTGATGATATTGTATTTTGGTTAACCAAAACAGACTACAAGTGGAAAATTTTTTCCAATTTCTTTCTTTTGGTTGAATAGTTCTAGAGAACTATCATAAAATAATACTTTATACCAAAACATTCAATTAGATGAGAAAAGAAAACTATTTTTTTTTTTTTTCAAAATGTTCATGTACCTCATTTTGGACCGTTGATTGTATAAAACGGGGTACTCACAATAAAAAAAGTAGATTACTGCATGATTTTATTGTAAAATGGCATTAAGAATAAAACACTTATATTAAAACAAAATATACCCAAATGAATAAGCAAAGGCCTACACGAGAGAAAATAGGTAATTTATTATTGTTTTCGAGACGTATTATCACTATAGGTAGGCCAATAGCATCTTAATATATCAAGCACAGAAGTCACATATGAAGATGCAGTCACCTTCTTCAGCACTTAAATAGGCTTCATGTGTCTATCCCCGACAACTGCTGCACTAAATCCAACTCCCTTTAGCCTATAAGTGGATAACTGCTGCACTAAATACAACTCTGTTTATCCTATGAGTGGATAACAGCTGCACTAAATCCTACTCTCTTTATCCTATGAGTGGATGTACAGCTAATAACAGAAGATGCAAGCTTCGTAAATTTCTTCTTTGTCAGATGACATCGCTGGATCTTAGATCTTCTTTTTCTAACATGTTTTAGCCATCAGGATTCGTACATTCATTGGTTATTTTAATAATAGTTCTCTTTTATCACAATTTTGTTCTTTTCTCTGTTTTCTGTTTTTAAGGTAAGTTAGTAAGATTAGCAATTTTGCTTCTGCTCTTATCATTCTTTAATATTTTAATTCCTTCGCAGTTCTTGGGGAGGAAGCATTGGTGTATTGGGTGAAATCTAAAAGCTCAGCTACATGGCTAGGGATTTGTAGTCGCATCATTCCACAAAAGAATGCATAAGTTTGAGTTTACACCACTGATGCTGTAGACCAAGGAGTAGATGGCCTGGGGCTCCACCATTGATGTAGTCCTCGGAGTATACGGCTGGGACACCACAATTGTAGTTTTAGGAGTAGATGGCTGGGGCTCCACCATTGTTGTAGTCCAGGGGGTATATGGCTGGGGCTCCACCATTGTTGTAGCGCTGGGAGCATATGGCTAGGGCTCCACCATTGTTGTAACCCTTAGAGTATATGGCTAGGGCTCCACCATTGTTGTAGTCCTGGGAATATATAGATGTGCTCTACTATTATTGCGGTCCTGAGAGTAGATGGCTGCGGCTCCACCAATGACGAAGTCCTAGGAGTAAATGGCTGGGGCTCCAAAATTGTTGTAGTCATGGAAGTATATGGCTAGGGCTCCACCATTGTTTTAGCACTGGGAGTTAATGGCTAGGGCTCCACCATTGTGTAGCCCTGGGAGTATATAGCTAGGGCTATTCCACTGTTGTAGCCCTTGGAGTATATGGCTAGGGCTATTCCACTGTTGTAGCCCTTGTAGTATATGGCTAGGGATCCACCATTGTTGTAAACCTGGGAGTATTTGGCTGGGACTCCATCATTGTTGTAGTCCTGGAAATATATGGCTGTTCTCTACTATTATTGCAGTCCTGAGAGTAGATCGCTGTGGCTCCGCCAATGATGAAGTCCTAGGAGTAAATGGCTGGGGCCCCATCATTGTTGTAGTCGTGGAAGTATATGGCTAGGGCTCCACCATTATTGTAGTCCTGGGAGTAGATTGCTAGGCCTCCACCATTGTTGTACCCTTGGAGTATATGGCTAGGGCTCCACCATTGTTGTAGCCCTTGGAGTATATGGCTAGGGCTCCACCATTGTTTTAGTCCTGTGAGTATATGTCTAAAGCTCTACCATTTCTGTAGTCCTGGGAGTATATAGCTGGGGCTCCACCATTGTTGTAGTCATGGGAATCGGTGGCTGGGGCTCTACTGTTATTGTAGTCCTGAGAGTAGAAGGCTGGAGCTCTACCAATGATGAAATCCTAGGAGTAAATGGCTGGGGCTCCACCATTGTTGTAGTCCTGGGAGTATATGGCTAGGGCTCCAGTATTGTTGTAGCTCTGGGAGTATATTGCTATGGCTCCACCATTATTGCAGTCCTGGAAGTTAATAGCCGTGGCTCCACCATTGTTGTAGTTCTGAGAGTAGATGGTTTGGCTTCTACCATTGTTGTAGTCCCAGAAGTAGATGGGTGGGGCTCAACCATTGTTGTAGTCCTGGAATAAGATGGCTGGGGCACTACAATTGTTGTAGACCTGAGAGTAAATGGCTTGGGCTAAATTAATGTTGTAGTCCTGGGAGTATATAGCTAGGACTATGCAATTGTTGTAGTCTTGGGAGTCGATGGCTGAAGCCCTACCAATGTTGTAGTCCTGGGAGTTTATGGCTTCAGCCTACTATTGTTGTAGTCCTGGGAGTATATGGCTGACGCTCCGCCATTGTTGTAGTACAGGTTACCGATGGCTTGGACTCCACTATTGTTGTAGTTCTTAGTCTATATGACTGGCAGTCTACAATTTTTTGTAGTCCTGGGAGTAGATGGCTGGGGATCAACCATCCATGTTATCCTGGAAGTAGATGAATGTGTATCCACATTCGTTGAAGTCATGTGAGTAGGTGGCTGGGGCTCTGGCATTGTTGTAGTCCTGAGAGTAGATGACTGGGTCTCTACCATTGTTGCCATCCTGGATGTAGATGGGTGATGTTCCACCATTGTTGTAGTCCTGGAAATAGATGGCTGGGCACTACACTTGTTGTCCTGGGAGTAAATGGCTGGGGTTAAAGTAATGTTATAGTCTTGGGAGTATGTGGCTGGAGCTACACAATTGTTGTAGTCCTAGGAGGAGATGACTGGGGCTCTACTCTTGTTGTAGTCCTGGAAATAGATGGCTGAAGTTCTGCCATTTTTATAGTCCCTAGAGTTATTGGCTAGGGCCTCGCCATTGTTGTAGTCCTGGGAGTAGATAGTTCGGACTCCAATATTGTTGTAGTCCAGGTTGCAGATGGCTGAGGTTCTACCTTTGTTGTAGTCATTGGTCTAGATGTCTGGGTCTCTACAAATGTTGTAGTCTTGAGAGTATATGGCTGGGGAACAACTAATGTTGTAGTCCTGGGAGTAGATGGTTGGGGCTTAACCATTGTTGTAGTCCTGGAGAAGATGGCTGGGGGTCTACAATTTTTGAAGTCATGGGAGTAGATGGCTGGAGATACACCATTGTTCTAGTCCTGGGTGTATATGGCTGGGGCTCCACGATTGTTGTAGTCCTGGAAGTAGATGAATGGAGCTCTACAATTGTTGTGGTCATGGGAGTAGATAGCTGAGGATACACCATTGTTCTAGTCCTGTGTGTAGATGGTTGGGGCTCCACCATTTTGTCGTACTGGTTCAAGATGGCTGGGTCTCTACCATTGTTGAAATACTGTTAGTAGATGGCTAGGGCACTCCCATTGTTGTAGTATTGGGAGTATATGGCTAGGGCTTCGCCATTTTTGTAGTCCTCGGAGTAGATGGCTCGGGCTCCATCACTGTTGTAGTCCTGAGTTTAGACTCCTGGGGCTCCACCATTGTTGTAGTCCAGGGAGTAGCTGTCTGGGGATTCATTACTGTTGTAGACCTTGGAGTAGGTAGTTGAGGCTTCATAATTGTTGTAGTCCTGGGAGAAGATGGCTGGAGCTGTACCATTTTGTATTCCTGAGAGTATATGGCTGGGGCCCTACCATTGTTATAGTCCTGGGATTAGATGGCCGAGGTTCCATCATTGTTGTAGTCTTGGGAGTTGTGTGGCTGGGGCTCCGCGATTTTTGTAGTCCTGGGAATATATGGCAGGGAGTCCACCCTTGTTGAAAACCTGGGAGTAAAATTCTGGGGCTCCACCTTTGTATTAGTCCTGGGAATAGATGGCTGGGGCACCACCATTGTTGTAGTCCTGGGAGTAGATGGTTGGTGTTCATACACGTAGATCTTAAGCAGGACTTTCAAAAGTGCTCGTACAGACAGTATCAGTAGAACATGGCTTATCTAGCCTCGTCAGTGCTTAGCCTGAACTAGTAGCTTGTCTGTGGTACGCCACGTACCTGTCCGTTATTGATGGATATCACTGTCTCTATTACAGAACGAGCATGCACAGCTCCGGCCGAGCATACGGTAGAAACTATGGGCTGTTCACGATAAAGTGAACACTTTTGAGTCCCTAGCTAGTTTTTCCTTTCGGGCATATTTTACGCTTTAACAACAATTTTTAAATAAATCTTGTCATGCAAGCAACAAACACAGTGTGTATATGTCACCACACTCGGAAGTTAACGTCTGAGGCTACAATAAATTCTATTTATTGCGTCTTATCCCAAATGAGAGGGTTTTCAAAAATGATAACTTTACCGTGAATAGCCTATACCCACATGCACATACTGCATCTAGTCACACAAATCTGGATCTAGTATACGACAACTTAGCACGCCAAACGTTTCTAACATTTGTGTATGAGGGAACAAATGTAACTTGTTGCATGTGGCAGTAATCCCCTTATTTTACACATTGTCGCTATTTTCGTTAATCCGGATTTCATTAGGTCCCAATCATCAGCATAAATGAGGTTTTACTGGGCTAGTAATGTGTTAGTACAAGAATAATTTTCCATTCCTATTGTCATAAAACAATAAATCAATGATGAGTGCAGTACCAGGATTCTGCTACATGTAGTCTAATAGTAGGTCATGTAGCTTGTGGTTGAATATCTGTAAAGCCTCTGTCACGCTGTCAAATTTTTTCGTAAAATGCTTCCAATAAGTTCGGTTAAATAAAGTTGGACAGTTATGACGTTATTGAAATGTTATACGCCGCCATATTTGTCTTAAAAAAATTACATGGCTTCAGTTTCCAACAAACATTTGAAAATTGGACCGGTTGTAAAATGTATTTGACGTTAGACGCTCTCGGCTAATCAGAGAGTTAAAATCACTAACAATTACAGGAAACGAAGTAAGTTATGAAGTAAATTAATTTTTGTAGAAGCTATCTGGGCATGAATGTTATTTTAAGTCAATATTGCTCATAATATTACGAATTCAGAAGCATTAAATATCATTGTGCAGGAAACATATATTATAAAATAATAAAACTCTGATTTAGTAAAGAAACGAAAATAAATTACAATATTATTTATATTTCTTCCTGTAAAGGACCGCATGGAAAACCAAAAGTAATATCTCACTAAAAAAATAATTTGAAATAATATTTCGAATTAGACTCTCCCGAAAAAAAATTTAACAGTGTGACACATTTTCAAACACATTCAAGATTATTTGATAAAATTTGTAAGAAGGAAAAATTTGATGGCCGTATTCTGTCTTCAAATGTTATTGTTAAATATGGTTGAATGCAAAATTTTGACTGTGTGACAGGGGCCTAACCGAATGTCAAAATGAAGGTTTTATATTTTGAGCATTTTCCTGTAATTATGTATTCGTGTATTACATTTATTTTGCATTTTCCCAATATAAAACACCACTTACTTTCGAGCCTTTAAATATAGATGTATAATCACTTAGTCTATTTCTAATGAAGAATGCTCTCACAGAAATGCGACATGCCTACTCGCAGTGTTTTAAAAATTAGTTGAAAGAAATCTACTTATTTGAGCAGTAGAAAACTAGTTATTTACAGTTGGTTAATAAATAAGCACAGAGCATTCCTATGTGATGTAAGTTAGGTACAATTTATTTTGTCGCAGAACACAAATATTGTCCACACAAAAGCGTTTTTGGAAGTGGTTGGGGTTCGAACCTCCGCCCATACAGCAAAGCATGCTGAAACTTTCATGATCAGCCATATCCACTACCCTATTTTACCACTGCCAAATGTGTGCTCGTATTATGGGTATTCAACCACAAAATGTAATATCAAATATTGCTGCAAGTTTCGTGATGTGGAAGTATTTGTTGTCGAAATATATAGATTTTCTGAGCAAGTGCATGTCTTTGCAAAGTTCGAAAGCCAATCTATCTTCAGTTTAGTTCGTATTCTGTACTTTAATAGATAAATATAGTGGTTTCAATGTACGAGGTTCTCGATGTCCACTAGTATCCGCCATTTTACAATGCAACGAGGCACTACAGATTTAAACTGTTATTTTTAGTGACAGATAGATCAGTGATAATTTCACTTACTCGATAGTGCGGTGATTCAATAAGAAAGGTGGATTTATACCAACAAAAGTTTTGTGTCTGCAAGTTGACAGATCAAATAATGAGTAAACGACATATTTTATAAAATATTGTATTGTTTCTAACACTCCACTGTCTAATTAGCAAGTTATTACTAGTCAATCAGTCTCTTCAAAATAACAGTTTCATTCTGTAAAATCTCGTTGCATTGTAAATTGGCAGATACATAGAAAACACCGACAACACCGTTAAAACACTATATTTCTCTTTTTAACTTAGAATGACTTTCGAGACTTACAAAGACATTTACCTAAGTACGCATAATATGAGTATATTTTGACATGAAGTACTTCACACTACGAAACTTACAGTAGTTCGCAATTGTAAGTTTACGTTACTACGCAAATGCGAGACCGATTGTTTCAGTGGCAAAGTAGCAGAGTTGGTAGAACGTCAGCCAAAAGAAACGAGAGAATGCGTTGCCTTTGGGGTGGCGTTTCGATACCAACTTCTTCCAAAAATTTCCTTGTAGTAGATGTAATGATTTTGTTTTGCGACAAAATAATTGTACTTAATTTAATTTCAAACCGTAAGGTACGGCTATTAATGCTAGTGCTTTTTATTAATAGACTATAAATAACTGACTTTCTTCTGTTTGTACTAGTAGATTTCATTTAACTGAAGAGATTAGTAGTTTTCTCTTTCTACTGGTTCCGGATGGAGCAGTTTCAACTGACAATCAGTAAAAAATAACTGATTCCGATTTAGAGTGTATATTACCTTATATCATGTTTATTTTTTGTCCAAAATTTGTCTAACACCATACATTTATTCCAAATTTATTCCAGCGATTTTTAATAAAGTGTCATTTATGTGACACAGGAAACTCAGTAATGTTCTTTCTCTCATTCCAAAAACGAATCAACTTTACTCTTGAAACTCATTTGTTTGAGAGCAGTAAGTTCCCCATCAATATTTTTTACGGTTGTCAGATGATTAAATTTTCTCATTAATCACTCATATTTATGGTTAAGATTCGAATTGCATTTTTGAGTGAGTTTTTTGATAGTAACCAGTAGAATATAAAATAATTGTTTTTTTTAATACTAAATAATATATTAATATCTACTTATAAGTTTTGTGTATCTGAGAAAACAAATGTGTCAAAGCTACTGCGTGATACGTTAGTTTCTGCCCCACAAATACGCAATTTGGTTAACAGCCAGTTTCGCCACTTATTCACTAAACGCAGCTTAACTAAACGAAGGTAACATTTTAGCTCTTCATTTACTGGCGTTTAAGGTTGGAGCATTTCATCATGCACATCTAGCAGAAAATAAACCCGTGTAGTAAATCTAAGTTTAGCGCCCGACATTTGAAGTAAATGGTGCATCAAGAAGGCGATGGCACAGCTTTTGCTCACTAATCTATGGAATCTCAGTAGTGCTGTCTTTGGAATCCTGGCAGAAAGAAATACGTAAATTATTTAAAATATTAACCAGTGATGGAAACAGCATGAATACACTTTGGTGTTGTAAAACATAACAGGACAAATAATGTCATTGAATGGGAAATCGCAAGTTTGAATAATAATTGCAGCGGATTTTAATTCAGCCAACATATAACATGATTTTTCGTGAATCATATTTCCATTGCCCTCGTGCATCAAATTGTTTGTTATTGCTGCCATGTGTAAAAAAAAAAACTAGCGAATCACAGCAACAAACAATAGAATTAGACTTCATTGTCAAACTCACCGTACTTGGCTTAAAAAGCCAATAAAATACAAACAATATTTATGTAGGCTGACAATTTTACATAACATTCATAATATTCATTAGTTTAATATTAAAAATATTTAAGACATATATTTTGCATAGCCAATCTAACTT
Source organism: Dryococelus australis (assembly GCA_029891345.1). Taxonomy (NCBI): domain Eukaryota; kingdom Metazoa; phylum Arthropoda; class Insecta; order Phasmatodea; family Phasmatidae; genus Dryococelus; species Dryococelus australis. The sequence continues at coordinate 208,654,537 of CM056993.1, read as the reverse complement.
ACATTTTTTTTATGTATTCGTATAATAAAAATCAATAAAAACTGCAATTAATATTGTGATAGCAACTGCTGCATTTGTTCATCATAACCTTTAAAGTATCGTAATACGTTTCGGCAGCCATAGTTCTTTCGTAAGTGGAGTTAGAAATTAAACGGCCGAAAATGGGCGTTTAATCTCAAACTCGGGTAAGTTAAAGTTAATCGCGTCCTGACAGTGGTGAAATGCAACCAACCAGTAATCCTAGTAAATTCGTTCTTAAACTCGGCTTAGTAAGTAAAACTTGTGTGGTGAAACCTGCCCTCAGTAACGGGCTTTTACACAAGTTTAGTGTTTTCATGCATGCCTAGGTTGTCGACTCTCGACATTGTGCGTACAGCACAGTGAGCCTTGACACATGTGCGTAAATAACTTGTATTAAACGCTTTTTTTCCCCTTCCACATGTGTGAGTACGTACATAAATCCAGTTTAATAAGTTTTTCAGACACGCAAGAAGGCAGCCAATGCCGAGCTGGACCACGGGACACCTCTGTGCAGCGGCTGGCTGTTGCTCTCAGCACGTAGAGCCGGCGTACTATACTCTGCCTTGGCTTCGTGATAAGCAGCGGCGAGTTCCTCTGTGTACTGTAGAGAGATGGCAGCTCGTAGATCAGGAGATCGCACACTTGAATAACGCTTTTTTTCATTAAATACTATTTTTTCCAAAAAGGAAAAAGTATTAACATTCGTGTATTTTTTTACAATGTCCTACCTGGAATGCACTATCGCATTTAATTTTTGCCTGGGATTATACACAGTATTAGGGGATTGGAGATATGCTATTCGACACCGTACAGGTGCGGCATGCTAACACTTCTCTAGACATGCAAGCACAGATATTTTTTTAAAACTTTGACAGATGGGGGTTTTTTCTATTAAAATCAATCAATATCCGAGATATTGAGACGCATTAATTTCAGTTTTAACGAATTTTTAGAGAAAATTTTTGCGTATTTTTTCATAAATGTTTGAAATTTTTGGGATATTTTAAGGGAAAAGAAAGATTTTTAGGGGGAAAAAAACGTTTATAATTATTTTTTTTATAAATGTTCAGTGTACGGAAGGGGGGGGGGGAAGGGGGTTGTTTTCGCAGCTGGGAAAAATTGTAGATTTTTAGAGAAACAAGAGAATTTCGGGTAACATAATTGATTTTCTGAAATAATTTTTGTGGTAAAACTTGATTTTGAGAGAAAAACGTGGGAAAAGGAAAATAATATGGCGGCCTGGAGCCGCTCCCTGGACCATTTGCATGAAGTCTCCACGCCATACTAGTTCTATGTCTCCACGCCATACTGCTGTCTATGTCTTATGTCAGTTTGGAGAAAGCCCTAATATTAAACGCGTAGTAATTTTCTGTGATAGTGTCATATTTGCTAGTGTTAATTTTCATTTAAAACACAATGAAACTACACAGAAAAGGTTTTTTTTTTTCATATAAATCTTGACCGGTATTGACTACCGCCTTCCGCCGCCCCTGGGACCAGCTATATACACTGTAAAAAAAAAGTCAAACATTTTGTTAATTTTACATTTTCTGTGTGTAATTTGTAAAAACAAGTAGAGTACGTGTATATTTACAGAAATCTACAACTTTATTCATAACGTAGTACATTGATACTATATATTTTTTTAATGTATTGGTATATTAACAATAAGAGGGGTATAAATTTACAAATTTGAAAGTACGTGTAAAAATCCACAAACGTGAAGTATTAAAACCCAAATCTGTGTATTTTTACAACTACACCAATGTTGTATTAAAACATGTACATCGGTGTAAAAGCACATATTGTTTGTTGTGTTTCATTCAAAAGGTAGTACAATCTTACTGTAAAAAAACACAAATATACTGGTATATTGAAATTTTAAAGGGTGTAAAATTACCCATGCAAAAGTATGTGTACAAATACACTAATGCAAGGCACTAAAACCCTAAGCATGTGTGTTTTTACAACCACGCTAATGTTGTGTTAAAACACGTTCATCAGTGTAAAAGTACATGTTTTTCTATTTCACACAAAATGTAGTACCATCTAACAGTAAAAGAAAACACAAGTGTACTAGTATATTGTCATTAGCAAAGATGAAAAATTGCAAATTCGAAAGTACATGAGCGAATATTTACACATACAAATTTACGGTAACTTTACATTTCTATCTGTGATTTACTAAAAGAATTACATTATTTGTAATTTTACACTAATGTTCCTTGAATTTAAATATAATTACAAGTATTTGTTAAAAACATGCGATCTAGCGGTAGAGAGTAGAACTACTTCGAACTCCTTTTGTGTTCAAAAGAAAATCTTAACTCCCGCTGTTTGTTTATACTGATTTTTGTATATAACTACCTATTCTATATCTAAAGTCAATAAGATAAGATCGTTATCTACATATTGGAGATAACTTTTTATAACTTCATTAATGTACAGAAATTTTGTAATTACACTAGCAGTAAATCTGTGAATTTACTTTTTTGTTAGTGAGAAAATACACATATACAGAGGTGAAATAACAATTGTGATGTTTGTGTAAATTTACAACACGAGGCAGGAAATCAAAATATTACACATACAGTGTACATGTACTTGGGTATGATGAACATTAAACTGTAACAGACTGGTGTAGTAAAATTACCATAACAATGATTGTGTTGATTTACAATGTGTGGTAAATAATTAGTAGAAAGTATGCTAAAATAACATGAAAATAGTACATGTGATTTAATGTAATGATTAGTAAAAAAAAAATTAGCAGGTGAAATAAAATTACACTAAAAAGGTTTGTGTAAAAATACATTACGTGGATTGATATTGGTAACAAAAAAAAAGTAAAATGACACATACGGAGTATGTGTAATTGAACATAATGATTAGCAGAAAGAATAACAAGTAAAGTAAAATTAAACTGACATTGTATTTGTAAATATACATAGGAGACACAGTAAAAGTACATGTATATATGCACATGTAAAAATACACGAGCATATGTGGAGATTAAGCTGCCATGTACATTCGTGTAAAAGAACATTTTTTTTACCGTGTAGAGAAGGAACACATTTGTAAGCATTACTTGCAGCAGAGCTTCGCAAGAACGAAGACCCGCTGCCCCTGGTAGCTGCTATATAGAGAAAAAACACACACTTGTTAGCATTGCTTGATGCAGAGCCTCTCAAGCACGAAGACCCGCCACAAAAGGGACCAGCTACACCTGGGACCAAATATTTAGAGAAGGAACGCATTTGTTAGCATGTCCTGCTGCAGAGCCTCGCAAACATGTTGACTCGCCACGCCTGGGACCAACTTTATAGAGAAGGAAGATATTTGTTAGCATTTCTTGCTGCAGAGCCTCGCAAGCACGACGACACGCCACACCTGGGACCAGCTATATAGAGAAGGAACACACTTGTTAGCATATCTTGCGGCAAAGGCTCGCAACTACGAAGACCCACCACCCCTGGGACCAGTTTTATAGAGAAGGAACACACTTGTTAGCATGTCTTGCTGCAGAGCCTCGCAAGCACGAAGAACTGCCACCCCTAGGACCAACTATAATTAGAAGGAACACACTTGTTATCATTTCTTGATGCAAAGCCTCGCAATTACGAAGACCTGCCACCCCTGGGGCCATCTATATAGAGAAGGCACACACTTGTTAGCATTGCTTGATGCATAGCCTCATAAGCAAAAAGATCTGCCACCGTTGGGACCAATTATATAGAGAAGGAACACACTTGTTAGCATGTCTTGATGCAGAGCCCCACAAGCACGAAGACCCGCCACTCCTGGGTCCAACTATATCGAGAAGGAACACGCTTGTTAGCATGTCTTGATGCAGAGCCCCACAAGCACGAAGACCCGCCACTCCTGGGTCCAACTATATCGAGAAGGAACACGCTTGTTAGCATGTCTTGATGCAGAGCCCCACAAGCACGAAGACCCGCCACTCCTGGGTCCAACTATATCGAGAAGGAACACGCTTGTTAGCATGTCTTGATGCAGAGCCCCACAAACACGAAGACCCACCACCCCTGGGACCAACCATATAGAAAAGGAACACACTTGTTGGCATATCTTACTGCAGAGCCTCGCAAGCACGAAGACCTGCCGGCCAGGCTCTTGCGTGGGTCGGACGTCACCAGCACATGATTCAACACAGACATGCAGTGTTGTTTTGTTGCACCACACTCAGCTAGTTCACACTACCAAGACAATGACAGGAAGTGCTGGAGGAATGTTTGTGGTCGATGTGCGTGTATCCGTGACTTGAGTGTGTGACCTCTACGTACTCGTTTTTCCACGCCATACCCAGACCAGGCAGCAAGTCAGATGTGACACTCACGTGTATATTCTGACTTACCGAATGTATACAGATCACAGTCATATTGTCAGCATAACATTCGGCAAAGCACGTCAGTACGATGAAAAAATATGACTTCAGATAGCGGCTACCCTGATGGGACATTCCTGGTCTGCATTATACCTGCCCAAGATGCCTTTGACAAAAATGTGTCTACAGCTGCTGAATTTTTAAATAAAAAAAAAAAAGAATTTGATACAGTAGATAATGAGCTGCTGCTTTAAAAAAAACGTAAAAGTTGAGAGTTAGGTGAAGTCGTTTCAAAGCTACTTAGGGCCGGTTTCGGCGGGCGAGTTAATGATAGTTTATCGAGATTATCTGATTAAGGATCTCTATTCTGTAGTTTATGTTTCGCGACGCACAATTCATCTAGATTTTCTCTGAATATCTTGATAAGAATTTTAACCCGCCGATTTCCGTGGTTTAAGTCATATTATCGGGACTAAACTGTGAAACATAAACAAATACTTTGGGAAGATGACGAGAGAGCAAAGTTATTACATCAAAAATAAATTGAAAATGGCTCAGGCAATGTACGATCTAATTTTTGAAGAGGAAAGTTATGACGAGGATTGTATTGTTTGTCATCCACGATTTTTAAGTGGAATAATAAATTATTTTGAACTTTATGGAGAAGTTAAAATACACTTTCGCCTTACGTCAAACACCAATTGTCAAACAGACTATATAGTTTTATTATTTTCCTTTACGACAACTATTCTGCATTAACATTAAGTATAAATGTAAAATAACCAAGCTAGTTTTGTAGGCCTAATTCAAATCTTGAATGTGACTAACACCAGAAGTGTTTTATAATTGAAAAGGCCTTTGAATATACTCAAAAACCAGATATTGTAAACTATACAACAGATAACACATTAGTAACTTAGTTCTGTATTTAGTTTTAGGATCTGCAAAGTTAAGAGCTGTGTTTGAAGCTTCTCCTGTTTAGTTCTTTCTTGTTCCTGTTGTAACTTTAGCTGACGAATCTCTTTCATTGCCTCGTTTTCTCCAATTGCAAACTTTTTTGCTATCTCCATTAGTTCAGTTTTGCTCTATGCCTGGCACTTGCTAGTTTTTTCGTTTGAGTTCATTGCTGGTCGTCGTTGACTAGTCCAGGGATATGTTGCCATACGGTTTCTCACAAGGCTGGCAGAGACTGTCCTCCAACCATCAGACCCAGTCGAGGCATAGTTTTCTGAAGCATTTTCAGGGTCACACATCTGAGCTGTGTTTATGACAGCTGAGTCTTTACTGGAATGACATTCCGTTGGCTTCACTAGTGGCAGTATAAGGCGATCTTGGGTGTCTATTTTGAGGGCAGAATACTCTGGACCCCTTAGCATGGACACGTTCATCTACATATGTTTTTAGCGTATGTTTTTTTTATCTCGCTTTAATTTGTTGTGTCACAGCATCAGTTCGTTTATTTTTGATGATACTGAAATGTTCTGAAAATAATTCTAACAAAATGTGTTTTTCATGCGATGAAAAATTTCGGCTTCGTTGTTTCCTTACGTCCACAATGCCTTCCCGACTTGACATACTTTCTCAAAATGATTTCTCTGTACCAGCTCAAAGCAAAATCTCTAATGTTTACCAAGAGCAAATTGCAATTAGGCCTAAGCCAGAATATCGAGATAATTGTAACGAGATATTCTATACGGCGATTAAACATGGTGAAACACACTCAACATTATCGATACTAAAATCGAAGATGAACCTCTCATCTGGATGAAATTATCTCAATATTCCGAAAAGTTAATCTTAGTTGATAAAACTGGCCCTTATATGTAGAAATAAATGGCATAAAGATTAGGAAACTATATGTAAAGTGTGGTGTCCCGCAGGGATCTGTATTGAGACCCTTATAATTTTTAGTATACATTAATGATATAAACAATTTAGAGATAAAAGGAACGCTTACATGATTTGCGGATGACACCTCAATATTTTATAGTTGCACAAATGCAGCATATATCATATCTGACATAAGCAGTGACTTCAAAGTAATTACAGAGTCGCTCACAAAGAACAGGCTAACGTTCAATGCGAAAAAACTATATTCAAGTTTTTTTTCTCAAAATCAGGGCACAGTATCATTATCGTTAATAGTAATTTGAAGAAAGTTGAACCAATTATTTTCTTATGCACAAAATTAGACAGGCATTTTTCATGGAACCAACATATAGAAGAAAAAAAAAATTGTCCCTATAATAGACAACATGCCACGTTTTCTAAATTTGGGCTTCTCACAAAATCAACTAAAACGTATATATTATTAAATTATACACTCACTTCTTAATTACATGAATATAATATGGCCTTACTGTGCAAAAATTTAATTACGGGAATTAGGAATATTACAAAAAAGAGCCATAAGAAGAGTATTTAACTATAATTGTTTCACTAGTAGTATGAACATTTTTTTATGTCTGGAATTATATCATTAGAAGTTAGTATAAAAGCTAATGGATGCAATAATATCTATAGACTACTGCATGGAATGGCCCATACAAGAATATATATGCTAAAGTCTGTAAATTATATTCCAATGAAACAAGAAACTCTGAAAACTTAGCTCAACAACACTGCAAATCAATTAAACATGAAATCAAAACTTTTTTACTATCGACTTAAATTGCTCTTTATAATTCTGTTCCCGTCGAGATAAGAAGTGTTCCCTCCCTTGTCATTTTCCAAAATAAATTTAAATGTTACTTAATAAACCAATACTTATTATAATGACTTCTGAAATAATGGAAGCTAATATAACAGTATCCATGGAATACCCTATAAATAGGTTGTGTGATATATTATTATAAGTATTTCAAGCCTTACAATTGTGTCAATGTTATGCTTGTATTGATCCTTGGACCCATTGTTGAAATGTGAAATGTCCATATTTGATGTCTGTGTTAACTTCTATGCAATTTATACTGCAAAGTAATTGTAATTGGTTATCTCTGTGTAATTAAGACTAGTTTTTATATTTTATATTAATTAAAAATTATACGGTTTGTTGTCTACCATGCACAAATTAAATTGTAACTCAGCGAGCCCATGCTCATCTGTGATTTTAGAATTTTCAACTTTTAATTATTTTTCATATAGTTAATTTATTGATGACTAAGCCATATCTAATGTGAATTTTTTTCATGTCTCTCTGTCTGTATGTCTGTCTGTCCGATTGGATTTAACTCAAAAACCACTGAACGTGTTGACATCAGTTTAAACAGTCTATAGATAATAACCCCAGGACCAACTTAGTATTTTTTAAATCGAAATATCTCAAACGGTTCCGGAAAAAATGATGACCAGGGATCTAAATATGTAATGGATGAAACATTTATTAAGATTTATTTCTGCATAAAAAAAGCATTTCTAAATAAAAAGTTCCGTCATTCTCCTGTCTTTTTTGTCTATGGGCTATTTTTTCATTCCAAAAATCTGTAGTGGCCCAGTGGCTAGAGTTATTCCAAGCGGAGCCGCAGTGGTTTAATGAATAGAACTATATCAAGTGGGGCCGCAGTGACTCGGTGGATAAATATATATCAAATGGGGCCGCAGTGGCTAGAGCGATATTATTATCAGGGATGTAAATAGGTACTGGATTAAGATTTTCTTAGGATTACTGCATAATACAAAAAAGTTGTTTAAAAAAATGTCCTCCATTACGTCTTTTTTTTCTATGGGCTGTCCTCCTTTCCTTCCCCAAGAGAAGTGGCTAGATCGATTCAAAGTCCTAAATATCATGCTGACGAAGTAGCACTGGCCTGCTAGTATATGAATAAAATAGAATAAAATCGAGGGCACGATCTTCTACGATCGTGATCTAGAGAACACGCCATAGTTAAGGTAAACGTTGTCTAGGTGACGGCTATTGTTTTAAGGTCAACCTCCTCTTCCCCTTATCTGTTTATCGAGTTGGAAAATTGTATAGATTATTTTGGGGATTGACTTGAACACTGTATACGCTTAGGCACTGAAGACTGGCGAATCCTCTTTTTTCTCAAACACCTTTGTATTTTAAACGTCCGTCTAACAAACCAAATCGAAAATCAATGATCTTGTTTCAGTAGAAATATCAGCAGACAAGTGACAAGTATCAAGTGAAACATGGCACCAACTGTGCAACTAATGAGTCAAGTTACAAAAATGTTCTCTGTGTGATTAGCTATAGATTCAAAGTGAGATTATATTTGTAACCACCTCGCAGTAATGAAACTGGACAAAGGTGTTTCGGTTGTTCCTATACTCTTTACTTGAAACAGTGACAATTGAGCCAAATCAGTGAAAACAGTAAAAATTGGGCAACTGTTAATCAGTGCCAGATAACTAATTAACATAGTGGCTGAATTTCACTGATTAGTTTGTGTTTACCACTGAATGCCCAGAATTCCACTGCTATGCATCACTTGTTTCCAGTGAATTTACTCGATTCGCCAGTCAGCAGTGGCTTATCAACTGACTTTCAGTAAATGTTATTTCACTGACTGATATCACTGATTTGGACTAAGAGTGCAAGTTTATAATTTTTAGTAATGAATACATTTCCATTGTATTTTTGGCATTGTCAAAACGACAGTGACCTGAGAAAGTAGTGGCTCGAAAGCGCCAAGAGTGTGTCGACCTTTGACAGACGTTCACTGCTCTAGTCAAAGTGCACAACAGACATATTTCTGGTCCGCCATTTCCACTTTTCACAGCCGCAACAAGCATTTTGTATAACAATTGACGGAAACTCTTATTTTTATTTGGGGAAAATAATCTAGGGGGAGGAGGGGCTATTCGAACCCTATCGAATTCCGTGTTGCCACTCTGAAATCTTAATCGCAAGCCAAAATGGCGTTCAATCCATTGTTTATCCATATATCGCCCATGTATCGGCCTGGATAACTAATTCAAAAACCTACGACTTGTTTTCGGTGTCGTCAAATATAGTATAATGTTTAAAAATTATTTTACAAGTAACCGAAATGTAATGTAAATGTTCATTCCAAGCCTAATAATTGAGTAAAGAAAATTATGCCTTCGAGTAGGACTATGAATATATTCTCAGAAAGGAGAGTATAATTATTTACAAAAAAAATAATAATTTCCTACTGAAAAAATTAAAACCTTGAAAAATTGGTTTAAGGAGAACATATAATCAGTGATAGACATATTAATACAATGCGGTTAAGAGATATGGAAACGACGCGCATATTTGACACTATTTGCAAAAACAAAATCTTCAGCATGACCCCTCGAAATCCCTACAACTGCACATTCTATTGGCACAGCAGGTTATACTGTGCTTTGTTAAAATCTCTGTACGCGCTTCATGTACTGACTGACAATTCATGAGGACTGGGTTGAGTTTACTTTTGACTCAGCCTCCACACACAATTCTCTGCACTGGATAAGCGCTAAGTATTCTTTCAAACGGATACTTAAAAAGTTAATATATGATTTAATAGTGCGAAGACTTGATAATTTGTATTGTTTTGCATGTAGCAGCTTTACAAACCTGCTAATTACACATCATAATATCTACATGCAATGTATCACTTGTGGGTGGTAGAGCCCCTAGTTGCTTCGTACTAGCGAACCTCCCTTCCTTATGTCGTTCTCTGCCCGTCAACAGCTGTACACTTGTTTGTATACATGAAAAAAATATACTATGTCTTTAATTATATAAATATCGTTTACTAACCTTGTAGAGTTGGACTATAAACTTGTCCGAATGGGCAACCGTAGATACAGGTATATGATGAGCATAAGATGATTTAGGAGGCAAGCATCTCTTTTACAGCCCGCGTGATGGTGACTACGAGGGACCACAGTCTGCGACTGCATGCAAAGAGAGGAGGTTCTTCTTCTGAAAGTGTGATATATGTGAGTACATGTTGTGTGTGGTTATGTATCACCTATCCTTAGCCTTACCGGTTATACCCGAGTGTTCTATCCGCATTTCCCGAACAAGTCAGTACACGTGACAAGTTTACATCGGTACAAGCGACCGGGGAGTAGGATTATGATTCGGACAAAGTATCCATGAGTTGCAGATGCAACCGTCCGCCATATTGGATTTCGTCACGCCCGACAGTTCATTGATGAGAGTAGAATGGAAATCGGTATTCACCCCCAGGGGCGTGGGGCGCAGGTGCCAGGTGCTTGGAATTTCCCTTCTTTTTTTTTTTCCACCTTTACCCCTCAAAGTCGCCCATTTCTCCCTCAAAAATGCTTAAAATCGTCGAGATTTTCCTCAAAATGTCCCTTTCCTCCCATGAATTTCCCTCAGAAATCTTTGTTTTGCACAACCTGGCTGACATGAGAGCTACTTGCACAATCCAGCGGTATACGGTGGAAATTGTACAAATACCAGCCGGATTGTGCAATATATCACAAGTACCATACGCCCTGTTATTCCATGCCAGAACCATCCATCTTGTATCAAGAATGTTCCAGTTCATTGCCCCTTCGTGCAACTTCGTGCTCCAACTTGTTACAAGCGTATATTCTATGGCATACTGTAAGTACGCATATGCTGAGGATACCCATACTAATCACACACATATGGTAACTGTACATATAGTAATAACACCTATGCTAATAACGCACATGTCAATCACATGCAATCTTGCTGTCGTCCGCCCTCTCCCGCCATCTTGGATTCCCACCACCAAACTACTATTCGCGCCAGATAGTGCGTAGCATCAGGTTGGTGGGGCCAATGAAGCCCTCTAATAAGCATAGTTATCCATAATTTCCAATCTGTTTAAGATAGAGCCACCAACTTCATAACATAGGTATCACTGCTGATAACGAATAGGATGGCAGGGTCAATTATGCTCTAAGCCCCCTTATAAGCATAGTTGGCTGACATTTACCATCCACTGAAGCTATAGTCGCTAAATGCATACCATAAGCAAAGTTCCCAATGTAGAAAAGGGCGACAGGGTATACCGTATACCAACTTATAAGCATCGATGCTTGCCATTTCCTATTCGCGAAAGCCAAGACCATTAACTACATATCACAGGTATCACTCCTGGTAGCATTCAATGTGATAAGGACAATAAGGCCCTATTATAAGTATAGTAGGACGTAATGTCTGAATCATCTAAGTTCGGTAAATATGTTACAGTCAGCCATACATATAAATAAAATAAAGGCAGGTATACATACATTGGCGTTGCAAGCATGTCGGACATAACATCTCTTACGAACATAGTTGACCACCATTTCCCATCCTCCGAAACTATAATCACCACGTTCATATCACAGGCATTGCTCCCGACATCGAACTGGGTGACTGTGTCAGTTAGGCCATGGCCATTTTTTTAATTTTTAAATGGCGTTAGTATAAATAATTTAGGTTAGTGGGTTATAGCTACTAAACAACGCAACAACATTTAACCAAATATTGAACACTAACAGTATTCATTAGAAGCATCAATTATTCATAAAGAGATACTCTTTTGCCAGCATTTTGCAAAATATTTCCTGGGGAAAAATTTAAAATGTTGTTATATTTCCGAAACAATTACACTAAATTCCACAAAGTTTGCACATCATTTATGCCACAGAAAGCCATGTAAACTTACCTGAGTTAATTGGTGTCAGGCATTGATTTTTGAAATGGCAGTCATACAAATATTTTGATAGGTTTGTCATATCTATTCAAAAATGTAAGCATTCCACCAAAAATTTTATGCTGACAGTACATATTAGAAGCGTCGTATACAGAAACGTTTTTTAAGCAATTTTGTAAGCTAGCACAAAATACGAAAATAAAGTTTTTATGTCATATCTCAGGGACCAATCAACCAATTTCCACAAAATTCTTCATGCAAGTAGCGCTATGGTGGGCCATGTAAACTTACGTGTTTTATGTTGTTTAAACACTTATTTTCAAAATGACGGATCTGTAAATATTTCAGGTTAGTAAACCCTATCTTTCAAAACACTAGACTGATTACAAGAGACGTTTATATTTCGAATTCGAGCTCCGTATTGCGATTAAATGCACACTGGCTTATGGTACGAGGATTTCTCGGTTCGAGTCCCGGGTTAGGCGCATGTGTATTTGTAATTGACTCACTGCTCTTGCAAATTGTTATGGTTCCATCTCTAATAATATTGCAGTAAATGAGACGTCAAAGCCTGCGTTCCATCTATGCTTTTGAAAACATCATTAAAAATAAGTTGCGCCCATGTAGAGGAAATTAGGTTAATAAGTTATATCAGTGTCTTCTTGTCTCAGTTTGGGTTAAATACTGAGAAGTTGGCACCAGAATTGGCAGTGGTACTGTAAAGTCAAGCCACTGAGAGTTCTTTTTGACAAACTTGTAATTTTGTTCATAGCCAATTTTGACACAAAACTTTTCCGTGTCATATTTAAGATATTTGTTATGTCTTAAGCCAGATCGCGTAGGCCCTATACGCTTATATTTTCCCGTGAAGTATTAACAAAGTCTTTCAGGACACTTGCAATCACACGAAATATGAAACTTATATAGTCTTGTAACACTACAAACTGTTTCTTTTTCGAATCACTGTGAACAATTGGGTTTATTTCAGAAAGTGATTCTAGTGATAGCAAGCACTTTACTGAAACACTCGTGAGTAATAAGGTGGGTGTATTTACAAAAAAAATAGTGTGGTACTGACTGGGTGGTACATGTTTATATTCATCAAAATATGTTTACACAAACGTCTATTAATAATCTTCCATAATCATCGCTGGGTTTTAGTAAGAAGACCCTTACAACTTGTAGTGATCTGAGCGAGCCCTTAATTAATGCTTGCGTGAAGCTACATTTAGCGGGGAGCAGAACGCCAGGGATTGCGACAAACTGTAGAGAGTAAACAGTATGGCAGCTATTTCAACCACCAGCCAATATAGGGCAGCGCGATGTTCGTCGCGAGTCCAGAACTCGTGAGACGCCGTCAGGACGTCAGCCAGTGGCCGCCCTCTCAGCTAGAACCACAGGTGTACCGTGGACCGCCTCTGCCTATATGTCTAGGAGACGCAGCCTTCGGCAACGAGGATTAAGGTGAACTCGTTCCAAGCGTAACGACTAAGATACTTTAGTTGGTAACTAATAAACGTGGCTGTAACGTAATTTATTAGAAGAAACTCATATTTACTTCCCGTTAATTATAAAGTATTTATTGTAAAGTGTTGTCATTTATGTGAGTCACAGTGATTTTATCTAAAGACGTTTAAGGAGAATCCCGTCTTTGATATTCCGCACGTCCCTAGACAATTCAAGGCTCTTATTGCACAGGCGGAGTCGCCTGTACTGCAATAGAATATTTTATATATGTCTGGAGTCAAATCCAGAGCAAACTCCATTTGAATGTACGTCTTTGCCTGTGGCTAAAGTCTCCATGTGTAAACGTTGCCACAAATTGTCATTACACACCATATTCACGTCCGTACACTTATAGGCTATTCACGGTAAAGTGAGCACTTTTTGAAGCCCTCTCATTTGGAATAATAGTCAATAAATATATGTTATTGTAGCCTCAGGTATTAACTTCCGAGTGCAGTGGAATATAAACACACGGTTTATTACTTACATGGCAATATTTTTTTTTATGTAGTGGAAGGATAAAAAATGTCTGACAGGGAAAACGTAACTAGGGCCTCAGAAGTGCTCCCTTTACCGAGAGCAGCCTATAGCTATTGTAGCACGACTTACACGATGCGAGTCATTGTCTGACTTCAGCGCTGGCTGGGTTAGTTTCGTTGAGTGCTCATGGATATTACAGTATCAACGGACGTTTTCCAGCGCAGTTTCGGTTGATTGCCAAGACTTTGGTTTCTCATTTTTGTTTGGCTAAATTTGACCCCCCCCCCCCCCCCTCCCTTCCTTGACTAGTCATGTATATGCTGGTATTGTGATGTAGTGGGAACAATATATTTCAAGTTACAAAACTACATAATTTTTCGGTAAATAGTATTCGTAGTAATTTACGGGATTATACTGTGCCTGTTTATGGTGAATATTTGTAATGCAAGTATATAGAAAGCCGGTATTTTCGCGGTTTCATTTGGCAACAAGTTAGACTCCACGACACTATGTGTCTCGACCTTCAGTCGGCTGGTGCTGCAGTTTAACACCAGGCCAGATTGCACGGGGTTCTCTCCGTATTTCCTGCACGTACCTTATTGGTCCAAAGTTGTCCTTGGCGTCACGTATATGTTTCAAGTTCAACTTGCCCTCATGAGTCAGCCACGTTTATTTGTCTGTATATACGGGTAATAAAAATGCATACAAATATACAGGGCTAATACAAAAATAGTACAAATCAGTTATTACACATAACCACATGTATATTGTAACTGCTTTACACGTATTTCAAGAAACTATTCACTTCAAATATTTTGGTTAATTTAAGATTTAAATCGTAACAAACAAGAGCCAGCAAATATAAATAATTGGAAGAAGTGTTAGTTTCAAAACCGTACGCATTTTTTTTTTTGCTTGGATCAAAACGGATACCTGATTGTTTTAGTTCCAAGAGCAGATGTCTGCAATCTAAAGGTTTAATTATGCCAAATCGAGATAAAAATAAATAAAAACGAATATGAGTAGTAGGGCCGGGGGCGTTTCATTTCACTTTGGATTAATTGGATTATCAATATAATATCAAAGGATTAATTAAACTGATTGAAAGGGTTGATCCTTAATCCGATCTTAATCCGATAAAAAAATTCTTAATCCGATCTTATTACAATTAAAATCTCTTTATCCGATCAAAAATTGAAATTGTTAAATGTATTGAAAGGGTTTAATTTAATGAAAAGGTAAAATTTATAGAAATGGTTAGTTTTTTTTTCCTTGATTTATTTTCTTTCTTTCTTTTGGGGGGAGGGGGTTAGAAGGAGCTCTGTCCAATGTTGATGGTGTGGTGTCCTGGAGGCGACTGACCAGAGTGGCGGGTTTCAATGTCTTATATAGGTGTCGAGTTGAGTGTAAGAGTGGGCTAAAGCAATCTTTTTTTCAAATTTTTCTAATTTCGAGGTGTTTGGAGAGATGTTGGTGGGCGATTTTACGAATATATTTAATACACAGGAGAATTTCAGAGTGTTTAAACGATTTCTAAGAATGTCCTAGAGTGTAAATGTTATTTTTTTTGGTTGAATATAGAACGTAGATAGGCGAATTAGAAAGATGCGATTTACGTGTTACACGAACTGTTTTAGGAATCCAATTAAACATTAAAGAATTTCAGAGTGTTCTACATATGATAAATTACATGCATAGAATCGGAAATTTTCAACGACTACAAGAATAATAAGTGGAATTACATGAGTCCTGAGCTTAGAAAAAAATTTACACGAGAGAGAATTTTAACTATGCGAATAACATCTGGTGTCGACAAATGCAACATGATGACAATCACATGAGTGTGGAATTAACGATCTACAACAAATTGTCCCTATAAATTAAGCGAACAAGATACATATGACGCATCTGACATATACCTTACACGTCCGTCTGCCTGTGAGACTGGCGAGGAATTTTATAAATGTAATCCACACGTAAAAGAAATTATGTGACTCTCCTAAAAGAATTAATTAACAAAGCAAAAATGTCCCTATAAATTACTTTAACTAAATGACAGTTTTCCTAAACACATTAACAATTTTACACGATTCAGTCTGTGAATACAATTTAAACCTGACACAATTACATTCGTGAAATATTAAAATAAGTCAGCTCGAAGTATCAATGAGTAGCACTTGCGTCGAGCTGTGAGTAGATATGTGTAGCATGCCCGACAGGCAACTGTGTTTAAATTATGGTAAATGATTATGAAATTCACTACACTTGTTAACACAAAGTGTATTTTCGTCTACTGAACACAGAAACTGAAAATCGTATCGCAAATGCAGTATATCGATCCGAAAAAAATAGTTATCACACAAAAATGTATACTTACCCTATAAAATACTACATAAATCACGGTTGTCACTAAAGATGAAGGTAGGTGCGGTGCTTGTTGGTGCGGTAACCCCCTATCATAAGCTCATTGGCCGCAAAGTGTGTAGAGGTGTGGTGTTTATGAAGGAGATGACAAGTAGCACGCCCATATCCTCCAAGAGTACATGAGCGACTGAATATGGCGCCGAGTGTCCAGAGGGCTTCACATCGGGAGGACTGTCTGGATCTTATCACCCCCCTCCCAACCCCTCACTGGAGTGCGACCCCATGCTGCCTGCGATCGTCAAATGTTTTCGGCACTAAGGCAAGATGACATCTACTGATTAGTTGTGTGCACATTGGGAGGACCCTGTCTGCCAACCCCTCACTCCACAACCACCCACCCCTACCCTGCACCCCTCAGAATCGGCCCGAATCCAGAGGTACTTACCCCAAGGTCAAGAACACAGACCACCCCTCCGACCCCTACTCATGGAGCTGTCTTTGTGCGAAAAGCGAGTTCTTCTCCAAGAATAAGGATACACACCCCTTCCCCACTACACTATTCAGAAAGCATCTTTTCTAGTGTTGGCTCCCCTGCTTCGACTTGCTGGCCCTTCACCCCCATAGTGTTTCCTCAGTTATGAACAGAGCTTGCTTCAAGGCCAAAGCGATGGTTTCCCTAGGGACCAAGCAGTGGATTTTGAACTGAACTGGACTATTTCCCCTCTCCCCTACCAAGTGTTATTTTTGTTTGGAAACTGAAACTTTCTCCTATATTTCAGAAGGCATGAGCCTGGTGCATTCCCAGCTAAAAAAAATTTGACAAATACCACCGATAAATCTTTATTTGTCCTCATCACAAAGAAATACATGCCAAATATTTTTAACACAATAAATTCAATTTAAAATATAAACTGTTTTAAGGAAAAATTTAAGTTTAATCCTGTAAACTTACAAGACATTTTAAACATTTCGCCATTTTACAAAAACCTTTAACTAATCACTGATTAATTTTCATATCAACACAGCTATAAGACATAATTTTATCTCGCTAAGATTTTAAACATTGAAAGAACATCAGTTTTCAAACACATATTTTTATTCAAGCTCTAATTATTATGCTGTAAGCGAATACTAAGTTAAACTTTATTTTCAACCATTGAAAACATTCGTTAAACAAAAACATATTGGAAAAGTTGTCTTAGTTTCAATCCCATGTATATTTATTCATCTAGCAGACATAAATACGTATTTCACATGTAGACTTCTCTGCGACACTAAAAATTTGACTATACAATCGTATAGGAAAATATAATCTCGCTAAAGTTTATTATTATATGTTGAGTAAAAAAAAGTCCCAAATTTATTTGGGAAAGGAACTCGACTAAAACGACGTGTTTTTATAAAGTATATGGGTATGAGTTATTTTAAAACCTCGTGTACAATACCAGCTAACAGATAGCCGAGAATCGAGTGTATAAGGGTGCGGACGAAACTTTGGTCTCAAGAGCCTATGAGAGTGTATCGCGCGTAGTTGGAGCAGAATATGCAGCAAACTTCACAGGGACTGGCTTGACCAGGTCGCGCAGTGCTGGATAGGTCAGGGAATGGTTCAGAAAGATGTCACATCCAGCATTGTGTGCCACTATCGATACCCGCCTGCTTCCATCCGCCCAACAACTTTCCTTCACTCAGAGTTGTTGCTTGCTGCTGCCGCCTATATAATAGGACTAGGAGGGAGAACTTCCCCATCCCTCTGCCCCTCACCGCACCACCAATCTTCACTCCACGACACATGTTATCCTGGCTGCAGCTCACGGTTACTAAACACCGTGCTTTGCGACTTGTCTCGGCTATTTTCCCCAGCACAAAGCTTTTGTGTTTTGTAAAAAGGGAGCAGACTGTGTTTATGATATTGCATTGCAGTTTAAGGCCAGTATTAAAAACCTTATTTTTTTTTAACTTACACTATAAAAATTCTACACCATCAAAAACATGTATAAAACCATTACACCATCAAAAAATTACATCCTAGGACACACTGGCAAAAAGATTTTTGGCGTGGGGAATAGTATTTTGCTCTCTAAACACTAATCGATTTCCAAGAACTGTATCGATACAAGAAAATAAATATAATATAGCATAAATAATTATGAAACCTAGAAAAGTATTCCAACAAACTAATGATGAATTATGTCACCATAAAAAAAATATTATAGAAATATAATTGCGGGAAACAATATCCAAATTCCAAGAAATATATCACGCAACAAATACATTCTAAATAACATTAAAACGGAATCACATTCCAAATGCCTTTAAATTGAAGAGTTCAGCGAAAAAGTATTTGAGTTCCAAGAAATTAGAACAACAAATTTAACAAATCATTTCTTAAATGTCTTTGAGCTGTAAAATTCCACAAGATTTTATCCCGATTCCAAGAAATGTAACATAAAATCAATCGAATATGTCCCATTTAAAGGAATCTATTGCAACAGAATACCACCCAACACACTGAATTACACTGTGTACAAAACATACTTCATTATAACCTAAATGTGAATAACATCACAATCAAAAGGATTTAATCACAAGGGATTATCGCTCAAATGCTAATCCAATGAAACAATAATCCAATAAAAATGGATTGATTACGCAATAAATTATACAGACAATCCTCATCTAGAGGTTTATTTAATCAAATAACACAAATATAATTTAAAATATTTTTTAAAATATAAAAATAATTTACAAATTATTGTATTACAATCTTTTCAGATTTAGATTATTAACCCAGGAGTCGTGTGCTTTTGAGAATCCTCTTCATCGAACCAAGGACATATCTTTCTTCCTCTTAATGATTTTGTCAACCAAATATTCATTTGGAGAACTGACTTTTTGCAGTTCATGTTCGTAGAATCCATGTTTTATTAGTTATCCATCATATGTTTCTATGTAATAAATTTTGAGATGTATTTGACTAATTGGAATAATTTTTAATTTTTCAAAAGACAATTCACCATAAATTTTTTTCTCGAAGATCTCTTTCTGCTTCGAGCTACGTACAAATTCACCACCTTTGAAATTAGATTTTCTTTCATCGATGACTTTAACATTGTTATAAATAGGTTTTATTAAACTATTATCTGTAACTTCTTTGGGAGCCATCTTGATATTTCTATGATATGTGGAGTTATAAAATTTAACTATTTCAGGAAAAACATAAACCCACTTGTAAGTCCCCCTCGACATGAAATGTTTATTTATTAACTGCTTAATCGATTTGTTGTAACATTCCACAACACTAGCTTTAAGCACCGAATATGTTGTGTAGTGATTAATGCCATATTTAATTATTACTTTCCGGAAAGGTATAGGAAAAATTCATTTCCTCTGTCAGTTTGGAGGATTGGGCTTTCTCTCTTTCAAAATGATATTCATTGCATCGGTAACCTGTTTCCCAGTTCTGTTTTTCAAAGGTATACCCGAACCATATTTCGAATGAACGTCTATTACGGTTAAAATATACTTGTATCCCTTATTGTATTTGAAAGCAATGTAAATTCATACAAATCGGCTTGAAAAAGATAATTTAAACCATGAGTTAAAACTCTTCTTCTAAGATATCTTATCCCTGCAGGAGCATGCATCTCTTAAGCAAACGTACTAAACTTCATTTGTACTATAACTGTATTCCATCAACTCTTCTATAATAGAAACAATTTCGTTTGTATGAGAATTATTCCCAGATTCTCTCGAAGCAATGATAAGTTTAATCTATCTAACACTTCATTAGGATTGTTTCAATATACAGGTGAAAAAAACAGTTGTTAATTTCATCTTTATATATTCCACTTTTCACTATATCTTATATTGAATGTATTTTCGGATTGTTTTCATATCCTGAACGAATATTATCATTCATTCGACGAATTAGATCTTTATATTTCTGCAAATTGGTGACAGAATATCCATTTGGAAAGTTTTTAAACAATAATTCAAATAATCCTTCACTAACATCAGTTATGTAATCACCTATTATAATTTTACTGTCAGGCAAAAATTTAACTATCGAATCTCCCAGGAACCAATTATGTTCATGCCAAT
Organism: Dryococelus australis; assembly: GCA_029891345.1. Classification (NCBI taxonomy): domain Eukaryota; kingdom Metazoa; phylum Arthropoda; class Insecta; order Phasmatodea; family Phasmatidae; genus Dryococelus; species Dryococelus australis. The sequence continues at coordinate 208,634,107 of CM056993.1, read as the reverse complement.
CAACACCAAATATCATACCACACATAGAAGTAGATAGTTTTAAAGCTAAATAATATCACATTAATTCAGAAAGGGATTGCTTTTTCTTTGTTAAAGCTTCATTTTCCATTTTATCTCCAAAACTGAAGCAGTTTATTTAACACAGAATGCAATGCATCCATTCTAGTCCTAACAGGCGTAAATATTTCTTCTTTTAAAACATCTCATTCCTTATGGTCTCTTTTGGCTTGCAAATATTTCTCTTTCACAACAGATATAATGTTATGTAAATCGGAAACAGAGGCAGACATGTTTGATTAGGGTACATTAAATTCAATCTATTTATATGTGAATTAAGTCGTTGCTTTTGTAACTAATGTGGTAGATCGATTATTTTGCATTTTTTCAATATTATCGCTTTTACTTAAAACAACCTTTGTTAAAGTTTTAGCTTTCGAATCATTAATAAAATAATTTATTTGTGTTTCCAAAACATTAATTTATTTTCTAAAATCTGCTTGTGTAACTCAACCAAATAGTTTATTAATCAATTAATCTCTTATATATTGCATCATTTGTTCCATTTGGGTTTCAAGTTGTTTTGCAATGGTAGTGTTTACCATTTCATTAATTACAACTCTTAAATTTTCTTGCATTTCCGTAAGTTGTGTTGTAATAACTATGTTTGTCATATGTTTAAGTCCTTACTAAATCCATTTAAACATTCTTATATTCTAAATCCATTACTCTTCAAATGAGTGCTAATATTGCTTACAATGTTTGCAAAATCACTCGTGGTTTTATAAACATAACATTCAAATCAACTAACTTTATTAATTTCTCTTGAATATCATTTGATTGCGATTTAAATATGTTCAGAGAAATAGTGTGTAAGTCTTCCATGTAAAGTTTATTTATGGCGTTGCTATCTTTCACATCCATACCCATATTATGTAATACATGTCCATTAAAATCACAATTCCTATCGCGATTTCTGTTTAAACAGCTATTGTAATGATTGTGTTTTATATTGCTGTGTCCAAACTTTGAAATACTCATTGTTCTTCTCCTGGAAGTCAAGAACTGTCAAAACCAGACCGATATATGCCTTTATATATGGGAAGTGCTGGTATAATCACCAAAAAACCTTATTTTTCTTGCCAATAGAAAAAACACATGTTAAACTTTGGAAATGTCATATCACCTAAAACATGATTATTGTAAATATGTTGCAGATTCATACTATCCATTTTAAACATAATAGATAAAACAATCAACGTTTGAATGTCGGCCAAAACTAAAGTATTGCTGTATTTCACCATGCAGCTCACACCAAACATCGTCAAAAATAAATACGGAATTTGGCAATGTTTCATTCTGGGGCACCATATCATCTTTATTTGTAAAAGGGAAATTTCGCATTCCTTCAATTAATGATAAAATTGTCGCTAACCATTGATATTTCTCTTGTATTGTTTTAGAAAACACATATACATTTAAGTCCATTCGGATGTTCCAAAAATGACATAATAACACAAATATTTACATGAAGAAGGATCACTTATTATAAAACGTATATTTGGTGGTAAAAGTATATCATGTTTCTTTTCAATTTCATTTTCTTTCACATTTACAATTACCGGCAGATTTCTACACAATTACACAGTATAACATAACATACTAACAAAAAAACTATATATGTAGTTATATATATAGGCTACCGTTCAGTTGAAAAAATGCCTCATACTAAACGTATCAAAAAAGGATGTGGTGTATTGAATATATTGATTAATAAATTACCATTTGAATTACATTTACCGAAATACAATTATTGCGGACGAGGTATTAAACTTGCAAAATGCTTGGCACAGAATGATCAAGGAATAAACTCTTTGGATAACGCTTGTAAAGAACACAATATAGTTTACGACTGAACAAACTGTTTGAAATAAAGACATACAGTGGATACAAATCTATCCGATAGAGCAGCAAATCCATCTACATCTAAGGGTGAAAGCTTGAAGCATGGGTTGTTGATAGAGTTATGCAATTGAAGGTGAAGAGAGACATGTGCTTAAAATGCAAAACCAAACAAAAAACAAATGAAGGAGGAATCATTCCATTCCTATTACCAGCATTAACAGCTCTTGGATCAATCCTCAGAGGGGTTTCGACAATTAGTAGAGCAGTTAAATCGAAAAATAAAGGAATGTATTTGAAACCCTATAAAGTTGGACAAGGACAAAAATCTCCAAACCTGGAAAAAATGCAGAAAATCCGAAATAGTCTTCCAAAACATGTATTAGTAAACAAAGATATTGATGTATTTGTAAAGAAACTGGATATTCCCTATTTCCGAGGTGTGTATATGAGAGACGATTTATCAAAGAAACCAATTATTCTTTAATGTATGATAGTTACTTTAGATTCGAAACAAAATGAAGGAACACATTGGGTTGCATTTATTAAAAACGTCAAATAATCATTGTATTACGACAGTTTCTGTGATTTACATTCTCCAATTGAAATACATTATTATTATAAAAACACTCAATAAAGATACACTTACAAAATGAAACAATTACAGAATACAATTAATTGCGGACATATATGTTTATGTTTTCTGGCTATAAATAGGGTATATAAGTAATTGTATTAGTCAAACATATTAGTAATATGTCAATTTTGTTAACTATTAAATGTAAATTCGTAGCAATTGCATGCGGAATATTTCCCTGTATTAGAGTTAGATGGAGAATGGCAAATCAGTCTAATAGAATTCATTACTTACAGCAGCATACCAAACATTGATATGCATAACCAATCATTTACGACTAATAGTGGTGAAAAAAACATACAAGATTGTGATACCGGTAGAGTCTTATGAATTGGATGACCACGAAACATTCATTACAGCGACATTACCTGAAGATGTACATTTCCGATTATGTGGAAATCCAAATACATTAACTATTGCAATGTATAGTAATGTTGATATCGATTTCTTGAAAGACAATTCAATTGCAACACAAATAATGTTCCTCTGGTTTTAAATGATTCGGGTTCTAGGATCGGTAAACTAATTTTGTTATAATACGTTTCCTGAAACTTTGAGTACATATCATACAAAATAAGGAATTCTCTATTGGCAAAGTTCATATTTAAATCCACATGGGGGTAAGCATCACTGTTTAGATACAGTTTAATAATTTTCATATCGCAATTATCGAATACTGATCGATCCACTTTTAAATTGTTTTGTCGATTTGTTAGAAAACAAATGACAACATATCTTGGTTGTTGCAATGAAAAACTCGATTTCACATTCCAAATGACTTTTTGCGAAGTTGGCAGTTTTGGAAAAACCTCTAAAGCCCATGATCTGAATGGAATGTCAAGATCTTCCCTTTTTCGATAAAATCATTTTGTTCGTGTATGCAAAAAAGGTAGATATGTTCAATTTTATAGATGTTTAAACTTAAATCAATCGAGTGTAATTTTTCCGATTAAATGTTATCAACTTTGTAATTTATATTCGCTTCGAAATTTTAGAAGTATAGCATTTGCCAATATATCAAAAAACCATTACGTTTAGAGATCTGAGGTCTTAGCAGTGTGATCATTCCTTCAAGGTTAAATTTCAATAGCGCATTCTTGTTTTTTATACCCTGGAGACAACCCTGGCACCTAGTTTTCCACGAAGGAAGCGACCAAGACATCCCCGTCCCTGGAGGGGAGGGCATTTCAGGTCAATGATTTTTTCAACCGTCGAAACTAACAACATCGAAATGTCTTCCTAGCTGTTTGAAAATTCCCTAGCAAAAATATTTTGTCTTCTACTTGATAAAAATAATAACATTCACTTTGCAAACTCCATTACACAGGGGGGGGGGGGGGAAATATACACAAGACGTATATTAAAATGAACTAATATTTATGGAACAAATATTTACTTCCCTCACACATTAACCTTTACCAAAAAATCCGATGGAAATATCTTATAAAATAGAATTTTTTTATCATATTTAAATCATGATAGGATACATTCACAGGAAAATATATCTGCATATGTTTAATGTAAATATGATTCTCAATATACGAATTAAGAAAAAGCAGGAACATATTTACTAGAATTTAATCATATCACGTCTCTTGATTTAGACAAGATTGATTGCCAATAAGGAAAAAAATATTTCCTTTAAAATATTCAAGTGATCTTAGGTAAGGTTAAATGGGATTATAGCATGTTTTCTATGGATAATATTACTTAATTTTTTCCTATAAATTATATATAATTTTATTAAATATGTTGATTTCTATTCCATTGCTAATCATCTTAATGGATTATTAAATACACTTTATTTATTTGGTATGATTCAGACGTTATTTTTACTGATAAAGAAATGTTATTCATTTCTTCGAGAAAGAAAGAAACTTAGCAGAGAGGTTTATCTCCGAGGTTGGAGGTGCTGGTATGAAGATATTTAAAAGTCGTCGGTGCGGGGAGAGAGGGGAATGGGTTTTTGAACTTCTGACTTCTGGTTGGAGGGGGAAATCAGGCTTCTCGAATGTTTGACCTGGGAATTTGAAATTTTTATAAATAGAGCTTTATCCTCCTCGCCCCTTCCACTTTTTCCAGTTGTTTGTCAATTCGGTTTGCTTTGCGATGTCGCGGTCGTATGAAGACTATTTTCTTGGCTTATCTACACAAGATTTTAACAAAAAGGTTGTTGATTTTTATTGGGAGTATTTCAAAAGACTAATCAATGGTTCCAATGATTTAGAAAGTGGTTTTTTAACTCTTTTAGAGGAAGAGGAGTTTACCTTCACATTGCAACCAGTGATGGCGTCATTATCACCCTCTACGAGAGTGTCCACAGCACTTATCAGCTACTACGTCCACATAAGTTTGCAGCATCGTCCGCCACAGTTCCAATGTCTAAGGGAGAGTACACAGCACCATCAGCTACTGTGTCCACATCTTTCAAGTTTGCAGCACCGTCCGCCACGGTGCTCCCACCTACAGAGTTTGGAACTTTAGACTTAAAAAGAAGAAAAACAAGTGAGCAACAACTGCCAACATCCAATATTGACTCCTGTTGTAAACCTTTAGATTCAACGTCTCACTCTCTAAACGTCTCTCCGAAAGCTGTATTTACCAATGATGATTTGTTACAGGCATTAGACGAATTTTTTAATTTTAATTTTGTTGTATCACGTGCTCCAAGTCAGCCACTATGTTTATAAATATTGTAAATATTGTCACCTGAAACACCTTGAGATAAATTAATTTGTCCGCCTCAGCCTATATTAAATCCGTCACTGCAAGAAATAATTTATAGCCCAATCTCGTTACCTCCTTCACCAGTAGTTGTTATTCCAGTTAAGAAACGCAAATTAATCGTAGGTCTTAATCCTAGACGTAAATTGTATTAAAAATTCACATTTTCAGTGATGAATAATTCCTTCTGCGGTATAATTAAAATAAAAAAATTTCATTATTCAAATATTGAAATAATTTTTTTTACTTGTAATATGGTGGAATGTTTTTATAGTTTAATGATTGAAAAATACATAGTTTCAACGATTTTCAAAGAAAAATCACTCAGTCATAATGTATTTTAAATGTAATTTCTTTGTATTGTAATGATTTATAAAGAAATGACATTGATTAATAACAATTTTAAAGAAAAATCATTAATTTTAAAGTTTCCAAAGATCTTTCATTCAGACATAACGATTTTAAAGAAAAATCATTCATGATGAAAAGTTTATTAGAAAATTATTATTATTATTATTATCATTATTATTTCAATCATATGATGATTTAAATTTTTCACTCTAAGCACCTTTTGACATCTCATGATGGATGGGAGAGATTGAATGGTTAAAAAGCCTGTTTGGCTTGTACGTGTAACTGATAGGGGAATTTAATATTGTTGATGTTGTATCAGGACATGGTATGATTTTTTTTTTTACAGTTTTAATAACGTAAGGTGTAGTTTTTTGGTTAAAAAAAGCCTGTTTGGCTTGTAAATGTAATTTTTAACATGATGAACAAAGAATATATTGTATTTTTTTAATATATAATTTGTGATGTAATATACATTAACAATTTCGGTGTGCAACGTTTGTAAGAAATTAGTGCTAAACAATGTTTGTGTTTCATTTAAGGTTGTGATTTAACACGAAATTATGATTTTAAGTTGTAATGTTTTTCAGAAGGCAATGGTAAAAATGATCGTATTTCATGTAAAGTTGTAATGTAGTATTTTCAATGCCAAGGTGTATAATTTATTCTGTCTTGAAAGTGATTATAAATTTTTTAATAAGAAATTATATTTCAAGTTAAAAACAATAGCATGACTTATTATTTATTCTTTTAATACCTTATATCACTAACTTTTTCAATAATATTTTATTTAAAACGAAAAAACAATGCTATGAGTGTATGTCTATTAGTATTGGTTAGCTAATTACTGATATTAAAATTTTATAAACTATTTCTTGGTTTCTTGACTTAAAAAACTTACAATCATTTCAATTAAAACTTAATTTAAAAATTAACTTACTTTGAAGGGCTGAGGGGAAATTACAAAAAAAGTTATGGAAAAATAAAAAAAAGCTGAATGAATGAATTAAGTTTAGCAAAGGAATGAGGCAACATGTTAGTACCTTAAGAGGACCTTGGTCCACTCCAGCTATTAAACTTAAAAGTTGGAACAGGAGACTGCGGTCTGCTGGCCAACTTTTGTGACATCCCAGGGGACACATTGAAAGCGAGGCTCGAGTACTTTCACAGAGGCAGGTAACAAAAACCTTTGTCCCTCCATGCCTACAATCTACGACTGCACTCAACAGAAACCAGCAAACACAGCCCAGCAAACATTTTTTAAAAATATTTATTGTTACATATACACAGATTAGAAGAGCTCGTGTTCAAGATACAACACGATAATGTTTGGAAAAGAAGATAAACATAATATATTTAAACGAGCAAGCAGGGTCTGATTGGAGCGCAAGTAAGAAGATGATGCCATCCTCAATCAGTTGTAACAATTGAGAATCGAGGACAGGCAGGTGAGTGACTGACCCCAGACCTCGCAGAGGAGGGATGGTAGGGGGTGCCTGGATAGGGTTACATACCACTGGACTCGGGCTGGTTCTGAGGAGTGCAGGTTAGGGGTAGGTGGTTGGGGTGTGAGGGGGTGACAGGCAGGGTCATCCCGATGTGCACACAACTAATCAGTTTACACCATCTTGCCTTAGTGCCGAAAAAATTGGACGATCGCAGGCAGCACGAGGTTGCACTCCAGCAAGGGGGTGGGAGGAGGTGGTTACAAACAGACAGACCTCCCAATGTGAAGCTCTCTGGACACTCAGCGCCATCTTAAGTCGCTCATGTACTCTTGGAGGATACGGGCGTGCTACTTGTCATCTCCTTCATAAACACCACACCTCTACACACTTGGCGGCCGATAAGCTTACGATAAGGGGTTACCGCACCGATGAGCATCGCACCTACCTTCATCTTTAATGATAGCTGTGATTTATGTAGTATTTTATAGGGAAAGTATATATTTTTGTATGTTAACTAATTTTTTCGGATCGATATACTGCATTTGCGATACGATTTTCAATTTGTGTGTTCGGTAGACGAAAATACAGTTTGCGTTAACAAGTGTAGTGAATTTCATAAACATTTACCGTAATTTAAACACAGTTGCCTGTCGGGCATGCTACACATATCTACTCACAGCTCGACGCAAGTGCTACTCATTGATACTTCGAACTGACTTATTTTAATATTTCACGAACGTGATTGTGTCAGGTTTAAATTGTATTCACAGGCTGAATCATGTAAAATTGTTAATGTGTTTAGGAAAACTGTCATTTAATTAAAGTAATTTATAGGGACATTTTTGCTTTGTTAATTAATTCTTTTAGGGGAGTTACGGAATTTATTTTTATGTGTGGATTACTTTTATAAAATTCCTTCTCGCCAGTCTCACAGGCAGACAGATATGTAAGGTATGTGTCAGAGGCGTCATATATCTTGTTCGCTTAACTTATAGGGACATTTTGCTGTAGATCGTTAATTCTACACTCACATAATTGTCATCATTTAGCATTTGTCGACACTAGATGTTATTCACATAGTTAAAATTCTCTCTCATGTAAATTTTTTTGTGAGCTTGGGACTCAAGTAATTCCACTTATTATTCACGTAATCGTTTGAAAATTTCCGATTTAATGCGTGTAATTTATCATTTGTAGAACACTCTGAAGGTCTTTAACGGAAAACAGATCGTTTAACACATAAATTGCATCTTTCTAAGTCGTCTATCTACGAGCTATACCTACTCAAAAAAAAAAACATTTACACTTAGGACACTCTTAGAAATCGTTTAAACACTCTGAAATTCTCTGGTGTGTTAAATATATTCGTAAGATCGCCTTTATACCACCAACATCCCTCCAAACACTTCAAAATTATTAAAATTTTAAATAATTGGCTTTAACCCACTCTTGCACTCGACTCTACACCTATATAAGACATTGAAACCCACAACACTGGTCAGTCGCCTCCAGGACACCACACCATAAACATTGGACAGAGCTCCTTCTGACCCCCCCCCCCCAAAAAAAAGAAAGAAAGAAAGAAAATAAATCAAAGAAAAAATTAAAGCTTTCAATAAATTTTACCCTTTCATTAAATTTAACCCTTTAAATACATTTAACGATTTCAATTTGTGATTAGATTAATATCGAATTAAGAAATTTTTAATCTTATTAAGATCGGATTAACCATTTTTGATCGGATTAAGATCGGATTAAGTATTAACCCTTCCAATTGATTTAATTAATCATTTGATATCAAAATGATAATCCGATGAATCAAAAGTGAAATGAAACGCCCCTGTCCGTACTACTAATATGTTCTTTCATTTATAGATAGTGGCATGATAAAATTAATGGGTAAGGATTTGTAATTACCTTTAAGCCTGCAGTAAACAAAATAATAATTTACCTGGCAATAAGGACGACACAGATGTGTGCGTTTGATACTAAGCCAACAACACGTTATTACGAATAAATGCGTGAAAACCATTTTAATGTAGGCTATGGTTTTCGGTGTAACTTAGGGACTATTATCCTTTTTCGTGCACTGTTCTGATTTCTCAAAAAAAAAAAAAAAAAAAAAAAAAAAACGTTCTCGTTGTTTATTTCGAGTGCGCGGTAATCCATGTTCATCCAGCACGATGGCAAGTATCGTCTTGTCGGTTTCCCCACGCACCTGCAGGTGATGCTGGAGGTTGAATAACTGGGCTGCCTCCCATGTTACTTGAGTGATGGAAGCATGTCGGATACTTCCTTATTTACTACAAGTACCCAAGCATGCGCAGAGCCGAGACTTACAGGTGTAGAACTGCATGTGAAACACATGCACCATCTACTGCTAGGAACGACACTGTCTGTAAGGACTTCTCCCAATCTGTAATTAACATATTCACTAGTTGTTAGTGCACTATTTTAAGTAAATGTTCTGCTTAATGTTGCGTAAATGGCCCACACTAAATGTTCTAAACTATCTATACTGACTGGCAGGAAAGTGCAGTAAGAAGGAATGGTCCGAATTAGACGTAACTTGGTTCGTGTTCATATGATCGCTAGATGTGTAAATGATTAGCGTTGCAAAAATCTATAACGTCTAAAGTGATTTAATGGTAGCACTACGACGATAGCAGTAGTGTTAAGGGTATTAAACTGTCGAAAATTATTTTCTACATTGCTGGCATATTACTTTTTTGTGAGAAAACATTAGTCTGAAAACGAATATAAAAATGATGGGGAAATGTTATAATTGCATTAATAAAACAAACCACAAAAAAATTTAATTTATATTGTTTTTTGCAAATATTAAATTTGGACAAGATTTATATATTGGACTACAGCTCTAAATAAGTATTTATGCCACCAATGTGCCATGGAAATATTTTCTAGGTGAGTTTGTGTACTGTTCGCCATTATTGGAATTTTAACTTTTGTGGTAACATTTTAACTGTAAATAATTTAAAGTTAAGCTGTTCTATTGTAGATATATCAAATGACGAATTTCAAAGAAATTACCAACGTTCCACATATTAGACTTCATCAAACAGTTTACCTGAAAGTGACTTCGTGTCAAAGTGCCTTTTTTTTTAACTTACACGAATAAATACTTCAGTTCAGTGGTGTGTGGTGAACTGTTGCAAGGTAAGCTGGCGTCAGCTCTGTGCTGTACACACTGTTACTTGCTAGTTTACACTACCTCCAGTGAATCGTAACTCGGCAGTAGACGATAAAAGACACGTGTAGTGGGTCCCTTGTCGCTCCCTTATTAGTGCTCGGGATACATACAGTATCCCTAGGCTTCAAGGAGTTTACTGTCTCCTGCTGCGAGCACCGAGAATGTACAGAAGTGAGCAAGCACCAGCTTACCTTGCAACACTTCACCACACGCTACTGCTTCAATTGCAGTCTCATGATAATGTTTTACAAAAAAAAATGTAATTTTATTAATAAATTGCCTAGCATTTTTATAAAGTTATCATTGAAATTATGTCAAGAGGAAATAAAATATTCCTAAATCTAAGGAAAAAAGCCTCTTGCAAGATGTGAGGTGCAGGCACAGAGAGCACAGAGAGACAATGTGTGCTCATGAATACACAAGGCTGCAGTACCAGCACTATACTGCACCCTCGACACAAGTCCGCACTGCCAACACTAGACTACACTACCAGCACTAGACTGCACTGCCATCAAAAGACCACACTGCGATCACTAGACTGCACTACAACATAGACTCCACTACCAACACCAGACTGCAATGCCAACACATGACTGCAATACCAACACAAGACTGCTAATAACATCACTAGACTGCACTACCAACACTAAACTGCACTACCAACACTAGACTCCACTATCAACACTAGACTGCACTACCAACACTAGACTGCACTATCAACACTATACTGCACTACCAACACTAGGCAGCACTACCAGCATTAGACTGCACGACCAAAACAGGACTGCACTACCAACACTAGTCTGCACTATCAACAATCGACTGCACTACCAACAACTGCCCAACCAACACTAGACTGCACTACTAACACTAGACAGCACTACCAAAACCAGACTGCACTGCAAACACTAGACTGCACTACCAACACCAGACTGCACTACCAACACCAGACTGCACTACCAACACCAGACTGCAGTACTAAAACTAGACTTCACTACCAGCACTAGACTGCACTAAAACCACAATACTGTACTTCCAACACAACACCACATTACCAGCAATTGACTGCACTACCGACACTAGACTGCTCAACAGCAATATACTGCACTAACAACACAAGACTATACTACCAACAATATACTGCACTACCAGTACAAGAGTGAACAAAAAAATTATTACAGCACTACTAACACTAGACTACACTACCAAAATTAGACTGCACAGCCAGCACTAGACTGCAATACAAACACTAGACACCAATACCAGCACTAGACTGCATTAACAATAATAGAATGCACTTCAAGCCCTAGAATTCACTACTAACACAAGACTGCAGTACCAACAATAGAATGCACTAGCAGCACTAGACTGCACTACAAAATAGACAGCACTGCCAACAATTGCCTGCAGTACCAACACTTTAATGCACTACCAGCAACAGAAAGCAATTCCAACACTAGGATGTGCTACCAGCTCTAATCTGCACTACCAACTCTAGACTGCACTACCAACAATAATTTGCACTTCTAACATTAGACTGCACTAACAACACAATACTACACTACTATTACTATACTTCACTACCAACATTTGACTGCACTGCCAGCACTATACTGAACTAACCACAAGAGATTGCACTAGAAACACTCAATTTGCACAACCAGCACTAGAGTGCACTACCAAAACATTACTGCAATAATAGCTATATACTGCAATACCAACATCAGACTGCAGTACCTGCACTAGACTGCTCTACCAGCACTAGATTGCAAATCCAACACTGGACTGCAATACCACTAGAAGACAGCACTACCAACACTAGACAGAACTACCAGCACTAAATTGCTATACCAACACTAGACTGCACTACCAGTAATATACTTCACTACCAGCACTTGTCTTCACTACCAGAACTAGACTGTATTACCAACACTAGAACGCACTAGAAACACTAGACTGCACAACCAGCACTAGAGTGCTCTACCAGCACTTGACTGCACTACCAGATATTAGACGGCACTACCAACAACAAACTGTAGTACCAGTACTGGTCTGATCTATGTGACTTTACTAACAGCACTAGACTGCATTAACAGCACTAGACTGCACTACCAGCTCTGGGCTTCACTACCTACTATAGACTACACAAACAACAATAAACTGCACGACCAAGACTTAAAAGCACTACAAGTACTAGAATATACAACACACACTAGACTGCACTAACAACACTAGACTCCACTACCTACAAAACTCTGCACTACCAGAACTACACTGCACTACCAACACTAGACTGCACCACCAACACGAGGCTGCGCAACCAATACTTGTCTGCACTACCAACACTAGACTGCACTACCAGCACTTGATGGCCCTACAAACACTAGAATGCTCAACCAACACTAGACTGTGCTACCAGCACTAGACTGTATTACCAACACCAAACTGCACTTCTAACACCAAACTGCAGTAACAGCACTATACTTTAGTACCGCCACTAGACTGCACTAACAGCACTATATAACAATACCAACACTAGACTACACTACCATCACAAGACTGCACTACCAACATTAGACTGCACTAACAGCACTAGACTGCTCTACCAATAAGTCTTTACTACCAACACAACACTGCACTAACAACACTAGACTGCTTTACCAACACTAGACTGAAGTACCAAAACTGAACTGTACTATAAACACTAGACTACACTTCCATCTTTAGACTGCCTATCAACATTAGACTGCACTACCAGCACTAGACTGCACTGCCACCATTTGACTGCACTAAAAGCACTAGTCTGCACAACAAACATTAGGCTACACTTCCAAAACTAGCCTGCACTACCATCACTATACTGCACTACCAACACTACACTGCTCTTCAAGTACTAGACTTCACTATTAGCTCTAGACTGCACTACCAGCACTAGACTTCACTTACTACACTATACTGCAACACTAACAATAAACTGCACGACCAGCACTTGTCTGCACTATCAGTACTATACAGTACTACCAACACTACACTGCACTATAAACACTAGACTACAATACGAGCACTATAATGCACTACCAGTACTTGACTGCATTACAAAACGTAAGACTGCTCTACCAACGTCAAACTGCAGTATAGCACTAGGCTACACTACCCTCACTAGGCTGCATTACAAACACTAGACTGCTATACAATCACTTGACTGCACTATCATTACTAGACTGCACTACCAACCATAGACTGAACTTCCACCACTAGACTGCACTACCCACACTACAATGCAATACCAGCAATAGACCTCCTCCAACATAAGACAGCATTACCAACACTACACTGCACTAATAACACTACACTGCACTACTAGTACTAGAATGCTCTACCAACACCCACTGCGCAACCAACACTAGACAGCACTAACAACACAAGACTGCAATACCAGCATTAGACTGTACTACCAGAACTAGACTTAACTACCAGGACTTGACTGCATTACGATCACTTATCTGCACATCCAACTCCAAACTGCACTAACAACACTAGACTGAACAATCAACACTAGTCTGCACTACCAACACTATAGTGCACTACCCCTACTTGTCTAAATTTCCAGCACTAGAATGCACTACCAACACTTGACGGTACTACCAACACTAAACTGTACTACAAGCACTAGACTGCAATACCAACACTATACTTAACTACCAAGAAAGCTCTGCAATGCCAGCATGTGACTGCACTTACAGCACCTGACTACAATACCAAAAATGGATTACACTACCAACACTAGACTGCAGTACAAACACTATATTCCATTAACATGCATCAGACTGCACTATTAACATTAGCCTGCACTACCAGCACTAGACTGCACTACCATTACTAGGCAGCACTACCAACACTAAACTGCAGTACCAAAACTAGAGAGCACTATAAGACTGTACTGCAATACCAGCACTAGACTGCAGTACCAACACTATACTGCACTACCAACACTAACCTGCACTACCACACTAAGAGTGAATTACCAGTACTTGATTGCTCTACCAGCAATAGACTGCACTACCAACACTAGACTGCAGTACTGGCAGTAGACTGCACTACCAACACAAGTCTGCACTACTAACACTATACAGCACTACCAACACTACACTACCAGCACTATACTGCACTACCAACACTAGACTGCAGTACTGGCAGTAGACTGCACTACCAACACAAGTCTGCACTATTAGCACTAGGCTGCACTACTAACACTATACAGCACTACCAACACGACACTACCAGCACTATACTGCACTGCCAACACTAGGCTGCACTACCAATACTAGACTGCACTACCAGCACATGCCTTTACAACCAATACTAGGCTGCACTACCACCACTAGCCTGCACTACCACCACTAGCCTGCACTACCACCACTAGCCTGCACTACAAACACTAGACTGCACTAGCTGCACTACCAACACTAGTCTATACTACCAACACTTAACTGCACTACTAGCACTAGACTGCACTACCAACACTAGACTGCATTTCGAACTCTAAATAGCTCTACCAACACTAGACCGCACTACCAACACTAGACTGCACTACCAGCACTAGACTGCACTACCAACACTAGACTGGACTACCAGTACTAGACTGCGCTACCAGTACTTGACTGCACTACCAGTACTTAACCACACTACCAGCACTAGATTGCACTGCCAACAATAGACTGCAGTACCAACACTGCTCTGCACTACCAACTCTAAATTACACTACCAACCCTAGACTGCACTATCAGCACTAGACTGCACTGCAAGCACTAGACTGCACTACCACCAACACTATACTGTGCTACCAACACTAAGCTGGCCTACCAACACTAAATTGCACACTTAGCATTGTACTGGGCTACCAACACTATACTACACGACCAACACTAGACTGCAATACCAGCACTAGACTGCACTACAAGCACTTGATATAATGTCATATGTGTCGCACTGTAAGTTTGCACAAGCCCATCTGCTTCTATAGTGTATTCGCAGTTTCTGCACACTTTTTTAATCAAACTTTTAAAGATCATCCCACGTGTGATTGCTTGTTTGAATCGAACATTTGCCGCCATGTATCACATGTGTTTTATGATTTTCTAAATATAGAAATGCCTTATTTCTTATTATAATGTATTAATATTATATCTATAATTTGTAACATTTGCTTTATAATTAATACGAATAAAACAGGGATAAACTATATGTTTTGGCAATGCCTAGTAAGATATAGATCTTATATGAAAGAGTATTACACTGTGTGCGCATGAATGAAGTGTTCTGAGGCTTTGGTGTAAATCTCTAGATTCTCTTAAGCTTTGTTTGTATGAGGCGCGGGGATATCCTGGAAATTGAACGTTAGCAAGGCTTCACATAAGTTGAATTATTTCATTTACATTTATCTTACTAGTCGTTTGGAATTTTTGCGTTGGGTTCACCGCTCACAGCGAGCACTATGTACCTGCTGGGTGAGCTGGGGAGCGATACGGGCGACACTAAGGCTCCTTTCACTTGGTCCAGGCAATTGCCCGGGCGGGAATTAACCCGGATGGGTGGCGCCCGTGTGTTGTCTTCACAGATTGACGAAGTTTATTAGGGTTGTCGCCCTCGTCCTGCACGTGTCGCGAGCTTTAGTTGCCCACCGGCTGCGATGAAGAGACACAGAAAAGCTATTGCGGTCGCTTTGTTAAGGCATCGACGAAATAAGAAACGTCATAGGCAAATGTGGCCGTATCTTTTATTAGAAAAAAGGTGTATGTTAGGAGCTTTTGTCATTCTTTTTCAAGAACTGAAAAAAGATGAAGTGAAATTCTTTAATTAATTTCGCATGTCGTTTCCGTCCTTTGATGAACTCCTGCACCGTGTGATGAAACCTTTACAGAAGCAAGATACACACGAGGAATTGCATTTAGCCTAAAGAAATGTTGAATGTTACATTAAGGTAAGACTTTTTTCTTATATTTTAACAAGGAAATTTTGGTTAGAAAATTATTTAAAAAGTACATTTCTTTAAATTTGATTAAAATACAGAGAATTAAATAACTTTAATTTGAAAAATGTTTTAATAGATGGCATTACAAAACAAACACTTTAATAATCTTCTTACGTATGAAGTGTGTTATGAAAGTTCCAAAATTAGTCGGAGTACTGAGTCAAAGCAGGAGAACCAAGACTTTGCATGTCTTCGGAATCAACGGATGCGTTACTGGACTAATGGCGGGTTGCGGTGTTGTATCACTGGGTAAAGGAATCGAGTGATGACACACATTTGAGACTGTTGACTGTAGTGGGACAATTGATAAATTCTGAGGACTGTGCGATGAAGGAACTTGTTGAGTATGTGGAGGTGCAGTCAAAGTAATTTGTTGAGTGCGTGGAGGTGAAGCACTGGAATTGTTGAGGGTACTGGTTATTAATTGATGAGAATGGAGTAGAAGGAAATAGAGGTGGCTTTGCATAAATGGATTAGTGGGTCTATTCTGTATGTTTCTAATAAAGTGCAAAACTCCCATCTGGAAATCTAAAGTCTGGTCCTCAGTGAACATGTTAAGGGACGGGAGAATCCCCGTAAAAAACATCATGTGATGGTTTTCCTCTTCCCCAGTCTCAATCGCTTTAAGCATCCTTAACTCGAAGTCGTCTAGGCTTCGCTTTCGTTTTTTTTTCTTTCTATTATGTTGTCCTACTGACGGCTGTACGGAAGGTGTTTTCACAGATGGGCTCGGCACAACCTGTTAAGTTATATCTGGATTGGCGGACATGTTATCAGCCGCTGACTCGCTATCTCGAATCGGCTGCTGGCTATCAACACCTGTGCGCTGTTCTGTTACTTTTTATATAAATCTGAGCTGTTTGTGATACGCATGCCTACTGGATGCACTGGCTCCCGATCGTTTCAACATTTTTTCTTTCCTCATAGATTTCATCCACTGGTCTCTGAAATTTTACCACTACTTTACAACCAGTTGACCTATAACAAGAACAAACTGTTTACCATCTTCGCAATAAAACATTTGTTTATTAACTTGTACTCATTTGACGTAAGATTTAACACTCTCTGAAGTTACACCAAAATAATTAACGGGGGTAAACTAATTTTATATTTTATATCTATAACACTGAGGACCTAGGATTCGAACCCAGGACATCAGTGTTAGGGATAAGGCTACCTGAAGCCAGTAAACTACTAAAGCCGAACTCACTAATATTTGTTGTTATAATTTTATTTACATTTTTTTTTATTTGTTTAAATTAACGTTTAAAATATTTTTTTATGCTTCCAGGTACCTGGTAAGTGGATGTTCCTTCACAGATCTGCGCTACAGCTATTGACTAGGAATATATACTATTACAATAATCGTTAGACAGGTATGGTGCTGCATGTAATTCTGTTTAGTAGAGGAATTAATCCCTAAACTTACAAAAGAACTGTGCGAATCAATAGCTGACGGTTTCGAAGAAAAGGCCAATTTTCCTCACTGCTTTGAATCTGTCGACGAAAAGCACATCAGACTTGTGAAACCCAAGTTCAGTGGCTCCGTATATTATAACTAAGTCATATTTCTCAGTAGATTTAATGTCAGTAGCTGACGTAAACTATCGATTCATTTACGTCGATACAGGTGCTTATGGAAGTAAGTGTGATTCAACTATTTCAAATAAAGTACATTGTGGAGAAGCATACAGGGAAAATGCTTGGAGCTGCCAACTGAAAAGCATTTACCTGGTACTAAAGCTCCAGGCATACATTATTGTCTTGTAGGTGACGAGGCTTTGCCTTGAATGCTAATTTACTTCGGCCATTCGGAGGAAAAGACCTTCCAGATAAGAAGAAGGTTTTTAACTACCGACTAAGTCGAGCCAGGAGGTACGTCGAGTGTTCGTTTAGATTACTAAGTGGGGAATTCTTCACCGGCCTCTGAATGTGAATACCGACTTTGCCGTTGACATTGTAAAGGCTTGTGTAGTGCTGGGTCTTAGGCTTGGAACACATGGCAAACTCCACAGGCCGGGCCTTAGGTCAGGAACGCATGGCAAGCTCCACAGGCCGGGAACACACAGCAAGTTCCACGGGCCGGGCCTTAGGCTGGGAACACACGGCAATCTCCACGGGCCGAGCCTTAGGCTAGGAACACACGACAAGCTCCACGGGCCGGGCCTTAGGCTAGGAACACACGGCTAGTTCCACGGGCCGGGCCTTAGGCCGGGAACACATGGTAAGCTGCACGGGCCGGGCCTTAGGCCGGGAACACACATGGCAAGCTCCATGGGCCGAGCCCGGCACGTTGCAAGGCTAAAAAGGACTCGGCCGGGCGCCCGAGGACGGGCGTCAGGCGTTTTCCGGTACCGTGTGTTCCCGGTATAACATGAACCCCTAGCGCCTCGTCGCTCTTACGCGCAAGGCGTACAGTGTTTCCGTCAAGATGCTGTACCGTGCAAATCATATCTGTAACAGTGGGGTTTTATTACACGCGATGAAAGACCACGTATTAAACTACGTCAGTATATTGGTACTTTTCTCTCACTGCTTAAGGAAACTGCATAGGCAAGCTTCAAAAATGTATTTTCACAAACATTTTTTGTCCATGAATACACTTTCCTGTGGGAAATGTTTCAGTACATAGTCGTCTGAGCACACTGTGTGTCCACGAGTGCGACGTATCGCTGCTCTCAACCTGGCAGTACTAACTGTTGCAACAATGATTGCGCACCTGCATATAGGCTGTTCAGGAAAGGCGCCCTGTAAAGTTGGTAACAATAGAGAGAATGTAGTTCCACTTTCGAATAAATGGTGTTAGATAACCATTTGTGATAACTTAAATTATTTCCTTAGCTTTCTGTTTTTTTTTTTTTTAGTGCATCGAAGTATAAAAGTGAGCGGATTTCTAAAATATTATACTTCTCTAATTGTTTTACAATTTTACTTGAACGACGCATGAATAAAGTGACGAGGCCCATGCCAATATTACTTTTACATGTGGCGGAATAATACAAAACGTGCATGCAAGTAGATCTTAAGCAGGGCTTTCAGAAGTGCTCAGTTTACCGTGAACAGCCTATAAGCAGGCGCGCACTACTGTGGAGCGAGCTAACACCTCGTATGCCGGGTTCTGCAGGATGTCGAGTTTGGCCATCAACAAAGTTGTGCGACTCGCGGTACAACTTCAACAAGCTCATTAATAAAGTGTTGTCACAAAAGAATTATTCTTCTTAATCGTGACATTTTATACATTGTGAGGGTGAAGATTCTCGTCGTATTATTTGATGGCCAGTACAGATTGTATTGTAGTTGCAGCTACTCACTTTTTGAGCTTGCACACTTTATCTAACATTTGAAATAAACGTGTGTTTCAGGCCAAAATCAAAGGCATAAATTGTCTTCAGGAGTCACTGTGGATCAGAAGTCGCGCGAATCGTCCGCACTTATTTGTGGAGGGGAATGCACGGCCGTCGATTGTAGGCATTGTTGAGGCACAATCTGTACACATCACGTGAAAACCTGCCTCGGCAGTGACCGTGAGGAGACGATTCATGTGTGGTTACTGTGGATCAAGACGCGTACTCAGGGTTTTCCCTGCCGCAAAGCTATTATACTGTTTGGAGGAAAAGCGCCGGCCACTCTGTATGTGTGTGTGCGTGCGAGTGTGGGTGTGTGTGTCATTAGATGCCGGTGGCAGTCCCAGGGTCGGAGTTTCTCGGTAGAATGCGGTTGTGTGTGGCGAGCAGAGGTCGACCACAGGAGCGCATCATGTTGAAGGGGGAGGAGGGTTGTCACGTGGAATATGACCCAGCACATCCCACTTTTCAATCCGTCATATTGAAAATTTATATCTGCGCCTGCACAGTTGGAAAGGTTCCCCCCCCCCCCCCCCCCCGCCTCTAATTCCTTTCTCATCAAAACGGAAATTCTATATTCACTTCTGACCCACTCTAACCATTATCTTCTTTGCAGCCTTTACTTCTGAAGTCGGCCATTAAAACCGTCCCTACACGAAACCCATTTTCTGCTACATTATTTTATTCTTTTATACCCATAGGCATAACAGAAGGCATAAAAGTTTCTGTAGCAGAAGAGAAGAAAGAAACCATCAGTTCATATCCACACGTTACCTAAATTGCTAACAGAAAATTGAAAATGACAGTCAAAAACAACTTGCAAATGGCATACATTCCGCAGTTGGCAGGGCTACAAGTGCAATCAAATATATGTAAGTTAGTTGCTTTGTGGTACATCCAAAAAGTACGAAAAAAAATTTTCTACCTGAAGACTGCATTTATTTAAGTTTCTTAGTACAATTTTAGACTATTAATATATGGAAAATGATATAAGTAAACGGCACTGCTTATGTATAAAAAACAAAGTTACTGTATTCACATTTATCTACAATGGACAGTTACACGACTAATTAAAACATTATTTAATTATTTAAATATTTATCTTTAATAGGCGTAATAATTAATCTTGTGCGTTCAGTAATTAAACAAGCTTATACAGTTAGGAGACTAAAACAAGGTGTGGCAGGACATAAAAGAGTTTTTTTTTTTTCACACAAACAGAAAAATTCAATTTTATTTCTCAAGAAATACTTAGGACTCTACACATTTGTTAACATTGCCTTTTGAAAAATGATTATATTAAAAATACAACACCTTAAAAGTCGCTTCTCAGGTGTCGTTACGTGGCCAAGCAAAGCCGAGAGCGAAATAAAATTCTAAAAACATAAATTTAAACAAAAGTGAACATGATTTCACTAAAGCAGTCCAGAACAATATTCCTTTTTTTCTGGGAATTCTAATAATTCATAAAGCATGTTTGAAAAAATTGTAAACTTAAAAAATTAACTTCACAATCAGGAAAAATTTAAAATTCATTGACCTGAGTCCTGGAAAAACAAGCTTTAAGTTCACTTGAATAATTTAAAAGACTCATTAAAATACAAATAGGGAATCGGTGTGCCGTAGCCTACTAAAGCCCGATCACTTAAAACCCTTCCATTAAAATAATTAAAAATTGAACACATTTAAAAAGTTTCTTAAAACCAAACCACAATTTGTCTTTTCTATCATATCAAAATTAACGTGATGCTAACGGGATATTTAAAAGAAAGGTGGGTTATATGGAAATTATTGAACTAAACAGACACAAAGTGGTGCGAGCCCCATCTAACTGCCACCAACTTTACAGGCACTCAAGCATTGCTCGAACATTTATCATACTAAATTAAATGCTTTCAAACCAGACAAAGTAAACTACGTTAGCGGGCTCCACAGCAATACAAGTTAAAGCCAAAAGGAATTTATCACACAAAACTAAACTAAATTTTGAATGCAAGCTAAGAACATGCCTAACAACTTACTCTCAAACCACAATAAAGTTTCTACATTCCATCAAAAGGCAAACCTAACATCGCAAGTTTGCTGCCCACGACATGGTAAAGTAAAAATATTAAGAAAAATATATTAACGTTTTTAAAAAATTATATTGAACCAAAGTAATAAGAAAATAAATACCTAAAATAATATACTTAAAATTTATTTTATGCAAATAAAATTAAAAACCTTAAAAATTATAAAAATTAAATCTATATAATAAATAAATACCTAAAAAATATAATGAAAAAATAACCGTGACAGTATATTTATTCGCCCACAAGTTATATACTTCTTACAAACTCTTGTCCCATTGCATGTCACAATAGCCGAGTGGTCTCAGGTGTTAGTTAGTCTGGCGACCCAAGTTCTGGAAGTTCGATCTCGTACTATTTCAGTTGGTATTTCGAGTTCTAAAAAACCAGCGCCCCTAGCGGCAAACTCCAGAACTAATATGGCAGTCGAACAAAGGTGAGTAATTGACTAATTGAACGACTGGTGCGCCACTTAGCGGACAACTCTAGAACCATGATGGCGGTGTTTCTAGCAGCCAATGCCAGAAATAAGATGGCAGTGGAGCGAATGTGATTAATAGAACAAAGGTGAGAAATAAATGACAAACAAAGGAGAGAGAAAGAGAAAGGAAAGAAAAGAGAGAAATGAAGACAGAGAATGAAAGAAAGAAAGAGAGAAAGAATGGTAGCACTCGGAAGAGAGTTTAGAGATTTTGGCGGCTCTTAACAGCGAGGTTTTGGTAGTGGTAGAACCCGGAGAAAACGAAAACCCTCGGAATGCAAGAGAGAAAAATGGGAACATTCAGAGAAAACCCTCGGAATGATAGAGCGTAAAAATGGCATACTGATTACCAAATGGCAGCCCAAGATGGCGACATGCTGGCTATAAATATGGCGGCATACTGGTTACAAAGATGGCAGCATAATGGCTACAAAGATGGTGAAGTACTGGCTACCAACATGGTGTAATCCAACATGACAGATGTGTGACCAGATTGATGGAGCGTGAAGTCTGGAAACCAACATGGCGACCAGCTCCGCTCGAGCCTCGCACCTGTGCCTGAAGCCTGTGTGTCCATAGCCCCATATGCCTACTACTGTCTACATTTGTCAGTAAATTACTAATTACTTTCTAAGGCGGACTGTGGGTGAAGTAATGTACCAGCAGTGTAACATTAATAACATTCTTGAATCCGAGAAAATATGTACATTGCAGAAGCAGGAAAAGTTATAAATATAAAATGAAATATGGACTACTGGGTACTCCATTCTTTAATGTGAGTGAGCATAGGAACTGTGAAGGTATAGAACAAAATTCGATATGATCCCTCAATAGAAAAATATGTTTTCTATGCCTCTCAATGATGTGTGGTGAACTGTTGCAAGGTAAGCTGGCGTTAGCTGTGTGCTGTACCCTGTTGCTTGCTAGTTTACACTCCCATCACTAAACCGTAGTCCACCCCAGCTGTCGCCACAGGGAGTGTGCACCATGTCTCGCGTAACTTGGCAAGATTCTGACAGTTCCACGAAAGTAATGTCAAACATTGACTTATTGTTTGTGTGTCCTTTCACCATCAGCTAGTGCGTCAAATGAGTCTGTATATTTTATCAACGCGCTGTCAACTAATCAACTTGCCAGTTTACTGTAATGTCAAACAAATTTTAAGGTGCTCTAGGGTGACATCTGTCTAAAAAAATTGCAGGTTATAAAAGTAAAAATATAAAACCTTGCAAATAATTAAATATTTGGCAACCATTTTTTAATTTGTCCCTGACAGTGAGTTTGGGTTAGCATTTGCGAGACAATAATTATAGTTCTTATCACACTTTAAACGTCGCAGCTAATACAACTGTAACTTAAAGAAATTTGGGGAACTTAATTGGCTACACACTCCGTTTGCCAACAACTCACCAACGACTATTGCAAAGCAGTAATTCTGCTATCGCTAATATTAAACAGTTCGAGTTGGAACAAGAAAATGGGTTTGCGGGAGAAAATGGCGTGTGATGGAGAACGGACGTGGACGATTACCAACCCAATAGAAATTACTATTGATAGAAATCGCTGTACACGAAATAGGCTATATGTTACTTTAAGAACTATGCAGACCTCGCGGAAAAATAAAACTATTGGTAACTGTTCGTAAATTTACTGTACAGCTGTAAAGCTAGTTTCTGGCTAGTTAGGTTCGGGCGAGACAGGACAGATGGCGCGCATGGCATGACAAAGATATTTTTACCAGATGTCAAATTATAGTTCCATGAACATAGATGAATCCAATTCCCTTTTTATTCGATGTCTACTAATAAGTATAGTTGGCCGTAATTTACAAACCGTTTAAGATATAGATATCAAATTCATAACATAGGCATCATCCACAACTACAAGAAGGGCAGAAGGTTCAAGCAGACCCTATGTATACTTAAAAGCATAGTTGACCATAATTTCCTAACTGTTTGAGATAAACTACTAAATTCATTACATAGGCATCATCCACAATGATGGGAGGGGTCGCATGGCCAAGTAGACAGATTGTCTACTTATTAGCATAGTTGGCTGTAATTTCCGAACAATCTATGATATAGTTGTCAAGTTCATAATACGGGAATCACCCTTGATGACGAGAAGGGTCGTTGGGTCAAGTAGAACCTATGTCTACTGATAAGCACAGTTGGCTGTTATATCCAAACTGTTTATGTTATAGTTGTCAAATGCATAACAAAGGCATCACATAGGACGATGAGAAGGTTCATAGGGTCAAATAGACCCTATGTCTACTTATAAGCATAGTTGGTTCTAAGTTCAGAACCATTTGAGATACAACCATCAAATTCATAACATATGCATTACCCAGTATGACAAGAAGTTTCAAGTAGACCCTGTGTCTACCTACAAGCATAGTTGGCTATAATTGCTGAACCTTTTTAGACACAACTACCAAATTCATAACATAGACATCACCCCCGACAACGAAAAGGGTCGCATGGCCAAGTATGTCCTTACTACGCATAGCACAGTTAACT
Source organism: Dryococelus australis (assembly GCA_029891345.1). Classification (NCBI taxonomy): domain Eukaryota; kingdom Metazoa; phylum Arthropoda; class Insecta; order Phasmatodea; family Phasmatidae; genus Dryococelus; species Dryococelus australis. The sequence continues at coordinate 208,609,390 of CM056993.1, read as the reverse complement.
GCAATTTCCGAACTGTTTGTGATACAACTAAAAAAGTGATGGAGGCATAAGGAGGGATTGTCCCAGCTACCCTTGGGTTACCTGTCTGACACCTTGACCACCATTGCTTGCTAAGTGTTATGAGATGAAATAGCGTCTATACATGCAATGGTATATGCATGCAACAGATATTGCAAGGTTATGAGAAGAATAATTACTAGTGTGGGCTTACACACACTCGCCAGACTTATCTTCATGAGCTGGCGAGGCTGTTTCCATCTGGACTCACCTAAGCCAATGACATAATTGACAGACACTGTGCGATTAGGAGAAATAATAAAGTAAATACTGTTATTGGCCTACGCACTCACCAGACATGTAATCGCGAACCATCGATGTTATCCAGTCTAGAGTCGCCTAGCCAATGATGTCCTCATCAGACAGTGTGCGGTGAGGAGAGACATGAATGGGCCTCCAACAGATCTCGCGAAACAGCAAGGTTTCCCCTTCTCGATTTACCTATGCTAATGATGATACCAACAGTGAAGATGCTCACACCATCACACCTGTAGGTTTTCCTTCCACCTAACGTCATGGCGAAGTCTCATGTGCTGACATTCCACCTTAGTTTCCACCACGCGAGATGCAGTCTGTCATTACCCCTTAGTTGTCCCATTCCAACAGGGATTGCTCCTTCCGAGATCTGTTCATCTAACATCCTATAATTTCAGTGGGGATGAGTCTGTGAACATCCTGCTCTGTCATTCTGGCACCAGGGTGTTCCCCGGGTGCTCCCAGTCACATATTCCATCCCAGGAAAAGTGCAAGTTTCACACTCTGTCATTCAACCCCGATACCAACATTCTTGCTACCCAATGCTGGGGGATCTCCCGAACTCGTTTCCTTCCTAGCGAATGTGCACACCCTCCTGGCTCCCTACCATGACAACAGCCCTGATCCCTACCTCCAATGCCAGCCCCTCTCTCCCCGGGTGCTCACACCAGTCCAAGTTGCTCCCACCTGCTGTTTTTCATCCTAGCGAACTTCCTGCTGTAACATTCCACCCTGATGATGACAATTTTGGATTCCCGATACCTGCCACAACACAGGGGTTCCCCACCACAACGCCAGCCTGGACCCGAGGGTGACCTCCCGAGCCAGAATGCCCCTTCCCACTCTACTTCCGATGTTGAGTTTTATCCTCTTGGTAGTTTCCTTCCAGATCCAGCACAAGCATCGGGTGCTGTACGCTGCGACGATGCTACATGATCAAGCCGTTCTGGGCCTTCCTTACGAACTGACTGAAACGAAACCATCAACAAACGGAAATCATAATTTGTAGCCATCACTAGCAGCGGTCAATGCGACGTTTGTTGTGCGACAGGCAGCTGTCTCCGACCTACACTCATGTACCGAGCCTTCAATGCTCCGAACAGTCTGTATATCGTGTCGCAATTGCCCCCACCTCCTCTCTAGCTCTCCACAGCCCAATACCGTAGTAGTATCACATTCGGACATGACCGACATAGCCTGCAATCATGTACCAAGCCTTCATTGCTCACAATTACAAATAGCAATATTACATTTCCGGCCTGCACTCTTGTACCGACTCCATACTTACAGGTGGTATGTCTCCAACATATACAAGTATACCGAGCCACAATTACAGGTAGTATGTTCCACTCAAGTTCTCCATAGCTCAAGGCAGTAGTAGTAGTAGTTGTAGTAGTAGCATGTTGGGACACGACCAGCCACTCTCCGCACTAGTGGTTCATGTACCGAGCCTTCATTACGAGGTGGCAGACCAGTCGAGAGCATGTCCCTTTACGAGAGGAATACAGTGCCAGAACCATAAGCACATATGAAACAACATACATTAGTCATGCAAGAGAGAGACGACACTGCTGGGGCAAATAGTACATGTACTTATTTCGAGTATGTACCATTTATAATGCTAGAAGCTCATTACGAAACGAATTACCCATGATGGGTGAGGAGCTATTGCAACACACACACACACATCAACCATGCATGTACTATGATTTTAGAAGATGCAGAGCAGAGGTTTACCTTAACTGGTGTAGCTGTTTCAGAAGACCTGCAGGTCACAAGCGTAGCTATCGATGCAAACAGGACAAAATCACAGACCACAATGACTGTCCTGCCTTTTCGTGCATGGTATACATTAACTACTAAGAAACCAACTCAGCACTTGTAACTACTGTAATTATACAACCCTCGACAAAACATACATTCAATATATAGGAAATAAATCATGTACCCTGACGATGGTGGAGACAGCGCACCAGCCTTGAAAATAAGGTATCACAGGTTCAATTCATGTAGAGAAGCCACTCATTTCACAGTAAACTGATTTTATTTAAAGATTCAACACAATTATAAAGCCATTTATAACAACTGCCTGTTCAGTCACTGGCGACTTGCACAAATTTTTACTGTTGACGAATAATATAGTCCAAAGCGTATCATCGAGAGTCATTTGATAAACACTTTTGATGGGTAAGAGTGAGATGGAGAGAAACATTTTTTTGCTCATCATATTAGGCGCCATTCTGCAGCCAAAATATGCTAAGCACAGCTACACAAGAAATTAAATATGTATACAGGTTGCAAGATATCAATGTTTTTTATGGATCTGAATACATTTCATGGTAACCTCACAAATACTGCTACATGTTACTGTACAGTGAGTAAGATCCACAGGAGAAATGAAAAAAAAAATAACATTAAGCCAACATGCGTTTCGTTTTATTGGAAAATATTACTAGTATTCAATTTACACATACATTATTGGCAGTAACAATACAGGTAGTAACAATTATGAAAACAGTCTGCAAAATTATATACATACCTACATATGTGTACACACTGATAAAGTATATGTTATATGTATTTTTTTTTTACAGAATACATTACCTAGCACAAAATATCAGGAAACTGCTACGTTCTAGTCTGATATAAATCAAATTGTTATTTTAAAAAAATGTTAGTGGATTTATTTTTGTCTGACTGAAAGAATAAAGCCTATTTATTACTACATCAATACTGAAAAATAGTAGATTATTTGACTCTACCTGCACCTAAGAACCTAGCATTATATATTGTTATTTAAAACTAATTTAAAAAATGATACACAAGTTACAACAGTTATCAAGATTGTAAAGTATGTTTAAATTACAAATAAATAAAGCATTGGTAGCTCTCGAGCTTTCATGCTGCGTGATTGACAATGTGTAATTGTTGGTGTCTCCAAATACACCCAGAAAATAAGTACATACTGAGGTCTAACCTTGTGTGCATTAAGGCAACATGTTTGAACTTATTATTTTTAATCTATTAGTATATGTATTCATTCCATAGCACTGAAGTTTTGTAAATGTGGCATATTTCCCTGTAACGCTATCAGCAGTTCATTGGTTGTATTAACCAAATTTAAGGGGCATTTACACTAGCATTATTTTTGTATGTACTATACAAACATGATCCTTTCACGTGTAAATATGCTTAATACAATAAACTTTCATTCTTAAAATAAATCGTTCTACACACTTAATCTTAATTTAATAACTTTATACTCCTACGTTATTGTTTTCCTTACAAAACAAATGTATAATATTCCAGATTCACAAGATTCTAGTTTAACCGGATGACACCTGATCTCGTCAAGTTTTGTTACACAAGACACTAGTGTATTCATATTAAGGATAGTACTGATTTTATTGACTTCTGAACCAGCAAAACGCAACTCCAGGTCGTAATCCAAGATAACCAGCCTCACAACACCGAAAAAACCTGCAGCTTTCTATTATGAAGCGTTATATGAAATGAAATTAACTCAACATGTTTTTACACTTTAAAATATCTGAAGTCAACTTAACTACAGATCCGGTAATTTTACGCTCCACAGATTGCAAAAAAATGCTCTAGAAATAGACAAAAAGAAATCATTTTTTTGAAGTGTTTACTGCTCTTTTTAATGACACATTGCCTACGATAAATGAATTTTTAAGATGATTCAAAACATTAAATGGATGATATTATTGTTTGGGCATGCACATACACACATTATCTATATGTGCGAGAGGGGAAGAGAATGAGAGAGAGGGGGGAGGGAGGGAGAGAATAAATGTGAGGCGACAGGGAGAGGGGAAACTGAGAATGAGAGAGTTCCATGACCTCAATGAACTCCACAGGGCAGAATACTGAAGCTGTTCGGAAAAGGCAAAAATAAAGAGATGGAAGAGGAGGAAGGGGGAAACAAGGAGAAATGAAGTGGCAGGGAAGAAACAAAAAGGGGGAGGGGAAGAAAGGAGGAATGAGGGGAACGATGGTAAATACAGAGAGATAGTGTGCACGCGTGTGTGTCTTCTCTTGGTTGACAATTTTAGCACATTTGACATGGTCTTCCTATCAGTCACAAGAGTACTTGCATGAGCACACAGACAGGTATAGTCCACTCACGGTTTCTTAGAATGTATTGAAACAAACCTTATAAATCACCATAGGAGTAACATGTCACCTGTTTTTTAGATAACTTATGAATAGTGGGGCGGATAAGATCGAAGAATAGCAGTTATTGTGCACTTTGTGATAAAAGCATTAAATTTGTCACAGAGGTGCCTCTTTATATTGTTAAAAGATATAGATATTGGGGCACATGGGATCTACCCTCTGAAAGTAATGGCAGCCATTTTACAAAATGGTGGCCAAGAATCACTACACTGTAAGACACAGCAAGTTTAACAGCTCTTTCTTGCGAACAATCTTGATTTAATACACACTATCACAAATATATTTATATTATTTATGTTTTGAGAAGAATAACGGACAGGCACGTTTTCCATATAATTTAAAAAGCTATTTCAAATTACTATAAGTACTATATTGCTACATGTCACAACTGAAACACTTTCCTTCACAAAAACACATGGAAGTTGGACTTTCTTGCAACTACATTGCGTGTCACAACCTTTTTTGCATGGGCACGATATTAGTTCTCGGCATGTCTTGGCTGCTTGCGACAAAGTGGTCCATAATGGTTCATAGCCTCCACTAGGCTTTCCACTCCAATCCCATTGAAAAGTGGTTGGAGTATCAGCAATTTACTTTGTCGCAATGGATATGAGGTCCATACTCTCTTCCTCGAATGGATTTCCAAGTTTTTCTATTGCATTTACCAGTGAGCTAATATCTTTGGCGAATGTTTCTTGAAAGCTATTTGTCTGGTCGTGGTACTGTGTATCCCACTCAACTCTATTCTGTGCCTTCCCTTCTTCAAATTCTGCAATAAAACATGCAACTTCCGGTTCTGCAATTATCAAAGATGAAAAGCACTCTGATTATAAGTAAGTCCAACTACCCCACCATCCCCCTTGATAAGAGCATTATTTTGCTCATGAGCTTCATCAATAGATATAAATAAAAATGTATTTGTGGTCTTGTGGAGAGTGAAACGTCCAGTATTGAAGTTTGCATCCACACCGGGGTGTTGCATTGGGAGTTTAGCCATGTCTCTTAAATGAACTGAAATCCACCTGGCATGATTGGTGTTGTCCAAAACATGTAACCAGGGTGCTAGTTCATGCAAGGCTTTGAGGTACATTTAAAATGATGCCTGTCGGAATGAACGAACGAGCACAAGAATTATTAATTCCATCTCAAATACAGTAGATCAGTACTTGAAATGAGGATAACTGTCTTCTCTGCAACAGCGCCATTCCTCACATTGCATCGCTTCATCTTGATTCACTTCACAGTTTCGATCTATGCTCGTCTTTGAAGAATATATAAGGCAGCGGCAGTGACTTGGTGAGCTCTTCTTGTTCGTGTGATGTGGACTACTTTCAGGAACGAATTTGCCGTACCTTCAGTTGCAACTTCTGCTTCAACTAAAGCCTCAACCAACCCACTTTTTTCTAGCCAGTCGCCCAAAATCTTTAAGGCTGCCATTTGAATGTTAAATCCACCTAACATTACAACTATTTTCTCCTCCCTGTACGTTTCCGGTCACTCCACTGAGTCTGCTTTGCTAAGGCAAAGAGAGCCTGGTCAAAGGTGATTACTGGAATCTGTCCTGGATTTAGAAAGTCTCTATCTTTCTGGACAACATACATTGACTGCCGGATCATGGCTGCTGTATGAGAACTTTCAAGGAAGAGTGGAAGCAAAGCAATGGGACAGATTACAATATTGTGTTCACTCTGGTGGCTAGCGATAAAGGACGACCATGATACATTAAGGTTTTTTATGTATCTTACAGTTCTTCATATATGGTCTTCACCCATAGGTATTCTTAATGTGTATGCTGTACAAAGCCATCTCTGATGAGGGATACATGACAAGCTGGCAATGTAATTGATTTCTTGAAAATGTTATCCATACTTCATTATGGGAGGACAGACTACTTGTTGTTGATGAAATTACCGGCACGTCTTATTACCCAACTGTGTAGACAGCTGCAGGACATGGTCATATGAAGTACTGATACCAAGACTGTAGAGCTTGTCAAATATTTCTCTCCTTCATATGCGAGAATGCAACATGAGCCCTAAATAAATGGGACTGGAGTTTCCTGTAATGGACTGTGTTGTACTGTACTATGAGAGGAAGGTGTTCTAGTATGTCTATGCTTAATGCTATTGAACTTCAGAAGTTGAGCTATTGTAAATGCGGCAGTTGAATTATCTTCAAACTGGTCCTTATTAATGCATGGGCCATCTGCCAATTGTTGCAGCATGTGCAAGCTGAACTGAATCATTATCACTACCAAATTCACAAACTCTCATAAGCGAAGACCCTACATATTCATTGGATGCTAGTATTGTGTCTCTTCCTTTGGTATACGCCCTCATGCCAGGGAAATGTGCCAGAAGTCGTTGTTTCAGTCGTGTTGTGTTAACTCTGCCATCAATTTGGGCACCAAGCTTATTGAGTCTGTTTGAGTACAGGTCAGCAAGATCAACAAGCTTGAATACAGGAGATGTCTCATCATCCTCATGTACTTCCTCAATGTGCATTACTGATTCCGCTGAGACATACGCATGCAAAGATTTCTCAAGGTTGTTCGGTTCGGATTCACCACTCTTAAGATTTCTTTCTTTGTTGTACAACTGTACCAAACAACTAGTGTGGTATTTAGCCTCAAGTGCCACCATGTCTCCTGCACTTAGTCTACCCAAAAGGGCATTATCTTCAACAAGTCGTGCACAAGTCCTAACACAAGCATCTAGCTCAAATGTGGAAGCATCATGAAGACCTTCACGGCCAGCTACCTTATTTCACAAGAAGCATGTTGCCTCTTTGGCGGTCGCTGGTGATGTATACCGGACACGTTTCGTTGCAGGAGGTGCATCTGTCTTAGCCATGTTTAACATTGTGTTGTCATATTTTAATTTGAGTGGCTGATGATATCGTGCATTATGAGCTATAACTGCAGCCTCAATGCCTGAACCTTCAGCAATCTGTTTCAGTGAGAGTGTTCTTGGTAACAGATCGAGTTCAACAAATTCAGTCAAGTTTTTTCTGAGGTGCTATATCCACTTCCCAATTTTTTTCTCTTTGGATTGTATAGGACAAGTAAGATGTTCATGTTTTTGTCTTGTTGGAAAATGATACACAGTGTCCAGATAATTTCAACTCCATGTCGCGGCATTGACGGTCCTGGATGCTGGAGGCCAACAAGCTTGAAGTTTTTCTTCGTAGACATGATGCTATTCATTTAATGACTACTCTAGAAAACAAAAAATAAATAATTAAAACCATAAGTAACAAACACGGAGAAATCTGTATTATAAATATTATCACTTTCTGCCAATTCCTATTAAAAGTCTTTATGAAATCAAAACCGAAATGAATTATAATTATATGCTTCGATTATGGATTTTCAAAAACAGAAACCTGTGAAGATAAAATAAAAGAATCTTAATGTGTAATTGGCTGAATGTGATTAAAGATCTCATATTATTCAAATTTATTTACATATTAAATAATTTTCAAGACTTAATTTACACATCACACAAATCATCCCCATATCATAGAACCACGGGTGAATTGTTCATTGTTCACAACATGAATATATTCCAACGTTACACATCAAGAAAGAAAGATTAAAACATTAGAATCCACCAAAAACTGTACATTTCTCAAATACTGAATTTCGTTCGACAGCCATATCGGAAAATGGCTGCCATTGCCTTCAGAGGCTAGATCACATGTGCCCCAATATCTATATCTTTTAACAATATAAAGAGGCACTTCTGTGCCAAATTTCATGCTTTTATCACAAAGTGCACTATAATTTTGCTTATCCGCCCCACTAATACCACGAAAGTATAACACTATGATTAACTTTGTTTACGAAGAGTCCTCAACGTTCTATTCGGAAATGCGCATCAACATTACACCTCAGTCTAACAACCATCCACCGGGAATTAAACTTTAAACTTTCATCCACACAAAATCCAAATTGTGGAGGAGTTGAAACCAACAAACCGACTGATGTGGCGGCAGTGAATGCTTACACAGAGACGGACACTATCTATGCGACATTGTTTTCAAAAAGTGAAACATTTTGTATTGAACCCATAATGACATGTAGTATTGTTTTCGTTTTCAGCAATAAAACTTTCAACAATATTTTCTATCCTTGGCGAGAGTTATTTCAAACTTTCCCGTTTTCCTGGTCCGCCTTGTATTAATGGTATGTTTGTATATCCATGTTGAAATTACAACACACAACAAAGTTTTTACATGGGCGTAAGTTTTTTGTCCACAGATCCTGTGTGTAGGGAAAGTTAATGGCACTGCATCCTGACGCAGCTTACGTTTCCCGTCCGAACGATTTTGTTCAAAGTGAAGACTATCAAAATGGCACTGAAAAAAAATTCTTTTTACAAGTGCTTTAGGTAAGTTCACACCAGTTCCTGTTGCCAGACAGGTTAACAAAAAAAATCTAACTACGATATAAATGACATTTCTTTTAAGTCTAGCTGTTACACCATAAAGCTCATTCTTCTAAACTTTTTAACTGATTTGTGCAAACGCACTAACCTTCAAACTCGTACGAAAATTTTATTTTCATACGGGATTAAGTAGGCCTATAATCATCGACAAGGGTACAAATTGCATCATACACTGTCTGCAAAAGTGTACAAATAACACAATTATATCACGATCGCAACTTATTTTGTTGCAGTGTGTTGCAAATCCATTTTTTTTTTTTTTTAAGGAAGATAATTTTACGTGCTCCCAATGTGGTAATTTACGAAAAGAAAAGAAACTTCAGGCGATGACGGACTGTCGCTTTCATGACACTGCGCATATTAGAACCACTATTTCGAAACCCTCAAACATAGCTAAAAACAGCCTTTTCAGACTACCGTACACAATCCTGCATTGAACTTTGCATTAGACTTTCCATCAGTAAAATAATATAGTCACCACTTAAAGTCCCATAGGAAAAAACGGTTTGACGAAAAGCTTGCGCGCTATTTAGTGCTTCGCGCTTAGTGGCGATGCAGCACTTGATGTGCGTGCCAGTGTCGCCCTTAGCGTTCGCTCGCTCCTGTGCCATGTCGCGTCAGTTAGGCGGCCCCCTTGTGCAAGTTCGTAATCGTGTAGGTAAACAAGTAGGTTTTATGAAACTTTAAACATGCATTCAAGAACTGAAATGTAGAAATTTGGCGTAAGCATTAACAGGACACCAAATTTCAGAGAATGTTTAATAGTTTGTAATTGTACTATTAAAATACACAACATTTATATTTTACAGCAAAATTCTTTTCATACTAACCTCGCAAATCCTGTGGTGATCCTCTCTCTTCCAATCGTTACGTCGTACGTTCACTCTAAATTCGAATCAGTGGGAAACCATTGATTCGCAGTGAAATTCAAGTACTCTAATCAGTGAAAATGGCTCCACTTAGAATCAGTGGAAAGCCACTGATTGTTTCAGTGAAAAAATTTCGCTGATTGAATTAGTGACGTGAAACAATTTCACAGATTGAATAAGTGACGGCTGACTGCAGTGTCGAATTAAATATTACTTTTATAGAATGTAGGCAAAGCATTGCATGAAATAAACGCATTTACGATAGTTTACAATTTATATTGTACAATTTACCGTAATTTAAAAAAAAGTGTTTGGAGGGGACCGAGCTCTGCAAACTTCGGACTCTAGACCGTTGCCTTACCATTTAGCAGTATGCCCTTTACGAGCCGAAATTTCATAGTATGACAAACCCGTTTCCTTGAGACTGAGCATTCTGACCCTTTCGAACTTACGCACACGCTGACGCGCCCTTTGATGTCAATGAGGCATACTTGCACTTGCTTTCATTTCGTTTGATGGCTCCACTGACTGAGCTTGGCGTAACACTGACCTTTCTAGTCACACATGAGAGGGCGCTGCTGGGCCTACGTGTATGCCATCGTTTAGCAATTGTAATCACTTATTGCTGGTAAACTATTTTACACATCCTCTGAGTTTGGATTCATCCAGGCCATTCCTTATGGACGCTGCAATTTTCACAAACAATAATGTGCATAATAAGGGGATTAATTTACATTCACAGTGCCTAATTCATGCTAACAGACCAGTTGCGCACAGATTGGTGTGTGATTATTTTCATTTGTCATGTCACTTTCAAAAACACAAATCTGTCCTTACCGTGGATTGAGCATCATTTGTGCTTGGTGTAAACCATCAGGCTGAATTAGATCTGCTGTATATAGTACTTCGTGATTCGGCACCAGTGCTCGTGACAGCACACATGTAGCAGGGACTATGTGGATCAGGTGAAAAACCAAGTTTAACGTATAAGTTGCAATAAGTTTTAAAATTATGCTGCGAAAATGTTTTAAAGCTAGCTAGCTTTGTCACATAAATTTCAGAGGCTGTGTTCGAACTGGTAGACTTTGTTAACAAAATGGTCACGTGACCCGATTTCATATACAAAACTGATGACGTATTTTGTAATTTCACATTTACATTTATGTATGTAGTGAACATTAAAAAAACACTGAATTACGAAATCACCACCATATTTTTTATACAGAAAAGACATGTTAGTTTATCCTATATAAATTATACACGGAAATAATCAATTAAGTTGTAACAAATAAATGTGCATTGCCAATAACCAACAATTATTTTCATCAAAATTACTGCTTCAGATCGTTATGACAATTGTATATATATATATATATATATATATATATATATATATATATATATATATATATATATATATATATATATATATAACATTTGCATCAATATATTGAAGGGTATAATGTTGAGATAAGAGTTTCGAATAAAATAACACTAAGGAAGTTCAAGAATTAAAATATATGCACACTTATTTTTAGCAATATCGTTTCCTTAAAATATATTTTTAACCAAAATTTTGATGAATTGTCATATTTTCTAAATAAGTAACTGTCGACAGCATCCACAATATTTCATTGCTTATTTAGTCGGCAGCCAACGCCCCTCACCATCCTTGTAATAGGGTGTTGGTCATGCAAAATCGCAACCTCTTAAGATAAATAATGTAAGGAAAGTTACGCCACGTCACAGATCTTGATTTTAATGTGAGTACTTAGCCAATATGCTATCTTAATATATCTTTCTTTAATTTTCCTTTCAGTTTTCTAAAATTACATTTTTTAATGTCTTGTTACTCTACTATATAATATATTTTAAGAATGAACTCAGTTTTAAGAATAATACCTTACTCAATGTTAAATCAAGCTCCAAGTGAAATGCTCAAGACCCCATAGCCTACTTCCCTTTAGATATGCCACTGTTACCGACCAACCATACTAGCCAACGATTCACTCCACCCAAGAGTGAATCCACACACGACTGACTCCTGCCGAGACCAACTGATACCATGGTGACTATAGCAATGTAGAAGATCAACAAGCAAGACCAACCAGTTATACCAACAGACAAAGATGACCAATATCGAAACAAGTGGCTTTATGGGAAACTCACTGATAATGTATTCGTGCAAAAAAATCGCAAAATCTTCGCTTATCTTCTAAAAACATTTAATCCACAGCTCCACAGTATAGTATACCTAGAGGCAATTCCTAGTCGACCAGATCAACTAAACACACCGATTGGCCATTACTAGCTGGCTATAACAGAAGACTGCACCAGCCATCCAGGCCAACCAACCAGACAAGCCAACTATACCGACCAACCATACTGGCCAACTTTTCACTCCACCCAAGAGTAACTAAACACATGACTGACTTTACCAAAGACCAACTCCACCCAAGACTGGCTCTACCCCAGACTGTCTCCATCCGAGACTTGCTCGCCCCAAGATAGACTCCGCCCAATACATACTCCTTCCGAGACCAACTCTTCCAAACTGAGTATAACTATGAAAAAGTTAACAAGTATGACCAACCGGCCATACCAACCATCCATGCTAACAGACCGTGATGACCAGTCTCGAAACACGTGGCATAATAGGAATCTCATTCCTGCCATTGTCGCGCAAAATTACGCAAAACTTCACGAAACTTACACTGCTGAAAACAAATTATTTCGTTGTTCTCATTTGGTTGCCCCAAACTGTAATATTTGGTTGGTGCCACTAAATGTTTGTTTGGCCACACGCACATTAAACAGTTTCGGCCGATATAAAAAAAGTTTACAAGTTGGACCGAGCGCTACACCTTAGTAATCTCAGCTAATGTAACGACTAATGCCCCTGGAAAGTTTTTAACTAGATATACTGCAAATAATGAATGGGCAACGCACACAAATAAATATTTCAAGTTTTACAGCTTTACTTGTCTGCTTTACTTGTCTTGTTGCATTGTTTTATCAATGCGTTTATAGATTGTAAACTCAATAGATGCACTAACAAACATGGTCACTATCTTAACTGTCACAAAAAAATACAAAAAAAAATCTCTCGAACTGTATTTTCGAACGAAGGCAGTTATGAGTGGCCAAGCAAATATATTAGTTGATTCAACAAAATATTTAGTTGACAGTCTAACTTTTTTGGCCCAACACAGAGATTTTGTTTATTCAAACATATATTTTGTTAGACGAACAAAAGTAATTGTGTTGCTTTTAAAATTTTGTTTGCTCAACAATATATTTTTTAGGGCAACTAAATATATATTTGGCCCTATACAAACAAATATTTTGTTCGCTATTCTCTCAGTGTAGCAATAACGCTGCTAAATTCATAAAACAACTCACACACAACAATCATGCAACGAATCGGATAGTGGTTATCAGAAATTATACGAAACTCGTGGCAAGCCATGTCGCGAACCAATATGATAGCTATGTAACATCCCTCGAAGTATGTGGTTAACCATACCGCGAACTGTGACGAAAGCTGCGGAACATTACTCAAAGTAGGTTATGAACCATGTCACAACCAAGATTCAAGCTACGAAAAGTGTCTCAACACATGTGGCGAGCCACACCATGAAGAAGTGTGTATTGCGGGTCGGTCGCCGTATGGATCACAGCACACTTTGATGGATGTTACGTAGCTCGTATGTTGGTTCGCGACATCGCTTGTGACGAGCCTGGTATAATTTCCGATTACCACTACCCAATTCACTGCAAGATCACCATGTGTTATGTTTTGCGAAGATTTTGCGAAGTTTCACGAAGTTTTGCGCGAAGAGGTTATTACGTCCCTTTAGGGCGTAGCAGGGCTAAAAAAAAGGCAAGGAGAAGAACGCAAACCATTTTTTTTTTAATCAATAAAGCATGGACACAAAAATTCCAAAATCAATACAAATATATTGAAGCCCATCTATACATTATCACCAAGAACAACAACTTTGCTGCTCGATTTGAAATACATAAATTTCATCTATAAATTTCTGTTGCTTGCTACCAATCGGTGAACTAGGGGGAGGAGAGAACACACATGCACTGGAACAAACAGAAAAACAACAATATTAATATATCCTCAGGAATTACCCAATCTGAATAAACACATGTGAAATCCCATTAAAAGAAAGGAAAAATGACTCCTTAGTTAAAGCAATCACTATTACAAATTTAAAATTAAAGTACGCCTGATGATTCACTAAAAAGTACAACATGGAGTACTAATTTCAAGAATACCATTGGGAAGGAGCAAAAACCCTCATTACACTTTACCATGAGCATAAAGGCACGCCATAAAATATCCAGTAAACTCCTTGGCATTAAAGTTCTTTTGGTAAATCGTAGTCTAGGAGACCATTCCTACAGCACGCCAAAAAAGGAAGAATCCACCTCTTACAAACATTGCCATAAAATACCATATTGAATATTCACACAGTCAAAACAGTGAAGAAACACTTCCCTACAAAACTCCATATACACATACATCGCCAAAAAAAACACTACTAAAAGGGAAACTCTACCCCCAGCCTAACAACTATGTTCAATGCAATACTTAACTTGAGTAGTACTCGTATTACGCGAAAACGCGTCTAGCATGCTAAAGTACGAAATGGTGTAGACATGATCTATCGTCGGCCAGCCTGCGCAACTCGAAGAGGAACACTGCATACTTATTCGGGCTGAGGACGAACATTTGTACGTGAAAACACGGCTTGGGAAGGTTAAGGAGGCGGCGGGAATAGCGGAGAGGCGTATGGAAGGTGCCAGAGTGTGCGAGGCTGAACTCGTTGGCAGTAGTAGCCACCAGACAGCGCTCGGCCGCACCAAAAGCGCCGCGTGCCTCTATTCAGTATAGCTCAGTGCTTGGAAGCTTTCATACGTACGCCACCCCGAGGGGCGAAGAAAAACAAAGTACCGTTTTCTGCAGCAAAAATATTGCCTTTTCAAATAGTAACCCCTCTTCAAACAAAATAACAGTTTATTAATCTAGGCTACGAAATACAAACGTGGCAAATAACCAAGCAGACTTGCTAACCAAGTTCATTAACGTCATGTAGTTCTGTAAACACACCAACCCCATAATTACAGCATTTAATCTTACTTCAGAAAATTGTAGCCATCATACATTTCAACAACTGGCGGGACGAAAAATAAATCGTTCAGGCAGGACAGTCTTTGGCAGGACAGGAGCACTCACATAAAATTGCTTGTGTTTGCTAATTGACACATATGTCAGACTTGAAGCAGGGCTTCAAGGTTAGGAATGAGATTCGTATTTCGTTACTTTTCAAGATTGATTGTCTGGTGGCTTGGATGGCTGGCATGGCCAGTTGGTTTTGCTGGTTGGCCTTGTTAATTGTTCTAGTAAATTTTTTCGGAGTGGAGTCAGCAGGAGTCTGTCTTGGATGGAGTTAGTCTGAGTGTTCCAGTTTATATGGACACTAATAGCACTGGCTTAAGATGATCCAATGAGCGACCTGAGCCTGTGCACGTCTGAAAAAATCTCTGGGCGTTAATATTGTAACATCATCGTTTTTCACATCTCTTGGTACGTTTCATTTAAAATTTATTTTTACATTTTGTCATGTAATGTTTTAACACATATCATTGTTGCTATACTCCAAATATGTTTATTTTTATTATTTCATTTTTAATGGTGATAGGAGCTTTAATCTCACCTGTACTGTTGGCAATTCTTAATGTTTAAATGTGTTAGTTAAGTAGATTTTTAATTTTGTGTGTATATGAATTAATATTTATTTATTTTTATTTTTGTCTCATTATTTGTTACTGATTCAGGGGATTTAATGCATTTGTGTCCATTTCGAGACAGTATATCCTATGTTAGTTTTTAGTTAAGCCGTTGGTGTGAGTCGTTTTTAGGGGTTTTAAATATAGTAAGTATTCCGGTTGGCTGGCAGGTTCAAACCCTGCACTTCCGTTGGCTGGAGAGACTGGCATACGGTAGCTTACTCCAGACAGTTAGGAAGAACACTCTCTTTACCACCATCTTTCCTTCAGTACAGGCGTAGGTCAGGACGTTCGTCCGAAGTGGGCGAAGCTAAGGCATTTTCATAAAGTTTTGTTAGGTTTCCGACATCCACCACTAGGAGTATTAATGGTGTCCGCGAAGAAGAGTTTGCTAGAAAGCCCTTCCGTGTTGCAGCTGTTTAGGAGCTAGATAGGTTATAGACGACATTATGTCCGTGAGCAGTTAGCCATGTATAAGAACCCCAGCACTATATTGGAATCTGCAGCCACCAGAAGACAGCACCTGACACCGTTTGTCTCATGAACAGGGGAAATTGACCTATCACACGCCCCCAACTTGACTGCCTTGCGACACTACAACCTGCATCACACCTGCTGGGACCTATCACACGCCCCCAACTTGACTGCCTTGCGACACTACAACCTGCATCACACCTGCTGGGACCTATCACACGCCCTCAACTTGACTGCCTTGCGACACTACAACCTGCATCACACCTGCTGGGACCTATCACACGCCCCCAACTTGACTGCCTTGTGACATTACAACCTGCATCACACCTGCTGGTGTGCTTGCTCAATTGCCTCGCCTACACTTACAATGCAGTATCGAGCGACGATTATATTTCCCAAAAATTAATATATGCTAAAACAAATTATGTTTTATAAAGGATTATAGTGTTCTTAAAAATAAATTATGTTCTATGAAGAATTATAATGATCTTACCTTGTCTGGAACTGTGATATGCTATCGACGAACGAAAAACGTTACGTCTTGTTCGTCGGAGCGCAAACCACAGGAGATTGGCTGGCAGCGAGGTGCCTGCTATACTGAGTGAAATCAGCTCATTAGTTCACAGACCTGTCACCGTGGAGCACTGTCATCCACATGGCTGGCATATGCAGCGTGCGTTGTACAGTATATACGGCTCCACGAGAACTTTATTTCCGAGAAACGAATAATTTATCTAAGGTGCCACAAAACCTTTATTGGTTAATTTAAATAAATTTTGTTTGTCCCCGAAGTGGTGGGGTTGTTTCCCGTACCAAAATTGTACTATAGATTAATCCCGCAGCCGACTGGCCTTCAAAGACTCGACTGCTGGAGTTCAGATCAACACCAGTCAAGTAGACCTATAATGTATGTAGGGCCCATCAGACCAGATAAATGTAGAAATGGACTTTGTTGCTGTCCATGTAGAAAGTAGATATATTTGTCTGGTAGGCACATATCTGATTTGGGGATGGATATTCTCTTTTAAAGATATAATCTTTAAAATGTAAAATAATTTTCTATATTTGGAAAAGGCTGTTAGCTTAAACATAGCATTTTTTCTCAGTCTTGGAAATTGTCTTGTAAAATTTTAAGTATTGAGAAAACTTTAATGTTACATGAAATAGCGAGTACAATTTGATTGGGTAAAAATTAAAAAATCGAATCATGGCTGTATTCAATGAAGGAGAAACATAGCATACCGAGTTCTGCCATATGACTTGGAAGAAAATAACTGCTTTGTGAGTATTTTGCTGGACAAATGTTGAGTAATGTCCCAAATTCTTTACAGAATTTTTGCCACATTTTATAACAAGAATGCTGTGTCATGCAAGGTTTATTAAGGCTGTTTTATTACTTCAACCCAATACGATTTACCAAGATAGTGAGATGTTTAAATCGCTATTTAAATAAATATCCAGAAACGTACAATTTTTAGAGTTTTAATAAGCAAGCTATCATTGGTGTTAAATTGATAAATGGTTTAAATCCTCAATTATGTTTTTATAATGGGGGTTTTAGAGGCTTTATTGAACATTTATCAATCTAGTCAACTTAAAAGAAGTAGTGTTTTGTACTTTGGTAATTTGCATGAGTATGTAATAATGATTGAAAACAGATATAAAATATAGAAAACTCTTCCCCTACAAATGTGTTTTTTTTTTTTTTGTAATTTTAATGAGATATTTGTACTTTCTGTTTTTTTTTTTAAGTTTTGGTTCAATTTTGGAACATACTTGTGTCGTTGATGTGTAGTTAAAGTATGTATCTTGCTTCATTCCGTCCTAAAGGACATAGCAAATGCTTCACGCTGCGCCCTCTGCTCTCTTTTATCGGGCAGTTGAGCAAATTTTTCTCTTTATAAAAGTTGTGTGATTTTGGATAAAAATTCATAATTTGTGTGGGAGAAGTCTCGTGTTGAGAGGTAGTGCGACTCTTGTCCAGTTGAGAGTTTATTTACGTATTTTGTAAGAAACTTTCACTTATCAAAGTATCTACAGGATGCGTGCAACCCATGAGTCAACTGGTCCTTATCTAGCTTCTACGCTAGGCTGGGAAGGAAGTGGGGGAGGCTGATGACATAGTCGAACTTCGTGTCAAGGCCTAGTCTTTCCCGAGAAAAGGAGATGGAAATACTGGGGCTGGTGAAGGAGCTGTTGGCGAGGGTGAGTCCTTACCAGTTTCAAAACTTCTTATAAATCTTGCATCAAACCTCATGACAAAGTTACCAAAAATAAAGAATACTCAGTTAAATTCAGTAGTAGCATTTTTTGTGACATTGAATGCCATTCTCTCTTTGAATTTCTGTTCCCGTCAAGTAGTGCATGCTGCCATTACTTTAAGGTCCCTGAGGAACTACAGCCTATTTTTAGTTTGGCACAAGAAGAAAATTAGGACATTTTTTCTCGGCTGTATAATATAATGTGATTCGATAGGTTAGAATATGTTAACCTATCGAAGGCACCACACTTAGCAATGAAGGCACCACATTAGGTTAGGTTAAGTGGATGGTGTATGCCATTATGTATGTGTGTGGAAAAATTTACAAGTCCTAGCATAGGGGCGGGGAATATTCCATGTTAAACATACGTTACAAAGTCCCTAAAGGTAAATACTTAAATCTGGGTTGGTAAGAAAAAATCTTATATATAAATAAAACTCTTTAGTCTGGGAAAGTGCGAATAATCAACGTTCATAATATATAACACTTAGGATATATTTACTAATACAGTTTCATGTATGTTTATAATGAATAAAATATTACCCTGGTCATACTCACGTAATCATATATTTTTTCTGATGACATATTCTAATCTGTTTAAAAAATACGAATGTATAGAAATGTCACTCGATACACTTGTTTGTAAAAGTTAAATTTAATGAAATATATAACTTTTTTTATTTTATACAATTTCGCTTAGAATATTTGACTTTTGTGATCTCATAATCGAATTAACCTTGAAAATACGAGTTCGTAGACACATCGCTTGATACACTTGTTTGAATAAAATGAATAAAAATATATAATTTTAAAAAATATCTTAAAAAATATCTACATACAAAATAAAAAATAAAAAACTTAAAATGTATGTAAGTTAAATCTAAATTATGTATATATATATATATATATATATATATATATATATATATATATATATATATATATATATTATATGTGTGTGTGTGTGTGTGTGTGTGTGTGTGTGTGTGTGTGTGTGTGTGTGTGTGTAAGTTGAACATAAATAATCAAAAAACTTTAAAATATATAATTAAAAATAATATCATACTTAAAAATTATATGTAAATAGAAAATAAAATACTTAAAAACATACTTAAAACACATATAAGTTAAATTTAAATAATAAAATATAAATACATAGAAAATGATTATATGTAAATAAAAACCTTAGGAATTATATAATAAATAAAAATGTAATGTCCTTAAAGAGTGATATTATTTATTTATCTCCAAGCTATGCACTTCTTATAAACTCTTGTCCCAGCGCATGTATTGATAGCCGAGTTGTCTAAGGCGTTAGTCTGGCGACCCAAGATTAGTCAGATGTATCCCATGCCGTTCCAGATGATATTTTGAGTTATAAAAAAAAGCACTGTCTCTAGCGGCCAACTCCAGAACCAATATAGCGGCTGAGCGACTGGTGCGTCACCTAGCGGCCAATGCCAAAACCAATGTAGGAAACCAATGGCAAGTGAAAAAATAAAGATGGCGTCGAATGAAGGTGAGAGGCAAATTACAAAACAAGAAACAAATATGGCGGCCTCCATGTAAATGTAAACAAACATGGCGTCAAATAAAGGTGAGTAGCAAATGACAAATGAAAAAACAAAGATGGCGGCCTCCAGTAGCAGCCTATGTAAACTAATGACGAGCGAATGGGAGAAAAAGGAAAGGAAAGAGGAGAAAGAAAGGGGAAGAAGGAAGGAGAAGTATAGAAAGAATGCAAGAGATAAAAAAGGGGGAGCACTCGGAGGAAACCTTCGGAATGCAACAGTATGAAAAAACAACATACTGATTACCAAAATGGCAGTCCAATATGGCGACATCTGGCTACAAACATGACAGCATACTGGCTACAAATATAATGATCCAATATGGTGGCATACTGACTTCAGGGTTAGCGATGTACTGGCTACCAACATGGTGGAATCCAACATGACGATCGCATGACCAGATTAACAGAGCAGGAAGTCTGGAATCCAACATGGCGGCCGGCTCTCCTCGATCCTCAGATCCTCTGCCTGAAGTCTATTGTCCTGGAGTCTACCATACCTATCTTCTAAATTCGATTGTTGATTAACTCAGAACTAGAAGTTTTATTGAATGGCAATATGTATGTATGTAAATTTGTTTACGAATAGGAATAAATAGGAACATTAAAAACAAAAATATTTATAGAGATAGAATGTAAATAATAAATAGATAAACCTACATAGTAATATGTGCATAATTTCTTAGACAATCCCTTCTGCTTCTCTGAAAGACATATTAATTTGGCGCTGTTTGAGAGTCTGCTTTAATTCAAATTTATGTGAGTTCATTCAGTAGGAGGGCTATAGTTTTATTTAAAGTATTATGTCTTACTCGGGTTGTTTAACGTCGACTGAGTTCTAAATGGCCAACGAATGAAATGAAGGGAATATTTTTGATGCGAGTGTTTAAGTCAGTCATTCGTGTGAGAATAAAGGCGCTTACAGATTTAGCGTGGTTATGTAACAAAACTTGTGTTTGGTGTCGACTGATGTAGCAAGTGCGGTAACGACTTTATGTTTGTCGGCCTCTAAGATTTATATTAGTATAAATACTTTCAATATTGCTCTCTAGTTAAACTTTCTTTGCATAACATTTTTGAGTGTATACCAGTTTTAAATATAATTATGACACATGGGTTATTTTACGAAATATATTTTTTTTACATACTGCATTAATTCATATTTTTATAAAAAAATCTTAATACATCAGTTAAAATTTGTTTCACTTTCTTTCGTACACATGAAGTCGACATATCAGAGTGTATTAATGTATTAAAGGAAACAGGCGACAGTATCTGAGGTATCTTACCAGGCTTCCTCTGGTGCGAACATGGTACGAGGGTTTTATCTAGGTGCTTTCATACTATCTCTTTCCGTATTTTGATTTGCCTATTTGAAACATTTATTATAACTTTGTATTTCGCTGCTGAATTACAGTTAAAATCTTCCTGCGTACAGTCACTCCTCCATCCTAAGTGACAAGCATGTCTCGGCCAACAAATTCCTAGATTCACTATCCCTTTCAATGGAAAAAACTCGTAGGCTGCACTGCATTTCCTATCAGCTTAATCGAGAAGAAATGAATTGTACCTGCTGTCCCCTGCCTAGCTGATGCGATGAGGGGTGGGAGGTTGGTGTCCATGAGGAACTGGCTGCCCTACTTAAGGGACATGCCCGAGACTCTCGCTTAGGTGGAGGTATGACAGCATGGTGAGATGAGATGAGATGATTTGAGCATTCCCAGAGTGCAAAGGCGAGCGAGGCAAAACATGAGTTTCCCGAGAAAACCTATTGGCCAGCGACATCGAACAGTATGATTCCCATGCGTGGACATCTGGTAGCGACACCTCCCTTCCTGCCGACAATGGAACCTGGCTCGTGTTGGGGCGAAGCAGTGGTGTGAAGAATTAACTGGCTATGAGCTATCCTTCCTGAGTAGATAGGTTGGTGCCTTAGAAGGCAAACAGCTCTGGCAGGAGGCGCGAAGCACCATCTTGGATCCCCGACTTCCTGCTCTGTCATTCTAGTCATGTGGCCTCTTCGATTTCGCCATCTTGGTGGCATGTTTGATACTACTAGTGACTGTACATTCTTTTTAATGTAAAGCTCGTGTATAATTTATCAACACAATAGACTAGTCTTTGTTCTTATTTCGTGCCACCGTTTTCTTTGTCCTTCGCTCAGCATCGTGACTATAAAATTACTAAACGTTGTTCACGGTAAAGTGAGCACTTATGAAGCGAAATTCTGAAAAATGTCACTGCCCCTGCTGGCGTATATTTTGACGGGCAGGTTGGCTGGTATGCGTCCAGTAAAGTTGGCAACGATAGAAAGAAAGTAGTACACATTCTATCATGGTTTCAAATTACACCCATGTTTATGCTTGTTGATAGGTATTGTGATTATTTGCATGTGTGTTTTGAATATTTCAATTTCACACATGTAATATAATTTTTGTTGTAAACCAAAATGCCTAATTTTGTTTTTATTTCTATTATTATTTGTGTTATTCTATGACATGTGTACATGTATTCTGAGGTAAGAAGTTATAATTTGGATATACTAATTTCCATTTACTGATTAGTTTACATGTTTGCGTAATTATTATATTTAATATTGAAACATATTTATTTCTTTTGTTTGTTGTTTTGAAAGCGATTTAAGCTTTAATTATTTTCTTCGTTTTGGTAACCGGAAGTAGTTAAGCTCCTATCACGTCACGTTTTAAGAAAGTTGCCGGAAAGGCTCGCTTCTGGGTGGTACCTTTGAAGGGTCCAGCAGCATAAGTTTTCGGTGGGATTTTCACTAGGAAAATCCCCAACATCTGCATAAGGGTAGATTAGTTGTTATTACCCAGAGGTTTCAGTTATTATTTTAAGAACCAGCCAAGTGAAGAAGAGGGCTGAGCTTTTTATAATCGTTAGTTATTTTTGTGTGTGTGTTAGGCCAAATAGCAGACGCAAAGTACTTCGTCGACGCCATGAAAAAGGCTTGAAGTCCGGCCTACGTCCAGGTGACGCTGCATTATTTCTGAGGTCTAATATTTACTTGATTACGTATCGAAGTGTTCTGCGAATACTAATTTAACTGTACTTTTGGCCAGAATTAACGACAGACTTGTTCATTTGTGATTTTCATGTTTAATGGGGACGTAATACCTAGTAATCCAGCTCTACTTATTAGTTAAGCACCGGAGCAAAGAATATTAATTAATGATCTAACGAACCCAATACGTTTAAGGAGTAATAAACTTTCTATAATATAAATTTTTTTCTGACATTATACTTGTTTGTGAATAATCAATTTTCAGCTACGGTGACTCTGAGACTGTGTTAAAAGATTTGCATGGAAAGGATACGGAGTTCTTTAATAGTATGTTAGGGAAGGATGCGCTTAAGGTTAACTACTTCTGGGAAACTCTAATTTAGAGTTATTTTTATTTTTGCAATTTTATGTTATTTTATATTGTGGCAGATTTTAATACTTTTTTTTTAGATTAATTAATATTTAAAGTTTTGTTAATTTTTCATCCTTTAAAGGATAGTGGTGTAAAGTCTGATACACAGTAAATATTAATTGCTTACACATTAATTTATTGAATTTTGTCACAGCTAATTTATTTTGCCAGACACGTAATGTTTATTTATTTAAGTATTCCTCACACAAGGTCATTGGAATTATTAATGGTTATTTTTCATGGTTCAATATTTCTTTAAATTGAATCTATTTATCCCAGTGGTCAATTTCATTGGCTTAAATTATCCTAGTGTTAATATGCATTAATTTGTCTTTCCTAAGCATCACATAGTTCCAGAGTCTACTAGGTATCCTACCTAAGGTGAAAGGTAATATGGTTCAGTCCAAATACTATGTTTCGTCTCACACTATTAATCTATTCATTAAACACATACAGGTTCTATCTCATCGCGCCGATTCGAGAATTTAACTCTTCTAAGCACAAACTAGCAAATAGTTACACCCATGACAACAGGCTCTATACTTGGCAAGTATTTTAAATTGTATATTTGCTGGGCATACTTGCGTACTTACGGTAGTCGCCATCTTGTATTTCAGGTGTAAAAATTAACGTGTAGGTTTTGTGGTTATAAAAGTTCGCAAGTTGTAAAAGTTAATAAGTATTTACAAAATGTTGTTCTGTTGCATGTGTTAATAATTATCAGTTTAATAAAAGTGCTTCCAATTATGAATATTCTGAGCGTTTTATAGACGTTTGCAGCATATTTCCCAGTTGTATGCTTACAAATAATATTACATTTGAAATCCGCTTTCCAAGTTATTACAAACCCCGCTGAATTGTATTTTTCTTTTTTTTTTTTTTTTTTTTTTGTTATCAATGTGTATCTATATTTCAAACACATAGTAAGGTACGTATCGAGGGGCGAGGAAATAATGCCAGTTTCTGTGTAATGCCTCTTCACATACGATAAATAAATGCAATAAATCCCATAACAACTGCCCTAATTAGTCCACAATTTTCCACTGACGTGATAAAGCAATATCCCAAGGCTATTGGTGTGGTATTAATACTTGCGAAATCGAGACAAGCTGAACAGACAAATATAACCTCATGATACCGAGGTGCAAGAATTTCTATATCCCTGCAATTTGTTTTTTTCTGCCGTAAAATTTGTACTCAAAATGTACAACGACCTAAAACAGACGTTATATTGGAATATTTGTGCGTATTAGCTTTCGTTTAAAACAACACACGCCTGTTGTCTTGCTGCTCTGCCAAGTAACCAGTGTACAATATTTCTGCGCTGCCTTTCATTTCCTTCCTGTAAACAACACGCACCCACTAATGCTCCTACTAATTCCTCATTCCCGGCTAAAGCCATGTTTCATCACTTAAACTCGTAAGATGTCAGGGTACAAAACCATGACACAAAAATAAATAACAAAGGTTTATATGGCTAGCTGTGTCTTATTAATGCATAACCATAGAAGTTGTAACGTGTATTTAGCTACCATGCATCACATTGTTCCGCTGTCACATAGTTTCTGATATTTCCCCCAGAATGTGCAGCCAGTCTAACATCAAGAGGCGATGACCTGTCCGAATAGTTTCAATAAGTACACGACAAGTACACATCACTGCTAGTATGCAAATGTACGTAATTACACGTACCGTATATACTGACAATCCGGAAACAGCCTAAAAAACCCCAAGTAAAGAATCTCGCATGCGCCAGGGCCTGCCAAACTGCCAACCACGGGCTTAGATTACATCAGGAAGTTGAGTGGGTGGACAGTGTAGTGGAGACATTTGGGCGGCTCATTAACATCGAAGTCTTGAGAGCCGGTGAAGGTGAAGAGAGGTGAGCATGGAGCAGCGCTGGAATGCAAGGGCGGGAGAAACTGGAGACCCCCGAGGATATCCGCCGACCAGCGCCATCGTCCGGCACGATTCCCACGTGCGATAATCAGGGAGCGATCCCGCTTGCAATCGGACCACGGTTCCCGTATGTGGGAGGAGAGTAGTCTAACTACTACACCACCGCGGCACCGATAGACGTAGGAAGATGTTAGTTTGGCCAGACTACTCGCGACCCGCGTTGCAATACATTTGCTGTGCCCCGCCACTCGACAGTCAAACGGGTTTGTTCTAATGTCTGGCAACGGTCTGCTTGCCTCTACTACACACAAATACAACACTTTTTTTTTCATGGAGCTAGGGAAAGGCCTATATTGTGTGATCACAGACACGCACAAACGTTACGGAAGCAGTTTGGGGAGAAATTGAACAAAAACAAGGAACAGCAGAGCAGTTATGGTAACAATTTCGTGTTTCTACTGCCTAAATGTTACGTTATATATATATATATATGAGCACTTTTACAATGCCTTTCTTTGCTATCTTAAAAACCAAAACTTTATTTTGTGTGGAAATAATAAAACTACCATTGTGAGACTGCAACAATGCAAGACTATTAACATACAAGATGATTGTCCTGCTTGAAAATGGTTATTTATATTGCAACTACACTTATTGAATTACGGGGGAAATTTGCTTAGGTATTTTCCAATAATTTCTCTCTCGAAATTTAGTGGAATAAACCAAGATTGTTAAGGGTTGAAGGTCTTAATTAAATAAAAGAGTTAATTATAGTTTCCTAATTTTATTTGCAATAACTACAGACAAAATTCTCTCGACTCAACATTTCACAACAAATTGATATCACTTTCTGTTAACAACTAACGACTTAAATTAATACAATTTGTAATTACCTCAAAGAAATATATGAAATTAAAGAATTAAAAAATCAGTCCCAATAGACAGTGTTTCAAAACTCATCTAATTATTTTATATATTATGTGACCGTATTTTACAGTTCCAATATTAAAAATATAAATATTTATTACATGTCCACTCAGTCCCACCTCAGATCAGTCCATGTCCCGCCAGTCCGCAATGCTTTACAGTCCTCCGAGCGCCCTCACACACAGTAGGCTTCACTCGCCGGGTTTGACGCCCCCTCGTCCATGCACACCACGAGCACCTCGTCCGCCGTCGTCTCGCAATCTCCCATCGTCATCCACACTTGACTTCGCAACTCAGCACTCAGCCGTAAGGCTTCTACCAAGACTACTGGCCACTAGACCACTGTATTATTTATAGGGTGGTAGGTCGTCATCCAGAAATTTTGCAAATTCCCTAGTTGCGCCGAGTGTCCTAATTCCCTAAATATTCTTGCACCTTGGCTACATTTGCCAGCAACTCCAACAGGGGGATGAGGAGGGGCTGTAACGCCAGCCAAGATGTCGATGTGGACAACCTTAGGTTTCGCCCGAGAGCCCTTTCGACAAATCTGGTAGACCACATCATTTATCTGCTTCAAGTTCCTGTACGGGCCTTCTAAACATTTCTGTAGCTTCGGGCAATATTCCTTCTTCCTCTGAGGGCTGTACAAGCACACCAGCTGTCCTTGAAAAGTCTTATTAGGCATTCTTCGGTCATATCGTGTATTCATTTTGTCACTATTAATTTTAAGGTGCCTCTGGGCAAACTCGTGATTGTCGACTAACTTTTGACGTAGTTTAATGGCATATTCTGAGGTGACTGTTTCCACTTCCACTGGATGTCCGAACAGCAGGTCGGCAGGGAGGCGGAGCTCTCTCCCAAACAGCATCCTTGAAGGTGTTACCCTTGTAGTATCGAGGACTGCAGAGCAATATGCCAGAAGAAATAATGGTATCTTGGAGTCCTAATCTTTCTGGTTGTCTTCTACGAAGATCGTCTGATATCGTTCCAGGGTACGATCTAACGTCTCGACAATCCCATCCGACTGAGGATGTAATGCTGTGGTGTGAGTTTTCTTCATTCCTAAAATCCTCGCAACATCTTGGAAAATAGTTGCTTCAAAATATTGTCCTTGATTGGAATGAAGCTCAAGTGGCACTCCAAACCTGGAGAAAACTTTCTCTACAAGAGCATCAGCTACCATGCCTGCCTCTTGGTTTTGCACTGGTATCACCTCGGGCCACTTGTGAAATAGTCTTGTGCTACCAGAAGGTACCTATTCCCCCTCACAGTGATTGGTAGTGGTCCGAGAATATCCACTGTAATCCTCTCGAATGGGGTCCCAACATTGTATTTTGAAAGGGACCTCGTCCCTTAAGCCTCGGACCCTTCCTCCTGACAATGTAGCCAATATATCATTCTAACTCTGTCGAGGGCTTATTTACACCGAAGTGACCACCTGCTGCTGTGTTGTGCTCTTCGCTTAACACTTCTGGGAGTCGGCACTCTGGTGGACCAATTGTAAATTAATTTGTCTCCCATCATTATTTTACCAGTTCCTTTAAAGCACCCCATTCTTCATAACAAGGGAATTTCATTGTGTACAGTATGCTTGTACTGTAATGCCTAGGCTGAATATCGCCTCTAATCTTGGCCGACGCCCAGTTTCCTTCCACTCCAATATTGGATGCAAGGTGGAGTCACTTAGCTGATCATTTCTTATGTCCTTTCCGTCTCATGTAGGTGACCCACCGCAAAATACAGGGCCTTGAATTCTTGTCCTCCGTGCTTTCCACGATACATCAACCTCTTCTTCCTGGCTTTCACAAAGGCGACAGAATGGTTTGCATGGTGTCCTGGAGATTGCATTTGCATTGCTTTGAAGGCGTTCAGACCTGAGATGTATTTCATAGTCGTATTTTTTCAGGTGCTGTATCCACTGAGCTATTTGACATTCGGGGTTCTTGAAATTTAGCAGCCAGCGTAATGAAGCATGATCGGTTCTTAAGATGAAGTGTCTGCCATTAATATATGTGTGAAAATGCGCAATAGCCTTCACCACTGACAGAAGCTCCCTGCGTGTCATGCAGTAATTCCACTCGAGCTTGTGTACCACCTTACTGAAGATTTCCAATGACCTCTAATTTCCATCCTGAATCTGAGACAACACAGCCCCGATACCAACAGCACTAGCATCAGTATACAGAATGAATTCACCCTATATACTCGGGAAGCCCAGTATTGTGGGGAATATAAGAACTTTCTTTAGTCTATTAAAAGCAATTTCGCACTCTGGGGTCCAATAAAATTTTCTTTTTGACTCAGTCAATTCATGCAGAGGCTTGGCGATTGTGGCAAACCGATGGTATTAAGCACATGAGCCCAGGAAACTTCGAAATTCAGTTTTATCCTTTGGTAGAGGTCAATCTCTTATTGCTCTGGTCTTCTCAGGGTCTGTTTCAATTCCATGGGCTGACACAACTTGGACATAGAAATGAATTTTCGTTTGGAATAGGTGGCATTTATTTAGAACTAATTTCACGTTGGGTGCAGTCACTTTCTGAAATACAGAATCTAAGCATGCCATATTCTCTTCAAATGTTCTTCTTGTGACCATAATGTTGTCTGGTACACCTGACAAATGTCTAAGGGTAGAACTTTCTCCAGCAGTCATTCGAAGGTGGCAGGGTCATTGCATAGCCCAAAGGGCATAACCTCGAATTGCCAGGTTCCTTTCTCTTGTACACAAATGGCAGTCTTTTCCTTGTCTTCCTGGGCCACCTCGCACTGCTAATACCCACTCTTCATGTTTAGAGTAGAAAACCAATGTGAACCTGCTAGGATATTCAGTGTGTCGTCTATCCCAGGGAGTGGGTAAGAATCTTTCTTGGTTACATTATTAAGTGGCTGTAATTTATACAAAATCTAAGAGCCATCTTTCTTTTTAACAAGCACAATGGGAGAAAACCATGGACTGATTGATGGCTCTATCACATCTAAAGCCCTAATCTCTTTCAGAATACCATCAACCACCTTATGCAAAGCTAGTGGTAATCTCCTTGGTGTCTGCTTTATGGGTCTGGCATCCCCTATGCCAATGTGGAGACATGCATAATGAGTTCTGCCAAGGTCATTGGTTTCACAAGAAAAGCATCTCTATTTCTCTATAGCAATTCTGTAACTGCCCTCTCCTGTCGTCTGTTGAGGTTTCCTCTTATTCTTGTCAGCAGTTCCCCCATAGCATTTGTAAGAGGACATTCAGTATGTTGTGGCAGTGAAGCTTCTGGAGCATTTGGAAGTACATGTGAGACCTGCTTGCAAACCACTATTGTGGCCCTTTCCTCAAGACAGCTAGCACGATCAGCAAAATGAATCATCCTAACAGACAAACTGTCAGACTTTGAAGAAATCAAATTCCTTGCTATAATGACACCATCTGGTAAATTGTCACCTTTCTGGGCTGGTTCGATTATGTCCAACCACGTGACAAATTTTCCCTGGCATCTGCCTGGAATAACAATTTCACTATAAGCAGGGGACCACAGTCGACTGGTTTAACACCACTGGACAGCTCAAAGCCGAAGACAAATCTCATCATGTTGACACTAGCAACTCGGTATTACCTACCCATAACACCCCCAGTCGAGTATCTATACAGCCTCCCAGCTTATGTAATATGTCAAGGCCCAAAATTATTTCTGCCTCTATTTATACTGTGTACATATCATGCTCTATTTTAAGGTTACCAAGCTGTAAGAGTGCCCTTCTCTTACCTTTGACTGGTGTGTTATCGCCCATTACTGTAGATAAATAGCAGTGATCCATGCTCTTATCGGATGATCGCTGGGCAGAAGGCCCGAGAATGTCTGGGTCTTACCACTGTTATAGTCACTCCTGTGTCAACGACCATCCTACAAGAAACATCATCTAGGTTCCCCTCCTCCAATATGGCATCCGAGTCCTGTTTCCTTGAACACACCTGCTAAAACAATGGGGCCTTCTCTCCAGCAATCACCGAATTTTTCCCCTCAAGACCGGTGTTTACAAGTTTCCCGAAAATTTTGCACTCTCACCTGCCCTGTGGTGCTTGCTCCCTGGTTACCGCTGCTGCTGTTTAGGGCAGTTGGCTCTCAGGTGCCCCGTCTGTCAACACGACCAACATTCCGGCAGTTTGGGTGGGGGATGGCGAGTCACCGTAGTGCACATCCTGGAAGCGATGTCCTCATGGTCGTCTCCAAGTCCTTCAGCATCTTCTTGACACTGCCGTTTTCCCCTTCATCTAGCACCACTGCCTGCACTGGACGTCGGGGCACTGATGCCTGGTGTGCTAACCCCAACTCCAGTGATCGGGCAAAGGCATCTTGCATTGTGTGAGGCACAGCCAACCGAACAGCTTGCTGCACTTCGGTGTCAGCGATATCATCGATAAAGAAGCCTAACTCCTGCAGTGGTTCCCCTGGTCGTTGGATGCGGCTTCGCAATTGAGCATGATGGGCATGTCGCAGGTATCGGTTGCCGAATCGCAGCTCCAAAGCCGATACCATCGTGGACTAATCTATACAATGTCGTTCTCGCAGCGACTGCAGTATGCTCAAAGCTGGTCCCCTTAGTGCAGCTGCCAGGTAGTACGCCTGCTACTCTTCAGTTCAGCAATTCAAAGTTGCAACAATCTCGAACTGGTGCCAGTATTTGCACCAAGTTGTCTGTCCATTATAGGGGTGGGCTTAATTGTGATGCCTTTACCCACCCCTGGATGAGGCATGCCCACACTGCAAAACTACTGCGAGTATTATGAAATAGCCGATTATGGCTCAAGGGGCTTGGGGATGCTGACTGATGGACTGCCTCTAGTCTCCTATGGTATTGTCATGCTGGAAATAATTTCCCTTTTTTCCCATTTTCCCATACAAAAACGGCCGATTTCGTGTACAAATGGCTATTTTTTCGCTTCTTCCCACAAAAGTTCACGAATTACCCTCCCGCTGATGGCGGCCATCTTGACAGTCAGTACTGGCAGCCATTTCTTCCCTAATTAGCATAATCCAGAGAATGACTCCTCAAGGTGGCAAATAACTCATTTGGGATGTGGGGCCTCACTATATGACCGCCATATTGGATCCCGAGCACCACTGACCAACAATATGGTGGCCACAGGACAACTGACAGCCAACAGAGGATGTTGTTCATTTTGGCACCCAACTGCGGGCAGCAAGTCGACCAGAATGTCTCGAACGTTAATTTCGGATCTCGTGCACTACTGCATCCTCCTGAAGTATGTGTAAGCATAACACTTATAAGCATAGTTTGCTATAATTTCCGAACCATTTAAGCTATAGTTGTCAAATCCATAACCTGGACATTGCCCCAGACAAGAAGAGACGAGTGGTCAAGTAAGACTTATGTCGACTTATAAGTATAGTTGACTGTTATTTTCAAACAATTTTAAATTATAATCGTCAGATTATAACATTGTCATCGCCCTAGATGAGAATAGACAAGTTGTCAAGTAGAGCCTATGTCGACTTATAAGCATAGTTTGCCATAATCTCCGAACTGTTTCAGTTATAGTCGCCAAATTCAGAACATGGACATCTTCCCCAATGACGAGAAGAGTCGAGTGGTCAAGTACCCCCTATGTCGACTTATAAGTATAGTTGGCTGTAATTTCCGAACCATGTGAGATACAACTACGAAATTCATAACATAGGCATCACCCCATACAACAAGAAGACTCGCAATGACAAGTGTGTGTCCTATGACTACATATAAGCATAGTTGGCTGTAATATATTTAATGTTCATGATGAAGTAGCCAAATGCATAACTTGGGCATCACCCCAGAAGACTCACAAGGTCAAATATTTCCTATTTATACTAATACACATGATTGGCCGTGATTTCCGAACCAACGATGATATAGGTGTCAAATTCATATTATAGACACCACCCCAGAAGTTGAGAAGGGTCGCAGGGTGAAGTAAACCTTATGTCGATGTACAAGCATTGTTGGCTGTAAGTTCTGAACTGTTTAAGATATATAGTGGTCGAAATCATAACATAGGCAACCACACCACCCCAAACAACTAAAAAGGAGGTGAGGGGTCAAGTATGGTGTATGCCAACTTATAAGCATAGTCGTCTGTGATTTCCGAACCATTAAAAAAAAGTGGCCAAAAACATAACATAGGCACTACCACTCAAGACGATGAAAAAAGATTGAGGAGTTAAGTTTGACCCATGGTTACGTATAAGCATAGTTGGTCGTAATTACCTAACCATTTGATATACAACTACCAACACCATAATGTAGATATCACCCCAGACGATGAGAAGAACTGAAGGGCCAAGTACGAGTACACATACAAGCATAGTTCTCGATTAATCGCCAGCTTCTGAAATACACACTGATGAAAAAAAAACCACTGCCCCTAATATTATGGAAATGTATATATATATATATATATATATATATATATATATATATATATATATATATATATATATATATAAAAACTGTGTAAGTGTTATAAATGTAACTGTTAAGCCAGTAAACACACACCCTGATTTATTAAATCCATTTTTATCTCCGACTTGTGTTCGTGTACCGAAGCAGATAATAACTACAGACATTCATACCCGAACCTTGAGTGCATATACGTAATTCCAGACAGTCGGTTGGTACCACCACACTAGGTTCCAGGGGGGGGGGGGGGCAGCCTGGAATTCGTGCCTCTTCGTCACCGTGTACCGAGACTTCAATGTATGTAGGTAATGAGATATCACTTGGTACATCGCAATAAATAAGCAGTCAGTGCTAGACATCTGAGTCCTACATATAAAAACATGCTAGAATGATAAGCTTCATATTATTATTGTTACGAAATGAATTACGCTGTGGTACAATTAAGGAGGAAGTATCACAACACACACACATGTGCATAAAGAGCAGCAGAGCATTACCTTGTGCATGGTTAGGAGCATGGGCTTACACACACTCGCCAGACATGTGTTAACGCCAATGACGTCCTCGACAGGCATTGCATTGTTAGGATAAGTAAATACCTGCATGATCCACCACCCTCGCCAAAAAAAATAATGCAGGAGGAGGTGCATGGGATCGTTCTGGCTTCCACTTGTGTTACCAGTCCGATGCCTGGACCACACAACTACCGCCATTGCATGAGATGTGTGTTCGGAGATGAAATAGCGTACATATCGGTTACACGCAGGCGACAGTCATTTTGCGGGTAGGGGAAGAAATATGTGCGCATTGCAAAAACGAATTACCCACAAACTGCTAATATCATGCAAAGGAGAGGTTTATTTTTACCTTAACTGGTGTAGCAGTGAATTACCCATAGGCCGCGAGCGCATCTCGCAGTCGTCGACGTGACCTCGCTGGAAGCGGAGACCGCAATGTCCGGTCCCACTTCAGAAGTAGCACAGGGACAGTTGTCTGCTGAATGTGTAGTCCTGCTGGATGAACGACTAGCTACATCGACTGGTACAATGATTAATTCCCACTGATGAAATGTGTGTGAGTGTGTGTATATATATATATATATATATATATATATATATATATATATATATATATATATATATATATATATATATATATTCCATCTCGGGGTCAGGCACAGGAAGTGTTTAAATTACCGCTTCTATCAAAAACAAATTGTAGCACTGCACATATTAGTATTCCGGAAGTCGGTTTCTTCGTACACAATGCTGACCCCTCACTGCAGCTGAACCCTCATTGCAGCTGACATACAAGTCGGTTCAACAACTATGTGTGAATTACTGTGGGTGTAGTATTTTATACACCTTCCTTTCTAACGGTCGAAGCCGAAGCTATGTCGCCATCTGCTCAGTAGTGGAGGGAATATAAGTATGGACATATTTGCTAAGTGGCGAGTACCCATTCGTTCTCAACTCTGGATGGATTACTGAAGACAAGGCCCAATGAGAACCAATGGCCATCATGTCTTCTTCCTCCTGACATATCTTGCATATGCTATTAACAACCGCATTTTCTGCTGCAGAATAATGACGCACAGCTACAGTCGAAGTCTTGAAAGTTCTGGTACAATACTCATCATCGTGAGGATCTGGTTACTCATAGCTATAGTCCAATTACATATTATATTTGACAGCACCATGTAGTTCTACCTCATCAATAAGTTGGTTTATTAAATTAGGGCCCATACTCGCCAGGCATGAGCAAACAGTGTGTGGTGTAGTTGACATATTCGGTGCGACATCATCTTTACAAAGCCCCCTGAATGCAGATCGCAGCAGGAAAAATACGATTCGTCTTTAATGTTGTTGACGGTTCGACAATTATCGTATCCTTTCCTTTACAGCATTTCAAATGACTATTTTAAATAATCATCGTGTACATATCTTCTCTGACACGTATCACATTGGTAATCCTCACACAAGTGCATTTTTCATGTCTTCTTTGTATCGAATGCACATGTAAACATGTTGTCAAAATAGGTACATGGCTATATTGGCGCAATGCTCTCAACATGTGAACCCAAATTGGTATTTAGCAATCGTCGGCTGAGACCCTTACACAATCCAGGATGTATTTTCCAGTTGCCACATCGGACAAACTGCGAGTTACACTTTTCTCATGCAAATACAGTACACTCTGGATTCCGGCGACAACCAGTTTCATACTGTCAGCAGCTTAAGGTTATCTCACAGTAGCGGCAGAAACAACAACTCTCCTGTTCCATCATCGTGCACATAATTCACAGCTATCATTCACTCTTACCAGTCCGAACAGCAACTCAGCCGGCCAGCCTATTCCGACATGTATTAGACCACTATGTATGTGAACCTAACAGGAGTACTATTAGTATCGGCATGAGAGCAAGTGCGTGACTTACACTTTTATTTAGTCCTTTACCCAGCAGGGGACAGTGCTTCAAGCCCTGGGCTCATTCTTCCAATTGACACGCACCTAATTAAGACGTGGCCTATACGAATTCGTTCTCAACTGTAGATAATCTATTATATGTAACATCCAACCGGAACCTTTCCCCATGTATTCTTCTTCCTCGTTGTAAATCTTATGTATACCAGCTTCTACACTGGCTTCAATATCGTGCATGTTATATAGAGACACAATAATTGTCTCGAAGGCTTTCCGGCTAAATTCATCTTCATATGGTTCTGGTTAGATATGTATAGATTCCAACCACATATTATATTTTAATTCGCCATCTTGTTCCATTTCATCTGTAAGTTGATCTATAATACTCTGTTTCATTTGCTTAAGGCATGTACAAATATCTTTCACCATGTCCGATGCAACATACATCTTCATTAGACCACAGAAAGCAGAGTCTTTCAGGATTAACCCCTTCTCATTGGGTAAGATTGCAAAAGGTGGTGTTGTAGTAGCTTTTTCATATGTCCAATTCTTCAAGTGGGTATTACTTGCCTCACGAAATAGTTTTCCCTGATAGTTATGTATTTTTCTTCGTACTTCTACTGGAATGCTCCCTGTTTGCTTCATAACATGTGAACTCATGTTTGCACTTATAACACTGGCGAGTTGAGAGGCCCGAGCTCGACTTCATCGAACATTGTCTGGGTGTCACATGTTGACATGCACTGGATCTTTTACTAAAGATTCTACCACAGTAGCAGCATAAATACCTTGATGTCTGTGGAGAATTGTACATGTCCAGGATGTCAATGTTGCACACGGTGACGGTGCTTGAGTATCCACTATAGCAGGTTGCAGTTCATACTCTCGATGTCTGTGTAGAATGGCCTGCAATGTTCAGGTACAATGGCGAGCGTGCACCAGTATCCAATGTGGACCTACAGTACTTAGCGAGCACAGAAGAGATTCCATCGCACTTTGCAAGATGTCTTTTTAAGCTATCATGGCATCCAATTTGAGACTTTCACTGTTCGCACGTTAAGGTAGATTGCTTCGTGTTCATAGCACACCCAGTTTCATATCGACGAGCATGGCGGCTGTTGGAAAATGACTTCTTGCAGAACCGGCACAAATGGTTGTCTGTAGTAGTTTCCATTGTCGCTCGAGCCTATGTTCACTCTTCGAATAACAGCACACTGTTTCCATCAATCCCATGCGATGTTTATATACACATTTTTCATATAACATCCATGGGAGTTAATCGTTTTGTAGACATGTATTTAGCCAGTCATATCTATGTTACTACAATGACATGCAGCTGTAAGTTAGAATCGGAATTTCACATCATGACAAATACTTTAACACTGACCACTTTCCAACACAGGCACATCTCTCATGTCGACGTGTGTTGTTATTTATATTAAAGACCTTACCATATTAGCGACATTGTTTCCGCCCTGAAGGAACGCTCAGGTCGGAAGTTGGTGTACCACCACCACTCGATAAGGAAGGCACCTGACCGCCACAGGGTTGTTGCGTAGCAGGTACAATTTCTTTACACTTTTTCATATGTATGTGTTAACTGCCTATACGAGTTAAATAACTGTGAAACTTATCACATAGATAGCCTGTACGATATGGATTCAGCTTGTAATTATGCTTCATATGTCTCTCTGCACTGGGGACATGTGCAAGTATCATGTTACAGTAGTTGCATGGATGTCTAGGAGTCGATCTAGCTATTGGTTGCACTGTTGGGTCCTTTATTGATGTTGATGGTTTTTTCGTAGATATCTTCCCTTCCTTAAATTTCAGCA
The DNA here is from genome assembly GCA_029891345.1 of Dryococelus australis. NCBI lineage: Eukaryota > Metazoa > Arthropoda > Insecta > Phasmatodea > Phasmatidae > Dryococelus > Dryococelus australis. The sequence continues at coordinate 208,572,488 of CM056993.1, read as the reverse complement.
AATAGCATTTGGCTTGAACAGGGAGGAGTTCTTTGCATGTTGCAATGTGTCGTTTAAAGTTATCACGTCGTCGAAAATGTGATTGACACTCTTTACAATAGACGTAAGTGCACTTCATATTGCGAGGACAAACCGTCTCACGTCGACGAGCATTGCAGCTTTTAGAAAAGATCTTCTTGCAAAAGTAACACAGATAGCTTTCCCGAACAGTTTCCATCATTATAGAAGCGCACATTCGCAGTAGCTCCTGTTCGCTCTTCGAAGTCCGCATAGGAACTGGGTCGGTCCGTCTATACTATAACCAACATATTACTAGTTTAACTACTACTACTTTAAGGTTCACGTCTTCCTAAGGAAATGAATACTATCATTGTTGGAAGCTCCTTCAGGACACTTCCGGCATACATTACACCAGCTCCTTGAATGTGGTGTGTCCATAACAGTAGTACATCCTTGCAAACACTCTGTACATGGGAGACAGTCGCGTATGTCTTCGTCTAGTTGTAGATAAACAGGTAGATGTTTGTGGAAATACCGTATTTCATGTCGCGCATATGTAAGAAGGAATTATTTAGGCAGGTATGCTAGCTCAGCCTCTTTGTCAAGTGCTGCAAGTGAGTTAAGCTTTCCATATGCCAGAATACCTGATAGAATCTTCTTACCACTAGCATAGCAAGCCATTATTTTCACTGTGCTCCACTACAAGTTTTTTTGGCTTATGCGTAGCTATGGTACACACTACTGACCTAAAAATTGGGCACCCCGCACAGAGCTTGGCAGTGCACGTAATTGAAGGTCGAAGCCAGTGAGCTGCAATGCGTTTATATATATATATATAAAGTGTTAAAAGAAAGTATTCCATATATTTTACGGAGGTTGTATGCACCAAAAGAAGAGAATAATATTAAACAAACATGGGTCCTAAAACCCATACCATTACAGCTATGAACACTTGTTCACCCTCGCTCTTGTGAAACTGTATATCTCTGTAGTGTTAGCTCGGATTATTAATTTGCATAATAAACTTGTATCGGCTCAAGAAAATCCTCGCAAGCTTAATGAAATAAGGTATCAGCATTGTTTTTCAATCATTGTATGCTCAGGAATTATTGGCGATAGACTAATTGTACCTTACTTACTACCAAACAAATTGAATGGTGCAATTTATCATGATTTTATAGCAAACGAATTGCCTGCCTTGCTGGAGGATGTGCCATTCATTCAAAGGTTAGACATGTGGTTCATGCATGATGGATTACCGGCCCATTTTCCCCCAAATGTCCGAGAATACCTAATACAGACATTTAATAGGCGATGGATTGGTCGGGTAGGTCCGGTAAGTTGACCTTCACATTCCCCTGACCGTAATCCCTTGGATTTCTGGTTGTGGGGACACCTGAAGGCTATGGTGTATGCAACAACCATTAATGATGTACAAGCATTACAGGAACACGTCATCAATGCCTACCAGCACATCCTAGACCAACTAGGAGTGTTTCAAAGGATGCATGATTACCTACAATGTAGGACACAAGGATGCATTACTATGAATGGACATCACATTTGAGCACCTCCTGTAGCGATGGTGAACAAGTGCTCATAGCTCTTATGGTATGAGTTTTCGGACGATTTTGTTTCGGTGCATACTACCTCCTCTCAAAATATGGAATACTATTTTTTAACTCTTCTAACACCCTGATTTTCACATCTGTTGTGTACATATTTTATTAATATATTTAATGTTTATTATTTATTATTTCACTCTATAATGTATGTTTATTTGGAAAGCTGTATCTATGTCACTATTTTTCTTGTTTTTCTTTTCCATTATTATTATTTTTTCTTTCTGATACTAGAAAGTTGTACATAGAATGTACCCTAGCAATTTAAAATTGTTTAAGGTTAGGATTTTAATTAGTTAGCACTTTCATTTATTTTTGTAATTAAAACTTAATTTTATTTCTTTTGGTCTCATTATGTGATTAATTCTGTTTCTTCAATATTTATAGTCATCAGCCAGTAGAGCGCCCTTTGAATAGTCACTAATCATTGTAGATATAGTTTAAATTTCTAGGAGATAGAGGCCGACGTCCACTTCACGAATGTAAGTATGCTGTCTATGGTTGAAAACAAACTAAAACTGTTTTTGATTTAAAATGCTTACTGCAGAAATGGACATAATTGTGTGTTTTTCGTTTTGAGAGGTCTACATTTCCCAGGACGTCTGTATCTTCGCACCTCATTGTAACAGATTAGCATTATCCATGAATTGTATACACAGACAAAGTGAAATGTCCAGCTTATTAATTCTAAAATATGAAGACTTTATGTGTGACTCTATTTTGACTACAGTACTACCCAGCATTTCAATTAAAGTTATACCTGCGGCAAACCCGAGAGATGGAGTCACGCACGCTGAGCTAGACACACATAGAATTTTAATTCTTTTTGTTTGAAGAATATTTCAATATCATTATAGTGAAGATAATTTTTTTTATTCGAACTGAGATTAGGTTGTTGTTTATGTCATCTGTAGTTTTGCCAAATTGCGACTAGGGTTTAAATATTATCAATTCAGAAAGTAAATACGCTGATAAAAAAGTTGAATAAACTGGACTTGAGAATAAACTTGCTATGACGTGGCTTACATTATTCTTGTGTGATCCCATTTTTTTTATGTGTTTACTTGTATGCTAGTTGTTCTCCTGCCCAGCCAGCCAATAGACAGAGCACTAATATTTAAAAGGTAAACATGCTGTTATTACCTGTTTCTTATGACTATGCGGGTGAACTGTCTAGATTATTAATGGTATATTTTGTAAAGTTGAATGTGTGTTACTATTTCAGGCTATTACAATTGCTATTATATGTGTGCATATGCAAATAAGAAAAACTTAAGGTACTAGAACATATACACACTGGATAGTTACATCATTTATGAATGCAGTTATTCAGATCGCACACATATCCTTTTAAACCTGCATTCATTACTCTTAACTTAACAGAAGTGACACACTAGTAGTGGTTAAACTTATATGTGTATTAACGATTTAAGGGATAACACAATTTTCAAACACTGTTCATGTTGTTTGAAGGGCTGAATGAAATTAAGAGAAAAGTTTACAAGTTTCAACTTGACCGCATTACATGTTTACTATCAGAACGACGAGTGATACTACAGCTAGCAAGTAGTAGCTGTGAAATACTTGGTTCTTCTAAAGCCTATCAAAATGAAATGAAAGTACGCTGTTGGTATTTATTAAGTGTTGTGTAGAGGATGTGTGTAGCTGCACCGCCATTGAGCTGAGTCGCCCCTGGACTGAGCCACGAAATATTATAAATCGCGTCCCCATTTATATAGTTTATTGTGCGTGTGTACTTCGAGATGCTCTGCAATAATTGCTACAGGAAGTAGGGTTCTGTAACATCCAGAGACTAAGAAGAGGTTTTTTTTAAACAAAGACACAAAGCACCATTCAGTGCATTCCTCGACAAGTAAACACTGCAATTAGAAATATAACATACCGTAGTTCCTGTGTTTATATTGAGTTGTATTCGGCCGTAGTCGAATTGATCATCCAGTAATAATCCTTTAGTGTGTGGTAATTTTCCATGTTTTGTTTACATAACTTTCTTTCTCTTTTTAAACCAGACAATTTTCTCGGCAATGACTCTAGGGTGTGTGTAGGATTTAAGATGTTTTTGCTTTTGTTCTAGAGTTGTGTATATACTTTGTCTTGTTATGCATTTGTTTGTTTATATTTCGCGCTAAGCCGCCAAGAGGTCCTCAGGCAATTGATATTCTGCCGAGAAGTATGTTTCAACATATTTATGAGTATCAACATTGTTTAAAACGGTGTATATTGCTGTCTTCTGACAATTGCCAAATTGTTTGTTTTAATAGCCTAAATGTTGTACTCGGCATAAAGTGAACCTAGACTGATAAAGGTGTGTACGTCAAATTTAAAAAAAAATAAGAAGAAGAAATACCTTACGCGCGTGTGTGTGTGTGTGTGCGCGCGCGCGCGCGCCTAGCCAGTGTCTAAGAAGCATCCTGCAGTGAACCTTTACGTATTTGAAGTGGGCCTGGAGGAGAACTTCGCATCTTAGGATCATCGTGTTCAGGGCATCACTGCAATCCGCGGCACTGCACAACACTCAGCACACCACGGCGCATTATGGCACCTCACTCTACTGAACTTCACTGAAATGAAGAACTTGAGCTAGGATTCTGGTACAAGTATGAACTCTGGACACTGTACTGGATGAAATTGTTTTAAAATTTTAAAACATATTAGAGGACTGACGAGTACACAGTGTTTGTATATTTACCTTCTCACTTTCGTAATGAAGGTGAATCAGCAAAACATAAGGGTGCATTATGTAACACCCTGATTTTCACGTCAGTTGTGTACATATTTTATTAATATATTTAATGTTTATTATTTATTATTTCACACTCTAATGTATGTTTTTTTGGAAAGCCATACTATGTCAAGAATTTTTCTTATTTTCTTTCCCGTTATTATTATGTTTTCTTTCTCATACTAGGAAGTTGTAGATAGAATGTATCGTGGCAATTTAAAACTGTTTTAGGGTAAGATTTTAATTAGTTAGAACTTTTCATTAATTTTTGTAACTATGACTTAATTTAAATTATTTTGGTCTCGTGTGATTAATACTGTTTCTTCAGTATTTATAGTCTTCAGCCAGTAGAGCGCCCTTTGAATAAACACTAATCATTGTAGGGTATTAATGTTATCAATTCAGAAAGTAATTACGTTGATAAAAGAATTGAATAAACTGGACTTGAGAATAAACTTGCTATGACGTGGCTTATATTATTCTTGTGTGATCACATTGTTTTCTAGGTGTTTACTTGTATGCTAGTTGTTCTCCTGCCCAGTAAGTCAACAGACCGGGCGCTAATATTTAAAAGGTAAACATACTGTTATTACCTGTCTCTTATGACTATGCGGGTGAACTGTCTAGGTTATTAATGGTTTATTTTGGAAAGTTGAATGTGTGTCCCTATTTCAGGCTATTACAATTGCTGTTATATGTGTGCACGTACAAATAAGATAAACTTAAGGGACTAGAACATACACACACTGGATATTTACATCATTTATGAATGCAGTTATTCACGCCGCACACATATCCTTATTAACCTGCATAAATTATTCTTAATTTAACAGAAGTGATACTCTTGGAGTGGTTAAATTTATATGTGTCTTAACGATTTATGTGACAACATAACCATTTTCAACAGAATTCAACACACACACGCACACACACACACACACACACACACACTCTCTCTCTCTTTATATATATATATATATATATATATATATATATATATATATATATATATATATACATACATACACACACACGGATGTAATGTAAAATATTAAAGTTAAAGTAAAAGCTTGAAAATAATGCTTAACCTAAGCACTGCCAGAGAAATTCTACTTTTACGTCTTCAGCCTCAAGCCTGCTCAAATTATTACAAATGTTCTTTGCAAAATAAAAAGGTACTTATACCAGTCGGTGATGGGAAAATAACTGGTACGCGTGGATCTAAAGGCCATTGGTTTGCGAAATAACCTTCATTTAGCCTGGTGGAATAATTGTTATTATCGTTCCCTTGGGTACTTTGCATAAGCTCTTGCTTAATTTCTGCTGTAGGTGCATTATGGTTAGGCCTCGCATCTTCGTGGTGAATATGCTGCTGTTGCGAGTCACTTCTGTCATTTCTACTTCTTCCTGGGGGAATACGCTTCAGATATTGATGGCTGAGGTGGAGACGGCTGTTCTCGTTGCGATTCACCTCAGCCTTTTTTCTCGGCTTCGGACCTATAACCCTCTGACTCGTCAGGTGACGTCCAGTCACCACGATTACTTCTTGTTCAGGTATTCCGCCTACCAGAATAGGATTTCCTTCCCCTATATGAACTCTGTCCTCTTGACGGACGATCCTGCCCAGGCACCAGGTATGGCGGAGCATAACGCCATTGGTATTGATTTATTCTTGGCCCCTGATTGTGCCGAAAAGGTGGTGAACGGTATGCAGGCTGTGTTTGGTCAGAATACAAAGGTGGCGGTCTGTCTGCCTGATTGGCACGATCGCTATCTCGGTTAAATTGAGATCTCTGAAATGTTTCAATGCGATCAAATGCTAGGACGCCCTCTCTGAGTGTTGCTAGGTCGTGGTCCACCCTTCCAGACCAATGGGCTTCCAGAAATACTCTATGAACTTTGTACCTAATTCTGAATATGTACTAATGGAACTCTTAGCCACCTCCAGACAATAGTAGACTGTTGACTTTACTGAGATATTAAGGCACCAGAGCATGTCATGGTCAGTGAGGCCAAATAGATTTGCTTATTCCTCAAATTTCAGCAAATAGTTTACGGGGATTTCTTCCACTTTAGCCTTGAATTGGGGCAACTGCTCGGTCCATAATTTCGGTAGGATGGTGCATGAGTGTGGTGATTTGAATATTGGCAGGTTAGTATTGCTTACAGCATTTACCATTAAAGATAAGTCCACGGGCGAGGTGTTAGGTTCCTCAGAAAGTAGGTTTGCATTGTTGTGCGGTTCATGGTGTAAGTGCAAATTACTTAACGATTTTAGGATTTGGTTCAATTTTTCTACTCTCACCCCTGAGACTCGAATTTTTCTCACAGCTCTATGGTGTGCTCTTTCCACCTGGCTCAGCTTATCTTCCAAGTGATGATTAAGTGATTCGATATGTCTCTCGACCGACTCATTCGCATAATCAGGGTTTGCATTAGATCCAGGCCTCATTTCTAACGACTCGCTATTCAATCTCTTGAATATTTACTGTATTTCGTTCCACTTCTCCTCTAGCATTTGCTACTTCTTTGTTTATTGTATTTTCTGCGAATCTCATTTACCTTCCGGTTGAAACTTCTAGCGATTACTGTAATCTGTTCTACCAAACCCTCCTGACATCTTTTAATTTCTCCTGCCAGGTCCCGAGTGTGGTCTCCATGTTGTTTGTGGTGTTAGATATCTGTTCTGCTAATTCACTCCTCGTAGTTCCAATTCGTTCAGCTAATTTACACTGCACGGCTTCCTGTTCAAGCCTCATTGATTCTTGTTCACGTCTCATAGATTCAATGTACTCAGCTATAACCTGTTTCAATTCGCGCTGTGATGCTTCCTGGCTGCGCAGTAAGCTATGTAACCGAGCTGGCAATTCGGCTGTAATCGAGTCTTGCATTACTGCTGTTTGGCTGGTATTTGCTAGCGATACTAATTATCCATATTAGTGACAGGAACTTGGGTATATTGCCACTCCATTGTCTGTGTGATCACAGTGTTAATGCCTTCTATTACTACATTTGTAACCTCAGTGATGTTCTCCATTATCGTGATGTATTCGAGCCTCCTATTGGTGTTACTTCCCTTAGGCTATATCGAGTTCTTGTTGGTTTACTCATTTACTCAATTTTCCCATTTAATTACTGCCTGACCTGTTCGATTACATTGACAGTGAATTCAGCGAATTCACTCGCGTCACCACGTCGGGAAAGTCAATTTTTACTATGTAGACTCTCTAGGGTGTGTTGAGCCCCGCATATGGGCGCCAATTTATTTATGTGGTGTTTCAGGGGTCTTGGAGGTGTCTAGGACTACACTGTGAAGTATAGGGTGCGATTGGTATGAGCTAAATGGGTTTCGCAATGAACTGAGTAGTAGTGTGGCATAAGATATCAGTCCCAAACAAATTACCAATAATAGGAGTATACACTTTCATCGAATGTAGGGAACACCGTTTCATTCATTGTTTCCTCAGACACTCAAATACTGGACCACTGCCAGAGCTCAGTATCAAGAACTGAGGATAAATAATCGTGTCTTCTTAGAATACTACATTTAACATTAAGGACAAAATCGATCAACTTGAAGACAGCTAAAAACAAAACATAAACCGTATGCTCTTTTCCCCAATGACTGTTAGGTACAACGGAGATCTAATACTGGGAATGACTCTCTCCAGGTAACTTTCAAATATAAATTATTTATTGCAAATAAGTGTACTCTAATAGATTATGTTTATCAAATATTATGTTAACTTTGTTATTAATTTCAATAATAAAAATATTTAGAAAGTATTACACCTAATATACATGAAGTGGCCGTGATCGAAGTAGTAACGCCCCATGGTATGCGCCTCGTTAGAATATCATATATATATATATATATATATATATATATATATATATATTCTCAAAAATAATTAAATCTCACACCAATTTGATTGGGAACAGGGCTCTTAGTACTCAGGAGTTGTAGGTTATACTGTTAACAAAATTCACTTGGCGTAAGTTCAGGAATATAGTCCCCTAATAAATATAATATATTGCAACCTCAGACGTTAACTCTTCAGAGTAGTGAAATGTATACAATAGGTTTATTACTAATGTTGCAATGTTTAAATTAAAAAGTAGCGAAAAGTTCAAAATTAATTTAAAGGAAAATTTTTAGCAGGGCCTTAAGAAGTGCTCACTCTACCGTGAATAGCTTAACTTCGTGTATTTCAAGGAACTTCATTCTGAAAACAAGTGCGTGAGTTACTTAAATCGTGTGTGTAAGTGTACATGACCCGCAGTGGCTCTAGTTGTGTGCAGAAGTTGGTGTGAAAAGTTTGACTGGTTCCCGGGATATGGCATGAAAGCTTATTTTTTCTCTTTTAGCGCAACTGTACAAAACTGCCCGAAACCAGGCTCTGTATGGGCATATCTACTGCTCCTGACAGATGCTGTGAGCATACAAAGTTTAGTCGAATCTACGTCCAGTTATTTAATAAATGCGACAAACTTATGTATACAATTAACATTGCGCAATTTCGAAAACAATGTTTGACCTATTTTAATTGTGTATGCTTACATGGTCTACTCTAGTAGTGCTTATGTGAAAAACTTGATGGATGCTAGTTGTTTTGTTCCCGAGATATGGCACACTTCAAACATGTAAGTCTACATCGTCTACTGTTCCTCTACTTGTGTGTAAAATTCGGTTGATTAGTCTCCTCCACATGGCATAAAAGATCAACTTTCTCGTGTGATACTGTCTTTATTAATGAAAAACAAAACAGGTTTATATGGGCACATTTTATACAATAAATTAAAATATTCATACTACCGCAATTTAGAAAATAAGTGCCAGACCCACACAAAAATGTATGTTTACATACTGTTGTAGGGTCTATTACTTGATTGCCAAATTTTAACAACCGGTTGACTTTTCCCGAGATGTGATATCAAAATATTTATTTTTCATGTAGCGCTATATTACAAAATGGCGGACAAAAGAAGCTATGTATTGACACACACTACAATCGTAATAAATACTTCCAGCTTAGAAAGTTTTGTCGAGATTGGTCAAATTGTATGATATATATAGTAAATGAACCCTAAAATTTCTATTTGGCCACCATTTTCAAAAATAAGTTCCTTCTCCACTTAAATTTTTCTTATTAACATGACCCTCATTCGTACTATTTATATGGTAAATTTGACATGAATCGATTCTCAAGTTCTCGAACTACACTATCTTCCAAAATGGCTTACCACTAATATTGCCGCTTCTTAAATTTGGTTTAAATTGGTTGTATAGTTCCTTAGATATTCCACAGTGCCCAAAATTTTTAAATTGCCATTTTGAAAATAAGTAGGTCCTATTCTGCGTGATCGAAAACTGTAATAGTCGCATCTACTTGCTAAATACTAAATGTGGGCCGATTTAGGTGACATGAACACTCCCTCGCACCTCGAAAATTGCTCGTCAGATATTCAAAATAATCACGTCGTTGAGCTCGTCGCTTAATAAAATGTTATGCTATTGAGAAAAATATGTATATTCCCATTTTAAAACAAATTGGTATCAATATCTCAGTACTTGATTGCATCTCGGAACAGACATAGATGGTGTCCTTTGAGGCCCGTAGTGCCATTTACGAATTCGAAATAAAAGTTTCGATACCTTCAGCGGTTCAGAAGACACGTGGGGTGAACATCTTGACTGGGCTATTCAGCTAATATGTGCGAGTGTAGGCCATTTACGGTTGCTTGCAACTTTTCTGAAGTCCTGCTGAAGTTCTACTTCCAGGATATTCCTCCGCCTCGTGCAAACAAAGCTTAACTAAGTCCAGACAATGACACCTACTGGCCAACGCTCGACATTCGTGCGCACTCAGTGCAATAATATTTTACGTAATAATTATTTCTTACTAGCCATTACCAACACACGTATTATATTTCTGTCTTTATTCATATCAATTTATAAATGAAATATAACTTATAGATAAAATATAGATTAACGTTAAATCTAGCCATAAACGAGGTAATGTACTGTTAAGGCGTGTATAAAAGGCTTGCGTTGCGTGTTACGTATAGGAAGCAACCACATACGTCATGCATGACGGGCGAGGGGAGGGGGAGGTGAGTGAGGAGTGATTGGGTAAAGGTTCAGTTACCCGCACATGAGAGAGCAGCCGAGGTGTGGGCCAGCCCGCAGCATAGACAACTTCCCGGAAAACACAGCGGGCAAGGAAACCCTCTGACGTACTAGGCGCGGGCCCCGCCTACTGCAGTCAGCCGCGCTATTTATGTGAGTCGGCGCTCTCTCAGCACTCAGTCCAGCAGCAGCAGCAGCAGCAGCAGACATGGTGAGTGTCAGCACTTCTCTCTCTACTTTGCCTCCACTCCAGCCTCTCTCTCTCTCTCTCTCTCTCTCTCTCTCTCTCTCTCTCTCTCTCTCTCTCTCTCTATCTCTCTATACGTGCTACACTTTTCATATTCCAGTCGAGAAACGCTCGTCTCCGGGCGGTTGTTATTCACTGCTACGCACTGGTTTATTTGTTTCTTTTCCTAACCTACTACCCTAATTCTTAGTGCTAGATATACACCCGAAGTAGGGATGGGAGCTTAGTGCGTCTCAGAGCTGAGCCCCTTACACCTACACTTAACCTCTAACTAAGAAGAGAAAGGGAAAAACCGGTATTGGCTCCATATAAACATTTCGACATAAAAGAATATAAATTGCACGCATTAATAGGAAATGCTACAGGAGGCAGATAGGTAGGAACCATGCTCTTTATTAGTGGGTAGAGAAGTACTAAGAGAGACGAAGCGGGATCTTATTATCCATTGTGATGGTTGGCGCTGGCTCAACTAGACAGGTGGAGAGAGATTACTCGGAAGGCCGGGGGGAAAGGTGCTATGGGGCCTTCCCCCTGACATGCTATATTCTGTCCGCGGGTGTTAGACGTACCATTTTCTTGGTATACATACCAGTTTCCAGGGTGTCGTACCATGTACCAAGGCACTTTCGTCTTGGTACGCAAAAATACCAAGATTTTATAATTTGCGATAACTTGTAACAAAAAAAGTATTTCGAGTCCAGTGCCTTACTTCGTAAAAAAAGGCATGTGCGACGGGATGACATTCAAGAGACTGTATGATGCTATCGAGGGTTTAGAGAGAGACCAGAACATCAGTGATCTTGAGTTCATATTCAAATAAGTTAGATTTTATGGAGTGATTATATTTTATTGAAGTTAATTGAAATTTATGCATTGTTTGTTATGCAGTAAACTACAATATTTTTTCTTACGTGCCAGTGTATAGCTAAACAAAAAATATGTGTATAAGATTTTCCCTATTACCAACATACAGTTAAAAAATTTTTTTAAATTAAATGCAGAAAGAAAGGGATTTTTTTAAAATATAAATAAGTTGTGTTTCAGTAGGCCTTGTTCAGATTTTTCTGCATGCCTTTAACTGTTTGTTCATTTTGTTTTTTAAAAAATTACCTTTTGAAATAATTTATTAACCACAATACATAAAATAATGGCTTGGTTATTTTAGTCGTGTGAATTTGCATGGTGTACCAGTTTTCCGTCTAAAGTACCAGTTTTCAGTGAGGTCAGTACCGCATCTCTTAGACCCGGTGGACACTTGGGCACCGCAGTGTCACCGCAGAAACACGTTCACACGCCACGGACAAACACCGCACAGTCTGAACGAGCCCGGCAAAGGAGATGGGTGTATATAGACGAAAACGCATAATATTTGCGTAGCTAGTGTGCAAATGTTTTTTTAGTGAGACATAGACGACATTGGGTGCATCCTTTCACTAATGCACAACTATTAAAAGACAGGCAGTTTTGCAACAAGTTTTTCATACCTACAGGAAAACGCTGGAAAATCTTCCGCATGAGTGTCAAGTCATTTCATGAGCTATCAGGAAAAGTGACGAGATCAAACCAAAGAATACAATCTTCCTTTCACAGAAAGCTTCAAAGTACAGCACTCAATATTCCCAGCAGTAAACTTCTTCCAGGAACTGAAGGTCCGAACATGTCTTGCGTGTTTGTTGGCTATGAGACATTTTCGCTTTCAAGTAATGTAATGAGACCTTACAGTGATAAAGTTTTGTCTGACAACAAAAGGAATACATAACTACCGATTATCACGAGCTCGAAGGTATGTGGAGAGTACGTTTGGCATTCTCTCAAACAAATGGCAAGTTTTTCACAAGGCCGTAGACGTGGATTTGGATTTCGCTAATACGATTATTCAAACGTCTTGCATTCTACACAATTTTGTACGACTTATAGGATATAACTTCTAAGATACATTGAATGTGCGAGGATTGACTGATGTCGCATATAATAACGTTGGCTCCTCCTCTGGGGGACCAATTCAATACAGCCAAATAAATAATTTTGCTGATCATTTTGATTTTGATGTTGGTAGTACACCCTGGCAGCAACATTATATGTCAATTGCCCGTTTGCAGAGTTAGTAGCTTATATTTTATTTATATAAACAAATATCTTGTCACAGTTACGTTACAGTACATTACATTTATTAGCCTTTAATCGCTTTGTAATTATACAAAGAGAAATAAAATGAGTGTTATATGTTTATACTATTTTAGGAGCAAACCTATTATTTTGGTTGTTTAAGAGTAGTCGATTTTCTGTATGAAAATTAATATTTATTGTAAACAATATTTAGTTATAGTTACGTATAACATTGTGTACTTAGGCTGTGTTCCAAATAGCTAGCACTCACACTCGCACTTGCAATTACTCTCCCTTCTTTGCAATAATCGTCACTCGCACTTTTCAAAATAATCAATACGGTCTGCAATTCAGTTATTCTACAAATACAAAATAATATATACTTAAAAAAACAATTTATTCATTAATATTTACATTAAAATTAACAATGCATTGATTAGTATGGATGATGATGGGTATGATAGTAATGTATTCAAAGAGTCAGGTATGAACTTTATCAAAAATCAACAGTTTGAGCTTGGAATTCTAGCACTGTTTATTCTAATATTATGAACTAATAATTTCAGAATTTATGCATATATTAAATATTAACTGAAAATACTTTGCAGAGAAAGAATACTTGTTCCTGTGCCATTGCACCCTTTTCAGTAATGTAGTATTGCTTTATAAATTTGTAAATTGTAATGGATAACCCGAAGTAGGCCTATAATATATTGGTTTATGAAAGTCACACCAAGGAGAATGAGGTTAATGCAGTTTATTAATTTTTCCTGATGTTAGAAAACAAACAAAATAATGGCGGTTGTAGCGAGCACGGATAGAGCATGGATAGAGCATGCACGAGCACACACTCGTAAACAAACACTCGCTCTTGTACTCGCACTCGCTCTCGACGAACGTTTGGAAGAGCACTCTCTGGCGTCATTGCCAAGTGAGAGTGCAAGCCAGTGCGCATTTCTTGCTATTTGGAACACGGCCTTAGAACTGTCTACTTTGAGACCGTGTTTCAAGTGGTACTTTCGTAAGTAGTCATTTAGTATGCTTCAACTGGAACAATGTAATTAATTTGCCCATCACATATAGCAACACTTTGGAAGCAGATAATTGCAAACTATATTGAAGATATTACAATGTTTATATACTTATTTTAGGCAAACAATCACACAGATCTCGTGGATTCACTATGACATTGTAAACATTAATATATCCGAGATACTAATTTAAAGGAATGTAATAGTTATTATAATTGTATACAAAATTCTACCAAATTGCAGTTTTAATCACTTACGTGCCCACAAACTAGCTTATATTTGCAAATTACTTGTTCTCGTGTAAACTATTTGTATTTAGCGTTTAGTTATCACTGCTTAATTGGACGTGCTGAATATTGACCTACATTTTATTGCATTCAAGTTGGTCACGTGGCCATTTACTTAACTATGTGAAACTGCAAATTATAACCCGGCCTTCGTGTTGCAGAAAGACAAATGCCTCATAATTTGCGTATTTTATGTCTACTACAATGTTAAAGGCTGTTCACGATAAAGTGAGCACTTATGAAATTAACATTTTAGAAAAGTCACTGCCCCTGCATGCATATATTTCAACGGGCGCATTGAGTGGCATGCGCGCAATAAAGTTGGTAACGATGGAGGGAAAGTAGTTCCATTTCTTAACGTCGGATAAAATCTATTAGGTAACCATGTGTGTTAACTTAAATTATTTCTTTGCCTTTCTGTTTTTCTTAACGCATGGAAGTGTAAAAATTATCAGATTTGTAAAATATATACTTTCCTAATAATTTCACAATTTTATTTTACCGATCTGTGAATAAAGTGATGAAGCCCATGGCAATGTTAATTTTACATAAGGTGTACGAATATGCAACGTGCATACAAGTAGATCTTAAGCAGGGCTTTCAAATGTGAGCATTTTACCGTGAACAGCCTATACATGTGGATATCAATATATACGTTGTTCAATATGTTTTCTCTCATTATCATAGAAATATATTTTCATTCGGGTAAATAAACTGTACTGTTTTGTGCATTGTTGTTCAATGTGTTGTTTACACCTATATTGTTGCCATTAACTTTGCGTATTCAATTTTTGCGTCACGCTATAATATATTCATACATTAAATTCTTGTTGATGCCATTCATATTATGCATGTATTAAATTTACTGAACTTTGGGTTTTTGTCATTGTCCTCGTTTTCATCGAAGCCATCACTAAATTGTCGGCAGATTTCAATCCACGCACTTTGTTTTTTAGTGCGGTGGTGGAATTCTTCTGCAGCAACACTTTGTTTTTTAGTGCGGTGGTGGAATTCTTCTGCAGCAACATTCCACATTTCATGTTTTTTTTTTTTTTTTTTTCGCCTCTGCGATAGCCAGTTCTACGTCCAACACGTCTTCGCATTCAGTGACCGCCATGTCGCTGTTGCCCCAGAGTACTGCACGTGTGCACTGGCTGATCGACTCCAATTTTCTAGCAGATGCAGGTGGCCTCTTGGAAATTGTGATTATTACAATTTATACTATAACGCTGAACGTGACAGGCAAACGTACTTTCCTTGCCGCTTCAGCGGCTGTATCTGAATGGCGCTCCCTTGTTCACTTCCCCTCGCGACCTTCGCGAGATATAACCTCTTAGAGAAGAAGTGTGCTTCTCAGAATACCGACGCCCTTCTTCGTTTGTATTTCGATTACTGACCAATCAACGTGCGAGTTTCTATTGTTTGTATTTCGATTACTGACCGATCAACGTTCGAGTTTCTATTGTTTGTATTTCGATTACTGACCGATCAACGTTCGAGTTTCTATTGTTTAACCGGAAGTAAGACGGCAGTTCCGCGTGTTTGTTTACGTTTTCATTTGCAAGCAAACAGTTTCATCCACCGACCCTTCCACAAATATAAATATGAGATACAATCTGTTAAACAGCCAGAAAACATCAAACCGTTTATAATATAAGTTACAAGTAATTACTAGTTTCAGTTTTTCCGAAGACCGTTCGTCATCCAAAGATAAAATAGAATACACAACAACGAACAGCAGAGCATCTGAAGGCGATCTAGGGCATGAGAAACGTGTCCTCCGCTGAAGGGAATATCCAAGGGCGCACTTGTGCCCTAGCCGTGAATTCGGACCGCGACTATTTTACTTCGCGCCCTAGATGCACTTCCCTAGGGCACGAAGCCGCAGTTGAGAGCCCTTGGCACGTGACATTCAGACACGGCCAGTGCTTGTTTTTAATAACGCAATTGTGTGTCGCAATAAACGAGTAAAGTGGTCGGCGGTCAGGTGCAAGGACGAACACCGGAACACTTGCGAGCAAATCGCTTACAGTAGTACCAACCCTGAGCCACGTAAGCCGAACACGCGCACACGCATTTCACTACTGCTCGCGCATTGTAAAGTATGACAGAAACAATCAAATCAAAACGCGAGGTTTTAGATGCCAGCAGTATCTGTACACGCGTTTCGTAGTAGAAACAAGTGAATTACGTTGGCGATGTTCACGGCCATATTGCATAAAAGGAACATTCGTGAGGAAGCGTGTAAGATAACGAAGTATCGGGAACGTAATGTAATATTTTGTTGCAGTTCCGTGAAGTGCGGTGCCTTGTTTCAGCAAGATGAGGACATCATGGCAGATGTGCAGGCGTGAATAATCTGGCATGAACACGCCAGGTTGTGTGGGAGGTAGCGTGGTAGAAGATCACAGTTGCTTCGTGATCACTCGCACAATCGCAGTACCACTTGTACAAATGCAAGTATAGGCTATTCGCGGTTAAGTGAGCACTTTGGAAAACCCTCTCATTTGGGATATTAGTCAATAAATATATTAAATTTTCGCCTTGGACGTTAACTTCCCAGTGCTGTGGAATATACACTCTGTGTTTATTACTTACATGGCCATATTTATTTTAAAAAAGTAGTTAAAGGATAAAAAAAAATGGCTAAAGGAAAAAGTAATTAGGACGCCTAAAGTGCTCACTTTACGGTGAACAGCCTATCGGAGCTGGAAGTGGAAGGAAGTGTGGCCTGTCTCTCCACTTGTAGCAGCGTGGCGTGGTAGTGTTATGCCTTTGACCAAGGGCGAGTCACCCGCCCTCGCTCGCAGACCGGCTGACCTCGTCTCTCCCTCTCCTTGGAGTGACCTTGCTGTCCCCCCCCCCCCCCCGGGCCATCTATGTGCCCTGCCCCTGCCACCGCCAGCGTGGCGCGTCACGGAGGCATCCACAGAGGTCTTTTTTTTCTAAACTACCTTATTCTAAGTGTTATATGAAGTTAAGGCCCGAAGGTAGGACGGGATTTTATCGCGTCTCAGGTCTAACTCCTTACGTCCACAAGGAAGGAATGTCATGCAAGGAGACATGCATCGCGGCAAAGAGGGATTGGGCAGCGATGACCTGCACTTTGGGGCCATGACTACCCTCCCTAAGTGTACTTAGAGCTAGTCTTAACTATGAAGAGCAAGGGAAAAACTGTCAAGAGAGACGTAAAAAACTGTTGCGACAGAGAAGTAAAAATTCAAGAATTATTGCATGCATCCAATTTAATTTAATTTAATAGAATGCTACAGGAGACAGAGTATATGGAAAACGTGCTCTTAGTTAACAGGGTTGGAAAGACTAGTAGAGAGGGGGCGGGAGCTTTGTTTATTTTTAACTTGATGCCGGCAGTAACCAGAGAGGTGTTTGGGCGCCTCTCTGGTGGGAGAAGTGACGCTATTGGGCCTATTCCCCCCCCCCCACCCCACCCCGATCACTTCTGTGAACCTGAAAACTAAAGGCAAGAAAGTGAGTTGCCAGTAAGTGTCAAGAGGGCTGGCTCTTACTGGTTTTTGCTAGAACATTAAAAAAAACGGCAAGGACCTGTGGATGGAAAGACAAATTTTGCTAGTCTAATTGACCTATAATACTATCCTAAATATAACATATAGTAGCATATGTCCTCGGTGACATATGTATCTAAAGTAATGCTGTGCTACCTCACAGTGGCCAGTCTCTGTAGCCGTAGGCTGTGACAAAGCATATCTACTGCCATATGCTGTAAGTGCACTGAGCTTCGCTAAGTTGGTTGGGGGGGGGGGGGAGAAAATGCTTATAATTACGGGGAAGTCTCTCACCAATTGAAGCATCGAACCACACAACGCTACAAACCTCTACCTCTCGGCAGAGGCGGCCTTGGAATCAGCTGCAGTGCAGGGCCAAGCATACTAGCAACTGGCTGGGATGATAGGTTAAGTCTATTTTAACCTAAAATATCCTAATTTTTTTTTAATTTATAAAGTGAAATATCATTAATTAAGCTAGGCTGAGCTGTCCCTTCAGGGCTACTCAGGTTAAACTACTGTTAATATATAAAAGGCTGCATAGGGTCTATATTGATTGGCAAGGCAGGCAGTGTGCTACATGCAGGGCTAAGGGGACCTGTGGACTAGAAGCGACTTGGGTCGCTTATAGCTTTGGGTCTTATCAATATCATAGTCCCCTATGACAATGATGAGAAGATTGGCATGTTCGTTAGATTTATAAAAGTTTTGGGCCTGCTTGAGAATTACAGCTTGCAGCAGTTCTTGTTTTGAGTTCTGCGTGCAAGTTTTTGATGAAAATGTAACGTGGTGCATAAGCAGCCAATCTGAGGAATTTATTCTGCATCACTTACAGAGGTCATGGTGGGTTTACGATTAAAGACTGGAGAACTAAGAATTGTACTTAATGACTCGATAAGTACACGGAAAATAAACAATAAGATTTGCAGTTTATGATTGAATTAGCAACTGTTAAGTTTAGCCAATCAGAATTCGTAGAAGACGAAAGCAACCAACATAACCTGGAAATATGGACAAGAGTGGAGATCATTTACATATCTTTAACTCTTTGTGGTTACTGCTTGCGTAAACGTTTTGAAAAACTCTTCATATCTTACAGAAGGGAAAGCCGATGCCAACATTGGGAATTTGCATCAACTGAAAAGGTTTATTAAAGCGAATTCAATAACCTATTCCAATAAATAAAACATGGTCATGAACTGTTCATTTAATTATGAGGAAACTGTCTTGCGATTAAAATCATTATTTGCATACGATTCCACAATACTATATAACCTTAATCCAAGATGTAAATGCAGTTTCCCACCAACAAAAAATGTCGCTGGTCTCTGATTAGCTACTTTGTCTTGACATGTACTTAAGATACAAAATAATATATCGATATAATAAGTCACGCCAAGATCGCACACGCCCCGTCAAGACTCGCACACGACAGTCATAAACTACTACCCTTGAACACATGGATTCGTATCTTTAGAGCAAGGCGCGCTTATTCTGTTAAGTCAATCGTAAACCCACCTTAAAGGCTGTCATACGTGGCAAAGTTAACAAAATAATCTAACTGGTTAAAGTTAGAGTAAGAAAAACTTAACTGATTAAAATTAGAAGTTAAAATACATGCAAATTAACTCATTAAACCTCAACTTAAAACAAAATTAACTGAAAAGTTAAAAGTTAAAGAACAACATAAATGCAGTGGTTATAATAAAGTCTCAAAAAAGCTTTTCATCGATGTTTACTCAAAACATCAAAAAGACATTATTTTCAGTCCCAGAAATAAATCATCATAACTTGGTTGCTGGATGCCGAATCAGATAGGCCTACTTATCAAAATTACGAATTAGCAATCTTCTACGAAACCTTGTGAAATAAACTCTTCTAGTACAACTTAGCAGGAAACCAGGCCAGCGCAGTGACTGTAAAACCAATCTAAATGTGCAGCAAGCCACACGGGGACCATCAACTGTACAATTGTGGTTTTTTTTTAGTAGTATGTAGATTGTGTTGACGGTGATGGTGGCATTTTGCCTACCTCACAAACGAGTTGCGAGTGACTAACGATGATCTTCGATTTAGTGCGTAACGTCAGTGTATCGATCAGTGGCGTTTATTCCATAGACGCAAAGTAACCAATGCTAACCCCCATATATATATATATAATATATATATATATATATATATATATAATATATTATATATATATATATATATATATATATATATATATATGAAATGTTTTTACCCTTTATGGTTTTCGTCTCAACTTTAAACACATTTAATTCTGAGTTTCCCGTTTCTGATTCGAGAAACGGAGTTTTCGTAACTAAACTATTGTACTGTAAACGCATAGTGCTACTATCTAGTTATAATTTCCACAAACAGGAGCGTGGATGGAAGTGATCAGGAAAACGGGAGTTTTCTTATAATTTGCAATATCTCTCAAATAATGTACATTTGAATTATTATTACATTAATTTCGTTTCACTTTTTATAACTGACTTTAGGTACTTATAAAATGGTAAATAAACACATGTCGAGGGTAAGCAAAGTGTGAAGTTGCGTTTTGTCAGTAGAAATTGCTTATCCTGTAAAAAAAACTCACTACACGCCACTGGTATCAATCTGTACATCGTGGTGTAAAACTCGTCAGCCATCAAATACTTCGCGAATTTTTAAGAAGTCTGTCGATATATTAATGGCATTTGCATATATTTCGTTATCATCGGCCTCCAGGCGATTATAAAGCTAACTTAACGTTAGTTTTAAACGTTAACCAGATATTTTAACAATTAAAAGTTAAACATTATTAGTTTTAAAATTAAGTAATAAGTCAAACACTTTTTAGCGCTTTATTTTAATCATTAATTCCCAGTATGAAGGCCGTTTATGGTAAGGTGAGCACTTTTGAAATGACAGTAGTGGTGTACAATTTAATGGGCACACTGACTTGCCATGCGCTCGGTAAAGTTGGTAACGACTGTGGGAGGCCATGTCCTTCGGTTGAATTAAAAGTATTAGGTAAACAATTGTGGATACTGAAATTATTTATTTTGCTTACTGTTCCTTTTTACAATATAAGTGTTAAAATTAGCAAATTAGTGAAATATTTACTTTGCTAATAATCTTAAGATTTCACTTGGCTGATGCATAAGTAGAGTGGCCAAGCGCAGGGAAATATTAATTGTACGTATGGTGGAAGAATACATAAAGTATGTACAAGTGGATGTTAAGCAGGGATTTCAAAAGTGCCCACTTTACCATGGACAACCTTTAGTGAGGTACAGGGGATATAACACCCAGTCCTCGAAATTCATATTATACTGCCCTATCAATGTTTTAAAACTGGACTGAAATAACAATTGCTTCAAACACATAGCTCAGATGGTGCATCAGCGATGGTCCAAGTCTAACCTCTGGTTTGATACCGAAATTTGCGATTGTATGTTAGTACTCAACTTTTATTGTCTTTATAATCAACATCTCCACAAACCACGAACGATAGTGCTGAAATCACTTTCCGAAACATTTTGAAGGTAAATCTTAAACAATTATATTAGCCCAACAGAAACTTTTGGAAAGTATTAACTGAAGAAGGGTATCTCTATTATCTACATAACATGAGTAATTTGCATTTTAAATAACATCTGAAAATTTGCATCAATGCATTTACAACTACACGTGTTAAAAAAAATTGATATTGGTTTATTTTTCAGAATTCATTCATCGTGTGTGTGGTTGTGCTGGGTGCCACCATGAGCTACGCACAGATGAGATCCCCATATGCACCTAACCCTGTGGGGGTTGTGAAGGTCTTGCCACGCTTCCAGAACGAGGAAGAAAACTTTCCCAACCGCTTAGGGGAGGAAGAAACTGTCCGCCCACCCCCGTCCACGCCGTCATCACTGGCTGGAGCCAATGTCGACCCAGAGCTTGCTTCCAGGGTGGCCAAGTGGCCAAAGGAGCAACAGCCCTTCTGGTTCCAGAATGCACAGGCCATCCGCAACCACCAGCAGAAGAGTGTGAATGCACTGCCTCCACCACCGCCCCGCACGCCATTCGCTGCGAACCTCAGGAACTGAATCAATCTCGGTTGTAGCGTCTTGACTGTGGCCTACCTGCACTTACAGCAGTATGCTTCCAACAACTGAGAGCTGTTCTGCAGTGCTTGTGGGAGAGGCAGGTGAAGCAGCCTCTTTGAACTCCATTAACAAGATGACAAAGCCTGGGTACATTCTGTTTTTGCCTTTAGTACTTGGTGATCTCGTGTGTGTAAGATTTTCATAGCAGACTTTAAATTTTTTTGATGAAAACTGATTTATCACTCAACATTGTTTTACATCATGACAGAATGTGTACATTGAGAATGAGGTCTGCAAGACACTGTAGTCATGTGGATGCAGTAAGAGGTGTTTCAGGGACAAGTTTTATGATCAACATTGTCTACACACCTTCAACAGAAGATGTATCTGTAGTGAATAACCCAATAGTGCTTTCCTAAAAGTCCAAGTATATTTGTACCATTTTGGACTTCACATCTATGCCAAAGTATAGTATCATTTTATACAATTTTGTTATAAAAATTATTTTTCAAATAAATATTTTAAAGCAAGTACATATTTTTTGCATTTAACTAAGACTATACAAATGATTACCGCAGGCACACTTAAAAATTCCTTGAAAGTACTGTATTGGTTGTTCAACTTATACTTGCTGGTGGGCCTAATGTCTGACAATAGCTTCACACCACAGTCTCAAACAAAATGTGAGGAGAATATATATATATATATATATATATATATATATATATATATATATGTGTGTGTGTGTGTATGTATATATATATATATATATACACACACACACACACACAGAGAGAGAGAGAGAGAGAGAGAACACTTTACATGGACAATGCTCATAATTGTCGTATCTCGACACACTTGATTTCGTCTATCCACCTACTATTAATAGAACCGTTTCCAACCTGATGTCTGCCTGCACATCATTCAACTGCTATTTTTAGTAGCCTTCATCCGGCATCCTTCTTAGCCACCTGACATCTTCCCAGTTATGCCTTGTACTGCAGTACTCCCACAGTCTTCCTGTGGTTCCTGATGAACTACTCATGTCCTCTTACTATCTCCTTCACTGTCCCTGCTCGCGCAGCAGAAAACTGCACTTTAATTACGTTCAACTTTTAGCCAAAATAGTTTGTTCGACAAAAACGAGTAGAGCACTCTTCTTGCATTCAATATTATTTTATTTAGTAGGTATATTTCTAAACATCAAGTTACATTAATTTGCAACACTTATATTAAATAAGAGGAACCCTTAATGGACATTACAATCCCCCCCCCCTAACAACACATGCCAATCACTTGATAACACTGACGTCTTGCCAAGATGTAGTCTACAACCTCTGTATGTGTGTTTGTCCCACCAATTCCTGTTCATACAATGCCCAACCTTGTCACCGTAGACTGTGATTGCCCACCATATGCAACAAGCAGGCCAGAAATGTACAAAGTAGCCAGTAATATTGTGGTTCCATTCTGAATCCTTTCCTCAGTATACTCCAAAGAAATTATTCAAAAAGTATTCCCTTCATGAAGTCATGTCTGTTAACATTACTGGATGAATTACTGTTTTGGGCAATAGCCACTGGTGATTTTGCTGCTTAAAAACTGAGTTATCAACAGATATAACACAGAGTAATTTGCACAAGAAATTATCACAAGAAAAAATGGGAAAACGTAATAAGTAATCAAACAAAAATGATGCAACAAACTACCCCTCCACCCCTTTTTCACCAGGTACATTAGCGAAAAAGCCAACCACTACCTACTTCAAGGCATGTGCTTAATACACAACATGTCTCAGAAACATGTGACGAAACTGGACCAGAGGAGTGCTGTTTTAAAAAGAATACATTTTAAATATAACACGTATGGTCCATCTCTAATCAGGGTGCCAAAAAAACTCTAAAAACTGTGTCCGAAAGGCATATTATGTTGGATATTAAGAAAAGCTAATGTATTAGAGGAACGAAATTTAGTATACACATTAGTTAAACCAAGATCTTGGATCCAATGAATGTATGGTACATTGTACTCACCTACATCATGTTAAAAAAAAAAAAAAACAATAGTTTTCACCCTGTTATTGCATACAACTTTGTTAACTTGAGGTAAAATTAATGTGTGATGCCTTCATATTAAGAATTACACCATAGTTAGCCAAAAATGCCATCTTGGTGGAACTTTAGTACCCACTGTTTTCGTGTAAAATGTACACAAAGGTTTCTATTGTAGCAGTACTATATGGCCTGGTGGGTAGGCAACATTTCAACATCTGAAGGTTAACTCATACTGGCTGTAATATGGCATTGCACACTGAAAAATTATCATCAAGAATAGACAGGCAGTAAATAAATTACAATTAGTAAATGTGCTACACCGATGTTTAGTTGTGTTCGGGGACATATTATGAAGCAAGGGGGTAGTGTAACGGAGCAGGAGCAGCTGGAGGAAACTCAAACTCCATGGTAGTAACCACAGTTCTCACCAACTGTCATACCAATCACTTACTCAACATAAATGATTATTCTCAAGATATTCAGCAGAGTTATTAAACAAACAAAGGTGTTGCCAATCCCATTGATGCCACTTGCAGTGTTATCACCCAAAATTGTAAGAAAATACCAAACACCAAATTTCAATCTCTTTTCTTTATATGACTAATGTTTCTCTTTTTTGTAAATAACGCCCATATATATATATATATATATATATATATATATATATATATATATATATATATATATATATATATATATATATAAACACTCAAAAATACAAAATTTCCAAATGGACAAATGTGCAATCGCAGGCAGTGCAGCCAAAAATTAAAGAGGTGTAAGATACAAGTAGAAAATAACTTGTTGTTCACACATGTCTTAAGTAAAACAAATTTGCAACAAATCAAAAGTAAAATTTGTATAAAGTGTGCACATAATTTTAGTAATCACAAGCCAAGTCAATTGTTTTCTCTTTCTTAATAAGTTCCAGAAGGAACAACAAACAGCAAACAACATACAATCAATAAACACACCAAAATTAAGGGTTACAAAATTTCACATAATTTTGAAAACTTGCAAATTACAACTCCCGTGTAATAAACATGTGCAAAATATTAATATCAGCTCCAGTGCAGGGTCATGTACGCATGTGTGATGAACTGTAACCTATAGGCCTATAGTTTGAGCATTATGTGTATGTTTGCAAAGCATTTGAGGGCTATGTGTACAAAGTCAGCAACAAAACAACCAAGAGTAAGTAATTTGTACATTTTCAATGGTTAATAAGCAAGTGGTATTAACAGTTCCAAGATCACAGCAATAAGCATAGAGAAAGTTATGCAAGAAACAGCATTTAAAAAGTCAGTGCAATATAAAGAAAGTCACTCCCCCCCCCCCCCTTCCCATGCATAGCGCCTTAACGATATTACTTATAATTTTTGCAGATGCATATGGCCATACCATGCAGTAAACAGCCAGTAGTGTTCAGCAGAAAAGCAAAGAAATATAATTAAATTAGTAAGTAATTTTTTTTGTTTCCTCAATATTATTTTTTATTTTTGCACATGCATATGGCAACGCCATGCAGTAAACGGCCAGAAGTCTTTAGCAAGAAAGTAAAGAAATTTAATTCAATTAGCATCACATTTTTTTCTATTTCCGAATTGTTCATTCATTTTGCTCTTCAAGTGGGCATGCCATGCACTAAACAAGGTGTGTTCAGCAAGAAGGCAAATCAGTTTAATTAAATTGGCAATTTTTGGACATTAAATCTTTTATTCAATTTTTGTAAATCTTTATCACTCTTGGCCGACAAGCGCCATTTTCGTGCTATGGAGAAGAGAAGCGACCAGCGCCGCCAGAATAGGACAGGATAGCATCGCGACAACAAGATCCATGCCATACAAACGACCTTGGGCAGAGGGGATGCATCACCGAACAAACATGCACGGGACAGGTGCCTCCCCCCCCCAAACATGTGGGAGCCTTTCAAAATGTGCACGTGGGAAACAAGGTCAGCGCCCACAATCGCACATCCACTGTCACGATGACAGATTCACAGCAACACGTCGCTGGGCCTATACACAGAACACGGTCCACGATCTGGAGCAGAAGTGGCAGAGAAATTACAACATTATGCCCAAAGTGTGTACGCCCCTTAGAGCATACTAATTCAATCAGGGACTCAGAATGTCCGTGTCGCGAACCGGAAAACGCAGAGCGGCTAAAACAGAACATGGAACAGAATAACTGCACCCGAATGGAAAATGCATGGAGGTGTACCTCTGATGGCTCTCGCGTGAAATTGTGCACCCGGTGCAACAGACAGCATGCGGTCCGGGGAAGTATCAAACCCTGTGTAAGAATACACCTGCAGTGCGTATGCATGGATAGCCAACAAAACGATTCAGCACCCATAACAATTCAAAATTTTCGCCATAGACGATGCGGAAAACATTACGTGCAGATGCATTGGCAAAGGCGAGATTGAATACGCAAGGTGTCAATGAAATTTCCTCGCGGAATGTGTCGACAAGAACGAGCATACAACAGCAGACAGGCATGGACGAATTTTATACGAATCATGTACTCAGACAATATTGCAAGTAATGCACAAAAAATAATAGATGTGTGACAGGAAGTGAGTTAACTCCACACCGATGTCATCAAGATGTATGCATAGCAGGACAAGCAGAGACAACAGCATGTGAGCAATGCGGAAAGCTGGTGCATTGGCAATGCACCACTGACTTGGAAATTGTAAACACCATCACAAAATGTTTTCGGTGTGAGCTATGTACAGCAATGCCGCAGGTGCCAATTCTGCAACCACTACCTAGCATTAGCGAAATCATCAGTGAACAACCTAACCCGATCGCTCACTTCATGGAAGTGGGAGTAGTGGGAGCACAACGGGAAAACACTGCCGAAACAAAATTCCAACAGACAGTATGGGACTGCAAGCATCAACAACTGCCATACTAGGAGCAATGCACATTCGCCACATGCGACTAATACAACAAACAAATTTCAAACATTACCAACCTTTTCAGGCCAGAACAATGAGGACCCCCAAGCCTTTATACAGGATTGTACTGGGCGAATGGGGCGTTATGCGGTATGCCAGCAGCAATAGGCACAGTGCGTGGGAGAGGAGTTGATGGGTGAGGCATGCACTTGGTGGCGATCTACCAAGCATTACGATATGGTATGGTAGGAAATACTGCCCGAATTTGAATGTCGATTTACAAATACCTTTTCATCATTGCAAGCACAGAGTAGGGCTGTGTTAGATGCACAGGGAGCCTACGAAAGTCTCACAGCATTCGCAACAAGAAAAATTAATTTGGTTCGCAACTTTCATCCGGAGATGAGTGACACTGAGGTATTAGAGGTAGTAGCCTAAACTGTACGACCTGAATGCAAGCTAGCGATGGCACCCTTGATCCATAGGAGTGTATAAGTATTTACTCATTCCACTGCCTTACTGCACCAGGCTCATAGGGAATTTCAGGCGAAATGACGGGAGCGGGAAGGAGTTTTTGGCTATAGGGGACCCGACCACACACAAGGTGGCAGGGGTATACAACAGCCAACACCCAGCTATGGAAATGGCGCAGGAAACAGACCCTCACAACACAAAGATACAGGATGTGGCAGAGACAATGGACCTGCACCCGCAGGGCGAAGTAGTGCAAGGGAAAGCCCTCAAAGGGAAAGTGGGTGGAAACAAGGTTCTCCTTCAGCATGCAGGTATTTCCCAGGTGGGCAACAGTAAAAATGGCACAATGAGTGTCCTACCCTCAAAATCATGATTGAGGGAATCATCAAGGCCAAAAGCCAGCAGTCTGGAAACTTAACAAACGGGGTGGAAAAATCGGACGTTAGCTGCCCCACGAAAAAAAGAACAACAAGCAACACAGACAACTCCTACGGGCGGGCAGGAAGCAAGGACACCCCAGCAAATCATTCTACAGCAAATCGAAAGAATCATGCATCGGATGATAATGACACCCATTCTCTTGAACAACCACAGATGTTTAGCATTAGTCGATACGGCCGCCTCACATAACTTCGTGAGAGGCGAGTTTGTGGATGGATAAAAATTAACACCCACCCAACAGGTGGTACATCCCGCCACACAACACCACACAGTAGCAGACAACAGAGAAGAAGAAGTCAGATGCAACACCATCGAGGCATAAATGTGCATTGATGAAGTGCAAGACATCATCATACAAAGTACACAGCTAGAATGTGAATTCACACAGGGGAAGAAGGGAAAAGTGATGCAAGGTGGCAATGAGTTGTGGCAAATACAGGGAGGGCATCTCGAGAGTCGTCCACGACACCCAGAAGAGCAGTGCTGACCCTACATACCAAGACAAGTACGCAGCCAGGCACTATTATTTGCAAATTATAGTGAATTTGCATGGCATCCAGAAGGAGCACAAACAGCCAGGAACCTGGCACAGTTCTTTCATTGGCCAGGGGCGATGCGAGACGTCAGAAAGCACATGCTTTCTGACGTGTGGCTTGTAACCCGTATAAGAGTAGGAGAGCAGATGGAATCGCATAGCATCTCCCAAGGGTCTCTAAGCAATTGTTTGAAACTGTCTCCCTGGATTTGATTGGCCCATACCCCCGCACTCCTACTGACAAACAATTAATTCTGGAGGTAGGTGACACCTATTCCAGGTGCACAGAAGCATATCCATTTTCCAGTACATGCGTCCGCACAGTTACACGGACACTCGAGATGGAATTCTACACTCACTGGGGATATCAGAAGCATATCCTTATGGATAACAAATCACAGTTCAAGGGCCGCCTGTGACGAATCCTGTGAACCTGGTGGAAAGTAGACCACCATACGACAGCCATATACCATTATTATTAAAAATTATTAAAAATTTAATTTAAAATATTGAAATTTGTTTCTAAAAAACCTTACGTTACCGAAGGTCCCCCAGAACAACCATTACTCAAATTCGTTCCAATCCTAGCAGATGACTGACTCCCTCACCATTACTCATTCTGCCATCTTAATTTTTTCGTTCATCATTTGTTTATATATTACTGGAGGCTACCATCTCGGTAGGCAACCACCATCTTAGTAGACATCACCCATCCACCATATTAGATATAGACAACCTCGACCTTGATCTCATGACCTTGAATGACATTGAAAATTAAAAAACCCGAGAAAAATACAACTACCTTGACATTGAACGTCCTTGAAACTGCACAACACCCCCCCTCCCAAACCACTAAAAAAACTAACAAAAAGTAGAGAAAATTCTAAAAAATTTGTTCTTAAGTATTTGTCATTAAACATTATTTAAGCAATTATTAAAATTTATTTAGAAACTCATAATTTTTTTTACTTACATTTCCGAAGGTACCCTCAGCACCACCAATTACTCAACTGTTCGACTCCAACATATGGCCTACTCCCTCACCCTCAACAATACTCATTCCACCATGATTCATTCATTTGTCGTTTGTTGACATGTTACTGGAGGCAACAATTGTTGTTTATATGTTACGGGAGGCCGCCATATTTGTTTTCCTTTCGTCATTTGAATATATAATAACGGATAAGACCTTCTTGGTAGGCGAACGCCATCTTGATGGTGATAATTGCAAGTTTCGATCCTGTTTTTTTTTTTTTTAATTATTTTTACGAATAAATGGTATAGCTAAATGCATGATGCATGAATTTTCGACTACATGCTTAATTTATTAAACATTTTAAATACATATTGTTGTTAAAAAAAACTCACGACACATTAAAATAAAGAAAAACAAATCAATTTATAATAATATTTTTTTTATTATTTTGTAAAATACATTTTACAGAATAAAGCAGTTCATTACATCGTCCGATATAACCCCGATCCTTAAGTTCTGGTATGATCGAAACCACCTCTTTCATAGTCGAGTAATATCCACATTGTTGCTTATCGAGCAAATATTTAAGTCTATCTACACATCAATTGTCGAAGGAAACTCGTTCAGGAAATGTGTGGGACCGTCGAGGGAATAATGATCGTCTTCAACACTATCACTGCTGTTATAGTCGTCATTAATGCTGTCTTTATGATCGTTTCCACTTCCTACTTCACCATCAATATCAGGTTTACTTTTCTTTGAAGTGACAGTTGTATGTCCATAAATATTGAGAGCTGATGGCCGTTTATTTTGAAGTTTTTCGACTTCACACGAACATCTTGCAAGTGTACCTTCCGCACAAACCGACTGTACTGAACACATTCCATCTTAAGCATTGCGAGGCCCTCTTGATTATAGTGTGCCGACCTACAACAGATATAATGCTTGGATACTTACATATGGTTCGAGATTAAACCTGTAGAAAGAAGCAAGACATACTGGCCGGCACACGGAATAAAATGTGACAATTAGGGAAATAATGACATAATAAAAAAACAATATAAAATAGATAATAAAAACATTTGCCCAAAGCCCCACTCGCAAAGGTGTGTGTTCCTGGCTAACTTGTGTAGCCGCGTGGTGCGGGAAAAAAGAAACTCGACCGCGCCTTCGGTCTCCTTATCTTAACGCACAGCAGAAACTTTCATACTGAAAAAGCTACGGGACTTGCCATCCGAGACCTTCCATCATCTTGTCTGAGCACTAATCTTGGGGAATACGAGTGTGTTGGCAATTGGAGTCTTGGCTATATACAAAGACGTAGCTTGCCATCATACACCGACATGGAAGAGACACACACACTAAAACTTCAACACATAAGCACTCTGAACAAATGTGTACAATTCAATAAGCAGGAAAATTTTATATTACAGTGTTCTTAATGTCTTGCTAAGTTGTCTCTCGTTTGCGACTTTGTAAAATATTTGCGATACTACATTAAATTGATACATAACAGTACATGCACTTAGGCAAAGAAAATAATTTCCCAACACTTTTACTGGCTTATTCAACTATCTTTGAGCTGTGAATTTCTGGGAAAAGTTTCATAATGATCTACAAAACTGAAATACACAAAGGAAAAATTTAACAACCTCCTGTAGAAACTGCATTTCAGTAACTTTCCTCAAGGAACACTTTCAAACATTATTTACGACTAATTCGAATTTTTACTTTTACACAGGACGCCATCAGGGAATTTTCCAACTAATTCCTTAAATTGCATTAACGAACTTGAGAAACATGAACATTATTTATAGCAATTCCAACTTTATACATATTGGATTGATAGAAAACATTTGACAATTTTCCTAAACCTGCATCAACAGCAAACTTACGGAAATTTTAAACGTTACTCACAATCATTCAGCTTTTCAATACAGTGATCAGATAGGGAACTTATGACAATTCTCTACAAAACAGCATCAACAGCAAACTTGACATTAAATAGAACAATTTTAAACCTATCTACGACAATATGTTTAGACTTTAAACGTGAAGGCACACATAGGCTACCACAGGGGCTAAAGTAGGGCAATTCAGTCAACACTCCTTAATATAGGCTGTACAATGTAAAGTGAGGAATTTTTAAGGCTCCTATAAATTTTTCCTTTCATCCAATTTCCATCTTCCTGCTACATTTTATTATAAACACTGCCATTTGACCAATAGACACAATGTATACATTTCACCACCACCAAAGTTTAATGCCTTAAGCTGCAGTAAGATATATTTATTAGCGGTTATTGTCTGTTGGGATGGCCTTACAAAGTGCTCACTTTATCGGGAACAGCCTACAGACAATTAGATGCCCCCTTTCAAACTAGATGTGGATTTTAGACGAAGCACTCACTATTCTTTTTTTTTTTACGACATAATACGTACTTTAACGGTACACCCCCTGAACTACAACACTTTTTTATTCTTTTAAATTGCTATCAGGCCAAAAAAACACTGGATATTCGGAGCACTTCACTCACTCGTTTTCGACGTCTTTGGTGGGCTTCCCCGCTTACTCAGGACAGTGTGTAGCGGGTAAGGCCAGGTGTATTGGACGGTAGGCCTCCAAGGGGCAATGTGATATCCATGGTGGTTGCAATCTCTGTGGTGGCTGGGACTGCGACATGGGTTCAAAATCGGCCCCGGTCTGGGACAGACCGATATGTGCTAGAGGATGGTCGGCGACCCCGTCGTCCAGAGCTGCTACCAGTGGTGCAGTGGCCAAGGATAGTGGTTCAGGTGGTGTTACTGCCCCCTAGACGGTGTGGGCAGAGTGTCCTCTCATTCTGGAGGCTGGTCCTGGGTGTCGAACACGGCAGCAGACAACACCAAGGCTCCGGCGGCCATCTGGGGCAGGTTCTGTGGCAGGAATTCTTATTCTGCCCCTCCGACTGAAGGCGGAGAACTTATGTTGGTTCACGTAACTGCGACGCAGCTTTGCTTGCAGCGGCGAGAGACTCTTTGTTATTCCCGGTCCTGGTGGTCTCCACGCAGGAAGGCCCAGCTGTTGGCTGCTTCCGCACATTGTCCAGGTATTTCGCGACCGAGGGTACCAGCTCGATTAAGGCCTCAGAAGGGCTTGGTCCGAGTATGGACTTCTGGTTTGATGTCCCCTTGGCGATGGCGGTGTTTCTGAGTTGGTATTGTTTCTATCTGCCGTAGCTGGTTCATCTCTGGTTTGGTGGGTTGGGGCCGGTGGTGATAGATCTGCTGAGCATGGCACAAGCTTGCTGAGTTGGGTGGGGGGGGGGGGAAGAAGTTTTCGGTGTGATGTCCCCCGAGTTTTTGCGCTCCTCTGGAACTGGGCTTGGATGAGCCCACCACAGTTGGGGTTGCTGATTTAGCGTGCTTCGCAAAGCTATTTCGCTGGCGCTAGGTGTCCAAGCCTCTTTTTGCTCCACTTTCTGCCTGAAAACAGTTCGGGTGGACGACAGTGACAGGGTCACTGATAAGACTGTTTTTGGTGGACCCTTGTCCAGAGAGGAGGACTTGCCCCTCGGCTCCCAATGTGTCCAATGCATATAACTGCTCGGTCAGGACTCTCTCTGTTTGCGAGGCGGCCGTTGTGGGTATTAAATCCACTTCATCCAGCATTTCTGAAGTGGCTGGAGTGCTGGTGTGTTTTTGAGAGTGTGAGACTTCTCAGAGCAGAAGCCACACATGATGATGTCTGACTTTTTGATCCTGGCTTCTGATCTTCCTCGGTGGGCTTGGGTTGGTTGGTCCATTACTGCTTACAGCTGTAGCAGTAGTTTCAGTCCATGTGGTGGGGCTGGAAGGTCATGTCGTTGCGTGGTTCCCAGGGGATTACTCAACACTTTTCGATCCCTCTGAGGTGCACCTGGCATTGTTCACAGACAACGATGCACTTTTGTTTTTGGAACCAGGGCTGCCCAGAATAACATGTTCTCCTATTTTGGGTGACACTAGAAACTCCACATGGGTGGTCAATTCGTTGATGTGTACGGATAGAATTATTCTGCCCTCGACTGGTAAGAGGTGATCAGGCTGTACCGTCTGTACTCGGCCATTAGGGTGCATCAGCTGGACCTTTTGCTTGGGCGTGAACAGGTCGCTCAGGATAAAATTCCCCATGGCTGCAGTGTCAATCACGGCTGCGGTCGCTCGCTGGTTGATCTTCGCTTTAATACAGGAAGATTGCAGGTGGCTGGGTTCCTCGATTAACGTTTGTAATTTGATGTTGGATTCAGATTTCTTTTCACCCTTTGGTTCTGGCGAGATCGGCCCTTTTGATCGGTACAGATTTGTTACCTGCCTGTGAGGATCACTTTTGCTCAGTCGCTGTAGGTCGCGGACCACTAGTAGCATCTCCTATTTTTTGTGTGGTTGCGTAAAATCGGGAATGTCGGGCAATCTCTGTGAAAGTGATAATCCGGAAAATACCAGCTCATCGGAAGTGGCGAAGAGGTGCTGGAAGGGGGCGAGCATAACCTTGTCTCCTGTCCTTTTCCCTGCTCCATATTGGTCGATGTCACGTAGAAATTTGGTGGCAGGTTGTTTATGAATGGCTCTGCAGAGAAGGTAGGGGAGGGCGAATGGTTTTGTCATTTCCACATCTTCCATCACACTACTCATCTGTCTGTGGTCCAGCTAGTCCTGTTCGTGGAAATTACATTCTGCTTCCTTGGCCCATGCTATCATTTATTGGAATTCCCGGGGTTTTGAGCAATATAGAAAGTTCCTGAGCTTGGGTAGGATTAATCTTCTTACTTTACGGATACAGTTATCTTTGTTTTCTCCTGGAAAAAGGTGACAGAACATGCAAACTTTCCGGCATATAAACAATTCTGCTTCTTCTCCTTGGTTCTGGATTCTACAGCAGAACTCAGTCATTAGGTTGACTAATACTACTCCGCCAGTGAATTCGTGGGTTAGGCGATTACTAAATTGTGCCCAATCCATGACGAATTCACCATATTTTTCCCACCAAGCTCGTGCCCTGCCTTTGAGCTGGACTTGGGTCTGGCTTACCCATTGTTTGGGTGGGATGTCCTATTCGCATAGTTCCCTTTCACATTCGGCGAGGAATATAAGGGGGTCATAATGGGGCTGTCCTGCAAAGTCTGGCATATGTGGGTCACTGCTGATCCTGACCGGGCATGATTTTAGTGACTGTCCCAGGTTCGGGGGGGTAGTATTCGGCTGCTCGCCGACAGTCTTTGCATCTGTAAACCATACCTGGTTGGGTTGTGTGTTCTTGGGGCCAGCCAATACATAGGTGGGGGAAGTTCTCAGTGCAAATTATACATCTGATAGTATATCCGGTATGACCTGGACAAGTCGCCCAGCTACAATGGGTTGTTTGTCGAGTACTGCTCACATCGCATCAGAATTCCAGCCCGTCGGTGTGTGTAACGACGTCTGTCCAACCCAGACAGATGTAATGTAATTCACGCTGGTAGTGCGCACACTCGATCTGGTTAATGCCTTCTCCCAGGCAATCTGTTCTCATGCACCATCCGTCGGTGGTGGCCTCTACCGGAGTATTCTCGGTTATGTCGAGTTCCGACATACTTGCAGTAGTTTTTGAGCGCCATGGGGTGTTTACCGACTCCCCGAAGTCTGGCCCAGTCACATTGCTTTCTCCCAGCTATTGGGCCTGTATCAGGGTCATACTGGCCTGGCTCGGCTCAAATGATCTCTCAAATCAGATCCCCTGGTTTGACACAAGACCGATTCTGCCGGTTAGTCCGGTCATTGACCCAAAGCGATTTTAGTTGGACGCTAGGCTAGGTGCGCCCTGTAGGTGTTCGACTTGTTCTTTGTGCGAGACGGGTGCTCTCCCAATATACCATTTTGGTCTCATGGGCTGATGACTAAGTATGAAATCAGATTCGGCTATGATCGCTTTGTGGTTATCTGTGCATGACTGGTATGGCCACGGATAGAGCTGGAATGGTGAGTCGACAGAGTACTGCAGTGTCCTCTCATGGACAAAGTAGCTCAAACCTGTCAGGAAGGAACTAAGCCCCAGGGAGATTCATTGGCAACCCTTGCCCATTTTTCCCTCTTTTGAATACCACCACTGTGGGTAAATGGCATGAGAACAAATACCTACGATCAGACCTGATTGGAGTGGGGCAGTCGACATGCAAGGGTGTCGACAGTGTGAATTCTGGGGCCGCTGGTCATGCCGTATTTCACTCTCAAACTCCAGCACCGGGGTGAGGAGTTAGTCGAACTATGTAGTGTAAACAGTGGTCACAATACTGTGAGATACCATCAGGTCGTCCTCCCCAGACCCAGAGGGCCACCCCTCTCGGCGCCACTAGTGCGTGTTGACAAAGGCAACCTCCAAGCTGACAAGCCGATTACTGCCTGGGATGTGTTAACCTGGCGCGTGAGTGCCCTGGAGGGACCGCCCCCCCCCCCCCGACCCAAGAAAGTACCTTTCTCTGCACCACTAGTGTGTGTTGAGAAGAGCTTATCCCAGACTGGCAGTCCAACCCCCATGGAAAGACATCCTAGTGCAGAGCTCTACCACTCATCACACTTTTGTGGTGAATGGGTGGCCATCCAAGGTGTTCTGTGGGTGTTATGAGGTGTCGTTATGGGAAGAATGAAACCCTGGTCTCCTGCCGTACCCCATTTAGATCTGATGTCTATGAGGAATAGGTAAGAGGATACATAAGTGATATTCGAAAGTAAGATAGCCAGTGTCTATTCCTTTTATGTAAATAAACAAAAGGATAGTTAAGATACTACATCTTATCCCTAGGGCTAGCGGAAGGGTAACACCCTACGAGAAGCAGGTGGAGGCGACCTGCATAAAGCTATAGGAAAGGCAGTGAAAAGTAGTGCTATCTGACTGAACTCACCCTGACTCTATGGTTGTCCAGAAGGTTCCGGTATGTGTGCCAAAGGTAGCTTGGTTTTGAAGATTCTTTCGTAGGCTTGGAGAGAGAGGAGTCTTCGGGCCTTCGAGAGGTCTGGTGCACAGTTCAAGAGTTCGGTAGGTCTTCAGCACCCCTAAAGTGTGATGAGAGACAGAGGTAGGAGACCGACATCAAATGCTTGAAGACTAGTCACGAGTCTTGGTGCAGCCTGCTATTTATACTCCTCTGGCTGCTTGCCTCTTCTTCATCTGGCATGGGGGTTGTTCTGGAGAGGGGTTAGCAGGTGCGAAGTGCAAACTATAGATCCTCTGTGAGAGTCGCGTCAGGCCGGCACAGGGAGCAGGTTCAAGCCTTAGTGCTAGTAGTGGCATGTGGCGGCGCACTGCAGTACTTGGTGAACTTTGACGCCTGGTTTCTGTGGTTCAGCTAGTGAATGATAATAATTACAGCATGGAGCATCCACCCCCTTCCTTATTAGATCAAACAATCTCGGGTGCCTCGCTGATGGTGGCGCTCAGTTCAACCTTCATTGGAACTGCCCCACGTTCATTTGTACTGATGACAACGCGATTAACAACTGAGAAGGACGCCATGTGCCTTGAAAAAGACATCGTACATCAAGGTTATATTATTTATTTGTAAAGGGCTTTTTAACATCTCCATGTTCAGTGCTTGTAAGTTTAGCAGGGGATGGCTTATAACCTTACTTAAATTAACCCCCATACCTTACCCGCGATTCGAACCCAGGGTCTCCCGCACCCCAGAGTAGCAGCGCACCAACCGACTGCGCCACAGGAGGTAAGCAGTTATATTATTTTTCGTTGGGTTTTAGGGTATTGAATTGTGTTGATTTGGTTAGGTTGATTTCTTTGTTTCGTTCGGATGCGAGACTTTATATTATATATATATTATATATATATATATATATATATATATATATATATATATATATATATATATATATATATATATAGTGTTTTGGTAATGATTTAATAATTTTATTTTTAATTCGGATTTTGGTTATAATTTTGGAAATTCGTTCCGCTTTTGTTTTAGTGTTTGTGCAAAAGGTCTTTTGCCCTTAATAGAGTAGTTGTAGTTTGTTTGGATTTTGAACTTGTAATGCCATTTTAAATTCTTTTTGTTTTATTAATTTTTTGCGAGGGGTTCAGATCTTACAATTTATTTTGTTCAGATGGGTTTAAATAATTTTTAAAAGGATTTGAATATAAGACTGTTAGTTTGTTCAGCTTGTTATCCCGAGAATTTTCCTTAGACTTGCAGTAGATTATTCCAGAGAGTTGTTGCTGGACTTGTTTGCCGATCGTGTAGGGCTGAGATCAGCCTCCGCACATGTGCCGCCTGCAGCTATGTTCCACCTTGTGCTTTCGCCGCTACGTCAGTAATGTGCCGTCATCGTTCATAACCAACTGTTTTTGCATTACACATGTGCGCGTAAATTCTCTGAGCCATACTGACGGGGACGTTTCACTTCAACAGCTGTGAGATTGTAGGTCCCGAAAGGGGAAGAGGAGGTTTCGTGCTGCGAACAGCAGACAAATGTATAGGACCTTCCGGGGTCAAGAGGGCTAACTTGATATGCTGAGCCTGTGTTTGTGAGCCGCCGCACCTGTACGCAGAGTGTTCGGATTGGCTGAAGGCTGGACGACGAGAGCGATGATGTCAACCGAGGCCAGAGGTTCGGCATTGTTGATTGAAGCCAGCTGTAGAGAGGTCGCATTTTTAAAGACTTGTAGAGATGGCAGGGGGGTCGGGAGTTAGTCTGAGTCAGTCAGTCGTACGTAGTCGTTGGAAGCTTAGCCATCGGGGAACGACGTGGTTTGGTAAGGTCAGGCTGGAGGAGTCTCTGCTAGTAGATCATAATGTAGCTGCTAAAAGATAAGTGCCCTTTGTTTTGTAGTTGTAGTTTTTGTAGGCGCTCCAGTACACAGCATAAAGTTTTTATGTTTGTTTTAGGAGTTAATCTAGAAGTCTCTTTGAAATTTATGGTAACTTCGGTGAGGATCTGATTTTAGTTTGCTTTATGAGCATGTGACGCCTTTAGTTGATACTGACGTAAGATTAGCCCTTTTAGGGTTGGTAGATCAGGGCTCTTACTACCGATAATGTAAGCGAAGCAATGATGTGAATTTTTTATTTGTGTTGACACATGCCTACATGCTGCACTGTGCGAATGCGCACTCTACAGGCGACTTCGCCCCACCTACGAGTCACCTGCGCTTAGGAGGAAGTTATTAAAGCGGCAAAATGAATTAAACATATCGAGCAAGGAGATTCCACAAGCTGGATAGCCGAATACGTAATTGTAAATTACCTATGTAATTACAATCTACATTGCCTGCCCGGCAATCTGCATGCAAGTGTCACCCCTGTAAAATAAATAAATATTTGTGAACCTCTCCTACTCACGCTTAGTCCTGGAAGAAGTTCCTGCAACCCCAAGAGATGGCAGCACCCGTGGCCTCGTGACATTATGACCGGCTTGCTTCAAGAATAGGCGTTTTAATTTGTTGTCGCGTCTAAGTGGGGTGATAAATGAGCGGAGCTCCCGCACCCCAGATAACACACCCTGTGTTGGAAAGCTACGCTAACCCACCCCCCCCCCCCAACTCACGCGAAGAACTGCTGATCTGAGAAATTTTCGTATAAATAGAAGTCCAGCTTCCAACACCGGCAAATACGCCGGGCTCGACGGCCGAAGAGAAAGCAAGCCCTGCCTAGTTTGCAAAGACTCTCCTTAGTCTGCAAAGACTTTCCTTTCTCAGTCTGCAAGGATTCGCTTAGTTTGCTAAGACTTCATCAGCTTGGACAAGGCTCTCTTCAGTCTCTCTCTCTCCTCTCCGCGACCTGCAACACAGCGCAACATCCACTCCACAGACTGTGAAGACTGCAGCCCCTTACAGCTCGCAAACGGTTTTCCTCAACCACACCTGTCAACCACTCCGTCAAGGTAAACCTACTCCACCACCCTGGTTCCCTTTACCACAGTCAACTTCTGTGATTCCATGGTAACAACCTGGCGCGTCTTAGTTTACCTCCTAATAAATTCCCGGTAAATTTTAGCACACTGCGATAGTGCGTCTAAATTACTGTCAAATTTTTTCTATCAGAAAAATATTTTGGGAATCTTAAATACTTATTTCTCTATGCTCACCTTCGCCTAAATCTTTTTATTCATATAATTGTGTATCGTTATAACTTTTTATCCAATCAGCTAATTATAATCCTTTGTAATTTTTACTATTAGCCGGGTACTTTCCAGTTTCATTATCTCATGTAATAAACTTCACATTAATCTAATTTGTAAGTGAGCCGTCCTTGTTAGCTAATTCCCTAGAGTTTGTTGTGAATTCTTTTGTACCAGGTAATTAACTCTCACTGGAGAGATACGGTGGGTATTCAGGGTATTGACAAGAAACCTAATGTATAGTAGGAGAAGTGGAACCCAGAGTAGGCAACGGCGTAAGGAAAGCCACGACCTAGTGAGAGCCAAGATAGCCGACGCCCACGTCAAGTACCACGTCCGAGGTCGAACCCCTGCCGCAGAGTAACGAAGCCGCCCCTCTGCCTATCTCACCCTTCATTCCCCTTGAGTATGCGTACCCACTATACCACAATTTAGGCACCTGTTGGCGTTGGTACCATACAGGAGATTACGTAGACATAATAGAGCAGTCACAGCCTATTGTCCGCGCTACCCATGAGGACACTGTGCCTAGCCAGATCCCTACGACGTCCACCATTGTCATACTCACCTCGGGTAAGCTTTTCCGGGTTCAACACCCAGCAGAAACAGAGCTACCGAACTATTGCGTCATCAAGCTGGCGTCCCGGAAAATAGTATGAGTTCGACTCTCATCTAAAGTAGTCACGTGCGGCACAACCCTCGTCAGATTTCTTCCCCGCACGTCGACCCACTCGACCCGTCAAAATCTCCCCAGCCAGATCATACCCCTCCACCTCCATGATCGCAAAATTGAACTGTCACGTCATACCCCTGGGATAGCTGGCATCTCGATTATTGGCGACCCTTATAGTGAGGAGGGTGGAACTCCCTGGAAGAGAATCCACCTCCATCCGACTCACTCTGTGGTTTGACTCCCCTCAATCCCGATTGTACCCTAGCACCGAGCGTCCACCCATGACAACAAACCCTTCCATGACCCATCGGGCCCAGAATGTTAACCATACACGCCACTGTGTCAACTTGATGTACCGAGAGAGTAGTCAGCGTTCTAACCCCTACCTCACGAAATAGGGCACTCATCAGCATTAACAGAAGTCTTCCTCCCGTCGATACATGTGTGAGCCGATAATCATAACTTTTACTGTAATAAGATAATACTTTTATGTCAGTACAAAGAATTTGTGATCAGTTGCTAAAAGATGGAAGCATTTATTTACTTACTTACTTATTTTATTCATTTTAATGTTTACAGTTTATAAAAATCAAAATTATATATATATTTTAAGAAATATTATTATTTATTAATTTTTCTTGTACAAATTCTCCCTGGAATTATCAATTTTGAATTTTTGTAAACAACTTAAAAGACATTTATATCTTTGATGTTAATATGTTTTGGCTAATTCAGCTTTTGTTTTTAAGAATGAATTTAGTAAAATTTATAACTTGACAACTATCTTCTTTCATCGTTAGAGTTTTAGAAGTTTCCCTTCTTATCTGGGATAGTTAAAATTAATTTGATTTGTTTTATTTTGACGAGTGCCAGGTTAAGTCTGAATGACGTGTTAGTCTAGGATTTTAACACTAGACCAATAGTGTGGTTTTAATTAGGCTTAACGGTGTTTGGCGAGGGGTGTTGGTTACTGACTTACACCATCGTCCTGGTTGGTGCTGGTGATGGTGTTGGTCTAACTCAGTGGCGACTACCTCGCCCCACTCTGAAGCAGCGATTCCAGGTAGACGAGACACTGCTCCAGAAGTGTAGATTGGACCAGCCGTACCTAGTAGCGGTCTCGTAAACTAACCCAACACCGGATGGTGCTCCTGGCTTGTACGGAAGGATGGTGAAAAGTATACAATTATGACCAGAGCGGATGCGACTGCTTGGCGTCTGAGTGTGCCTTACCTTGTAAGGCAATGAGTATGGTGGCTTAACAATTTATGTAGTGCACCTTGAAAAGAACAGTATCTACAGTGTTCACCCAATAGTTGCTTGCTGGCCTGAGCTCGGTAAGAGTCTCCACTGATCCCCCACACTTTGCGGGCTGGTCAGACGGCAAGTCTCAGGCTATGGTCACTTCAGCACTAACTTAGTGCTCAAAGAAAGGAAATAACCTGGGCTTGTAGCCCCTCCTTGGATGGTGTTACTAGTGGTTGGGGCTCCGCTGTT
The DNA here is from genome assembly GCA_029891345.1 of Dryococelus australis. Classification (NCBI taxonomy): domain Eukaryota; kingdom Metazoa; phylum Arthropoda; class Insecta; order Phasmatodea; family Phasmatidae; genus Dryococelus; species Dryococelus australis. Next base: position 208,531,039 of record CM056993.1, on the reverse strand, counting down.
TCTCCCCTCCAGCGCTGAATTAGTGCTCGGGTTACTGGAAACAGGTGGCCGTCCGATGTGTTTTTTTTTTTAGACTCACGGACTCTTAAGGAGGTCCATAGTCTGACTAATTTGGTTAACTAACAATCTCCCGGTTCCTGTCGGCAGTGCATGTCATATCTTATTTCTAGCCGGTGAAACAGAGAAGTACTATCAAGAAGAAAAAGCTTACGGATAGAGAACAATAGATGTTAATTGAGAATTCGAGGAATATGTAACCTGTGCTACCTCCTACCGAACAGTGGAGTACTGAAGGTAACTGTGTTATCCAGGTGTAGGTGACCTGGTTCTAAGTAACAAGGGAAAGAATATAGTTCTAGACGAATACAATGTGAATTTCTGTAAAACTGTGCTAAGTAAACGGGTGTCTAGAAAGACAAAGTGAATTTAATAAATATTAGTGTGTTCGCAATGACTGGTCGTCGAAATGGGAAGTAGCCGCTGGGGGACGTACTTAAAACTTCTAAGATCTCTGGAGGTCCCAGCACTGATCAGTGCTCTGGGATATTGCGAGAGAGCACGAAGAATGAACTCTGGAGCCCCGCAGCGCATAGACTTATATAGGGTCCAAGTGTAGGCTGCTGTAGTGGGGTACGGAGAAGGTGCGTAATGTCCTTCTACCATGGTGTGGGTGTTAAAAATCTCTTGTCAGCAATACTGCTTCGTTCATATTCGGTAGCGCCTGGGGCGGGCGGCTTATAGGCTCTCAGTGCATGGAGAAGATGGGGGTTGGGGGCAGGCGGCGTCTGCTGGCTGATTCTCGGCGACCGAAAACTTATGTGCAAAGTGTTGACTGCACATCTCCCATGTGGGTGGTTGAAATAGGATAAACTTCACGTAAAGAGCGATGAGTCGTAATCATAGTTGATTAGTAGTATGAGTGGCATGCATTAATTTGCCCCCCTTCCATTGCGATGAAGACTCGTCGTGAAAAGGTGGTGGAGTGAGGCATAGGCCCCTTCTCTAGAAGGTTTATAGGAGTAGTGAAGAAAGTCAGGAAGAGAAGTGAAAAAAAAAACTTTCATCAGGTAGGCAGGACCCGTAGTGTTGGGAGCTTGACCGGTGTAGTGGCGCACGCTCTGTGTTCTTGAGCCGGTCGGCAAAGGTGAGACGCGAGTGATATGTTGACCATAGCTCTCTCTCTCTCGTGGCTGGCGAGTTTCCTCTTTCTGCCCCGTGCCAAGCAGTACGGCGCTCTCTGACGCTTTGAATGTGTTTTCCCTCCTGTAGCAAAGATTATTGTGTCAGGAGTGCCTACTTAATTTTTACATGCTGCCGACAAAAACTCAGCATAGCACTGTGGATATTTACAAGAGAATATACAACATAAACCTGAAAGAAAAAGGACTTGAAAATGACGGCATGCAAAAAACGAAGGGGAATAAAATAAGTATGTTCAAGCCCTACTTGTGGAAGGCGGGGAGACGCCACTAACTATCTCGGATCTTGCTGTGGTGGTTAAAAAGAAAAGGAAAACCTTTCAGGGAACCTTAGGTCGCACAGCAAGCTAAACAGTTGTGTGTGACAGGGTATTAGTTCAGCAACCGCAGGTCCTTCAACAGCTGGGACCGGCTAAACGAAACAAATGCGAGTACACTTTAAAACATGCATTGAATTCGCAGCAAATTTGTGCAAGTTGGTCACTTAAATACAACATACATATACACTTTAATATGTGAAATTTAAATATCTTGCACCGTATTTATTCATAGCAAGTTCATTTGGAGCTCTATGGCTCAGAGTACTGGTTTGACTCTCAAATGGTGAAGAGGATAGCAAACATATACACTGTAAAAACACATGAGTAATTAAAGTTGGCAGATATGTAAGCACATTAAAAAATAATTTTTCGTGGTAATTCGCTTTAGTTTAACACTTTAAAAAATGTATAATTATATATAATCATGTGCCTACACAAGTCAGATTTAAATGCTGGACAATAGAAAAACTAAACTAACTAACTCTTAAGGGAGTCCATCTTACTACGTAGGACTGATAACTAATTTCGTACACTATGTATCTTCGTTGACATGTGCAAAGGTAAGTACGCAATAAATATAAAAGTCAACAGAGAGGAAAATGCATTCTTATAAAACAGCATTCTTCTTGCAGGCGATCTTCACAAGTACACTGTAAAAACTCATGGTAATATTTAAAGGTGTACCTACACATCACATTTAATATATAATAATCCAAAATTACTAATTCCCTTGCAGGAGTCTTTATTATCGTAAGCTAAGGCTAACATGTATTTCGTCGAAGTCTCTGTCTTCAACCAATCACTGGCACTGTGGTGAGCATCTATACGTGATACACTATTGGTAGTTATTACTGTCACTGTGGTGTCTATAGCCAATACTACCTTATGTGGGCTGTCGACCACTTATATTACGGAACCTTGTCGTCGGTGAGGTGTAAAGCTTCGGTTTTAAATAGCTTTAAATTATGTACAGCGTAATAACTATTGTATTTACAAGTTCAGTTTGCACATAGTCGAGTGTCTAAATAACTGTATGTTGCATTTACCTTACCAGTTCCTACACTTCCCCCACTTGACAGCTGGGTAGGCACTTTACTGGATACACAATATTTAATCTAGTCTAAATGTGAGTGTTTTTACCTATCTCACTGTCTTTGACTGGTCGGTTAGATTAAATGTCACTTTGTTACAGATCTATAATGAGTACTGTAATGCTTATCATACTGGTTTACAACTACGTGTATTTAACTTCGTCGAGCACTGCACTTACTTGTGTTCCTCAAGCTTTGGTTTAGCTGGCCTGCTCCTGGGACGTAGTTCAGCATGCAGGGGGTACGGCCACGTGTACCTCGATGTAGGTCGCCACGGTGATTATTGGTACCGGCCAGGCATTGAGTCTGCCTTGGTGGCACGAGGTGGCATCAGGCATCGTGGTTCAGCACGTGGTGTCGTGGCATTTGCTTCTGCCGGAACTAATAGAGGGGACCCCGACTGCACGGGTTCCTACCCATAGGGTAGGACGTTTCACTACTGGTGCAGGACAAGGGAGTTGCGGCAGGAGACAGCTCTCCACCTTACCTGCGGACGCATCCAGTTGTGGGGCCGGATCGTTGGAAGCATCGACATTCTCAATGTCCAGGTCCCGCGATGAGGCAGTGGGAGGTAGAGAACTCTCGACCTCCACTGCGGGTTTAACTCCAAATGAGTAGTGGGAGGCGTCGATGGTCTCGGCGCCTGCTGTGGCAGCGCAAGGGAGCTGCGGATCACCACACTCAACCTTGGTTACAGGTCTTGCTGTAGGGCCGGGTAGGTGGAGGCGTCTATGTTCTCGACGTCTTATCAATATGGTGGCCTGTTAAGCAAGAGGTGGATCATGACTCTCGTCCTTAACGGCGATGTAGGGTTGTTCTTGCGTGGCAGGATGTGGGGACGGAGAACTCTCATCGTTGGAGCTCGATATCCGTGGCTGCAGGAGTTCCTGCATTGCAGGTTCTTGGGGTGGAGCACTCTCGTCGGAGCTCGACGTCCGTGACTGTGGGAGTTCTTCATTGTTGGGTGCAGTGGCCGACTTTGTGGAAGTTTGCATGTCCTTGACCACTGCCCCTGGCGATTCATTCTCTTCCGCAGAGTTTGTGCTTGTGCTGAGCGCAATTTCTGGTGGTCTAGTGGCGGGAAGTACTTCACCCTTGGAGCCAGAGATCAACATCGTGGAAGTTTTAACGGCCTTGACTTCAGACTTCGCAGTTGTACTAGGTGGAGAGGTAGGTGCTTCGGTGATTCCTACCCTTCTTACAGATGGTGCTTCCGATTGTTCGCTGAAGTAGCTTGATCGGCGGGCTGTCTGACAGGGTTCTCTGTCACATGGACTCCCCTGTGACAATTCGGAGCAGCTAGGGATTGTCTTGTCGCACTTGGCTGCGATTTTCTCAGCATACCTGTATGGCGTCGAAGGCATTGATCTGACAGAGAATGCTCCTTGGAGTTGTCTACAATACAGGTGTCAGCTCTGGTCTCGTCGAGGGCCTGGCTCGGTATCGGGAATTACCCTTATGGATGGAGGGTCGTCCTCATCTTCGGATGGATCAGGTGTTTCTCCTTCGTTGTCGTCATCCCCAAGTGTCTACATGTCCCTTGGGTAGGGGTGTATCTGGCCTCGGGTGGCCTTTCGGATGTCCTCGTACGTCTTCGGCCCAGAATAGACTTCTCTTTTGCTGACAATATGATATGGACTCTGAACTGTACTGGCCTTGCTGAGGGGGTGCATCCTGAGTAGTACCATTTCACTTAGGGAGAATCCCCTACCCCTGTCTTCGGTATAGGGTACTTCTTCCGAATATATTCGTCTTGGGCCTTTTGAACAGTAGTAGTCTGGGCTAGGGCCGCTAGCCGGATGTACTTGGGTTGAGGCATATCGGTTGGCTCACTTTCCCATTGCCAGTCGCCTGGTCGGCGGAGTGTTTGGCCCAGGAGGAGTATACTAGGACTTGTATTGGCCAGTTCATTGGTTCTACGACGAAGGACAAACAAAATTGTTGGGATGTGCTTGTCCCAATGTCGGTGGTCATTTCCGACACTGATACGAAAGTATTTTTTGATCTCCTGGTTCCTTCGTTCAGAGGGGTTGGCCTGGGGATGGTATGGCAGGGTAGTCCAGGTTTCCACTCCCCATCCCTTGCAAGCCGACTGCAATTAGCGACTCGTGAATTGAGTGACGTCAGTTAAAATGGCCTTTGGGTATCCCCATTGTGCGAATATTCCCGTTTATATTTTTCACACGATTGGAGCAGTTTCTTGGATAGGTAGAGGGAAGACGTCTACCCACCTTGAGAATTGATCAGTTACTACTAGCAGGTAATGGTTCCCCTTTGTACTGCGGCGGCGATGTGTGTCCACGTCATGTTGATTCTCCTTGGTCATGCTGAAGGAGACGGCACTGGGTATGCTTTGCCACGACAGCACATAACACAGTTGCTTACATATTACTGGATGTCGTGGCATTTCCCATCCCAGCATTATCAAACTTTGATGTTTAGCAGGGTCTCTGTTGTGCCCAGCTTGAGGGTGATCGTGGTGGTGCCGGCATATATCGGCATGTAACTGTTGCGGAACCCAGATCTTTCAGGGTGTATTGGGTTGTCTGCTACGCATCCACACTGCATCATCACGTAATTCAAAACGTTGGGCCTGTTCCCGTAGTAGGCGGCATATGTCGAGATCCTCCTGCTGACTCAATGTTATCTGGTGGCTGGTAATTTGAAGCTGGAGAAGACGGATTTGTTTTTCCGGACTTCTTTCTATATAAGGGGGAGGGGACATTATTTCCTCCTCTTTCTCCTCAGCTTTTTCCTCCAGTGTAGGAACTCGAGACAGGGTGTCTGGCATGTCGTTTGTTTTACCTGGGGAATGTTGAATTTCAAAATCGAATTCCGTGAGGAACATATCCCACTGTCGGAGTTTAACTTAAGCATTCCGTGACTCGTGTAGCCATTGGAGGGCTTCTGAGTCGGTCGGCAGAATGAAGCATTGACCTTCGAGATAGTAGCAATATTTCTTCACTGCCCAGATAACGGCCAGACATTCCTGTTCGTTAATATGATAGCGCTGCTTCATGGCGTTAAGCCGGATTGAGGCACACGCTATCACATTATGTTGCCGTTTTCGTCTTGTTGACATGACACTGCTCCCACACTGTTTTGACACATGTCTGTTTGCAGTATTAAGGGTTGATCTCCTTGCGGACAGTGGAGTTGCCTGATGTTCGCAAAGCTGGCTTTTAGATTATTAAAAGCTTGTTGTTGCTCCGGTCCTCATCGCCAACGAGTGTCCTTCTCGAGGAGTGGGTGAAGTGGTGCTATGTGGGCTGTTTTTCTTGCCCCCTGATGTGGAGCGCCAAAGGGTGGCTCAATGCTCATATCCTGAATAAATTGTACTGTTTACCGGCCGAGCCACCAAGATGGTGCTTCAAGGTTACCTAGTACTATAGTGTACCAAGAGATGGAACTAGTAGTATCAAACGCCAAGACATGCAGCAGCAGGAACTTCAACCCACCAGTGATGTCAAAACAAAATGCCCAAAGGATCTAGCACAACCCCCCCCCCCCCCCCCTTCAACCAGCAGGACAAGGGCGAGCCGTGAGAGTATCAATGTTGGAGCATGGCCTGTGGAACGCAGTTCGTCCAGCTCCTTCACCACACTTATGACCCCAAAGGAGTCTGTCCTGTTCCTTCACTACACTTCTGGTACCGGAGGAACCATCAGCTCTTCCCTGGTCTTCGCCACACTCCTGGTGCCAAAGGACAAGTTTTCAGATCTCCTTCCATGCCTTCGTAGATGTCTCTGCACCTCGCAAACATCCTCCATAAGCTCCCTACGCTTGAGTCGCCAAACACTTAAAAACCTTTTAGTCCCTTCATGACAAACTTATAGCGTTAGTTAAAGTCAAGTTATTTTCACAGCCACTTTGCTAACCTTCCCTATTACATTAGAAACAGGTCACCTACACCTGTCTAAGCGCAGCCAGCTTCTGTTAAACTCGTGTTGATAGGAGGTAGTACAAACCACCATGTTTATTTCCTCGCAGAAATAAACATGTTTTACCCCACTTAGAATATTATTCCCGTAGTGTTATAACTTTACCCAGGAAACATCAGTTCCATCAAGGGACAACAGGAGACAGGGATATTATCTAACCAGTTTGCTGAACTTAGTGTAGGACTGCGAGTTTCCTTTCAGGACACTTGCACATCATAGAAACACACACACATTAGATGGCCAACTATTCTATGCACCCCGGTATACAGAACAGTAGAGCCACGACCACTAGAAACTCATCCTTTTGGGACTGGACAATCAGTCCAGGTTATACTACATCCACTGCGCTTTTGGTGCCGGAGGGAATATTTTCCTGGGTTTGAAGACCTTACCCTTTGGGGAACTCACTCACATATTGTGATTGTTAGCAATTGTGAAACCTGATGATCAGTATCCACTGTGCTTCTGGTGCTGAATGCTGGGATAAGAGGGCAGTCTTGGTCTGTCGATTACGGTTCCTGGAATGTCACATGCTCCACCTAAACAGGCCTGGTTGTAGAGAATCTTTTCCTCATACCCTACTCCCGTCGGAGTGGTATTTGTAAGAAGGTTAAAAAAGCTGTTACCGTCTCTATATACCAACAAGAGCTTAGCACCAACCCAATTGTCCTTGACAACCTCAGTCTCCAGGGGAGAACTCAAGTAGCATGTCGTATAGAGAGGCCAGTTTCACCAGCCCCCATACCAGATATCTTCGAACCACCAGCTCAACTCGTAGGGGTTACTCACGCCTTCTTACTAGCCTACCTAAGTGGTAAAGTAGTTTCTTATGGTATAGCGAACCCGTGTATTAGGGAACACCAGCTCACCAAGTCTACCAAAACGACCACCAGCGCCGATGACCACCTGCTCACCAGGTCCCGGTACTAGCCCCAACGCATCACCTATCACCTCCAGTGCCGCAGCAGGTCCAGCAGCCTCCACAGGCCACCAGTCATTCAGGTATACAAGTGAGAGTGGTTCCACCTAAATGTAAAATTGTACTTGCCATCCTCGACTTTGTGCCCATTTGGAAAGCCACACTCTAGACTGGCTGGGCTCCTGCTACGCGCTGTAATTATGAGTTAAAACTCACCCAGGTGTTCCCATCCTCACACCCACCAAAACACTTTGGCCGTGATGTGTCAATTTCAATTATTTGTTTGGTGGGGCTCATGAGGCAGGCTTAGCAATAAGGAAATATCTTACCACTGCAGTGAGTAGATAACAGCTAGGCAGGAAAAGTATTTTCAGCACCTAAAATAACTAAGAAAAAAAAGAAAGTCTCTCAAAAAAGGAAAGTTTGAATATTCTCATGGTTCTTTGTACACAAAATAACATCATATTGAATTAAGTGATATCACTGAAGATTTTGCCCAAATGAAAACACAAGTAATAACAGTTAAAATGAAATAAACAAAATATAATGAAAAAGCAAATGAAAGACGACCAACTAAACAACATGTAATACACTGGCGGACAATATAAATAGCACACACAGACGGATGTATCGGATGGCACTAGTGAAACTTGATAGAGGTAGTGATTTTACAGATGAGTAATACACATAATCACTAAAACACAACAGCAGGACAGTTACATATGGCTATGCGGAACGCCATCCGGTCATCTTCAATAATGCGTCGCAGCCCCTCACACTGCAACAGTCTACTAGCATGGAGTCCAGCAGATATCAGATGTTGTCCTGAGGCAGATAGGCATAAAATTGTTGGACAATGTGTTTTGTAATCCTGGATACTGTGGCACAGCAGCAGCTAGAGTTTCAACTGGTCCCCCACATGCCAGCGGAACGGGCAGGCCATAGTAGTGTGTGAACATGATGGAGGTAGTTACACCAGCGATATCCCGTACCGGGTGCAGTCGGTCATTATTCTGCTCGAATATTGCAACTCAAATCTGGGTCATAAATAGGACATTGGTTGCCCCAAGTAGCGTGAAACAATAAATTACTTAATGCCAGAAGGGGACACTGGTGTATTGTCCATGGTAGCGTGTTGAGGATGGGGAGGGGGAGTTGCAGGCCGGGGCCTGATCAGTAACGATTCTTTGTCCTAGTCACATGCAGTCACCTCTGCCTTACTCTCCGTCTTTTTTCGCTTCCATTATCCCTCCTATTTTGCTGTAAAAATAGTGGCACATTACACGGACTAGTTTCTTAATCAGTGTATGTATGATAACTACAAATTTAATTCCATGCCCTTTTTTAAATTATTATTTTTAAGTATGTGTGTGGCCACGCCTACATAATATGCTAATCTTTTATGGTGGGCGGTTGTTTTTCTTTTTTGTGACGTCAATTTTATGTGTAAAGTGAATAAAGATAAGTGTGTGCATATAAAGTGTGTTCTTACGTTATCGGTACCATATTATGGTGAGTGAGGCCGTGTGGGTGTTTAGGCAATGTGAAAAATTTTTGATGAAAAATTCGGGATAGTTAATATTACAAGTAGACCGCACTAAATATTTATATTCCCGTAAACATTGCCGCACCTCATCGTGCCAGAGCAGAGGCAAACACGCCGCCTACATTTTGTATAAATTCAACACATTGATGTGAATCGCATCTATCAGCATGTTCTCCCAATGCCGGGCCGCTGTTAGGAAGTGAACCAGTCCTGTAACGACAGCAGTGGTGGCGGGCGGGCGGGCGGCTGCCTGCCATCTTGTAGCGACCGACAGACAGCTGCCCAGCCTCAGAATCTAGGGTTGAGCTTCAGCAGTTAACAGCCAAGCCCACGCCCACGCCCGGCCGTGCTGCAGAGGATCTACGCGCTTGCCCAGCTACGAACACAGCCAGACCAAAGCGAGAGCACGACGTGCACACATATATTGCACAGCGCCACCTAAACTTTTGATCGCTACGTGCCTCATAGATATGTACGACCCATGAGATCTGCGTAATAGATCTTTATTAATAACTTTATATTTTAATAATACATAGCTTAATCTTTTCACACACTTTCAATGGCCTACTTTTTTACAACATGGGTGGTCCAATATGCCTTTCTTGGGTATCAAATTAATCAGGAGACGGCTAGCTATTGAAATATACATATTTATATTTAATTTAAAAAGTGGTTTTTTATGCACTAGAGACAATTGAATATACTTCATGCCAAAAATGGCAAGTTTATGGGTACAGGGGTTAGGGGTGGGTCAAAATCAGCTCAAACATTTTCCAGATTTTTTAATACCCGCCCGCTATACGACCCTCTTCTCTGGAAACCGTGAGGGGTCGTAATAGAGAGGTTCTACAGTATATGCAAACAATAATTAGTCTAATATGGCCACAGAGAGAAAATTTGAACAAAATTAATTTACATTTGAGTCCCACTTTAAGGCATAGAACATCTTTGAAATGGTCGTCTGATAACCAACTGCTCTTACAAGTGAAAATGTCACTACTTATACTGAAAACACTTTCCACAGCAGCACTAGATTTTATTCCAGTATTAAATTTTAAAACGAATTTTAGAATTGGAAAAGTGTGCAAACACTTTATGTCTGCCGATAGAAACAAGATGTATCTATCGAGTTCTCGTGCCCCAGTTTCTGAACCAGACCATTTTGGATATACGAAATCAAAAGGTCATTGTCGTAGTCTTTTTCCACTTCTTTAACAAGAGGTACTGGCAAGCTCTCTTCATGTGCAGTTGTCACAATTTTTCTACCCATACTTTTGCCACTTTAAATTGTCCAAAGGCAATAAATTCTGTGTCTCGAAGGAAGATCCACCACTAACAGCATTATTTTCTAATATTTACCATACTAACCAGGTTGTTTTCTCTACAAAGCTAAAGCACACATTTAATTTACTACACCAAACCCTTTTTTCATACACGCAGGTATGCAGCATGGACAAACACAGCATCTGTGCTAAATGAAAGGAACTACACTCGAGAACAATCAATTATTATGCGAGGATGCCTGTTGGCCGACTAGCGACTGAAAGCGTAACTACAGTGTACGTGTTTTCAAAAGGTAGAAAGAGATCGCTTTAACCGCGGAAAAGCATACGAGAAGGTTTTTAAAAAGTGCCATAAAATTAATGAAGTTCGTGAAATAAAAGAACTACTGAAAGTTCAAGTTCATAGTATATAAAATGAATAAATTTCTTTATAAGTTCATAAGCACTCGTTCATTTTAAAAGTTCACAACACTGACTACTCTATACTATATCAGGTGCAAATGTTTGAAAATGAAATTCCAATTAAGAGCACATGTTCAAACAATATTTTAAATTGTGGCTAAATTCTACAGAATCCATAACAACAATATAGTGTACTCCATATCACATGGATTGAAACTCAAAAACATCCTTTTATTGCCTATCCCTCCATGGCAAGACAGACCAGCCTCCAAAATATGAACTGCCAAGTGTATCCCTGTTAATAGAGGCCATGTTTCCTCGCACTACACGGGAGAAGGATCTCTTCTCACATCCACGTCCATCACACTCCAAACAGGCGAAGCATCACCCTAGTACAGATCCAAACAGATTCCTTCCCTATTCATGCTTGTCTGAACAACTTGCTCTGCCTCTAATGACCTTGCTGCTCGCGAGACATAAAGTCCTACCTACAAACTTACTGTCAAGCGATTCACAAACATCTATCAAGATTACATCGGCTGCAACAACACAGTTACATACTTTAAATCACCATTCTCCTTCTCGTGATTAATAGCAATTTTTATGGAACAATTTACACAGAAATTTTAGGGTCTGTGAAATTGATGGACTAAATTTAATGTTTTAAAACCATTATATTTGTTTAATGCCAGTATTTACAATACGCTGCAAGACTAATTGCATTTTATTAACTTTAAATAAATAAAAGTTTTATTATGTTTTTTTTCACTCAGATTTCAAAACTTTACAAAAATATGGGGAACTTGACAATCTTTACAATGAAAACAGCAGTTTCTAGATACTTGACAAATGGTTAACACTGTTCTGAATGATATACCAAAACACTTTCATTTCTTCAGTTTTTTTTACTTTACTCTTAGTAAAAACACAGTAATAAACATAACTGTTCAGTGTCAATCATCCAAAATGAAAGTGCAGTTCATTGATGAACTTCATATACACTGCCCTCGCCATGCAGCAGAGCACACAAGCAAACAGCCAAGACGACAGTTTCACTTGGCATTCTTGTTCTTGGCGATGATCAGGTCCATGACTTGCTTGCGCATCTCCTCCAGCTGCTTCCTTCTCACCTTCAGCGTCTCCTCCTGACAACACGCCAGCCACAACTCCCAAGTCACGCTACACTTCAACACATCTCACGGTGACACACACCTCTCTCTCTACCACCATCACGGCTCTCTACAACATTACATCAGCTATTTCACAAAATTATGACACTTTCCTCTGCTTGTTGCACTCAAAATAATTTAAATGAATGCCAATAAAAACTTTAACTTTTACCTCCTAGTAGCTTTATAACACATGGCGAATACACTGAAATCTCCTTTCTGAACACTTTCCAAAGTACATAATACCAAAATAACACTTGCAAAATACAGGGCAAACCAATTCCAAAAAGTATATACTAAAGGGTGTTATCAGTTTCTGTTCAACAATACATAGTACTTCAAACACTTAATTTTATTTAGGACCTGCATTACCAAGTCTTAGATAGTAACAAATATTCAGAGTCGACTGCATTCGTACGTTCAACTTTCTTTATAATTCAAACCCAAATAACATAAACATCAACACACCTGGCAAAAACTGCATGCAATACAAGAATTTTTATCAGTGCCACCTTTCAATGAAGAGAACAGGAATTGCTTTAATAAGTGTGGGACATAAATTTACGCTTCAGAGGTTAACTATGTTTCTACAGTGTTATGGAAGCCAACATAGAAAACTAAGGAAGGGGGATCCTGCATAGTTGTTTTTACTAACTTAGTGAGCAAATGTTTCACGACAGTGATGTATTTATACCAAGCTGTTTCTTCTGCCACAAATGTTTGTGTGTCAGCAGCACAAAACATTGTCAGCTATCAACAAGGCACAGCATTAGCTCACAAAGTTGACAAAAACTATTCGTTTATTGCTCTTTCATAATTTTTATGACAGCTACCAAAATATTGTTTATTCCAAATTACATATGAGTCAGTTTATGTTCCAGACTCCTATATGTAGGACCTTCACGAGGAAGAGTTTCAAAGTAAACCACAGCAGCATAAATCAAATATGCGCTACCTGAAAACTTGCACAACTCGCACAGAACACTCTGCTGTGAACTATTGTACAACAACAAAAAAGAAAGTGCCCCTTGAAATATAGCTGTTTTAAAAATAACACTGAAGGAGGAGCAGTACTTCAGCTGGCATATATAAGCCACAAGTGCCGAGAGACATGGTGAACCTCCCCATCATAGCAGAGGTGCACAAGGCCTGACAAGCTATTCTCTCCACGAGCACATTTATGTACAGCATCCCAGTACACAGACAAAACTGAGGAAGAGCAGCCAGGAGCTCATAGCAGTTACCATCTGACTACACCATCGATGGCATCAACTGACATGTCAACACTATAGTCTGTCTCCAACATGACAAGACAGAATAAATAAAGCAGAGAACTAATTTCCTCATCTCAGCTGGAGCAGAGAGGACAGTGAAGAAACACCATAGCACAGAACCAGCTCTGCCACATGACAATCTCTACAGAATCCACTGAGTTAACCAACAATTCTCTGCTACTATTGTCCTGGAACGAAAGCATCATTTAGCTGAACACATTTACTTACTTATGCTGCTGCAGCTAGGTAGTGGCAATGTTAGGTGTTATGTGGGAATCATGCGAGATGATGCCGCTGGTCAGCAGGTTTTCTCTGTGATCTCCTGTTTGCCCTGCCTTTCATTGTAGCGCTGCTCCATGCTCATCTTGTTTCACCCTCATCGGCTCTCAAGACCTCGATGTTAAGAGCAGCCCAAACCTCTCCACTCTGATACATTTTATTGCAGTGAAGTGCCAGATTAATAATTTAGATTATTACTGCTTCCCTCTATTTCTCTATCTACCATTAAACCAAGAAATAGTAAAAAAAAATTTATATATATATATATATATATATATATATATATATATATATATATATATATATATGTATACACACACACAGCAGAGAGAGAGAGAGAGAGAGAGAGAGAGAAGACAGACACACACACGCGTGCACAAACAGGGCGGCTAACAGTATCCCTATAACAAATTCCCTGATATTTCCCTGACTTTTATCCTTTTACATCCCTGACCAACTTATGCAGCAAATAATTTTTGAGCTTGCACCCATTATCTTTCTAAATCGTACTAAACTCCATCAAAAATTTTGAGTTTGATAATCTTCTGGCAGAAGAGTTATGAAAAGTACAAACTTAACAAAAATACACCTCCTAAATTTTGGAAAATATTTGAAAAATAATTTGTGGAACTATATAAAAAAATTGGGACAAGTATCAGGGTTCAATTAATATTTAAATAAACAAACTCTAGCATCGGTACTAGCAAACAAAAATAACTGGAGGTGTTACTTTAACCGTAGCCAAAGAAATTTATGATCCAAAATTTAAATTTTTTATACCATGACGCACTCATGTATCTCTTTCCCTTTCTTCTTTTACTTGGAGCTGTATACTCCACTTGGACGTACACAGTTGATGCACTCTTGCTTTTCACTGGTTTGGCCTTGGTACCACCCCTCTACTATTCTTTCTCAAGTGCAGATTCCCTCCCATTGGATGTTACAAACCCTTCGGTGGTGATTTATGTTTGACAGAAGTGCCTGGCGGGTCTGGGTTTGGCTCATGTCTGACTACTTGGTAGGGTTAAGCCTAATTGAAGGGAGCTGGGAGGGCAGAGGGGAATCAAACCCCAGGGTGAGCTTTATGGTGCCAGCCTCTCTCCCAGGAAGCACAACCCTGTTCACCGTGAAGGTTGCCTAGATTCGGGATGCCAGCTGTCCAAAGTTTAAAAAAGATAATTAGGTTGCAATGTTTAGGAATTAAGAATGATTAGTAGGTCGACATACTTGGAATGGAGTGTGGTGATCCTCCCTTGGATGTCCCTACTGAATGTCTCGTTTATGATGCAGTCTCCCAAGGGGGGATGGTTTTGTGGTTTTACATGCAGGGACGTATGTGTGAGATGGGGAAACAATCCTACATTTCTGAGTCGGGGTGGAATCACAACTTTTATTACCTTCCCGGCGACTATGCAGACTGTGCACGTCTTACAGGTGAGCAGTTGTCTGTATGGGGAGGAGTAGATGGCTTAGTCACTGGCGTGGATGACGATGCGCACAATTAGCTAATGTCGCAGTAGCAGGGCCACGGCCAACACATACCCCACATGGAATTGAGTTCGGACTTGTGGGTAGGGATTATTATAGGAGATATGGGAAGTGGTCCTGGTGTGGTGACCTCCGGTATAGGAGACGAGGGTGCGATAGCCTGAGCTGTGTCGTCTGTCTGAAGGGGGTTGGACTTAGGTAGCTCGTGTTGTAGCGCACATCGGGCCTTGCAACACAGCGACTAGTGTGTCCACCTCCCTTCTTTGTCATCTAAATACTAATCTGCAATACTATTACACTCTCGTACAAAATACACTCAAATACACTACGCTCTCAAATATAGCACAATATCCATTTCTCAACCACCCTACTGATGAGAACAATGGGCTAGAGTTGGAATGCATCTGCAGGGAAGCGTGAGTGTTCCGGAACCGTCCAGATATCAGCGTGTGTCCTTTCGGACTAGAGGTCCTTGTCGGACCCAGTGGTACTGGTGAGTTCGGCCCACTCACCCTTATCTCACAGAGAAACCTTTAATGTTAATTTTTAGCAAAAATTTATTTTAAATAAAATAATAAAAAACTTAATGTATGTAAAAGAGCAAGGTAAGCAAGGTAAAATAAAAAAGTTACAAAATGTACAATTTTTACCTAGCATTTATTGATGCTTTAGAAAAGCAGTGGGGAAGACAGATTTTTACAAAGAATCTAAGTAGTTGTTTAATACGTTAAATCAGGTGAAGGCAAACCTGGATGTAACTCTGACATCAAACTAAGCTTCCAGAACTATATCATATACATGCCAACTTTTGAAGATGACAATTAGGAAGATATTTCCTAAATGTAAAATTTCTGCGTAAAACACACACTGCAATTTTTACATCATATCACATAATTTTGAAAAATAGGGAAAATGTGTGCCATAGAGCTACAAAACATTAAGTCGATTAAAAATAATTCTAAAAGCAATGACATACAATTAAAACAATCATTTATCAATATCAACATGTGTAAATTAACTGACAAGTAAATAAATAGCATTTCCATTACCTTTTAATTTGAAGGCGATGATTGCGATTTCAAAGAGGAAGCTGTTGTCTTCTTTGCTTTCTTCAAAAAACCTGGGCTATAATTTTGTTCATAGCATACACCAGATTGTCTGCACTTGGGGATAGAAATTGCTTCCAGAGTTTCATTTGTCATCAATGACCTGAACTGTGTCCTATTCTTCATAATTAAGCAGAAAGTGCGCTCACTCTCAGCGTTACTGTGTGGGATGGATAGGACTGGTAACATTACTCTTGCTATCCTATTAAACTTCGCCATTCCATCTACTCCAAGAATACTGGCTAACAGAGCCCATTTTACATCTTCACTAACTTCTGGTGCACAAATAGCTGAAATGTCGTTAACCTGAAGAGCTGAAGATGGCTCGCTAAAGCAACTGTCTTACTGCTGGAACAAGGGACACATGCAATCCGATTTCCTCTTGCATTCATTTTCATTTTTGACATTTAGGCCTACTCCAACAGGGTTTGGACTGGATGGTTTTTGTTGTGAGGGGCCTGCCTTAGGAATGCTGTATGAACTGAGGCTATAAACCATTATGTCAGTTTTCCCACCATATACTATACTTATGTCGCAACGACAAAATGTACAATAAGCAAACATGAACCTTTTTCAGACTTCTTGATAAAAGGGAATTCAACACTATACTATATTCGACCCTGAATACTTGATTATACATTTTCTTTTTAGTACTAATTTAAATTATTGCATTCTTTATACAATCAAACAATAACACGAGAAAAAGGTTAACATCTTACCTAATAAACACAACCTATGCTACAAAAATATAAACTCACGAAGATTGAAACTCTTTGGTGAATAAAGGAAATAATACATGTTAGAATACGAAATGCAACACTGCGCAAATGGTATACCATGACATCAAAAGTCTTAAATCTAATTACATTATGCATAAATTCACCCTGTTCAAACACCGCCATCTTGACTGCAACTGAGGCCGTGTCCGAATTGACAAATTTTGTTATTTTGTAAATTCCTGAATTGGTAGGTATCAATTCCGACGCTGTTGACAATCACTTGTTTAGCAATCATCACTGGAATACTAGAAACACATTAATAAATAAGAAAATTATAAAAGATGTAATAACAACTTTAAAAAAAAAATTTGCCGCGTATATACACAAAGTACAACATTTACTTGCTTTTTAAACATGCCTAGTGTATTTTATGTACAGTTATTTGTTTTAAAAGTCATTATATTTATGCATTAGCGCATGTGTTTTTAGAGTAAAAACAAACATGGCAACGATTTTGTCATTTTATATTTTTGCTAACATCCACTAGATACAAAATACGAAATACCAAATTACCAAATACATCAGAATTTTTTTTTACAAAATTGGGCCATGTGATCATTTTGTATACAAAATCTTACAATTCGGACACAGCCTAGTGAAAACCATCAATAAGCGGGATAAAACACAGCCAACGATACAGAAGTATTGACTGAGTTATATCAATGACAAAGGAACAACTATCGATACATTGATTACAATAATCGAGAAACGTCTTTGGTACGCAGAACTTATTCAAACTACTTGAAAATTCGTACAAAATAACACATGTCCGTAAAATCGTACAAGGAAGCTATTTTTCGTACATTTTCCGGAATAATCGTACAAGTTGACAGGTATGCTATCGCATTTACAAGTAATTACCAAGGGGGACCTAGGGTGTCATTACAGCCTGCTACCGTGGAGTCAAAGATGACTAGGCTAGTGAGTGCTGGTGCGGACATAGAGGTTACCTCTGGAAGACAAGCTTTTCCAAGCTGCTCGAGCTGGTGCTGTAAGACGAGCTTTTCCAAACTGCTGGAGCTGGTGTCAGAAGACGAGCTTTTCCAAGCTGCTGGTGCTCGTATCGGAAGAGCTTCTGCAAGCTGCTGGAGCTGGAGAGATAGAGAGCTTTCACAAGCTATAGGCTAAGAGAGGTGGAGGTCCTTTCAGACCCAGGAGAGCTTGGTGACCATTGTGGTCGGCGAGCCAACGAACTCTGAGAAGAGCGTTTCGAAGATTCCATATATATACAGTCCCAACTTCCTCTTGGCGGCTCTCTCAGGGGTGTGAAGGTTGCCAGTCTCTCGACACAGGAGCCGGTTATCTCTGGTAGCGGGCGGCATAGCATATTTCTTATCACCCTTGATTAAGGATGACAACAGTTTTACCTCTGCCCGAGGCTCGGCAGCTGTGATGTCACTGGGCACAGGGGCGCTGCAAACTTGTGGAAATATTATTAAATTCCTTACCGAAGTTGGCTGGTCCACGGCTCGTCTGGTAAAACCATTTCTAGTTGAGGTGGTGGCAACCGCATGTCGGAATCTGGACGGGCAGTACAATCTCATAATTAATTGTGTTAATTATGCGCGTGTCTGTGGTTGTTGCGGCTCATGGAATAAACATTGTAGGCACTGTAAATTTTGTATGCCACTGTTTTGGCTTGCCCCGAGCTCCTCAGCAGTCGCTGATGGGGCGAAGTTGGCCCGTAGAGTATGCAGTCACGCTGCGGAAATATGGCGTGCATCAAACAATAAGTGACAAGTTTGGAATGAAATTTTAGGCATAAGGAAACACAATAGGGGTTATTATCATGAAAAAGGACACTTTGTGACTTTATTTATCATTTCATAAAATGTTTGTAAAATATGCATTTTCTAATTTATTTGTATATTTTTGGTCATATGTACTACGAGGACCAAAATGTTAATAATGACAATATAGTTTTTTATAAACTGAATTTAAGTACTCAAAATGTCAATTCCAGGTTGCAATCACAGCACAGTATCTTAAAATGATTTTTTTTCTCTTTCATCTAAGAACTGAAAAACCTAATTGTTAGCGTTGATGTAAGTTCACAAATATAAGTAAGTAAGTGTAACTATACGTTAGGATGCAAGATACAGCATAAACTACATGGGGAAATGTTAATGCTCCAAAATCTCTGCAGAGGGAAAACCTATCCTACAGCTGATTGGTTATGGCATGAAGAGGCAGTCATTTGATATTTTCTAAGAAAATATTACAGAAGTCCTCATATTAAGCACACTCATAGAGCTCACACTAGTTATTGCGCACATTGTAATTTGTGGCCTTTTTATTTGTATAGCACACAATA
Organism: Dryococelus australis; assembly: GCA_029891345.1. Lineage (NCBI taxonomy): Eukaryota > Metazoa > Arthropoda > Insecta > Phasmatodea > Phasmatidae > Dryococelus > Dryococelus australis. The sequence goes on along the minus strand of CM056993.1, from coordinate 208,511,929 downwards.
ATTCCCTATTGTACACACCTCCAAGCCATACCTATTGATTAGAGATGGGTCGAACGTTTGAATTTTGAACCGAACCCAAACTTTAAGGTTATGTTCGGTTCAAAATTTAGTCATGTAAAATATTGGTTCTAGTTCAGTTCGAAAAATTTACATGAATTCATGTTCCCAGTTCGAAAATGTGCTAGAAACAAACATTGTTAATGAACTTAGAAACAAACTATCTCTGTGTGTGTGTGTGTGCGTGCATGCGTGTGTGCGATAAATGTGTTAATTGTTTATTTTAGGCCCATAATATTTAAACAGTTAGACGTGAAATTGTCAATGTGGTTGTATTAGTTTTTTTGTGTTTTATACTTGAACAAATAGGGGATGAACTATGAAGGTTTTATGTAGAGTTGATCCGATACCATGCTTTCCGATACAGATACCCCAATACCACTGCCGATACCAATGCCCTCCGCACTGAATTTTTGAAAAAGTATTACTGTTAATAATACATTAAAAACATTTCTCCTAGACTCACTTAAATAAACAAAATAATATCTTAAAATACAGTATATAATTTACTGTGATCCAACACTAAATGCCAGCTGACCTAAAACTTTCACATCCTCTGAAAACGCAAATAACATGACACCAAATGTAAGTCAAATTTTAAATGTCTCGCTCGCACTATCAGCTAAGAGCACACGGAAAAGTTATCAATCGGGCAGTGTCACGTATGTACGTTTATGAGGGGAGGGGGAGGATGACCTCTCCACGCTGACACCTTGCATGCATGGCAAATATCTATCTTTTAAAGTAATTAATAATATTTTACTGCAAAGAAAACTTGTCATTTTGAGTCACAAATGAGGCGATTATAATTGATTTCTTCACTGTCTTTAATAATTAATCATTCAAAACCATGTCCTCTGATTTTCCCTGTCATGAGTTACACTACACTCGGCTCGGTGCTTACCTACCCATTATTAGATGGCAGAAGAGGTTGAATAGGCACTTGCATATTATCAGTTTATTCAAAAACACATGTCTATTAAATTAATATAAATGCTCTGATTTCCCCGCAAGAAGTTACTGAAAATGAACACTTATAATACAAGTCGCTCAATGTTCAAACAATATTTTGCTGACAAGCGGTAGAGTATATGCTTTTGGGCATATAATTTTATTCGCGAAGATGATGCCCTTTGAGTTAACTAAACATTAAGTTTTAATGTCATGTTAATTTTACACCAGATAAATGAAACACCAACCTCACCAGATAAAACAAGGTTTAAACACAAAAGAAAACATCTTTACAAATAATAATTCCTCGTTAAAATGTTTTGCATAACACTTTCAGGTGAAACCATTAGCTTTGAAATACAAGTGATGTAGGTGCAACTATTTTGAGTGACGCATACCGTAATTACTTGTGTATAGTGTGCACTCGTGTATGTGGGCACCATCATTTTTGCAACAAATTCCAGGGGAAATTTTTTTTTATAAAATTGTACAAAAAATTTGTGGCACCCTGTTAGTAAGTATGGAACAAATTATTCTTTTTTTACATTAATGTGTAGTGGTTGTGATATGTTTGGAAAATACTTTAATTTAATTACTTGGGGGTGCAAAAAGCCAAAAAAAATAATCCTGAAACATCCTGCTTCTACTACTCAACATTTCCAACCTCGTTTTTTTTTTCTCCTCCTTTTAGAAGTGACCCACTCTTTTTTTTTTTTGCTGTGCTAGAATGTCCCACTATCATCACCTAAAAAAAAATGGGTCTCATCACTTCTCTCCCCCCCCCCCCAAACCCCCCTAGAACATGGCTCCCTAGCCTCTGACCTCTGCAATGGAAAATAGGGGGCTTGGCGGAATTATCGACCAACAACATCTGGGTGATATTTGAAGGGGGGTGGGGGCCGTAAACACATCACAGCTCTGGTTTGGAGTGACAGGATGCCATTAGGTTGAAAAGGGGGGGCGGGGGGAGGGATTTTGACCTACACACAACTGAAGGGTCACTGAGTGAGAGAGAGAAGGGAGAGGAGTGATGTAAGAGCGAGAGATGAGACGACAGTCCCACCACTTCCCTCAACATTCCCGGACAATTTGTGAATTATGGCTACCCTTCTGCCTTCCATTTTTTTCCCCGTGTACAGTGTGAACCCCCAGAAATGTTTTCCTATATTTTGGGGAAAAAAAATAGGTTGCGCTGTACACGAATAAATACTGTATTTGTTCTTATTTTTCTTTTTGATTTAATGTGCAGCGTATACAAACTGAAATACGGAAATTTTTGTGCCTAAAGAAAGTAATAGCCTGACTTCATTGTCTACAACTGATACTAAAGTATCAGCCTGATACAGATACATCGGAATAAGGTGAAGTATGGGTATCGGAACCACTCTATTTGTATGTATATGTTGTTTTCACTTTGCACCTCATAGCCAAGTCCAGAGGTCCAGTAACAAAATTCTCATTACTTGAGTGGGTAACACTGTTAAAATGATCCATGGGACCACTGTAATCTATATTAAGTACTTAATTTACAGATAAGCGTGTGTGCATCCATAATCCACTGTATTTAAAGGTGGTTCTACATATTTGTTTTTTGCTATGTGAACAATTTAGGGCTGAACTATGAAGATATGTTCGAGGATAAGGCATTTTTTTTGACGGGTTCGAGTTCACTTCAAGTTCGACTAACTACAGCATATTTCGGTTCGAGTTTGGTTCGTGTATAAATTTAAAGGTTCGATTTAGGTTCGGTTCAATAAAAATATTCTAGGTTAAGTTCTAGTTCGGTTAAATTTGGTTCCAAAATCTGGGGTCGTCCCACCTCTACTTTTGATGTGACGTGTAATAATGTGCTAACTTCTTTTTGAGGGTGTCTGTACGTACTTTAGTCTGCCAGCCTATCTGCTTTGCTCTTGCACGCGCACACACTTTCTCACTTTATCTAATCAGGATGCCGCAATCATATTGGTTATCAGCCCATGTGCTTTGCTTGCAGTTGGCGTGCTTCACTTGCAGTCAGTGTGCTTTGCTTGCAGTCAGTGTGCTTCAGACAGTAAAAAATAGTGTAAAGTTACTTTGCCTTGCTGTACACTTTAAAGCCTAGTTTGTAGGATGTTTTTCAATGGCGCAAAAACGGTACTGTATATTGTTTGGGGCAATTTATTGTGTTTTTTGTTTTATTTTTAAAAGTTTATACAGTGCTGCTGCGTTTAAATGGTAAATACCTTTTAAATATTCATTCACATTTATCACATAAACATTTCTGAGCACTCATGTGAATTTTCTTAAATCAACTGTTTGATCAGCAGTGTTGACTTACAGTGTTCTATTCATGTAAGTTTTCATAATTTAATATTTTCAGTTTTGTGTGTGTAGAGGGTTAAATTTATAAGAGGAAGGGCATTGAGCCCAAGTGTTAATGTAATTTAAAGACATATAAGAAACTAACAGTAAAAGCTAGGGCATTTATTTTGTTTATTTGTGACATAGTTTATTCGCATAATATAAGGAACTGAGGTTTCACAGAGAACCCTAGTTTTTCCCTAGATATGCAAGGAGTGTTCAAGGCACAAACAACTTGTGGAGGTTACGAGTGTTAGACATCAGACACGGGAATACGTAAGGATGCATAGGCAGTGATATCTAGGCCTTAGAAATTGAATTTGGAAACTATCTCTCCACTCGACTCCAAACTAGCGGTTCACAGAAGAAACACGTAGTTCCTTGAAGAGGCTTTCGTGATGTGTTAATGAAATTCTATATAGGTGGGCCAGTGGGCCGCCAGAGAGAGCCGCCACAGGATGTAAGCGATGGGCGATCACCTCCGCATAAAAATTGCTCACTAGCAGATTGTGTGTGCCCTGCGTGGAGGACACCTGCGTGACTCGCCTTTCTGGCTAAGTGCAACCTCGCTGCGCCACTGAATGTCAATTTCGCAGAAGCGTGCAGGATGTCACACACACTGGCCATTGTCTTTGCAGGAAGTGGCAGCGGCCGTACGCACGATGACGGAAGAAGGAGACTATATAAGTTCTCGACCGGTCTACCCTGGGGCTCATCATCCATTTGGTACCTTGTCGTCGCATTGCAGATGGGGTAGCTCGGGAAAAGGCAGCTGTCCGTCTGCAAGATGGGTCATACAATCGTCGTGTGGTGTAAGAAATCTTCCACACAATGGTGTACATAGGGTGCACCAGTAATATTCGCATAGTATTTGAGACGATTTAAGTTAGTATTTTAAACTTAGAATTTCAGAGTATAATTATCAGAAGTAATAGAAGATGAGACTCCTAAATCATTGAAGGGAGCTTGGCCCTGCCCAGCTTGTGGACAGAGCCATTACACAACCGCGTTCCGGGCGTTCCGGGTGAGAAACAGAGTCGTTAAAAATGGAAAAATATACTTAGTACTTCATAAGTATTGTTTCTGCTTTTGGTGGGACTAGAGATACGGAGCACCGGCTATAGCTTAGAATAATTGTATGAATCAGAAACTTCAATTTTATGTAATGTGTTAGAGTAACAGTAAGCTACGCTCAGGTGTAGGAGCATCATTGTAGAATGAGGTGCTGCAGTTAATGCCTTCTTTGATATATGATTCATGTAATTGATTATTGTTGTTGTGAAGGAACAGATTGTTGTTAAATTGAACAAGGGTTTATTGACGTTAGTTTGTTAATTGATATTATAAAGTGAGTTGTTATAGTAAGGTTGCGAATAAATGTGTGTTTAAATTTCAACATAGTGAGTCTACTTTGGTAAAGCTATGGATAGATCCCCTAACGCCCCACATACTGTTAGATGTGAGAACTGTAAAAATATCTTCTCTGTAACACTTCATTGGATAGTGAGCGAGCAATCAGAGATATGCCGTGAATTCAGAGGACATCCCGACTTAATAGCATTTAAAGTAGTATTTAAGAGAAGGTTTTATTGCGTTATTTGTCGTACAGTTGTGCGTACAGGCAGAAGTGGTTCAGAATAAGAAAATTAAGATAATTTAACTGAATCTGTTTAAATGGTTGAATATATGAACTTAAGTTGAGAAATCTTTTAATCAAATTATTTACTTGTACGCATTGGAACTATCCGGGCAGGTATGCACCACGGGTCCACACTCGTCCGAAGAGAAGCCCCTATGTCAGGCTTAATCCTCTGTACCAATTTCCATCATAACATCCTGGGTGCAGATCAGGGTGACAGTTCCCCTATATTCTGTCTGGTGACAGTTCCCCTATATTCTGTCTGGTGGCAGCGATCTACTCGTGCGTTCGAGCCACACGCTAATCGAACCACTTAACATCTTCTTGGGAATGTCCGAACATAGATAGCTGGCCAGCCACGTGATAAATTATTTACTCTGCAATGCCTGCAAATCAGGCTGGATCTTCCGCTAAAAAGAGTAGAAAAGCAGTCTCCCTCGCAATGAAAATGGATATTCTACATTGATTTGAGCCAGGCCAAAAGTTATCAGATGTAGCACGGTCACTAAGTTCACCAAGTCTACCCAAATCTACAGTGAACATGATACAGAAAAATTCTGTGGCCATTGAGTGCTTTTAGAGTGGTCCGCACTCTTGTGTTCTACACTAGAGAACATGGAGAAGCTGCTTGTCCTCTGAACAGAAGACCAGAACCAGCGGAATGCACTGGTGAATTTAGCTATAATTCAGAGCAAGGTATTGTCTTTGTACCAATCTCTGCAGGAGAAAGGCGAGGGTTCGCAAGACAAACAGTTCAATACGTCGTCGGTGGTTTGATCAGTTCAAGAAACGTCAAAACTTACACAACATAAAAATTATAGGTGAAGTAGCAAGTTCCGACACTGATGTTGCAGCAGCTTTTGTTTCTGAACTGCAGAAAATTATCAAAGAAGGAGGTTATACGGCAAAGAAGATGTTCAACGTTGATGAAACGGGCCTGTTCTGGAAACGGCTGCCAATTCGGATCTATATCTCGCAAGAAGAGAAAACTATGTCCGGCTTTAAAGTAACTAAAGATCGCATAACTGTCCTGGTTGGTGGTAATGCTTTGGGCGACTGTAAAGTGAAACCAATGGTGATTGGAAAATCAAAACTAACCCATGAGCATTTAAATAAAGGTCATGCTAAAGAACACTTTCCCATGATTTACAAAGATATCCAGGCTTGGATTACTGGTGCAATGTTCAATTAATGGCTGACACTTTACGCTGTATCTGCATGGAAGGTTTACTTGGCAAAAGAGAATCTTGACTTCAAAATTCTTCTTCTGGTTGACAATACACCATCGCATCCCATTACTGCCAATACAGTTCATGAAAACGTAAAAGTTGTTTTCTTGCCTAAGAACACCACTGCTTTGATTCAGCAAATGGACCATGGTGTTATAGCTGCTTTCAAAGCATACTATCTACACTGTATATTCCGCAAACTCCTGGATGTCACAGATGGCGATGGGAAACCAGGCATCCGAGATTTCTGGCGAGACTTTAACATCCTTGATGCTATCAGGACAAATCTCCAAGGCATGGGAAGACGTGTCGGAGGGATGCATGCGTGGAGCGTGGTGCAAGATATGACCAGAATTGTTTGCCAACTCTGAGGATGTTGAAGACGATTTGCTGAATGTGAACCAGAAAATAGCCGAAATCGCTCAGCAGGCCGGGTTTGATGAAATTGAAGCAGATGACATCGAAGAAGTTCTTTCTGCTCCAGTTCAAGAACTAAAGAATGAGGAACTACAAGACTTGGCTCAAAATCCAGACACATATGCAGAAACTGATGAAGATATGCCTATGCCTGAAAAGAAGTTCACAACTAAAGTTGTGGCAAAGGCATTTCAACATGTTGAGAAGTGAACTGTTCGCTAGTGAAGACTCTGATCGTGAACGTAATTCAAAAGGTTTGCAGGGGTGTCACTCATGTATACCATCCGATGCTATGCCGAAACCTATGTAGATATGAAAGCATGGAGCAGCAAGCAGATGACCATCCACTCATTCTTTAAATGTGCGACAGCCATCAGAAAGGCAAGCGAAAGCGAGGATGCTCACAGATTCAGATTGAGCAGCCATGAGAACATCAGTACCCACAGTATTTTTTTTGTGCTGTCAAGAGTGTTTCATGACAGTAGAATTTTTTCAATTGTTTATGTAATTGTGGCGAGTTTTGCATCAGTTTGAAAATTTTACATGAAATTAGATTGAAGATTTACTTTACTGTAGAGTTATGTAAACAGTTACTGCCATGTTTACGTTTGTTTACGCCATATTCCCAACATCACAGAATGCTGTGTGAGGTCACATCTAGACTCCACACACCTATAACATACAGTAAGACAAAACTTATTTTCATGTTTTAGACTTACAGTACTAATGTTATTCAAGTGCTAGATTACTGCAAACAGCTACTGTGTTTTCTTGCATAAAAAAGCCAAATGTTTCTAAAAACTTGTGTTTGAGCTGGGAATGAGATTCTGTCTTTCTGGAATTCCTTTTTTCATTCACAAACAATTTCTGTGTAACTGTACGCATGCACTTTTACTGCTAATTATAATATAATGTACAGATACCGCAATCAACTTCAAATGTTTTCTAAAGGGAACAAAAACCATTTTACAAAAGAATAATTTTTTGTGTGTGTTTGGGACTTGTAAAGTAAAAAATTTGTTGTCAAGTAGGGTCTAATGAATTTTATTTTATGCAGAAATCAAGCAAAACTATGGGAGATATGCCAGAATGTGTAGTATTCTTTAAACATGTGTTTATTCTCTGTGATTTTGTAGAGAATAAACATCTTGTTAGTGTGATATTGTACATATGTAAGGTATTTTGGAGAATTTAGGGAACATAACCTCAACTATTAACACAGCATCTTGTGGAAATTTTGATTCGTACAACGCACATTCCGTATAGCGCACAGTTTTAAGAAACTAAAACATGTGCACAATACAGGGACTTACTGTAATTGTTTGATGACGGTGGGTGCTAAGCCGTATGGCTTACATTGCAATTAATTACGTAAGTAAATTTATTACCCATCAACTCCATGGGTATTTTAAAAAAGTGTAAAAAGTAACACTTTTATTGTTTTCATGATAAACTATGAGCATTGTTTTAAAATGCTTAATTTTTAATGGTATGTATTAAACTTTAGGGATGGGTTGGTTGAATCCAAGACTCATCAAATCCCTTGAATCCATGAGATTCGAGGGTTCAAAGATTCAAACAGGTTTCAAGTAAAGATTCGAGGTTAGCTTTCAGTTACCAAAATATTTAGATTACGCCCTCACTTCGTCACAGCGGGTAAAATTTTTAGTGAAATATTAATTTCTCCTAAATACTTGACTTACGACTTCGTATTTTAGATATGGGAAATCAATTTAGGTTCAAAGTGTTGTTATTGGAACAAGAAAAACTGCAATTATAAAAATTAAGATGCAATGATATTTGCAAACGACATGGCGTCCTATTTGCTGTCGTCAACCCACAATGTAAAATTTCAGTTTGACCACGCTTTTACAATTATTTTATGCACAATTCACTAAAAATAATATTTATTCAATAAATTTTTTTTTAATTTGGTTTTGTCAGCGAAATTGTTTTACAAAACTCCGCCATATGTACATAATGCCACTAAAATTTGTTATCGCAAGTTTTATTTTTTTTTTGTTACGTTTCCATTCATCATCATGAGTTTACCAATATTTTAGTTTTCATTTGCATTCGCTAAACATGTGAAAATGTATTTGCAGTGGAGCAATTTCTGATACTTATTTTACGTGTTGGAAGTATGGAATTAATTGTATTTGAACCATTCCTCCTCAAAACTAACCTGTCTAGATTATTCTAAGCTCAAATTCACCAAGGGGCAATGGTGACTGAGCGGCTAGTCGCTCGTCTCCCACCAAGGCAATCCGGGTTCAATTCCCGGCCGGGTCAATCCGTATTTTCATATGTGGGAATTGTGCCAGACACTGCCATAGGTCGGAATCTCCCCCCCCCCCCCTTTTTTGTCATTCCGATGCTGCTCCATACCCACTTCAATCACCCTCATCGGCTCTCAAGACTTTGATAGTATGAGCCCTCCAAATCTCTTCACTCACTCAAATTCACCAATTCCATGGAATGCTTTACACCATGGAGTTGATTAGCGGTTGTGTGGAAAAAGCTTGTATTTAGTTTTCTAGCTGTCGTAGCTGAAGTGAAAGAAAATATTTAGCAAAAATATAAAATCCTAGACATGTTAGAACTAGGGATGGGCCGATACTGACTAACCGGCCAATACCACAACCATCGGCATCGGCGGCACATCAACATTATTTGCTCATTATTTTTCACCGATTAGTAGCACTACTTTATTTAAAAACAATGTTAAATAACCTGGCATGCTACATATCGCAAAGCATTAATTTACTGCATCCATCACTCAGATATACCGTCCGAAACCCTAAATATATTTGGAACAATTGTTTTTCAATGATTTCTTCCAGTTGTTTACATTTCACCATATTTTCTGTTGGTACATTAGCCAAAGATTGTGTATATCATTCGTTTTTGGACACTACGTGATTGCATAACTGGTGCTAACGATAGTATTGTTTACAACCTACGGTTCTACTATTTTTACAGCATTCGTAGGCTGGTGACAGTGAGAAAGCAACCTGTATTCTTATTCTCCTTATGCATTTACTGCACTCTAAGGTTGGCGGCAGTGAAAATGAATCACACATTCTGCAGCAATGTTGTTATTGTAAGGAAAGTGAAAAGAAATACACTTGCTTTTTACGGGCGTAGTTATTATTGGAAATTGTTGGCTGTGGTTTTGGTGAGAATGTTAAAAAGTCTGAATAAGACTCAGCAAATCATAATTGGCAAAAATTGTCGCAAATAAGTTGGGTGCCATGTTAACCAAGGGATTGAGTATGGCTCGGCCGACGAAGGAATACTAAGCAAAAATATTAATTTAAAAAAATTTGGCTCAATTGCAAGTGAATATTTAATATTAAAATGATTTCAGTAAGGTCTTTTTTATGACATCTTTAGGCTGTTGGTTTAAACAAACATACATGTGAGGTTATGTATGGTACTTCTCAATCTAAAATCAAAGTCTGCATCAGATTGCCTAAAGTTTTGAAGGTTGTCTTTAATGAACTCAGTTTGTAATTAATGCTGTATTGTTTGATAACAGTTTTCCTTGACTGTTAAGTCACTTATTTGCCCAGTTAAATTATCCTATCATTTATTATTAAAATTAGTGTTGTATTTCATTTCCATGCTGTAGACACCTAATACAAAGTGCTTAAAGTGTTCACAAAACTGAATACTTAAATCTAAGTAGTAAAAAAGAATTTCCAAATATTGGGAATTGTGAATTATGATTGTGCTCAACAAAACAGGTATTGGCATCACTGTAATCGGCGGCACCGGCAGTTGAGAATTTGTATCCTTGGTATCTGTAAAATGTGGTATCAGCCCATCCCTAGTTAGAATTTTATTTGTTCGGCATGAAGCTGGAAAAGTACTGAAAAAATACAGATGTATGAAGTTTTTAAGTAATGTTATGAGCTATAAGGTTTTGCTAAAACCTTCATCAGGAAGTAACACTGAGCATTTGTTTCAAAGCCGAAGGATTAAAACTGATACAGTTTTTCTTGGAGAAGACGAGTTTAGCAGAATTTGTCCAGGTAAGAGATATACTATTACAAGAAAGAGGTGCAAAAAACAGAAACGATATTTGAATGACTCTCTCAGGAATCTTTACACATTCTTATGTAACAAAAAAAAAACAATACCTATTTCATTACTTACACAACATTCTGCAGAGGCAGACCATTTTGGATTGTTGCCCCTAAGGAAAACATTTGATTGTATTCAAAATTAAAACAGTCTAATATTATTTTTGATAAAAATAAGATTGGTTTTTGCCAGAATCTGTGCTGTGATAGTACTATGAAAGAAGTTTGACTTCACCAACCAATAACATATGGTGCTTTCAAAGAAGATTATACTAATATAACCTACCAGCGATGGATGTCCAAAACCTAAGTAAATATAAAAGGTGTGAAGAAGGTGTGCAGAAAGTCCACTAGGGAAGCATTGACTAGTTCGACATAAGAATTAATAGCTAGAGACCTGAAAAAGCAGGTGTTATTTTTTTTCAAAAATATGTCATTAAAAAAAAAAGTGTTATTTTTATCAAAAATAGTTATTTTGTTGCTACAAAAATGCAGGTTTCTACATGAAAATTGCTCCAATTTTCATGTGCTTTTCATAAAGACATACATAATTGGAGATATTTCACTTTATTCATAAAACCTGAAATTGGCAATGCTATTCCTATTGATAAGCGGTGTTTTTTATCAACTATTATTTCCTTGTAAAAATTCCTAACTCCCAGAGAAATATACAGTTACGATTTTAAGATAAAACTACTACTTTCCTTTATCAAAAGACAACATTGAAAACAATTTCAGATTTTACCTAAGATTTTGTATTCTGCCCGACACCTGGAACAACAAACGGTCACAATGCACTGACAAGGGCATACTGTTTCACAAAAATAATAACGTAAACAATTTACACACAACTATAAAAGCACCGTAAAAAAAATAAAACTTTCAACAAGATATTTTTTTGTTAGACCCGATGACAAAACTTTCGTTTCTTCAAAACGTGTGATTTTTACCGCATAAATTTACAGAGTATGTACGATAAAAATACAGTTAACTGGACAAATACAAGTTTGAAATTTGTGATAAATTGATTTACAAATATATTCTACGTAAGTAAATGAATATATACACAATTTTCACTGCCGCACTGCTCGCTTTGTAAAAAATAAAGAATTGTTGATTAAAACGTCATGATGCAACGAATCAACAAGCATACTATGAATCATACAAATGTAAACAAGCGAGCTAGTGTGAATCCCATAGATACCATGGAGCTTGGTGGATGTGAATACTACAACTGCGTGTTTTCCTAATGAACAAATAAACTTTTGCAGGGCTGTGCATCATCACGTGCGCTCATTTTATATGGTCGTAAATACACATGATGGAAAATATATATGTTTTCATTTATGGTAATAAATTGAATAAATCTACTGGCCAACTTTTGCATGCATTCATATTCAAATATCCAAAAACACATAAAATACGTCTTAAGAAGCAACTATGCGACATAAAATAATAATAATTTGTGAAAATACTACAGGATTTTGTACAATTTGTGAATTACTGCTGAAATTGTCAAACATCGTAATTTTTAGTTTTTTATGTGAAAATTCATGCTATTTTTCACTTTATCGCATTTGCTCATGTTTCAGGTCTCTACTAATAGAAGATATTTGAAGCATTAATTCCAGTTTTTATGGGTCATTTAAACAACATATACCAGCAACAAAAGGAAATGTCTAGCCTGGAGGAAAACCTCTCACCAGATATTGTTTTGATATACACGGATATCTCGGAAAATTACAACAGCAAACTTACAGGTGAAATATAGTAGTTCCATTTTGGTTGCTATCGTGAGCAAGTAACTGTCCATACTGTAGTTATTTATTAAAAACAAGAAGGTGCAGAAAAAATGGTTTTGAAGTCATTTTGTACTCTCTCCGACAGTGTGCAACATGATCCAATTACAGAAATTCAACACAGATGACCTGTGTTTCCCCAAGTTAAACAAAAGATAGTAACCAAAATCATAGATGAATTTCCAAATGTGCATGATATCACATGGAACTACAGTAAAACAATCAACAAATCATGGGAAAGATGCTCTTGATGGTGTGGGGGAACATTAAGAAGAACCGCATACTGATGTTCCTAACCTAACTATGTAGCTCAATTAATGTTCTGAAAGGCAATGTAAAAGGTGTACAAATAATTTCAGTTCCACAAGAAATTGTAGAGGCAGTGTCATAGGGACACTTCATACACATCAAGTTACATGGAGCAGGTGTAAGCACGTCAGAAGGACTTTCTGCTTCAACTGCTCGCCATCTCAAAAATGTCAACATTACCGTCTAGGAAGCTTAACACTAAAAACTAATGTTGAAGATCATCTATAAAGAAATTGTATAATTTTAAAGTTATTTCATAGTTCTTTTCAATGTTATCATCACTACTAAATTACAATTTTTCACCCTCCTACAAGTAGTTCATTACTCTAGTAAACAATTCCTTCTTTTGTGCCTACACAGTATATAGTTTTTCTAAGTCAGGCGTTCCCAAACTTAGTTTATCACGCATCCCTTCTGGGGAGAAAGAGAGAGAGAAAAAAAGAAAAAACCACACACACTACACCCCCCCCCCCCCCCTCAATAACACAACTTCATTATTATAAAGGTAAAACAAAAACCAACTGAAGTCAGCAAGGTTTTATTTAATAGTTAAATTTTAATGCTTATTGAACACAAATGGTGGTGGACAAATCAATCAATGAGATGGATGAGCTTGCATACTTTTAACAAGATTCCCAATTCTTAGTTGAATAGACAAAATTGCACAACATAAATCACTGGCAATATCGAGTTTGCTTATATACTTCGTTTTTATTACTACTACTGCTGAAAACACCCTTTCACACAAATAGGTGCTTAAAAAAGGTAAATACAATTGCAACGCTTGCTCTGCTATGTCGGGATAAACTTTGAAGTACTTGACCCAAAACAATGTTTTGTCAAGCTTCTCAAAATCATATTTTGCAGCAGAATAATTTTTTATTTCCAACGCCTGCTCTTGAAGGCTTTCTGGCAGTGAGTCTATGTCAACATGGAAAGGATCCTTTGCTAATCTATAAATGTTATTATCGCACGAGTTAGTAAAGTAACGCTTGAACTCGCAGGTGCTGCAAATGGTTTGATATTTTTGTCTTAGTGACAGTATCCTCAAAAACCTCAATAAAGTGTGTTTATTCTGGGGGGGGGGGGAATAATAATAATTTCATGGCTCTGCTAAAATTTTACAATTACAAAGTTGCAACAGTTCAGTATATGGCGTGATGGCATTACGCTGATAAATTATATTGGAGTCTCCAACCTGTAATTTCAAGTTGAGAGGGTTCAATGAATCAAACATATTGGATAAATAAGCCAAAAAAACTTTGACACCTGTGCTCTTACCACCTCCACCCGGGACTACACTTGGTTTTGTCATTTTGTAGTAGCTCTAGGTACCTACAGTACAGTCTGATTATAAAAAAGTTTGAATTCTATTTACTAACTGTACAAGTGAACAGCTCGGCACCCACGCCTCCCTTGGGGGCGCGCCCCCCACTTTTAAAATCAATGGTATAAGTGATTATGTTTTCCTTGTCTAATTTTTGTAGTATGAATTTCTTAATGTCTTATTCAGAGGAAATTCTTAAAGGAAAAAATAAAATATTTTGATGTCTATACAGACAGCGACTATTCTTCTGAAGAGGAAATAAGATGCTCTGAGACACCAAGTGAACTCGTCAACAGTTTTGTAGTTGTAGAGTTCAAAGGCATAGCAAAAACTACAAATAATTATGTGGGTCTCCTGCCCTCGCATGAAATTGGTGGTTACTAGGCTCAAAGTCTTCATTCAAAAGGGGGTCATAGAATTTTTCAGTATCATAAGGTTGCTGATTTTACAAGTTGCATTTAAGGATTAACTTGCTATTTACTGACATTCATCATAATAAGTTTCCAAAAAAGTATTGATTTTGTTTCTGGGATGTGGACACATTGTGGCACTATAAGGTTCACTTTCTTATCATAAAGTTAGGACTATTGTGAATATAAGTCTGCAAATAAGAAAATGTAGTGTCTATTTTATTACCTTTATTTGTGTTTAAATCAATTTACATAGCATTTTGTTTGAATAAAAATTTGACACACGACGCTTGAGGCGATGATGCCTCAAGCGTCGTGTGTCAAGAAAACCCTTGAATGCATAACTGTCTCTGGAGGATGACATGTGAACTTTAGTTACATGACATCCCTTGGCTGACAGGAGGCTGCCGTGGTAAATTTAAGTTTTGGTCATGACATCAGTATCCCGAAATGGAGAAAATAGTGATTTCTTATTGTGTTTCCAAAGCATGGCTGGTATACAGTCGAAACTCGAACCATCGAACGTCGTACCCGCTTAAACTGAAAGTCCGTGCCTAACGAGCAATTCCTGTGGTCCCGACCAAATTACTATGTAAACTATGCTAAAAACAGTCAGTTTTGATTAACTCAAAGTTTAATTTTATCCGCATCGATCAAACAAAAATATCTGTAGCATTGCCGAAAATTACACGCTGCAATCATTAAACAACAAAGAATTAACAAAATGGTACAAGTCAACTGTACTCAAGGCATACGAACTCGATATATAGTACATTATGTAAACATGCACAAGTAATACCACTAACGTGATGTGGGCACGCACGTGGGCAAAGAGGCCACAACCTGAACTGTCCTGTAACGGGATATTTATTTGAAGTGTGGTAAACCATGTCTCTTGTTTTATTTCAGGTTCCCATTTGTTTCAAGTGTTCAAAATGTATGTTGCAAAATGTTACCCAATGTTTGGTTATAAATAAAAAATGTGCGCTGCACGAAGAATACGAACATTATTATTCCAGTGTGAACACAGTCATAAAAGACATTTAATGAATACAGATAATTCAAAATTTAAATGTATAATGTAAATGTTCATTTAAATTATTTATGTGCCATTACTTTTAAAAGATAAAAGTTTTACTTAGCGTGCATACCAATTCCGCTTGTGTGAACCCCACAGGCAGCCATGGTAGGTCCGCATGACCCCAACCTCTGGGTTTTTGCACTGATGTAGATAAAAATAGCTCAATTTTAGTATACCGGTTAACCTTTGCCTTGCGTACGTTTTGCCAGATATTTCCCCCGCATTATGCTTCCGCTTCACATAATAATTTGCACCCTTGCGACTTTTTAAACATAAACAAGGAGAAAGGCGGCAGATGCCGGAGTGGCAATGCAGCCCGCACATATTTGAATCAGGCGCCATCCGCCTATGCTAATGGTGTTTCACTGTAATTTCTGTTTAATTGATGTGTGCAATATTAAGGGCTTTATTTCTATGTATGTATTTTAGGGTTTTGTCATGTTTAAATTGTTTTACGCCCACATCGTTTGCGACCACGTGTTAACAGCCGCCAAGTCAACATCATCTGCGCCATCCATGCACTTTGAGGGTTTATTTGTGTAATATCATGTGCACCATAATTAATTTCAGGGTTCTATGGAATATTTCATTCAGGGTTCCGTGTATTTTCATGCGATTGATGCTTTGTATGTATGACCACGTGGTCTCATGTTTGATAACCCTGCCATCAGACACGCTGCTTAAATTGTCATGGGAATATTTTTCCCAACATCACTAACAATTTGTCTGACAATAATTGGCAGTTTCTACGGAGAAATACTGCCATTTCACCTGCACCACGTGATCCACTGCAAAGCTTATCCAGCGGTATCCTCGCCATTTAAGTTTTCTTTCACACATCTGCTGTTTATAGTGATCATTCATGCCATGTCCCATACTGTCTCATATTTATTTGTGTCATTTGTACGGTAATATTATTTTTGTCCTAGCCGACTATGTGTAAAGGCCGTCACCACACTCACCATGTGCTGGGAGACGCGCCCCGCCGAGTCCGTGTTAGCGATGCCAAATAATCAAACGTGTCCACTGTTCATTTCATAATTCTCCGTGCCCTGTCTTCAGGAAAAATCTACAGTCCATCCGAGCGGCTGTAGACCATTTTCCTTGTGGAGACTGTGTTTGCTTACACCACGGAGAAGTCATCCATCTAGGAGTGCGCTAGATTAATTGCATGCTGGAGGAGCACCCGACAGAGTTAGATAGACATGTCCAAGTTTTCAACCCTAAAGTTCATCCTGGCACGATTTTGTATGAGTGACAAAGTAAAAACAAGTCTCACAGTGCATACAGTATTTCCTTGTAGTGACAGCAACCTCTTGCCTTTTTCGGTGTTAAAATGTTTAGTGATGCAAAGTGTTTTGTAAATACGCTCGGGTAAGATGGACACACAGAACTCACAGCAACAATTGCAGCTTTCATGACCACTGAAGTTGAATTAATTTTTCTTTAGTTCTGTGTGACATGTACATTGTTTTACTTTTTGTATGTTATTAATAAAATAAATTATATTTCTCATAAGATTAAATGATATAAAGACAAGACACTAGTAGCACAAACTGGTTTAGGTAGGATGGCAATGAAGAGTGAGCCGAGGTGTCAGGAGGCTTTACTCACACACTAAAGACCAAGTATTGTGTTCCACACATACCCAACACTAACCTATCGCACACCAATACAATTCTCAAAGTCACATGGTTCACCATAATGAACATGTTTGTTTATCTATGACTTTTTCAAAAGACAAACCTTTTAATAAGAAAAAAATGTCGTCCAAATTTAATTTAATCTAATTGCACAAGAAATTGGAGAGTGGAAGTATACAAACATCTCAAAGCACTTATTTTCATCAACTGTGTTCGCTAACGTTAAATCATATCTAAATTATTTATGACAGTGTACTGGCAGTGTAGCAGTCCAATGTCTCGACAGTGTTACCTGCACAGCAATACAATGGGCTGCCATCACGTCGTACACCTCGTACACTGTCATGAGGCTCTGCTTCTTGCCTAGCTTGGCCATGAGGCAGGCTCGCGAGTGGCTCTTGTGCTCCACCCTGCGACACACACACACCATCCAGCCATGACACTATATCGTCTGCAACTGTGGCCACGCTATGACCATCATGCTAGCTATCTACACCTCTTATCTGTACATACACTACCATATTGTTTTCAATACATATTTTGAATACAGAAATTTTATAAACATAATATTTATACAAAATCACACTTTTATAATTACATAATATGAGGTAACAGGCCTGCAGGCTACTTGCTGCAAAGAGTGATATAGTATTACAAAATATTTTAGACCAAAAGTTTCTAAAACATATTTTTCAAAGATATTTCTAGATAGTGATAAATAAGGAGGCGAAAGGTGTAGAGCAAAGCTTCCCTTCATGTTATGTGTCGCACGCAGGGCAAGCCCACCTTCAGCAAGGTACAGGTGCTGGGTAGCGCACTCCACTCCAAATCTTCACTGCCACATATTTTAACACATTTTCACCAGGTTTGTTTCTCATTCCTACCAATTAAGTGTAGTGACACTAAAACCCAAATATTTTATCACTGTGGACTAGCAAATGTATTTTTAATTAATTGTTATTACTATTTCTTACATATCTGCCTATCAAAGATAATTTATAACGGTTCCTGAGAATTGTGGTGTAAAATCGCTGCCCTTGTTAACACAGGTACTCATCCTGATTGCAATCCTTAATGTTCTTATCATGTAAGTCCCACAGAAACATGTCATTAGTGTGTATTCATGACAATTTTAATTTGGTACCAAGAAAAGTATCAGTATTGAGTATCATGAGAATGCTTCGGTATTGAAACTTGTATCGAGTATCGAGAAAATGTAGTATCGACCCATCCCTAGCTTTTAATACTACTTTTAATAATATTGTGAATTTTTTCAAAGAGCAGAATAAATAGAAAAGAGCAAAAAATATTATATTGTAATTTCAGTACTGCTGAAGGCACTATCCCGATGAAAGCTTAGACATTATCGGGGTACTGCGAACACCAACCAAAAGACTCCTGGATTTTGTCGTGCTTCAGTCATCCTGGCCCGACCGTTGTGTCCTGTTTGTCGGGGCATTGTGACTCCAGCTTGAGGAAGCAGCTTGAAGGCCCTTATATACTATCCGACCAGGAGTGAGCAAGGAGTACGAGGTATGGACACATATATAGACAGAGAGAGAGATGATGATGCTTGTGCACAAATGGACTGTACTTTCAAGAGCTCTGGTGGCGGACAGTAGAGGGGTGACGAGAGCCACTTCCGCGTGAGTGTGCATGACTGCAGTGCAGACATGTCTGGATACTGACTGCAATCACCCAACGAGATGTGGACCCAGTGGCATGTAGCGGCATTGTAGTTATATCTTGGGGAGTAATGCAACTATGGCAGAGACTACAATGGAACAGAACGTCATCCATGGTGCATCAATAAAGATTTTTAAAAGTTGTTCTGTTCCTGTTAATCTCTCCTACTAACTGGTTCTGCAAAGCATGGAGAAGTAACTCACCAGGGGTCATCCTGTGGCTCCCAGCCCCCCAGCACCTTGAGGCAGATGAAGCAGCGCACTGAGTCCCAGCCCACGTTCTCCGAGCCACAGTAGTAGAAGCCTGCCTCTGCCATCTGCAACAATGTGCACTCATGAGGACAGACACTGCTATGTAATACTGACTTCTGGAAACGGAGAAACACTAACATGAATTTTTTTTGCATACCAGAATAAACTTGCGTACATAAATGTTTAGACTGAAGTCATGTTGTCCTCATCAAAAAAACTACAAAAAACAAACACACAAATACTTTATTTTGTATGTACAGGCCACATGTCACTTGGCAAAGATGTATTATTGCCAGTTCACAAACTTAAGTTTGTGAACTGGCAATAATTTAAATTGAAATTTCAAAATGCATTACTAACAGTTACATTATCCTGTATTCACACAACTAACAATTTTTCCAGTGTAGCAATTATTTACTTTTTTCCTGATCCAAGTGTAAATTTCATGACATTTCCTCTTGACATGAAATTCCCTGACTTTTTGCTATGGGTGGACACTCTGGTAACCCACCTTTGTCTGACAAAATAAAAAGTGCTTACATATGAGAGGTGAGGCCAGCTCCCTTGCTCACTGCCAAGTAACACAATGCCACAGTCAGCAGCGGACAACTGGCAGCAGGGGTACTGCCCTTGCCCTACCCTGCCAGGATACCTACTCACAACATTCCCTCATGCTGCAATCAAACACCAGTATACAAGCCTAGATCATCATCTCCTCCCCTGGTTATACATTCAAACCTGTCACGTCAGACATGTTGCAAAGATGAGATGCCTGCTAGCTTTCCGTACCTTGTCAAGACTGAGTTTGGGTGGCACACAGGAAGTTTTTAATAATTAGGGCAGCAACATACAGTCACAGTAATTGTAACTGTATATAGTCAACTAGACCCTGCTGGAATTCTGCAGCTTTGGGAGCTGACGCCACGGTGGGCCGTCATCAGTGGCCACTCCCCATCCACCGTGTAGCGCACTGACTGGGTGTACCTCGAGACATGTATCTTGTTGGTGGATCAGTGACTCCTTATTCCACACTTAAGTGTCCAGCCACGGCCATATGTACTTACCAGCACACATTGCTGGTAGCAGGCAACTTAACACCACGTTCCTCGAGATCCCACCTGAAGAACATTCTACCTTCAAAAGCTGTGGTATGCAGGATACAGACACTCCTAAAGTGGCATGTTAAAGTTGAAGCCAGGACAGGTTTCCACATGCAACACTGTGCAGCAGTTTCAAATAGGTACAAAGCATACCATAACATCAAGATGTAAGAGTATGAGAAACATGAGCAACACTGGCCAAGAAAGGAATCCAAAGGATGTAGACGATCTTTACTGAAAAGTGGGTTCTGAGCACAGTAGAACAATCCACAAAAGCGTTCACGTGACAGGCAGCAGGTGAAAATAGTGCAGTCCTTAGTAAATATGAACACCATGAACTGCAAAGCAGGATGGGCACCATTTGTTAATCCTCAGAATGAGCTTTAGAGGCATCATGGGCCATTACTGTTGTAGCACCAGTCGCAACTGCAGAGTTATGGCTGGCAACGTGCTGCCAGGCATTTCCTTACAACATTCCACAAGCGTTTGAATGAATTTAGATCTGGGGACAGTGCAGGCCAATCCATGCAGTGAATATCATCATATTTCAACAGCTTAGCAACAGCCGCTGTATGAATAGGTGGAGTGTTGTCCACGAAGAGGAACTCTGAGCACACAGTAACCTAAAAAAGATTTGAGGACAAAGAATGAGTCTCAGTACAATAAATCACCAGTGACTGAACCTCCTTGGAAGACATATTCCATATGGCCAGCAAGCATTGGCTCTACAAACAAGAACTCAGGCACCTGCCAACTGGTGTCTTTCAATTATGTTGGTGGGATGACTGCATGCTCCCTACTCTTTCCACATGTATATCCAGAATCAGTAGTGATACTAAACTGGCCCTCATCCATACAGAGCATTCAATCACACTACATAACTCCCCAGTCTTTGTTTCCGGCAACATAAAAAATGTCATCTCCGACATAGGCTTCAATGTTACACGCCATACTGGTTGCCAAGCGAACAACGCACCAGCATGCAGGCTCCTAGCTTCAGTAAAATGTCATACTGGGCAACCAGAAGTGCATTGCATGTATCTTGCAATTTCACCTGCGGTCTGCTGTCAATCCCTCCTTATTTGCAGGGAAATATACCAGTCCTCAATTGCAGTGGTTTCTCAGGTAGTCATTCAGATGTTGTCCACGGGACTGTGTTAGCCATATCACACAGCAACTCAACATCATCACTTAACTTGAAGTCCACAGGGCAGTAGCTTCCACTGCAATGCTGAGTTATTTATCCTTTGTATATGCCCACAGTATGTTATGCTGCATATATCACCATGCCCTAATGTAGGCCTACTAGACTTTAAGAGATCTCCTACTTGGTCTTTCAGTCAGTTCTGCATGTTCATTCCACTGTTAAGATTAATTTCTCCACATTGTCCTTAATTTTAGCACACCACTGTAATTTATGTTCTTTCTATTTTAGCTTTATCTTGACAAGCATTTTTCAAAATTTAGATTTGTACACTAATGATTTTGTTAACAGGACTAGTGCAAATGCTTATGAAAACATCTTCCAAATTAATTCCATTTTGTTGTACTTCCTGCTGACTTAGCATTATCACTACATATCCAAGGAGGGAAGGGTTGGGGATTATCTACTTCAGCTTCATATGAAGTATATATTGCTGTTACCTCCTCTTCAGAATATGCAGACTAATTTCAGGAAACAGAACACATTAAGATATTATTTTAAGTTCTACTTTGTTTTAAACCTATAATTTTTTATTGTTCCTCTTGTTCCCTGTGAGCACTTACTTACATTAAGTTCATCTCCATATGTAAGCACTTGCATTTGTGATCGTAAAGTGTATGTTTACTTATGAAGATGTGTCTAGAGACTGTTGAATTTAGACAGCTACACTGTCATCAAGTAATAGGGATAAACAGGCTTCATTGGTTCACCTTCACTCTATTTCAATTTTTGCTTCCTCCAAAATGTCAACATGCCTCTTTCTAAGAGGAAACATCTGTAAACGGGCAGATAGTGCAGTGTTGCAAGCTTATCGTGACCGGGACACTGTTGGACGACACGACTGTGAAGTGCTCGACTGGTGAGACTGGTCATCTCATTCCCATGTTTCTCCCATGTCTATGCTTTCCCCCACATCTATGGTTGCACATCTTTGTAGTACTTATTGTGACGTGCTCTATGTTGCGGTCGGGCCTCTTATACTCAACTAATTTAGATGATGAGCAGCACATGAGCTCTGTCATATATTTTGTGCTAACACTGCTAATCCACAAATAACAAGTGTTTTGTCCCAGAGACTTGAAAATGGTTTTGTTCAGTAAATAGAGAATGTGTATTAGATGGCTTATGTAACATAAAGTGAATGTTTGCAACTCAAACTGTCAGAAAAAATTCAACTGGCATGTGACTTCGGTGTCCATCAAATCATATAAAGACTGCAACATAGAAAATAAACTACCATTAAAACCTTACAGAAAAAGAATAATTACATTCCAAATATTAGTAACATAACTAACATAAAAATGTCTGAAAAATAATATTACAATACCCAACACTATGTACAATTGAAAGTGTACAACAATTGCATTTTAAAGGTGACACCATGTGGGAAATGGATGCAGGAATGTCTGGCATGGAACAAAGGCAAACACTGCTACTTGAAATCACAGTTCAGCTTGATTTATTCTTGTACATCCTATATACATTCATTTTAACAGGTATGTATCGTATATGTGCAAGCTGTTTAACATCCTTCAAAGTAGTCACAGAGGTTATCTATGGTTCATCAATGTGTGCTACCCCACGTCAAACTGCTGTTGCCGTCAGTTGGGATATGAGTGCATCCATTCGGCCATGAGCACGTTCCGTATGTCAGTTGTCAGATGACAGCAGTGCAAAATGGACGTAACCAAAGTCAAACAGTGTGCGTACATCAAGATATTCGTACACCGTGGCCACAATGTACGCGAATATCATGCAGAGCTATGGGAAGCATTTGTTAATCACGCTATACCATATTGTACCATGACAAGGTGGCTAGAGGCCTTCGAACAGGGAAGAGAGTCAACAGCTGACCTACCTCGAGAGTCAACAGCTGACCTACCTCGAGAGTCAACAGCTGACCTACCTCGCACTGGACGTGCTATGTCAGCTGACCACGACGTACAAGTGGCTGTGGTCGAGCAGTGCATAATGGACGACTCGCTGGTCTGTTATCGAATTAGCCCCCAGCATACAGGTATGTCTGTGTTGTCAGTGTGCCAAATCCTATGGAGGAACTTAAATATATGGAAAATTTGGTCCAAGTGGGTGCCACATAGTAGAGAAGTGGACCCAACATAAGACATGTATCAATCTGGAACCCTTTCACAGTGAAGGTAATGTCATACTGAACCACATCATTTAAACTGATGAAACATGGGAACAACCATACGAACCTGAATTGCAGCGACAGTCCAATTAATGGCGTCATCCTAGATCACCATGGAGACACAAGGTACGACAAAGCCCGTCACCCACTAAACTGATGATAATTTTGGCATGTCAGTCAATGCGTTTTGGTGTGTAGCATAGTAATTTTTCTTGTCTTGCTTAATTTATGCATTCTTTGTCATTTTTGTCACTTAATGTTTTAATGTATGTAATTGTTGCCAATTTTGCACACACTTAATTCAATTATTTAAATTTTTTCTATTGATACGATTTTAAATCTTAGCTGTACGGATGGGAATATTTAATGTATAAATGGGTTAGTTAGGAAGATTTTATTTTTGTGTATATCTGAATTAATAATTATTTTTCTATTTTATTTTTGGGCTGATATTTTGTGAATACTTCAGGGAATTTAATGTATTTTATCTCCGTCTCGAGACCGTAAACTCTATGGTATCTTTAAGTTATATGTTAGCGAATAGGAGTTGATATGGAAAAAATCAAAATCTGGTGCAGCTTACTTGAATTTTTTCCCATATTAAAATTATAACAAGCTAAATCAGGCCTAATCAATCTAAGCACTACACATTGTAACTGTTAACTATCATTGTTTCCAGGGTGTGATCTGACAAACATCACCAGAAGCACCATTGCAAATTATGACTCCCTGAACAAGTAAACTAATTGTTTGTTGTGCTAAACTTATCATTTTCATATGGCAACAAATTAATGCACTTAGTCATGCTAAAATCATGGCTCTCATCTATACTACTTAATAAAATAGAAAAATCTGCCTGTGATTTTCAAATTTTTCACTTTTAATTATTGTTTCATACAGTATAATTGATAACTAAGCCATATCAAATGTTAATTTTTTTTGTGTCTGTCTGTCCGAATGTATTTAACTCAAAGACCACTGAATGTATTGACATCAAATTTACAGTCTATAGATAACACCAAGACAATCTTAGTCTTTGTTTCATTGAGATATCTCACACAGTACCGGAAAAAATGATGATAATGGATATAAATACGTACTGGATTACACATTTCTTAGCATTGATTACTGCATAAAAAAAGCATAGTTAAAAAATTTTTGTCACTTAACCTTTCTTTTTTCTCTATGGGTTGTAAACCTTTCCTTCCAAAAAGCAGTAGTGACCCAATTGCTAGAGTTATTCCAAGTGGAGCCACACTGACCCAGTGGATAGATATAAATCAAGTAGGGCCGCAATAGTTCAGTGGCTAGAGCACCAAATAAGGAGGCCGCAGAAGCTCAGGGGCTAGAGAACCCAATAGTGGGGCCGCAGCTGGTCAGGGGCTAGAGCACCCAATAGTGGGACCGCAGTAGCTCAGTGGCTAAAGTACCCAATAAAAAAAGTGGCTAGATCAATTCAAAGTTCAAAATATCATTCTAACATAAAACATGTGCAATGTGATGGCAGGGTGTAATTAAGTAACGCCATTAAACCTGAAATAATAAATATTAGTATTTTAAACATAAAACCTCAATGAATCCATGGTGAGCTTTATTTTAATAACTTTACAAGAATATCATGTGAACGAAGTTGCATGGGTCAGCTAGTAAACCAATAAATTAATGTCATTTATGCTAAAATAGCATTTCTCATTAAAATACTGGTGAATTAATGCAATCAGTTGCCAACAGTGTGGTTCTCGCA
Source organism: Dryococelus australis (assembly GCA_029891345.1). Taxonomy (NCBI): domain Eukaryota; kingdom Metazoa; phylum Arthropoda; class Insecta; order Phasmatodea; family Phasmatidae; genus Dryococelus; species Dryococelus australis. Next base: position 208,486,505 of record CM056993.1, on the reverse strand, counting down.
AGCCAGAAAATTAATGCAAAAGTTTATGCTAAAATTGTGGTTCTGATGAACCAGTAAATCAATGCAATTAGTTGTACTAAAATTGTGGTTTTCATGAACCAGTAAACTGATCCAATCTGTTTGCTCGAGTTCAATTCACTGAAGGGGAAATTAATTTTTAAAACTGCTTGATGACTTACAGTGTTGGAATGCAAGGGCATGAGAAACAAGAGGTCCCCCAGAAAACCAGCAAACATAGTCCTGCACAATTTCTACGAGAAAAATTCCAGGAGCGACTTAGTTGGGAATGGAACACAGGTGATCTCCTTGGGAGGAGGTGAGTGCTGTAGCCGCTACACCACTGTGCCACAGTGCATTCACAGACTCTCGTATCGCTACCAGCAGCAGGTGACAATCACACACGATGGTCCCCAAGCCGATCACAAACAAGAGAAGGGGAGGTGTGGTGCTGCTGCTGTAAAGTAGGGAACACATTCTCAGTTGAGAGGTTTGATCAGAGCTTAAAATTGAGGCCTTGAGTGCCCGTGAGGATGAAATGACATGATGATGAAGCAGCAGTGGACTGTAAGGATAGGGGTAACCCAGAGAAAACCCATAACCCTCAGCTATATCTGACACATTTCCCAAAACAAAAATCTTTGTGACCCCACCAGAAATCAAACACAATTCACTCTGCTGGAGGTGAGTAATCCAACTGCTAGACCACCATAGCACATGCGTGGATTTTAACAGTTATGTGTAGTCCTCCTTACACTTACGTCTAGTCCTCCTAACTCTGACAAAGTGGCCAAATTCATGAATCCCAAAGACAAGTGTGAATCACTGCCAAGGATAATACATCTTCAATTCATAGCACTTTGTGTTGCACTCTGCCGACACCACTACAAACAAAAGTGATGTTAAGGTGTGGGATCGTACATCTGCCTGAGCGCAGCATCTGGAAATGCTGAGTGATGGACAAGGTCGTCACTGGCGTTATATGTGCCTGTCTAACAATATTATAGTTTTTTCTCCTTTAATCTGTTATGTTTGTCCAGAAATTGTCCACCATGTATGCAATATCCCAGGCTCTCTTGAAGGGGTCCAATACCCACAAACAATAAACCTGATAGAATACTGACAACACAGTTGAGTGGCCACTTTCTCGGTAATGAAGAGTTTACTACACACACATAAACTGCACCAGAGTAAGAGAGTAGTTCAACTATGGTGAAACGTTGTTGAGATCCCGTTTATTCCATTTTCTGGTATCAGTCTTTTTTTGGATAGTCCCAACAAATACCCTATATAAACAATGTTAAAAAAAACAGCATTCTATGACCCTTAAATCATTAATTTACCTGCATCCCTTGACCAGATATTCTGTCCGAAAACCAAAATATATTCGGAATAATTGTTTAGCTATGAAATATAGAGGAATTTTCTATGATTCATTCCAGTTATTTACGTATGAAGTATTTCTCTTTGGTACATTCACCAAAGATTGCGCACATAATTCGTTTTTTAATGCGATGTGAATGCAAAATAACACGGAAAATCTATAACTGGAGCTATCAATAGTATTTTTTACAATCCGCAACAATTTTATTTCTTCTTCTTACGTCTTTACGGATTTCGTAGGTTGAGGACTATGAGAAACCATCTCGGAATCTAATTCTTTTTACGTGTTTACTAGACTCTCAGGTTGGCGGCAATGAGAACAAATCACACAATCTTGAAATTGTATCCAACGATCTATGACCTATAGCCTTGTTATTGTGAAGAGAATTTGGAATGAGATTAGCGCAGTTGCACTAATTTAAACAGGTAGGATTATTATCGGAAACTTTCGGCTGCAGGGTTGGTTAGAATTGTAAAGGTTTGAAGAAGACTTGGCAAGTAATGATTGGTAAAAATTGTTGGAAATAAAAAAGTAGTGGTAATTTTTACCGATGGATTCAGCATTGCTCTGCCGACGCAGGAACACCAAATGAAAATATTAATACAAATAAAAATTAAATTTTGCTATACTTCAAAAATTGAAGTTTTCAATTTAAAGTTAATATATAATAATAAATTTACTTGAATAAGTAGTTTTAATGACATATTTTAGCTGTCGGTTTAAACAAAATGCATTTTAGGGTTATGTACAATATTGCTCAGGCCTAAAATTCAAGTTCGCATCCTTCGTTTCTCCGAATGCTTAGTTTTTCTTGTAGGTCCACTGAAAAATTAATAATAGAGGTTTCACTGTACTGCTATTTCTATCAGTGTTTAGTTCTCAATCCAAGAAAGTAACTAGTAACTGTCCTGCTGTCTACATTGTTTTTGTGAATGTGCAAGGCATCTACCCTATAAGCCTCCCACCACCCTCTGAGAGATAATCCTGAGCAAGGCATGAGAAAGACAGATGAATGGGGAGGGAAATGTTTTGTTATCAACAGCAACTGATGATGATCCTGAGGTACTTGGCGGCTGAGACAGATGAAAAGGCATGGGAAGAAGGCAAACTTGTACATTTTGTGTGAGACAGCACAAGTAGTGTTTCCGAACTAAGAGATGGAAGTTACTACCTACTTATCAAGGGCCCTAGTAACACAGACTATCACAAGATGGAAAATTTGCTGCAGTAAATAATAATATTGGTTTACACGTGGCAGTACTGGCTGCAACAGACATTTAAATTTCCCACATTCCCTCTAAGAACACAGATATCACAATAATTGAATCTACCTGCATTTGTAATGCAGTAACATACATAAATGTTAAACAACTAATGTAGTATTTTTTTTTATATTTAATGTTTCGTTACTTAAATGTGTTGTTTACTGTTTACAGCTTTTCAAAGAATTCTGTCATATTCCAAAAACCATTCCGTATGAATATTCACAGTTTAGGCATCTAACATTATTTAGGTCAGCTTTATGACATTTTAAAAATGCCTTAATTGAAGACAGTTCTTACGGTTATTTTACATTAACATATTTGTTTCCCATGACGTAGTTCAATACATGTATTGCACATTAGTATTTGGCAGCAAACTATTTTTAACACTTTTACAACTGCGAGGTAATGGGCTGTACTAATTGTATTTATACTTTTGTTATTGATGTGTTCGGTCATATCTCTAAAAGAACAGCCTCAGTTGTAATAAATATTAAAACGAAGGAACAACCAGTGAAAAAGCACATTAAATTCAAGCACGCAACTCGTGTTGCTCATTTTTGTCATACAAACTTTAAAAGATAGCAGTGAATGCACACAAATAAGCCTACGATAACGTTTATTCCACTCATATTTCTATGTATTGCTACTTACTGTTTATTAGTTTTATTGAAATTTATTGGGGTGGGCTTAGTATTTTTCTTCTGGGATTGTGGCAAATTACATTACACGACTGTGTTTCAAACCCCTTAGGGCAAAGGTACAACGTTGTGATAAATAAACAGATGTGAATGTAAATAAATAACTTCATCATAAAAACAGTTCACATTTAAAACGTATAAACAGTGCTAATCAAATATTTGAAATCACACACACAGGGCCAGCGTATCGACCACGATGCACAAAGGCACGCCATTTTACAGACGCAATGATAAACGAAACACACATCACAGTATTTTTATTACTGCCGTGGAAACACAGATTTATCACAACATCGTAACTTGCCTAGGTAGGTTTAAAAAACACAATGTCTACAAACGTGATGTATTAATTTGAAGTATTTTTCGGAGTAAGAATAATTTACGTTTCATTTGACAAAAAGCAACACGCCATGTCATGACTTGCCACGTCTGCCAACTTCAATAGGTAACTGCCCCGCCATCATATCCAAATATATTAAAATAAGTACTCAAACATTAAAATCTCTTTTCAGTTGTAAATTACAAATTCAAAATTATTTTGCTGTAATAAGTATGAAATATGCTACAATTGAAAACCTGTATAATTTCAATGCTTACTAGTGAAGTGAAATTTCCAGAATGTGAAAGAGACAAAGAAAGAGAAAGAGTGCGACAAGTCTTGCCAGCAGACCGTTTTTCAATTGCTTTCTCGCTCGATAAAAAAATACTGTACCATTGCGGCCTATTCACGGTATTTTCTGCTGTTATTTTTAACTGTAAAAATGAGATATGTTGCCAATGAGGCTACTTAAATATTTTCATTGGCACTGTTTAATTTACAAATAGTATACTAAAAAGCCTGGTTAAAATTATATTTTAACTGTGAACTATTTCTTACCGGCCGTTGCCAACACGTCGCTGCTCTCGCTGTTAATTCATATTTAAAAAGAAATAAATATTACAAGTTATAGAAGATATTAAGGTAAAGGTTCATTTATTCAATAATGCAGTACTCGAAAGTAAACCCCAGTGTTATATATTTGTGGAATACAGGTTATTGAAAAAACAGTTGACATGTTATGCCTAAGAATGTTTTTTCAAATGTTGATTTTCATAAGTCGCTTCGAATCGGGAATGGACTATAGGTATATATTTGTGTTCATTGCTCCCAGCAAAATCTAACTGTGAAGTCTGAACAGCCAATCTTCAAATTATGGTAAATTTGACATGCTATCTACTGTGCCTCTTGCTGTCCTAATATCCAGCCTCTTTCAAACGGCTGTAGTTTTTCATACAGCTGTCTGGTGCATCTTCTAGTCATACCTACCATTAAATAATCACACCTGGAAAATTTTACCTGTGTCATATTAAGAAATGTTTATTTACACCATACAAATAGCTACAGCAACACAATTTCATGACATATGACTATGCATGCACTAATACAAAAAACTTACTTTCAAGATTACTGAATGATTTTTACACGATGGTAATGAGTGAAAATTCAATTTTCAAAATCTTGCATCACTCAAGTTAAACTAAAATTACAAATAACTGACTGCCACACAGCAAATTGTCATGGAGCTAATATTTTTTCAGATATAAATTTATAATAAATTTTAAATGAAAATTAAATGGAAAATTGTAATATATTATTATTGTTACATGTTGCTTGCGTCACTCCCTTGCCCTGACCGGCTGGGGCAGTTAACACTGTGCCAAGGCCAGAGTGGTTACGTAATATGGGTATTTAATAGTATATTAAGTCAGACAGTAGGTAATTACCGTATTTCGGTGTGTAAAGGATGCACATTTTTACAAAAACATGACTACAAAAAGTGGAGTGCGGCTTATACACGAGATATTGGCATTAAAAAATTTTCTTTAAATTCTTTTTCCCCAAAATATGTTTACAAATTTGTCAGCATACAGTACATTTTAATGTTTTGACACTGAAGGGAATCCGAAGGGAAGGAATAATAATTTTTAAAAATCAGTTAAAATTTCCTGCCACAAATGTTTTGCAAAGGGAGAGATTAAGTCGGAATTTGTTGTTATGCTGGCACGGAATTCTGACTTAACAATATTTACAGAAATAAAAAATTCAGTGCGGCCCATACTTGAAATATTAATTATCCCTAATTTTTCATTAAACTTTAGGTGCGGCCTATACACGCCAAAATATGGTAATTAGTGATATTTCAAACAAATTAATAAATTCGAATAGCTGTTAAGTGGAAAAATTTAAGACTGTTTTCTTCCAACATAGCAGTGAATGTTAACTAGAAAAATGTCTACAGAACTGGAAGCACTGCGAGCATTAATTGAAGGGTTAATATCCAAGTGAGTGCTAGTGTAAATAGCTTGAGAGAAGATGTAAATAATAAAATAGGATGTGTGAACGAGAATGTAAATAGCCAGGTAACTAATGTAAGTGATTTAGTAGATAAGAAAATTGATCATGTAAATAAGAAAAACGACACTCTAAATGAACATGTAGACAGGAAAATAGAAGGCATTAGCGAGTTAGACAAGCATTGACTGTATGGCAAGAAATTTGACAATGTAAATGAAAAAATGGATAGTGTAATTGACATAGTGGACAGTGTCTGTGAAAGGATGGATAGCATCGAGAATGAAGTGAAACAGAAGATCAGTTCATTAGAGAAGCAATTGCATAAATCTTTTCAGCAGCAGAGTTCTACACTCACTACATCAGCAGCCAAGAAAAGTGAGGAAGCAGTTAACATCATCACCCATAGAGCAACCTCGGAAGATAGCCAGCAGCTCTGCGCATTGGTGTTGTGCAACCAGGAGAGGGGAAAAGTGTCTCAATTAAGCCTGCTCCTTACAATGGTCAAACATCATGGTGGGAGTACCAACACCAGTTTGAAATAGTTGCCACCCTGAATGACTGGTCAGCGAACCGCAGGCTTGCTACCTTGCAGATATACAGAGTGGCCCCACATTGAACATACAACAATCTCTGCCAGAGCAACATCAACTGGAATACCACACACTGGTGTCGGCCTTGGAGCTATATTATTGGTGACAAATACTTGCAGCATGCCCAACTGCACACCACACCATGCAGGATGCCCTGGTCCGAGCACTTGGAGGAACTGCTAGTAAGAACAAGTAAAAATCTTATCTGGCAACAGAATAAGGCTGTCTCTGAATTATTACAGAGAAATCGGAATGCCTTTTCGTGTGGACCAAATTACCTTGGAAGGACTGATGTGACCTGCTACCAGATAGATACAACATGCCAGGCCCAAAAAGGAGCCAACAAGACAACTGCCACTAGCTTTGAATGAGATATTTGAGGGAATTCCGAATTAAATTAAGTATCTACACGTGATAGAACCATCAGTTAGTCCACTGTCATTTCCTATCGTTCTTGTTAAGAAGAAAGATGGCTCTCAGGTTTTGTGTTGGTTATCACCAGCTTAATAATGTGACAAAGAAACTTTTTCCATTTCCAAGGAGAGACAGCACACTGAACAGCATTGCAGATTCACAGTGGTTTTCTACTTTGAACATGAAGAGTGGGTACTGCCAATGCGAGGTGGTCCCAGAGGACCTAAAGAAGACTGCATTTTGTGTTGAAGGGAAAAGAACCTGGCAGTTAAAAGTTACATGCCTTTTGGGCTATGTAATGCCCCTGCCACCTTTGAATGCCTGATGGAAAAAGTCCTGCCTTTAGATACCTGTCAGGTTTACTTAGATGACGTGACAGGGAGGACATTCAAAGATGTAAATCATGCTTGGACTCTGTATTGCAGAAGGTGGCTGCAGCCAAATTGAAACTAGTTCCAAAGAAGTGCCACCAATTTCCAAAAGATAATTAATTTCTTGGGACATGTAGTGTCAGCCCATGGAATTAGAACAGACACCGAGAAGATCAAAGCAATAAGAAATTGGCTGACACCAACTGACAAAACTGAACAGGGATTATGTGCCTATTACTGTAAATTTATACCTTGAGTCGCCATGATCGCCAAGCCACTACATGAAGTAATTAAGCTAAAAGAAGAAATAGCTAACCTATCACTACAGAATCAGAAAAACACCAAATACACCAAAAACAACTACACCACAACTCATCAACACCTCATCAATACCGAACAACACGTACAAACAAAACCGCCAACCATTCATTGATGTGAAGGAATATGTCCACAACAAAGGAAATAGCACAACCCACACCCTTCCAACCGCAAACCAACATCCCACGGAAATTTTCAAAGAAACACTCACACACGCACTGATACAAGCCAACAACCCACCCCAAAGGCAAACTAGGCACTATCAAATTCAAAATCAAATTAACAAAAACTACCAATAAAAAAACTACTACACGAGGGGGCAATAGGCACCACCCCCATTGATAAAACACAGAACAAGGTGGAAAAATATTACCAACATAAGAATAGTCAGGCAGACCCCATAAGGGTAGCACGAGGTAACCTAGAATGCCCAAGGAATGACGTACGCAGGGAATACTACCATGCTAAAGTACAGACAGGGCCCTTAGAGAAAACTAAGATAAAACAGAAACAAACATGGGATGCTAAGTTTCAAAGTAATGACAGTAAAAGTGTGAAACCTGAAGTTAAAGTCCAACACGTTAATTAACGCCTGTGAGGCACTCTTCAGCAAGCATGTACCCACGAGATCTTATGCGGAAATTGCTAAGTTCAATTCCCACGGGGAACAATTTCACATACCAAGGCAAACTACACAACAGAACATTGAACAAATCACGAAACAAGTAAACATGGTAAACCGGTCACCCTGCATATCATTTCAAGAAGTAAAATGCAGGACAGGGAAAAGCAGCCGTAACAGTGACACCTCCCACAAGGACAAGTATACACACAAACAAAACACAGCACCTATGAAAACCAACAAACTACACCCCACAGAAGTGACTGTGTGCGTCGAGGCCGACCCAGAGGAATGCAAGAGTCAGCCTAGCCATGATGTCAGCACAGCACGTGCTGCCTTCATAGGACCACGCTCGCTGGCGGCCATGACATTTGCTCTATGCCTGTATCCGGGTCACCGAGCTGCGGCATGCCCACTCTTGCCCAACCAGACACAGTCATTCCCCACCAACATCACGGCACGTTTTAATAAATCCAAAAAATCTTTGCCATTGGACACACCAAAATTCACATTACCACTGCGTAAAAAGACAATGGACAGACGATAAACAGCACTCATAACACCAACATGGATCCCAGTGGCAGTGACGAAAAGCGGAAGTAGAAACTGAGCCACAGGTCCGATTTACGTCACACAAACACACCCCGCCAACTGGCAAGGGCAAATGTTGTATAAGCTACGTAAAAACGTCAACACCGTGCATTCTTGTCAGGATTGATGGCAGGTCATATAACGCGCTAATGGGTACCGGCTGCTCACGCTCATGTATAGCTTCCACACTGATCAATAAACATAAACTAGAATTGGTGACGGAAACATTCACCTTCGTAGGAGCCACAAACGACATTGAATTGCCAAAGTACAAGACAAACATCATTATAAATATCTCAGGATATAACTTTCAGCAGGAGTTCCTCCTAATAGACAACCTCAAGTTAGACATCATATTAGGAATAGAAATCATAAAAAAATACTACGTGGTACCAATATTATCAAAAGACAATGTTTGTATACACATACAATAACAAGGAGAAAATTGAAATCCCAATTAACACAAACTTACTGTACGATATGAACAATTGCATTGAATATTATATAAACAAAATCAAATCACAAGAAAACCCAACACAAAATACCACTATCAAGAACGTTAATCACGCAATCCCACAACACCAGAAAACACATATAAATGAATTACAACAATATAAAGACAGTTTCCCTAGCTCGATCACGGAACTGACAGAAACCAAAAAGTATGAAATAAAGCTCGAGCTAACAACAGAGAAACCAATACACACACTACCATTAGCAGGTACTCACCCAAATTCAACAAATGCTCGACGCACAAATTATCACCCCATCCGAATCACCTCACATCACATCAAGTCTAGTAATTCAAAAACACCAAGGTGGCATAAGTTTCCTAACAGATTTTACGCTTTTAAACCAACATCTCAAAAAAGTACAGCACCCTATACCACGAACAGAAGACATTATTAGTACCCTCCAGAACTCGTAAGTATATTTCCTGTATAGACATGTTCAGGGGCTTTTACGCAATTACGGTACGTCAGCAAGACCGATTAAAATTAGCATTTAACATCGCTGACATTGGTTTGTATGAGTACACACGTATGCCAATGGGCCTTGCAATGAGTCGTAATTATTTTCAAAACTTATTTGACATAATGATTGGCCCATTGCGTTGGAACACAGCCATCGCGTATATCAATGACAACTTTACTACAGGGAACACGTTTAACAAACATTTACAAAACATCCGGAAGGTTATGGAACGGCTGTGCAAATACAATGTAAAGATAAACAACAAAAAAAAAAGCAACTTCGCACAGCAAGAAATATATATCTTGGGACATTACATTACACCGGAAGTGATCCAAACGGACCCCAAGAAAATCACAACCATACAACCAATGGCACCTCCCAAAAATATAAAGCAATTGAGAACATTTCTAGGACTCACATCATACTTAAGGAGATACATACTCAATTACACAAAATTTGCAGGGCCTCTAACAGAGCTAACAAAAGAATCCACACTTTTCAAATGGACAGAAACAGAACAACAAGAATTTGATAAACTAAAGGAATCCTTACTTAACCCACCAATTTTACCAAAATTTATTGAACACAGAGACACCAGTTTGGCATGTGACGCCTATCGCCTAATGAAAAAAAAATGGTTGGCGACGGAAAGAGAACTATATGCAATCAAATACTTTGTTACTTCGTTATTTACTTCAAACAATATATATGTGGGCATAAATTCGCTATAGAGACCGACCATGCCAGCCTCTTTTACATAAAAACAATGGCAGAACATAACGTCCACTTCCAAAAACTTGCAATAGCTTTAACAGAAAACGATTTGGAAGCAAGAATAATTAAAGGTACACTGAACACACTCGCGGATGCTATGAGTAGAATTTCAATGAGAGGGATAGTAGAAACTACACCACTAACCGTTGACAACAAGAGTTGCTATGTCAAAAAGGAATTTGCCACATGCCCATCGTTTTACAAAGCCTTACCCGAAACCTTGCTCCAAAACCCAAATAAGGATAATAAGGTCAAACACAACATTGTGAAATACATAACTAATAATTGGCAAGAAATAAAACCCTTAATAAACCAGATCTAAAAACAATTGATAAAGCGCGTATAGCAAAGTTGGTCATAAAAGTAGAATACCTCCCACTACAAGAAATTGCAAAAATCATTACAACACTATATCAAGTCAACATTGAAATAACAATGCAAGGACACAATAACAAAACCAAAACCACCTGTCTCGATCCACGCCTAAACTGCCAGATTCTCATCACAGTAGAAAACTCGACACCTCATTACCACTCTGTATACATTCACGAACAGGAATACATAAAGGTCCATGACACACACCTACATCCCCATTTCTAAGGGAATACGCTTGAGATCATATCACACAACTAAAACTAGCGCTCACAGAACTTGAAAAGGCCACAGCTAAATACCTTCGGTTGGCTAGACAATATGGCATCTCTGGAAACTACGAAATATTTCTCAAAATACTAAAAACGGCTGACCTTAGTCCCACAATATTATATACCATAAATTAAAATGGCTCATAACAATGCCTTACTAGGCGGAGGGCACTTTGGACAATTCAAAACTCTGGAAAAAATTAAAAACCAATACTACTGGGGCAACATGTCCAAAGATGCTAAGGTGTACATCAAAAATTGCCCCACGTACCAAAAAGTCAAACATACTAACCAGAAACCAACAGGTCTCATGACGCCAATTCTAGCCCCTCCCTTACTCCATTCCTGGGGCCTTGATGCCAAAGGCCCACTACAAACCACAGTGTCAGGAAGTAAATACATATTTGTAATGACGGAATTCTTTATGCGATACGCAGTCGTTTGGCCAGTAACATCCATTAATGCTAAGACGTGCACAAATTTCATTAAGGATGACACTCTCCAGTATGGATGTCCTAAATCAATCCTTACCAACAGGGGTACTTCCTTCAACAACAAGATGAACACATTGTTACACAAATTACAGATAAAGAAACTCCAAACAACGCGTACAAGCCAGCTTGTAACAGTTGAACGGAGCAGGTAAACAAAATTCTCTCGCAACAACTTACAGCCTGCGCAAATGAAGATCATGCACATTGGGTATAAATTGGACAACGGATAAAGGCAATAGGGGGTGATATGTTATTATCCTACCAATGCATGTGTAACCCTCTGGTAATTCGTAAAGACATAATAATACGTTACTGCGCAAAAACACCTTACCTTGACGTAACACTCTCAGACGAAGTGTTCGAGACAACGAACAATGTTTGTAAGGGTGGACTTGGAAGCCTGACAGGTAAACAACCCACGATGCAAGGCAGGTTGTACAAAAACAGCTTGACTGCTGTGTGTAATGCAGGTAATGGTGACAGGACAGCATGTTCATACACTACAGGCTCTGCAGGTAGTTCTAGTTCAAAGGGGAAGACCATAGAAGATAACTGCATGAGAATGTACCTTGCAAATCATCCGTGTGTATGTTTTACAGTAACTGTTCAAAGTGGCGACCACCAGCTTTGATACACAAATGACAGCGACATACACTCGACTGACTGATGTGGGCAGAGATGTTGTGTGGTGTTACAAGTGATAGTACAGGCATCAGTAATCTGACCATGAAGTTTTGCTACAGTATTGACCGGAATCTCGTATACTAATGTCTTAAGATGGCCCCACAGAAAGATATCAGGTGGCGTCAGGTCTGAAGAGCGTGGCGGCCACCTCACTGGTCCACCTCTGTCTATCCAACGTTCACCCAATGTGGCGGTACGGTGGTGACGGGCTTCCGAACTGAAGTGAGCAGGGGCTCCATCAAACTGGTACCACATACGCTGGCATGTGTGTGTAAATCAATGTCCTTCAACAGAACAAACAGTACGTCCTCTAAAAACTCTTGATAAAGGTGACCAGTCAAACATGGAGGAAATACGTACGGTCCAATGAGGTTGTCGCCGACAATGCCAGCCCAGACGTTAACAGCAAATGTCACTTCATGGTGGTGTACAATTGCATGGGGGTATACATTGTTCCAAATGTGACTGTTTCGACTGTTGAGAACACCATCACATGTGAAAGCAGCCTCATCTGTCCACAGAACGTATGTAGTGAGGAAAGCCAGAGCCCTGATTGCGAACTCCTAACGACGACTGCAATATGCACAGAATGCTAATGAAACATGTGCCGCAAGTAATGAGTACAAACCTGCTTGCGTTGCGTGTTTCATTTTATTTGTTGGAGCTTCTGCCGTAACGAGGATCTGTGATGTCAAAGCACAGAAAAAACAAAAACCATTATTCTGTAAATAATATATGTGATTATAAATTAATAGACAGTGAACTTTTCGTAATAACTAATATGGAATATTTAAGTATGGTATTCAATCTATTTAGTATAAATTAGTATGTTTATTTCTTTGCAAGAATACTGATCATGAGAGATATAAGAAATGTAAAGTAATTTGGTTGTCTTGTAATGGCAACGCTGGCAAAACTCGATTGTTGATATGAAATACTCCAAATGCATTTTTTTAATGGTGAAATTACATTCGTGCAACATTTTATACGTCTGTGTAACTTTATTTGTCCATGAATCCAGGCCAAACAAAGATATCTCCAGTTTATGTAAATATAAGAATGATTTATTTTAATGTGTTAAGAGTTATGACACACCCAAATGTATCTTCCCAAATACATAACCCCCAGTGGACAAAAAAAGTGAGGACGAAAGGTTAGGAAATAATTTGTAACAAAATATATTTTTCCACTTCAATTATAGACATAAGAAGTGTATTTATTATAATGTGTCATATGCATACTAGCATATTATTTTGTATGTTAGTAAATTATAATCAAAGAAATTTAGGTTTAAGCCCTGCTTTAAGACTGGCACACATGTCAATCAGCAAACTCAAGCAATTTTATATGAGTACTCCTTCCCTGCCAAAAAACTGTCTTGCCTGAATGATTTATTTTTTCGTCCCGCCAGCTGGTGAAATGTGTGATGCCTACAATTTTCTGGAATTCAATTAAATTCTACTATTATGGGGTTGGTGTGTTTACAGAACTACATGGCATTAATGAACTTGGTTAGCAAGTCTGCTTGGTTATTTGCCACGTCTGTATTTCGTAGTCCAGAATAATAAACTGTTATTTTGTTTGAAGAGGGGTTACTATTTGAAGAGGCTATAATTTTGCTGCAGAAAAAAGTACTTTGTTTTTCTTGCCCCCCCCCCCCCCCTCTCCCAACCGGAGTGGCCCACGTATGAACACTTCCAAGCACTGAGCTATACTGAAGAGAGGCACGTAGCGCTCCTGGCATGGCCGAGCGCTGTCTGGTGGCTACTACTGGCAATGAGTTCAGCCTCACACTCTCTGGCACCTTCCATACGCCTCTCCGCTATTCCTGCCGTCTCCTGAACCATTCCGAGCAAGTGTGCAGTGTCCCTCATCGAGTTGCGCGGGCTGGCCGACGATAGATCACCACTTCGTACTTTGGGGCTTCAGCATGCTAGAAGCATTTTTGCGTAATATGAGTACTACTCAAGTTAAGTATTGCAATGAATGTTGTAGAGCTGTAGCTGGGAGTAGAGTTACCTTTTAAGTAGTGTTTTTTTTAGCAATTGTTGTGTATATGGATTTTTGTAAGGAAGTGTTTCTTCTCACTGTTTTGATTGTGCGAATTTTCAATATGGTATTTCATGGCAATGTTTGTAAGAGGTGGATATTTCCTTTTTTTTTGGCGTTCTGTAGGAATGGTCTCCTGGACTATGATTTGCCAAAAGAATTTTAACGTCAAGGAGTTTAGTGGAGATTTTATGGCGTGCCTTTATGCTCATGGTATAGTGTAATGAGGGTTTTTGCTCCTTCCCAATGGTATTCTTGAAATTGGTACTCCATGTTGTATTGTTTAGTGAATCATCAGGCACACTTCAATTTTAAAGCTGTAATGGTTGATTTCTCAGGAAATATTAATTATGTTGTTTTCTCTTTGTTCCAGTGCATGTGTGTTCTCTCATTCCCCTAGTTTACTGATTGGTAGTAAGCAACAGAAATTTACAGATGCAATTTATATATTTTTTAAATCAAGTTGCAAAGTAGTTGTTTTTGATGATAATGTATAGATGCATCCTTCTCCTTGCCTTCCTTTTTCCAGCTATGCCCTAAAGGGACGTAACAGAAAACTGTGCCACTTTGCTAAAGGCATAGTTGAACGCATTCTGTTGACCTTTGTTTGCTTTGTTTGTTATTGAGTGCAAATTAACTATTGAATTTAAAATGTTTAAAGGTACCGCCTGATTGCAGCAGCTGTCCAAAGAGACTCCAACGCAGCTGCTCCAACAACTTCATATCCCAAACTTGTCGCAGGAAGCGACTTTGGACGAGTTGAGGACTTTCGCTCATGGTTTGGCGCGGGATCCTACTTGTGGTGGGAATGAAGTTAGTGGTGAGTCATCTGCATTTTCTCCCAGTGTTGGTACACTTTCCTCGGTATCCAGCAAACGTATAGGAAGAAGTTTGGGTGATATTACTACTCTTAGTAGTTGTGCTGCGGTCGAAGTGGTAAAGTTTCTACAAAAAGTTACTTTAATCGTAAAATCACAGACCTTTTCTTTGCAAGATATTTTGGGCATTTTAGTGGTTCATGTTCCTAGTGAGCTACAGCCTATTATCATTAAAGCTAGAGAATTGGGCTCTCCTTGGGACACTGTTGTTAAATAAATATTTAAATTTTTTTATAGTGAGCGTATTAATGATCATTTACAACGCTTGTTTCTCCAAAAATTCAACAGCCCGGAGATACTTTGTTGACATATTCAGGCAAAATAGAATGTCTGGTAGAGATCTTAGGTTTGCCATATAGGGAATCTGAGTTTGTAGAGAGCATTATCGATCATGTAATGCTGCAGTATCTGCCTTACGTATTATCAGCTGATAGTCTGAAAACCATGAGCTCGCTGAGACAGTTGTTCCACCGTGTAGATGTGCGCATGCAGGTGAAAGATTGTGAAGGAGGTGCGATTAGTAGGCTCTTGCTCTGGATAAGTCTCCCCAAGGCCACAAAAAAGATTGTTTGTTTTAAATGTGGTAAACCTAATCACAAAGCATACTAATGTAAAGTGTGTATGGTCCCGGCAGATAATTCTCAAACTAAATCAGTGGAAAAGAGTAGATCTCCATTTTGCATGTCCAAACTTTGAGTGGTAACAAAGTGACTAGGGTAGGGGATAATTTCCATAAGAATGAGTACAAAAGGAAGGAACTGCGCTAAGCCAAAGAAGAAAATTAAGAAAATTCAAAACCAAGGAAAGATTAACTTACCATTTGTCCTAGTGAAGTTAGGTTCAGTTGAAGAATCTGCCCTGATTGATAGTGGTTGTTCAGTGTCCTTGATCAATCAGTCCTTTTGCAATAAGTTGTTTAGGGAACACTCCATAGACATTTATAACTGTTGAACGCAGTGAGAAAATTGTTTTTAGTCTAGCAAATGGTGGGTTTGATGCAATCATGTAGTTGTTCGACAATAAGTATGCACATAGGTAATTTATCCTGGAAGAGGGAATTCTTCGTTTTGCCACACTTGACCCACAGTATAATTTTGGGCGTAGATTTCCTCCACAGCACTCGTGCCTATTTAAATTTGCACGAAGGCACGCTGAATTTTCCTTTTTGTAAAGAAGGGGCAAAGTTGAAGGGGCAGGACGAATGTAAGCAGGTAAAAGCCATTGATAATGATTTTGCACAAGAAATGCAAGAGAAGTGCCCATCTGTAATAACAGACAAACTGGGAGTATGTAATCAATATCTGCATGAATTAGTACTGACTGAAAACACCCCGGTTAGGTGCCATCCCTATAGTGTAGGTCCAGCTACGAGACAAGCTTTTAAAAAAAAATATGCTACACCACTTGCTTGATGAGGATATTATTAGGCGTTCTACTAATAGTTATACGAGCCCAGCATTTTTAATAAACAAAAAAGAGCCTGGTAAATTTTGATTAGTGATACACTACCGACATATCAATTAAAAAATGGAACTAAATCCTTACCCTTTACCTTACCCTTTACCACGTTTTTCAGTTATTAGGGAAGGCTAATTATTTTAAAGTGTTAGATGTGAATCAGGCCTTTCACCAAATTTTGTAACACCAAGATGCACAAAAAATTTCTTGCATTTGTTTCTCCTTGGGGAGTTTTTGAATGGACCAGAATCCCTTTTGGTGCTTCATTTGGGGCCCAGGCACTTTCTCGTGCTTTAGAGACTATCTTGTTGCCATATAAAGCTGAATTTGTTTTCAACTATCTGGATGATATTGTCATCTACAGTAAGACTAAGGAGTTGCACCAGGAACATGTCACATTAGTCCTACAGAAGCTTTTGAAAGCGGGATTAACTGCGAATCCAGAGAAAATCAGCTGGTGTAGCTGGCATGTGAGGCTGTTGGGGTTTATTTTGAGTGAAGGGCAATTGCTGTTAGACTCTGATTGTATTAGCTGTGTGCTTTCCTTTCCTCGTCCAAAGAACGTACGTGGTGTAAGGTGTTTTCTGGGAATGATAGGCTACTATGCCAGATATATTCCATCTCTTGCAGAATTGGCCAAACCCCTTAATATTTTGAAACATAAGGGCCAAGAGTTTTTGTGGGGAGATGAGCAAGAGGTGGCTTTGGTGAGAAAAAAAAACTTGTTTGACCTCTCCACTAGTGTTAAGATTGGCTGATTTTGACCAAAGTTTGTACTGCATGTAGATGCAAGCTCCCTGGCGTTAGGCGCTGTTTTGTCACGAGAATATGAGGATGGTGTTTTCCCCATTGCTTATGTTAGTTGGCTTTTAACATCCGCAGAAAGAAAGTACTCAGCCTATGAAAAGGAAGCTCTTGCTTGTGTATTTGGGGTTGAGAAATTTTCCGATTAACTGGAGTGTGCTCATTTTAAGCTGTGTACAGACAACTAAGCCTTAAGGTGGCTTTGGAATTCCAAGAAACCTTTAGGTTAATTAGGCCATTGGATCGAACGTCTTAGTAATTTCTCATTTGATATAGTTCATGTAAAGGGAAAAGACGATTGTGTAGCGGACAGTTTGTCTAGAATGTATGACCCTAATAAGTTTGTGTGTGATGGAGAAATTCAGGAGCAAGTAAATGTTCTGAAGCAAGATCCGGCGGCTTATTTGAACATTAAGGTTTGGCAGCAAAAGGATGATGAATGTGCGGAATTGTGGCATAAAATCCAGCTAGGTAAACTGGTTTTATTGTGAAGAAGGGGATTATTGGCAAAACTTCACGTAAGGGCGTTTTCAAGACCTATGTATCCAAGGCAGTGAGGCCAATGGTGTTTGATTATTTCCATAACTCTTATTTGGGCACTCATCAAGGGCAAGAATGCAATTTGCAGCATATTGAAAAACATTTGTTTTGGCCAGAAATGCAATCAGAAATTAGAGATTGGGTGAAAGAGTGTGCTTTGTGCCAGCAAATAAAGGTCCCTAATAGTAGAGCCCAAGGACAGTTTAGTACTTAACCACCTAGTTTTGTCTGGGAAAGAGTCTATATGGATGTGTTTGGCCCTCTCCCTAGATCTAAGAAGGGTTTTAATTATTTATTGGTTCTGGTTGATGGATTTTCAAAGTTTGTTTTGTTATTACCCACGCGAGACCAGAAGACAGCTACATTTGTAAGATCTTGCAAGAACAAGTGTTTTGTTATTTTGGTTCACCCACTCAAGTTGTTACTGATAATGCGAGAAACTTTACTTCCACCGAGTTATCAAATCTACCTTTTTCTTGGGGAGATTGTTTGGTCCATAAAACCTCTTATCATCCTCAAGCTAATATGGCAGAGCAGTATAATCTTACCATTAAGGCTGAACTTGTTGCCATTCATCATGATGTTCACACAGATTGGGATAAAGAGATACATGTAATAATGTTGGCCTTGAATTCTTGTGTAAGTGCTGCTACAGGGTTGACGCCACAAGAAGTTTTCGTTGGTCAGAGATTATTGCATCCTCTTCTTGATGCCTGGGGCTTAGATTTTGATATAGATGTGGGGGAATAAAATGAATCCTGGGACGATGCTACAAAACATCTCAAGGAACACTATCGTCATATGCATATGGTGCAGGACAAGCAATATGATCCTGTTCCTTACAAGGTTGGTGATTTAGTTCTTGTAAAGACTCGCAATTTATCTAGAAAGATTGATTCCTTCTCAGAAAAATTAGGTCTTCAAGTACGATGGCCATATTACATTGTTAGTTTTCTTACCCCGACGTTAGTGTTGTTGCAGGACCCAGCAATGAACAAGTTTTTAAAAAGCCATGTCTCTAATAGTAAGATTTTTCATCAGCCATTGGAAGATCGGCCAGCCCCAGCACCCTGAAGAGGAGCACTGTCACCACTAGAGGAAGGTTCACACTGTATGGTAATGTATTTTGGAAGTAAGGTACTGCCAATATTATTATTAAAATTTCCTTTTTGTAAGATGTTCGCTAAATACATGTATTTTAAATTAGCCCCAAAGAAGTAAACTGCAAGCAGAAGTTGCATTTAAGGATAAGTAGGCAAAGGATATCCACCTCATATATTTTTTTACGGTGAAGAAACACAAGGGGGCGTTATTAGAAGTGTCTGTAGGTTAGTTTAGGCAGACATCTGCTCTCTAGTCCTTTCCTATTTTCCGTATTCCCTTCCACCTTGCCAGAGTAACTGGAGTTCAAGGGCAGCAGATACGGGGGAGGACCTGGCCACTCCTTCTTTGTCATCGACTATTTTCTACTGTGTGCCTCAGCCATCAGCTCCCCTCCAGTGTGCGAGAGGATTGAAGCCCTGCTTTAAGACTGACAACATGTCAATCAGCAAACTCAAGCAATTTTATATGAGTACTCGTTTCCTGCCAAAAAAAAACTGTCCTACCTGAATGATTTATTTTTCGTCCCGCCAGCTGGTGAAATGTGTGATGCCTACAATTTTCTGGAATACGATTAAATTCTACTATTATGGGGTTGGTGTGTTTACAGAACTACATTACGTTAATGAACTTGGTTAGCAAGTCTGCTTGGTTATTTGCCACGTCTGTATTTCATAGCCCAGAATAATAAACTGTTATTTTGTTTGAAGAGGGGTTACTATATGAAGCGGCTATATTTTTGCTGCAGAAAAAGGCACTTTGTATTTCTTCACCCCCCCCCCCCCCCTGCTCCCGCTGGGTAGTGCACGTATGAATGCTTCCAAGCACTGAGCTATACTGAAGAGAGGCATGTGGCGCTCCTGGCACGGCAGAGCGCTGTCTGGTCGCTACTACTGGCAACGAGTTCAGTCTCGCACACTCTGGCACCTTCCATACGCCTCTCCGCTATTCCTGCTGTCTCCTGAACCATCCCGAGCCATGTTTTTGCATATAAATGTTCATCTCCAGCCCAAGCAAGTGTGCAGTGTCCTTCATAGAGTTATGCGGGCTGGCCGATGATAGATCATGTCAACACCACTTCGTACTTCGGGGCTTCAGCATGCTAGACGCGTTTTCGCGTAATACGAGTACTACTCAAGTTAAGTATTGCAATGAACATAGTAGTTGTTATGTTGGGGGTAGGGTTTCCTTTTTAGTAGTGTTTTTTTTTTTGGCGATTTTTGTGTATATGGAATTTTGTAAGGAAGTGTTTCTTCACTGCTTTGACTGTGTGAATTTTCAATATGGTATTTTATGGCAATGTTTGTAAGAGATGGATTCTACATTATTTTGGCATGCTGTAGGAATGGCTCCTGGACTATGATTTGCCAAAAGAATTTTAATGCAAAGGAGTTTACTGGATATTTTATGGCGTGCCTTTATGCTCATGGTAAAGTGTAATGAAGGTTTTTGCTCCTTCCCAATGGTATTCTTGAAATTAGTACTTCATGTTGTATTTTTTAGTGAATCATCAGGCGTACTTGAATTTTAAAGTTGTAATAGTGATTGCTTTAACTAAGGAGTCATTTTTCCTTTCTTTTAATGGGATTTCACAAGTGTTTGTTCAGATTGGGTAATTTCTGAGGATATATTAATATTGTTGTTTTTCTGTTTGTTCCAGTGCATGTGTGTTCTCTCCTCCCCCTAGTTCACCGATTGGTAGCAAGCAACAGAAATTTATAGATGAAATTTATATATTTCAAATCGAGTAGCAAAGTTGTTGTTCTTGGTGATAATGTATAGATGGGCTTCAATATATTTGTATTGATTTTGGAATTTTTGCACCCATGCTTTCTTGATATTTTTTAATAGTGTGCGTCCTTCTCCTTGCTTTCCTTTAGCCCTGCTATGCCCTAAAGGGGCATAACAAGGTAATTCTGTCGTTTCAATTACGATACCAAAACCATAATAGTATTTTCTTCGTGTATTACAAGTCATGAAACATTGTAGCTGTTCCGAAAGACAACAAATTACAGTTTATTAATTGTATATTACGGACATAATAACCTATAAACATCCCATCGGACACATGCATTATGTACCAATATATAACAAGGCACTCTAACCTACAAAGGCATATCGTAACTCATATATTGTGAATAATTCAAAGTGTTTCAAATTTTATTAGAACGTACTACGTTTATTTCTTGGTCAATTAGCGCAAAATTAATTACATTCAGGGATTACTCTCAGCTCAACACGGACAATCGTAGCCATGTTGAATATCGCACGACAGTTGCGATGTCAGTCAGCACAGAACTTAGTTTCGTACTCACACCTTGCGATTACCACCGCTACTGCGTCATCACACTCCGACATTTGCAGTACATTAACGACACATGAGACATTCATACTCAGCTCGCTCCATAGTGCGTTACACACGGACAAAATCGCTTCTCAACTAACCGAGTCTTGCGATATGCGAGGTTCATAAACAGGGTGCAGGTTCCTCTGCACAGTGATGCAGAAACCAGCTAGCAAAATCGACACATGGCTGGAAATCAGCTGGGTGTAAGGCTTGCACCTTAACATGATACGGATGTAGTTGTTCGTGCAGAACCCTCAACACACATTAGTGGCTTGCGTGCATTGTGCGAGCAATTCCATGTGTGCTACTTGATGACGAATCGGCGATGCATTCCAAAACTTCCTCCTCAAACTGGCTCTCCGGACATTGCATAACATGCTGGTGTAATACCTGTTTGCTGTAACTGTTCCGATCTCGTTCAACTGTCTGTCCATAGACGTGAACATCCAATGGCCTGGATAGCATCTGTTTGGAACCTTTTGTTAATACAGATGTGCCTCTCTTGCGTTACCAGCCACAGCACCATACACGGGATGCATATCCACAATTTCTGCACATGTGTAGTGTCTCTCCATGTTGCGTAGCAACAGTGAAATGCCACCATGTCACAAACACAAGTGGTGCTAACTCACAGCTGCACACGCAACTGTCTCATTACACCATGTGACCCTTACAAACTTTGTCTGATTTTCCTTACGTGTTTCTTCCTCCGGGTTGACTTCCTTCTTCAAGAACACGACGACTGGTACCGTGATATTATCAGCTTTCGTTCTGTACACAACTTGTTTACACTTTCTGTGTCAGTTCCTGCAACCTGTATTATAGGTGCTTCAATAACCTTTTCAAAGTTAACCCATTGATGATCTACATTTTCCAAAACATTCACATTCAAACTAGTTGAAACTTCGATTTGCTAATTTTCTATGGCTGTAATGCATATATCTAACACACACATTTGATTTTCTATGTATATTCGAGTGCGCTCTGCCTCGCTAGATAGTCTTACTTCTATGGACTGTACTCGCGATTGCACGTCATTAGCACTAGTTTGGACAGCTACGAAGCTTTCTTTGGTGGCTTATTTCAATTTTAATAGTTTATCTTCTACTTGCGACTTCTATCCAGCGTATTCGCCTGTGCCATTTGATTTTCTTGTAGCACGGACACGGTCGTTTCAAGTGTGGTCATGTCATCTATGCGTTCGTTTACTGTGGAAATGTGATTCTCTAGATTAACTATAAGCTGTGCCAATGCATTAAATTTATTATTCTGCTCATCGAAACAAGCGTCAATTTTAGTACTTTATGCATTTGTGCTAGCATTTAACTCTGACATTATTTGAATGCTAAACATTTGGAACAATGCCGTTAATTAGTAATTCATGCCTAAATTTTCTGCTGGTTGATTAACTAGCTAGTCAACATTTGCCATTATGTTGTTACTTACGATAGATTTTACAACTTCCTCACTATAACTATAAAATTCTCAGTCAATACTATTGGTGTAATCTCTATGCTCAGCGCATCACAGTTAGCTTCATTCTGACTTACAGCTCCACTACTCCTTAATGCGCTCATAGAACTTCCAAGGAAATAGGGTTCACGTTCCATTAAGAGCAATTGCCTATAGCGACAATATTTAACCCTTTCTCTATGATGCACAAATTAATTAAAAAAATTGATTTCACAACACTTCCATAGTAACCTTAACTATGGACTTTCAATACAAAACAAAATGTCATCATTTTTCTCCAACAAAAATTATATCAAAGTATAAGATATTTTCGTAGGCCTCACGTTGGGCGCCAATTTTTCTGTAGTGTTTCGTACAGAATTATTTACAAGATAAAAGTTCATGGATGTAGAGAATTGGGTGCCTTTTCACAAGTATATTTGAGAACATCTACTCGTTTGTTCTATTCTAGAAAAAGTATGAAAAACAAGATTTATCTTCAGAAATATCACCTTAAATTATCACATTTCCTAGGATCGTAATTGCAGTAACTTTTACCAATATTCCTGCAATAGTTCAACCTTAAGATAGGGTCTACCTACAGAAAGCACATCAATTTATAACTTTTGTAAATAGACAATTCTAGCATTACACATAACAAAAGGTTACAGCTACCATTCAATCTTAAAATTAATAATCAATAGATGAACAAAATACTGTTTGCTGTACACATATGAAAAAGATGATAATATGAATATCACGACTGTCTAGCCTACAAATTAATGATGTTACCTAAATACCATATGATTACATAACGAAATTATGTAGATGAATATGTAACTCCATTAAATGCTCCATGAAGGTAAATATTTGTGATATACTTTCAGCTAGTATCAGTCTTGTGGAGCAACACAATTCTTCAAGTGTGTGATTTTGAATCTAATATCAAACAATGATCAGGACCTCTAAGCTTTAGCTTTTTTTCTTTTTTGATAAATCACTGTCTGGAGAAGTTTTAAAACAAGTTCATTATGTAAATTCGATCCATATTTAACTTTAAAGGAAATACACGCCTTACTCAACATAACGTAGACACACAGTCATGAAGCTCTCGCTGCCATCGAAGTCAAAGGCTCACCAAACCATAACTGGTGAAAATTGGACAGCAACAGTGGTTCAACTAGTCGCTATCGTAGATGTAGCCATCATCAGGAGTGGACTATACCCTCCAGGGCATCCTCTTCATCCTCAGTTCACTTGGCGCTCTGCAGGCCACTAGTAGCCACTGCATACCTCTTTCATTCAGTCTTATTACAGAAGTCTCCATTTCGTTGCCTCTCAAAAAGTTCCAAAAAACATTCCTAACAAAACCAAAATTTCTGCTTGGTTTCCTTTCACAATATCTGCACTTCTTCAAAATCAATAATGTTTTCCACGTAGTGTAAATTGCACAGATTAACTGTAGTCTTATAACAATTTAACAAAATACTTTATATGGAAATTTTAGTAATACGCTTAATGATGTAGTTTAACATGTTAACTATTTTATGATAAAATGAATACTAAGCGAAATGATAAGTGAGAACCAACTGTAACGGAACTCCTTACGTCATTTGTGCATTAACATACTGTACATATGATTATGACATCTTAAAGAAATACGCAAGAGTTACACACACATTGGTAGGATATCAACATATACCACCTCCTATTTTCTCACTGTATGGGGATGATAGTAATCCACAACTGTCCGCAGATTCAGGTCTTGGTTAAAGAAAACATTATGCAAAGAAATGCTCTTCCACCTCATGTAGGTTCAGTTAACACAGTCCATAGTGTAGTGTTATCAGGGACGGATTTAGATAACTTTGTGTTGTTGTTGCTACCACTTAAAGAGAGCCACAAATTTGTGTCAATAATTTGTAGCGGTGTTGGAGGGGGGAGGGGGGAGAGAGAGGGGGGAGGGAAAGAGAGGGGGAAAGAGAGGGGGAAAGAGAGGGGGAGAGAGGGGGAGAGGGGGGAGAGGGGGGAGAGGGGGGGGAGGGGGGGGAGGGGGGAGAGGGGGGAGAGGGGGGAGAGGGGGAGAGAGGGGGGAGTGGAGAGAGGGGTAGGGGGAGGGAGGGGGAGGGAGGGGGAGGGAAAGAGAGGGGCAAGAGAGGGGGGAGGGAGAGAGGGGGGAGAGGGGGGAGAGGGAGAGAGGGGGAGAGGGAGAGAGGGGGAGAGGGAGAGAGGGGGGAGGGAGAGGGGGGGAGAGGGGAGGGGGGGGTGAGAGGGGGAGGGAAAGAGAGGGGGGAGAGGGAGAGAGAGAGAGAAGGGAATATATATATTGCTGGAAAAGAAAAGCACTAAAATTCTAGTCACTTCTTTTAATTTAATTAAAAATTTCTTTCAAATGTCAAACCAAATTTCAACATTAAAACAATGACACCGAACCTGTCATCAGTATCACTGCTAGACTCATTATGCACAGTCACTTCTGAAAATTTAGTTAATTTTATTCAAACTGAAATTTTTAATTTTGGTTAGCCAGTGGTAGATTAATTTGTATAAGTTCTGGTTTATAAGGTGCTCTTTGGGCAAATTCTACAGTGATTTTAAACGTATTATTCACTTGTGACATGCAATGAATAACTGACTAAGTTGTATTACAGTTGCAGATAAAATGCACTTTTCAAAGCAATGTCACTCCTACAAATAGATCCTTAATTATTCTCTACAAGGTTTCATTTAATTAGCAAACAGAAACACATTGATCTGGATACCACCTGGGATCATTGTTGCCATCGTCAGGGTATGCTTATATATATATATATATATATATATAAACTCTTGACATACATATATTTTAGCATCATGCCTCTTCATTTGCATGCCTGGTTATTGTCAACCACTTTAAACGTGATTTGAAACACACATGACAACTTTTTACTACACTATAACTAATGATTCTAAAACAATGATTCAAAAGGACTGCCCTCCCAGCACGTCCTTTTACCTGTAAGCATAAAACCTGACAGAACGTTTCTAACAAAGGCAGGAACGAACTTTCAGAATTCTGGCGTAATACCTACATAACCAATCACACGCAGACCTCCAAAAGGATCTACCTGAGATAGGGTAACATAGGCAAGCTCACATACCAATCCCGCCCGAGATCAGCTGCTCTCCCAGCTGTCACATACAAAACATCAACAACGTGTGACGTCGCGCGCACACTCCTCTCTGACTTTATATTCCAGCTAATATTTGCGAATACTGATGATTGGGCCAAACTGAAGCAAATACAAATTTAAATCATAATATACATATAAATAATTATGTTCTGTGCACTCCAAACATTAAAATATAGATTCTAAGTTTTACTGCCCATTACTTTCAAAACATAACAAATGCTTCCAGCATACTTTCAAAAATACATAGTAACAAAAATAATAATTAAAAAATTATGCTTTCGAGATCAAACATCAAAACAAAACATAACCTCAAAACTAATGTAAATAATATATCCAACAATATCAATCTCGCCAAAATGTAAACAATTAGAATAAAAATAGTAAACAAATCGAAAACACATTAAATATGCTTTGCAAAATATAAACCACAAATGTAAACGATAAACACATAGCATAACTATCAGGTAAACATGTAAACAGAAGGAAAAATTAATAAATAAACAAATACTCTGAAGCCATCTGACATGCTTCAATATAATGTTTTCTATCCTATTTTGCATAGGGAATCCCCTCACAGTGTTTTTACCTGTAGTTCCGGACACCCTATATAAAGAGTTTTCCAAATAGTTCTGCAATTTATTATGCTATAGCTGAAAGCTTTTTAAAACTGTAATTTTTATGGTAGCAACATACACAGCAAAGAATAAATGACAAATGAAAGGCACTGGACAGAAATTTAGCCATCTCCACAACAATTGTTCAGTTACCTAGAAGCGGTAATGACACATTACAGCATAAATTAAGGCATGTCAGCTGCTCATACCTTCACAAATACATCACACACTAAGGGTTATACAGTGGTGTGTCTTTCATTGTTTCTCCAGGGACTGATAAAAAATTTCAACACATGTGGCCTTGAAATGCAGATAAATAAAAAATGGGACCACAGAATATGTTCCACAGATGCGGATTTTCAATTCATATAGGTTCAATACACAGAGGTTCAACTGTATTACAATACAAGAACAGTGGATTACTATAGCAAGCACATGGTTTGTGTGCCAGTCTGCCACCATGCCCAACTCCAAGTAAGCGAGGACTTTATTAAAACTTCAACTTACGTTCTTTGGTGCTAACATGCCAGTAGCAAAAGGCCACTTCGCACCAGAAAATGATAACAGCCTGTCAGCTTCAGAAGTCATCTCCATTAACTTCAACTCCATCTGAATAAAAAAAATGTAAACTGAAGTTAATAACATAAACCAACTCCATTTATCCTGATGTGCGGTGGGCCTGACCGTGGTGAGAAGAATTAGAAGGTGAACTCCAACTGGTAGACAACTTCGAACATTTCTACGCATCCCATCACCTGGGTCGCACTCAGGGTGACAGCTACAATGCATTGCCCGGAAGTGCTTGACGAGTGTTCACTTAAACTGCCATTATGAAATAACTAAAAGGTAAAAATCTCTCTAAATTTCAGTTTCTATTCCGGAGAGTATGACGATGATAAATATTCATGTTTTATGTCTGTGGCAGTTGTACTTTACCATTAAAAAAATGTGTTTTACTTAAAAACAAATTGTACGTTTAATATACTATGCATGAAGTTATTAAAATAATATTTTATGGTAGCTAATACTTTTAATTATACAACTTGTGTACTTCAAAACTTGCTCAGAACTGTGCACATCATTTTGCAAAAAACAGCAGTACGCCAAATGGAACAGTTTTCGTCAGATGATGTGTTATATTTAGGAAAGTTGAGAAAAGCATGGAGTTGTGACTGCGCGCTCGTGCCTTTCCAACCGCCCACTGCTGCGCCACGCTCCGCCGAATATTGAAATGTACACATATCTTCTTTTGTCAAACAAAGTATACACATTATTTGTTGTACAATATTAAAATAGTTAACATCATAATATTAACATCATATTCATGTCTTACATGTAAATAAATGCAATGTGCCATTAAAAACAGAAGGTATAGAACTAAGACCAGCGTTTATTAACTGGGCAGCAACAATATGCGAGATCATGTTAAAGTTATAACATGTACATAAACCAGACGAAAGAGTGTGTTTATTAAATTAATATGATTGACATAATTCTACTATCACTGTAATAAAACATTGTTACCTGACAGCACTATTCTATGCCTACATATATGCATACTTATTAGTACAAAGTACATAGTGTTTTTAATTGCTGGAATATTTGAGGGTAAGGGTACTTAAAGGCATTGTTTGATTTGCGAACTTATTAAATCTCTAAAGTAATAGTTCCAAACAAAAAAGTACAAAAATTCAAGGAAATGCATGTTTATTTTGTATGTTACATTTCCATCAATGTTACTTTTGAAATACACAGAGTCGGAAAAGTGCTGTTAAGAACATACAGTTCATTGAACTCAATACCAATTTTTACACAATCTTTTTCATTAAAGTGGCTGAAATTACTGAATATCACACACAGTTACTGAAAGATTATTTTTATATAAGTTATATCAAATTTAGTAGGTTTAATTATAAAATTATTAGTTATAATTTCTTTTTTTAATACTTTCCTCCTAATTGGATTGACCCTACTAGCAAGTTATTTATTTATTGATTTTATGCGAATGTACGTACACATTTTTCCATAGTGGTAAACGCCTACTCAGGCATAGGGAATGCAATTTGATTCGTTGTTCTCATTTGTTTGTGACTCATCTGCCTTTGAAAGATCATGTAAGTTATTTTTGACAGACACTCTTCTTCATTATTGTCTGTGGTGTTGCGGTTTCTTGTAAATACCAATGTGAAATGCTTTTCCAGTACATACCAACTTTATTTGTATTTCAAATCAAGTGGTGTTGGGTGGTCAATTGCACATCCCATGCTTCTTGTACAGAAAATAAATTTTCAAGTACGTCTGTACATTTTGGTTTGATTTATCAGTTTGTGTGTGTTCATATATATATATATATATATATATATATATATATATATATATATATATATATATATATATATATATATATATATGAAATGGCATTTCATTCATTCCTGTGGCCTATCACTCGTACTAAGCATAAACATTCATCCATTTCTGAACAAAATATTATCTTGTTCCAGTTTGTATAATCCGTATGCAAGCTTGCTTTTGTATGTGTTAAGAGAGTATCAGATGTTAAGAACATTGAATCAGTCGTCAAAAACATGCTGTAGCTTTCCAAGAATCTTTTAGTAATTGCTTGCTACCAAGAAATTCTAACGCTTTACTTAACAGCTTGATTTGACAGAAGCTACGCAGCTCTCTTTACTTTCTGTCTTTGTGTTCTTGAAACGTCTAAATGCTGGTGGGAAAATTTGAAAGTAAACTTGAGGTCTTGAAGGGATCCAGAAGTTTTTGAATGGCAGATTTTTGTATTTTTTTGCTGATAGAATATTCAAAACCCTGATCTAGAAAATTATTTCTGGTACGTTTAAGTAAGTGAGGAGATGTCTGCGAATATAAAAACCTCTCTTGAATCATCACAGCGTTAAGGAAAGGGTGAATGTTTTGCATTAAGCACTATATACCTTGAAATATCCACAATTTGATGCGAGCGCGTCGGTTACCCAGTGAGAAGGAATGTTGCTAGGGGCGTAGTTAAGTGCAGCCAGCATTGAGACGGGGAGGGGTTAAGATGCGCCTGAGTTCACCTCCTAATTCTTCCCACCATGGACCTGACCTATTAAGTTACGTTAACGTGTAAGAAATGGCAATTTTGCTACTTTTCCTGATGAAGGCCATGTGGTGGAAACTAAGTATAAATTAATATTTTCTGTTTATTTTTTAAGTTGGTACTTAGTGCTTTTTAGTGGTTTCTGGTTGTTTTGCATATGTGTGTTATATTTGTTGGAGACTGTGATATATTCCTTACGGTAGTTTCATAAAATGTTTTCTAGGAAATTTTTGTTTGTTATGTGTATTTTGCTGGAGACTATTTTTGCCTTTATTATTTGTTTCTTTTGTTGGAATTTTCCACCTTCTAGAAAGCTGTCCTTCAAACTTTCGGGTGCAACTATCATGTGAATTATTGGATACTTAAAAACAAAATATTAACAGCACCTGCTGGCACTGTTTCCGATTTGTCAGTATATTCGCGCAAGTATGTACATATGTGTATTAGCAATGATGTGTACTTGTTGAAATTATTAAGAAAGGTCATTCATTGCCTGTTCATGTTAGACTGATCACACATTCTGGCGGAAACATCAGAAACTATGTGACAACAGAAAAATGTGGTGCATGGTGTTATATATTATATAATACGTTACAACTTTTAAGGTTATTATGCATTAAAAAGACACATAATAACCATATAAACATTTGTTATTTATTTTTGTGTCATTGTTTTGTAGCTTGACATCTTACGAGTTTAAGTGATGAAACATGGCTTTAGCCGGGAATGAGGTATTAGTAGGAGCATTAGTGGGTGCATATTGTTTACAGGAAGGAAATGAAAGGCTGTGCAAAAATATTGTTATACACTGGTTGCTTGGCAGAGCAGCAAGACAACAGGAGTGGGTTGTGTTGAACGAAAACTATTACACACAATGACGCCATCGGGTGAGACACGAGACGAACGATGACACAAATACTTACTGGTAATTTGGGCACCAGCGGTGCTTTCCAATCACCGCACTATTGAGACTCAGGGTTCTCAGGGATGCTGTGGGTTCTGTGTGTCCGTCTCACCCGTGCGTACTTACAAACACATAGGCAATACTAAACTTTTAATAAACATCATTGAAATAAACAATACATAAAACATATGTGGCTAGGACACTGTCACTACTGAATAAAGGAATTGAGTTCACTGTATACGTGTTTTTATTGATATTATTCATACACATCATCGTGCCAATGAAATGATTATATCAGTCATGACTAGCCAATTCCGCTTGGGTGTTCCCCAGTCCGTAATTAATCTAGCACACGCCTAAATGGATGATCTCACCGAGGTGCGTGAAAGCACAGCCTTCACAAGGGAAGAGGGCCGACAGCCGCTAGGGTGGGCTGATGGTTTTTCCCTGAAGACAGGACATGGTGAATTACAAATGAAAACCCTTAATATACATTAACATGAGTGATTACTTGGGATCACTAACGCAAACTCGTCAGGGCTCGCCCTCCATCACATGGTTAGTGTGGTGTTGTGATGGCCTATACACAGAGCCGGCTAGGATGGGAACAATTGCACCGTACACTAATTACACAATTACATAGACCCTTGAATGATACATGAAATAAGGTGGGACACGAGATGAATATTCACAATAATCACACACGTGTGATAACAAGCTTAGATGGCATGGATGCCGCTGGATGAAGTTCGTAGCGGACTATGTGATACAGGTGAAATTGCAATATTTCTGCATGGAAACAGCAAACTAAAATCAGATAAAATATTATTCGCGTTGAGCAAGTGATTCTCTTTACGATTAGCATTGTTACAGGCTTGTAACATGCCTGATGGCGGTGAAATCAAACATTACTGTGACAGTGTGGTCAAGTACAAAAAGCATCAATTTACGCGAAAAATACATTGAACCCTGGAATAAATGATTGCACATACAATGTTACATAAATAAGCTCTTAAAATGCAATTATGGCATATACAAAGACTTGGCTTCAGTCCACCATGTGGTTATATGTGATGTTGCAGTAAAATATTCAAACACTAAAATTACCCTCAAATACATACATAAAAATATAGCTCTTAAAATTGTGTGTAGCAATTTTGCATAAGTTACAATAAAATTCCATAAATAAACATAAGCAGATGGTGCCTGATTCAAAATGTGCAGGTCGCGTGACCTCTCCGACATCTTTCTCCTCCTCCTAGATTAAGTTAAAAATGCCACAAGGGCATAAGAATTAATAAAGCAGAAGCATAATGCTGGGGTAAATGTCTGGCAAAAACGTACGCAAGCAAAGATTAACAGGTAAACTAAATTGACTATGGAAACCTAAATCAGTGAACAAAAGTTGTAGTGCGTACGTGACAGTGTATTACCTCACCAGCTCTCCTTGACAGACTGTCCAGATACAAGCGTCGCACTGACCTACCATGGCCACGGTTCACATAAGCGGAAGTGCTATGCATGCCGAGTGAAATATTATATATTGAAAATAAATGGCACAAATTAAATTAGATATTGCTTTACATTTCTATAATTTTCTTATGAATTTCAATATTATTTTAGTGTCTCTTTGTGATGGCGTTCATGCCGGAAAATTAAGTGTTTTTAATCACAGTGCTGCGGGCACTTTGAATTTTCATAACCAAACAATTAAAATTAGTACTAACACTTTAAAACATTTTAAGACATATTAGACACTGTAAACTTTGAGTTGTTGGGGTATATAGGCCTACACAATACTGGATACATAAATTGCCCCCACATAAGAGTGTCAGATCTGCCAAGGTAGAACTAGAATTGAATTGAAAACTAGTATCTGTACTGCAGGTGTTGACCACAGTTCAGGACTAGATGAGCAATACAACCTGTCCGTCCAACTATATGACTCACTAACATTGACAAGTTTAATACAATTTATATTGTAGTTGAGCGTCAGGCTGTTCTGTTTGGAGAGTAAACAGTAAAGCCAAAAATACACACAAGATAGCAATTGGCATATTAAATTAACATAACATTTCATCATTAATTGATATAGCAATTAGCATAGCAAAAATGTTTCAGAACAAAAAAAATAATACTTTAAATTGAGAAGGTTTTTTGTGAAAAATAATCAAAACGTGTGAACTGACACTGGCCCCTTACTAACCTGAAATAAAATTGCAATTCCTTAGCAAGTGTTGGCAACTGATAAGATATTTTAGTCAACTCTCATTACCTCGCAATTACCATGCAGAATATGTGACTAAATGTCCATATAACGAATACACAGTTCATATATTCAACTTCACCACAATTTCTCTTCCAGATTAATGTTAGTCTAACTATAACTAGTTCAGCTGTAAAACATTCCTCTCTGAATAACTTAATACCAACTAACATTCCATTAAAATCAGCAACCATCATGTTTGAGAAACCTGATAATTCTCTTTACCAAATATCTTTGAAAATGCTTTGAATTACTTCTAAACAGTTCCACAGCTTTTAAATTAATAAGTTGCGAAATTGAAAGTCAGTACTAGTTGTTTCAATACATATTCACACTCAATATCAAGAACTTCCTGAGATGGTGTTGGTCTCACCATGTTGCTGATGACAGGCAGACTCTTTAAGTGTAGCACTAAAAATCAAGTCTAATCGAAGTAGGGCCTCTTCTTTACTAGCCTCTCGTCGTCCTGTACAAAATAAAAACTAACTCTCCCATGAGAAAATTAATTTAAGATGGCGGGCCTTTACAATAAAATTGAACTCAATAACTCAACTTAAAACGGCCCGATCAATGCCATGGTTGTTAGGGGAGTCCTCCTCCTCCTCCAAAATTATACAGCCAATCAAATTCCTGCAATAAACGTATGACAATGTGAAGTAGATTCCATCCTGACGTTACCATCAGAGACGTCTATACCAAGAATAGTTCTCTTAGGCTCAAAACCAATGCAATACCAATCACATTCCAGAAAAGAGATCACGTATCTGCAATTAACATTCTATTTCCTTACTCTTTTTAGTTCAGTTCCTAACAATGCAAACTTATATAAATTAACTTAATGATCACCACACAGATTGATAACCATAAATTATTGCATTTTAGTGTTCATTTACTATACGGAAATGAAATAGTTGCCTATGTTAAAACATTCAATAACCTACGTAATTATCCTAGCTTTTGAGAGTGATACCAATATAAATTTAAAATTGACTCCAAACAGCAATATTATTCATTTCTAGGCTTCTGTGTTTGAGCAGCAGCATGGATTTCTTCTCCAAAGTTTCGGCAGTCGTTGCAGCTGCCGTCATCAGGGAACAATACCTGACCCTTATATATTCTGATTTCTGAGGGCTGTTTCCTGATTCGCTGGGCTCTTCTGCCAATCACATGCTGTCTTCCTCCTGATTGACTGAGGTGGTTGACCAATACTTGTGTGGGTGTAGTCTCTACCCTGATTGGCTGGATTCTCTTACCAATCCTGGCGTGTCTGTGTTCTCTGCTGTAGCATCACATGATTTCATTTCGTCTATGAAGAAATTAGCCCATATTTTGTTTAACTTGTAACCATCTCCTCTGTTGATGTTATTCGGAGGTTTTAATATTTCTATTGATTCTCTAATGGTTCTTGGTCTATAAGTTCGTATGTTGGCTATTGTGCTGTGCTTGTCGAAACAATGCTATGTTTGGTTTTCATGAAATGTTTACCAATAGCTGACTGCTGGTTGTCATACTTGTAGGCCCTGATGTGTTCTTTTATTCTGGTTGTTATTTTTCTACCAGTTTGGCCTATGTACACTTTCCTGGATAAGCAAGGTACCTTGTAAACTCCAGCCTGTTGTTCTGCTGGTGTCTTGTCTTTCACTGATCCCCGTATGCAATCAACTTTGTTAATAGGTTTCATGATGGTATGTATGCCCTTGTTCCTCGTAAGCATGCCAACCGATAGATAGTTTCATTATGTGTAGTCATGGAGAAGAGAGACAATTCCTAGAACATCTTAACAGCATCCATCCCAAAATACAGTTCACTATGGAAATGGAAAAAGATGGCCAACTTCCATTTCTAGATGTTATGGTATACAGGACACAGACCATAACCTTGGGCCACGCAGTTTATAGGAAGCCTACCCATACTAACAACTCTAGAAGCTAATAGTAACTCAAGACGTGAGGTACAGCAGAGCATAAAGAAGCAGTCCAGAATAAAAGAAAAAGAACGTTTACAACACATTGTTATACTGACTTCAACGGATTTCTAAACAACTTTTCGACATATTAAAAATTAATTTCATAAATTGTACAGGATAAGTATAAAAAAATACCCCCACTTTGAAGGTCTATAATATCAAAACCAAACGACCTAAAACCTTGGTTGACCAATCAAATTAACAGTGACGTTTGTTTACCATATTGTCATAAATGTCCAATGTGACCACCACGAGCGGCCCGAACGACATATATGATACTCAAACTCGTTCCACACTCGTCAGCATGTCCAGTGTTACGGCTTGGATGGCATCCATAACTCTCGGTTTAAGATGAGGGGGAAATGAGCTCATATTCGACACATCAATGTGAAGGGGACGGTATGATGTTTCCTTTGTATGCCGAGAGATGGCACTGGGAGCATCTGTTGTCGCACTACGAGTGTGTGTTGTGTGTTAGTCCGCATCATGATGGTGATGAAACAACAGAAGGTCTTCTGTGTTATTCAGTTTACTAAATGTGGTTAAAACTGTTCAACATGGATTCTGTCGCAAATACGGACGTCGTCATCCCAATACGTGGAGCATCACACGTTCATTTCTTCAGTTCCGCGACACATGGTGCCTTTGCAAAAGCTAAAGTTCCGAGCGGGCGTGTGATCTGAAGAGAATGTGCAACTAACTCAGCAAGCATTCATTCCCAGTTCAAAAAAATAAACTCGAAAAGCTAGCAGAGAAATGCAAATCCTTCAATAGACTGTATGAACAGTGTTGTGAAAGCGATTGCTGTACAAACCATACATGTTACAACTTGTACAGGCTATTACCAAAAGGGATAAAGAAGTAAGACGTGATTTCTGTGTGTTCGCTCTTTCCCAGAACGTGATAGGCAATGCCTTCATGTCTAAGCTGGTTTTTAGTGATTAAGCGACATTCAATACAAATGGTAAGGTGAACCGGCACAACGTGCAGATATGGGGTCAGGAGCATCCACATGAAACCACTAAACACGAGCGTGCTTCCCCCAAAGTGAACCTGTTCTGCGCTGTATCCAAAGACATCCCGTATTTGGACATGCTTGGAGAGTGGTTGTTTCCTCAGTTAGAAGAGGCGGAGAGGGACTTCATTTTCCAGCAGGATGGTGCTTCACCCCATTGGCACCTAGCGGTTCGCGGATACCTGAATGAGATGTTGCTGCAATGTTGGATTGGTCGCGGAGCAGCTGGTGACCAGGCTCTTCACCATTGGCCCCCAAGAAGCCCGCATCTTACCCCATGCAATTTTTTTTCTATGGGGGTATATAAAGGATCAAGTGTTTCGTTCACCATTGCCGGCTAACATTGACGACCTGAAAACAAGAATTACAGACACCATCCAACCTTAACATCAGACATGATGAGTATAGAACGAGTTTGAGTATCATGTAGATGTCGTTCGGGCTCGTGGTGGTCACATTGAACATTTATGAAGATATGGTAAACCAACTTCAGGGTTCCACAGTTCATTTGATTCATCAACCAAGGTTTGTAGGTTGTTTGGTTTTGATATTATAGATCTTCAAAGTTGGGTTATTCTTTTACACTCACTCTGTATTTTGGGTTCTACTGACCTTGCACAAGCATGCGTTCCAATTTGTACTGAAGTAATTTTTATCTAAACGTAAATGTGTTTTCGACTGTAACTGTAAGGATTCTGAGTCAACAGTTTACCATTACCCATGTTGGTAACTGCTAAACTTTATGCTGTGTTAATTATACGTCATTGAACAGTTTTTCATAATAAAAATTCACCAGAGAGAAATGCGAACACAGCCATTTGTATAATAATTGAGGCATCTTTGCCCAAGGTAGCACACTTTGCAATGAGTCTACTGATAGTTTTCTTTTGCTATGAATTTTCAGGTAGGCTCTACTGTGCAATTAAAGTATCTAGGTATTTTATTAACTCATTTAATTGCTTCCATTTTCCCAGTACATCTTGGAAGGGAGTGTGTTTAATATAATGTTATGTTTTGAGCTATATAGCATGACTATAATGGCTGCAGAGGCAGAAAACTATTGATGGTATTTTGATTACTATTGATAGTTCAGACCATCGAACACTATCAATAGTTTTCCACTGACAATCAATAATTTTCAATAGTCAACTTTTCGGTTGGTAATTTGCAATTTAAAATTTGCATTTTGTAACTTCCAGTTGGAATGATTCGTTTGTCATTTGTTTATTACTGTACTTCAGCCTGGCATTTGTAATTTGTATGCTTAGCATCATACAATAAATATACCAAATGGAAAATCTGGAATTTTTCATTGATTTTGCAGGCAATGTCGGGTCACATGACCAGTTTGTTATCAAAATGTGGCCATTTGAACATGGCCTGAGATTTTCTTGGCATTGGCCAAGTACATGATGATGTAAACCACTATTTTGATTTCTTTATATGCACATGTTGTTATTCACATATTCGCTATGCACGTCATAGCGAACCGACCTACAATCAGTGTTGCTCTTGCTACCAGTTTTGTTTTCTTTAATAGTTCTATTACAGAGGCAGAATGCTGCAAGGTTGACAATTTTTATTAAATTCTGCAAATCACCACATGACTAATGTACGTCCAGCTGGAAATGGTTTCATAATGTCCGTCTGACAGCTCAAAAGAATATAAAACAAATGGAAATACCTCCAACCATATGGATTACCTCAAACGGGTTCATTCAGAGTACGCCATTGAAAGGGAGTATGATGAAGATGGAGATGATCCTTGCTTGTCATCATCTTCTGTAAGTACACCAACAATAACCATGGCATCGTTTTTCAGGAGACAGGACCTTTACGATCCCAAAAGCAACCGGAAAATAAAATTGGACAGAAATTTAGCTCTTATGGTGGTTTGTGATTTTCAACCATCTAGCATTGTCGAGGACAAAGGCTGTAGAGCATTTGTCAAGTCACTGGATCCAAAATATGAACTTCCCAGCAAAATGACTCTGAGAAATAAGCTTCTTCCCCAGATTTATGATGAGTGCAAAACTAAGCTCTTAATAACGTTGGAAAAAGTCAGCTATTGTTTCAGTTACATGTGGCCTATGGTCGTTGAGAGTAAGGGACAGCTTTTTAACAGTGACTTGCCACTTTGCTGATGACGATTTTCAGATAAGAAATGTGGTTTTGTCCACAAACACGATGACCCGCAGCCATACAGCCGAAAATATTGCCGCAGAAGTGTCAAAGATCTCTAAAGACTGGAATCTGGGGGGAAAAAAAAGTGTGCTGCATTGTCACAGACAATGCTGCATCCATGATAAAAGCTTGCCAGTTATTGAAAGTGCGCCACCACCCATGTTTTGCACACACTTTGAATTTAGTACTTCAAGATGCATTGAAAATTCAAGGAATTGATGTTATTCGCATTAAAAGCAAGACTCTGGTTGGCTATTTCAAAAGCAGCAATCTTGAAATGCAAAAATTAATCTGTAAGCAAGAGAACAAAAACAAGACTCCACTCAAATTACTTCAAGAGGTTCCTACCCATTGGAACAGTGCTCTACAAATGGTGAAAGCTCCATTTGGCTTAACTTTAAAAAGGACTTCTATTTTGAATGACATGATATGCATTCTTGATGTGTTTGATGAAGCCACCAACAAGGTTTCAGGAGACAATGTCACCATGTCCCTCATAATACCAGTTGTATGTGGTATTTATAATCATTTGATGGCTCAAAACCCAACTTCTGACACTGGAAATCTTTTCCTTGAAGCAATGAATGAAGGAGTTTACGCAAGATTGCTTCTATACAAAGAACACTATATATACTGCCTTGCCACAATTTTGGATCCTCATATGAAGAAGGAAGGTTTTTGCTCATCCGAGAATTCCAAGGCTCCAAGGACACTGCTCCAAGGCAAGATGGCCATTAAAACTGTAGCAGCAGCAACAGCAGCAGCAACATAATCAGCAAATCCAAAGAAGTTCGTTAAGCCTACATAGTTTCTTCTTGGATTCATGAAAAAACGGAAAGAAGAAAAACAGAGAAATCTGTCAGGGACTGTGGACAACATCATAATGCTGCGCCAGTATCTTGAGAGAAACAATGCCGATGACAACGTTGATCCTACGCTGTTTTGGAAGGTACGAGGCAATGACTTCCCTTCACTTCAGACATGTGCCAACAAGTTTCTAAGCGCACAGGTAACATCAGTGCCAACAGAAAGGATTTTCAGCAAAACAGGACTTGCAATATCTGAACGTCGTTCACACATCAAGCCAAAAAATATGGACAGACTCGTCTTCATTAACCATAATGCTTGGTTGCCAAACTAGATAAAAGGGTTTTGTTTTTATTATTATTCATACTATTTTCATGTTTGTTAAAGATAGCACTCTCAATATTGTCTTTTTGAGTGTGATTTTAACGATAAAACTTCAATTTCTAACTTATTGTTAATGTTATATCTGATTATGACCACAAGCAACTGGCTGTTTTAGTTTTTGACATTCTGGATTTTGGAATACCAAAAATGCAAAATCTATTATTTATCCCTGCTCTAATTTGAGGGATAAAAATTACTGAAAACTATTAATAGTTACTGATAGTTTATTTTCAAACTAACAATAATTATTGATAGCATAAACTATCAATAGTTTTCCGCCTTTAGGTCATTCTATATCAAATCACCAAATTTTTGAAAAATATAAGCTGCACATTTTTGATTTTGATAAGAATTTGTTTCTGTGTTACCCAATCCTCAAGATGAAAGAAAAACATTAATTAAGATTTTTACAGACAACAGGTGGATGATGGTGGCCATTTTTCATACATACTGCAAGCAACTTTCATATATTCCGGAGGTGCAGTAACTTTTTTAAGTCGCCTGTTATGGAGTTTTTAGTGTCATTTAAAAAACCCACATAAGATACTATTATACTGTATATTTATATTATAAAATACATTTTATATTTTCAAGATGGCTGCCATTTGCTTCCAGCACTCAGATGACTGTTTAACCCCACTGCTTCGCCAAAGTTGCATTTAGAGATCTGATCTTTTGTATGCTTCGCGTCTACATGTAGAACAGTGTACAATATCAAAGTTGAGTTGAAGACTTCCTTCCTTTTCAGTTCCCGCTCCTTGCTACCTCCCTACCCTAACTCCCCACCTTCCCTCCACTAACCACTAACTTTTAAAGATATATAACCAAAATCAATGTAATATAAACAGAGTATGCACTCTCGCCTAAATTTTGCACACTTGCACTAAGATTTAATGTTACACCTCCACAAATACATTTAAAAACCTAGCGAATACTAACATTTGAAAAAAATTTACCAGAATCAAAATAATAAAATATTAGTATGCATAATTCCCTTAAATATTTTTAATTTGATTACTTGTGCTAGATTTTCTGTTAAGTAAACTTAAAAACCAAGTGTGTACAAACTTTTTTAACAAAAGACAATCAATGCAATAATCTGAGTATGAATGTTCCCCCTAATTTTTTTTAATTTGGGATAGCTGTGAAAATCCTTTCTATTGATTATTAAACCCTCTGTATTAAGAAACACCATATTCAGTACGAAGGCATTTGGGATAGGGACAGTAGTTTGCCGAAGTTGGAGTGGTGAGGATGATTGATAACACTCAACAGAAAAATATTTATTCCCTTGAAATATGAAATTGTACTGCATACTTAAATTCAGAAATGTTGTTACATACTGAATGTTCCTTGCAGAGGAATATCAGAACTCGACTGAAGTTAACTCTATCCAACGGCTGTATCCTGCCTCCCGTATGACATACACCCGAGCACTTGGAACAATAACCACATGTGTGCTTTCGGATCAATAACAATGCATACCTAAATTTCTGGAATTTTTTTTTTACGAAAATGAGAAAACCTACCGATGTAGCAGCTATGTACACATAATTAATGACTTTAGTATAATTGTAATATTTTCACAGTGCTATGTTCCAAAAGAGATTAATTACAGCACTAAGGATTATCTAGAAGCACAAATTTTGAGGCGTGCAACAAATAATTTCTTTTTAAAAGGAAAACCTACCTAATAGCTGCTATATACACATGAATAAAGCGACTACACTATAATTATATTTTGATAGAGCTATACTGTATCCCATAAGAGATTAATTATAGGCATAAGAATGACTTAGAAGCACCAATTTCAAGGCACACCAAAATTTTGGAATTTTTTTTAATGGATACACCTACCGAATAGTCACTATAAAAAACTTTAAAATTAAAGTGTCTACATAATAATTATCCAATTTTTACAGAGTCGTATTCTGTAAGAGAATAATTATAAGCCTCAGAAGGACTTAGACGCACCCAGTTCAAGACGTGCCTCAAATTTTGAAATTTTTTTTCTGTCAAGTAATACTGAACTTCCGAACCACTCCAAGTTCGGGGAAATACTGTCAAAACCAAATGCCTTTGCACTGAATCTAAAGGTTTTTATTACCAAGAGTTTAATGTGTAACAGAAAATCTTAGCACAAGTATACAAAATTAAAAAAATATAATTAAGGTAAGTATGCTTTTATTACATTGATTCTGGTTATACATTTTTCAAACATAGTATACACTACGTT
Source organism: Dryococelus australis (assembly GCA_029891345.1). Lineage (NCBI taxonomy): Eukaryota > Metazoa > Arthropoda > Insecta > Phasmatodea > Phasmatidae > Dryococelus > Dryococelus australis. Next base: position 208,445,077 of record CM056993.1, on the reverse strand, counting down.
TTCAATTGTACTTGTTAAGTGTAACATAAAATCTTAGCACAAATGTGCAACATTAAAATTTTTTTTTTTTTTTTTTTCAAAAGTAGTATAGGCCTAAAGTAGGTTTTTAAGTTTACTTGTGGAAGTTTAGCATAAAACCTTAGCACAAGTCTGCAAAACTTAAAAATATTGGTTATTTGTTTTCAAAGGTTAGTATACACTAGGTTTTTTTAAGTGTACTTATGTAAGTGTATCATTAAATCTTAGCACAAGCATGCAAAATTTGAACATAAAATTAAGGCGAGTATACAGAGGCCTACTCAGTTTTTATTACATTGATTCTGGTAAATTTTTTTTCAAAGGTTAATATATATTACATTTTTAAGTGTAGTTGCATAGTTGTAACAGGAAATTAAAAAAAAACAGCAAGTATGCATACTCGGATGTTGTAACTTTAAATCTGGAAATTTTTTCAAAGGTTGGTAGTCAACAAGTTTTGAAGTATACTTGTGAAGTGAATCTGAGATTCAAATCTAACTTGACCAGTCTAAACAGAATACTAAAAGAGATATGAGCCTGTAAAAATTGGGATTTCGCTGAATGTCTTGTACTTTCTGCCAGCTGTAGGGATAGCAGCGATTTATCCATAGTACATCCCACGTGGTTGAATGGACACGCCCATTTGGTGCGCTATGGAGCATGTTCTAGTGGACGGCGTGTCTATCTGCTAATGTCGCACTTCCTCAAGCCGAACAGTGCACACAGGAGAGGACGGCCAGCATTACGCATGTGTTTCTACATGGGAAGAATAAGTCACCTTTCTGCTGCAGACTTTGTAGGCGTTGTACAAGGCATTCAGCAAAAACAAGTTTTCAAAACAAAATTTTCATAGGCTCATCCTCCTTTAATATTCAGTTTCAGTATACAGTGTCCTGTACATTTTCATCTTTCATAAGGAATCACCTCCCACAGTTTGGGCGCTTAAATTTCCCGACACTCTGTATATGTATGTGTGTAGCTATCTATCTATATATATATATATACACACACACACAGTATACTGTACACAAAACCTTCCCACTGTTTACTTGTAGTTTATTTGAATCACCATGATACATTTGTTGAACTACAATGCACAGCCACAAAACAAAAGCGCAACAATTTTGGTCTTCTGGTTCAATTTTTACCCATTTCATGTCACAGTTGTAAGCTGGTAGTGCCCAGAAGTTCAGAAAATGAGTGAATTTGACCGTGTGAAAGCTTGTGATTTACGAGTGCTATTATGCATGTTTCTTGGTGATTTATTTCTATTTGACAAGTTAAATTGAATTATTGTTTGAAAATAAGAGTGTTTCTTTATAATTGTTTTCATGTGAAGTGTTGTAATATAATTATTGTTTGAAAATATGGGTGTTTGTAGCATTGACTCCAATTGAAAATTAAAAGTTAACATGTCCTATATGTTAGTTATCAGCAATAGATCACCACTTGCATGGGTGAGTAATGTAATAATTAAACTTTCATCATATTTAGCATGGAAAGTGTAGTGTGTGTAGGCTGTTCACAGTAAAGTGAGTACTTTTGCGGCCCTAGTTACCTTTTACTTTAAGCCCTTTTTTTTTTCCTTTAACAAATTTTTTAAATAAATATTGCCATGTAATATAATAAACACAGTGTGTACACTCCATGGCACTCGGAAGTTAACCTCTAATGCTAAATTAAAATATATTTATTCACTATTATTCCGAATGAGAGCGCTTTCAAAAGTGCTGACTTTACCGTGAATAGTGAATTGTAATGCGTAGTATTGCATGTGACTGTGGGGACTTAAGGACTTATGTACAGCTGCCACCAGCCATGAAAAATGCAGAAGACTAACCAAATTAAACCTAACTACACAATACATGAATCACTGGGAGTGGAAGAACCAATGTGAGCTTACTCATTATACTTTTCCTAACACACTATCTTGTGTCAGCACACTTCATGTAATCACATATCGTGAAGTAAAGTTAGATTAGGTCTCCTTGCAATAAAGATTATTACGAAACCCAGATGACATGTAATTTACATGCATTATGTTTAAACTCACAATTTCCTCAATATTCATAGCCCTCACCAATACGCCATTTGATAGTATGCACTGCGACTATCGTGATGTCTCCAGTAAACTCGTGTTCTGTGAGATAAATAATGTACATTTTTTTTTCGAAAACGCCCCTATTCTGGATAATTACCCAAGACCGTCCTCCGGCCCATGCGAAAAAGGCTTCTAAAAAGCCAGCGTGTTTCGATATCATCTGCCACATATTATTTTTCTTTCAAAATAAACCTTTTTATTGGTTTGATCATTTAGGCCTACCGTACCTTTCCTCAGCTTAATTGCCACCCTACCGATCGTTTCCGATACTTATATTTACACTCAAATTATAAGGACACGAAATTCAAACACCACTCATCCAATATCAATGAAACATTACAAACGCACTCAAAAACAAAACAAATCAAAGAATTGGAAACTTTATTCCGTCTCCCGCCGAATTATTCTCGTCCACCAACGTCATAGAACATACATACATAGAAACAATATCGTATGAGGATGGTGCCATGACAGTCTTCCGTTTGAAATACATTTATCAAGGGTTACTCTTAAGCGAAAAATGGAATTAATATATATAATTTAATTTAAATATTTCAAAAAACAAATAAGTAACATTTTAATCAAGTTATACAACAGAGAAAAGTATGACTCAAATATTAAAAGAAACATTTGAATTTCTGCAATAGAAATTCCAAAGAAACATGTGGGATGTTTTTGAAAACAAGCTCGTGGAGTTAACCAAGTTAGAGCAAAAACGCGACGAGGTTAATTGGACGCCAACAGTGACATCCAGACCGTTTGCCCACCGTAATTCATTGCACCACAGCCGACACAAGACTACCGAAGTGTTGCCGCGCATCAGAACAGTTCAGTAGCTTGTCCCGACTGAAGCCAGACTCACCTCATCAATGCGACTAGGTAGGACAGTATGGGAATATGTGGCTTGTAAACATTGAAAACATACGAGACACGCTATACTAGCGCTTCTAGCGGCTTGTGCTGATGAATACCTGAGAAATTCAAATTTACTTGATTCGGTATGCGCGATTTAAGTGCAGTTGTCGTCTCGTAGTAATAAAACGTGTTGTTTTGCCGAATGTAATCTAATAGTTGCTTATTCTTATTACTATGCGGTATTTAAAAATGCACTTTAAGTATAAATATTGTCACTTGAAACAAGGACAATCAGTTGTAACTAGTGATGGGAAATATAGTTCACTAGAATGAACTGGTATCTCGTGAACAACCCATCACTAGTTGTAACAGAATCATGTAACTGGGCACAAATTTAGATGTTGCAAGTTACAAAGCACAAATGTTAATCAATTATAAGTAACAAAATGGAATGCTAAACTGTATTTCATTTGTCAGATGCATAACCGACTGCATTTATTCAATTAATTATTGAGAATGGAACTGTCACAAAGCTTATTTTTCCGCAAAAAAAAATCTGGAATGAACATAACCAAAGATTTTTTGGGCCAGAAAAATCTCCACAACTTATCTGTGTTTTATTACAGAAAGATTAATTCAAAATAGCTCTACTACAGTCAGTGATTTAACACTGTGACTATTATTAGCTCTATAAGCAGCAATATATTTTAAATAATTAAGATTAACCTAGTTCAAAATAAGTTGCCTAAATATAAACTTACTGCTTTTTGAAGTTTTTATCATTAAATTAGCATAAAATATAAACATATATCCAGCACGTTGCATTTTATTTCAAAGTGCGTGTTCGTGTCTACAGAATCTTGTCAGAAGGTGGTGGCCCATCCGTCAGTTCGTCGAAAGTTAAAGTTTGGCGGATAAAAAATGTTGCCCTGCGATTGGTGGAAGATCATGTGACCGCATGACGAGTGCGACAGATTGTTGTGAGTCCACCTTTACACATATAAATCAGTTTTGTCGTGCAGTTATGCCACAACTACACTGCCTCAAGTGAAACACATACAGCTATGGTTAACACATTGACAGCCATGCTTCAACCATAAGTAACAAACATTTGAAACCTCAGTTACTTCTTCATAATCTGATAGAACCAGTTATGAAATGTTGGGGGCTATAACCAAAAATTATACATAAAGGACTGTTCTGTAGCTAGGTAATATCTAGTGCCTGTTCATCAACAAAACAAAGTATCTTTGTAGTATAGAGCAACTCGGGATTGGGGGAAATTTTAATCGAAATGGATGAACTGTCAAATTTGTAAGTGTACTAAAGGCACAGTTAAGTTCAAAAGGGGCAAGAGTATCGCCTCCTCCTACTACTAATTTTCAAATGCTGGTTTCATAGACACTTATTGATCACTTCATCATTTAGCAGGTTTTTATAAATTATGGTAGACTGCTCACCTCACTCCTTTTAAAATGTTTTATTTGTACGTATCTATGAAAAAAGAAACAGACACACCCAAACATACAACACATAGCAAGACTGTGTTCAAAGTTACCATTTAGTACAATAGTATTTTAACATGTAGTAGTGTTCAATTCGGATGCTATTAACTCACTTGTTCAGAAGTAGTTGCGATTTGGTATTTTGGGATTTTAGTAAGTATTAGTAAAATATTAGTAAAATATCAAATGCATCAATATTTTACTTGACTAATTCAGGTCGTGTTACCTCTTAGAATATTATGCCAGTGCCTGTGAAGAGTACCCCAAGTAAATTACGTAGAACTGTTAAGTTTGATCATTACTTTGACTACTACACATGGTGTGTTCCTATAGTACATACATGCATTGTAACAGAACTTCCTACTTAAGGCATCCATTTTCTTGGCTAGTGTAGATAATCCATGCAGGAAGCAGCAACATTGACTGCAAAATGCTTACAGCTTTCAACAACACAATGGTACGCCTATACCAAATATGAAAATGTACCATTGCCTCTGATATCATGCCACTTACATTTGAGAGATTATAGGTGAGATAAATAATTTAAATACTATACAAATTATAAATAAGGTCTACTCTATTAAGGAGAGAATTTCAGAACATAGCTAGATGACAATCTTTAAACATATTAATCAATCATTTCCACCATTTATTAATAAAATGTATGCAGTACACCTGACGCTAGGATTAAAATGCAATTGGTCAAAATATTTGATAGTACATACTAACATATGTACTCAAGCCATTCAGCTTACTTACTTCACCTCTCACGCTTTGTACGCATTAAGCATATTTAATATTGTAATTCACTTTCAAAAACAAAGCTTATTTCCACATTTTTATTACATTAGATCATCATGAACAAGTCACTTATAATAACCAACCTGAATACATGCTTTGTACAATAAATTGTAGCACGTATTTTCATACGCTTCATGGCAAGAAGACTAGAAAACATGTTACAAAATTCAAAAGCAGCTGAACTGAAAATAACATACCTTGGTCATGAATTTAAGGTACTTTCTGTTCAAATTCATGGCACTTGTTATTGTAATGCAATTTGCAAGTACTTTCTCCAATACTGTGATCACCGCAAACAAAACAGTGTAATTAGCTAACAGGTCAAAAGAAATGTGTGCATATCATTATAAGTAACTTATCTGCATTGCAGAATGTGGCAAAATAATTAATTGAAAAACATCTAATTTTGGTTAATACTATAGGTGTATGCACAAAGTTAAAATACTGAGTATTTCAGGGAGTAAATAAGAGGAATCCTTTATTTCTTTGTAAAAAATGTGTAATAAATATCACTGAAATGTAATGATGACTCTCAGGAGTGGAATATTATAGTTTAAAAGTTTTGTACACAGTTGTGTGAACAAATGTGAGTATGTTGTGGTGGGGAGAATGTTGCTACTACTTTTGATTGGTTTTGACAGTAAGCCTCACTCGACAGCTGGTTCACACTCTGTAATATATACACTGACTTACCAACTGCAGACAACCTGATGATATCTCCACTACTGCAATTAAAGTGACGGCTGGTGTGTGGTGTCAGTGCATTGTGTTTAGCGACCAGAATTAACTTTGATACACTGACTGGAAAATAATTATTCTTGCCACAGAAAGCTATACTCTACAAGTCTCCACTCATTCAAATTAAAATTACTTGTAAACTCAGTATGTAGAGAAATCAAAATATTTGCACAGTAAAACAATAATGATATGTAGAGCTTAGTGTGTGTAAAGGTATAAGCAACTACCTAAAAGGAAACTATTGAAGTTTTCATTCAGTTGTTTCTATAATAAATCATCAAAAATATTTGGTAGTTGACACAAACATAACCCAAATAACATACAAATTATTATTCAAATGCATAGTTTCCCAAATATAAACAATAACATTCTAAAATATGGAAATACACTGAGAAAGTACATAAACAAGTACATAAAGAAAATAAATATGCTGAAAACTGGGCAATTATTTAAAATGGGGGCTTTTAAAAAAAAATCTCAGAAAATGGTATAATTTCACTCTACTAATTACACAGAACACAAATTTTCTAGGAACATCGACATTTGGCCAATAGAAACCCCAAAAACTATAGTGTGCACGGCTATGAAGATAAGGGAAATTGTGGGGTAAAATAGGTGAAAAATATGTAAATAATGTAATATTTATTTATGAAAATACATTAAATTGCAAAAAAGAAACTGAACCATACATTAACTAAATATACATTTTTACCAATACAAGCTACAAATAAGATAGTGGGGAGGGCTATGAAGATCAGGGAAATTGTGGAGTAAAAAAAAAATACAAAATATGTACATTTCATTATAAACTTTTACCCCTCAATTTCCCTCAAGTTCATAGCCCTCACAACTATGGTATTTCTCAATTGTATTGGTAACATTGTCAATTTAGGTATAGTGCCTAATGTTCAGTTCAATCCATTTGCAATTAAACATATTTTCAGTGGACAATATTACAAATAGTACAGAAATATGTGAAATCACAAAACACACTTATTATTTCTCAGTGAAAATAGGCTATACATGACGATCATTTATGGGGAAATTCTCTGTTTTGCTGATGTGTTACACTTCGCATTACCACCTAAAATAAATTGCTGATGCGCCTTGAATAATTGTTTTGAGTATTTATTACCCTGCTGATGCTGGGACTCTGGCTTGGTTTCATAATGTTTGACTAATAAGTAAACTTTGTATGATCAATCACCGACACAAATATGAAAACACTATTTTGACACAATTAGTCAATTTTATCCCTAGCTTAACTTACTGAACTACACAAACAGGCCCCATCCAGTTTTAATACTCGAACACTGATTATGTAAACATTGTATGAGCAATCACCGACAGACATACCTATGTAAACATTTTTTCTGAAGCAATTAATCAATTATATCCCTAGCTCAACTTGCTGAATTAAACACATACTTTAACAAGAGACTTCAGCCAGTTTAATAGACGAATGTGGAATTTGTAAATATTGTTTACTTTTATTTTTCGAAGGTATCGCTCCAATAAAAATTAACCTGCACCTTTCAGGTTAAGGTATATCAAACTTTGCAAGGCCCTTCAGTGTACAATATTAGAAATAGCTGCTATGACACTCAAGTGACTTCGTTCTTGGTCTTGTAGAAGCAAATTTTGGTTGTGAAAATCCTCTTCTCTGAAAAGGTTGGAACACACTATTCTTGTGTAGGTATAAACCTCCAGTCCCTTTTTTCTTCATTACATCCAGGTCTGATATTACATTTCTGCACCCATTGCTTGCATCCAGGAAACAACAAAACAGTATTTAAGTAAATTAAAGTTTGTGTGAATGGAATTTGGAATAAAATACGAATGGAAAATTTTATCCTTTACAACTCGTGTACTTACCAACATGCATCCTTTTAAAATCTTAAAAAAAGATTTGCTGTAGTTCAAAACGTCATTACTGACAGCTGAACATAAGCCATAATACCACAAATATAGTGACTTTTATTGCCAACATACACAGAAACGAACTAAAACTTTAAATTACTTATCTAAAGGATAACTTAGCTAATGGAATGTTCATAAAACAGGTTACCCCCAAATAGCTTATAGCTATTCCACACATTTATCTGGAGATCGTAATACAGGCCCTGAATCTGTGTATACACACAGTGGACATAACGAGTGCATTTGTGCATGAAATGCTGTATTCCTACAAAGTATTTTGTTTACAACATTTTTATTTTTATTTTATACTGTAGCACAGGTGTCTTGAGGTCCTTACATAATTGAAAACTTTAACATTTGGCTTTACCATTTGACTTTACGTTTGCTTTCAGACATGTTGGGTCGTATTCGTAGTCAGAGCTTCGTCCAAGGATGATCCAGAGATGATCTTCCTCGGAGTTGGTCTGAGGTTAGTCCGGTCTAAGGGTGGACTAACTATATCGTATTCATAAACCCCGACCAGAGTAGGACTAACTTTAGTCGAAGGATCATGGAAGTACACTGTTATCAAGTTTATTGTGCATGCACTTTAAGAAGACTGCTCTTCTTACTGGTAAATAATAATAACAGGTTAGCTTTAAATGCAATACTTGAATTATAGCACTGCAGTAATTGATAACAACTAGGTGTACATTCTGCATGAGTTCAGATGGGATCAGTTCTTTTATAATATTTTTGTCTTTGGGTGCCGGTCTTTAGATGACTATTAAATTTGTAAATTCTTTACCTACTGTTGAAACGTGCAAGTGTGGGTGTGTTGTTTGAATGTTACCACAATTTGCAGTCGTGTGATAATGCCTCAGTAAAATACGTGCACGAAAGATTATCCAGGAATTGTAAATCATGCATGGAAATGAACCCGTCAAATGAACACACAAATACCATTACTCCAAGAATATAATTGCTACTTAAATATAGCGATTTAAGAAATTCTCTTAGATAAGGAAAAACAAAACAATGTCTTTGAAATATTTACTGGGAATATGCAAGGGGAACAATAAAATAATACGACACTTAATACAGCAGGACATATGCACTTCAGTTAAATTATAATAAAAATTAAATTATTTTACTAATATTAGTATTCTGCCGCCAGTGTCATAAATTAAGGTTCTACCTAACAGATCACCACAGTTAACACAGTATGACCAGACTACATAATGAATATGTTCGAATAGGGTCCAAATTAATGCTGTATTTTACTTATGCTTCGGGTTTGACTCGTCGGCAGAGCAATCTTGAGACTCAAATTTTCTACAGGTCACTGGGACATATTGTTATCTTTTCACATTAACAGGTCGCAATTTGGTCAGTTCCATTACTATTACCGCTTTTAATTTAGAAATTGCCAAAGATAAGAAAGTTACTTTTCATTCACTTACAATGGACGGCAGGACACACATTGGGTAATGAATGGAGACCTCACTTGACAATGATTCAGCAAACAGAGTTGGCTGCAGGTCTGCCATTAACATCTGGAAGGGATATCGGTATCACACCGACTCGTCGTCTCCCCTCAGAATAATACGACTCCAGTCGTGGGCTCTGCTACGTCCACCTGACTTCCTCTCATCGTCGGCCCTTGTAGATAACCAGGAGTCCTCTCGAAGCTATCGCACTAGTGTACCGTCCTTCTCCATTATGTATAACAGACTTTCTCTTTTGAACTCATCTCCTTAGTTCCTTAGTAACATTCTCTCGCAACAAATAATTTTTAAGTTTAATTGCAGATTTGAACTTGGCGGCAATTGTAATAGATAAAAATAAACCTCTTAGCAAGCTGGCTAAGGTGCTAGTTCATCTAGCCAGTAATGTTGGCAAATTATAACAGAGAAAATTATAAATGAGTTCATTTATGTGACCATAAAAATGCTAATTTCAGTTTGTTGATGAAAATATTAATAAAGGTGTTGTAAATCACTGAAACAATCCTTGTTTAAATAGTAATAATTAATTCAGCTTATTATCATAAATTCATTTTCCTCATTTTATTTTCCAAACCTTGAAAATGTGTGATAGCACAGAGAACTAAGGTAAATGAAAATATTTACTTTTCCTTTCAAACATAAACTGGTATTAAAGTAAATGCCTGCTCATATAAACAAATCACATTATTCATTTCATTAACATCACTTTATTATTTTACCCTCGTTTTATTACTCTACCATTTATGGCAATATGACAATACTGCAGAATAGAAAACGATAAAATAAAAATAAAATACCTTATTATTCCATATTGATTTATTAAATTTTCATAGCACACCCCTATGTACTGGTAATATGGGCTCGTTTCATTTTATTACGTCAATACTATCCTATAATGATAGTAAATGTGTATCGTAATGTCAATTACATTACAAAAATACATTAACTGGTTAAAATTCTATCTCCCCGAAGAGATTCAAATTACCATTTTCTGCAGTTGAGGTAATGATGTTACTGATTGAGCTACCAATACATTTTAGTTAATTATATATATATATCAAATATTAGATTTTTATTAAAAGTCTCTTTGAATGTATTAATATCACGTCTCCTAAGAATCTGTTTTTAGATAAGGCATTTGATTGACATAAAAATAGAAAAGTTTTACTGTAGCTAAAAACTGATGTATTATTAAGCTTATAAGGTATATTTCCTTTGAAATATTATTAATGACGGAACATTTCATCCGTTAGGTCGGCATATTTTTGCATACAGATTGAGAGAATCGGCCTTAAACGTAATTGTTATGTTCCGTAAATTTTATCTAGCTTTCACTGGCATGTAATATTAATGAGATGGTCGTATTTTATGTTCGCCATGTTTCTTTTTGACCATAGTACTTCGTTAATTCTACCCTCAGTACAGAATACAAGTTAGGCCGTACTAAAGCAAGATGATCCTCGGACCAGCAATAAAAATGTTCTCTTAATAGGAAAAATTTTGGTAGGAGGATGATGTTTCCTTAGTCCGGACTAAAAACGACTATGAATAAGGCCCGTTGTTTCTTATAGAGCTTGACACTAAGGAACTGTCAAAGGTAAAGTTAAGCACTCTTGACTTTACGATTTCGAAAAGTTGAAATTTAAATTCAAAGTCAAGCAGCAATTATAACTGTAGTGTTCATACATGGTGTATGAGTAAATATTGATGAGATGTTGATGCAAGCTGTAAGTACAGTACCCCAACTAACTTTACACCCGGAAAACACATATAATTCGAAAATTTATAAATGGTGGTGTAAAATATTTAGAGTGGCCAGAGAAAATAAATGACTATGGCAAAATAAACTAAATCAACTTTTCGCAGACCTTAGAACCTTGGCACCAGGCGCCTAATGCTAAGAACTGCCTTAGGAATAAGACGATGCAAAATTTCGTACTTTCCTGAACTCAGAAGATAAATTAATTGCCACGTTAGCAACATCAATTAAATTCAAATAATGTTTTAGCACTAATATACACCAATTAAACAGAGAAGTCATCAGACTCTTAAAAATCACACCATTTCAACTTGCATTTCTTTGCTGCAATAATATTAAAGAAATTGATTATGCCTGTGAATCTAACCCAGCAAAATTTTTCTGGAAATATTCTCAGTAAGTATGCCATTAGAATTTTTTCATGTAACACACTTAGGCCAACATGCTACAAGAAACTAAATCAGAGCAAAATATGTGGAAAATCCCTTTTTACTCAAATCAACACATTTTAAACACACATTTTTTCAGACAATTGACAAGGAGTTCAAACACTTCATATATATATATATATATATATATATATATATATATATATATATATATATATATATATAATATATGAAGTGTTATATATATATATATATATATATATATATATATATATATATATATATATATATATATATTCACTTTAGCACAAGACATTATCAGAAGACACAATATAGTACTCTCATAAAAAAATGTAGGCAACAAATGAAATCAGAACATATTCAATCAACTTGTAGCAACAAGATAATTTGTGAAATGCAGCAAACAAAACCCTTACAAGTGAGAAACACAAGGGCGCATCAAATATAGAAATCGTTTTCAGAGAAAATTACACTACAACATACATAGGTTCTTAAACCTTCGAAAGATTATTTGGCAGGCAAAAATAGAAAGCTGTACTACAGTAAAACTGAGCTGAGTAGGGATAACTCTTAAATCTCTTTTAGTGTGAGGATTCTTATGTTGGGCTAGCAGTAATAACTTCAAAAATAATATTTATTTATTAAGCAAGTCATCTCTCAATTTGAAAAAGAAAACTATCTCATCCAACAGCAATCAATAAAATGAAAATTCTGTAATTCAATGAGATCAAGATTATTCTCTTCAAACAAATTGCTCTCCGATAAGTTCCTTAGAGTGTGGGCTTCTGGGGCAAACTGATATTAGCACTCAAAATAAAGTTTATATGCAATCACATTAATAGGGCATCCAAAATACCTCTTTCAATTAAAAGGTGAAGATGTGTCACTTCTAGTACCCATCTAAGATTCGGCTTGGTAAGATTTATTTCAATACTCACTCGTTAATACCTGCAACATTGCGGATGCAAATAAAACCTGCCTTACTGCAGTCATACCGCAGCACATCGTCAAACCTCCGAGTCTCCCTGTCGCATATGATGCTGTCGGCTCTGGTTCCCGCATATATCACACCTCAAAATTCTGGAATTACCTCGCCTGGAGCTGCAGAAGCAGGAAATCCAGGTCACCTAACACAAACTCAATATCTAAAAACATAATTGACAAGGAACCAGGTGCAATGTCACGGCCCATCCTCGATGAAACTCTCAGGCCTCTAAATACGACGTCCTCGCAGTTTCATGGCTACTGGCAGAAGAAGGGTGAATTCGAGGCTTACACACCCACGCCAAGCATGAATGCGGAAGTCCCATACCTCACTGTTATCAGCTCAACCGAGATTGGCTGATAACAATAACATTTGATTTTGCCTCCCTTTATACCAATACAACGTGCAGGGCACGTTCCTAGATCTCATATTGATAATAAACACACATCAAAATCGATCATTAAAATTACAGATATAATACTGCCCGGCACATGAAATAAAATGTCACCACAGGTAAGCATTTTAAGTCTTAAATTATGTGAATACAAAGAAAATGAGGATAAATATGTTCATTAAAACCAGTTATGCACATGAGTGGACAAATTAACCTTTAAATATGTCTTTCAATGTCAAAACAATAACAAGTTCGTGTTGGTAAACATACCACTCAGTGTATATTCTCTTCAAAATAAAGTATTTATTTTTAGTTCCAGTTTCAATATAAACACAATGTTACGTTTGGTGTATTTTGCAGACGAAATTAAAGTAAATAAATCTGACAGTAAAAAAATTACATAACGCTTCGCACTGCACCGTTTTGCCAAGAATCTAACAGAGGTTATGTGGAAAGTGCGTTATTTTACTGTAGGGCGATTTTAATCTCGGTATATTAAACAAAGTTCGTCTTAAATAAAATAAATGGCAAGCAAAAATAATGCGAAGAGAAATAAATGAATTGTCATATTTTAATGAAGTAAACAAATGAGTTTTTGTTTTGAAATAAACTTTTAATTTAAATTTTAAACCAATTAAAAAAATTGCATTTAAAATGTATTCCTGGATAATATATAAATTATTTACATAACAAGATATATATTTTTATGAAGCTCGCAGAACCTATGTTCAATTGTCTAAATTTTGACTTTACAATTGAATTGTGTTTTTGTGGTTTCGTCAGAGGAAAGGAAATGTAAAGTCAAATGCTAAAGTCTTATTTTGTGTCAGAAGCTTTAAAATGTGTGTACAGTAGTTTTTATTAAAAAAAAAAAGAAGTGGTACTAAATGCCGAAAATCTCGAATAATATCTGAACTGTACAACCTTTACAATAATAACTGTAAAATTTGTCTTGTAATGTTCGGGACGCATCTGAAGATCTGGAACACACCATGATTAAACATGATTCATTTTTAATTTTTGTACACGTGTGTATGCTACAGAAATACATTAATAATACATGCTAGTTTTTCCCACTAGGCCTAATACCTAACCTACAACACACATACGTTTTTGAAATACTGTATCATAACACCTATCGCGAATTAATACTATTGATGGTAATTGTTGTATAAAAATTATGTTCTAAAAACAACATTAGTGACTTCCCTTATTACAAAAATTATAAGTGATGAAACTAAATTTCTTGCTTTAGCAAGAATGAGTAGTCTCTCTGGCCAAATCCCAATTTAATGCACAGCTCCAGTGTATGAGTATCAAAAATTTAAAATGATCAAATCAAATAGCTTTAGTTCCCACAGAGCAGGAATTTTTTTTTTTTTTTTTTTTTGAGCTGCTCTTGTGCTGATTATATGTTTTGTGATCCACAGTGTTGTGCTGTGAACTTTTAAAATGAACGAGTTCGTACGAACTTTTCATGAACTCATAAAAAACTTACTCATTTGTATGCTACGAACTTGAACTTTCCATAGTTATTTTATTCTTACAAACCATGGTTCTTTTCAAAATATCCAGGTAATTGTTGGAAACCATGGAAACTTTTTAGGATAAAGACACCATAAGGCCTAATTCATGTAAAAAAAAGTTTTACTTTCACACTCAATACAAGAAATATTAAATAATTGTGCAAGTATTAAAAAATCAATGATAATGAATGAAAATAGTTTGTATATATTGCATCAGATTACTAGAGGTTTGATAAGCAAAATTGGTGAGCTTTCTGTGTGCTTGGACAAATTATCCGCAGAACGCAATTTGGATGTACAAATATTATGTCTAACAGAATAACATTAGCTGAATCCTCTGCTATGCAAATTAAAATTCCTGGTTATTCCCCCTGTTCCACTTATTGTAGAAATATGTAAGGGTGGTACCTGTATTTTCATAAAAAATAATTTAATGTTTAAAAATGACACACATTTGTTATGCGAAGATCAAGTGTTTGAGTGCAGTTATGTAGAAGTAATAATTATAAAATTTTTAAAAAAATGGGAGTCCTCACCATATATAGAGCCGCTTCTGTCAACTTTAGTAAGTTCTTAAAATCTTTTTAATCAAATCTTAAAGCCATTTACAGAGCCAATCTATAAATTATTCTCTGTGGAGACTTAAACATTGATTATTTAAAAGAAACCAACCAAAAAAACTGAACTAGTTAGTCTACTCAGTATCTTCAACCTTAAATCCATAATAAATTTTGCTACCAGAATAGAAGGAACTAGTCAGGCAGCAATAAATAACATTTTCCGTGATAGTAACGTAGTTTCAGTGTGTCACGGTCTCCCAATAATAAATGGCTTATCAGATCATGATGCAAAAATATTAGTTATGCCTTCCATAAAAATGCCCTCCAAAAGCATTTCTTATAAGAAAATACGAAATTTTTCGCTGGAAAATGCCTTACAATTCAAAAGTGAGCTCGACATGGAGCAATGGTCAACATTGTATACTTGTACCGAAGCAAATGAAGAATTTAACTCTTTTCTTAACCAAGTTCTCCATTGTTTTGAAAAATGTTTCTCATCCCGACTGACCCACATTAATACAAACCCAAAGAAACATTTATGGCCTACCAAAGGAATAAAAATTTCCTGCGAAGACAAAAGAAAACTGTACAAGGCAGCCAGAACCAGCTGCAACCCTGACACAATGAATCACTATAGGAAATACTGAAAAATGTTAAGTAAGGTCATAAAATCTGCAAAAAAGGATTTTTTATGTAACCACATTAAGAATTCTCAAAACAAATTAAAAACTACATGGAATACTGTAAAAAAAAACACAATAGGAAGAACAACAGAGCAATGTCCAGTTGTAAACCTAAAAGTAAATGACTGCATATCCTTAGACCCTAAATTAGTTGCATATACATTTAATTCGAACTACTTAAATGCCGTAGAAAACATGATTAAAAAACATTAAACAAGATATTAACCATATTCGTACACTACAAGGTACAGAATACCCTGCTATATCTTTTACAAACACAAATCCAAAATAAGTAGAGAAAACAATCAACTCTTTGCAACCGAAATTATCTAGCGGGTATTATGGCATTAGCTGTAGGTTATTAAAGCAATGCGTTTTTTAATTCAGTGTTCCATTGAGCCATATTTGTAATGATATCTTCAATACAGGATAGTTTCCAGACAGACTCAAATGGACTTTGGTAACACCATTGTTCAAGAAAGGAGACAAGACCGAAGTAAACAATTATAGACCCATCTCACTTCTTACGTCCTTTTCAAAAGTAATTGAAAACTAATTCACAGGAGGTTGCTGCAACGTTTTGAGAATCACAAAATCTTATCAAATTTCTAGTTTGGCTTTAGGAAAAACACGTCAACAAATGATGCAATTTTCGAACTAACAAATAGCATTCTTAATGCACTTAATAAAAAGACACCATCTAATGGAATATTTTGCGACCTCACTAAAGCATTTGACTGTGTAAATCACAACATACTTATAGAAAAATTAAGGTGTTATGGAGTCTCAGGTACACCAAATAAACTAATAAGCTCATACCTTTCAAACAGGCAACAACAAGTGCGGTTCAAAGGAAAAACTACTTCATTCTACTTTGAACCAGGAAAAATCAAGCATGGGGTCCCACAAGGATCAGTATTAGGGCCCCTACTCTTCCTAGTTTATATAATTGACCTTCCATTTGCCTTAACCCCAGAAAATTCTCCAATTTCATTTGCAGATGATACTAGCATCTTAGTCTCTGGAGACTCTGTAAATTATCTGACACAAAAAACGGACACATTTACAGACTTAAATGCATGGTTTACTGCAAACAAATTAAATCTCAACCTAGATAAAACATATCTTATGAATTTCCTCATAAAGAACAGAAAAAACATTAATTCATATGTTAGCAGTAACAGAGACAAAATCAATGAAACTGCAGTGATTACATTTCTTGGCTTAAAAGTAGACAATTTACTTCCCTGGAAATCTCACATTGCTTATATTTTACCTAAACTAAGTTCAGCATGTTTCGCCCTGCGGAGTGTTGCAGAGGTTTTTGAACAAAAATACAGCAAAAATAGTATATTTTGCATATTTTCATTCCATCATGTGTTATGGTATAACTTTTTGGGGTAATTCCACTGACAGCAAAAAAGTGTTTCAAATGCAAAAGAGAGCTGTAAGAATAATCAATGGCAATGAAAGTCAGACTCATGCAGACCTCTTTTCAAGAGCTCAGAGAATTTAACATTTGAATGTGAGTACATGTTTTCAGTACTTATATTCATATCCAAAAACAGTCATTTATATCAGAAAAATATGAGGCCTCTCGTAAGCATGACACTAGAATAAAAAAAAAAAACTTACAAGTGGCTTCAGTTAATTTAAAACTTGTCCAGAAAGGGCCATCCTACCTTGGTAGCCAACTTTTCAATAACTTCTCGCAACACCTTCGAGAAATTTACTTATCAAACCAAAAACTCTTTTAAAAACAATTGAAAGAATTTTTTTCAAAATTTCATTATAAAGTGTAGATGAACATATAAACTACAAAAATTAAGAAATTATTGCATAACATGTCTTTGTATGCATTTCTCATTCCGGTTTTATTGTTTCCTTTTTCTTCTGTTTCAGCAAAACGACGATGCCCCATAGACTGTTGAAGGAGGAATCGACAAACTATGAGGAAACGATTTGATGCATGCACGTCTAGTCTGACATATATGTGTGTGTTTACTATGTCCAGTGTATAAACTTTGTATACTGTAATTTGACTTGTCCAATATATTTGTACAGCCATGTATTGAAAAAAGATCTTACGGATACAATAAAACAAAATAAAAACAAAACAGGAATTTCACGAACTTTATGAATTTTTTGGCACTTTTTAAAACGCTCTCGTATGCTTTGCCGACATTAAAGCGATCTCTTTCTACCTTTTGAAAACACATAAATCATAGTCACTCTTTCAGTTGCTAGTCGGCCAACAGGAATCCTCGCATAATAATCTATTGTTCTCGAGTTTAGTTCCTTTCATATTGCACAGATGCTGTGTTTGTCCATGCTGCATTTCTGCATGTAGGGAAAACTGATTTGGTGTAGTAAATTAAATGTGTGCTTTAGCTTTGTAGAGAAAACAACCTGGTTAGTATGGTAAATATTGGAAAATAATGCTGTTAGTGGTGGATCTTCCTTCGAGACACAACATTTATTGCCCTTGGACAATTTAAAGTGTCTAAAGTATGGGTAGAAAAACTGTGACATCTGCACATGAAGAGAGCTTGCCAGTACCTCTTGTTAAAGAAGCGGAAAAAGACGACGACGATGACCTTTTGATTTCGTATATCCAAAATTGCCTGGTTCAGAAACTGGGGCACGAGAACTTGATATATACATCTCGTTTCCATCGGCGGACATAAAGTGTTCGCACACTTTTCCAATTCTAAAAGTCGTTCTTAAAATTTAATACTGGAATAACATCCAGTGCTGCTGTGGAGTGTTTTCAGTATAGGTAGTGAAATTTTCATTTGTTAGAGCGGTTGGTTATCAGACAACCATTTCGAAGATGTTCTATGCCTTAAAGTGGGACTCAAACGTTAATTAATATTGTTAATTCATTTTGTTCAAATTTTCTCTCTGTGGCCATATTCGACTAATTATTGTTTGCTTATAGTGCCAATTAAATATTTGTATTATGTTTTTGTTTAAAACAAGCATGCTGTTCATCTTTTGCACTTCAGTCATATATACTGATATTCGTAATTTTTGCCAAAGAACTTTCGATGAACTTAGAAACTTTTTAAAAAGAACTTTGACTTTTACCCGAAACCTTAAGATTAACTGAACTTGAACTTTTATATTTGTTCATTTTGCAGCTAATGAACTGAACTTTCTGTAAGTTCATGTTAACTGTGAACTTGCACAACACTGAAGATCCATGTCTTTGTAGTCCCAAATAACAAGGGAAAATTAATCCTTAATATTTTTCACTTCCAGTTTTTTTTTTTTATCAAGGACATATTAATGCCATATATTTTGGATTTACTAGCCAGTGTTGAATCTATTCACTTTTTTTTGTTGATAAAAAAGGAGAGGATTTTGACATCTGCCCACACCATCTTTTTTATTTTCTATTCTAAAGTAAAGTTTTGTTTAGTAAAGTGTTTATACCAGAACACGATTCTCAAGCTTTGGAAACTTGTGTTTCGTGTTATGTATGTGCTGGAAATAACGAGTAAAAATATTACAAATATATATTTGTTAGTAGAAAAACAAATCCGAAAATGGAATTGATTTTGCAGAACTAATAGTGTAACTGGAACAATTATACACAGTGCAAATGCCACCTGCCGTCGTAATTCAGAGTATGTGAATCACTAAAATTATTAAAACCATATAAAACACATGCAGTTCCCAGTCTAAAATGCACGACAGTATGTAAACAAATGTTTCGCCACCTCAAGCCAGTAGAGCGCAGGGCAAACACTTTTTGCACAGAAACGCCAGCTGTCCGGTATTAGTCTCTATAAGAGGTGTGTTCACGTGGTTTGCTATCCTGCTATTTTATTGCTATTTCTGCTTGTTACCGGAAGCACTTTTTGTATGCTATTCGGTTGGCGGTAGCAATTGCTAACTGTGCTTTAAAAAGCAGTTATTTCTGCTCTTGCTCGCCGAGGTACAACGAAAATATCAACACCGGCAAGGTGGATTAAATGGCCACCAAAATAAAATTTCAAACGTCGAAGTGTCTTGAGAGTAACGATTGAAAATAGTAAGTGGTTTTTATGCAGATTGATGATGAGAATATGTTTGGGCATCCTGTAAGAAGTGCAGAGAGAAATAAAAATTACTACGCCAAATTTATTCTAGAAAGTAAGTTAACTGTAGTGGTCAAAATTTTTAATATACTTAAATTACACATATACTATAAAGATTATCAACATTTTTTTAAAAATAAAATTTCGTTTCTATTTTTTTATTTTAATTTACTGGTGTTAGATGTTCGTGTCGTCCTGCCGAGAGTAGCTGATGTTTTTACTACTTTTCGGCTAGTGAAAATATTTGATCTCAGATAGTATAAAAAGCATACCACAAGAACAAACCTATAGTATTTGGTAGTGCCACATAGGAAAGTGCAGGGAGGCCATGTATGTTTGCACGCACAAATATGTGAAAGTAGAGATGGGGAGTATTTACTGTACCTGGTGTTTCGTAAGTGTTCCGAGCATGGAACAGGTACTGCAAATGAGTACTTTCTAAATGTGCCAGGTACGAAGTACCTTATTCTTCGGTAGGATGCGGATCAGGTTTAGAGACGTGTCTTCTGTCTCTGTCTCGGATCACTAGTTTGTCGGCTGCACATGCGTGATGCTTAAACAATTTGGAACGGAGAGGGGAGGTGGTGGAATACGGTAACTCGGGTTCCTAGAAGAGAGTAAAAGGAAGACGAAAGTCTTGTTTTATAAATTTTTCTTTCCATTTCTGCGCATGCGCGATGAGCAAAACTTTGTCCTACGGAGAAAGGAGGGAAAGTTATTTTACGGTTCATGTTCAAAGAAAGATAGTAGTAGAAGGAAAAAAGAGATAGAAGATAACGCTTTCGGATATTTCCTTTTATGTTTCACAGGATATGAACTGTGTGGAACGAGAATATCCGATACCTTGTTTCCCTTGTAGGAAGGAGATAACCGATACCTGGTAACGTTTCATTTATTCAATAATACAGTACTCTAAAGTTAATCACAGTGTTAAATACTTGTTGAATACAAGTTATTGGAAAAACAGGTTGACATAATATGCCTAGGGTGATTTTTCAAAGGTTCGATTCGAAAAGGCTGAAGAAGCGTGAATGGACTATAGCTGAATATCTGGAAGGCAAATTTCACATGTTCTTGAGCCGCGAATAAATAATGATTTGTCGATATTTATGTATAAATTCCTTACACTGACAATACCCAAGAGTTTTGTTTCCAATATGACTTCATCTTCTTTATACATATTTGTCAATATAGAAAATGGTTTCTGGTACAGGCTGCTCACAATAAAGTGCGCACTTTTGAAATAAACCTTATAAAAATTCACAGCTCTTACCTGCATATATTTTTAAATGGTGCACTGACCGACATGCACCAAGTAATGTTGGTAACGACGAATAAAAAGTGTTACGTAACAATTTGTGATAGTTTAGATTATTTCTTTTGCTGACATCAGTTTTGTAATGCAACTAAGTTTTAAAATGGGCTGATTTGTAAAATATTTACTTTTCTAATAATTTTACTGTTTTATTTGATAGATGCATGAATAAAGTGATGAGGCCCATGACAGTGTTAGTTTTACATATTGTAGAAGAATGTACATAAGGAGATCTTCGGCAGGGCTTTCAAAAGTGCTCACTTTACCGTGAACAGCCTTTAGATAAATTCAAATACAGTTTTGGTTATTCCCACTTTTTACATTACATTAGTTCTCTGTTCTGATACAGTTTTATATTTATTTATCCATTATTGTAGGGTACAGTTTTGTTTGTTGCATCTACAATATTGGACAGGGTCACCTGTTGTATATAACTAAAACACTAAAATTAAAAAAATTTTCTGTATTGTCTGCACTGGACAACCAAGTATTTTAGCAACTATTCTGAAGAAAAAAAAAAGGGGGGGGGGGTTTACAGGAGACATTTCTGAATAATTTTATTCACTAAATAAACAAAAAATTGTTTTTTATATTTCTCCAACCAAAAGTGCAATTTAGCCACAATTTTAACTAAGCCCAAAAAAAAAAAAGGGAGGGAAAACTACAAAAGCGTATTATTTGTATAAATACACTTTTAGGGATAATAAAGTAAACACCCTATGGTTAGGTTAACTGTTTAAAAACGCATTCACCAATGTTTTAGGTTAGTTTAGTTAGATTAGGAAACATTGAACTACAATGTGTGAAAGACACATGCACTGCAATAATGTCGACAACACGCACACATGTACCAACCACTACCAAAGTGGTCCACAGGCACATTTATGACAAAAAATGTCTTATTTGTTACCTACCAACTTGTGTAATTATTATATTTAGTTGGAAATTCTCCTCTGGATACATTAAAAAATATTCAGTTTGATGTGTGTCGTTCCCCACTTTACGCTGTTTGTCACGATGGCCACTCCCCACCGCAGCAAGCATGCATACTCGACAATTAATCGCCGGAGTAGTGACAGTGTCGTGTGAGTGCAGGAATAGTACATGCAAGTGCAGGATAGGGCAAGTGCAGTCAGTGCAAAGTAGTGTAATGCTACATGTGCTTACCGGTCCATGGGAGCGGGCAGAGTGATACACAAAAACGTGTTATTGCAGTAAATCGGTTATAAACATTTTTGCAGGAATATTTCTCGACACATGATGTGGACACGTGACCAGTAAAAAAAAGGCAAAGAAATGCCTAGAAACCCTTATGCCCCAGTGTTATTGTTTTGCAGTGTTGTTGTTTTCATAAATGTGTAGTTTCACCGCCACCAGTGTTTTGTCCATTACATTTCACCCTATTTGCAAGGCAAGCCTCAGAATAATTATTTGATTTGTTTGCAGTGTTTAATATTGTTTGTAGCATGTAACAGTAAAAATGTTTTTCTGTGTAGGTCCGCCACCGCCAGCCCTCACACCATGTTGGGAAGTTAGTCAAGAAGCTGAACCCAGAGGGGGAGAACTGTGTGAAATCGCGTTCGTGCTTTTCCCGCCCAGTAATGTTTCTAGAATATCTTATTTTCTCAAGAACTTTTCAGTTTTCTGCCGTCCAGGACACTGCCCCTCGCCTCCGCAGGAATTGCATCGCTTGTGGAGTTCGTACATTTATCAGCACACTTAATTACATACCAGCCTAGTGCTTTTATTACCATGAAGCCTTCGCCACAGGCTGAAAGCGTGCAACTGTGTAAGCTGTTCTCCTACAGGGAACATTAAAATTTTCAATAAATAGCATGAAGTGACGAGTGTTTTTCATTCGGTCACCAAAAGGCATTTCATGGTGCGGGCCCTTAAAACCCTCCATTTTCTTATGCGAGAGTGATGTGCATTTAAGGGTAATTATTTGTTATCATGTGTGCTGCAATGTATTTCAAAGTATCGTGTTTAGCATTTATGGGCGTGTGGTTTGACCCTAACAATCCGTGCAAAAGTAAGAATAACACAAATTTAGAGAACATTCAGAACAACTCGCAAGGTTATTCAATGCAAACTATAGTTGTATCTCCCCAGCACACTTGCTTCACTTGTAAAGCACTCGCAGACGACTTCAAAAGCGTATTATATTCAATTTTATTATGGTTAAAGTCTTATAACTTTTAAAAGCTCCTATATTAGTCAGAACATTATTTCGTGTCATTTTTAAAGGCAAATGTATAAGGATCGAGAAGCAAATCAACCAAAATTCAATGTACAACACTTCACTTTAAATATAAATAATTCATTACTTTACATATTTAACATTGGAAATTTATAGTTCGTTACCTAAGTAAACACACACACGCTTTATATGTTGTCCTTAATGTCAAAAAGGTTTGTATGATAACTTATGTTGATTTTAATACTCAAAATACAGTTGAAAGATAGACAGATGCAATGTTTTTGGCTACTAATGATCATGTGAACTTTTTATCGGAAAACATCTGCCTATTTCCATGATTTAAACTGACTTTACTTGTTAACACTGCAAGATTTAGGACATAGTCACCCCCTGTTACAATGTTACTAGCTCTTCACCAAAGTGGTACTATATACAAACGAATCAATGATTGCATAAACAAAGTGGGTTCACTTTTTGGCTAAATGGAGTTCTATGTTAGACAGCATTTGTAAAAGGTAGATGCATCATTTGCGCAAAAAACCACACATGTCCTATGCATAGAAATGAATTAATGGGGGTACTGATTTTATTGTTTGTTGTAAGAAAAACACCAGTCCTGTAGTCATGTTATTATTGCATTGAATGGTATAAACAACATCAGGCGTGGACTCGTGTGGTTTATGAAATACATATAAGATGGCAGCACAATACTTTTATTCTGAGCCCTGGCATCATATGGCATCATGTTATGTGTTTTGTTTGAACATATTGGGCTATATTACAATCTTGATGTGTTTGTAATAAACTTCCTGTTGAAATATGTACATAATGTCGACTAGGAAGAGAGGAGTGCAACTGGAGTTTTATAAAATAAATCTGATAAAAGCTACCCAAATGAAGGGAACTGGTTATGTTAATAATACTGGCGGAGAAATGAATGCTATGAAGATGAGACCTGAGTGCCGGTAAGTGTATAGATTATGTAAATTGTAATTTCTGGGGCTATCAAGCAGTTTACATTAACTTTGTAGTACAAAACTATCTGGAAATAGTTTCTATACACAATTAGCAACATACCTAGTGCTTTTGAGGTTATGGTAGACAATTTGTTTCCTTTAATAGGACTTCATTTTGACACTTTTCTCTAAATGACAATTCTGAACATATATTTTTATAACCCGAGGTGCCAGTTAGAGCGAAGTTTCGATGTGCTTAAATATCAAATGGGATATTTTTTCCAGGTAGCATACCATTATAATAGTAATTTTAAAAATAACAAAAAAAAAACCTTATGATTTTTGCCATAAAGTATTTCCCTGTACTTTTATATTTATATACAGTGGTGTTGGTGAATTTATATTTTTCAGGTGTAAAATGCTGTGTTTTGACGCCAACAGCGCCTAGGCCTCAGGCCATTCATCACGCCGTGCCAGCAGAGACATCAATAATGCAACACAACAACATAGCAGAGCATCTGAGTCGGTGAACCAGGGCCATGTGCGTGAAATGTGTCAAGTGCAAGGGCGTGTATGAAGGTATAATTAGGGTTATGTCAGTTGTTAGGGAGTGTGCAGTGTATGTTTATTTTTGTATGTGTAAGTCATCATCCTACAATGCCACAAGTGTTAGTGTAAATGTCAAATGTTCTTTCGCCACAAGGTGTTAATGTTCCACATCGTGCATCAGTGTGCACAAGTATTGAAATTTAGATTGTCACACTACCAGATACGTACTGATACGAATATCAGTGCACATGTGTCTGGCCGAATGCCACATGTTTTTGTTTACAGTTAGAGTTTGCATTTTTGAGGGTCAGTGTTTATCTAGTTCCATATGTTATGTCTGTTTTATTTTCCCCTATTACCTGTACCACGCAAGTACGTGATAAATAGTCTCCTTGTATTTTATTAGTATTGTTATATTATAGTATGTTGAGTGTAATGTTGCATATCCGTAATTATTAAGTTGTTGACAGCTCATGCGCTAGAGGCACAATTTTTTTTTGTAATTACTTGAACGGCTACACATGAGACTAGTGTTAAACGTAAACATCTCTATGATATTGCTAATAATTAATAACATAACTTTTATGAATTACAAACCTCTCTTTTATATTATTAAAGTGTGTTCGACTAGTACTGTCGGTATTGAAATACTGTACTTTCCTACCTTGTTCTAAAATTACACATCAAAGTGGACCGGTGCACACAGACACATGGCAATAAGCCACCTTAAAAATGTAAAAGTTGTTTTGAACTCTTTTTATGTCAAGTAAGATGAACTCACTTGTTTTGCCACGAGAAAAATCACATGGACTTAACAAACTTGACTGGAGACAGCCTCTCTAAAGCTATTATTGTTGATTTACACGTGTCGATAGTGAGGTTAGGTTTCCATGGCAATGCGGTCTGGTCTATCGTGTGTTTTAATTTTAATATTTTTAATGTGCTTTTATGTTTTGTTGTTAAGAGATTATTCATATGTACATCTCATCGGCATTGTAAAACCCATTTTGATTAATTTATTGTGTTTCACCTTAAGCAAAATTAAGTCATGTGATGTTTGGGTGGGAGCATTGGTCAGTGAGTAGTCTCTGTGCTGAATAAGAGAGTAGTAGCATCTCAGATCTCGTGAGAGTATCACCATGCCGTGGGCTCCGGGCACTTCATCTTTGTTCATTAACCATCATGTAACTCTGTTTAATTCACTTCAGTATACCTGAACCTTTGTTTATTGTTCGCCCGGAGTACTTGGTCTCTTACAACCGAGGCGAAATATACCACATAAGTACATAGGCACTACTGTCATTTTATCTGTGTAAGAGCCCGCCTGGCTAGATTGGCAGTTTGTAAATTTCAGTGCCCGATGGGGAAGAACTTACAATAAATACGTACTGGTGAGATGCCGGTGTTTTTATTGTGGTTAACAATCTATTGGTTACTTAACCTTTTTCGTAATTTTGTATCGACCACGTGTCTTTAATAATGGCTTTTGGTAGTAAAAATAACCCTTTGGGAGTGAGCTGGTGTATCAGGGGGGATAACATCCCTGACTAGACAAGGCAACTGGAGTTTAATTTATGGCTGACAGAAAGGTATTACAACTGGCAACATCTATCATGATGTGGACATGGGGGCAGGCCAACTGTCATTGGCCATCACGACCTGAGAGGAGGTGAGAGAAGTGTAACTTTGTGCTCGCACCGTGGTCTGGTGCCCTTAACCCTGGCAAACAACATTTCCTACCCATCACACCTTATTTCCTCCCATGGCACAAGCAAACAATAGCATGCCGAACATAGAGTGTCATGGCAACTACTGGCCTTACCTTTCCCATCAACTTACCCAACAACCGCATACTTCAATTTTATTCAGGTATCAACATTGTGTAACATTGTCGGTAACCTGTATTCTAAATCACTGTCCTGTACACCATGGGCAACCATGTGGGTGTACGTATCTCACTTTCCTTTGAGTTCAGCTCACCATTTCCGTTACTGATGGAGCGTCCTTTCATGAAACAGGAGGAAGGGTTCAACGGAATGTGGAAAATCTATGAGGGAAAGCCAGAGGAAAGCCAAATGGAAAAGTGTACCTAAACAAACATTGCCATCCGCCATCTTGAAACCCACCTCGTTACTGTGCAAACAGCTTGGTGACATAGGTCGACCATTTTGAGACTCTTTATCAACAAGGGGAAGCGACCACCTGCCTTCCACCCCTCCATCCACACTGCATTGTGCCCACAGGAACAACCTCTAACATGCTGTGTATGTGGGTGTCAGCCGCAAGCTGTGGATACATGATCCAGCAGAAGAACCAAGATGCTATCACCGCGTCAACTGCGTTGTGTCTCCGATCAAGGATGTTTTGTTCTACGGAGCACTAGTGGGAAACTATCTTCCCTATGTGCCCATTGTTTACTAACGACTGTACCACAAGATCCGTTCTTGTTCCAATGGGAGATCAATAACACCTGCATCTGTCAAAGACCCGCCGCCATACAGCGTATGCGTCAAGGAATCGAGAAGACGAACCAAGAACTCTACAACAGCACGTTAACTCACATCTGCATGGGGAAGACCGAGGAGATATGTAACCATTGCTTGAAACCACAACCAACCAAGGGGTTTGTTAACCTAGTGTGCCCAACATTGCTATGTACATGTCTGCTACTGCCCATAGACATGGAATCAGCGGGATCGCTACTGAGGAGAACAATGCAGAAGTGTGCCCACAACAACTGGTGTGACGGAATCGGAACCGCCACACTGGCATGTGTCTGTTGCAAATGCATCTACCATGAAGGTTGCATCATGCCATGGGAACAGAAAACAAGTAGGAATGCGAATGACATGGATTGCACCCACTGTGTACTTGAACAACAGAGTCCACAACTGGCCCCGCCAACACATCTGCGAACTGAGGAGAACGCCAGCCAGACGTATATGACTCTGATGCAATACCGTCAATTAAACCGACGTGAAATACCGCGCTACTGTGTGAAAAATAATGTGCATCTTATTGACAGACGAGGTTCTGCAGCTTCAGTGAATGTAACACCACAGACAAATATGTCGCAGGTTGAGGAGCATATCAAAACATTCCCCACGAAAATCTCGCATTAAACTCAAAAGAAGTGCAATACTTAGATTCAGAATTGTCTGTGAAAACCATGTATGAATGTTTCAGGACTTTACATTCTCATAGCAAAGTATCATTTGGTAGTTATTAAGAGTTTTCAGAGAGCTTTTGATTTGCGATTTGGGTGAAAATTAAGAGACCATCATTGAATGATACTGCATAGTGTGTAGTTGTGGCTGCACTAATTGTTCATAAAAGAAGGAGAAAAAATGTTATTTAAAATTTGATGCAGTTAAGAAGAAGTGTGCAGTACATGAGCATGTTGCAGGTTTATGTATTGATTTTATGTAAAATCTTAAGATTCCCAACATCCTGGTAAAGGAAGCATTTTATTTGCATTAACTTAATGTGAGTTTATTCTGTATTAGACTTAAAAAGTAACAAGTCCAAGATATTTATGTACCACAAATGTACTGCCCACAAAAGAACAAATGAAGTATGTTCGCTTTTACTCGAGTACATAAAACAGAGATTCCTGAACATATAATGGAATTGCACCTGTCTCTGATGGATGTCCTGCATAAAACAAGAATAACACAGTAGTTAGAGTTATGAACTGCCTTGTAAGTTCTGGCAGGTTAAAAGATGTTTACCAATAGTATCCTGTGTGTAGACATTAATTTTTACCATGAGATCGTATATTTATTTATGTAGAAAGGGTGACACGAAAAAAATGCAGAATGTACTCTTTGTAAAAGTATCTTGAATGTATGGTTATGTCATCCAAGACACAGAATATCCTAGAAGATGTTTTGGAAAACACGAAATGGTGGGTCAGACTTTATAAGCTATCATGTTTGTCTGACGACAGTTATGGGAAGTGCGTGGACAGTAACAGGAAAGTAGGATTCGCAGTGTCATCATTAATGAGCTTTCATTACAGTAAAATATTTGTAGGGAAAGTTGAGTTCTACAATTTTATTGATTGTATTATACAACATCGCTTTTCATTGCTACACTCGTTAAAGAAAGGGCTAATGTTGCATGAAGAAAAGGCACACAAGGACATGGTTGCAATCAACATCAACAAATTGCAAGATATAGGAAAACTGATGCAGTATATTCCAGAAGAGCAAAAATAATTATATCAGGATTTGGCTCAGTGGCCTTCCATGGACATTCCCTGAGACGACTGATGCAATAACCTAATTCTGATTTCTAAAATAATCTTTGTTATGTATTAATATAACCTACATGGCATCATTTTTCTGTAATGTGAAATCACCCATCTAAGTACCAACTTGATGTTTTGCTTTGTTATAACTTAAGGTTTACAGCCTTTTTTTTTACATACATACTTTCTTAAATACAGATTTTGTCATTGACAAGTACCTAGTACTAGGTAATGTGTGATGACATCCTAGAAGTGTTTAGTTTTTTATTTTCATTATTATATTTTGTTACAAGATAAACAAACAGTAATGTTAGTCGTTGTACTTCTATCCTGCAATAAAAACATAAGTCCATAAATTTAAATAAATTGTTGATAAAAAGTGGTTCATGTCTAGTTCTTGATTTTAACGTAGAAAATGAACTAACACATATACTTGATATTGAAAAAATTGGATGTATTTTAAACTCGATCATATTTTCTATAGACAGTTTTTGTTTCTCCTGAAAAATTTACTTTTTAGGACTAGTGTTGTTTATGCAATTATCGATTCAAAAGGAGTTGCGAGCATTCTCGTATGTGATGCAAAAAGCAGAGAAATCATCACCCATGCAGATACCTCGGGGCAAGTAGAAGTGCAGTTTGCACCCGCCACCCATGCGTAGTCGACACATATGGGGCGTATTCGTAAATTCATCGATGGATCAACAATGGTTGATACACCAGTGGCCACCATTTGAGGCATTTTGCGAACACCAGGTTTATTTTTAGTGGTGTTTTCGTCTGCTTCCAAACACATATTAATATAATTACATTAAGAATATAAAGTTTCCATCGCCCATGTGTAAAACTCATGGTCCGAATTATTATTGTTTATTTTGGAATGCTTGAAAATTACGAGTTGAATATGTGTTAACTGTTATATTTCAGAAAAAGCATTCGAAAGTTTATTGGATGATGTTTTGGTGCATATCTACCAGATCCACCAGATTTTCAGGCTGGTGGAACCGATAGTTAAACCGGTTCAACTGGATTCTACCAAACAATTATTATTCGAACATCCAGTGTTCATCAGTGGATGCACAGGTGTATTTTAGAACATGTGGATGCAGCAAATGAGAAGCAACAGGGCTGCCATATTGTAACTGTCAAAAAATTATTGTTGGTTAATTGTTGTCTGCAGCAAATTATGTAAATTACTAACATGGAGTGATTTCAACAACAAATTGAAGTGGATTGTAAAATATCATAACTGATACTGACAATGGACATCAGTAGTTCTATTAGAGGTGGCACAAACAGGTTTGAAAACCAGAAAACAGGTGTGATATTTCTCTGGTAAGTACTGCCTGTTGTTTAATTAATATGAATATATGGCAACCATCTACAGTATATTTACGCATTCCATGTTTCCCTCAAACAAGACCATTTGCCAGCCACAACAAGCTCCACAGTGCAGCAGAGGGCCGCACTCTACGTAATGTGCTGGTACATTAGTGAGGCCATGCAATGCATGAATAGCAGTTAGGGAACTCTCCAGACAGTGCGACAAAGTGTAGTGTCAGTGCAGTGCGAAATAGTGTGACGAGTGTGCAGCGTGGTTGAGTGGCAATGTGCATCCAAATGGCACAAAAATTTGTGGAAATAGTGCTCGGGCACAAATATTTCCAAAAGGCTTCAAAGGCAAGGGTAATATTACATAAAAACACATGAGTGTAACAGAACACCCTCAAAACCCACCTTGATGCTTAAAAGCAAGTGTAAGTGTATGTTTGTTGTTTTCCGTATGTTTATTCTCATATTTTTCCATCCACATTTAATTTTACCCAGGGTTTTGCATTGTTTTACAGATCTTGGAGTGCAATGTGTTTTTCTGTTAAATTTTGTGCAAGCACAATAAGTGTGCAGAGGTTTTCATTGCAAATGTGTTGTATCAAGTAGTTCCCCGTGGCCCGCCTGCCTGCCAACACTAGCACGTGAGCCATGTTGTGAGATCAGTCATCGCAAGGGTTTTTTGATAGGGTGGATATGTATCATAATGCTTGCAGTTTTCGCGCACCCAGGCCACCAGCACCGGTTCCATAAATCGTTTACAGTATCAATAGTTGAATTTAATCAGGAATTGTTTCGTTTCTGCGCCTGGGATTCCGCCTCTCACCTACCCCAGTGCTTGCATTGCCTGGGGAAGTGTCATGCACCAGTATTTCTTTGTAAGGTTTCGTGCCACTTATCTATATCACTGTCGCTGGCTGGTTGGAGACTGGTAATTGTATCAATGGTTTCCTAGAGGAACATGCAAAGTAATACTGAGTAAATACAGGAGTGGAAGTTACATGTGAATTTTATTCAGGTAAGCCGCAAGGCATTTCAGGGCACAGGCCCTCACCTCCCCACCAAAAGCATCAGTGTGTTTTTTCAATGTTCAAAGTGTTTTCATGTTTTACCACATAAATCACATGATTTATGGGTGTGTGGTCAGTGCTGATAGTCCACTGCATAGCCCACATTATCCAAATATTCTACTGAGGAGTTGGAGCATCACCAATGGAAGGATTACCGCCTTCGGTTGTCAGCTACACGCCCCGAGAGTGAGAGTCAGCTTTACCAGATCTTCATGGTATTATTGTCTGGATAATGCCTGGCACCCCGGGTAATAAAACCTATTTCCACAATATTTCCTCATTCCAGACTTCACTGCTTCTCAATCCCTTAATAACCCAGTTTAACACCACACCACCCCGTCAATATTCATGGTGTACACTATATATGTGTGATTTACTTTACAGGTTCTGTAAAGGTTAAATAGTGCTCAAGTGTTCAATTGTAGCCCTTCGGTGGGAAAATTGGGAAACTACTGTACAGAGTAGAGCTTGTTCTGGCCATTTTAGGGAAGATGACCTAGGCTGAATTTCTCCCAATTGTATCAGAATTAAGGTCTGTCTACACATATCAGGGACAGTTTAAGACCGGCTTAGGGCTGGGCAACAGATGGCGCCCGGCCCTGACCTGGTCCTGTCCTGGCCCTGAACAATAGGTGTCACACGCTACACTGTTCAGGATCACAACCGGGCCAGGCATGGAATTTAGAGAATAGTCTGCATCGACATATCGCTGCATAAAATCGTGTTGCTTTTTGCACACCAGATGTAAGGAGATGTTTGCAAATTTTAAAAATAGTGACTTGGAACTCGTGGCAGTATCACTAAATGAGGAGGAAGAGCATAGAAGAGCTTAAATTGCGAAGAAAAAACTGCGAGTTCACGATGATTGAAAAAGTATGCTAGAGATAGGGGAGTTTGTAACTTTGTTCCTTCATCTGATGGACAACGAAACAAAATTTTACGAATATTTCAGAATGACTCAGTAAACATTCCAGATGTTATTCTTATTGCTGGAGAACAATTTGAAAAGAAAAAGTACCATTTGGAGGCTTCCCATTGCACCAAAACAGCACCTAGCTGTACGTTTGAGGTAAGTAATTCCCTTGACTACGAATCTTTCACGCCCTCATTGAGCACTAAACAGGTTTATGTTTTATCGTAAGTTAGAATTCAATGTTTCCAACTTTAATATCTTTTGTATGCCTAAAACACAAAAATGCTTAAATTTGTTTCGATAAATTGCTTCGCACTGCTCCCTTGAACTGTTTGCATTAAGATTAACATTGGTGCACAAAACTGGGTCTTATATTAAAACCAAGCTAAGTCATCAAAAATTAACAGTCATTCCATATGTAAGATAAGTTTAAATACTTACATCTATGTTCAATATTCGTTTCTAAATATTTCTCATGTCAGTGTAATGTTTATTTATATTTTTAATTGGCAGCTGAAGGTGGCCTTTTAGAGCATATGATCTAAAATGCAAACTGGACAGTTTACCTAATGGCTTTTCCAGTTTTTGTGTGCTGCAGTTACAAATATAAAAGGAAAAGTATAAGTTAGGTCATTGCCAAGTCACATTAACCCCTCAAGTAAGTAAAAACCATAGATTAAGAGAGTGTAACAATTATATTTATTTTTTGTAAATTACACAAGTGCCTATTAGAATACGCTTAGTCCATTATTGTCTCGTCTTCGGCGAAAAAAAAAAGTGTCTTTATTGCTCATTTTGTCACTCTCTAGTAATTTAATTAAATGTTGAACATCACGACAAATCCATAAAAGTGCTTCTTACTTTTCAATTTTATACTCTCTTTTTTAAAGGAGTTTTCAATTGAAGACAATTTATACAAATAATAATAAAGACATAAGTACAGAAATTATTTTCACTTACAACCAATGTGTTATGTTGGCCATGTCCTGAGTCGGATTTCCCGATGTTTGCAGATAAGTTGATGGCCGAGACCTGAAGGTATCTGATGCAGATGGCCATGGCTGATTTGAATGGACAGCGAGTGTCTGAGGATGATTCACTATTGTTAACGAAAATTGGTCACCCATGATTTGCTTCAGTTCTATCTCTTGAATAATAGTAATTATTTTGGTTTTTGTTTGTTTTAAAAGAACTGGGTTCAGTGTTTTTAAGGTATGGGAAATACTAGCCAAAAAAGCATACACAGGATTAACCTCTTTAGGCTGCAGTTCAGTCTCCTTCACCATTTGCTTTTCTGCTTTCTTTTCTTCTAGGATGAATTCCATCAATTTACTGAAAGCAATTTCACTGATCTCAAGTTTCTTTTCCTTTATTTGTGATGGCATCACGAATCCTTCTTTTGTGCTCTGACTTCTCTTAAGGGGGCTGCTTTCCAATGTATTATTATAGCCATTGTTTGGATTTTCCGGTGTCCTCTGTCTTCCCCCAATTTCGAACTCTGATCCTTCTTGTTCGCAGGTTTCTTATTGGATATATATTTTACAATATTCTTCTTCTTCTTTGACATTGCCTCCTTCTTGTAAATGGGGTATGTTTGTGAGTGCATCATGTTCTGTCAAACGAGGCACCAGAAACTGCATGGTCTCTTCATATTTGTATTTTCTGATGTTCGTTGCAGCCATTACTGAAGTAGTCTTCCTTTTCTTCAGAGTCTTCTGGAATTGGTCCCAAACATGAGTCTACTTTACCTTACAGGCTGATGGTCCACCTAAAATAAAACAATATATATAAATTTGCTGATTTGATTGTTCAATTTATTTAATATTTAAGAAGTTTAACATGTGCGAAAGGCCAGACAAGCAGTGGTATTAATTGTTTACAAGTATTATGGAATATTATTAAATGTAGCCATTGCACTTAACACCTTTCTTGGAAACATTTTTACAGGGTACGTGATAGTTATTTTTTATATGTTTTGGCTCAATTTTGGTAAAGTCTGGTATTGTTTTTGAATGCTACAAATTACGAAAAGGAAACAATATGTGTATATATTTAATGGAATAAAGAAATATGAAGGTATTGTATTAATTAATCTGGATGTACGATTTAATGATGTATCGAACAAAAATTGTGGAGGAGTTACATATTGAACAAGTACATCTTATCAAGCTGTAACAATTCCAGCAATGTAATTAATTGCAAATATTCAATGAATGGGAGTAAGCTATCTTTGAAGTCTTTCGATGTAATTTGTTACTTTATTATTTATATGATAGGAAAGAGGCAAAACTCTAATAAAGGTAGGATATTTTGAGAAAAATGAGGCAATGAAAAAACGTTAACATGGTTAAATTAGTTCACTTAAAATATTTACAAACTGTACAAATTGATAAAAGTAATTTATTGTAAAATGTTTGGCTATGCATACACTTAATTGTGAATTTATTTGCGAGTTGGTTAGAACTGTTATCATTGCTATGTGTATGAGTTCAGTTAGAAGTGTCTCATGACTTCTTGAAGTAAATGATTTGTGTTATAATAATGTTTTATAGTACCTAGCGAAGTGGCGCATTGGTAACATGTTGCTCTCGCATTCGGGAGGATGCGGGTTCGATTCACGATCTGGCCTTTTTGATTTACTTTTTCAAAGTTGTCCGAGATCACTCCAGGCTGATGATCGGATGGTTCCTTAATGAAGGTTATGGCCGATTCCTACCCCATTTCCTGTACCATAGTAGAGTTTTACATATCCACCTCTAATGACCATGCCATCTTCAAGACAAAGCCCACTAAAAAAGTCTAACCATAGTAATTTTTCTAACTTGTTACCAATATTATGTGCATAGACACACAGGAATATTTAATGATTAGGCTGTAACAATCAAATTTGATTTTGCAGGTATCGTGCAACAGGAATCACCCTCAAAACAATCTCATTCAGCTACAGGATGAGTCGATCAACCATGACATGTGCAAAGTAATTGTAGAAGTTCTTATGGCAGATGTTCTGCCCGTAACTACAGAAAACCAGCCGAATTCTATTGCTGATGGTTTCTGGGAAAGTTGACACTCCTCGAATTGCATCGGAGCATTGGATGGCAAACACTGTGTCATACAAGCTCCTAAGAACAGTGGAATTTGTACTGGACCTATAAAAAGACATTTTCTATTGTAGACACTTTTCGCAACTTCATTGCAGTTGACACGGGGGCATTCGGAAAGAATTCAGATGGGGTAATGCTTTCTAATTATAACCTTGGAAAATCATTGAAAGAAAATTCACTGAATATTCCAAGAGGCAGGAAGCTTCCTGGTACTGATATTGAACTGCCCTTAGTCATTGTTGGCGATGAAACATTCCCTCTTAAGACATATTTAATTAGACTGTACCTGGGGATAAACCGAATGACGAAGAAGCACTCCACAACTATCGCTTAAGTAGAGCAATGAGAGTATGACAGAATGCATTTGGAATTCTCCAACAGGAGTTTCGTATATACACGAGAAGAATTCAAGGCACGCCTGGAAACATTACCACTGCTATATTAGCAACATGCATTTTGCACAACTTTAAAAGGATGAATGAAGGTTATTTTGTACCCGATCAAGATGTTGGATGTAACACAAGTGGACAAAATGCAAGATCAGTAAGCATACAGAGATTACAGTCTGTTCGAGGAAGAGTAACTGATGCAGCATTTGAAGTTCGAGAGAAACTGAAATCCTTCTTTGTTTTTCCGGCTGGCCGTGTGGATTGGCAAGAAAGAGCAGCATCGCATATCTGAAAGTGCGTATGTAGTGTTTCTGTTTCAAATGTTTTCAATATGTTAACAAAATCGGGACTACACCTTCGCTTAGTGCAACTGAGGTATTTCGGGCGTTTAGTAGCCTACTTGAAGAAGACATAAATCATTTTTATATGAAAATGAATTTCACTTACTTTCGACATTAAAGTCATTCGAAATTTCTTTCCAGTTCCTTTCCTTGTACTCAGCATTACTGTACTTGTCATGACTTCGATCGTACAGTGCTGGGTAACTCCGAACTGCTTCAAAAATTTTCTTCATATCCATGTTCTCAGATATTTCTGAACCTGCTAATAATAACTTCAGTATAAATAGTGAGGACCAAATAATTTTATTGTGATTTCAACAATGCCTCCAACAATGATGTTTCTAATTTTTCCTGATAATTCTCAATATGTAAATAATAAAACTTCGGCTCTTACAATGACGTTTCTTATAACTAAGAAAGAAATCTTGTAACGTTTTCAATACATGACTATTCTCCGTTTACATATGTGTAAACACATACAGACACATGTGAACATGCCCGTTTTGGAAAGTATTGAAATGATGAAACATTTTGTGAAATATGTTACAGAAAATAGCATTAAAAAAATCTAGGTATCTTATTTTAGAAGAAGGAAAATATATATTGATCTAAATGCATTTTTACCTGAAACTCGGTGGCCAATGCTCTCGCAAGAACGTCCCACCACTTCAAAATTTGTTGAAGCTCTGATCAGGGTCAGGACCAGGTCAGGGAAAAAGCAAAATGAAATTACTTTTCCTTATCCCGGATTTGGCACCCTGACATGATCCTGGCACAGCACTGACACGTGCCGGAGAAGTGTGGACAGGCACATTCATTTACAGTGTGAAAGTTGGATCAGGGTGCCGTCCGTCGCTCAGGTGTCGTCCAGTTCTTACACGGCCCTGAATCGTCCCTGATATGTGTGGCCAGTCCTTAAGAGAGATCAGCATTTCCATCGTATCTGCTTAAGGTAAATACTAAGGCTATTTCCAGACTGTTAGTTGACAAGGTCAGATGACCAGTGGGTGGCTGGAAAGGTTGGAATTGAATTTTCTGGAGTGATGATGGTGAGATGTAGGAATGGTTGTACCCAATAGGCGCCAGACGCCCTCAGGCGATGTCAATGTTAATGCTGATCCTCTCTTAACCTGGGGTTTGCGGGCCGTCCAACCAGGACCAATCTCCTTGCCGTTGAAGTTGAAGTATTGACAACCGCCCTGTTGACTATTGCTCCAGATAAGTGTGGTTTACTAAATGATAGTTTGTTGGTCAGCTATGAACCTTTTTGATCTTGGCGGGGAAGCTCCTACTCATTTAACACGCACATGTGGGCTGTTCGGGCCTCCCACATGCCCATACAATGCTAAACAAAACACAGAACACTTGTTAATTAAATTACTTACATACTTTGAATGAGCAGGTATTGTAAGGGCCCGTCCCTTGACATGCATAATGCGACATAAATAAATGATGTAATGGAAGTTCACACACATGTATTTATTACCGCAAAACTACATCCCTTCGATGAGGACACTTGACATGAAACAATCCTGGCATTCTGACCGGCCATGTGTTAACACTGTGAAAACACCTTCCGACAGTTAAGATTACATGAAAACTTAAGCTCCTCGGGTCAATGCTATTCCACTGGGGAGTAGAGATGGCTTACCGGCCAGCTAGATGAGAAAGAAGGTTCCTGATGATATAAAGTATATTGGTGTTTATGTCCAGATACAAGATGTTGATGGCCGCCTGCCATTCGTGGGAAAATGCCGGAGCTTAACACACGTCCACCAACTCTGTTGGATGCTTCACGCCGACTGACTTCGCGCTCGATCCGGGGGCTCGCCGCAGCTTGCCCTCGCACCGAAATGGGACTACTTTATTACATGACTTACATTATTGACCCTTGTGATATATTAACAGGTAAATAAACATATTTAAATCAACATTAATAATCCTGCTACATAAAGACTGACGAAATGATAAGGACAAAACACTCTGTGGAAGATGAAAATAATTAATAACCCATTACCTTGAAAATATAATCAATAAAACAAATATACACAAAACATACCACAAACATTATAATAGGAACAACAGAAGTAAGTCTTAAGTTGGGTTTTAAATCTCCCGTTCAGAATAATTGGCCTTTGCCGTCTCCTTCTGCTGTGTCTCTGGTTCCCATGGCAACCACTGAGTGCACTGTGCTGGCATGTCTTTCTCTTGCTTTGCACCTGGTCGCTCCGGCTACCGACCGCACACACGACGCGTTAGTAGAGTGCGCAGCCCTGCTGTGATGATGATTCAGGTTACGGCTGGACAAAAGGTCTTAGGGTGGAGGCACATGGCACACGTCAAACTCCCCCCTTTTGAGATATTTTTTAGGCTGTCTGGTGTCACTAGCAGCAACTGCAGTTGCGAGCGGGCCTGCATGACCACATGTGGTACCGCCACTTCTGTGGCCCTGCCACACTCTACAATGCCGGTGGTTGCCCCTTCCTGCAGGGCAACTCCAGCTGCCTGCATTGTTGACACGACAGTGGTGGATGTGCCGGCCAATGTGACCACTGAAGGCACAGCGAGCCCCCTGACACACTACTCTCGCTGTCACCTTCCTCACTCTTGCTGACCTCTTGCGGAATCGGCTGCCTCTGGACGCGACCCGGCTGAACAGCCCCTGCAAAAACTTGCTTCTCCTGCTGACTTGCTTTCTTCTGCTCCCCTTGCATATCTACTTGTGCCCCTTTTACTTCCTCTCATGCATGTTCGCTTTGCTTCCCTTGCTCCTCCTGCACTTGCTCTGGAGGTATTTCAGGTTCCCTGCGGGATGTTTCCACACCAGGTGACTTCTATGTACCTTCCTCCTGCATCTCCCTGAAGTGCGTATGCACCTTCCTGCTTCCTCAGCTTGTCTCAAAGTTCTTCAGTGGTGTTTTCGTTCTGTGGCAGTTCTGGTGGTGCTTCCTCCTCGGTGCGCACTGGCAGGTCCAGTGCGGGATATCCCCCCTGGAGTGCTGCCACACCTTGCGTCTCCTCTCACTCCTCCTCGAACTCGACACAGCCTGCGCCATCGTGGGGTCGGGACACACTGGCACCAACTTCATCGTCGATGGCTCCTGGGGTTAGCTGGATGTTGTCCCGATGTACCGTCACCTTCCTTTTGCCCATGCGGATCGTATACATGGTTGATCCATGGTTTTGTAGCACATGATGCGGTCCACTACATCGTGCTGCTAATCCTGTGCAAAAATCCTTTCTTGCCAATGACTGCGGGTGCATCTGTATGTATACCACTTAACCTTCATGCAATTTAGGTGTGGTCGGTTCATAACCGGTAGCCATCTTGCAGTGTAACGATT
This sequence comes from Dryococelus australis, assembly GCA_029891345.1. Lineage (NCBI taxonomy): Eukaryota > Metazoa > Arthropoda > Insecta > Phasmatodea > Phasmatidae > Dryococelus > Dryococelus australis. The sequence goes on along the minus strand of CM056993.1, from coordinate 208,405,488 downwards.
TTGCCATTGCCTCACTTCGTGCAAGCATCTCTGTTGGTGCAGTTTTTGTGTGTTGGTACTTGCCAACTCACTACTCTTTTCTCGCTACAGGCATTTTGCCTCTACTGGGAGACATTGTGCCCCAATAATACTTCGGCAGGTGATTTCCCTGTTGCCGCATTTTCTCGTCTTCTCAATATGTAGAGAATGTCAAGAATGTGGTCCGCCCAAGTGGCATGGTTTTCGCCTACACATAACCGTAACTGCGCTTTGATCTTCGGGTTTCTATGTTCCGTCTGGTTGGCCCTTGGGTCATAGATAGCCGTTGTGATGTGGTGAACACACTATCTTGTACACAACCCTCTCAATTTCTTGCCAGTAAATTGTGTACCGTTATCTGTTAACAAGTTATGCGAAAATCTCTAGTGCAGGAAAAATTTCTCCTCCAAGATCTTGGCTAGATTTCTTGGTTTTGTTCTTCTAGTAAGGTACGCCTCTGTCCCAGCATGATAAATTGTCCATCACCACAACAAGGAATCGCTTTCCTCGCCTCATTCTGAGGTATGGACCCACCAGGTCCAAACACACCATGTCAAATGGTTTTAGGGGCATGCAGGGGCGCTTCTGCTGTCTCCCGTCTGCACGATGTGGTTTGTACAAATTGCACTCCTTGCATTGTCGCACGTAACTCCTAGCGTCCCTGCTGAGACCTGGCCAGAAAAAATTGTGGCATATATTCTCGACCGTCTGCTCAATGCCGGGGTGTCCAGCCACGCTGACACAATGAGAATATGCGAAAGCATTATTCCTGGCACACATAGAGACATACAACATATATTTCCCCGGCTGTTGAACCGAACAGTTCTCCAACCTGTCCTTTACCACGCGCCATCCCTCCACATCCTGCAGTGCACATTGTTGTATTTTCACCTGCGCGAACCTGCAGCATCATTATGCCTCGACGACCTCTCTGTTCGTGGCCAACCGAATTACATGGTCTGTAGGCATCACGTCCTACTTGTGTACAAAGTGCGGTAATATGAAGTTTTGTGAGGCTGGAGTGTCAATTAATTCATAGAACAACTGACTGTTGATGGAAATTACTATACAGATAAATTGTGCGTAGCTGCTGCTAATTTGTTTAACTAGTGTCTGTTGTGGATTTAATTTCGTGCTTGGTGTTATCCGAATTTTAGTGGGTGGGGTGCCAGAAGTGTCTGGCTCCTTCACCCCTGGAAACTTTTTCTCTGTTTTTGGCATTCTGCTGCTTCCCTGATCTGTTTCATGTGTGGGTTATGCAGTTATTCGGCATTTACTATGCTAATGGTACTGTGAAGTCAGACAGTACCTGAATGAATGTCTGGGTGGATAATCCGGATTCCATCAGTGCTGTTGTTGGTTACGATTACCTGATCTGCTTCGATATTGTAGCTTCTGACCACTCACTCCCATGGTTCCGCTCCTCTCCTGTTCCTGTTTGTACGTGCTACCATGCGTTTTCTCATTATACCGCTTCTCATGCTTTGGCTCGCTATACTGTGTCCCATGCATTGGTGTACTATTACTAATGGAATGTTGTTGAAAAATACGTTATATGACTAAACTATGTTTACATTTTCCTCTTTTGGAACATGTCACCATTTTACTCCACTTACATCATGGTGGCATAATTCATGTGTTCTCTCTAAAATTATTGCAGCATGCAAGTACTACCTTTTCGGGGAAATTTGGATGGAAAAATTTGACAAGTTGATTTTTACGTTTAATGAAAGCAGTCAATGACTCAACCAATTGGTGACCTTCCAGAGTCAGTCTGCTGTGAGCCTGTACTGAAGCGTAAACTCCTCGGAATCTGCATTGGAATGCTATTCGAAACTACTCCCACTGAAGGCCATAGTGACTGACAGATGTCCACCAAGAGCGCACGTCCGACACAGCTGACCCATACATCATGGCTTATCCCGTACATGGTAAGGCGGGATACACAATCGGGTGGGATGCTGCCAGATATTCCATTGGCATGCCTGCAAAAGTGGGCAACGTTAAACATTTTGATGGCATTTTTGCCATTGTTGGTCCTGGTAGATGTTGAGGTAGGTTGGTATCCCTGGTTCTGCCTCGAACTGTGTTTTCCATTCCCGCAGTTTGTGGTATCACTGTTACGTATCGACTTGCGAGTGGGAAATTTTGAAAAGTTTGTTGGTAATTTGGCACAATTGTTGGATATCCAGGTGTAGGAAACATGTGTGGTAGTGGCAGGGAAAATGGTGTAGGTGGTTGGTATGCATGCGGTGTGTTTGTTGTGTTAGGTTCGGGTGGCAAGAGTTAGTTTATATTCGCCATGTGTGTGGCAGGAGCATGCGGCGTTTCGGCTTCGCGCTGCTCTCCTCCCCTACTCTGCTGCCATTTTCCTCCTCTGCTCTGTGCCGCTCTACCTGACACATTGTTAGCATCCTGTGCCACTATTATCTGCGAAAGATTGCTGTTCACATTCACCTTTACATTGTTTCCCCACTGTCCTTATAATTCCAACACCTGATCACATGCGGTGTCTGTGGTTCTGTTTTGCGTGAGATTTACACCCTGCCAGAATTTGGTTGACATCGTGTGACAGTATAAACAAACAAATGTGAGTCCTGTAACTAAATTCTGTTCCGTGCTGCTAGGGTATTCCTGATGACATTTTACGTCACACTGAACACACTGGAGTACAATGATACCCTTGCCATTGCTCAACAAATTGTCACAATATTTTGGAAACGTGTTATTTGGAAGAGGTTCGTTTTCAGATTTCAGTTTAGTTACAAAATTTTAATGACCCTGCACTTTTTCACTGCTACTGTCTCTGTTTATTCTGTGGTTGTCACCAGCATGGGTGTTTACTGGGCTGATCTTACTACGGCATTGACAATAGGAATGGTTTCAGCTTAGAGGCTGCCTATTGGTTACCATAGGGCACAGATACTCAGGACACCACAGTGCCGGCGCACTGTCAGTTGTCCTGCCAGCCATGCCTTGTTTGTCAATAAAGCCATATGCACGGCTTTAAGCGGGTGACCGATGTGGATGTGCGGGGTTCGGAAAGAGGGATCGCCCTCCCCTCTCATGGTGCAGCTTGCCTGCTTACCCTGTGCAGGGTTGATTACCCAATGCCACAGCTGACACACGTTACGTGTGAGAGGTCAGCGGACTGTCGGCAGTGGATAGTGCAGTGAGATGGGAGAGGGGTAGTTTCCACCCCATCGCTTCTCCTTCATTGCTGCCCACCCTCCAAATGGTGTGGCGTGGCTTAACCTGCTGATTGTTGACAATCTAACAAGCCTCCTAAGCATCTATGTGGCGTCCCATAGGCGTCCCAATGCTGCTGTTGTCCTTGATGCTTCCTTGCTGTCATCCTCATGCCATTGTAGGCAGGAAAAAGGCAGAAAAATTGATATTTCAGGAAAACATAGGAAAAATTTGGAAATTCGCAGAAAAGTTTGGATAAAATTTTGCGGAAAATTTTTTACGGTAAGAGAAGAGCCCATCTTCAGTTGAGCTAGTCAATTGGACGTAGTCAAATGACCACTAGGACACTGGAAAGGTTGGAATAGGATTTTCTGGAGCGATGATGATGAGATAGGAGCCAGATGCCATCAGGCGACGTCAATGTTGGTGCTGCTTCTCTTAACGTCATGGTTGCGGGCCATCCGCCCGGGACTAATCTCCTTGCCGTTGAAGTTGAAGTGTTGACAACCACCCTGTTGATTATTGTTCCATATGAGTGTTATTTACTAAATGATAGCTCGTCAGTCAGCTATGCACCATTTTAATCTTGGCAGGATAACTCCTACTTATTACACATGTGTATGTGGGCTGTCCAGGTCTCCCACATGCCCATACAATGCGAAACAAAACTCAGAACTCTTGCTAGTTAAATGACTTACGCACTTTGAATGAGTGGGTATTGTAAGGGCCCATCCCCTGACATGCATAATGCGATGTAAATAAATAACGTAATGGAAGTTCAGACACGTGTATTTATTACAGAAAAATTACATCCCTTCGATGAGAGCGCTTGGCATGAAACACTCCTGACTATTCTGACCGGCCATGCTGTAACACTGTGAAAACACCTTCCAACAATTAAGATTACATGGCTACTGAAGCCCCTGGGGCAATGCTATTACACCGGGGAGTGGAGGTGGCTCACTGGATGGCTAGATGAGAAAGAAGGTTCCTGATGATTTAAAATCTATTGCTGTTAATGTCCAGATACAAGTAGTTGATGGCCATCCGGTGTGCGCAGGAAAACGCCAGAGCTTAACACATGCCAGGCACCTTCTTTGGATGCTTTGCGCCGACTGACTTCACGTTCGACCCAGGGCTCGCTGTGGCTTGCCCTCGCGCCGAAATGGGACTACTTCATGACACGACTTGAATGATTGACCCTTTTAATATATAAACATGTAAATAAACATATTAAAAACAACATTAATTATCCTGCTACATAAACACTGACGAAATGAGATGGACAGAACACTCTGTGGAAGATGAAAATAAATTATAACCCATTACCTTGGAAATATAATCAATAAAACAATACACACAAAAAAAACCATAACTGTTTGAATAGGAGCAACAGAATAAAGTCAATAGTCAAGCCTTAACTTTCCAGTTCAGAATATTTGGCCTTTGCTATCTCCTTCTGCTGTGTCTCTGGTTCCCATGGCAACCACAGGGTGCACTGCACCAGCGTGCCTTGCTCTTGCTCTTCACCTGGTTGCTCCAGCGACCGGGCGCACACTCGACCTATCAGTAGAGTGCACAGCCCTGCTGTAGTGGCATTGCAGGTTACGGCTGGACAAACTGTCTTAGGGTGGAGGCACGTGACACATGACAGTTTAAATGTGTATGTATGTACACTAATATACTAGCAGTGATGTGTACTTGTCTTGCACTTGTTGAAACTATTCGAACTGTTTTTTCGACTCATGTTAAGACTGGTTGCTTATTCTGGAGGAAATGTCAGAAAAATTTACAACAGAAAACGCAGTGCATGGTGTTATATATATGTTACAGCTTATGGTTATGCATTAGAAGGCACGCATAACCATTGACATATGTCGCGTTACCCTCTTCCTAATCCGTTTGCCCATCATATCACATTTGTCAGCGCAGCCAACATCTGCACTCATTGTGCAACAGTGCCTCGGTGCACATGATGCTTCACATGAAATGTCCAATGCAATTATAAAAGAGTGAAAAGAGAGAACGTGTGTGAAGTGCAGTGCAATAAGTGTCGTGCTGGCCGAGTGGCCATGTGCTACACAGCGTGCATTAATACATGCCATGCAAATAGGGCTTGACTATTATTTAAAAAAAGCTCAATGTAATTGTATGTTATGCAAAAGCATGTGGACACCAGAGACACCCTCTTAAGCAGTCTAGTTATGACCTACATTTTGTAACAGTGTAATTGAGTGTTTTCTGTTGTGTACCATTTTCATATGTTATCATTTCCACATAATTTAACTTCTTGTTTTGCAGTTTATTTTGTGTTATGCTATGCAGAGTAATTTATTAATATGTTGGACACAGCATGCACAGTAAGTTGGAGACCATTTTTTTTGTTAAGTTATATGTAGCAAGTAGTTCCGACGTGGCTCTCTTGTCATCATGCCGACCAGCGCACCACGTCCTCCAGTTTAGCCATCGCTGAGAGTTACGAGAGCCTGGATATGTAACATCATGTCTCGCAGTTTTGGCGCACTCTGGAGGCCATCACTTTTTGTTACTAATTATTTCCATTGCAATAGTGTAAATCTACCAGAACCGTTTTAGTTTAGCAGCCTGGGACTCAACCTCTCACCTCTCCCAAAGCTTGGATTGCCAGGAAAGCTTCAGTTTTCACAATAACCATTGTATGGCCTCCCTGGCATTTTCGTGTTGAAAATGACAATTTTGATGTAAGGTTGTGTTGTAACTTTTAACCTTTAGAGGTTGGTTACAAGTGTCGTATATGTGTCAGGCAGTTGTTGTGTTCAGGATTGTGTGCACAGAAATGGAGAGAGAAGTGTTTGTATAATGTGTTTGTAGAGCTGCCAAGTAAATAGTAGCAAAGGTGAGAGTAATAACCTCTGAATGCATCCAGTAGTTCATCATTTAATATAACAAGGGTTATGGGCCCAGCATAAATGGCTGAGATGGAAGACGGCATTCAAAAGCTTGGAATATTTGATGGTGTCAATTGTGACAATTGGATATTCTGTTTGCTGGTGGAATTAGACAAAAAAGAATACAGTGATTTCGTTGAAGAGGTATCAGAAGAAATATTGGTGGAGAGAGGACTCAAGAAAGGCTACAAGAGAATACGGTAAACATGTTGAAGAAAGCTGAATAATTGGCAGTTTACTGGCAGTATATGGGTGTATTGGGGACAATCCAGAATTCAGAGACAAATAAAAAAGACATAAAATTTAAAATGGCATTAATAAAAATTACACAAAATCCTGCATGAAATAGTGAATGAAATATTTCGTGCAAAATTTTAGCAAAATCAGGCACTCACACAGCAAATCCACAAAATTTAGACCAAAAATGGAAGCTAAATCAAGCAAAAAAATTATGGTAATTTAGTAAAAAAAAAATGCGAATTAAGCTAAAATCAAATGAAATATTAAAAAGATAGTTGCTCGATTCAAATTAAATAAATTTATATATTTTAAGAGAACTCTATCTCAAGGATAAATTTATAATTTTTGATTTCTTTTAAACCTTTGTATGCTAGAAAAATTTGTTTCTCAATTATACATTTTCAAAGTGTTTTTATCTAATATTTTTAGATTTCAATCTGGTAATGTAATTTTATGCTTCCCATCTAGAAAACAATTATTATTTTTTTGTCAAAGTTAGATACAAATACATGAAATTCTGTAGCAGCACACAATTTATTAATTGTGGTATCTTTTATTTTAGTGAACTCATACACATTGTTTAATTTGCTGTGCAGAGATTCCATATCTTGTTTTATTTATGGAAAGAAAATTATAATTTTGTTTCCTTTTTTATTAATAAAGTTCTTGCCTTAGAACTAAAATGGAATCTTCACTCTCTAATGTAATGGAAAATATCAACATATGTAAGCAACGTAAAAAATGTGGTGAAGTATTTAACATTGAATGTTTTCCAACACATAAACACACAAACGATAAGCATATTAACACTTGTAAAAATGTTATAGAGAATATGCTATACAACAATATGAGTTTAAAAAAATGAGAACATGCTGTACGAATGTGGAAAATATGTTTGTAATCTTTATCTCAAAAAGCATAAAAATACTAAACTACACAATAAAGCTTTAGATATTCTAAATGAAATTCAACATGATGATTATTCAACAAAGACATGTGTAGTTTGTAAAGAGAAAATAATCTATCGATTCATGTTATCCTCATGAAACAACTATAGGCAAACCCACAACAAAATGTTTAAAAAATGTTTTAATGAGCAAAATTGTGTGAGCATGAAAACTATGTTTGTATTGCATATCTCAAAGAGCACAAAAAAAAACTAAATTATGTAATACAATAGTAGATATTCTAATTAAAATTCAACATTATAATTATCCAACAAACACACATATGGTACGTAATGAGAATAAATCACCAAAACTGTTTCCTCTTCATAAAAATACTAAGGCCAAACATAAAACATTATTGTTTTGATTTTTCCATTATTTAAATTTTTTATTTACTTTATATTTTTTGCAGTCTTATTAAATTTGTATTCTTACAAATGAAACTATTATTATTAATTTAATCATTTGTTCGATTTTATTCCTTTATATTTATTATTTTCATTTTTTCATTCACTTATATATATATATATATATATATATATATATATATATATATATATATATATATATATATATATATATATATATATGAATTCTTATTGAATTTGTATTATTATAAATAAACACATTGAATATGGCATTGTACACTTCAATAATAGATCTAAGTGAAAATATAGTGTATGATTTGAGAATTATAGGTAGAGATTTAAAAATTAAATATTGGTACAATTTATACAAGCTGAGTTAATTGCATGTATGATTCCATTTATTAGGAAGGAAGAAAGAAAAAGAAACTTTGCAAATTTACCTTTTTAAGGTTGCAAAATAACCAGAAAAAAGTATTGAAAGAAATATTAACTTTATCTAATCAGATATTTGTATCCCCAAATAATAAAAGTAACAGGAATTTACCTTATTCAAAACCGAAATTAAAGAAGAAAAAATAAATTTAGGTCAAATATGTCCTTTTAAACAAAAAATGTTTAATGAACATGTGGAAAAGAAGATTCCATTCTAAATTCGCGAGGTCAAAAATTAATTGATGATTTCAACATTTGTCAAACAAAATACGGTATTCGCATAAATAATCTACAAGGCAATTCGAAAAAAAATGAATACTGTACGAAATTTTTTTAAATTTAACTAAAGATTTAAAAGCAAAGCAATGTATTACTAAAATTAACAATGCTGAAAATTTATGTGGACACAGAGCAAAAATTAAAGGTTTAACATACAAAATCAATATCTTTTTGGATAGAGAATTAACGAATAATGAACTAAATTACATCAGAAAAGGAAGAAAATTGCAAGAAGAATTGGCTCACAAACTTTTCAAAAGAACAAGGAAAATTTCGAAATTGGTTTCAGTTTGGAAGATATTATGGATGCAGAAAATTTTCAAATTATTCTGATTAAAGTTGTTTCAGCTGCACATTTCACCTCAATTATTCAATCTGGTTCGAAAATACCAACAATTATTTATTTGCATTTACAAGATGAACATTATAATGTAATAAATAGTATGAAAGCGTTTTTATGCAGTGTTTATTTCTGTCAAAATTGTGACAAATCATACAATAATGAAGACCAACATAAGTGTGAGAAAAGTAGTAAAAATATGTGTACTTTGTGTAAAAAACCACAACACGAAAATGTTTGAAAAAGTTAAGATCTAATTAGAGTATATTGCCAAATATGTAATATATATTGTTTTGGAAAATAATATTTTAATAATCATGATTCAGTGTGTAAGGCAGTCTATAAGTGTAAAATGTGTAACAAATATGTCTGAGAAATAAAAAACACAAATGTGGTTATGCCAAATGCTGGAATTGGAAGGAATTTGTGGAAACTGACGAACATAAATGTTATATGCAAGAGAGACAGCAAGTAGGGGGTTTTTATATAAAAGATTGAACTTGCAATGGCAAAAACCAGAAAAAAAAATGGATTGTTCTTTCACTGAAAAATGCTGCTTTTTTGACACTAGAAGCAACACAAGATACTGGCTTTCACATACCAAACTTTATACCTGTTTAAGATATTTATGGTAACAAAATACATTTTAAAACAAATAATGAGTTTTAAAATGGGCAATATCAAAAGAAAATAAAAGTTATTAATTTTTTGCACATAATTCCAAAGGCTACGATTCATATTTTATTTTACAATATTGTGTTAGAAACAGTATAAAACTACATATTAAAACTAAAGAATTATGCAGCGTAATATATCGATCCTAAATATAAAAATAATTGAAAGTATAAACTTTATTCAAGGAAGTCTTGCAATATTTCCCAAAACAGTTGGTTTACAAGAGCTTAAAAAAGGATATTTTCCACACTTTTTCAATATTTCATAATATCAAAATTATATTGAAAAAAATACCTGCTACAAAATATTACAGAGTCAATACAATGAAACAAGAACAACATTTTTTTTTTTTTTTTAGCTGGGATGCTGAAGAAATAAAAGAAAACTATATATCCAATTAGAAAAAAAACTTGCTGTATGAATATTGTGATTCTGATGTTCATATTTTACAACATAGATGTCTTAAGTTTAGATAATATTTTCTAGAAATAGCTAATATAGATCCATTTTGCTACATAACAATAGCGAATGTTTGTATGGCTGTTTATAGACAAATGTTCTTATGAATAATGCTATTGCAGTAGTTAAGGATGATAAAAAAGAAATATTTAGTAAAGAATCAATTTTGTGGTTACATACATTTCCGAATGTTCGGCATGCATTAAATGGTGGAGAAGTAACTATTTGTGGAGCAAAAGTTGATGGTTATGACGATAAAACTAAAACAATATACCAATACCTTGATTGTTTTTGGCACTGCTGCCCTGATTGTTATTCCTCAGACACAATAAATAAATGCAACAATGAAAGTATGGATGATTTGCTTACTAACACAAACAATCGAACAACAATTTTAAGAAAAAATGGTTGCAAAGTAAAGGAAATGTGGGCTTGCAAATGGAAAAATCGATTTTCTACAGAAATCATTTAGAAAAAAACCAAAATATAATTTAACCATTATAACCAAGAGATGCATTTTTTTAGGTAGAACAAATGCTTCAAAATTAAAAGTTTCAGGTAAAAAATTAAGATGTATAGATGTATGTAGTTTGTACCCAACAGTGATGTTTTAAGATTATTTTCCTGTTGGTCATCCTATTAAAATATTTAACCGCAAAAATTACGACGAAAATTGGTTTTGTGTTGATCAAATGTAAAGTTTTACCACCACGAAATTTATATCATCTAGTACTACCTATTAAGCAAGAAAAATTATTGTTTACTTTATGTTCAAAACATGTTGTAGAGAAAAACAGAGGAAGTAAACATAGTAAAGAAGAAAGAGCAATAAATGGAACTTGGACTATATTAGAACTAAATAAAGCTATCGAAAAAGGTTACAAATTACTTAAAATTCACGAAGTTTGGCATTTCAAAAAAAGAAGTAATATGTTTAGAAATTACATTAAAACAGTACGAAGATAAAATTGGGATCCATTCCTTGGGAAGAAGATTGCAAATCAAAAGAAGAATATATTCATGTTATTAAAAAATTACAAAATATCGTTCAATACATTGAAAATATTGAACAAAATCCAGGGAAATGTGCTGTTGACAAAATTTGTTTAAATTTACTTTGGGGGAAATTTCGAAAAAGACAAAATTCGACACAAACAGAATATATTACTGATACAACTCATTGGTACAAATCGTTATTAGATTATATAATAGAAATAAATTATCTTGTTTATATCAATTAAAAAAATTTAAGTGTTCTATAAATATAATGATAATTATGTAGAAGATATCACTGCAATAAATATATTTATAGCAACATTTACGACTTCAAATGCTCGATTACGTTTATATGAAATGTTACATGAATTAATTGATAAAGTAGGATCTTATGACACTGATAGTGTAGTTTACATTGACGATGGTAAATATACTGTTAAAACAGGTTGTATGCTTAGTGAATGGACAGACGAATTTGGAAAAAAATAATTATAGAATAAATTGGATAAGTACTTATCCAAAAAGCTATGGTTATGAAATTATTTTTCGGAGAACAGGTAACAAAATTGAAGGATTCACTCTAAATCATGAAAATGCTTTACAATTGAACATGAAATCGATAAGTGAATTAGTACAAAAACTAACAAAAATGTGATTATAAAAATTCAATTACAAGAGGTAAAAAATTAAAAAGCTGGTGAATAATGTCATGGCAAAAGAATTTAATTATAAAGATGACAAACGTATGATTTTGAATGAAAAATATGATATTACAGATACATTACCATGAGGTTACTAAACAAATAATTTTATATTTTATTTTATTCTTTTTATATTTTATTGATTTTAAAAATCTGTAATATTTTTAACATCTTTAGTTTCCAAAACAAATGAATATCGCACCATGAAAATCAATTCATTTTTCCATTTTTGTCTCTAATTTCTAAAACAATATGTTTAAACCATTCATTATTAATTTTATATAAAATTGGACATGGAGGCACATGACTAATAGAATCTCTAAATCCAAACATTTTTGGTGAAAAACGCGTAATTATATCAGTTTCTAAATTATTGCTTTCATCATATTTTATAAACATGTGATATGGCAAATTACAATGAACATTTATTATTTCCAGTGGATCAAAATTAGGTAATTTACTACAAAAAAATCATTTTTTCTTTTTCAGTAATTACATTTTTTTAAAACAAGACATCAGATATTTTATCATCCAATTTAATATCAAATTTAAATTTAATCGATATTATATTTTTCACACTGTTTGGCTTTATTTCAATGCTATTTGTTGGAAGTGGAACAATTGAATTTAAAAATTCTTTGAAAGAGTCAATATTACATTTGCCTATAGGAATATTTATAACTTTATAGTTCTTTCTATTAATGTTATAGTATTATTGTTTACATTTGGTGATACAAATTCTGAATGAAAACTAATCAATGCAATAGATTTATCTTTACAAATTAAATTATATTGGGAGTTATTATTTAACACAGAAGTATAATTTGTTAACTTAAATACTTTATTATCAATTTATTATAAAAAATATGCTATTAAATGAAAAAAGTTGATTATGGTTTCTGTGTTTTAACTACCAAACAAAATGCTAAAATATGGAATGGCAATATTTTGCCTGACAATATACGATCTATTATAGTAGGACCAAGTAATTGAGATAACTAATTTGATGAAAAATTTACTTATAAGACTGTATGGCAAAATTGTAGTAATTTGTATGTTTGCTCATAAAGTTTAAATCAACCAAAATATATTCAGTTGCAAAATGATTTTGAAGCCATATCCAAAAGGGTTAAAGAAAAATTGCACATTTTTATGATAACAATGATGAAATAATTATTTTGACCAACATGAAAAATATTCTTTAGTTAAATTTGATGATGATATTTTAGAAAACCAAAATATAATTCGTGAATTTTTTAGAATGGGGAGACACAAGAATACAGATGCATTTCATTTAGCACAAACATATTCGAAAGTGCCAAAGCAATTGGTAAGAGATAATACAAATATTCTGTGCATATTTATTCATGATGACACTAATTCAAGGCACATTTATAATGATTGTGTTGGTAGAGACATCGCTTACAAAAAATTGAAAGAGATTTGTGCAAACTGTTGACATGAAGAACAAGGTTTTATAACATTAGAGTGGAGTAAAAAAGTAAAAGAAGATAAGTATAGAAAAAAATTAAAGGTTTCAAATTTTACTCTGTCTTGTGAACTTGAACTATACAGAAGATTTCTCTATCTTTTTCCGCAACTGCTGGTCTATCTAATAGCAACAGGAAGAAGCTTATCACAAACATGCTGCTATCTAGTCACAGTGCGGTGAACACTCCATGAGGCTCTACAATAAGCTTTACTATTATCTCCTCATGCATCTTGCCACATTGGCTCAGTGACAAGACATCCAACTTCAAACTCAAGGTTCTTGGCATCGAACGCCCATGCCAAGAGGATAATTTAAAGTGTAAATATGAAGGCACCCATATTTACAGTATAATTACCAACCAAGTTGGTCCAAAATTTGAGCTGAAAAACATTTATCATGCTCATATAGAAATATATAAGCAGTAGATGCAAATTATATGGTACTCCTCAAACTCTAGCAAAAATAGTCTCGGTAATTGTTCCTTATTGCATATTGTAATGGAAAAACCATACAAACATTCAGCATGTACTATAAATTATCCATCTAACGGTTTACTTTGCAGTCTAGTGCTGTATCGCGTATCCGGCAAAGTTTCATTTAGTGTATCCAAATTCGGCAACTATTGTTTCTTTTCACATTTCCAAGCATTTTTTTTTCGAAAATTTTCTCTCGCGAATCGCAAGATGGTGTACCCAGGATGTAAAATCACAATGTTGAATGCCAGGCAAGTAATTCATTCCTCGCCGACATAAACACGTATCTCATCGAACACAATATTCTCAAAACGACGATACGGTGTAAAAAATGCAGGAAGGCGAAGCGAAATAGTGGAAAACAGGGGCTTATTTTTCTTGTGCCGATGGCGAATGGAGTATGGTACTAAATATATCTTTAAAGTGTCGGCGAGATAGGGCAGTTTCGTGGGAGATTCAAACTTGTCTCTCCTGGCAAGGTAATCGAGTTGTGTTTATTCTGGTGCCCGATCAAATACCCTCGACAGCAGACTATAGTGAACGGCCTTTGTGCTCGGGAAAGATGATCGTCGCCTGGTGGTTTTTCTGCCACCAAGTGTGCATAGACTGTGTGTTGATGAACAGGAAACACATCGGTGGGCTGGGCAAAGTGGTCGAGATCGACGAGTCGAAACTGGGCAAAATCAGGAACTGCAAAGGACGTAAAGTTCACGGTCAGTGGGTTTTCGGGGGATTGCAGTAGAACAATCCAACGAAATTCTTCCTAGCGCCGGTGGAAAAGAGGAACGCAACGACCCTGACCAAAATCATTAACGAGTGTATCGCTCTGGGCACAACAATAATTTCAGACTGCTGGCGCAGTTACAGAAACTTGGACATTTTTGGCTACCGCCACATGCAAGTGAATCACAGGAGGGTATTTGTGTGCAGCGAAAAAATCGGAATGGTAAACACTCGAAACATGCTGAAGATGAAGAGGTTCGATATGTTGAGGGTGCACACTTAAAACATTGAGTGAAGTTGATGTTCTGTGCGATACAGCAATCCCTGTTTTGGCCGACGGAAGAAATCTTGGGTTGGCTACCTGGTGGAATACGTCTGGAAAAAGACTCATCATTACAGAGAACGACTGCGTGCTTTGCTGATTCACACCACCGAATCTGCGCAGATTATTATGCACCATCATAATCGGCGCAGAGGAGATGGTGGCGAAGTCTATCCCAATTTCGACAGTTATCTGTTTGTTATGGTTGTTTTAATTTACAGGCATAAGCGAGATTGGGTTGCTGTAGCAGTTGTAATTTAAATTAATGTTTGAATGACATGTTATGTGTTTTAGTTTACAGGGGCGAGTGAGACTGTTTAACTGTTTGATTTAAATTACTGATGTGAGTGTGAATGGCATGCCATTTGTTTCAGTTAAAAATAATATTTAATTGAGTTGCTGTTTGATTAAAGTTTAAATTAATGTTTAATTGAGTAGCTGTTTGATTCAAATTTAAATTAATCTTTAATTGAGTAGCTGTTTGATTCAAGTTAAAATTGATGTTTGATCGAGTAGCTGCTTGATTCAAATCAAAATTAATGGTTAATTGATTTGCTGTTTGTTTAATTTAAAATTAATGTTTAATTTACTTGCTGCTTGAGTTAATTCAAAAAAGAGAATGAATGGCTTGCTGTGTATTTTAATTTACAGGTGCGAGTGAGACAGTATAGATGTTTGTTTCAGTTTTAAAAAATGTTTTATGGACTTGCTGTTTGTTTCAGTTAAAAAAAAAAATTATTGACTTGATGTTTGTTTTGGTTTAGAAAAAAATTAGAATGACATGTTTGTGTAAACATTCATATGCGATGTCGAAAAAGCCTTAAACAATCGTATAGGTCATGATGGGTCCGCACGGCGACGACAGATGTACTTGCATCTGTTGCATCTGCAAAACTTAGATCCACCAGTTTCAACTATTGAGGTAAATTGATTTAAAAAAAAAAACATTCATATGCGATCCTGAAAAGGCATAGCAGGGTCGTGTCTGTCATGATCAATTCTGCCGGCGGTGAATGAAATTGAATACGCTGTTGCTTTCGCAGACTTTGGACCTGCAACTTTCGAATTTTGACATAATTAAAAAAAATGATTGTGTATATAATAAAAATTATATAGTTAAATTTATAAAAAATTTAATATTTCACTGTACACTGTTTTACTGTATGCTATTAGTGATGGTGTGCATGTAAAAATTTGTCTATTTAAGTGTTTCATTTACAAGAAATTCAATGTTTAACTACACGCCATTTTACTGTACCCTTGGATTATTGTGTACATGTGAAAAATGGTGTATTATATTGGTACATCTAAAAAAATATAGAATTTTTAAAGGTACACATTTTTGGTGTACCCTATTATTGATTACGTGCATGTGAAACTTTATATAATAAATAGTTAAAATTATTAAAATAAGGTTAATAATTAACAAATATTCTTTTTAAAATAAATATTATAATAATGCATCGCCAATCGCATGTATTTGAAAAGGGACGAGAAAAAGGAGAGAAAAAAATCAATTTTTTGTATATTCGATAGGAAACTTTTAGCAATAGCAATGGGTGTAGGTCGAAATTTCCCCCCCGACTCGGCTGGATATGCAATTCGAAAAGAGTGGGGTGTGGTACCAATTTTCCCCCTTCCCATTTGGACACGCAATGTCGTCCTTTCCTGTCCTGCACATTTTGTCACCTGGATACGCAAAGAGAAACTTTAGGTAAAAACCAGATTTTGCAAGGTGTGCTGGATATGCAGCATACTTTGTATTTTATTTGAGCTTTTTCTGGGTCGCAGTTGGATATGTAATTTGCGGTTTTTTGCCTCGACTTTTTTTTAGCATTGGATATATTATACAATGGTTTTTGAGCGGTTTAAATACACAATACGGAACCTGCACCATACTCTCTATACTACACTCTAAAGGTGGCTACACTCTAATTACTGTAGCACATAATGTAACACGTAACTGTATCAAATTCATGATATGTTACGTCGTTACTGGTCAAAATAAAGTGGCCATACCTACACGAAGTAATGTACCTGCGAAACATAGCAGCAAGGCATTCCAATGTCGTCAGTGTTGTAAAATGGATGTGCGAGTTGCTACAGCAGCGTACATTTATATCTGCTATGCTCTTACGAGCAGAATAAACTGTGGCATTGGTGGCGAATTGAGCTGCATGCAAACAGAGAATCATACGGTGCATCACATTTATTATGCACTCTGAAGTTCCATTTGAATAGTGGCCAATACAAAAATTTCACAAGAATGTCCCCGAGTGAATTTGAATTTTTAATAAATGTAGTCCGGCCAAAAGTTGCACAGCAAGACACTGCCTTAAGGGAAGCGATTTCGGTGAAAGATTTCAGTAACACTATGTTTGTTGGCAACTGGTGACTCCTACACAAGTCTGCAGTACCTGTGTAAAATTTCAAATCAATCAGCTACATAGTCCCAGAAGTGTGCATAGCTCTAATTGGTGGATTGAGACAACACATACAGGTAAGGAAACAATATATTTCCATTAGATGCATACAAGGTATTATTGTAAGAAGAATACTACACAATGATAATGTGTTTATAGTTTGTAACTTCCACTTTAACCAAAACACATTCAGTAGTTAGCCTATCATTCACATACAAAAGTTAATGATCAGAAAATTAGGAAATTAATTGTTACAAATTGAACTCATTGTGGGCAAGCGATGTATTTGCGTTCGGCGAACTGTTCGATGAAGACATGTGATGGCTGTAGGCGTTATAAGGTGAAAACGGTTGTGCCTGATTGAAGCTTGATGATTGTGTTACAGATCATTGATGTTCGGTTTCAATGGTATGTTATTGAAGGCTGTGAGGATGAATGTGTGCCAATGAGTAAGGAACACGTGGTATGGATGCAGATAATGCTGACCTGTCATAAACATCTCTTTCTGCATCCAAAAACATGCCCATGGTAGTATTATGTACAGCACATCGTTTGAGGATATCGTAATTCCTCAACTTGGCCACTATCATGTTGCCAAAATATTCAGACTCATCTATATGAGCACTAGCTGCACTTGAGGATGTCAAAAGTTTAAAGGCTGTATCCAGGCACCGATCATCTTGGAACCTCCACTTCTTTGCTGATGTACTGTTGTAACGGGTAGACTGAAGTTGGCGTACTTTGTCAGATGAGGTGAGGAGCAAACTTTCAAAACCAGACATGTCCACAAAAATCCGAAAATGAGTTAAACATTGTTTCTATATATGCTTGGTGAGATACATACGAATATGTATTCAGATTCAGTCAAAAAAGGACATTTCCCATTCAGAAAGGAAGTGAAAGTTTGTGTTTTCATTCAAACCAGGACATGTCCACTGCATTGTGACATTCGAATCATAATTATATTGTCTACTGCCCTGTGTTGAATATGTAGTTCAGCCAGTCACCCCCAGAGAGCAGAGGTATCTTGGGGCGGTTAAGCTTAGTTGTCAGATATGGCATTTCGTAGTTATACACGCCCAACTAGATAGCAGCTGTTGTACCCTTTCATGGAGTCATAGCAACCAAGACGTTTAATTGAAATCTAGTAAACCAATGTTGTTTATCATTTTAACATATCTAAGAAGTGTATGCATGCTAATATTTTATGGGTATTTGTTTGTAAAGATGTGGAACATTAATACAACTGTTTGGAAAACAGTTCTTTGTGTAGTAAATTTCCGTTTCTTTATCATAATAACCTGCAAACATTTTGTGCTTCGTATATTGTACTGTTGCTGCCCAATGCTATTGCAAATGGCTAAGACACCCCACTTTTTGCGACTACTGTTCTGTTGGCATGCCTGATCTTTATACAACAGTGTCAAAGAGGATTTAAAGTGATCGGTTTGTATTCTGCTAACAATGCATGCTGAAGTGTTTTGTACTGTATTGATGAGAACCATCTTATTACTGGTGTGAGTTTCGTGAATCCTAGACGTGATAAATTGATGCCTTAGTAGCAGACAAATAATATGATTCATGGAAGAGAAGGAAAAGTAAGCTAAAACTTACTAAGCGTGGGTCTGAGAAAATTTAAAGGTATGAACACAAACACTTTACTATATGACCTAACTTGCCATAAGCACCTGCTTGATTTCTATGCTCATATCCAGTATGTTATACACTAACATAACTATGCAATTGTTTAAACCATTTAATAACTGTATTTTGTATCATATTCAGTAGACAAAGAAGCACTTCATATTACTATTATAATGGCCATTCTTTGTAGTTTGTACTTGCATATTGTTGCACATGATCAATAACACAACAGTTTCATGCACATAAGTATTTTCAAAATAACAATATTGAAACAAATAGCTGCATTAGCAATACAAAATACTACAATGGAAAACAACCCTACCACTTGTCTTAGACTATTCTAAGAAAAGTGTACTTGGTAACCAAATTAATATTTATATACTTTTTGAGGACATTATCAGTGATATTTTCTTTCAGATGCAAAGACAAGAATCCGAACATGAAAACATTCCAGAGACCATGTCAACATGACAACAAGCAGTTTTCATGCAAAAGAGTGATGATGTACGATATGGTAAAAGCATGGGCACAACTTTATCAAACTCTAAACAAAGCAGTACAGGACCAGCGCTTATGCCACTTTATGTTAGTGGTAGAATCGAAAAGGAAGCGTCCCTGCTCTTTGTGGGAGTACCTCCCACTAAGAAAGCCAAGCCCCGAAGTATTCATGTAACATACTTCATGAAAACAGTGAAAGGACCCGTACAGGTAAGCGAAACATTTATTACTTCTGCATTGAGGGTTTCCAAAAACAGCCTAAATAATGTAGCAAAAAAATTGGATAGGGGTGATATACCAAGGGAATGCAAGGGAGGGGACAGAAAATCAGCAACATTAGCTACGAAGAAATGTCACTTGAAAACCTTCATTGGTAGTCTGAAAGGTTGTGAAAGTCAGTATAGTAGGTCAAAGACTAAACAGATTTATCTAGCAAACGATTTAAACATGTCTAGATTACAAAAAATGTACAATATAAGTGTTGAGCATGATACTTCATTGAGATTTACTTTTTCCATGTTCAGGCGGATTTTTGAGCACGGTTTTGATGTAGGAATAACCTTCCTGTTACTAAGCGACGAAACGACGATCAAAGTTTACAGTTTTTCCTACCCGTCATCCTCGTCGTCTTCTTCTTTCTCTACTCCTTCCACTGATACATTTGAGATTGGTTTTTCCAAATTAATTTTAAACAAGGCAAAAATTTTGGATTTGGATGTAAGTACAGCTAATGTTATATTTTTGTTTGAACCAAATAACTACAAGCCAAATAGTCAATAGGGAGTGTTTGAGTCCTCAGGGGAAGCTGTTTATTCACCAGTACATATGAATTGGCACATAGTAAACAACAACGTATTAAGTTTGGCAGATCGTAGGAATGTTCATGTAATAGCTATCAATAAAATGCGAAATTCGTTATACTTGAATGATGAGTTAATCAATTACTTTGCGACACTTAAACATTCTCCAATTTTCATCTTTTTTTCGTCATGTTTCCGAACAATTTAAAGCCAATAGACCAAATACAAGACTATTTTTGTTATGATGCCTGAGCTAAACAATAATTCTCAGGAAAAACCAACTAAATAATCCAATAACGGATGTTTCATATCAAATGCGCACCACATCCAGTAGTTACAATTATCAATACATTTGTATAGGAGATTTAAACATATCCCTGCTCTACAAGATAAACAAAAATGAAGCGATTATCCAAACGACCAGTTCGAATAAAACACTACGATTCGTCATTAGTGAAAACCCTAAAAATTGTGTGAATGCCAACAACAATGAATATTTTATGGTCACTGCATCTTTATACAAACCTTCGGTGATCGAACAATTTCCATCAAATGCCTAATATATGAATAGTGCGATTGATGTTCAACATTATGTCGTAAACCTCTCGTCCTTTGTTGGAATTCCAGGGATTTCTGCCATTTACAAGGATAATGATCCAGGAGAAATAACCATAGGCAATCCGTGTGACTCACGAGCATTATTTCCATCGAATAGTAATATTCAAAGCAATTTCATCTGATTTGTACTATTTGATCAAGTCCTTGAAAGATCTAGCCAATTTATTTAACGAAAGTAGTGGTTTCCAAGTGGTTGAAAATATTCAGAGGAACCTCGTCATAATTTCAAATGCTTCCCCCGAAGTTCTAAACGATCGTTTGCAATTCGAGGATGGTGCAAACACAACAATTTTATTCCACAAAAACTCTAGTACGACCGAAGAAGGCAAATTGGTTCTAGATACCGAAAACTCGTAATTTACTGCTGAATAGTATGCAGATAATTTACAATATATTTAAGATGATTGCGAGTTGTTCAAGTATAATACCTCAAATACCCATAACAATAACCATGGGAATGTGGCATACATCTATTGTGGTGAACAACAAAATTTGAACCAGTTTAATTTACAGCTAAATACAGATTTAGGCAATGAGATACTAACTATTATGATTTACTTTATACATGAAATTTCTATAGCTTCGTTCAATATCATATTACAATTTATGAAAAGTTATCCAACTGCTTTCTATAACAAGGTCGTAATTGCCAGCATTACCGATATGAAGAAATATAAATTAAATGCATATTACAACGAAATTTATCATTGTGATAAAACGTTGAATTATTTATGCATATCTAGTTCGAGAAATATAATTAAATATATTGAGAGAGGAAACAATTCAGACAGCATTTACATCACTTTTTTCAACAATTTGATTGAAAATGCAAATGTTTCGAAAACTAAAACTACCACTGCTACTTTAAATATTCAAGATCACTGTAAAGAGAAGCTGGAACTGGAAAATGAAAATTTACAAAACAACACCTTCGATTGGCAAAAAAATTTTAAATATATGATTACACCGACACTCATGACTATTGTTTTTATGCAAATAATGCAGATAACGACAATTATAAAAATCATAATCATATTGATATTTTTAGCATATATTGCATTCACTTATGTAAGTAATTATTTAAAAAATAAAAAAAGAATCTTTCTAATTTTTTTCTACTTCTCCCCCCCCCCCCCTCACTCTATCTCTCCCTCTCTTGGTATATAACGTGTGGTATTCAGAGTGTTGTAGCAAGCTTGTAGTTGGTGTAAGTAAAGAAACACATCAAATCGCCCCAGATGGCTACGAAAATAAATGTCAACATTATCGTAGAGTCGACCGAAATGGCTTATAACAAAGTCGGAACTAAGGATGACGGTGAATCAATTGCCCTTTTCATCGATAGGCTGACGAAAAATGTTTTATCATGCAAAGAAGATGGATATTTCTTTATCTTCATCAAGAAAGGTATGAAAAAAATAAAAAGGTATATGTAAACACAGTTTGCGAGATTTCCAAATTAGCCAAGGATCGAAAATTATATCACACAAAGTACTCACCTGATGAACTCTATGACTTGTTACTTCTTCCCACACGTGATGAAGAACAATTGCCGATTAAGAAAGTCTCTCAATTGATCTATTATAAATTTTGATAAAGGTAGTCATTTGTATAAATGTCGCCATTACTAATCAAATAACTGATGCAATAAATAAATGTATTGTTTTATTGGTGAAAAAAGAACTTATTCCCGAGATTAGTATCGAAACCCCCAGCAAATACAATTCTCGATCGATCATGTTTATTGGAGAGTTCATTTTAGATGTGTTGAGTGTAAAATCCAAAACTTTATTTGGATTTTGTGCGCTAAAAGTTTTCATTTGATTTGACAATTTCGTATCATCATCATTGCCACCCATATTGTTCAAATCAATATGAGAGCCATTTGAGATGACTTTGAGGGCTAGTAGGTATTGTAAACGAAATTGCAATAATGTTTTATAATCGTCAGTTTTTATTACTTTAGTAGGATGAATACTCGTAATATGTGGGTTAAATATGGCATCTTTTTTTTAAAGTCCGCTAATTTACCGGTGTTGGACTCATTATCGGTAGAGGATGGTTGGATGGAAACATGATTCGCTAAATCGACAACTCCTTCGTGCCTGTTCTTCTGCATTATCACGAACATGATCGGTGTATATTCCATCGTTCGAAAACCCCAAATCTTTGGTTTTAATTCCAATTGCAGCTTTGATATATCATCTATATAATCTTGACCTTGTAGGGTTTGCAAGTTGAATGGATCTTATATGGTCAACCACACATCGGCGATTGCAGTCATGATCAATACAACATCAAGTATGGGCACCCAAGAAAGAGAAACTGCATCAAATGCTCTAACGGCGAATGCCACCATTTTCAAAGCAGTCGATATCATCGCTCTTGTAACAAATTCTATGGTCAAGGCTCTGATTAAATAAATTTCCAACTGACGATTAAATATTTTTGCACCCGTTTCGATTATTGTGGGTCCGATATGTTTGACTAGGGTCTTGAGAACTATATTCAGACCAACTACACCGAATAATTGCAGTAGGAACTCGTTACTACCCAATCCTTGGATGCAAAGATTATAATATCGGCAATTATGTCGGAAATATCTTCTGTATCGGATAAATCATCGTGATATTTGGTCTGGAAACCACCCATAAAATCGAGCATTTGATATTCGTTGAATTGATGTTTACCGTTATCTGTATATTTCAAGTGGTATGGCACTGAATCGGCTGCGGTCTGATTCGAACCCGAGTATCTTTATCGGAGACTATGGATTCGGCATCACAGGTCAATATCAAAGGCTCCACAAGCCTATCCCCTCCCCCATACTCTGTTGTCCAAACTAAATGTCTCGGTGGTTTTTTGTGTGATGCCCATGTCGCTTAGTTTAATGTCTGGATTTATGCGAAATGCCTTGTGATTGACGAAGTTATTCCATTCCGCTACATAATCAGGCATTTGTCCCATTGGTGGTACCTGCAGGCTCTTTACATAGTACTGATCGATTCCATGAGCCAATTCCGCTAAACTTTATTCGATTATTTTGTACAAATAATTCCCAATGAAAAAACCTATAATTTTCTTATTAAAATGGTATGTGCATTTGACACCCTCCGGAGATATGATAAAACTATCGTAATAATACGAGTTTAGACGAAAGTGTATTGTTTCATCACCCATCTCTGTCACATAAGGCGAAGTATCGACATCAAAAAAAGTTCTTATCATGTTTATGTGCGGAATAATCGTGCCGTCTTTTACGAGCCAATAATTGTCTATTCCCAGCAGATAGGCTTCTTGATGAACTAATATACACATATCACAGCAATCGCTCCAATTGTTATTTGATCCGTGATATTTCGATTCGGGATCTTTGGTTGGAAAGCAAGCTCCTTGGCACGCAATCACATCTGAATTACCACTCTTGAATATTTCAGGGACATCTCGAGGTGTGCATGTTTTTCCCTGTGGATAATGCAGATTGCATCGGGATGCATCGCAAAATCGTTTTCCACCTTTAAGACGACTCTGATAGCAATAATAAAAAAAAATCGAAGTTTGTCTTTTGTAACTCTACGTCTTGGCGAATTTCTACGTATACATGATAAAATATTTGCAGCACTAGAAACAAGTATTCGTTATAAGTTAATATTTTTTGTCTTTCAAAATCATTTCTCAAAGCATTTGAACAATCCAAGTTTGTTGGTCCGGTCAATATGGACACAGTATGTATTTTTTTTTAGGTATATATGAGTAAATAACAAAAATGCAATCACAGAGTGAACCTCAAGCTCAGGGTTGTTCGAATATATTTTCGAATCTCAGTACGAATTCTTAAATCATACCATTAATCTCAATAAATAAAATGAAATTTACATTCATCAAAAACTTAACCTCAGTAACAGTTGTAAGAGTTCTGTCTATATGGAATTGATGCCTATTTGTTTCTTGGATAACGAACGATGTGGTGCCAACACACCCGCTAGCGAACAGTTGTTGATTGGTGTATTGTGCGATAGTCACAAATCAGATGCCTGCAACATCGGTTATAATTTATTTCGAAAATACAACAAGGCGATATTAAGCCCCATCTCAAAAACAAGCATCTCGGTCGGCCAACGTTCCTTGTATCCCATCCTTGTCGGACAACCATTGAGAACCTCGGCTAAAACGTTCATGAATCTATTCTTCAACAACAACTATAAATTTATCGATTCGTCGAAATTGGTCACTTTATTCGAGTACTCTGCATATCCCGAAAACATTGCTAGTACCGATAAACTCAAACTTTTTACCAAACATGTGATCAATCACGGACTAACGTGGGCTACTGTTTTGGATCTAGTATGTATCGAGTAGGCCAAAGTGAATATGTTTTTCGACCAGAAATATCTAGATATGGACATGGTCAAACAAAATTAATGGATCCATGACATTATGACTTTTTTGCCAAACACAGAAGTCGCAATGGAGGATGACAAAAAATGATCTAGTATGTGGTTGCTTTGGCACATTTTCTTATATTCTATATTTTAGCAATCCTAAGCTATCCCCCTCATGCGATATCAACATTTTTTACTCAAATTTGGTTTACGGTATGGAATTTGGACTCAGGCACGATTTAGGCAACATGGAAAATGTCGAGTTGGACAATCAGTATCCAAAAGATGTCCAGGCCATCATCAATTCCGAACCACTCCATCAAAACATTGATGTTTTGTGTTTGATCTACATGGGGGTTGAGGGGCTAAACATACAAATAGTCAAAAGAAAATCAACCAATGTTCCAAATACATCCCAAAACTTTTGTAATTTTGTAAAAAAAAAATCATATAAAATATTTTTTTAAATTACAATTTTGAAAATGAAATGAACACGTCCAATTTTTTCTTTTTGGCACAAGTCAAATCGTTATCTTATAAATCAAACTTGACATTACCAGAAGCATTTTTTGTATTGGTGAATTCCATATTATTTTTCAACATCAGAAACAGTTGAAGTTGTTGCTTGTTTGTTGTCGGCAAACACTTGTACCGTTCTGTTGACGAATAGGCTCGCTGGAGAGCATTGTAAATGGCAGCATTGCACCCATTCATCTGTAAGTTTTTTATCGACAAATTGTCGAATTTCATCAAACTGTTGCTCTTACAATCAGATTCAATGTCTTTCAAAACCACCATCGACGATTTGCTGTAAAATGTATTTGTTGGGATTTTTTTATCGATTAATACTCATTTCTTTTAACTGGATCAGTGGCAATCGACCAATAATCGCATAGATCAAAGCCATGCAATCGATATAATCATCTGTCATGGGCATGGACATGGCTATTACCTTTTGCGATGATGTATTGCTCAATTTTAAACCATCAGAGAATCGATACAGGGACTCTACAACAACCTCGAAAATGAAGCGATTATTATGCACGAAATACACGTTCGTCTTTACTCGTTCGATTTTCGTACATGGAGAAAGAATGTCGTTATTGTCAACTGTCAATGATATTCTGTAAGTGTTTGTCGACATGCTTACATTAAAGTGTGGGCTATTGAAATATTCCAGCAGCTTGGTCGAATGAACCTCGCCACAGTAAGCGTGCATTTGGACAAAGACAGTCTCGGATTTTTATTAAATGGTAGAAATACAGGTGCCGAGTCCTTGCTCAAGCGATTGCAAAATCTGGTTTTGGAATTATGGTTGAAAATAATCTGGAAATGAAAATGATGACAGTGTACGGTCGGAATATCTTTATTGAAATTGATCGCATACCCGTCTTCGGTGAGTAGCGGATGACTGGTAGTGGTGGTAACGGACGACCTCGCATCATCACTCTCTGCTACTAAATGTTCGCCTTCGCCATCCCATGATTTCCGTTCTGCGATGTCCAGGTAAATACCCACATTTTCTATACCAAGCTCGAAGAAACAAACAAGGAGTTTTGTATTTAGTTCTGTATTCAAGTAGTTTATCACGGTGAACAACTTGGGCATTTTCCCATATTGGAACATGGCTCCTATATGCTGTGTAATGTATGGTCCGAAACAATTATCCAGAGTCAAAACATGCTCCAAATCACTATTCACAATCAAATCGAACGTGGATTTGGTGCAGACACTTCCCATCACCACGTCCACAAACGTCTTGAATATCATACCTTGGAAAAGATTCAGCTCGAATATACCTTCAAACACAAGCACCTCGATGAAACCAAACCAGCATCGAATCTTTGAGCATAGTTTATTTAATTTCACTTTAGGATTCAACTTGTAATTCAAGGGGAATATCGAGTTGAACATGTACAAGTAACTGGTAAACGTGTTGTTTTTCATATCCGGGATATCACGTTCGTCCAGCGGCAACCAGTGCCCTTTAGCAATCAGTTTGGAAATCAGTTTGTAGATCCTACATGAATCGGTGCTCCTATCCAGGTTTACATCCGAGACTAGGAAGTGAACACGATTGAACGAATCGATGGCGACATTTTTTTTGAAAAGACATAAAAATCCCAAATAATCTGTGGGTATCATGGATGTGTCAATGTTCTTTGGTGCAGGTCTGACGACGAAACCAAAGAAATCTAGATCTGAGGAGTCAACAGGTTACAATTCAAGTTTGAAATATTTTTTGTTTTTTATTTTTATTTTTAGTTCTGTGCATATTCGTCATGGAAACGAGCTTGTACTAATTTCCAGTCGCAGCTATCTTCTTTGCCTGTTCTTCATTATTGTCGAATGCATACAAGACCAGCCGAATCAACAAAATTGATTGAGAGAAAATTAATTTATTGGGGAAACTATCAATGGGCCAGATATGACCGACAAATCATTTTAATACATACTGGAAAAGTTGATGGTCGTAGACAATGTATTTATCATCCACTTCAAAAGAGTTTAACGTACTCAAATCGAGATCATTTTCAATGTTTTCGCCTTCAGGATTACGGTGAACAAACACACACGGGCAAAATCAGTTCGAAACAATCTCCTTAATTTTTTTGGGTGTAACTGTATTTGTTGATGCAAAAGCGATGACTGCCTGTTCAGCCCACTCGAATATTTGGTAATTTACGATTATTCGTCAATATATAGGGAATACAACACTAACGACCATTTTCGACGAAATAATCTGAATTTGGGAATGTATCGTCGAATAATCTTTCACGATTAATCTCCATTTTTTTTTTTTTTTTTTTTTTTTTTTTTTAAGAATCTCTCACCATACAGTATTCCATCACACATTCACACAACAATGGTGGTGGTGAAAATGATGACGAGGGTGATGATACCATTTGGATACCGTCGCAATAACCACGATAATGGTAGAGTAACCTCACATCCAAATCAGATCCCAACATCACGGGGAATATATTGCAGATATGTCGATCCTCCATGGTTATACAAGACTATAGTTCAAGTTTTAATAATGGCACTGGTCCAAATAAACATGATTGAAATGAGAACACGATGGAATACCACAGATGCCAATCAGTTTGCATTTGAGAATTGTATTTTTAAGACAAGGTTGAATAACACATAATGTTTACGAGCCAAGTATTCTACACAGTCGTTGAACTGATTCAAGTAACAGCAAAAGAATAATTCCCCGTGCATGGTCATAGAAGAACTGAACTATTTTAAAAGGAGGTGTTGTATATATAGAGAGAGATTTTGTTTCATGTTTTATGAGTAAAATAAAATAAATCTTATCTAGAAAGTTTTTAGTTTTTTTTCAAGAGTAAAATAAATAAATAAATAAATAATATATATATATATATACCGACTGTTGTTTGCGAATCATTCAGTGACAACAACGATAGGTTTCAACAGCAGTTTCTTTTTTGGGTTCTGATACAGTGGATGCCTACCAATCCCAGTCTGCATACATTCGAACCTACCACACAAGAACCGGAACAAGTTTCCCAAACTTACTTTTGAATTTTCAGCCGATGAAGGTTACAACGATGCTCACTTGATGATTTACGTACTGATGAAGGGTATACCAAGGAATAAGATGTTAAAGTCAGTTGGTTCTACGTCTTCGATGATGGTAGTGGAAACGAGATGGAAGAACTGCTTGGAAATTGCACCCTGGATCTCGAATCTATTGTACAACAAAATTGCAACATCAAACTCCTTGTTTTTGTTCGCAACATAAATAGGTGTTATCCCGTTTCGAAAAAAGGATATCCAATTTACACCAGAAGAAGAAATGGAAGTAATTGAACACTCGTATATATTCGAAACACGTTACAATCCAGTCCAGGAACTATTACCCAGACAATATTTGATAAAACCCACATGTACTGAAAATTATAATATTCACCTCGTAATGATGTGCACTTGTTCTCGGATTTTTGGAATTCCTTTGTGAACATTATGTAAAAAAATTATGATTATAATAAAAATAATTTTTTGTGTTTGTATTTTTTTTTACTTACTATATTCAGAAATGAACTAGTATTGAAATTAGAGGATTCAACGAGGATTGGTAATTATCGTATAAAACCAACAACAGTTTGTGTTTGTCTTCCAGTTTTAAGTCTTGGCCAATCAACATACTTATTTTAATTGGGAAACAAGACAGTGTCGATGCGACTATCAGATTGTGTAATTCCGTGCGAAAAAAACTTGTATTTTTACCACTTCGATTTAATATTTTATTCAAGTATTGTTTCACATCGCAATGAATTTTCAGCAACTTCATGGGCGAGCTAATGGTATGTTCGAGAGCATTTTCCAATAAAGATTTATTATTAACACATAGTATTCTTTTTTCACCACCATCCCCACCTTCGCCATCGTTGGTTTTTTTTCTTTGGCACTTTCACTCGAATTAAAAATGATGGATTAAACAAATCTTCTAAATTGGTTTTCGAAGGGTACTGCCTGAAACACAACGATATATGCATCAGTGTTACAAACATTACCAAAGTTACATTTTCTCGTGGTTCGACACCTATTTTTACATTTAAAAAACACCTTCTTAAAGGAAATATATCGGGAATAATCCCTTTGTGATTACTGATTGTTCGATTTCTGACAAGTGAATTTCGGTAAAAGGTCATTGAATAATTGAACCGCTAATTGTAAAAAGGGACCTGAGTGCCATTTATAAAGTTTGGAGTTAAACGAAAAAAAAACTAATTTGGAAGGAAACTGTTGGGCTGTGATAAACGAAAATTCTGTGGTAACTTCTCAATGGTATATGTTGATGATTTTCAGGGTTACAAATTGTGCAATATCAATAGGAAAAATTAATTAGTGTGTTGGATTCGGGTTTACTTTACAATGGATGGGATGTGAAATAAAATTGTCAGCTGTAGCTTGTCTCAGTAATAGTATATTTGCATAATATAAGTTGCAATTGAGTTACAAATACATAATAAACCCAATGATAATGTGTTAACATGTTACACCTGTTTTCATGATAAAAATACCAAAATCATTAGGTGATTCCATCATCAGCACAAACAGTTCATCAGGGTTCTTTATTCATCGTCTATGTCATCTGCAGTAACTGTTGGCCACTCTGTTAACATATTGTATAAGTCCCTGCACTCCTCCAGTATATAACAGTATACCTTTCTCAAGTCCTCTACCTTTGGTTTTTTGATAGGTACTCGTCGAGTTGGATATGCAGGAATGGGTGACAAACTTATATCAGTTATCTTTCCCAGCACAAACATATGGGAAACATGACCACCTAACCATTAACTGGTTTTCACAACACCTTTGTTCTCCAAATATTGCTCAAAGTAATGGTATTTAGAAATGTTGAAGACCTCTCTTGATTCCCAATCATGTTGCCTGATTTCCTGTGATACTACACTTCATTTGTAGTACAAAATCCACCACTTTTTAAATTCTAGGATCACTAGTTTTTGTTGTTCATTGAGCAGAGTGACAGTACTGGGTGACTTGCTGTATTAATTGCAGATAAGTTCACAGATCTCCTTTAGTGTGTATATCTGGTCACATCTTCTATTAGGGTGTTTAATGGCCCCGAACTTCCTGTCACAAGGGAGGTACGAGTGTCCTCGTATAGGAAAATACTGTTTCACAATTTTAAATATACGAGTATC
The DNA here is from genome assembly GCA_029891345.1 of Dryococelus australis. Classification (NCBI taxonomy): domain Eukaryota; kingdom Metazoa; phylum Arthropoda; class Insecta; order Phasmatodea; family Phasmatidae; genus Dryococelus; species Dryococelus australis. The sequence continues at coordinate 208,374,843 of CM056993.1, read as the reverse complement.
AACAAGTGCGAGGCAGAATCTAACACATATGTGGTTTTTATTCTGTCCTGGACAGAAGTTCTTTGACCGAAGGAGGGACATTCTGCTCAATATAGTCCAATAACATTGAGGCTACATCATTAGTCCCCTTGTGGGCTTCTCCTTCATGGTAGACATAGTAATGTGCCAGTCCACTTCTCATATTGTATACACAAAAAATGTTGACATGAAGTTGCCTCAGGAAAAAAATTTCCTGTACTGGGATTTTAGGAAGTTCTAAATTCTGCATAAAATCAAACACTAATCCTATAACCTTATCAGAAGACTTTGATAGCTGCTCTGAGACTCTCATCAAGCTACAAAACTTTTTGGGTTGGTGTAGATGAACTATCAACTCAACTGTAGCAACCCGTTTTGCTGTGTCATTTAGGGATGTGTTATTTGTGATGTTTTTTTTCAACTCACATAAACTGCAAGTGTCTAACTGCAGCCTCCCAGACCATAGACTAAAGTTATTGTTAAAGTACTTCAAGTAAAAGCTGTATTTGACAGTGGTTTTTCGGTACTTTCTTTTGAACTGGCTGTACATTTTTGCAACCGACAGTTCTGCAGACAAATATTTGTAACTGTGTGATGTGTAATGTGCTTCCTTAACTGGGAATGAGGCGATATATTGATGAATCTGAAGAAGTTCATCTCTACCTTTTTTGAATGGGCAAGGCAGTTTGCTACACTTATTGTGTGGTGACTTTCCTTACACAAGTAATTTGCGAACACGCCTTACCCTTTTATCAGTTACATTGTATAATCGGAAGAAAGCATCCCTACATACCTCAATCTTTTAGTCCTTGAGAGGAAAATGGTACTTGAATGTACTCTGTTTTTCAACTGAGTATTCTGTCTTCTTTGTGTGGCGTTTCACTTCTCTAATTTCTATCATTCTCTACAGGTGTAGCTCTTGCTCATCCTTTGTGTCCATTGTGTACAAAACCTCAAACACTGTAGCTTGGTCAGTCTCATCAAACTGGCTGAAGCATTTGTTGCAACACCTGATTAAAAAAAACATACAATATGAATTAACCAACTCTTATGTTTCATAATGTGAAACATGTAATCATTTAACAGCGGATCGGCAACTTAGAACAAAACATAAATTATCTGGTTTGATAGCACGTGTGCTATAAAATAACCTCAAAATTTCTTTAGGCAAATGTGTACATCTTCAACAATATTAATTTACATCACTGGTTCTGCATACTTATCCATATCATTCAAAGCTTTGTTTCACTAACCTGCATGGTTCTTGAATAGCTTGAGCTCATTGCTTTTTTCCTCCATGGTAAACGTATTCTTTCTCTGGCTTTCTTAATAATATTACAGTGATAACATTTTTGGCGCCATTTCTGTGTCTGTCCCACTCATATTTAAATGACACCTAATGTTCTTATACCACAACTTTACACTTTTGAAAACACTCCTCTGTTTGCTCTAAACCAAACTTCGTGTACCTATCAGCTGTCTCATTAACATTTGAAGACTGCTTGTCTGACACGACTACCAATAGTGTAGTTTAAAATGTTTGCCTAACATGGTTATCAATGGTATAAAGTTAAAAGGTACCCAAGTCCAGGACATGGGTCCCTTTTTACACTGAATCAAAATATGTGTTACTTCTTTGCATAGTGTTCTTCCAGTGTTTTCGGGACTGTTTTAACACTAAAATATATATCTACCCTTCTAGTTCATGAAACCACTCTTAACACAAAAAGACTATCTGTGGCACTCGGGTCCCTTCTTACAATAAGCGATTCAATTAGAAAGAAAGTATGGCAATTGCTCAAGTAATACAATAGCAAGAAAAGCATATAATAAACAAAGTTTTCAAATTTTTTCATTTTTTACGAATAAAGCAATATGTTTTCGATCGGTGTGATATTTGATCTAATAGTCGCGAACCAATCTCGGGTATCGATTGATCTAAATGGTGGTATTAACATAGCTCTTGGTTTATGTTTCAGATATGCAAAATACTGCCAAAACGATTTGCATTTGATAAAATTAGATAGAAACACTTTCGCGGTGGAAGATAGTTTGTGATCATCATCTTCGCTGTTTTCAATTTCGTCCAGAAACAATCTTTGCATATCAGACTCCACTTTGGTAGGATAACTTTTCGCTACAAACAAACCAAAATAAATATCTTCTAAAATAATTAAAAAGCACTCATTTACCACATATGCAAACTGATTAAAATAAAATTTTTGCTTCAACATCCTGTTTGTTTCTATATTGAGTTCTCGAATGCAAGGCATTAGAAAATCCAAACCGCTTCGAGTATTCATATTTGGTGCAAATGTTCTATAGTTGTAATTGTCTTCTAGTTTATTTTTCCTACCTATATATCTCAATGAATTGATCAAGGGATTCAAGGTGTATACTTGATTTATGTAAAGGTTGCCTCGAGATGCTGACAACATAATTGTTTTATTGATTTTGCTTTTTGAATATGCAGTCAAGAATTGTGTAGAAATTGATGCGAGCAGATTTTGCTTTTTCCAATTTTTAAATACAGTGTGATCCTGAAATAATTTTTGTTCTTTTATGGGTTGGTGGAACTTTAGAGAATGTTTTGGTAAAACATAGTCCCAGTTGCCGTTTTTTAAAGTAACCAAAGGTATCGATGGTGTATTTTTTTGCAAGTTGAAAAATATATACAGGAGGGAATTTTCAATTCTCATGGCTGGAATGGTTGGCTTATTAAAATTTGTGTGGTACTTGACTTAGTTGTGGGATACGATTTCAAATGGTCAAATTGAGATTTTTTAGTCAAAGCTGATCAATCACATCATCCATTGATATCCTGGAAAAATCCTTCATAAAATGGTCATAAATAAATACTCCTGTATTTTTGGATTGAGCATTTGTGAAGTTAGATGATTGTTTCCATCGAGGCATGCCAATATCGGGGGTATGAAATGTGGGTTGAATTCACATTCAATGAGATGTTCATTGTCAAATTGTTCAATACGATGTTTGTGGAAATATTGAGATAAATGTTCCTAATATGGGTAATTGAGATCTTGAGAATTTAACATGTAAATAAGTTCGCCCCATTTATGAATTTTTTATGGGTCTACATGGTCATATGCTACAAAATGCAAAATGGGTTATCTTAATATTGGGTAAAATGGTACTGACTAAATTATCGAATTCGTAGTGCAAAAATATAGGTCTTACATCCACAATTTCAGGTGAGTTAATAATGGGTGGATAATTGGAGTCTTCTGTAGGAGCATGGTAGCAAGATAACAAGGGCGATAAGGATCTGGTTGTGGTGACAAAAGTGTAACCAGGAATTCTTAAAAACTCTAAATCAATCAACATGTTCATCTCTTCAACTTTGAAAGCATAAACAATTAGAGGTTTATATGATTAATTTTTTATGGTATATGTTTCACTAACCAATAAAGAAGATTGTGAATTTGAAACATTAACAATTCCATTCAGTAATCGATCATTATTGCTGAGCAGGCAATGGTGCTCAAAAGTGATGGGGATGTAATAATAATTGTACGAGTAACATTCATCCATGCCTTTCAAGTTTTGAGAGCCGACCTTATCACTAAGAATCCGTTCACCATACAAGGCATCAATTTTGCAAGGATCTGGTATTTTCTTTGTCGGATATCTATGAATAAGGATTTGAATTTGGCATCTAGATGATCAAGTTTGATTGGTACAAAATCGATGAAAACATCGGGTGTAGCCTCGAAATACGTTGGTATTGTGCAAAAAAGGTCCGCCATTAGCTACAGATTTAAACTGTTGCAGGGGATTGCATTCACATTGAATTGAACAGATTACCTGAAAATATCGTGCAATCAGCATACAAATTTGCAGAAATGAAAATTTTCGAATGTTGGCAACTGCAAATCCACAAATACCTATTGTTACCATCTGAAGTAAGCATCCGCTAACCATCTTTCTTGATCGTGCAAGTTTGTCGGCCTCTATCTTCCAAATACATACAATAGTCCTTGTTGCGATCTTTGTAATAGGAAAATAGTCTAATAAAACTGGTTTATGGGTCTACATAATTGATGTCAGTATCAAAATGATGGCACACAGATCTGTGGTATTTGCAGTTTAAGCAAGCAGTAAGCGATTTAGAATCCCATTCGATAGAATTTTTGATTGTGCATTCGTAATTTTTATTTTCTAATTGCAATGTATCGAAAACTGGTAACCTGAAATTTGAGCAATGTTGTTTGAACATTTTCAAGACTGAAGGTAAAACACTTTGAAGTTGAAAGTATGAACAAATTATTACTGAGATAAGAATGACAATAACCAAAACAGTATAATTTTATACTTAAAATAAATTAAAGCAGTTGATTGAAAAACTCACTGAAAAAATATATCTTATTCATCTTATTCATTACATGTATACTTACAATCACAGTCTCCCTTCTAAAACTACCTGCATTCAAAAAGTAATAATTTGATTTAAAAAATAGTAGAAATATAAAAACTCTGAATAGTTTATATAAGGACTTTTGAATAATTTGTGTAAAAGGACCAGTGGGGATACATTTGTTTAGTTCCACAAAACATTACTGGAGTTTTCCACAATCAGCATTCCTCCCTCCCACTCTTACTTTCAACAACCAATCAGATCATGGCATTTCATTTCCCCTCCTTTTTATTTGGCCTATATGGTGGCGATATCTGGAAAAAAAGACATTAGTCGAGGATGAGAGTTGAACATGGAAACACCACTTGTCCACTCCATAGCAGAAGAACAAGAAGGCAAGTTATTTATTAACTATACAAAATATATATATTGTAAGTTATAGTGTATATATATTTAAAAACTGACCTTTTTATTATTACCAGATTCCTCTTCTACTCTAGGAGCAGAGGAGTGATGTTTCCATGTTGTTCTCTCGTCCTCGACTGATGTCTTTTTTCAATATTTTGTCTCCATATAGTCCAAACTTTAAGGTGGGGAAGGGAGGGGAAGTGAAATACTGCAATGGGATTGGTTGTTGAAAGTAATAGTGGAGGGGGAGGAATGTGGAACACCGCACATACTCACCACTGTTCTTTGAATTAAATAACAATGCCATTACTTGGAATTAAACAACAGTGTTTACAACACATTTGTAACTTTTCTCGAAATTAATCAGATGTAGATGCAACACACACTTTTGTCTGACATCATGACCTAAACTAATAAATGAATGTAAACCTCATGCAACATCATCATTCAAAATTATGACTGATAGGAGTGTAACCCATGTGTGATATCATGATCCAAATAGATGACTGGGTACGAGTGTAAACCTTGTGTGATGTCATAATCCAAACCGATTATTGGATAAGTTTGTTCCCCCACTCTTACTTTCAACAACCAATCATGTTGCGCCATTTCATTTCCTCTCACTTCCCTCCTTTTGGTTTGGCCTAAATGGCGGCGAATTATGAAAAAAAAACATCAGTCGATGGTGAGAGCTGGATATGAAAACATTGCTCCTCCACTCCTAGAGCAGAAGAGGAACAAGGAGTAAGTTTATTAATATAGAATTATAAATATACCTTACAAAATATAAAAAAATTAATGTATATATAATATTTATATTTTATAAAGCATATTAGTAGATATATTTACTTATATGTATTAAATAATTTACCCTTTATTTTTATCAAATTCCTCTTCTGCTCTGGAATGGAGATTTTCCACGTTCATCTCTCGAACTTCAACTGACACTTTTTTTTTCCAGATTTTGCAGCCATATAAGCCAAACCTAAGGAGGGGAAGTGAGGGAAATAAAATGCTTTAACATGATTTTTTGTAGAGAGGGGAGAGAAATGTCAATCATGGAGTACTCTGACAAAATCACATGAAACTGAACAAACTTATTTATTTGTTTCTATAAAACTAATTAATTTCAAAGATTGTCATGTAAATGTAAAATGAATAGTTATGTAATTTAGGATAATGTCATGTCATAAACTTTTCATCCACTTGGAACCAATACTGCATGATGTCACACCTATCCTACTCATATTAAGAATTGGCCTCATGACATCATCACTCATACACAGTTGTTTTTTTGTAAAAAAAAATTTAGTTTTTTATTTATTTTTTGTTGTTTTTTTTAAATTGATTATATATAAAAGAGAGTTAGTGAAATCACTTTCAAATCCCTCAATCGTCTGAAATCCAAATCCGATGTTTAAGTAAGTCTGATATTATTACCTATCAACTCAGAATTTATTCTGATTGGCAGGTCGAATTAAAGTTTAATCGGGGCAAAATTGTGCCTTTAGGTTGGAGCAAAGCAATGGAAATTGATCTCGATGTTTGTGATTTGAAGCTTGTCACCTTAGAAAAAAATAGTGTGAATCTTTCATTATGTGTATTCCAATAGCAAAGTGGGGAACCGAATTACTTTTGATCGTGTATTTGACGAAACTTCTCTACTCAACACACATCGAATCACCATCGAAAACTAAATTTGTGATTCGATCGAAATATTCATACACTACTGTCCTGAAATATTATTCGACGAATTGATTTACGACTATTTTTGTGAATACAAGAGGGTAACTGATTACATCAATGGAATTTGGCCCAGTCACATGAAGAAATGGCCCTTTATCGAATGTGTCGCCATAAGTGAACGACTGGAATATTCGGACAATAAATTAGATGGCGCGTGTAGACTCACTTTTCTCACAGCTGATTTACTTTTTGTCCCATTTTCGCCTGCAGTTCAAAAGCATAATTTCAAATTGTGTGGTTATTACATCGGATTCATCAATGATTTGAAAAACAAAAAAGTTTTCGTTCTTATCGATATGCTGGGTAAAATGAACATTTCGAGGGTTGATATGAAATGAGTATTACAAAATCATCAAAACCATGTTACTGCAATTTTATGAAATTGATATTCTTGAATCTATTCGATTCATAATGTTTCTTGCGAAAAAAAACATGGCCTTTTTGATCGATCGACCAGTTTTTACTGTTTGAACGAGGACAAATTATGTACAAACATGTTCCATCAATCTGAATTCTCTCTTTTACCAATTTCACTTCCCACTGATGGCTTGTTGCATTTCCACAAGGATAAGATCGTCAGAGTAAAGGATGAAAAAACAATCGATATGAAATTTGATTGGCAAACTTTTTTAAAGTATTTAAAGAGCAAACAAATTCGCTAAACTAAAGTTCAAACAAGAAGTGGCGTTGGCCGACATCACTGTGAAATATCTCGGCCAGTATGCAGCGTAAAAACACCTCATGCCAAAGGTCTTGGAAACTGAAAATGGACATATCTTTATAGAGATGTTTCCCGATTATTACATCGTATTTGACAAGAGTAAATTAAACGAAATTCTTCCCGAGATGAGCAAACTTGTGCCATTCGAAGACATTCTGGTTGATTCGTTTTTCATTTTGGAATTCAATGATGTTGTCATAGTGGCGAAATTGTATTTTGTAAATTTCGCGAAAAAAACAAATGCCAATCCAGCGAATGTAATTTAAAGATTATATTGAATAAATAAGACATGCATCATAGCCATATGTTATTTTTAAAATTTCACAAAAAGTTTGGTATCCCTATATTTATAAGTCTGGGAATTATTTTGGTGGGTTTTATAATTTTACTCTTAAAATACGCCATAAAGGTGATTGTCCAAATGAATAAAAAAGAAACAGATATCGTTCGTTGTGTTAATATAATATTTTATCACAAACAATACTTGTCGACAAATATTGATGATAGCAATGATCTCATAATGAAAACATTTCAAACTCTTTATACACTTTTACTTCAATATGACTGGCTACAAGACACTGAACAGTTTGGTAAAATGAATTGAAGTTTTGGAGAAACTGATGATTAGTATGATGAACGAATGTTCAAAGTACTTTAAATCAATGGATGTTTGGAATTACGCGAAATTTGCCATAGAAACCATTCACAGCAGGTTACCAATGCCACCGACAGACTATACTCAAGCGTGGGTACAAACTGGTATCAATTTTCTATTTCTTTCCACGATTTTTTGTCATTTCAAATTTTGTCTACGCACATTTATTTGATGAGATTAATCAAACTTTACAAAACCATCAGGACCAAACACAGTTATGATGGCGGTGCCATAGTTTGGCGCCCATGTTTTGATGGGTAATTTAAAAAATGAAATCGACACTGAAGCGATGCAACATGGATTATCGCAATTGAAATTCCAAGGGGTTACTTCGAAAGAAGGTTTGTATCCTGACGGAGGGTACATGTTTCACGAAACTCTCCGAACCTATGGTTATATATATTCTTTGGCTCGGAATTTTTTCGCTCTGCAAGAATTTTTCATTACAGATTCAAAGGCAGTGATTGATAAAGTGAAACATAAGTTGGAGCATCCAACAATCCCATTACATTTCGGTGCCATGTTTACAAGAATGCCGAGTTTGGTATCTCGAGATATAGGTGATTATAGATTCTTTGTAATTAATTCGATAAAATCAGTGACGGCCAAGATGGAAAAGTTAATGTTACAATTCAATGGCCAATGCTCCAAACTCTTCTTTTACGAATCCAACCAAACGTATAATAAATGGGGTCAATTTTGTGTCATGGCTCGTATGTTTATGTACGCAAATTTTGATATGACAATTCGCAAAGGGTTTAGCACACATAATCCTGGAGACATTAGCATTAATAATAAATTGTTGTCTATTCCGACCACGACATAAACAACGACGTTCATGTCAAAAAGTGCCAAAGTTCCAAATGTAAGTGACTGAATTAATTTTTGTGAACGAAACTGGCTACACCATCGCCTATAAAGTACAGTCTACTTCGCGGACTAATAGCGATCCCATAAAAGTTTGAGTAAATTTGAGTAAATGCATCACATCTTCCAATCGTTCGTTCAAAGTGATGCCAAAGTACCAATTCGATCAAAACAATTCTTTTGTGCACACGGGTACTCCGGAATTGATCAAAGTAGTTCAAATGTAAGATAATGAAAGTTTTGATTTGTAGCAGTGAACACCAAGTATTAACGAAGTGGTTGCCTTCAGAATGGTTCACAATAAATCTGACAACATATAAAACATTTTGGAGAATTTAATAGAAACCTATTATTACACTCTGTATTTCGAAAACGATGAATTATTTCTTGAGGACATGAATACAAACAAAGTGTCGATTGGTGTGAAATCCGACACTCATCTATCCATTTTGGAATCTGATGGCCCGATGATTAGGCAAAAATATGAAGTTGGTCCCAAAATTGTAAATGAAATTTATTCCAAGGGAAAATACTTCACATCTGCTTTGTACATGATGTTAAATGCGAAATTTGTAAATGTCAAGTTTACCCATGGACAAAATAAGACAATGGATGCAATGATGCTTCAGTACGAAATTGCTCATTTACCTAGACAACTTCGACAAGTTGTACTCAGTATGAACCACCTTCAAAATTTCTACTCGATATGTAAATTGGCCTTTATCGCAAAGAACCTTTATCTCGCCAACGAAATAGACAATGAATGCATTGATGTATAATACTACAATAATAACATGGCTGAAATTTCACTGAAAACCATTCAAGCATCTGCTTTATTGACCGGTATGAGTACATTCTTAAAAAAATCGTTTGGTTACGATTTCAAGTACCAAGGAAAACCCAATTATGTCGATTATTTGAATAAAAATGTTATTTTTTCACCCGAACAAATAAAAAAATCATTTCAAACAAGTTCCACTTGCCAGTTACTCGTACTTTTCAACAGTCGAATTTGCATAAAGTTTATAGATTTCCTTTTCCCATCATTTTTACGATGCATCAATTGAACAGCAATAATAATCAATTAATGATGGATTATGACGGTGAAGATGGCAATGTGTGATTTACTACAGTAATCCTGTACATAATGATGTATAAGACGACGAATAATAAAAACCAAATATATGTGTGGATGGGTATTGGCACAGATTTAATATTAGAGGTTATGATCTTTGTGATTTGGAAATTTAAAGATAATCTCAAAACCTCCATGACTAAGCATTTTGGTAGTAGTGGCGCAATTTTAAAAACAACTACCCCTGCAGGAACTGCTAAGACACTATGGAGTTAAATCGGTGAAAACAAAATGTAAAATAAGAATTCAGTATGGGGCTCTTGTCGTTTTTGGGTGATGCTGCCTACAATAAACATAAATAATGGTTTTTTATTTCGATATTTTTATTCGAATATATTATCAAAACACTGTATATGATGTGTATATTATCGACTACACATGAATTGTGAAAGCAAAAAAAAAAAAAAAAAAAAAAAAATTAATGAAATAGAAAAAAATATGTAATCATTTTTCTGGTGTATTGTTAGTTGTGACGATATTCGTATGCATATTTTTTGTAAACCCCTTGCATACGATACACGAAGATATGGCCTACCTTAGGAGAGTGATAAACAACATGCTTACCTTTTCACCGCGACCAATCTTGCCTTCGCCAAAACATTAATCTCTACCATGAGAAAACATGCTCAAAACAGACCAATATACATGTAATTTGGATTTTTACAAGAATGGTGTGTTGATTGATAATGTGGAGATACAGATGCTGGGAAAAAACAACCAAACTAGAATAAATTTACTAACATTTTCTTTTACTAAATCGAGATTTACGCTATAAAACAATAACTTTCTTTTTAAGGCATTGATAAGAATTTTCTTTGTAAGTAATCAAAAATTATTATTTTTAATTATTTGTTAAACCCAAAATGTAATAATAGTAAACAGCTAATAATACGTACATTGGTAGTAATACTACTCATCAACATACTCTTGTTATAGCAACTATTAAAACTTGCATGGAACCAATCACAGTGTTGTTGATTATTTTTAATTGTATCTTGGCAGTCTATCTTACTGTCATCGTCGTCAAACTTCCCAAACCTCTAACTTGCGAATTATAGCCAAAATAAATGTATAACCACTTAACAATGTTGAAGGCTCTCGTTAAATTCGCTGTTAATGTCGACAAGGCGAGTGAACATGCAATAATTCGACATTCGTTAGTCCCAAATTTACCAAAAAATTCAGTTTTCAAAAATGTATTAAACAATCAATCTTTGTATGGCTTGAAAATGATTAAAAAAAAAAAAACATTACGAATTGTCAACACCACGACTGGTGAATTTATGAGTAAGATCAAAAAATTCCAGTTTGATGCTGCTTTTGGTCAAATCGATTCGAGAATTCGTCTCGGCGAAAATGTGTAAAGTTTTATTGTACGAAATAAAAAATTTACCTGGTTATGTACTGCATAAAAATCAGCTCGGATCCAAACAACTAAACTCATTGAATCCATAATTCAATAGAGCCACTAATTCTAACGATGTTGTAAAACTAATCATGACTGAGCCCAAACTGAGAAACATTTTTTCTCTCCGAGAACAAAACTCGTCGGTTACACCTTTCTTTCTGCTGTCGGTGTTTAGGGTGTGGCCGCCTACATCAATAGGTATGGAAAGGCGATAAGTGGATGCATTCGCTACAAAAACAACAATGGAAAACTCACAGTGTGGAAAGCCAATCATCTCAGTTGTCGGAAGTTTTCCAACAATAGTTACTTGGATTTATGTGATGGTAAAGTTTTATGCGACAAGGTAAAAAATGCCCGGTGTTTGGGAGTGGATGGTGTCGTTGCATGTGTTTATTGTGTTAGTGCTCGAATCAATCCTCCCGTGACCGACATCAACATGGAATATTGTTGTGTCGATGCCTTGTGGATGGATGCTATCACCGATATATTGGGCAAAGATGTGGAGAATGTTGTGGCTTTTGGCAGCGAAGTATTCGACTTTACGAAAAACATATTTCGGTATTTGTATTAGGATTAATTTTTATCGGTGGGGTCATTATTTTGGGTTTAGCCACCTACCTAATAACATTTTCTCGAGTGTGGTTAAAGGGTAAAATAAAGATTAGTGGAAAAGACGAACATGGACAATGGGAAGCCCATACTCAAGCTGTTTAAGGTGTACAAAATCTTGTCGCAAATACCCTATTTAACCGATTGGCATTTCAAATTACTTGCAAATATTTTGGCAACTTATCGTATAATTGATCGCCCAATAAATTCCCTTGCCGACTTTTCACTAAATGACTATTTACCCCCTATTTTGAAAATCATTTTCCACACGTTTTAAAAAACAAAAAAAAAAAAATTTACAATCGCTGTGCAAAATCAATCTCGATTGGTTGCAGCTGTCGCGAACAAAAATAAATAAATAATTGTACATTAAACAAACAGTTGGATCTTATCTCGCAAGCGTATTGCTGGTACCGTAATTCTCCGCTAAATTTTGTGCATCCCATCTATTCTTTCGAATTGAACTCTGAGTTGGATTCTCTGCTCGAATGAATAGATGATTTCAACGAGCAGTTTGCACGTAAAGTGCCAAATGATAAACCGATACTTTCACTCTTCACCAAGATGGATCACAAGATATTAAAGTCCATTAATGTAAATTTAATGACCAATTTTGAACTGAACATGCTAGACTTTCAACACATTGTTGATATCTCACACCCAATTCTTGTTGACTAGTGTGCATATTCCCGTGTTTTTGTCTGTGACTTCGTCCCTAAGCTGTTTCATCAATGTTTCCTCGAATTGAAAACACTCATGCAGTTTATCGCCAAAGTAATCATTACTAATATCGTCGAATCTCGTCGAATCTCTGAAGGGAAATACTCATTAATTTAATTTTTATTTTGTCCAGCAATCCACAATGTTGACGTAATTGATGTCTGTATGAGATGTGTCGGATATCTGCTTGCTTCGAATGAAGTTGTCTGTCGCAATGCACAACTCATCAAGTCGCGATTTATCATCCACACAAGTTTTCGGAAGTTCAGTGCATTTCGACTTGATCATATTCAAGAACTCTTCTTCGAAATTTATCAAAAATATTTGGCCCATTTTTTAAAATGTTTTCTTATTAATAAAGAGTACGTCTGATCATATCAATCATGATCCATATTCTATAGACCACATTTATTACGAGTATCATGATGTTGCAGAGTTACAATGAGACCCGACTGGACCAATTCCTCGACAATGACAAGAGAGAATTGCTACTCTATTAAAAAAAGTCGACCAGACGTCCAATAGATACAATAGAGTCTTGAAAAAAGTCGACGAGTTGTACACTTTTAATTTAAAATGAAACTTACTCTCGTTTTACAAATAGCTCGAAATTTACGAAAGAGTTAAAAGACCAATTTCTTTGGCACTACGATCGAATGATGTTTGGTGTTCGTTGCGAATGGAGATTGTGGGAACTTTTAAACATTTCAATATTTTTCCAGATTCCTTTGTAAACGAGGAAAAGGATATTCTTTACAACTTGTTGTGCTGAAAAAAAAAAATTTAAAAATTAATATATATATTTTTTAATGACAAAATAACAAATGGCTATATAAAGAGACAAGAGCACCTATTTGTTTCGCATTTGTGGTTTTCCTTTCGTAAGAGAATAACAATGTTGGGGCGTATAGAATTGGAAGATTTATATGATTTGGTATCTCTAGAGGAAAAAACTCACAAGCATTTGGTGTGTATGATCCACACAAAAACGTTATCACTGTTTCGACATGTGTTTCAAACACCCTCCCAGAATTTCAGTCAAAAAAATGGCCTCTTACATCGTGAATTCGCCCAAGTTTTCCACTGGGCCATGTGCTTATTTCCGAACCTATGACGATCCGGTAGCAAATATCGAGAAAAAAGTGAAGGAAAAAATCAGGTCGAGAAGCTATTGATTTGTGAGTTGAATTACATACAAATATCGAAAATTACTACAAATCGAACGAATAAAAACTACCCCATGCAATAGACAATATGTTTACACAATTTTTATATTTCGACCACATTGTTAGACAAGCCAATGACTGGACACCATATGCATTGGAGCTCAGAGTATGGGATGTGAGCCACCCCTTACTTTCCACATCGGAGACAAGAAAAAACAGCCCAGTGATTTCCAACAAAAGGAAAACCCCATCTGCTGGCCCCCAACATAAGCACCAAGGTGCCCTAGAGGAGGACTGGAAACGAAGTATCTCCACTCCCATGTGCAATCCTTCAGTGTATAAATAAATAATGATGGAGAAAGGAAGCCCAGCCCAAAATAATTGTTAAACATCTAACACCGCTCTCTTACCTTGTTCTCCATTCAGGTACACTGTTGTGGGTTTCTTTTAACACTCATCAAAAAACAACAACACACTAGAGCTCTCATCAATAAATAAATTAAAACACGAATGTGCACTTACAAAAAAGGTAGTAGGTATTAGTTAATTACTTTTTTTTTTTAGCAAATAAATTTTTTTTCTGGTTTGGGTTATTATTTAACCCTTTTTTCGTTCTTACCACACACACGCAATGAGAAGAGATAAAAATATATAATATTTTAAAACAACAATAATTGGTGTTATTAGTATTACAGTTGTTTCAAACTAGTTACAGTTAACAGACCCCTTTTTATGTGTTTTCATATTCTAATTTTTTTTTATTTCAACAACTTAGGGTGCACCCGAAATTTAACATTTTACCTTCACCTTCCTCGGTTTCTCCTTTATTTTATTTTAGGGCCAACAAACATAAAACTTGTAAATAGAAAATTCTTATGGTTGTCCACACCATTTCATGATAAGGCCTCTAACAAGGCAAGTATTGCATGATTAGCATGTTGTTTTCAAGTATATTTGAGTTCAGAATAAAACATTGTGCAGCAAGTTGAAGGCAGCTACTGCCGCAGTGTCATGCAGCAATCAAAAATTCACATGTGGAAATAAAATAATTTCTGACCAAAGGATAAAAAGACGGCGGCCAAGGATTCGACACACAACTTTTGCTTAAATAATAGCGTGGGCCACTATCCCATCACTTGAAAAGCACAAGGCTGAGATCACATCACCAAAATGGCTAGGTCGTGTAGATGGGGAACCGCACTAGGCGGTGAAGTATGGCACTTACGCCATAAAAAAAACCGAAAGTCAGGTAGTAAATTTTCAAAACCAACTACATCGTGTGGAAGAAATAATCATAGAGGACAGGGTTAGCACATTCCTTCATGTACGACAGTGACTGTACGATGTTCCAAACTCGCGAAAGACCAGTCGATAATTATCGAAAAGCCATATCGCAGAGTTAAATACAAAAGAGATAATTCCACATTGCATTTAAACATAATTAACGTAACGACAAATCAAATAAAAGCTTGACATTAATAAATTACAATAAAGGTAGCAAACAAGCATAACACATTACAGCCAGGAAATCAAAACTTTGATACAAATACGTTACTTTATTACCATACTAGGTGGCACACCTATCCTAGCGGTGGACAGACACGATCAAAGAGACATATTATTAAGTTGTTTATTTTAAACATGTTACGAAAATGTCAGGTTTTTTTGCACTGTTTATGGCAAATGAGTATGACCTCTATTATGCAGTATGGTTCAGAATAAACACAAAGTGTAGAGTAACATTACGAACAGACAATAAAATACGAAGTACACACTTAATACAGCGGTAAAATGAGTGATTTAAACAAATTGCTAAAAGGAACATAACGACAGTATTCGTTATATGTTACAGGTGCTGCCCTCTGAAGTGAGAAGCGGCGGCGAACGAGTGAAATGAAAACGATATTTTTATCGTCAGCTATAAATGTTATAAATGCCAATAACTTTAACACATATTAATTTTTTTGGTTTAAACAATTAATTAATGAAAAAGTTTCCATTTTTTTTCACATTAACTGAAATGTGGTGTTCCGATTGGAAACAAGGAAAGATCATAAAGAAAGAAAAATAAAATGGGCATTGCAAAAATGTATATTGCTGGAAAAGAATTACGAAAAAAATAGTTTATGAGATATTATGCCGTAGCATGGCTCAGATGTTGATTTCATTCTTTGTGGAACCATCGACAGGCTTTTCAAGACAAAGCAGTTGGGTGATGGTCGATTGGAATGTTCGCCAAAGAGTTTCGAAGAATTTCGTGGCGATTATGGACCGGGACCTCTATGTAACATATTAGCATCACAGCTAAACAAGTACTCATTGCACCAAAACATTTATTGTCATATATTCAACACGGACAAAAAAATATATTCGACCAAGTGTAGACGGAAAATCGCAGATATGTATCTACTGCAAATGCACGCAAACCTGCCGAATTACGAGTTGTTGTCGGTAGTTTATTTTGACGAAAATGTGATTGAGAAATGTTTGATTTACACAACTGATAATCAATAAAAACTGTTTTAACAATTTACTTCTTGTCATTTTGAAATTTGTTGTAATATTCCGCATTATTTGTTCTTGTATTAGCAATTGATTTGTTAAAATGAGCTAAGTTTGGCATAAAGAAAACTCGATCGTTTGTGAGGATGCTGTTCTGGCACAGTTCGTGTATGGTTTCGAGACGCAAAGTAACACTGTCGATTCGTTTGCATTTTCGAGTACTTTTAGTGCCACTTCATACGAAATGTGTTGACTCGCATAATTTTCCTTTGGTATCTGTACGAGTAGAGATTGATTGACGATCGCGAACGATAATGGCTTGTCTTTAAAGTTTTCTGATTTCGCCATATCATGTATGGCCATGACGTTTCGAAAATTAAGGTATTGTGATAGAGAAATATTATCAATCATCCGATGTTGGTATTCTTCATCCCAGTCCTTAAGACTGCGATTATTAAACAACTGCAAGAGACCAATTAATATGCCACGACATTCTTCCTCTGAGGGCAAGTTGATAAAGTAAAAGGTATGTGTTCGGTCAAGGATTATAGGTGTTATTGATTTTTTGTAATTGGTTACAACTACAATTAAAACATTATTTTTCATTTGAACGCCTCCTTCGAAATCTTTTCGTAGAGTAATTGCCACACTTCGCAGATGGGCGGAATTGCCAAGTTCTGCGAAATTATCTCGTCGATTTCGTCCAGAAATATCACGAATTGCTGTTTCTGGTTCTCGATGGTCATCTTGAACAAACTGGCTAATTTGCAGTCAGTATCACCGATGGTGGGCGAGGATAACTGCCCGATGCTAAGTTGGTATAGTTTGGCTTTCCATTCGGATGCAATTGCGTGGGCCAGTGTATTCTTACCCATACCTGGAGGACTAAAAAACATTATAAATTTGAATTGTGGGTTAAACACTTGTGTATAGATTAAAATTTTGAGTTCTGCTTTCAACTGGTCGTGGCCATCTACATCCTTGAAAGAAAATTGAGGTGCGATTTGCCATGGGTCCAGCTCGGATGTAATCTCCGAATTTGATTCTCCTCCGAATAAATCGCTTGCATTCTTGGGATTCCGAAAGTAACCCAGAAATAAATTTTCAAACTGGGCTGTTAAATGTTCGAGATTATTTTTCGATAGCAGAGTGCATCTGAAAATTGCCAATTTTCGTACCAAATACACCTACGATTTGTAAGTAGTGTATTGATTTTCAGCCAGTTTAGATTCCTGCTCTGTTAAAATTTTTGAAAATTCTTCACCTAAACCAAAAAGCATAGTCTCTAAATCACTTAAAAGTTTGACACCTTTCTGCGAAGTGATTTGTGATTTTTCTGGCAAAGATGATAAAAATTCTGCATGGTTCAGCATTTGAGATAATCTGTCAACATTTGTGTGTTTGCTGAATGCGATTTTCGGCGCACATGTAAACTGAATCAGACTGGCTTCTACGATGGCGTGGATATTTTCATTCTTGTTTTTTTTATCTGGGTTTTCAATAGTACTTATAAAATTCTTTTTTCATCATTATTCAGCAGCAACAACAGCAACAGCAAAGAACCTTGTTTCCATCGTTGCAACTTCAACCACTCAGACCACAGCGCATTGAGTCTGACACTCTCATAACGAACCAGCAATCTTCTTCTCGGCAACTAAACTCTTCTCCTCTCCCTCCACAACAAACCACACCTATTCAATTACAAAAACCTATTGTAAATACCGTGAATGAAATGTCCATTCCTCGCATCGGCATGCGAATAGAGCCAGATGACGGTCCTGAAGAATTGGTGCAAAAACTACAAAATTACATATCTCGATTCTTGGAAATTTTAACTGCAATCCATTCGACTATCACACAAACGAAAAAGACGGTCGGTGATTCTTCTTGTGCGCTAAATTCCTCGGTGGCTATGAAACGAGTGGCTATAGATTTCGCCGAGCTCAGCCGACTAGAGTCGAAAATGGCGAATGTTAGAAAGATCAGTCATCAGTACGTGGGAATTATACAATCCATCCTCGATTCGAAATATGAAGATGTGCCAGAAAATGTAATGCGGTTCGGTCGAATCTTCGAACAACAATATCTCCTGTCTGCATACACTCTCTTTCAAATGTGGCTGAACGGATCCATCGAAGCACAGCCTGTACTCAACACCCACTCATACATCAAACACATTAAATTGGTCCCACCTTTGCAACCTCCATTCGATGCATTTATGAAAGCATCTTTGGAAAATGCAACAACAGAAAAAATCGACTACGGACTTTGTCACATAATATCGGACAATTTGGAAAAGAACAAAATATATGTCGTCAGCGAACTCAGACACGAATTTCTACCACTGAGCGAATCAACATTCAAGAATGCATCTTTCAACACCATTAAGGAACAATTTGATAGATTTTATCAAATGTCTTTGTTTTTTCTCGAACTGATGAATAAAAAATCTTCCTATGTATCTAATGTATATGCAAACATTTAAGTTTCATAAAAAAACCATTAATAAAAGAATATTTCTAACAAGTTGTTTATATATATATTGTATATGTATTTAACCCATAAGTTTGAGTTCCATGCTCTTGTCATCAGATATATTTCCCTCACCATATTCGTTACACTCGACACGTTCAAATACTTCCTGTTGGGAAAACAAATGTTCGAAAATAAAAGCTACCATAATACCTAATATAAGAGCGAAAATAATGTCTGGCAAAATCATCTGTGAGAGTGTTCTTATTTATAACTACCACATCTGTGGATTCACACCTTTGATGCTGATTTAGCGATTCGCAACATCCTTAAAACTTTTGCTTTAGGCCTAATGGTTATAAAGAATTATTTCCTCTTAAATTTAAATAATGCGCGATATGTGTTTAAGACTATTTCACCAGTGTTAGATAAATCAATAAATTATTACAACTACACCTTGGAGGGTGCTCGTCGAACGAAATTGGTCAAGCGAATGCATAATATCGACCAATACGAACATCTTCAAGTCACGGGCAATCAGAATTTTGCATTCGACTTTCACAACAATGTCCATGAATTAAAATATCAAAAGGCTCTCACAGAAAAGAAAATAACTCCAATAATGTACCAGGTTCAGACATTGCCTGCATATTTAAATGAGCTATTGGCACCACAAAACGAAAAAACCCTGATACTGAACCAGGTGCAGACATCACCTGTGTATTTAAATGAACTTTTGGCAATAGACACACCTCCCATTTGCGATGTGGACATGATGTTTCAATCAGATGTTTCAAACAACTATTCATTCGAGAATATCGTACAAGAACAACCACAATTACCAGAGCAAAACCAATACACATCAAATTTCGTACCTAATAATTACATACCCAACAAACAACTAGAATTACCTAAGCAAGCACAACAAACTATTAATTACATACTTGATGAGCGACAATAACAATTACTATAGCAAAACCTACTTACTCCGAATTTCATACCCGATAATTACATGCCTAATAAACAAAATATTTTGGAAAAAGTACAAGAGTGGTACACGAGAAAACTAGGCCACCCACATGACAAAATTTCGACAAGAGTCAATGAGTAGCTGCTTTTGGCTGAAATACCAAATATTTACGAGCAAGCTATGATTGGATTGTATAACTGTGGTAGTTAACTACAAGCTTTCATCGAACAAACACTAAATTCGCAAAATTTCAAAAGAAGTAGCGGTTTCTAATCAACCATGCTAAAAGAACCACTTCCAACACTGAGTAAAAGACTTGACAAGATTAAACATTAATACAACATAAGTTACTAAAACCTATATGTAAAGATTATTTGATAAAATGACTGATGAAATCATTGGGGAAAATGTTTTACTTTCCAAAAATCAAAATCCAAGTTTTCAGTTTCGATTCCCAGGCATCAACTCGAAATGTCATTAAATCATTCGATATGGGCTTGACGTTGTTGCAAAATGTCTTGGTGTTTAATTTTTACCTAGCAGATAGCCATAAGGCTCAAGATTTATTCAAAGTGAAAATTCAGGTGTTTGCAAATTATGGGCACATGCAAGAAGCGGGTATGAGTCGCAAATTCGTGCACAAATGATTCCACTGGCAAAATAGCAAATTGTGAAACTTTGATACCATAAATCATCTTTCATCAACAGGCTACGAATATTTCACGTTCGATTTTCCAACGAAAATGTACACCAACCGACCAAACAAATAAAAATTGTGGATTCAATCGGTACGAACACACCACAACAGTTTAAATTGCAGCCGGTAGAACAGTCGAGCTTCAATTCGATGCATATTTCGCATTTGCAAGATGTATCCTCGATCGATCTAGACACAATGCAAGTAAAATCTCAAATAATTCGATCGACTTTAACAAGAGCAGTGACTGATAATCCCCAATTACAACAACAAAAATTAACCACATCCCGAACTCTGCCATTTTCGATTCAAAACATTTCACCCGATTACAACATATCGGACTTTTTGACCTTCCAGTCTCCTAAAAACTTGTCTGTGTGTTGTACTCAACAAACATCACTCGATGATTTAATTTTTAATGCCTTACGATCGCACGATCTAATTCCTTCGAATGAAGATGTGATGGTTGGGGGAAGCCGCAATGGAAACGAACCAATTCGGATAAATGAGACAAACACACTGGTAGAATTCGACCCGACGACTCAAATTCAAATAAATGTTCTTCTTGACGTAACTCTTTTTCCACAAGTTGCTACATTACCTGATGAGTTGCAATTTACCTCGAGGGGAGAAAATGATTAATCGCCATCGTCGAACCAAACTGCTCCATTATCAGACGAATTCATCATCAATTTGGCAAGGGAATTGGGCAAAAGAATAGTAAAACCTTTACCCCTGACGAATTACTTTATAGCATTTACTTTTGCAAACAGTTATTGGAACGAACATAGGACAGCAATCAAGTAAAAGAAGCCGTTTCTCTTGCTGGAATGCATTTGCTTAACTTGGCAGCCGAAAAGAAAATTATCAGTGAAGCATGCGACAATCTAAGAATCGCGATCGAATCCTATTAAAAAGCCAATGCATACCCTACGTAATTTACCCTTCCAGGAAAAAAATGTGTGAAGATTAATAATTTAATATAAGTGGATGATTGTAAATAAAGCTTTTGTCCAGGCATCGTTTCATCGCCTCGAGCCAACTGGGAACAAATTAAAAAGACTTTGAAAATTGAAGGCATAGATTAAAAAACTTGTAGTGTATTTTTCGCAACAATAAAGTCAATTACATAGCCATCTCCCACCTTCTTGGCCAAATCTGCAACCCCTTTATATTTCGCATATATATTTTGGTATCAAATTTGTTGTATTTTATAACCCATTTGTATAAAATCGAAGAAAATTTCTTCTTGGCATTAATGATCTCCATAAAATCCATCAAGAAAACACCTGCATAAAATGTCGCCAAATACAACTTTGATTCCACAGTGTATTTCCTATATTCTCATTTTAACGAAGGTTTAATGGAAATTTTAATTTCTTCGAAAGGAACTTTACTGAATCAAAATTTATTTTTTTCGTGAATCAACATTCTTACACTTCGACGCACTATTTTGTAATTTTTAAGAAAGATTTTTTGATTTTCGATGGCTGGTTTTTTATCTCGTTGTGTGGATAAAATCAATTCGTTCGTATCCGGCACTATTTTAAACTTCGCTGAAGCAATGGGTACTCGGGAAAAAGATAGGGAATGGGAAGGACATCGAGGATGGGATTTTCACAATGGCCCATGTCTACATTGAAATCTTTATCGACATAGGAATAAGTCAGACGTCATCTATCACGTTCGTAATAAAATTATTTAATTTTTTGATCACATCCTTTAAAGTGTTCGAGTTCTCCATTTCGTCAAAAATAGGCACTGTCTATTGCGCACGATATAACCATTTTCGTTTTGCAAACATTCGGGTTCTAGACAGTTTATTCGGCTTTTAGAAAGCCCGTGTTCATATTTAACGATTTCTGGTAATCCGTAATTACAAACGATGTATGCATCATTCGCATAAGTCAATCTGATTTTGTTCAACTTGTCGACACAAACATTGCCAATATCACATTATAGCCTAAACACATCATCACTCGTACGGCATGCGGTTGCCATAAAAAATCGTACTCTTTGGACGTACTTCCAATAACCATTTGCGATCATGCTCGCATCTCATATACATATCCTCGAGTTTTTTGTTTTTGTTTGTGGATTAGAAACCATCGATGTTAATCAAGTTGCAATACTGTTCGTATATTATGTAATCGACTTGGTTCGGATTACAGCACTCACTGTACATCAACTGCAGGCCTTCGGAAATGCTCAGTTTCGGGGAGATCGACGCAAAGTTTAAGGGATTTAAATAACCGCATAGCTGGATTTTATAATCTGCCCGACTTTGGCGAGTTTTGGTGAAAGTGTTTGCGTGCGACTAGGTTTGAGCCATTTTTGTTTCTCGAAATTCCATCCCTGTTCGTGAGGCATCTTGTCGGATTCACCGATGAAATTCATTTTGATTTTCGAGTTTTCTGCATTCTCTGTGCCTGTCACAAAACTTCGTACTCGCAATATCTATTAGTTTTACACAAATTGACAAATTTAAGTTTTCTATTTTGCCTGGGTACAACCTAAACAAATCTCTACCCGATTTCACAGGACCGTATTTTGGAGTTTTCACATGCAGTAAAAACAAATACACCAACAATATTACAAGCGATAATGCAGCTTGAATAATGATGCTAATCGTGTAGGAATCCACCGATGCATTTCTTTCTCACACACACACACACTCTCTCTCTTAGGAAACAAAAAATTATAATCAAAGGATTACTTTCAAAGCCAATGTATTTTTAATATACCAGCCAATATCGGCAGCTTCAACACAAATAAAATCGTCAAAATAACCACCCATACAATAAGGTAGAAATAATTAAAGGTATTAAAAAAAGTATTTACCAAAATTCGATTTTGTAGTTCAGACTCAATGTCTTCCAGTTCTGATGGCAATTGGACCACTTGCCAAATTTATCCATGTAAATGAACCATGACGAATCGATCGGGAGGAGCAGATTGACAAGTCTAAATAAATTAAATTTATATTTGAGATACATATCAAACCTTTTCAAAATAATCAATTTCCATACGATTTTATTCGTGCTTTTATCCAGCATGTATAAAACTCGGCCATCAGATGTATAAGTTTGAATCAAAGGCGTTGTACCATTTAACACTTAACTCAAATGCTCGATATTGAGTGAAAAAAAATTTTTACCAAGCATTTTATAAATTTTTTGTAATTATCTGTCAAAGTCAGTAAAGAACCGAACCACATCCACTCTAGAAGAATGTGCATAGTATCCATAAAACCAGACGTTTTCGCATAAAGCGAGTGCCGCTTGCACCACAAGTTCCATGAAATGTTCGACAATCACCACTTGACGATTGTGAGAGATGTGGAAATGACATTCGAGGTATGGTACGCTGTTGCCAAAAATATTTTTTTTACGATATGTTGATGTTGATTGAACTCAAATGTCTTACTCCGGTTAAATTCCAACTGCAAGTACCTGCATTCCAACAACCGAGAAATTTCCGCATGCATGAAATTAATTTCGAGAAATGGAGAGAAAAACACGATCGTCATTGATAAACATCCTTGTTTGGCCGAAATTCAATACTGCCTTGGCAAAAATCATATAACAAAAGGGTCCCAATGTGCACAGATGAGCATTTATCAAGGTTTTGACAATGTTCAACAATCCGAGCAAAATGTGACCAAAAATTTTATCTGTATTA
The DNA here is from genome assembly GCA_029891345.1 of Dryococelus australis. Taxonomy (NCBI): domain Eukaryota; kingdom Metazoa; phylum Arthropoda; class Insecta; order Phasmatodea; family Phasmatidae; genus Dryococelus; species Dryococelus australis. The sequence continues at coordinate 208,350,693 of CM056993.1, read as the reverse complement.
TCCAATGACAAAATTTTTGTTATTTTCCTATCGATCGATAATACTTTGGACATTCTTTGTTGTGTGAATAATCCTGGTATTTCCTTATATGTTTTTTTCCCATTAAATGCAAGAGACATGTTTTCCCCTTCTTTACAAATCAGAAGCAATGGCGAATATTCCGATGTGGTTGGTGATTCCAGAAATGGTGTTATGAGAAAAGGATTTCGCAATCAAAGAATCGCTAGCGGAGACTAAGACAATAAAAGAGCAAAAAAAAAATTCAAAAGAAACTGCGAGCACAAGTCATCAATCTAGATGGCACTACAATAGACGAACTTAAAAACGAATTTCACAGAGCCAATCATTTCATGGCGACTTTGGCAAAAAACTTTAATGTGGTGCTGTGGATAGTGGGCAACGAGGTAAATGCGAAAATGTTTATCGGACAGTTTTCGCAAGCCAATAAATTTGCAAAAGTTTTGTATGGGTTGCATAGAAAAACCAAATTGGTATCTATCGTTCGCCAACAACTTCCAATAACGACAGGCCCGTACATTTTAATAGACAATTCAGTGTATAATTTGAATACGGGTCGTTACGACATACCGGTCGACGTTAAAAAGTACTATTATACACCAAACATGAAAAATGAAAAAAAAATTAAATTATTCAATTACAACTGATTACTCAATGATTTATATGATCTGGTGGATGCTTGGCACGAATCTATCAGTTAACTCACTCACCCATCAATGTCGAATTTTTTTTTCTTCATAATGCTTCTTGAAGAGCCATCAGATGTGATGGCTGTGTCCAAGAATGCAATAAATTTGTAATCAACTCCATGTATTCGTCAATGTTTCTATTCGAGTTGCTTCTACACATCCACTTCTTTTTAATGAGAGTAAACAATGTTTTTGAACTCGAAAGTGTCTTTCTGTTCTGCTCCCTGGGAGGGAATAGACTATATATATATTCTCCCTGGGAGGGGATATGCCTTATATATAATATATGCTATATGCTCCCTCGGAGGGAATAAACCATATAAATAAATATAAAAAAATATATATATACTGTATATTCCCTCCCAGGGAACATAACAGAAAGACACGCTCGAGTCTTGCAAAATTATTGCCAGTGTTCCAAATCATTACTAACTGCAACATTGGAATATTTCTCATAAATATCTTTCATGTCGGAAAAAATACAGCTATGAATGATATTGTCATTTTTTAATGATTTATGCAAGACATCCACCAAGGCATTGTAAACAAAAAACAAATCACGACCAAGGCGGGTATATATACAATGGCATCGGCTAAGACATATCACTCGCTTTTGAGGCAGCACTTGATACACACTCAAGTATCAGACACGCATACATGTTCTGGAATCGGCAAGGTTTCCATGATAAAAATGGCAAGTACATGCTTAAAGAACTGGAAGGCACCAAGATCAATGGTTTCACCGAAAGATGGCTCTTCAAATCTCTATATTCATGGAAAGTGTTGGATAATGTGACTAGAAAAAAAACTATTGGCTTAAGGAAAATTGTCACCAATTGGGATGGCGAGATGGGGAAATTTCCTATGATGAAATTGAAAGATAAATGTTTCAATTGATAAGGAGACATTATAATAAATATATAGTGTTTGTGGCTGATTCACATCAGATGGAGTGGTTAAAGAAGCTGTGTAAATACGACCATTATCTTGAAATTGAGGATTTGCAAAAAACATACAAGTGCCCATCGCTCAAGACTCTGGTAGCTATATATGGAATGTAAGCCATTATAATTGTTGGAAACACGATCGTGGATTTACATGTGCAGAGAGAAATTATTGTGTTTGTGGTTCCACACTAATGTAGTGGCAAAATGGGAAGATTTCCAACAACAACAAAATTGAGTTAAAGTGTATTAAAGACTTTACATTCAGTGTTTGGTGCAGGTTCAGAACAGAAGAGATTCTTCAAATGAACTCTGCAGGACAAATTTCTGCATCAGTGGGCCAGCTGAAGGAAACATTCCATGGATTGGAGTGGCAAGATGGAGAAATTACCTGACAAAAAAATCACATTATCTAACTGTAAGCCTATTATATATTTCACAAATGTATTTTTTGTAAATAAAATTTTTTATATTTTGTTTCTAATTAAATTTTTTTTCTTTCCCTACCCAAGATGTAGTTATTGGTTACATAAATTTCCCACACCTATCAAAACAAAACCAGAAATTACTCTTATGTTTATCAAATTATCAGAGTAGGTCAACATAAATCCCAAAACTGTAAAAATAGCACATAGACCTATCAAATAATGTTTTTTGCTTGCGTTCTCTTATCCCTTTATGTTATTTTTTTTGGCGTTTTGTATACTAGTTAAAATTCAACAACAGTTTTTAATACAAAAATATAAAAGTTGAATTTTGGGAAGTTATCAATTTCGGGGCACAAGCTTAAAGTAAATTATTTTTATTTATTTGATTCTTGTGTGTATATATAAGCAGTTGGGTTTTCATAAAACCATTACAACTGCAACATCATTGGACAGGATATCTCTTTGGATGTCGAATTACCAAAACATTTTGTTTGTTGGATTTAACGGGTATTGTGAAAACTGCTCAAAAAAATCAATTAAAAAAATTATGACGAATTATACAAGCAGTTTGTAAAAGAGCTGGATTCAATATTCTAATTAATAAGAACTCTCAAAATATAATGTCCAGAATACAGAACTTTAGAGTAAAAAAAATGCTCTGAATTGAGGGAAATGGCAAAACAATGAAATATTAGAGGATATTCCTGTAAAAGAAAACTAAAACTGATCGAGAGGATTGACAAAGTTGAAACTAACCATCCGGATATAAAAATGATACCTTATAAAAAACTGAAATTGAAGCATTAAATTAAAAAAAAAAATTAAAACTATTGGAGAAGTACTAAACATAAAAATAAAATATTATAATCTAAACAAAGATGCTTTGGTCAATCAAATAGTTAATTATAAATTTATTTCAGATTTAAAAAATAATAATTTAGAAGACTTGAAAGTTTCAGAATTGAAACAAATAGCTAAATAATTCAAAATTAATGGCAATGCTTACAGAAAAAAAATAAAAGAATAAAACAAATTTATATGATTCATACTAAATGAAAGGGAGAAATTGAAGAAAATTCAAGAATTTTACTTTGATACAATAATTTTGTAAATACTTGTATTCTAAAATTGTTGTCAAATACCAACTGATAAAAAAAAGCCCCTGTTTACGAATTTTGAAAACTGTGACTGTTGGAATTTTACACTAGTGGACTGTAACGGGATCGAACAATTTCTTTGTTGAAGGGAACAACATTACATCATTTATTGAGTATAAGCGAACACTTGATGCAATGGAAAAGTACATGGGTAAATGTGAAAGAGAACGTGGTTGAATTTCGAACGGAGTGGCTGGAACCTCTCCCTTTCCAAAATTCAATTTTGGGGTTACAAAAAGTTCCTCCATTTAAAATTTATTTTTTTATATCTACAACACAAAGGTTATCTAACTCCCCTGGACCCCCAAATTCAATTTTTTTATATTTTTAACATAAAGTTTTTCTGACTCCCCTTGACCCTGTAATGAACACCTACACAATGAATTAACATCACAGGTTACTTTGAAGGAACATTATGGGCGAGGGTCTTTATACAAAACAGACCCCCCTTTAAATTCAATAATTTTTTAAATATATTACTAAATAAGATTAATATATATAATATATATATACAAGCAACTGAACATAATTCCATTTACAGTGTCATTGGTCAAATGGTATTTTCCATTGTCAAACTTCCAAAGTTTGTAATGTTGGATTTTCATGCTGATTGACCATAATGTAATCTAACAATTTTGGTACAAAGGGGAAAAATTACAGCATAATTTATTGGATATAAAAACTCATGTAAAGTAATTTTAGACAAATTAAAAATAAACAGATGAGAACATGGTAGAATTTGAAAGATATTTTTGACATCCACTCCAACTAACACCTTCACTCCAAAAAAGGGCATATTCAAAATTAAATTTGGGGTCCAGAAAATTGGTACAAAGCCAGAATTAAATTTTGTGGGTTACAAAAAGCCCCTCCATTAAAACTTCAATTATTTATATTAATTATTAGTAAAAATCCATATTTATTATAGAATAAATAGAATCACAAGAAAATTAGATACTATTAATTTTTTTATCCATTTATAAGCAACTGAACATCATTTCATTCACAATGTCATTGATTAAGGAGGCTCTTCAGTTGTCGAAAAACCATAATTTTGACTTTTGGATTTTTGTGATCATCAATTATAATGATAGTGAACAATTTTGGTTCAAAGGGAAAGATATCGCATCAATTCTTGGATATAAAAAACCATGTAAAGTAGTATTAAAATGAATTAAACCGAAATGAAAGAGAATGTGGGCAGACTTGAGGGGATTGATGCCCACCTATGAAACCCCCTCTAATTGCCAACAATATACAATGTTTATCAATAAAAATGGATTGAATTTGTTGTTACAAAATTCGAGAAAACCCACATCAAAATACTTGCTACAAAAACTAATCAAGGAATTCGACTTGAAACTGAACCTCATTTCGAGAACAAAGGAGCAAGATATCATAGGTATAGTTGTAGATTGTTTCAAACATCTGAACTACAAATTACAATATACAATCAATAATAATAACAAATAGATTTATACTTTTTGGAAAACAAAATTGCAATTGAATGTGACGAATATATTCACAAATACAGAAATGCTGAATATGAAATCGAAAGGCAAAAGTATGCCAAGAAACAATTAAATTACATGTTTGTCAGGTTTGATCCGTATGCTGAGAATTTCAATGTGCATAATGTTATAAACACTATCATTCAATTGATAGAACAAAGGTATTTAAATTTATAAAGTGTTATCAACAGTATTATTCCAATGATTGAACCCAAAAAATAATTAAGATAAAGGCTTTGGTTCATTACATGATTATGAAAAAAAATTGTAAACAATTAATTTATATATAAGCAACAACTATTACACACTCACAATGTCATTGGTAGAGCGGTATTTTCAGTTATCGAATTTCGAGAATTTCAACTGTTGGATTTTCGTACTGATCGACCATAATGGAATAAAATAATATTGGTTCAAAGGAAAATTTATTACATTGTTTCTTAAGTATGACAAACCATGTTAAGCAATTTGATGATTTATCAAACCAAAATGGAAAAGAACGTATGCAAACTTGTAGGGTACATCCCAATGTACTTTTGACATCCCATCCAAATGACAATCACATAGCATCTTCATCCTTGAGCATGGCCTATATGCTCTGATAAGACATTCCAAATTACCATAGGCCTAAAAGTTCACTGATTGGGTCTATGAAGATGTGCTGTCTTCCTTGAGAAAGAATGGTCAATACAAAAATAATATTAATATAAAAGACAAAGAAATAAAATAATTAAACCAGAACATACTCGAGGTAATGAAATCATTTACATTAACCAATGAAGAATTGATATTTGCCAGACAGGATTCCGAAAAAGCAGGACAAGATTTTTAAAAAGCTGGACAAGGTGACATGGTACTTTTCCATCACATCACCGACATTGCCCAAGATGAGATCGTTAAAGCCAAATCCAATAGTTTGTCACATACATTGTCCATGCACTTTCTGGATGAGATGAACAGAGAAATAGCGTTCACCCAATGCCAAATTCGATTGCTTGCCTAATCTCTGAAACAGCTCAATGACAAAAATCAAAATGCAATGGAACTGTACAGCAACAGGTATATCCCGAACAGCATGAATGTTTTGTATTGCATTAAAGATTGGCTGAAGGAGTAAAAAATACAGTATTCAGCCTGCAATAACACAGTGCGCATTTTGAAAACTGTGGAATAGGAGCATGTTGTACCATTTGTACATAATATAATCATATTACCAAAAGTCTCAAATAAAATGTAATTTGCATAAACTAAAACATTGAGTAAAAAAATCAAGTATCAAAAAGTTTAATTAATTTCTTTTTGATTTTCACTGACAACATCGTTGGCCAAAGGGTTTTTCAGTTGTCAAATTACCAGAATTTCGACAGTAAAATTGCAATCAAATGTGATTAAAATATATAAGCAACTATTCCTTTTTGGTATAAATAACTACCGGATGTAATTTCATACTTGTTAAACCAAAAGTAAAAATACCTATTTGAATTTTGAAAGTGGTGCCGCAATTGTTCCCTTTCCAAAATTCAATTTGAGGGCCCAAAAAACAATTTAATGCGAAAATTAAATTTTTTTATATTTATAATAAAATTTTTGTCCAACTCACCCAACTAACACCATTATTACAAACCAACATAATAATTGGGTCTCATTAAATAGACATTGCGGGTTTAAGACTCGCAAATGCTCCCTTTAAAATTCAATTTTTAATATTAAATAATAATTAAAATTAATATTGATTATAAATAAATAAAATCAGAAAAAAAATAAATTTTATTTTAATTGTAATTGAAGAACTAATAACACCTATCCATAATTAAGTGAAATGTTGTGGAAGTAATAAAACCTATCCAGAATTGGGCTAAACATCATATAACTAATAAGACCTATTCATAATTAAGTAAAATGTTGTGGAACTAGTCCACAAGATTTCGCCACAGTGCTCTACTATTACATTCTATCCCACCCCAGTCCTTCTTCCCACAACCAATCACATTGCAGCATTTCACTTCCCCTCCTTTACCCCACTTTCAGTTTGACTTATATGGTGACAAAATCTGGAAAAAATATGTCAGTCGAGGGCGAGAGCTGAATATGGAAACATCACTCCTCCCAGAGCAGAAGAAAAATATGGATTACTTATAATAAATATACCTTACTATATATGTATATATACACCCACACCTTATAAAATATTTATATTTTAAAAGGTACATTTATTATATTGTATATAATATTTATATTTACTCCTTATTCCTCATCTGCTCTGGGAGGAGGAGTGATGTTTCCATTTTCAGCTCCTGGCATCGACTGACATCTTTTTTCCAGATTTCACAGCCATATAGGCAAAACTGAAAGGAGGGTAAGGGAGGGTGATGAAATACTGCCATGTGATTGGTTTCTGGAAGTATGATTAGGGGAGAGGGGTAATGTCGAATACAACACATAAGTGGGTTATCTCGAAATTATTCCATTTTCTATATTTTTTTGCAAATCTTTACCTCAGTTACTGATTGGCATTATCACAGCGTAAACAATTTCTGCAATCGCATTCGAAAGCAGAGTAATTTCATTCACTTTCAATAGCTATCATGGCAATATTCAATGACACTCAGATATCTTGTGATTGTACACATACCCATTGTTTATATTTTCCATGAGTTGTTCTTTTCATCCCTGATCCCAAGGGCTTGTGATGTAGGTTTTGAATTTTTGCACAATTGGTTCGGAAACATCTCTCTGTAAAACATTTTTTGAAAGGTAATAGTGATAATGAACGTTTAATTGCAGCTGCAAGTACACGTTTTGTAGTGGCTGTTTTGTAGAGAACATTGAGTACTTTTCTGGTTTATTGGAGTGCTTCGATTCTATCTCAAATTCCATCACTTGATTATGATAATACATAGTTTAAAATGTGTTTGAACCCACAAAAATTGAACATGCTTAGAAATCATCCACTCCAATGTTTTATTAAGGCCAAAAACATACAACCAAATCGTGAAATGTATTATCTGCAAGTTTGATGGTGATGTAATTAAACAATAATTTTTTACATTCAACATTCCTGTATTGCTAAATCTTTTTAAACAGGTGTGTTTTTGTAATACCTTCCCTGCATCTTGAAATAAGACAGTTCTTTGTTTACATACAAATTTATGCATCGACATAAATGTTAAGACAAAGGTACATTTTTGCTGTCTCATTTGTCTGAAATTTTACAAAAAGTATCCCTCTTTTTTTTAGGTGAAATTACAATTTCAAAATATGTAGATATCCTTCCTCTAGACACCACTTTTGACAATTACACGGACATTGTGTTTGTCAACTGCAATTTTGTGTAACTCGCGCCACATTCACACAGAGTATGTTATTATTTGTGTAATTGTATTGATGGATCAAACTTGGAAATTCTACTCTCTCTGCATGCATCTTGAAACCTGATACTAAACAAGAGTTTGTTTTTTAATTTGGGTGTCTTGTACAGGTGTTTCACACCCTATGTCACCCACTGTCATTTCGATTCAATAGAGTTAATTTCCAGGATACAAAAATCCATAATCACATTTGTTCCCTTTGATGATGGTAGGCATGATGCAGAATGAATTAACCTCAAAATGTTGAAACTTTTTTACCAATGCATCAATAAAATGGCCAATTGCAAGTTGATGGATGAACACTCTGTTTGTCCCAGATTTCATACTCGTGCTCAAACAGAGAATTTGATCACTACCTAAATCTATTCTGTCGCAAAAAGTACTTGATCAATGTCCTATTTGAAAATCAACAAAGCAAAAATTCAATATATTCAATCATATTTATGACAAAACCACAATATCTTTACCCAACTATCCAGCTCATCGAAAGTACGTCAGCTGATTCCATGCCCCTTGGAGAATTGGCCAAGTTTACAACTGATCATGATGGGATTTCCACCACCGGCACCTACAAGTAGTATCTTAAACACAATGATTAAATTTCTTCCTTGCTATGAAGGGGAAAAAAGTGAAAACAAAAAAATTGGAGAAAAAAGATTTTTTTTTTTTCAACACATACTTATATAAGAGAAAACATGCAATGACAAACTCCAGTGATTAGCTATCTGTCGGAAATGGATCTCGATAACATATAGCAGAAAGTCATTCAAATGGACCAATGTTTGAGTAAACTACGAAACCTGTTTGTGGAAATAGTAAAGTATGCCATGTCAAGAGAGACTATGGCAACCACATCAGATAGGACCGAGCCAACATCGACTACTGAGGCTGCTGTGGAGAAAATGGCTAAAGAGGTTCAAATCCCAACTGCCATCATTGGCGAACCCATAAAGTAAAACCAAAAACTAAGTACAAAAGAAAACATTCTATTAGAAAGGATTAGGGGTCATCACCATCTACAGCCCAACTATCACCACCAGAAGATTCCATCCATGTCCATCATAGCTGTGAGGAAAATTGTTCCTGTAAACAAAAAAGAAAAAGAAAATTTTGAAATATGACGTTTCGTAAAAAAATCTGTGTAAAACAGAAAAGCTAGAAAAGCTGGATAATAATTCGACTGTTCTCGCAGATGGATCGATAGTGTTGAATGCATCAGAGCATTCGAGTAAAAGCAAAGCTGTCGATTCGGAATTGGTCAAACAGTTGTGACTCAGAGAATTCCTATAGATTTGTACATCAAGTGCATTCGTCAGAACATAAAGGGGACTAAGAGGGGATACAAAATTAAAACCAACACACTCATATATAAATAACACAATTACCAAAAATAAAAACAAAGCTGTGATATTATCGAAGGTGAAACACACGAAAAAGTGGCATTTTCGCCATTTAATCACTAAAACACACATGTTTAATTTCTTGTACATATCCATATAAAAATCCGAATGTAAGCTGATTGAATTCCTTCAGATGCAACAAGGATGTGTTGAAAAATACGAAAGTTTTTTTTTTTTCTCCTTTCATGAATTCGGCGAGGAAACACAGTGTTCCATGCAACAAATGATCAGTCGACTTAATATATATGATCTGTACTGGTTCGATAATGGTACTTGTTGGAAATATCACATTTTCGTTATGTTTACTGACAAGGTGAGACCTGGGAAAAACAGTTTTTATTTGACGGTGAATGTCTGCAGTTGGGTGGAAAAATCAGTTCCATATTCCTATAATAAACATCCTTTAAAAATTACAATAAAAATCCTCAAAACAATGGCGATGAGAAAGTAAATAATTATGGTGGCAACCTCATGGATGGTATTAACAATGGTGGGAAAAAACCAACTTGGATTGACCAATTGTTCGAGCCAACGAATTGAACGTCTACACCATCCTGTAATTGATTTTATGGAATGATTTCGAGCATAACTGAGAGCTGAGACTATCTGTGAAAGAGTACATAAAGTGGATTTTGGACTTTCAATTGCTCGCATACAATGAAAATAACAATTACTTCGATTTCTTTGATTATGTACGAAACTTGTTGAAAACATATAGCTGTGATTTAACCAAAATGTTTGTAAACTTGCATAAAAAATATTTTGTAGAGAAAAATCAAATTAACATTGTCAAGGAAAAAGGAGATGTATAAAGAAAAAATCTATAAATAATGAATAAAAAAGTACACAAAAAAAAGATTTTTTAAATTAATTATTTTACCTCATATATTTTAGTAACCTTTTATTACTCATAACAAAGCATTAATTGTGTTTGTAAAAATCTTTATTTGCATATAAGAAGTAAAACAAATACCAAAGATTCCTTGGGTTATGAATTTTATATCTCGAGTATTTACTTTTATATTTGCATACTTGTACAAGAATTGTGTTTCCATCTGGAATCGAGTGCAAGAGGAGCTTGTGGAAAAGCTCTGCGAGCCCGAAATATTTCAGTTGATGAAAGATGCTTTCCAATATCGAAGAGGGCAGAATAGAATAATTTATCGATAGATTTTACAGGGTTCCCAAGCCCCCTTCCCTACATGAATCATGTAATGAACTTATTTCACAAATGTCTGATTTACCATATGGCCCTTCAGATTTTCAATGATCCCGATGTTCAGGAAGCAATCAAAACACTTTTTGCAATGATGTTAAAGGTATGCTTGCACCAATCACAAAATAGAAAGATGAATACAATTGGTAATAATCCTGCTGGTGAGTCTCAAAACAAATAAAGTTTATAAATAATTTTTAAAAAAGAGAGGGAAATCATCCGATATGGACAATCACTCGGTAAATTTATGCAAATGAAATGCAATATATCATTCTCAGGGCAATATCGACGATGTAACTCTGTACAAGTTTTACAATGAATCTGGTTTGAAATCTTTTGTCATGTGGAATGAGGCCAAAATAAAATTTACAGAAATTTTCAACAACTCTATCATTCAACAAGAGATTAAAAAATCTATCCCAAACATCGCCTTGATCAAGAATAAAATTAGAGAATTTTTATATTTAAAAAAAAAAACAAAATCCTTTGGCAAAAAAAGTTAATGTAAAAAGAATTATTATTTTTTTTGCTTTGGCGAGTATGTATAAATAGTCGGTGTAGAAACAATTTGTCTCACATCATGGTGCTTATCGTTCCTGAGCAGTTCAAACATCAATTGGTCCAAGGTAGTGAAGAAGCAGCTGGGTACAAGTTGAAGGCGACTTACAACATTGAAATTCAACCAGGTCAAGTGTCCAATGTTGTTGTCGGCCTGGTGTGTAAAATATCCAAAGACTATTTCGGTTTTGTTACGAGTCATTCAGGGATGGCATTCAGCCATCGGATATATGCCTATAATGGAGTTATAGATTCACTCTACAGACGAGATGTATTTGTGCAACTGGAAAATTGAGGAAATTCGACATTCAAATCTGAGAAAGGATCTCGTACAGCTCAACTACTCATAATGCCAACCATGATAGCATCGTTTGTACTGACAGATGAAAATAATGATGTGTTTTACCACACATGGCCAGGCACCTCGGGATTTGGATCTTCTTCATCACCACCACCACCATCATCGCCATCACCTACACTGACGCAAACCATCAAAGTGATTCCTGTGGCCCATCGAGAAGAACCTATCTGGATGCCATTTCCCTTCCCCCAGCAGCATTACTTGTCACTGGCAGAAATGCAAGAGTATATGTTGAAATCAAAATGAAGATCAAAATCAAAATTTATAAAAGTGTATGTATTTTACAAAATAAAGCAAAGATTAAAAAAACGATATATATACTTTCTTTTTCATTCTACCCATTATCTCTCTGTGTATGTGTATATATATATATATATATATATATATATATATATATATATATATATATATATATATATTTATATATAAGGAATTTACCCTTCACACATATAAGAAAAAATGGAATATTAATATATAATGATAAGAAAATTTCATTTATTTTAGCCAAGGATAATAAGCAGAGGTTTCGAGTAAATCATGCAACAAAAATTTTGTAATACAAGGACACTTGCGATGTCGTTCGGAGACACGTCCCTGTAGATGAACAGGCAAAGTATAGGAAACTTGTAGAATCAAATAGTTTACCATCATTGATCTATCATAGAAATTCGAGAACCATTTTCATCATGGAAATGAGCCTATATAAATTGATTATGAAATCGCGATTGTCGACTGGAAAAGATTTTAAAGATTTGGTAGTGTGCCAGATTCTACTGATCGTTGAAAAAACTGGCAACAACATATCAGCAGAGGAATCGAAAAACGATTGTGAAAAATGAGAGGGTGAAATCAGACAATTGTCAAAATAACTTCAGTTCGAAAAGGATAAATGTTTGAAAATTGGAGAGAAAAATGATAATATAATCATAAGCCTTTTACAAAATTATGCAAAGAAAATAAAAATCTGTATTTATAATTTTTTTATTTTCTTTTGTACTATTCATTGTTCAAGTTTCCATTCATATATTGTTGGTGTACAGGCATTCCAATTCCTGGAAAAAATACTTAGAATCTGGTATGAATTACATACATGGGTTGACGGGTTTCGAAATACTACCCACCATCGTGTTGAAGGGGAATGTGAGTGCAGATGACGGTAAAAATGGCAAGTTGTTTCTAACAAATAAATGCAGATTTATCCATTACCTAGGTGAGAAAAACCAGCCGGTATCTTGCACCCTGGTTTGTAATGACAACAATGGCGAATTCGAATACATGTTTTTTCCGACCGAAACAATCATCAATCACATGTCATATCGAGGTGCCTACTGTATGCCTTCAGAAGCCTCTGCTTGTAATCCCCATTTGGGTAAAATAATTTATGTGTATGACAAATACATTTATCTTCCGCACTATCCACACTTGTTTGGAGGGATCGGTTCCAACCTGATTGTCAGTTGTAATAGATCGATAGTGGATAGAGCAACGAATATAATGTACAGTGGTATGGTACCCATCATGTATAGGATCGAGGATGTGGATGAAAAGTTGGAACCTACTCGGTTCAAAAATTAACATTGTCAATTTGAACAATGTCGACAACATCAAGATTATCTCTCAAATTTCATTTGCTGGAAACGAACCGTTGAGAAAATATGTCTTTTTCATGATAGATTGCAATTTACTAAAAAAGATTGTTCGCAAAAATTATAGTGGTACTTGGTCACAGACAAGGTGATGAAATACACTCTTTCGACCATGGAAGAAGAAAATATGGAGCATGTCGACCAGATGATTTCACTAAAACCAAGATCTCCCTTTCTGCTACTCCAGAACAAAAATGGCAAGTTTTTGAATCATAAAACCATGGATCCTGCTGGTTTAGAAGCTCTATGTAAAAGCCAGGATGCAATCCCAGCAGTATTTGCCATTTTTTGTTATCTATACAGCAGTAATGTGCAGTATTTAAAGTTTGAGCTCGTTGTTTTGTATAAATAAAAAATATGTGTAACAACAAATGTGAAAAAAAAATTATATATTTTTTGTAATTTATTTATAAATGTGTATTTTTGTAATTTATATGTTAATCAAATTATTTAATAAAATATGCCTATCTTTGTTAATTTTTTTAAATACACTATTATCAAAAGTGATTGTTAACCAAATTAAGTCATTTTCTCCTTCGAGGACATTTTTTAATGAACATTTTAAGAGCACCATACATAAACCTAGAATTGTGCACCAAATAACCAAACACACACTTTGAACAATAGCTTCATTTTTTATGCGATCAAAAGGGAGAGATGTTTTATTCGTATCTTCACTATTTGCCTCTTGAAATTTTTCTACAATTTTTTCGATCATCGTTAACGTTCATCCATTTTCGACAACGTATCACTACCTAAACTGTCAACAAACCATGGGGAAATATAATCTGCATCTGAATCTGTTTGTTTTATTGTTAGCGTAGTTGTTTTCCTAATAGCATCTTCAATCTTACTGATAATTCCATCACCTCTAGTCTCGTTTCGCAACTCCTTCAGTTACAATATCAAGTTGTATCAACGACACTTTGTTTTACACTAGAATTAGAAACAATTTCCTATTCTATGGAATTGTATTTAGTTTGTACCCCTTCTTGTCCCAATAAATTTTTCTGATTGAAACTAGAAAAATCATAAAGTTCTGTATTATTGCATTTGGTTAGTAAAGAATGAAAAAGCACTGTTGGTTGTCTTACATAGAAATAAAATACTAGGTAGTTTTATTACAATCTTTTTTATATGTTCTTATATATATATATTCATCACTCAATTTCCATGGTGCAAAGTTCGGCGTGAATTCTGCTGAAAATGGGCATATTTAATATTGTGGCTAAATGCATTTTTTGTCTGAAACTCTCGATTGGTTATACTTGCATCTGCCATGGATTTAATTCCACTTTCGCTGATGACATTCACCAGAGGTCCTGAAATTTTCGAAGATATGTGATATAAATCAGTTTTTTTTTTTTGTAATTTCATAATACATGTATGTTTTCAACAATCTGATAAAGGTGACAATGCTAAAAAGTCTCTTTGTGTAAATCTTCTAGAAGGGGAATAATCTCGTAATTTTGCACAAAAAGTATATCTAGGTGATTGTACAAGTACAAATTTTCGTGCGAGTACAAGAATTTGGTGTTCGTCAAGTATATCAACTAAGCCTGTGGTCATTTGGCCCAGACCTATTTTGGATCGGGCCACATAGATGGGATTTCCAACCATTTGAGCAGGATCATGTACAATCTTGACTCGAGAAAATTCCGTACATAAAAATTAATGTGGAAAAAAGTTTGGTCGCTGGAGAAATGGTTGTGACAACAGAGAACTAAAGTTGAATATTTCGAAAAATATCCAATAATGCATTTTCCGAAACGACAGCATACACATCCTTAACACTGCAGTGTTTATAATTATACGTTGTGTGGTGTGATCTCAACCTCTTTACAGTCGTACTCTTTTCCGATTCATCGTTGGATATCTTGTTGGCCTCATCTTTTTTTCGCGACTCGGACATATTTTCGAGTAATGCATAATTGCAGTCATGGTGTACATAAATCAATGGCGACACCGAATGGAGAAATTCGTCAAACATGTCGTTGCATATACACCTCGTTCTTGAAACACGTGTATGAAGCAGTTGTGTTTATGTATATTGCATTGTGTGTGAAAACCAAATTGTGAGTTGTCTTGTCAAACAGTTCAACTCCATTTGTATTTACAGAAATTATCAAGTTTGAATGTTTAATGTTGAGCGCTCCTTGTTGTTTCGGCTCCAAGTAATAGGCGACGATGATGTTTAGAGACGAGCTCGGGTCAATGTCGGACAGTAAGTAATACTGGTTGATCATCCGAATCCAGTTTTCATCCATGTTTGCAAACTTGTAGGCAATTTCGTCGAAATCTCGCAGGGTTTGTGGTGGATGTGTCAAGAATCGAATGCATCCATCAATCATAGCTTCGCACAATAGGATCGAACCCTTGTCGACCGGTTTCGCCTGCAAACTCTGTCATATTTTTAAATGACATGAAGATAGCCTAAAATCAGATGAAGGTGACCTAAAATGTTATGAAGGTGGCCTAAAATTAGATGTCATAACCCAACTCGACGAATGAGTCTGACATCATAACCTAAGTCGATGAATGAGGGTGATATCTGAGGTGGCACAAAGGCCACCTCGTTTGACATCAAAACCTAAGTCGACGAACGAATGTGGCATTATAACCTAATTTGACGAACGAATGTGACCAATTGATGTTAAAGGTTGCATAATTGCAATTTCTGTGTGACATAACTTCAGTCAATGAACAAATGTGATAACCTAAGTCAATGAACGAGGGTGGTGTCATAACCAAAGTTGGTGAATGAGGGTAACATTATAACCAAAGTCAACAAATGAGGGTGATGTCTGAGATGGCACAAAGGCCACTTCGTTTGACATCATAACCTAAGTCAATGAATAAGTGTGACCTCATAACCCAAGTCGGCAAACAAGGGTGATGTCATAACTCAAGTCGACAAATGAGGTGGGGGATTTCATAACCCAAGTCGACAAACAAGAGGGGGATGTCGTAACCCAAATCGACAAATGAGTGTGACATCATAACCCAAATGAGTGGAAGGGAGGTGAAATTAAATTGTGTAATCTGATTGGTTGTTGAAAAAATGTTGAGGGGGAGGGGTTTGCAACACACACTGGCAAGTTTTTTTCTCAGAATCAAACAAACCTGTCTATAATTGAAATTTGTTGCTTGCTCATTTTACATTATATTCCCATCACCAGCATATTCAACAACTAATCAAAATGTTCCACATTCGACATTCCTTCCATCGCACTCCAACATTCAACAACCAATCAGAGAACACTATCATTTCCCCTCCCTCCGACCCCTTGCAGTTTGCCTATATGGCAGATAAATCAGGAAAAAAGACGTCAGTCGATGGCGAGAGATGGATAGAGAAACATCAACTTTCTTCCATTCCAGAGCAAAAGGAATAAAGCAAGTATAGTAATATTAAATATACCTTATCATATATAGTAAATATAACTTATTATATATATGGTAAACTCTCACAGAGCTAGACAAATTTATCCATAGGTCTCTATACAGGAAATTGGTATTCAAAATTCGTCAAGCATGTAAAAGGGAATAAAACTGCTGTATTTTTTGTAGAATTGTGTTGATTAGGTAATATATATAGGGACAGTTATTCCACCCAGTCTCACTTTCAACAACTCATCAGGCTGCACCAGAGTCATGATCAAAACTACTAGGTTGGCCTTGGATTCCAAATATCACAGATAATTAAAGGGTCTGTATCTGGATAGTAAACCAACAATATGTTTCCAACCTTGCAAATAGTAAATATAATGTGGGATATAAATGAACATTTTTTATTATTTAATGATTCTGCTTGCAGAAAATACAAATTATGGTTTAGTGGTATGTTTTGGACCTTGGTTCTACATAGGAGTTGAAGATTTCGAAAATTGTATGATAATTTTTGATATGAAACACAGGTTCAAAGACTTACTTCAAACACACACACCCTCCTAATCAATTTTCTGCTTTGAAAAGCGAAAATATATAGTGGCAGAAATGACGGCGGCAGGGAAATTTGCTGTCATGGTCTGCAAGAGATTTCGACATATTCAAGAAAGTTAAGAAAATTGTTATAATTTCCGAAAATAAGCTTTTTGGCAACTTTGCTGACCTGCATTAATTTGTTTGCCAAGGACCAAACCAAGTGAAAAATGCTAAACTTTTATTTGTAATTGGAATAAAAATATCACTACTACCTACACTCAAAGAATGCACTGCAGAAGAAAATTGAACAAACATTATGAGATTTAGAAAATTACCTGGATAGTGATCGAAAACAAAAACTGGCCGAAACAATAAATGAGATTTTCGCTATACAATTCCTAAGGCTTGTTCCTCATGTAGCTGCCAAGATTGCCACAATGACTGTCGTGTCGAAAGTGAGAAAAAAATCAATTTCCATAAATGCGAATGCATACGAGGAATATACTATTGCATTTGAAAAAAAAAAGGTTATTCTAAAAGTCAACTGCATTATCTTGTTTGTAAATTTTGAAATAAACAAACAATTGCTAAAATAAAAGGTTTTAGGTGTCCTTTCCATATTTATCAATTATTTACCTTTTTGGTTCTCATGTTTGGGCATCATATTTGTTCATCAAACCAACAAGTTTCTCATCAAATACATTTTCCCTCGTCAGCCAAAATTTACTTGTGCCATACCAAGGAGATTCGATATTAATTTGTATGGTATGCATTCTATTTATAACTTAATCTGAAGATCCCACATATGATTGTTGGGAGAAGGGTGCAGATAATAAAATATTAATGGCTTCACCGAAGCCTGGTATTGTACTATTGTTTTTTTATTGTCCTATTTCTCCAGTTTGTTACCTTTGCCATTTATGAGCGAATTTATGAAATAAATGCGAAAATTTGCAGCTGCATAGTTTAATTGAAATGAGTTTGTCTATCTATTTTCGAAATTATTCAAATTGTTTACTAAATTATTAAAT
This sequence comes from Dryococelus australis, assembly GCA_029891345.1. NCBI lineage: Eukaryota > Metazoa > Arthropoda > Insecta > Phasmatodea > Phasmatidae > Dryococelus > Dryococelus australis. The sequence continues at coordinate 208,332,442 of CM056993.1, read as the reverse complement.
TTTCAAGAGTTTGTTGTAAAGTCTGTAACAAATCGACACTTTTTTTACATCATCTATATTGTGCATGGTTACAAAATTAGTAGACTTGTAAAGGCATCGCCTCTATTTTTGTATTCATTTATTTAAAAAAAGTGATTATTTTTCCATAAACCCTTTATGTTACTATTCCTTGACTCATAAGATGTTGTGAAATGGAAAAGGAAACATGCAATCTTTTTTTCAAGTCTTATTGGTATACCCTACCATTTTGAAAATATTGACCAATATAATTATAAGTAAATGACTAACATACGAAAAAAATGCATAGCTTGTCCCGAATTGTGTGCAAATTTGATCTATTATTAATTTAAAAAAATGGCAACCTTTGTCAATGCAGCTTCATTTGTGCCCAACGATTCGCCAACTTTGAAGACTCCATTTGGTTTTTTGCAAGATGCTCCCGAAGAGTGTTCGAATATGAAAAGAGAAGATGGTGCAGTGGAAACTTATAATGATTTAACTAGGATAATTTCAAACATATGCAATTGGCCAAATGCCTCGGCGACTAATTTGCGGGACGGTTTCTTATGCATAGATCTGCAAAGCATTCTAAAAAAAATCTGTGATCATTTTTCGACAATTACAAAAAAAATATTTCGCGAGTAAAATAAAAGATGTGTAAAATCTTATAGCATGGTCGAAGGGTATATAATGACTGGATTTGTAACTGTGCCTTATTTCAACGACCAGAATGTAGTGTTGAACATTGATGTGGATGGGGCTGTGCAGTTATTGCGTAGTTGTCACACTTGCTTCACTCTCATCCAATCAAATATCTCCTTTCACCATTCGTTGGACACATCTTCATCCCGTGACTTTCTTTTCGAGCTGAATTGTAAAATCCAAACAGTCCCACGGCATCCGGGATGAGACACTGTAAAATATCATTCCTACAATATATCTAATCCGCAAGATTATCATCCATGTTGCAGCAGCAGTATTTTCAACGAAATGCATCATAGACGAATCAGTCAACAACATTTAGAGTAACATTGGCGACATTTGGATGAACAAGGCCAACCACATACACCTGTTCCTGCTAACTCTAACATATTCGATTTTAAATATGGGATTAATCTCCTCTATGTACACTTTTCAGCAGACTCGCAAGATTTGTGCCTCCCGAAACTCTTTGTGAAATACAACGCGGCCGATGCAAGAATAAATAACCAGCCCAATATCACAATATCTGTGAAAATATGAACATCACACACAAAATTTTGAAATTGGGTAAAACCTTCTCCTCTCTCATCTCATCTTCCCACGATAAAAAGGCTTGTAGTTTTTTCAATGAGTGGAAATGCAAAGAAACATATGGCAATCAAGGAAATGCTGCTCCAAATGGAAACCCACGGCCAATATAAAGGGACGTTTGATTTTATTTAATCAGCTTTTAAACTGTGATGTTTCAAACGATGTTGATATCTGTGATGGCGATTGGGTCGATTCGGATGATTTTGAAGAGGGTAACGACAATATTTTATATCTATTGGTTGGGAAACCCACGTATGAAGAAACTATACAACAACTGATGAATAATTTCAACACATTTCACAGGTTCATGTGTAATTTGTACACAGATGTCGTACATTCATCGGCAATTACCAACTCTTTGGGAAAACTGTGGAGTTCGTGTCAGAATCAAGTAAACAAATGTATCGCAATCAATCAAAATAAAAACAAAAAATTTTAACAATAGGTAATTTTTACAAAGAAATTTAGAAATTTGTACATTTTGTAGATTACAATAAAACAAAGAGCTATCAATCGAAAACATGCCAATTTTATTTCATCTCTAACAATACTAGGCTATATATTTTGCCAGAGAAACATTTAGTGCATAAATAATTCATCCAGTATTTAAACGATACTATGATAGTCTGCCCAAAAACATTATTCATCAACTGATAAAAATGTATTCCTTTCCAATCAATATATGATAAGAATGTTGATCAATTCGAATCAATTGATTTTTTTCAAGACTCGCGATAGACGATGCGAACGATGCATCAGGTCCCATTTAAAGTACATGAATTTCATGAAAAATGGTGGTACTTTGGCAGATTTCCAATATTTAATTACATATTTCATTTTTGGGTACTTACCAAAAACTCGAGAACACTGCATCGCTGTTTGCAACACATTGGTGAGCGAACTAAAATGTCTTCATCCCTCCAAAAGAAAACCCTTACAAAAATATCCATGATCACATCGGTTGATCGGCGAGTAGCTAAACTGAACCACTACGATGCGCAGATCTTGTATTTACGCGACGGAAGTCCCATCACATTCCTTCTCAGTTCACACACACACACACACACACACTGAAATTGTTTGTGAATTATCCATCGTGTTCTATATACAAAAACTTGACTAGACTCTTTGTCACCCGATACAAAAAACTCAGTTTAATTTACATTACCTTGTAGAAAAAATAACAGGAGTGAGGCCCGATCGGGGAGTGTTGTTTCATGTCTGGCAAAATACTTTTTGGGTGCATGTGAGTGTGGTCGATCCGAGTTTAGCTCAAAATGCACTTGGGCACAGTAAAAAAAGTCCATGTTGAATTATGTAAATAAGCAAATATTTAACGATACCGACCTTCAACAGATTTTACTTAGCCAACTCATGTATGTTTAAAAAATATAAAAAACATATTGGCAACTGGACAGTATTTAACCACAGCAATGAATCGAACATCATTAATCAGCCTTTGTTGTCGAGAAGAGTATCATGTCGATGAGGTGTGATTCACACTGAGCATGTGCCCACCAAACTGCCTTCTGTCAATGTTTTATTTGCGGATACAATGCTCAGTGTCTCGACGTATATGATTTGTCTTCGCATACATCAGAGACAGAAAGATCGTCCTTGCCAAATTCCTTGATGGAAATCGATGGACGGCAAGAGGGTGAAGATGGTGATGCGACGGAAATCAGCGGACAGCGAGAGGGTGAAGATAGTGATGCGATGGAAATCAGCAGATGGCGAGAGGTTGAAGATGGTGATGTGACGGAAATCAGCTGACAGCGAGAGGATGAAGATAGTGATGTGATGGAGATCGGTGGACGGCGAGAGGGTGAAGATGGTGATGCAATGGAAATCAGTGGACAGCAAGAAGGAGAAGATGGTAATGCGATGGTAATCAGCGGGTTGGTGAGAGGGTGAAGATGGTGATGCGATGGAAATCAGCCGATGGCGAGAGGGTGAAGATGGTGATGTTGCAGCCGCTGCCATCAATGTTCCTGTTCCTGTTGTAGATGATGAAGTTCACTCGATTTGCCTTGTAGACTTTTATGATTTTGAAATTCTTCAAACATTTCACATAAAGGAGTTGGCTATTTTCTACATTGAAACGAATCGCATACAGCACTAAATTTTTGAACCTCCATGTCAGCTAACGTGTTTCAGTGACGAGACCAAATCAGCCATACAAAATTCGATTTTACATGTGCATAGGATACACTGGAATGAAATATGAGTACCCTCCAAATGTGCATAGAGTATAGTGCAAAAAATGCTGAAGAATTACAAATATATTTATGTTTCGAGTACTGAAAAGTACAAGATTTTGTTCAGTAAATTTCTGCCCCCATACCTATTCACCAGCTCAATCCCCAAACTCGAAAACCATATACCAAATTTTCTAGAGAAGGTGAAGGATGCAGTTGACGCGGTACTTTTCTCATGATGTATCACCCACCATGGACTTTGTGTGATGGAAAATGTCTGTATTTTATAATACGTTTTATTTAAAAAGAATGTGTTTTTGTAAAGCATTTTTTTGTATACAAGGTCTAAACATGACCTTAAGTAAATAAAAAATAAACAAATACATCAATATTATTTTGGATTCTCAAAAAAAATTCTACCTTAAACGATGATTCCTACTCCACTGAAATATATAACAAACTCTGGCATCATACTTAAGATGTAGAAATATTCAATAGTTGTTACATACCCAAATAGACAAAAAAATTGTATATTCAATGTAAAAAAACCACATGAAATGTACGTAATTTAAAAAAAGGACTCAAACAACACTCGTTTATAGATTTTGTCCTTTTTCTCTTGCGTAAAATTATAGACCAAGTGGTTCTCGATGATTAGGATAAATGCCTGTTCGTAATAAACCGATTTATTTGACAGTGACTCAATTTTTAGACAATTTCCTAATGACAGAAACCTTGTTTCGACTAACACCTTCATTGTGGAGGAGATTTCGACTTAACTGACATTTCGAATAATTCGCCCATTTATGTGTTTATTATTTGACACTTTACAAAATCAATTCTCGAAGGGTTTATACAAGGTTGAAAGAATATTGACGAAACTTTGACAATGCGGAAAAATTGAGATTATTGGACGAGATGGTCAGTCCGAATGATTATTTCAAAGTTTAAAAAAATAAGGGTACTATCGGGGAGGTCGAGGGTGACGAAACTAGAGACGAGTTTCACGCAGAAAGCGACCAGGTGTTGGATCTGCTCGATCCGAAAATGGCTGCGATAGAAGCAAATTATGGCAATAATGGTAAACGTGATGGTGATTACGATAGCGAAGATGAATGCAAGTTACACAACATAGATAATGAGTGAGTGAATTCTAACAAAGTCACAGTATCAGCCATTGTTCACCGCAAAGATCATGTCGATGAGGATGAGCTGCTCAAAATTAGCGAATTAAATGAACCTGAAACCAAAGTAATTATTTCTGACGAACTGGTTATAACACAGACTGATTTAAATTTCTGCAGAAATGCAACAGAAATTAAACTTGTAAATACGTCTGACGAATCCACGACAGTACTGGTGGAACTGAATTCCTACAGAAGCAAGCCCGAAACCACATTCTTGGAAACTTAAAAGCCAACAACCACACCCGTCGAAACATATTTCAGTAAAAGTAAATCGGAAACCGAAATCGAATGTGAGGATATAGTAGCACTGCAATCACTTGAAGAAATTACTTTAGACGAATCTGTGTTGGAGTTGGAGTAATTGAGTGAAAAAGAAACCAATCTCAAAGAACCTTATGAATTGATGGGGGTGGAAACGGATTTGGGTGAAATTAAAACTGAAATCGAGCTTTTCGAAAAAGGCGAAAATAATAATTGTCGAAAAATACATAGGGATAAATTTCCGCTATGTTTAGTCTGTTTGATGGAAAACGACTTGTTAGACTGAGAGGAGAAAAAAAAACTTCAATGAGAAAATTAATTTCAATTTGTTCTGTTTGCATTTCCCTTACTGTGGCTACGTTTTGCAGTAATGTAACATGTTGGATGATTCCCGAAAATTATGGCGATCGAATCGAGCATAAAATTTTTTCAAACAATGGCATATTTCACAAGACAGTCGATTGTCTATCACTACTCTTTCGCTGTATCGATTCGTCAGATTGCCAAGTTTTATGTGATCTATCAAAGTTGGATTTCAATTGCGATGAAAATAAATGCACTCCACGAATAAAAACAACACCCACTGCAGTAACAACAACAACCATAACTCAACAATCACCTACAACCTCTTCCCATCGCACAAGCATTGTCCCATGTGATTCCAAACACGGAATAGTCAGAGTGTTGGAAAGCACTGATCCTTTGGAAATTAAATGGGAGTGTATCTCGACTTACCCACTTGTGTGGAATGATGATGGTACTCAGACTCCGTACACATACAAGGATGGAATCGACACGAGCGATCTGGCAATGTCCAGTTTTAAATTAAACGATTGTAAATGCAGGGCCGATATGATATTAGGTGTTTTCGAATTTCAACCACACGTAACGAGATGTTTCCCATCAACCCACGTTAATTTCCTGACAAACTTTCATGAAATTCAACATTATAAATAATAATTCATAAGATGCATATATTTATATTTTGTTTTTATTAATATGGTTAACAGGGGTCATCGTAGTTTTAATTAATTTTTTCTACAGAGATGCGATACTTTATATTGGAAATTTACAATAGACGCGAAAATGAATTTTCTATTAAAATTTTAAGTATAATTTTCTACATTGCATTCGTTTCTTTGTAAACAATCAATTTTGAAAAGCTCACAATTAATTTTCCAAGTGTTAAATAGACACTTTAAACTGAAATCTTTATGTATGCGAATAGAAACGATTCCAATGTCGGCTTTATTTCATTCGCCAGTCGCGATCACAGAGATGGAGACCCATTCGATGGCGAAGGTCCAATATGCACCCATGCATCCCTATCTCACTACAAAAGCATATTTTTTACCAACACATACTCATACACGAATTAGGTCACATTCTGGGTTCATACGACAGTAAAAGAAAATATAGTGTGATGTACAATCAAACAAAACACAATAAATTTATGAGCTTTGATGTGCACAACATTATTACAATGTATCCATTTTGAAAAAAAAAAGTAAAGTAAGATAAAATATGTATATATAGTTTTTTTACGAGTGCAAAAAAAGGAGGGGGAGGGGGGTATGGCAATATATTTGCGGCTGCATTTCAAACAGAGATCCGAATGCGAGAACTCACAATAAACAGTGCATCTGTAAAGTCACTGTGTGCTCTTGCCAATGAGAACTAAAAAAAAATGGATAAGATATTGGATTTTAAAAAATCATCATTTCTTGTAGAACAATTACAAAATTGTTAATATTTTCGATAGAAAAAATAATATATGGTTTAAAGCAAAAACCATTACCGGGTTATTGGGATAAGAAAACAACAGGAAAGCTGTTATGGATCATTTGAAAAAGAAATTTAGAATAACTTTCAACGAACTGGCAATAAATTCATCTTCAGTATCAATTGTCAACGAGCAGCCCCACGCCATCTTCATCAACGAACCGGGTATTTAAAGACAGATTATGTATTCCAAAATGCCCTTTGCGGGAAATTTTCAAGATTTTATTTACGAACACATTCTCCAATGGATTTGCGAGGGTAAAAAGTGCATGTTTCAGAATCAAATCGTGTATTTGACAAAACAACTCGGAGAAAAAACCAACGATGTGGAAGTTATGAAGAGACAATTATTGACTCGAGCTAGAAAAGAGGTTGTCAACGCCAATACCACCAAAGAAAGTATAGAAAAAATAAGCAACTGTTTGAAACCAAATTTCTTGGTGTTGAAACTGAATGAAGACAATGTACATTTTCTGTATTATGTAATTTGCGTACAAAGAATAACTTTTATGAGGCAACTCAACTTGCTTCAAAATAAACATCCTAACTGCGATGAATTGCTGCATTTAGGATATAATTCACCATCTCGAAACATGTACGGCTATGTCAAGAATGCATTGAGCTCACACCTGGACTTTTTCAAGAATTACTTTATGATTTAAAATACCGAATTTACAGAAAATGAAATATTTGATTCAAATCTGTAATATGGAAAAATGAAGGGTTTATGTATGTATATAAATGTATTTGTTTGGTTGTAAAGAAAAAATAAAAAAAGTTAATCGAATTATATTTTTATTATTGATTTTGCTCCATTTACTGAAATTATTCTGTGTATGTAGTAACCATATCGAACTACTTGACCAACTCTATGTTTTTTAAACTTGTTTAACTTTTTATTCAAACTAGTACTTCGTCTCCTCTGTCGGCGTCGAATGGGTGATGATCTTCTATGTAAAGGACTTGGAGACCTACTAATGCTACGACTACGGCATCTTTGTCTCCTTTGTTTTTGGCATAATCAGGTTCTTAAATATATGCATATTCTAAAATTATTTATTTAGTAAACGTTCTATAACATTACCCAAAATGCAAACGCGAGCACATACTTATATTTATCATGGACATTTAATAAAGATTTACCCTGTTTTGTGTAAACATTACACAACAAGTTTAATGCTTGTAGATAACACTCGGAGCTCAGCAAATTCAAAATGTTTTCTTGGATCTCTTCAAAAACTCTGTCATTTTGGTCGCGATATAGGTTGAGTTTCAAAAAGTTTAAATATTTATGATATGCATGGTCTCCTATTTTGAGCTTCGAGAAATAAATCATCTGCGAAAATACTAAACTCCTTATTTTCTGGATAACCGAGTTGGGTGATTAAAGTATCGGGAAATAAGTCGTGATTAAATGCCATTGTGTCCATCTTACCATTTGGCATAATTGACAACTCCTGCAAATCCAATAAATACTCGAGCCTAGAGAAGATATAGGTCCGGCGGCGGAAGAAGACGAAGTCGACATCTCATCCCCAAAATTATCGTTGATAATGTGATTTTCCTCATGTTCATCACCAATTTTGGGAACATTTTGATTGTCGGATGCCGCCATCACCTGATCATCACCACCATTCATTCTAGGCTTTCTCATTTCGGGAGATGTAGACATCTCATCGCTGTGGTAACTATCAATGTCGCTGAGCGAAATTCGACGACATAATCGTCTACGTTCTTTGTATTCCTCTCTGAGTTTTTGTTGGATTGATTTAACCGTACGATTGTGTTTGAATGGTTGGTGTAAATGATTTTCAGAGTTATCGTCAATGGTTTTGAAACCAGATGGTATTTGACGATCGATTATAGGTAATTCCGCCCTCTCTCCTTTATCGAAACCTTCAGATGGTAAGCAATTGCCCTCGTCCCTTCTGGTTTCGTCATCAGCCAGGCATCCATCGCAATCATCACTGCGATTCGACTCTTCGTCAATGCGAGTTTGTGGAACAGACTAGAATACGTTTGTTGTCGAGACACGATGATGACGAGGGGATTGCAGGAGAGATGCGGGAGTATCGGCAAAGGTAATCTTAGGTCCCAGCATATGTGTTTGATTGGAATCTTGCAATTGCCAGCATCTGGGCGATGTTTGGGGTGGAGTTGGGGGTCTGGGATGAGATTGTGATGCAAATAGAACATTTTTCATAAATATTTGCGAAAATGTTACATATGCAAAAAGTATCTTTACATCATTTTGATAAACTTTATTTTTTTCCATGGAATTAAATACCGACACAACCCCCTCGTTATCGTTTTCAACTGTTAAACGAGTTGATAAACTCAAATCGACATAAAACAAATTGGCCACTTTGCGAATCACCATATTGAATATAACAGTACTTAAAGTACATAAATATTTGTGAAGGTAATTTATGTGACTTGTTGTAACGAATTTTGAAATTAAAATTATTATATTCGTACAAAAACTCAATTTTAAAATAATCGTAATCTGGAATTTTTTCTCATGGTCAAAATTGGCAATGTATATCTGACATGAATAATCGTTCATTTATTGTAGGGGTTATAACATATAATGAAAAAAATAAATAATTTAATTTAGTTATTTATTTTATAAATATATATTTTAAAAATAAACTGATTCATTTATGGCACAAAAAAATATTTTTTTACTTATATACATACAAAAACAGATTTATTTACACAATAAATTTATTCCTTTTTTACACAAGAGTTGTTATACTGAGAATTAAATTTTCTGGCAAGATAGTTCAGAATAAAATCTACATTTGCCAGAGAACATCTTTGTTTATATGCACTTGGATTATGAAAACTGCAGGTGCCACATTCGATGGGAAATTTCCTCATAGCTATTATGAGTTTCTCAGCAGACACTCCCAACTACATCAGAAAGTGTATTTTTTGAGCACCTCTCATGACGATGTGTCGGATCCAACTTTCATATACTATTTTGCCAATTGTTTCAATGTTCTTGGATAATACTCGTTATGTGGCAGATTCCAAGGTATGTCATGTATTTTCCAGTAGAGGTACAAATTTTGCCCAAAATTACCCAACATACTCGTACTCAGGTGTGATAATGGAACAGGTCTTTCAACGTGAGCAATGTATATACCCTTTTTCGTAGCACATACAAATTCTAGGGGAATGTTTTCACCAGCATAAACACCAAATTGAATGTCGATGACCATAGTTTTATCCAGTTCCAAATCCACTTCATCCATAGATAATATTTTGATGTAATTTAATTGTGGAATTTCGTTCAATGTTGTTGCTTGATTGAATTTTTCGAGAAATTCTGGCGATGACAAATCTTCTATGGTAGTTTATTTCCAGAAGCTCATCTCATCATAGTCATTGGCCCACTCCTGGGGTGACTTTGTTTGTTCAATATCCATTTCGATACAAAATGAGTTTCTGTATTTTCTTTATATATACACACTTGTTTATGCACAAAAAATATTTATTGCAATCTTCCATTGCCATTTTCACATCTTTAATAGTTAGATTACCAATCAACCGAACTATGGGTAGGGCACAGGCCCAAGACCTTTGTTTTAGAATGGCATTGGCAAATTTTTCCAAGTCCGTTTGAACCACTCATGTGGCAAATTATTATTTTCTTCCTATGCACTCTCATTTTTTCTCGTAGATATCTAGTCTGCTCTTCATTTCCTACAATCATAAATTTAATCCAGGCTTCCTTGAAAACTGGACGAGCTGTTTTGAGTTTGATGTTTTTCTGGGTAATTACCCAGGGTATTACATGGTCTTTCACATTCAAATTGTGATTTTGTTCGAGGTCATTAGACATACTCTTTACCAACTGTATGTATGGAACAGGTCTAGATATTTACAAAATATTTGACCCTCGTTGTGTAGCATAGCCAAACTCCAATGGATATTTTTTCCATGATATCTGCCAAATTTAAAATCAACAGCTAAAACGGATGCTAGATTAATATTTTCCAACAGCTTACGTTCTTCTTCTGGCCTTTTTCTACTCAGAGTAGGTTTTTGTCCTCTTCACTAGAGTCGCTTGAAGACCCTGAACACTCATCACTGCTGTTGGTACTACTTTGTCTTTTCCTTTTTGAACTAAACTTTTACTCTTTCTTTATATAAAAGTCTTGTTCTTCTTTTAAATTAACCTTTTTCTCTTTCTTTATATAAGATTTTTGTTCTTCCTTTTTCATCTTCGTCAGTCGAATGTACCTCTCTTACTTCACCACCAATGTCACCATCAGTATTCCATGTTGAATGCCGCACTTATTGTTAGTAATATATCCAGTTGTCTCTCGAAGAGTGTTGTATAGGTTCAGTTTCAAGTTTACCATTCAAAGGCTGTAGTTGATGCTCTTTAGGTTCAGCTCCACATTCGTTAAACAGCTTGTTTAAATACTACCTCTTCGCTGAAAATAGTTAAGGTAGTTATCACTTCGAAACTTCTCACAGTTACTGCCACTACACGAATGACTGTTCTGCGATTTACAATGCCTATATATACAAGAGTATGAAAAATTCAAGTTTTTTATAAGACAAAAACTACCATCTTTAACATGTATGGAATTACTCATTAATTTTTTTCGCCATTTCTAAAACCTGAGTTTGCCAAAGAGTTCGAGACATCGCCAAAAACAATTTTTCTTTTTTCAGCATTATACACTTTATGAAACACTGCTTCCTTATTGCAACACATTGAAGATTCTGATGGAATGTTTTTTATTGGCAATTGAATGTTTATTACATTAACTGCATAATAAATGAAAAAAAATAACATCGATGGAAATTATAAACATAATTAAAGATGAATACGTTCGCCATCCAAACAACATGAGAAAAAAATATCTCTATGGTGATGGAGGTTCTCAACAAATGATCGGCTTTCGATGCGACTGTACCCGAGTATGGCAAAACTTTAATGACTCCAGAAATGCATAGCAGATGGAGAAGTTCGAAATCAGCTTCGATGTGGATATGATTGCATTTAATGTTGGCCGGCAAAAATAATCGCAATCGAAATGATAATTATGCCAATCTTTATCAGAGTCTACTAAAAGATTTGGATTTTTTATACTGTGTTTCATATGTTTCGATGGATACAGAAACAAAAAATCAATGCTTAAAATACTCACAGAAAATAACTTTCCACTAGATTATATAATGGTATTAATTCATTCGAGTATCGAAGGTTAAAAAATATTGCACAGATATATAACACCCCTGCTCTATCAGCAGTTGAAATTATGCATATTGGGCCAAGAGGAAAAACAAAAAACTCTTATTTCGGTAAACGAAATCACATGGCAGAGGGTAATTGAAAGCAATGAAGAGGGCGGCAAGGAGTATGATAGCAGTGGAGAATTTGCTAATGTAAGCACGAGAACTTGGGTGAGTTTATCAAAATCTACAAAAGTGTTTTTTCAAACAGTTAATAATGTGTATTTACATTTTTTTCGTGAAAATTTCGTTTAAGGAAATGTGCCTGGATTTTTTACAATGATGGACAAAATCAACCTCATATAAATTTGTGAAAAGTTATTTACAAATTTCAATCAGAAGCGATTGTTTGTGGTTACAAGGATTAGTGTACGAAGAAAGACTAGGATTATTTTATTTTTGGCAGGATAATTCGAAAAGACTGTTTTCGAAAAAAGAACATTGAGATGAATTTGCCAATGTGATTAATACTTGAAATGTGCAAACAAAACTGTGAGAATTGGCGACAAATGATCCAGGATAATAGAGAACATTTATCATCGCTTGGATTGTATTATTTTGGAAAAGGTTTGCTTCTAAGCTGCTTAAAATGTGGCAATGATATATGCATATATGATGAAAATTGTAATCACGAATGTATTTGCAATAAAAAAAAAGCTGCTATTTTCATGGTGCATTGTTGTTTTATTTCCTCCCTCAGTTTTCTAAAAAAAAAAAACAATTTAAAAAGTATTTTAACCACCATAACATAGTATATAAGACGAAAAATAAATAATTTTTCTTCCAGTCAAAAACAACCAGTCGATGCTGTTGGACGAGAACAATGCATATGTGTGGAATAATCTCGACGGTTTGTATTCTGCATTTCTGGGGAGAGAATACGGTCCAAATTCTTTCCTGTATACCGCTTCGATCAACATTTTTGTCTGGTTCTTGTTTGTAAGTATTCTTATATATGTCTTACTTCACGAAAAGGATTATTGACTCAACTAAAATGGATGAGGAGCAGGAACATATTGGGAAAATTATCAAACTCATTGAGGAAATTGGCCGAGTAACTGTCGATGCGAATCTGGATCTCATAATAATGCAACTTGTCGGCAGGTATGACACCAAATATGATCGAAACAAAATCATTTCCATTGTCGGATCCAGTGAACTCGATAAAATCACCCTGCAGGAAATTTCGCCCTTTTATTATGATCTTTTGCTAAAAGTATGTTTGCTCATTGGTCGGCAAAAAACAACGCAGAGCACAATAAGATTGTAGGCTGGTTGTGCAAAAAAAAGTTTGGCTTACCAATGCATAATCTTGGATTTTGATGTCGACAAGGGACACAATTTCGACTCGTACAAAGAGAACCTCATTTGATACGATTGTGTGATTGATTTGTGGAGAACATTACTGTAGCCACATTCCCATTTTACGTCAAGAGATCTTGTCTGGTGACACATTTGCCCGAAACAGGCAACTTTCAGCTACTTCTACCTATAGTGATGGATTTTGTCAGTGCATATGTATTTTTTGCCATCTTTCTCATCTAGCTTAATGTACTAATATATCAAGATTGTTGATATCAACACCTTTTGTAAAGGTGTATTACCAGTACCAACATCAGGTACAAGTACCATCATCGAAATGATGGCAAGCATACAAAGTGATCTACTCTAGCTTAACATACTGATATACCTAGACTACTTTTGAAAACAACAGCCTTTGCAGAGTGAGATAACATGTCAAATCTGGTACAAGTACCATTATAATGGTAAACGGACGTATGAAGCAAGGGCTTCTCCAGCAGCATCAAGGTTAATATACCGATATACCTTGACTTTTTTTGACACAACAACATTTGCGGAGTTGGATAATGTGTTAAGTCTGGTATAAATAACATTGTGATGGTAAACTGGCATTCGAAGCAAGGTGTTCCTCATCAAGTATCTCTTTTTATAAATAAAGAGTTGTTTTAGATATATACTTGTGGGTGATGAAAAACAATAATGCAAATGTGTACATTACTTAGAGCACAGCGTAAAATAATATATCTAATCAAGTATATTAGACTAATTATATTTTACAAAGAAATATTTATTATTATACTTACTCCATTCCTTCTGCTTTTGGAGAAACAGTGATGTTTCTATGTTCAGCTTTCGCAATCGACTGATGTATTTTTTTTCCAGATTTCGCCACCATATAAGACAAACCAAAAGGAAGGGAAGTGAGGAGAAATGAAATATTGCACTCTGATTGGGTGTTGACAGTAGGAGGGGGGACAATCTTATCCAATCATTGGCATGGATTATGACATCACATGAAAGTGTGTGTTGTAACCACAGTTTATTTTCGAGAAAAATTACAGGTGTGTGTGTGTTGTAACCACAGTTGTTTACTTTCGAGAAAAGTTGCAAATGTGTGTATTGTAATCACTGTTGTTTAATTCTGAGAAAAGTTATTGTTATCTAATTCCGAGAATAATGGTGTGCATATGTGTAGTGATCCACGTTCCTTCCCCCATGCTTACTTTCAACAACCAATATTGTTGCAGTATTTCATTTTCCCTCCTTCCCCTCCTACAAGCTTGGGCTATATGGTGGCTAAATCTTGAAAAAGCACATCAGTCGACAATGAGAGCTGAAAATGGAAACACCACTCTTCCTCCCAGAACAGAAGGAAAGGAGTAAGTATAATAATAAAAAACCTTATAAAGTATTAATATTTTTAATGTTTATTATTATCACTATACTTACTCCTAATCTTCTGTTTTGGGAGGATGAGTGATGTTTCCATATTCATCTCTCAGCATCGACTGATGTCCTTTTTCCAGATTTTGCCTCCATATAGCCCAAACAATTATACTTCTTTCCTTCTACTCTGGGAGAAAGAGTGATGTTTCTATATACAGCTCTCACCATCGACTGATGTCTTTTTTCTAGATTTCACCACCATATAGCCAAAACTGGAAGGGGGGAAGGGAGGAGAAATGAAATACTAAAATGGGATTGGTTGTTGAATGTAAGAGAGGGGGCAAGAAAATGATCGACGGTAGAGTATTCTGGCAAAACTGAATCGAACTAAATAAACTTAACAATGGGACACCATATACCTTATTAATAATTCTAACTTTGTCATACAAAACTAAACTTGAATACTAATTACCTGTATAGAGCCCAATGGATAAGTTTGGTTAGTTCCATTTGATTTTGCCGGAGTACTCCACAATCGACATACCTCCCCCCTCGTCAACACTTTATTCAACAACCCATTAGAGTATACCACAATCTCACTGGTGTTAGTTACTGTGCACTTAAAGACTGGCCTAAAAACATGTCTCCACTCCCACACCTACTCTGCATTGAATAATGTTACTTTCTCCAGCTGAAAATGTCTTGTGCAGGTGCATGTCTCCTTTGTGTCTTGTTTGCATGGTATTTTCCTTGTATTGTGTGAAGAAGCCCTTGTGATTGCTGACATTGCTGGGATATGGTTGTGCCATTGCCATTGGTGTTAGTTGGCGATGAGGGCACCAGCACATTATGATGTCACTTCCTACAGCGTTCAGTTACAACCAAATTTTAAAACACAGTAAGTGGGACCTTGTAACAATGAAATATTTGTATTACTGAGGAATCGTTACACGTTAAAGTTGTCCATGTGTTTGCACAACAGTATGTCTGGATTTATATCAATATTGACCACATGAGACTTTGTAAACATTAAATATTTGTATAATTGAAGTCATTTTACACCTTAAAGTTGTCCATGTGTATGGTCATCAGATTGCCTGGACTTTATAGTTAATATTGACCAAATGGAACCTTTCAAACATGATATATTTGTATTATTGAAGTTTTTCACATATTAAAGTTGTCCATGTGTTTTTGATCAGTAAGTATGGTCGTTTATAATAATATTGACAATATGGGACCTTTCAAACATGAAATATTTGTATTATTGAAGTTATTTTACACATTAATGTGGTCCACATATTTACACCACAGTAAGTTTGGATTTTTCTTTACAATATTGACCATGTGGGACCTTTCAAACATTAAATATTTATATTATTCGAGTATTTTTAAATATTGAAGTTGTTCACATGTTTGCACCACAGCATGTCTGCACTTTATAATTAATATTGGCCATATGCGACATTGTAAACATTAAATATTTGTATTATTGAAGTTTTTTTACACCTTAGAGTTGTCTACATGTTTGGGCATCAGTATGTTGATGTTGGTCAAGATATCGGAGGCTGGCAACTAGTGCCAAGGCATTGGTCAATAAGGATACTGGTTAGGAGAGAAGGAGTGAATATAGTTTTGGAATCTTGGTGGATATCATTACCCAGGGCACCAGATATTGCTTAGTTGACATCATCGTGAAGTTGGAGAGCAGCTACAGACTCGTTCCTCATGGTCATTCGCCCAACGACCACTGCAAATCCTCCAAGAGCATTTGTGGTCTCCTTGTAGAATATAAATTAATACTGACTGAATAACTCCCTTACTTACTTCCCCACACGCCCTTATGAAGCACTGTTACTTATTATGTGGACTTGTGACAATTTCAATCATACTTGCACAGTAAGTTACACTTTCTGAAAATTGGTGGGAGAAGGCCTGTACCGTAAATGCCTTGTGGCGACTGGAAATAAACCACCCATGGAAACTCATCACTGCTGCCATTTGTTCAGTACATGATTACATACCCATTGCAATAACATTAAATTGGGTGCTGCTTATGAACCTGTCAGCTCGGGTAATACTGTTCGAAAGACATGCGGTCACATGAAATAGTTTAAGTACAATTTAAGCCTACCCAGGCGATGCAAGCTTTGGTAGATGCAAGAGGTGGAATCTCGGGCAGCTAAAATACGGAAAAGGTTCCGGTATGCTAAAGTATTTAATGCTGTGAAATAATTAGTCCAACATTGTGATGGCTGCCCAAGCATGCGAAACACGAGTTCCCACATAATGCAGCACACCCCTTGCAAAGACAAACAACTATTGTCTTTCTCTGTGCGGCGTGCTGGCCAGTTTAGTGGGCTGGCACCGTGTGCTGCACTACTTCATTGTCACAACATTTGCAAATCGTACACATACCCTGCATGCTGGTTGTTACATATTGTTCCTAAAATTTACCCTGTTACTATTCATAATATCAAAACATTAAACTGTGTGGATGATGTGGAGATGAAAGACACGTTATTGAACATCACAGAAAATTACAAAAAGACACCTTGAAAACACTGAGGTTTTAGGGCTGCGGAGACAGACGTCTTTATAAGTTGTGTCCCCTTATGTGAACTTACCTTGCCCTGTTATTGCACAAATTAAATAAAAATTTCACGGGGTCTATTTTCGAATTTACATGCACATGCACTGTCCTCTGCACCTGCATTGTTCCTTGTCACACTACACTGCACTCGTGCTTGCAGTGCACGTGAACACACTGCATTACATAGCCTGGTGTGGCAGGCAAACAGGCTAAGGAAAAGGGGTCAATGTGGGCACACGTCAAACCCCCTAAACCTTGCCTCCTTGTGTCTGCCCTTTGTGGACGTAGCACATAGGGGATTCTTGCCAGCCCCCTACATTCTGGAACTGCTGGCTACTTACGTCATTCCTCATGTTCTTACTGTCGCCATAGTGCTCATGTGTTCACACACCTGCATCATGCCGCAGGTGGCCGTGGTCGGCGTGCTGTGTGACGAACCTCATACAAGTCACATGGTCCTCCATCGTTACTGCCACTGCTGCTGTACTCGTGCGCAACCCCATGTTGCTGCCGGTAGCTAGGCTGACTAGCGACTACTGGGGGTTTAGAGTCACCCTCGAGTTATTCTCCAGCTGGTGTTGGCACCATTGCATCTTCCATCATGCTGTCCTCCTCAATGATCGGTGTCCTGTTGATGTGTGTCGCATCATATCCTGAGGGACCCCTTCCCAGAGGTGTCACCGTTGGTTGCAGTAATGGATATCTTCAAGTTGTGCTGGTAGCCGCTCTAATGTCGATCTCTGTAGAGCCGGCCATCGGATGTGCCCCTATTGGTGCTATTGTGCCAGGCAACATCGTGCATTAGGCACCCACAACTGGTGGTACTGGGGCAAGTACTGACCCACATTCTATTCTTGTTGTTCTCCCCTGGAGCTCGTACTCCACGGTGCTGTCATGAGCTTCCAGGTCTTGCGTGCCTCCTCCATCCTGTGCATACGTCTCCCATCTTGCTTGCTGTGTGTTGTTTCCAGTGGATGTTGTGGTGGCATCGACCCTTGGTTCGACAAGCCCTCCATCATCCGGGCCTATGTCGTCCTGGCACCTTGGGGACATGGCCTCATCCGGGATCGGCGATATGGTGTCATCTGGTGGGGAACCTCCTGAGGGAGATGCCACCCCACTCTCCTCTTCTCCCCTCGCTCTGCAGGCTCAGCAGGTGTTGCACCATTATGGGTGATGTTATCACTGGCCTCGTTGTTGCCACAGACGTCTCCAGGTGACAGGCATATGGTATGTTGGTGTTACATATTCGTCCTTCCCAAACATACTAGGTAGGTGGTGGGTCCTACCCTTTTGATATCCCGGTGCGGGCCTGTCTATAGCGTAGCAAGTCCGCCGCAGATGTTTTGGCGTGCTGCTGACTGCGGATGCGCTTTCACGGACACTAACTCCCCAGGTTCGAGCTTGGGTGGGATCCGGTTGCTCATTGGGACCCACCCAGCTGCGTACCTTTCCTGCTCCTCTCTCACCTCTCTGTCCCTCTATCTCCTCTTTCGTCTTGCTGTGCTCTCCTCCACACTCTTTCTTTCATCTTGTTGCATGGGCAGTTCCTTTCGCCGGGAAGTTTAATGTTTTGACCCAGGAGGATGTCCACAGGTTACTGGACTGTTTCGCTGCTCAGAAGGTGGCAGGCCGGTAGTCTGCCCAGCTGGTGTGTACCTCACCCACATGGAACCGCAGTTGTGCCTTCAGGTCCTGGTTGCGGTGCTCCATGGTGGTGCTCTGGAGTGGTACACCATCATCTTCAATTGTTGCACCCACCACCAGGTGCACTTTGCTTGTCACTTTCTTCCGATGAACTGTGTTCCATTGTCCGTAGCACTTGCTTGGGGTAGCCGAAGCAGGGGTTTCAGTACTTTTATCATGTTGGTAAATCTTGCACTGCTTATTGCATAGGCTTCTACCCACCCTGAGAAGTTTTCGGTGGCGACAAGGATAACCTTTTTCCTGTTGGAGTTATGGGGGTATGGCCCCATTAGGTTCAGACTTATGGTCCCAAATGCTCATTTCGGTAGGTGGGGCTGTTGCTGCAGTACCCCATCTCTCATGTATGATTTGAATATCTGGCACATAACATATTTTTGCATATATTTTCGGACATTGCGCGAAAGTCCTGGCAAGAAGAAATGCTGTCTGATGTTTCGGATCATTTGCTGTGCACCTGGGTGCCCTGCTACATTACTTGTGTGAGCGAGTCCCAACACTTTCACCGTACATGTCGCTGGTACAAACATATGCCAATTCATGTTGTTGTTTGCAGCTCACATTTCAAACCTCCCTTCCATCACACACCACTGTTCCATGGTCTCTCTCACACACTTCTCCTTTCTCTGTCTTGTTACCACACAGCTGCCTTGCATCTCGACTATTTCCCGGTACAGTGCATCTACAAGGATATCACCATCCACAGCTTGTACCTGGTTCCCTTTGCTCCTCACAGAATAACTCGTGTGTGGCAAGGGGGTGAGGAGAACTTAATCTCATTCTGCATTGTATGTAATCACTATTTTTGCATCGGGCACATGGGATAATGTGCCTGCCATTTGATTCTCCTTCCTGGGGACGTGCTCTACCATGAAATCATAGGACTGTAGAAGCAATGCAAACCTGGTGAGTTTACTGTGGGCCTCTTTCAATGAATGTAGCCAAACGAGGCACCTGTTGTCTGTTTGTAACATGAAACATTTGTATTTCAGGTAGTGCCAGTACTTTTGCACCGCCCACACTACCGCCAACATTTCCCACTTGTTTACATTTTATTTGTGCTCTACTTGTCCCAACTTTGCGCTGGCGAAATCGATGACTTGCTTCGTGCTGTCCTACGCACATTGATATAAAATGGCACCCAGCCCCTCCTGACTGGCATCCATGCAAGTAAATATATTTGTCTGGATTGCAATGTGCTAGTTTGGGGAAAGAATGGAAACTTTTCTTTATTTGCCTGGAATGAATTTTCTTCTACATCTCGCCCGCGAACTGCATTTGGGGCGAAAGTAGATCCATGACAGGGGCGGTAATAATTGCGAAATCTTGAATGAACTCCATCAGCCAATTAACTAAGCCAAAAAACTTGTAGCACTGTTTGTATGTGCATGCTGCCGGGTGGTTCTCTATTAAGCCCAACTGTTCTGGATTAGGTGTGTTTCTATCCTCGTTTACAATGTGCCCTAAAAATTCCAACTTGCTTTTACCAAAATGGCATTTATTCACGGACAGGTTAGTCCATTGATTGCGAGCCTCTCCAGTACCCTGGAGATGTGATGTATGTGCTCCTCCAGACTGCTCGACCAAATAATCATATCGTCCAGGTATGCTAGTATAACATCGCCGATAAGCCCATCCAGCACACAGACCATCATTGAATGAAAGGTAGTGGGTGCTCTCCTTTGAGGCCAAAAGGCATCACACAAAAATGAAATCGCCACCCAGCAGGTGTCGTGAATGTGGTTTCTTCCCTGTTTTCCTGTTTCGTGGGAATATATCTGCTTCTGAGGTCTAATGGCATCATTGCCATTGCCTTGCCGAGTGTTGTGAACACGTCTTTTACACTGATATAAAGTGGCAGATTGTTACACATGATTTGGTTGATCGGACGGAAATCCACACAAAAATGCCAACTCCCATCTTCTTAGGCGCTAATGTGATGACCAAGTTATATTTACTGCGTGTTGGCTTGATAACCCCATCTTCTAGCATCTCTTTAACTTGCTCACAAGTTATTTTGTTTTGATGTGGCATGTAACTCCATGGTCCTGCGTACATTGGCCCTTCTTGCATTAATGGAATTTCATGTTCGGCTACAGACATTCTTCTGAGTGTGTTGGTTTTCGCAGAAACCTCCCTCCTCTCTCTTAGTATACACTGGAATGCTGCCTGATGATGCTATGGGATCTCATGATCGAATTCCTCTAATGATACCAGGGGGTAAATCACTAGCAACTGTCCTCCCTACAGTGTACTCTGTGAGCTGCTCTTTTGCGCCGAAATGAAATCTCCTAGCCACTTGTCCTACTACGATATTCTATTCCTGTAACCAAAGCACACCTAATATGGTATATTCCTTAACCTCTGCAGTTACAATCGCACTCGTTATTGTCACTATGTCCCTAATGCTTACCTTTATGGTTGCTTGGCCCAGTGCTCCATTGCTGACTTGAGCAGTAGCGAGCATAATTATGGGCTTTCTATATGTTATGTCACTGGGATTCAAGAAACATGACTGCACAAAGTTGTGTGATGTGGCCATATCAATTAGTGCAAGACCAGGTTGACCATTCATGCTCAAAAAGATGCGAATAAATTTCGCCTGATACCCACTCACCTGCTGAATGAACGCCTGCTACGGTGTTTTGCCGGTTTTTGTTGATGTGACCGTGGCAAGATGTTGGGGCATGTGCTCTACCAGTGGAAAACAATCGCTGGCCAACAGTAGCGACATGGGTTTGTGGGTGGCTGGTTCTTGTCAAACCGCAATCGTGTTTGCCTAGTGTTCCCGCACATACTGTCACTTTGCTTACCACAGTAGCATATCCCATTCTAGTTTCCTCACGAATTGTTTCACGGGATGGTAGGCCCGGTCCCGATGCTTGTTCGTATCACTCCTGTTTTGCTTGTACCTCCATTGTGTGGTCCAGTTCTCACGACATGATGAGTTCCAGTTTCGTTCCAGAATGATAGCAGCTGTGAGAACTACCTCCATGTTGCTGTTTAGTAAAGGTAGTACGGCAGCACTGTAAGGCAGTTTCTGCAATGGCTTCCAGTGCCTCACAAATTGGTAGTTGCGGGTGGAATTGCTTGATCAGATGTGACTTTTGTGGGCTGAACATTGATAGTTGTTCTTCAGGCTGTTGCTCCTGCCAGAGTAACTTGCCTTGCACTTGTAGGCATGTGAACACACTTCTGTATCGCCACTGAAAAGCTTGCACTAACTCCTCCCACTGAATACCTTAGTGGTTGACCCTGCCCCACCACTTCCTTGCTTCTCCTTGCAATTGGCCACCGATGCAATTGGCCCACTTGTCTTCATCTACCCCATAGCATTTCAGACATGATGTGCACTCCTTTATGAAAGTGCTAGGGTCTTTGCTTACCATGCCAGTAAATGATGGTAGGTGTTGAAATCGTGTCGGTGTTCGTTTCGGGTTACTAGCAGTATCTGGGGCTGCTTCTGTCTGGTTTGGCTTCTCATTGCAGTTCCCTCTCTGGTTGCCAGCTGGACACAGCTTGCGGTCTGTAGCTATTGGTGGGAAAATATGTTGGAGGTGTTAGTGCCAGAAAATACGTGGGAAATATGCTGGGTATTTGTTGCTGGGAAATACCAGTGTGGGTTGGTAGGCGGAAAATTGTGGCAGTTAAGGTGTAATAGGTGGGAGTTGTAGAGGTAACAGGGTTAGGGTTGGCATTGGTTGCAAGCACTGGCTATGCGGTGCCAGATGATTGACAGATGTCATGGAAACCCCACCCGTAGGTGATGTATGATTGTAGACATCCTCAACCTTGCAGTGTACTTCCTTGGTTAGCACTCCCTTTTCATCTGTTCCTTCACTCTCGACGTTACATACTGTATTTACTGTGGTGTTACGATTTCCATCCGTTTCCATTGCTTGCATATTGTTTCCCATGCTGTCTTCTGTTTGGCCCACTGGATCACCAGGCTGGTTGCCTGTGAGTAAGCCAGTTTAAATGTTTCTGATCATGGTCTGTTTCAACTGTCACTTGTCGCAAATAAACCACAATTTGGTTGTGGTGTGTAACTCCGTGGGACTCGTGCATTCTTGGTGCACATACATAAGGCACCACTCACACATGCTCGATGTGGTTCCCGATACCGTGCATAACAATCTTCCACAAAAAGGTAACTGAGGTGAATTTTGGATTTCGTTGATACTGTCCAAATGTTCTGTCACTTGCTCTTCTTTGCGATTGCTGGCGATGTGGTTGCTCACCCGGCTGATCTTTCTATCGCACTTGCAAAATAGGGTCCCCATTTCGAATCTGTCTACCACGTCCAGTGGTTTTTGATGCAGACACTGCAGATACAATTGTGCTTGTGCACCTTCATGCATCTGGCCAGCCATGGTGGTTTGATGACACTACCACACGAGCATGGAAGCAAGGGCATGGAGGCCACTTTCTCGCCACTACCCCCTTGTGCTGAAGTAATGGCAGCAATAAGCTGTTTTGGCCCACATTCCTTGTCGACCACATGTGTCCTCCCTGGCGTCATTGGGGCGTCTAGAAGGCATCTCGAAGTTTCCTTGTGTCGTGTGGGTTGCCTGGTTGACCACATTTTCCCCTTGTGGGTAAATCCAGGGAAAATGCAGGAAACTTGCGGGAAAATTTTTTCAAAAGTTTGGAAGACTTGTTTTGGTGTGGGAAAATTGTAGGAAATATTGCTCAGATTTTAAGTTGAGGATTTGCACGAAAGTGAGACGACATTTGACCTTGGTCTAGGTGTTGGAGGCTGGCAACTAGTGCCAAGGTGTTGGTCAATAAGGATATTGGTTAGGTGAGGAACAGTGAGTATAGTTTTGGAATCTCGATGGATATAATTACACAGGGCACCAGATATTGTCAGGTTGATATTATCATAAAGTCGAAGAGCAGCTGTGGACTCGTTCCTCAGAGTCGTTCGGCGGACGACCATGGCGAATCCTCCAAGTGCAGTTGTCTCCTCATAGAATAAGATAAATGCTGACTGAACAACTCCCTTACTTGTGTTGTGGGATATCTGGGCTCCCCACATGACCATAAGAAGCACTGTTACTTATTACACCGACTTGCGACCATTTCAAATATACTTGCACAGTAAGTTACACTTTGAGAAAATTGGTGGGAGAAGGCCCATACCTCAAATACCTTGCGGCGAACTGGAAATAAACCACACATGGTAACACAAAACTGCTGCGATTTATTCATTTGCATGATTACATTCCCATGGGAAAAAGCTTACATTTGGTGCTGCTGACAAACCCGTCAGCTCAGGTAATACTGTGCAAAGACATGTGGTCACATGAATTAACTTAAATATAGTTTAAGTCTACCCAGGCGATGCAAACTCCGGGTAGGAGTGAGGGACTGTGGAGTCTCGGGCAGCTGAAATACGAAAAGGTCCAGTATGCAATATTAACTATAGCAGTGAAATGATTAGTCCAACATGGTGATGGCTGCCTGAGTGCACGAAACACGAGCCCCGACATGATGCGGCACACCCCTCGCAAAGACAAATGACTACTGACTTTCTCTGCTTAGCGTGCCAGCCAGCTTGGCAGACTGGCACCCCATGCTGCACTACTTACTTGTGCACAACATTTGCAAATCGGACACGTGCCCTGCATGTTGGTAGTTATATATTGCTCCTAAAATTAACCCTGTAAATACTATTAATTATATCTAACTGTTGCACTGTGTGGATGGTGTGGAGATGAAAGACACATGAATGAACATTACAGAAAATTACAAAATGACACTTTGAAAACACTGAGGGTTTTAGGGTTGGGAACACAGGCATCTTTATTCTTTGCATCCTCTTGTGTGAACTTACCTTGATCTTTCATTGCACAAATTAAATAACAGAAATTTCGCAGGGTCTATTTTCGGATTCTTGCACCATTCACACGTTGTCACTCTCACTCTCTGCTTCGTTCCTTGCCACACTGCACTTGCACTTGTAGAGTGTGCACACATACTGTGTTCTGGAACCTGGTGCGGCGGGCAAACTGGCTAAGGAGAATGGGTTAACATGTTCACATGTCAATGTCTGGACTTAATAAATAATATTGACCACATGGGACCTTCCAAACATGAAATATTTTTATTATTGAAATTATTTAACACATTAAAGTTGGCCATGTGTTTGGGTTTCAGTAAGTATGGACTTTCATTATCAATATTGACCATGTGAGACCTTTCAAACATGAAATATTTGTATTATTGAAGTATTTTTACACATTAAAGTTGTTCATGTGTTTGCACCACAGTACATCTGGACATTTATAATCAATCTTGACCATGTAGGACCTTTCGAACATGAAATATTAATATAATTGAAGTATTTTACACATTAAAGATGTCCATGTGTTTGGGCATCACTAAGTATACACGTTTCTAATCAATATTGGCCACATGGGACCTTCCAAACATGAAATATTTGTATTATTGAAGTTATTTTACACATTAAAATGGTCCATGTATTTACTCCACAATAAGTTTGGATTTTTATCATCAATAGTGACCAAGTGGGACCTTCCAGACATGAAATATTTGTATTATTGAAGTTATTTTACACATTAAAATGGTCCATGTATTCACTCCACAATAAGTTTGGATTTTTATCATCAATATTGACCAAGTGGGACCTTTCAAACATGAAATATTTGTATTATTGAAGTATTTTTAAACTTTAAAGTTATCCACATATTTGCACCACGGTATGTCTGGACTTTATAATCAATCTTGACCCCATAGGACCTTTCAAACATGAAATATTTATATTATTGTATTCCAAACTTACTGATGCTCAGACCCATGGGTAATTTTGAAGGGTAAAAATTCCTTAACAATACAAATATTTCATGTTTGCAAGGTCCCATGTGGACAACATTAATTATAAAAGTTCAAACTTACTGATGGCCTAACACAGGGGAAATTTTTAAGTATATAGATATTTTAGGTCCCACATGGATAACTTTAATTAATGTTGTCCATGTGGGAGTTTAAATATTTAATTAATTTACTTATATAAAATAAACTTAAAACAAAATTTTGCTAGCTGCTACTTACCTACAACATCCTGTAGCATAGTCGACAACACACGGTTGTGCCTATAACCCAAAAGCTCTGATGTAGTGATGGGTAGTTCACGAACTACCAGTTCATTTTGAACAGGTCTTGAAAAAGAACTAGGTGCATAGTTCACCGAGACATAAAAGAACTAGACACTTGTGATATCAGTTAGTCATTTAGTACCAGTAACTATGCCAGGTACGCCGCTGCACATGCTCAGATAATCTGACGTTCGTCGCTCCCTGCAGTCCCCCGCCCCCTTCCTGATATCCTCTCCACCATGACTGGTCACATCGCAATGTGCATACTTATCTATCTGCCTCTGTCTATCAATATCTTTGTTTTCGCTCGTTCAGCGCTGCCTCGAACTGTAGGGATCTCAGACCTACCTAGTTCAGTAGTGACATAAGTCCCAAATTGGTCGGGAACTACAGGACATGCAGTGCGAGACAGTCGGCAGACCTGTGGCTATGCAGCGAATTTTCGTTCTTTCTTACTTTCTGGTGCCGACCCAATTGCATAGTCGGTTGCACGCCGGTCTGCGGTGCGAGGGGCTCTGGGTTCTAAACCCAGTCGAGGTATGGATGTTTGTGTTGTCCATTTCACTTGCTTCATCATCATTGGCACTAAAGACCTCGCTGTTGTGGTGTTATAAAACCCTCTCACTCACTCGTACTATAAATACGATGTTTCCAGACATACGGAAGTTCCCATATCTGTAACAAAATACATCTGATAGCCGCAATAATGCGAGTATAGCTACGAAAGTAAAATATAGAAAAACATGAAAAGCTGCTTTTTTCTAATATATTCACTCACTCCGGATATTTTTTTTTTATATTCTTTGCATCATATTAAAATTAAGTTATTTTTGTAATTAGAGTTCTGTTTAAAAGTTTCTAATACTGGTACGAATAAATCCAGTGTGTCAGAACCATTTTTGTTGAGTTTGTACACACCTGACTTGGAAAAATTAACTTTACACTTGGTTGTCTCTCGCAACACAGCCTAATATAATATTGTTGTGGTCGTTACTATCAATGTCAAAAGTAATTTGGCGTTATATTACACAACATAGGTGTTGATAACACAGTATAAATATCTTTTCACTTTTGATTTATCTTACTTCTATATAAAAAATAAGTAATTTCATCTACACACAATAATGCCCTAATTCTTTACCACTTAATTTACAAACATCACTTATTTGCATCTCTTTCCATTTCATGCTTGCTTAGATTCTGTGATCTATATAGTTCAAAAGAATGGTTCCCAATGAAGTGTTCTCAAATGTGACTAGTTCGGAATGACCTAGTTCATTCTAGTGAACTATATTTCCCATCACTTCTCTGCTGGCTGACCTGCTCTCTTAAGGAGAGAGACAGTCTATGCGTTTGGGAGGCTTTCCTCCTACCACTAGAGCCTGGTCTGATGATGTCCCATTTCAGTAAATAAGTCGACTTTATGTAGAGGAAATAAAAAAAAAATTGAGATTTATTTAATACATATAATGTTTTGTAAACAAACTATTAAAAATACAAATGGTTGGGATAAACAAAACACTACTTAACCAATAAAATGCATGTAAATATATTTTCATTATTTAAAAATAAAAGTTGTATTAATATTATTTTATAATTTATTAAAAACATCTTTGGACCTATCTATTGGTGAATGTACAATGCTGATTATGTTCATATTGTAGCAATGAAACATCTTACTACTCATCAGTGTTGCCAACATAGAATTAAGTGATTTCACAGCAGTTGTAATAAAATTCCTCCCTTCACAACTTTTTTACTTTATTATTATAATTCTGTGAAAAATGTGCCTGGCTTAAATAACTAAGTTTGTAAAACCAGAAATGTAATTAATCTTGAAAAACAAAGAAAACTGTGAACAAATATGCCTACAAACTCTTAAAAATAACAAAGAATCCAAACTCCAGAAACTCTCCAGCCAAACAACACACATGCGTATTAATGTGAAATCGCGATGTTAAGGAATAAAATTCCGAACATAGACTGTATAGTATAGATAAACACAGTGGTAATGTAATTCGAAAAAATATTGATATATAACTAATTAAAAAAATATTTACACTTTAAAAAAGAAAACTTCACTCTGCCCTGAATTTTAATAATAGTCTTATGGTGTCAGTTTAGAAAGTCTCTTCATAGCCTGAATAACAATACAGGTATATTGCCCGTACTTTTATAAGAGGGGTTTATAGAGTAAATTATATATATATATATATAATGGTCTCTTGTATTTATTAGTTTCCAATAATTTGTAGATTAACTATCAAAAAATATGGGATGTTTTTTGTAAACAACATATTCATGTAAAGATATCTTCTGTTTACAAGAAAAAGTGAAACAATTTAAATTTATTTAAGATTTTGTAATAAAAAACCTAGTGCTATGGCTTGGAAAACAGTTAGTTGTAATAATGATCACATATTTTTCTGTTTTATACTTTAAAAACATTTTCCAATAAGCAAACTTGTTTGGTTCTTAACCTGAGTAGAATGTACTCATTTACTCTTCATAAAATAATATGTTTTATAAAAAAAATTATATTTTTTAAATATATTTTAATAATTTCACAACAACATCAGTGACAAATGACAATAAATTAACTATGGATCTATGAAGGGAATAACAATTATTATGCAAAATGACAGGTTGTGTCTACTTGTTAACATTCTTTGGTTCTGTCAAAGACTTACATTTACCAATGAGTTGACAAATTGACTCGTTTCCGACTATCACATGACGTGCACTTTTTCAGTTTTCAGCATGCACTAGGGGGGCATTTATTCTAAGTTATTTGTTCCATTTCTTCTCGACAAAATGATTTATTATTACTCGAATTTTCATTTACTAATGAAATGAGCTATTCTAAGCACATTCTAGTGTTCGTTTGACATCACTTTATTCGCTAAGAAACTTGAAACGAAAAAAAAAATGCCCATTTGGGCCTTCATTACCGAGTTTTTTTTTTTTTTATAAAAATTTGACTAGTGTGTGAAACAGATTGTTTTTGGGACTGTGTGCCTTCATGCATTACATGAACATTAAAATATATTTCAGAAAACTATTTTAAAAGCACCAATTAAACTTTCTGTTTTAATTTGTAATCTAAATAGCAGTGCAGGCTGACTAATGTGAGGAATTTATTCATTATTACAGTTTTTTATAATGAAATAAGATATCTTTATAATGAAATAAGATAACATAAACACTAATTTAGTGTTAAAAAATGCTTTCAATAATGTAGTTTGTAAATAACAAAATAGGAAGTGCTAAAATGTAAATAATTCTTGGTGGTTTACAACCAAACACTGTCTCTTGAAAATAATCGAGTAAAAAATGCATATATTGATATTATTACAATCCACGAGAAACACAACAGCATTTAGTTTGTTGTCCATTGCTTATGTATAATCTTGGTATTATTAATAACAGAGGGATATGCTTGTTCCTAAATAGCTTGCAGCCATACAGCCAAATGTTCATTGAAAAAAATCTTCATATATGTAACAACCAAAATTATGTGGGCTTGCTCTCTTATTGGCATACATCCAAACTTATTTAAACTCAGTGCAAACAAAATTAATACTCATTTATGAGAAATACAGCATACGATCAAGCGAGTTATAAAATAGTATAATATCAGCAAATTTGATACATTTGGCGATATATATATATATATAGTATTTTACATTGGCATTCCTCCATTATACACGTTTATGAGAATGTATTTTCCTTCTGTCGAATTGGTACACATCCATTTATTGTCTTTTGTTCGATACTTTTCTTCAGAATAGCAAATATTGGCAATAAGATTGATATGATGCCCATGGTCAAAAAACCTTTGAGTTAAGTGGCAGAAAAAATATAGCAAAGGAAGTACACTTTCATTGTTCATTAAAGATGACTTCTTACATTTGCCATACAAATTCATCATATTCGAAATATCGTCTCTGCTCTTTGTACAAATTAATTCTTCTTTGATGAACCATCTCTGCAGCACCAAAAATGAAAGATCATCAATTGCCTTCACCATTGGTGAATCCTCTTTAGTACTTGATGTCTGTAAACAAAATAGTAATTTCTTCGCATAGATGTTTGTTGAGGAAAACAGTAAAACTGCTGCAAAGAACATCTTTGATCTTGATGGTAACAGCCTTCTCAATTCACTACATGCTTTGTCATGCCGGATACTGAAATTGTCCTCGTATTTATAGCTGGGAGTGTGTTACAAATAAAAATACACCACAAATTTTGTCTATTTTATATTATTTTAGCATTCTCATCAGCTCGGCAGCAACTTTTTTAAACTGTTTTATTTGGTTTTTGTCATGTTTGAACAGAAACAAAAAGTTAATTTTTTTGGAATAAGTGGCCAAATTCTGTTTTATTATGTAAATGGGTTCACAATCTCGCCATAGCACAGCATCGGTTGAGTCTTCCGGCACAAACAAATCTGTCGTCGTTTGCCAGATTTTATCGTCTTAATCGTAATTTCAATCGCCCAAATTCGATTTTGACATTGTTTTCTCACCATACAAAGAAATACTATCAAAATTTAAAATGAAAATGAAAATGCAATTGTCATGGATACACTGCATTGTCAATGATGAAGGCAAATGTTTAATGTGATTGGCAATCACAATTTTGTAAGCCAAAATGTTTCTTTTTTCATTAAATTTACCCAATTGTTGAGAATATAGTTGGTTAATATGAGAATGACCCCTATGTCTACTTGTCGATTTCATACATGTATCGAATGAGGCATAATAATCTTTCTATTCCACCCACAGGGTCTCTACATCCACCCAGTTGTAGTTCTAGCTAGAAAATTTTAGTTTTTTACGTACAAGAAGCTCTGTTGGTATCTATTGATAAAAAAATTAAAAAAATCTATAACAAAGAAGAAAGAGAGAGAGGGGGGATGGGAAAAGTAAAAAAAAAAAATCTCATATGACGCCAGGTGTAAAAGACAGTGTATTGTTGCTAACGCTACCCCAGTTCCTGAGGCACTCATACTTCTAACTTCAAGAGTCAGCACAGTCTACTGAGTCGGGAAGTATGGATTCAAAATGGCACGCTAGTAAAGACTATGTAAAAGAGTTTATTCACACATATAAAAAACACAAAGCTCTTTGGAGCAGAGATAAACAGGCATATAAATTCGCAAATGCAAGGTACAAGGGATTTCGAGAATTACTTGAATTTACTGTCGAATATGGAGAACATGATTTAGACAAATACGCCATAAGTAGAAGGATAAAGTCTTAACACAAGATCCCTACATTAGGGAATGTGAGAAGATAAAACATGCAAGGAAGAATTTTTGTGTTCGTGAACCAACACTGTGGTACTTTAATAGGATGATATTAATTCAATCGAAAGAACGCGAAGAGATACATTTGACCTTGATGGGGTGGAAGATGTGGGGTGTGTGGCTGTGGAACAACACATCTATCAAACATGGAATAATGAATGACAATGCCATCTATTTTCCCATGTCTGTCAATGATGATGCAGTGGACAACACCTTCAACACATCAGTTAACATGCAGTCAACACATCTGTCCACAACAGTGAGGTTGTTGAAAATGCAGTCACCACATCAGTCAACAGCAGGATTGGTGAAAATGCAGACAACACATCTATTAAGAGCAGGGTTGGTGACACTGCAGTCAACAAGTCTGTCAAGAGCAAGGTTGATGACAATGCAGTCAACAAGTCTGTCAAGAGCAAGGTTGGTGACAATGCAGTCAACACATCCATCAATGGCAAGGTTGGTGACAACACAATCGACTCGTTACTCAACAGCGAGGCTAAGATCAATGCATTCTTCAACAATGAGGTTGGGAACAACACAGTCGACACAACCAACACATCCATCAATCGTTCATCTGACACATCTATTAGTGATACAATCAATATGCCCATCAATGTTAAAGTTTTTGACATATCTGTTTTTTGTTATGAAATTGGGGAAAAAAAACTAATACGAATGGACCCTTCACAGAGGAGTTACCCAAATCAGTTATCAACTATGTGGGTTTGTGTAAGGGGTGGTCAAGTCGAGCCAGATGTAGTATTGTACTTTAGAAAATAACCTAATATGTATATTATCTTTATAAAACCAAATTAAACAAATTATAAAAAAGTGTTGTAATTCTTTGCAATTTATTTTACATCATCTATGAATCACTTGTTGTAAATGATACATTCACTCAATTCTTTTGAAAATCTTCCATTTGAAATATCCAAATGCACTTTGTGTTCTGTTAGATAAAATTTATAATGTTCAAACCAATTTTTAAATAATTCATTGACTCTTTTTGTGTATATTTTTATAGAAGTCTGAGGCATGGCTGCATTCAAAATTGCTTGTATGACTTTTACATAATTGTGTAAATATTTACCGTAATGAATCTGATACATTTCGTTCTGTGACACATTGTTTATTTATTGTCTCAGTTGTAATTCGTAATACTTTTCCAAAGTCCAGTACCGATCTGCCTGACAGTCTTCGGGATCGTACAAGAGCACCGTTTTCTTACAGCCGATGTATAAAGAACCGAGACCATCAATGTATCTTCGACATCTAGATGAGTTTTTGAGCATTACCAAATTGTCATTTTTGTACAATTCCGTCTGGTCTACCATATAGAGGTAGTTGTAAATAGCAAACAATACATTTTCGAAATTGAGCAATTTCTCCAATTTAAAACAGTTGGTTACTTTGGTCATATTCACAAAGAAGAAGGCAAGTGCAGCAAGATAGTTGTAGATTTGTTTCACGAAACACGCTGCATTGTGCTCATATACTTTATGAATAATAGAACAAAGTTTCAACTCATCTTGGTTTGGATTACTGCAAAATACACTGTAATAAATCAGTTTTGTTAAATGCAAGTACTTTTTCTTCACTAGTGAAATAGATTCAAGTATCTCAGTGCCTTCGAGAACAATGCCCCTTCCATTAAGTATGTTAATTTACTCGATTATGAGTTCGATAAACCTGTCACCATACAATTTCAAAATATTTGTAAATTGATACCCATCAGTATCTGCATCAAAGACCATTTCGCGATACTCTCGCAGAATTTTGCGAACAACTGCACGGGGTTTCGTCTTGTTGCACTCAATCAGTTTTTTATTTGCTTTCATATTAGAGTAGATATTGTAGGCATCTAGGCGAATGAAATATACCAACTGCATGAGCTCCTATTCCATTAGGTTGTTTATGGTTTCTTTGTGTTCGCAAATTGTGTGCAGTAGATTGAGTATGGGTGTAACTCGGCATAATTGTATGAGAAGTTCATGTGGAAACAACGTCGTGCCTATGGTTATGGGAATGATGACAAACTTGAAAGATGGATTGTCGAAAAGCCTGTAGGTCGAGTTGACTGTAATTTTAAGCGAAAGTTTCTTCGCATTCAATACCAAGTACTCTAGATTCATCTCTTGAATCCTCTCTTCAGAGACTTCATTTTTTTTGCATTTCAGACTTTTGTGATTTCATTTGTTTCTTTACAGTTTCCCTACGGTCGAGTAAAGACTCTATAAAGTTTATGGTGAATGGAGTTTTGGCATGTGAGAGTAAACAAATAAGAATGGGCGTATCGCCAGCCAACGACTCTAGTTCCATGATGGAAAGTATCATCTTCCTGATAGGCAGGCTGGAATACGTCAGGTTCATGTATTCCAAATAATTTTGGTTTTTGTCTTCCGTTGCGTACAGAGCAATTACATCATTCCTCGGTATTTCATCGAATCCATCACAAGATATCGGAGCATTTTAAAACACTATATTTAATGCTTTGGCACAGCAGCAACCGATGGTCGATCTGGAAAGTCGTCTGTTGATGATGATGTTAGGGTAGAAACTATTGACGTCGTATTGAATAACGTTCCAATAAAGACAATGGTTCACAAACACAATGGCTCTGGAAAATTCTTTTTTCATTTACTTGAACTTTGGTTTGGTGTAAATTGGTCTAACGTCCATCGCGGATGTTCTTTCGGCGAGCAACAAACATTTCAGATTTGGCATGGCCAGTAAAACGGAATCATTGCTCTTGTATCCTGGTAATATACCAAAGGATAGCGCATGATACAGGAATGTGTTCTCGATTTGGCGAGAAATGGCACTCAATGAACTGTTTTCGAGCCCGCAGTTAAAGAGATTGGCCAATTGGTTGGTGAAAATGGCCAAATTAAACTTGTTGTAAAGTCCGACCATGGCCACGCAATCCCTCTTGTTGTAAATTAAAGCCTGTTCCATGCAGTAGAAAACAATAGTCTCTGTTTTTTTCACCTGTAAGTTTACACCAAACACTACCACCAGTGTACTCGGTGTGTTGCACTTGCATGATGGTGTACTGAGCGTTCACTGCATCAAACTTTTCTTTGTTGTTGGACTCGGTGTGAAAGATATGTTTCTCATGCACTCGTGACGACAGTCATCGTCTGTGATGGTGTCATCTAGGATATAATAAATTCGCATAAGCACAGAGTTCAAATCAATTTTCTTAAACTTTTGGCTCAGATAATTTTTAGACAGGTTCCCCAACAACAAATTCCAACTCGCCAATGCATTTTTCATGGCTGTCAACATATCGAATATGATACCGTCGCCATGAAAATGAATGAGTGGAGCCATGGCTAATAGTCCGAGGGTTACAAATGCTTTCATTTCGTGTTGCATATTGAGAACCTGCAAACGAGTCAATAGGAATTTCAAATCGTATTCGCTAATGTTGTAGCCGACGAAATAATGTGGGTAATTTTGGTATCCTATTAGCATTTTCAGCAATTATCCCTGACTATACCAAAAGGGAAAATTATTTATGAGATCCTCTTTGTGTGAGAAACCTTGGATCCATATGCATTTTGCAGGCAGTCTTTCGTATTTCTTTCGCATTTCCACGTATAAATTATCAGGCATGCCGCGACATTTTAGGTACGAAATTATACTCACTTCTACATCCAGATACTCACCCAGGGGCAAGTCTTCTAAATTATCCACATCCGTCTCGATGTCGAAGCTCACGACAGCAATGTACTTGTACAGGCGAGTGTGGTCGTAAGACATGTCCAGGATCAGATGATTAGACTCGGTGTCTGTGTACACACCATTTGCACAATATATGTTTTTCACCATGAGATTACTGACTCCAAGTTTTGACCTGTGAATCTTTAGTTTTGCATGTTGATTCAGTTTGATGGATGAATTTTGCAATACCCCCTCTGAAGTTAGAGTATCGAAGTACAACTCTATTTGCAACATGAAATGCACATCAGTCGACTGGATGGTGAAGTAGTATTTTTTTCACAATTATTTTCCACGAGAAATTTGTAGACTGTGTTCAAGTTACTCGTGGTGAGAAATTGAATTTTCACTAAATGATATGAAACATGCAATGTGCTTGCAGATGTCCAGTCAAAATTTCCAGCAACGAGTTTTGATTAGTTTCGTGTCGACGATTGAATCGATATACGGTTCATATAACTCAATCAGCAGTTGACAGATTTCAAATTCCATGCTTTCGGCGTCTAGAAAGTATATCGAGAGGGGGTAAGTTAAGATTTCTTGATACCTCTTCATCGTTTTGATATCGATGCCCACCACATTTGTCTTATTGTCGTAGATGAAAGACCTCAATATAAATATTTTATTTTGTAGATTTAAAGAACAGGAGGGCTAAAATGTCTTGTTATATAAGAACCTTTATTATTGGTTAACAAACTAAGTTTTACAATGATCAGAGTACTGGAAATATTCAAAAATATCTTCAACCACCCAGAACTGCAAACGTTGGATGAATTTTAAATGGTTTTACACATATTTTGGCAATGGTCACTTGGAATGTATTTACACTCGCGAAGATGGCGATGACAAAGACTCTGATGAAGATTTTGAAGAGGAAATTGATACTGATCTTAATAACAATATTTACACTCCATTAAAGTTTAAATATTTTCGTGTCAAGTTCCCAAACACCACATTCGATGACTATCTATATGTCAAACAACTGTCATCCTCTCGCACTTTTGAAATTAACTTGAAAGGTCAGCTAGTCTTTCTACAACAACTGTTCACAATAAGACCCTCGAAGGAACAGCGAATCGTCCTTCCTTTGCAGAAAAAAAGAAATTGACGATCAACATCGGCTTGCGTTCACTTGCAAGAACAAAAATGTTATTCACGAGTCATCTCATGGCTGCTCCCTAATTTATTATACCAATCAAACCACAATGGAACACGAATATCATTCAACGGGGATGACGAGGAACAAATACGGCACTCCTCTAGTCACGAAATTGAAATTACACAATGTGTTTGTATACAAATGTAATGCAACTCTATTCGAGGATCAAAGTCTCAATACCGCATAATGCCCTATATTTAAACGAACACTTGACATCGCCATTGAGATTTGTCCATTTAGTTGATAGCCTACGCCAATCGGGAGACTACATATACAATCAGTTTAAAGAGTACACTAGTGCAAAAAATTTCGCCTTTGTATATTTTGTACCTAAATTGGAAAATTTTGATACTCTGTTTTTCAGACCGACTTTTTTCACTCTTGCTACAGAAGAATATGCCGCTAGCTGGAGAAGTGTATTCTTTCACTTGCTTGATATTTATGCGGGAAATATGAAAATTGAGTTTACATCTTCTGTAAATACAAAAAAAGCTATGTCATGCTGCATAAGATATTTTGTCAAATGATTAGCTCATAATTTGGCATGTTCAATCAAGAGTAATAGTGCACACATTTACCAAATGCAAGTGACTTACAATGTGTTCATGTTACCATAAATTCAGATACAACAGGACAAATAATCACTTCTGCAAGTTCACTAATCATGAATGCGATTTGCAATCGCGTTTTACAAGCTCAGATAGAAAAGATTTGAGAAAAGGATACAGCCAAAATATATGAACATTCTTGTTCAAACCTCATTTGATACAAGCTTTTTACAATGTGTTTGGCCATTCCAATAAAATGAACACTTTATTTTGCTTGCCAAACATTTTCTTAAATTCAGTTTGGTTGAATTAATTTAAACATTTTATTCAACTTCAAAGAGGCAGGTGATTCCTGAAGGTAATGTAAGAAATATTAAAAAACATTTTTTTTTAATAAATAGAATTTATTTTAGAAATATTATAAATATAAAAAAGATTACAACTATAAAAAATAAAAGATTACGTATATATATAAACATCAAATATATATAAAATTAATAATTACTTTTAAACAATATATATAATTAGTAAATACCAGACCTTTCAAATCTCCTCTCATCAGGACAGGGACAACCCGCCCCACAATATTTAATTTTAATAATGGGTTTTACTTAAAAAAAAAAAATTAATTTTCTTCATCAATACAATTTAAACACTTATTATCCCACACCACTCTACCAATAGCACAACCCCTACTTGGCTCAAACTTGGTTAAGAGCCATGGTTGTGGTTAAGGTAGGAACTGGGTGTGTGGGGAGTGTGGTGGGAACAGCCACTGCTGAGTGGAAATTAGAGAAGTCTGAATACACTCAAAACATGTGTCTGCCCATGCTACCACCCTTATGTTGCATATTATGCATTTTGGGACTTCAAGCTGCTGGGGTTGTGGTGGCTGGAGTTGCTGGGTCTGGAACCGGCGCTAGTTATGGATCTGGCACTCGTGCTGTATCTGGTGCTGGTGCAGGATCTGGCATTGGGTCTGGAGTTGGTGCTGGAGCTGCAGGAGTTGCTGTACGGAGAAATGCTGTAGCTGGAGCTGCTGGGTGAAAGGCTGGGGTTCCTCCACTTGGGGGAACTGGAGTTGATAATCCAGCAGCTGCCACTGGAGCCACTGCCGCTACGGATGTTGGAGCTGCGGCTGTGGCCGTATAAGAGACAACTCATGTAATTGGAGGAGGAGCCACTGTATAATCAATTCTTTTGTCCATCGGCTCCTCTTTCTCACATCCCCCCTACCCCCGCATGGATTAGTGAGCATGCTGTAAAAAAAGAAACATGTTACAATCTATTTCACCCTAAAATCAAACAAAAAAATCACTCTGAAGAAATAATAACTTAACCCTTAAGCCTTTCTTTCTTTTGCTTCTAAGGAAATCAGACTTTTTACTTTTTTGTAAAATTTACACTTTTGTGTAATATTGCACTGACAATGTTTTTTGATTTTGTACTTTTTTTTTTTTGTGAAATTTTATACCGGTGCTACTTTTCCCTTAACTCTCTATATTCTTTTACCAATTCCTTGTCAATTCCATTCTGAACTTCTAACATCTTCTCGAGTTCCTCTTTACCCGGGCCATATTTAACAAAGAGTAAATTAATTTCCATTTTCGCAGTACGATGTTTCAAAAACATTTCATAAATGTCTACAAAATCAGCCCCATCCCTTCAAAAATTCCCCCTAACTCTACTTTTTTTCGAACTTTATCCATCCTTATCAGACATTCAAACAGCTAGTGCTATTACACAGATACTAAACAGTAGCTAGCACACTGATGCTAGACCAAAGTGCGCGGTGTTTAATTTGCACAGAGTAAATTTTTTTATTTCATATTTCAAGGTAGTGGGGAGGGATTACTCTATAAGTGAGTTTTTTCTTTTTTACTTCATGCACTTGTATATTCATATTTATTTATTTCTTTCATTGGTGTATCTGATATGTGCTCGCTCAAAGTCATGATTAATGTTCGTACATGGGTTGGTGAGGCGACTGGCATACATTACTCAACTTGGCTTCATTGCTATGCGAGAATCATCTCGGGGCAGAAATAATTTTTTTTTACAATGCAAAAAGGAGGTTCCCCTCGTATTCCCCCCTCCCCACCATTCGACCTTCTGACTTTTATTTTTTGCTCTTGGTGTCCTAGTTGGAGCCAAAGTATTTTTTCTCCTAGTATCTTGGCAGGAGCCAGAGTATTTTTATCTCTTGTTGCCCCAGTTGAAGCCAGAGTATATAAACAATGGGCCTTGCGACGAATAACATCAGATGGCCAAACGGTGTATCATTTGCCAGACAGGTGACTACATGTAGGAGAAAGGTGCGTCGGTATCTTGAAGATGTTAAGGAAGATAATTATTTTGTAAATATTTATAAAAATATAATTTTAATTTTACAGGTAAAATTTAAATTTTTATTAATCTTGTTTTATTAGATTCTTTGAAATGTAGAGAATGACATCTTCAGCGCCGACACAGCCGCCAATAACCCGGTCAATGCAGAAGCCACACTTGAGGGAGGATGAGGAGTTATGTGCTTCAACACCGATGCCACATTCCTCAACTCAAAGGAGATCCTCGATGTCGAAGCAGCCGTTGCCTTCTTGGAATCAAAGGCAATATCCTTGGATGCCGACGACATCTTCTCCATCATCTACGGAGGACAGGAAAAGAAAGAACAATCCATATTCTCCTTCACAGAGGATGTCTGCTCCGGAGAAGAGGAAAATATTTCCAAGTCCACAGAGCAGATCTCCAAGCCACAGATCACCTTCAAGTCCACTGAGTGGATCACCTCCAAGTACACAGAGTAGATCACCTCCAAGTCTACCATCGGCACCATCACCTTCTGCAGGTGCGCATGTATTAACCATGGTATCTGCACCAACTATGGGGATCTTTTCATAAATGGGGTTTCCGCAGATACCGGTGCTGCCTTTGCCCCCACCGGGGATTTCGTTTATTTTCAAAACCACATATTTCAATAACATAACTATAAACATTGTAACCATTAATAATAAAAATAAATAGTTATTTTTTCAATCATGTTTAATTTAAAAATTCCATAATAAGATGTATTTATTTATTTTGCAGCTAATGTTATTTATTATTATAGTCGGGTTGTTGGTTTAAATAACTGAAAAGTTTTTAAATGTACCCAAACATGAGAATTTTGTAAAAATCTCTAATCTGTCTCCACCACCATTGCAACCTCCATCACTTCAGTCGTCTCCTACAACCGAATATAATTCCAGCCATAAAATATATATTTATTTTGGTTTCAGTAATAACTTTGTAACCCATCACTCTGTCAATTTTTGTTTTGATTGTAACACAAAGTCTGTTGACAAATTTAAATGGAAAGTGCTTTCATGTAACTTGT
Organism: Dryococelus australis; assembly: GCA_029891345.1. Taxonomy (NCBI): domain Eukaryota; kingdom Metazoa; phylum Arthropoda; class Insecta; order Phasmatodea; family Phasmatidae; genus Dryococelus; species Dryococelus australis. The sequence continues at coordinate 208,292,239 of CM056993.1, read as the reverse complement.
ACATAAATTTTAATTTTACTACTACGAAACACGAAATGCTCTCTTTTGCATTTGATGACATTTCAGTGAAGCTATTATAACTTATACAAAAATGGCTATGTTATATATTTTGCCCTAATAAACAACCTCGACAAGTCGAAATGGACTTTGAATTCTGCCTTTACGATACTTCAAAATATTGCCAAACAACTCGCAATGGATGTGGCTCGAGACATGACGATTCCTCTCTTCAAGAACGCCATGTTTTTGGTAATGGAAAAACACGGTGTTTACACATTTCGACTATAATAAATACGATAGCTTGGTATGCCTACATTCGACTTTTGGCCACTTTAAAGATTCCGTCGACGAGAATGGCGTGTTATTTCAGTTTTGCGGCTGTGGCCGGGTTTTGCTGATGAGATTGGCGATGCGAAGGATGGTACCTTTATTTTATACGATAGTGATTCCGAGATTGGCATACAAGACAAAAAATAAACAATGTAATTATTTCTAAGAATCAAAACCTTATGTGAAAAATCTTTAATTTATAACTAAGGTAAAAGACAAATATATATGGATAAAATAAAAATGGAGACAGTCGAAAAACTCACAAAGATGGTGGGCCATGGTCCAAAGAATTATATTTCGTCAATTTTTTTGGAAACTGAATATTACAAACAAGTGACGAAAAGACTGGACGGTATGAACGAGTCTACAGATTTTGCCTTAAACAACTTGTACTCTCACGAATTCACGAAAAAAATATTTAATTAAAGACGGATTTACAGATTTGGAAATTGATACTTTTCTAAATTAAGTCCAGCGAAACAAACAAGCTTTGCACGAACTCATCAAACTAAAAACAAAAGTGAAAACAAATCATTTCAACTGGCATTTCTTCAGAAATTGTACGAATTGGTACAAATAGATAAAAGCATTAATCACGGAGAGTTTTACTTGAAATTGCTAAACATTATTCACGTAAAACGTATACACACAGGTATTTGCCAGAATTCGTACTCTATAAGATTTTGGGATGGTTACCTACTTCTCTTCGAAAATTCCCATATACCTACTTATATGCTGGCAGATATTATGAGAATCGTGAACGACATTGCACTGAATGGTTGAAACAGTCCACTGCCATGGATAAAATAACTGTTATATAAGATAATACCTAACAACCAATACCACTATGTGATCACGAACAATAATAATGAAATTTGGTCCAAGGTATTGATAAAGCATTTTGAAATTGAAGGTAAAATTTTAACCACTTGTAATATAGTACGAACTGAAATCAAACTGGGTAATTATGTGTTTTGGTTTCGAGCAAAAGAAATTGCTGAATTTTTAGAATATGGTGATTCTAGAAAGGCTATTCAAAAATGTACCAAAATATTATCAAATATCTTAACATAACATAAAATATATGTACTTGTGCTAAAAAAAAAAAACATATGTTGAACAAGGGAGGGACTGCCAGTCCCCCCCAGAAAGTATTTTAGTTCCCTCCTTGATATATACAATATATGTGTTAATTGGCAGCCTCATATGGTTTTCATAAATGAACCGGAATTGTACGCTTAGTTGATGCGCGCGAAAAGAAGAAAGAAACTAAAACATTTACGAAATGGGTTTATGAAGAAATGTTATCATCGCTTAGGCAAAATGGTTGTTATCGCATTCAACAGCACCAGAAACCTTCCTCAGAAAACACTGATGATTTTTCACAAATGTTGGCTGCTGTCTATCGTAATGCGGATAGGATAATTGTAAAAAAATAACGAACTCACTCAGCATCTCATATTAGCAAATGGAAAATTAATTCAAATATGTGATCAAGCAGCTGAAACGAGGAAAGGAATGACCACGATGGCTATTAGGCTTGCGGACATTGTTCAAGATGTGGTGGTGAAACCTGATCAACCCCAACTTCAACATGCTCTGGTCGTGTGCCAGTACCAATCTGACGATGATGAAAAATCAGATACAAATGAAAGCAAAAGAAAAATAACATTGGCTTTTACACAAACTTAGAACCAATCTCTCAATCGTGGAGTTAAAAACCTATATAAAACAATCCAAAAATTCAGGAAATTATGCCCTTCAACTATGTACCAAACAGCATCAACATTGTCAATTGTCTAAAAACCTAATTGAGACGATGCAAAATCGAATGTGTACCCAAGTACAATTTCATAAAATTACTGAATTTTGATTACAAAGACTAGTAATTGAAAAATTAAAAAATCTGGTAGAAAATGACAGTAAACTATCACTATGCAAGACATAAAAACATACATTGTGTAAGGGGGATTGAATCACCTTCCAAATTGATCGATTTTTTTAAGGGGGACCAGAAGTCCCCCTTAAAAAATTCTGTTTATTGGAAGGTGATTAAATTCCCTTTTTATAAATCGACTCGGTTTTATGGCATCAAATTCTGATTACAGAGACTTGATAATTAAAAATTAAATAATCTGGTAGAAAATGACAAAAAATTTGGTAGAAAATGACAGTAAATTACCATTGTGTAAGATGTAAAAACATTAATTTTATAAGAGATATTGAAACACCTTCCAAATAGGCCGAATTCTTCTAAGGGGGGCCAGAAGTCCCCCCTTAAAAAATTCGGTTTATTTGGAAGGTGATTCAGTCCATGGGGGAGGAGGGGATTTCTGGTCTCCTCAAATAAATTAAATTAATTTGGAAAGTGATTTATTTCCCCTTAAAAAAAAATACAAAATTAAAAAAAAGTAAAATAAAAATTAGATGTAGACTTGCCTCACCCCTCCCGTCTAACAGTTACGAAAAACGTTTTTGCAATGATTCATATGTATTGAAAGCAGACATTATGCAAAACATCAGTAATACGGTAACCATGGTGTTTGAAATACGTTATTACGATAAAGCGCACAACTTGATTGGTATTTTAACCAAACCATTGATCGAAACATTGCAATGTACAGTGCTAACCAGGAACATCGAGAATTGTCTTCGGAACTACCTTGTGGGTTTCTAATAATTATCGGTGTATCATAAACTCGTACTATTCTCATGAGTTGGAGAATCATGTGCAACACTGCAACAGATCTGAACACTTCACGTATTGTAAATGTCTGGCGATTATGCATCTTCAACATTTTAGCATTCCCTGCAATGCCAAAGAATAATATATCTAAAAACTGTCAAACGTGAAGAATTACATTATTATAGTTTTGATTGGCAAATTATCGAAACCATGTACATTAAAAATAACTACAAGAAATAAATGCCATCTGGTTATACATATATGTATTGCACGAGTCCTTGGGATTTGGAAAATTGTGCAGTAGTAATTGAAACCATGGAAAGACACGAAAAAGAAGACCACGTTACATATTGTGATCAACTTAGGCACATTACAGTATGTAAGGTACGCCCCGCCAGATGTTTGTGGAGTGAACATGTAAATTGCCAACACGAATGCAAAGAACGATGCAATTTATCGGGTAATAAACATGAGTTGATGAAAATTATAAGATATCGCCAATTTAAATAAGCAAGTGTGTATTTTTACCGAAATAAATTGCTACTTTGTTATGTGTGTTATTTTCTCATTTATCCGATTCTCACAGAGTTTGTTTAGTTTTGGCGACTTTCTAACCAGAGTGCTCCACGATCGACCAACATCGATCCCCCCCCCCCCTTCATAAATACAACAACCAATCAGAGTACACCATTTCATTCCCAAAAAAAATGATATCAGTTGCCAAATAAAATGGCAGGGGAGGATATGGATAGCATTTTGGCGAAATTTTGCAAAAACTAAACAAAAATATCCACTGGTCACCAAACAAGTAATTTGTATTCAAAGTTTGTCTTGTAAGATAAACTCTGAATATAAGTAAGATATATAATGACTAGTGAAAAAAAGCAGTTATTTAGTTTTGTGTGATTTCGTCAGATTGCACCACAATCGAATTTTCCTCCCCCCCTTACTTTCTACAACCAATCACGTTGCAGCATTTCATTCCCCCCCTTTTTTTCCTTTTCTTTCAGTTTGGTCTATATGGTGGAGAAATCTGGAAAAAAGATGTCAGTCGACTGCAAGAGCTGAATGTGGAAAGAGCATAAGGAAAGGAGTAAGTATAATAATAAATATACCTTTATATATATAAGGTATATTTATTTATAAGGTATATTTATTATTATACTTCATATTCCTCTTCTTGCTCTGGGAAGAGGAGTGATGTTTCCATGTTCAGCTCTTGCGAATGGCGGAGCATCTCGCATCTAATGGCAGGGAATTGTTTGCCACACAATTAATTTCGAGATTGGTGATTGTAGCAAAATATGAATTTGTAATGACTACATACCGACCGAATATTCCCCATCTAGCGCAATTGAGCAATCTTTCAACCATCCAGTGATATTTGTTTATGGTCGTTGACGACTCGTGAATTATCAAAGTAGCTTTAAAAAATTTGAAAGGTAACAACAACGCAAAATTCTTTTTAAATTGCCTGTAGAGTGCTGGTAATTGATCTTTGGAAATAAAATTGTATTTGGACTTGGCTGTATTTTCTACCAGCAAGGGTAAAATCAAATCGTTGAAAACATTTTTCAAATTTCGCAAACCAAATAAAGGAGCGCCTACAAAAAAGCACAAATCACATATTTGTAAAATTCCGCCTATCCGTAAATTTCCAATATTATTCGCACCAGTAAACCACCCAAAGAATGGCCCACTATGAAAATTTTCAAGGGAAATGAGTATTTCGACCAGTACTTTTCCATCGAAAGTATTACTGAATATGCAGACTGCAATAAATCTTTATGCCAATCGTACACGATTCCTTTAAGTTAACTTTCGGAACATTTCGATATAAATGAGAAAATAAATTCGAATATACAGATTTTCCACATAGGGAACATAGCACTTTACCAGGTCATAAAGAATCGTAATTTAATAGTCACTGAAAATCTCTATCCATTATTTTTCTGAAAGAAAACTATTTGTTTAGAAAAATTGTAGTTTTAAATTTATTGTCTGTAACTAGCAAATATGCGTATAATCCTGGCACTAGAAATATAATTTTACTAGACTTTTTTTACACACACACACACAATCACGAGTAATGTAGTTGCCATATTGTGATCTGCACAGAATACACAATCCTTTTTTCTGCCTTCTAGATAGATGAAAAAAATAATAAATCATTCGCATGCAATGGTGTAAAAAATAGTGATGTTGTTCTCACTGCAATGAGAATACATAAAGTGGGTGAGTTAAAATGTCGGAACTCGGAACAGAGGTGGGCGTAGCGATGACGTGACATCACGTGTGACGACGTTGGAAGGAGAAATTGGATAAGGGTAAGCGGGAAGAGGGACAAACATACAGATTGGGTGAGGGACAAGGGGCGATACATTGAAGGTGCACACTCAAAACATGTGCGAAGTTGGCGTTCTGTGCGATACAGCATTCCGTGCTTTGGAGGACGGAAAAAATCTTGGGTCGGCTAACCTGACAGAATACGTCTGTAAAAAGAATAATCGGTACGGAGAACAACTGTATGCTTTGCTGATTCATGCCGTCGACATGCGCCATCGTAATCGGCACAGAGGAGATGGCGGCGAAGGCTATCCCAATTTCGACAGGTATCTGTTAGTTATGGTTGTTATAATTTACAGGAACGAGCGAGATTAAGTTCCTGTTGCAGTTGCAGATTAAATTAATGTTTCAATGGCATGATATGTGTTTTAATTTACAGGGGCTAGTGAGACTGTGTAACTGTTTGATTTAAATTACAGATTTGAGTGTATATGGCATGCTGTTTCTTTCAATTAAAAAATAATGTTTACTTGAGTTGCTGTTTGATTCAAGTTTAAATTAATGTTTAATTGAATTGCTGTTTGATTCAAGCTAAAATTAATGTTTGATTGAGTAGCTGTTTGATTCAAAATTTAAATTTAATGTTTAATTGAGTTGATTTTTGTTTTGTTTTATTTTGTGTGTTTGTTTGTGATGTTTGATTTAATTTAAAATCAATACTTAATTGACTTGCTGTTCGATTTAATTTTAAAAAAGAAAATGAATGGCTTGCTGTGTGTTTTAATTTACAGGTGCGAGTGAGACAGTGTAGCTGTTTGTTTCAGTTAAAAAAAAAATCTTTGAATGACTTGCGGTTTGTTTCAGTTTAAAAAAAAAACAATGTTTGATAGACATGCTGTTTGTTTTGTTTGTTTTGGTTTAAAAAATGTTTGAATGACATGTTTGTGTAAACATTCATTAGCAATCTGTAAAAAGCCTAAAATAATCGATTATGTCATGATGGATCCTCCCGACGATGATGGGTGTTCTTGCATTTGTTACATCCGCAAAACTTGGATCTGCCAGTTTCAATTATTGAGGTAAATTGATTTTTAAAAAATTACATTCATATGCGATCCCGAAAAGACATAGCATGGTCGACACGACCATGCTATGACTTTTCGGGATCGGTTCGGCTGGCGAGGGATGCAATTGCACACGCTGTTGCTTTCGCAGACGTTGGACCTGCCAGTTTCGAGTGCTGAGGTATTTTATATAAAAAAAATGATTGCACATATAAAACTTAAAAAACTATATGGTTAAATTTATAAAAAGTTATAAAAAGTATATTTAACTGTACATTGTTTTACCGTATGCTTTTAATGATAGTGTGCATGTAAAAAATGGTGTGTTATATTGTTACATTTATAAAAAATTTAATATTTAACTATACACCATTTTACCGTACTATTTGGTGACTGCGTACATGTGAAAAATTGTGTATTATATTGTTACATTTGTAAAAAATAAAAGCATTTTTAAAGGTACGCGATTTTGGTGTGTACCCTTTTAGTGGTAATGTACATTTGAAACTTTATATAATAAATGGTTAAAATTATTTTAAAAATTCTAGTAATTAACTTTTATTCTTTTTAAAACAAATAAAATAATTATCCATCGTGAATCGTGTGTATTTAAACAAGTGAAGTGTAGCACCAATTTCCCCCCTTCCCTGTTTGGATACGCAGTGTCTTTCCTTTTCCGTCCTGCACATTTTGTCACCTGGATACGCAAAGAGAAACTTTTGCCAAAAACCAGCTTTTTCAAGGTGCGCTGGATACACAGAGGGAATCTTTGTATTTTATTTTAGCATTTCCTGGGTCGTGGGTGGATATGTAATTGGTGGTTTTTTGTCTAGACCTTTTATGCCATTGGATACATTATACAATGGTTTTGGAGTGGTTTAAATATGCAATACGGAACAATCACCATACTCTCTATACTGCACTGTAAAGGTGGCTACACACTAGTTACGGTAGCATGTAACATAACATGTAACCGTATCAAAGGCATGATATGTTCCGTCGTTACTGGTCAAAATAAAGTGGCTGTACGTACACGAAGTAATGTACCTGCGAAACGTAGCATCAATGTGTTCCATTCTCGTCAGTGTAGTGAAATGGATGAGAGAGTGGTAGCAGCAGCATACATCTATATCCACTATGCTATCACGAGCAGAAAAAACCACGATATTGGTGGCGAACAGAGTTGTATGCAAACATAGAAGCGTACAGTGCCTCACAATTATTCGGTACTCTGAAGTTCCAGTCGAATAGTGGCCAATACAAAAATTTCACAAGAATGTCCCCGAGTGAATTTGAATTTTTAATAAATGTAGTCCGGCCAAAAGTTGCAAACCAAGATACCACCTTCAGGAAAGTGATTTCAGTGAAAGACAGGTTGTCAGTAACACAATGTTTCTTGGCAACTGGTGACTCCTATGCAAGTCTGCAGTACCTGTGTAAAATTTCAAATCAAGCAATCAGCTACATAGTCCCAGAAGTGTGTGTAGCTCTAATTGGTGGAATGAGACAACACTTACAGGTAAGAAAACAATATATTTCCATTAGATACTTAAAAGGTATTATTGTAAGCAGAATACAACACAATGATAATGTGTTTATAGTTTGTAACTTCCACTTTAACCAAAACACATTATGTAATTATCCTATCATTCACATACAAAAGGTAATGGTCAGGAAATTAGGAAATTAATTGTTGCAAATTGAACTCATAGTGGGCAGGCGATGTATTTACATTCGGCGAACTGGTCGATGAAGATGTGTGGTGGTTGTAGGTATTAGAAGGTGAATACGGTTGTGGCTGATTGAAGCTTGATGATGGTGTAGCAGATAATTGATATTCGGTTTCAATGGTATGGTATTGAAGGCTGTGAGGATGAATGTGTGCCGATGAGTAAGAAACACGTAATGTGGATGCAGATAATGGTGGCCTGTCATAAACACCTCTTTCTGCATCCAAAATCATATTCCCAAGATAGCATTCTGTACAGCACATCGTTGAGGGAATCATAATTCCTCAACTTGGCCGCTATCATGTTGCCAAAATATTTGAACTCATCTTTATGAGTACTAGCTGCACTTAAGAATGTCAAAAGTTTAAAGGCTGTATCCAGGCACCGATCATTTTGGAACCTTTGCTTCTTTGCTGATGTACTGTTGTAACAGGTGGGCTGAAGTTGACGTACTATGTTAGATGAATTCTACTCTTCTGTGGCTGGCTGCTCTGTATTGTGTGCTTCCTGCGAGATGTCCAACTCATCTAGTATCTGAAAGTGTAAAAAAAACAAAAACAGAATAGACATAATGACGCTGCAAGAAACTATAATTGCAGGGTTTTGAAAACAAGAAACATCAGCCTTCGAAGAAGGTAATGTAGTAATCACTGCAACAAAGTGCAGTACAAACTGGTTTATGTACATGCACACATTATTTACACTGGTTTAAAGTAATACAAATAATTGTATGTACTTGATTGAATAAGCATTTTCAGGCACATTCTCAATGCATATGTCACAGTTACAGTACAGTTATATATGACATTATGTTGGATTTTCGAATATGCCTTCATGCCTCTGTGCAGAATGTAGAACTTGACTATCAATATTATAACTTTGATATAATCCGACCCCTGAAGCTATTAATGTGAATGAGTATTACCTCAATAAATCAGAATATTACAACATGTATATTTATTCTTTATGTGGAAAACCTATGTCATAACACCTGCTGCAGTAAATAACATCATACTGGTTTCTTTTCAAATACATTTCTCTATATTATTACGTATACTTTTCCAATGTATGGAAATATGTGCCAACATTTGATCTTCTTTTGTAACTGGCCGTGCCTTAACTAATAAATATGTATCACACAAAATACTTATTTTACGTTCGTCATCAACATAAACAACAATGGTGTTACATTATTTTATAATTTTTTTCTTTTATTGCTGCGAAAGTATTAAGGTACCTTGAATGGGCAATATCGCTATATGGTCATTCTATGCTAATATGTTAGTTACTTATGGTTGTTACGGTTTCCCGCTGTTTGTTTTTACCATTGACGATCTTGAAACTGTTGTAAGCATGCACATACTTGTGTACACGTCTTCCGCCCCTGCAATGACAGGCACACATTAAGGTCGTTAACATAACCTCAATTAATTACAAACAAACTCAATTCTGTCACTTCCTGGACAACATACATGTTGATACATTATGATATTTACTCCAATTATGTAGATGTTAATACTACAGTTAGACATTTACAGCTGGTAATTTTGTAACATCACCCTGTGTGTTATGTGGTTTACATTATATGTAATTAACCACTTCACTGTAGTCAGCAGAAACTTTCCTTTGTGAATTAGTTCGCATTGTTACATTTTCTGTTTTTATTTTTATTTTACCAATGAACCTATCCGAACCTGGTCATGGACACAGTAAATTAATTTTATTATACTGTAATCTCTTGCTACTCACCTTTACCAGTTCCCATAGTTTTCCTCATTTTAATATACTCCCTTCGGAAGGATGACAAAAATCCCTCCATTTTCTTTTTACACGCCTCAACAGGTTGGCTGACAGCTCCCGCTATCTCTTCCCATGCATCGAGTCTTCTAAATTTTTTGTAGTGTAATGGATGCTTGGGATTCCATATTACCTCTTTACTTTTATATATATATATATATCAAAAAGTTCAATGGTAGCTTCTTCGCTCCATTCCATGTTGACAATTCCATTCAATGTATGTCAATGTTGTGCACTGCTACACTGATTATCTGCTGCAATGAAGGCTTCACCAGCACTCCCAAACTTGCTCGAACTGTATCCATATCCGTACACATAGCATCTCTTTGGCACTGCATCAAATACTGACTTTGGATGGGAATGGCATGCTCCTAACACCGTTACCACATTCTTATACGTTTCGTAGTTATGAGTCCTGCACACACTGTTACAGTTACGTGTTATGTTACATGCTACAGTAAATAGTGTGTGGCCACCATTATATATCAGATGTATAGCTGGGGTGTCTCATATGGTGTAAGGCACCTTCACCATATGAGAGGATGTACCAGAAATTAAACAAATAAAAGATAAATAACTAAAAAAAAAAACCTCACCTCTCCAGTAAAAAAATAGGTCGGTTGAGTAGAGAGGTAAGGCGTTTCTCCACTGGAGGTTTGCAGGCCATTAAAAAAAAAAAAAAAGTCACTGACAAGGTATTAAGTTACCAAATATAAAACAGGTCCCTGGCGTGATGTAAAAGTCAGTATACATTTTGCAATTTTTAAAGAAAATAAAGCTCTGCAAACGAGACCATTTAATGGATAATCAAGTAAAAATATTTTATTTCACAAAATATTAAAGATCACAAAACATCTGTTTTATTAAAACAAGAATTATGTGAATTATCAAAACCTAACCATTTAACATACATTTTATCACCTTTAGTTTTTAAGACATTTATTTTCATTTGGGTTGTTAGTTATCATAATTTCGTATTCCTAAAAACTACCTTTTATTTATTCTCCATTGATATATTTTAGTTTGTAAGTTGGCACTTCATAATTTAAACCCTAAAAAATAGTTAAAAATTCTGTTGTCCAATTAAGAGTATAGTCCATTAAAAAAGTAAGTTTATTTTTGCTAACATGTACAACATTTCCAACTTTATATTTCGGTTCCGAAAACATGTTTGATATTTCTTTTTTTCTATCAACTTCATTTGGTTTAATACCAATAGTTCTATGTTTTGTATTGTGGTATACTTTTCCAAATCATCCGATATATTTGCCCTTTTATAATTGCCATTTAAAGCAAATTTCTTCCATATTTGGTTCTTAATTGTACGATTATATCTTTCCACATTATTGGCTTTAAGTTAACTGAACGTAGAATAATGGATGTAATATTTTTGCATAAGTTCTTTAAATGTCTTATTATGAAATTCAGAACAATAATCACTTTGAATATTAAGTGGTTTTATTTTTATCAAAATGCATTATAAAGCATTTGCTACATTTTTGGCTGTTTTAACTTTAATTGGTATAGCAAATGCGTATTTTGCAAAAACATCAATAATTGTCATTATATACTTTTATCCATTATTTATATGTGATATTTCTTTTAAATTGCCAGTATCCATCTCAACAAGAGCAATTTGTCATACATAATCTAGTATATAAGATATTATTTTCTTCTTGGAAAGTTTCTTCTCGCTGGTTTATATAATTCATTAATTATTCCTTCTCTTATATTAGGCAAAAAAAATTTAATGTTGTTTATTTGAATTACATATTGATAATTTTATATTATTTTTGTTAGTAACTTATTTACACTTAAAGCACCAAGTATTCTCAATGTATTAGTAAAAAGAAAATACATTTATTTATTATTTGTATTTAATGAATACTACTATTATAGTTAATATTCTAGCAATATAATAATTAGATATTTTATTTCTGTATTTTAAAAATTTAAAACTCACCTCTGTTAATCTTTGTATTTCCCTTAATAACAGTTGACGTTGCTTGACTGGACGATATGGGGTTGATTGGGATTTACATAGGCGGTGAACAGGATTTGAAAAAAAGGTCTGAGGAATTGTATACCTCGTAGGTGCAATATGTCTCTTTGGCAGCATCACTGATGTTGTTGCGGTAGAGCTGAGTCCTTGTAACCTCAGGGTGCTGCTGGCCGATCACCCGGACTACATTCTCGTGTAGATCGTGCAGTAGTTCACATGATGCGGAGGCCTCGTGTTTTCTAAACGAGGGGATCTTCGGGGGACCCAATCACCTCTTGGTATTGCAAATTAGTATGTCATTGACGTAATCAAAACATAACTCCCTATGCATGGATTGTCAGGGGCAAACCACACTCCCATAAATGCTACAAATGGTACTTTGGTTAAGTTGCAGCACACATAAAAATCAATATTTATCCTTAAAATTCACAAGCAGTTATTTCAGGAAATGGCAGGTTTTAAGGGGCCCGTGCCCTGAAACGCCTTTCGGTAATCGAATAAACACAGTCATCAGTTCATGCAGTTTATTAGAAATTATAAACTCTCCAGGCGATGCAATTACTGGGAATGTGAGGGGGAGTATCCCGGATGGCTAAAATGACAAAATTGTTCCTGATACTTAACTAATGCCGAAAAAATGATCGTTGATGAAGGTCGATACCGTCTGTGTGGTAAAAAGCACGAGAAAAGTTTGACCTGTGCGTCCCCATCTGCATGCGACTTGCTGACTGACTTCCCGCCATAGCATGAGGGCTGGTAGTGGCAGGCCCGCACGCTGCAGAGTGATCTACTTCCACATGCTGATAAACAAATATACCGTTACATGCTATCATACTTTGAAATACTGAAAAAACACAAGTTAATAATTGTTCTACAGCTTACCTTGCGGTTGAAATGGCATGGGGTGAACATAACACAAGTGGTGATGAGAAAAGACATTTGTGACAGAAAACAATAACACTTTAAAAACAATAACTTTGGGCGTAAAGGCATCTAAACATATTGAACTTCATTTACGTGTGACGTGTCTTTATTACGTAGCCAGAAATTTATTTGTGGAAATGCTACGACCCTTTTTACGTAACACATTTGGCCTTGTATTATTCAGTCCGCTCACCCAGGTTGGTAGGTGTATGTGACATAACAAAGACCGCCTTGCTGGAACATCGGGTTGCACTGATATCCTTTCTTAATAGTAACCTGGAAGAGTTGGTAAAGGACGCCATTATCCTTGAATGAAAAACATATTAGTCATGTCGCAAGAATGGTGCCTCTCGATGGTGACACTGGTCGCACATTGACGACACTAGCAAGTCGTGGGACCAAACTGACCGCTACCAAAAACTACATTTTGGACCTAAACGAAACAATTTTTTCGCAAGTGACGGTAAAGGTGAAAAAAGTGTGTGCTGCGGTGATAACCACGAAAAAAGGGAGTTTCAACAAGGATGCCAGAAAAGTGTACGTCTAGTGGTACAAGACCAAACTACCTCAATATGCCTGCCACTATTGCAAGCCAGCGGAGGTGCTTCATTGGAACAACCAGTGCCCCAATAACCCCCACCTCGGCAGCTACAAAGGACCTACACCTAGCAACCAGGGAAATGGGAAGTAGGGGCGAAGAGGCAGGACATCTCTGCTGCCCAGGTCTCTTCAAACAATACGTAGTTTACACTGCAGCAAGCATATATTCAGCAGGTTAGTTTCAACATGGCGAAATTCATCTGCATACTGGTGTATATGAACGGGGAAACCTTTTCATGTCCTGATTGACATAGCTGCCTCACATAAATTTGTGCATCCACATTTTGTAAATAAAAGCAATGTGTAACCCTTACTAACCACATAATTAGACTCTCTACTGGCTATCAAAGCTGTGGAGTGATAGGGCAATAGTAACAGCAGAGATACGCGAGGATGACATAGTAGAAGTGCCATGACTGCAAAAGCAAAATACAGTTGTTAAACTGGCTGGAAGGAGCATACATTTTGGTGCTAAGGAAAGGCTCACTGTCTATAATATAGACAGAAAATCAGCTGATAGCCAACCCCAGGTTCCGCTAACAGAGTTTGACCATACGATCCCATCACATCAGGCAGCATTCCAGTGTTTACTGGACAGGAATAAAGTGGTGGTCGCATAACATGATGCATTGCGCAGGACTACAGTAGCTGAGCATGAAATACATCTAATGCAAGAGGGGCCTATCTACACTAGCCAACACAGTTACATGCCTCATCAAGCCTATATCATAAATGAGCAAGTCAAGGGAATATTAGCTGATGGAATTATTGAGCCCACACATAGTAAATACAATTCAGCCATAACACTCGTGCCAAAAAAAAAGGAGGAGCTGGCTCTTATGCGTAGATTTTCGCCCCGTAAATCAGGATACCTGCAGTTGCAGTGCATTGCTGCGTACATCAGTGTCAAAGATGCATTTAGTTTGCTGGGTAACATAAAAATTCACTCATCCCTTGACCTGCGCAACAGGTACTGGCAAATTCCCATAAAGCAGGAAGAACGAGAGAAAACCACATTTACAATACCTGATGGAAGAAGATTCCCATTTTGTGTTATGCCTTTTGGGTTAAGGTGTGCACCAGCAACATTTAAGTCAATGATGGTTCGAGTCATAGATGCGCTCATTTGATGTTAGGGTATTTGGACGATGTTGAATCTGGCCTGACATCTGGGAAGAGCACTTGCACCACCTGTCATTGGTACTGGAGAAAGTCGCAATAAATGGACTCACACGTGCGGCTAACAAATGCCATATTAATAAAAGGAAGTTAGATTACCTAGAGCAAGTGGTGGCAGAATACGGAAATACGCCAAACCCGGGAGAATTACAGTTGATTGACAACTACCCACCACCATGCACTCATAAACAACTACAAAAATTGTTCGGCCTTATAAACTTGTTTAAGGAATTTATAGAGGGCTTTGCAATAGTGACTGCACCACTTACGGATCTACTTTTACCACCGAAGTGTTTCATCTGGGGTGACGCTGAGGAAAATGCATTCCGGGAAATCAAATCATGTTTCCGGTCATGACCGAAACTTACTCGATACTACCCCTGCAAGCATTTGTATTTACAGGCTGATGCCAATTAGGAGGGTCTGGGCACAGTATTGTATCAAAGTGCTACACTTGGCCAGACAGAGAGGAGGTATGGCATTAACAAACATGAATGTCTAGCAGTGATATGGGCAGTCAAGAAATACAGGGCATATGTAGAGTCCCAGCGATTCACATTCAGGACAGATAACAGATGCCTTGTCTGGTTACATGCAATGAGGTAGCACACAGTAAATTTACCTGGTGGGTGATGCTACTGCAAGCCTACAACTGTGTTGGGGAGTATGTCCCTGGGAAAGAGATTCAGCTGGCTGACACCTTATCACTAGCACCGAATGCGCACATCATCGTAACATACGATGCCGAGTGGGACAATAACCCTCCACCAAGCATGCAGGAATTGTTGTATTAAACTAGCCTTAACCAAGTGCATTCAAGTAATAAGGGCATTCCTGTAAACGACTTATATAGGGAGGTAGAGCATGCGTATACCGGCTATGCATTTTCGCAGGAATAACAGGAATAGTGTGTGATGTCCTGTAAACGACTTATATAGGGAGGTAGAGCATGCGTATACCGGCTATGCATTTTCGCAGGAATAACAGGAATAGTGTGTGATGCAAGCAATAGCCCAGTAGCACACAATGAATGACCGAATTGAAACCTGTTAAGCGACAGATCCAACAAAATGGCGACAGTTTGTACATCCCACATGTAGTGGCAGTGTGTTTGTGCATGCGCACATGAGTCATATTTCAGACTACCCCAGCACGGAGCAAACCACCAGAAATGTTAAGGAGCATTTATTTTGGCTGGAACTGTCATGTGATGCACGAAAATACCTGCAGAACTGTGTAAAGTGTCAAACTTTCAAGTCCAGGAAGACAGCAGGAAATAAGCAATACTAAGGTGGGTTGGCGGGGCGGGGGAGTTTACCACCTTAAGACTGGAAGCGAACTCCATGAAGCACCGCAACCAGGAATTGAAGGTGCAATTAGAGCTCTGGTTGGGGGATCTGCCCATCAGCTGGGCAGAACACCTGCTTACTGCCTTCTTCACCTTTTGCCGGCATGTGTATACAGCAACAGGTCCTGCAGGGCACAACCTGAACCTACCAGGCAAGAAAAACTGCCAGCAAGGTGACAGCAGTAGCACAGAAGATAGCGCAGGCTGATGGGAAAAGCACCATCAACAGAATCATGAGCAGAGGCAGCTTCATCGCAATTGTTCAGCGATGTGGGTCCCTGACACCACCTCCAGCCATGCAGCCTGGAAAATTAGTTTATCTGAGGCCATATCGCCAGTCTGCTGCAGGCCAAAAATATTCTGTGGGCCTGTCTGCGTGGTGGACTGGCCCACACCGGGTCACAAAGAGCATCGGACCAACCACATACCTGGTCAGCGTGGGCAGGAAAAGTGTTAGAGCTCACCGGAACGACATCTGTCTCTCGCCCAGAGATGTCACCGGCAAGGACACCCCTGGTTCTCTAAACTCCTTCTGTGGCAATCCACCTGCCTAGCCCACCACACAATTATGAACGCTGGAGGGGGAAGGGGAACCTCTCTCTCAAGGGGTCATCACTTGAGGCCGGGCTGTCGATGGCACTAAATGAGGCCATGTCCTTCAGGGGCAGGATGACACAGGCCGGAGTGTTGTTTGAATTGAATATTTATATATATATATATATATATATATATATATATATATATATATATATATATATATATATATATATATATATATATATATATATATATATATATATATCCCCTGAGGTAAAAGTCGCAGTGACACGTCGAGCATGTGGCAAATTAGCACCACCAGAATTTATTGTAGAATATTTCTGACTCTTGGCATACACCATGCAAATATTCGTTGAGATATAATTACAATAAAACAATAATCACAGTATTGAATACTGACGCAACCAGTATGGTGATCAGTTCGCCGGCGACCAGACATCGCACCCAGCAACGTGGCTAGTATGTGGATGGATAACCTAAAAAGGTACAAAATATTTGTCAAGAATGTTTTAATGCTTTGTTGTAATGTAAATATATTTTGTCAGGGTTTTTCAGGGGAATGTGAATATTAGGTTATATAAGGGTATACTCACGTGGAGCTCTAGATCCAAATGCAATCATGGCAAATGCGAGGTTAAGTGTATCGTGGCAACCCAGCAACGATAAATATTTAATTTTCTATATTTTGTGTTATAATTATTGTAGAGTGAAATTAATGCAAGTAATTTTGTAAATCATTGTAAATTTTAGGTTGTGTATGACATTTGCCCTTTCAAATGTCACACACAACCTAAAAATAATGCTTTGTGTGATGTTAACAAACCCACATGGTCTCCTTTCGACCATGTGACACAACAGTACACTTTATATATAAACACCAGGTGATTGGAACACGTGGTGTTCTGACTGCAACATGTATACAAGAACATTATACAACACAAATTATCCTTATTAACTATTCTAACAAACCTGTAGTGATATGGCACTTTAGTGCCCACAGAAACATGTGTGGCTCTACTGTAAACAAATATATCTGAAACCCTACATTTTCAAAACAATGACATATACTGTATAACCCTCAAATATTATAGATGTGATAACATAAACAAACACACGTGGGAGCGTCCTATGCTTGTTACATTGCACTAGTGATTTGAATGATTACAGGTAAATGGTACACGTGGTATTTCCGATATTTACACTGGTGCACAATATGTGAGAAGTGGAACATGGCTCGGAACTTATCTTATGAACACTTTACAATTTAAATCAAATAAAAACTGCACTATGACGTGTGCCTCGTCCCTCAGACTTAAGACAGTTTGTCCAGCCGTAACCTGTTCTTCATTGCAGCAGGGCTGCACACTCTATCCTGAGGGTGAGCCTGGTCACTGGAGCGACGTGGGGCAGCACAAGAGCAAGGCGATCTGGTGAAAGTGCTGCCAATGGTTGGTATGGCAACATATGACGCCGCAAAGGGAATAATTAGCACCATCTATTGAACTAAAACATTTTAGGTCTAATTAAGAGATTATTGTGTTATTCATTAAAGATATGTATGATTTGTTTTGCCAGTGTTGTATTTTCATTGTATTGCAAGGTAACGTGTCATTATTTATTTTCATCTTCCGCAGAGTGTTTTGTCCATCCCATTTCACCAGTGTTTATTTCCTAAGAATATTTGTATGGTTTTCACATGTTCAATTACTTTATTTCATATACGCATGCATAAGATGTACAACTCATCTTAGAAAGTAGTCCCGTTTTGGCACAAGGGCAAGTCGCTGCGAGCTCCTGGTTTGGGCAGGAGAGTCAGTCAGCTAGAAGCAAGTCACGGTGGTGGAGAGTGTGTGTTAGGCTTCGGCGTTTCCTGTGCATCCCTGGTAACCATCAACTTTCTTGCAGCTGGACATGTAATTTCAATAGGCTTGTCATCAACTGGAACATTATTTTATCTAGTGGCCCAGTCAGCCACCTCCACTCCCCGGTGGATAAGTTTCACCCTGGGGAGCTTAATGTGCACGTAAATATTTAATTGTCGTCAGACATTTTCCGCTTCACCGTACGGCTGGTCAGAATAGCAGAGTGTGTTTAGTGTTAAGTTCCCTCAGAGAAGAGGTGCAAGTTTAACGTAATTAATAACTTGTTTTACAAGACATTTGTTTATTCACTGCACAAGCGTTTAAGGGGACAGGTCCTTATAATCATGTATATTCAGCATGTGAGTCTCAATTTTCTGTGTAATCTGCCCCAACAGCCCACATACGTGAGTGTTATGGTTAGGAGATTTTCCAGCCAACAAAAGCTATGGTGCATAGCCGATCGATGGGCTATCGTTTAGGAAACAATCTGCATCTGGGGTGATAGTCTATAGGTAGAGGACAACAATTCAACAGCTACGGTAAGGAGATTGGTCCCGGGTCGACGGCCCGCAACCCTGAGGTTAAGAGAAGCAACATCATCTTTTATGTTGCCTAGCGGTGTTTGGCGGTATGGGTCTATTTATTCCTTTCATAATCACCGCTCCAGAAAAACCTGTTCCAACCTTTACTGGCAACAGCATTGCATCAATTAATAATAATAATAATTAAATTGGCCATTGAAAAAATACACATTTACACTTTACACACTGACACATTCGAACTAACACTATTAGCACGGGGCACTGTGTGGCACTACTGCTCTCCGGTGCTGATGTGTATACTGTGGTGCTGATAGAAGGTGTGTTGAAGAGACTAATGCTGAGCTGCACACATCAATGTAAATTGCAGTGCAATAAGTGAGTGGCCATGCGCCTCCACAGTGGGCATTAATACATACAATACAATTAGGGATTAATTAACTTTTAAAAAGACTAATGGTAATTGTGTGTTACGCAAAAGCATGGGGGCGCCAGGGCCATTCTCTCAAGCAGTCCTACAATACCCCAGAGATTAAAAGAGTGTAATTGAGTGTTTTCTGCTATGTACCATTTTCGCATGTTATAATTTCCACGTAGTTTCATCCCTTGTTTTGCAGTGTATTTTGTGTTATGTTATCCAGATTGATTTATTAGTATGTTAGACAGCATGCACTGTAAGTTGGAGATCATTTTGTTCAAAGGTACATGCAGCAAGTAGTTGTGACGTGGATCACATGCAGCCAAGCTTACCTACTCGCCATGTCCCCCAGTTTAATCATCGCTGAGAGTTATGAGATGCTGGACGTGTTACATCATGTCTCGCGGTTTCGCACGCTTGGGTGGCCATCACTTTTTGTTTATAATAATTTTCATTGCAATGGTTTAAATCTACCTGAACTGTTTTTGTTTAGCTGCCCGGGACTACGCCTCTCATTTTCACCAGTGCTTGCATTTGCTTGAGGAAGCTTCATTTTTCACCATAATCATTGTATGAGCTTCGCACTATTTTTGCAGATAGCACGACCAGCGGGCAAAGCCCAGTATTTCCATACAAAATATTTCCTAGAGTAACATGAAAAGTCATTACTTAGTAAATGCTTTGTAGATGTAACTCACCTATTTTTATTTGGGCTTCCTTCAGGAACTAGGGTTGTGGGGCCCCACCATTCCCTCCAAATTGTATATTTTTAAAATGGTTTTTCATCATGTATGAGCATTCATAATTAACTGCTACATGAGTAAAAGCATCTTAAGGTCATATGGTCAGCTTGACTAGGCCACAGCGTGTCAAGTGCATGGTAAGTCTGACAAGGCCACAGCGTGCTAAGAAAGTGAATTATATCCTGATTATGAGGAGTTATTATATCCTGTTAGTAGGTCTACTGTTTTGGTCGTCGGTCTGCACGACCCTTGAAGAAGAGTCAGCTTTACCAGAACTTCATTGTATCACCAGCGCCTGGATTATACCTGGCACCCTGGGTAATATTACTATTTCCCGAAACTTCAAAACTAACGTAATTATTTTATCGCTCCTCGAAAATTCGTCTCTAACCTCTGAGGCTCCATGACACCATGTCATATTATCAACATTTTTTTTTTTTTTTTTTTGGCATGGTTTGGTACCTTGACTTTCTACGAGTTTGAGCGCTGAAACACAGCTTTATCTGAGAATGAGGCATTAATAGGAGGGAAATGAAGGGCGGCATAGAAATAATATTGTACACAGTTTGCTTAGTAGAGCAGCCAGACAACACATGTGTGTTGATTTGAACGAAAATTAATACTCACAAATATGCTAGTATAATGTCTGTTTTTGGCCATCGTACACTTTGAGTAGGTAGGTACGAATTCTATAGCAGAAAAACCAAATTTAGGAATACAGATATTCCTGCTCCTCGGTATTCTGAGGTTATGTTTATCTGTCCAGTCCTTCTCGATATAAGAATACTACAACAATAGCCTTGTGTGTATTCTAAAAATCAACAGTGCATACACAGATGTACACTGGACGACCGAATATAATTATTTGGCTGAGTCCAATCGAATCGATTTAGCCATCGGTTCTACCGGTCTAATAATGTGGTGGATATTCTCCAAAACATATACTAATGAATTTTCGATCGCTTTTTCTGAAAATAAAAGTTAACAACACTCTCAACCTGTTATTTTCAAACATTCCAAAATATACCAAAATAATTCTACTTCAATTTTTCAAATGGGCGATGATAACTTTAAAATTTGCGTGAAATAGTTCTAATGTGTGTCTGAAAGCAGACGAAAACACGTAAAAAAAAATCAACCTCTTGTGGATTAATTGAGAAGAGTCCGAAAATGGCGTTTTGAGGTTTGTTTAGATTAATCGATTAGCCAAAACTTATAATATTCAAAATAAATCGATTATATGTATTGATATATCGAATAATTGATGTAGAATCGATGCCTCGCTAATGTCTAATGTCGGAAATACGCTTCGCTTGTTTAGGCACAGTGTGTGGCGGACTTTGGTGGGAGTGTCTGGCTGCTGGCCGGACTCAAGTGTAGTAGGGTACTGAAATATTTTGCGGCTGTGATTGCGCTGTATTTATTTTAAGTTAAAATGAGTGAGAAGTAAGTAATTATTTAGTTACGTGTATATAATTACGTTTTGCATCTCTCATACCTGTATTTTTAATAAGTGCTGTGTCACTGAGCATTGAGATATGGATTGGTTCGTGACGAATTTTAACGTTTAGTGTGATTGTGAGACATTGCAGTGTTTCAAATAGTTTGTCAGCGCTTTGTAGGTTCAAGAACAGGATTGCTGGGCAAGGGGTGCACGTTATTGTTAAATACAAAATTTTTATTGGAAAGTAACGTAACTAATGTGTGTGGCAGACCAGCTTGCGAGAGAGCTGCATGACGAGGGCTGCGGTGTTTGAGGTCACCCGGGGAGAGACAGTGAGTGTGATGAAACTGGGCTAATGGGTTCCGAACGAGAGCGTAGTGAAAGGGACGCCCACACTAGACTGTTGTAAGTTGGGCAACATTTCGTGACTGTTACCATTATTACTGGAGGTCGACCACAATGCCGGCAAGATTACTCAAGTCTTCTTGTTCTCTACCTATTAATTGGATGCCCATGGAACCTGCTGTCTGGTTTCAATTTTGAATATAATGTACCCGACTTGTCGGTGCCCCGAGCGACAGACTAGTAACTTCAGCAGTCTCAGAGATAAGTGAAAACCCACATAGACATGAGGCGTGGCATAACGGTGTCATACGCATGGCCAGGCTAAATTAGAGCCATAGCTCATAACTTCAGCCGGTTGCTATCAGTTTCTACATAGATCTTATAGTATTGAGTGTTTCTTGAGTAGAGCTATAAGGTTCAGATGTAGCTGTAGCTAAATATTGTATTGTACCGAGGTAAAGAGAGATTAGTAAGTTAATAGTATTTTGGTAACTGTGGTGTCTTACTAAGTACGCCACCCCCTTTACTTTGATAAGTTATTGTACGTCCCTCCTTAAGGGAGCATAACAGCTGGTGGAGGCACCTCGCGTTTCCACCCTCTTACGCAGAGCAATAATTAATTAAAGAATTAAAAGTTGCAAGTTATTAAGTGAATAAGAATAAAATTTGTTACGAGGGATAAGTTATACACCACCTCCCCCAAACTAAACTGGAGTACCCCTCTCACCCACGCTAAACAGGATAATGCAGTTCTAGTGGCTTCATAAATAATTTTATATTATAGCTTAACATTGTGCAAATCTGCAAGTTAAACGGAATATTTTTAAGTCCAGTGTGACTGACATACAAGGACATGTAGATTACAAAACACTATGTTGTTTGCTTGCTGATTTAAATAATATTACTGTAAGGTTAATAAAGTGAAATAAGGTAACAATTTTAATAGAGAATATGTACATAATAAAGTGCATTAGGGATATACAGCACATAACACGTCAAAATAGGAGTGTAATTCTAATGGCAAGTAGTATTTAAGCCAGACATATGGTAATTTCACTAGTGATCATAGGAAGGCGTGCAATGTACAGCTAAGTGGCGACGCTGCTGTGACGTATACATTCTGTAAGTCAGCAGTGTCCTTGCAGAGTAGGTAGTTTGGGTGCGAAGACAGCACACTGGCCTTAGCCATGTGCCATAGCTAACTCATTTAATTAAAGCCATATCTCCCTTACACTCACGTTAAATTTTGCAATTCATTTTCATTGAACCTCATTGGGCACATTTTGAAAGAACGCAACCAAGTCTTGATGGAACTGTGTTTCGGGAAATAGCCAATCCCGTTGTTCAATTTCACACTGGCAACATGAATCTCCGGGCCGCAGGGGTGCACAGATTCTCAACTTGGGAGTGAAAGATGGAGCATTTTGTGTTACGGAAAGAGTTTAAAAGGATTGGAATTAGTGCATAACTAGATATGTCCACTCCACCTGTGATGTCTATAAGCAGGAAAACTCCAGTACATGCAGTAGAACGAAGTTCTTACCCAGGAGCTCATGAAAAATATGTTGTTCTGCGCACAAGTGCGAAATTTTTAAGGCTCTTGTCGGGAATAGACCTAAAGGTTTAGTGGCCTTATAAATGCGCCACTGATGTTTAGAACGGATTCCAGGCAGCATGTGAGTAAGGGATGAATCAGATTTTTTACTGTGGGGTCCAGTTTATGACACAGTACTGTGCAGTGTGCCGCAAGGGGACTGCAAATTGAAATCCCTAGGGTGTCCCTACAAGATTCAAGATGTTAGTTAGTTGGGACATGTGCGTATGAAATTTGCAAAAAAACTCTAGCACATTGGAATAATTTACCTATAAGGTTTGTTATGTAGAATTAGAATTATTATTAATCTAAGTAAAATATCAGCTCAATAGAGAAAATTATTAAGTAATTAGAGAATTATTATTAAATAAATATAAGTGAATAGCATAAGAGCTTGCGCATATGCGAGGATGATATTTGTTGATTAGACACAGTTGTTCGGGGTTTGGTGTGTTCCCTGTCTTGTCCACGACATATCCCAGAAAATTCAGACTTGTTTTTTCCAGGTGGCATTTACTTTCAGCACACGTTATCCCATTTATTGCTCGTCGATCTAACACCATTGACAGGTGATGTACGTGCTTCTCCCAGATCTCTGACCAAACGACCACATCATCCAAATATGCTAGCGTGAAGTCTCCAATCGGGCTGTCCAGCATACGAACCATTATGGACTGAAATGTCACTGGGACACATTTTAGGCCGAAATGCATGGCACAGAATCAAAATTGTCTCCCATCTGGTGCCGTAAAGGCAGTTTTCTCATGGTCCTCCAGCTTGACCAGAATTTGCCAGTACCCACTCTTTAAGTCAAGGGATGACCATATTTTTGCCTTGCCTAGTGAACTGAGTGCATCTTTTACACTGATGTAGGGTGACGGAGCACAAGTCACTTGATTGACTGGGCGGAAGTTGACACAAAACCTTCACGTGCCATCCTTTATCAGTGTGAGTGTAATGGCTAAATTGAAACCACTGTGTTTCGGTTCAATATCACCATCGGCGAGCATTTCCTTTACCTGCTGTCTGATTGTCCGTGATTAGTGAGGCATACAACTGCGAGGTAGTGTGAATATATGCCCTTCTTCGTTAACTGATTTTCATGCTCAGCTACAGTAGTGCTTAGGAGGGTGTTATGTTGTGCAACTACTTCCCTACGCTCATCTAACAACCTCTGAATTATTGCCTGGTGTACGGGCGGAATATTAAGGTCGGATTCCTCGAACAAAATTCTGGGTTTTCAGCTGTTCTCCTATCAATGTTATTTACTGTGTGCCTCTCCTTTGTGCCAAAGTTGATGGGTCTTGCCGCAGGTTCTACGATAGTGATCTGTTCAGATAACCGGGACACTCCTAATATTGCATCTTCACAAATGTCAGCTATTATTGTTGCTGTTTTTATGTTCTCGAGATTGCGCACTCTTACCTATACTGTGGCCTGACCAATGGCTGTGCTACTGCGTTGGTTAGTAGCAAGCCCAATTACATGATTGGTCGGTGTGATATCACTTTGATTCACGAAATGATTTTGGGGAAAATTATGCAAGGCCGCAGTATCGATAAGGGCGCAACACAGTTACCCATTTACATACACAAGAATAAATTGTGCTTATTGCCAATAACCTGGTTTACGAGGGCTTGCTGTGGTGTCACGTTAGTTGCTGGTTGCGGGACTGGGGCATCAGAGGTATCAGGCCCCCTTATGTTTCCCGTTTCCCTTTGTGACAGATTTAGGTCCATTGTTGTTGTGGGGATTTTTCAGGTACTCGTGCCAGTGGAACACTTCTTCCTTTGCAAGCATTTGCGATGGTTTGCTTTTATCCCACCGAGATTTGTATCACTTTTGCCCGCACTATCACTTTGCCTATTGTTTACGTTTTTACGCGAGTTGTTCTGGTGTGGTCTGGAGGCTGTTTTTTTATCTGATGTTGGTCTGAAAAATTTGATTTTGTAGTGGTCCACTGTTTTGACTGTCACTGCTACCTTGCGGCTCGTACTGCCATCGCATTGCACCGGAATCCCGATGAGGTTGACACACGTTACGTTGCAAGATATTCACAACTCTCATTAGCTCCTCCAAGCTGCCGTTAAGTAGCGGAACTAGCGCAGTACAGTATTCAGGTCTGACAGTCTCTGCAACCACTTCTAGGATTTCCCATTTGGGGAGCTGCAGGTGTAAATGTCTCATGAGGTGGATTTTCCGCATGAAAATTACAGTAAGCAGCTCTCCAGGCGGCTACTCTTGGAGCGCAAGTTTACTCTGCGCTTGCAATGGTGTAACTGCTCCCCCGAATCGACACTAGAACTAATGTAAAAATTCCTCCCATGCTAGGCAGTAATGATTGGTAGAACTCCACGAAGCCTTTGCGTTGCCTTGCAGCTGATTACCCACACAGCTTGCCCATTCCTCCTCACAGATGCCATACCTCTGGAGACGTGCTGTGCAGTCGTTAATGTAGATAGTTGGGTCTTCATTTGGCTTGCCAGCGAATGTGGGTAAAGTCTGGAAGTGTGTTGGGATTGTCCTTTTGGCAGGTTCCATGTTGAGATGAGTGGATGTTGTTGTAGTTTCTCGCTGCCGTTTGGTTGGTTGTGGTCGGGTGTCTGTCCATAGCTGCCAGCTGTACATTGTGTCGCTGGTGTTATTGTAGGGCATGGAGTGATAATAGTTGGCAACATTGGCTGTAAAAATTTTGCAGAAATTCTGGTGCAGGATTAAAGGTCGCATTTGTGATAAGTACTGAGCAGGTGGTATGACTGGGACAGGTGCTGAAAGTAGGGTTTACTGGGCGCCTACCATCTGCCACGTGCACACTGTGGGCGTGTGACAGCTGCTTGTTGACACTGACTGTTGTCGCACAGTTGTGACATGTGAACTGTGCTCCCTGTGTCAACAGTCTCTCTTCTGTGTGGAAACATTGCTCGTATACTGTTGCTCTACAAACACACTGCTTATTGACACTGCCACTTTCCCAGTTGCATTCAGTCCTGTTACACGTGGTGACATGTTGCAGTTCTACTAAAGATATCCTGAAATAGGGTATTTCCTACGGTTCCAGGTTCTCGTTGCATTGTTTGCGCACAAAATGAAGTCCGGTTTTATTTTCATGCGAATCTAAGCACTCTTTATGAAATTGTACTCGGCATTATGTGCAGCTAAGGATGAGGGTTCCCTGACCTCCCCACAAAATGTTGTTGCACCAATTTGGTGGTTTGTAATTTAAAAAAAAAATTTGTTGTTTGACTGTCTGAAATATTTGATTTCACTGGCGGTAATGTTTTTATTTTTCCCGTTGCTGGTTGTTGGCGGTGTGGTTGCTTGCTTGGCTAGACATCTGGTCATGATGACAGTACTTGGTTCCCATTTCATATTCAGCCACTAAATCCTGGTGTTTAGGGCTCAAACATTACAAGCACAAGTGCGCCAGGCACTACCTTGCGGTTGGCTAGCCATAGTTTGTCAACAAAGCCACGTGCTTGCAATGTGGAAGCGTAGATGGAGGGGATGTAACATCTACTCCTCATTCGGCTGTTCCCTCTGCGCTTGCTGAAGGGGTGATGACCGGCCGGCAGAGAGCAGGTGGTGAGCGGGCACTGCTCACGGGACCCACAGTCTCGATGATCAAAATGCACCCCAGCTGGATGGGAGCAGGGAGGAGGGGAAGCGCAGGCATGCTTTCCCCTTTGCTGATGGTGGCGGACAGACGTCACATCGCCAAAAGATGGCCACCTTGCCGCACACTCCTACTTCTTTTTCCACAATGGTCACTGTTGACATTTCAGTACGCTTTCTCCTCGCACCACGTGGTGTGTTTCCAGACATCCTGATGACACCTGGAGAGCGTCCAAATGCTGTTGTTTATCTTGTTTAGCCTCTTGTGATGTTTCCTCGTTGTTGGTAGACAGGAAAAGTAGCGGGATATCTGGTGCGGAATTTTGGTTGGTTTTTGTGTTGGTGAGTTCAGAGCTGAGAAATATGCCACAAAGTTGGGCGCCATTGTGACGGCGCTCAGTATAGTGATGAGGTGTTGAGAGGAGATTTTAGGAACGGTGATGTTTGAGGTTAAACAATTTTTGGAAATTTTTGTTTTTACCCTATAGGCGCCAGGCATCATCACTGCGATGCCGTGAAGTTCTGGTTGAGCCGACTCTCGGACGTCACACTGGCGCATGCTGGTAGAGTGCGGGTGATTGCTGCACTGAAGGACTCGGTGAAGTGGGCAAACTGTTTAGGGAGAGGGGGGTGCATCAGTATTTACTATGCACTTCACTGCAGTTTGGTGTCTCTGGATGCAAAGGAGCATGGAGCTTTGTGCAATCGGTAGATGTTAACATGTGTAACTTTATAGAAATATTTAATACAAACATAATTACAATAGTTTGCGCAAAGGCCAGATATCATCTATGATTTGTTTATTAAAACTCTTCAGACTATCCACTGGCAGACCTGTAGGAGCAGTTCGTCTGCTGAAAATTTGAAGTGTTGTGTTATGGGGAGGGCCGTGAAGATTGGGGGGCGTTGTCTTATGAAAATATTAGTCTGGAAGTTATTTAAAGCAAAATGTCCTTTGTAGAACATAATACTTACAAAGATCAGATTCTGGGGGGAAAAATCAAGTAACTCTCAGACGTCCAGGTGTTACAAATTTAGATACAATAAATACTGCACTAAAACATCATAAATGTACGTAAACATTGTGCAACACATATATGTGAAACAGTAACCACCAGTATTGAGTTTTCCCCTCCCTGTTTCACAGACAATATGTTGTGCTTTTTGTGAACCTGAACAGCAGGTTTGTCTGTCCTGAGCAGTGTGTTGTTTGTTGGTTACCTATTTTTGTAGGATAGGGAGAGGGCCAGACCAGTATAAAGATAGCTTTCTTCTCTGCATATTGCTGCGTGTAATTGCAGAGTACAGGCAGCAAGATTAATAGGAAGATATCCCATTTCCTTTCTGCTTGAACTGTTTCCAAAATACTAGGCCTATTCACTGCACAAAATGAGAGTCGAGTTGCACCTGACTGATAGTAACTTTATTATTTGCAATGTTGAAAAGCATTTTGAAAAAGTTATGTTTTTATTGAAATAGTAAAACACTCATTGCTAAAATGTCTGCTACAGACAACAGATCTTGCTGATGGCTGCCATTTCTCTTGCAAGTCACAGTTTGCTGGAAACTGATTGAAGGAGACTCCACTCACTACTGAGGAGCAAATTACGCAAAATGGAACGCAGTACACTATTATTTAGATGCAGCGTTGTTGTAGTGCTTAGACTACTCAATTTTCACCAAGTCAAACCTGGTTTGATTCCCTGAAGGGCCGCCTCCAAATTTTCGCTTGTTGGAATCGAGCCGGATTATGCAGCTGCTCAACATGTTTTTTTCAGGTATCTCCTATTTTATCCGCCCTTACATTCTGGTGCTGCTCCATACCCACCTCGCTTCACCCTCATCGGCTCACAAGACCTCGGTGTTAAGAGCTGCCCAAATCTCTTCAGTACACCACACCATCGTTCAGTTGGTTTCAAAGAATATTTAAATGAACATGGCAACTGCACAAATAGCTCTTTATAAAGATAACTACTATTTCACAAAGATTTGTGTGGTTTTAATACTTTTACAGATATTGAAGTTGCTTGTCCAGTAGAGAGAAAATATTTATTTGGTATTTATAACTGAGAACGTTTTTAAGAAGTATAGCATACTCAAGACATTCAAATAGATAAATATGCTCATTACACAGAAATAAATTCCCAATTATCTTTGAAAATTAATACAGTTAATAATTTTAATGTTGCCTGCCATAAGGTGTGTTAAACAACAGACTAAATGCCTGCACTGCAGTGATGGTACATGAACTACACATACTAACACACACTGATAGTCTATGCGAAGTACTTCTGTAATCTCTTAGGCAATGGCTGAAGCTACATTTATGTAAGTAATATTTATCATAACAAAATTAATTGCTAATATATGAAAATGCCACATGTACACACACACACACAATGGTAATACATGCATTGTGATTCATCAGTCAGTGACAAGTGAATGATTCTGTCCTCTGACAAATCAACAATCCTTGTGCATGAGTTGCACTTCACCTCAGAACAAGTGACTTAATAAATAATTAATAAGAAGAAGTTAGGATTGTTTGACACCAAAATCGTCAATGTCCAGTGGACAATTTCTGCATATGAAATACAGAACTCCCAAAGCACTGAACTTGCTTCCTCCATTTTTAATAGACAAATATCTACATGTTTGAATTTGGAATGCACCACACAATCTTGCAACTGAAGATAGTGGACCAATACTTGCTACAGTAGCTGCTCTTTATGCTTGGTTTACAATACAATTTCCTGTGATTGAAAAATAAAAATAATTATTAATTACATTAACTATAAAATGCACACTGGCTTTTTGTGAAATTCTTTTCCTCCCACTTTTTAAAAGTCACTAATTTTATTGGTTATCCTTTATCTTAGATAGAAAAAGTATTTTGTTTCAGTGGCTGGCCACAGAACAAGCAGCTCCTTAGCTGCTTGTAGTAGAGGTGGGCTTCTGATGGTGGCTGGGTCACCAGGCAGTCGTTACATGGATTGCAAGTCCTTTGAGAAATATTGTTATCCTCCATACACAAATTCCTCTCGTATGTACCTACAAGTGAATTTGTAATGTTGTAGCTGCCAAAAACTGACTGAAACTCACAACTTGGTCCACTCATTCAACAGAAACATAAGACTTAAATAAAGGCACCATAAGAAGTAAATGTTGAATATTTTCCTCTGAGATTTACTCAAGTTTATGCAGTTCACATGCTTCATACAGCAGACACCGTAAACAGTTTGTGATACAAGCCAAGCAGATTATGAGAACAGCATGGCTGATTTGATACTTCTCCAGCTCATCACCCCCACTCCTCACATCACTGCACAGTGCAGTGCTACTCTTGTCGCTATCTAAAAAGGCATCACGTGGCATACAATCCATTCGCACACTGATAGGAACCTAATCGCAACCACTTTGCCACGCGAGCCCAAACTGTGCCAAAATAAACAACCAATTCCAAAGTCTACTCAAGAAGAAAGAACAACTACGAATATCCTTGCCCTTATCACTAATGCTTGGTGTAACTTTAACTAAGATATTAGAAAGTACAAACTCATTACAAATACACGTACTAACATTGCCAATACGTCTAAAATACTGGAAAACAATTACATTCACTCACAAAACGAAAAGAAAATTAAATAAATGTTCCTATCAAATCAGTATTACTGAACCATTACAAACTGTTAGCCACAGAGGTAACGGCAGTGTTCTGAGCCATATGTGGGGTATACTGAGATTGAGGTTGTAGTATTCACAAAGACCAGTCGTGCTTGCCGCTGGTGTACGGATGTGTGCTTGCAAGTAGGTTCTCTGCAGGGTGTTTGTGGTTTTTTGTGCAGAGCGGACATCGCCCTTATTGGGCTGGCTGTGATGGGACAGAACTTGATCCTCAACATGAACGATCATGGGTTTGTGGTGTGTGCATACAATCGCACCACTGAGAAGGTGGACCACTTCCTCGCCAATGAAGCCAAAGGAACCAAAGTGATTGGTGCTCATAGTCTGGAGGAGATGGTGGCCAAGTTGAAGAAACCTCGCCGTGTTATGATGCTCGTGAAAGGTGAGCTAGCACTGCTGCCTCAGAAGCTGCAGCTCGTAGGATCTGGTGTGGATTCATTCATATTTCTGTGTGCATGTGCCTTTCTGTCTGTGTGTGTAAAAATTAGTAGTTGTGGTTTGCAAATTTAATATAAATCACAGCCTTTTGCTGCAGTTGTCATTACGTATAAAACGTCTGGGCTTGAGCCATGTCAAATACTGTAATTCTTTCTCTGCTGAAACGTTGAGAAAACATTTGACATATCTCAAGCCCAGAAATTTTGTATATAGTTTGCAAATCTTAAATTTTAACAAACTGAACTTAGATATACAGCACATGTGAAATGTTTAGCATGTGTTATTGATCTTAATGTAAATTGAAGTGAAAACAAAGGATTTGAAATTTGGAAGTTGTGACAAGTGTTCATGCATAGACTGGCATATTGCATGTGTGTTGTACTGTCTAATAATGGTTGGTGCCAGTTTGAGATAAGTATAGCCACACCGGAATTTATCTTGGCGATATGTAACAGTATACTATCCCTTATTCAGAATTTAATTAATTTCCTCCATTTCGAGCAAAATTGATCAAGGCCAACTATCAGCTCCCCCACTACCACCATTGATAAACTTGTGAAGTCCTCCCAAGCATGATAGTGAAGATAAGGATGTTCTTAGTCATACTGATGTGATCAGAGCCAGAATTAATGTAGAGGCCCCTGGCCAGTTAAAATTTTGGTGCCCCTTACAAATTATGTCTTAAACTATTTTTTATGAAAAAAGGATAAATTTTATTTAATATTTAACCAGGTTTTTAGTTTTATCAAAGAAAAATTGTTATAAACCATTGATTTTACTGCACAAAGCAAACTTGCACTTAACCTGAACTTTTAGTATACTTTGGTAGTCTGTCTTGTGTAAAACATTTTGTTGTCATAATGGCAAGTGATTGTAGTCATTCTTTTCTTCATTGATGATTGACAATTTCTCAGTCATTTTAGGTATGAGATGACTTGTTCACTGGTAGTGTTCATGATCATGAGGCTCTTATGATCCTTAATGCATGTTATAACATTTGGGAATGTTAACTGCACCATATTTAAAAAATTAGTATGTAGGTTCGTAGTGCTGCAACTGATTGTAATTTTGTTGGATGCTTCCTTAGTATGGGAAAAGTATACACATAAGTGGCCCATATTATTAGGAAATTTTGTCTCAAAGCACTGCCTCTTTCCCATCACTGTCTTTGTCATGTAATTTTCTTATCTGCAAATGCCTGTTTTCATCAGAGTAC
Source organism: Dryococelus australis (assembly GCA_029891345.1). Classification (NCBI taxonomy): domain Eukaryota; kingdom Metazoa; phylum Arthropoda; class Insecta; order Phasmatodea; family Phasmatidae; genus Dryococelus; species Dryococelus australis. The sequence continues at coordinate 208,259,840 of CM056993.1, read as the reverse complement.
TGTGGATTTTGTTTTTTATTTTCTTTCCTCTCATATTCATCATACACTAATCTTTGTGTTTTTAAAATATCAACCAGTGATTTCAAAAAATTTACAGCTGTTTGTGGATTCACTTGTTTCACTTTGTAGGGGGTTTTTGAATATTGATCCAGTCTAAAATTACAGCACAAAAGCCTGCTATAATATTTTTGGAAAACAAGGAACACCTGGAAAAGTCAGGGAATTCTATTAGCCAGGGAAAAGTAAGAAACTTTTTTGTAAAATTAATTAAAAAGTGAAGGGGGTGTTTCAAGAAACCCAGTGCAGTGTGAAGTTTTTATCTATTTTAAATGACAGAAATTATTTATTTTCCAGTAAAGAAACTTGTGGAAAATGTTTTTAGTTATTTTCTGTTTTTAAGTTGATAAACTATTAGTATACCTAGTCCATTTCATGTAAGTGTGGTAAATTTTGACAGTTCTTGAAAAGTAGCACCACCACAATGTATCCTCCACCACAGCTGCAGCTGTTTTGTGACAAGCGAAAGATATCTGTAAACAAATGCACACTTGCACTTTCCTCTTTCTTCGTTTTTCCTGTCATGGCAGGCACTGAAAGACTGACGTTAGCTAACTTCTGTCCAGTAATTAATGCAGGATATTATAGCTAGGTTGGCACTCCAACTTGATTTATTTTTGTAACTGTCAAATTAACTTTGTTGAGGTTCTGTTTATTTTATTTGGCACACAAAAAGAAACGACGATGGGTTAGGGGCTTTAGTTTGTCTTTCGTGAGACAGCAATGTTTTGATGTTCTTAAGAGTGTGATGACATTGGGTGAGACACGAGATGAACTAGGACACAAATACTTACTGGTAATATGGGTGCCAACTGTGCTTCCTAATCACAGCACTATTGAGACTCAGGGATGCTGTGGGTTCTGTGTGTCCATCTCACCCGTGCGTACTTACAAACACGTAGGCAATACTATATTCTTACTAAACATCACTTAGAAATAAACTCTTAATAAAATACGTGTGGCTAGGACACTGTCACTACTGAATAAAAGAGGTAAGTTCACTGTAGACTTGCGTTTATTGTTACTATGTGTACACATCAACGTGCCAATGAAAATATAATTATCTTGTCATGACTAGCCAATTCTGCTTGGGTGCTCCCCAGTCTGCAATTAATCTAAATGGATGATCTCACTAAGGTGCGTGAAAGCACAGCCTTCTCAAGGGAAGAGGGCCGACAGCCGCTATGGTGGACTGATGGTTTTTCCCTGAAGACAGGGCATGGTGGATTACAAATGAAAACATTGAACACGTGTGATTACTCGGCATCACTAACGCAAACTCGTTGGGGGGGCTCGCCCTCAAGCACGTGGGTAGTGTGGTGACTGCCTACACACAGCCGGCTGGGACGGGAGCAATTGCACCATGCACAAGTTACAAAATTACGTAAACCCTCAAAAGACACATGAAACAAGATGGGGCACGAGATGAGTATTCACAATACACACACACGTGTGTGAAAACAAGCTTAGATGTCGCGGATGCTGCTAGATGAAGTACGTAGCGGACCATGTGGTGCAAGTGGAATTGCAATATTTCTTTGCTAAAATGGCAAATTAAATTCAGACTAAATATTATTCTGAGCGAGAAAATTGTTCTCTTTGCTATTTAAGTGATTGCACTCCTGTAACATGCCTGATGGCAGAAAATTCAAACATGAAAGTGACTGCATGGTCAAACACAAAAGCATCCATTTACGTAAAAATTATCTTTCTTCTACTCATTGTCTATAACCTTTGTTATTGTAACATTGCCAGAGAACAGCTGAGTATGTTGGTTGCAGCGGGACAGGCAGTAGACGACTTCATAGCGAAGTTGGTGCCACTGCTGGAGAAGGGGGACATCATCATAGATGGGGGCAACTCGGAGTACCACGACACACAGCGCCGCACAAAGCAGCTCAGGGAGCGTGGTCTGCTCTTCGTGGGCTGCGGGGTGTCCGGGGGTGAGGAGGGGGCACGCTATGGTCCGTCCCTCATGCCTGGAGGCAACCCTGAAGCCTGGCCTCACCTTAAGAGCATATTCCAGGTAGTGTGTGTTATCGCTGCTACAGTCTGCTAGGTGGTAGCAGCAGCCTTTTGCAGCAGCCTTTTATTCTCTTAGAAACTTTTTTTTTAATTTGTCTCATCTGGTGAAAAAGTTTTGCATTTTGGAACTCGTATATGGAGCATTGTGTCAACAGTAGAGTTCAGAAACTTTATAAACTTTGAGTAAGTTAGTGTACGTTATAAAAAATTATCATAGTAGTTTTCGAAGTGTCAGGGAATCTTATTTGCAGTTTTTAAAAGCTGCATTGATTTGTATGTTGCTTAAACAGTTACAAGTTACTGGAAATGGCTACGTGACAGTACATCTGAGTGATAACTAGTTGTGTGCTGTTGGCAGTCGGTGAGTGCGAAGGCGAATGGTGAGCCATGCTGCGACTGGGTAGGTGAGGATGGTGCGGGTCACTTTGTCAAGATGGTTCACAACGGCATTGAGTACGGAGACATGCAGCTCATATGTGAAGCATACCACCTCATGAAGTCTGCACTATCGCTGTCCCACGACGAGATGAGCAAGGTAGACTTCCTTATGCTTTTCCTCTTTCCAAATCTGCTTATCTTTGTCTATAAATGTTGCTTTCCATCATTGCATGTTGGCAGTTGTACCGGAGGTTCCATATATGCTGTATATTTGTTTTTTTGACATAAGTTATTGTTGCAGATTGTTTGTACTGTAGTGTATTTTTTTGTGCTCCCTTTAATGAATTGCTACAGCTTATTTAATCGCGTACTTGAATGTTTGACTTAGTGCCAACATATGTAAAAAATCTTTAAGCTTTGTTTGAACATAGTTGTGGTCAAGTTTTACCAGTCCATTCATTTTCAGTGGCTTCTTGTGGGAAAATCAGAAAATGTTTTGATGATATATTAATTAATTTTTTATTTCAATATATAAAAGTTTTCTGAATAAACCAGGGCTTGAAGTAGGTTTTTTTTTTTTTTTTTTTTTACTAAGTCACTTAGTTTTGAAAGTTATTTTTGGTTACTAATGTGTCATTTTTGTCACTTTTGCCAATTACAAAGTTTATTATTTACCACTTTTTACATAAAATTAGTTGTTAATTATATGTTTTAGAGCATTTAGTTTGTTCTCATTGATGGACAGCAAATCCAAATTGTCAATTTTGCGAGCGTGGCCATTACACTACACACATACTTTAAAACTGATGTTAAAGCTTCAGTGAGCAAGCCTTCCTGCTCGATTCCATTTGAGTTTGAATTGTTACCAAATATTACGAGACACAAGATTGTACTGTCTGCTATGGCTCATGGACACACACCCGAGCCTGAAGATTGTACTGTTCACCAGTCGAGCCACCGAGGCTATGCATCTAAGGCACGTAGTACCACAGCACGCCGCCATATGACTCTACCAGTACGTTCCGCTGCATCTCATTCTCCAACCCGGCCAGTGACATCGCGTCTTGAGGAAGCTATACTACAGTTACCCCCTCTCCATCTATCACTCCTATCCAGCGGACTGGAAGGGTACCCCGTCCAGATTATAATTATAAATAAGGGGGTTGCTCTGCTCGTGACCAGTCTTTATTTCTCCACCACAAACTTTGCACTTCAAAGTTGAACCTTGTGAGTAACATATCCCATGTCCCAGGTTTGGCTTTGGCATTTTTCGACTCCTGCAACCATTGTTTGACCTTGCTGTCAGTTCAAAGTATGAAATGCACCCTTTCTAAATAGTACTGGTATTTATTGACTGCCCATATTATGGCGAGGCACTCATGTTCATTGTTGTGGTACCTCTGTTCCATGGTGTTGTTGTGTACTGGCGTAGGCTATCACCTGGGATTGGCCGTTGGTACCTTCTTGGTACAGAATTGCTACTAGGCCATTTTGGCAGGCATCTGTTTGAAGTATAAGTGTCCCTTCACCTTGGGGTCTATGTAGTTGCTTTATCTTCTTCGAGGTATGCAAAACAAAGCTGTCCAATATATCTGGTTAGGACCTCAGATAACATTAACCTTTGGAGGGTAGCGGGGTCATTCAGCCCAAAGGGTATCACTCGGCACTGTAGAGTTTTCCCTTTAGGGCTAGTAAAGACTGTATCGCCTGCTATCAAGGTGTACTGCAATCTGCCAGTACTCTGACTGCATGTCGATGGTACTAAAAATTCAGGTTTCTCTGATGTATCGCACTGTGTGTGTTAAGTTAATTGTGAGTGGGCGATCAGATTATAACATCGTTCGGTGCCTTATAATTTACACAAAAATGTAGTCAGTCTTTCTTGGGCACGAGTACATCATGTGAATTATGCGGAGTGTCTGTGGGTTCAACAATGTCTTGTTGTTTCATTTTATTTATCTGTTCCATTATACGACGGAGTCTTGTGAACATTCTATAGGGTCAGTTGTATACTGTGATGGTAGCGGTTCGGTTAGCCAGATCTCATGTTGAATAGTTTGTTTGGCGCCCCCCCCCCCCCCCCCCCCCCCCCAGGCCTCTGCGTGGTTTTCTAGCGGGGCGGCAGCGGCACTGCGTTGGGGCTGTGTTCCCAGTTGACAGTAATTCAATTTTTATTGTCCAGATACACTTTTCACTGTCCGTGATCCATCGCACACTGTTGTTGGTGGAGCCAGGGGTGGCTCAGTATTAGTGCTTCTTGAAGTTCAGCTGATACGACAAACTCAGCACGTCCGGAGATTTGGTTAATCAAAACTCTAGATTGGTTTGCCCCTCGACTGGGAGGGTAGTCATTTGTACGACTCTGGTCTGAGGGCGTAATGCGGCCCGTTGCTTATTGGTTAACAGTTCGCTGCGTACAAAATTGCCAGTAGTTGCCAAGTCCAAGAGGGCGAGGACATTTTTTCCATTCATCGTAACTGCTGTGTGTGGTGCTTCAGGTGGTTCGGTTTCTCAGTCTAGGAGTTGAATCACAGGCTCTTTGGTTCTGGCGGGGTGAGCCCTTTTATTCAGCCAGCCTCTTTGTTTCCTGCCTGTGAGGATTCCTTCTGCTTGGTTGTCATAGGTCGCAGCCCACTAGTTGCATTTTCCCGTGCGGCTACGTGGAAATTGACATGTCGGACAGTCCTTGTAGAAGTTGTACTCCAGACAATGCCAGCACTTTGGAAGGTTCGGAATAGGCTGGACAGCAGGTGGCGCATTTTCCTTCCTTCCTTTTGGCTTTTCGGGTTCTGTGACTTTGCTAATCTTTATCCATTCTAAGCGTGTCTGAGCTTTGAGATTAGGCTCAATTTCTTGTGCCCTATTCACAGATTCTTTCACCATGTAGCTTGGGGATTATGAGGAGGTTTCGCAGTTGTCATTCTTGTCATTTACCTCACACAACTTTTTTCATTTTCTTCATGGAAGATGCGGTGGAACAGCTCGGCTTCCTAGCCAGGTAAATTTGGTGGCAAGCCTGTTACATAGTTGAGCACAGTCGGCTGGGAGCTCTCCATATTTTCCCCACCAATCTCAGGTTAGGTTTATCCACTGCTTAGGTGTAATCTCGTGTTCCCAGAATTCCTTCTCGCATTTGGAGAGGAATATGAGAGGGTCTTCATAGGTGTGTGTGTGTGTGTGTGTCTCTCTCTCTCTCGCACACACACACACACACACATTCTTTTGCTGTGATTTCTTGGTTCCCCAGCTAGAAACTTACTTCAGGGGTTGTGCTGGCTTGGTCCTGCTTAATTTCTTCTCTCAAATTAAGGCGGCTTGCCCTGCGTTGGGTGCCAGAAAAGTTCCTAACCTTGATGCATGATGGTTCTCGGTACTGACCTGTCTGCTGTCAAGGTGACTTTTGGCAGATGCTAGGCTAGGCGTGTCCTGGTGTTTGGCTTAGTCATGACGGGTGATAGCAGCCTGGACATTGTAGACTACTGGACGCGTGGCCTTTTGACACAAGACGAAGTCGGGTATGAGTACTATCTTTCACTTGGTTGGTACTACTCAGTGCGGCGGTCCTGGTCAACACTTGGCCTTTCGTTGCAGTAGCGTGTTATGAGTTTCAGACGGCGGTATACTCTTGAGTTATCCCGGTGTTGGTCGAGTGGGTTTGATTCGGTGCATGAGATGCAGCGGCCTGTGTGATTTGTGGCGTTTGAGGTGTTCCCCAGACCCAGAGGTTGGTGATACCCAGTGAGGTGATTTGGCCGCTGATGATAGCTTGCGAGACTGGATATATTCCTCTGGGGCTCTTGGTTGGCGGCTGGAACGTGGCAGGCTCGTAGGTAGTTATTGTGGAGATGGAGTGTCTATGGATTTCAGCTGCTTGTTCATGCTGGGCCTGTCAGTCTAGCATAATCGAAGGGGAGTTAAGCTCCAGTGGAGATACAGGGGCAGCCTTTTCCCTTTTCACCCTCTTACGAACACCACTACAACGGATAAAGGGCATGAGGAAAGACAACTATCGGGCCTCGCTGAGGTTTGGCAGGTGACAAGTATAAAGTGTAGCATGTGTAGGTGAAGTGGCTTGTGTCCAGTGTCGTATCTCACTCTAAAACTCTGACACTAGAGTGCGGTGGTTCTTCAAGCTGTGTTAACACTGACTGCCGACACAACAAAGATGTTGTACCGTAAGGGTTTGTCTCCCCAGTCTGCGAGAGTTGCTTTTCTCTGTACCTCTAGTGTGCGGTAAGAAGAGTAAACTCCAGATTGGCAGGCCAGTGCCCAAGGAAGTGGTGTCTTAGTGTGTGTCGTGGCTCTAACATTCTCCACAGCTTTCCTAGCTGGTTTTTATTAAGGTGTTAGGACTTGTAGTGGTAATTGTAAAACCCGGTTACCTGATTTCCCCTAGACAGGTCTGATATCCGTGTGTGAGTGAAAAGAGTGTTTATTTCTTTCTAAGGAAATAAACAGTGATGGAGAATGTACTACCTCCTATGTTACTAGAGTTTAACTGAAGTCGTACACCATGCGTAACCAGATGAAGGCTACCTGTATTTAATCTTACCGGAGCAGGCAGAAAACTGGTGTCTTTACTATTCACTTTCCCTAGCTTTACTCTGGTGTCCTGAAGGGACCAGCAAGTTTTGAAAATGTTCTAATGATGTTTGTTCTTTAAAATGGCGGAGCTTCAGTGATCTTAGTTATCATGGTGGTTGCTGTGAAGAGTTTGAGGAGTGGATAGTCTTTGGCACCAAGACTGTTGCTGTGAAGAGCTAGGCAAGAGCCGATGGTTCCTTCAGCACCACGAGCATGTGTGGTGAAGGAACAGGAACTGGTCACGAACCCTGGAGTGTCCCGGTATATATACTCTGCTGCGGTGGCGGCATCCCTTCGACGAGGCACTGCCTCACCATCCCTTGAATGAGTGCCCTCCCACTTTGTTGTGGCATAAGCAGAAACGACGATGCCTGATGCCCCCATATACCGCCAAGGCCGCCCACATGCCTGACCTGTACTGGGAATCGCCATGGAGACCCACAACCAGGTATATGTGGCCATACCCTCTGCACGCTCCCCTTTGTCCAAAAAAGGGGGGGGGGGGGCGTGGAAAGTGAAACCAAAGATTGCCAGTAAGTATGCTAATTTAAAAAAATGTAGTAGCCGTAGACCGTTACTACGTGCATGTGGCAAAAGGACTTGTTATAGACCAGTCACGTGCACCCACAGTTAATTTAGCCACAAGCCAAAGATAGTGACGTAAGCAGAACAATTGCATTTAGGCTAAATTAAGATTCAAAAGTATTCAGTACAGTTCCAGTAGAAATAACCAGTGAGGTAAATGCACCAGTAATTAGTCACTCGACTATATGCTAATTAACTTCTTTGTACTGCCATAAAAAGCTGTACATCAATAACTTTTTATAGACATTTTACACCTCACGGTTCAAGTGTTTCAGTGGCTGATAGCCCACTTAAGTAGGTAGTATTACAAATGGATGCTCACCACAGTGACTAATGGATACCATCAGTGAATCACGTAAAGCTGCTCACCACAGTGCCAGCAATTAAGTTGAAGACAGACTTCGACATTACAATAACATTTTAGCTCATTTGAATTTTTATAATGATAATCCATAAATCTGACTTGATGTGTACGTAAACCTATAAATGTCACAATACGTTTTGAAAGTGTTTATGTGAAGATCGCTTACATGAAGAATGCTATCGTGTAAGAGAGTGTTTTCAGCACGGACAAAAGTGAACATTCTTTAGGAACTTACCTTGAACATTCCAACGAAGATACACAGTGTACATACTAGCTGTTAGACCTACAATATAAAATGGACTCCCACAAGGGATAGCTATGTTTTTTAATGCTTTTCAGCGTTAAATCTGATTTGATGTGTTGGCACACATTTAACTATTATGATACCTTTTGAAAGGGTATATGTGATGAGCGCCTACAAGAAAGAATGCAGTTTTGTGAGAGGGTATTTTTATGTGTATGCTTATATGTTCTTTCGTTTGCAACATCTTGTGCACCTACTCAATATTAAACAGTCTCTGAGCATTAAAGCTCCCCAAATCTGGTGCTAGATATCTTTAACTTAAAAATTTGAGTATTTATGTGTATTGTATTCAGTGACCATGCGCACAATTTGCAGCGATAGTCATGCATGTAGTGTACTCACTTTGTATTCGTAGCCGGTCAACCCAGCTATTGAAGGGTCTGTGGTTGGCCACCTCGCAATCTGTCACACGTAACTATTTAGCTTGCTGAGACACAAAGGTTCCCTGGTAAGATTATCCTTTTTCTTTCTTAACTCACTGCAGCAAGCTCCAGAATAGTAGTGGTATTTCCCTGCTTTCTGCAAGTAATATTAAAGTTATTCTTACTTTAATCCCCTCAATTATTTTATATAATTTTTTCTTTCAGGTGGTTATGTACTATTCTAATGTAATATCCACCAGCGCTATGCTGGTTTTTGTTAATGGCACGCATATGAAATGTAGGCCGGTGTGACACCCTACATACGTGGCTTCCTGACCCGTAATCTTTGCAACACGGGGGGAATACACTTGCCGCATCAGCAAAGCCCGCTAACTAGGACAAGGGGCAGAGGACGCCACCCGATAAAGAGAGAGAATCAAGGTTGCCAGTTGTCCGCTGCCACTCCAGATGTTCCGCTTCACTGCCGGCCGCCCAGACGTTAAGGGTTACATCTACCTGTCTACAAAAATTTTTCCCATGCTTCCTGCCTCAGCATGTCTGCCAACGTCTACCCAGCCCTTCTAGGGACATTCTAGACCTTCCAGAGAGGTGGCCTATGCCTTTCTCCACCACCTTTCCACGATGAGTCTTCATCGCAACGGAGTCGAATTGATGCTTGCAGCTTATACGTCTAATCTAATAAGATTACGACTCATCGCCTAGGGTTCTTCTTCCACCACTACAGACGTGGGTGACAAGTTCCCTACCCTGCAGGCAACGGAACTTTGAGCTAATCATTCTCACATGGAGGATATGCAACCCGGCAGACAAGCCTCCCCCCATTCCCACCCTGCACTGAGAGCCTAGAAGCTGCCCAGAGCTCAGACATGGCCGAGTGCCTCCGACGTGGCACGAAGCAGAATCACTCACCAGAGTATTCCCACGTCAACTAGGGCAGGAGGACGTCATGCCTCCCTCGCACCCTGCGCCGGCAGCCTACAAGCTTCATCTATATAAGTCCGTACTTTGCCGTGCCCGAGCAGTCATTCTTGTTCCATCTCTTGCGTTATCCCACAGCACTGCAGCCAGTGCTGGGACCGCCCGAGATCTTCGAAGCATTGAGTACGCCTCCTGCGGATACTTAACCGTGGACCAGCAAACACGCTTACCAACCCATTAAATTCACTTTGTCTCCTCAAGACATTTTTATTAGACAGTTTAGAAGTATTATATATTTACTCATTGAGCTAATTCTTTCCCATTCTCCACTAGAACCAGGTCGCTTATACTTGGCCTCCGTAGTAACCCTCAGCACTAAATTGCCTGGTAGGTTGGTATCACGCATCGCATGTTTATTGAGCAATAAACATACAGTTGTTTCCTACCTCTCAGCTTTTATTTCTTAGAGTACTTTATTTGCCTATTTGCCTGCTAGATACAGGTTGCTACGTACACCTTCGACAAGGACCGGGGAATTTATAACTACCAAATTAACTATTGCCTTATCCCACAGCACTGCTTCCAGCACCGGGATAAACCGTGACTTGAGACGTGCTGTCCATTCCTGTGTGGATGCACATCCAGTGGCGGCATTGGTGACCCAAACAGCTCCCCTTCTCTGATCAGCCTGCATGCATGGGGGATCAGTGGAGACTTTACAGTCTGGTCACCAAGCCAAAATCGAACTTACGCTGTAAATTGTATTTAGTTTGTTCGTGTCAATGTGTATCCAGTAACCTGTGAGTAAAGACTTTATGCCTTTCAGGCAGAGGCACGGCCGAAAACCTAGGGAGCGACACAGTGCCCCTTGCCCCCACAGTTGAGTGCACTTCCTCAACCTACACCGGAAAGGCAGGCGGAACAGGACTGCGCCGCCCAATTCAGGCCTGAGTCATTATTGACTGCTCCGGTTGTGGCATTATTTGTATCTCAGTGCATACACTGTGGTCTAGTGGACAGAATCCTGGACTGTCATAACTATTCAGCTAACCAGTCACGCATCACATTTGTAGATTGGGTATTAGATAAATCATTCATATGTGGGATGTGAGTTCTTTAGTCATCACCATTCAATTCCATCGAATTGACGGACAGTGACCCAGTTGCTCGTGTGCATGCTTCCTTGAAAATGGCAGTAAATCTTGGACGGACAGTGTCTTTCGTCTTCTGTGATGGTTCTGCTATGTACAGAGCAGTAGCAGACGTTTTGAAAGTCCTGTTGCACATGCTTCAATATTAAGTGAATCTGAGCAACTTTGACGTATGCCCGGTTAGACTGGCTTGGCACGTTAGTCGAGGATTTTGCCAGCTAGACCAAAAGCGGGATAGTTTGGTTTAGATAGTTGGCGTGAGGCGAGGTGTGTTGGTTAGTACTTACTCACTCCTGCTTCTTGATGTTGTAGTCAGGGTTGGTTTGACCTAGACGCGGCGAATTCTGTGTATGCCGGAACTGAGGTTCCACAGGTGTGCTTCATTAGACCAGTAGATGAGGGTATCTCAGCCTAGGTGCACTTCAGTACCAGTCAGGCATCCTTTGACAACAGGATGACACGTAGGATTTATGCGGATACACGGTGGGAAGTCAATTACCAGAACCGGAGCAAGCGTGACAGACGTCTAAGTTCGGCGGCGCGGTCCCGGTCCACCTGCCTCTCCTGCGTAGGAAGTGGTGTGTAACCCAATAGTGACTTGCCGGCACAACCTCGATAAGAGTCCCCCACTAATCCCCCACAGTATGCGAGCTGATCAGGGACGTGGAGCCCTGGGGGCAGCCAATCCTCTACTGTCACCGTGCACTGACTTAATGTGAATGGTAAGAAGCAACCTGAGTCTGTCGTAACTCCCGGTGTGAATGTGTTTCTAGTGCTTCGACAGTGCACGGTGTATTCTGTCTCCTACTTTTAATACAAGTACCCTGGAAATGAAAAGCAGTAAGGCAGAAAACAATGAGTGTTTATTGAAGGTTCAATAAACACGTGACCTGTGCTACTTCCTACCAAATCGTGAAGAGCTTAAAGCAACTGCGGTTCCAGGTGTAGGTGACCTGGTTCTAATTAAAAGGGAAAAACTGGTCCTAGACTAATACAAATTAGTTAAAGTAAAGTGCTAAGGAAAAGGTGTCTAGAGGAGACAAAGTGAATTTAAATAAATATGTGATTGTGTTTGCTGGTCGTCGGGTTGACTGTTTGGCGACATACGTAGTAAGTAGCCGCTGGGGCGTACTTGAAAGTAACAAGATTCTCCAAAGATCCCGAGCACTGACTTAGTGGTGTGGGAGATTGCTAGAGATGCGAAAGAATGACTCTTGAGCTTGGCAACGTCCGGACTTATTAAGTGGAGCTTGTAAGCTGCCGGCGCGGGGTGTGTCAGAGGCATGACGTCCTCCTGCCCTGGTTGGCGTGGGAATACTCTGGTCAGCGATTCTGCTTCGTGCCTTGTCGGAGCCGCTTGGCCTTGCCCACTATCTGGGCAGCTTGTTGGCTCTTAGCCCATGAAGGAGGGGAGGGGAGTGGCATGCCTGTTGGTTTGCGTATCCTACAGGTGAGAAGGATTCACTCATAAGTTCCCGTTGCATGTAGGGTTGGCAACGTGTCACCCACGTCTGTAGTGATGGAAGAGGTACTCTTAGGCGATACAACGTGATCGTATTAGATTAGATGTATAAGCGGCATGCGTCAACTTTGTGGAATTGTTTACAAAGTTTGACATTGTGCTACTGCTGTACATCATAGCTTGTAACACCATTTGAAAGTGAACACCTCGTGATCTGTTTACAACCATGTTCTACCCATTGAGACACTGCTGCTTGCTGGCTGCATGCGAGAACAATTGATGCATACCGCATATTCGTCTAATCTAATAGGATTACAACTCATGGCCAAGAGTACCTCTTCCAACACTACAGGTGAGTGACACATTGCCTACTCTACAGGCAGCAGGAATCTATATGCGCATTCTCTCACCTGGAGGATATGCAATCCGGCAGGCATGTCGCCCCCACCTACCCCATGCTGAGAGTCTACAAGATGCCCAGACCTTGGGAATGCTAAGCGCCACTGATGAGGTACAAAGCAGAAATGCTGACCAGAGTATTCCCATGCCAGCCAGGGCAGGAGTACGTCATGCTACCCCGCACCCTGCGCCGGCAGCCTACTAAGCTTCCACTGTATAAGTCAGGACGCTGCCGGGCTCGAGAGTCATTCTTGTTCTATCTCTTGCATTATCCCACAGCTCTGCTGCCAGTGCTGGGACCACACAAGATCTTCGAAGCATTGAGTACGTCCCTTGCAGCTACTTCGTTGACAACCAGTGAACATGCCTACCAACATGTTAAATTCACTTTGTCTCCTCAAGACATCTTTATTAGACAGTTTAGAAGTATTATATATTTTCTCGTTGAGCTAATTCTTTCCCATTCTCCATTAGAACCAGGGCACCTACACCTGGCCAGCGTAGTAACCTTCAGCACTCAATTGCCTGGTAGAAGGTAGCATGCGTTGCATTTTTTTTGAGCAATAAACATACTTTCGTTTCATACCTCTCAGCTTTTATTTCTTAGCATTTGTCTATTCGCCTGCTAGATACAGGTTGCAACGTACACCTTTGACAAGTACCAGGGAATATTTAACTACTGAATTAACTTCAGCCATGGGCGCCCTTCAAGGATCAGTGATATTTCACACACCCAATAGGCAGCCATCTTTTCCTTTCCAAACTACCACACTAATGCTTCCAGTGCCATAACAAAACCGTGGCTTGAGACCTGCTGTCCATTCCTGTGTATACGCACATCCAGTGGCAGCATTGGTGACCTAAACAACTCCCCATCTCTGATCAGCCTGTATAGCGGAAGGAATCAGTGGAGACTTTACAGAGCCTGGTCAGCAAGCCAAAACTGGACTTACACTATAACTTGTATTTAGTTTGTTCGGGTAAAGGTGTACTGGGTAACCTGTGAGCGGAGACTTTATGCCTTTCAGCCACAGGTATGGCCGAAAATGTGGGGAGCGAAATGCAGCGCTCCATGCCGCCAGACAGTTGAGTGCACTTCCTTAACCTACATCAGAAAGGCAGGCGGAACGTGACCGCGCCGCCCAACTCGGGCACCAGTCAGTATCGACTGCTCCGGTTGTGGTATTATTTGTATCTCAGTGCATACGCATTCACCCCACTTTTGGTCTAGCGGACAGAGTCCTCGACTGTCATGACTATTCATCTAACCGGTCACACGTTACAATGTTGGCAGACCTGAGAAGAGCACTTTTGTGTTGGTGTGCTGATCACTGCTCACTTTTACTTCCAGGTCAATGCCCTACTAGTAAAGATTGTTCACTATAAAGTGATCACTTTAGAAATGAACCTTAAAAAAAATTGCTCCTCCTGACTGCATATATTATGAGCGCACTGAGTGACATTTGCCCAGTAAAGTTGGTAGCAATGAATGGAAAGTAGTTCCATATCTTAACATCAAATACAAAATGTTAGGTAACCATTTATGATAACTTACTATTGTTTATTTTGCTTACTGTTTTTTTAATGCATCAAAGTGTAAAAATGGCAATATTTGTAAAGTATTTACTTTCCTAATAATTTCACAGTTTTATTTGACTGACGTATGAATAAAGTGATGAGGCCCATGGCAATGTTAATTTTACATGTGGTGGAAGAATATACAGTGTGTGTACAAGTGATTTTAAGGAGAGCTTACGAAAGTGCTCATTTTACCATGAACAGCCTATAGTCACAGTATAAACATTTAGTTGTCTTTCTAACTATTTAATAACATCACTCGACTCGTGCAACATTCAAAGTTAAAGTATTTGTTTTCTCTTTTTTTTTTTTGCTCCCATCCTCTTGTTTATAGTGACGCGAGTTCCCTCAATTTAGGTGGCTTTTTTTTTCTCTGTTTTTCCCTATTTCTGTTTTATATTATTCAAACAACTTGTTTTTAGTTGATAATGCTTAATGTCAAAAGAAAATATTTACTTACATAAGAGATAACATTTATATATCCGTTGTGAGTGAAGTCGTACCTTTTTCTTTTTGACACGTTATGTTCCTGGAAAGTCAAAATTTCATTTAATAATGTATGCTGACATGGCCAATATGTCTACATATAGTGGAAGTTGATAGTGTTAATTTGAAACCTGGAAGAAACTTTGATCAAGTGCATTTAATTATTTGCAATACTGTGTAACAATTCTGAGAGCGTAAGTGGATGTGTAAATACAGTCGATGGTCAATGTATCGTTATCACATTTATCGATAAACCGCATCCACGTACAATTTTTTGTGGTCCTGGCAAAATCCCTATGTAAATAATGTTAACGTAAACCGCTTGCATCTTTTATCACATGGAGTATCGATCTATGTATATTTTAGGTCCCTTCACCTTAAATTTCCTGCAACTTTGGTTTTTAAGCTGGTTGTTTATGCAAATTCTAGTAACTGAATGTGAAACAAGTTAAGCGTGATGCCGTTTATAGTGGCTCTGCGGCGCGGTGCTTTGTCTAGTGTCTTCCCAACACGTCTGTAGACACTGCAGTATGGTGTGGTGAGCGAGTCTGGCTTGCTATTTCCCCTACACGCCTCGGAGAGGGGAAGTTGTTACCCATAGCAACGAGCGTGGTGTCCTAGCGTCCTCTCCCTCACCCTTCTTTCTGTATCTCTGTCACGCCCCTTCCTTCCTCCCCTCATTAGCCTATCCCCTGTGAAAGGGAAGTTGTAAAGCAAATGATAAAGCACGTTCTCTCTCTCGGCCATGTCCGTTTCGCTTGCCTTCCATACGCCGCCCGCCGGCAGCAGAACAAACAAAGTGCGTCTCACGAACGTAATTTTATCACAATTATGAGTCACTCAAAATAGTTGCACCTAACATTACTTGTATTTCAAAGTGAATGGTTTCACCTGAAAATGTTATGCAAAACATTTCAATGAGGAATTATTATTTGACAAAATGTTTTCTTTTATTATTAAAGGTGGTTTTTTCCCGTAAGTTTGGTGTTTTATTGTATCTGATGTAATATTAACGTGGTTTTAAAACGTAATATTTATTTAACTCGAGGAGCAGCAGTATCTTTGTGAATAAAATTATATGCCCAGAAGCATATACTATAAATCCCTTTGTCTCCAAAATTATATTATAAGTAGGGATGGGACGAACCCAAATTTTGGAACCGAACTAGAACTTAACCTCGAATATTTTTATCGAACCAAACCTTTCAATTTGTACACGAACCAAACTTGAACTGAAGTGTTCTATAATTTGTCGAACT
Organism: Dryococelus australis; assembly: GCA_029891345.1. NCBI lineage: Eukaryota > Metazoa > Arthropoda > Insecta > Phasmatodea > Phasmatidae > Dryococelus > Dryococelus australis. The sequence continues at coordinate 208,243,907 of CM056993.1, read as the reverse complement.
CAAACCGAACTTTAAAAACTGTCTTATCCTCCCACATATGCCTTCAAATTTCAGCCTATCTTTAAAAAAATGTTTTATCCTTGCACATATGCCTTCATAGTTAAGCCCTCAATTGGTGTAAAAATATATATATATATATATATATATATATATATATATATATATATATATATAAACACACATACACAAAAAAAAATATGTAGAATCACCTTAATAAATACAGTGGATTATGGATGCTATACAGTAATGAGTGTGTGCACACATGCGTATCTGTAAATTAAGAACTTGACTACAGTGGTCCTATGGATCATTTTAGCAGTGTTTCCCACTCAAGTAATGTTACTGGACCTCTGGACTTGCCTACAAGGTGCAAAGTGAAAACAACATATATACATACAGCCTTCTTCATAGTCAGCCCCTATTTGTTCAAGTATAAAACACAAACAAATACAACCACATTCACAATTTCATGTGGGCCTAAAATAAAGAGTAAACATACACACACAACCTGCACAGTTTCACCACTTATAGTTCCAAAATATAATGGCCAAATATTTTCCAGAGTGGAAGAAAAGTACAAAATTAACATAATATTAACTTTTGGTTGTTATAGACGTGGTTATGATAATTTATCATAACACTGGGAAATGTATGTTTCTAGTCGTTTAAGACATGGTATGTGAAAACCACAGATTGCCAGCAAAAAAAAAAAAGTTAAATGAAAATGTAATTTCCCAAGAACTCAAGCAAATCACATATTTTGTATACAATCATTTAAATAAACAACAGCACCTGGTTTTACATACTATAGAGTTCAAGATACAATGCAGTCATCACTGCTACAAAAACAACAATCAAATATGACTTGTTCAGTAATTTTTGTTGTGTTGCATTGTTATTTTTCAACTTCTTTGAAGTGAGGTACAATATTTACTTGTGTATAGTGCACACCATGATTTTTGCAGCAAGTTCCAGAAAAATAGTTTTTTGTTTTTATTAACATTGGATCAACCATTTGTGGGGCCTTGTTAGTAAGTATGTAACAAATTATTCTTTTATTTTAAATTAATTTGTGGCAATTATGGTATATTTGGAATATGTTTTAGTTAAATAACTCGTGGGGCTAAAAGCCAAAATATTGTGGCGTTCTATAAGGTCATGGTAACCTTATGGTCGTTAAAAGAAGAACACCAACAACTGAGGTGGGTGGTTGGGTTCCTTCTGTTCATCTTGTTTATATGCAGTGGTCAAGAGAGAAACGTCGGTCAACAGCCACAGCCATGGGCGGCCTGCTTTCTTTTTTTTGCTTTTTTTAAGCAGTGGCATGTTGGTATTTTTTTATTGTGCTTGTTTTTTTTTTTTTTTGTTTTTTTTTTTGTTTTTTTTTTTTTTTTTTTTTTTCCTGTGTTGGGGTGTTTTTTCCCTCTCTCTCGCCTCTCTCTCCCTCTCTCCCCCCCCTCCCCCCCCTGTGATGTGACACATTAACCTTCTCTAAATAAAAGTGTTTCCTCTTTCCTTTCTGCCCGGGTAGTAATCCTCTAGACTCTTCCACTACACTTCCCATTAAACAGCACGTGACTGTTTAGGAGTGGATAATTTACGACTACCGCTCTACAGAAACGTTTTCCATTATTTTTGGAGGGAAAAAAAGGCATTAGTAAATACTTAAAGTTCGTTAATGATGTTCCTTTCTAGCACATTTTCGAACCGAACACGAACTCCTGTAAATTTTTGAACCGAACTAGAACCAATCTTTGACATGGCAATAGATTACGAACTGAACCCGAACATAACCTTAAAAAGTTTGGGTTCGGTTGGAAATTCGAACTTCGACCCATCTCTAATTATAAGTGTAAAATTCATTTTCAGTAACTTCCGCGGGGAAATCGGAAGATTTATATTAATTTATTTCAGTAGACACGCTTCTTTTGAATAAACTGATAAAATCTAAGGACCTACTCTGCACCTTTTGCCATCTAATAATGTGTAGGTAAGCACAGAGCAGAGTGCAGCGTAACTTGGACAGGGAAAATCAGAGGACATGGTTTTAAATAATTTTTTTTTTGGCAGTGAAGAAATCAATTATAATCGCCTTATTTGTTTAATTTTGTCTCAAAATTACAAGTTTCATTTGCAGTAATATATAATTAATTACTTTAAAAGACAGACATTTGTTACATGCGCTAGGTGTCTGTACTCGGCAACAAGTTGCGACGTGGGGCGATAATCCTCCGCTGCCACCCCTCTCTTATCTTCAGCCGCAATATACTCACTGCCCTATCAAAATCTTCTTCGTGCCCTCTTAACTGAAAGAGTGCGTGTCGGACATTCAAAATTTGACTTGCATTCTGTGTCATTTTCATTTTTAGAAGGTTTGAAAATTTGAGGTCAGCTTGCATTTGGTGTCAGAATACAATCAATTATATACAATATTTCAAAATGTAAGTTTTTTTATCTGTACAAGTTATGGGGAATATATTTTAGTGTATTATTTACAATAATATTTTTTCCTACAATCCCCATTTTTATTGTGTTTATTAGTTAAACTGTGTTCACAGACAATGTACGGCTCTTACTGTACTCAACACAAAGTTTTATAAGGTTAGGAATTGTATTTTATTGATGTACATGTCAGAAACTGCATCTTCTGAAATCCCGCATGTATGGACATTTGGAGTTGGCATGGGATAGGAAAAAGTCTGACCAGTTTTATGTGTTAGTTCTGCTAATGATCCAGAGGAGCGCTAGTGTTCTCTATGACGTCATCCGTGCAATGTTGCCAGTTCTGCTGCCGGTAAAAGTATGTCATAGCCCTGGCCTCGGCTCACCCATATGTTCGTTCAAGTTCTGCCAAAAGCAAGTCTGTCACACACGTTACCAGCATCTGTTGCAGCTGTGAATACCCAACTCATGATTTACTAGTGGCGACCATGGCATGTGTTTCGTTTACATCCATCCTTAGCAGTGTTAGGGCGGGGAACTCGGGAGGACGTAGACGATTCTGTAAGGTGGCAACCCGGGAGACTTACTGCGGTATTGAGGGACCAATAACAAGTAAGAAACACCGTCGAAAAGAAATGAAAAATATTAATGTTACAATTAGTTTAATTAAAGTTTTTAAAATTAAAGTGAATGGCTATTAAGTGGTAAAAAGGCAAGGCGGGCGAAAAAATACATACAAGGTTTACAATAAAAGAAAAGGCTAGCCACAATTAGGGCCACTGAACACGTTGTGAGTGTCACTAAGGGAAGGTAGGGCGGGTTTCCCCTCCCATATATATATATGGGAGGGGAAATGGTAGCAAAATGCACAAGTGTTACTGAACCCTTAGGTTAAGATTTTCATATTTTAATGTTTATTATTGGTGGTCATATTTTAATGTTATATATATATATATATATATATATATAAATGAATAAACACTGCACTGAGCAGGATTAATATGACAACTCTGAGCTCTGAGGTTAATTAATGGTACACAGAAAAGTGAAGACAGAGAGAAAGCTGTCTGACTTCTAAAATAGCCACAGCAACTGGACGCAATAAATATGTGTGAAATTTTCTGTAACCATTGACATCGAAGTATAGAGAAAAAAAAAATTGTATCATGAGGCCTCCCTACGACACATTGTTATAATATAAGGCCTAGACCCCCTGGTCTAACTTGTAATACGTAAATTTGCTACACTGAATAAACACAGACTGCAGCCGCCTGGCTCTTGATCACACTGGTATACAGAACAAGTATTCTGGGATATGCCCTAGGTAAGGGTGGTAAAAATAGGCACTCACTGGACCACATTTGACCTAAGGGAAAGATAGCTACAGTATACTTAATAAGTTAAAATTAATATTGGTTGTGAAATGATATAGATAATGGGCAACATACAATGGACATATACGCACATAAAAAAATGTCAACACCATGTTGCAGGGGTCAAAATATAAAAGTATTATACGGGGTTACAGGGTAGTAAATAAAATAGCTTAGAAAAATTGGTAGATTTGGGGGGGGGGGGGGGGGGACAGTAGTCATGGTAAATGACAAAAGGAAGGTGAACAACGTAACAGTACACACACAAGGGGGGGAATATTAGATTGTAAACATAGAAATGGTAAGGCTCAATAATATACCTAGACAGTGAATACATAAGAACATTAGGTTATGTTTGACAAGGAAATGTCACTGTAAAGAAATACAACAATTAAGGTAGCTAATGACAAAGTGGTACATACATAAGTGAGGGGAGACTACTGAAATTAATAGTGGTTACATAAACGAGGCCGCACAGCCTGGATGAGGTAAATGTGACAAGGCACTAAGTGCACAGAAAAAGTGAGGCTGGTACACAAGTTGAGAGGGGGGCAAAATGCCTACTCGGGCGTGGAATGCATGTGAGGAGGGTGGAAATTTTAATGAGTTTAACATAAAATGATGCCACCAAACACAACAATAAAATCATAACAGCAAGATACATTTAGAGTCTTGTCTCTACTGTGTACGTTCGCGGCAAGTTCGTGAATTGACTGGTCGAGGCTGGCGTCGTTTTGACAAAGGGCATGAAGGTGTGTGTATGTAAGGAAATTATAACACTAACTCCCGACATCACCAATGATTTGGATACTACGCTTGGCACGGAAGGAGGTACTGACATCGGTATAATAATCTTGTATTACGTGTGTATCACCTGCGTATAGTTATAGAGAATTTTAGCATTTACACACGTTGTGGTGCTCCAATCTTTACAAGAAACCTGAATGAACTGATCAAGGGCCTGGGGGGGAGGGAAATTGCAATTGTAGTGTGTAGACCAGCGGTAGGTTGGCCTCATAGAGCACGTTTGGTTCCACGCCGACATAGTAGATACCAGCATGCATCCTGAAGGTCGGTTGCCAGCTGCTCTCAGCTGTGAAGGGCAGAACAAAAACACATTGCCAAGGTCAGGATGGCCAAGCAGGCAGGGATAAGCTCCCACCCCTGCCGGCTAGCGCGGCATAGGCGGCGTTTTGCCTCGGAAACTGTCGCCTCTGGCGCTGCGAGGCCACGCCCACAGGAATTGCTGCCAACCTGGATGGTCGGGCATGATGTATGCTGCCACAGCCGTGCGTACAGCGGAGGCCGCAAAGTGAATTGGCACCCCTGGAGTGTGAAGAACGGCCGCTGGCAAGTGGCAGTTTAATGCGGGGAGAGAGGAAGTCATGAATGGGGCAGGTTGTAGGCTCTGCTGGTCACGGAGAATGCGTTCAAAGCGGGAGATGCATCAGCAGCGCCTCGTTGCCGTCCCCTTACAAGCGGCCAACTCTGAAGTGGAGCACATTCAGTGTAGAAGCGTATAGAGGAAAGATTGCAGCACACTGTAACACACTTTCAAACTGGCATAAGACATGGAACACACATAAAAAAATACATGTACCTAAGTAGTAGTTTAACGGGAGTAAGCAAACTTGGTATGTCTTACGGAGACAGTGTCATATTTGGGAGCCCCAGTTTTGTTAACTTGAATTTGAATAGAGGATTTCCCCAGAATAGCAGATACATGATACGGTCCACTGTAACGATGAGTGAGGGCCTTGTGTCTATCACGGTTACAGACCCACACATAATCGTTGACCTTTAAAGTGTTCTTGCTGAGGATTTTGTCAAAGGCGTACTTTTGGAGTCTCTGAGCATTAAGTAAATTTTGTTTAGCCGCTTCGCGAACTGCAAGAAGTTTTTCACATCAATCCTGGGCGCGCTCAGAAAACTTAGTGGCAACGACTTAAGTAGGGAGAGTAGCTTCCACACTGTGAAAAAGATAAAATGGTGTAAATTGTGTGGAACTGTTAATTCTAGTATTAATGTTAAATTGGATAAATGGGACATACAGTTCCCAGTTTAATGGGTCAGCACTGGCAATTGCAGTAAGTTGTTCCTCAATGGCGCAGTTATTTTGTTCCACTAAACCATTACAGCGGGGGTTGTAGGCCATGGTTGTGAGCTTTTTCATGCCTAGGGAATTAAGGAGGTTACCTATAAGCTTTTTGAAACCAGGTGCCCCTATCCGTCAATATTTGGTGAGGGCATCCAAATTGTAAAATTACATCTTTAATAAATTCAACACGTGTGGCGGCATCAATGGCCTGAACGGGTTGGTAATAACGTAGTGTGCGACATATTCTGACATTACTAAAATATGTCTGTTATGGCATGCCATAGGGGGTAAAGGACCTTTAGTATCCAGAGCCCAGGTGCGTAGGAGGAGTTGAGGGGGGAAAGACCCATGGGCTGCAATGTGATCGCCTTCACTTTCTGACAAACAGGGCATGATTGTATGTATTTTTTGACATTGTCAGCCATGGATTCTCAAAAATAAGACTGTTTGATTTTTAGGAGTGTCTTAAGGACCCCAAAGTGCCCTCCCCCAAAAATGGTGTCATGGTGTGCCTGAATTATTTCCGGGACATAAAACTGGGGGACAAGTGTAAGTTTCATGGGGCCTTGGGGCGTGATTACTTTCAGGAATATTTCGCCGTTGGAAGCCATGTCGCAACAATGACTTAAATGCAGATAATGGCTGTCCGCCTGATCTGGATGCACTAATGCCTGTTTCAGTTTGGAAATGTGAGGGTCATTATCATATTCACCACTGAACAGGGAGGTAGAAATGGTGACGGGACATAAATAAAAATCTGAGTCGTCATGAATGTGGACTATTCCTGTTCGTGTGCATGCACAAGAATGGTACAATTAAGGATAGGGTCGATACAAGTTGATGTAATAGGGGGTGGTGAAGCGTTCCCTAATAACATGAATGTTTACGTGGTACAAGGTAGAAATGATTTTCAAGATTAAGGGTAATGAGTAAATGTGTTCATCAAGAATGGCCTTAACAAGGCACTCTTTGTGTGCTGGCAACGAATATGTGGGAAAGTAATGTTTAAATTCATCAAAATGCATTCTGAAGTATTTAATAACATTAGTAGCTATTTCTGCCACTATGTGTTTTGAAAGATCGCTTCCGCGAGGGCTGTGAAAAGGGACTGACATTTCATTAACGGGAGTGTGATAGATATCATCTCTACAGGCGATAGCAGCATTCCACCTCAGGGACCTAAGAATTTATTTATGAACATTTGGAAGTACTGTGGACTAGTACTTAGGCCCAGTGGCATACGACAGTACTCAAATAAATCAATGCCCTCAATTGTAAAAGTAAATTCGTGGTGATACTGGGGGCAAACAGATATACTACAAAAACCCGGAAAACAAATCTATGCTAGTAATGTAGGTGGAATGTTGAAGAGCGTTCAAGATGTCCTCAGTATGGGGGAGGGGGTACTGGACTCTGGTTAGGTGTTAAGTTTACGGAAATCTGTCAGAAAGCGAAGACCACCACTCTTCTTAGAAATGTAGAAATGACCAACCTAGGGACAGAATAAGGAGATTCAGCTTCACGGATAATCCGAGCATGAACCATGTCTTTGTTTTGGCCTAAAAGTTCATCCCTAACTTTAGGGCTAATGTGGTAGGGGCGTGTGGCAACAGGCTTGTCAGTATCTAATTCTAATTTGATTTCAACATTTTTGACCTCTGTGAGATCGAGAATGGACGTAGCTAAACAATCATGATATTCCTGAAAAATATTTTGATAGGAGTGTTTTTGAGGGGCGTAAGGGATTCATTGATATGAGTGGTAAGAGGGGTTTGCTGTTCAAAAGCATCAAGGGCGTTACATGATTGCTCGAATGATGGAAAATCGGTGGTGTCTGTGAAAGTAGATACAAGAGGGATTTCAGTTATCCTATTCTCGTCATGTGCATGCATAAATAAATAAGGACTGCAATAGTGTCTTATTTTCTTATAAAATCAACACCTAAAATCAGGTCTTGTTGAAGATTATCAACAACCAAAAATTTCTGAGGATAAGTGTTACCCTGAATTTGCAGATTTAAAATTGGTTTCAATTTGTGGTGATGTCAAGACCGATGTAGCTGCTACAAGTGTGACGGGCTCTTTCAAGGGAGAAAGGGGTTCAGTAGATAAAACGGTGCTGGCAACACAACTGCAAGAGCATCCCTTGTCTTACAAGGTGTGATAGCGCTTACCCTTAACGGTGACTAAGAAACGCGACGTGCCTGAGTTGATGCGGGCTTGGGGAAGGAGGTGCAATGCGCATCTTTTAAACTGTGCCAATATGCGCTACAGCTCCACTCAGTTTGCTGGTTTCATCATCGCGGGCCTTGCTGGCATTGTTTGAAAAACCTTGTGGCATGCGCTGTGTTGGGAGTGGGAGTAGAGCATGCATCACAAATGGTCCAGGGACTCAGCTGAAATTTGTTTCTGAAATGCCGAAATCTGTCAGCTATGTCAGTAGAGAACTGAAAGGTTTGCTTAGGGGACACTGTTGACTTTTATGTCTGGCATAAAAACACAAAGCACAAGTGTCACCAGCCAATCTGCACGGGCCGCGTATGCTGCAGAACGAATGCTGCAGTTTGGCGCTGGGCTTGGGAGATGTGACAACGGTAACCTGCTTTCGCTGGCGGGAGAAGTGCTGTGCTTGCGCAGCCCGCCAAAACCAGGTTGCGTGCACTGCTGCATAATTTGTGTGGCCACAATAACGATGAATTCTTGGGCGTATGTTTACACATTGGTTGAGAAACTGGGGCGTGTAGCGAGCCAGCAGAATAGTGTTCTTAATTGGGTTTTGCTAAATGTATGTGTGAGCATCAGCGGTTGTCAGTGTCACTAGGAACAATATGGTGCGGCTCTGTGGAAACTGGTGGAAGGAAGCATGTTTGAAAAATTTTCACCCTTAGCGTTGTATTTGGCTGTCTCGGCATAGGATCTGTTAGGCGTTACTTTGTTAAACAAGGCATTGCACGTGGTCCGAACTTGGGCACTTTTGTTGTTTGGGGTGGCATTTCTTACCCCGTCATGGGGAAGTTTTTTGACCGATATCTGGGCTGTTGAGTGATGTCGTACGGGCATGGTTGCGACTGAAATGAATTGTCCCAGCAGTAGTGTGGTACATTATTGATTGGGAGGTGAAAGCGGGGAGCATTTGGCCTGCTAGTGAAGAAGTTTTGAGAATAACGTGGGTGTTGGGGAAAACGTGTATACCCTGTCTAGTGAGGAGCATTGTGGTAAGAATTGGAGGGATTGATGTGGGCAGGTTAATGTTTGCTGCTATAGTATGCCTGATACCGAGCTGTTTGTTAGGGTTAATAGAGGCGCCTGTTCTGTTGTGTGTTGATGAAGGGACAGCTGTGCAATTTCCTGCATTAGTTTGATAATCTCCGCTTCTGACCTAGCAGTATCTGGGTGGGGGCTGGTGTGTGTGTTACTCGCTGTTGATAGTGGAATGTGCCAGTTTCAACGTTCTGCAAATTTTCAAGTAAATGGTTCAGGGTGTCGTTTTTCAACCTAATTAACTTGTCCGCGATAGACTGCAAGATACTCTTCCAATTAACATTAGTAAATTTGTTGTCCGTTATCGTAGGGTTGTATTTGGCCCTGTAGTTCTTAAGTATTTTGAGATGGTGCATAGTGTCCTCGTCATTGGCTTGCTTCTTGTTATACACTAAATGTTTAAAGCATTCAGTGTCCACACGGCTTGTGAGTGAGCCCGGTTGTAATCTGGTGCCAGGTGATAGGCTGTTCAGTTATATGTCAAGTTTTCGAATGTGTGGCGTGCTGTGTCTGTGAGAGAGAATTTGATGTGCTTTAATTTGTCATTGTCATCCCACCCATTAAGCTCGGCGACTTTGTCAAATGCTTGCAAATATTCGTCAATGTTTCTCGTGTTTGCCTGAGAATGACAGGTGTTTTTCAAGTTGCGTAAACGTAACATTAAGTGGGGGCGGGTTGTTAGGCATGTTGTGTGCTGGGTGGTGTGAAATGTTAGTGTAGGTGTGGGCGGAGGATTGGGGTTGGAAGGCTTGTGAAGGGAGGGGTGAATTGCCAATTTCCTCATATAGAGGGAAACAAAAATATCTGCAAGGTTCATAGAAGATTGTGCGGGTGTGATTGGTAGGGATTGAGTGGGGGGTGGTGTGTCAAGGGGGTAGTCCTGTTCAGTATTAGGGAATTATGTATCTAATGAGTTGTTACGTGGCTAGTGGTAGGTGTGTCTGTAATGGGGTGTTGAATGCGCAGACTATCGCGTTTGTCTAACGAACGTTCAAAGTCTTTGTTGTCGATCAATACTGTCTTAATAAACTATGAGAGTTTAGATTGTTTTGCCTGGCTTCTTGTTTCCATGTACTGGGTGCGTGTATAATTGATGCGATGGGTGGTGTAATGGTGTCGCGCACGTAGAGTATTTAAAGTAAAGCAAACTATGTAAAAGAAGAAAAACACACTCAGATAGCACACACAAAATAGGAGTGGTTAAGCAGGTAAGGTAACAGTATGTTCAGCATGCATTACAAGCACTACATGTAGACTAACTACAAAAATAAGTGTTCTAAATGGGCTGTGGGTGGGCGGGCGACAACAGAAAGGCGGCAAGGCTGTGAAACACTGCTGCATCGGGCATGTGGTAACTGACCCGCGCAAGGTCTGCTGACTATGAACTGGAGCAACTGGGCGGGGGTGTCTGAAAGAGATGGGGGAACTGTGGTTTTCTCAGATAATTTCTCACTTTCGCTTCTACAATAACTGCATATAAATAAAAATATTATTCGTATTTATGAACTCGGTTGGCGTGCAGAGAGGTGAAAGACCGGTGCTTCCACCAGTGAAACAACTCCCTACCTCCTATTTATAATTTGCTCTTTCTCCTTCCTTCCAGTTACTCACTTCACTTTAAGTGAAGCATCCTTCCCAATGGGTTCGGGCTACTGGGTCCCTATGACCAGGGTGCTTTGGTGCGATGACTCACTGTTCCACTACCAACTGGCACACGTACCACTGTGTTTAAGATGCCCACCCGTGTTGCAGAAGGATACCATCCAGTAGAACAGGAGATTATGTTTGACGAAAGGTCCACCTATGCTCCAGCTGTACCTAGTAGCTTCCTGCCAATAACAAACCCTAGTACCTTACACATACACCCCACCCTCCAGTCAAGTGCAATTAGGGCTGAGGGAACAGCGCTAGTAAAGTCACCTGTAAGACAGACACGTCGCCCTTAACTCTATACCGCTACCTAAGCCTGCACCACGCAGAGTAAAACTGCCAGAGCCGGACTTTGTGCCAAGCCGGCGGCCTACTAGGCCAGCACTGTACTCTGATCGAGCTCCAAGTCTCAGAGACGAACAGCCCCCAAAGACACGATTCGCCTAGCATCAAACAAGTAACCCAGGGACACTGGCAGCCAAACAGCCGGGACTGTCACGTGTCAAAGTAATGCTGTCAGACAGAAAGGGTGACGAACATTAATATCACCTTTGGGTAATAATATACATTGTACTTGGTACTAAATATATTAAAATACATATTCAAACATTAAAATCTCTTTTCAGTTGTAAATTACAATTTCAAAAGTTCTTATTTTGCTGTAATAAGTATGAAATATGCTACTATTTTAAACGTGTAAATTTTCGGATCTACTAGTGATGCGAAACTTCCATAGGGAGAGAGAGACAGAAAGAGAATGCGGCAAGCTCGACTTGGCCAATTTCTTCCTCCTTCGAATAAACACCATGTCACTAGGGCCTATCCACAATATTTTGCGGTGCTATTTTAAACTGTAACATTATATATGTTTTCATCGGTGCTATCTATATATTGAAATATGTTAATAGGGGACATTTAATTTACAAATAGCAAACTAAAAAACTAGGTTATACAACATTTATCTGTGAACTATTTTGTACTAGCCATTGCCAACACATTGCTGCTCTCACTGGTTTTAATTAGTATTGAATATGAAGTAAATATTACAAGCTATAAAAGATATTAGGATAAAGTTTCATTTATTCAAGAATACAGTATTTTAAAGTTATTCACTGTGATATATATTTGTGGAATACAAGTTATTGAAACAACGGGTTGATGTGTGTAGGGTGATTTTTCAAAGGTTGTTTTTCAAAATTTACTTCTAGTCTTGAATAGATTATAGTTTTGATTGCATTTTACTCAAAACTAGCAAATTTGGACGTTCATCTTTTTGCCCCTGTACACTTCAAATGGGCTTGCAAAAACTGCAGCATGTAGCAGTTATGCTTGTATACATAGTTGTGGTGATATTTGCTGCAGTGTTGTAATATAGCGGACACTTTCCTTTGCAGGTGTTTGAGGACTGGAACAAGGGAGAGCTAGATTCCTTCCTCATCGAGATCACCAAGGACATCCTCAGTTTCAAGGATGCTGATGGTCTGTATATCATTATTCTTATTCATACAAATACTATAACAAATAATACTTCAAATTATTTAATTTTTTTCAATTACTGTTAAATACTATCACGTTCATGCATAATTGATAGAGAAGAGTAGTGGAAACACTGATGTGTGTAGACTTGTGTTGCCAATTTGAATTTTGTTTCTCGTATGTTATCTGTAGTCTTTAAAACATTAGAACCTCTTCATTTAGTGATTCTTTGTCTTACAAAAACTTGCCACCAAATATTGCTAGTCACTGCTGTCAGAAGGTATGAATGATATTTTTGTATATGCTGTAAGAAGTGAGAAAGTGTTGTAAGAAAAGAATAATTGGATGAGAATAAGATGATGAGAGTGGATGAAGGAATAGGCGTAGTAAAAAAAATGTATTAAATCAAATATTGGAGTCAAGGTTTAGTACTATGTTAAATATTATCTCCTTAGTATTATTCAGGGAATTTCAGACATTATCTTTCAGTTGTCACCTCTAAGAAAAATCTAATATTTCAAACTATTAAGAAAGCAGAATATTTTATTTTCTTAAACATTACAACTAACACCTCCACATACCATTCAAAATCAATAACTAAACCTAGTTGCTAATTTAACACATAACCATATAAAAAACATTATACAGTAGAACCTCTCTATTACGACTCCTCGTGGTTCCCGAAAATAGGGACCTTAAGGGGGGGGGTGGTTTGTAATAAAATATTTGGAAAATGTTGGGCTGATTTTGACCCACCCCTAACCCCTATGCCCCCCCAAACTTGCCATTTTTTGCATGAAGTTCAAGTTCAATCGTCTCTAACGCATAAAAAAAACACTTTTTAAATTAAATATAAATATTTATATTTTAATAGCTAGATGTCTTGTGATGAATTTGATACCCAAGAAAGGCATATTGGACCACTTCTTGTTGTAAAAAGGAAGGCCTAAACACAGTATGACATGGCCATTGAAAGTGTGTGAAAAGAGTAGACTATGTATTATTAAAATGTAAAGTTATTATTAAAGATCTATCATGCAGGTCTCGTGGGTCATACATTGCTATGAGGCATGTAGCGATCAAAAAGTTTAGGTGGCGTTGTGCAATATGTGTGTGTGCACCGTGCTCTCGCTTTGGTCTGGCAGTGTACGTGTGCGTGGCAGTTTGCTGCTGAAGCTCGACCCTTGATTCTCAGACTGGGCAACTGTCTGTCGGTCGCTACAAGATTACTTTGGCAGGCGGCGGCCATCACTGCCGTCCTTACAGGGCTGGTTCACTTCATAACAGCGGCCCGGCGTTTGGAAAATATGATGACAGATATGATCCATGTCAATGTGTTATACTAAATGTAGGTGGTGTGTTGGCTTCTGCACTGGCATGATAAGGCCCAGCAATGTTTACAGGAATATGAATATTTAGTGCTGTCTACTTGAAATATTAATTACCCAAATTTTTTATCAAAAACTTTTGACATTGCCTATACACACACATGGCCTCACTCGCCATAATATGGTACTGGTAACATAAGAACACATTTTATTTGCACACACTTGTCTTTATTCACTTTACACAAAAAATTCATTTCAGAAGAAAAAAAAAGCAATTGTCCACCATAAAAAATCAGCATATTACGTAGGCATGGGCACACACAAACTTAAAAATAATTGTTAAAAAAAGGGCATTGAATTAAATTTGAAGTTATCATACATACACTGACTAAGAAACTAATGACACTGTTTTTACAGCAACGGAGGAGGGATAATGGAAGCGAAAAAAGACAGGGAGGGTAAGGCAGAGGTGGCGGCATGTGACTAGCAAAACCTTACTGTGTCCAGCCTGCAATTCCCTCCCCTAGCTTCACGGACAATACACCAGTGTCCCCTCTGACATGCAGTTATTTATTGCTTCATACTGCTTGAGACAACAAATTTCAAAGACTATAATGGTAGCTTTAGAAATGCACGACAACTAACATCAGTAAGGGCTAGTTTTCTATAGTCTGAAAACCGTGGATAATAAAATCTAGTACTGTGGTTGGAGAAAGGGTTTATAAAAATAAATCCATGCATTACTGAAACCGCGGTTCAAGATACTGTGGTTGGCGAGGTATTATAGTACCTATTTTTGACCTGCCTCAATTTTCGGTTTATCCGACCCAAACTTTTCACGGTTCCTCGGGATTGGGTCGTAATAGAGGAGTTTTACTGTAACTATACAATTCCATCCAATATATAATTAGCACACACTGCTTTTGAAACTCTTTAAACTCTCCGTCTCCCCTGGGACTCTTGCATTAGCGCAGATCAAAGTAAGTAGTGACTCACCATTTGGTTTGATAACATATGTTCGGTTCATACATATCAATCTATTACTTTACCATTAGGTTCTTCATTTAACATTTATCTTGATTTTTAAATGGAACATGCATGGGACATAAAAGGCTTCTTGCTATAGCCTATTAATAGTTACATATAACATTTGTTCCACGTGTGTACTTCAAATCTTCCAGATTACATTGCAACATATAAAATATTCAATATAAATTACTGGTTTTCAAATTAAATGTTCTAGCAGTACACATAATGGACAATTAATTCTTTCTGTTCACTGCAAAAAAGTATATTCGTACATAACAGTTTTTGCTTGTTTTAAAGAGTATTTCCAAAATTACTAGCAAGCATTTGCTCTTAGCACATTCATGGATGAAAGACAATAATCTTACCCTACTTGATTTAAAATATACATTAGCGCTTTTCTTAGTTACTCTGCTATGTGAAACTATAACTTTTCTAAATAATAAATTGTTCCAGATTCAGTTATATTCAGATATACAAATTAATTAAAACCTGGGGTAGAGAAATAATTTATGTTCCTGTCAATTTGTACCTTTACAACACAGGAATTTATTAGATGTGGATTTGATATGTAGATATATAATATTATATATATATATATAAAGACAGACATTTCAACTTGCTAAAATAAAGGAAATATGAAAGTTTGTTAAAAGCTTAGGCAGACAAGCCTCTAATATCATATTTCCATATCCCTGAATCTGCAACGTCAGGCGAACCAACTTCCACTGACAGTAGATTGCTGATATTGTAAGAGTTTGTGCTCAGACATAAGTGATTTGTTCTCATTTGGTTTTCTGATTTTAGTAACATTGCAAAACCATTTTCATTAAGTGAGCCGATGTATGCTTGTCATCTATGCTGAGGGATGAAAAGGGATTTTACAAGTGTTGTAGGCTGTACTTTCTCTTTCGTAAATTGTAAACAATTGTAACTATGAACATATGATGCATGGATGGGTGGTCAGTAAACTGAAAGCAAAAGATAGAAATCTGAAAGTGTAAATAAAAAATAAACTACTTAACTATGCCATGAACTGTCAGTATAGTCAATTCCAAACAATCTGTACTGTAAAACCAAAAGAGAAACTAAATTAACCTTGTAACACCAGTATTAAAAAAAAAATGAACAGAATACCAAAAATACTGCACATTCAGTAATTAAATGGCAAAGCGATCAGGAGAGTATTACTTGACTAGGCAAGATGTGTATGGCCTGAGGGGGCGAGAGGTGAGTTGCATAACTCGTGTTGTTATTGACTGGCATTGTTGCTATGTGCGCCATCACAAAAGATAACTACAGTAGAACCTTTCAATTATGACCCCTTATGGTTCCCGAGAATAGGGTCATAATTAAAAAATTCGGAAAATTTTAGGCCAATTTTGACTCAACCCTAACCTCTATGCCCCCAAATTTGCTATTTTTTGCTTGAAGTTCATGTTCAATCGTCTCTAGTGCATAAAAACCACTTTTTTAATTAAATATGAATACGTATGTATATTTTATTAGCTGAATGTCTCCTCATTAATTTGATACCCAATAAAGGCATATTGGACCACCCCTTGTCATAAAAAAGAAGGCCCAAACACAGTATGACATGGCCATTGAAAGTGTGTGAAAAGATTACACTATGTATTATTAAAATATAACTAAACACTGTTGGAGCTGCCTTATGTTTGAAGCAAAACACAGAACTTTATTTATTGATAATATATATAAAGATATACTGGATCACTCGTGTGCTGGGGCTAGCAGCGAATACATTGCCATGCACACATAGCTGGGTGAGCGCCCAGATCCTCTGCAGTGCGGCCAGCCGCGGCGACTCACGTCTGTCGATCGGTCCTAGATCCTTGGTCACTACAAGATTATTCTGACGGGCGGGGCCAGCCGGCCGCCACCAGAGCTGTTGATACAGGGCCGGTTCGCTTCGTAACTGCAGCCAGGTGTTGATAAAACATGCTGATAGATGCAATTCACGTCAATGTGTTGAATTTATATGGAATGTAGGCGGTGTGTTGGCCTCTACACTGGCACGATGAGGCGCAGCAATGTTTACGGGAATATAAAAATTTAGTGCTGTCTACTTGAAATATTAATTATCCCGAATTTTTCATCAGAAACTTCTGATGTGACCTATGCACGCACACTGCCTTGCTCGCCAAAATATGGTAACATAAGAACACTTTTTATTTGCACACATTTACCTACCTTTATTCACTTTATGCATTAAATTGACTTCACAAGAAAAAAAACAAATGCCCACCAAAAAAATTAGCATTTTATGTAGGCATGAGTGCACATAAACTTTAGAAAAAAGTCATTAAAAAAGGTTCATTGAATTAAATTTGAAGTTATAGATACACTGATTAACAAACTAGTCTATGAAATGTGCCACTGTTTTTACAGCAAAACAGCAGGGATAATGGAAGCAAAAAAAGACAGGGAGGGTAAGGCAGTGGTGGCATGTGACTAGGACAAAGAATCCTTACTGACCCAGCCTGCAGCTCCAATCCCCCCCCCCCCCCCATCATCATCATCATCATCAATGGACAATACACACCAGTGTCCCCTTCTGGCATTAAGTAATTTATTGCTTAACGCTGCTTGGGACAAAAAATGTCCAAGTCTACGATGGCAGCTTGAGAAACGTGTGACCACTGACATAAGTAAGGGCTAGTTTTCCATAGACTGAAAAACTTGGATAACGGAAACGGCGGCTCAAGATACTGCAGTTGGCGAGGGATTACTGTATTTATTTTTAGATGTGCCTCAAATTTTAGATTTTTTCGACCCAAAATTTTTACGGTTCCTCGGGATTGGGTTGTAATAGAGAGGTAGTCATAATAAGTGGGGTCTTAATGGAGGGGTTTTACTGTAATCGAAGAGAGAGGTGTAGGTGTAAGAAGGGAACAAAAACGTTTACTTTTGCAACATTGACGCCTCACCATTCAAATGTTGCTAATGATGGGCTGGTGTCTGTAACTCCCCCCTCAACGGCAGGGAAGCATGTGCCATCTACATACTGGGGCAGGTCGAGCTGGTTTTGGCAATTGTATTATGGCCTACTGCGCATGTGAAGGTGCAGTTTGAGGGTCTGGTCTGGGTTCGGGCTGGTGTATAGCTAGGTGCCACATCCAGGTGACTGACTACTCTGTCGGTGGCTGTTGGCCGTGTGGTAGAGACAGTCTTTTTCTGTAGTGTTGGCGGCAGTGGTAAAATGCCTTGCAGTATGTCACAGCAAATAAAATTGGAGACAGTGGTTCCCGCTTGCTGTGCTGACTGGAATCCCCCTCTGGCATGCAGTTCCCTTCTCGTTTCCAGGTGTACACCTTGGCAGCCCCCCGTCCTTCCCCCCCCCCCCCTAACAGCTCCCCAATCAAAAATTAGCCCTTGTTTGGCCACCTTATCTTGCCTATTTCAGTGACAAAGCACAGGACTTAGTGTAAAAGAAGGAGAGACAGTGGGTGTTCCTTGGAAGCTGGCACAATCTGAAGGAAACGTGAGTCAGTAGGTGGGTTATTCAGGTAGGCCTAACTTTTGGCCCCCAGGCAAGAGACTTGGCAAGCTGGAAGTCGCAGACAGACCCAAGCACCTGTTTCTAGGTATCAACAGTAGGGTAGGGGCGTCCGGACCCATGCTGCTCAGTAAGGTGGTAAGTTGCCAGATCAGCGTATCACATAAAGTTGGAGCTCCCAGTAGGAGTCTGCTATCGGCCCCCTGCGAGTGGGTTAGCTTGGCGGGAAGTCGGTGCAGCACGCAAAGGTTGCAACAGTTGAGAGAACCTCCACTCCTAAGAAATGGGTGTTCCAAGGGGCAAAGGATGGGATTCAGGGGTCGGTACATGCCTGCTCCTGCGAGTGTGTGAGTGGATGGTAACTGGAAATATCAGGAAACAAGGTGCATAAAGAAAGCGCCTGAGCTCGACCAGCTTGGTTTATGCCTGTTTATTGACAAGACAACACACACATAACCCAGCCTGTACCCTGACTGAGGCCTGAGATGTCAACCTAGGATGTCAACCAAGGTGCAATCCGTAATCATTGTAAATGCGTGTGATGCAGGGGGAAAGGGTAACCCCAATCATGTGGTAACTCGGACTCGTTACTGCTACAGCGAGGCTATGGAGATGCCGATAGCCATGACGTGCAGTAGGGTTCATGAGTTGTGAGGTAACTGTTATCTAATCCGTAGATGTAGAGCTGACTGGTATCGAGCAAAGTCTTTCACTGAATACACTGAGGGGTAGCGATTCGTCTGGCAACTGGATGGCGGCATCGGAACATGTCCGGGCAGGATGACGTTCTGCAACAGAGCTGTGCGAGTGAGTCTCAAACTTGGGACTGCAAACTCCTTATATATACTGTCCACAGGGCGAGCGCGGGTTGTAGCGGTGTGGCAGAAATGAAAGAGAGAAGCGACAAGTACTGGAGTGTTAACCAGCCCTCTGCGTTTTGCAGGTTGCGGCTGACAGGAGGCAGGTGCTGCACTTCTGTAACCTCAGGCAATGTCTGTGGCGGCTATGTATCTTCTGGAGGAGGCTGCAGCTGTGGCAGAGGCTAGGGTAGATTATTATGTTGCCCGTGGAGCGTCAAGCTCCTCCCTTCTGTTAGCCAGAGCTACAGACGCAGAGGACGAACATCCTCCTCGGTGATGGATGGACTCTTTCAGGCGGCTGGACGAAGTGTGTGTGTGTGTGTCTCTCCCTTTCACTCTCTTGCTCTAGCTCTATCCCTCTATCTCTATTTTACTCTATCCCAATCTCTCTCTATATATCCATCTCTATCGATATTTCTCTAAATCAATCTGTCTATCTCTCTCCCTATCTTCCTCACTCTATCTCTTTATCTCTATTTGTCTCTATCTTTCTTTCTCCATCCATCTACATCTCTATGTATATCTATCTATATATATGTACAGTAAAACTCGTTTAAGACGTTCCCACGAAAGACGTTTTCCCAACTGAAACGTTTGGTCCCGTCCATTTTGCCATAAAAGCCATGTTAAAATTTCCCATATATAACATATCAAGTGCATGATTTTCCATGTAATACAGTCAACCTAAATTGTAAATATGAGAATTTGCTTACAAAACTTAAAACGATAGAAACTACGAAAGCCGAAACATCATAACTTAACAGGTTATGTTGCATAAAAGCGACTATAGATTATACGATATGGTGATTGATGCAAGTCAACGAGCAGATACTGTCCGGATGGCCAACATGAGAACTTGAAACTTTACAAAAGAATCTATATGTTCCACCGCATTTCGTTTCATGCACCATTGCCGATGATGTGCAAAATTATTTTATTTATCAATTAATTGATGCACGTAACATCTGTTAGCAGCAGAATAACAATATTATTTTTTCATGTTTATTTAGGGCTTGTTCTCAAAGGCAACATGTAGATTATGCGTAAAAATGCTTGCATATCCAAAGTCTGAGCACTGCACCCGAGTTGGAAACGGGCCACAACTTGCATAGAGTATGGCACTAATTTTTTTCTCTATCTTCTTCACGTCTTGTTGAACTTACTAAGATGTCCGTAATGTTTTGAATCTGATATTCCTTTTTGCGATTGGAAGTTCAATGCTGTTATTAAGTACATTTATTAATGACTATTTGTGTTTTAGTTTGAATACATTAATGTTTGTGTTTTAACCGACTGGAATATGGCGGCAGTAAAAGGAAAAGCATTAACTGTAAAAAAAATTTGACGATAATTCAGAAAGTTGATTCTAGTCCTTCACCTACGCGTGTTAGTATAGCCAAAGAACTTGGACTGCATTTTCATTTTAAAAAAACACTTCTTTCATGTTAACTGTTGTTTCTGATGTTGCAAGTAGTATTCTAGCATTGAATGCAACTTTCCCAGTTAAAATGTTTTCCCAGCTAAGAAGTTAGTCGAGTAAAGACCCTTAAAAAAGTCTTAACAGAGTTTTACTGTATACTCTTTCTCTATATCTCTATCGCCATATCTGTCTCTATCTGCCACAGTCTTTGTCTCCATCTATATCTACATATCTTTAGCCATAGCTCTATATCTATGTACATATTTATATGTATATATAAGGATTGTATAGGAATCATTAGGTGGGATATAAGATAAAGTACATGTGTTAGAACAACACAAATCAATATACGGAGCAAGTAAACCAAGATCTTGGATGCACTGTATGCATAGTCCAATGTACACACCCCCATCATGTAAATAATAGGGGTTGGCACCTTTTGATTGCATGCAACACGTACACTGTGAGGTTAAATTGATTGGGGATTCCATGGGATGAAGCAGGATGATGTAAGTAGCAAATAAGCCCCCTTAATTACAACTCTCTAGGACCCACTGTTTACGGTTAAATCGTAAACGAATGGTACAGTGTAGCAATAGCATGGCCTAGTGAGTAGGCAACCCTTATGCACCACAAGGAATTCAGCGGGGAGTCCCCGCCGAATGCGTGAAGAGTGTGTGGCGGCATGTAACAGGGAGGTCTTGAAATCCGATGAGGGTGATTGAGGTGAGTATGCAGTTGTGCTGAAATGAAAGAGCGGAGCAAACGGGAGAACCCCAAGAAAAACCGGGTTCAGTTCCCGGCCGGGTCACCCCCAGATGTTCGTATGTGGTCATCATGCCGGATGATGCCGCTGGTCGAAAGAGAAAAGAAAAGTTATTTTGGAGCCAGTAATTCTGGATTGCTTAGAAAATCTTTGATAGTGTGTCTTGCTTCACAAAGTTTGGCTCAGGTAACAAAGTTTTCAATTATTGCAAAAGATTGCAGAAGATAATTATATTGCATACAAAAGTACAAGGTAGAACAGGGTTGCAAAGGTAAGTTATGACACATGAAGTCCTGTTAAGTTAAAGACTTACGTGCAGTGAGACTGGTTTTTGTGCAGCTATGGCTTCAGATGCACCCTTATGTGGAGGTTCTTGCATATCTTAGTCTTGATGAGGTACTGGAGCACGCCCGTTATACAGGACAGGCCTGGTAGCTTTGCGACTGGGCACAATGTCTTGTTCTGACAGTTTGATCTTCCGTCGAGGATTTACTGCCATCAAGGTTATACATGGGCAATGGACATAATTGCTGGAGGCCGTGTAACTAGTGCAAGTATGGCTGGGATCAAGAAGGCGATGGACTCTGTAGACCGTTGGTCTGGCTGACTGAGGTAGGCAGCAAGCTACACGTGCACTTCTCAGCTCACTCTTACTGGCTCAGGAAATGATCCTTAGGCACCTCTGGTTCCATAGGTTGCAGAAGATGTAGTGCCTGAGATTGTTCCCTTGGACTGACCTTAGCTATTGAGGCTACTAAGCAGGGGTTAGCTTGTGCAGGTGTCCATGAGGTCAGCAAGGTCAGTTTGACGCTCTACTTAAGACCATGGCACTTGGAATAGGTCATTGGGAGAAACACACACCCTTAACGTCAAGGTCACAGACAGGTTCCTTGTGTGGGCCACTGACTGGGCGGTCACCTTATTCCAACACTTGGCGCGGATGCGCAACGCATGTTGCATGTCAGGCCACACTGTCAAGGGTCACTGCATGTGTGTTGTCTCGGCCAAGTCTTTTCCTGTCTAGGGAATACCCTCTTTCCTGGCACAAAGGTGCAGTGGAAAAGAAGCGAGCATCATACCAACGAGCTGGTCCGAGATAAATGTACCTGTGTGGGGCTCTATCGTTCTACCTATGGCATAGATAGAATGGTTGCCCGTTTTAGATACGTGTGGATAGCAACAATGTGTTTTGGCTCGAATGAGTATATTCCCGGGATCACCTTTACTCCCCCTTGCAAATTGAATTCAACTAGGATGATGCTAGTTTACAGGAAGTGTGGTATTCAGGATTGCAGCAAAACACGCGTTTTAATTACCCATAAGGAAAATAACCCGTAATGACACACTACCTCCTACATTGGCACGAGCATCTGCCGGGATGCTGGACTATGTTATGCCAGTAGAGGTGACCAGTGTTAATCTAACAATGAGGACAGGGTAGGCTAACGCTGTGAAAACAACTTCTAACTAGCTATCACTGGATCTTATTGTTGCCCACTGGGGGCCATGGTGTCTAGTGTGTAGACTCTGGCACTGTGCTAGGTTGACTAAGCAGAATGTGACAGGAGAACCCTCTGGTAGGACGTAAAGGAACTGGAGTTTCCGTCTGTCACAAAGGTGCAGTGAAAGAAGGTAGGTAATCGAGGAAAAGTTAGAGTAACCCTGGTGGCTAGATTGGTGGATGTAATAAAAGCTAGATGTAAGTAATTGCTTAAGGAGCAGGTAGGTCAGTGGCTAAGCAACAGGTGCTAGATGATTGAAGACTGGTCTGGAGGCGAGCGGTATTTTACTTATCCAGGCTGCTACTCGGCGCTGGTTGGTGGGCGTCTCGTAGGCAAGGGGTGGCCGCAGAGCGGAAGGTGGCAAAAAGCATAGCTCGCTGGTGTGACGTCACCAATCTGCTGGAAGGAGACAAGCGAGCAACGAAACAATACAAGTAGTGCTATCTAGCGGCAGGCTAAAAGTACTCGCTCTAGAAGCATAGTTATGGTGGGCCGGTGAATAAAACATGATAACCTATCTAAAACGTCCATTCTAAATGGTAAACAGTACAAACTCATGTGGTGGGGTTAACTGCAATTCAAACTTCTAGAACTTGAGGCATTTCAGATAATTTTATATGTTTATTTGCATTTTTTCACATGTTGTTTATTTGTGTTAATCAGTTGTTTACTAGGTTAAGATGTTGTTTATGTGAAGTTACTATGTGTTTACAGTGTAATTTTCATTAGTTTAAATTGTTTCTTGTGGTTTCGTAATGGTTAAGAACACAGTGCATTTCGGCACATTTATTAGGCTAGATGTGAGGTTATGTTAACCTTGATATCTCCAGGAGCGGGAAAATTAAATATTTACGTTTTTTTCTCTCTTTCTTGATGTCACTTTTAATAGCATTATTTTTGGAGGATTTAAATTGTCTGTTGTACATTTAAAATATTTTGGCAGCGATTTTTAATTGTTTGTTTATAGTCACGTAATATTTGATATATTTTATTTTTCTAATTTAATGTATAAAATTAAGTTTTAAATGTAATTTTACGCCTGACCTTACGTTCGCAACATTAAATAGGCATTTTTGATGCCAGAGATGTTGTGTGTGACATCACTGACATCTCACTGACAGCTGTTTTCTTGTGTTTCGAATGCGTGCATATCTGTGCATTCCAATCTCAGGAATTTTTTTGGGAAGTCTTTCTGTGATTGGTTGTGCAGATATGCCACGAATTCTGAAAGATTGTTGCTGGTTTTACTGGTAATCGCTCTCTCAGGGTTCTGGCTTTAAATAGTGTGGATGCACAAGAGGTGTGCTGCACAAAATTTGATTTTAACTGCAGTAAAATAAGTTTTAATTCTACGAAAGTTGTTGTATATTGTAATATAAAATGCAGTGTAGCGCCAAGCATGAAAAGAAGAGGCCTGAGCAGCCTGTACATGTGAAATATGAATGAAAGCAACCCTGAATGCCCTGCAATAATTCCGGGAGTGGTATCCCCGGAAACGTTTAGAGTAAATTACTGTCTTAAATAAAGTTGAACTGTTTAGGGAAAAGTTTGTGGTTCCTCATGTGATATTAATTTTTTTCCCTTCCAAGAGACTTGTACTTTTGAGATACTGACTGAGTTATTTAACCTACATTAATTGCGATTTTAATACAAACTTATAAAAGCAACAGTTTTCATCCAAAGTGTGCTCTGAGATGGATAAGTTTGCTATGTGCAATATTGTTGAGCAGAGTCCTGGTGCATTTTTTTGTGTTTTGAAATGTTTGAGAGAAGGAATACTTTTTAGAATTTTGCAGTTTACATGGGTATCTGTTAATAAGCATTACGGCGAAATTAAGAGGGTTCAATACACACTATTTTGATTTTGAAAACTTTTAAAGTTTATATATTTATTTTTTTATTTTTTTACAGATTTTGAATAGAAAAAGAATTTAAGAGAAAGACGTAATTAAATAGTCAAACTTTAATTTTGCAGTGTTGTTTTACAATAGTAATTCCCCAAACACTGTGTTGTCTTATGGTGTCATTGAATTTAACGATTATTTTCTTTTCATGTTGGCTTGCATATGAGTTTGAATATAACTATCAACCACTAATTAATACTTCAGTACCTACACACCCTCAATGTTCAGTTCCTACCAACTTTGTACCCGCTGCTGCCCACAGTCCCAGGAAAGGTGGGGCAGCTCATGCATGGTATCCATAATTTTCAGTGTAATGTGTGTACACCCAAATATTCTTTTTTTTTTTTGCATGAATCTACCCAATGTCAAGGTGTCAAATATTTACAGTACTTATGACTCAGTTGTTGCACAAGTCAGTCATACCACACCGTCTATAATACAAATCTCTCTCTCTCGCAGCACACACCACACAATAAAAACTACTGTAATTTGTTACAGTACAGTTATATACACTGATTTTAAGCAAAGTAACAAACACTCTTCAGTGGCACCCATGTGTGGTGCAACTACTACAATAATAAAAAAATCTACCCTATCTAGAACGTCCATTCTAAATGGTAAACAGTACAAACTTGCGTGGTGGGGTTAACAGCAATTCAAACTTCTAGAACTCAAAAAGCAAGACTATGCATAGGGGATGAGCTGATGTCGTTAAACTACAATTTAATGGTGGTGTTGAAATATATACTTATATAATTGTTTTAAAAGATTATTTTATTATCGGGAATAGTTTTATTGTCATGTGTTTTATAAATGTTTGATAGAATGTTATTTTACTATGTTTTTTCAAAAACTAATGTACAGTATCTTTTTATATGATGCGTATTATATTAAAGACTAGCTGTTCCCGTGACTTAGTTTGTGTGGACTTTAGGATTTGTTTAAACATATTTTTTAAATAGAAATAGAAAATGGAAATAAGGCATGAATAGTGTCAATCAAAATTTATACATAATAATTTCTATAATCTGATGCACACGCTTGCCGGGTGGACAAGTGGTTAGGGCGCTGACCACCCTCTCGATTCTTACGATGGCGAGGGGAGTCAAACCCCAGTGTGAGTCGGAATGTAACACTATCCCTCCTGGGGAGTTGTACTCTCCTCATGACTAGGATTGTCAAGAGACGGAATGCCAGCTGTCCCTAAATATGGGCGATGTGCTCAGTTGGAGATTAATTGGGAATGGGTGTGGTGGTGAGTGATCTGGCAAAATTTATGATACTAACCCGCCGCGGCCTCATTGACTGTTCAGCAAGGATAAAATTGGCCAGAGATCATTCTCCACGTGGCTTGGGAACTACCTTGGCCGGGAGTCGAACCCTGATCGTCTTCCCGGAGGACAATTTTACCACACACAAGTTGGGAAGCTCTTCTGTGTTCGGGTGACGAATCCTAATTAATTTTCCCATTAATAACTTTACGGTGCTGGCATGGAGCGGGGAGTTTGAGTTTCTATGCTAGAAGTTGACCCATGTACTAGTGATTGCTCGGTGGGAATATCCTCTGTCTCTGATTCCTCGTCCAGCGGACGCCAGCCTAACGAATGTTTCAGATGGGTTTCCTGAGTTGTAGGTGTTATACCGTCGTAATCTACTGGTAAGTGTTCAGCCTCACTGGGTAATAGTGTGGCTGGAACAATTATAGTAAACATGTTATGATTGACTGCTTAGTTACGGCGCGCCCATCGCGTTGCCTCTGGTGGATACCTGCACCACCGCACTGACTGCACATTTGAGAAAATTTAAAGGCTGTCTACCTGGCTGCAGATGAACAGTCCTAGGTGGTGCGAGTTCTACAGTCGTTCAACATAGGTATCAAGTCTGTATGCCTCGTACCGGCAGTGGGTGCACTGGAAGCCCAGAAGCAGCGGTATGTCCCTGTGAGCTTGTATTCAAGTTACTCTCACGCCCCGTCTCGTGAGGAGTTCAGTGCATCTCACGACCGTGTAGTGACGTGAGAAAGAAAATAATTATTACGCAACTGAATTTACCACAATTATGAAATATTTCACCACATTGTAATTGATTATAAGTCAAATTTAATAAATTATCAATGGATCTAAAATTATAAGTACTGTAGACCACACAAAAGGATTTAAATTTCACGTAATTTTTTACTACGTCTAATAGAAGAATATTGGAAAGGCCCGGCTGACAGATACACTCTAAAATATAGATAAAATACAAAATATTAAAATAACATTGTTACTTGACAGGCGAAGGCAAGCCTGGGAAAATTAGTTAAAAAATTAACTAAAAGCAAATTAGCTAATAAACGCTATTTACTGCGTGACTGTACGAGGGCTCAATCCAGGGGGACATATTTGCATAACGAACTGCTACCGTGGGATTCAAGGGAAGTTGACTGAGGTAAAAGGGTGGGATTTACCATTGAAGAGGTGAGCTGTCGTTTGGCAGTCAGCTGTAGGGATGAGCCTTGTCCAAGCTGAGGTTGGAGTGGTGGCGGCCTTCTGCAAGCCGCTGGCTGGAGAGAGCACTACTGATCCCAAGCAGTGGGTAGAAAGTTCAAGCCCTGCTGAGGAGAGGAGAGCGAGATTCTTCACAGGCTGGGGTGAGCTCGCGAATCTTGTCCGGCGAACCCCGGAGTCTCTGCTGGACCAAGGTGTTGGACTTCTATTTATGTGAAAATCACCCTCCATCAGTGATTCTCTTTGTAGCGAGGGGTAGCGTAGCCTTCCAACACAGGAGCAGGTTTATCTACTGCAGTAGCGCCGCCTTATCATCCCTGGTGGAGGCATAGATTTTCATGCGCCTCAGGCTGAGGCCAGTGAGCTATAATGTTAAATGGCTACGGGGGTGCTGCTATCTCTGGGGTTGTTCGGAACGCCTTTCGCGGTTAAAGTAGCATAGTGGAAATTCAAATAAATATTAATTTATTCATCGGGGTGGCACTTGCTTGCTAAATTCCAAGTGGGTGTAGAATTCCATAATTAAATGCGTTAATTATGGTTACTTAGTCGGCTGGCCAGTGCATGGAGTCTCCTTGCTCGACTAGTGAAAAATCATTTCAGCCACTGAATTTGATTTTACCCGAGCGTAGGGTGCTCTCAGATGAGGTGAAGTCACCCTTAGAGTGTGCCTCTCTGCGGCGCAGCATGTTGGCATGCCTTAATTCGGCCACCCCCTGAAGCGATGAAGACCCATCTCTAGGCGAGCGTGTCTTCTGTGCGCATGCTGACTGAGGGGGAGTATCTAGGTCACGCGACATCTGTTTATCATCAGTGGTGGCTTAAAGAACTCTTCCTCTTCGCTCTTTCCCTCTCTCTCGAATGCGTAGTGGCAGGGTGTCTGCACGGTGCCTTCTGCTTCGTGGTGCAGCTGGAGTTTCCCTGTCGCGTCACTTACCAAGGGGAGGAATAGCTTTGGAAAGGAAAATGTATAAACAAGTCGCTTGGTATCGAACCTATACCTTCCTAGTTTGAGGGCAGATTCCAAAAAAAAAATGAAAAAGTTTAAAGTTCTTTAAACATATGGTGCGTACAAAATTACTTGATCAAAAATATTTTTAAATCCTTACTCATTACTGTTCTGACCTCAAGAATTAAAATTAAATCAAAAAACAAAAAAAAGGGGGTAATTATAGTAGGGTAGTCGTATACTGTGGACCCTATGGGATGAATTTAACTGGCCTGGTATTCCAGTCAGTATAGTCGCACAGTATCCTGGTTGCATGCTATGACAAAATATAATCTAATTTTTAAGCCCTACAATAACTCCGGGTTGCTTTCCTACAGAAAAAGGTAGTAGTGCATAAAATAACATACATGGCACTGCACTCTATTAAAAATATATGCGTATTATTTGTACGTGATCTTGAGGTAGCTTGGCGTACATTTATACGTGATTTTAAATTTACACAACATTCTCTGGTTATGCAGAACATTTTTGCTTTGTTTACACAAATCACTTTCTTCTTAGGTTTACACGAGACACTCTTAAACTTGATGCTGACTGACGGTCAGCAGCGCTAGAGCTCATGACTGCGCTCACTACGCGCATGTCACGTGTCCCGCACGTGCGCAAAGGGCCAATAATTTTGAACTTTCATATAAATGTGGTTTTCAGTGTAAAATGTGACATATTTGTATTTGCAGGGTTTCATATGTTTTAAAGTGTTTGTTGCAGTTTTAAAATTGTTAGTTTATGAAATTCAAAGTGCCCGCGATACCGTGGCGTGAACGCCATCTTTAAGAGACACTGAAATAATATAAAGATTCATAAGAATATTATAAAAATGTAAAACAGTATTTAATTTAATGTGAGCCATTTTATTTTCACTTATAAAATATTTTACTCTGCGTGCATAGCACTTCCGCTTATGTTAACCCCGTAGGTGGCCTCGGTAGGTCCATGCGACGCTTGCCTCTGGACAGTCTGTCGAGGAGAGCTGGCGAGGTAAGACACTGTGACGTACGCACTACAACCTTTTGTAGATTTCAGTAGTATATTTAGTTTACCAGTCAACCTTTGCATGCATACGTTTTTACCAGGCATTTCCCCAGCATTATGCTCCCGCTTTACTAATCTATTTCGTCCTTGCTGCATTTTTAACTTAATTGAGGAGAGTAGAAAGATGTCGGAGAGGTCACGTAACCTGCGCAACTTGAATCAGGCACCACCCGCCTATGTTTTTGTCATTTCATTGTAATTTCTACATTAATTCTACCCAGAATTTCAAGGGCTTTGTTTTTTATTTATGTATTTGAGGGTATTTTTCATGTTTGAATATTTTACTGCAATATCACATATAACCATGTGGCTGACTGATGCTAAGTATTTGTATATGCCATCATTGCATTTTGAGAACTTATTTATGTAACATCGTATGTGCAATATTTTATTCAGGGTTCTATGTAAAAATAATTTGTCAGGGTTCCGTGTAATTTCACGTAAATTGACGCTTTTTGTACTTGACCACGCTGTCATGTTAGTGTTTGATTTTACCGCAATCAGGCATGTTACAAGCCTGTAATCACATAAATAGTAAAGAGAACAGTTTTCTCGCTCAGAATAATATTTTGTCTGAATTTAATTTGCAGTTTTCACAAAGAAATATTGCAATTCCACCTGCAACACGTGGCCTGCGGCATTCACGCCATCTAAACTTGTTTCCACACGTGTGTGTTTATTGTTTATACTCATCTTGTGTCCCATCTTGTTTCTTGTATCTTTTAAGGGTTTATGTAATTTTGTAATTTGTGTACGGTGCAATTATTCCCATCCTAGCCTGCTCTGTGTATAGGCTGTCACCACACTACCCACGTGCTGTAGGGTGAGCCCCAACGAGTTTGCGTTAGTGATGCAGAGTAATCACACGTGTTAATGTTTTCATCAAGGGTTTCATTTTGTAATTCACTGTGTTCTATCTTCACGGAAAACTCTTCAGTCCACCCAAGCGGCTGTCGACTCTCTTCCCTTGTGAAAATTGTGTTTTCATACACTGCGGTGAGGTCATCCATCTAGGCGTGCACTAGATTACTTGCAGGCTAGGGAGCACCCAAGCGGAGTTAGCTAGACACGACTGAGTGCATCATTAATTTCATGGCACGTTGATTTGTACACACAGAATCAATAAAAACAAGTATATAGTGAACTTACCTCTTTCATTGTAGTGACAGTATCCTAGCCACGTGTGTTTTTCAAGTGATAAATATGTTTAGTAAAAGTTTAGTATTGCCTACGTGTTGTAAGTACGCATGGGTGAGATGGACACAAAGAACCCACAACATCCCTGAGAACCCTGAGTCTCACTAGTGCGGTGATTGGGAAGCACCGCTGGCACTAATATTACCAGTAAGTATTTGTCATCATTCATCTCGTGTCTCACCCTGACGGCGTCAAGCTATGTAATATAAGTTTCATTAAAGCACTGGCAAAGTTAACATTCTTTATAGATTGTTTGCTAACACTATTTCAAATAGGTTATATTAAAATTATTTATCTTGTATAGCGGGAGGTTACACATATTTACGAAGGAATTTCTTGACTCGCTCATTATTTTCGTAATGATCAAACATGGGTTATATACACTTCAGTTCTTGTACTTCTGCTCGTGGCAGGGGATGTGTATCCGGCAGGCTTGTGCCTCCGTATACGTTACACGCAATATCGCTCAGCTGCATGAACTTACAAAAGGGTTGCGTAATTTCCCGGCGCTCAGCCACGATTACTTTTGAGACGCATCTAGGGGTTTCATTAACATGAAAGAACGTACATGCACATGAAGTGAGGTGATTCTCTCAACAAAAATTATTTTCACTTTGAATATGCGAAGGGTTCCTTAAGAATTTCTTACTATAATTCAACACTTTCCTTAACGAAGATTATAACAGGATTATACAATCATTTTACTACAGGCTAAACATTTTAAGAATTATACACCTGCATGAGGTTTATACTACCTCGTCATTCCTATTATTAGGTGATCATGTTTTCTCTCTAGTGACGTAAATAGTAAAGCAGGAACTCGTGCTCAAAAGTTTGTAAATATAAGTTTAAAAGTTTACTTGTGACCATCCTGGTTCACTTATGCATAGCAGCGTATGCGCACACAGCCCCTCTGGCTGGAGGGGACGAGAACAATTTGCTCATGGGTTTAGGGAATAGCGTTATCTGCCTCAATTGTGTTGATATGCTTCTGTGAGCCTTACTGGCGGCTGTACACACCCACTGGATGAGATTTCATGTCTCATCGTTTCTCACTTCTCCTTCAACTCACAGCGTTCACACTACAAACAATTAAAGCTCTCACTACGCTTACAATTACAGGGATTTTCCTTCTGGAAAAACACGTTCTAAGAATAATTCACTACCATATATACATTTTTCATTTTTGGTGTCATTGCACTTCTCTTACCTTTGCATTATATGGGGTTCTTGTTATGCACTTAGGGGGGGGGGGGGGGGGTTTCCTCGTTCGTGAAAGAGGAAAATATATTTAATTTACTTATCAAGAAGGAATTTATGCAACTTAATATGCGGTTTTGTGAGGTGCGTATCCTCCTCAATAAGCATTACATTAATTTTATGAGAGCGTTTCTTATGCTTGGGACAACTCTTTTAAAGAGCTACAAGTTTTTAATAGATTGGGAATTTCCTGGGTGACGGTTATGGTGTGCTCGCAGCAAGCTCTTGCCTCATGCTCTTACTCAAGTTACAGGGGGTTCATTAATCATTGTCGCCCAGTCGCATTGCGCGAAGAATGGTGAGGGGGTTTTTCATAGTTATGTTTACGGGTCTGCTGATAGGCTTCGGTTATGCATTCACACTTCGTAACAGTGCTCATGGAATTTGGTGGCACTACGTTAAACGTGTCGTACAAGATTTCAAAAGGCAAAAAAAATATATATTTTTGTAAATGCTTACTTTACGTGAGCACTTAAGGGATTTTCGGGGATTGGCAGACATTAACTTTCCAGTCCGCTTATGGGATTGAAGCTACTTTAAATTACCTCCACCACACGAAAATTTGTTCATTTGGCAAACTAGGATTAAAATAATTTTGAGAAAAAATTCATATTTATTACTTCTACATTACTCGTGTCCATTGATAGGAGGTTAGTTACTTAAATTTGGGACACTATTTTTAGGTGTTGGGCCTCTGTTCCTGTCAATGCGTTTCTTTAGCATTCTCAATCTTACTGAAAAAAATATGTTGCAAAATTACTGGGTACACAATAGATAAACAAAATCATCTTGAGGATGACGTAGAACTTTTTCTCGTCGCACTGCCTACTCCTATCAGGCTAGGATTTTGAATTGGTGCAAATGAACACCTAGCCGTCACTACTCTAACTAAATGCTTTCACAGGCATGTTCACCTTAGGGCTCAGGCTTCCAAACGCTATCACTGCCCTACTAAATTAGCTATGGGGAATTTCATTGGACAGGGACGCTAGTCTGTTGACTACTGCCAGGTACTCACTGTGATGATGATGCTGCTGGTGGAGGGTGCCCGCGTTTGGTGAACCTGTGTTTTGCTGGGCGTCCTCTCTTTCGTGGTGCTGCGGCAGGCCTGTGGAATGCACTTGGTGCCCACCATGGCACCTCTTGGTAGTGCCTGGGCACATAGCACATGCACCTGGCACGCAGCGAGGCCACTCGTGACGTGGGTCCAGTGATGGGAGGCAGCATGGGGCCAGCATCCTGGGTTCGGCACCCGCTGCTGTCATCTGGTTATTGGGCCCATCTGCTTCTTGATTTACTGTGCCACTGCGAGGATCACAGACTTCACTGTGTGATTGTGTGACCTCTGTTTCTCTCAACTTGGCGGCCATGGCGCAGGTTAATGGCACTCGGAACTCACTCGCGGTTGTATCCCAGCAGTGGCGTTTTACATACGTTGACCGTAGTGCTCTCGGGCAACTGCAACTTGCACTTACAATTTTCGCGGTTGTCGCAGTTCTTCCATCTCTTTCTGTAATTAGCTCTGTCTGTCTGTCTCTCTCATTCTCTATCATGGGGCAACTCAGTGTCACTCTCTAGCTCTCCAGCCAGTGTCGATCTGCTGGGGCTGGTCACCAAGTTGACCAGTGAGTCCATAGATGGTGACGAGGACCGTGTTACACATTCACCTTTGGCTCGTCCACTCGTGCTGTTCTTGCTGAGAAGGGGAAAGGAAGGGCAGGATAGCAGGGGTTGCATCCTATAGTCCCTATCCTGGATGGGCTCCACCGACTCTTGGGGAGGCATGGCCGGGACCGATCCTGACAGGAGTGGAAATGCAGTCACGTCCAGGTTGTCCGGCGAGGGCACTTACTTAGCTGCAGAAAGGAAGGCTGGGGAGACACTCGCAACGCATGCGGTCATGATCTCGTGTGATTCCTGGCACTTAGCTGGGGGAGGGGGTGGGGAGAAGGGGGCGAGTGGGCTACATGGCATAACCGCAATGCTCATAGCGAAGGTGGTAGGGGGAGTACCCCTTCGAGTTCCCAGCCTATCGGTTTGGCTCTAAAGTCCGAGACGATCAACTGGATTTCTCCATGAAGATTGGAGGGACACATGGTGATGTCCGCCAGGCTTTCAAGTGGGAGCTTACGTCGCCTGATCGCTGTGTTGTCAGAGGGGGGTGGGGCAAATCTCCTGTATTGTATCTGCGTGGTGTGTAGATGGTAGGATGTGGAAGGGGGCTGTCATTTCTGCCGTAGTCCTGTGATGGTACTCTATTGGCGCGAGGAGGACGGGGACACTTTGTCCGCCTCAATGGTGTCTGGGGTTCGAGTCGCGCTAGGGGTTCCTGCTCTAGTTGGATCCCTTTCTGACCATAGTAAGGCTTCAGCTGGTCTGAGATTCACAGCAACGCATGGTTGGGGTTGCACATACACTTGCCAGAGGTTCAGGGACTTGCTATTTGTCGGGGTCTGTTTTCCTCTGGATTCCTACCTCTCTAAAATTCTGTCCACGTGTCTCTGGATTATGCGGCTGCGCATTCATGGCATGGGGAAGGGAGCTGTGTGTCGCTTGGGGTGGCCGCCTCTGAGAGTCCCTATTGAGATGCCGCCCCGAGCAGTACCAGCATCATGGCATGAGGGGAGGTGGCAGTACCCGGCAGGGTTGTGTCTCGCCCAGCAGGCGGTTTGGGAAGGGGTCGGGGCTATTAACCTTGGTGCGTGTCATCTGTTCCATCCCTTGGTGGGGATGTTCATTCATCTCCATTTTCCACGCTCTTTCTACTAGTTCCTCTATTGTCTGTGGCCGAGAGTTAACAAACAAATTGCGTAAGGTGGGGAGGAGGGTACGAGTGATGCACTGCACTTGCTGCCCTTCTGTTTGTTCTGGATAAATGCGTTTATGTAGGCGTTCTGTGCACCTAATAAATAGTTCAGCCTCGTGCTTTTGCACGTGGGTATGTAAGTGTGTAATGAGATCACTAAAAATCTCATCTGCAAAATATATCGTCAGATGTGCCTTAAACTGGGGCCAGCCCACAACAAATTTGCCATATTTATCCCACCATCGTTTAGCGGGACTTATGAGATTTCGGTAAACTCTATTTGCCCACTGTCAACTCTAAATTCCATGCTACCGCAGTTCTCATTCACATTCCGCAAGAAATTTCTCCTGGGTGGAGTATGCCTTCCCGTTAAACTTGGGGAAGGAGAGCTCGCAGGGTAGCCTAAACAACGTTTCAGAGGGGTTTCCTGGGTTTGACTTTCCCCGTGCGTAAGATGCTCTCAGATGGTGCGGGGTCATCCGTAGAGCGCACCTCTCTGCGGCGCAGCATGATGGCATGCGTCAAATCAAAGCAAAAAATTAATTTTTAAGTTTTAAATATTTATCAAATTGAATTTACATATGTCTTTTTATGTTTAGGTGGAAATTAATGCACTCTTTGCGACTTAGTTCACGTGGACTTTAGGATTTGTTTACATATGTTTAAAACAGAAATTTGGCTTCGCTTAGGTTTTATGGTGTTATTAAAATGCAGCCCGCCATAGCTTCGCTCAGTTTTTATGTTTAAAACAGAAATATTGCTTCATTTATGTTTTATGGTGTTATTAAAATATAGCCTGCCATCCCAGGATTTCATGGAGTTATTGAATTACATACCTAGATAATTGGTTTGAGAAAGATTGTTACTTTAGTATCGGAAATAGTTTTATCGTCGCGTTAGTGTTGGTTTGTTTGATGATATGTTATTTTACTATGTATTTTTTTTTTAAACTAATATACGTTTTTCTATGATGCTTATTATATCAGTGATTATTTAAAAAATAACTATTGTTATTTCAAAAATGCTTTTTTTGGCAATAATACTTTTGTAAAGAAATAAGATGTGAAACACAAAGAAAATTATATGAATATAAATTAAATTACTTAATAACCGTTTGAGATATTGAGATGAAAAGAAGGGCAGGTTTTAAATAGAAATAAACTCTATGATCTCTGAAAGTTTTATCAAATTCAATTTAGTTGTTTCGGAGCCAATTCTGGACAAACATCCTGAGAGACAAAAATTTTGAAAACATTTATTTATGCTTCATCATCATTTGAATAGCATATAACGTTTAGATATTGGTATCAATTTTGATATAACACACACACTTCAATTTTGTTTATTAGTATAGATTTTAAAATTGTTTGCTAACAGTTTGTCTGAGAGTTATTAATCACATTGGTGATCTGTAACGAGAATCATAGAAGAGGGAAGAGGGCACCTCCAGGGGAACTACTGAAGTTAAGAATTTTAACTTTGAAAGATCTATCAGTGAAGTAGTTTTTGATTAGCCAAAGGTAAT
The DNA here is from genome assembly GCA_029891345.1 of Dryococelus australis. Lineage (NCBI taxonomy): Eukaryota > Metazoa > Arthropoda > Insecta > Phasmatodea > Phasmatidae > Dryococelus > Dryococelus australis. The sequence goes on along the minus strand of CM056993.1, from coordinate 208,207,967 downwards.
TGAGGAAGGCCTGAATCTTCAACCTTTTGGAGTAATATCTTGTAATTTAGGGTGCTAAATGCTTTGGAAAAGTCAAAATAAATTTTGTATACTTGGCCTCTGGAACTAACTTATTTATAAATTGGATTAACAAACTGTACTAATTTCGTTGTATTTGTATGATTGAGCCTAAATCCATGTTGAATCTCAAATAACCTACTTGTAGAGAAAAATATATGTCTATAGAACTTTTTCAAAGATTTTTGAGAAGGAACATTAAAAGAACTGAGTTTGTAATTATCAGTTATTAACTTCTTAAACTTTTTTTGTGAATTGAAATGACACAATTTCTCCAAGGCTATGGAATATTCCCCTCCATGTATTCTGAAGAAAATGAGTTAAGAGGGACTAAAACTGCAGAAATTCCTATGAAAAAGTTGAAATACTGTCGGGACCAGCTGAAAAAGATTGAGTAGTTTTAGGCTCCATGGTACAAGGTCTTGTGTAATACTTATAGGTGGAATCGAAACTGAAAGTAATGGTCTGTTGAGTGTTACATCAGAGATCATTTGTATAAATTGGAGCAAAATTGTTTGCAGTGGCTTCAGGGTTGCTAGGGCACTCATGTTTGTCTATTACGCCCTGCGAGTGATTTTTATCCTGCTTTGATGAAGTAGCATAGTACAAACATTTTTAATACCAGAAAATATATATATATATATAATTTTTTTTTTTTTCCCTCAAGTTTCAGTATGTATTTAGCTTGGCTTCTGTAATAGGAAAGGACTGTAATACTGATCCTTCCAAATTCTTGTGTAAAGTTTGGTGTGTGTTGGTTTTATATATATAAAACTCTGAAATATTTAAATTTTAAAATTGAATTGAGCCAATCATATAGTTTTGTCTTAAGTGTTTTGATCCATTTTAATGGCTGTAATTGTGTGCGTTTTTGATCAGTCAGTTTTTTTCAGGTGTTTTTTTACCATGTTGATAGTCATTATATCTTGTGCTTTGTAATTTGTAAAATGTATGGTTATGTGTTGAAAAATGTACATGCGTCAATGTTTTCACTATAATTAAGGGAAATGCAGATAGTATTGTTTTCCCATGGAGGGAGATGTCTCTGGCTTGATGGCACAGTAGCACTCTGCGTGTGTGCAGGGAAGCCCCTGGTCGAGAAAATACGTGACTCAGCTGGCCAGAAAGGAACGGGCAAGTGGACGGCCATAGCAGCACTTGACTATGGCATGCCAGTCACCCTCATAGGGGAGTCTGTGTTTGCAAGGTGTCTGTCCTCACTCAAGGACGAGAGAGTGCATGCTTCCGGCGTGCTCAAGGGGCCCTCCACAACCACCTACAATGGCAACAAGGACAAGTTCCTTGAGCACATCAGACAGGTAGGGTGCTGCTTCATCGTGCAATACTTATTGTGCTTGTAGTTGGGTGAACTTTGTGGCAGTGGTGTGGTAAAACCTTTGAAGGAACTGTGGAGAAAGTACTGCTTCTACGTGTTTAGAAATTCTATTAATTTTTGTGAACCAGCATTGGCATGTAGAGAGTTGGTATTCTCAGACTTGTTCCTATTTCTATGCTTTATAATTTGTTTCCAAATTCCCCAAGTAATCTTACTCCATGTTTGTCAATATGTAATCTTTGGTTTTCATGTTAGTTCAATGAATGTAAAATATCACTTCAAATTTGGTGTTATCGAAGAGATTGTTCACAGTTGATTTTCCATTCATCATGAAGAGTTACAAATTTTGTAAGATGCATTTATAATTTTCATCAGATTGTTTCTACTACTGGCCATTTTTTTTACGCACCTATGTCATTGGTGAAATACAGTCTGACAGATAATATAAGATACGTTCTTCTTCCATTTCCAGCATTACAATTAAAATAATTAATTGAAGTTGATGTGCGACGGGCAGGATATCAGGCAAATATCTAGGAGCTCTGGGGTTTCTGTTCGGAGAGATAGCCAGTCTCTCCTCAAAAAAGAGGTTTCAGTTCTGACATGATACAGGGGCTTTGCCGGTATACAGAACTGGCCGTGTGGCTACTTGGTAGATGGAAGGTCACTTGGGCGACATTTCAACAAGGCAGGCGCTTTCTGTGCAGTAAGTGGTGTTGGTGGAAAGGTACGAGTTTCCTGTGGTTGGTATACTGAAGGTGGTAGAAGTACTGCTGGTGTCGAGTGATCTATGGCCGGTGTGGGTGGCAGTTCAGGTTTCCTCTAATATTCTACAATAAAGTCAGGATAAGCTGCTGGTCCAGAGCATACAGGTGGAGAGAGCAGATGACTGGCCACTGGAACTTCTCTTGGCTCTTATAGTCGGAGGAGAGCTTGCGCCTGTTCTCTGGACTGAAGACTAACTAACTGTTTAACTACAGAGGGTTTGTATTCATGCACTCGGTCTGATGCGGAGAGTGCCACCTTAACTTTCTCCTTCGTTCCTCCTCCTCCCCCCCCCCCCTACCTTTTGGCAAAAGGCTTCAGAAAGTAGGAAATTACCCCATCAAGCTGCTTTGCATGTGTAGGTACTCACTTTTTCACTGCTAGGGTGCGTGGCCTGGTAACCATCTATCACTTTGGAAGTTACAGGTCCCCAGCAGAGTCTGCTCTTCAGGGAGAATTAATTGCCAAACGTAGTTTGAGGTTTCACAAACAATGTATGTTTTGGCTGCTCGTCCGTTCCCCACAATCCAGGTTTGAAGGAAAGGGGTGGCCGGTACTAGTGTGTTCTGTGAACCAAAATACGTGTGTTGAACAATGAGTAAACTTCCCATGAATACCTGCAAGTACGTGGCAAGAGCTATCTTTAGGTTGGCCGGCAGAGGGGTCCCACTCAAAAAAGGTACGTAGAAATGACTAGTTAACTTCTTGCATTGTTGTGCACGTGTTGTGGAAATGACATCACGGTATCGCTGGCACTTCGCTTGAGCAACTAAGTATGAGAGTGACATGCTGGTAGTCTTTGCAAAGACTAGGATAGAGTCTACTGTAAACACGAGTGAAGACAGGGGGGTGTACGTTTGTGGTGTACGTAGCGGATATCTCCTAACTGGTGTAATCCTAACCTACCACAAGCTCTGCTGATGTGTACAGTCGGTAACAGAGTATATTCCAAGCAACGTGTGCTGGAAAAGAATACTGGTGACAGTCTTTTCAGTTTCCGAGCAGCGCGCACTGGGAATGAAGACTGGCCTAGACACATGGGCCATCTCACCTTTTATACTCATTGTGGACTGGTGCCTATCACTCATTGGGTGATAAACTAGGGCGGGGGATAGTTGCTGAGCGGGATGCGAATACATGACTTGCCTCTATGGCTTCACCAGAGGGGGATGCAAAACAAAAGACAAGCAATATTACTACTAGTGTGATCTAGTGGGGAGTAAATAAACTCGCTTGTCCTCCTAGCATAATATGGTGGACCAGAGAATAATAAAAGCTGCAAGGCAGACAGTACAATCACACTTTTAACGTAATAATTTTAAGCTTCAAACTTTGTACAAAACACCCGAGGGATAGAGATAAAGTTGTTTAAAACTAATAGTATCTCAAAAGCATCATGCTTCAAAGAGAACTGTTTTATTTTATTACAAAGCAGGGTGATGATAGTTTTTTCAATAATTGTATCATCGCAGAACAAAGTTGTGTTGTGTTACATAGTACCGGTTTTATACCTGCAGGTGCTGCAACTAAGAATTCCTTTTAGTCTTTCTTTCATTCTTTCCTAAACATTGTCATAGGCTGTGGTTGGAAGCAGGCAGTGCAGTATTTTTAGTCATTGTGTGATATCTCCTTTTTTAGGTACATTGCATATAGGGATGATGAGGAAAGATTGAGGAATGCCAGCAGGTCTTGAAAAGCTTGTCCAATCTTCCGGGATTATTTCCTTTCCTAGCTTATATTCATCAATAAGGTTTGGAGATGTGTGTAACTAAGAACTAGAACAAAGTAAATGAAATCTTCTAAGCATTTTTTTAAGCATAATTATGTAATTGCTTCACTGTCAAGACTAGGATCTAGGCTTCTGTGAAGTTTCAAATGCAACAAATTTAGAATTGCATTTTATGAGTGTCAAATTGTTTCAACTAGAAATTGGTGAATCTTGATGTTTGCTCCTCAAGCCAAGTTAAGCCAAGGTTTAAAAATTTTACTCCAAGCTGAGCTAGTTAGTCAAATTTGAAAAAGTATCATTATGGGGAGAATGCATTTTAATAAGACAAAAGAAATTGCCTTAATTTAAAACATAAATTAAAGCTATATACAAAAAATTCCTTCAAAATATGGGGGTGCAACTATGTGAACCATTTGTTAGAGACATGACAAAAAACATAACATGCACCGGTTTGAAGTGTAAGTAATACTAATTACAGTCTTTCTGCATGTATAGGCCACACATTTTTACAAAGAAAATGACGACAAAAAGTGGGGTGCGGCTTATATATGAGAGATTGGCATAAAAGAAATTTCCCCGAACACATTTAGAAATTTATCAGCATACAGTACATTTTAATATTTTAACTTACAGGAAGGAAGGAGGAAGGGGATGAGGGGGAAAAAACTTTTTCCACTCTTGCAATTATTTGTTTACTCTCATTCATAAACAAAATAACCTTCATCCTGCACGTGTAAAATGTAAACATGTTAGAGCTTGGCCATAGATGCCGTACATGAGAAAATAATTTCTCTGCTGTAGAAGAGGAAGATATCTTACGTATTTTGCATGCCCGCCGTGATATTAAAAGTGCACGTTAGTATGATGCCGTTTTGTGTAACATGTTGCCATGTTTTTGTTTCTCAAGTCACGTTACCATCTGTGGAATAGTAATTGCGCAATGTATATTTGTAAACATTTGCAACATAATACAAATTTTCTGTCACAAATGTTTTGTAGGGGAGAAATTAAGTCAGCATTTATTTTGTTTGTACAGATTTGTATCTTAACAATATTTACAGGAATACAAAAATTCAGTGTGGCCTATATACTTGATATATTAATCATCCCAAATGTCTCATCAAAAACTTCTGGTGCGGCCTATACATGCATGCGGCCTGTATACGCCAAAACTATATTTTCATTCTTCACTTGACTTCCATTTGTGTAAATGGCACTACATCAGGACTGCCACCAGCCCTAAGACTGAAATCCTGGTTCTTGTATATAAAAATCCTGTTAATTTCTTGGAATAAAATTATGGCGAATTACAGATAAAAGTGGATATGATGGACATTATCTATTTAATATAATTGTTTTTGTTTGGAATGTACAAACCATGATAATTCTTTTCTCTACTCACACTTGTACTCTTGTTTATACAACCGTATCTGCAAATATCTGAGATAATTTTCATTTCCTCTCCATTGTGATATCAATACCAAATGCAAAATACAGTCACCAAAGTTGGACTGTGTGAGCAAAAATGTCAAAGCACAGCAAAAGTTCTTTTCAATAATGGCCTTGGCCTTTGCACTGATCATACAGCCAGGAACAGAAATTTATAGATAACTGTAGCAATGGCGTATGTCTAAATATTTTGCTTAATTATTTACATCTGTTGCAAGAATCTTTCAAAAAACACGTCAGTCAAACTGACACACATTGTCACAACTGCTAGTGTTGCATGTGTAAAGAATGTTATGAAACCAGAAATCATGTTGGTAATGATAAAAGGAATTTTATCTGTATCATGTTGGCAATTGTGATTCTAACTATTTATGTAAATAAACAAGAGTCTGTTTTGTTCTGAGAGTCTGTCTAAGATGGAGGAAGTAAACGATCAAATGTGTGTATGGAATGCAGGAGTTGATATTTCCTTGCATTATCATATTTATGCTAAAATCTTAATAGGTTATGGGCCCAGGAGTTGTAAAGTTGTTAGTGTGAAAAATGGTGCGGGATTTTATAAAATTGTAGCGGCCGGTAAAGTTAAAGTATTTCTTTTTGCTTCTCAAAAATCCGAGAGCATGGTGGCCAGTGCTACAACACCTTACCTGAAATTAACAGATACCAATTTTAAAAGCAGCACTCGTGGCCGGAGAAGAGGAGGTTATGAAAGGCGGGTGAGTCGTGGACATGGTAACTGAGGTGGCAGTGCAGGCGGAGGCAACTATTTGTGCTATGATAATGGCGTGGGCCCGAGTAAAGAGGTTTAATTTATGGCAACAGTTGAAGAGACTGTGTTGTTTACGAACGAAAAGGGTGATGTTCAGTTTGTTTTAGACTCTGGCTGTACAGATCATTTGGTTGGAGCGCATTTGAAGAAATATATGTCCGAGGTTAAAGATCTTCTACAGCCCATAAAAATCAAAATTGCAAATGGAGAGGAGCTGTTGGCTAAACAGAAGGGAATATTCAGAATGTACAAGGATGGTCTAGTTATTAATCTGGAAGTTCTTATTGTCCCAAACTTAACGTTGAACTTGTCTGTAACAAAAATTAAGTCTGGAAAGAAAGTGATTTTTCAGGAAAATGCTGCTGAAATTGTTGATAACTGTCTGAAAATGTTGTGTGGTTTATCAGAAAAACTTTACAGAGTTGTTTTCTCACTAAGTAAAGTGGAAGTGTGCAATCTAACAAAAGTAGAAGACCTATGGCACCGGAGACTTGGTCATCTGAATCGCAAAAGTTTGAAGATGGTTTGTCTACGTCAGAAAAAGTGTGAGATTCGTGTCGCCAAGGGAAAGCGGAGAGACAGCCATTTCCGACAGACAGTGCATCAAGGTCTCGAAAAATTGGATACAGATGTGGATGGACCAGTGAACTAATATTGATGATTGTTCACACTTTGTTGTTGTGCATTTACTTAGAAACATATCGGAAGCAGCAGAAAATTTGAAAATTTATTACATCAAGGAGTTGAATTCTCAGTTTGGAGTAAATTGTGTCTTATCATGTACGGTGTAACAATGGAGGTGAGTTTACATCCAGTGAATTGAAATCTTTTTGTGCAAGTAGAGGGATCTGGGTAGAGTACACAGCCTCATACTGTCCGCAGAGCAATGGGGTAAGTTAGAGGATGAACAAGACTTTACTGAACAAAGTCAGAAGCATGTTTGTTGACACAAATTTTCCCTAAAGCTCTGTGGGTGAAGCGATTAGAACAGCTGCTTACCAGACTAACCAGTCTCCAAGAACAGTTCTGAATGGAGCGATCCCAGCTAGTGTTTATCATGGTAAGGTTGATCTGTCCAAGTTGAGGATTTTTGGAGCTAAGGCTTGGGCTGTGAAACTGCCTCAGAAGGATAAACTGGAAGCAAGGGCAAAACCCATGAAGATTGTGGGTTATAGTCCGAATGGATTCAGGCTGTGGGGTCCAGTTATGAATAGAGTAGAAGTTTCACGTGATGTTACTTTTGACGAGATAGATATGGTTTTTTCGAAGATAAAGACCCTGTTGAACCAAGATTCAAAGTGACAGTTGAAGAATCAAGTGCGCAAGAAAATTACCCAAACCTTAATGAAAGCGACTTAAAGGAAAGAGAAGTTTTTGAGGATTTGACAATGGTCCAAGTAAGGTAAGTAATGTACCAGAAATACTAAGAAGGATCCTATATCTTCCAGGTAGGTATGAATGTCCTTCAGAAATTTAACATGGATAAATGTAAGGGAATGCAGACTCCTATGGCATATGATGCAGTTCCAGACTCTTCAGAGGAGATTGTGAATGTACCTTTCAGGCAGCTTGTTGGGTGCCCAATGTATTTGTATATGGTTAGTAGGCCTGACATCATGTTCGCTACTTCATACTTAAGTAGATTCCTTGATAGACCAACACATTGTTTGTGGAATACAGCAAAGCGAATCCTACGGTACCCGAGTCTCATTAAAAATCATGGACTTGGCTTCAAGCAGGAGAGCCTGGTTGCTTACACAGATGCTGATTGGGCAAGATATAAGGAAGATCGGAAGGGTACCAGTGGTTTGGCAGTAAACCTCGTTTCGTGGCAGTCTGTGAAGCAGCAGATTGTTTCGTTGTCGACAGCTGAGGCAGAGTATGTTGCAGCAGCTCAGACAACCTGTGAAGTTTGGCACCTTCATGGCTTGCTACAGTGTGTATCTACTAGTGATAGTCTACCACTGTTGTCCTGTGATAATCAAAGTGCTATACACATGATGAACAATCATGAAAACTCAAAACGGTCAAAACACATTGACATTAGATTCAATTTTCTTAAAGATGTTGTTGCAAAGAATCAGCTTGTTGAATAAATAAAGTCTGAGGAAAATATAGCAGATATTTTTGCAAAGGCACTGTCTGTACAAAAACTCAAAATGTTCAGTTTTATTTGTAGATCGATGTTTGTTTATTTGTTGATGCTTGTTTTATATGTAATTGACAAATTACTTTACCATTGTTTGTGTGCGTAAGCAATTTGTCATTTGCTTCAAATTAGATAACTTTAAATTGAAGGGGGATGTAAAGAATGATATGAAACCAGAAATCATATTGGTAATGATAAAAGTAATTTTATCTGTGTCATGTTGGCAATAGTCATTGTAACTGTTTATGTAAATAAACGAGTGTCAGTCTAAGATGGAGGAAGTAAACGATCAAATGTGTGTCTGGAATCCAGGAGTTATTTGCCTTGCATTATCATATGTATACTAAAATCTTAATAGCATGTATGCAGCAGCCATTTTGAGTAAAGTTATGTGTGCATGCACAATATCTTAGGGATGTTTAAAAAAAAGTTTGTGTACTTTTCACGTTTATCAACATATCACTATTTTGAAGTGAAATATGATCATACATTGTGTAGATGACACTTGCGTGATTTATATTTTAACAGACATAGATATTCGCTGTGATGATAAAAATGTCATAGTTCCGAACTTAATATATATGGGTAAATGGAGGTAAACTTGCAGTGGTGGTATTGCACTATAAGCTCTGGGCAAGACTTAACATTTTTTTGTACGGTATAGTTTTGTTAAACGTAATAATAATTTAGAGAGATTTTACACACTATTTAAACATTAGTTATGGTGCCTCAAGTATACAATAAAGTCAAGGTATAGAAGATTGCAAGAAATTAATTTGTACACCTCAGTGGTATATATTAGAATTATTTCAGAGATTTTCCTATATTTAAAAGTCCATTAAAACGGCAGGCCTGTGCTATATTGTTAATTTGTGCAAATGTCTGTAAACAGTGCATGGTCTGGCGAACAACAAACACAGCAGCTATTGTGCTCTGCCATTGCCCTCCTCCTGTATGCCCCCTGCTCTGCATCGTCAGTCGTTGCCGCCCCACTTCGAGAGTGACGAGGAAACAATTTATCTCCTGCTGTCTACAGGCACTTGACTGTTACTCAGTGAGATATAGCTTCCTCCTCTTTCACAGCTTACGGGAGGGAAACAGGTTGCATATTGGCTACAGTACGAATCTCAGGAGATGGCTCGGCTGTGGAAAGGAGTGCTGGGTAGACACACACAACCTCCCTCTTGACGTCTGCTTCTTTAGCCTTATTGTTGAAGTACCTCCACAAGGTGCATGATGTTGTGTTCTCTCGCAAGTTTTTCTTTATATGCATCTTTTCCAGCTACACGCTACACTTATCACAATGTCTTGTTTCTCAGGCTTTAAATGTATGAAATTTTTTTTTAACAGCCAACTGCTCGTGTGTCTCAAATATTGTAATTTTGTATCATTAGTCTAATGATGTGACAAGTCTGTGACAGACAGTTTTTTACCTCTTGATAATGGGTTCTGAACGATTGGGAAAGACTTCTGGTGGACATCAGTCCACTAGTGTGTTCTTCGTTGTTAGTAGAGACGTAATTTTCTTAGCCCTCTTGTAATATTGTAGATTAAGTATCGGCAGTATCATAGATATTGTGGCTGTACTTCCGCAGCATAGTTTCTTTGTAGCTGCAAACATGGCTTCAAGATGATGTACACAGCCCTCAACAAGCTTCCATGCAACTGTTGTAATGGTGCAGTTGATACTGATGTTAAGAGAACATTTAATTTTCTTCTTGTTTCTTGTGAGGGAATGTAATTGTTTGTGAGTACATATTGGCAGTTAGTACTGTAGATGTATTTCTCGTCAGTTTGTTTTTTTTGTAAAGTTTATGTAGCGTTTGGAATCAGTGATAAGGGTTGCTAAGATGTTCAGTGGTGTTATGTATTTCTTTTAGAGTACTTTCTGGAAACACATTTGGTTATTATTATGGTGCAGTTTGACTCACGTGGGAAAGTTGCTATGATGGGGTTTGCAGCAGTGTCCAAAGGGGACTCTCTGTACCATGCAGTGCCCATTTAGGTAGTGATCAAGAGGCATGATGAAAGCAGCAGCGTGATACTCTTATTTGGATATGTTTGTGTGAGAGGAGTGAAGGGAGGAACGCTGTGACATTACTATCCATGGACATGCACCGCCACCTCGTGGAGGATGACAAATCATCAAATAGGAAACTTCGGAAATGACAAATGTAACCCACATTGGCAAGTACCCACGACTCTCATCTTTCCATCTCATAAGGCTGAATCTTATTGATTTTTTTTTTTAATTTCTTCTGCCAGTGTGGGAGGACGTTAGATACCAGAAGGACAAGGCCCCTCCTGCCATCCTAAATTTCTCGTGATGGGTTTTTTAACACATGAATTTATGATGGATTCTATGATGTTCTCATTCATCTGGCTTTTATTACAATGTGTTTTGTGTTTCTGCTGTATAAAGTGAGTGAACTGCATCAACATCAGTAAATCTCGCAGAGGTAAATTCTAGGCATTCCATTTGTTTTTTATAATGGCACATTTTATTTACTATCTTTTATCTCATGCTTCTACCGCATGAGTGAGCCAAGCAAAGTTTTTGTCATCTCATGTTTTTGACCGCTGCAAAATTACACAGTGTTTGTCAAATGTGCTGAAATGGCAGCTTCGTGTTCCAGTAATCTCTGTAACATTATGTGTGAAACATAATTCCATCTGGTATGAACCATTTGGCATAGTGAGTGTTGAGGTACTCCCAAGCTTTTCTTGTATAAATATCAGCTTTTGCATTGATTTGGTGCTAGATTTATACTAACAAACAACTAACTTACATTTTGTTCAGGAAGCTACCCATACCTGATTAGGGTTACCAGTTATGTGGTTCTCAAAAAGAGTACACATTCAAGTAACTGGCATCAATAAAAAGAAGACACTGCAAGAAAATAACACAAAGAAAGATGATCACAATTTTACTATGCAATTATACAAAATTAGTTATGTTGAAGGTCAGTTAAAAATATATTTCATGCAAATAAGTAATACGAAACATTTTTTGTAACCAGATAGTGATAATCATGTTGACTTTGAATGTAAAAGGAAAATCAATTTAGTTTGTAGGTAGTATCGAATATTTTGCAAGCAAATAATGTAGAAGTATCTACACAAAAAGTACACGTAAGTTCTGGACACATGTTTGTTAATTGTCAGTTAATCACTCTTGCACACCTAAGGTTCAGATAAATCTTGATAGTATTTATTTAATGATTTTATTTGTGTTAATTCTATTTCCTAGAAAATAATTATAAAATTCTGAATAGATTAGGCACTTCTTAATTTATACTCGTAAAAAAAAATAGGAAAAAATATATGAATTTTGACAAAACAAATGACTTGCGTAATATTCACCATAAAATTTTCTTTTTTGGAGGAAGTTCATTGGCTGAATGTCTAGATTTTTTGTACAGCCAACAGTTCACAAGACCTCAAAAAGAGTAGGCCTACATGTCCGGGTAAGAGAGGACATCTGGTAGCTCTTTACCTGCTTCAGAAACTGCATCATCACGTACCACTAGTTGCGGTGTGTGGTCCATGCAGTGTAGAAGACTTCACTTGACTTAACAGAAAATGCTACATTGAAATTTCTTTCAATATCACTTTGATTACACGAGGTGCTGGCTTCAAGAGTTTCGTTTACAAAGCAGGATTATTTTGTGACAATTAGGTTGCTGATTAGTAATTGTATAATTCAGTTATTATGGCTGCTGCACATTGGTGTTCATCACATTATACAATTTAATTGGTAAGCTATAAGCATATATTAAGCTAGAATGAGAAGTGGGGGAAAAACCTGGAAAAGTCAAGGAATCTTAAAACAGCAATTTAGTGGCCACACTGGAAATATGAAGACATAGATATTTTTGTAAAGGGAAACTTCTCCAGGCCATGCAAAATACATTTTGGGTATAAAAAATTGTGAAAAAACATTGATTCATCAAGATTCTCTATAGAGTACACTGTAAATGTGGTATTTTCAGTGAGTACATTTTCGTGAATCTGTTGTTTGTCAACTGGATTTGGATGTAGATATGGAATTGTTAGTGTTCATTTAAAAGGAAATGTTCATGTAAAAGCAGCTTTAATGTTAAACAGAACATGTTGATCTCTTCTACAGGCACTGTATGCTTCCAAGATCATCTCGTATACACAAGGCTTCATGCTGTTGCGTGAGGCTGCTAAAGAGTTTGGTTGGAAGCTGAACTACGGTGGCATTGCTCTCATGTGGCGGGGAGGTTGCATCATACGAAGGTATAGTTGTTTTTTATACAAATTAAATTTAAGCTGAAGTAATTTTTGCACCCTAACACTAGACACAATTTTTTGTTGAAATGTTACCACAATTTAATTAGTTCTGACAAAGTGGTTACAGTATACTTTTCATTACTTCTGAAATTTCATAAAAATTTAGGTGACCGAAAATGGATATTACACAGAGCCTTTCTAAAACAATTATCAAGGTTTCCATCAATAAGGTTCTTATGGAAAGGGGGCCGTTATAAATATTTTGGGCCATTGTGAATTGATTTTGAACCAACCCACTCCTAAATATCAAAGTTTGCAATTTCTTATATGAAGTCCATGTTGTCTTAAATGCAAAAATTGCACTTTTTAAATTTAAATTGTGTGAAAAAAAAATGTATTTACAAGAAACAAAAAACTGTACCCGAGAGGAATATACTTAGCCTCCCTTTCCCTTCCATAATGTTAAAACATCAAGCGGCACAAGGTTTTAATTTAACAACCATTGTAGGTCCATGTTCACTTGTCTCTTGCACAAAATAAATGATTTTGCATGCAATATTATTTTATACTGCATTTAATTTAAGTACACTAACTTTCGACAGATAATGTGAACAACCTACACAGTACATTGATGCGTTTCTGATTATCTAAGGCTGGATCATGGTCATGTGGCTTTTGTTGCACTTCGGTCAGTTGTGCTTACAGGTTGGCTTATGCTTCTTTGCAGCTGGATATAGCGGTCGGGCACATGGCCTTACGGGTTGGTACAAAGTTCTCGACTTTACGAGTCCCTTTGATTAGTCCGGCTTACGACTCATTTCAGAGCTAGTCGTAGTTGACGACGGACAGGAGGAGCTAGTGGTAGGTGCCTTGTCGTTTTGCGGGTGAGAGGTCGCTGATTATAGCTGATTAAGTCGCTCACCTTCGGCTCGGGCGGTAGCGAGGGCACGACGTGACACAACACAGAATTCGCCGTTCCAGCCATCTGAGAACCTGCTCCAGAAGTTACTGTTTGAGATGCCTAGCCGGTTCTCTGTCTGATTCAGTAACTCTTACCACTGTATGGTAGGTCGGATGCGTACGCAGCGGTGCTGATGAGAAAGAAGCTGGATTAATTACAGTCAACGTCGGTGATGCCAGTGACCGGAGTAAGGTGCTGCATTCTCGTTCGGCTCGTCAACTAGTTGTGAGTGGTACGAGGCCAGCCGGCTGCCTGGCAGCATAGCGCGCAACTCTTCGCTCCTCCCTCCTTGTGCCATGTCTCACCTTAAATGGCATAGAGTGGGTTTACTAACAGTTTTGCCAACGCTAGCTCTGGTGCTTCAGAAGATCCCCTATGGTTGCGGACTGATCAGAAGCATTGGAGCCATGTGGGTTGCCAAGACTATTATTGGGTGTGCAATCCCTGCCAAGGCCAGGCCGTAGCACCTAAGCAAACACCCCCGCCAGCACCCAGGTGCTCCCGTAGTCAGATGTACTGTCTCTCTGATTGAAAAGTGTTGGTAGTGATCGTGGCTCCTCTATTCTACTCCTTCAGTACCTGTATACCTGGTAGGAATAAAATAGATGACCGTCTAATGGGTGTGTACTCAACTTGGAGCCGCCTGAGGGGGAGTCTCCTGTTGTAGTTAATTTGTAATAATAATAACTTCCCGTTTCCGGTCGGCAGTACTCAGCTTGAGATTCTCCCAGTAGTTGGTGACAAAGTACTGTATGAATGAGACTCCAGTTTAAGAGAAACAAGGCAGTGTTTGTTAAAAACATGTTAAACATGGTGACATGTGTTCTCCTGCCAGGAAGACCGGTGGCTAGAAGTAATCTTACGGTAGCCAGGTGTGGGTGACCTGGTCCTAAGCTAGTTGGGGAAGTGAAATGAAAACTGTTGAAAATTACTTAATACAAACCTAACTCTAAATGGGGGTTGTCTGTCGGAGATAAAGGAAATTACGTGTGGTATGTACTGTATTTACAGAAAGCTTATGGTAGCTATTGGCAGCGCTGGAGCATCCGGTAGCGTGGCTGTAGAGCTCTTACGGTGACGTCAAGGATGGCAGCGTCTGGTGGCGGCTGAAGACTGTTAAGTCATTGGCGACAGCATCTGGAAGGGTTGTTGAAGGTCTAGCAGTAGTCTAGGCTCCAGCACCCAGGTGCTCGGAGAAGACTGCAGGAACAACTCGCGAGGTCCCCACCGCACTGCCTTATATAGCGGGGCAGCGCGTGTCGTGGCAGCCGTAGAGGATGGCGTATGGCATCCCTCAGGTGTGAAGCTGGAGTGGGGGTAACACCCTCTGGTCATCTCTCTGCCTTCGCGTATCCTCGGTGGCGCTCATGCATGGCTCGAGGTGGCTGATGGTTTGTTGGCTCTAAATGCGAGGGAGGGGGGGGGGTGATGCACCACTGTCTTTCGCAACCCCTCGTATATTCGTGTCCCGGCGCCCTCCAGGATTGTCGCAGACCATTACTTCCATGTACGAGATGGCACTGGGTTTGAATCTCGTGTGTAGAACTAGTACACTAGGGTTGCAGTGAGATGAGTCGTAATTGTTTGTAGTTCATTGGTAAAAGTGGCATGCGTCAACATAAACAGTAAAAGCATTCATTTGCAAAGTATTATAAATTATAATAGCAGACAAATTGTTACAGGATTTGTACTACTATTATGTTGTTGATCTTGGAGATGAGTATAAAAAAATATAGTATCTGAAATTAAAAATTGTAGATTAAAATAACCTTATTTATGATATAGAATTTGTTCAAAAAGTAATATAAAATTTTTAGGGTGTATATAGTTATTGGTTTTAAAACATTTGAGCAATTATGACAGTGCAGCCACTCAGATTAGTGGAACATTTCCAACCTATTGGATGCCACTGTGCAAGTGCTGTTTTCCATCATGTTTACAAGAGTACCTTGTTGGTGTTATAATATTTTATTATTAACGGTTAATTAACATTACATTTGCTCTTATTATGCATATTTGGCAGTTGGTGCCTTTAGAAAGTCTTCTTGAGGTAAATGTTATGTTAACAGCACGTATTAACTGCTTCAGATAATAGTTTGGTTTTACATTTTCCGTACTGCTACGTATTAGGGATGGGACAAACCCAGATTTGGGAAACGAACTGAACCAGAATTTAACCCAGAGTATTTTTGTCGAACTGAACCTGAACCGCACCTTTAAATTTGTACACGAACCAAACTTGAACCAAACTATGCTATAATTTTTTGAACTCGAACCAAACTTTAAAAAATGTTTTATCCTCGCACATGTGCCTTCATGGTTCAACACTAAATTGGTATATATATGTATATATAACAAAAAACGATTATTTAGAATCACCTTAAAAATGCAGTGGATTATGGTTACTAAACAGTAATCAGTGTGAGCACACACACATTCTGCAAATTAAGAACTTGACTACAGTGGTCCTATGGATCATTTTAGCAGTGTTTCCCACTCAAGTAATGTTACTGGACCTCTGGACTTGCCTACAAGGTGCAAAGTGAAAACAACATATATACATACAGCCTTCTTCATAGTCAGCCCCTATTTGTTCAAGTATAAAACACAAGCAAATACAACCACAGTCACAATTTCATGTGGGCCTAAAATAAAGAGTAAACATACACACACAACCTGCACAGTTTCACCACTTATAGTTCCAAAATATAATGGCCAAATATTTTCCAGAGTGGAAGAAAAGTACAAAATTAACATAATATTAACTTTTGGTTGTTATAGACGTGGTTGATATGATAATTTATCATAACACTGGGAAATGTATGTTTCTAGTCGTTTAAGACATGGTATGTGAAAACCACAGATTGCCAGCACAAAAAAAAAGTTAAATGAAAATGTAATTTCCCAAGAACTCAAGCAAATCACATATTTTGTATACAATCATTTAAATAAACAACAGCACCTGGTTTTACATACTATAGAGTTCAAGATACAATGCAGTCATCACTGCTACAAAAACAACAATCAAATATGACTTTTTTGGTAATTGAACGGTAAAGAAATGACGTACCATATTTACTCGTGTATAGTGACACCATGATTTTTGCATTTTTTTTTTTTTTTAATTGCATCAACAATTTGTGGAGCCTTGTTAGTAAGTATGTAACACATTATTCTTTTATTTTAAATTAATTTTTGGTGATTGCGATTATTTGGAAAATATTTTAATTAAATAACTTGTGGGGCTAAAAGCTAAAACATTGTGGAATTCTGTAAGGTAACCTTATGGTCGTTAAATGAAGAATGCCAACGACTGAGGTGGGCAGCTCTGTCTGTGTGTGTGTGTGCATGTGTTTGTGTGAGCACGTGTGTGTGTGTGCGCGTGTGGGCATGTGTGTGTGTGAGCACGTGTGTGTGCGTGCGTGTGTGTGTGCACATTTTTTTCCCCCAGGGTCGTTAAAAGTGAAAGGTCAGTCTCAGTCCAGAAGCTTTATTTTTTTTTGCTTCTTTTAGGCAGTGGCATGCTGGTATTTTTTTTGTTGTGCTGGTTCTTTTTTTTTTTTGCCATGGTGGAATGTGAGACACTACCCGTCTCTAAAAAAAACGTTATGTCTCTTCCCTTTTCACCCAGGTAGCAATCCTCTAGACTCTTCCACTACACTTTCCTTTAAACAACACTCTACAGAAATGTTTTCCTTTATTTTGGGAATAAAAGGGCATGCTGTACATGAGTAAATACTTAAGTTCATTAATGATGTTCCTTTCTAGCACATTTTTGAACCAAACATGAACTCCTGTAAATTTTTCGAACCGAACTAGAACCGATCTTTGACATTGCAATAAATTTCAAACCGAAACCTAACATAACCTTATAGTTCGTGTTCGGTAGTATGAATATTTGTGAACATATTGGTTAGCTTCATAAGTTGACGTAAAATATTGCAATGAGAAGTTGAGAACTTTTGTTTAACTCTTTTGTATAATACTGTGTCTATATTCATTTAAAATAAATCATAGATTGATCAAAAATACTGATATGAACTTGTTAGGCCAAATTAGATAATTCTGAATGTTACATAAATATGGGAAATTAACTTCACTTAGCAGACCAGAAAGTTTTTCTTGTAATTCTCTCTTCAGATTTGTGTCTGTCTAATTTGACCTATAAAACAAAATTTCAAAAGGATAGATTGACTGTAGGCACATGTTCATAATCACTATATCTTAATTTATGGTATCGGAATCGAGGTGGAATCGATTCTCATTCTTTATTCCAACTGTACTGTTGACCGAGCCGCCGGCGTCCTCCAGCGAAGGTCACGCTAGCCTGTGGTCGAGATAAGGGATGATAATAACACTGCTCCAGTATCTTAGAACTCTCAACCGCTGTGGCCGAGACTATCACATCCTGCAGCCCTCTTTTCCAAATCCCCTTGAGAGATAAAGTATAAAAGTGCTGGCATGGCCAACGCTCTTCGGTCTCTGCTCCTCCACCCCCTTCTTTAGGGCCGGAGGTAGCCATCGGTGTACGTGACCACTGGTACCAACTAAGATTCCACTGCCTCTCTTGGGGCCGGAATCTCGACCATTAGGAAGACTTTCTGATCAAAAGCTCACCACTTTTTCAGTGGTTGCTGAACCACCATCTGCCACCATCGCAGATCTTTCCAGCAGCTTCTGGGAGTCTCAACCACCACCAAAGGTTCCAAAACTTCACTACGTCCTTTACCACCCCCCTTCCCTCTGGTGCCCACTCCAGTCCCTGGTAAGGCCACGACGAAGTCTCTTCTGGACATTCCCCACCACACGAGCAGCAGGAGCACGGTTCTTTTACATGATACTGTTACAGTTATGACGTGTCGTATGGACGATGGCAACATGATGAGGGCCGCACGAAAATGTGAGCATGGATCGTGTTCTCATAACTCTCCTGTCGTTAACGACTTGGAAGTGTAAATATACAGATATTGGTATTGAAACTGTTCAAGAGATGTGTTGTTTTTTGAAGTTGGATAATCTGTCTGCAATTGTCAGCCAATAGAAAATGCTTGCCAAAAATAAGCAAATGAAATTGATAACATTGTGCAATTTACCATAAATATGTTTATTTCACGTAATTATTTGGCTACATTCGATAAATACATTATTTAATTCACCACTGTAGTAAACTTATTTACGTTTTATTAATGGTACAGTAAGAATTACCAGTGCTCTAATTTTACTTATTTTGTGTGATAATGTTATTGTTGTTATAATTATGTTGTTGTCAGAAAATGTTTATTTCTAGAATGTCTTTGTATAAAAGCATTAATGTGCAAGTAACTGCACAGTGCAATCAGCTGCCTGTGCCTTTTTTTTTACAAAGATATTCTAGAAATAGCGTTTTCTGTTAATAACATAAACTATAAACAGCAATAATGTATCGCATAAAATAACAAAAAAAAAACTTCATCACACGGAGATTTGAACTCTAAAACCTAAAAATCAAGGGGTGTGAACCCGCACACTAACCCACTCAGCTACACATGCAACTTGGAAGATGCACCATCTAAAAGGGTATACTAATATTACATATCCACAGTTATCACATATTTTCTAAGTTATGTGTATTGTTTTATTATGACTGTGGGGGCAAATCAAAATGTTTCCCATTACTTATGATTACATTAAGTTTCAATTTGTACAGAAATATGTTTTATAGAACCTGTAATTCTTTCGTAAACAAACATATACAATTTAAAATTATTACTCGGGTTGGTGCTAATATATGGCACTACATGAATCACGGGCGTGCTGTAATTATGATGCCCAACGACATGCTTAAATTCGATCCATGCTCTCTATTTCACATGAAGCGTCACGTCAGTGACATGTTGCGCCTATGACGGGCCAAAATTACAACCATGCTCGCCCTGCAGATGGTGTTAACAATTGACGTTAATACGCTTCTCATAGACATCCACCCCTAGGTTCCTTCAGAACACCACCCAATAGTTACGATGTCATCAACTTTTCTCTTAATAGTAATAATAATCGCCTTCACATTCACAAACTTTTGACCAGGTTGCCTTCACCCAGCTATTACATCAGCTTTACAACTTCCATTGTAGGTCGTAATAACTTAAGAAGTAGTATGGAGCCACCGTGTTAATATTTTTTTCATAGTAAAACGTGAATTCAACGTATTCTCTTTAGGCTGATTTTTTTGGAAGTACTGAAAGTCCTACGAACCTAAACAAACAGGAGTCAAGCCAGAAGACTAGAGCATAAAGCTAAATACCCACACCTTATGAGGCACTAGAGTTCTGCTAAACTGGTAGTTCAACAAAGTCCAAAACATTAGGTACACATCCATCAGGTGAATTTAGCAGGCCTAGTCTATTACTGCAAGGTATGCAGATGAAACCAGGACCACAGAGCATTGAACCATGGTACCAACCACAGCCCTGTCACAATCTTCGCTACCACAGAAACTAAGTTACTTGTATTTGGTGGACAACCACATGAACATCCAGTTACTTACATATGCGAGTGTGAAAGGGAATTTCATGACCATAACATACCAACCCAATAATGGGTCAGTCACACCCATCCACCACCAATTACAAGGTAAAACCCGAATCTGGTGGGCGAAACAGTGAATTTATAACAGAACGGAAACAGCTGTGTACTCTCCTCATGGCTCAATTTACCGGCGAGGAAGTGATCATGGGGCTCAATACTGAATTTCACATACATCCAACACCCAGATTAAAAAGCATAAATATATACGATACGCCGGAAAACCCAGCTATTCTGGCGTATATATCCCCATGAGACCGAAAGAAAGTAGTGTGCGCAACATCACGCGGACACTACTTCCTTCATTTTGGTATTCGCTATTAATTCCTAAACCCAGAACTGTTGACGAGTTTGTGGAGCAAGCGAGAGAAATTGAGAAGGACAACAAAGTGCAGGCTGCGCTTGACAGGCCACATGCCTTCAAGGTCATCGGGCCACACCACCTTCCTCCCGAGCTGAAAGTCATTCGCAGTTAACCCCCACCTCCTACCCCTACACTTCCACGTGGTGGTTTTGTCCTGGGAGGTGTTTCAACAGAGGTTAGCCGACTGACCGACCGGAGATGGGGAAGGGAGGAAAAGCAACACATGCACAGTGTCAGACGCACCGTAGCGTACACCAAGCATTAAGGGACCGGCCCAGGCAGGAAACACTTTGGCTGGGGTGCGCGCAGTGTAGCCACCCCAGACGACCCAAGGCCCCACAAAAATAAGCCACATTGATGAGGAGAGTTTACCACCAGAGACGTCATATATCCAAGTGTATATAAATGTGTGCCCTTGCTGGGCTGCAACAGGAAACTTTGTGAGAAGTGACCTGTTGATAGCAGAGCAGAAAGCTAACCTACAACCCCAAAATGAAATCTTCTGCATGGCCCAACACAGCCAGACCTTAAAAGATCGTTGCCAAAACCAATCTTACCATTGGTATTCATATGGCCGAATTCACGGTATCCCCGGATATCGTAGAGGTGGTTACATTAGGCCAGCCTTGGCTTACTATCCAGTAATGTGTGATGGACCATGGCAAGAAACGTATATACCTTAGAGCGAATGGTAGGGTAATGATGCGCTGGGAGCGGAGACCAGAGGTTGTGTTGGCCTCCTAGGATATACCACCCAATATAGACACTGCTAGGATTCCCAAATATTGGACAGCCCTAGCTGAACATGCACATGTTCAAAACCCGGAAAGTCGGGCGTAACATGCAGGGTCGAGGACACCCGCTGTCTGACTCGGGAAGGGAAATTGAGGACTTATCCTGATGGAGTCAGAGATGACCCGGATCCTCCGACCCAAGTCCAGGAATACAGGGAGAGGAGGACACAACCCCAGGAAGTAGGATCTAGGACAGATCCTTCCACCCATTAGAGGGAGAATGTCTGTACGTACTTATACAACATATTTACATGCGTGTGTTGCATGTAGAACTAAGATTTCCGAGATTAAAAAATTGTCTCTTGACTAAATCAAGACTTTTTCATCTTGAGTATTTCTCAATATTGCATATAACTCGTACAACTTTAGATTTTTTATATTTATAGTGCCGAAGTGAATTAGTGTTTAGGTACACATACCATGGGAGAAGAATTAATTTCTTGTAGAGAAAGCTAATTTCGTGATGTATCGCTCATTTGTCTGTATTTTGTGTTATTTCATGTTTTCACTTGTTTTTTGATGATATTTAGTTTTATCGCAATTTACCACAAAATTGTACTTCTTACTATGCCTGTTTGAATAAGATTGTAAACACACACAAGCTATTCACATTTTATTATGCCACCTAGTAAGAAAGTTTTACAGAATTGAATCAAACTTTTTAATACAAAAAATCGGAACTCATTGATTCTTCAATTCAGGCAAGAATCGGTGTAATCAAAGAATCTATAATTGAATTGCCATATCACTAGTTCTTATTGTACCAAGTCCCACACGACCATATTTAACTGTGATGAGAATTATTTTTTGGAAGGAAAATTTTTTTCTATTTTAAATCAGACTTACTTATGTTGTCTCATGTCCCTGGTTGTCGTCTGACTATGACCCATTTCTCCGCCAATCGGCAATGGCAAGACGAGAGACAACCAGGATAGTCTTATGTTTAATACACAATTAATTCCTTTCTACCCCGTAAGAAGAAATGAAAAATAATAAACATAAATACTGAATATCATATAGAAACAAATAAATCTCTGTGCAAATAACTATTAGAAGTATAACCCTGAAAATCTGCAATGTTACACAGTTCCCAGCAATAGTTCTGCATTAATTTGAAGGTTGTGTAACGGGAGTCTCTAAGTTCTGGTTTGGAGATGCTGCATGTGCTGCAACTGGCTTTGTCTGCAAATTTACAATTTACAAATACCCGAGCTATGGCTTGTTTGATGTTTGCCCTATGGCAATTCATTCTCTCTCTGAGAGTGTTAGGGTGAGGCCATTATACAGTCTCAGTTATGCGCAGATTTGTTTTTGTAAACCTTTTCTCCAACTGCAGTACAAGTTTCTATTATCCACTGCCATAATAGTTTTTGCCATTTGTTATTCCAAGCAGCATGAAGCAATAAATTACTTAATGCCAGAAGGGGACTGGGGTGTTTTGGGATGGGGATATTCCAGGCCGGGTCAGTGAGAATTCTTTGTCCTAGTCACATACCGCCCGCCCCTACCTTACCCTCCCTGTCATTTTATGCTTCAGTTATCCCTTCTCTTTTGCTGTAAAAAAAAAAGTACATTACAGACTAGTTTCTCATACAGTGTATGTATTATAATTTTAAACTTAATTCAATGTGTGTGTGCACGCGCACGTGTGCGTGCGCACGTGTGTGTGTGTGTGTGTGTTTTTTTTTGCACCCATGCCTACTTAAGGTGCTAATTTTTTATGGTCAGCAATTTTTTTTTTTTTTCCTTGCGGTCAGTTTTATGTGTAAGTGAATAAAGGTAAGTGTGTGCATATAAAATGTGTTCTTATATTACTATATTTTGGCGATGCGTGTATAGGCCATGTCAAAAGTTTTTGATGGAAAATTGAGGATAATTAATATTTCAAGTAGACCGCACTAAATTTTTGTATTCCTGTAAACATTGCCGGGCCTCATGCCAGTGCAGAGACTAACATGCCGCCTAAATTTCATTTAAATTAAACATATTGATGTGAATTGCATCTATCAGCATGTTTTCCAAATACCGGGCCTCTGTTATGAAGTGAACTGGTCATGTAATGATGGCAGTGGTGGCGGCCAGGCCGCCCGCCCACCACAGTAACCTTGTAGTGACCCGACCACACAGTGTGCCAGCTGAGCCGCACTTAGTGAGCCTGCTGTTAGAAGAGGTGGAAGACTGGTGTATAGCACAAGAGCTACACAGTGGGCTATTGCAACGATGAGACCCCCTGGGGTGGTGTTATTACTGACAGCATTGGGTTGCAATTTGGAATGTGCCAGTTTGTTGTTTATTGGGGGGGGGGGGGGGGTGTCATTTTAAGACCAATCTGGATGTTTTGGAGAACAAGTTTTGAGTGTGGTGATGAGACCAGAACATTTGTGCACACAATTAATAATGGTTCAGAGTGTTTCCTTGCCCTCTTGGTAAGGGACAACCAGAGTGATATATGAGTTACTGATCTTTGTTTGAGGATATGTAGTTGAATTGACATGCTGAATTTGTTTGCAAACCAGGGTTTGGAGTAACCTCCATTGAACAATGCTTTGGCTATAATATCACTTTGCTTGTTTGTCATTTTGGGTGGAGCAGATGCTTTTAACTCTGGTGGCAAGACTGTACAGTGGAGATTTCTTTGCATGGAATGGATGGCAGCTGTCGAAATGTAGTTATTGAAGGTGGTTGGTTCGTTTAATGTGAACAGTTGTTTAAATTTTGCCATTGTGAAGGGCTAGTTCCACATCCATGAATATGGCATGTGATTTAGAGTGGTCCAGGTGAACTTAAACAGACTGTGAGAGTTAATGTGGTTGATGAAGTGGATGAGATTGTCCTCAGTATAATCCAGATCATGAAGATATCATCTATAAAACGCATCCAGCAGATTGGCTGAGTTGGTTAGTGGCTCAAAGTTTTGTTCCAGTTTTCCAATGAACAGATTGGCGTAAGAAAGGGGTCATGTGGGTGCCCATGGCTGTAACTTTAATTTGTAGGTAGTGCTTGTCTTGGAACCTGAAACTGTTATTGTTTAGTGTGCATGTAGCCAGTTTTATAAGAAATGCTGTAGAAGGTTTGCTGTTGGGGGGTGTGGTCTTTGGTCGAGGTAGAATGCTATTGCTGTCAGTCCTGATGAGTGGGGAACATTGGTGAACAGTGAAGTGGCATCAATTGTAACGAGGGAAGCATGTTGAGGGATAGTGTCCAGATTTTCCAGGCGTTTCAAGAAGTGGCTGGTGTTCTTGATGGACGATGGGAGCATCTTTACCCGAGGTTGAAAATGAACATCCACAAGTGCAGAGTTTCTTTCCATAGGGCTGCCACATCCCAATACAATGGGGCGTCCTGGAGGTGGCTGATGGTGTATGTGGATTCTCGGAAGCAAGTAAAGGACAGGTGTGGTGGGTTTCTTGGGGGTTAGAAGTTTAATCAATTTGTGGGAAAGACCCTGGAAGGGGCCTTCAGATGCAAGAAACTGTTTGATATAAACACTGAATTTGGCTGTGGGGTCTTCTGGCAAGAGTTGGTAGGTGGATGAGTCCTTCAGCTGGTCTTCTGCTTCAAGTATGTAATCATGTCTGTTCAGGATTAATATTATGGAGCCTTTGTATGCTGATATGATTATTTTGCTGTTGTTGTGGAGGGAACTGGCAAAACCTTGTCCTTAGATGTTGATTAGTACGAATGAGATGAACAGTTCAAGGGAATGAGAAGGTGGCAGTGTAAGGGGGTTCCAGGTGGATGATACTCCAGAATTTCACATGAGCAATCATTTATTAAATAAAACATTCTAAAAATCTATTCCACTCAAACTATTGCAATCAATGGCTCAAGTAAATTTCTTACCATTTCATATGTCAATCTTTGAGCATTTTGTGTTTTCATGAAGTTTGTTGCTTTGTGATTTCAAATAATGAAAAATAATTCCCAAGTACTTATTACATACCTGAAAATCGTCTAGCAATATGCTTTGCAAAGACAGTCATACAACATTCTTGCAACAGTGTGTTCCTGGGCAACATAAAGACTGCATTTGAGCGCAACCCAGAGCTATCAAACCTGTTGCTGGACGACTTCTTCCGTAATGCAGTGCACCGCTGCCAGGACTCGTGGAGGACTGTGGTGTCAACTGCTGCACAGCTGGGGATACCTACCCCTTGCTTCAGCACTGCACTGGCCTTTTATGATGGCTACCGCTCCCGGAACCTCCCTGCCAACCTCATACAGGTAACACTGGTTCAGCATTACATTGTTTTTGTACAAGAAAGTTGACAGTGTGAAGTATCTGCAAATAAATACTATAGTCAGATTTCAAAACATTATGTAATATTTAATATTTTACTTTACTTAAAAGCTAATATACACCTTGATAGTAGTAGGGTTTGGTATGTTTGGGGTGCCGGAGCCGCCATGTTGTTACATCACCCGACTGCCATCTTGGATGTCATTGACCTTTTATCCCTGACCCAAGACCTTTTAACCCGTGACCTTTATCTTGACCTTGAAGACCTTCGACCCCAAAAAAAATCCTATAAAATTGAGAAAAAATTTATTGAAGTTAGTAAAAAATTATTAAATGTATCCTCAGAAATGACCCATTTTTCCCGGAGTAGGAGAGGGGGACTTGTGAGCCAGGTGACTGGGATCAGTGACTCAGAGCCAGGACCTATAACATTTGACCTTGACCTTTGACCACAAAAATCCAAAAAAATTATTAAACATTATAAAAAAATTGTAAAAAATTTATTATTAAAAGTTGTTTAAAAAAATCTTTTAAAAAATTAAAAATTTATTATTGAAAATTGTTAAAAAAATTATTTAAAAACTATTTTGAAACATAAATTTCCCAAGGTTCCCCTCAACTCCCTTCACCAAACAAATTAGTTGACTGGTCTCCACCCATTGGCTCATACCCAGTTAGCCATCTTGGTAGGCGACCACCATCTTGGGAGATTACAGCCATCTTGGGAGGTGAACTCAAACGCATCGTAACTCCCCTCCGTCATCCCGCTGGCTGCACTTAACTAATTCACCAGGGTTATAGTCGTGAACCTAGCAGCATTCCTTATCATTGGGTAACCGACGCGCTCACATGAAATTGCGGATCTTTCAAGTTATGTAGTCCTTAACGCAACTCATTTGTCCTTTTCTTAACCCTGTGATGAGTCGAGGGGTTTTGATATTCGTAGACACTCCTCTCTTACTTAATTTTACCAGAAACCTCTTTCTAGATCATGGTTTTCAATATTCTAACAGCCATAAAATACAAAAATTTTCATTCAAAAACGTCTGGATATGTGACCCTTCAAGATCTTAAGTTTACTTTCAGATTTTCCCAGCAGCATTTATATGTTTCAAAAACACAAAGGCAGAAAGTATAGAGAGCTGTATAGCTTCTGTCAAGTAAAGTGTTAGAATTTCTTGGTAGAAAGTAATTACTAAAAGTACCTTGGAAAGCTACAGCATGTTTTTAACGACTGATTCAATGTTCTGAACAGCTGATACTCTCTTAACACAGACAAAAGATGGCTTGCATACGGATTATACAAACTGGAACAAGACAAAATTATGTCAGAAATGGATTAATGTATATGCTTAGTATGAGTGATGGGCCACAGGAATGAAATGCCATTTTAGTTAGGAATTCGTATCACAAACAACTCTTTAAAGAATTTTTTTCATTATTTGAGGGGAAAATAAGAAATCATTTATATACCAATTGATACATCAAAGAAATGTACTTTTTATTTCCTGTACAAGAAGCATAAACTGTGCAAACGACCACCCAACACCACTTGATTTCAAGTACAAAAAAAGTTGGTATGTACTGGAAAAGCATTTCACATTAGTATTTACAAGAAACCGCAACACCACAGACAATAATGAAGAAGAGTGTCTGTCAAAAATAGCTTCACATGATCTTTCAAAGGCAGATGAGTCACGAACAAATGAGAACAACGAATCAAATTGCATTCCTTGGGCCTGAGTAGGCATTTACCACTACGGAAAACCACATACGTACATTCGCGTAAAATTAATTAATAAACAACTTGCTGGTAGGGTCAGTGCAATTAGGAGGAAAGTATTAAAAAAAGAAATTATAACAAATAATTTTACAATTAAACCTATCAAACTAGATATAACTAATAAAAAATGCTGTTTTAATAACTGTGTGTGACATGTTCAGTAATTTCAGCCACCACTAAGTGCAGAGAGATAGATAGATAGATAGATAGATAGATAGATAGAGAATGCGCGTGCACACGTGTCTCACAAGTGGAAAAATAAAACCATGTACTTATAAATGAAATTATATTGTCCCATCTCCAAAAACTGAAATGTGAAAATTTTATTTAGTAATATCGCTTTAAAAAAGTATATATCCAGGTCCCTCTGTATATTTCATCGCTTCTTAGTTAACTGTATTTACACTTTGCAGTAAAAGTAGCCCAAACCTACAACATGCTCCCACTATGCTTCCCAATTGATCGTTGTCACGGGAAAAGGATCCTTCCTGCGGACTGCCCTCTTAAGCTGACTGGCATTTTTAACATAGGCGATTACCCGACCACATAATGGACACTGGCAACAACCAGTTATTGATGATGCAGGTCGCTGCTCCATGATCGTAGAGGTCAAAAAGCGGGTCTTCGTATTCACAATTCATCTTCGTGGTTTGGGAGCACCCTTGGCCCCAAACATACCAAATCCTACTACTCTTGATCTAGATTAAGAAAAAGATTGCAGATCATTTGTTCGTAGCACCTGATTTAATTGCATGTTTTACGCGACATTTGATACATCCTCCATTTCTTTGGATATGTTTGCTGTTTTGAGTGGTTGAGTGAAATTGTAATGTTGCAGGCACAGAGGGACTACTTCGGGGCACACACGTATGAGCTGGTGTCAAGTCCTGGCAAGTTCCAGCACACCAACTGGACAGGTCGCGGGGGAAATGTGTCGGCCAGTACCTATCAGGCTTAGTAGTTACACTCCACGTGGAGTCCCGGGAACAGACTGTCATACCTGTGTGTTGGAGTGTGGTCAAGCTTCAAGTTTACAAAGCATATTTTATTTAATGTTTCTTAAATCATGACTTTTGATTTATTAAAGGGAGAAGGGAAACAATTCTGCTTTCAATTTGAGCATACAATAAAGCTGCTCAAAGAAAGGGGGTAAAACACACGTCAGTACTAAGAAAATGGTGTTCCTAGAAGTGCCTGCGTGTAACTATAAAATGTGTAATGGGATCAATATAATTTTGGAAATACTCGCACTGGCTTTTGTGAATCCAATAGCACTAGACTCTTAGAGCATGTAGGTCTTTGTGATGTCAAGCATGTGTGTGTCTGTAGAGAAGTTTTGTTAAATGACTTTGTATGGAGTAATGGTGCGAGTGATGGCGTAGGGTTCAGATAGCTGCTGGATTGTGTGCTACAGTCGGTATTGATGCAGAGTTGAGTGTAGACAGGAAGGGTAGTGTAGTATAGATATAAGGGTGGCAGGCTTGGTTACTAGGTTAACTATTGGATACTTGCCTCTTGGTATGTAGTATGGGCTGTGGGTTTCATTGCCACTCTTTGATTCCTTTATTTATTCATCTGATAGATTGTGAAATGTATTTTAAGGGCATTTGTCAGTTTGATTGGTAGAATGAAATGTTCACACACACAAGATGTCTCAATGTAACATTATTGATTACAATGAAACCTGTTCAACAAGAGCTGTTAAAGGTTTTTCATCTTGGCATAACTGAAATGTCAATCAAGAACAGAGATTTTGCAGCCAGTGTAATTTTTCTTGTACAACAGAAGTTTGTAAGCTGGTTGTTTATGCAAAGGTCTAATAACTGGGCATAAAATGTGCTAAGCGCTGTGCTCTCTAATTCAACTGATGCTTGCGAGTCGAGCAGTCTCATATGACCTGGCTTTCTCCCCTTCCACAGGCCTGGCAAGAGGGGTACTTGTGACCAAGTTGATTTGTTTTGGTTGCATTTTGAGCTTTAACTTCATTGTAGAGGGTGTTTTTTTTTATAAATATAGGTATTCTCAGGAATGTATTTTAGTATGTAGAGGTTAAAGTGCGTTGTTCCTATGGATGTTTGATGGGACCAAATTTATAATACATTGTTTTGAGTATTTTGTTATGTGGAGTATTTAAGAAAGGTTTTGCTGTAATTATATTCAACAGACTGTACAGCTACATTAAATTCAGACTTTATTATCAGATGTTATTATTAAAGGCATGGAGCATTCTAACAACTTCTGCTGGTCACAGGATATTGGTTTGCATACTGCAATAGTTTACACTGTTCATTACAGCATTAAAATTAAAATGAAGAGCAAAATCAGAGAGTTATTAAACTTTCGGTCAAGAGTAAGGTCTGCACAAAGTATTAGTTTCTCACGCTCTATTCGTACACTTTTAACACATTAGTTATCAAGCTTTTTATATATATATATATTTCATTCTCACCTTCCGTGGTTTATGGCCCTTAAAACATAACCCATGCTGACTTAATGTTGACACTTCACAGCTGAGTGGGGGCATTATGACAGTTATCACCATAGTTCATGCTGCTTACAGAAAAAATCATTTTTCGCATGTTCTGTATACATTACTGTGAAGCGTGACATTTGTGAATGACTGCATAATGTTGCAAGTTATCATTTAAAAACATTTACCGTGAATTTAAGGCCCCACTATGAAGTTGAAATGTCACATTTAAGTAAACATGGTAGCATAGTAAATGAGATGCAAGTAAGTGTTGTCAGTATTATCGGGCAGTCTGTGTAGGGAGTGGGTATTGTCTTCCACAATGTTCAAATATGGGATACAGTTCTTCGGATCAGCATTTATATGTATTTACCAGAGGTCCTCGAGAGCATGAGAGAGTTGAGAGTTTTAGTGATGTTATTCAGTGTATTAGTTTTATTGAACATAGCTAATTGAGTTATGTAGTACATAAATAATAGTTTTGTGTACAGATAGTAAAACTCTGTTAAGATGTTGCTGAAGGGACTGAAAAAATAATGCTTATTAACCAGGAAAACTCTTAAAAGGGCAAATTACACTTATGCAGATACACAGGATGCACAACTATTCAACTTATAGGCAGGAAAATGTCTTGGTGGGTACTTCTTAACAGGGTTGTCCTGTATTTATTTTGTTCAGCTGTATTTTGTTCTGTATGCATCTGTTTGTTACATACATAAATATATATTGTAATAAACATATTTTATTTTGGGTATTAGTAAATTTTTTTCAAAAATTAACATTTTTCCTTAGTGCCCCACACGTGTTTTGTCATGAGGTAGGTGTAAATTGTTAAACTACAATCAAAATTCACACGTGACGTATTTTATACTAATATAAATTGACTTTACTTATCAGTGCAAACCACTTAACCACACAAGTTTGATTGTCAGTACAACCTACTTGACGTCAAGAACTAGTACTGTTTACCCAATAGTAAAAGACCCGAGCCTTCACACGAAGATGTTCACTGGCTGAGCCACCAAGAGTCTGCATCAATGTCACCTAGAACTATAGCATGCTGCAGGATGGCTGTACTAAGTATGATTCACAGTGACATGCAGCGTCTGGATCTAACACCGCCTCCCAATCCACCTGACCAAAGGCATGCCGGGAAAAGTATAAATACTGGGGGAACGGCCCTTGGGATGCTCCTTCACCGTGCTCACGGTGCTAAAGGAACCATTAGCTCTGCCTTGTCTTCACTGAGCTCTTGGTGCCGAAGTCCAGGTCTTGAGAACTCCTCTTCACTCCGAAGATCATTGCCAGTGTTTCAGTCATCAAACACTGGCACTTTCCGGCCCCTTCAGGGCAACACCGTACGTTGAGTTATTTTCATAGCCACTTTTCCGACATACCCCGCTAGCCTATAAACAGACCACCTTCACCTGTCTAACGTAGTCAGCTTCCGTTAAGCTCTAGTTGATAGGGGGTAGTGCAAAACCACTTTGTTTATTTCCTTACTGAAATAAACAAGTTTTATTCCACTTACGGGTATCTTTCCCATAGTCATAGAACCACACCTCAGAGACATTCAATCCCATCGGAGGGATAGTAGGTGACCAGAAAATTTAGTCAAACTGCACCCACACTCATATTGGACGGCCACCCTTTCTGTGCACCCAGGTGTACAGAACGGTAGAGCCCCAACACTAGGTACTCATCCTTTTGGGGGGGAGGGGGGAGTTTGTCAGTCTGGGGTTTACTCTTTCCACTGTGCTTCCAGTGCCGGAAGAAGTGCTTCCTTGGGTCTGAGGAGACTGATCCATCAGAGGAACTCACCTACGTGTTAGGACCATCAACCAGTGATACTTTGACGCGTGCTGCTCCTACTACTAATCAATTAAGATTACAACTCATCGCTAAGTGTTCCTACTTCCACTACTACAGACGTGAGACACGTAGAGAGAATTTTCTAGATGAGCTCTCTGTTGCCTACTCTACCAGGCAACAGGAACTTATAAGCGAATTTTCGTCGTCTGAAGTTTATGCAACCTGGCAAGCACACCCCCCCCCCCCCCCCCCCCCCCAATCCCTCTCTGAAAGCCTACAAGCTACCCAGACCTCGGGCAAGGCCGAGTGCCACCGAAAAGGCACGAATCAAAAACGCTGACTATTGCTGACACGGGTTTTTCGTCTCCCATGCCAGGATGCTCGCCCTCCCCGCAGCCTAAAAGCTCTACCTATATAAGTCAGGATACTGCCGGGCTCAGGAAGTAATTCTTGTTTCTTCTCTTGTGACATCCAAGAGCACTGCTCTGTGCTGAGACCTCCGGAGAAACTTATAAGCTTTAAATACGCCCCCAGCAGCTATTTCAAATGTTGACGACCAGCGAACATAGGTATTAAATTCACTTTGCCTCCTCTAGACACCTTTTACTAGAACAGTTTATAGTAATATATTTTACAGTATAGAATTATCTCTCCCACTTACAACCTAGAACCAGGTCGCCTACACTTGGCGAGCGTAGTTACCTTCAGCACTCTGCTGCTTAGTAGGAGGTAGCA
This sequence comes from Dryococelus australis, assembly GCA_029891345.1. NCBI lineage: Eukaryota > Metazoa > Arthropoda > Insecta > Phasmatodea > Phasmatidae > Dryococelus > Dryococelus australis. The sequence continues at coordinate 208,175,736 of CM056993.1, read as the reverse complement.
TGTGTCTTATATTTATCGAGTCCTCAATAAACATAATTTGTTTCCTATACTTCAGCTTGTTCTTCCATAGAGAATCTTTTTGTCCGCCCGCTAGAAACAGTTTACGACGTGCACTACTGACTGAAACCGGGTCTTTTTATACAACCGAATTAGTTGGCTACAGGCGCCCTTCAGGGGTTCGTCAGTTCTTTCACACACCAATTAAACGGCAATCTGTTGCTTTTCAACTGCCGGAACACTGATTAGTGCTGGCAGAGAGGAACAGAGGAGCCACAACCAGTAGTAACACCTTCGTTCAAAGAGGGGCGACAATCCCAGGTTATTTCTTTACACAGAGCACTGATTAGTGTTGAGGTAACCGTAACTTGAGACCTGCCGTTCGTTCTTGCATGAACGCACATCCAGTGGAGTCATTGGCAGCCCAAAGAGCTTCCCATCTCTGATCAGCCTCCAAAGCATGGGGATCAATGGAGACTATTACTGAGCCTGTGTCAGCAAGCCAAAACCGGGTATACAGTGTAAGATTTTTCCTCTTCAGGGTGCACTCCGTATGTTGTAAGTAGCAACTCTATGCCCTTCCAGGTGAGGCACGGCAAGAGGAGCAGGGAGCGAAACATAACGTTCCTTACTGCCAAGCAGTTGAGTGCACTCACATCTCCCACAAAGGAAAGGCAGGCGGAATGGGACCGCGCCGCTGAACTCAGAAGCCAAGCAGTCTCACCTGCTCCGGTTTTAGTTGTAAATTTTTCCCCATCACTTCGTCCCAGCCCAGAGTACCACCCCATGGTGAGAGGGTTGGTGTACAAGACTGGCTAGGTACGGTTGATCAAACCCACACTTTTGAAGCAGTTAGTCAGCCGCCTGGAATCACCACTTAAGAGTGGGGCAAACCCGCCGCCATTGAGTGAGACCCGAACAGCATCAACCAGGATGATGGTGTATGTCAGTACCAAACACCCCTCGCCAAATCCCATCGAGCCTAACTTAGAAACCCTGCTATTGAACTAGCGACATAATCCTCTACCAACGTGCCATTCAGTATAACTGGGCATGCATAACCTGATTCTCATTATCCACCGCACTTCTGGTGCCGGGTACGAAGATAGGGAGACAACATTGGGTTGGCGGAGACAATACATGGAAGTACACATGAGGACCACCATGTTTCCTGCTCCACCTGTGAGGTCTGATTGTAATAATTCTTTCTTCATGCCCTCTTCCCTTCGAAATGGTATCCGTAAGAGGGTAAAAAGGGGTGAGACTACCAATTGGAGCTTAACCATTTCCCCACCGGACTCGAGTACAAGCCATCTGCTGCGTAGAGAGAGATCACTCGTCAAACTAAATGGTGTTTCACACCCAGTACTACTGGCCTACCCGAGTGGACAAAACACGTCTCGCGGCTTAGCTAATCTGTGGTTTTGGGGGATACTGCTTAGTCAGTCAACCCCAATGTCAACCAATACTTGCAAACACCTGCCGACCAGCACGCCAGATTGAGGGGCCGACACCGGCACAGCACAATCTGAACCACAAGCGGTCCAGCAGTCTCCACAGGTCAAGCATTGCCCAGGTATTCCTGTGAGAGTGGTCCACTGAAGTGTAAGATCGTACTAGGTGCCCCAGATTTCATAGCCTGCCAGAAAGCCAGACGGCCAGTTCTGTATACTGGTTGGTTGGGTTCCAATTTCACGCAGCGACTAAGAGATCCAATCTCACCCCAGGTGCACCTGCCCTTGCACCACCAAAACACTTGTGGCCATAACAGACCACCTGTGTCCATAGGAGGCCGTGCATCAAAATTATGACCATTTAAGGTCTCCAGGAAAATTTTGGTTACTTTGGAGGAGTTGTATGATTTTGGACCAATTCTGACAAATTGTGAAGATTGAATTTAAATGTTGAATTTGGCAATTTTTGCATGTTTTAGTTGCAAAAGTTCATATATGTTAAGTTCGTTAACTACAGTCAGATGGTTCCCGTGAATTGACTATTAAGAGTTATGTGCTTGTAAGATCAAATTGGACTTCTTTTGATTGTCCTTGCCCCCCAAAGTGTCAGAAATTGCACAAGTATTTAATTTTTCTAGAGTAAAAATTTCATGGTTTAATGAAATTTTTAAATTTTGAATTTTTCTATAGCGAAAATTGCATGCTTTAATAAATTATTTAAATACTTAGAATTTTGAAGTCAACCCAAGAGAAATTATAACCTAGGACAAATACGTCCTCCCCTTGTCGCAAAAAAAGCCTAAGCAAAGTGCGCCAAGCAGCTTCTAGCAAGTGCGAGTTTAATTTTCGCTGACCTCTTGCAGAAAAATCAGCTGATTTGTTTACTTAAATGTGAACAGCAATTATTATAGACCCACCAGGTCCTTTGTAGACTTCATACATTATCATCATAAGTATGGTAAAAGATAGTCTAATGCAGTTGCAGTAAGCATGGATCCCTTTGCTGTCCCTCTGAACTAGCTGTACATCCATACAGTGGGACAAGCCAACTTGCCAAGAAAATGGAGAGGAGGCAGCTGCCAATCTGTCCTTCCTCCAATGGCAGAGAGAGCTCCGCATGTACTCAGTTGATACTGATGTGTGCCTTGCCACATGTAGCACTGCACCTAGGAATTACAGAGAGCGCATCAACGCTTGCCTTGTAAATGTGCCTTAATCTGCTGGTGTCAAGAGTATTCTACCAGCAGTTATTACTAGGAGCATGCACTAGAATTTGAGGTTATTTTCCTTAAAAATCGGCGTTATTTTGATGAATGCCCCGTAATTTGTCCACGAGTCTAGAGCCTTACCTTTAAGCTGCTTCTGGGTTTGACCGACTCATTACTCGGCTGATAAGTCATTCTCACTGAGTTTCTTCTCGCATTCGAGTGTGAACGCAATGGGTCCTCATGAGGTTGCCCAGGAAATTCAGGCAGTTGTGGTTCCCAGCACTCTCGGTGCTATGGCGAGGATCTGGGTTGCTAGGGTGATAGACTGCAAGCCTGCATACCTCACAGTAGTATACGAGGCCTGGTCTCGTGACATTCTTAGGGCCAACCTATACATGCACGATGAAAGGGTTGGGTAGAAATAATACAGTGGACTGCATTTATTCCTTGTCCGTCAGTGTAAGGTTGTTGGTCTGTCCATCCCAGGCATTGGTAATGGAGACATTGCTGGTAGTGAGCACATTTAATAGAATACACCTCTGTGCCACGGCATGCTGCTATATGGCACTTGTCTATTATGGCTTTGGCCATGGTGGCATCTTGGTTGTCTATTAAGCCAATTCCACCCTCTGACATATTTAGTTATAGTTATTGGGCACCACAGGGTTATTACTGACTCCCAAAGTCCTTTCGAATTAGGCTCGAAATCCGGCTAGGTGCACTAAATGTCGAGGTCGTGCTGCCCTGATTCTGGTTTACTATCGGAATAGTAAACTTGCTGTGGCCACATGTTGGGCGCCATGAAAACTTTTAACGCGTGGCATCCTTTGACTGCTTAGGGCGACATCACTGTCGGGCACTGTTTTGGGTCGTGTCGGTTAGGAACACCGGTTAATAAAGTTCATTTCTACTACTTGTGGGCCATAGCACGATTGGTGCACAGTGCAGGGTGCGTGGCTTTATGGTTGGTAGAAAGTAGAGTGCCGCTGTCACGGTCCAGCGGATTGGTTGCCACACTGCCACAGGTTTACCTGGCTGGATGGTGGCCCGGGATGGCTGCTGATTCAGCTGTGGTGACTGTTGACGGCTGCTGCTGCTGTGGCTGCTGATCAGGGCCGAGGATTGGCTGTTGTTCCGGTGACTCCCAAACCAGAGGTTAGGGATGCCAAGGGGGACTTGCTCATCCCTGCAGATGACCGCTATGATCAGGTGTGGGTACCCTGCTGTCTTGACGGAGGCTGGGAGGTGAGGCCTGCCCAGCTGACGAGCAGCTTGAGCTTGTTCCTGGAGGTTGATATTGCAGAGTGCAGATGGAGCTGGATTGTAACTCTGGTTGGCTTTGGAGGCAGTCGCTGCCTTTCTCTCGTGTCACTGAGCATCACTCCTCTGAGTGTATGGCATATGGGATGGAACAAATAACGACCTCGAAAGAGGAAAGAAGGCGATGATGGTCACTAGCTATGTGTAAGGCCAAGGCTGAAGCCGAACAGGCAAGAGGCATACCTGGTACTCCATAATACGGCATGGTGGGTTTCCGCAGGCTGCCCGTCAACGGCGCTTGGGTGTGGGTCCAAATGGGTTCAGACGTCCAGGACCAAACTAGTGCTCCCTCCGTCACAGTTCAGCATGGTGGACTGGCCACTTTATGGATTGTCTTGAGCGTGGTGGAGGTTCTACCTTACTGTACACCAGGTGCACAGTACTGGTGGCAGGTTAATGGGTGTGTCTCAACGTACGTGTGTTCCCACGAAGAGAGTGCGCAGTCCTACACTATGGTTCATACTAGTTGAGGTAAAGTTCGCAGTCGGTGAAAATAAATACGGTAGCCAATACTACCTCCTGACTACCCAAGAGTTGAATGGAAGTAACTCTACCTAAGCTGGGTGGAGGAGGACATGGGTCTATCTGAACACAGTTGTTCAGAATGGTAGGCAAGGCAAAGGGTGATGACTACTTCAGGGGTTGCTGGTGCAAAGCTTCTAGAAGGTCTGGAAGACGGTGCCACTGTTAAAGAGCTTCTGATAGGTCGTGAGGACCTGGTTGTCAGCTGAGTGCTCCAGCACACTAATTGGCAGAGCGAGCTACTGAAGTCGGACTGACGTTTCTCAGCAGTGCATGGACACACATCCTGCAGGCCCACCCTTGTCTGGGCTGCCGGGTTGCGGGCAGTCAAGTCGTCTGCTAGTAGACGGAGCCAAGTAGAGAGCACCAACTCTTGGTGCTCTCTGGAACTGCTTGACCTTGGAGTGCAGTCTTGGCCATTCGGCCAGTGGCTCATTCGCATTTAGGGGAGGCAAGCGTACAATGTGTAATAGTCCTCGCGACAAGGAGTATATCATGTAGGCAGTCTGATAGATGTAGTTTGTGGTTGAAACCCCACCTGGGGTGATGTGAAGGCACGTGATGACAAGAAGTTGTCGTTCAGTATTGTCAGAAAAGTTGTTACACGTCAATTTTGTACTTTTTCTTTTCAAATTAGAAAAAAATTTAGGAACTCTTGGTGGTGGAACTGTGTATGCTGTATGTGCATACTTGCCAACTTTTCAAAATGGAAATCAGTAAAATATTTTCAAAATACAAATTTTAGCATAAATTATACGCTGCAACTCTAATTTTTAAAAGAAATCTGAGAAATTACATGCGGCAATCCTAATATTTATAAGAAATCTGAGATTTCCTACATTTTAGATTCCTTTAAAAAATATCACATCAAGATATGATATAAGGCTTAAAAATTAGTTTACAATAATATAAAACGTGCACACCTAACACACACATACATTGGAAAAAGAATCAATTTTCTCCTCTTACCTCAAAATTTCATGATTCAGTTCTCTGAAAGACTGAAACATTTAGGTCTGTTCACACTTGAAAACTGAAACATTTTGGTCTGTTCACATTTAAAACTCTATTACTAAAAAAATATGTTCAAACACTAGAAAAAACAGTAGCAGCTTTTATTTAAAACATTTGAATTGATTTAATTCATCTTGAGAGCTTGTGGAGTGATATGCTTTGTTCGCCTCAAAAATTTGTCACTAAATTTTTGCTCATAGCACTTCCCCATGATGGCTTGCAAAAAAAAAAACTGTTTATTTTACAGTTAGCTTCAACATTTTTCGCATAGGTTGTATGTTTGCAGAACTTCACGTGGTTTGATGTCATTTTTACCGCCGTGAGAAATACTAAGTCACACCTGCAAATGCTACAGAACGCAAACTTGTTTCCCCTTTCAGACTTAATAATGAACGGAAATTCTTTGATATAATCTTCTTGAAAAGACTGCCATTACTATTTATACTCCTGCACAACTCATTTCGGTATTACAGTTTGACATGTACTATTAAAAAACTAAACTAACATGCACGCAAACGGAACAGAGTACAAGTTTTATTATTGTCGCTTGAAGACTTCCGTACATGCCGACAAACAAACCACAACACGCTCGCCATTTTAACTAACTGCGTCATGGGAACAACAAAGCAAAGGCACAAGACTGAAGGAACCCGACTGTTCGTTCGTGTATCTTCACTGGTCGTACCGCTAGACTTGTGAAAAAGAAACGCAGTATGTGTATGGCGGCATGAAATATGACATGCAAAAATATAATAATTCTAATGGGTCTTTTGGCGAGAACAAAAGTTATTATTTTGTAGACTAGTAAATTTACGTTTAAGTACTGCACATGGTTTGAAGGCGGATATGCAAACTCGTACAAATGTTTGAAAAATCACTTTCGTTTAACAGATACTCTGAAAACCGTTAAAAAAAAAAAAAAAAAAAAAAAAAAAAAAAAAAAAAAAAAAGTCACACTGCCGTACAATCGTAAAAGACCCTGCATTTCCGTACATTTTACGAGCAAATCGTACAAGTTGGCAAGTATGCATATGTTTAAACAATTAGAGGTCAAATTGTGAGTTTTTACATGTTTGTTACTATTATATGCTTTAACAAATAGGGGCAAAGCTGTGAAGGTTGTATGTACTACATGTGTGTTTATTTTTATGCTACATGTTGATTAACTGAAGTTGGCATAATTAAGGTGGTTTTACACGTTTCTTTTTAGTCCTTGAACAGTTATGGGCTGAATTATGAAGGCATATATTCAATTTCCAGTTCAATGAATTATAGCATGGTTCTGTTCGGCTCGCGGACAGTTGTGAAGATTCTGTTCAAGTTTGGATCGTTAAAAATATATTCTAGGTTAAGTTCTAGTTCAGTTTGGTGCCAAAATCTGGGTTCATCCTACCTCTTGTGTTCACTATATAAGTGATAGTCTTGACAATTGGCCAATTCCTCTTTTCACAATAAAGTCCTATAGTCTTCAAACTGTTATATACAATCATCAGTATCATCCTGCACATCGTCTTTGAAAGTCCATCACACTGATGCGTGCCGCCTTGGGGCTGTTAAGGTACGTCACCGCGTTCAAAGGTGTTTTGATGGGTGCTAGGTCACGTGCACCCAGTGGTGTAGGTTTTTGGTATGATTCTAGTCTTTATGATGTACTGGAGCACGTTAAGTGTAAAGGTCTGGCCTGGTAGCTTTGTGGTAGCAGGGCACTAAATATGGTTCTGTGAGAATGACTTGGTTTGCTCTGTGTGGTATACCTGGGGGACACGTAACCTGTGGAGGCTGCTTAACCTGTGTCAAGTATGGCTGGTGTGAGTTTGAGTTAGGTTTGACAGCAGGCATGAGCTCGAAGGTTGTGTTGGTCACAGGGGTTGGTTCCGCCGGCTCAAATCCCCAGTTTCCAAGGACTTATTCTGTCCATAAAGGTAGGTGGCAGACACGGGGTGTGTTTCCTCTTTAAGGAGAATGGGATCTTCAAAGAGGTCATTGGGAATCTTGGGAGTAGACTGTCTGCAAGTGATGCAATACCTGGGCTTGCTTGGTGAGACACGCGAGTGCGGCCAGGAAGGGGTTAAGTTCCTGCTGATGCCCAGAGGCAGTGGTCACTTCTCTTCTTGTCTAACCTTCTCTCGGAAACCATTCCAACAGGAATAGGGTATTAGGACAGAACCACCCTTCACGTCCGTGCAAAGGGAAGCAGGTGAAGTGTTACTCTATGCTGGTGTACAGCCACGTGCAGTGTCTGCCAGCCGAGGGCGTTGGAACACGGTGAATACCGAAAATCAGGTCTTTGCCAGTGGACAGTTCTAACATGGGGGTGAGTGTATCAGGGGGAACAGTCTTCCCCAACTCAGGGATCGTTAACTCTGGTATAAGGAGCGCAGTGGAGAGAGTAGCCACTGAGCAGGCATGCTGACCCCAAGAGACTAAGTACATAGTGTTGGGGCTCTATCGTTCTGTACACTGTGGTGCACAGAAAGGGTAGCAGTTCGATGTATGTGTGGGTACTCAATGAGTGTATTGCATTTCTGAGTAAAATTTCTCCAGTCTCCTGCTATCCCTTGGACAGACCCGAAGTCCAATGCGAGAGAAATTTCACTACGGGAAAGATACCCTTGAGTTGGGGTTCAAATATCTGTTTATTCCTGTAATAGAAATTAACAGGGTGGTCACACTACCTTCTAACATCAGCAAGAGTTTATGGAAGCTTAACCTACGCTGAGCCAGGAGAAGGCAACCTGGTCCTAGGTTAACAATGGCAGGTTATGCAAGCATTATCTAACTACTTCAACTGGTACTACTCTACATGTGTTGCGCTGAAGGGGCTGCTGTGTCTAGTGGGTAGACGACTTTGGCTATGGTAACGATCTTCGGCACAGTGTGCGGTGAAGACTATAAACTTGATAGGAGCAACTGCGGTGCATGCGAGGTAGGAGGATATCTCCAGTAATGAGTTGCGTTTTGACCAAGGGGAGGGAGGTTCCTACGGCAGGCCGGTCATAATTTCTGGCAAAATTTTGGGTGGAGAAAATGAAGACTGGTCATTAGCCGCCGTGTGACCCGTTATGTATACTCTGCTTGTGTACCCCATCAGTCAGCTGGAGAGGAGGTAGCTGTAACGTAGCTTCCTTTAGGTGTGACGTCACCAACCTGCCTGCTTGGAGATCGAGATGCGGCAGAATGTACTGGTAGAACCATCTGGCTATATGCTGTGTTACTGAATGCCTTGGATGCATAGCCTCGGTGGCTCGGCCAGTGAATAATACAATCTTCAGGGTTGGAACATCCATTGTTGTCTGCAGACGGTACAATCTGATGTCTGATGTAGCCGGGTAAAAATTAAAACTCCATAGGAATCTAACTGATGAGGCGAAGTCGTTTAATCATTGTTGAAAAAATGTAATGCATCAACACTTCCCTTCATCTGCTTCTGTACCCTTGCGAACTTTATCACCTGTATCCATGATTACACAATATTTTTCAATATTTTCAGCTTGTCACATTGCATATGTGAGCACAAGCAGAGCTCCATAAGATTCTTTTGTTTTCATCTGTAGGGAAACTGAACAAGTTACGAATGCTCTTTACTTTTCTATCTTTGAGTCGTAGAGCTGGACACTGTTCTAGCTCTTTAGGTCTCCTTACATGAATTTAAATGGCTCAAACACTACAAAGTATGATTGTGAATTAGCAATAGTGCCTTTCTTCTTGTATTAGAGAATACAAAACTTATGCCAAGCTTTGCCCCTTTTCTTAAGTGTTACTGTTCTACCAATCAAAATTCAGTGAAGTATTAGATATACATGTAAAAATATTGTCCAAATAAGACTTCACAGTCTCGATTTCTTCCTTTTGCCAACATCTACACCAAATATCGCCGACACCCATGAATAAAACTTCACCATAGTATTTGTTCTGTCCTCTGGTGCATCGGATAAAAGTATAATCTTCTGTACATTTAGAAGTTGGGATATCTTATTTTGAATGCAGTGGAACAGGAAGGAAGCAACAGATTTTGCACCTTTCTTTGCCTTCGGCTGTAGAAACACACTCATACTGTATGCAAACAAATCATCTTTATTTTAGTGGATATTGATGCATGACTCATTTCCTTACCATACGACACTCGACTTTGTCTCATCTGAACGAGCCTGCACTTCACTAAAGAACAGTACTAGAGACTGCTGACATGCCTACAGGATAAGCCATTGCAACAAGGAGCCTTATTACAGACACGTCAAATCAAGTTGTACTGTTCACTCTGTCAGACGTCACGTCACCCTCCCTGACGTGAGAATGTACTATCAGCCAAGAGGCACAGTCCTGCGCTCAAGGTCACATAGTTCTACAGCATGTCAAGGGATGGCACTAGCAGACAACTCCAAGAAAGAGCTTCGCTCGAGGGTGGTGCTTGCAACACCACCTCACCCCTGTATCACAGTGGGCCCACGTCTGCTTCCTTCAGAACCCACTCCTGGTGCTAGATCTTTCTGCCGCCCTCGAAGTCTTCTCTACATACCAGAAGCTCTTCTGCGACTTCACACACCAGAGTTTATCTCTAGCACATCGCTCCACGCCTTGTGTGCTGGAGCTCTCCGCCAACAACCAGGTCCTCATGACCTACCAGAAGCTCTTCATTAACTGCATCAACAACACCAGAATCTCTTCAGCAAGCTTCTAGATGCTCAACACTGCAGCAGCAACTCTCGAAGACAACATCAACACTCTTGCCTTACCCCCTCTGGCAGTGTTGGCACCAGTATTACCCCCTTCTGGACATACCAACTCCCGCCTTACCTACTGGTAACAGCAGTCGCTCACCACTAACCCTGGTAGTGGTCCTCAACAGTCCCTTCTAGACGATGGTTAGAACTAGTTAGGGCTAGTTATTTTCATAGCTACTAATGCGCAACACATTTCCGCATCTCTGATGTGCACTCTACAAATGACTTCGCCCCATCTTGAGCGCAATGTTCAACCCTTTGGGCAGGTCAATTACCCCTTAACAGTACTGAAGAGGCGGAACACTTACCTACACAGTACGACAGTGCAATGTCAGAAGTGACTACAGACACGTGGTCCTAGCTTGTACTGTTCACCCAGAATCTCCAAGAAGCCATAATGTCAACACCCACGTAAGGTTGTACTGTCTGATGAGCCACCACTCCCGCCAGCCAACGTCACGCTAGTTCCAGAGCGTACTGAGATCAGGGATGATAGCGCCGCCTCAGCACTGAGGACAAGGCTATCTCCCCCTGCAGCCCTCATTACCGAGCACCTGTACGAGATTAGCATAAAAGGGTTGGTGCATACAGCTGAAGAAAGTCTCTGCTCCTTTACTGCTCTCATATAGAGCCAGAGGTAGTCATCGGGGTGCGCGGCTGCTGATATGTCCGCAGAATCCACCGCTCACAAGGGCCAGAATCTCTACCAGCTGAAGACATCACCGGCCAGAAGCCACTTCTGCAGAAGCCGTGCAGACGCCTCTGCTTTTGGGAGACTGGACCCACCAGAGGCTCTTGAAGACTTCGCTCCTGCCTTATCACCCCTGGTATTGACCCAGAAATTGCTAACGACTAGGTCTAAGTCCACTTAGGACCCTACCTTACTGGACGGTGACTGCAACTTCAACACTACCCTTTTGGTAGATGTTAACCTTGTTTGTTCATTCAGAACAACCCGTGTTAGGTCAAAGTTGTTGAATACTTCATAACAAAGTAATTGCCTTCATCCCCATAAGTTTTTTTTCCAAGTTGCCTTCACCTAGCTGTTTATGTTAGGTTTACCTGCAGTTGCACGTTGTATTAGCTTAAGAGGTAGTACGGAGCCACGTGTTACTATTACTTACCTAATATAACACATGAATTAAATCTGTTCTCTGTATTCCACTTTTCTTGAAAGAACTGAATCGGTCCTACGTAAACACAACCACCAGAACTGAAGCCGGCAGACCATTATGCACACAGCTAAATACACGCATAATAAGAGGCCACCCAAGCTCTGCGAAACTGGTAGAATTCTGTAAAGCATATACCCCTATAAAATCCTCCATCAGGTGAATCGAGCAGACTGGGTAATTCCATATTCCACCACTGCTTCTGCTGGGGCCGAAAAGGAGCTGGAATCAACTTTGATCAACCCCCTGTGGATACCACTCCTGGGTAGTTCTTGTCAAAATGGCTCGTAGCACCGCCTAACGCTCTGTCCACCTCTCCTACAGGGCCCAGGCGAAAGGATGCAAGGTAACTGATCTTGCTTGGGAGACTGTGAGCTATACAGAAGTATACAGTAGGTAATTGAGGCACCGACTTGTCTCCTGCCAGTCTGTGTTAGTTCCACTCCCCTTATGCCGTACTCTTACAAGGGAGGCGTGCGGAGAAGGTTGAAAAATGGCACTATACTCCTCGGAAGGCAATCCAACTTGCCGCGCCCCCCCCCCCCCCAACTTTTTTCTACTACTGCGTTCAGTAATACTTCCGCCCCACAGAGCAGAGTTCAGACCACCTGCAGTACTGAGAGTCTTCACTCCTCTGTCCTCTCACAGCCTTTATTCCCACCGTTGATTAAGCTCCCTGGGAAGCCTCGCCCTGTAGTAGAGGCCATGCTACTGAGCCTTGCCTGCCCATTGTGCAGGCTATCCCTCCCAGCGAAGTTGGACAACAGAAACATCTGTGGCACTTCAGGTCTCCTGGGGCCCACCACCGACCAGCAGCCTGCCAGTCTAGAGTAAACACCGCGGAGGTACTTTCAACTGCCAGGTAAACCAGAGACAAAAGGTCGGTCAGTGCGAAGGGTTATGACAGTGGCTGTAGATTTTGTCCCAACAATATAGGCCACCAGACCTATCTTGTACAGCCAGGCACCCCAGAAACTATAAGGTCCCCATCTCCCATATGTTTCTTGAGATTCTGGCATCGCGGTATAAAACAATTAAAAGTGATCATGACTAAAACTTCTTTCATTCAGACGTACTTAACCTCCCAAGTCGTTGGTCAAGGGTTGATTCATATTGCCCCAAGAAATAGAACCCCATCCTAGTCGGATATGCATCACTACCGAGCCGGATGACCTTTTTTGTTTTAGGGCCAGGTCTTCTTCACCTGAATACACGTAGTCTTAACTTGCACTCAACTCGGGAATAGTCAGAAGGTAGTACGAGCCACCATATATAATTCTTTACAGAATATATACATATTCGTGCTTATTTTAGAGTACTGGTAACTGTTAGTCCTACGTAGACACCATGTCTACCAGAGTTAAGCAGGAGAGACACCCATTAGACGGCCACCCATACTGTGCACCTCGTGTACACCACTAGCAAGCCATCCCTAAGGTGGCTAGTCAGCCAGACCAACTTATAAACTGTCCACTGCTCTGAGCTGTGCCGGAAAGAGTAAGTGTCTGTTTCTGGAGGTCTGACCCCTTTTGGACCCACACCCAAGCATCGTTGGTATGCAGCCTGAGGAACCCCACCAATCTGTATCCGCCGTGCTGAACTGTGCTGGACCAAGGAGCACAGGGTACGCTTCTTACCTGTTTGGCCTTGGCTCTACACAAAGCTAGGGACTGTCGCAGACGTTTGTAGAACTGCTACGATACTGTCAGTTTTGGAATTGGTAAGTTCTAGCAATAGTCAAACTCTAAATCAAGTAGATTAGGGCGGATGACATGTTTTTGTTTGGCTAATATAACCATTTGTGTATTATGTCTCTGAATACACGAGACACCCAATGTATCGTTATTCAGGCGAATGCCAAAAACTGTCTAGGGAAAACCAGCCCTTACTGATGTTATTGGTCGTGCATTTCTCAAGCTATAGGCTATTCATTGTAAAGTGAGCACTTTTCCTTTTCAGCCATTTTTTATCCTTTAAACATCATTTAAAATAAATATTGCCATGTAAGTAATAAATACAGTGTGTATGTTCCACCACACTCGGAAGTTAATGCCTAAGGCTAAAGTAAAGCATACTTATTGACTATTATTCCAAATTAAAGGACATTCAAAAGTGCTCACTTTACCGTGAATGGCCTTTATACTAAGATTACGACTCATCGCTATTTACATGAAGTATACCCTTACTTCAACCACCCACAAAAGAGTTTTGCATGCACCACTTTGTTCATAAATTCTCGGCCGCTTTACTCTCGAGGGCAGGTGAGCACATGGCCACATGTTATACAACCAGTGAATACGCCACCTCCCCCCTCACTGAGTACCAACAATTTTCAGCCAGTTAGGGCGCGGCCGAGCGCCGCCGAAGATGCACAAACCAAGGAATGCTGACAAGACGTTCCCACCTCCCACGCCAGCCTCCACAGCAGGACGCCATGCGCCTTCCCCGCACCATCAGCCTAGACTTCAGCACTATATAAGTCAGTGTGCAGCGGGGCTCCAGAAATCATTCTTGTATCCTCTCTTGCGACATCCCAAGCACTGATCAGTGCTGGGACCTCCAGAGATCTACCAAGTCTTAAGTACGCTCCCAGCGGCTACTTCCAACAACAACGATCAATCATCCAACAAACAGCAGACACGCTAACACTCGTTAACTTCACTTTGTCTCTTCTAGACACCCGCTTTCTTTAGTACAATTTAGTAGTAAATTATTTTTCATGTCTAGAGCAATCTTTCCCTTTTTAACCTAGGACCAGGTCGCCTACACCTGGCTAACCTGGTAGGAGGTAGCACAAGTCACGTGTTTATTGATCTTTCAATAAAGATAATTTTGTTCTCTATCCTTACGCTTTTTCATTTACAGAGTGTCTTGCTATTTCGTCCGCTGGGAACAATTCACGCCATGCACTACCAACCGAATTAACACACTTATCAGACTGCCACCTGTTTCTTCCCAACCAATGGTAGTGCTGGAGGGAAGGTACAGAGGAGCCATAACCACCAGAAATACTTTCATTCAAGGAGAGGCAGCAAACCCAGGTTATTCCCTTGCTTCGAGCACTGATAGGGCTGGAGTGACCATAGCCTGAATTCACATCCAGTAGAGGCATTGGTGGTCCAAATGGCTCAACATCTCTGATCAGCCTGCCAAGTGTGGGGAATCAGTGGAGACTTTAACAGAACCCATGCCGGCAATCAGTAACTCTCTATATGTCTAACAAGGTAAGGCACGGCCAAAGGCGTAGGGAGCAAAACCTAGTGTTTCTTGCTGCCAAACAGTGATCTGCACTCACCCTTCCTACGTAGGAAAGGCAGGTGGAATCGGGACAGCGCCGCTGCACTAAGGCACCAAGCAGTCACGACTGCTCCCGTGGTATTTGTAGATTTTCAGCCGCATATTTGCACCAGCGAAGAGTACCTCCTGGTTCTGAGAGGACTGATTTATGGGACAGAGGCTAGGTATGACCTGGCCAATCCCAGGCTCGGGAGCCTGGAATCGTCAATACGGCATGGGGTAACCCAGCACCCATTGAGTTGAAACCAAGGGTCGAAACATCAGCTTCGCGGTCATCCTAAGTAAATCAGTATTTAACACCTCTCATCAGCCACCGATGAACCTGTATAAAACCACGCTACTGGTCTAGGGTACAAATCCGAGGTGATCGTGCCAAGCAGACCTTAACTGGGCATGCGTCAAAATATTTTCTGGCACCCAACGTGGGGCGTCAGACTATTAACTGTATGCAGCAAACGGCCGAACTAGACCAACCAGGACCCAGAGAACTAAGGGTCAACGGACTTTGGGGAGTCCACGAAACATCCCGTAGCGCCCATAGTCATTAACATGTCTGTTTCCAAAATCAATGCCACCACAGTCGATAACCGCAACACTGAAACGGACATACCCGACTCCCAGTTCAGCCATACCAACTGTCCAGGCAGTGGCTCACTGCAAATCGAATGTACACACTGCACCAAGGTATTTCATTACGCCTAACTAGGTTCGCCTTATAAGGTCCGTGATACAGAAGGATTGGCGTATAGGTGTGAAGCCTACTGCCAACAACGAATGAGCTTCTCCAATTAAATCATTTGTCCCGGCCGAGGCATTAATCGTATAAAGTGCACATCATGCAGTGAACCCTGCCATCACCTATGCATAGGATGGCCCAATGAATGTGTCTCTACACCAGGGATGGCTCCGAGCCACCGGGAAAGGCAACGACATACAGATTACGGATTTTGCAGGTTGACCGCATGAGGATCCAGTAGCCTTTACACAAGAATGTGAAAAGGAAATTAAGGAAACTGACCTCCCAGCAGAACAGTTTGTCGACAGGGCCCAACTATATTTAAAAGGCCTAGCCCTCACCTGGTGGGAACGTTACGGTGAGTTCCTGACTGACTGGAGACAGTTCAGCAACAGGCTCGCTACTGAATTCACTAGCAATGAGGTGTTAGCCCGACTGATGACTCAATCCTATAGCCAAACTCAGGTACCCAATGACGAAGCTGTAATCTTCATACAGCGGAAGGAACACATATTTCAACACATGTTCCCCGGATACGATGAAGCTACCACCGTTCGTTCAATTAGTTGGATGTTACTACAGAGCCTAAGGAACGCCATCCTTATGGCAAAACCCACAACCCTGGATGAGCTGGTTGATCAAGCCCGAGAAGCGAAACAAATCTTTGCGGCACAAGCAAGTCTCAAAAAACCAGTATCTACCAAAACTGTACCATCAAAACCGACTCCCGATATCAAGACGGGAAACGCCGCCGCAGAGGTGCGAAGCAGGCCGCCACTACCAGCCAGTCATCCAATGTTTAAACGAAGATTCATCGCTCTCAGTAGCCCCACATGTAGAGGTAGAAATAAACGCAGGAGGATGCTCGCCCAACTGGACTCCGCAGTGACTGGTAACTTTATCAGAAGCAACCTACTAACTCCGAAGCAGTTATCGGAAATACGGCTCCAAACCAGGGCAGTTCGAATGGCACAGCCCAATGCAACCCTGCGCGTAGAAGGCCGAATTACCTTAATGGTAAATCTACATTGCATCTTGTCACAAACTGACTGAGTTCATAGTATCCCCCTCCCTGTCAAAATCAATACTGGGATGCCCGAGGCTCCGTGACCACCAATGCATAGTTGATCATGGGCAGAACCGTGTGCATGTGGGCAAAACGAACAGTTTGATAGTAAACTGGAATCGTAGCCCAGACAACATTGTACCCACATCCATCTATCATGTACGACAAAACAAGGAATCCAAAGTTAACAAACCCAAGTCATTAACGAATGACCTACCAGACACACTGTCTCGTCTCCTGACACTGGAGGACACAGTCGTGGGGGAAGAGAAGATGCCCCCCTCCTTGTTCAAGAATTAAAAGAAGTCCGGAAGAACAAATCCAGCTACAAATCACACATCATCAGGTTACATTGAGTAAGCAGGACTCCGACATACGCCGCCTACTACAGGAACAGCCCCACAGCTTTGAATAACGGGATGACATTGTGTGAACGCATAGCGGACAACCCAATACGACCTGGAAGATCTGAGTTTCGCAGCAGTTAAGTACCAATATATGCCGACACTACCACAGCCACCAAGCTGGGCACCTAGGCACAAGAGAAACCCTGCTGGACATCAAAGTCCAATACAACTGGGTCGGGAAAAGCCGCGACGTCCAACAGTACGTAAACAACTGTGTTATGTGCTGTCGTGGGAAAGCATACCCAGTTCCACCTCCTACAGCGCAACTAAGGAGGCCCAAGACCGCATGGACGCACATAGCCACCGACCTCATGGGGCCCTGCAGTACCAAGGGGAACCGTTACCTGCTGGTAGTAACTGACCAGTTTTCAAGGTGGGTAGAGGCCTTCCCTCTACCTAGCCAAGAAACCGCCCCAATCATGCGCCAGATAGAAACTGAGATATTCACACATCGGGGATACACAGAGACTATTTTAACTGACATTGGCACTCAATTCATGAGTTCCCAATGGTAGTCAGCTTGCCAGGGATGGGGAGTCGATACATGGCCTACCCCATAGTACCATCCCCAGGCCAACTCCTCTGAACGAAGGAACCAGGAAATCAAGAAGTGCCTTTGTATCAGTGTGGGAAATGACCATAGTTATTGGAACGATCACATCACACCAATTCTGTTCACCCTATGTTGCAGAACCAACTAAGCAGTCAACACCAGCCCTAATGTGGTCCTTCTGGGTCAAATACTCCACTGGCCAGGTGACTGGCAATGGGAGAGCGAGCCCACCGATATGCCTCAATCTGAGGTCTAGCTGCCCTAGCCTGTACTACCATATTTACTCATGTATAGTGTGCACCATGATTTTTGCAACCAGTATGGAACAAACTACTATTTTTACATTAATGGGTGGTGATTGTGATGTGTTTGGAAAATACTTTAAATAATTAACTTAGGCGGAAAATGCGAAAATAAAAAAAAAAATTCAGGAACACTCACGTTCCTACAAGTTAACATTTCCCACTTCTTTTTTTTCTCCTTTCAGAAGTGACCAGTTCTCTTCTCTCTTTTTTCTGTGCTAAAATGTCATACTACCATTCTCTGGGAAAAAAAAAAAGTCTCCATCCCCCCCCCCCCCTCCATCAAATTGACTCGCTAGCCTCTACCATGGAAACAAAGAGGGATGGCGGAATTATCAACCCGCAACATCTGGGTGTTATTACAAGAGGGAGGGGGCCATAACCACGCAGCTCTGGTTTGTGGCGTGACAAGATGTCATTAGTCGGAGCAGGGTGGAGCGGCATTGCGACCTACACACAACTGAAGGGTCGCTCAGAGAGAAGGAAGAGGAGTGATGTAAGAGCGAAAGATGAGACAACAGACTGTCACACCACTTCCCTCAACATCCCAGGACAATTTATGGCTACTACTCCCATTAGCCCTTTTATTTTCCGTGTATAGCGCACACCTCAGAAATTTTTTGCTATATTTTGGGAAAAAAGGGTGTGGTATACACGAGTAAATATGGTACTACGTCCCAGGCCGAGTACATTCGAAAGAAGTACCCTTTACCAAAGACAGGGGTACGAGAGTTTACCGTAGATGAAGCGGTACTACTCAGGATGCATCCCCTCAGCAAGGCCAGTAACCAGTTCAGCCCTGGCCTTGCTGACAAATGGGGCTGTCTGTATTGTATTGTAGGTAAAAGAAACGTTTACTGGGCCGACGACATACGAGGACAAATTCAAAAGGCCACAGAGGCCAAATACGACCCTACCCGGGGACATGCATACGATTTAGGACGACGTCGAAAGAGAAACGTCTGGCCAGTCCAAAGATGAGGACGAACCTTCACTCAGAAGGGTAATTCCAGATATCGAGCCAGAACCCTCGATGAGGCCTGAGCCGACGCCTATTGTCATAGACAGCGAACCTAGCTACATCGCACCATGGAAACCGGATGTAGAGCAACGCCAAGGTGCATTTTCTGTTAGATCAATGCCCTCAATGCCACGCAGCTATGCTGAGAAAATCACCGCCAAATATAAGGCAATCCCTAGCTGCTCAGAATTGTCAGCCCCACGACAGGATACATCCACAGGCAAGGTGGAGAGCTGTCTTCTGCCGCAACTCCCTTGCCCTGCGCCAGCGGAGAAAACATCCTGCCCTACAGGTAGGGTCCTGTACAGTCGGAGTCGAGGACCTGGAATCACTCCCCTGCACTACCACAATGTCCCTTGTAGCTGTGCCCTCTATCAGTTCCGGCAGAAGCAGATGCCACGACACCACATGCTGAACCACAATGCCTGATGCCACCTCGTGCCGCCAAGGAATTCTCAACGCTCGGTCGGTACCAAGAATCACCGTGGCGACCTACGTCAAGGTATATGTGGCAGTACCCCCTGCAGGCTGAACTACATCCCAGGGGCAAGCCAGCTAAACCAAAGTTCGATAAACACAAGTAAGTACAGTACTCGACGAAGTTAAATCGCACACGTAGTTGTAAACCACTACAATAAACATTACAGGACTCGTTATAGATCTGTATTAACGTAACATTTAATCTAGCAGATCAGTCAAAGACAGTGAGATAGGCATAGACACTTTTAGGCTAGATTGAATATTGTGTATTCAGTAAAGTGCCTACCCAGCTGTCATCAAGCAGGGGAAGTGTGGGAACCAGTGAGGTAGATGCAACAGACAGTTATTTAGACACACTACTACGTGCAAACTGAACATGTAAATGTAGCAGTCAATACGCTATACATAATTAACGCCAGTGAAAACAGACTTTTACACCTCACCGACAAGGTTCCGTAAAATAAATGGACAGCCCACATAAATTACCTATAGACGCTCACCCCAGTGACAGTAATAACTACCAATAGTGTATCACGTATAGACGTTCACCATATGCAAGTGATAGTTGAAGGCAGAGACTTAGATGAAATACAAGTTAGCCTTAGCCTACATTAAGAAAGACTCCTGCAAAGGAATTAGCAAATTTAGATTTTTGTATATTGAATTTTACGTGTAGGTACACCTTGATATATTAGCTTGAGGTTTTACAGTGTACTTGTGAAGATCGCCTAGAAGAAGAATGCAGTTTTGTAGGAATGCATTTTCCTCTCTGTTGACACTTGTATTTATTTCATACTTACCTTTGAACATTCTACGAATATACACAGTAAACATGTTAGAATTAAAATGGACACCCGAAAGGTAATGTAGCAATTAGATTGTTGTATAAAGAATTTGATGTGCAGATAAACACTTAAATATGCCAACGAGTTTTTACAGTGTATATGTGAAGATCACTTACAAGAAGAATGCCTTTTGTAGGAGGGAATTTTTATGTTATGCATTTGTATACTCATGATTTTCTAGTGTATGTGTTTTGCTTGCAATATCTTGTGCACCAACTCAATATCAAACCAAAGCTCACATGAACTCACTACAGTGAAACCCAGGTGCAAGATATTTTTAACTTCAAAATATTGCAGTGTATGTATGTAATTTAAAGTGAACAACTTGCGCAATTTGCCCACGTTTCTTGAATGTTTAAAGTGTACTTGTATTTGTTTCGTTTAGCCGGTCAATCCAGGTGTTGAAGGGCCTGCGGTTGCCGAACTAATACCCTGTCACACATACTGTGCGACCCAAGGTTTCCTGAAAGATTTTCCATTTCTTTTTAACCACTACAGCAAGCTTCAGGATAGTGGCATCACCCCGCCTTCCGCGAGTAAGGCGAACATACTTATTTTATTCCCCTTTGTTTTTCGCATGCCATCACTTTTAAGTGATTTTTATTTCAGGTTCATGTTGTATATTCTCTTGTACATATACAAAGCGCTATTCTGAATGTTTGTTGGCATCATGCAAAAGTAAAGTAGGCTGGTAAACCGCAACACTCCTGACACAATAATCTTTGCAACAGGGGGAGAAAAAAACATTTGCAGCAACAGCAAGCACCGCACCGCCCGGGGCAGAGAGAGGAAGCCCGCCTGTCACGAGACAGACAGAGCTACGGTCTCCGCATCCCATGAGCATGAATCTTGCCTTTGCCGGCCGGCTCGAGAACACAGAGTATGCACCGCTACAGCGGCCAAGCACCCAACACTAAGATTCGCGTCTACCTGATGATTAAATTTTTTTTCTCTACTCTTCCCAACTTTGTTCGCTATTCCTACCTAGACCTTCCAGAAAGGGGTCCTACGCCTCACTCCACCACCTTTTCACAATGAGTCTTCATTGTAAGGGAGAGGGGCGAATTGACGCGTGCCACTTGTACTACTAATAAACTACAATTACGACTCATCGCTCTTTACATGAAGTATACCCTTACTTCAACCTACGTAAGAGTTATATACTTCAACCACCCACGTGACAAATGTGTACGCACCACTTTGCACATAAACTCTCGGTCGCTTAAATCTCCCGGGCCGCCAAGCACGTGTCCATAAGGTTAGGTAACCAGCGAGCACGCCATCTCCCCCCTCCCCCAACGCTGAGTACCAACATGCTTCAGCCAGTGCGGATGCGGCCGAGCGCCGCCGAAGAGGCACGAACCAAGGAACACTGGTAAGAGGTTCCCACGCCAGCCTCCACGGTACAAGGACGCCATGCACCCCGCTGCAGTAGCCTAGACTTCAGCACTATATAAGTACGTGTTTCTCAACATCCCGAGCACTGCTCAGTGCTGAGACCTCCAGAGATCTACCAAGCCTTAAGTAAACCCCCAGCTGCTACTTCCAACAACGACAAGCAGTCATCCAACGAACAGCAACCACGCTAACACTCGTTAACTTCATTTTGTCTCTACTAGACACCCGCTTTCTTTAGTACAGTTTAGTAGTTAAGTATTTTTCACATCTAGAGCGATCTTTCCCTTTTTAACCTAGGACCAGGTCGCCTACACCTGGCTAACATAGGTAACCTACACATGGTGTCTAGCCAAGTTGGCTCACAGAATTCCTGTACAATTCCCATACAGCAATGAAAATATCCATATACATCTGCAGCTTCCAAGTACCCTTAATGATGCTCACAGAAAAGTACAAAACAAGCATTATTAAAAATAACATGCATTTCCTCATTATTTCAAATACAGTTCACTGAAATACACGGATGGATAATGCATAAAATAAACACATCAAATTAATCATTACATACATGTGTTTGCAAATATTAACATGTTGCACATAAAAATAAACTTATGGTTTGCCTTTTCCACTACAATCATCTAATAGTCAGTGATATTAATATAAGATGGGATGGATTTTTTTACTACCGGTAATTAATAAGTCAATGGTGGTAGAATTAAGTTTATTTAATCACGTGCATGTTTGTGAAATCCAATGGTGTCCTGTAATACAAATTATGTTTTATTAATAAAATATAATTTTTTAGTAGGGGAGAGAAAATTATGTTCGTTCTGTGCTGCATGCACTTGTAAAAATGGATGTTGTTTCAAGTTCTCACACTAGGCTACATTTTACACAGCCAAGCAAAAGAGAGGTATGCAAAATTCTTAGCACTGCAAAGTGCAATGCTGAAAAGAAACTGTAGCTATATTATAGTAAAATGGGCGATACATGTGGCACCAGTTCAATTCAATTGTGGTTAATAATCAGGAGTTGGCAAGTATTTCAAATTCTGAATTGAACAAAGTGTTGACACTGCATACTAAGGCCGAGTTCAAACTTATTAAGTAATTTAGGATTTCGTTGCTTTCAGCTCAGATGCTATCGGCTTGTTAAGCATTCGTAACAACACATTGTATGTAAAATTCTGAATTATTTATTAATGCAGCAGTAATTATATTCTGGTTACGTAACAAAACAACAAGCACAGCAAACTGCCTCTTTATGTAGGCGCAACAGTCAGTTGTATGCGGCGACACACACACTGCCACCTTGCATGTTTGTCTGCAGGTGGCAGCACATAACAAGAGCTGTCATCCCCCCCTCCCCTTTAGGTATACAAACTCCGGCGCAGTCACACTGCCGTAGTATTCTGCCTAGTTTACCTTCTTTTATTTTTTACCCGACCTTGTTTATGAGACATGAAAGAATGAGAGGTATAGAAGTTCTTGTCAATGTCCAGGACATGGGTTTAAAGAAAAATCGTTGCTCTAAATATTTTGGCCAGTAAAACACTTTGTTTGAGTGGTTTTGTGTTGATAACATGACTTGTTAACATTTGGACAGGTATCTAACGCTCGAAACTACATCAAAGAAAGGGTGCAACTATCACTGCCCATACGGTTACTGTGTGTAGTAATTCCACGCAGGTAGTTGCCAATCTGCCTTTTTTTTTTTTTTTTCGTACAGGCTTGGAATGCTACGGTCGGCTGACAAACAATAGTCTGGAGAATGACGGGGAAATGCCAAAATGGGGGAAGAGGAAAAGGTTTTGACAGCTGCCAAGTCTAGGTAAAAAAAAAAAAAGGGGGGGGGGGGGGAAGGCCGCCTTGTGTGGGGATTATTTTCAGTATCTGCAAGACAGGGAAAACTCGTGGCAAAAAATTTTGTTGTTTTACCGCCAAACCTTTGGTCTACATCGTATAATTTTTTTTTCAAGTATCACAATTTTGTGTTAAGTTTGCATGAAGTAAATTTTATTTTAAAACAGCTCCATTTCTTTTTATATTATACATTTAGATCGGCATTTATGAAACTTTTCATGTCCGGATATACAAGTTATTTCAATATCAGTTTTTCGAAACTGGGAATGGTAAAAACTAGTGTTTTTAAAGTCGTAGAGGCTTTACGTCTTTATTGTTACGCCATAAAATTACAGTAGTCGCCGCTGGAAGCCACACAGGCAAGTTACAGACAGAAAGACTGCACACCAGTTTTAGTGGCTTGTGCATTGAGCGCCTTTCTGGAGGTCTTTACTTTTGAGAAAAAAATTGCAATTGCAAGAAGCACGTGGGTAAATACTGCGTATACTAATATTTAAAATGTGCAATGCCACCTCTTCTGAGGAAAATACCTGTTCCAACTAAATAGCTATTTAAAAAAAACACTTTTTAAAACTAGAAATTATGTGATTTAAAGTGAAAAATTTTGGCTCTGGTCATTTACAATTATTAAGGTTTTACTTAAATATTTATAAGCATTTATACTTTAGAACGAACACAATGTAGTGCAAGCCCTGTTACACAAATATTATCGTCTGTTTACCATGCGTTAACAGATTACGAACGTAGCTACCAGATCGATGCACTTTAATAGTCACTGTACCGTACGTTACGAAACAACGTTGCATGCTGATTAGTATAACAGCCCGCTGAAAGCGGCCACATTTGAGATTGGGTGAGTCCATTCGTCTGACTGAGACACACGTATATTGCTGTGCATTATCAGTAGGAAGCGACAGGCGCAGTCAACGTCAGCAGTAAAACATCAGCTCATGCACTGATCACAAGATTCACGAGCGAAGCTGCTTCGTCACCAAGCATTTTGGTTTTCATGACCACATAGACTTTCGGAGAGGAGGAAGGGAAACAAATTCCTGGACATCTGACTAAAATCCAGTGCAATTCCCGTAATTTTCCCGGGCAGTGGGATTCCTGTACAATTCCCGTTTGTCCTGGTTTTCCCGGTCAGTAGACACCCTGCTTCAGCACTCCACTGTTTGATAAGAGGTAGCACGAGTCACGTGTTTATTGATCTTTCAATAAACATAATTTTGTCTCTATCCTTAAGCTATTTCATTAACAGAGTATCTTGCTATTTTGTCCGCTAGGAACAATTCACGCCGCGCACTGCAGACAGTAACCCAGTATATTCCTAAACCGAATTAACACACCCATTAAAAAGCCACCTGTTTCCTCCCAACCACCCAAGCACTGGTAATGCTGGAGGGAAGGTACAGAGGAGCCACAGCCACTTGGAATACCTTCATCCAAGAAGGTGCAGCAAGCCCAGGTTATTCCCTTGCATCAAGCTCTGATAGCGCTGGAGTAACCATAGCCTGAGTCTTGCCATTCAACCTTGCCTGAATTCACATCCAGTAGAGACATCGGTGGTCCAAATGGCTCAACGTCTTTGGTCAGCCCGCTAAGCATGGATATCAGTGGAGACTTTTACCAAGCTTGTTCCAGCAAGCAGCTATTGGACTGACACTGTTAAATTGTTTACAAGGTAAGACATGGCCAAAGGCGTAGGGAGCAAAACCTAGCGTTTCTTGCTGCTGAACAGTGGTCTGCACTCACCCCTCCTACGCAGGAAAGGCAGGCGGAATGGGGCAGCGCCGCCACTAAGGTGCCAAGCAGTCGCGACTGCTCCCGTGGTATTTATATATTTTCCACTGCATATTGGCACCGGCCGTTACCACCCGGTTCTGAGAGGACTGGTTTACAGGACAGAGGCTAGGTTCGGCGTGGCCAATCCCAGGTTCTGGAGCTGGGAATCTGCTGCCTGGAATAGTCAATACAGCATGGGGCAACCCAACATCCATTGAGTTGAGACCAAGGGTCGAAACTTCAGCTTCATCAGCATCACGGAGGTCATCTGAGTAAGTCAGTAGCTAACACCTCTCTCCAGCCATCGATAAACCTGTATGAAATCACGCTATTGGCCCTAGTGTACAAATCCAAGGCGATCATGCCAAGCAGACCTTAACCAGGCATGCATCAACAAAAATAAAATACAACTTCTATCCTTATAAAATTTTATGTTAAGTATAGTAAGAGCTATACATTATCTGTGAATAAAGTATAACTAATAAACATAGTAAAAGTAGGAATTTTAGAAAAAGTATTACTGTAAATAATACATAAAAAACATTTCATCTAAACTTGTTTAAATACAGAAAATAAAGTCTCAAAATACAGTATATAATTGATTGTAATCTAACAACAAATGCAGGCTGACCTAAATCTTTCAAACCCTCCAAGTCAAATTTTGAATGTCTTGCGTGCACTTGATCAGCTGAGAGCACACAGAGACGTTATAGATCGGGCAGTCTATTCTGGGCGGAGAAGGGGCGTCGGCGGTAGGATTACCTCTCAATGCAGCTGCATGTTACAGACACCTAGCGTCTGTGGCAAATGTCTGTCTTTTAAAGTAAACTTATAATTTTATGACAGAAATGAATAAATAAGTGACTTCTTCACTGTCTTTAATAATTAAACATTCAAAACCATGTCCTCTGATTTTCCCTATCGTGAGCTTACACTGCACTCTGCTTGTTTGCGTAAAGGTGTACTGGGTAACCTGTGAGCAGAGACTTTATGCCTTTCAGCCAGAGGTACAGCCAAAAATGTAGGAAGGGATACGCAGCGCTCCATGCCGCCAGACAGTTGAGTGCACTTCCTCAACCTACACCGGAAAGGCAAGCGGAATGGGACCGCGCCGCCCAACTCAAGCACGAGTCAGCATCGACTGCTCCGGTTATGGTATTATTTGTATCTCTGTGCATACGCATTCACCCGTGCCGTCCTGTGGTAAGAAGATTGTTGACTAGTACGTAAGGAGGTTTGATTCTGTTGGGACATCCAGTTCTGAACCAATGAATCTCACCTGTGGAATCGCAGCCACGGTGTGGGCCAAGCTCGCTATGACCAGACAAAGTACACCACCCACACGGCACCCAAGAAGTAGGAGTAAGTGAGTACTAACCACCACCCCTCGCCTTTCGTCGCCTATCTAACTCAATCACCCCGCTTTCGGTCTAGTGGGCAGAATCCTCGACTGTCGTGATCATTATTCTAACCAGTCACACATCAAGTTACAGAATAGAGACCTTCAAACCCCAGCCCTACTTCATTGCGCAGCCAGGTTATTTGCACCGGAGAGCCGCAGCTCCCAGAGTTTGCCAAAAGACTGCAGACGGAACCCAGCACGTTCATAAACAAACATGAATAGGAATTCAGCAACCATGAAATCCCTAAGAAACACTGGGTTTCTCGCACCCAGCTCAAACTGTAAGGGAAAGGCCCTCAATTGGTGGAACGTCTACAGAAAATTTGTGATGGATTGGAGACAACTCTGCACCTGCCTGGCACACTGTTTCGTTGGAAAGGAAGCTGTCGCCCACTTAACGACCGAGTTCTACAGGACAGACTCGCGTTCCAAGGGCCGTGCCCCGGTATTATACTCTCCTGGCTCACCCTTGGCCAGGTGGAGGGGGATGGCAGCATTAGATTATCTGGGCGCGTCACATCACCGGCTGGTCGAAGTCTCAGCGATTGATACTACTGGTGCCATCCATCCATCTGAGCACTGTAGTACTAGGTGACTCTGAAGCATCATCTCTGTGAACAGTACAATTTACTTTGCGAGGTGCGTGCATCTTTTACCATGTGTAAACCATACAAGTTCTTGTACTGCCAATCAAACTCCGTTGGGGTCCGGCTGAGTGGTTCGCACTGATGAGTAGAAGTAGATTTTATAAGTTGAAAAGACGTCACTCGTCAACTGAAATCACTAATTGTGCAATTATTTCATGAAACCCATTTTGTAAAGGTTTAAGAATATGACTTTCAGTACGAAGTACTTTTAATCAACAAGTATAAGAGTTGAAGCCCTAATAATGTACGCTATACTGAGCTGATACAATTTTACTGTGAAAGTGTGATATTTATTTTCACCATGACAAAAGTATTCTGAGAACTGTAAATGAAAATGCAGTTTAGTAAAGTTTAAATACATTTACAATATTGATGAAACAAACATCCCATACAAAACATTAAAATGTTGCTAACAATGCTGACTTCTTCCATTTTCCAATTATATTTCATGCAGGTAACCATATATATTTTTTTTTTTTTTTTTTTACAGTTGCTAATGGTTTGCAAACCGTGCACATAACTACAATAAAACCACCTTTAATGGGAAGTTATTATTAAAAGTTGTCTTCATTCCCCCTGGAGTGAGATAGAAAATTTTATGTTAATTTGTATTACAATATAATATTACGTACACTGGTAAAACGAAGTCATGGTATGGTAGTGCGAAGGATGTCTGGTTTCCGTTTATGCTGAATCACAATCTCTCGCATTTCAACTTTGTCAAGTACAGCAAAACTCGGTTAAGACGTTTTTCAAGGGAAAAGCTTTCAAAAACTACTTAGCTGGGAAAACTTATGTGGGGAAACCAAGAATTTTAGTCCGAGATAGAATTTTGTATTGACAAAAACACCATGTAGACATTAATATCAAATAAAACCAAATAACCTAACAAACAATATAACCAAAAAATAGTCAACGTACATAAATTCAGATGCATTTTTTTTTTTAATATAATAGGTATAAATTAACTGTGGATAATTTGAACAGTAATTGATATATTGGATTTGAATAAATACTGTCTATATAAAACTGAAATGTAGGGTTAGGTCTATACCTTATTTAAATAGTTAAATACGATTTTTACATAATCAGTGAAGAGGCAACTGGGTGAAAACAGAACTGCAGTCATGAAGGGCTTTAGAGGTCTGCATTTATTTATTTATTTATTTATTTTTTTTTTTTCATGGTCTGTTTATTGTTTTATTCCACAGTTTATATTTTAAAATACCATTGTTGGGTAACTTGCAATGTTCACATTTTAAATTGAGGTTTATGTTTATGTTATGGTTTATAGTCGGGGAAAAAAACCAACTTTTTCTATGGTCATTATAATTGTCATTCCTTTTCAAGGACACAAAGTTTTCATTATATTCTAATGTAATTACCGGTAAATTAATATGTTGATTGTTTGAATTATGCAAGTTGTAAATCATAATAATTTATGTTAAAATGTTAGAAGTTTTTGATGAAAAATTAGGGGTATTAATCAATCACTCACAGAATTTTTGTATTCCTGTAAAAATTGTTGTCATAATTCCATTAAAAAAAACTCAAGACTTAATTTCTACCCTACAAAACATTTGTAACAGAAAATTTTGTAATACGATGCCATGTTTACAATTATACATTGCGCAGTTACTATTCCACACATGGTAATGTGACTTGAGAAAGTAAAACCACTGCAAAATATTAAACAAAATGGCGTCTATTAAATGAACTTGTGGTGCTCAGTGGGCGTGCTAACTACTGTAATTTTGTGCAGTTTAGAGGAATTTAACTTTAACGTCAAGAAAGTGTTCGCTTCTGTCAAAACGTTGTCCAAATGATGATGGCTACTATGGGACATACATTTTTGTCTCTTGTTTATGTTCTGATGTTTTGAGATTGCAATTATTTGTGATATAACTGTGCATTAATGATGTAAAATTTTCTTGAAAAAAACAGTTTTTGTCAGGGGGGAAAAAAAAAAGGGATTGTATCATGCAGGAACAATTAGTGTATAAAAATGTTAAATGCAGGAAAAAATACCACAGAAGTATACTGCGAAGTAGTAGGATTACTCGCTCTGAACGTTTTAGCTGGGAAGTGTCTCGTGTAGGAACGTCTTAAGCGAGTTTTACTGTATTACAAACATCTGTTAATACAATCCTATCAAAAGCTGCAAAAGTTGAGGTTGTCTGAGGTTTGTTTTAAGGAGGTTCCACTGTGGTGTCATTAACATGCATAAAATTCATGTATGATACATTTAAAACTCGTTATGTTGCCATTCACTAAAGGGTAAAGGTCACACTAAGCAATACTTATGCTCATTTATACATGACAATGTTATTAGGGTGTACTAAAAGGAATTAGAAAAATTCTCTCTCCTCAATAGAAGAAACTTCAAAAAAAATATCTCACTCATAAAAAAAATTAACAGACTACTCCATCTTCAGTAATGAACCTTGTGAGAAATATTTAATTTAGGCCTGCCTTAACCAATTAAAAGTGAACATAAATAAACAGTAGTTGCCTAGTCCTAATACAGAAAAACTTTACAGTACTTGTTCCCAGTTGAATCAATCATGTTGGACAGTGTGGACAAACATTTTGAAAGCCCAGTCACATTCATATGCACTTCACAGTTTCACTTTGACAAAGTTGCACAATCCTTGTGTCATGAAATGGCAGGGAAGACACACTCCACTTGTAAATATAATTATTTCTCCAAATTAAGGCCTATTTTCACATATTAAAATTTTCAAGGCCAATACTCTTGCTCAGGTGCACAGAAGTGATGGTCAATAATTATCCCCTCCCCTTCCCAACAACCATCCACGTGGACACAGACATTACAAGTTGCTTAACAGAATATTTTAAGTTAGTACTGTAACTTTCTGTACCCTAGTTGCGCTCAGTAAAGTAGGTAACAATAAATGGAAAGTAGTTTCATATCTTAACAGTGAATAAAAAGTGTTAACCATTTGTGATAACCTAAAATTATTATTTTCAATTTCTGTTTTTTTAATACATCAAAGTGTACAAATGAACAGATTTGCAACATATTTCCTTTGTTAATAATTTCACAGTTTCGTTTGACCAACGCATCAATAAAGTAATGAGACCTATGTCAATGTTAATTTTACATAAGGTAAAGGAATACACAATGTGTATGCAAGTAGATCTCAAGCAGGGCTTTCAAAAATGCTCATTTTACCGTGAACAGCCTATACCTCGATACAACTACATGGAAGCATAACTATGGCAGTATCTGTTTCACCACACAGCCATTTACAGACTGAATTAATATGAACAGTTTTTATGGCTACAAAATATATCGCTGTATGTAGAATCTTCATCCCATCTAACTCTATCCAGACAGATATAATTATTGAGTTTCGCTAGAGAACAAGTACTAAATTTTGGAACTTTTCAAGTGAATAAATCAGTATTGATATCTAAAAAAATGTTCTAGTTTTCACTGTAAGCCACCATATACTGTTGAGTTCATAACTAAACAATGTAACGAAATTTACATCATACAAAAAAATTGTAAAATTAGAAGTAAAAATAAAGCCACATAAAAATTTCACCCATTTACAAGTTAAAGAGGTGAACCCCGTAACAGTTTCACAGCACAAAAAAAAAAATTACACTTGCTCTGGAAACTACACAAGTTTTAAAAGTAGTATATCAGCACTTATCACAAATTAACATTCACAATGATCATTTCCATTCTGACAAATCTCATAAGTCCAGTTTCAGCTAGAAAAAATAAATGCAGAACGTACTGGGGTAAAGAACGAGTATAGAATCAATGGATTATCGGCAAACATTCACAAAACCCTCTTTGCAGATGCTATGTTTATATACAATTATCAAACTAAAAAAATTACACACATGTGAAAACATTCTGTTAAGTTTTTTACATACAGCAATACTTCTCCCTGATAAAATAATAAAGAGAAACTAACTTAGCTGCAAATATGTCTTACGCCTATATACAGCTACAGTTAACACAGAATTTTTGTAACAAGGCTGATGAGGCATACACAGCTGCTAGTCGTGGTATACAAGCCAGGCAGAAGGTTGCACTCCTCAGGAATGTGTCGCGTGAGCAGGAGGGGGGAGGGCTCAGTCCTCGAGGGTGACATTCTTGAACAGGTAGGACATGGACTCCTTGTTGTGAATGCGACGGATGGCTTCAGACAGCATCACGCTGATGTCGACTGTCTTGATCTTGTGGCACTGCATCTTCTGCAGCTCGTGTGGGATGGTGTTGGTCACAACTACCTGCAAGTCACATGCTCTACTTAGAAACACAGTACACACCAACATAACAGCATGCACACAGGGCTGTCTTACTATCACCATAATTCATGTGAAGGACCCTAGTATATATCATGAAAACTAACAAATCCACACATGCATATTCCCAACATTCTTGAAAATGTTAAACTGCACATTGCAATCATAAAAACCACCCGTAGACCATTCACAGTACAATGAGTTCTTTAAAAGATCCTGCTCAATTTTTATTTTCAGACAATTTGTATCTCCCTGCCCCAGACATGCGTGCACACATGGCCACACACGCACGTGCATGCACACACAGAGCGAAGCTTGCTTCAACCATCGAGACACACTCCACTTGGGAGTGCTTACCCCATGTCCCTTCAGGATTACACTAGACAGTCAGGTTTGAGTCATTCTCATGACTGCATTATTAGTTGCTCTAGAATTGCTCTTTGCTTAACACGTCCCCTTCACTGGTTATCAATGTAACTTCCACCAGTTGCTTGGTAATCACGAAAGCCTAGGAGTTAGGACGGGTCACATGTTTATTCTCCCGAGAATAGATATTTTCAAGCCTATGCACTGCGTTCTGATTCCAAGAGTAATTTGTACCTCTCAACCCCTCTGTAGACGCCGTCTTCCAAGGGAGTGGCAGGTGACAGTGTCTTGCAAAACAGTTTCCGACAATACAGTAGGACTGCGGGCTCCCTTCACTGAGAAGGACGCAAGTTGCAAAACATCACACGATTCGCCGACCACCCCATTATGTGGGCCCAGTGCGCAAAGGCACTTGGCACACACATATGGTAGCGCCCGCTACTACATATACTCCACACGGAAGCAACTGGACCACCAGAGTCAGCTAACCCACTTCATCCAACGTGCGAGATTCACCGGTTGGTGTGCAAGGCCTGATGAGGTGTGACCCAGTGGCCTCTGAGCAGCGCACAACGAAACTTTAGCGCCACCCCAAGTAGCTAACTCGCTCCATCCACCACGTGAGATTCACCGGTTGGAGCGCTAGGACTGATACAGCATGCAGTTATTGCATCCGAGTATTCTGGCTAGGGAATTTCAGTCACCTGCCCCTTGCATGCTGCAACGACCCGTAGAATGTAACTCCATGTCACCTGGAACCCAACAGCCCCAGGATTAGCCAGCTACAGCCGCATGCCAACCGCACCCGGACGGGTCCCGGAGTCGCCTACCGCAGCCAGCCAACTGACAACTACAGCGCCGGTCTACAGGTGGTAAGCCAGCACCCATTGCCAACCACACCACCTTAAATGCCTACATAGCTTGCTGCCGCCCAACCAGGAGGACTCTATACACCGGCTCCTTTCACAACAGGATAAACTGACAGTAACTAGCATGTAGAGCCACCCAGGGTTCTCTGTCTGAACCCGCTCAGAAAATCCCCCATAGACTATCGTGTAAAAATTATAAGAATAAAAGAGTCTATCTCACTGTTGCCAATGTATGAGTGCAGTAAACATGTAAAAAGAATAAAGGTAGGCAATAAAACACAAAATAATACTGCGTGATGTAAACAATACTATCGATAGTACCAGTTGTCTACTATCTGCGTTGTTTTACATTCACGTAGTGTTCAAAGATGAATGATGCACACAATCTTCAGCAAATGTACCGTCCCTTTTGAATGTACATTACAGGGAAACAAACAATTGGTGATAGCTAACTGAGGTCAGCAATTAACATTGTTTATGTTGGGACCAAAATAAATAAACGGAGAATATGGTAAAACGTAAATAACAGGAACGAATAAACAAAAATCCACTGTAATGTGTATGATTTATACAAAACAGTTCTTCAAAATTCTATTTTCCTAAAGCCCCCAAAATTGAAATATTTTTGCTAACCATGCTCTTTGCTAAAACTAGGTGGATATTTTCTCTCCTAAGCACATATCACTGGAAAGAATCAGGGCGGACTCAATTTCCTGCTGTTGTAGAAACAAAACATTTGTACATATGTTATATTATTTCACTATTTAACACGTTAAAGAAGACTGCTGGCATAGCAGTAGTCAAATGATAGAAAACATCTTTAAAAACATTTGGAACTAACAAGTAGCAAATGGTTTCTCATGTCAAATGCTTTTAAAGTGACATATATTATTACCTATTTTCAGTATTAAATACAGTTGCCCATAGCTCAAATACAATTACTGAATGAACGTACATTCATGAAACTAGTCATATCTTGGGATTGTCCAATGTTATGTATGCAACATTTCAGTTTTGTGCAGTTCATTGTGTTAGCCTACTGCCTAAAAGGTACAATTTTCTTGTACATAACTAACCAGATCAACAGGTGACATTCCATTACATAAGCGTGACACATTACTCAGAGTATCCGGGACAAACTTTGTAACCACTTTCTTCATGTTCATTACAAACAAATATTTTTACAAATGGTCCATCATTTGTTCATGTGAATTGGTGTGAAACAGTCATTTAGAAAACTACGAAAACAATTTAGCAAACGCTACCCTCTAGGCCACTGTTTCTACTGAGCAACTACAAATCATTGATACCACTGTAAACATGTGTGCCATTCACAATAGAACTGTCCATTTGTTCTCATCATTATCTGCTGTACTAGCTCCACATTTCCTGGACACTTTACTTTCCGCCTAATAAGTTGTTCAGCTTGCAACTCTCACTTGACGAGAAGTTAATAGGAGCAAAGCATAGCGGGCCTCCAGCACAGCAGTCACGTACAAAAGAGATAATTCACAGATCATAGTTCCCCCTCCTGCATAGCGCATGTGGAAGCTAATCAGCAGGTTCCAGTTGCTACTTCCCACACTTCACTTATTATTCATTCACATCACATCACATGACTACCTTCGTTTACACCACCGTGAGTAACGCTAGTTGATGCGCCATGAGTAGGGACTCCTGAATGGTGAACCGCAAAATACACGAAATACCACAAAATTTGCTGTTATTTCACCATTTTTGCTACATCTACCTTTTTTCTACAAAACGCGAAATTTTGCACGAAAAAGACGTTAACATGACTATTTACATTCTTCAGATACGGTAAATAATCGTTACAATTGATTGTGTGTCAACAATCGAATGTACTGCCAACATGGGAAATGTGTTTATCTACTTTGCTGCTCTTTGTAGTATTTTGTAGTGATAATTTTTGTGCTGAGATGCCAAAAACAGCTACTACTTTTTATTGCGAACGTGTAATGAAGCATGAAGGTTTCTACATTTTTGACATCCAGAATAAAATAATTATGTGCAAGTTCTGTAACACGCGTGCCGACTGAGTTGTGAAAAAGTACTTGGATGTTCCAGTTTTTGAGCTTAGGTGGACTAGGTGGAAACAAAAGTGAAATGTATGTTTTACCACATCGTAAAACTGCTCGTTCCACCATTTTCCTTAACCCCATCTGCAATAAAGCGACACAAATCTATTTTTTGTATTGAATTTAAGTTTGTTGGTTTCAGGAAATGTGCACAGAGTTGATTTTATTGAATGATTCTGCAAATAAATTATTTAATGCTAGTGATGAAGAAACGTGATTTTTGTGATGTAAACTGGCAAGGATTACAATAGAAAATCACGTGTTCAAGATGTTACGAATTTTACAAACATTAAGTTTACGTGTTTTGTAAATAATGTATTTGTAAAACCATTACTATAATTATTGAAATGCATGTGGTCTGTAAGAGCCTCACTTTCAACACTTGTGTAGTGTGTGAATAGTATTTGTTTATTTGTCTATATAGTAAATTTGAGTGTAAGGTTAACTTCGGCCAAACTGTGCATGTATATTGCTGCATCTGTATGAATACAAACAGCGACGTATATATCGCGTTATGTTTTTTCATTGAAGTTAAAATTTTTGAATTTGCAATAATTTAAATGTTATTTCCTTATGAGCAATATTTTCCCCTGCTCCATCAAACCAATATGAAACACAAAAAGGCAACATACTCGTAAACACTTCAAGACAATGCTGTTTCACGAAATAGGTTAAACTAAAGCCCTCACCCCCTCACTTTTTTCCTTTTTTCCCCTCGAAATAAAATAAACAGAACCCCAACAAATTACAAAAATAAAAAAGGTTGGAATGCCAACCGAACTATAATATCCTAAATTAATTACTAGATGGAAGTTAGCTAATGTCAGACTTTCAGTGCCTGCCATGACAGGGAACATGTGGAAACAGGAAAATGAAAATGTGCACTGGACTCGGAACATTTGCTTACAAACATCTTTTTCTTCAGTGACAAAACAGCTGTGGTTGAACGCTACATTGTAGCTGTGCTACTCTTCTAGAACTGACAAAATTTACCCCACATTTCTTAAATTAATGTTTTCTTCTTAAAGTAATTAATTGTAGAAATTACTGCTGTTTCTGGTATTTAATAGTTACTTTTATATTTCTTATTCAGACACTGAACATGTGCATCAATTTTCTTTCAAAACATTCCAATTTACCAAACTTTTGATATTCAAACACAGAAGTTTGGTTTATTTTTTAATATAAATGCAAAAAAATTCATTATTGATTTATTTTTAAACAAGTTACAGAAATTTTGTATCACTTTCATTTTAAACACAGAAATTGACATTGTTTCATTATTAAATACTCAGGTATTCTATTTTACCATTTTCTGGGGTCCCTGGTGATAAGTATTTTATATGTAGCATAAATTTACAAAATAATATTTTGTACTGCTAAGTTGTATTTTATTCACCACTTTCAGGAATTCTTTGCACCGATGTCGGTGAGTTTCATTCATTATTTTCAGGGGTCCCTAGCCATGAGCATTGTAATTGATCCAATCTAGTCTCACCACAGCAGCGGCCCCTCCTAAGAAGAACCGTTACGCCTCTTACTCCACAGTATGCTTTGAAGCCAAGGGTTGGCTTGACCAGCTGATGCCTCCTGCTGCACCGCAAACCCGCTTCACACCATACCGCTGCTCTCTCACCCCTCGGCCGCATGGACGGAAGTAGATGCTGTCTTCTGCCACCTCAGCCGGCACACCGCCACACTCTCTCGCTCTCTGCAATCTCTCTCTACTGCTACCTCCGCACCCCCTCCTGCGGTGACCCTGTGCACCATGTATAAATAGAGCTTGCAATCCTCAGTTCGAGGCTGACTTGCACAACACTGTTGCAGAACGTCACTCTGCCCATATGCGCTCTGAAATAAACAACCAGTTGCTAGACGAATCGGTGCTAGACAGTGTATTCTCACCACAAGTCTTGCTTGTTACCAGCCAGTTTCTACGTCTATGGGCTAGATCACCAGTTGCCTTGCACCTCACGAAGCCTGCCACGCTTCACTGCACTGCTACCACACTAGTCTTGCAATTTGCAGTAACGAGTCCGAGGGCATGATAGATGCGGGTATTATAGAAGAAGCAGATTTGCCTTATTCCGCACCCTCTCTCGTTATTGCTAAAAAAAGTTCAACGGATTGTGGTTTTTAACGGACTTTAGGAAGCTCAACCAATACCTGACTAGAGTACAATACCCACTGCCATGTACAAAAGATATTTTGAACGCTCTCCTAAATTCAGCTTTCATAACTAGCCTAGATTTATTTTCGGGATTTTATAGTATCCCTATTAGACATGAGGATAGGCATAAATTAGCTTTTACCAATCAATGGCGTGGGACTTTTCCAGTATCGAAGAATGCCAATGGGGTTAAGCACAAGTCAACAATATTTTGAAATGTTTATCAACAAACTCCTAGGCCCCCTCCAATGGAACGCGGCAATAGCATACATCGACAACATTTTCATTCTCGGCAATACCTTCAAAGAGCATATTGAAAATATCGCCAAAGTTTTTGAGAGATTCCACTTATTTAATGTGAAGGTGAACTCCAAGAAGTGTACATTTGTGGAACAGACAGTTATGGTCCTCTGACATATTATCACGCCTGAAGGCATAACTACCGACCCCGAGAAAGTTGAAGCCATTGTCAAAATGTCACCCCAAACGCAACATCAAACTATTATGAACCATCCTAGGCATGACATCCTATTTAACTTGATACATTCACAATTACGCTTCAATAGCATAACCCCTCATAGAACTTACAAAACACAACACCCCATTCAAATGGACACATAATATGACACCGCGTTCACTCACTTGAAAACAGCAATTTCCCAATTCTCCATACATTTCACGAGGATTATGAAATTATAGTAGCATGCGATGCTAGTAATGAGGCGGTAGGTGGAGCCCTCCTACAAATACATCCCCAAACCAAGGAGCGACACATCATTGCGTTCGCGTCCAAGAAATTTTCCCCTCAGGAAGAAAATTGGAGTACTTGGGGTGATTCGTTATTTTATGCACCCAATTCCGACAATACTTATACAGACGCCATTTCACCATAGAGACTGACCATACTAGTTTATGGTACCTCCGAACAATGGCTGAGCATAACGTACGTATACAAAGGATGGCCATTGCTCTCTGTGAATATAACTTCGAGGCTCAAATTATAAAAGGTAAATTAAACACCCTTTCGGATGCCCTTATTCAAATGCGCACGGCACCCCCCGTCCACCATATTGTTCTTAACAAAGAGGTATACTAAGGTAAAGAAACCATGATCACCTGCACTTCATTATTTAAAGCATTTGCTGAAGCCATTCTGCAAAATCCTGATAAAGCACAAGAAATCCAAAACGCAGAAGTGAAGTATGTAAAAAACCACTGGGACGAAATCAACACTAATTTTAGTCAACAAGACACAAAAGAAAGGGATAGGATCGCCTCTGAAATAACTGAAGAACACATTTTTCCTATGGCCATCATTTCCAAAATTATTACCTTCCTACATAAAGTTAATGTTCAAATTGTTAAACAACATTGTGACACCCCCTTAGAGAGTACTTGTATTGATCCCATCTTAAAATGTACCATCCTTATTGTTTTACATACATAAAAATAGACGATGATGCCATATTTTTGTTATGCCCCATTACTGTCAATACCTCCCCTTTCACCGGCGAGTATGATCGTGACCCCCATATTGCTAAACTCAAACACGGCCTACAAAACCCCACCCAAGCCAACACAAAGTACCGCCGCCTCAGTCGCCATTATGATTTCACAGCCAACTGCGAAATACTTTTCAAATTTAACACACCCCAAGGTCTATCCAAATTAACTCTTGTCCCACAGAATTATGTGAACGAAATTATCCAAGCCCACCATGACGCCATTTTCGGAAGCAGTCATTTTGGCACACTAAAAACCATTGCCAAAAATTAGTCATATTACTGGGATAAAATGGCCAACGATGTCAAAAATTACGTCAAATCTTGTTCCACGTGTCAGAAAACTACGGCCAGTAATTCCCAACCACCTGGGCATTTGACATCGGTACCCCCCCCCCCCCGGCCCCCAGACACTCCCCTCAACTCGGGCTCTTGATGCAAAAGGTCCCCTCCCCTCTGCCCTGTAAGAACAAATACATTCTTGTCATGACAGAGTACGCAACTCGTTACGTTAACGCAAAACCTGTACACTCCATAGACACGGCCACGTGCGCCAATTTTATCAAAGAAGTAATTTTGCAATTTGGTTGTCCGCAACAAATACTTACGGATAGCGGAACGAGCTTCCAAAATGAATTGATCAATCGCTTGTTACAATCCCTTAACATCAAAAAACTCACCACTACAGCATACAATCCACGATGCAATGGCATTGCGGAATCCTCAAATAAAATTCTTGGTGACCAGCTGACCGCCTGTGCGAATGCTGATCACATAAACTGGGACCTCTACATCCAATTCATTTGTTTCAACTTTAAAACCAGTATTAACACTACCACTAAATTCATCCCATTTTATCTTATGCACGGCGTAGAGGCTACCCTCCCTGTTCAGGTGGCTAGCAAAAAACATTCCCCCGGAGCACACGATTGGTGTGAAACGCTTCAACATAATTGAGAAACTGCCCGTTTAAATTTAATACACGCACAAAACCATCAAACCAAGTTGTTTAATAAAACCAATAAGAAGTGCACCATAAAAGTTAATGATCTTGTCTGGGTAAGGAACAGGGGATGTCACAAAGGCATTGACACATCTGTACCGTGGCCCCTACAGAGTGGTTCAAGTCCTTGGGGAATCCACGTTACGAATACAGACCAATAAAACGGGACCGCCAAAAATAGATGTCATTTGTACACGCCACACAAAGCTGGCATATACTCGCTAGAATTGTTCAGTATTAAATGTGTTAGTTTTAAGCTTGTATCTCTAGTTATTAATATGCAATGAAAGAGTGTTACAGGAACCCCACAATACAAAGTGCATGTGTAAACAATGCACGCCCGCTGCTTGGAATTTGCTGAGGCCCGCTGTGTCCAGCAACAAGTGCGTCAGCAAGCGATACGCGGCACAGAGAGCCGAACCCGACAGTGCTGCTACCAACCTCACAACTCGTCCGCACTGCCACTTAACGTGATGTACACCTGCTGGAGCGACCCACTACAGTTGGCAGCATGCTAAGCTCTTTGCACACCGCCTTACGCATGAGTGCACTAGTCGTCATGGCAATGGCAGATGAAACACGCCCACGCAGGAAGGAGAGGGAAGGACTCACTAATCCCCTGGCGGTCACAGCTGTGGCGGCCATGTGTGTGATCTTTGCGCCAGTTTTGTTCATGCAGCCGGCCACATACAGAGTCCACGCTGGGGTTTACTGGTGATCACGCCGGTCGACGTCTATTATGAAGTTAGTTACCAATTAATTCCCATGGTTGTATAAATTATAAGCCACGTCTACACCCAACTTGTTATATTTAATCCCAAACAGTTACTCTATGCTTCATTAATTATAATTAATAGTTTTTCACATTCCAATGTCACGTGATGATAACTTTTTATTGATGTGCTCACAGAGGGTAGGCATTTAATACAATCTGATTATAGTAATGCTAGATATTCTAAGGTTACACAATGTTTACTGCCAGCCTAATTATTGTCTACTTCAAATAATTTTAATTTTTATATTTAACTATTTTGCAACTATAATGAAAGCCTATTGACGTAAACGCATAAAATAGATTTCTGTACATTCCTAATCTCTCTCTGATGGTGTACAAGTCACAAGTAAGTTATAGCTTCCCTGGTAGAGAGAACTACAGCAGTTGATAGTTACGGTAAACAAAGTTCAGCCACACAATTCATAACATTCTACATGTTATGACTTTTACTGTAGTAGTGCACGTCAACACTGACATCTTAATAATTTTCAAATTATACCCACACTTTTATCCACAACCATATTACACCTTCTACATAACAGGATTGCAGTGTCAGTGTTAACCTATGTAAATCCCCCTCCCTTTTCTCCCCATTTTGTTGCAGCAGAAGAAGACGAGAGCGCAGACTCCGATAGTGGACAAAGGTGGCCAGGTAATCACGAACAGACATATGTTCCAAACAATCACAGTTGTATGCATTTTCCTTGAATATAATTTTAACAAATTCTTACACAAAATGCTAATCCAGTCAAGTATTTGAGCAATGCTAAAGTTCAAGGGGCTTTAAGATAGCCTACTGGTAATAATTCAATAATTTTAATATCTTAAGGACTGGATATACACAGAAATTAGTTCACAAACATTCTACAGCAGTTTCAGTGTTAACAAATAGGCCATTTTAATTATCTGATGAATATTTTTTCCTCAATTATATTCTACTGCTCAATACAACAAACAAGGGCTGCCAGCGGGTGTATCCACCTGTAAGTTACTAGGTACCTGATATATGGTATAACATAATTTTTAAGAGGCTTAGAAGACCTTATAATGGTTATAGTCCTACTCTTCTAGATGAGCTATATAAGTAATTGACCGAAGACTCATTAATAACTTCTAAATTAACTGAAATTTTTTTTTCAACACTCCAGATAATAAATCTTGTTTTCAATTTATACATAAGCTAGTAACTAACTCACTATATGTAAAGATAAAATCGACCAACATAATAAATCAAGTTGGTGGATAAGAACAATGTCTTTTTCTATAACGGTGGCCTAGAAATACATTTAATGTCAGGTAAACATAACATAGACTAAGCCATAACGATTTTAACTACTATTTTCTAGCATCATGCTTTTGAAATCAGTACTAATGAAACTGAAATAATAATTAAAAAGGGGTTTCCCCTAGCTTGTCACATTATATATATATATATATACACGCGCGCGCACACTCACTCTCTCACTCACTCTCTCACTCTCTCACTCACTCACTCACTCACTCTCTCACACTCACTCACTCACTCTCACTCACTCTCTCTCACTCTCTCACACTCTCTCACACTCTCTCTCACACTCTCTCTCACACTCTCTCTCACACACTCTCTCACACACACTCACACTCACACACACACACACACTCACACACACACACACTCTCTCTCACACTCTCTCTCACACTCTCTCTCACACTCTCTCTCACACACTCACTCACACACACACTCACTCACTCACACTCACTCACTCACTCACACTCTCACTCACTCACACTCTCACTCACTCTCTCTCACTCTCTCACACTCTCTCACACTCTCTCTCACTCTCTCTCTCTCTCTTAATGGAGGCAATTAAGGCTGTGAAAATCAAGTAATACAGTTTTATCAGTTTTAACTTCAGAGGACAAGTATTTTATATTTTTCTTTCAAGTGTAATTTCAATTCATATAACTTGCAGAGTGGCGCATATTAATTCTTATATAACGTAATGCCGTACACAAAGATACAACGCAAAGTGAAACTGTAACAAATGAGACATAGACACCCAGCGTATATCAGTGCCAATAAACAAAGTTCACACAATATAAACTGTAAAGTGAATCTTCCAATACGCACAAAGACTGCACCCAGAAACCAGTGCAAGTAATACGTGTGAAGTCCAGAATATTGTAACGGCTTACAAAAGACAATTCTAAATGAAATCATTACCCATGTGGTAATATTCAAAATATTTTTATCTGTGCAAGAATTGTTAGTCGTATATAAATGTGCTACATAACTTCTAATAATTTAAATTTTGTATTGTTCAACTTTGTAAAACCAGTAACTTCACTCTATGAAATTTTAGATAGTATCAGTGCAAATATGCATAGGTTAATGTTCCCAACAGGATCATACAGAGCATCACCAATTTTTTTAATATATCAACTGTGTTTTATACGATACTTAGCTCAAATGTTAGTAAGTAATCCATTGAGATGTATAACGTAAGGTATTCACTTCACAAAAATGAAATGTGCTATTTAACCATAAAACTAAAAGCTACTTCCAATACAATGCACAAACTGTCAAGGTGCAGGTTCACCAACTGTTACATATGAAAACTCTTTTCAACCAGAAAATTACCGCTAATTGCAAACTTACTTCTTTATTTCAAACGGTTTAATTTAATTTTTAACTGTAATGTCAAACTTGTAACTTCAGCCAGAAGGTGCTGTCCATTAATTAAGTGGCATTGTAAGGTATTCTTCTAATTAACTCCTAATACGGGATGCGTGAAAATACCACAAGTGCACAAACTTTCCCACTTACCCATGTCCATACGCTTAGAAATTTGAAAGGGCCTTTTAAACTTTGATGTTAAATGTGGCGATGGACATACCCCACCCCATCTGTGGTTTCACGCTATCACGTGCATAGGTATTAACCAAAATTTCTTACAAACTTTTAAATCTTGTAAATGTATTAATTAATTTTCCTGTCTTGCCACAGCAAAAATTTTTCAAAAGTCAACCTCTATTCTTGTTCAGTTAAATGTCACAGGATCTCGAATTGGGTACGCCACCCACGATACTGCCACAAATATTAATCGCGAATGCCATCACCCATCTTCAGGATACTGGTACCCTATGAACTACAGCAAGACTTTTATAGCTTCCCAGACCCAAACTTGAACACCTAACCTCAATCTTTGGAAGTTCTAACCTACAGCAGCCGGGGCGGACTGCTTGTTCAACCAAGGAGGTAGAGTTGCAGGCTCTACGGGCCTGAACACCAGAACTTAGAAGTTAACCTTGTATGTACTATGGATTTCAGCAGCGGCCCCCTGTTTTAATAACGCCTCTGAGTGACTTAGTGACGAGAGAGTATAAAAGCGAGAGCCATGCTCCCCCCTCCCCCTATAGCAGATGATGACGTGTAAGGCAACGACAGTGTCAGTGAGACACAGAAGAACGTTGAGGTCCGGGTAGCTCTGAGCCATCTATGAGATACGTCTGACTGGTGAGTATAAGTCCGACTAGGCGGTAGGGTGGCATTCCCTTTATCGAGACCCTGTACTTAAAGAGTAATAATCATGTGGCAAGGCTA
Source organism: Dryococelus australis (assembly GCA_029891345.1). Classification (NCBI taxonomy): domain Eukaryota; kingdom Metazoa; phylum Arthropoda; class Insecta; order Phasmatodea; family Phasmatidae; genus Dryococelus; species Dryococelus australis. The sequence continues at coordinate 208,131,873 of CM056993.1, read as the reverse complement.
AAGTCTATTGCAAAGATATATTCTTGTATCCATTTAATTACTTGTTAACTTGTCCGTGTATCTCAGTATTATATATTATATCAGTCAGGCAATTCACCACTTTGTATAATTGTAACCTCTCGTGTTAATGTAATAATATTGTCAGATGGAGTGAAGTATAGTTAATAGATTGAGGAGAAAGATATTGTAATAATGTTTCAAGTATTGTGTTACGTCCACTTAAAGAGTTGTAATAAATATGTTTGGTAGAATCCCCTCTTTCATTAGTAGTTACTAGCAGTAATTAGTCCCCTGTACGAACCTGGCCTACTGGAGTTAGAGTTGTGAAGAGAGAAGGAGTGCGAGCAGCAGGAATAGTAGTATATTATTAGTGATAGGTAGGCAGGAGCGAAACAACTTCAACCTCCTATCGCCTACTCCACCGAAGAATAGTCACACTCACATTGTCTTCAGTCGCAGAACATGTAGTTTGTCACCTAAACACGAGACCAAGTTACACACCAGCACAAACCAGACCAGCACCTCCATCCGCACCTCTGCATGCCCAACAGGCCATCAAAGAGTTGCCCAAACCGGACCACCCTGCTCCCAGTTCAAACCCCGTCAAGACGATGGTGCAGGCTTCCCTACCATCTGGGGGTGGGGGAAAGATACAGAAGCCAACAAGCCCCTGTAAAGCATGTAGGTGAGGCATCAACAGTGATATATGGTAACACACTTGCTGACAGCCAGCTGATTCAACATATCGCCTTCATACTTGCAACACAAATTTTTCATGAATTTGTTTACAGTTCATTGGCAGTAACATGTCAACTAAACGATGCAATGCATCCATATTGGCGAGTATAGTGTTTCACGATAATAATAGTGTAATTGAGATATTGTTTTTCTCTTGTGCAATATTTGTTTTCTTAAGGCTTCTTTGCTAATTGCAGAATATTAATGTTGTTGTTAGTGTTAGTTTTCAAATACCATATCAGCATCGGGGTGATCATTTGTGTAAGCGTTAGTTCACTTGTTAGAGTTAGCCTTGGAACAAGTGTCTCTTTGTCAGATAATTTAAAACTGATCTATTGGGAAATCATGAACATTAATCATTCCACAATATTTCTTACTGACTCCTTCACAAACTACGTAGCCAAATGATATACTGTAGTTTATATTTGAACATACAGTACATCCGATAACAGTACACATGTTCTGTGAATAAGGAATTCTATACCTAACTAATACATCAGAGTTGTAATGTGGATTTATGGTAGCAGTGAAGTCTCAGAATGATAATAAATCAGCAACAAAGAACACAGTTCAGAGGTTAGCAGTTCACATCACAGACTGTCATCATGCTACACACTACACCACAATCCACCTTATCTAAAACTCAACTGTCCTGGTCTGCTAACATGTAGTCAATGTTCATGTCCTGATGAGCAAACTGTGGAAAATTGCAAGGAATCTTAGAGATTCAACTTTTTTTTATTTACATGCTACCACAAGAAATATAAAATTCCATAAACAGTTTAACATCACACGTGAGTGAAAATCACTTTAACTTATGAATTTGGTAGAGCATTGACGAGACAAGTGATGAACTATCCTGAGAAAGCATAAGTTTTATAATATTTTATTAACTCTCTCCAAGCTTCACTGATAACATTTCTTGTTGGACCTGTTGTGTACTGCAGCATCCAACACTTATCATAAGAAGCATACGTTACAAGAACAGGAGTGTAGTATTTAAAAAAAAAAGAGCAGTCTTATCTAATCTCTACATCAAGAGATGGCCACATAGATAGGCAGAAAATAAATTTCTTAGTTCACTGAAGTCTTAAAAACCTAGGTCGAGGACGACCAAATCTATACCCATAGTTTTCTTTGTAATAGTTAACAAAATACTCATATTTTATGATGGTCTGCAGTTCAGGGTGCTTTTCAATCAGCATATCATGCATGGTTTTGCAAGTCAGACCAGCTTATAGATATGTCACCGGTATGGGAGAATAATGGAAGGTTTTCTTCGGGAACGACTCAATGTGTCAACAACTCAATGTGTTCATCAAGTTTTAGTAAAACCTCTTGGAGTATATTATGGTGGTTACCATGTTTACCAAGCATGAAAATTGCTTGAGCACCTTATGCTAATAGTGACAGTCTAAAAGCAGCTTTACTCAATATTGCATGTAAGTTGAGAAAAGCATTGACATGAACATCAACATGATTGGCCTCCTTTATTGCAAAGTACTTACAAGTGGATTGAAACTGCTTGGATTCCACATTAGTGGGCCTATGGCGTTGGACATCGTGACATTCAAGTAAACCCATTAAACATGTATCCTGTTCATTTTTAGGCCTCCTACGGTATACTGTATGAATAATATGCCCCTTTTCACTCATTGTCAAACGCCATAGTACACATCTGCCTGCAGTTACAATCTGGTCCAGTCCTTTTCTGTTCCACTAACCTGCCTTTGGTCATAACAAACTCCTGTCCTCGCATCCTTACTTCTTTCACCATTTTAGTAATGTTTCCACTCTCTCTTATCTTCTCTACAGGTCTTTCATTTTCACTTCCACTTTCAATGCTTTGTGCATCAGACATGATATTATACAATAAAACGTCACTTTATACTAATACAGTACAATAACACAAACTAATCAGGCATATATAACGTAATGGTTTTAACCTGACATCGTAGACTGCATAAACAAAACAATCACTACTGCAGCATCACTCGCGGAGAGTAGCCAAACATGTCACAACGCTGAGATTAAGAAACATCCCAGGAATGTTTTCCTTTTACGACTCACTTCAATTTACAACATTGTACAGCAGTGTAAAGATTTGACGCCGTCGGGTGAGACACGAATATGAACTAATACACTGCTCACTTACTGGTAGATGGGCGCCAGCGGTGGTTCTTACTAACCGCACTTTGAGACTCAGGGTTCTCAGGGATGCTGTGGGTTCTGTGTGTTCGTCTCACCCGTGCATACTTACAAAACACTTTCAATACTAAACATGGCATTTCAAAGCACTAGGAGAAAGCTGGGCGCTGACACTACAAGAACACATACTGATTACTGGTAAGATTGGGTTTATTTAACTAAGTTACATTTTGTGCGAAATGAATTTTATACGGTTACTAATTTGGACGTGACTAGCCAGTTCCGGTGGGTGATTTCCCCGGCACGTTATTCAACTTGCGCACTCCTAGATGGATGACTCTCCGCAGTGCATGAGAACACACTCCACAGGGTAAGGGGTCTACAGTCACAGTGATGGATTATAGATTTCACCTGGAGACAGGACACAGAGGATGAACATGAAACACTACATGTGCATTTTATCTCTGTCACTAAAGCCTACTCGTCGGGACACGTTACCGAACCACGTGATGTGTGGCGACGGTCAATACACACAGCGGGTTAGGACGGAAAATAATACCGCCATACAAAAATATGTAAATATTACTGGATGAACTTGGGGCACGACATGAACAGGCAGCTGCGTGAAAGTAGTTTTATATGGCATGGATGCCGCTGGATGAAGTTCTTAGCGGACCACATGTGCAGATGGAAAACGCACTATTTCACGTGAAAATCTGCAAATTATTACTGGCCAAAATGATAACTTTGTTGAGGAAAATTATTCCCTTCAATATGCGAGCCTACAAAAGCTGTTAGCACACCTGATGGCGGGAAAAGATAAATATGTGAAATGACCGTGCGGTCAGACATAAAAAGCATCAAACATAAAAAATACATGAACCCTGAATGAAAATAACACATATTACTCTGAGATTATTTAAGGCCCACAAGATGGCATAATAATTAGCCCTCTAAACGCGGTGATGACAAGGATACTGACACTGTGGTAGCTAACCACGTGGCTTTAGGCGATGTGGCCGTAACACAATCAAACATCATAAAACCTAGAAATACATACACACAAATATTACCCTTAAGATTGCTAGCCGCAATTAAGCAGAAATTACAATGAAAAACCAATAACATAGACGGATGGCACCTGATGTACAAATTGCGCGGGCCGCATAGCCTCTCCGACATTATCTCTTCTCATCTCGTTTAAGTTGAAAAAGCAGCAAGGCTGCAAATTATTAAGTTAAGCGGATAGCACTATGCTGGGGATGTCTGGCAAAACGGACGTGAAGCAAAGGTTAACCGGTAAACTAAAGTGAACTATGGAAATCTAACTCAGTGCAAAGTATTGCGTACGTGACAGTGTCTTACTTCGCCAGCTCTCCTAGGACAACTGCCCAGAGGCAGGAGTCATGCAGACCTATCATGGCTGCCTACGGGGTTCACACAAGTGGAAGTGCTATGCATGCCGAATAAATTATTATCAAAATATGAAATTAAATGGCACACAAAGCATTTTAATACAGAATTACAAAAGCAATTTAAATCTGAAAATATATTGTTGTTAATTAACTGTCTTTTTAAGGCGTTTTCCCTGAATTTCAGTGTCCTTTTCTTCGGCACAGCGCACACTTCGAATTTGAAAAACAAACATGGCACAATATTTAGGAAATGAACATATTACAATTTATTACACATTTTCCCCTGAAAATAAAAGACAAAACATTCTGAAAACAACTATCCCGTTTTGGGAAAGTCCGTGCAATGGTACTACACCATTGAGGGCAAGTACCTTCATTGTCTGCCTGCCGCTGGCTCTTAGCCGGCATCAGATTAATGGAATATTTTCTTTCTTTACAGCATTCGATGCAGCTCAACATGGACTACAACTTTGCTATCTCAGTTTATTTTGGCCAAAATGTGGAATCTTTCCCTTTTTCATCTCACCAATTCATTTCTGTTTCACTTCCCCAAACACTGTCTAACGTCAACATTCATATTTCTGAAAACACTACTACGTAACTATGCTTCTTAAACAACTTAATAATGAAGAACATACAAGAAATTTCTTTCCCCTCTGGTATTGCCATAACGAAATTATATTTATTATCACACAGATAAATAATTAGGGCTACCAAGAATGAAATGCAAATAAATTACATTCTTTAACAACCACCACCTTCACTGTGCATAATCACCCAATTGCCAACATAAAAAAATGAATACCGTATTTTGCCGTGTATACGCCACACATTAAAAAAAAAAGACTAAAAAAAGTGGGGTACGGTTTAGCTACAAGATATTGCATTTAAAAAATTTTACCCCAAAAAATCAGTATTAAGTGTGATTATTTATAACCACATACAATGGAAACTCTAACCATCTAACATAGTTTGACCGAAAGTCCTGTGTCCTCAGAGAATTTTCTGTCGCCCAGACAAAATTTCAATGCAAATAATGCAAAAAAAAATCTGTTTTTGCCACACTCAAAATTTAATTTCTACTAGATTGATAGAACAAAAATTTCTGTAGCATTGCCGAAAATTACATGCTCCAATCATTAAACAACGAAGCATTAACAAAAAAACTGTAAGTATCAACTATACTCACCAAGGCATACAAAGTCGGTATACAGTACATTATGTACACATGTACAAGTAATACTAATATAGTCCATTCCCAATTGGAAGCAACTTATGAAAATCAACCTTTGAAAAAACACTCTAGGCAAAACATGTCAACCAGTATTTTCAATAACCTGTATTCCACAAATATATAACACTGGTTAACTTTAGATTGCTGCATCATAGAATAAATGAAACTTTACCTTAATATCTTCTATAACTTGAAATATTTATTTATTTTTAAATATGAATTAACAACAGCAAGAGCAGCGACGTGTTGGCAACGGCCGATAAGAAATAGTTCACAGTTAAAAAATTATGTTAACCTGGTTTTTTAGTATACTATTTGTAAATCAAATTGTGCCTATTTAAATATTTAGGTAGCCCTGATGGCAAAATATCTCATTTTTACAGTTTAAAATAACAGCATAAAATATTGTGAGTAGGCTGTAATGGTACGGTGTTGTTTTATCAAGCGAGAGCAATTTTGAAGCAACTGTCTGCTGAGTGCTGAGCCGTTGCCTACGTTATTAGTGAAGGCTAGGAAAGAGAAGCGTTTTTCAGCATAAATATCCATGCCTGTGTGTTTCACCAGTTGACAGCTAGACGTCTCTCTTCTGTGCTATACATTCTTAAAGGACACTGTACTATGTATCGCATGTTAACAAATCTTTTGATTGTTTGGCTTTGTGCGCTGTATTTCAGATGACGTTTATTATGTACTACTATATAAAAATCATTCACAAAGGAATAAGTGAGAAAATTACCAACGAGGTATGTTTTAGATACATATTAATGGTAAACTTTTGGTGCCTGTAGAACATTGATATGTGATTAACAATTTTACTAAGATAACGTGATTCCCGCCAATTGAAATGGTTTACTGTTGTGTACCGAACTGTACCTCTAACTCATCGAAATATGAAAAAAAATGTGACTTTTCATACTTTTCCATAGCAATTAGAGCTAAAAGAGAAATGGAGAACAGCTATTTCAAGGCAGGGTAAGACAGTTGGATCTCCTTGATCAACAATATGTAACTCACGAATGTGTAGTTTACACTTCAGAGAAAATGATTTTAGCATTAGTACAACTTCTAAAAGGATACTGCCTAATATAGTACCATCACTGTTTCCTGGTTATCCTCATCACAAACTAATTAAATCGAAACCCAGAACAAATCCAATATGTAGGTCTGAGATTTCTCCAACAACTGAGAGAAAACGAGCGCAGACATACTGTGACAATGACGGTTTGAACGATTCCAATGAAGCTAGTTCTGCACTGAAAGAAGTAGGAATCCAGGTTGTCATCTTTGCCATCATACAGAAATAAATTCATTGTTGTGAAACGCAAGTATAGACTTATGAAACAATCTCATGATCGACTAACTCAAACTGTCAATAGATTGAGGAAAAAAATCAAAGAACTCAAAAAGGGTAACAGTAATAAAAACACTGAACTGGGGGAGATAGTAGAAAGAATTAAAACTGATAGTGCGAATGGTAAACTAAAAGCACTTTTCTTGTTAGAACAAACTGATAGTTATGGAAAAAAATCATGTCGTTTATGGAGAAACTACTCTCAAAATTTGTGTCCGACACAGGAAAGCAGCAGCTGGATACAGTTCTGTCAGGTCTATTAACTTTTTGAAAAATACCCCATGAGAAAACCTTGAAATGTTATCTTGGTTGTGTCAGTAGTGAAACTGGTATAACCTCCCTTATCAAGCAACGTTTTGTTTATGAGGTCAGCAATTTGCATCATGTAGAAGAAAAGTTAGGATCTCTGATAGTCGATGAGATGTCAATCAAGACAAAAGTAATATATGATCGTAACATGGATCAATTCCTTGGTTACAGAAGCAGAAATAGAGGAACTTGGTGTAAGTGACAAAGTCGCTAATAGGCTTTAGTATTTTCTGTTTCGTGGCCTCTCTACTCCTCTCCGAGTTTGGCATTCTATTTCAAACGACAATTAACAGGTACTTAATTTGTGTGCATTAACCAAGAAAGTTATTGCAGAGGTAGAAAATACAGGTCTCCAAATATTACGGATTGTCACAGATAACTCGTCTGTCAATGTAAACATAATGAAGGAATTGTGTCATGGGCAAATAATCTCTGGAATACCGCACCCTATTGACGACGACGGAGTTATTTTCTTAAGCTTTGATTCAAGTCATCTGTTGAAGAATATTCGTTCTCAATTTCTTGTGAAGGACTTTTTTCAAAATGGGAAAACAATATCAAGTAAACACCTTAAGAAACTGTATGAGGCACAGAAACACGCTGTGGTGAAACCTGTTCGTGATCTGAATAGAAAAGTGATTCATCCTTCAAACATAGAAAAAATGAACGTGAAATGAGCGAAACATCTGTTTTCATTATCTGTCACGGCTGCACTAAAAAAAACTTCCTACAGTCGCCCCTGAATTAGTCCAAGATAATGAAAGTCTTGTTGTAACTATTGAATTTTTGGAAAACATCAGGAAATGGCACGATATACATGATGTTTACAATACAAAGCAAGCATATTTATCCAGGAATACTGACAAAGAGTGTTCACCACATGTAATGATGATAGGCTCTCTTGGATGATAGAAGAATTTTTGCCATACATGGCAAATATTCAGAAATCAACTAGCATACACAACAAAATAAGTGAAGAATGAAGCTCTAGTTGTTACAACTCTGTCAACTGTGAGAAGTATACAGTATTTAATATCAGCTGGCTTTCATTTTATCTTGAGACGAAACCTGAGCAGTGATGATATTGAGCTTCTTTTCAGTCATTTCAGAAGAAAAAGTGGTTTCAATGACATGATGGATGCAAGGTCATGTATGTACGCACTTGACACGACACTGAAAACTTGCTTAATACACCCTTCAGATTCATCAAATTTAGAAAGACAAACTTTCAGGGCACTGAACACAGTTACACAAAAAAGAAGAGATAGCATTGTTGATTGAGCCATTAGTGTCAATCCAAGAGAAGCTTTTGCAATTCTCAATAGAAGGTAAGTTAATTTACATTAATTTGTGGTTTACTTACGACTTTTTATTTAAAAAGGAATCATACAGAATTTTTAAGACTTCCGTTTGTGCTTTGCAGAGGTTCCAGTAACTTTGGAGATCACATCACTGGCAATGATTGCTGGATATTTAGTAAGGGTTGTGGAAGAAAATACTAGCTACGCATTTTGCCTGGACCAAATTTCAGCTCCTAATTGTGACAGCCCATTGCTGTGCTTAATAAAAATGCAAGATCGAGGAGCTCTGCGCTACCCATCAAGAAGATTTGTGTTTTTCCTCAGAAAAATATTGGAATTTACATGCACTGCCTTGAATTATTTAGGACAAGAACAGGTAGTGAAGAAGTTAAAGGTGTTTATTGTGCCTAAATTTGTAGAATATTTCAAGTGTTGCGAGTGTGATCAAGAAAAACTTAGTAATGTAGCCATTTCTACATTTTTGAAACCTATTTTGGACAACGAAGCCCGATTAGTGACACATTTTATTGATAAGTCTTCAAGAATACACAAAAAACCATTAAGCCGTAAACTATTAAAACTTTAAAGAAAGAAAATGTACGAGCTGCTTATTTTAGGTAAGTCATAATGGCTTATTATAACTTGTTTTAATGCTTTAATTTGTCCGTGCATGTAACTAGTTTTGAAGCATCACCATTATCAAGGGCTGATGCTTGCAGCGTCAACAGGAAACCACTAGACAGACAATGTTAGCAGAAAACTCCAGCAGACAGCTCGAGGGGCGGCGTTTGCCACCACTGCCCCTGCATCTCAGAGCGCCCACGGGCAGAGGGAAAATAAGTCCGAGCACAGCCCAAAGACATCAGTAACCCTTGTTCCTGCCACTTCGCTGAACTGTACTGGAAGGAACCACCAGGTCCTCATAACCCACCAGAAGCACTTCAGCAGCTGCAACAACGCCTTCCAGACCTTCTGGAGATTCTTAGCTAACAGCTCCTGAAGACGCAATCAACCCTCTTGCTTTACCAGCTAGTAAGACCAATTGTGCCAACACAACCCTTCTGGTAGTGCTCATCGATGGTCTTTTCAGGACGCACAATCATTCGTCTTACATGCTGGTAACTGCAATCAGTCACCAATACCACAGTGGTCAACAACAATCCCTTCTGGAAAATGGTAAGATTAGTCGGGGATGGTTTCAGAAATACCTAGCCGGATCGCCTTGTCTAGTTCAAGACCAGATCTCTTCCCCCTGGATTCACGTAGGTTAATTTCAGTTCAACTCTGGAATAGTTAGGATGTAGTACAGGCCACTGTGTATCTTCTTCCTGGAATATATAGGTTTATAGCCCAACACTTGTTTCCAGAGCTCATCAACACTGCCAGAAGCCCTCATCCAATAGTCGGATCGAGGACTTCCCTTTTGGAATAGCCAACCCCTGTTAGGAGGCTACCTGACCACCTACAACCACAACACACACCGGGTTACCACCAGCATCACCGGTGCACCACATCCTGGAGCCAGCAGCAACAGCCACTTGCTGTCACCACAGCTGAGTCAGCAGCCATCCCAGGCCACCGTCCAGAAAGATAAACCTGTGGCAGTGATCCCAGACTTTGTGATGAGTAAACAGAAAATGCGCTCTACACCGGCAGTGCTCATATCCGAAGGCACTAGTCTCTAACGTAAATCATTCCTGTGTTACTGGTGGCACAAACAAAACTGTAACTGACCACTGCTACCTTATTCAGCCACAAGGCTGTCATGCGTCACTATAAAAATTTTAGAATAAATTTTACATAAAGAGAATGATTCATAAATCAATTGGAAGCAAAGTCAGAAGATTATTGTTAAACGTATTATGGAATCACTAAGCCGGCCGTTCAAAATAAGTCCAAAAGTAAATTTTATTTATTAAAGATCATCAATAATAAGAAATTTTGTGATATGACGAAAGTAAATAATATGTATGCATAACACAGATGAATTTTTTTGCAGCAATAATTGTGCACTTAACATTTGCGCAATATTTGTAAACAGTTCCAAACATAGTCTTCTTCTGTGCTTTGAAGTGTGGTTCTTGCTTACTAGCAAATACGTCACTTGCAACTATTGAACGTGGGTAATAATTGTAGTCTGTTGCATACGTTGCAAACCTGGTTAGAATGCCAAAAATATTAACTGTTTTAAAGTGTACCCGGGAGTTGAAAGTGAAGGATTTTGTGTGTTTTATACTGAAGTCCGACACTGTTGGTCTAGTGGCTTGGTGGTGTGTGGGGAAGATGAGGAATGAAAATCTCACAGTCAAACAATCATCGTACTTGAAAAGGGTCGTAGGTAAATGAAAGTCCTAACAAAGTTTGAGGTCAACCACAATCCGTTACTTACAAGTACTGGCTAAGGTGTAGTTCTTCACGTTGAGTTACTTTACTGATTAGGAGCTTGGGGACGTACTTCCTGGGTTGTAAACTAGGGATTTAAACCCCTACAACTAATCATATATTCAAAGTTTTGTGATAGGAAGATCTAGTTTTAATACACAAGACAGACATCAACATTCCAAATGCCAGTGTCGCGAGGGGCATTACAAGGAACTCTACAAATGCTTAGGCAATACTCCGGTATAGAGGGTCGGTCTAGTGGGTTTACATATGGGGACAAAGTCAGGTGTCACATTTACCACTCTCTTCAAAGGCATTACCTTTTGGAAGCAGGACAGCTGCACACTCCTCCTCACCGGCTGGCTCTTTGAGATGGTCGACAACAGAACGGCAGCCAACTCTGGTTGCCGTGTAGTGCAAGGGCTGCTGAGGAGTTCCTGGGGTGTAGTAGGACAGTTTACCAAGAAAGGGTTCTTTAACCACTGATAGTCGAGACCTAGGAGAGTGTCTCCGTTCTGCACGATTTAATGATGTTCAAGTCGCCGCCGATTAATCATCACCGATGCTAGGCCTCTCAGCGCAGGGGAAATACAGACAGAGGCCCTTGTCTTCCCAAGCGGTAATCATTTGATTGGACCAGGGTTAGGGGCAGCTAACCCACCCCGCCCTGACCCTCCATAATATAGGCACTTTAACCTGGCACACGCAGCATGCGCATGTCAGAAGTGTGGTTTTTGTGACCCAGTATAGCTCCTGGGCCACGGTTGTTACAATCTTTATTCCCCTTACTTTTGCCTACAAACGTAAGGGGAAAGGCAGTAGAGTACCGGTCCCTACTGGCACGGAATTTGGAAAATCAAAAATGTATGTCTTTCAAAAGTTTGGTAAAATCTATAAAAAGTTGGTTAGTTGAATTTAATAAAATATTCCCGTAAAGTTAAACAAAATGTCAGGAAGAGGCAGAGGAAGTAGGGCATTCCTCTAACTATATCATTAATACACCCAGTCGTGGCATTTCAGAATGATGTTCAAGTCGTGAGCTGCCTGGTCCTTTTGAAGGTGGCAGAAATAAAGGAACGTTGTCCTCTGCCTCTGAGGGCAGCATCTTCCACTGTCCCTCATCTGGACACCCGCAATGGAGGTAGAGAGTTTTCTCCCAACCACTGCCTCGTCGCAGGACCTTGACATTGAGACAGTCGAGGCCTCCAACAACCCGGCCCCTCGGCGGGATGCATCCACAGGCAAGGTGGAGAGCGGTCTCCTGCCGCAACTCCCTTGCCCTGCGCCAACGGAGAAACATCCTGCCCTACGGGTAGGAACCCATGCAGTTGGGGTGGAGGACCTGGACTCACTCCCCCGCACTGCCACAACGTCCCTTGTAGCTGTGCCCTCTTTATCAGTTCCAGCAGAAGCAGACACCACGTGCTGAACCACGATGCCTGATGCCACCTTGTGCCGCCAAGGCAGACTCAATGCCTGGCCAGTACCGAGCATCACCGTGGCGACCTACGTCAAGGTACAACATGGCCGTACCCCCTGCATGCTGAACTACGTCCCAGGGGCAGGCCAGCTAAACCAAAGCTCGAGAAACACAAGTAAGTACAGTGCTCTACGAAGTTAAACACACGCAGTTGTAAACCACTACGATAAACATTACAGTACTCATTATAGATCTGTAACAAAGTGACATTTAATCTAACCGACCAGTCAAAGACAGTGAGATAGGTAAAAACACTCACATTTAGACTAGATTAAATAATGTGTATCCATTAAAAGTGCCTACCCAGCTGTCAACAAGCAGGAGAAGTGTAGGAAAACCGGTGAGATAAATGCAATAGATAGTTATTTAGACACTCGACTATGTGCAAACTGAACTTGTAAATATAGCAGTCATTACGCTGTACGTAATTTAAAGGCAGTGAAAACAGGTGTTTTACACCTCACCGAAGACAAGGTTCCATAAATAAGTGGCCGACAGCCCACATAACGTAGTATTGGCTATAGACGCTCACCACAGTGACGGTAATAACTAACAGTGTACCAGTGATAGTTGAAGACAGAGACTTCGACGAAATACATGTTAGCCTTAGCCTATGATAAGCAAAGACGAGTGCAAAGGAATAAGTAATTTTAGATTTTTGTAAAGAATCTTATGTGTAGGTACACACTTAAATATGCTAATGAGTTTTTACAGTGAACACGTGAAAATCACCTACAAGAAGAATGCAGTTTTGTAGGAGGGAATTTTTATGTTATACATTTGTATGCTCATGATTTTCTAGTGTATGTGTTTTGTTTGCAATATCTTGTGCACCAACTCAATATCAAACTAAAGACTCTTGACACACAAAGCTCACATGAACTCACTACAGTGAAACCCAGGTGTGCAAGATATTTTAAGCTTCAAAAAATATTGCAATGTATGTATGTAATGTAAAGTGACCAACGTGCACATTTGGCAGTGTTACATGCATGTTTTAAAGTGTACTCGCATTGTTTGTTTAGTCGGTCAACCCAGGTGTTGAAGGACCTGCGGTTCCCGAAACTTATACCGTCACATGTAAGTGTTTAGCTTGCTGGGCGAACCAAGGTTCCCTGAAAGATTTTCCTTTTCTTTTTAACTACCACGCAAGTGCCTGGATAGTTGGTGGCATCTCTCTGCCTTACGCGTGTAAGGCTTGAACATACTTATTTTATTCCCCTTCGTTTTCTGTATGCCGCCATTTCTAAGTGCTTTTTATTTCAGGTTCATGTTGTATATTCTCTTGTAAATATCAACAGCGCTGAGTGTTTGTCTGCGGCATGCAAAAATAAAAGTAGGCCGGTAGGATACCCGATAATCCGCGGCACTCCTTACAAAATAATCTGTGCAACACTGGGAAAAACATATTCACAGTGTCAACGAGTGCTGCACTGCCAGTACAAGGGGTAGAGAGAGGAAGCCCGTCCACCATGAAAGAGAGAGAGCTATGGTCTCCGCATCCCACACGTCTCTCCTTCGCCAGCCGGCTCGAGAACACAGAGTGCGTGCCGCTACAGCGGTCAAGCATCCAACACTAAGGGTCCCACCTACCTGATGATGAAAAATTGTTTCTCTCTTCTCTTCCCAACTTTCTTCACTACTCCTACCTTGACCTTCTAACCCTTCCAGAGAGCAGGCCTATGCCTCACTCCACCACCTTTTCATGATGAGTCTTCATCGCAACCGAGGGGCAGGGGCCCCGAATTGACATGTACTGCTTATACTACTAATCAACTATGATTACGACTCATCACTCTTTACGTGAAGTTTATCCTTACTTCAACCTACGTAAGAGTTGTCTACTTCAACCACCCACATGAGAGTTGTGCACACACCACTTTGCACATAAACTTTCAGCCGCTTACAAATCTACCGTATGGCTAAGCAGGTGGCCACAGATTACGAAACCAGCGAGCACGCCACCTCCCCCCTCCTCCCCCTCGCTGAGTACCAACAAGCTTCTGCCAGTTCCGGTGCGGCTGAACGCCGCCGAAGATGCACGAACCAAGGACTGCTGACTAGAGGGTTCCCACCTACCATGCTGGCTCCACAGCAAAAGGATGCCACGCACCTTCCCCACACCCCGCTGTGGAAGCCTAGACTTCAGTTCTATATAAGTCCGTGTGCAGCGGGACTCCAGAAGTCATTCTTGCATCCTCTCTCGCGACATCCCGAGCACTGCTTAGTGCTGGGACCTCCAGAGATCTACCAAGTCTTAAGTATGCCCGCAGCTGCTACTTCCAACAACAACGATCAATCATACAACAAACAGCAGACACGCTAACACTCGTTAACTTCACTTTGTCTCTTCTAGACACCCGCTTTCTTTAGTACAATTTAGTAGTAAATTATTTTTTACATCTAGAGCAATCTTTCCCTTTTTAACCTAGAACCAGGTCACCTACACCTGGCTAACATAGGTAACCTTCAGCAATACACTGTTCTGTAGGAGGTAGCACAAGTCACGTGTTTATTGATCTTTCAATAAACATAATTTTGTTCTCTATCCTTACGCTTTTTCATTTACAGAGTATCTTGCTATTTCGTCCGCTGGGAACAATTCACGCCGTGCACTGCCGACAGAAACAGAGTATATTCCTAAAACCTAATTAACACACTTATTAGACTGCCACCTGTTTCTTCCCAACCACTGGTAGTGCTGGAGGGAAGGTACAGAGGAGCCAAAACTACTAGAAATACCTTCATTCAAGGAGAGGCAGCAAACCCAGGTTATTCCCTTGCTTCGAGCACTGATAGGGCTGGAGTGACCATAGCCTGAATTCACATCCAGTAGAGGCATTGGTGGTCCAAATGGCTCAACATCTCTGATCAGACCGCCAAGTGTGGGGGATCAGTAGAGACTTTTACAGAACCCGTGCCAGCAAGCAGCGACACTCTATATGTCTTACAAGGTAAGACACGGCCAAAGGCATAGGGAGCAAAACCTAGTGTTTCTTGCTGGCAAAAAAAAGTGGTCTGCACTCACCCCTCTTACGTAGGAAAGGCAGGAGGAACAGGGACTGCGCCGCTGCACTAAGGCACCAAGCAGTCACGACTGCTCCAGTGGTATTTGTAGATTTTCAGCCGCATATTTGCACCAACCAAGAGTACCTCCCGGTTCTGAGAGAACTGATTTACGGGACCGAGGCTAGGTATGGCCTGGTCAATCCCTGGTTCGGGAGCCTGGAATCGTCAATACGGCATGGGGTAAGCCAGCACCCATTGAGTTGAGACCAAGGGTCGAAACCTCAGCTTCATCAGCATCACGGAGGTCATCTGAGTAAGTCAGTAGCTAACACCTCTCGCCAGCCACCAATAAACCTGTATATAACTGCGCACTTGGTCTAGCGCATCAAATCTCTACGACCGTGCCACACAGTCAATAGCTGGGCACACGTCAACTTTATAATTTTTTTAACCACCATACAAATTTTGTTAACTGTTCATCATGTTTAACTAGAGCAAAAAAAAATTTATTGTATGTTTTAATTATATTCATGTTCTACAGACGTTTTCAAGAATATTTGTCTTCAGCGAAAAAAAATAAATATGGAATTTGTATCTTCAGTCAAGTTATATTTTTGAAAAAAATTTTCTGTTGACAGTGAATGAAGATGATAGTAGGCTGAGGAAATGTAAAGCATCTCACCTCGTCTATAGGCGAGTCCTCGATGAGACGTGGAGCATCAGAGGACAGCAGGCCGTGAGTGGCGAGGACATAGATCTTGTACGCACCCCTCTCCTTCAGTACCTCTGCCGCAGCAACAAACGACTGTACGTCATCCACCATGTCATCCTGCAAACACACAGACAGCAAAATTTGTGCACTGAAACTGTTCCTATGAAACAAGTAAACAAGATATTCCATTCCGCTACATATTACTTTGCTGCTATACTCTGTATCAGCCACAAATGCCACATTTTGACACGCACAACTGAACTACCAACTTTAAATAACATCACAACTAAGATACCATTTACAATGCCTTCCATCAACTGGTTAGTAACTAGGGATGGACCGATACCAATGATACAGATTTTCAGTTGCAGATGCGGCAGATTACAGAGATGCACCAGTTTTGATGAGCACAGACATCCCTTCTGGATATTTTTAAATAAGAAAGGTTTTTGGGAAAGTTTTTCCCTTTTGTCATTATTTCCATGTGCGAACCTCTCATACTTGTCTGGTCTTATAAAGAGATTGTAATTTTATTAATTAATGAGTCACTACTGAAATTTATTGGAATTTGATTCCATTTCCAATGAGGTTAATATAAATAAAAATTTTACTGACAAAATTTTTATTTGTATCTTATTACAAGGTTGGGTATCATTGGCTGTTATATAGTTTTGTTCAATTTTATCGTTTTCATTTGAAAACAATAAATATTTGATGAATAATTCAAGGTTCTGATTATAAATTGTATCTGTAGTTAACCTAACCTAATACACAATTGATAACCACAGTTTATAAATTTTGTTGTACGAAAGCTAAAAATTTAATGTAATAATATTGTTTTCAATACTTGTTTGTGTTTACATATTCACATTGTTCCTTCTGTCTTGAAAGGTAACGGACTATTAAATTTTATTAACTAAAATTTGTTTTTGATTACAGCTACATTTTATTGGTTGTTAAAGTTTTGTTCAAATTTGATATTTTAAATTGTTTTAAATTAAACAGTTTGTTAGTTTATTTTTTAACTCATAGTTTTTTCTTTTGTTCACTCACCCTTCAATCATAATTGACTTCCTTGTATTCTGGGTCATTTGACATTTTATGGTTAAGGTTATGAATTTTTCATCCCAATTTTAGGACAAAAAGCTAGAGATAAACTTGAAAATCTTTTGGAAACATCTGAGTAAAAGTTATTCCGAACTATATCTTATGTTCCCTTCCTTACAGCCCCAGAAACCACGAAAAGATCCCATCCCCCATCCTACCTTAAGCACTACCAAACGAAAAAACCCCCTTTCCCTTTCTAACCCCACCCCCCTCTTTCCCCGTTTTACACTTTTCTTTTAGGATTTGGTAAACGACTCATTGAGGTGGAGCCCAGACTTTTCATCGAGAGAGACAAACATTTGAGGTGTTTTGTGGTATAAAAGTGTTAGTGTTAAGGGTACCTAGACTACCCATCAATAGGTCCAGTGGTGGAGGCAGTTGACTTCTTGCTAGTGTTTTTCTTTTGACTGAGAACGATTGGGACTACAAGATAATTATTTAAATTTATATTATTTCTTTTCTCATTTCAACTTTCTTTAAATTACATTTTTTATGATTAATTATTTTTCTCATTTCTGGTACTGTATGTTTTGAGTATCGGGCCACCCAAATTATTTTTTTCTCCCCCCTTAAAACTTCCACTGCTGCCACAATACTGACATGTCTATATTAGTCCTCACAACAAGGGACGTAACTTATAAACACACTGATATATATTATACTGGTTTCGACCCGTCCAGCGTACCAAGGAGATAGCATATGGGTCAGTAGAGTGTCTAATGTCAATGTGCTATTATGAATTTTATGAGTGAGCCCTTCATCTTTATTCCCCTTGTGTAATTACTTTGAATGAAAATATGTTCAAAATACTGCGTCCATTTTGTTAACATTCGTTGACCACAAATGTATAACATTTTTTGAGTATGCCAACTATTATATTATTCTCAACCCTGACCAAGAATGTCCTGAACAAACTAAACTGTGAAAGCTATGCCTAGGTCAGGGCTGCCACCAGCCCTAAAGCTGAAATCCTGGTTCCTGTATATTAAAATCCTGTAAATTCCTGGAATCATAGGATTAAATCCTGTAAAATCCTTGGAATAAAATAAAATGCAAATTACAAAAAAAAAAAATGTATATGAAAGACGTTCACATATTTAATGCAGTTTTTTTTGTTTGGAATATACAAACCATGGTAATTCTTTTCTCCACTCACACTTATGCTTTCATTTATATAACGACTGTATTGACGATAATTTTCATTTCCTCACCAATGTGATATCACTGCCAAACGGAAAACACAGTCACCAAATTCAAATTGTATGCATAAAAACGACAATTCGCAGCAGAAGTTTCTTTCAATAATGGTCTTGGCCTTTTTGCATGTGATCATACAGACAGGAAAAGAAATATGTAAATAACTATACACCCGTGCTTGTGAATAATGAAGCAAAATAGTTTGGACTATTGAAGCAATTACATTATGTCCAAAATATTTTGCTTAATTATTCACCTCCGTTGCAAGAATCTTTCAAACAAATGCATCAGTGAAACTGACACACATCGCTGTGGGTGCTAATGTTGCATGTATGCAGCATCCACTTTGAGCAAAGTGCTAAAAAAAAAAAAAAAGTTTGGGTGGAATTTTTTTAGTGTTAAAAATCCGTAAAAACAGATAGACTCTGTTAAAATGGCAGCCCTGGACTAGATGACTAATCAAATGTTAATGTCTGAACTTTTCTATTGGCTTGATCCGAGTGACTGTGTTGAAAATGTTTATTTTTGTGTGTTGCATTTTTGGTGTTAATACAGTAGTCATTTTTTTATTTGTTTGTAAGGCTGTAGTTGCCAGTAACAAAAAATTGGTTTCATTCGAAGAAGAGTCATTATTCCAATATAATTTCAATTTTGCCCCTTTATAATGAACTTCTTTATAAAAAAAACCTGATGTAATTTAGTTCCTTCAGTTTGACATGACAAATTTCCGCACCTTTGATGCACACTCTACAAACGACTTCGCCCTATCTTTGAGCGCACTGTTCAACCCTTTGGGCAGGTCAGTTACCCCAACAGTACTGAAGAGGCGGGGCACATGACTACAGGGTACGACAGTGCAATGTCCGAAGTGACTACAGACACATGATCCTGGCTTGTACTGTTCACCCAGAATCTCCAAGAAGCTATCACGCTAACACCCCCTGACAAAGACTGTACTGCCTGACTGAGCCGCCACTCCCTCCAACCAAGACCACACTAGTTCCATAATGCGACGAGGGAGGGCAGCACTCGGTCTACTTCCAGCAGTGCCTGAAGATAAGGGATGATAGTGCTGCAACAGCACTTTAGAATTATCATCCCCTGCAGTGGAAGCTATCACCCCCTTGCACCCCTCACCAATGTGTGCCTATACGAGATTAGTATACAAGGTCTGGGATGACCAAAAATCTTCAGTCTCTGCTCCTACACTGCTCTTGTATAGGGAGGGAGGTAGCCATCGGGGTGCATGACTGCTGGTACGTCCACATATTCCACCGTTTGCAAGGGCCAGAATCTCTACCAGCCAAAGACATCGGCAACCAGAAGACAACCTCACTGCAGTCACCATAGATCCTCTGCTTCTGGGAGACTGGACCCCCCAGAGACTCCTGAAGATGTCGCTCTCTCCTTACCATCCCTTGGTGTTGAACCAAGAACCTGGTAACAGGTCACGACGATGTCTCTTCAGGACCTCCCCTTACCCACCGGATGGTGTTGGCATCATTGATACCACCGTCCGGTAGCTGTCACCCTTATTGTTTCCTTCAGTACAACCCGTGTTAGTTAGGTTGAGAGATGTTGAATAATTTATCTAACAAGTACTTTACCTAGCCAGAGTAATCCCCTTCATCCCCATTAGCTTTTTCTCCAGATCACCTTCACTTGGCTGTTCACGTTAGGTTTAATTTGCATCACAAGTCGTATTAGATTAGGAGGTAGTATGGAGTCATCGTATTACTATTACTTACCCTACACAAGAATTTAATCAATTCTCTGTATTCTAAATTTCTTGAAAGTACTGAGTTACTCCTACGCAAGCACAACCACCAGAAGTGTAGCTGGCAGACCGTTAGGGGTGGGACGATACCATGTTTTCAATACTTGATACAATTTTCAGCTCGATACCCTCAATACTTTTGATACTCGATACTCTTGAGTAAAAATTTTAAAGAATGCAATACAATTTTTGTAAACTACATTTTCATTGTTCTTGACCAAATTTATGATCAAGTTTAAAATCAAAGAAAAATCATGCAAGATAATATTAGGGGTGATGGAAACAAATTTGAACTTCATATAACTTAGCATCTATGGTAGGCCTGTCAAGTATTAAAAAATTATAAATATTTATATAATACTAAAAAAAACCCCCATCAGGTATGTCAATTTTCGAACTAAGAAAGTTCAAAAAATTTTATTTAGAAAAATGAGCTTTAAATTTTTTCTAGATTATGTCAGATAGAGGAAATGTGGGAATTGTTTATTGCTGGACAAAAAACAATTACAATTCTTCCGCTACCGGAAGAAAGATAAATTTGTCATTGTTTGTTTTACGTTGGTCTTTTTCACAAATTGTGCACACACAAAACACGTAAAATAAATATTAAATACTGGTTGTAAACACAAATAGCATGTAAAAAAATGAAATATGTACTTGCATTCAGAATAGAGAACATAAGTTCACAAAATTTTGACAGTAATAGAAACGTAACACAGCCACAATGTATCCACCACTACAGCTGTTCTGTCCATGAAGAAAATTATATGTGTAAACAAATGCTATGATCAATGTAAGTTACCATTCCAAACTACCTTATTTTTGTTATGGCAGTCATAGCGGTGGAGTCCCATTAATTTTAATTAGAGTTGTTCCGATACAGATACCAAGTATCGGTATCGGCCGATACTTCGCTTGTTCCCAATGCATCTGTACTGAGTATGGTATCAGGCAGATACATTAGTATCGGTTGTAGAATATTAAGTCAGGTTATTACTTTCTTTAGACAAAAATTACCATATTTTGGTGTGTATACAGTAAAACCTCGTTAATTCTAAGTAGATTAATTCGAAATCATATATATTTTGAAGTATGTATTCACCCCCCAAACGGGAGAACACCATTTTATATGATCGTGCCAGAGTTTTCACATCTGTTGAATGGTTTTCGTCGCCTCTACCGCCCGCTGAAGAGGTGAAAAGATGTGACAGTGCCACGCTGCACTACATGAAGTGTGGGAGAGTAGGACAAAGAAAATTCCAGGCTGCCTGTTGTGACAGTTGGAGAGAGGAAGGAAGCTTGGTGCGGTGTGGGTGTGGCTTGATGACGGAGAGAGAAAAGGGGTGTAGTGGTGTGGGCATGGCTGGAGGATGAAAGGAGTAAGGAAGCAAAGAGGTGTGGACGGCATGGTTAATGGGAGGGATGCTGGACAGGTGGAGGATAAACTGTTAAACGAGGGGGTAGGGGGAACAAAAATATGTAGGGAGTGAGCGGCCTTTTCAGAGGCCAGACACAAGTGAGGGGCTGCTTGATACAAAAATGTGTGCCATTGAGACAACATTCGCCAGAAGTTTATTCATAGTAGAGGGAGCAAGAAGGTTCTGGTAACCACGGCTGCAGTTTTAAACCAAACTTTAACTTTTCTTTTGTTTTTTATATTTTGGCAACAATTACAACACCTATATTTTACTGCACGTTAACACATGATTAATGACCAAGATAAATGCAACAAATTTATTTTTTGGGTTATTTCCTTCAAACCAAAAATGTTATGGTTCCCCAAAACAGAATTGTAACTTCGAGAGGGTAGTTATTCCCGGGCCCGTAGTTGTATTTACTTTGGAAAGGGAAAATGTGCATTTCTTAAGTTGTTATTTTCTTTACTTAAACGAGTCTATGAAAAATGTTTTTTTAATGTGTTATTAACAGTAATACCTTTTCTAAAATTTAGTGCGAAGGGCGTATCGACAATGGTATCAGGGTATCGGGGTATCTGCAATGGTATCGGGGTATCAGCAATGGTATGGGCGAATCGGCAATGGTATTGGGGTATCAGTATCGGAAAACGTGGTATAGGAACAACTCTAATTTTAATGCCAATGAATTGTATGGGGTTGGGAGAGACTTTAGTTTAACATATTTCATGAGATGGCATTTTACACCTCTTCTTACGAGACTGTATCATTTTAAATTACATATTGTATTAATGGACGAGAGTAAAATTTGCTTGTATGAAAGAAATATTCAAATTGTTATATAACCTGTGAAGTTTCGACCTCACTGAAAGAAAATGCTAGAAATATGTAGTTCGTACCAATTCTAATATTAAACACATTCGGGACATAAATATTTTTGACAAAGTTCATTTTCCATACCATAAATGTGTTATTTTTACACTAGAAAACAGAGTTGAAATGGTGATTTTTTAAGGCCACATACATTTCAAGCATTCTAATAACCATTTCAAAATACTTTATTTAAAATGGATACTGAATTACTGCTTGTAATTCCTATTTGGAACTCCTGAATACATGTGTTCTGTTGCAATCCTTACTGCATGATTCTCTGCCATTGATACAAAATAATTAGCTGAATCATTTAATAAATACGAAACTTCACTGGCTTTTCGAAACTAAAAAACTGCAGAACGAAAATAAACTGTGCAGCATAGCGACAATAGGGAAAATGGCGAACCAAGCAATATATACGTGTCAAAAAAAGTATTGAATAAAAGTATGGATGTGGACGTTGCTTTACTTGGTACTTTCGATACGGCCCAGTATCGGGGGGTATTAAGGTATCAGAGTATCTCTAATAAAGACACACAAATTAGGAGGCCACCTGAAATCCGTCAAACTAGTAGCATTGGGTAGAGACCAAAGCACTAGAAACTACTCCACCAGATGAACTGAGAATACTAGGTTATTCCATACTCTGCCACCGCTTCTGCTGGGGCCGGAAAGGAGCAGGAATCAATTTAGGCTGATCCGACTACCTGTGGATACCACACCTGGGTATTCTAGTCAGGAAGTGAGTTGAGCAACCCAAGTTCTGTCTTCCGTTCTCTCGGAAGGAAGGAGTACAGAGAAGGTTGAAAAATGCATTATACTAGAGGTCTGCGGGTAGTACATTTTGAGGTCAGGTCGGGTCTGGTAACTGTAATTTTTTGTCAGGTCGGGTCGGATCAGGTAGTTTTTTGTTGCAGTCTTGAAATTTAATTCTGAATGCACTCTTTATATTTTGTAACATATTGCATAACTTTTACATTGGGTATATGAAGTACGTTTATATATTGTACAGATATATAGAAATAACATAACACTAATGAAAAAAAATTCCAAACACTAACTCAAGACCATTTAACTGATAAAGATAATTGATAATTCCAATATTAAAATACAAAAAATTACTATAACAACATTGTGATAATTCAAAATGTAGTTTTCATTAATATACAATTCACACAAAGATTTTTAACATTTTATTTTAAGATTTTACTTCATTGCAAGTAACTTACCCAATGACTTGAAAGAAATCTCTTCTTTCCTCAATTTGTTTTGTCTATTTTCGGCATGTTTTTCCTATTTTTTTCATATTGTGCCACATGCATTTTTTATGCGATTATGAAGCCAATGAAACAGGTTTGGACTGGAATACCAGTTGTTTACAAATACCACGTGACCTTTGTCCAAGTATGGTTTCAATAAAGTAGCCACAATATTACCAGACTTCCCCAGACCTGCCTCGTCAATGTCACTATTTGCACCAGTGTACACTACGAAACCAAGAACATATCCAGTCAGACAGTCACACAAAACAAAATTTTTTATTCCAAACCAACATTGTTTTGAAGGCACATATTGTTTGAAAATCAAACAGCCTTTGAAGTGGAACAAGCTCTCGTAAATGCACAGTTTTTTGTAAGGCACAAATGAAATACGAAAAGCATTTCAAATTCTATCGACAAAAGACCGAATTTTGATTAGACGATAGCCACCTTGATCCACACTGTTGTCACAGAAATGCAGCATTCACAGTAAAAGTAAAAATCTGTCTCGTGACATTATCTCTTCAAACACTGGTGTTCGCAAAAGAGCATCCTTTGACCAGTATTCACTTAGCTTCAGTTTCTTCACACGTGCCATTAGTAAACACACTGCCAGAAAATAAAACAATTCCTCACAATCTGTGTCTGTCCATTTCTTCACACAGGAATGAGACTACAAAATCTGTGGTGCATTATTAATGGCATACTTGTAGTATCTGTTACATTCATTTGCTACAAATGTCATCAATGATATATCAAAGAAGACTAGAAGAAGTCTATGATAGGACTGTTAATATTTACATTTGCTTTACATCCTGCATTTGTATAATCATAAGAATGAATAACGGGAGTCAAATTATTCGAAGACCACTGAAATGTATCACATTTACTTTTTGTACCATGATTTTAATTTGTTTCTTCATCGCTGCTATCTTCCTCCGATTCAGAAGACAATTCTTCAAATATTGTTATTGAAGTACTATGTGTAACCCCAGTAGACGTAGTTGGCTGAGGAGAGTTTTCTTTGTTGTATGGAGTGTACTCTACATCTGAATCACTCGATGTAAACACATCTTCGCTGTCACTCCTTGTGAGAATCACCTCCAGTGCTTCTTGGTCTGTCAGATAGCCATGTCTCTTCATTTTGTAGTTACAAATAAATGACATACAATCACAAAAAGTGTAAGAAAAAAGACTACGACGACTTTAGTATAATAACACTATCCAAAACGTCCACAGTCAGCAGCAAAACATACAACACAAGTAGCTGGCAGGCTGTTCCACATTTTGCCATACAGCTCTTTTCCTTCCTTTCTTCACCCCTCATAAAATTCTCTGCCATCCCTGTTTATTTTATCTCTGTAAGTGGCCCACAAGTGTGCATCTTATCTCTCTAAGTGATCCAGCATACCACTGGGTGGGCGGCTGACAGCTGGCCTTTCTCACTGCCTGGCATTTATCACCACCCATGTCACACACTATCTCGGAATAGGAACTACAGTGTCTTCTGACACACTTCCTCTTGACATTTATTGAAACAAGCACTACAATATTTCAATGTAAATAGGACCCTTTAAGACACTCTTATCTGAGGCTAAAGAATGTTGGACTTTATCGGGACACAGGTGGATATTAACAGTGGGATGAGATATCTCATCCTTCGCACTAAAGGAGGCACACTGAGGACAATGTATCTCGTCCATAGCACACACTGCTCCTACATTGAAGGGTGAGATATCTTGTCCATAGCAACAAAAGGGTTAACGGATTGTAAAAGAGCTCTTGCAAATGTAATGCCAGTACCTTCAGATTGTATTACATGGCTGAGGTGACTGCTGATAAAATGTATAATGGGTATCACCATAGATCTTGTAGGATAAGTCTCACTTGAGACTTCCTCAGTTGCTAGGACAAGTGATTGTAAAAATTTGACATAACTTCCTGCCAGTGCCCATTCTGCTTTTTTCAAGTTCAACAAGACCACTTAGCATCTAGTATTCGGAGTTCCACCAAGTTTCATAGCCTTGCAGCAGCTGTTTTGGACTAAGACCCATGTCTTCTTGCCTTTTTGAAAAATGCATTCTTGGCTTTGGCACTGTATTTAAAATGCCCAACAATGTGTCTAGCTTTGGACAGCATTGAACTGTAGCCTGGCAGCAGTTTCTTAGCGTTCTTGAGTACTAGTTGCAAGGAATTTGCAAAGTAATTTAGATGGGTAATGTTACCTGTGCCAGTCATTTCAATAGCAACCTTGAGATTCCATGCATTATCTGTAACCATGTGCATAGGTACATACACATCAATCACCTTCCAGTCAAATATTTTATTTAGTTTGATTTTAACGTTTTCACCTGAATGGGATTCTTGAAAAGAATAATTTCCCAGGCACACACTTGTATGAGTGAAATCATGTTTGATGAAATGACATGGTACAGCTATGTACAAATTAGTAGCCATGGATGTAAACATATCTGTAGTAAACTAAAGTGAAATAATTTGGTCCATTTCAGCTTCAAAAGCAAACATGATTCCTTCTTTAACTTCTTTCACCAAATCTGGTATTCCTGATTGTGTAAACAGAGGCAGATAACACAATATATTTTGGCTCTGCTAATTTAAGTGATTCTTTCTACCTGGCCAAACATTTTGCATCACAGTTAACTTTATTTGAACTGTTTTTGGTTGGGCAGAGTTAATCTTAGTATGTGCTTTCATCTGAATATGCTCTTCTTGAGTTTTAGGAAGCAGAACATATTGTTGTGGATGTTTCTTTAAATGTCTTTGCAAACTTGATGTGTTACCATAATCAACCTTCAGTATCTGTGACCATTGTTTGCATTTGGCAGTTTTTGAATCTGTTTTGTCATAGTATTGCCAAACAGGTGCTGTAGATGGTAACAATTTTGAAGTTACACTCACATGCTTCCCTGTACATTGTCCTCATTTCCAGTTGACTGTTTGCTTACAAATTGCCCTAGTTTTCTGAATTTTGTTCTTCTATTAATTTTCTGTTTATTGAACATTACTTTCCCTTTTCGACATGTTGGTGTAGTCACACAAAACTCCCACACACAATAAATATGTTATGTTGTTTAGCAAACAAAATAAAATTGAGACCAAAACGAATCACAAGAGAAATACAGGAACATTCCAGTTGCTTGTATTCTGTTTACAACTTTACAATACATACTGATTTACTATGTGGCACGGCAAAACAAATGCAAGGGAATCGCTGTTTGCGACCTGCATCCAGACAGCAGACTGTTTTTATAGAAACTGCGTCGGCGGAATGGTTATAAAGACTGTCAAGGGACTATTACTTCCCTTACATCAAACGAGAGGAAGACAATCCTCATCTCTCGCTTACCCATATGTTCAGTACCGCCTCTTTCCTCCCCCCTTTCACAACTTACTCGTGGTTGGCTGTCACCAGTTGCCAGGCGGCGAAGTATTGATCACACACGAGCAGCTGAAGGAGGGGAGGTAGCGAGCGACAGAGAGAGTGGAGAAGCAAAGAGCGAGATGGAGATGGCCACGGAAAAACCAGTAGCAACAAAATCAGAACTACCTTCGGCATTGTTTCAAACTATACGTGATCCAAACTGCAGTACTGTAAAATAAAAGTATCTCCCATTTCACAGTTTTTGTCAAATTTGAAGCAATATTCAACAGCTGTACTGTACCATGTTTATAGTTTTGACGATTCGTGGCCTGGTTTTTATGCTAATTTTGGCGGTTTTTGGTGTTCATATGTGCACTTAAAAGGAATTTTATTGGAACCAACCAGCAATTTTTTGAAAGTACGTAATGTCTTATTTATATTACAAACGGTTAACAAACTGAATGCTTATCGGGCACCACAGTTAAGGTCAATTCGCAGCTCTTATTTTATCACAACAAACTGCTCACATCCTCTGTTCTGTCATGCAAGAAAACCAAATCTTACAAAGTAGGTCTGTGGTTTTGAGAGTTTTATTGCATTCAAAAGGTTTTTTTCTCTACCATTTAAGTTTACTTGTCAGTGTTGTGTTGGTGAAATCACGTCTTTGTAAATTCAACTGAACTATGCACATTTTGTAGTTAGTTTTTCACAATACCAGGACTTTTATAAAAAAAAAAAAAAACCAAATATTTGAAATAAATAAAAAATGCAGGGGAATTTTTATTTTCTATCAGAAGGGATTAGACTTGTTTTCTCGAAAATATTGTGAACTTCGGAATCCCACACATGCAATCTTTTATAAAAAAATTTTATATGATAAAATCCCTTCCCGAAAATGTTTGGGAGCAAATCGTACCCTAGCCGAGACTAGGGTTCTATAACGACCCGAAAATTACCCGAAAAGTGGGGTACCTGCCGATCTCTACATTATACACCTTAGAAGGCAATCCCCCCCCCCCTTTTTTTTTCTTCTACTACTGCCTTCAGCAATACTTCCACCCCACAGAGCAGAGTTCAGTCCGCCTGCAATACTGAAGAGTATTCACCCCTCTGTCCTTTCACAGCCTTCATTCCCACCATTTATTAAGCTCCCTGGGAAGCCTCGCCCTTTAGTAGAGGCCATGCTACTGAGCCTTGCCTGCCCATTGTGCAGGCTATCCCTCCCAGCGAAGTTGGACAACAGTAACATCTGTGGCACTTCATGTCTCCTGGGGCCCACCACCGACCAGCAGCCTACCAGTCGTCTAGAGTAAACACCGCGGAGGTACTTCCAACTGCCAGGTAAACCAGAGACGAAAGGTCGGTCAGTGCGAAGGGTCGTGACAGTGGCTGTAGATTTTGTCCCAACAATATAGGCCACCAGACCCATCTTGTACACCGGCCTGGCACCCCAGAAACTATAAGGCCCCCATCTCCCATAGGTTTCTTGAAATTCTGGCATCGCGGTATAAAACTATTAAAAGTGATCATGACTAAAACTTCCTTATTTAAGATGTACTTCGCCAAGTTTGGTGTAGTACTTAACCTCCCAAGTCATTGATCCAAGTTTCATTCTAATTGCCCCAACAAATAGAACCCCATCCTAGTCGGGCATGTGTCAAGTTTTGTTATAGAGAGGTTATACTGTATCTGGTCTCTGTGATGCAAGTATACCTCCGAAATGATGCTTCAAGGTCACTTAGTACTATAGCGCAGAGGGATGTCACCAGCAGTATTAATCATCCAAGACATGCAGTAGCTAGATCCTCAGCCGGCCAGTGACGCCACACGCTCAGAGGATGTCTCACCACCACCCCCCTCCACACGGACAAGAAGAGTACAAATACAGGTGCATGGCCCTTGGAACGCCAGTCTGTCCTGGTCCTTCACTGCACTCCTGGTGCAGCAGTAAGCTTGCTCCACAACCTCATGTGCTGTGGCTCTCTTCTGCTGCCACAACTCGCACACCTTCGCCCAAGCTTTAGTAGACGTCTCTGCACCTAATAGACATCCATCAGAAGTTCCGTACGTTTCAGTCGTCAAACACTTGAACACTTTTGTTCCCTTCAGAAAATTGAGGTCCCTTCACGACAACACGTAGAATTAGCTATAATCGAGTGTTTTAATAGCCACTTTGCCTACCTATTCTGCCAGACTAGAAACAGCTCACCTTCACCTGTCTACTGTAGCAATCTTCTGTTAAACTCTTGTTTGACTGAAGGTAGTGCAAACAACCATGTTTATTTACTCATCTAAATAAACACATTTTATCCCATAGAACATTATTCCCGTACTGCTTTCAGCTTTCCTGGTAAAGTCCGTCAACGGACAGCAGGAGACCGTGGAATCTTTTCTAAACAGTTTACCAAACCTAGTACAGGACTGAGAGTTTCCCTTCTGGAAACTCTTACATCAGAAACACGCATATTAGATGGCAACTCGTTCTTTATACCCTGGTGTATAGAAAGGTAGAGCCATGACCACTAGGAAATACAACCCTGTCGAGGCTAGACAATTAGCTCAGGTTATACTCCACCACCGTGCTTCTGGTGCTGGTGGGAGTAACTGCCTGGGTTTGAGGGCCTCACCCCTTGGGGACCACACCTTCGCATTGTGATCATCAGCCATTGTGTAACCCGACGCTCGGTGTCCACCGTGCTTCTGGTGTCGGATGCTGTCAATTGCAGTGCGCAAAAGTACGATACGGACAAATGTCGCCTGCTCCACCTTTGCGGGGATGGTAGTGTAGAGATCTTATCCCCATGCCCTACTCTTGTCAGAGTGGTATTCACAAGAGGGATAAAAAAAACTGCTACTGTCTCCGAGTACAAACAAGGGTTCAACACCACCTCGACTGCACTTGAAAGTCTCAAGTCCCAGGGAGAAAGCTCAAGCCATCCCTTTCCTGGAGAGGTCGGTCACTCCAGCCCCCTTACCGGATTTATTTGAACATACAGTCCAACTCATAGAGGGTTACTCACCCCCTGGTTCTAGCCTACCTAAGTGGTGAAAAAGTCTCTTCTGGTATAGCAAACCTCTAGACTAGGGACACCAGCTCACCGAGTCAACCCGGACGACCAGCAGTGCTGACGACCACCTGCTCAACTGCGCACCAGGGCGCTTATTCTAAGTTTCATTGCTAACTGCCAACACCGTCATGAACCTACCGTCTCGCCACTCATGAATATATTTTACGGATCCAAAACTGTATTCAGAGTTATCAGTCTTTTAGCATGGGTCCGCAGTTAGGCATCTTCAGGTTACTGACTTTCCCCACACCAAGTTAGACGAGCATTGGTGTCTCTGCGCACGGTCGACAACGTACCAACAAAATATTACTACAATTACTCGTTTTAAAATTTCACATATCTATTGAAAAAACGTTACTTAAAGACACGAATAGTAAGCTATATATTTTTTAGCTCGTAATGATAACAAATATGTATTTTATAAGAAAATAATAGTGTACCGTTTTCTTTGATTTTGTGAGGAGTTTGAAAAACTGTGGTTGGTGGCCATGTTGAAATGTATATTTTTTTTCCATTTGTGAGATAATAGATGTTTACTAGTTAAAGAAGTGGCCCGGGTGTTTAGCAAACTGATTGCGTATGTGGGAAGGAAAACATTTGACCAAGAGTAAATGAAGGAAAGTTGGCAGATTTTAATTACCGATTTCACGTAAAATTTAATGTACGTATATCTTCAATCAATCACATTAATATTCCTAACCTTTTTATCTGCCGAAGTGTACCGTAGAACCATGGAAGATGATAAATTTGATTAAAAACACTGACTAAGTTACTGGCATCATACAATGTTTTTTTTGGTTGATAAATTATAACAGCATTGCTAACCTCTTACCCTACAGGTATTGAATTTGGTGTGAATTAAATAACCTTCCCTCCACATATGAAACATATGGTTTATTAGATACCTATAACCGTCCAGCGCAGAAAATATTTATTTTGTACAGAGGGAGCATATTTAGGTACGTAGATTTCGAATGTATTTGTGTTAATCATTTTGGCTTCAAAGTTAGTATAAAATTATTAAACTATGCAGAATTTGTTAGTGTCTTCTTTTGGAATCAATGCAAGGAATTGTCTTTTTGTTACAGAATATATTCTCAATATTTGAAGTTAATCACGATCCGTGTTAGTTCAAGTACATTACACATTCTACCAAATTTTATCCTTCAATTTAAAATTAACACAGTCAGCCCAAAACCATTCCAAGCTATAGGCTATTAGGGGCCAAAATACAAATGTACACAGCTTATAAACTTGCTTTTTAAACAAAATCTGTCGCCACATATCACATAACTGTATTTCACATATTTAAAAAAAAAACAAAAAATTAAAAAGGGGGGGGGGGGGTTGTTAAGAGGGGGGGAGGGGGGAGTTTTGATCTCAAACCATAAGAACAGTTGTGTTACAAAGCACATAACTTATCCACTTGACTACTGAACACACACTGCTATAGTAATGAATAAATTTTTTTCTAAGTTAAGATAATAGTTGTTTATTAAATAAATATTTACAAATGAGTATTCATACATTTATGCACTTGTAATAACATCCCACACATAATATATTTTGTATCATGTTGTGCACAATATTTAAGGACGGACGTGTGTGATTCAAGTTTGTAATACAGTAGAATCCAGTTGTAGCAGGAAACGTTAACTGCGAGAACACGGGTATAACAAGATCTTTTTGAGGAACCATTAAAAAAAAAGCAAAAATTATCCATGAAAAATTGCAATTTTACGAGTTGAAACACGTACGGCGAGATGGTGTGAAGCAGGCTTGCGGCGGGACTCGTGACCATGTGAAGTGCGCTATTGTTGTCTGTATGCCGTAACTCCACTCCCTCACCCAACACCTTGTTTCCATAAGTACCCCAAGTGCATTGTTCTATAAATAGAATCCCGCCCTTTCTACCATGACACAGTTTTCATGAACCAGCTCTGCTTTTCCGTAGTCGTTCACGGTCATTGTGCTGTCAACTGTGTTTGGTATCAAACAACTTGGCGTATGTGGGTCGAACGTCATTGTTAAATGAAAACAAATTTAATTTAAACATACCAGTCCAAGCGATAGCTGAAATCGAATACAGCTACATATTAACAGATTTTCGCCGGATTTTTTCCGCACTGTGGTATACCCATTGCATATAAGGACACAACTACTAAAACATTTTATCGATGTGCTATAACTAACTTAATTATAATCCATTTTTATAAAGTTTTCGTGATTTTTGCTGGTTTGAGTAAGTCTCACACCATGCAGGTTTTGTTAGTTGAAAACGCATAATTTTCCAGTGACTACCGTATTTACTGGTATAATTCTCACACTGGCACAATTTTCGCCCCCGTTTTTATGGTGCCGAATTGGGGGGGAAACTTTTCCTTACATATTTCACGCAGCATATTTCTCTCAACAAGGCATGTAATGCTAACGGGTACATTGCGCACGCTTTGTTCGACCGCACCAGGTCGCTGACACTTTAAGGTTACTGGTCCCCTTATCAATTTCTGGCTGCCGTGCCCACGCCGCGCTGCAAACATAAACAAAATCAGTCACTGAGTTTATTTGTATGCGGGTGGTTTTTTTTAATATGAAGGGAATAGTTTACATATTAATTTTTGTTTAGTACAAATGCATAATGGGTAAATATGCCAGTCAAACTACAGCATTTAAACTCCAGGTAATTGCATATGCAGAGGATCACTGCAATAGAGAAGGGGGCTGAAAATTCATTGTTTCTGAGTTAACGTGAATGTCATGTTTACCCAATAACGGGCTGCTGTTACAAAGTGAACCGAACCTCTAATGACGGCAATGGCGGGTGGCGGACGGCTGCCGCTCAGCCAAAATAATCGTGTAGCTACCGACCGACCAATAGCTGCCCCACCTGAGGATCTAGGGCAGTGCGAAAGTGGCAAGCAGCCGAGCCCGGCCATGCAGCAGAGGATCTAGGTGCTCGCCCAACTACGTGCACACTGCAATGTTTTCGCTGCTAGCCCCAGCACACGAGTGATTTAATTTTGAATATTTACCTTCATAGCTATTATCAATAAATGGAGTGCTGTGGTTTTAAAAAACGTATCCCCCGCAGTTAGTGAGGCATTACTTACAATAGACCCCATTTTAATGTTTACATGCACGTGTCTTGGTGATTTCTTGCATAATTCATGCACTTCCACTCATTTTCAAGCAATATGTTTTTATGTAACAGGATATTTTTTACGTTATGATGGTTTGAACACAATTTAAAAGCAATGTTAGGGTGTTTTTTAAGTAGTAGACCCTACTGGGGATCAAAATCGGTCAAATTCGGTGGCAGCAAGGAAACTCTTATAGCAAGGATCGAACCTGGAACCATGACATCTTGCTATACCGAGACTCTACTGTAGTTATAACTAGAGATGGGCCAGTCAATACTTCAATACCTCGATAACTGCAGATGAGACGTCCAGACTCCACTCGTCATGTCACATGACCTTTGTTTCAAGCTTAGAATACTAAACGATGGTCTGAGCCGACAGTTGTAAAAAAAACTCTTGTTTTTTGTCAGAAGGAGACACTTAAAATAACAACCCCAGGTCCTGGTGCAAACCCCAGCGCATCACTTCCCGAACCGCATCGCAGTGACGTGCCTCCTTAGTCAATAGGATGTCACGCATCATATTATTGCAGATTGTCCGCAATTTTGCCAATTACATAGACCCTTTTTAATTTATGGTAGTCTTCATTATATATAAAATTCATTGTGTGAATAAACTGCATCATCACTGACAAACCACTGGACCAATTGAGACCATATTCACACCATATGTTATTGAGGTGGCGAGTAAGTTTTTTAGTTATGTTTCAGTCCGATAGGTGGCGCTGGAGTCTAACTTCTATATTTATGGCCCATTTTGCTCATACTTGCAGGAAATGTTTGTTGATCTAAAAGAGAAAAATGCCAGCAACATTGGTCGACGTACCAGACATAATAGAGAGGATGCACTGAGAAGGCAAAATATTAAGAGGTGGAACAACATTCCCCCGGATCAGCTAGTAACTTATAAATTAAAATATTTCATTTATACTTAATATGAATAAAAACAGGGAGAAATTATGTGTGTTGTTAACGCATAGTTAGAAATAGTTCTCATGCAAAATAATATTAAATTGAGTAGGCATGAATCTCGTGCATTGTCTCATTGGTGTAATTTTCTAAACTTGGTTAAGCTTTGCTTGCATGAGGCTGAGGACTATTTTGCAAATACAGTCAGCTCTCGATATTCCGGACCTCGATGTCCCGGACTTCACATAACTAACAAAATTTTGATTTAACATTTTTTTTTGCAAGTGAGTTGCACGGAATTATGGCTACAAATCTTCAATTGTCTACACTGTCTGAAAGAACAAATAAATGTTTTAAATAATAATAATGCAATGTTTACTGCAGTTTTTAACAAATTCTGCATCGTAAACTTGGCAGTAAAATATCTAGTATGCAGCACGCTGTTTGGTGTGTGATTATTGCAACGTAGTGCAGCGAGCCACATGCCTCCACTTCCCCTACGTCGCACGAGTTTGGAAGCACACGTGACAGCGAGGCGTCGTCCGCCTCCACTTCTCCTACTACCCCTTCGTCACGCAAGTGGCAGTGCACATGTATAATGGTGCCTAAATGGAAATGTGTGTCGTTAAGTGTTGTGCAGAAGTTAAAACTGATTGAAAATCTAGAGTCTGGTACTTCGTTGTCTAGTCTTTGCACAGAATTCAGGGTTGCGAAACAAACTGTCTCCGACATTAAAAAGCAAAAGGAGAAGTTGAAGGCATTTGCTGTGCAGTGTGATGTAGAAAGTAGAGTTTCCAGTCGAAAACACTTGAAGTTGCCTAGTGATACAAACTTGGAGGAAGTTGTACACAGATGGTACGTGCAGCAAAGGTAAAGTGGGGTCGTGGTGCTTGGTGTAGAGTTACAGGCAGCAGCTGACAAATTGGCTAAACACATGAACATTCAGTTCAAAGCAAGCGACGGATGGTTGTGGCGTTTCAGACAGGGATCGTCAATACAAGAATGTTCAGAGAAGCTTTGAGTGCAGATACTGCTAGTGTTGAGCCATTCAGGAAATGACTTCAAGCTTTAACTGACAGTGAAGAATTGACTCGTGCACAGCTTTACAATGCTGCCGAAACAGGCCTGTTTTGGCGTTCTCTGCCCAAAAACACACAGATTTAAAGCATGAGAGCATGGTACCTGGGAGCAAACTGAGTAAAGAAAGGCTGTCGGATTTGCTGTGTGCCAATGCTGATAGCAACCATCGTCTAAAATCAGTTGTTGTGGGCAAATCACGTCGGCCTCGAAAGCAAGGACATGATGGACAATCTGCCTGTACACTATTCAAGATCACAAAATGCTTGGTTTACACAGGCACTGTATTTTTGCACTTCAGGCATAATCAGTTTATGGCTGAAGTGTATAAATTTCAGACGGATGTTTTAGGAATTGCCGCTGAAGACGTCAAGACTTTGTTGATAGTCAACAATGCCCCATCTCCCACCCTGATTCGGACAAGTTGCAAAGTCGTGATGGAAAAATAAAATGCTTGGCACTACCTCACAACACCACATCACTTATTCAGCCAATGGATCAGGGAATTATTTTAGCATGAAGGAATTATTTTAGCATGCACAAGATTATACAAAAAAAATACCTTGAAGTGATGGTGGTTTTGGAAGAACCAAAGGACAAAGAGGATGACACACGAGGGAAGAGAACACTACAAAACATACAAAATTACAGCATCAGATCTGCAATTTTCAACTGGGCCGCTGCATGGAAAGAAATCAAGACGTCCACACTTGTTAATGGGTAGAAAAAATTGCTTTATGGCAGTGACATCGAGCCCGATTTCCGAGGATTTGAAGTCTGTGATTATCAACGCACACTGCTTGCTGGAGGCGAAACAGACCACAGGGGAGATGACATTACTGAGTGGTTAGAGGCTGATGAAGGGGACCCTGGGAACCAGCTACAGATGGAGGAAGAGATCACCAGTACTGTTTTACCATCTGCTACCACAGAGCAAGACACATTAGAACCACTTTCCAAGTCGAAACTGTCTAGTGCCAGACAAGCTCTGGATACCCTAATCAATATTGTTGACTCAACTTCAGATGCTGAGCTCCAGCCATAATTACAGACATTTTTGGGCGGCTCGTGAAATAGTCGTCCGGAAGCAGCATCAAAGGACTGTCCAGAAGACGACTGACGGTTTTTTCAAACCTCGGTCGGAAATGTCAGGATCTGCTGAAGTGACCCGACCAACTTGACTTATCCTTTCCATCATGTTCGTACAATTGTAGAGAACGTGTGTTCTATCCTGACTCCGACTCAGACTAGGCAGTGTTGTGTAACACAATATGCCACACAGTGAACATAACTTCCAGGCTTTGTGTTCATTAGGACATAAGTCCATGTGGTTATAATTTCAACCATATTGTGAACATTTATACATACAGAATTATACATGTGTACGTTTTATGTCCCACAGTAAAGGTTGATTTTCTGTTCAGTAGGACAATGTTTAAGTTTTGTATGTTTAAATTTGTTTGTTTATTTCTGTCGGATGCCCAGTCGGATATAATGCAGCACTCTGTGGTGTCATGGACAGGTAGTGTTTTTGATATTTAACTTTGCATAATATGACTTATGGCATCCAAAACACAAGTAGCACCAATAATGGTTAATCATCATCAGAATTTATTAGAGAAAATGTATTAAATCTTGAAAACAATGCAGACTGCAAGTTTTATTATTACATCATGTATTTTATTTCTTAAAATACAACTGCATGAAAATGTTATTCTATTTCAGATGTTTGAGTTTTACAGGCTTTTTAAATGTTGAAAATAATTCTTAATGTATTTTTGTCCCAAGATATGCCTTGTGCACACCGGGTGCCAGCGAGTGTACGCAGTCAATGTACAAGTAAGAAGCTCAGAAGATGGCTAGGCCGTGTGTCAGGGCGGAGGGTAGAGCCACCAAGCCTTATCCTTACTTATGGCACGCATCTCACATTCCAGGTAAGGGCGCATGTACCACTGTGAGTCGTGGCTTCCGGCTCGCTGCAGATAAAGAAGTAGCCAACACACAAATCACAAACTGAAGGCCGCTGATAAAGAGCTGAACCGCTCCTGTCTGTGCTGCAGTAGCTGCAGTCAGCTGGTCACTTCCCGCAAGAGTGCCAGACTGAACTGGAGTAGCAGCGAAGCGAATGGGCCTCCAGAGGGGAGAGAGGGATGTTGCCTGAGTCACCCCAACATTTCCCACACCACAACTCCCTCTCTGGACAGGCAAGCAGACCAGCCCCTCCCGCTTATCAACCTTCTCTCTTGTCATTAGTCCGAGATATCGAGAGTTGACTGTATAACTTTAGCAGGGTTTCTGAAAAGTCGGAAGTAACTCTGAATGGACTACAACTGTGCACTGGTGTGGATGCATAGCAGTGAAGAGAGGAGTGCTCGAGATAAAGATTCTCTTTACCTGACAATCAGCACTTGCTGTCTAACTGATCAAGCATGTGAACTGCGAGTGTTTCATATAGTTCCCATAAAATTATCGTAAGATTGCTAATGTCACACAAAATGTGGGGTTGTAAAGTCAGTGTTAACTGAATGTACTATGCATGCCAGTGTGTTGTGAAGTATGTAGGACTTCCACAGAGGCAACTCCAATTTGTGATTTAATTATACATTTCTATAGCACTCATTATCACTGTTACCTTACACACAACGACAAGAAGTGATCCAGAAAAGAATATGTAGATTATTATAAAATACCAAAATAATTCACACTTTAAATGATGGATAAAGACATGACATCTTACCACCATGATGGCGATACGGCCACCAACGTCCCCAACGACGTTGATCGGGGGCTTCTCCTTGGCCGGGTGTGCCGGCACGCCCACGCTCACATCCATGGTACGTGACCGGGGGAGGGTAGGCGGAGAGTACCGCCCATCCACCATGTCAGACTCTGCTTCCTTCTGTTCCCCGTGGATCACGGCAATGCCCAGACGCAGGCGCTCTGCATACGACGTTGCCTTCTTAGCCGACCCTGGGTTGCGGGCGACTATCACTGCATTGCGATAGTCAGGAATCTGACCCACACAAACAGCTACGTCAATAGTGATATTCTATCAGTGGCTCTTTAAATTAACATCCGTAGTTGCAACACCATACCGTTTTAACAACAACGGTACAGCAATAACTATCAATTGCGCAAATAACTAGAATCCGTTATACTTTATAAACATCAAAACAAAATGAATACAAGCATTTAAAAAGAAATACTGCCAAAAAGCAATTTATTGCAACACTGCTTAAGCTAACTTGGTTAGTCATCAAATATGATGTAATTTTAAAATATTAAAGCAAGTGCTTTAAAAAAAATCTCATTTTAACAATGCACAAAATGTACCCTCAATGACATACACTATTGTAACATCACTTCATTGATGCTGATGTTCATGCAAGTATAGCTTATTCGTATGCGCGCGCACACGCGCGCGCGTATATATATATATATATATATATATATATATACACGCGCGCGCGTATATATATATATATATATATATATATATATATATATATATATATATATATATATATATATATATATATATAAAAGCAGTTCAAGTCTGCTTCTATGTGAATTTGAGCACTGAATGTTTTTATTACGACTAGGTTATTTCTGAAATATTTTCATTACAAATGTTACTCCTTTCAAATATTTTACAGAATAATATTAATTTAGATAATCACACATGACAAATGGGAAAATTAAAATTCTACACAATTCGATATCAAAACACAACTGCTTTTCTTAACCTGTGTGTACAATGGGTGTTGGTGACTACCTACTGTGCCCTCCAACATGTAAGTATGAGCATCAAATCCTTCTGAATATGGTTCTTGCTTGTAACACAATCACAGGTTCAGGTATTTAAAAATAAAACAAACAGCCTTTTGTTTTCAAATAGGAACAATTAGAGACAAACTTTTTATGAAAACAAACATATTCAATATTCATTATGGTTAAATATTCATTACACTAAAGTGAATCAACTTTTATAGCAAACAAAAATTACATTAAACAAAGCATTTAATATATATTTTGGTAACACATTAGCTTTGATTTTGACAAGAGGCTAATTAAGAAATCACTACATGAATTTTAGTGCACAAAACTGGGTCACTTTATCATTTCTATTACAAAAACTACAGATGATAATACACCCAAACGAGCTATGTTATGATAGAACATGTTTGTAATACAAGTACTGAATCCGAGGCTATGGTGGCTGAATGGTAGTACAAGATGCAAGCAAACATGTATTCCACACTTGACAGTGTCGTGCGGAGCTGAGATGATTTGTTTTTGATACCTCCAAGAAGCAGCACTATATTTCCAAAAGTTATAGAGGTTAAACGAGATGACAATTACATTGAATATTCCAGTAAAACATTATTGTTGTATTTGCTTGCACATACAGTTGACTAAGAAACAGAAATGTTGAGCCTATAGATAAATTGCATCTTTTCAAGAAATGCCCAAAAAATCTTAGAACTGAATTTTTGGGCTTGCAGTTTTTTGTTGTTGTTGTTGTTGTTAGTGTGTGTGCCAGTTTGTATTACTTTTTTTTTTTTTTTTTTTTTTTGTTGAATTAATTTTCAGTCGGGTGGACTAGTAGGCAGGCGAACAAATATTTTTGTCACTTTTAATTGTTTACTATTGCAACTTTTTTTATTTTAAAAATTTTTGTTGGTTCATAAAGGTTAAACTTTATTTAATTATTACATTTATCTACCCCAGCATTACCTCATTTTACATAATCCTTTATATCAGTATTTACATTACTTCTGACGCATGATGTCTTTTCTACATTGTTAAATAAACTTCTGGTCATCAGTGCGCATGAACCAGCCGCAAATTTTTCACGGAGTTTGATTGGCAATACAACAAGGCACCGCAAGAATCGTAGTGTTTACTATGATAAAAATGCATGCTCACGTTTGAAGATTATATTGTTGACCGGCTGAACCACCGAAGTAATGCATCGAGATCAGCCAAGTATGCAGAGCGTTGCCAGATGGTCCTTGTAGTACGATCACCGAGACATGAACCTGGATCCAGAGCTGGCCGGTGATGTCACGCCCGAGGATCTATGTCATGCGTACCCCCTCTCCAACTCCAGCCAAGGGGATGCCAGCCAGAGTATAAATAGTGGGTCACAACCCTTTGACACGAATCAGTCCTGTTTCTTCACCGCTCTGCAAGGTGCCAAAGGAACCATTGACTCCCACAGTCTTCACCGTGCTATTGGTACCAAAGATCAATTTCTCTACCTTTCTCTTCACCGCACTCCTAGTGCCGAAGAATTCTGCCTTAACCAAGTCTTCATCACCGAAGTACTCACCGTCTAACATCGTCAAAGACTAAGACTCTTTCCGGTCCCTTCTGTACAACACTGTAGCGATAGTTAAGTCAGAGTTATTTTTTAGGCACTTTTCTACCCTACTCTGCTAGCCTAGAAGCAGGTTGGTTGCCTTCACCTGTATTAACATAGCATCGAACTTCTGTAAGCTCTCATTGATACGAAGTAGTACCATACCACCACTGTTTATTTCCATCATAGGAATAAACATGTTTTACTCACTTAAAGATATATTTCCGGTAACGCTAGAACCTTATCTAGTAGACATTGGTCCACCGAGGGACAGCAGGTGACCGGGTATTATATCCAACTGCAGCAAAACTCAACAATATAATAACCCACACGTAGTGAACAAACACCCATTCTCTGCACCCTGGTGTAGTGAACAGTAGAGCCCCGACACTAGGAACACATCTCTTCTGGTGTCGGAAGGTGCATTCCCAAGGTCTGGGAAGGCTGGTCCCACAGGGAACAACAGCCACATACTGACACAGTCAATCATTGTTACCATACTCTAAGAATTCACCGCTCTCCTGGTGCCAGCTGCTGAGACAGGGTTTTGCAGTGAGTTGTCGGAGGCGGCCCGTGGAAGTACACTGAGTAGAACAAGCACATGTAACCTACCTCCCTCCGCGGACTTGGTAGTAGCAGTGACTGCATCCTCATGCCTTTC
This sequence comes from Dryococelus australis, assembly GCA_029891345.1. NCBI lineage: Eukaryota > Metazoa > Arthropoda > Insecta > Phasmatodea > Phasmatidae > Dryococelus > Dryococelus australis. The sequence goes on along the minus strand of CM056993.1, from coordinate 208,090,565 downwards.
TCCCACCCCAATAGTATCAGTAAGAGGGTAAAACGGGCTGAGACCACCTCTAATTATCAGCAGGAGCTTCGCCCCTGCCCCATTAGATTCGAACAACTCAGTCCACGGCAACAGGTGCAAGTACTCTGTCAGCTAGCGATACCCGTTGGATCAGCCTACAAATCAGCCCACTTCGAACCACATACCAAGCTCATCGAGGACGACCACCCAGTCATTGTAGCATACTCAAGTGGGCAAGACAGGTCCCTCAGCCTGAACAGCCTTTGTTTTTGGGGAATACCTTACCCTCAGGCTAAACCAGAGCAAACAGCATTAACGTGCCCCTGCACTACAACACACCAGAAACCGAAGTTCACCCAGCATAGCACGCGCTGAGGTCCTGTAAACTCAGTCAAGTATTGCTCAGGTATACCAGTATACAGAATTCTGTCTAAACGTAGGACTGTTCTAGTCTTACCTGATTTCGTGCCCTGCAGAAAGACCACAAGAGTCAACATTGTATTCTGGATGTGCTCCAGTGTTTCTCAAGGACTAAGATTCCAAGATCAAGCCCCCCTCTATGTGCACCTGACATTGTACCCCCCCAAAAACCGTCCTTGACGTGGTGACGTACCTCCCTCAGTCACAAGGTGTCAAGTGTCACTTCTTTCCGCAATTTGTGTACCTACACACCATACCTAGCCTGGATAGATACTTTGTAAGGTAACCTATAGCTTGTTATTACACAGAGGACCTGAGCAAGTTTCTTATTTTATGGGAAATTGCCCATTTTCATAAACATTACATTTCATTTTACTGCAGGCAGTTGTAACACCAAAGGTAGTTAATACAATCTATACTCATACATATTTCCACCATTACATGTTGGCCACTTTGCTCAAAAACACAAATTGACGTGGATGAAAATGCCCCAGATTTTTATGTTCAAAAGGTCTTGCAGTTCTAAGCTCAATGCCATTAAAACAACACAATTGATATATTCGTCAAGCATGAAAGTCATGTACTTTTTTTCTCCACTGTTAACAACCATCCAGAAAAATATTATGTAACACATGAAACGAATATGCTTTAATTATACACATGATTATTTTAAACTCAAATATGTACATAAATTTTCATTTCAGCTGGATGATTGCTACATACAAATTGACGCCGGCTAACAGCCCATGACGCCGCTCACCACGGACGTGTCACATGTCCCGCACGTGCGCAAATACGCCAACAATTTTTAACATTCATATAAATATTATTTTTCAGTGCAAAATGTGTTCTAATGTATTTGCAGGGTTTAATATGTTTAAAATGTTTTAAAGTGTATGTTACTTTTTTTAATTGTTTGGTTATAAAATTCAAAGTACCCGCAGCACCAAGATTAAGAACACTTAATATTCCGGGATGAACGCCATCATAAAGAGACACTAAAATAATATTGAAATTCATAAGAAAATTATAGAAATGAAAAAAAAATACTTAATTTAATTTGTGCCATTTTATTTTCTATAATTAAATATTTTACTCGGCGTGCATAGCACTTACGCTTATGTGAACCCTGTACGCGGCCATGGTAGGTCCGTGCGACGCTTGTCTCTGGACAGTCTGTCGAGGAGAGCTGGCGAGGTAAGACACTGTCACGTACGCACTACAGCTTTCATTCACTGATTTAGGTTTCCATAGTTAATTTAGTTTACCAGTTAACCTTTGCTTGCGTACGTTTTTGCCAGACATTTTCCCCAGCATTATACTTCCGCTTTATTAATTTCTTGCGCCCTTACAACATTTTTAACATAATCGAGGAGGAGGAGGAGAAAGATGTCGGAGAGGTTATGCGACCCGGGCAACTTGAATCAGGCGCCATCCGCCTATGTTTATGGCGTTTCATTGTAACTGCTGAATTATTTCTATGCACAATTTTAAGAGCTTTGTTTTTATGTATGTATTTGAGGGTAATTTTCCGTGTTTGAATATTTTATGGCAACATCACATATAACCACGTGGCCGACCAATGCCAAGTCTTTGTATACGCCATCGTTGAGTTTGTGAGCTTATTTATGTAACTTCATAAGTGCAATTTTTATTTCAGGGTTCTATGTCAATTTTATTCAGGGTTCAATGTATTTTTCATGTAAATTCACATTACAAAAATACATACAACCATAGGACACGTGGTTTTTAAGCATGAAAAGCCTTTGTCAAAATCGCCTATATTTTGAATTGAAGATGACTCCCGAATTGTAGATGACACCTCATTTTTTCTATTCCTTTTCTGTCAAAAAACAATGTCTTCCATATGGTACATAATTTGTCAGGATGTCGTTGCAGATCACAAAATTTTTTTTGCCAAAACACCTTCTTTTAGTAGGGATGTAATGTTTTATTTTTAGCCTTCTTTTGAAGAAATGAAGAAATTCATTGATACATAAATTTTCATATGGGTAGAAAAGTCTTTATATTGTTGTCTGAAGTGGTTGACAATTTGCAGTACTTTGAACAATAATCTTGTTTTTGAGGCTCTTCATTGTTAGAAAAGGCAAGAAATTTTAGTACTTTTGAAATCTGTCTTGCGACATCAATTTTGCAAAAATTGGTGTGTGCAAAACATGGTTTTGTGAGCAATATTCCAACATGCTCAGTTTTTTATCCTGCCCATGATGAACACAGAAGCCACAAAAATTTACATGTCAGCAACAGTCACGTCTGTCCATTCTTTTTAGGTCCTCTCAATAACAGCATCTGCAGACACTGTTAACAAAAAGTACCTATTTGCCTCTTCACACAGGATATTTACAGTGCTTGTAGTGAAAAACAGACGAAAAAGAAGAATATAAAAAATATTTTAAAAAACACCTGGAAAAATATTTTTGGTTACAACACTCTTCAGTCTGGAATTTACCATGTCAAACTTATCTTCTTTGGGCTGAAGGTTCTCGTTTTCCAAATTAATTTTCTCATACCATAGCCAACAAATAGTCTAACATCTTCTTCACTGTCTTCCCCAGAAGAACGTCAGAAAATGCCGGCCTCTTAACTGAAGTTGTGTGAGATGCTAATGATGTAGCTGTTGATGGGGTTGCTGATATATGTGGCACGTCTCTGTCAGAATCGAATGATGATGATGTATCTTTGATATCACTATTCAAAATAAGTTGAAGCACTTGTTCAATGTCCTAAATGGTGTATGTCTTTTTTGACATTTTCAAAAAAATTTAAAATAAAATCATCAAGAAAAATAAATTTTGGGAGAAAACTCAATTTGAAGGCACAATTACTTACAAATGACACTATCAGAAGATATACAGCAGAATCCCAATGTTGTGAGGCCTCACGGTGTCTGAGAATGAACTCACAAAATTGCTGACCTTGCAAAACAGTTTCCGGCCAATTTTGACCCCCAAAACCCAAAAAATAGCAGTTTTGTGTTAAGTCCGCTTTAACTGTGTCTAATAGCAAAAATTACATGTTTTTAAAAGGAAATATTAATTTACTTACATAGACATCTTCTGAATGGTGTATACCAACTCCCCTAGTCCCAAAAAAAAATGTAAACTTTGGGCAGTGAGTCACTTTAACAAGTGCTAAATGCATTTCCAGTAGCTTCTTGAGGGAAAATCCGACAATGTGTTAATGAAATATTATTTTTATTTAATAGGCAGACATCTTCCGAATAAAATTATACCCCAGAATGGCATATACGACATTCCCTTGTCACAAAAAAGAGGAAACTTCGAGCACCGTATTACCTTAAGTGAGCACAGTTCATTTCCGGTAGCTTTTTGCAGAAAAATCAAACAATTTATAGAGCCAATGAAAAATGACAAAGTTGCGAGATTATCAATAAATCACTTTCACATAATTTTGATTGCATCGTAAAGTGAACTTAACTACCCAGAAAGTACTTACATTTTGTTTTCACAAAATCATATTTCTATCACAAAAGTTACCAATAAGCGCAAAATCGTAATTTTGTCACAAAATTGCCAATCAACACCATCTGTTTTAATTTGCAAATAACTTAAAATAATTAGCAATGCACAAAATCTGTTGAAACGTGATGTAAACAAGTTAAAATATAAACAGGAATGTGTATAAGATAAAACATCTTTCCAGACAAATGAATAACAAAAAACATGGAGGAATGCTATTGGTTGCATCCATAGGCTGTTGTGGGGACGCGTATACTGAACGGAACAGTCAGCGAGTTCTATTTACAACCATTTCTGGATCAAGTTCTGACCACGGGTGATAAACAGCATGTTTTTGTTTTCCAAGTGGTCGTTTCCACCAACACCGAATATCAAGGGGAAGTATAAACACATTGCAAAACAACCAAATACCAAATGTTCTCGATTTCAATTTCCCAACACACAACAGTATATGCGTATTTATTTCAGAAATGTTAACTCAATTTGAAAATGCCAACCTTTAAGAATGTTACCTAAATTTTTCAGCAAACTACCACTTCCAAAATGGTATTATACACAGTTTTTAATGATCTGAGACAGCAACTGTGGTTAATAATAAGCATCGTAAACATTTTGTTTACATCTATTTGGTATCATAAGACATACTGTACAAGTAGATAAGTGCCGTCAACTTAGCGGACTTCGCATTAAATTTGACAGAATTTGATAACATATAATGGAGAAACAATAATTTTAGCGGAGTAAAATATTGTTTCAGAAATCGGAATTTTACATGTAGAAGTGTTACATACTGTGTTAAATGTTCCCAAAATAGAACAAAAAAACATGCAGTATTATTAAGATCAAACTATTTAATTACTTTAAATTTATCAATTATAACACTTTTCTATTTTAAATCGCTGTTTTTGATCAATTTTGTCAGATATCTTAGCACTTTTTCTAAATCTGACGGAAATAAAATGGATTTTATGTTAACATTAGGCGGATTTATGAAATTGAAATTGGCAACACTAGAGTAGATTTACATACGTTCGTGGGAAAAATTATCAGGCTACAACTACATGGAAAGTTTTTCAACAGAAAAAACGGCATAGAAACATGCCGAAAGTTTAAAGTGACTTCGAAAGGACGAGAGAATATGAAAATGAAGGGTTTTATGTGTTTAACAAACATAAATATTGTTGCACGCTCACATCTCTACCTCCCGTGCAATGCAAGTGGCAAAGACAGAAATTCGAGTTGTAAAATGATAGCGACAGAAGGAAGCAATTACGGGTATTGAATAACAGTTGCGCACCGCGGATTCTCGTCATATTGCTTTTGGCCAATATCTGAAGAATGCTCCGGATTACAGTCCTCGTTCTCCCAATGCATCTGAGGGTGTGTTGAACCTTCCAGATAATCACCTGAGCTCTATAAATATCTCAGCAGGCCTCTGGGCCGTAGGTTGGAGTGGATGAATGATTTCTAAGCGATAGAAAAATGAGAGTGAAGTGACAAGCAGTGGGGAAGAGAAGACAGCGACTGCGAGTATCAGGAAGTGAAATACGCGGCCGCAGGCTGGACTATTGAGCTAAATGCTTGAGTGAAAGACACAATAAATTATGGATGGAAATGGACTAACATGTGCTAATAATGGGTATGAGTTAATTGACTGTAACCAACAGAGAAAATTAAGGACGTTAATTGGAGTTGAAATAGACATTAAATATTGTGCTCACTGTTAAATAAAAAGAGTAAAAGTGGAGACAGCAAATTTAATAATGTTGGACATAGTAGAAGAGTAAATATATTAGAAATCAAATTTAGTTTCATTTATTTATTTTTTTTAAGACCTCCATCCCTGATGAACTCCGATACGTGCCTTTAGCAGAGTAAATATATTAGAAATCAAATTTAGTTTCTTTTATTTATTTTTTTTTAAGATCTCCATCCCTGACAAACTCAGATACGTCCCTTAGCGTCTACACATGGAACACTTGTGTCAGAAGTGGAATGGAGGCAATTATTAATTAATAAATTGTAAATAAAGTTAGACTTTAGGCAAGTAGTCAGTGATTTTAAAACAAATTAACTAATTGTAACAGGTGTGTGTGAAAATAATTACGACTGTTTTGTACAACTGACGCAGTGAATGTAAACAAGGAAAATGTCTGCGGAACTGGAATCACTGCGAGCATTGACTGAGGGACTAGGTAGCCGGATGGTTAGTGTGAGCGCAAGTATAAATAGCTTGAAAGAAGATGTAAGTAGCCAAGTTAGTAGAGTAAATGAGACTGTAAATACCCAAATTAGTAGTGTAAAAGAAAGTGTACACAACATTGTATATACCCAATTAGTTCAGTGATTGTAAGTGTGAACAAGAATGTAAATAGTGTAAATGAGCATGTATACAGTAAAATCGACTCTGTTAATGCAAATGTAGACAAGAAAATAGAAGAAATAATTACGACTGTTTTGTACAACTGACGCAGTGAATGTAAACAAGGAAAATGTCTGCGGAACTGGAATCACTGCGAGCATTGACTGAGGGACTAGGTAGCCGGATGGTTAGTGTGAGCGCAAGTATAAATAGCTTGAAAGAAGATGTAAGTAGCCAAGTTAGTAGAGTAAATGAGACTGTAAATACCCAAATTAGTAGTGTAAAAGAAAGTGTACACAACATTGTATATATCCAATTAGTTCAGTGATTGTAAGTGTGAACAAGAATGTAAATAGTGTAAATGAGCATGTATACAGTAAAATCGACTCTGTTAATGCAAATGTAGACAAGAAAATAGAAGGCAATGGCAAGTTAGTGAAGAAGAGAACTGACTGAGTGGATAAGAAAATTGACAATGTGAATGAAAGAATGAACAGTGTGAATAAAAGAATGGACAGTTTAAATGAAATAATGAACAGTGAAAACAATAGGATGGACAGTATCAGTGGACGAATGGACAGCGTAGGTGAAAGGATGGACAGTGTTGAGAATGAAATGAAACAGAAGATCAGCGCAGTACAGAAGCAGTTGGAGGATATTCTCCAGGAGCGGAATTCTGCTACGAGCACATCAACAGCCGAAAAAAGTGAAGCAGTAGTGCAAGCTATCACCAACACAGCAACCTCAGAGGATAGCGAGCAGCATTGGTGCCGTGCAGCCAGCTGTGGGGAAGGAAGTCTCAATTAAACCAGCCCCTTATGATGGCCAGACTTGTGGCGGAAGTACCAACACCAGTTTGAAATAGTTGCTACCCTTAATGGCTGGACAACCAAACAGTGGGCTTACTACCTCGCCGCAGTACTGAGAGGCTCTGCGCTGAGCATACTATAGTCTATGCCAGGGCGACATAGACTGGAATACCCCACACTGGTGTCGGCCTCGGAGCTATATTTCGGCAACCGATACCTGCGACACGCCCACCATGCACAGCTGCAAAGCCGCATCCAGCGACAAGGAGGGAAGCCACTACAGGTGCTATGGCTAGGCATTGTGCAACTCTCCCACCTATTTCTGGAAGGGTGCCCCGAGGTCAACATCTTCATCGATGCCATCGCCGACACAGATGTTCGACAAGCAGTACGTCTGGCTGCACCCCACAACATGCAGGACGCCCTGGCCCAAGCACTGGAGGTGGAGTCAGCGAGACAGGGACCGCACCCTGACTACCAGTACGGGCATTGGCGCTGAACGAATATGACGACGACATCAAGAAGACTCCGAAGGAGATGCAAACGTTTATTAGAGACATCGCTTCCAGGGTCCGCGCTACCGAGTTTCACCGCCCCCCTACCTGAACGGTCAGAGTGTTGGTCATGTGGACAGCCAGGGCCCCTGAGAGCCTACTGCCTGCAGCAGCAGCATAATCAGCAGCAGGATAAGAGGCAGCGAGAGGCAGGTGAGTAACTCAGCTCATTCTGAAAACTTGTAAACACCAATCTTAGTGGCAGAAGGTCGATGTCTGTTGCAGAGAAGACCCCAATGTTATTATATGTACGGTCAGTAAAACAGGATTGGGATGCAATACTTATGTGGGGGAGCCTGAATGACTGATGACCTCAGCATAAATTCTGGCATATACACCTTGTTAAGGAACGTTTCCTTTATGGATTTTAATAGGTTTGATGTGTAGAGATTCTCTGGTTCGACCACAATTGCAGATTCATTTTCAGTAATTTCATCTTAAAACAGTGTAACATCCAAGTTCACTTGTTATCTACAGTTTCGCAAATAAAAATTAAATCATCTACGACTCAATTTTGAAGAAAACAGTTTGTTGCGTAAGAGAACATTAAAATACCTAAGCGTGCATTGCAACAAACTATGACATAAATTCGCAAATATTGCTCGCCTCCTGGGTGACAGTCTCAATACCAAACGCCACTCATGTGGGTTGCTGTTTTGGTGTCGCAAAAAATTGACGGCCTTAACAGAAATTCTGGCATGTGCACCTTGTTAAGGAAGGTCCCCTTTCAATTCATTTACCAATAACAAATAAACTGTCTTTTGAATTTCGAACAATATATTTTGCCCTTAAAGAACATTTTTGACATGTAAGGATGCATTGCTATATTCCATGTAAAAAAAATTTTTGTTTTGTTATATGGCGCAGACTAGGATTAAAAAACGTTTAGGACCACCAAAAAAATCTTGAATTTATAAGCTGTTAAGAAAGTTCCGCACTATCATTTGGCTTTGATATTTTGTAATTCTTGTTTGAAATCAAATGTGTATGTATGTTGCCAAGTTATTCATTTATTCTGGTGGAGAGGTGTAATATTATGCATATTATTGTCTTATAAACTTATCTTTTGGCTTTTTTATGTTTACTGGTAATGTAGTGACAAAATTTTTATTCCTTAATTTGTTTGTTTTTTCCTTTAAAGTTTAATTTGGTGTATGTTTTCATGTAGGGTAGTAATTAACCGGCACATGTCACACATCTCCATTTTGTTTCTGTTGTTGCTGTCCAAGTACACAAAGTTGACTGCGGTCGATCGACCAGCAGCCAAGTTCTGAAGTAAACAAAGGCGGCTGACATATAATTCATAAGCAACAACGTTGCCAAGCTGCTGAATAGCAAGGTTGCCTTCATGTATTCCGAACGAGCATATTATACCTAGGGCCAGGTAATTTTTGTGAACGCAAATAAACGACGATTCACGTGACATTACCATGAATATCTGTAGTGAATTCAGTTGTGGTGGCTATAACACCCGAAATGTTCTGCGAAATTACATCAGAAATGCTGTCACGTTGAACTCAATAACATAAATAAGAACACGGGCGTTAAAACAATATAAAACACTGCAGTTTTTCAGTAGCAAAATAGTAAATGTTAAATAAAAATGCATACCTTTTTTTTTATTACTGTGTAACAAAACATTTCACATATTAAATGGGTCTTTCTTTCATCTGTAATGACAAGCCTGAGCAACATATTTTTCATTTTGTTTCCGAACGATCAACTAACTTCATTATTTACCAATTTATTATTGCTTAAGCTTTGTTACTAGAAGGGCAGGTATACCAATTGTGTACCAACACCATATTTTTATATGTTCGTTTGTCACTCGCTATCTTCGGAAGTAGGCCCACACGGAAAAAATCAAACTCATTTTAAGATTGTTTAATTTATATATTTTTATAGATCTTTATAATTAGCATTGAATGCATTTTATTTCTGTGTTTTAATACACACTGACATTTTGATTTACAGTATCAAAATTAAAGGCATTTTCAGGAGATTTTTTTAACCCATCGGTGCAAAATTTCCATTTGTTATATTGTATTGATTTCCTTTATTTACGTTTTTCCATTACTGTGTCGGTCGAGTACTGTGCCATAGTTTATGGAATCGGAATAGTGAAAAGGATAAAAGAAATGCCGAAAATTCTTTCCTTGCATGAGCAAAAATGGGAGTACAAAAAAGATGGTTTTTATATATTTGATGAAACAAACAAGGTTATTATGTGTAAATATTGTGATTGTCGCATTGATTGAAAATGCAAAGACTTGTGCATAAAACACGTGGCCGGTGAAACTCACTAAATAAAATAAAAAAAACAGATACTTAAAACTCAGCACAACACGGAAACAAATACGTTTGGTGACTGCGATTGGAAAGGCCAAAACAACCAAAGAAGCTAAACAAGAATTTATTATGGACTTTACAAATATGATGCTTGAAGCCAACATCCCACTTGAGAGTGCAAAAAAAAGAGTCATTAAAAAATGGTTAAATAAGTATGTGCCTGGTAAGTAAAATATCGCCTAATCGTGTAAACGTTAATAAGTTTTTTTGTTTTTCAAGGGAAAGGTTTCTCATTATTTGGTCTATACTCTTATATTGTAGGTTCAGGAGATATTCCTACTGCCAAAGTCCTGAGAGAAAGCTATGTTCCCAGAATTGTAGAAGAAAGACGTGCAAATCTCAAGAGAGCAGTAGAAAATCGTAATGTTGTCATAACGTGTAATGAAACGACTGATAGAATGGGATGGTGCACGTTCATTGTTTTGATACGTATTCTCAGCAGTACTAGCGCACATTCTGTGTATGTTGGGGCAGTAAAAGAGTTGGAAAGTGCAAATAGTACGGAGTGCTCTTGGGCGATTCTCTCTGTAGTGTCTCAAAATGCAATCACGTGTGAACATATTGTTGCTATAGTAAGTGACTGCTCGATACATGGGGAAATTTATTTTTTGTGAGGATATGGTACACATTCAGTGCTGGGCTCACAAGCTGAATATCATTGCCAGCTTGTGGGGCATTGCCCTGCCAGAACTGAACAAGTGTGTTCACAATGCAAAGCACACTTTCCTTAACACTCGGAAGAGAAAGCATAGGTACATCACATTCCTAAATACAAATTATCCACATGGGGAGAAAAAGGCACTTCTTTCCCCATCACCCGTCATGACAAGGTGGAATTTTTGGTTCCGCTCAGATAAGTAAATTTCAGAATACTTGCAAGAATTAGAAGTTTTTCCAAGAAACTGATGATGGTGGCAGTGCGACTGAATTTTACCACAGTATGACCACTAGCCAGGTTGATACTCTCACATGTGTGGCTAATTTCTTGGTTAAGCACTGCTCGTCTCTTGTTGAGAATATTGTCTAACTCTAAGGATCAACGTATTCCCTCTGTCACAAGCTCAATTCAATGTTGGATGACTTGGAATCCAATGTTTTGCTCGTCAGCAGAGGAATATTTGAGGAAATCTTTTGCTTTACTCTCAAAACTTAAGTTCCAAGTTACCAAGTGTGCCTTAAACTAGGACCTTAAGAGCTTGGGAGTGAAATGCCATTTAAAATTCCAAAATCTTAGGGAGAAAGACACTGCAAAAGGCTTTTCCAGTGATGTATGAAGACTTTTTAGTGTCAGGAAGATTGGTAATAACAGTGTCAATGAAAAACTCTTTTCATCAACCAAAAACATTCCTCTTCACAACAAACTGACCCAGCAAAAATTCCAGTAAGGTTACCTCGCAGTCCAGAACAAAGTTGTAGGTACCTTTAAAAAAGAGCAGACGACAGACATCGTTGAAGTTTTACAGGGGCTACGCGAGGATCACTCAAACTTTGTGTCAAGGATGATGTCAGTGCTTTGGATACCAGCTTCAAATTGACGCGTGTCTGGTTAGCTAAGGCTCGATCATGGTGGTGTGGCTTTGGTTGCACTTCGGCTGATTGTACTTACTGGCGTTTACAATTGGACATGATCGCTGGGCACATGGCCTTACGCGAAGGAACAAAGTTTTCGACGTTGCGATTGACAAGTCCCTTGGATTGGTCAGCCCTATGGCTGGTGGTGTGACTAGTTACTGTAGATGACTGGTGGGAGGTGCTAGCAGTAGCAGGCTTACTAACGTTGTAAGTGCGAGGACTAGCTGGGTACAGTTGGTTGAGCCGATCGTCCTCTGCCCGGGCTGCAGCGAGGACCCGAGGTGTCGCAATGCAAAAACTACTGTTCCAACTGGTAGCTGCTGAGCTCAAGAAGTTGGCGTACAAGATGTCAAGGCATTCCTCCGTCCATTTAATTAACCCACACACAACTGGGTGGCAGGCAGGATGTGTGTGAAGAGGTGATGAAGAAAAAGTAGCTGGATCCCCTGGGGTAGACGTAGGCTGTTCTAATGATCTGAGCAAAGTGGCACAATCTTGTTTGCATCGTCAGTTAGCTGTAATGGGGGCGGAACCAGCTGGCTGCTTGGCAGTAAGGCACGCAACTCTTTGCTCCTCCCTCCTTGCGCTGTGTCTCACCTTAAATGGCATAGAGCCTTAAATGGTTAGCTGCTGAGAACTATGGACACGGGTAGCCCTAGAATTGTATTGCCCAGTAGTGATTTGGTAGCACAATCCCGGTGCTTCAGAAGGCCCCCCCACCCTAGCGGACGAACCAGAAGCGTTGAAGACGTGGACTACCAAGACTATTACTGGGTGTGCGATCTCAACCAAGGCCAAGCTGTAACACCTAAGCAAATACCTCCGCCAGCACCCAGGTGCTCCGGTAGGGATACAACTCAGGTGTACTGTCTCCCTGGGTGGAAAGTGTTGCTAGTGGTCGGGGCTCCTCTATTCTACTCCTCCAGTACCTGTATACTTGGCAGGAATAGAATAAATGGCCGTCTAATATGTGTGTATTGCAACTGGAGCTGCCTGAGAGGGAGTTTCCAGTTGTAGCTAATTCATAGTAATAATTTCTCGTTCTCGGTTGGTGGTACTCGACTCGAGATTCTCCCAGCAGTTGGTTACAAAGTACTCTATGAATGAGACTCGAAGTTAAAAGACACAAAGCCATATTTATTAAGAGCTTAGTAAACATAGTGATGCATGCTCTCCTACCAAGAACGGTAGCTGGAAGTAAAACTACTATAGTCAGATGAAGGCAACGTGGTCTTAGGCTAATGGGGGAAGTGAAATTAAACTGTCTAAAATTACTTACTACAAATCTAACTCAAATTGGAGTGTCTGTAGGAGACAAAAAAGTGAAGTGTGGTATGTCTGGTAGCTACAAAAAGCTTCTGGTAGCTATTGACGATTGGCGTCGCTGGAACGTCTGGTTGCAGGTGCTACAAAGCTCTGACGGCAACATCAATGTAGGCAGCCTCTGGTGGCTGCTGAAGAGTGTTGAGCAGTTGGTAGCAGCCTCTGGGAGGGCTGCTGAAGATCTAACAGTGGTCGGAGGTCCCCAGCACTAGAAGTAGCGGAGCGAGCTCAAAGACTGAAAAAGAGCAACTGGTGAGGTCCGCCGCGCACGGACTTATATAGTCAGGGTAGCACGTGTCGCGGCGGCTGCGGAGGAGGGCGTGTGAAGACCCTCTACTGGGAGGCCAGAGTGGGGGTAGCACCATCTGGTCATCTCTCAGTGATGCTTGGGCATGCCCTGAGGCAGCTGATGGCGTGTAGGCACTATGCGTTGGGGGGGGGGGGGGGGGGGGGTGTATGGGGGATGCACAGCTGTTTTGCACAACCACTTGTATCCACGTGTCCGGCTGCCCTCCAGAAATGTGGCAGGCCACGACTTCCGTGCACGGGAGTAGTATACTAGGTTGCAGTGAGATGAGTCGTAATTGTTGTACATGGAATAAGTGGCACACATCAAAATGTTGACAGTGAGAGGGGATTTTCTTCATACAAAAACATTTTGACTGATTTGCGAACTGGTCTGAAGGACAGTAGCATTGAAATAATGCTTGCAAAATACTTTGGTACAACTGTTTAATACAGTCAGAAGTGTATTCAGAGTTTTTTTTTTTATGTAGCCTAAATATTCGTACATTTCCATTTACTGTAATTCTGTTGTTAATGAACGTATTTATGAAGTTAACTATGTAAATTTCTTAATAATTCACTTCAAATTGGAACACATATTCAGCTGTTAAAATTAATTTTGTTAAGGTAAGTAATTTGTTTCACCGCTTGTTTGTTGTAGATCAAATTGTATACAATTTTCAGTAAATTCCATGAGTCAAATATTATTTTATTTCCAGTGTCGTTAATTTTTTGCACAGACTTTAAACACCGCACTTGCCTTTTTTAAGCGATTTTTACCACAGCTTTACTTAAATTTTAATAACGAAATATGACAATTTTTTGTACCATTTTCAGGTGGCCCTAATTACACCATCTCAAAAATTAGGTCACAAATAATCAAATTTGGTTACACTCTAAACAACAAATTGCGCACTTATATAATAATTCATATTACCGCACTACTGTTAACAACTGCTCATTTCACTGTCGGCCATGCTCATTGCAGGACGGCGCTATCTGTGATTTCCCCACATTTGATAACTGATGCAAATACAATGCGTAATTTGTACTCTCACACGTTTTTTGGAACAAAGAGAAAATACATAAAATATAAAAATACAAATTTGCTGTATGAAAAAATGGCTACTAAGATTGGAACTTTATTACGCTACTTCCATTCTGCTACATAACTCAAATACAGTTACAGTTGGCAATGATGAATTGAACACTTTTGTTAACGTTTTGAACCATTGTAAACATTAGCTTCATTTCTGCATTTATTCACAATGTGGTTCATAGTTGAGAAATCATTTCCATTACAATCACTTGAGCTTGAAAAATTTGTAAAACATTTTTTTCAACCATATGTTGAATAAGTGCTAAAACTGTTTATTTTTAGCAAAGCCCAAGATGTCAGTTTATTCAACCTGATATATATTTTTCCTTAATTCACTGTTATATGTTTTTATTTTCAATTTTATTAAAACTTTAAACTGTAAACAATAGTTTCTGAATTTGTGTACATCATTGAAACTTTTCATTTTTTTTTTTTACTAGGGATGGGATCCTCGATACTGCAATACTTTGATACCCTCATACTTCATAGTATCGAGTATCGCATGAGAATATCCAAGGGTATTGAATTTAAACACTCATTTTTTCATGCAATAATTATGGTACGAGCATGCCATACCTTTTGGAATGTGTACGATAATTTTTATAAGTGTGCCAGATCTTTCTAAATGTGCACGATAATTTTGAAAACCATACCATAACATTCAGAATGTGTACAATAATTTTGAAAAGCATACCATGATTTAATCTGCGCCCTTGGGGCGTTCCAATGCACCCACAATATATTAACAGTAACTGTTAAGTGTGTACCATAATTATATCGACTGGCAGCTATCATTGCAAAGCTTTCCACAACCATTCCAAAAGGCCTTCGCAGGTCGAGATCGGTAAATTATTTACAAGTTATTAAATTTTAAAAGTAAAAGTGTACCAAAATATATCATATTTTATTCACAGCATAATATTCACACAGTTGCGAGCACCTTGAGGTGTTTTTGGGCAACCCATACATACCACAATTATGATTTCCAGCATAATTTACTTTTATGGTACATAATTGAGGCGCGAGCGAGCAAATTGAGTAGTTATTGTATATTCCACACATACTATAATTATCTTATGAAAATTCATTTTTAAATATTCACAAAATAAATACCATAATTATCTGATATACCTGTTGTGGCCTAGTCCACAACAGGTATATAAGATAATTACAATATTTATGTAACGTTGCAGTAATTTCCTTCAAGTCGCAAAATAAGTACGTACTGAGTTATCATTTTCCTCAAAGATTGAATACAACTTTTACTGTGGAAAAGTAATTCAATAGAATCAAAGGAGACTGTGTTGGTTTATCATTGGTTAAGGACGTTTGGGTTACAGGTTGCCCACCATTTGATTCCATTGTAATGTGGATTTTTATATACTTTCAGTGAGTGTTAATGACACTAGTAAAATGAGCAATTTATTTGGCCAAGTTGTTGTGTGTTTATGACAATTTTATTTGGTACCGAGAAAAGTATTGGTATCAAGTATCATGAGAATGTTTTGGTATCGAAACTGGTATAGAGAAAATGTAGTATCGACCCATCCTTATTTTTTACTAAAGGTATTGAGTATCAAAAGTATCGAGCTTAAAACAGTATCGAGTACTGAAAGTGTGGTATCGTCCCACCTCTAGCTATTACCAAACCATTTTTTTTCTATCAAATTTCAGCAAAATTTTTAACGAAATGAATTATAAAATAACTAAAAATTCACCTAAATAAACCAAAAAAATTTACAAAATCTATTAATTAAAATGTTTCACCACAAACATGTGTGTCTGCACGTGTGTACAGACAAAGTCCACAATTATTCAACTTATTAAGCAGGAAAACTTCTTCTTAGGTGGGCACTACTTAACAATGTTTCACTGTAATAAAGAAATGAAACTCTAGAGTAAGGGACTACAGGGTTTATTCATAATAGTCTATATTCTCCAGCGGGGGGCTCTACCCATTCAAGTCTCTACATATTGCAAAGCTCACTAAAAAGTCCCTGTCAGGTCTGACCCTTGCAGAAATGTTGTCTATCCATGTTCAAATTACAGCTGCTTTCCTAAATCTAGATTTCTAGCAAATGTAGACATGAGAGTTCAAGTCACAGATCAAGTCGCAATGAGATGGTCAGTATAGCAAGCATGGCCTCTAACACCTTCGAGGGCAATTCAAATGCTACAGCTACTCGTCCCTAACAGACGGCTGGCTAGTGGTTGCAAGCGGCAGAGTATTGTGGTGCCTGTAAGAAAGAGAAGTGTAGACGATGGCTGAAGAACTGTAGTTTTCTGGAGGCTTACACATGTTTATTTTCACAGTAGCATTTATGGACGTAGGATATATATTTCTCAGTTTCCACTTTTTATAACCAAAAAAATATGGATGTAAAAGGTACGTTACCACCACTGTGCCCTACCAAAACACAAACAATTGTGGTTGTACTGCTTTTATTAACATGCCACACACCCAGTGAGAGTATAGCAATTTTTTTTTTTTTTTTTTTTTTTTTTTTTTTTTTTTTTTTTTTGGTATTTCTGGGAAAATTTTAATGTTTTATTTCTGCAAACACGTTCCAAAGTACACCATTTCTGCATATCTGTCGAGGGCATGACAGAGTGATAGTCGGCATATGATCCAAACCAACATGGTATTGCATCTTAGTGGAGGAATGTGAACTAACAGTGCTAGTATAGTATTCAGTACGCCATTTCAGTAAACTTGGTTGCAAGCCGGCAGCAAACAGTGTTTACAACAAAATCATTGCATTCACTGGAATGTTGTTAACGAAAATGGCTAACTTTGGGACAGAATTCAAAAATCTTTGAGGTGACATTGTGAAAGAACTCTTTCCTTCACAAACTCAGATACGCCCCTCAGACATCTTGTAACACTGGTATCAGAAGTGGGATGGAGGCATTTAATTATAAATTAAGCTACACAGTAGGTAATTAATTACTGATATTTCAAACAAATTAATCACCTGTAATAGCTGTAGGCAAAAATAAATTAAGACTTTGAAGCATTTTAAGCCACCAACTGTAATGACACAAAATCAAATACATACACTGAAAGGGTTGGTCACAAGACCAACTCGGTATGGGTGGAAGATGAGGGCTTTAACCTCAGTGCCCAATTTTATACAGATGTCATACAGTACAATCAAAATTCTAATTACCCCCCTGATGTTACATAAGGGTGGTCACTTACCCCTGGCTAGCTCATACGTGGTTTCTTCCCTTCACGTTGGGATGTCTCGTAAAGAGTGTGTGGGTTGTGAGCGTTCTGGTTTGAGAGATGACTTAGGGACTGTAGCCCCTAGATTTAATTTTATTTTTAAAGTCCTGCTAGACACAGTACGTGTATGAGTGACTGTCTCCAAATAGTGAGATGCTAGTATCACAGGAACCATACCACCAAGGCACTACGCTCGTGTGGGTTTTGAATGATTGATTATTAAAGAGAGAGAAGAAATAAATTATAATTGCCTAATTTATTCATTTCTGTCTCAAAATTACAAGTTTTCTTTGCAGTGAAATACTGTACAGTACTTTACTCTAAAAGACAGACATTTACTACAGGTGCACGGCGTCGCCAACATGTAGCGGCATGAGGGGGGGAGGTTATCTCCCTCTGCCACCTCTCCTCCTTCAGTCTCAGTGAACACACTGCCTGATTGATAACTTCTCCGTGCACTCTCAGCTGATCGAGTGCATGCAGGACATTCAAAATTTGACTTTCATTGGGCGTCACACTATTTTCATTTTTAAAAGGTTTGAAAGTTTTAGGTAAGCTTGCATTTGATGTCTGATTACAATCAGTTATATACTGTATTTTGAGATGTTATTTTCTTTATTTAAATGTGTTTAGGTGAAATGTTTTCAACGTATTATTTAAAGTAATAGGTTTTTTTTATTCCCATTGTTGTTGTGTTTATTAGTTAAACTTTATTTACAGATATGGTATAGCTCTTACTATAGTGAACATAAAGTTTGCTGTATTTTATTGATGTACATGACAGAAACTGTATCTACTGAAATCCTGCATCTATGGACATTTTTGGCAGTCCTCTAAATAACTATACATCGAGAGCTGACTGTAAATTTACTACAAGACGTATTAAAGAAAAGCAAACTTTTTTCATACACTGAGCTGCGCTCTCCTACGTAAATAAAATAAAATATTTAATGAAATAAAATATTTTACACTTGTGTAAGCTGATACAAAAAGCCAGGTGAAGGCAACCTGGTAAAGTATGTGAAGCATATGTAGTGTTATGTTCCCAATACAAATTAAATTAATAGCTAAGATTCTTCCTAACCTTACTTCAGCGAGTAGGGGGGGGGGGGGGGGAGTGTCCAGAAGGGACCCAGACATGTATTCAATAAGGGTGTCTACCTCCTCACCTAACTGGTGAGGAGGTAGACTAATAGGTCTTAAGGGGTTATCCAGAAGGGACATGTCATCGTGACCTGCAATACCTGATTGGACAAGGAGGTGAGGTATTGAGGAAGTGATAAGGACGATGTGGTGGAACCTCTGGTGCCCGACGACGACCCTGGTGCTACTGGATGGAGGCACCTGAAGGCCTCTGGTTGGTGCAGGTCTTCCAGAAGGTTGCTGATAGCAGCTGAAGAGGTTGCAGACCTTCTGGGGGATTGGTGGCGTCGTTATCAACCACTGGGCCTTCCACAGTCACTGGCATGGGCAAGGGACTCTGCCCTGATGCTAGCACTGTCAACTCTCACAGCCAGACGGTGCAGCAATCACTCCTGAGGCCTACGCTGGGGTGCCTTTTATAGTAGATTTTCCAGCTTCTAGGCACTCCGAGGGGAGCGGGAGAATTAACCCCGTCTTTCGAGGGTGGAGCTTGTAACATCACATGCATGAATTATGGATCCTTATCTGCGGTGATGCTCAGCGAGAGGTGTTGACAAATCTTGCCCTTGTGCTCTTGGGGTGGTCACGACTTTCTGGCAGGCAGCTTGCATCCCCACAGTGGCGAGAAATTCAAAGTGTGCGCTGTGTTTAATGGGATCGGCACAGCAGTAGGAGCGCTTCTTCGGAGAGGGGTCTTGACGTGACGATTTTTGGTAGAGTTTTGAAGTACGGTAAAAGCAAGGAACACATGGTTATGTAGTGAGTTGAGCCACTGTCAACTGAGGTTGGGTGACATGTCCTGCCTCCATTACAGTTTTTACTTGGGAGTGACTAGTCCCTTGAAGAGTAGCCATTTGAGATGGGGCGTAGTCGTTTATTGTTTGTGCACTTTCTCTACGCGTGAAAAGTGTCATGCGTCAAATTTTAGAACAACTATCTCAATAAATGTTAACTACAAAAATGTCTGCAGAACTGGAAGCACTGTGAGCATTGATTGAGGGACTGGGTAGCCCAATTATTAGTGTAAAAGAATGAGTAAATTAAACTGTAAATTGTAAACGAGAATGTAAATAGCCAGATAACTAATGTAAGTGATTTAGTAAATAAGAAAATAGACACATTAAATGTAGACAGAAAATTGGATGGCATTAGTGAGTTAGTGTATATGAGAATTTACTGTGTAGACAAGAAAATTGACACTATTTCAATTTGAAACTTACACATTTAAGGTTTGATGAACTCTAACGAACACCACGCATCCGGCCACACCTGCCGCCATCTTGTACTGATGCCTCGCCGCTCCTAGCGGCCACCAGGAGAACTGAAGTCGTGGCGCTCTGTAGTGGCGCCAAGTTCAAAAACAACACGTGTTGAATGTCTCATATAAACACTATGTTCCTCGTCACTATTCGGACTCAAGCCCTCACAACATTTTAAACAGGCTATTTACAATTATTTACAGTCTCAACATCCCACCCACCACAATGCACATTTTATGGTTTATTGAGATGGTAGCAGGCACAACTTAACCACAGGGCGCTTGAGGACTCCCTAGTGAGTCTTCACTTCCACCACTCTGACAACGGAGTCTGGACCTGGAAAAGTCTTCAGTAATTGCCCTAATTTCCAACAAAGAGGGGGTAAGTTGTTATACTTGACTAGCACCAATGTGCCAATAGTGAGGTTCTCTTGGCCACCACAGCCCTTGGGTCATTACTGGAGTTGATGGAAGTATTCTTGACGCCACCGCCTCCAAAAGATTGGTGGATTTGCTGGATAAATTGCCAACGCGAGAGTCAATTGAATGAGATGCGGGATAAGTCAGGCTCAGGCAGCATACCTGGGGGTCCTAATACCAGAAAGTGGCTTGGAGTCAATGCCATCAGGGAGTTGGGGTTGGTGGAAAGAGCGCACAGTAGCAGAGAGTTGAGGGTTGCCTCCACCTGTGTCATAACAGTGTACAGTTCTTCATATGTG
Organism: Dryococelus australis; assembly: GCA_029891345.1. Classification (NCBI taxonomy): domain Eukaryota; kingdom Metazoa; phylum Arthropoda; class Insecta; order Phasmatodea; family Phasmatidae; genus Dryococelus; species Dryococelus australis. The sequence goes on along the minus strand of CM056993.1, from coordinate 208,069,943 downwards.
AGTGTTTACAAACCCACTCACTTGATGAGCAAGGATTCGGCCGACTTGACCCCAGCTTCCCACAATCCTCCAAAATGAGGGGCTGATGGGGGTTTAAAATGCCATGTCACTTGGTGTTCGGTCAGCACCTCTGCCAACACATCCTACGTGCCCTTCTCAATCATTAACGTCCTCAATTCCGCCAGTATTGATTGGCACCAACAAAGTTGGTACCACAGTCACTATAGAAGTCGGAACATCAACCACAAGAGAGAAAACAACAGAATGCTGCCAGAAAGACCTCAGTGGTGAGATCAGGTGCAAGTTCAAGATGAATTGCCTTGGTGGCAAAACAAACAAATAAGCACATATATGAATCAAGGACTCAAGCCTTCCTCAACTGTGACAATGTAATCTTCAAGGGTCCTGCATAATGGACACCCACCTTGAGAAATGACTTTGACTGCCGAACACAGTCAGCTGGGAGATAGCCCATGGGTGGCTACAATGGGTAGGGCGTACCCTGAAGCAAGGCACACACTGCTTAAGTCTATGTCGAATGAGGTTGCGAGCACCCATGACCCAAAATTCTTGCTGTAGAACTGACTGCAGGATAGTTGGCCCTCCGTGCAACAGGTGTTCATGAAGATGGTTGATCAAGATCTCTGTGAGACGACGGTGCTTTAGTAGTAAGATGCCTCTCGTCATATGGCAAATCAGACAAATGCAAATGTCCGCCCACCCTAACAATTCTAGAATGATCACAAAGGGAGACAACTTGGATAGTTGGCCTCTTTATCGCTGCCTTGCCTGCAGTGCCCTTATGTCTGCGGCAAAGGCTTCAGATTGTGCAATCTTAATCCATACCATTAAGGCAGCAAGGAATTCCAATTTGTTGTTCTACAAGCGCTTCGTGAGTGTGACTCCTTGTCAGGCAATGCTGAGGCCAGTGTTCTGGTGACTCGCACAGCCATGGTGGGCATGTCCACCAAATGGATGTGCAGTCAGCTCACTGGGAAAGATACCTCGAGAAGCGCAGTCAGCCGGGTTGTTTTCTGATGGTACATGATTCCAGTGCTTTGATGGAATAAGATCCTGGATTTGTCTGACCCAATTAGCGATAAATGTTTTCCAGCCCTGTGGTGAGCCATTGATCCAGTGAAGAACAGTCATTGAATCAGTCCAAGCAAATGTTCGGGAGATGTGACCATGGGAACTGAGGTTATCTTGTATTTTGCTCATAGTACGGGCAAGCAGTAGAGCCCCACATAGCTCTAGACGAGGTAGAGATACTTGCTTGGTGGGAGCCATCTTCGATTTGGCAATAATTAAGTGAACAGTTACTGGACCATCCGGTAGGGTGATTCGCAGGTATACGACAGCTGCGTATCCACGTTCCGAACTGTTGGAAAACCAGTGCATCTGAAGATCCACATTCTGCAGATTTATAGGCACCAGTCTAGGAATAGCAATGCTTGCCACACCTGGAAGCTCTTTCTTAAAGCATTTCCACGTGGATAATATGTCTGCTGGGGGTAGGTCATCCCAGTCAATATTGCGGATCCACAGATGGTGTATGAGGTATTTTGCCTGCAGAACAATGGGTGACAACCCCCCACAAGGATAGAATATATGGGTTAAGTCTGTTAATATACTTTGTTTGGTAAAGATGGCAGAAGTTGGCTGAACCTTGTATGAGAAAGTGACGACTTGAGCCTGCCACTGGAGGACTAATATTTTTACTGTAGGAAAACCACAATTACTGTCAAGCGATAAAGCCTCATTACCTTGAACCATGTCTGCAGGGAGCCAGGAGAGTAAAAACTGGTCATTTCCGGCAAACTTCCAAAAGTGGAATCTGCTCACCCTTAAAAGATCAATTTAAGTCCTTCTGTAATGACAAGGCTGCTTGTGTCATCTACATTAAAATCTTTTAATAGCACTGAAGCAGCATGTGGAAAATGCTCCCTCTTGTCAGCAGCCAGTTGGTGCAGTGTTTGAATGGCGAGAAAGGGTGATGATTAAACACCGTAGGTTACAGTATTGAGTCGATAGTCACCTACTGGATCTTGGTCTGAAGGTCTCCACAAAATGCACTGGTAATCTCAAAACACTTCGTGAACTTGGATATGACGATACACTTGCCTTATATCGGCTGTGAAGGCAACAGTATGACTACGGAAGCAGAGGAGAATGTCCATGATGTCCCATTGTAGCCGTGGACCAGTGAGCAACGAGTCATTTAGGGACACTCCGATAGCATCTCTTGTTGAGGCATAAAATACTCCACGCAATTTTGTGGTATTGCTATCTGACTTCAGAACACGATGGTGTGGTATATAAAATGCAGGTCTATTAAGCTGCGAGACACGTATTGGGGACATGTGACACTGCGCTAAGTAATTCATCATGAACGATGTGTAAGAAGCCCTCAGGCTAGGATCACGATTTAGATTACGTTCAAGGTTATGGAACAGATGAAGGACTTGCACTCTTTGTTTCTCTGAAGTGGGGCTGGGGATCCTTGAAAGGTAGGGCCACACTGTACCGACCTGTTTCATTCCTTCGGCAAGTTACAGCAAAAACTTGCTCGCGTCATAGGTCATCTGAGTTAGGCCTTGCAGGCACTGCAATTTCCTCAATCTCCCACAATTGTCGGAATGCTTTGTCTAATGTAGGTGAGTATGCATAAAGTGAAACACAGTTCATAAACAGTGCAGAGGGGCAGGCACCCTCCCCATGACTACCTATCCAAAGACTGTGTCGACCGCCACTGGCAGATATCTACCTTGGCTTACAGTACCACCCTTCAATACGTAGGGGAAGAGATCTGCACAAATCAATAAATCAACTGGCGTAGGATTGGCATAATGTGGGTCAGCAAGATTAAGCTGGGTAAGGTGGGTGCATGAATTTGTCTCAATTCGTGCAGTGGGCAGTAAACTAGTCATTTTTGGCAAGACAAATGCAGTGAGCGCAAATTGCTGGCAATCTTGGCCATATTACCACTTATGCAGTGTACACTGGCAATGATGTTCTTCTGCACCTTAATCAAAGCCTTCTAACACAATCCTCAGTAAAAAAAACTTGGCTGACTGGTTGAATCGAGTAGAGCACGCACTGTCTATAGTTACCATTACCATTTGGAATCTCCACTAGGGGAGTAGACAGGAGTACTGTTGATGGGATGTGTCTGTCAGGACCTTTAGAACCAGGCACTGTTGATTCCTCACTGCTGTCTGTAAATGCAGCTTCAGCAAAGTGTAGAAATGTGTGATGTCAGGAAGTACAGGTACGACAGTTTCTATTTGACCGATATGCCCTGGACTGGTGGGAACCACGTAAACAATTAAAACAAAGCTGGGCAAACTTAGCTACCTTATGCCATTCTTGGGGAGATGTCTCTAAGAATTGGGCACATTGATACACTTCATGGTCATCACTGCAGACAGCACACTTAACATTCACATTGGTTACCATGTTCACAGCAAATGACAGTGACTGGGCATGGCGAAGTAGGGTTTTTTGTGGCGGCGTAGTTGACCTTGACTTAGGTTGTGATGGATGCAGTGGCTAGTTGCAATTCAGCGGCCTGGAGATGGCCTTGTAGAAATGTTAAATACTCTGTCACCTTTGGCAGCTCAGCTAACTTGTCAATTATGCAAAGTTCCCATTGGTTGTGCAAAAAGGGGTTCAACTTGGTCTCAATGATATGGAGAAGCAATGGGTCCCACTTGTCTACACTAATTAACATCTAATACACGCAGTGCAGCAATAGGTTCATCTAAGATTGACAGTAACCCATTTATTGATGCTGGAGAATCCGGTGATATTGAGGGAGCATGCATGATAGCGTCTATGTGTAAAGACACAATAAGTCTTTTGTTATTATATTGTTTGTTCAATAATTCCCAGGTCACTTCATAATTCTTTTCAGTAAGTGGCAATGCTTGGATTACAGACAATGCACATGCAGACAGGGATGATTTTAGATACGACAATCGCTCCACATTAGTGAGATTGGGATTGTCTGCTACCAAGGTACTGAATGGGTTGGAAAAGCTTGTCCAATCAGTAGGATTACAGCTGAAGTGCGGCAGTTCAATAGTGGGGAAAGGAGGGGATGAAGTGGCTAAGCAAGAACTGCATGCAGGCTTCGTAGACTCCTTACTAGGTTCTAAAGAGTCGCAAATTGCAGTAATTTCATTAACATACATCATCAAAATGATCTAACCTTTCTGAGTATGTCGCAGCATCGAAGTCTGTCTTGTCCTTACTTGTTAGTTCGTAGGCCAGATGATTGTCTTCAAATACTGAGCTTATCTGGCCTAAACCACGGTAAGTAGCAGAAAACCACTGCCCTTTGGTCGCATCGAAACCTTTTTGGCAAGTTCGGCGGCCCTCTGTAACCTATTTTCCGCATGTTACAAGCGTCGCTGTAATGCTGCGGCCTTGTCAGCCATGGCGAGAGACAAATTCTTGAATCACAAAACTTGGTCAATCCACAGCTAAAACCAATAGCAGTGTGTGTAGAATGCACCCATACACCAGGTCACCAAGCACTCAGTCACAATTAATATTACCGGCCTTGGTAAATTGAAACAACAGAATGCACCAGCTCCCACAACTTGAAAATCTAGTTTATGATAAACGTCTATCGTACTGCTGAATTTTGATCACACGTGTCTGTTGCTGTGTGTCGGTGAACAAAGCCAGTGCAGGCGAGACAAAGAAGTTAGAGCCACACGGCGATAACAACACGAACAAACCACACTGAATCAAGATACTCGCGTAAACACAGCAAAAGCAGACGGAAATTACGCGGATCTTAATCCGACCCCGGAGGACCAAATGTTTCGAATTGAAACTTACACATTTAAGGTTTGATGAACTGCAACGAACACCACGCGTCCAACCACAAACGCCTCGCCGCTCCTAGCAGCCACCAGGAGAACTGAAATTGTTGCGCTCTGTGGTGATGTCAAGTTAAAAAAAAAACGTGTTGAATGTCTCACATAAACACTATGCTCCTCGTCACCATTCAGACTCAAGCCCTCACAACACTTTAAACAGGCTATTTACAATTATTTACAGTCTCAACGTCCCGCCCACCAAAATGCACATTTTATGGTTTATTGAGATGGTAGCAGGCACAACTTCACAGGGCGCTTGAGGACTCCCTGGTGAGTCTTCACACAGCATAAATGAAAGAATGTAAGGCGTAAATGGAAGAATGGACTGTGCAAATGAAATAGTACACAGTGTAAACAACGACAGGATGGACAGTATAAATGAAATAGTGAACATTGTAAACATCCGGATGGACAGTATCGAGAATGAAATGAGTGCAATGAAAGAGTGGCAGGAATTTTTCGACAACAGAGTACCACTATACTCACACCTGCAGCAAGAGCTATGGCATGACATTGTGCAGCTATATCCCGTACCTCTGGATAAGTGCCCCAAGGAGACGCAACATCATCGCAGTCGGTTTCATCAATGCCTTTGCCAACACAGAGGTACAGAAAGCAGTACATTTGGCTGCACCCTACAACATGAAGTATGCGCTGGCCCGAGCACTAGATGTGGAATAAGCAAGATAGGAGCCCGTACCCCGCTGTACAGTACGGATCGTGACACAAAGATGACGAAGACAGCATGAAGAAGACACTGAAGATGTTGTAGTTGGCCTTGAGGGACATCGCTTCCAGGGTATATGATACAGAGCTTCACCACCCCAACCAAATGGCTGGAGTGTTGGTCATGTGGACATCTGGTACACCTGAGATCCTATTATCCACAACAGCAGTAGCAGAAACAGAAGCAGCAGTGGGAAGAGAGGCAGCAAGGTGAAGACAAATGGCTTCGATGAGCACATGCAAGCACTTGCGTGATGACATTTGTGAGCTACGTGCATATTCCCAACAACTGAGGCCCTGATTGATGAGCTGATGCTGCAAGCTGCATACCTCACACAGGAGTTGGAAAATGCACATGATAACTTGTGAGTGCTGTCCAGATGTGCTGCGCATACTTGCCACATAGCAGTGAAAGAAGCCCATGGCATGGAGTGAATTATGTGATGGGCTCTCTCAGTAGTGGGTCTGTGGATAGTGGCCCCATGGAGGAAGTGGTTCGCTGGGCAAAGAAACAGTTGTGTGACTTCGAGAAGAGTGAAGCAGTCGGCAAGAGCTACCAGTGCTTTAACGTATGACGTACGAGGATCCAGCCACAACCTGAAGCATCCACTGCAGTACCAGCACTTTTCAGATTGGTAGACGTAGTCTAAAGGAAGATGTAGGAAAAAATTCTGTAGTTGTATCATTTACTGAAAACCAATAATGAAGGCACAACTAACCATACAGTGACAGGATGAAGACCTGGTATGAGAGGAGAACGTTGGGTGAGGAATTTCAAGAAGGACCACTGGTGTGGCTGTACAACCCACAAAGGCGAACAGAAGTGTAGGGAAGGGCCCTACAGGATTCCGAATATGATCAATGGTGTATTTGGGATTTGCCATCAACGCTCTCAGGCAAAGGCCAAGGTTGTCCACATCAACCGACTGACGCTCTACGAAGGTCCGGAAGTTGCAGAATCTATTCAGGATGAACAGACGCGAGGAGGGGGCAGTGTTACGCACGTGCTTTCCCTTGACCTGCCCCGTGCAAGCCAGCAGCAGAAGAGGACAGTGGTGAAATGATAGCGGGTGGCAAGTCACTAAGGGAAGTTTGAATGATAGAAGAGTGATAATACTACCATGGTTTTTAGTTACAAAGTGTGCCACCGCACATTCTTCCGCCTGGTGCCTTTTGTGACTTGCATGCCCCTGACCTTCTGCAGATTGAATTTCTGTGATTATCTGAAGAATATTCTGATTTTGATCATCCTTGCCTATCTCCACGTAACTCGGGGTGCTGGGAATATTCCACATAAAGGTTAGCTGATACTATAAAAGTATGTCAGGTCTAAGAGCTGGGAGTTGACGAGTGTCTGAAAGTTGGGAGGTTGTGCAGCCTGAAGCAATAGACAACGAGCAACGAGTGGCAAGAGAAGTGACCAGCGGGAGGAAAATCTGCGACTGCGAGGATCAGAGTAGTGAAGAGTGCAACTGGCAGGCTGGACTATTGGACTGGATGCGTGAATGAAAGATATTACAAATGATGGCAACAGACAGACTGAATGTGTGTTAATGATGAATATGAATTAATTGACTATAACCAAACAGAGGCTTTAAGAAGGATGTTAATTAGAGTTGAAATAGACATTAAATATTGCACTTATAGTGAAATAAAGAGTAATGGTGGAGATAGATAATTTAATGCTGTAAGTAATAGCTGTGTGAATAAATTAATTAAATTTTGTTCTTTTATTTTTATTAAAACCTCAATTCCTTATGAACTCAAGATACTTCAGGCATCTTATAACAATGTTATTAAAAATTTTTTAGTAGTTCATTCGAAAACATTTCACAATCAAAACCCACTATTCACACACCTGTAACTTTTGAATGAAATACATAGATGAAAAATTTACATGAAGCTTGAACCCTTACTAGTTTTAGAAAGCACACTGAAGATGCATGGTGAAGAAGCAGTAAAGAGCGACAATGTAAAGAGAATAGAGAATGAGCAAGAGAGAGAGGCAGCACTCACACAATCCTGGATGTACTGTAGCAGGAAGGGGGATGCACGCAGGTTGTCGACAGGGCAGTCAAAGAAGCCCTGGATCTCCTTTTGGTGCAAGTCCATAGTGATGACGTGGCTCAACCCCGATTTGCACATCATCTTGGCAAGCAGCTTGCTGACGATGCAGCCCCGCTTCCGCATCTTGCCTATTCAACCAATAACGAACGAAAAACCACATTTAATCTATGCTCAATTACAACAAACAGCCATAGTAATAATTGTTTGCACCCACAAGTTTTTATTCAAGCATAAAAAATAATTATCAACTAATGGATAATTTAACACAAATGTAATATTTGTTTCACATTTACATGTTATCTAAATTTTCTTTCAATTAAATGTCGAAAGTCTTTGTACAGTTACATGATATAGTCAAGAAATATAAGAACTTTACAAACCCCTCTCTATAAGAATAGGTAATGATTCATTATGTATTCTATTCAGAATCAATGTTCAACTAGAGAGTTAACATTCATCTGATCTACCTGAAAGTACAAAATTTATGCACTATGTAGTATAACAATAAAAGATAATCACAAAAGTGAACTGACAATTTTTGTAACCTGCACTGTTTAGCCAAACAAACTATTTTTAACTTGTACACCTGAAAAAAAATGCTCTATTTCTTTCTCACAGCAATTACAATTCATTTGTTGCAAAACAATTTTTCTGTACACGTAGTTTTGTGCTGTCATAGCAGCTTGAGTTACAATGAGCTTGTGCTCTGCAGTGTCGTACTGTGCCATTCCCTTGCCATTCTGATGGGCATCTGTGACCGTAGGAAAAATTACAACTGTATTCCCAGCTATTACTAATCTTTTATAATCACTAAATGCAAAATGTGACATCTGATATAAACATATATTAAAAAAACTACCACTGGAAATGTTCAATCTGAATTCCCTGTATGCACTTTAAATATTTAAATGATTTGCTGTTATTAAGTTGGCATGCTGTTCATTTCCAGTAAAACCTTTATATAAAAAAACTGGTTTATACTATTTGTAATTTATTACCTTGCGCATGCTTGACTGCTATATCACAACATTTTCATTCCATCTTCTGCATAGAAATAACCAAAATCAAAATTTTTTACTGCATAACGATTACATATATATATATATATATATATATATATATATATATATATATATATATATATATATATATATATATATATATATGCACAAGATTCGTTAATTATTAGAACCAAATTCTACAAAAATTATTCAATTAATAAAATGAGATGGAAAAAACGCTGACCATTTTTTACAATTGTTTAGCATCATTGCGTGCAATTTAACTTGTGTTATTAAAACTTGAAATTAATAGGATTTCGTATCTGTGATATCATTTATTTATTATTTACTTGTCTAATTTTTTAAAAATCACATTTCTTTGACAAAATAATTTTGTTTATAATGATGGTGGATGACACCCCTCAAATTAATAGTCCAATCGGCCCTGTTCGGTGTCCACCCCCTGTAACCACACGCATCTGGGTTTGTGTTTCTTTCAGTACCAAAGATAGAATAACACACAGTGCATTTCACTTAACGAAAAAAAAAATCATGGGTGAGAATCAATTGTGTGTTTTGTACCATCTGACCAAGTTTGCTTGTTTAGTTTACTATCTGAGATGCTACGTTAACTTTGTTGCAGTGGGCCTTTACGCTGTATTCACAAATGTATTTTGGTACAGAGGTTAAAAATGTGTTGTTCTTATAGATGTTTGGCAGGACCAAATTTATATTTTGTTGTATGGAGTTTGTGTTATATGAAGTATTTGTAAAGGGAGGTTTTATTGTGTAAGCCTCTGAACTGTAATTGCAGCTACACTAGACACAGAAAAACTCCCGAGCCCGGCCGACCATTACAATGAGATGTAACAGTATCATTCATGGAGGAGGAGACAAAGCCGCAGAGCGAAAACGGGTACTCGACACCAGCACGGCTGCACCTACTATACTGAGTGAGAATGTAGTTCCTTTGTCGAGTGTGAAGCAGACGCAGGTATTGCGAGCACATCCACATTACTTATTCACGTTTTCCTTTACTGTTTGTATCTGAGGTTTATGTGTATGAAGTTCAACACTTCTGTAGTAAATGTTCTTTAATTTGTAGGTGACAAAACAGTGAAGTACATACAGTACAACATTATACATTAAAACTTCTCCAGTTTTGTCAAAAGTTAAAGGTGGGAAACTACACTCACAGGCATGAGAAATGGTTTACAATGTTCTGGAGTTTATGGAAAACGAAGCGAGATTGAAGGAACCATCCATTCCACTTGAGAAAGCGTAGCTGAGAACATCTAAGGCAACGGGTGTGTTTCTTACCACAGTGCAAAAAATTAAGAGGGAAGCTAATCAGAATGAAGCCAGTAAAGGAACGTCTTTCTCAACACCCAACAAGAAACAGAAGAAAACTCAAAATATGACCTTGATACCTTCGTCGAAGCTGTGGTACTACGTACTGGTTACAATCTGTACATAAATGAAGAGTGTGTGCCGACTATCGAAACTCTAAGACTTAAGCTAAAGGATGACATAAATTACCAAGGAAGTAATTCAACTTTAAGAACAACTTTGAAGAAGCTAGGATTTAGCTGGCAAAAAACAAAATCTCAGCGCCTGGTTTTAATGGAAAAATCAGATATTCCACAAAAGCGTATAGAATATCTAAAGAGTATGCAGCGATATAGAAATGAGAAATGTACAAATATTTGCATGAATGAGCTGTAAATTTTGTCATCGCATGTGAAAAATAAAATATGTGGAGTGATATGTCTTCCAATGATCTGCTAGCACCTGTGACAAAAGGTAAGTGGTTAATAATGATTAATGCAGGAGGCGAAAACGGTTTTGTCCCTAATGCTCTTGCAATATGAAAGTCGCATCACGCAACAGGGAATTATAACAAAAATATGAATAAAGAAAATTATGAAAAATGTTTTAATGAGCAATTAATACCAAATCTTCCACCTGACAGTATTACGATAGATAATGCTCCTTGTCACAATGTAAAGGTAAACAAAACACCTAATTCCAGCTCAACTAAGATGGAAATGCAGCAGTGGTTAGGTAAGGAGAATATTCCGTCTACTAGCGACATGCTAAAACCAACTTTGTATGGCCTCATAAAGAAACACAAGCCTCAGCAAGTGCAGTACTCGATGGACAGATTACAGGGAAATCATGGCAACACAAAGCTTCGTCTACCACCCTATCATCCAGATTTGAATCCGATAGAAAGCATCTGGGTTAAAGTTAAAGGAGAAGTTGCTTCAAAAAATGTTACTTGCAATTTGACAGATGTGAAAAAACTCTGCGGGGACATTTTTAACCGAATGGGGCCAGAAGAATGGATGCCATTTAGCAATCACGTCCAGACACTCGAGAAAGACTGTAATGACTAGGATGTGCAATTTGACATTGGGATTGATTAAGTGATTAATAAATTTAGGTGGTGAGGACAGTGATAGTAGTGGCAGCAGTGACATTTACACGTCAGAATCATCGGCTGGAGCAATGAGTGGCATTGAAGAACTGCTGTAGTACTTCATAACTCAGTGGTAAGTAGTCAATGTTTTCTACTTTTCTTTACCTGCTGTGAAGGTTTTGTTTTATGCCTGTTTCTCTCCTCCTATTTCTCCCTCCCCTCAACGCGTGCGCCGCCCTCCCCTCCTTGTGTGTGACGTAGCTCAAGCTCGGAGTTATTCTGTGTCTAGTGTACACATGGTATATATAATAATTCCAGTTTTCAGGGAATTTCAAAAAATTTCGTTAATAAGTTGAAATTGAAGGACAATTCTCTCTTCTTGTAGAAAACTGCTGCCAACCCAACATATCATGGCATTTTCAATGAAATATTGAACTAACAACAAAAAGGCTAATAGCATTTAGTTGATAATGCATGCCAGGTATTAACAGAAACAAATCTGAATAGACTAAAGGCAAGCAAATATAGTTCTATGTTGTAGTAACTAACATCAATTTGTTACTGCAAGGGTAATATAAATGCACACACACAATACTCTTGATTACTATATTTTATTTTAACTTTGTTGACAATGAATTGTGACCTTAACCTTTCTATACTTGAAGTGAATGTATATATAAATAAACCTACTTAGCTGTGGCTTTCAGAATACAGAGAGTTGTGTTAAGTTGTGAATCCAGAAGTCTAATAAATGTTCTAATAGCAGAACAAGAATAAAATACGGTGGAACTCCTGTATTACACCCCCTTATTTTACACTTTCTGCAATTTGGTCTCAATGTTTGTATTTACAACATAAGCTTCTCTCTATTTACACTTCCCTGCATTTTGCAACATTTTTTCCCAGTCCCTTGAAAAGCATAAAATAGGGGTTTCACTGTAAATGGTGCATAATGACAAACATCTGTGTACGCACAGGATGTGCCATGTGTATCCAGGCACAACCTAATGACCAGCATGTTTATTTATTTTAAATTGTGGTCTTTGAGATTTTATTTATTATTCTGGAATTTCAGCATGCCTAAGAATATCTATGAGACGTAAGAGTCTGTACAATACATTCTGAGGAATCCATCGCATCATGGCAGGCTTAAACTTAATTTGATTCATTACAATTTTCAAATTTAGACAATTAAGTCTTTCATAACCTAGTTTTCCATTTATGTAGCATTGCAGCTAGATATATATAATTGGTATATTCAGGAAGTATTTCAATTGTCTATATTTCAGTCAAGGATAATAATTCATGTAATATTTGAAAGGTCGTGGCAACCTTTTCACTGGGTTAGTAAACTAAAAACATCGCCACCGCAAGGCACAACATGGTGAAATGAGTAAAATAACAGAGGTCACCTTTGGCTGACATGACCGACTGCTTGAAAACAACATATTTTCAATGAGGAAACATTCTACCAATATATAAGGAAGCACGACCTTTCTCGGGTATCACAACAGTTCGACACAACACAATTGTTTGTCAGCTGTCAGTCGGACAGCCTGCAACGAGTGAGCACATTACTCGCACCGACCAGTGCCCGCGACTTTAACCTTCTTTTGTATTTCGGACATTTCAGTTCAAATATCTATTAAATTTATTTTCCGTCGGTGCGAGGAGTCAATAGGGCGCTGGGAGAGAAAAGTAATGATTCTCTCTCGTCTCTGTAACTCTTGAAGTGTGAAGTTTGGTTTTACGAAGGCTGCCATTCTGTCTTTTTTTTGTTCGTCAGAGCTGCGAGTGTTAATAGTTTGTTTTGCCAAGACGACAATAAATCTCCAGTAAACATGTAACTGCTTTTGTTTATTGGGAATCCTGGTATGAACAAACTTTCATTATTACGTAGTCAAAGTCTCCACCTCACGCTGAGCTAATTCGTCGGTGTTTACTGAGAACTACGAGAGAACAGGACAGTAGCCTGTTATATGTTTTAGGAAATAATGTGAAATGTGTTCTTATAATATTCCATTTTATCACAACTTTTGCATAATCATTGTTATTTTAAACCTTAAAATCAAAAAAATTACAAGGGAAAATCCCTCAAACCTCAACTTTTATGTGGCCATCGGCAATTCTTTAAGGTTATGCACACTATAATGATGAAGGCTTCACATACCTATGATGACAGAGTCAAACTATTTGTTGGCCTCTGTAGCAATAGACAGACTACCTGTTTGCATGTGTGTGTCTATATGTATAACTGTTTAATGTATGCATAATAAAATTTCTGACTAGTAAAACTGATGGAGTTCCTCAAAATAAATTTTGGGATACCTTCCAGACTGTTTAAAACAGAAAACTGATATTATTTGGCTGGCAGTCCAAAGATACTGATGTTACATTATCTGGCCTCTCAGCAACCTTGCGATGTTCATGGTGGGGTCATAAAGGCAATAGCACATGCACAAGAACCAACACTCACCAAAGGGCTAGCACGGAGACGAAAACGAGTTATGAACTTGCTCTCCTAGACGAGTGCACCCCACAGTGTAAGCACAACCATTATTGCCCTTCTCCCGCTGCATGTGAGAAATGCCCAAGACACGAGTTGCAGTCAAGAGGAAGGACCAACACTGCTCACTGCAACGTGCACACGCAGCCCTGCCTTAAAGAAAATGGCCTCCAGGACGGAGAAAGAGCAAATGACAAATGCACACTACATGCGCAGAAAATACATAACTACAGTATACATATGCACTTACATCAGAAACATTTAATTGGCTTTCATTCAAATATTTTCCTCCAAACAGCTGTCTGGTCAGGTTATTGTCATAATTCTACACTCATATAGCGTTAACTTAGCCCATGTCTGAATTGACCATTTAGAATAATAGTACGTATTTTAGTATTTGATGGTGTTGATAGTCATTTGTTCAAAGATGATTACTTAGTAAGTTTTGTTACATACTAAAATACCAAATATGTCAATTTTAATAGAGTAATTCTGGTCCTTTTAGTAAACTAAAAGTGCCAATTTAAACATGGCTTTATTTTCCCAGGTACAAAAAATATACAAAACTAAACACATTATGTACAGTATCAGCATGTGTTAGCAGTTTGTGTAGCATTGCAAGGATGGCATCTTAATACTGATGGCTTGGCAGGTATTAAATAGCTAGTCAAAGTAATTAATTTCTTTGAATTGAAGCATGCTCCTATGCAACCACCCAAATCTCCAACTCACTAACCAGTTACACCTACATACAGATATCACATCACACTGACACACATACTGTACAACCATTTACTATCCTGCATTATAAGTTCACTATCATGATCTTCACACGAGGGCAGCATGACAGAAGGTTCAGAAAATGTTTAAGGGCACGCTTGATGGGTTGTAGCTATGTGATGCCTTGATATATCACAGCCAGCACACATCAAGCCACAAGATAATGTACCACAGCCTGATCCGACGCAAAAGAACATGGACCAGCACCACCTCAGTTAATGTACAACCCTCACTCTGAATATTTTACCTCTCAACACCAAGGGCACTGCTTCCATGTGGGGAACAAACCAAGCACTATGAGCCCCTCCTACCGTGCACAGGCTATCCATTTCATTTAAAGAAATAATAAAACTGGCCACACCACAACAAGTGAAATGTGATCATGGAACGGAATGAACCAGATATTTTGAGCTAGTGGAACACCAACACTTAACCAGTATAATTCTGAGAAAGTGTTTGTATCCAGGCTGTACGTAATTGTAGGTATGGGATATCCAGAAGCAAACGGCTAATAAGTCACAATCCATTTCATTTAAAGAAATAATAAAACTGGCCACACCACAACAAGTGAAATGTGATCATGGAACGGAATGAACCAGATATTTTGAGCTAGTGGAACACCAACACTTAACCAGTATAATTCTGAGAAAGTGTTTGTATCCAGGCTGTACGTAATTGTAGGTATGGGATATCCAGAAGCAAACGGCTAATAAGTCACAATCCATTTCATTTAAAGAAATAATAAAACTGGCCACACCACAACAAGTGAAATGTGATCATGGAACGGAATGAACCAGATATTTTGAGCTAGTGGAACACCAAAACTTAACCAGTATAATTCTGAGAAAGTGTTTGTATCCAGGCTGTACGTAATTGTAGGTATGGGATATCCAGAAGCAAACGGCTAATAAGTCACAATCCATTTCATTTAAAGAAATAATAAAACTGGCCACACCACAAAAAGTGAAATGTGATCATGGAATGGAATGAACCAGATATTTTGAGCTAGTGGAACACCAACACTTAACCAGTATAATTCTGAGAAAGTGTTTGTATCCAGGCTGTACGTAATTGTAGGTATGGGATATCCAGAAGCAAACTGCTAATAAGTCACAACGTCAGTAATGAGTGGCCTGCAACAAGTCGCCAAGAATGACAGCCTTATGATTAGAGTGCATCACTTAAACGCAAGGATACATCCTGAGTTATAAGACAAGATACTGCACAGCATAGCCCATACAATGCACCATGCTGATCTCACATATGTATATATTTACATTGTATAGGAATTTCATTAAATAAGTCTGTGTGTGTAACTTTAAATGTTATTTCAAAGTTGTATGAAAGGTTACAATTTTACTGTACCAAAATATTCCAGTATCAACCTTTCACAATTTCTGTTGCTCAACTCTCGGTAACTGACCTATGAAGACCAGGCATGTACAAAAAAACATAACTTGCTACAGATATACAACTTGACACAAATAGTAACCTTCCCTCACGTTGTTTTCCACACCAACGCACACATGTTTGTCTCATACTCACCAGCACACCCACGGTTAATGTCATAAGTAATATAAAGCATGCAAACAACTACAGTATACGGATTGTAAGCACAAAGCAACTTCAGTGGCCCAAAGTGATGTTTGCCTACTGTAGGTGGCTAGAAACGCTTCACATGAGCTGTGGCACAAAAACATACTTGCCAACTTTTCAAAATGGAAATTGGTAAAATATTTTCTAAATACAAATTTTAGCGTAAATAACACGCTGCTATTCTAATTTTTATAAGAAATCTGAGATTTCCTACATTTAGGATTACTTAATATCACGTCAAACTATGAAATAAGGTTTAAAAATTAGTTTACAGTCAAATATAAAAACATGCACACCTAACACATACACTTTGGAAAAAGAATCAATTTTCTCCTCTTACCTCAAAATTTCATAATTCAGCTCTCTAAAAGACATCTGTTCACACTTAAAAACGGAAAAATTTGGATCTGTTCACACTTAAAACTCGATCACTAAAAAAATATGTACAAACACTAGAAAAAAGTTGCAGCTTTTATTTAAAACATTTCAATTAATTTAATTCTTCTTGAGAGCTTGTGCAGTGGAATACTTTGCTGGCTTCAAAAAATTGTCACTAAAATCTTGCTCATAGCACTTTCCCCCCGATAGGTTGCATTTAACAAGAGACATTTTTTTCAAGATGTTTAGTTGACAATTGGGAGCGGAACCGAGTTCGGTTCTTCTTTACAAGGCTGAAAACCAACATGCACGCGCACGGAACCGAGTACACTTTTTGTTACTGTCGCATGAAGACTTACATACATGCCAAAGATCAAACAAACCACAACAAGCACACAATTTTAACTAACTGCATCATGGGAACAAAGCGAAGGCACAAGATCAAAGGAACCCGACTGTTCGTTCCTGTATCTTCGCTGGTCGTAGCGCTAGACTCGTGAAAAACAAACACAGTCTGTGTATGGCTGCATGAAATATGACACGCAAAAATATAATAATTTTAATGGGTTTTTTGGAGAGTGAGAACAAACTTTATTATTTTGTGGACTAGGAAATTTATGTTTAAGTACTGCACATAGTTTAAAGGTGGATATGCAAACTCGTACATGACAAAAAATAACACTTGTTTAACAGATACTTTGAAAACCATAAAAAAAAGTCACACTGCCGTACAATCGTAAAAGGCCCCGCATTCCCATACATTTTACAGGCAAATCGTACAAGTTGGTAAGTATGTAAACATATAATATAACTTTTAATAAAGATTTTGAAGGCCCCACAATATAACATTATGAAATATAACCATAAGATTTTCTGTCTGCTTGAATGGTCTGTTCTCAAATACCAGCGAACACACAATACTGTGATGGTGCAAATTTTTCCTTACAAAGGCAGGTACAGTACATGAATAGCGCACAAATGCCAGAACTGTATCTTACATTGTTTGCTGTACGGCAGGTACGGAATAACTCCCACTATGCTTCTCGCAGAGGACGTCTTGCAAGCGTAAGCCATTATCAACAGTTCCATTATGTTGTTGTTCACATCCCTGTAAAAACAATAGTATATAACTATAAAAAGTTGTATAAACTGAAAAGTACTACGAAGAAGTAGACTGCACAACTCGACTTACTTAGTTCCAGTCTGGATAATGTAGATATCTTTCCCTCTCACAGAGTCACCAATTTCTACCATGGTCTCACGGTTGGTCTTGTGGTAGACTGCACAGCCTCCGCTTTTAACACCCAACCGACTGAAACACACGCAACATAATGTCCTCAGCAATGAGCAATATGCACAATCTCCTCTATCAAAAACCAGATGTCTGTGACACTTCAGTCCTTGTGCCTCAAATCCAGCTGGAAATCAAAGAGCTTAAGACTACACAAAGCCACCAAATTATTAATGAAATTATAAATGCACTTCATTAAATAAAATTTGAATGGCATATTTGCATGAAAATAAATTTTTAGGTAGAAAAGCAAAGAAAATAATTTTCTGATGGTATTTTGTTGGAGACCCTGCTTTACACCAGTAAGCTAAATTGGGTAGCTGCTAAAGTGATACAGTAGTGACACTGAATTTGTAAATGTATAAAGTGTGTTTTTGAATGTGAACTGGTTAAGCATACCTTGTGTTGTTCTTGCACAAAAGCATGAGAAGATGTGAACAAGGTTTTTGTGTTTTACCGGTTGCAGTAACAGATTGTTTATTAATGTTTCATTTCTCTTTATGTAATTTAATAATCTCTTATTTGTTTACATGTTTCAGATAATTTTAATTAAGTAATACTCCCAGCTTGAACTTTGAATGAACCTACTGTAATATCTCATACAACTACCTATTTAATTACCAATGTTACGTAATCCAATTTTGTCTTTTTAATGGTTTTATTATTAATCTGAGTGCAACGGAATTATGTTTTAGCTTACGACATATTTGGTGTATCACATTTGTGATGTCTTTACTAGAGGCAGCATTCTTGGTTACTTTTAAAAAATAGCTTAAATATTCTTAATTATCGTAGCAACTTTAGTTTTTGTTTTCGCTGCACTATCATAAGGTCTAGGAAGTAAATATGCGCACAAAGAATTAATTTCAGTGTCAGGAAAGAAGTGAGACATTTTAAGAAGAGGTCTCAGAACTATTTAATTACATTTTTTGGAGTTTTCCAGGATGCACGTTTTCGGAAGATTTTCCAGAGCGACGCCATTAGCTGATGCAGCCATAATTATCCAGCCTTGCATGTTTGTTGGTAGTGCCGCACCACAGTAAAATTAAACATTAATTATTTTAAATTCTGAGCAGTAGTTTATTTCATTCGTGGAACTTTGTAATCATACCAATGGTATTGACCCGGCCCAGTGGTAGAGAAATGTTCACAAAGTCGAAGCATAATGAACCCCAAAAATTTGTATCACCGAATTAATTCTAAACTAAATAATTTTGCAAATAAGGCAGTGCATCATTACTGTATAAAGAAGGTTATTCGAAAGATGCATGAAATTACGTTAGTGAACATGTTGAAGCCTATTTATCAATTTTAAACCAAGCAACATACTTTTTACTTTCCCCCCTTACGAGTGGTATATTGTCCCACCTCGAGTGAGAAACACCAGTGGTTTTGTATTAATGAATACTGTTTAACTATTAAAGATATGGCGGTGAAATTTTTTTTCTGTATAAGTAAAAACTTGAATTGTTCAAACTATGGTTGTACTATTCCATTCTATTGATGTTAAAGATATAATTTCCAAATTATGAAATTAAATAACTTTCAGCATGATTTTCAGTTAATTGAAAAATAAATACTTGAAACAGAAATTATAGTGTAATCAGTTATAGTTTTCTTAGTAAAATCATGCCAAAAAAGGAATTGTCAGAGCATTGGATTTAATGAAATTTATCTGAAACTGTAACTATGTTTTGTGCATTTTGAGGCCTGTCTCATGCTGCTGCCTACTCACTACATGGTTTTCCTCACCTCGCCCCAAGTTCTGGCTGGGAAGGGAGGGGATGGCTGACAGCGGCTACCGCAGATGGGGAGGTATAATTGGCGTTTCAGTTAGGCGGGCCTGAGAAGACAGTCTTGGGCCCAAGGGTTGAGACATCCTGAGCGATCACTCATGCAATTGTTTGTACTGGAATGTTGGCGTGATTCACTCTGCTGCCAGTTTTGTCTTATTCCACAAACAAATACTTAGGGACACATTTTCAAGCTATAATTTATCAAACTACTGAACAAAGAAATGTTTTACACTGGTTGCAATGCATTTATTGAAGCATAGTTTAACGTATGAATGATGAAATAATTTATAATATTTTAACACAAGTAGCCTAATGTCACATTTTCCTAGTCGGACGTGGGTCCGTGGTTGGCATAGTGGCTAGGGCTCTCATCTCTCACTCAGATGATCTTAGTTAACTCCAGTTAGGGCTACACTCAGATTTTTGTAATGTGAAAATAGTGTTTGGAGATGCTTCTGTTGGGTGAACTTCCTCAACAGTGTCTTGTTTTCCTTGGCATTGTATTTCAGCATTGCTCCAAATTCTTCTCAATTTCATTCTCCCTGGCTCTCATTTAAGACTATTGATGCCGCCCAAAATCTCAACTCTAAAATTAAACATGAAAATGACTTACCTGACTACCTACTCAAGTACCTATATACTCTTCTTAATTACAATATAAGAGCTAAAACCATTTACAGGCTACAACTATATAAGAACTACAAAGTGTATGCAAGTATACACAATTTTGTCAGACTTATCTTTCAAGTGTGCCTAATTTCTACTTCTTTATTTATGTTTTAAAATTATTTTCTCTGACAGCTATATGGAGATGCGGATGCAAAACCTTTGTTCGATTACCATTCCTATATATGGAAAAATGTGGGATAGTGAGTGCTTCAGAGGGTTTCAGAAAGGGAGGTTTTTTATATTTTGTTACATACTTTTCAGTTCCAGGCAGATTTTAGTGTGTGTGTGCGCGCACGCGCGTGTCTCTCTCTCTCTATATATATATATGCTTTATACCTTTCCGTCTCTCTGTTACAGCCAATATGTGTCTTGGCTGCTGATTGATCCTCACATTTTTCTTACTGCTCATGTTATAAGTACCTCTGAAAATAGCCTGCCTTATTTATACTACTTTTTGTGCAACCAATGATAACTGTAACAAAGAATCTGCATATTCTAACGCAAGTGCACTTTGCTAAAACCAAATGATTGATTCACAGAACCAAGTGATGTTTATCCTTGTGTTGTATACATATTTTCGCTGATGGTGATGACAAGCATGCATTAGTGTCGCCGGAATTTTAACAATATAAAATTTTCTGGCAGGTCATGTATATTATATATGAAATACAGAAAGTGTTTTACACCCTATATACAATTTATTTTGCCAGTGGTTAGTGTACGAGTGACGGCTGCAATAAATTAATTTTATAAAATACAACTTAATGCATGAAAAAATGTCAATTATAAACCAATAAAACAAGTTGATCATTATAAAGCAAGAAAACATAAAAACATAAAGCTGAAATTGGTTTACGGTTTGGAAGAAACTAATATGACTGGGATGAGGCATGAAACTCTAAAAGACTATGACTGATTTTAAAACGATGTATCATGTAATTGAAATTTTATTTTCTTTGAATTGCCAAACCAAGTTTTAAAAAAAAATTTTAGGGATTCTGTAATTTAAGAATAAATAAAACTAGGCATACTGAATATCCACAAGTCCATTTATATTATTCACAATTTTGCAGTACCAAACACTTTGGGATGGTCATGATGGTGTCTAAAGATAACTGCTCGCAAGTTCTTGGCCACTCAAATCCTCCACTTCACCCCAGCGTGGCCACTTCGGGACCAGATGAAATCATCCCTCAACTCGAATCACTGGGGTTGCCTTTGTAGGAGGTTCTGGGTCTTGCTGCTGGTGTAGCGTTATTTGGCTCAGACTTCTTCTTTCTCCGGCAGGTGCAATGGGACCATGTGGTTGGCTATATTCTGCATGAAATATCTAAGCCAGCTGCATAGGCCAAGGAAGCGGAGCAGTTGCTTCTTAGCGGCTGGCTCTTCTGCTTCCTGAATAGCTCATATTGAGTTTTCTTGAGGGTAGTTTCCTTCAGGGGTGACTACATGGCCTAGATAATCAATCAAAGACATCCCAAAGTAGCTCTTTAAGAGTTTCACCATCATCCCATGTTAACTCTAGTTGTTCCATGAACACTTTATAACGAAGAGAATGCACGATATTATAGAAATGATGAGCCACTTCATTAACAGTAACATCTTTTGACCATAACAAAACAATAACACAACTTACTACTACATAATTACAACCACAACCCCAACATTTCCACCCACCTTGTTAATGTCAACTAACAACCTGATGAGAATATTTTACTTGCATTATGATACAAGGCTACAACTTTTACAAACTTAACTTAAACACATTTTGCACCAGACACTATAAGACAAAGATACTTCCTTCATCGTAATTATGCTTGAAATGGCAGTGGTGCCACCTTAGATACTGGTCTTCTGAATTCCCCAGTGGCAGTTTTCACTGAAACTGTCAGAACAAGACCATCTTCACCATGGAAAGTCTTGGCGATACGGCCAAGTTTCCACTGCCGTGCTGGTAGTCTTTCATTCTTTATTATGACAAGGTCATTGACACACAGGTTTGGCACCCTGACCCACCACTTGGGTCGATTCTGTAGCAGTGAAAGATAATCTGCTGACCATCGTTGCCAGAAATTCTGCACTAGTTGTTGCAACAGCTGCCACCTGGATAAATGGTTGATCATCTGTGCTGCAGCTTCTTATTCAGGTACTGCAACGAGACAACCTCCTGTCAGACAATGTCCTGGAGTCAGCACTGCCAAATCACTTGGGTCACTGGAGAAGGCGGTAAGTGGTATAGAATTTAGACGCACCTCAACCACCGCCCACCCTGAGCACCCCATCTTCATCTAAGAATGGACACAGACATGCAATGTGGCTTTTAACAGGTACTGGCTTGCCCGCTTTAAGACACTGTAGTTCTGAAGCAAAATTCTCCTGTTGTACATTCATTGCCCAATGGAACAGTGCTACGTGTAGTTCGTCTACAGTCAGAGACGGGGATCTAATCTGCTCATTCTTGATTGTTCTGCAGTTCTTGCACAATCTAGAACACCACGCAGTTACCCTCTGAAGCTTACTCAAAGATGACCATTGCTCCAACATAGATGTATCTACCATTCCACAAGCTAAATTAAGTAATACCGGTTTTTGCCCTTGCCCAACAAGCTCATAATGTGTTTCCCATCATGTCACATGCAAGCACAGGGTCCTGTAAACATCCAGGATCAGACCACCAAAGTGGATGACTGGGTAACTCTGTGGGAGCTATGCCACGTGAGGCACAATCTGATGGATTTTCTGTACCTTCCACATGATGCCACTGAGATGGCTTAACAAGATCCTGGATCATTGCTACTCAGTTCACCTTTCCAGTGCCTCGGTGGTGATACTAACCATGCCAGCACAATAGTTGGGTTTGTATAGGCAACTATGTTTGTAACTGCAACAGTCAGTGCATTCGTCACAGTGTTCAGCAGTCTTGACAGCAGTACCACCCCACACAGCTCCAACCATGGAATGGACACTTGTTTCACTGATGCTATTCTTACTTTTCCAGCAACCATACACACTAGTATACTGCAATCTTCATACTGGGAATGTAAATACACCACTGCTGCATAAGCAGCTTCCGATGAATCACAAAATCCAAGAAGTTCTAACAAGACTGGTTTACTCTCAATCATGCATCTTCCGATTTTGATAGTTTTGAGAACACTAAGTTCCTTGCTGTAGTGCTTCCACATGTCACAAAGTTGTTTAGAAGAGGGTCGTCCCAGCCAAGATGCAACTCACTCAGGGATTGAAGTAACAGTTTTGCTCTAATTGTTACTTGCGACAGCCATCCAAGTGAGTCAAACATCTTTGCAATTTCTGAGCGTAACGTCCGCTTGGTGATACTTCCATGCTGGACAGCTGGAGACACTGATACCACAAACTGATCAGTATACGGGTGCCATTCAAGTCCCAATATCTTGACTGGTGAATCGTCAAACTTCAAAGGAGCCACTGCACGTCGCAGGGATACTGGCACGGCATCCACAATTTCAGCTGCACTAGACAACCACTGTTGCAGTTCAAATCCTTCTTTTCTCAACACATAAAAATTGTGCAGCACTACAGCAGATGCCGAAGAATATGTGGCCTGTTCATCTACTGCTAGCTGTCTCAGACTCCGTATGGCCAGGTAAGGTGCACAACTCTGTCCATATGTGATGGTACAAAACCTATAATCTTGTATGGGATCACATAGTGATGGCCTAGACACAATCCTCTGAAAGTCTATGTCTGAGTCATGCACGCGAATCTGGTGGTACATATTGGTAACGTCTGCTACCAGTGGAACTTCATGCTCTCTGAATCGAGTCAATAAGGTAAATATTATCATCTTGTTGCTTGGGACTCACAGACAATTTGTCATATAATGAAATTCCAGACTATGTTTTTGCTGATGCATCAAATACCACCCTAAGCTTGGCAGTACTGCTGCTTTCCTTCATTACAGCCGTATGAGGAACATAGTACTGGCCTCTCTAGTTCATCTACTGGAATTGGCTGCATGAGACCTAACTCCCAATATTCATCCATAAACTCACGATACAGATTGTATTTGTCTGGTTGTCATTTCAACTGTCTCTCCAACTTGTGCAACCTTGACACAGCCAACAAGCATGATTCTCCAATCTGTTGACCATCTTCTCTAAATGGTAACTTTACTACATATCGACTGCTTTCATCTCTTTCACAAGTTGTCTTAAAATGGTGTTCACAAAACACCTCTTCATCTATCAGCATATTCACTGATTTAATCTCTTCCAACTCCCAAAACCTTTGTAGTGCTGTAATGTTTTATCAACATCGAGCTGTAGGTGTAACATAATTGCCTCTGATTTCTGCTGGATGTGTCTATGGGTCTAGACAACACCCATCCAAATGCCGTCTCAATTGCCATTGGAGATCCTTCTGTTCCGGTACGGTGTCCTGGTCGAAGCAGAAATTGACAGATATTTGCTCCCAGAAGTACATCTATATGACCTGGTGGTACGTAGGATCTGCCAGTTCCAACCCCTCAAAATGCATTAAGTTATTTTTTGGTTTAATTGGTTCCTTTGGAAGTAGCCCTGTCAGTTTGGGAAGGACCAAAGCCTTGACTGTATATGACAGCCCTTCACTGAACATTGGCCTGATGTTCAGGTGAACCATACTGACATTCTGACCCACTGTTTTTGACGTTAAGCCAGAAATTGTAATCCACAAATATTCCTTCCGCAACCTTAGCTTTTGAACACAATTTTCAGACACAAAGCTTGCTTCTGAACCTGAGTCGAGCAATGCTCAAAATGGATTGCAAATACTCTTGCTATCTTGAATGTTTACTATGGCTGATGTTAACAATGATTGCGATAAAGCTACTAGCCTGGCATGGTGATTGTTCACTTCTATCTCCACCCTGTCCTGGGGATGATGATGTGTGTTATCATTACAATGCAAAAATGTATGATGATATCGATGACACAGTCTGCATCTTGAGGATGTACACTGTCTACCTGCATGACCAGCCACAAGGCAGTTAAAGCACAGCCCACAGTCTTTTACAAATGTACATCGCTCTTCAACTGATGCACTAGCAAAATCAGGGCATCTATGTCAAGTATGTTCCCCTTTGCATCTTGCACAACCATATTCTACCTGGTTTCATTATGTAATACAGAAGTGTTTCTGTGGAATGCTGACTTAGTTATACTTGTGGTAGGGGTCTTGCTCTTGCAGGGCACGAGTATGATGTTCATACAATTGTGTCAACTGTGCAAATGTCGGCCATTCGCCTGATGTTAGTGACAGCTGCCACTGTTTTTTGGGCTCAATGTCAAGCTTGTATGTTACCAGGAAAACAAGAATTGAATTCCAGTGTTCCACTGGCTATCCAAGAACCTTCAATAGCCTAGTGCATTCTACCACATTGTCCAATAATTTACGCAGCATAACAACATTATCATACTGCACAACAGGCTGTGAAAATAACTACTTTAGTGTTGAGTCTCCCAGTTTTCGTTTGTCCTCATACCTGGCATTCAAAATGGTCCATGCTTCACTGTAATTTGCACTATTAATTGGTATTGATTTCAATACTACTGTAGCCTCACCTTGTAGCAATCCCTTTAAATACTGAAACTTTTGCACTCCTGACAAGGTTTTGTTGTTAAGGGCCGCTGCTTCATACAAAACTTTAAATGTTATCCATTCTTGAAGGTTTCCATTAAATACCAGTAATTGCCATTTTGGCAACCTAACCTAACTATTGCCCTTATTTTTTGTTTTGTCACTGTCCCCTTTGCTCACCTCTAGGTGTGCTAATTTTACGAGTAGTGTTGTTAATATGTATTGTACTTCCCCTAATTCAGCTTCATTACTATTATATTCTTCCTCTTTTTTGCTTCAATGCATATGTTTGTCTTTCTCATCCACCACTAACTCTACTTGTTTTCTGTGCACTGCAATTGCACCCACATCACCAACATTAATATTTTCAACTGCCTTTTCAACTGGTCGCACATTTGTCTTGAATACCTTCTTTTTTTGCCAGGAGGGATTCCATCTTGGTTATCAAGTTGAGTAAGCAGCTCCACTTGTAACACCATGTTCCTGATGAAGATCACAGAGAATGTTATTAACACTGACTCCACAGACATCCGGCCCGGAGGACCAATTAATGTTTCGTGAACACTCCAAGAATGCATGATATTACAGAACTGACGAGCCACTTGTGTTTACCATCAAACACACTATTCTACACCTGACGCCATCTATATTAACATCCTTTGACCATAACAAAACAATAACACAAACTTACTACTACATAATTACAACCATAACCCCTACACTAGTCGTTCTAGAACCCATTTGATGTGCCCAAGGTGTTCCTCCCATGATTTTGAGTATATGATGATGTCATTGAGGTAGGCAAAACAGAACTGGCATACGTATCATATTAGTACTGTGGCCGGCAGGTATCTGGGGACGTCAGCTTCCTAATTGTGAGGGGTTTCCCCTTCCCCCCTTTCGCAGGTGACCCCCACTACTCCACTTCTCTGCGCTGAGATGAGCCCAGATAACTGCCGGCCACTGTACCTCTGCAAACACGAGCCGCTGGAACATTGTGGGAGCATTCTTGAGGCTGAAGGGCTTAACTTGAAATTGGAGGGTTTCTCCCTCTGGAGTACTGAAGGAGATGTATTTTCTGCTGTCAGGGTGTACAGAGATCTGCCAGTACCCTGACTGCATGTCGAGGGTACTGAAGACTTTTGCTTCCCTGATGCCTCGCAGTGTGCGCTAGATTAATGGCTAATGGAGCAATGGGATGAGTAACATAATTCAGAGCTTTGTAGTAGACACAAAATCTCAGTTGGCCATCCTTCTTAGGGACCAACACAACGTGCAAATTGTATGGGGAATATGAGGGCTCCACAATTCCCTGTTGCTTCATCTCCTTGATTTGCTCCATTATGGGACTGCGTCTTCGGACGGACACCCTGAATAGCCTGATGTACACAGGCGTGTTGGTATTCAGCCATATCTTATGCAGAATGGATATGGTTTGTCAAAGGGCCCATCCTTGTCCAAAAGCACCGGCATGTTCGTCGAGGACTCTCATCAGTTCTTGGAACTGTGCTTCGGGGAGTTCATGGTTGATTTCTTCTGCCTTAAGGATAGGCAAAATTATGGCATCCGGACAGTGTTCCCAGTTGATGATAACGCTGTGTTTGTTACCCAGGCATACCTTGCGTTGCACATGGTCCATTATACAGTGCTGCTGGCGGAGCCAGGGGTGCCCAAGTATTACAGCTTTATGAATATAATATCTGGTGAGATGACAAAATCTCGCTGGTCTGGAGTTCTTATGTGAATCAACAGTGAGAGTGGTCCAGCCATCAACTGAGGGTGCATTCCTGCTTTGCCATTCTTACGATATGAGTTTGCGGGTGGAGTGATGCCCTCTGTACGGCGGTTAGTTGGTCACTGCGCACGAAGTTGCCTGTGGCTGCCAGCTGACTTGGACAGTTCCATTTGTCATCATACTCTCACTATTGCTATCTCAGCCAGATTCTTACAGGAAACTGACAGTGATTGGATACGGGAGTACTGCGCCAAAATTCAGGTAGAAGGCTGCTGCTTTGGGCCAGTAACTTTCTTCTTGAACCAGGCTTGATGAAAGCAACATCTACTTTTATGAGCTCTCAAAAGTGTAAAGTGAATATGTGCCAAAATGTGAGAAAAGTGCTTTGAAATAGTATTGAATGAAAAGAAAAAGTGTTTCAAGCTAGGGCATGTAGAGAAGAAGCCCTTAAATAATTATTTACAAGCTTTACGAGAGTCTCAAAGGTGTTAGCCTGGGGTTCATTGTAGATGTAGTGAAGTCAGCTAGGACTGAAAGACCTAGTGTTCCTACCTACATGTATGTGTGGACTGCAACTACTTTGTGGTTTTTCACTCACAAAAGTGAGCATAATTAATGTTTTCTTTTGTGAGGAAAACCAACTATTGTGAATTAAACAATTTTCATACCTAGGGTTCCATTCTAACAATAAGCTTTCATCAGTACCAATACAGGATCACCCAGTAGTGTGCCACAAGGAATTTGGAGTCTCATTATTTTAACTCTCCAAGGGCTAGACACCCAATGTATGATTTTATCCATTTTTCAATTAATTGTGAGGAAACATATTTTCAAATTTTAGTACAATGTTTGGTGTGGCAAGTACAAGGTAATGCTTAGAAATATCAGGAAACTCGAAACCCACTTTGCAATATTCAGTATAATCAAGTGTAACTGTAACTGCTCAGGAATTTAAATTATCTTTTCGAGACAAACATTAAAGACAGTAAATAAAAATCATTTTTTTAATCAAACATGTGTAATAAGAAAGAACTCTGTGTAAGAATTCGTAAGATCTACATAGGTTAAAGGTGATTTGTGTGTGTTTGAAATTAAGACGATAGTATTGCGTTCTGGAACTACTGTGATACAGCTACACAATTTATACACACATTAATTACTCTTGAAATTGACTCAGTAAGGGCACACAGGCTAGCGGGAAAATAAATAATAAATCCCCGTATGTGACGCTGCCTCTTACGACTCGCAGCTCCAGGAAAGGAAGATGGTGAAGGGGAGGAGAGGGTGATGCCATGTGCATCATTGTCCCTTTAACACAATTACTGTGTCAAAATTGCACACACAGGTATTCAGCAGACTATGGTGACTCAAGAATATTGAATAACAATATTTGTGACGTGCAATTTTGATAAGTGTGGCACAATTCAACATACACATTACTTTCACTTGAGATACTACGATACTGCTATTCTCACTGAAATAAAATAAAAGACGTTCAACAAGAAACACACATTCCTTTTCATACGATTTGTATGAAAAAAATATATAAATACTTCCATGGAATATCTCCAACCAATAAACATTTAAATAGGAATACCATACTCTAAATTCCTCAAAACTACATGAAATCAGTTAAACACCTAAAATTTATAGACATAATTTTTTTTAGACATTGGTAAATGGATAGCACATTATGATTCCATGGATCAACATACATTGAGGTTACATTTACTTTGATAATCAAAATTTGGTTAATAACTGAATATTCATTTAAAGAAAATTTGCTGACCTCAGATACACAATTTTTACAACTAATATTATTCACCTCTCGTAACAACTCAATCAATGTGTCAGTTACATTGATGCATGATGCTTTTTGAATTAATAGTTTTAAACAAACTCAGCTCCATCCGCCAGGTATTTTGCACAGAGTTTGACGCTTGAAACTATTTTGTTAAAAAGTAACTGTACTGTCCGCCTTGCAGCTTTTATTATTCACTGGTCCACCGTATTATGCTAGGAGGATAAGCGAGTTCATTTAATCCCTGCTAGATCGCACTATTAGTAACAAAGCTTGTCTTTTGTTTTGCAGCCCCCTCCAGCCAGCAGATAAAGCCACAGATGCATGCCATGCATTCGCACCCCTGCTCAGCGACTACCCTCGCCAGTGTACCAGCCAATGAGAGATGGGCACCGGCCCACGATGAGTATAAATTGAGAGACGGCCCGCATATCTTACAGAGTCTTCAATCCCAGCACAAGTCACTCCGGATCTGATTAGATTGCCGCCAGTTTTTGTTTCCAGCATGAACTGTTCGGATACAATCAAATTGCCTTAGTCTTTTCCAGCACTCGTTGCTCGGAACTGATCCCTGCCTTAAGCCTAGCTTATTGTCATCGTTGAGCCCAGCACGCGTTGCTCAGACCAACATTCACCGCTACATTAATTCTGTATTGTTGCCATCATTCTAGCACGCACTGCTGAAACACACTCCTTGCCGACGGTAAACACCAGCAGAGCTTGCGGTAGGTTCAGATTACGTCAGTTAGGAGCTATCAGCTATGTACCTCGCAAACTAACACGCCCCCTGCCTTCATTTGTGATTGCAGTGGATCCTATCCTAGTCTTTTTAAAGGCTGTCACTCTCACACTTAGTTTCCCAAACAATGTGCAAGTGATAAATTGATGATGTTCCTACAACACGCACACATCGCAAGCAGTGAGCCAATAACTTCTACACACCCCTTTTGAGTTGGACACCTCTGCCGGCCAACCTAAAAGATAGCTTTCAAGGGTTGATGCTCATGACGCTGACCAGGAACTAGAGCGCTATCACCACATTTTTATTTTTCCGAAAATAAAATGTGAGTGAACTTTGACTTTGAGTCCACTCCTTGTAGACAAAGTACCTTGTAGTTACTCTTACCACGTACTTACAGGTATTCACAGGAGGTGTACTCACCGTAGAGCACATACATTTTGGTTCACAGAACACACACGAGTACCGCCCAACACTTGCACACAATCTTGGGTTGTGAGGGATGGACGAGTCATCAATAGGTACTCTGTCTCTGACACCGCAAACTACGTTTGGTGATTACTTCTCCCCAGAGCGGCTCCGCTAAGGACCTCTAATTTCCAAAGTGGTAGACGGTTACCAGGCCACACACCCTTGCGGTGAAAGACATATCACACAAGTGAGTACCTTTACGTGCAAAGAAGCTTGGTGGGGTAATTTCCAACTTCTTGATGCTTTTGCCAAAAGGAGGGACTGAAGGAGGCTTTACTTGCATTGGGCCAAGTGCATGAATACCAGCCCTCTGTAGTTAAACAGTTAGCTAGCTTTCAGCCAAGGGAACAGGCGCAGGCTCTATGCCGACTACAAGAGCCAAGAGAAGATCCAGTGCCCAGTCACCTGTTCTCGCAGCTTGTACACACTGGTCCAGCAGCCTATCCTGACTGTATTTTAGAATAATTGAGGAAGCCTGAACTGCCACTTACACTGGCTATAGCACACTTGACACCTGCAATATTCCTACCACCTTCAATATACCAACCACAGTAAATACTGATCATTACACCAACACCACAAAAGGCTCCTGTCTTGTTAAAACATCACCCCAAGTGACCTTCCCTCTGCCATACCTGCCAAACGCAGACTTGCACTAATTAAGCAAGATTCCGTGCCCTGCCGAGTAGCCACACTGCTAGTTCTATATACCAGCAAGGCCCTGATATCACAGCTGAACTGAACCCCTACAGAAAAGAGACTGGCTATCCCTTCGGATGGAATCACTGGACTCTTAGGTATTTTATTATATCCAGCCCATCACGCGTCAACATGAAGGATCAAAGAAAATAATTATGAACTGGCTCCGATCTTATTCTACACTATCTTGCACATTCTGTTAGATACTAGGCTTAACGTCAGTTTCAGTATCGCAAGCTTAGAAACTATTTTTATGACCACTAGGTTAAATTAATTATGCCCTTTTCCAGAGAAGTTCTATCCTTCTGTAGTCAATTTTGTTCCAAAAAATTATTGGATTCTGTGGACATGGTAAATATGACGTAAAATAGCTCACCACTAAATGAAGTAGATCCTGCAGGGTTTATCCATGGCATCTGAGACGTCTTCTTCAGCACACACTATAAAAGCTAAATTACTGCGATAAGGCCTCTTCCTATTATGCCTCCACAAACCTAAACACTGAAGCAACTCTGCCATGTCGGATTAAATATCTACCTTACGACGGCAGACATACAAAAATTTTCAACTTGCTGGTACCCTAATTTAGGTACGTCCATGCGACGTCCATGTTAGGCAGAGAGCCCTTATCTACGGGGTTCCAACACTCATGCAATTGTTCATTGGAAACTGATTAAACATCACATCCCTGACATAACGATCAAAGATCAACTATTTAATGATCCTTTTTGGCTTCTCAGTCACTCAAAGCACAAATGCTAAGAGAAGACGCATCTTTATTTTAATCATACTTGCATATAAGTTTGAGCTCAGTGCGGAAGTACAAAATAAAAATTAAAATAAGAAAACATGTTTAACAACAAATGTAAACACAATTAAAATAAATATTATACATGTTTGAGAGGTGGTAAATATTTTAATTACTCTGATAGGATTTACTTTGGGGCTAAGATTACATTTTAAAAAATAAATAAAAATATGAGCTAATATTTCTCGCATACACAATAACCTGGCAAAATAACAACAATGTTAAGGTAAATAAACTTTAGAATCTAGACAACTATAGACTATTGCCCCTTCAGAGGTGTCAACATATTTTTACGTACTGTAGAAATACGGTGGACAACAAATTTGATGAGCTACAGCAAAATAAAGTTTGTTTTTAGAATAGGTAACTTCAAATAAAGCTGTGGTCTCCAACACTGTTTACATGATTTTCAAAAGAAAATCATCATGGACATCTTAAACACAAACAATGAAAACACTTGACTAACAAGGAACGTAGTACCCTTCACACGTACAATACTACAACGTTACAATAATACACAGAACAAACATACAAGTCAAATAATGGTTTCCCATCCATAGTTCAGCTGAAAAATAATAATACACACATAAATATTAACATTTCAGTTCATAAATAAAATGTAGAAATTTCATGGTGCACTAACGCAGTTGGCTGTTGTACTTCCCAGCATGCTTGATGATTTTACCAATAATGACGCAGGTGTTTTGGAGCTGCCGCAGCGCTGTTAGCACATAAGGAGTCCAAAAATAGTGACAAAAGGTGTTTTATTTGTGCTTATACATGACTGATAAACAATAGTAGCTGAGCAAATTTTAAGAGATTTAAAGGGAGACACTTTCATTGCAAGTAGTCAGAACTCCAGATTACACTACTGTATTTAAAAACAAAATTAATGCAATTTGCCAGAGCCACTTAGTCCAATTTGTTTTTGGTTTTAAAATCTAACACAAATTTACACACACGTAAAATAAATTTCAGAGATGATTGCTTTAAATTTTCCCTTTCCTAATATATTTAAATGATTCAAATGCAGTCCACAAGGCACATAATTAAAATAATAAAACAATTTCATTAAAATTCTCATCAATATTTTCTTTTGATGCATTGTAACAATGTTATGAGTTTGCATGTAAAATGCTGGTAATTAAGTACCCAAAGAATTAATGTGAACAAACATACTAAACATTAGAACACAAAACAATAAGGATGATGCTGTTTAGGATGTTTGATAAAAAAAAACAACCATGTACGCCTGTTAGCTTTGAATCCCAGCTTTGAAACTGTATTGCCAACTCTGCCGAACAGTTATTATGACACAATTGTAGTATACAACTATGCTTCAAGGTCCAAGGTATGCGCCCTTAGTTAAGAGATACGCCCCTTCGAAACTTCACAATTTTGTTACAAAGTATCAATTATTATGCTTAAAAAAATGAAAACCAAGTAAAGTACTAACACCACACCACCTGAGCTATGCTGACACATAACTGTAGTATACAAGTATGCTTCAAAGTCCAGGGTATGCACCTGTAGTTCGGAGATACGTCCTTCGAAAGTGCATACTTTGTGCACAATTCTATTATAAAGTATCATTTTTATGCTCAGGTGGTGTGGTGTTTGAATTTTGTTTAGGTTTCATTTTTTTAAGCCTAAACTTGATACTTCTGTAACAGAATCGTGCACAAAGTGTGCACTTTCAAAGGGTGTATCTGCGAACTCAGGACGCGTACCTCGGACCTTCAAGCATACTTTTATACTACAGGTATATGTTAGCACAGCTTACATAGTATGGTTTTAGTACTTTACTTGGTTTTCATTTCCTTAAGTATAAAACCTGATATTTTGTAACAGAATCCTGCACAACGTGTGCAGTTTCGAAGGGTGTATATAATTGCTAGAGTTATGTCTTAGCACAGCTTACGTGGTGTGGTGTATGTACTTTTGTTAGTTTTCATTTTCCGAAGTTCTGGTTTCCAGTAATTTTTTCAAAGGTTGGTAGTAACCAGGAAATTACCATTTCTACAGTTTCGAAGCTGGGATTCAAAGCTAACTTCCCTTCACTTTGCATAACATGTCAAATCTACTTTTTTGGTTGTTTTGAAAAAAAATCTTACATAAATCATTACTTATTCTTATCAATAATTTTTTGTACATTTTGAACTTCCTTCACTACACTTGCGACGTCCTTCTTCAAACTGCGCACCCCCTGCAGCTTTGCTTGCGCAAGTCCTACTTCTGTCAAATTCTTGCTGTCCACTGTCTGTTGGCTTCTTCAAAGAGTCTGTCTGCCCTTTTTCTCTTTTCTTCCTCCTCCCTTCTTAATGCCCTCAGTTTCTCTTCATTAGCTGCAAATTGTTTTTAACGCTGATTCCATCTCTTTTATGCATTTCTCTTCTTCTTTTAGTCTCATTTCTTCTTCTTTCAATTTCTTTTGTTCATCCAGACAATTTTTGTAATGACTATATGCAGACTGTGCCATTCTGAGAAGGTCTCCTGTTATAGGGACTAACTGAGGCTTCATATGAAAGAGTTTTATAGCACTTTTAACAGTCACAGCAGCATTGAGGGTTCATTCACACATAAAAGCTCTATCATCTATGAAAAATTTGGACGAGGATGAAAATCCACGCTGTACATCACCACTTCCATGTGACAAAGCCAATGCTGCCTTCACTAAAATTGCCACAGTTGGCAACCTTGTCTCACCCATACTGTTCTTCAGTTCAAAGAAATAGTTCCAGTAATCATCAATATGGCTTTCAGTACAACTATATTTTTCTATCTGAAGCAAATTCCATTTGTCTAGCAACAAATCAAGATCAATATCCAAATAGACAGATTTAGCTAGGGAAACCATATCTCTACAGCTTTGTTTTGAAGTTCTCTCCTTAGACTGAATACACTGACAATATTTAAGAACTGGCCTTGATTGCAATGAAGACTTTGACAGGACATGTTTGCAAGCTTTAACAAAAAATTTCTGAGCAGAGTCAACAAACTGTAAACTGTCTCTTTCACGTAATTTTGACAGCTCTGCTTCAACCTCCTCCCCACATCTTGTAGATGATGCAGTAGATTTTCAGGCTTGAAAACATCACTTTCATCATGCTCCTTAATCTTTTCAAGCTTACAAACTTCTCCCAATTAATACTTTCAAAAATTTCCTGAGTTCACCATGGAGTAAATAGACCCAAGGGTTTTTTTTTACGGAAACATGTCGCTGCACTAAAAATTTGAGCACTTAAGCAAACAAACAGTAATTCAGCTTCATAGTACTGTCCTTGATAAGATTCAATATACTCTTGTACCCTCGTCTTGATCAAATTATTTCTCTTCTTAGGGATAAATGACGAGAAATACTTTTGGAGCTTCCCATTGTTCAATCAGTCTTCTTGCAGCTGCTTTGAGTGTAACACATCTTGAATTATTCTGTAATCTTCTCTCCGTACAGGTCAACCATTAAAGAACTCATGGACAGCATATGCAAGCTCGGAAACATCCATTCCCAATTCCTGTAACCCTGCCAAGAACGCATTGTGTATTGTGTGAATGTTACACATTCCAACCATTACCTGAGGTTTTCCCCTATACGAAATCAAGTCTTCACTGATAAGCCGTTCCATTTTCTTGACATTTCGACCATTGCTTCCACCAAGCATCAAAAGCTTATGCTGTGGCAAACAAGCATCATCAATGGGCTTCATCCATTTGTTTTACTGGATCTTTAATCTTCAGAAGTAGCCCTGCCAATAAAGAATGTTTGCAGGTGCTGAGAAGTGATTTGTTTTTTTTTTTTTTTTTCTCCCAGACAAATATTTTACACTAATCTGCAATTCTTTACTGCTAGCACTATTGGTAGTTTCATCCTAACATAACGAATAGTAGGCCCCACTCAAGTCATTTAAGAAATCCTGTCTGAAATATGGAGCCAAGGCAATTGTCACAAGGTAGTTTGCCTTTCCCCTACTAAGTGAAAAATCATCAGGAACACCACCATGAAACATACTGACAAATAGTCCCCCTATGCCATCACAAGATGAGAATGAGTATTTTGAAATCACACATTTCATGGTCCAACAAAGTTCTGCAGCTGCAGCTTTGTCCTTGACACTATATATTTGTACAGTTCCCCTAGTCAACTTCTTTACTCCAGTGGCAGATGATGGTCATACTAGACAGCTGCAATTGATTAAGACAAAGTTTTTTTACACTCCTTTTTATATACCTCAGTTGAAGCATGTTGACTGATTGCTCGGAAACCCTTTGACACTATACTAATTGCACAACAACAAACTATATAATTCACAATCATTATTTTTCCCCCCATTCCTTTACGAAGTATCCATTATCATCTTTCCTATCTAGTCAATCACTCCTAAAACTGCATTTCCCCATGTTTAAATTAACATAAACACACAAACGGAGACTAAATAAACCCGAAAAACAATCGCCCCATAACTAATCCACTGTATTTTCACTTCAACGTAATTAATTTCACGTCAGTCGGAAAGAGAAAACACTTAACACACAGCTCCTGCCAGTTTAAAAACATTACTTTTACTCTTAAAACCTAGCAAAAAAATTTCTGGCATTATTTTTGGCAGCTTAATTGGTATCATACTCAATACCAACGTTAACAAAGTTTTGTTTACATCTGCAAAATTCAGATTATGCCCAAGCGGGAACTAATTAAATGGAATTAACAGACTTTAGGCCGAACGTACCATATTAAAATTGTAGAAGAAATAAGTATGTTTCCAAAACTCAAATTCGTGAAAGCTTTACCGGTACCATACATGATTCACACAGATGAAAACTTACAATGTAAACAACATAAAAAATGATTTTATAATATTTTTCTTACCTTGTCCGAAGAGTAAATGCATGTCTGAGTTTATTTAAAACTATAAACAATGACATTTCACTGAAGGCGACGAAATTAATTTCCAATTCCTGTAGGATGAAGCATAGGACTACCATTTTTATTGTATGCACTGTTCTGAACTTGCAACCATAATGCAGTTTACTGTGTATTCACAACAAACAGTCCAACTACTCTCTATTCAATTACAAAAAAATCACACTCTTGGCAACAATTCTAATTCCCACGCACATTTTCTTATGTCCACAAAATTAAAACTGATGCAGTGATTACTCGTTATATTCATTTGTTCACCTGGCCATGCAGTTCACAATCAATATCTCGCAATCGACCATGAAGCGATACAACTGATACCAAGATCGGAACAGTCAAACTTCTATGATGTTACACAAAAAATTGGTTTGATGTAAACACACGTAACCAAAGTATGTAGCTCTACATCGTGACCCAAGCATTGATTTGTCAAAAAAAAATATGTACACTAAATTTAAATGGTAAAAATAGTGAGAATGTGACCAGAAAATCCTTTAAGCCAATCGTGTCCAGGCCGCGGTTGTTTTTGAATAGAACTTGCAATGAATTCTGCTCCACATAGAGTTGTACTACGTCCAACACCTCTTCTTTACTTAGTGCAAAACCATTCTTTGCCATTATTTTGTAAATGTTAGGATAGGATATTCTCATTCTCTTCACCAAATGCAAGATTATGTCCTGGAGGATTAGTATGTGTGTTTTCAGTAGGTATGGCCTCTAAATCAGTTTGTTTTTTTAAGGTATCTATGTAAAAACATTATTTATTTTATTTTAAGTTCTTTAGACACACTACGCGTTGATTTGCTCTCACTTATCATCTTCTTTGCTTGTTTGAGTAAAGTTTCAGGATAAGTGGTTCTCGTCCCTTTTTTTAAAGTCACAAAATTTGAATTTTACAGTAACATCTCATCCCAACACAGCAATAGTTTTTAGGTTAGTTCATGCCTTCACCAATCCACAAACTGACCATCTTGTCTTATTAAAACTTAATTAGATTGGTCTGAAAAGAAATACAAAAACACAGTTAATCATACATCAGGTTGCTTGGGCTATTTCAACAGAACAAACACAAAAAGGCACAAAACTAAATCATTTACATAGCCTACATTTTTAGTTTCCCGTTTATTTATCAGTGCTTCAGAATAGCCCCAGATATTGTATCAGAACAGTCCCTTTGGCTGTATCATATTAGCCTCCCAAGTTTGAGGGCTTATATATCACAGTAACAAACACAAAGTGTTTTCAAGGTCTTAAAAAGTAAAAAGGTTGAAAATTTATTCCTTAATAAGGAGCGGTTTACGAAAAGTTGATTGTTCAATAAATAAGATTTTTATAACAAAAGTTTTCTATCAATGCGGAAAAGTTTTTTTGGTAAAAAAAAAGATAGCTTTAGTTTAGATTTTTTTAGTTGTAAATAACTTTAATCTTAGTTCTTTCAATATGGCCGAAAATTTGTTGATTATATATCCTAGGTAATGTATTTTTTTTGTAATTTCTCAATGAAATTGTGTGATTTTTTTGGTTGTATCACATTAGCCCCATTAATAAATTTTTTTTTGCTTTCTTCAAGCATAGTTGGTTGTAGGTACAGTTGTGCGTTTTCTTGAGTGAAATGTAACATTATCGGCACGTGTTTACTGCATCCCTTCCGTCGTTTTCCTTACCGCCTTCCACAATGAAGTGACACAGGTATAATTTACAACGTTTGTTTGTATCAGGAGAAGTGCACAGCGCTGATTTTTCTGAATGATTCTGAAAATAAATTATTTAATGCTAGTGGCGAACAAACGTGATTATAGTGAAGTAAACTTGGCGAGGATTGCTATAAAAAATACATGCGTTCAAGAGGTTACAAATTTTAAAAACAGTACATTGTTAACACAATTATTGAAATGCACATGGTCTGAATAAGCCACACTTTCCACACTTTTGTAGTGAGTGAATAATATTTGTTTGTCTAAATCATTAATTCAACGAGTGTCAAAGTGTGTGCGTGTATAAATTGCTGCATCTGTATGAATATGAACAGTGACGTATTTATCACATTTTGTTTTTTCATTAAAAGTTAAAATTTTCTAAGTTAAATAATTTTAATGTATTTCCATATGAGCAAAATTTTCCATTGCTCCATCCAAACAATATGCAACTCAAAATGCCACACTCTCATAAGAATATCAAAATAATGCAGTCTCACGAAAGGCGTAAAACTAAAGCCTCCCCCCCTCCCAACAAATTTAACTCGGTAATTATTATTTACAAACTTTATCTTCAGTGACAAAACAGCTGCGGTGGAAGGATACATTGTGGCTGTGCTACTTTTCTACAACTGCCAAAATTTGCCCCACTTACATGAAATGGACAATTGCAGGGAAACATTTCTGCTGCAGTTTTTCAAGCATCGCAAACATGGGTACGCACTCAATAATAACAGCTGCCCAAATACACTCATAACTAACATATACTAGTACATAAGCCTATAATTAAGTTGTCAGTGTTCATATGCTTTTCCTCACGCCTTACAAACATCAGTGCTATGCAAATTGTTACTGTCAACATTTGCATTCCACATATGCTCTGCCTTTTCTCAACTTGCTTCTATGAGAGGACAAACAAATTTTCTCAGGGTTATAATGGCCAAACACCTCTTTCGTGACTGGGTCCCTCACTCCATACCAGTTGTTTTGTTTACATTCAAAAACCTCAAACGGTCCTTGGTACAAGTTTAAATAATTTCTTCACCATGTTATCCCATAGACTACTAAGTGCATTACATTCAATACTTCGACACCCTTTGATACTGGGCAGTATCGAAAGTTTAGAGTATCGCAACGTGCATATCAATAATTTTTATAGACATGTGTATATGGCTTGGATGCTTGGTCCATCATTTTCCCTATTGTCACAAAGCAGCACCGTTAATTTTGTTTTCAGCAGTTTACTAGTTTTGGAAAGCCCATGAAGTGGCATATTTATTTAATGATTATGCTAATTGTTTTGTATCGATGGCAGAGAAACATATAGCAAGGATCGCAACAGAACAACATGTATTCAGGAGTTGCAAATACTAATCACGAACAGTAGTCAGTGTGTATTGTAAATAACATGTTTTGAAAGTGTATATTGTAAATAAAGTATTTTGAAATGGTTATTAGAATGTTTTAAATGTACATGGCTTGAAGACCCACCATTTCAACTCATTTCTCTGTGTAAAAATTACACATGTATTGTATGGAAAACGAACTTCTCCAAAAATATTTACGTCCTGAATGTGTTTAGTATTCGAATTACCGTACGAACTACATATTTCATTAAGTTTTCTTTCGGTAAGGTTAAAACTTAACAGGTTATATAATACTTAATTTTTATTTTTCTTTCATACGAGCAAATTTTAAACTCGTCCACTAAAACAATATGTAATTAAAGACGATACAGGCCATGTCCGAACAGACAAATTTCGTTCTTTAGTTATTTTGTAAACTCGTGATTTGGTAGGTATCAATTCAGAACGTTGTCGACAGTCATGTGTTTAGCACCCGCGGCAACACAATATTACATTAATAGTTAAACATATTTAAATTTAAATTTAATGCTTAAAACAGGTAATATTTCTGCAATTATCACTGGCATACTACAAATACGTTAATAAATAATAAAATAATAAATTATGCAATAACGACTTTTAAAAAATTAATTTTTTGTTGTGGTAAATATATACACAGCACATGCCTTACTTGCTTTTTAAAACATTGCTAGTGTATTTTATAAACGGTTATTTGTTTAAAAAAGTCAATTTATTTACTCATTTGCGCAAGTGTTAAAAATAAACATGTCATTTTGAATTTTTTCTATCATCCGCTAGATACAAAATACCATAAGTCATAATTTTTGTATACAAAATCAGGTCATGTGATCATTTTGTCAACAAAATCTGCCAATTCAGACACATCCAGTCTCGTAACAAGAGGTGCACAAAAATGCAGTCAAATGAAGTAAGTCTCTTCCAATCCCATCCAATCCACTGACAATAAAATTAATGGAGGCCCAGCAGTATGACTGAGCCATAACAAAAACAAGGTAGGTTGGAATAGTAGCCTACATTGATCATAGCATTGTTTACACTAGTTTTATTTATAGGCAGAGCAGCTTTGGCCCAAGGATACATTGTGGCCGTGCTACGTTTCTAGAACTGTCAAAAATTATGTTCAATATTCTGAATGCGAGTACATTTTTTTCCTACACGTCATTTGTGTTTACATCCGGTATTTTATATTTTTTGTACGTGTTTTGTGTGTACACAATCTGTGAAAACAAACAATGCAAAACAACAAAAAAAGAATAATAAATTTATCCTGCTTCCGGTAGCGGAAGAATTACTATTGTTTTTTATCTTGTGATAAACAATTCCCACATTTCCTCTATCTGACAATCCAGAAAAAAATGTTATGCTTGTTTTTCTAAATAAGAATTATTAAGCTTTCTTAGTTTGAAAATTGACATGCCTGATAAGCTTTCTTAGTAAAATATAAATATTTATCTTTTTTTTTCACCTGACAGGCCTACTGCTAAGTAATATAAATTTCAAATTTTTCTGCATCATCTGTAATATTATCTTGCGTGATTTTTTTTTATTTTACACTTTATCACAAATTTGGCCAAGAACAATAAAAACGTAGTTTACAAAAATTTTATTGCGTTAGTGATTTTTTTTACTCAGAGTATCAAGTATCTAAAGTATCCAGTTGAAAACTGTATCGAGTATCGAAAACACAGTATCGCCCCACCCCTAGTCTTAACTAATACAAGCTCACAAACTTCAAGCGCATTAATTATCGACAGCTAAAATTTAACTTTACATCTCTCTGCTTTGCTATAAAGTCTTGCATTCACCATATTTTGTACTTCTCTTTGATGCTACACATTGTCAACACACTCGTGTAGCACGTCTGGTGACTTAGGTAGCGCGTCTGGTGGCTTAGATGTCATTAGCGTCTTGAGCGGCTCTGAACGCTGACATGTGAGCGCCTCGTGAGGGTTGGTGGAGACATATACAGTGTGATTCATTATAGTTTCAATGAACGGTAGGTAATCTCGCCAGCTCTGCTGGGCATGGCGACAGTATGTCCTCAAGACAGTCCCCAGAGTCCTCATACGCCTCTCCACTGGACTACTCCGGGGATGCTTGCATTTGTGGGCATAATACCCAAGACCTCCATACATTCTTGCCAGATGTCACTGGGGAATTGTGTGCCTTTGTCTAACAGTCTCAGGCTTACCAATCTCCTCGACATATTTTTCAAACTCCCCCCCTCCCCCCCAACAATTTCACTGATCTTCATAGCCCTCCCCAACTAACGCATTTGTGGTTTGTATTGATTATGTTGATATCCCTATGCAGTGAAATTGTGTTTTGTGTTATTAGTGAAATGGAATTATATCACTTTCCATGATTTTTTTCGACAAAGCCCCTATTCTTGGGTCTCGTTGACAACTTTATTCCAGAGATTTGTTTATAAGTGTAACTTAGTTAATGATGTTACGACGTAGGCCGTATAGTTGAATAGGTTGGTAGTAGTTGTAACAAATAAAGAAGTAAGTTAGAATATAGCAAAGAAACTTAGTTTTCCTAAGTTGTAC
The DNA here is from genome assembly GCA_029891345.1 of Dryococelus australis. NCBI lineage: Eukaryota > Metazoa > Arthropoda > Insecta > Phasmatodea > Phasmatidae > Dryococelus > Dryococelus australis. The sequence goes on along the minus strand of CM056993.1, from coordinate 208,027,419 downwards.
GACTGAACATTTATTCGTATTGTAAAATATAATAAAAATATGAATAGTTTTTTTGTGAGGTTGTAGTGTAAAAAACATAGTCGTTCACGTGTTCAATAGTCGTCAGAGACAGTATTATTACACAACAGTGTGTCATAAAATGGATACATACCGTAAACAGTGATAAAGTAGTATGCTTTATATAAAGTGAAGTGGTTTGGAATAGTGTACAGAGTTAATACAAAAATATGCTGTGAATTATGGTGGCGTGTATGACGGATAGTTATATACGTACTGTAGCGCAAATGATACGAGTGTCGTGGAATAATGAGGATGAGTGTGGCATTAAAGTTGGCAAAAAATGGATCTGCTTATTACAGGTAAGTGTTAAAATGTTGATTTAGTAATGTGCATATTGGGTTTAATTAACAGTGTTTTAATAAGGTAATGTAAAGACTGTCAGAATTCCGTAGCAGGTACCCAGCGTTTACCATTTGTAATTAATAATTTGATATGCTTGATATTTGCAGTGACATGTAGAATAAAGTGGTTGTAGAAAGATCCTGTTAGGATATGGGTAGTATTTTAGGCGGTATTTGATACAGCGAAGCATATAATATAACAGAAATGGTATTTAACTAAAGAGGAAATGTGATTGTGTGAGGAAATAATACTTTTCAAGTTGTCAAACTATGAAACCATTACAGTGATTCATCCACACTTGACCCGTGATAAACAAGGTGTGGCTGAACTACCAAAAAATTACGATTTAGGCGGCAAATTAGTTATTTATTGACTATGTTTGTTCTAAATATGCATCAATTACAGTGACAAATACACACACGGGCCATGATACACAAGGTGTAGTCAAATTACCGTAAATTCTGATTTGTCGTTTCCACATATACATTAGTTTTGACAAAAAATTAATAAATTATTGACTATATTTACTCTAAATATACATCCAATTCAGTGATTCGCCTATACACCACCTGTGATAAACAAGGTGTGGTTGAAATAACGAAAATAATGAATTGTTGTTTAAAAATCTGATACATTAGTTTTGGTGGCAAAATAGTAATTTATTGACTGTGATCCCTATGTGGTACCACGTAGTACACTGGGACAGATAGGCTCTAGTGTACTACGCAATTCCGTATATGAAATCGGAAAGTACACGTGAGCGGATGTGCTATAGAATACTTCCTGAGCGCAAAGTCCATAATGTTCTAATTGTCGCCGGGCGAAAACCCCCACATTCCCGTTCGATTGTCATAAGTAGGGAATGTGGCAATAGTAAACTGCACATGACGTCATCGACGCCATATTTGTGACGTTATAAAAAACATGTAAACATTGTGGAATCGGGTTGTACACTATTACCCTATGCTTAACATTTACCCCCAGCATTAATCGGCTTACGACAAAAATAAACTCACCTTGTAATAAGATTCAGAAGTTCTGGATGCGAATTGCCACCAATGATCATAATATCCGACGAACCAGGGAAATCCATTTTAACCGGAAATTTGGTTACCTGAAAATTCGAAAACAAACAAATAATAAGTACGAACCACATATTCAATCTTCAAACGCAGATCCTTATCGAGAAGCTTTAGAGTAAACATCAACCTTATATTGCCGCATGAACTGAAGTACTGTGAAGAAATGTTATCATTGTAAACATAACTTAACACGTTCAATTTGAATATCATTACACCTTCTGTTAACTCAAAGACAATTCAAAAATTGTATGTCCTAGACATGCCTAAAAATAACGTAACTTACGTCCTCTCTTAGCGGGTTCCAGCCTTTATACAATACTAACAAATCTCAACTCACATAGATAAGAAACAACCAAGCTCACAAAAGAAAACAAACTGTTCATAGAAAGGCTAACAAACCCGTTACATTTTCTAATAAAGGTAGATCTTGCAAATTGCAGTCAAGTTCGCGGCGGCGTGCGAACTAACGCCGCTAGCGGTAACCGAACCTTTTTGTTTCTAAATTAAAATGTGGAAAGCAGTGAAACTGGTTGATATAACTTACAAATAGGAGGTTTTGTTGCCAAATAAGTGGTAAGTGTTATGTCTCAGTTATTTAGTTTCTATTTTTATTCGGCGATCTTTCAGTGTAATATGTTATTAGTGTTAAGTATTATTTTCATCAAGGGTCATATGTGTCCTTATTTTCATTTAATATTTAATATTTTTATTATAAGTGATCATTTGACATGATGTGGGAGCTGCAGCCAGTGAAAAGCCAGCCCATCGCCATGTTAAGTAGTAGCGTCCTCCCCGAGTTCTTCTCCGTTTTGCGGCAAAACTTAAAACTCTCAATAGTTTTAATGTAATATTCTGGAACCTTCTTTGTTTCTGCAGCCCGGGGAGAGTGCCGCCTCTAATGCGGGTATTTTGTATATGACCGAGCCATAATGCACCTTAAGATCATATAGAACTAATGCCACTTTTACGGTATAAGAGTGTTCCCAAGTAAAAGAAACAAATTCATGTAAGTACTTCTGAAGAAGGATCAGCAGAATAAATAAGTGTGCCACGGGAAACGTCAGCATGTTATTTCGTAGGCCACTCCTTAGCCATTTACCCATTCTGAAATGTGACTTTATCTTATTAATGGTGTCGGATGAGACCTTAACAGCCTCCACAGCAGTGAGTTATACATGGAGAAGGCAAACATTATTCTAATAGTCTAGGCAATTGAAGTATAATTCGGTAAAATACCACCTGTAGTTGGAATGTGTTTTTGAGGGACTACACACCGCATGCTAGCTCAGTCTTGTACGACTTCTTCGCAGAGATGCTTATATCATATCCCTTCTAATCTTCACCGAACGATGGCAGATTACTGGCGGAAGCCACATTCAGGGCGGTCGACCACCTTACCCAATATTACTTGTGCTCCTCTATGCTGAGAACTGCTGCCCATCCCAGTAATTACTCCTGAGATTCACCTATCCTGTGTGTTGCTAGATCCTCTATGATTCACATTTTGCACCTATCAAATTGTTACCCCTCTGTCTGACAACACACACCCGCCAAAAATTTTCCGAATTTTCCCGCACCTTATGGTGCAAAACTTTCAGCAACATACTTGTGTTGCTGCTGGCACACAAGTCTCCTAGAAATCTATTCAACACTTATCCTAGTACTACTCTACTCCCGTTAAATAACAGTAACTTGTCTACCCAGAATATATATCCTAATCTCCTTTTAAAAATCATCAATTGTGTGCCACGTACGACCACGTGCACCCACAAAAGTCCTTTCCATTGGGCCATCACTGTCCCTATTCTTCGCCACTGGCGAAAGTCTTGTGTTTTCCTCACAATTTTGCAAGACATAGTTGAAGGAAAATGATCTACAACAACAAGAGGAAACTTTTGGCACAAAATCGCCATTACCTGGGGATACTGTGTGAAGTCAGCTATCCTGGGCTTGCGCATCTTCTTCGCGGAGTGTGCAGCCATGATATCAACCATCCACCATCTTGGGCATGGGACCAGTCGAGGGGTTGTGTACCACTGGCCGGCACTCTCCACTCGAGCCACATCGTGCCAGCAGGAACCAACCCTACCATGATGTGCTGCACTGGTTATTGCCGCATGCCAAGAGCCACATGACCATGCTGACTGTCACAACTGCTCTGAGGAAATGTCAAAAATGGTTTTTCAGTTCGACCTACAGACTTTATCATGGCAACAGTACACTCAATTGGAGGGTCGGAGAAAGTCGGGGAAATCAATACCACTTACAGAGGACGTGCCATAGCTATGCACCATTCAGAACAACAGAAGGCTAATTCTGTCCGTGTTCCAGAGTACAGCAGTAGACTGCGGGACGATGATGTAAATATCATGTTCACCCCATCCCTGCAGATACTGTCCTGTAACACAATATCACTGATACAAGGGAATCCATAACCAGCCAATAGAAATTCGTCAGACCATAAAGAATACAGTTGCACCATGCAAAAAAGTGAGTGAATGTGAACGTGTGCAACTAGTTTCCATGCAAAGATATGCAAACAACACCAACCAAGTGCTAAATTGTCGGAACACTTCCATCACCCCACCGCCCCAACACCCCCCATGTGTGTAACCGCAAAGTTTATAATCGTGTTTGCACCATGCATGGACAGCAACAGCCTGGGAGGGCCAGTACACATTTCGCAAGTGAAGCGTGTGCAGTCGCTGCCATGCTGCAGAAGCATAAATGTTCATTACACAGCAAGAAGTTACATTCATGCCGGCAGTTCTGCATATTATTTTGCCATATTGTCATTGAACATTATGAATTAAGTACACCATGCTTAATGTGTAAACATTTCTCACCTCTCCTGCGACCAGCATGGATGTGTCTGCATGTAAAAATTAAATGCGATCTCAGGCCAGCAGAGCCAAACAGAGTATAAATACCGTGACATGACACCAAAGAGGATGTTTCGCATTCTTGGTTTGTCAGAATTCGTTCCATATCATGCACATCTGATATTATGGATTTGACAGTGCGCACATTATAAGTCAGGTGTGTGTGTTTATGCTCAGCCCAGCTCATCGATTGGTCGTGCAACAGGAGAGTGGCGAAGAGTCACCCCTCTTTCTCCCTTCATCCCATTGCCGCGACTCACCAACACAGTTCTCACATGGTGTGATGGACAGGGGACTCCATCTTCCCTCTCCCCCCCCCTGAAACTTTTTACACAACGAACATAACCACTCCACGAGCGAGTTTCACCAAATAAACCAAGGAGTAACGCGTCCATCATCGCCTCACCAGTGCATTTATCGACATCATGACAGCACTGCACCAAGCGTGTATCCAACTGGGACACATAAAAACCTGCATCCTCAGGGGTCAAGCAGACGAAGCCACAAAAGCCAGCCTGCGAGTCATTATCAATCATCATTCATTCAGCATTGTAACATGAAAAAACAAAAAATCTGAGGCTTCCTGATGCCAGCATCGAAACGCCCTGTGCCGAGATGTCACTGCAGAACACTGTAGCAGATGATGTGGAATCTGGATCACCTGGAAATGCCATCCCTGGCAGATAATGATGCACGTGAGGAATCTCTCCAAGAAGCTGCAGTTGCGAATCCTGATGTCGATACGACCACAGAGACTTCAACAGGGCAAATTGCTGGAAACAACACGTCACAACAAGGAACACAACAGCTGTCAATGGCTGTCTTCCCCGTCATCCTGAGAGACATGCCGAATAGGCTGCCTGAAAGCGAGCAGAATCGCAAGGTGAGGGACCATCCCGGAGACATCGCGACGCCGAGGAGACACCGCTTGCTGCCGGCTCCATTTTCACTAGTGCCAAAGCCAAGTAGGTTTGTTTTTTGCGGACACCCAAGCCTTGGTCTCCACCGCCCATGTCCGGCCAGCAGCGATGACAGCAAGTGGAATGACAGGGACGAGTCGGGGACTGAGGAGATGTCTTCCCAATTTCTGCTCGACGTAGGTGTGCATCACCCGGCATGCCACATAAACAGCCTGTGGTTGTCTGGACACGCCTCTACACCTGTCACAACACGGCAAGCCATGCAAGAGTAGCAGGACTGCCCAGCTAGATGTCAAGAACAGGGAAGCCACTATAAACATGTGCCACAGCATGGATTTCGCCCGCCGCTCACGTGTTGCAGCTGACGCAGAGCCTGTTTATGAGTGAATGTTCTCCAAAAAAAGGGGGGGGGCATTATAAAGTGTGTCACATTCCTGGCTCTACACCATTCTCCACATCGTCTACCAGCCTACCTAAATTTACCTCAGTGCCACATGAGTGCAGCAGTGATTAAGACAATGTTCCGTGTGGGTGCCTGAATGTGTGCCAGTGTAAGGCACGGCATATATTTGTATTTATTTTTTCGTTCGTTTTCCATGGCCGTTTTTCATTTCTCTTTTTATAATTATTTTTCTGGGTGCTAATTGTGTATTTAGATATAATTAACATATTTTCAGTGCATTAGTCAATTAACGTTTTGATCACGTGTAAAGTGAAATTCAGCACACCAAGTGCATCAGTGTGACACGTTCGAGAGAGTTAGTTTATTTTTTTAATTATGTGTTATCGCCTATGCGATAAAGTGCATTGTGCTATTTTTAATTGTACCAGTGTTTTTGTAGTGCAAAAAATGTTTGGTTTCGATTTTGTAATTATTGTGGTCTCACATGTGCAGCATGAGATTTGAAAAACATTTCATGCTACAACATGCTGGGACGTGCCATGTAGCCAATATTATTAATTGAGTTATACCCTTCTTTGTTTCCGTGCACTTACACACAATATTTAATAAACAGTCACTTACGTTTTTGGACAGTGTTATGTCCAGTAAAACACTACCCATCGCCAGTGTTTACTTACAGCATTTACAAACCATAGACAACCTTGGCGTAACGTTCTGACCACGTACTAAAAAGTGACTGATTAATCACAACTAGTCAATAAGTATTTTTAATGCAAGTAAATCCCTGCACATGCAAAACAGTGCATGTGTGTAATATAAATTCCAAATGGGAGGTTATGTGGCTAAATGAGTGTTATGTTTTATATTTTAAGTATTATATTTTATTTCAGTGATCTTTGAGTGTAGTATGTTATGTGTGTTATATATCATTTTCCTCAAGAGACATGTGTGTCCATTTTGTTTAGTTTAATATTTAATATTTTTATTATAAGTGATCACGTAATAACATCTTATGTACAGTTGCGCCATCTTGGTTCGAAATCAATTCTAGATCGGATGTGAGATTTTCACAGAAAAATGTAGCGCCCTCTTCTAACATCTTTGGTTGCACCATTAGTGTTCAAGATTCCAATCAAAGATGTTAGAAAAGGCTGCATCATTTTTCTGTGAAAATCTTACATCCAATCTAAGATCGATTTAGCACCACGACGATGCAACTGGGCATGAGTCATCATGTGAGACGTACGTGTGTCTGTCCTCCTCGTGCACTTCACCATTTTGCACCAAACATGTAATTCTCAATAGTTTAAATTTAATTTTCCGGAGCCTTGCTTGTTTTTGCATCCTGGGGAGGAAGCTGCCTCACATCTCGGTCATCTTGTAGATGAGTGGGACATTACGCAACTTAAGTTTATGTAGGCCTAGTGCCACTTTTACTGTATAAGAGTGTTCCCGCTTAAAAGGAACAAGTTCATTTAAGTGCTTCTTAAGAAGGATCAGCAGAATAAATAAGTGTGTCATGGGAATCATTGCCTTCTTATTTCACCAGCCACTTCTCGGCCATTTTACCCATTCTGAAATGTGTGATTTTATCTTATTAATGGGGTCGGATTAGACCTGAACAGCCCCCACAGGAGTGAGTTATGCATGGGGAAAGTAGACATTCCAATACAAGGAATTAAAAAAAAACACACACATTTTGTAACATCACACACATATAATATAACATGCGATAAGTCTTGTAGTTTCTTTACTAATACAGATTGTCAAATTGGCCGGGAGCTCTAAGGTGCTGGATTTAAGCTGTCGTTCCCTGTGTGGGGAGCATAGGTTTGAATTCTACACCTAACAAATATTTCTTCACTTGTTGGTGTGTTACCCGTGTTAGATAAGGATTTCGTGTGTTCATAAATCGAGGGCATATACACAGTCACACGAGCTCTCTGGCTCATTCGCAGTTAGTCTGTCGTTCGAACTCTGACATACTTGAGAGTGTATCATTTTAGGTCAGCAGTTTGTACCATAGCTGCACCAAAAATATAGTCATGGAACAAGGTGAAAATGATGGCATGCTGTTCTAGCTGTCAGAACATTCTATCAGCTATTATAGCGTATGTAAAGCAAAACTCACTTGCAGCACTCGACAAAGAAACTGAGCTCACATACAAGTTTGAAGGATAGCTTTATGGTGTAACAGTTTCACTTCAAACAATTGTGATTCATATTGTGGTTAGATTTTTTGTTAACCTGTGTGGCAACATGAGCTAGTGTGAACTTATCCAAAGCACTTGTGAGAAAATTTTTTTTTTAGTGCCATTTTGATAGTCTTCAGTTTGAACAAAATCGTTAAGGTGGGAAACATAAGTTGTGTCAGGATGCAGTGCCATTAATTCTCCTTACACACAGGATCTGTGGACAAAAACTTACGCCCATGTAAAAACTTTGCGGTGTTTTGTAATTTCAACATGGATATTCAAACATACCATTAATATAAGGTGGACCAGGAAAACAGGAAAGTTTGAAATAACTCTCGCCAAGGATAGAAAATGTTTTGAAAGTTTTAGTGTTGAAAACGAAAACCATACTACATACCATTATGGATTCAATTCAAAATGTTTCACTTTTTGAAAACAATGTTGCGTAGATAGAGTCCGTCTCTTTGTATGCATTCACTGCCGCCAAACCAGATGGTTTGTTGGTTTCAACTCCTCCAGAATTTGGATTTTGTGTGGATGAAAGTTTAATTCCCGGTGGATGGTTGTTCGACTGAGGTGTAAAGTTGATGCGTGTTTCTGAACAAAATGTCGAGGACTCTTTGCAAACAAACTTAATAATAGCGTTATACTTTTGTGGTATATAAGTTATTTTAAAAACAGGTGACATTTTAATCCTATGGTGATTTATAAGGTTTGTTTCAAAACAATCGAAGAAACCATGTGTGGAGTATACCTGTACGTGTGCTCATGCAGGTACTCTCTGATAGGGTGGCAGCAGAGGAAGACCATGTAAACAGGTGCTAAAATTGTCAACATATAATTGCATCAAGAGAAGACACACATGTGTGCACACTATCTCCCTGTATTTACCCTCCTACCCTCGTTCCTACTCTTCCTCCCCTCCCCCATTCAGTTTCTTCCCTTCCAATTCCTTTCTCTTTCTTTCCCCCTTCCTCCTCTTCCACCTTTTCTTTTTTCCCTTTCCGAACAGCTTCAGTATTCTGTGGAGGTCATTGAGGGCATGAAACTCTCTCATTCTCAGTTTTCCACTCTCTCTTGCCACCTCACATTTATTCTCTCCCTCCCGCTCTCTCTTCCTCTCTCTCTCTCTCCACCTCTCTCTCTCTCTCTCATTCTCTTCCCCTCTTGCACATATAGGTAATGTGTATGTGCATGCCCAAACAATAATATCATCCATTTAATGTTTCGCATCATTTTAAAAATTCATTTATCGTAGGCAATATGCCATTAAAAAGAGCAGTAAACACTTTTAAAAAATTAGTTTTTTTTCTTCTTCTATTTCTAGACAAGTTTTTGCAATCTATAGAGTATAAAATTAATGGATCTGTAGTTAACTTGACTTCAGAAATTTTAAAGTCTAAAAACATGTTGAATTAATTTCATTTCATATAATTCTTCATAATAGAAAGCTGCAGGTTTATTCGGTATTGTGAGGCTGGTTATCTTGGATTACGACCTGGAGCTGCATTTTGATGGTTCAGAAAGTCAATAAAATTAATACTATTCTTAATATGAATACACTAGTGTCTCGTGTAACCAAACTCGATGAGATCAGGTGTCATCCAGTTATACTAGAATCTTGTGAATCTGGAATATTGTACATTTGTTTTGTAACGAAAACAATAACATAGGAATATAAAGCTATTAAATTAAGATTAAGTGCGTAGAACAATTTATTTGAAGAATGTAGGTTTATAGCACTAATTATATTTACACATAAAAGGATCATGTTTGTATAGTACATACAAAAATAATGTTAGTGTAAATGCCCCTTAAATTTGGTTAATGCAACCAATGAACTGCTGGTAGTGTTACAGGGAAATGTGCCACATTCACAAAACTTCAGTGCTATGTCTACACATGTTGCCTTAATGTATATAAGGTTAGGCCTCAGTATGTACTTATTTACTTGGTGTATTTGGAAACGCAGCATGAAATCTCGAGAGCTACCAGTGCTTTATTTATTTGATATTTAAACATCTGAATAACGGCTGTAACTTGTGTATCATATTTGAAATTAGTTTGAAAAATCAATATCTAATGGTAGGTTCTTAGGTGCAGGTAAATTCAAATAATCTACTATTTTTCAGTATTGATGTAGTAATAAATCTGCTTGATTATTTCAGCGAGACAAAAATAAATCCATTAACTTTTTTTTTAAATAACAAGTTATTTTATATCAGCCTAGCATTTCGCAGTTTCCTGATATTTTGTGCAAGGTAGTGTATTTCTGTAAAAAAAAAAAAAACATATAACATATACTTTATCAGTGTGTACACGTATGTAGGTATTCATATAATTTTTCAGATTGTTTTCATAATGGTTACTACCTGTATTGTTACTGCCAATAATGCATGTGTAAATTGAATGCTAAAAATATTTTCCAGTATAACGAAATGCATGTTGTCTTAATGTAATTTTTTGCTTTCATTCCTCCTGTGGATCTTGCCCACTGTACAGAAACATGTAGCAGTATTTGTGAGGCTGTCGTATCCTTTTCTCCAATCTTTTCTATCTGAGCTTGTAAAACGTGATTGCAAATCACATTCATCATTAGTGAACTTGGAGAAGTGATTATTTATCCCATTGTATTTGAATTTATGGTAGCATGAACACATTGGAAGTCACTTGCATTTGGTAAAGTGTGTGCACGGTTACTCTTGATTGAACATGCCAAATTATGAGCTGGTCGTTTCACAAAATGTCTTAAGCCGCACGACATAGCAGATTATGTTTTTTGAAAAGTTGTAAACTCAGTTTTCATATTTCCCGTATAAATATCGTGCAAGTGAAAAAAATAAAAATTCTTCTATAGCGACAGTGAAAAAAGTCGGTCTGAAAAGAGTATCAAAGTTTTCCAATTTAGGTGCAAAATATACATCGGCTAGATTTTTTGCACTAATGTACTCTTTAAACTGGTTGTAAATCTAGTCTCCCGATTGGAGTAAGCCATCAACTAAATGGATAAATCTCAATGGTGATGTCAAGTATTCGTTTAATGATAGAGCATTAGGCAGGATTGAGACTATGACCGATCCTCATAGAGTTGCGATTACATACGTATACAAACATATTGTGTAACTTCAATTTCGTGAATAGAGGAGTGCTGTCCTTGTCCCTTGTCATTCCCATCGAATGATATAAGTGTTCCATCGTGGTTTGATTGGAATCATAAATCAGGGAGCAGTTGTGCGATGACTCATGAATAGCAATTTTGTACTTGCACGTGAGCGAAAGCCGATGTTGGTCGTCAATTTCGTTTTTTTCTGCAAAGGAAACACAATTCATTTTTTTTTTTTTTAGTTTACAACTATGTATATAAAGAGTCGCTGTTCCCTCGATGGTCTTATTGTGAAAGTAGCAGTTGTAACAAGATTTGTTGATCTTGACTTAATTTCAAAAATGCGAGAGGACGACAGTTTTTTGGCGTAAAGATAGTCTTCGAGTGTGGTGTTTGGGAACTTGGCCCGAAAATCTTTAAACTCTAACGGAATGTAAGTATTGTTATTATGATCAGTATCAAATTCCTTTTCGAAATCTTCGTTAGAGTCTTCGTCATCGTCATTTTCGCGAGTGTAAATGCATTCTAAGAGACTGTTTTCAAAATATGTGTAAAACTGTTTATATTCGTCCAAAGTTTGCAGTTCTGGGTCGTTGTAGATATTTTGGAATATTTCCAATACTCTGGTCATTGTAAGACTTAGTATCTTAGCCGTGACTAAAGGTTCTTATATAACAAAAAATTTTAGCCTTCCACATTCTTTAAATCTACAAAATAAAATATGTATAATGAGCTCTTTCATCTACAACCATCAGATAAATGGGGTGGGTAACGATGCCAAAACGATGAGGAGGCCCTCTCGATATACTTTCTAGTTGCTGAAAACATAAAATACGAAATGTGCCAACTACAGATTGAGTATTATGAATCATATATCGATTCAATCGTCGACACGGCAATCTCTCTGGAAATTAATTCAAACTTGTTGTTAGTAATTTTGACTCAAAATGCAGCAAGCACATTGCACATTTCATATCTTCGGTAAAAATTGAATTTCTCACCACGAGTAACTTGAACACTGTCTACAAATTCCATGTGGAAAATAATTGTGAAAAAATAATTACTACATGACCATCTAGTCGACTTACGTGCTTTTCATGTTGCAAATAGATTTGTACATCGATACTGTAAAATCAGGGGGCGTATTGCAAAATTCATCCAACAAACTGAATCAACTTGCAAAAATAAAGTTTCGCAGACCGAAACATGGGGTCAGTAATCTCATGGTGGAAAATATATTTCGTGCAAATGGTGTGTACTCAGTCACCGAGTCTAAGCATCTGATCCTGGACACATTCCTGTCGTGACCTTCGACATCGAGACTTATATGGATCATTTGGAAGACTTGCCCCTGGGGGGTCTCGCTCCAGAAAAACTGCTCATGTTTGTGCTCTATTGTATCTGGATATCGAAGTGAGTATAATTTCGTACCTAAAATGCCGCGGCATGCCCGATGATTTCGGCGTGGAAATGCGGAATAAATACGAAAGACTGTCCGCGAAATGCATTTAGATCCAAGGTTTCTCACACTAAGAGAATCCCATTACTAATTTTATTTTTTGGTATAGTCAGGGATTCTTGTTGAAAATGTTAATGGGATACCAAAATTACCCACATTATTTCGTAGGCCACAACATTATCGAATACGATTTGGAATTCCTATTGGCTCGCTTGCGAGTTCTCAATAGGCAACACAAAATAAAAGCATTTGTAACTCTAGGAAAATAAGCTACTGCTCCACTCATTCAATTTCTCTGCGACGGTATCATATTCGATACGTTGACAATTTTGAAAAATAAAAATGCATTGGCGAGTGGGAATTTGTTGTTAGGAACTTTTCTAAATACTATCCGAGCCAAAAGTTTAGGAAAATTGTTTTGAACGTTGTGCTTATGCGAATTTACTATATTCTAAATGAGACCATCACAGACGATGACTTTCGTCATTAGTTTATGAGAAATATCTTTCACATTGAGCCCTACAACAAAGAAAAGTTTGATGCAGTGAACGCTCAATACACAAACATACAAGTGCACCACACCAAGTACATTGGTGGTAGTATGTTGCATAAACTTACAGGTGAAACGAACGCAGACTCTGTCGCTTTATACCGCATGGAGCAGGCTTTATTTTACAACGAGAGGGATTGCGTGGCCATGGTTGAAATTCGCAACAAGTTTAATTTTGCAATTTTCACCAACCAATTGGCCTATCTATTTAACTGCGGGCTCGAATACAGTTCGATGAGTGCTATTTCTCGCCAGTCCGCGAATACGTTCCTGTATGATGCGCTATCTTTTGGTATGTTACCGGGATACCAGAGCAATGATTCCATTTTACTCGCCATGCCCACTCTGAAATGTTTGTCGCTCGCCAAAAGAACGTCCGCAATGGACGTTAGACCAATTTACACCAAACCAAAGTGCAAGTACATGAGAAAAGAATATCCCGGAGCTGTGGTGTTTGCAAACAACAGTCTTTTCTGGAATGTTATTGAATACAATGTCAATAGTTTCTACCAAAACATCATCATCAACAAACAACTTTCCAGATCGACTGTCGGTTGTTGCTGCACCAAAGTATTTAATCTAGTGTTTGAAAATGCTTCGTTATCTTGCGATGCGTTCGATGAAATGCTGAGGAATGATGTAATTTCTTTGTATGTGATGGATGACAAAAACCAAAATGATTTGGAATACTCCGTCCAGCCTATCGAGAAGATGACACTTTCTGTCGCAGAACTAGAGTCGTTGGCTGGCGATATGCCCATTCTGATTCGTTTACACTTACACGCCAAAACTCCATTCGCTATAAACTTTATAGAGTCTTTACTCGACCATAGGAAAATTGTAAAGAAGCAAATGAAACCTCTAAAGTCTGAAATGCAAAAAAAAAAAAAGTCTCTGAAGAGAGGATTCAACACATTAATCTAGAGTACTCGGTGGTGGATACAAAGCAACTTTTGCTTGAAATTATGGAAAAATCGACCTATGAGCTTTTTGGCACTCCATCTTTCAAGTTTGTCAGCATTCCTGTAGCCATATGTACGACATTGTTTGCACGCAAACATCTCATATATTTATGTCGAATTACACCCGTGTTTTATCTACTGCACACGATTCGCGATCATAAAGAAACAATAAACAACCTGGTGGAACAGGAGCTCATGCAGTTGGTATATTTCAATCGCCAAGATGCCTACGATACCTACTCTAATCTGAAAGCAAATAAAGAACTGATTGTGTACGACGAGACGAAACTGCATGCAGTTGTTTGCAAAATTCCGCAAGAGTATCGCGAAATTGTCCTTGATGCAGATACCAATGGGTATCAAATTACAGTTTTATCGAACTCATAAACGAGAAAATGAACATAATTAATCGAAGGGGTATCGTTCTCGAAGGCACTGAGATACTCGCATCTATTAGTGAAGAAACAATACTTGCATTTGACAAAACTGATTGACTACAGTGTATTTTACAGTAATCCAAACCAAGATGTGTTGGAACTTTGTTCTATTGTTCAAAAGGTTACGAGCGCCATGCATCGCGTTTCGTGAAACGAATCTACAATTATGTCGCTGCACTTACCTTCTTCTTTGCGAATATGACCAAAGTAACCAACTGTTACAAATTGGAAAAGTTCCTCAATTTCGAAGATGTATTGTTTGCCATTTACAACTACCTCTATTTGGTAGATCAGACGGAACTGTACGAAAATGTAAAGTTAGTTAGGCTTAGAAATTCATCTGCACATCAAAGATACATTCATGGTCTCGGTTCTTCCTACATTGGCCGTAAGAAAATGGAGCTCTTGTACAATCCCGAAGACTGTCAGGCAGATCAACAATTGACTTTGGAAAAGTATTCCAAATTGCCACCGAGACAATAAATAAGCAATGTGCCATGGCCGAAATGTATTAGATTCATTATGGTAAATATTTACGCAATTACATAAAAGTCATACACACATTTTTGAATGCAGTCATGCTTCAGACTTCCCCAAAAATATATACAAAAACAATCAATGAAATGTTAAAAAAATTGTTTGAAAGTTATGAATTTTATCTAACTGAGCACAAAGATTATCTGGATATTGCAAATGGGAGATTTCCAAAATAATTTAGTGAACATGTCATTTACGACAAGTGATTCATAGAAAAGTGAAAATAAATTGTAAATAATACAAATAAAACTCTTATTTTTTAAATTGTTTTATTTTATTTTATAAAGATAATATACATATGAGGTTATTTTTTATAGTACAATACTATATCTGGCTCGACTTGACCATCCTTTAGACAAACCCACATCTACTCTATGGTTGATAATTGATTTTGAGTAACTCCTCTGTGAGGGTCCATTCCTATGAGTTTTATTTCAATTTCATAACAAAAAACAGATATATCAAAAACCTCACCATCGATGGACATATTGATTGTATCACTAATAGATGTGTCTGATATGTGATTGATGGGTGTGTTGGTTGTGACGACTGCATTGTTTCCAACCTCACTGCTGAACACATCGACTACATTGTCCATAGCCTCGCTGTTGAGTAATGAATTGATTGTGTTGTCACCAACCTCGTCGTTGATAGAGGTATCGATGACAGTGTAACCAATTTCGCCATTGATTGATGTATTGACTCCAGTGTCACCAACATCGCCAATGACTAAGGTATTGACTGGGGTGTCACCAACCCCACTATTGACAAATGGGTTGACGGTGCTGTCCAGTGCCTCATCAATGACAGACTTGGGAAAATAGATGGCATTGCCATGTATTATTCCATGTTTGATTAATGTGTTGTTCACAGCCACACACCCCCACATCTTCCACCCTCATCGCAGTCGAATGCATCTCTCCCTGTTCTTTAGATTGAATTAATTTCTTCAGATTTAAGTACCAGAGCATTGGTTCACGAACACAACCTTTCTTCTTTGCATATATTATTTTCTTCTACTCCCTTATGTAGGAATCCCATAAAGACTTTATCTGTCTACTTATGGCGTATTTGTCTACATCATGTTCTCCATACTCGATGGTAAATACAAGTAATTCTCGAAATCCTTTATACCCTACATTTTTGCATTTATACACCTATTTATCTCCATTCCAAAGAGCTTCGTGTTTTTCATATATGTGAATAAACTCATAGTCATTACTAGCATACCCTTTTGAATCCATACTTCCAGACTCAGTAGACTGTGCTGACTCTTTGAATTTCGAGGTATGAGTACCTCGGGAACTGTGGTAGCATTAGCAACAACACACAGTCTTTTATACCTGGCATCATAGGAGAATTTTACCTCCCCCCTCCCCTCCCTTACCGAGCTCTCTATCTACATTCTTTTTATTGTTTTTTTATCAATGGATACCTATATAGCTTCTTGTAAGTAAAAAAATAAACATTTCAAGCAATGAACTACAACTGGGTGGATGTAGAGACTCTGTGGGTGGAATGGAAAGCTTATTGCGCCTCGTTCGATACATGTATGAAATCGTCAAGTAGGCATAGGGGCTATTCTCATATTAATCAACTATATCTACTACAATTGACTAAATTTTACGAAAAAAGAAACAATTTAGCTTATAACATTGTAATTGCCAATCACATTAAATATTTGCCATCATCATTCACAATGCAATATATACGTGAAATAACATTTTCATTTTCATTTTAAATTTTGATAGAATTTCTTTAAATGGTGAGAAAACAATGTCAAAATCGAATTTTGGGGATGCAAATTACGATTCAGGTGATCAAATCTGGCAAACGACAACAGACTTGTTTGAGCTGGAAGACTCAACCGATGCGATTCTTTGGCGAGACTGTGAACCCGTTTATGTCATAAAAAAATTTTTGGCTGCTTGTTCCAATAAATTTAACATTTTGAATATGTTCAAACATGGTGAAAACCAAATAAAAGAGTTTAAAAATGTTCCCGCCGAGTTGAAGAGCATGCTAAAATAATTCTAAAAAACACAGCTTGTGTTTTTTTTTTTTTGTAACACACTCCCAACTATAAATATGTGGACACTTTCAGTAGCCAGTATAACAAAGCGTGTGATGAAGTGAGAAGTATGGCACCAACAAGATCAAAGTTGTTCTATGCAGCAGTTTTACTGTTTTGCTCAACAAATATCTATGGAAAGAAATTACAATTTTGTTTGCCGACATCACCTACAACAGAAGATTCATCCACGGTGAAGGCAATTAATGATCTTTCATTTTTGGTGCAGCAGAAGCAGGTCGTCAAAGAAGAATTATTTGTACTATGAGCAGAGACGATATTTCGGATCTGGTAAATTACTATGGTAAGGGTAAAAAGTTATTCTCAATGGACGATGAATGTGTATTTCCTTTGCCATACTTTTTCTGCCTCTTAACTGAAAAGTTTTTTGACCATGGGCACCATATCAATCTTATTACCAATATTCGTTATTCTGTGGAAAAGTCTCGAACACTAGACAATAAGTGGATGTGTACCAATTCGACAGAAGGAAAAGACATTCTTATAAACATGTATACTGGAGTAATACCAATGTAAAATATCACTGTATATATTATTATGAAAAGGAATGTTATTGTACATTGTAGTGTATTGTATTGTATAATTATGTGTAGAATAATTTATGTAACTTTTAATGCATTTCTTTCTTTTTTTGGTATATAAAACCCTAAATACAAATACGGAAGTTTCGCATCGTCAGTTGTATCAAATTTGTTGATGATATTCTACTATTTTATAACTCGATTGAATGTATACTGTATTACACAAAATATGAGTTAAGTTCATTTGCACTGAGTTGAAATGAATTTGCATGAACGCCGATACGAGAGAGCACACATCACTTTGGTTGTCATATACTCGAAGATTTGTTTCAATAAACCAAGTGCTGTTTTTTCTGCAAGCTAGTCACAAACAAGGATTTTCTTTTGTTATTTATAATAAATAGATTACAAAATAAGTGGTGAACAACAAACTAAACACCGTCGTGTTTCTTTTGGATTGAATTTATATAAAAATTCGAATTTTCACTCTTATTTTTTTTCAAGACAAAGTATTTTGGTTGTAAACCACCAAGAATTATTTACATTTTAGCACTACCTATTATGTGACATACCAACAACATTACTGAATGCATTTTTTTAAAGAGAAGAAATAAAACAAATAACATTGAATGAATCCCCCTGGATGCGCACTGAAAACTGAAAAGGTGCATGAAATGTGATTGCCAGAAACGAGTTTAAATTTGTCAACTCATCGGTAAATATTAGTCTTTGTTGTACCAAATAATGTTACCAAGTGGGCACCGCCTGACATTTTGCATAATTATTATTATTTCCTTCACAAATGCCTAGTGAAATCTCACATTATTATCGTTGACACATACTGAAGATATTGTGAGATTATTCAAAAAATATTTAAAAACATTTATTTTTATGAAGTATAACATTTTAAAAGAGTAAATTAGGTTATTCTACTCAAGTTGAAACTAGTTTGCTTATTGGAAAATGTTTCTTGAAGTAAAAATAGAAAATATGTTGACATTATTACAATTATTAGTTCTACAACAGATATGACTAGAATTTTATCTACAAAGTATTGAATTATTAAAAATAATATTCTTCACTTCTAAACAAAGTAAATATCTTTACAAGAATGCATTTAATGTTTTTGTTTACAAAAACTTCCCTTCTTTTATGATACTTAATGTACAAATAATTTTAAATAAATAATTACAAGAGATTATATATATATATTTTTTTTCCTCCATAATCTTATATTAATAGTAACGGTTTTACAGCCCTGTTTTACCTACAATGAAGGCCATTATTAATTTTCAGGGCAGAGAGCTTTCCTTCAATTCATTATTTTTAATTCGTATTTATCTATATCGTAACAATAAATGTTCGAATTTTTATTCGTTAACACCGCGATTTCGCCTTTAATATACATGGGTGTTGTTTGACTGGTAGGTTTCAGGAGTTCAGTTTCTTGTTATTTTATAAGTTTGTAGGCACATTTGTTCACCATTTTCTTCGTTTTTCCGAGATTATTTATAAATCTGGTTTTACACACTCAGTTATTTAGGCAGGATACATTTTATGCACAGAATTATAACAACAAATTAAAAAAGTTGTTAGGGAGGAATCATTACAACTGCAGTGAAATCACTTCTAAGTTGGCAATACTGACGAGTATTAAAATGACAATTTGCTACAATTCATGGAGTTAAGAGCACACAGTAGATGGCATGTTGTCACATAGGAGAAGCCGCTGGAGATATATGGTTTTTCTATGGACACTAACCGCCATCTTGCCAATATCCAAAAACATTGTGTTTATATTAGAATGACATTGAGAGAAAGGTTACATTCGAAGTATTTAATGTGGAACAAAGACGATGAATAAATATATATATTACAATTCATGTGTGAAGTTTTACTAGTTTATTATTGGCTTGTGTTAGTTGTGTAATCAAATAATTTCCTCATAAAACTATTGATCGCGAGTGTGAGTACTATGGACCAGTATTGGGTTATGTGCGACAATAAGCACGTGTTTTAGATATAATGCTCTTAAATCAGGATTTGTGGGAAACTAGTTTTTGAATAAATGATTAAATAAAGTATAACAAGCATGCTACAGTTACCGTGTAGTGTATTGCAGGTTCCGTATAAGTAATGAGTGCAACAAAACGACCAGCAGCTAGCTGAATTTCTGGAAGGCAAAGTTCACAGGTTCCTGAGCCACGATTAAATAATTATTTGCTGGCATTTAAATTTAAATTCCTAACACTGACAATGACTCGAGAGGTTTGTTTCCAATATGACTACATCTCCTTTATACATATTTAATGTGTATATATTACATGGTTTCTGGTAAATAAATTCAAATTGCATTTTAGTTATTCCCTCCCTTTACATTAAATTCGTGCTCTGTTATGATACAGTTTTATACTTATTTATCCCTTATTGTAAGGTACAATTTTGTATCTTGCATCTACAATGTTGGGCAGGGTTAAGTTGTCCTTGCTACATAACTAAAACACAGAAATTAAAATTTTTACTGAATTGTCTGCACTGGACAATCAAGTAGTTTAGAAATTTTTCAGAAGAAAAAACGGAGGAGGGACAGGAGACATTTCTGGATAATTTTATTCCCCATGTCTGTAAAAATTGGGTTACATCTTTCTCCAAAAGTGCAATTTAGTGCCAAGGGCTTAGTCATTCAGTAGCCACAATTTTAATTCAGCCCAACATGTTAAAAAATTTCACACTGGTAGAGAAAACTACAATAGGATATTATTTCTATAAATACACTTTTAGGGATAATAAAGAAACCACCGTATGGTTAGGTTGAAATGTATGAAAATTAATTCACCAGTATTTTAGGTTTCTTTGGGTAGTTAAATTAGATTAGGATACATTGTTGAAATACAATGGGTGAAGACGCATGCACCGCAATGATATCGATAACAAGCGCACATGTACTAACCACTGCCAAAGTGGTCCACAGACACACTTGTGACAAAGTTTCTTTGTTGTTACCTACCCACTTGAGCAATTATTATTTTTAGTGTGAAATTCTCCTCTGAATGCATTAAAAACTATTCAGTTCAAATATCTCAGAACCACGCTGCAGAAACTTGACAAACAAACACTCCTCTAAAAAAAAGCATTATCGCTGAAGAAATGAGGTTCCTCTCCACCATTGTAGGGTGGCGGGAGGGGGGCTGTGGTGGGCATAGTAATATGATGCTTTACTTCCACCAATGTGATCCATGTTGGTTTCCTTGTGAGGTTACGCACAGATTTTCACATGTAAGAATTGTGCTGATTTATGCTGCTGGCAGGCATTTTTTCTCAAGGTTTTCCCCACCTGTGCATTTCAGTGCTGCTCCATATCTGCCACATTTACCCTCATTGGCTCTTTTGCATACTATTTCTCAAATATTCAGTCCATAATAAATGATGGCATTATATTTTGGTGTAAATGGACAAAATGGAAAATTGCTTTTAGTTAACTAAGAAAATAGTGAGAGTAATAAGGAAAAAGAAGCTGTTATAGGCCACTATTTATAAATAACAAAATTCTCACTCTTCTATGAATGCATAATACATACATACACTCGCAATTAGGCTACTGCCCGGTGGCGAGCTCTCTCACCTCTTCTTCACCCAACCAACTCCTTTTCCACTCCCTTCCTGAACTTACCAACCCCTCTCACAGATACCAATCCCTCCCTCAACACATTCCACTCCCTCACAGATCTCACAAGCATGGATTGCCTACTCTGCTCCGTTCTCCTCCACACCCTCTGAAGCTTCTCACTGTTGTTTCCTCTTCCTCTAAACACCCCCTTACTTAGCTTGCAGTGTAGCTCTCCCCATCCTCCCTCTTTATTCACCACCCTGTACATCTTGACTAACCGTTCAACTTTCCTCCTGTTCTTCAATGAGCTCCACCCCATTTCCTTCATCATCACTGATGGCCTATAGTTCCCTTCTTCCTCACCATCTTGCCCCTACCTTCTCCACCTACCCTTCACCCATCTTGCTGCCTTTCTCTGCACCTTTTCCAGTTCTCGTACCTCCACCTCCACATACGGGTCCCATACTGCTGCAGCATATTCTAACACTGGCCGTACCATTGTGCCATACGCCTTCTCCTTCACCTCACAGCTGACTCCATTCAGCACCCTTCCCAGCATACCCAGAGCCCTTCTTCCCTTTGCTACCACCCTTTTACCTGTTTTTTTCCACCTGAGGTCTCCCTGCAGCACAATCCCTAGATACTTATATTCTGCTGCTTCTTCATTCTCTTGTCCTTCCCATCTGTACATGTCCCTGCTTATCGTCTTCCTTGTGAACCTCACTACCTTAGTTTTTCTTACATTCATCTTCATTTTATTTTTCCTGATCCACAACCATATCTTCTCAATATCTGCCTGCAAATTTCTGCCCCCCTCTCCCACCACAGCATATACAACACAATCGTCTGCAAACAATCTGATTTTTCCCGTAATCCCCAAACCCATGTCCTTTACCATTATGGTACCCTTGACGTAACCTCCTCTTCCCCCGATATTGCCTCCCCCACTTTCACCCTCTGCCCCCTATCCATTCCTGTCTGGTATCATGAAGGCTACGTTCAGTAGCTATTATGAGAACTGATTTGGTTGTAGGACTATATTCTTGTAATGATAAACAGCTGATTTCTTGTTTGTCACTGCAACTCTGCTGACTTGGGGAGAAAAAAAATGGTAAGAGTGGAGTTTTTATACGGTGTAGTGGCCTTGTATTGGTTTACGAGATGATTTGTCATTACTAACAAGTTAATTACATAAACTCCTACACTGAAATAGCAAATTGGCATTTAGAAAAATACATATCTGCAGTTTTATAAAAGTGCCTCTACCTCTAACGAGTCCGCAACTTACAGGTTAGACATTTAAATTCACGGCACGTTAGTAATCACAACCACACTTGCAAAAATTAAACACACTGGAATTGTTAATTTACAAATTTAAACAGATAACATATCCCTATACACACAATAATTGTGTGATATCTTTCACGAATGTTAACATGGTATATACGAATACATTATAAACACTGGACTCGCATGGCCTGGCTCGTACGCATTTTCATACATTAATATTGGTTTTCGTTGGTTGCCGAATAAATCAAAAATAGATTATAGTTTTAAGTCGTGTTTACATGCCAAATTCACATTTCACAAATATAGAGAATATTCAGAACTAGTGAGTTCATATAGCACTCACAAAGCTGTTCAATTTCAATGTAAACAAAAGTTGTCTATCTCCTGCATGACTACTTCACTTGTAACGCACTTGCAGACATCAATAGCGTACTATAATCGATTTTAGTACGGTTAAAGTTTTATCATAACTTTTAAAAGTTCCTATAGTCGTCAGAAAATTATTTCATGAAATATTTGCAATTAAAATATACAGGGAATGGAAACAAATCAACCAAAACACTTCCATTTAAATGTAAGTAATTCATTACTTTATACATTTAACGGCGAAATTTATATCTACTTATCTGAGACAAATACACTCACGCTTTGCGTATATATTAATTTACGTCGATTTTAAAACGCATCAAAATACACGTGCAAGATAGGCAGATACAATATTTTGGACTACTGTTGATTACATGACCTTTTTATCCGGAAAACAACCATCTAACTACACATAATAAACTACTTCACTTATTAACATTGCAAGGTAAAGGACATAACCACCCCCTGCTTCAATATGAATATAAGTAGCATAATATATTCCCCGAGAGATTTAGCCACAGATGTTTTAAATAGATTATAAATTAATATTAATACAACTTTAATTTCTTAAATAATATAAAATATATTGCCATGAATTTTATTAATTAAGTAATATTTTGTTTTTTCCAACCAACTTTAATGTTAATGGTTTGTTTACTTATCATTTTTCTGATTAAATAAATCTTAAGTTATTTTTTATTTCCTCTAAATATATGACAACTTATTTACTGAGATGGCACATCATCGCACCAGGCTCTGGTGCTGGGAGTATACACTTTAAAATTACCCACATGTTGGGACATCAGTAACTTTTATAATTAATAAAGTCCACATGGGAACTTGCAAACATGAATATTTGTTTTCTTACAGTATTGTTTACACTTAAAAATTACCCATGTGTCTGGGCATCAGTACACTTGGACATAAGTAATATTGTATGTTTACTCTGTACTTAACTAATTACTACAAATAATTCAAACATTTTATGTTTGCAAAGTCCCACAATGTCAATGTCGGTTATCAACATTCAGACATACAATGGTGCACATACATATACAATTTTAATGTATAAAAATGCTTCACTGATTCAAACATTTTATGTTTGCAATGTCCCACGTTGTCAATATCGGTGCTTGCAAAGTCCCACGTGGTTAATATCGGCTATAAAAATCCAGACATACTGTTGTGCAAATACGTAGATCATTTTAATGTGAAAAAATTCTTGAATAATTCGAATATTTTATGTTTGCAAGGTTGCACATGGTCAATATTGATTATAAATGTCCAGACATACTGTAGTGCAAATATGTAGATAATTCTAATATGTAAATATATACTTCAATAATTCAAACCTTTTTATGTTTGCAAGGTCACACATGGTCGATATCAGTTATAAACATCCAGAAATACTGTGGTGCAAATATGTAGATAATTTAATGTGTAAAAATGTTTCACTAATTCAAACATCTTATGTTTGCAAGGTCCCACTTACTCTGTTTTAAAATTTGGCTGTAATTGTCCATTATAGGAAGAAACATAATGTGCTGACACCCTCATCACCAACTAACACCAGGGGGTAATTGTGCAACCATATGTCAGTAATGTGAATCAAAAGGGGTTTCTATTTAAGGAAAACAACCACACAAAGAAGACATGAAGGAGACATATACCTGCACCGGACATTTCCAGCCAAAGATGGTGACAGTCTTCAACACAGAGGTGGTGTGGGACATTTTTTAGGTCAGTCTTTTAGTGCACAGACACTAACACCAGTGAGATTATGCTGTACTCTGATTGGTTGATCAATAAAGTGAAAAAAAGGGGAAGAATTATCAATTGTGGAGTCCTCTTGCAAAATCTCATGGAAATAAACAAACACATTCATTGGGCCATGTGTGTGCATGTGCTAACAGAGATGTGCCAATAACTAGCCACTCATTGGCAAGAATATATGGGAAATTGTAATATTATGAAATCAAATTATTATCCTTTTTTTTTCAAAAGCATTTCATTTTTGGAAGAGACAATACAATATTGTAATTTCTATCACATTTATCAAAATGTTTGTCTAATTCATTACAAACTTCCTGGTAAAAATCATTACATTTGGTTTCAAGAAACAAACTTTTATTATTTTTGTATGTACACTTGCATAAATTCCTTTAGTCGCCTTTCCAAAAACTTTTCGGTGGCCACACATAACTTTACTGTCGAAAAGAATTTCGAAGTGATGTGTGAATTCAGCACGCATTCGTGATATTTTGCATCGACGTACGAAGATTTGGTCATGGAAACAGGCCTGTTTGTTCTGTAAAAAAAAAAAAAAAAAATTATTAGTAATATTGTAATGAGAAGGTAAATCCCCAAAATATCTTGTCCTTGTGTATAGTCTGGTACACGTCGAGTCAATAATATGCCGCCCAATAGACGGGTTGCTTTGCTGTGATTGCCAAGTTTCACCTCGTCGAGCAAGCAGTCGACTAGCGGGTTATTGGGATTGAACTGAACGCATTGGAAACTTTTCATGATGGGAAGTAATCAACCTATCATGGCCATGTCCACGACCAGAAGCATTTTCTGTCGGGTAATTATAAGTTTAGCAGTTATTAGTAATTCTACAGACTTGTTTGCGTACATGAACCTTATGGGCATACATCCCATAATACAAAACCCATTGAAGCAGCTGGCGTTGAACAAGTGAAACTCGTCAATGCATACAGACATGTTGTGACTCAGGGCAACTGATAGGGGATCGTGATGATTGTGTGGGATCTTGGCCAAATTCAATGCGAGATGGCTTGGGATACCCGTGTTGTGTAGCATCAAAAGAGTATCTGAAAGTATGTTTTTTCCCCGCACCAGTATTACCATCAAGTACCAGGGAATTTCGCAACTGATTAACTCGAAAATTTTAAGATGCCATAAACTTCATTAGAGTGACTATCAAATCCACGTTGAATTCGCCATATAAAATCATGGATGCAAATCCAACATACACATGATCCCAGTACTCTGTGAGTAACAAGTCCTCTTCAGATGTGGTTTGTTACTCTCTTGGGTAGACGTTCAAGCGTTTGTACCGATCGTAAAGTTCTTTGAGATGGCGCCACTCAATCTTTGGCTCAATATGAACAGGAAGGCGAAATCGCGAATTTTCGCAAGAAGATCGTAGTAAATTATTAATTTCCTTTGCGTGGTTAATGTACATGGGTACCAAATGTGTTCGATAACAAGTTGTTTCAGATCATCGTAAATTTCGAAGCAATTTTCACGTACATATAAAAAAAAAGGTCCATCCACATAGGAATTGTGGAACCCCATAAACAACAACTTTGAAAAGATGATGAACACATTACATACGACTCCATCCTCGAACTCGGTCAGCTCGATGGACGATTCGACTTGCCCTTATTCTCCAAACTCCAAGTTTTGCACCACAAATCCGAAATTATCCTCATTGAGCGGCTTGTTTCCATCACCCATTGCGGATATTGAATTTCACAATGGCGATATTCGAAAACTGGACTCGGGATACTCTGGCTGTGACAACGCAGCATCTATCGGCAAGGAAGCTGTAGGCACAATTTTTTCAGTTTGTTTGGCATAATCCTCGGAAATGAGTTGTTTTCGCTTTACATGCAAAAATTTCTCGATCGTTGCATAAAAAGACTTCATAGATTGCGAAGTGTTGAACGCAGTGGTCGTTCTTTCGTCGTCATCGTAAATTTCTGTACTATTATAATGTTCATCGTCCGAGCCTCCTTCTCTACAGCCAACCCCACCTTCGTTTCTTATTCCATTCTTCAACAAATCACAAAACTGAAAAAAATTTTCGAATCCAAAATAAAGCTGGCCAAACCAAGTAGTTTCGGCATGTGTTGTCCAAAAATGGAATGTATAAATGGAGTAACTCGTTTCAGGTTCACCGTGTATTTCTGAGTTAAAATATACAGCAAGTACACAACGATCACGAAGACAATCGCCAATTTGGTGCCGGTAATAAGCTTTAAGTTTTCTACAGTGTGTTGGAAGCCATTTGTAATTTAGAGTCAAATCGTTGAATGTAACCAAAAAATTTTCATAAATGTAGTCGAGGGGTTTGAAATCAGGTTCGATTAATGCATACTGCTTTGCCACTATGTTTGAAAATATCGGACAGAGTAATATTACCATCAACTTTTTGTATTGCAACCACGATAAGAAATGTGGTAATTTAAGGTAGATGTCGAAACACAGGTCTTGTAGACAAGGGAAATGGACCAGGGTTATTATTGGTTTTGGAATGTCGTAACGGTGCTTGATAGCCACTAGACATGTCAAGGAGGCGAAGCTGTTTCAAATACATTTAGTAATGGGTTAAACAAATAATCATCACAAAAGCCTTGGTAACCTAGATGGTCGAGAACAGCCCCATACTCTTGTATTTCGGGACAAAAGGACAACTCGCTTCCGCGAACAGTCGAAAACTTTCCATTGCCGAACAACACCAAGTTACCACATCGCCCTGTCAATGAAATGTCCAAAAAGAAGAAATATGTCTCCTTACAAGCAGTCCCTGACAACGATTTCTTGTTTTTATTCGAGGACGAATCCCCATTATCACCACCACCGTCTCGATCATTGGATTCAACAAATATGACATATTTGTACACTTTGAACAGGTTTGTCCATTCGAGGGGTTCTTCACATAAAGATGAAAGCAAAAAGTAAATAACAGCGATCTTGTAGTATTCCACATACAAGTGATTGATTACATTTTCGTGGGTGCACCAACCACTCAAGATGAACTTTGCATACTGGTTCGGGTTGAAAAACTTGAACACACATCCGATCAACTTTATTAAATTTTTACTGTCGACTTAGCGAACGAGCAATCACAACACGCTAGTCACATAACCGCGACTCACCGTCTCCGATGAAACAAAGACAAACCATTCGTAATTTTCTTTAAACGTATCCGATGATGCAGGTCCACATAACCGTTTTTGTGGAGGATATTCTTCATTTCTGTCGTATTCACATTAATCACCATATTCTTTGTCTCTAATTTGTTTCGAACCATTTTTTTTTAAATATTTATGTTTGTGCTGATCTTGCCATCGCCATTGTTCCTTTCCCAAAATCCACTTGTTCCGCCATTAATTTACTTCAACAATGATGATTATGTTTATAATTCCGATATTATTGGTTTTGCAATAACACATGTAGAAAGTGTAGGTCAGGTAAAAAAGTTTGAATATTTAGCCAATAAACCATCTATTAGTGCATGCATGAAATTTTTCTTGTAATGATCAAAGTCAATGTCGGATTGTTGTATCGTCTCCTTGAAACGATCAATCACATACAATTGATTTTTACTTAAGGGGTAAAATTCACGATCGTAAAAAGGAACCTGATGTTCGACACTTCCCAATGCGTACTCGGAAAAGATGACGTCGGATGAAATGTCCAGCTTTTCCACGTTAAATGTGTTCTCCAACTGGTTAGTTTCAAACTGAAAATTTATCTCGATTGTGCTGTCTCTATACAATTCGTACATCTCGGTAATTATACTCTCATAGTCACTTTCACTTAGACTTTCAGTTTTGGGGTTAATTTCTCCATCAACACACACAACGAAATACGTAGCGATACATTCAAATGCAAACCGGTACTCTGTCGATCCAATGGATGACTTTACCCAACCTTCCTCGTAATAACCGCCAACATCGTTTCCCATTTGCACCCGACGGCCATTTGCCGCAATCGATTCCTCGTCATTTCGCATTTGCCTGATTGCCTGATCGATGAATATGTAATGTCTGATGTATTCATCGGTCCGAGCGAGTTTTAAAGAAAAAACCACAATTTTATGGAAACTACGATGGCTTCGCCCTCCTTGAACGGATCATAAAAGGGAACAAAAGACACGAGCTCATCCTTTAGAGTCCATATATTGATGGGACTAAGTTTTTTGAAAAGATTATATGTGCTCAGCCATTTGGGAACGTGATCTCTGGGGGTGGGCAAGGAATACTGTGCCGGATTGTCCAACACAAACTTGAATGCTAACCCCTCGTTCGATTACGAGTAGATGTGAGTAGGAAAAAAAATAAATGCGCGCTAACAAAATCCATCACTATGGGTAGAATTACGTGAAAGTTTAGCCTTTTTCGGTCCGATGTGTCACCAGACAAGACCCCTTGATGTACGAAGCGAACATGGCTACATTAATGTTCTCGACAAACTCAATAACACGATCGCGACAAACGATGTTCTCTTCGCACGAGTCGAAATTGTGTTCCTTGTCGACGCCAAAGTCCAAGATTATGGGTTGGTAAGCCAAACTTTTTTTTGTGTTACCAGCCCACAATTGTACTCTGCCATGTGTTGTTTTTTGCCGACCATTGAGCAAACATACACGATAATAAAAGATCGTAACCAAAGGGCGAAATTTTCTGCAGGGTGATTTTACCGAGTTCACTGGATCCGACAATGGAGATGATTTTGTTTCGATCGTATTTGGCGTCATACCAGCTGACGAGTTGCATTATTATGCGATCCACATCGATGGTTACTCGTCCAATTTTCTCAATGTGTTTGATCATTTTCCCAATATGTTCCCGCTCCTCGTCCATTTGACTCGATTCAATAATCTTTTTCGGGCAATAAAATATATATCAGAATACTTGCAAACAAGAACGAGACAAAAATGCTGATCGAAGCGGTATACAGGAAAAAATTTGGACCATATTCTCACACCATAAATGCAGAATACAAACGGTCGAGATTATTCCGCAAGTATTCGTTGGTCCCGTCCGACAACATTGGCTTGTTGTGTTTGACTGGAAGAAAAACAGTTTATTTTTCATCTTATATACAATGTTACACTGGTAAAAAAAAATACTTTTTATATTTTTTTCAAATTGAGGGGGGGGGGGGGGGGAGGTAATGAAACAACTACGTATCATTAAAAAAACGAGCCTTTTTTATTTATTGAAAATACATTCATGATTACAATTTTCTTCATATATGCATATTATATTGCAACATTTTAAGCAGCTGAGAAATGAACCTGATCCAAAATAATACAATCCAAGCAATGATAAACATTCTCTATTATCCTGGGTTATTTGTTGCCAATTCTCATTGTTTCGTTTGCGCAGTTCAAGTATTATACTCATCAGCGATTCATCTAAAAGTTCTTTTTTCGAAAACAGTCTTTTCGCATTATCCTGCCAAAAATAAAATAGCCCTAGTCTTTTTTCGTACATTAATTCTTGTAATTGTAACCGATCGTTTCTGATTGAAATTTGTAAATAACTTCTTACAAATTATCACGAGGTTGATGTTGTCCATAGTTATAAAAATCCAGGCATGTTTCCCTAAACGAAATTTTCACGAATAAAATTTAAATATACATGATTAACTGTGTAAAAAAACACTTTGTAGATTTTGATAAACTCGCCCGGTTTCTCATGTCTCGAATGTTGCTTACATTTACCAAATTCGCCACTGTTATCATCCCCCACGCCACCCTCGTCGACGTTCTTGTTTTCAATTACCCACTGCCAAGTGATTTTGTTTACCGAAATAAGAGTTTTTTGTTTTTCCTCTCGACCCAATATGTGTAGTTTCAACTGCCGATACTCGAGCGTCAGCAAAACTATCACCAAGGGGGTGTTATATATCTGTGAAATATTTTTCTCATCTTCGATGCTCTAATGAATTAATACTATTATATAATCTAGCTGGAATTTATTTTCCACGGGTATTTTAAGCATTGATTTATTATTCCTGTATCCATCGAAACACGTGGAACACTGGATAAAGAAATCCATTTTTTCGAGTAAACTCTGACAAAGATTGGCGTAATTGCCATTTCTATTGCGATAATTTTCGCCGGCCAACATTAAATGCAACCATGTCCACATCAAAGCTGATTTCCAACCACTCCATCCCTTATGAATTTCGGGAGTCATTAAAGTTTCGCCATATTTAGGTATGGTCACATCGAAAACCGACAGCTTGTTGAGCACGTCCATCGTCATAGAGATGTTTTTTCGCACGTCGTATGGATGGCGAATATATTTATATTTAATTATGTTTAAAATTTCCATCCATGTTATTTTTTTCGTATATTATACAACGAATGTAATAAAAATTCAATTGCCAGTAAAAATATTCCATCTGAATCTTCAATGTGTTGCAATAAGAATGCAGTGTTGCATAAAGTGTATAGTCCTGAAAAAATAAAAAAAATTTTTTGGCGATGTCACGAGCTCTTTGGCAAACTTGGGTTATAGAAATGGGGAAAAAAATTAATGAGTAATTCCATACATGATAAGGTTGGTGATTTTTTGTCTTATAAAAAACTTGTGATTTTTTTTTCACACTCTTGTATATATATAAGCATCGGAAATCATAAAGCATGCATTCGTGCAGTTGCAGTGACTGAGAGAAGATTCCAAGTGATAACTACCTTGATTATTTCCAGCGACGAGGTAGTATTTCAACAAGATGTTTATTGAGTGTAGAACTGAACCTAAAGTGCATCAACTACAGCCTCTGAATGGTAAACTTGAAGCTGAACCCATACAATGCTCTTCGAGAGACGACTGGAGACATTATCAACAACAAGTACGGTGTTCAACATGGTATACTGATGGTGACACTGGTGACGACGAAGGAGAGGTACATTCGACTGATGAAGATGTAAAGGAAACACAAAAGTCTTATATAAGAGAAGAGAAAAAGTTTGATATAGGAGAAGAACAAGACTTTGATATAAAGGAAGTGCGAAAATTTTGTTTAAAAAGGAAAATACAAAGTAGTACCAACAGTAGTGATGGGTTTTCAGGGTCTTCAAGCGACTCTAGTGAAGAGAACAAAAAACCTACTCTGAGTAGAAAAAGGCCAGAAGAAAAACGTAAGCTGTTGGAAAATATTAATCTAGTTTCTGTTTTAGTTATTGATTTTAAATTTGGCAGATATTTGGACAAAAATATCCATTGGATTTTGGATACGATATACAAGAGGGTCAGACATTTTGTATATATCTAGACCCGTACCATACATACATTTGGTAAAAAGTATGTACACAATCTCGAATAAAATCACAATTTGTACATGAAATAGCATGGAATACATTGGGAAATTAATGAGAAAAACATCAAACTCAAAACAGTTCTTCCAATTTTGAAGGAAGTGTGGATTTAATTTATACTCATAGCAAATGAAGAGCGGGCTAGATATTTACGAAAAAAATGAGATTGCCCAGGAAGAAAATAATCATTTGCCAAATGAGTGGTTCAAACGTACTTGGAAAAATTTGCCAATGCCATTCTAAAAAAAAAAAATGTCTTGGGCCTGTGCCCTACCCATAGTTCAGTTGATTTGGGATCTAACTACTAATGATGTGAAAAGGGCAATGGAAGATTGCAATAAATATTTTTGTGCACAAACAAGTGTGTGTGTATATATAAGGGGAAATGCAAAAACTCATTTCGTATCTAAATGGACATTGAAAAAACAAAATCACCCTAGGAGTGGGCCGAGGACTATGACGAGATGAGCTTCTGGAAAGAAGCTACCATATAAAATTTCTCATCGCCGGAATTTCTCGAAAAATTCAATCAAGCAACAACTTTGAATGAAATTCCACAATTAAACAACATCAAAATATCATCTACGGATAAAGTGGATTTGGATCTGGATACGATGGTCATCGACATTCAATTTGGCATTTATGCTGGTGAAAACATTCCCCTAGAATTTTGATGTGCTACAAAAAAAGTGTATTTACTAGGCTCATGTTGAAAGACCGGTTCCATTATCAGACCTACGTACGAGTATGTTGGGTGATTTTCGGCAAAATTTGTACCTTTACCGGAAAATACACAGCATACCTTGGAATCTTCCACGTAACGAACATCATGAGATGATGAATATTGAAACAATTCCCAAAATCGTAAACAAAAGTTGAATCCAACACATTGTTGTGAGAAGTGCTCAAAAAATACACTTTCTGATGCAGTTAGGAGTGCCTGCCGAGAAACTCGTAATAGCTAGGAAGAAATCTCCCATCGAATGAGGCACATAAATTACCTCCACAAATATTTATGGATTTACCCACTTTTAGTACCGTTATATTCATAATGGCGAATCGCAAAGTGGCCAACTTGTTTTATGTCGATCTGAGTTTTTCGACTCGTTTAGAACTTGAAAATGATGACGAGGGGGTTATGTTGGTGTTTAATCCTATGGAAAAAAATAAAGTTTATCAAAATTATGATAAAATACTTTTTGCATATGTCGAATTATCGAAAATATTTATGAAAAATGTTCTATTTGCATCAAAATCTCATCCCAGACCCCTAACTCCACCCCAATCATCACCCAGATGCCCACAATCGCAAGATTCCAATAAAACACATACATTGGGGCCAAAGATTACCTTTCCCGATACTCCCGCACCTCGCCCACAATCCCCGCATCATTATTGTGTCTCGACAACAAACGTATTCGAGTCTGTTCCACAAACTCGCATTGACGAAGAGTCGAATCTCAGTGATGACAATGATGGCTATCTGGCTGATGCCGAAACCAGAAGGGACGAGTGCATTTACTTAACATCTGAAAGTTTCGATATAGAAGAGAGTGTGGGATTACTTTTAATCGATCGTCAAATACCACCCTGTTCCAAAACCATCGATGACAACTCTGAAAATCATTTACACCAAACAAACACAATTGTAAGGTTAGATCAACCAAACAAAAACTGAGAGAGGAATACCAAGAACATAGACGATTAAATCGTCGAATTTTGCTCAGCGACGTTGACAGTAACCACAGTGATAAGATGTCTATATCGCCCGAAATAACAATGCCTAAAATGAATGGTGATGATGATCAGGTGATGGCGGCACCCGACAATTGAGACGTTCTCAAAATAGGTGACGAACATGATGAAAATCGCATTCTCAACGATAGTTTTGTGGAAAAGATGTCGACTTCATCTTCTTCCGTCTCTGGGCCTACATCTACTCTAGGCTCGAGCATTTATCGGGTTTTGCAGGATTTTTCAATTATGCCAAACGGTAAGATGGACACGATGGCATTTATTCATGACTTATTTTCCGGTACTTTAATCACCCAACACGGTTATCCAGAAAAAAAGGAGTTTAGGATTTTCGCAGATAATTTATTTCTCGAATCTCAAAATAGGAGACCAGGTGTATAAGGTAATTATTTAAAGTTTTTGAAACTCAATCCTATATCCCAATCAAAATGACAGAGTTTTTGAAGAGATTCAAGAAAACATTTTGAAATCGCTAAGCTCCGAGCATTATTTACAAGAACTAAATTTGCTGTGTAATGTGTACACAAAACAGGGCAAATTCTTATCAAAAGTCCATGATAAATACAAGTACGCTCTCGCAGTTTGCATTTTGGGTAATATTATCGAACGTTAACTAAATAAATAATTAAAAAACACACACAATTAGAACTTGATAATGCCAAAAAAAAAAAGGAGACGAAGTTGGCATAGCCGTAGAAGGAGTAGATCTCCGAGTCATTTGCATAAAAGATCATCGTCATACATTCGATACTGACGACGAAGGAGACGAAGAACTATTTAAGTAAATACTTAAACAAGTTTAAAAACATATAGTGGGTCAATTAGTCGGAAATAGTTACAACATTCGCGTAAAATAATTTCAGTAAATTGAGCAAAATTATTAATAAGAAACAATAATTCGATAAATTATTTTTATTCATTTTTTCTTTTCAACCAACCAAAAACATATTTATACATAGGTACATATAGACTTCATTTTTCCATATTACCGATTTGAATCCACATTTCATTTTCCGTAAATTCGGTATTTTTAATCATAAAGTAATTGTTGACAAATTTCAAATGTGTACTGAATGCATTCTTGACACAGCTGTACATGTTTCGAGAGGGTGAATTATTCTCTAAATGCAGCAATCCCTTACAGTTGGGATATTTCTTTCGAAGCAAGTTGAGTTGCTACTTCAAATTTCCTTTTTGCACGCAAATTACATAATACGGAAAACAAAAATTGTTTTCATTCAATTTCAACACCAAGAAATTTGGTTTCAAACAGTTGCTAATTTTTTCTGTACTTTCTTTGGTGTTATTGGCGACGACAACCTCTTTTGCAGCTCGAGCCAATAATTGTCTTTTCATAACTTCCACATCGTTGGTTCTTTCTCCGAGTTGTTTTGTCAAATACTCGACGTGATTCTGAAACATGCGTTGTTTACCCTCGCGAATGCATGGGAGAATATGTTCGTAAATAAAATCTTGACAATTTTCTGCAAAGGGCATTTTGGAATATATAATCAGTCTGTAAATATCCTGTTCGTTAATGAAGGTGGTGTGGCGCTGCTCGTTGACAATCACAACTGAAGTTGCATTTGTTGCCAGTTCGTTGAAAGTTCTTCTATATTTCTCTTTCACATTATTCGTAATAGCTTTCCTGTTGTTTTCGTATCCCAATACCCAGCAACGGTTTTGCTTTAAACCACATATTATTTTTTTCTATCCAAAGTGAAACAATCTTTTAGTTGTTGTACAAGAAATGATGCTTTTTCAAATCCAATAACTTATCTATTTTCCTTAGTTCTCCTTGGTAAGAGCATATTACAGATGCACTGTTTATTGTGAGTTCTCGCGTTCTGATCTCTGTTTGAAATATTGCAGTGTATATTGTCTGTGGGCGATTGTTGGGTTATTATTGTTGTTCCTGTTGTTACTGCGGCAGATGTTGTTTTTATTCGTGGAGTGCACTTGTTTTCATCAGAATTGAAATTCAACTTTAATAGATCACACAAAACTTGACATTCTCACGAATCGATACAGTGAAATAGTAGTGATAGACAATCGACCGTCTTGTGAAACAGGCCATTATTTGTAAATTTGTTATACTCGATTCGATTGCCATAGTTTTCGGGAATCATCCGATGCTATGCTTGTATACAAAGCGTAGCCACGGTAAGGGAAATACAAACCCAACAAATTAAAATAAATTTTTTCGTTAACGCTTTTTTTTCCCACTCATTCAAACAAATTGTTTTCCGTCAAACACACTAAATATACCAGAAATTTACCTCTATGTATTTTTCGACTATTATTATTTTCGCCCTTTTCGAAAAGCCTGATTTCAGTTTTAATTTCGCCCGAATCCGTTTCCACCCCCATCAATTTGTTAGTTGTCCTAAGTACCTTTGTGATTGGTTTCCATTTCACTCAATTCCCCTAACACAGGCTCGTCTAAAGTAATTTCTTCGAACAATTGCCATGCTATTACTTCCTCGAGTTCGATTTCGGTTTCCGATTCGCTTTCACTGAAATATATTTCCACGGGTGTCGTTGTTGGCTTTTCAATTTCCAAGAATGTGGTTTCGGGCTCGGTTATGTAGGAATTCGGTTTCGCCATTATCGTTGTGGATTCGTCAGCAGTATTTACAAGTTCGATTTCTGTTCCGTTTTCCCTGAAATTTAAATCAGTCTGTGTTATAAACAGTTTGTCAGAAAGAATGACTTCGGTTTCGGGTTCATTTTTTCACTAATTTCGAGTAGCTCATTCTCTTCGACATGATCTTCGCGATGAACAATTGCCGATACAATGACTTTGTTAAAATTCTCCCAACCATTATCTACAGTATGTAACATGCATTCATCTTCACTATCGTAATCACCATCATCTTTACCATTATTGCCATCATTTACTTCTATTGCGGCCATATTCGGATCGAGCAGATCAAACACTTGGTCGTTTTCTGTGTGAAACTCGTCTCCAGTTTTGTCATCTTCGACCTCCCCAATCGTAGCAGTATTTTTCGAAACTTCGAAATAATCATTAGGGTTGACTGTCTCGTCTCATGAGCTAATTTTTTCCGCATCGTCAAAAGTTTCGTCAATTTTTATTTAAACCTTGTATAAACACTTCGAGAATGGATTTTGTAAAGTGATAAACGATAAACACATAAATGGTCGAATTATTCGAAATGTCGTCTATTAAGACGATATCTCCTCTTCCACCATGAAGGTTTATCAGTTCTCGTCGAAACAAGGTTTCTGTCCTTGGGAAATTGTCTAGAAATTGAGTCACTGCCAAAATAAACCAGTTTATTATGAACGGCCGTTTATCCCAATCGTTCAGAACCACTTGGTCTATAATTTTACACAAGAGAAAAAGGACAAAATATATAAACGTGTGTTGATTGATTACCTCTTTTAAAATCACGTATGTTTTGTGTGGTTTTTTACATTGAATATATATTTTTTGGTCGATTTTGGTATGTAACGACTGTTGAATATTTCTCCATTTTGTGTATGATGCAAAAGTTTATTATATATTCTAGTGGAAAGGAATCATCGTTTACTGTAGGATTGTTTTTTTGAGAATCCAAAATAATATCGATGTATTTATTTAGGGCAATGACCTTATATACAAAAACATACAAAATTACATCCAAAAGACACACTTTACAAATGCATATTTTTTAAAATTAAAACTTATTAAAAAATACACACATTTTCCACCAACCAAAGTCTATGGTGGGTGATACATCTTGAGAAAAGTACCGAGTCAAGTGCATCCTTCACCTCCTCTAAAAAATTTGGTATACGGTTTTCGAGGTCGTGGATTGAGTTTTTGGTTGGGGGAATTGACTGTGCAAAATCTTGTATTTTTCCACACTTGAAACGTAAATATGTTTGTAATTCCTCAGCATTATTTTCTCTATACTCAATGTACACTTGTAAGGTACCCACCCTTCATACCAGCGTATGCCATGCACATGCAAAATTGAATTTCGGATGGCTGATTTGGTCTCGTCACTGAAACAAGTTAGCTTACACGGTGGTCCAAAAATGTAGTGTTGTATGCGATTCGTTTCAATGTCGAAAATAGCGAACTCCTTTATGTAAAATGTCTAAGAATTTCAAATCCTTGAAAGTTAATGATGCAAATAGAGTGAACGTCATCATCTACAACAGAAACAGGAACATTGATGGCGGCAGCTGCAGCATCACCATCCACCGATTTCTGTCGCATCGTCATCTTCACCCTCTCGACGTCCGCCGATATCCATCGAGGAATTTGGCCGAGACGATCTCTCTGTCTCTGATGTATGCGAAGGCATATCATATATACGTCGAGACACTGAGCATTGTATCCACAAATAAAACATTGACAAAAGGCAGGTTGGTGGGCACATGCCCCATGTTTATCACACCTCGTCGACATGATGCTCTTCTCGACGACAGAGATTGATTAATGAAGTTCAATGCATTCTTACAGATATATACCATCGAGTTGCCAATAATAAAACAAATTATTATTATTATTATTATTATTTTTTTTTTAAATTATATGTGAGTTGCTTGAGTAAAATTTGCAGAAGATCGGTATCGTTCAACGTTTGTTTAATTATGTGTTTAAACATGAAGATTTTTTTACCGTGCCCAAGTGCATTTTGAGCAAATCTCGGATCGACCACACTTGCACGCACCGAAAAATTATTTCGCCAACCATGAAACACACTCCCCGATCGGGCCTTGTTCCTGTTATTTTTTTTGTACAAGGCAGTGTAAATCAAATTGAGTTTTTCATATCGGGTGACAAAGCGTCTATTCAAGTTTTTGTAAATAGAACGTGATGGATAGTTCACTAATGTGTTCAGTGTATGCGTAAACTGAGAAGGAATACACATTATATTTGCTTTTGTTTTAATTTCAGTTTTTTCACTTTCAATCAGTTCGTTAACTTGACTCATCATCAGTGACAAAATTTCGTTTTTTCTCCTACCCGTCTTGTACAGGAAATCAATTAAAAGCATCAAATCCACTTTCGATGAGTAGGGAGTGTTCGAGTCATTTAGAAACTTGGTAAGTGCATTTTCCGTATAGTTGTGTAATTTCTTTGCATCATTCCAAGGCAAGACTTGTGGATTTTGGTCAATTTATAGATTGTTATTCTTTTTTCCTTCGACGGTGATGGGACTTCCATCACTTAAATACAAGATCTGGGCATCATAGTGGTTCAGTTTAGCTGCTCACCAATAAGCAGAGGTGACCATGGACATTTTAAATGGTTTTTGGTAGGAGGGACCTAGATGTTTCAGTTTGCTCACCAATGTGTTGCAAACAATGGTGCAGCATGCTCGAGTTCTTTGTAAATGCCCAAAAATAAAATATGAAATTAAATCTTAGAAATCTACCAAAGTACCACCATCTTTCATGAAATTCGTGCACTTTAAATGGGACCTGATGCATCGTTCACATCCTCTTTCGTGAGTTTTGAAGGAAAAACCAATGGATTCGAATTGATCAAAATTCTTATCATACAATGATTGTAAAAGAATACATTTTTATCAGTTGTTGAACAATGTTTTCGGGAAGACTGTCATAGTATCGTTTAAAGAGTGGATGAATAATTATCACCGTCACAAAATGTTTCTCTGACCAAATGTAGCCGAATATCATTAGAGATGTAATGAAATTGGCTTGTTTCTATCGATGTCTCCAATTTTATCGTAATCTACGATATAGACACATTTCTTCAGTTCTTTGTTCAACGAAAAAGTCGTGCCTATTGTTATAATTTTTTGTTTTTTATTTTTGTTAATTGTGATACATTTGTTTACCTGATTTGGACACGAATTACACAATTTTCCCAAAGAGTTGGTAATTGCCGTTTAATGCATGGTGTCTGTGTACAAATGACACATGAAGCTGTGAAACACGTTGACATTATTCATCAGTTGTGTAGTATCTTAGTGCGTGGGTTTCCCCGCCGATAGAGATTAAATATAGTCGTTACCCTCATTGTCATCATCTGAATTGGCCCTATCGCCATTGCAGATATCACGTTCTTTTGAAACATCA
This sequence comes from Dryococelus australis, assembly GCA_029891345.1. Taxonomy (NCBI): domain Eukaryota; kingdom Metazoa; phylum Arthropoda; class Insecta; order Phasmatodea; family Phasmatidae; genus Dryococelus; species Dryococelus australis. The sequence continues at coordinate 207,987,708 of CM056993.1, read as the reverse complement.
AAGTTAAAAACTTATTTTAAAAAGCAAACACTCCTTTACACCAGTCGTGGGTTTCCATTTGTAGCTGCATTCCCTTGATTGCCATTTTTTATAGCATTTCCACTCGTTGCAAAACTACAAGCATTTTTATTGCGGGAGGATGAGACGAGAGAGGAAGAGGTTTTACCCAATTTCAAGACTTTGGGTGCGATATTTTCACAGATATCCTGATATTGGGCCAGTTATTTATCCTTGCATCAGCCGCACAGTATTTCACAAGAGTTTTGGGATGCACAAATATTGCGAGTCGGCTGAAAAGACCACATAGAGGAGATTGAATACCACATTTAAAACCGAATATGTTAGAGTTAGCAGGAACAGGTGTATGTTGTTGGCCTTATTCGATCAAATGTCGCCAATGTTATTTCGAATGTTGTTGAGCGATTCGTCCACGACGGCATTTCGGTCGCAGATGTTGTTGGACTGTTTGGATTTTACAGTTCAACTCGAAAAGATAGTCTTGGGACGAAGATGTGTCCAGCGAATGGTGAATGTAGATTTTCGGTTGGATGAGAGCGAAGCAAGTGAAAGAACTACGCAATAACTGCACAACCCCGTCCACATCAATGTTCAACACTAAATTCTGGTTGTTCAAATAAGGCACAATTAAAAATCTGCTTGTTATATACCTTTCGATGATGACGTAAGATTTTACACATGCGTTTATTTTACTCTCGAAATATTTTTTTGTTACAGCCGAAAAATTGTTACAGCCGAAAAATTGTTACAGATGCTGTTTAGAATTTCTTGCGGATCGGTGCATAAGAAACTGTCCCACAAATTAGTCGCCAAGGCCTTTGTCGAATTGTATATGATTGAAATTATCCTAGTCAAATCATTGTAAGTTTCCACCGCATCGTTTTCTCGTTTCATATTCCAACACTCTTTGGGAGCATCTTACGAAAAAGAAAACAAATTTTGAAAGTCGGCGAATCGTTGGATGCGATTGAAGCAGCATTGACGAAGGTTGCCATTTTTAAAATTACTAATAGATAGTATTTGCATGCAATTTGAGATAATCTATACTTTTGTTTTCGTACATTAATCGTTTACTTATAATTATATTGGTCAATATTTTCAAAATGGTAAAGTATACCAATACAAATAAGACTTGAAAAATATGTTTCCTTTTCCATTTCACAGCATCTTATGAGTCAAGTGATAAGAAGATAAAAGGGTTAATGAAAAAAATTAACCACTTAAAAAAAAAAACAGAATACAAAAATAGTGGCAATGCTTTTGACAAGTCTACTAATTTTATAGTTTTATACAACACAATTATTAAAACTATACAAAATATAGATGATGTAAAAATAAGTGTCGATTTATTACAGACTTCGCAACAATTGCTTGAAATTTTTAATAAATTGGTAAACAATTCTAATAATTTCGAAATTAGGCAGACTAACTCAGTTCAATTAAACTATGTAGCTGCAAATTTTTGCATTAATTTCATAGATTCGCTCGTAAATGGTAATGGTGACAAACTAGAGAATAAATAACAAAAAAAAAAAAAAAAAAAAACAATTGTAATTGTAAATAAATTACTGGGCTTCGGGGAAGCCATTAATATTTTACTATCACACCCTTCTCCCAACAATTGTTCGTGGGCTCTTTAGATCAGGCTATAAATACAATGCATAGCAGGCAAATTAGTATTCCGTCTCCTAGGTATGGCATTAGTAAATTTTGACTCACGAGGGAAAATGTGTCTGATGAGAAACTTTTTGGTTTGATGAACACATATGATGAGCTCAAACATGAGAATCAAGAATGTGAATAAATTTTTTAAAAATAGGGAAAGGACTCCTAAAAACATTTGTAGCACTTGTTTTTTTATTTGACAATTTACAAACAACATAATGTAGTTGACTTTTAGTTAAATGTGTCATTTTTTTATCAAAGGTGATAGTGGACTCTTTATCTGCATTCGCATTTATGGAAATTTATTTATTTTTCACTTTCGACAGTCATCATGACAATCTTGGCAGCTACATGAGGAACAAACCTTTGGAATTGGATACCAAAAATTTCGTCTATTTATGTGCAAGACAAATGTTGAATACAAATCATCCATATAGGGACCTATGGATAAGTTTGTCTAGTTCCGTGAGGCTTTACCAGAGTGCGCTACAAATCGACATTCCTTCGCCCCCACACCCCTTTCTCTCTAACCACTTTCAACAACCAATCAGAGTACATTTACCCTCCCCTCCCTTTTCCATCCTTATGGTTTGCCTATATGGCTGCGAGCTCTGTAAGTGAAATGCTGCAACATGATTGGCTACTGAAATTAGGAGAGGGGGATCAATAACCAATCAGAGTACACCATTTCCCTCCCCTCCCACCACTCCTTTCAGTTAGCAAGTTTTCTCCGAAAAAACATACTTTTCACTGTCGTCCACACCTTGCCAGATAAATTAAGTTGAATTTTACCCCCTGCTCCCAAATTGGACAACAAATCATGTTGCGGCATTTCATTTCCCCTCCCTTCTCCCCCTTTCAGTTTGCCTATATGGTGGAGAGATCTTGAAAAAAGACTTCAGTCGACGGCAAGCGATGGGCAGATAAAACATCATCAGTTTCTCCTCCTCCTCATCTTCAGAACAGAAGAGTAATAAGGTAATTACAAAGAGGTAAGTTAATTAATATATACTATATATTTACTATATACTATATATGTTATACTACATATATATTAACTAACTTACCTTTCGTATTTACAATATTTCTCTTCTGTTCTGGAGAGGAGGAATGTTGATGTGTCTCTGTCCAGCACGCGCTGTCGGCTAAAGTCATTTTTCCATGTTTCTCGGCCATATAGGCAAACTTGGCAGAGTGGAAGGGAGGGGAAGGGAAAAGAAATAATGTGATTGGTTGTTGAAATTAGGTGGACTCGGGGCTGTGAATTGCAACATGCAGCTGCAAGTATTCTTGGAATAGCACCAAAGCAATTACAAGACACACATTTGTAGGTTTTCACAGAACTACACAGATGTGATTACAACATTAATTTGTATGTTTTCTCTGAACTGCACCGATGTAATTACAACACACATTTGTAGGTTTTCTCGGAACTGCACCAATGTGATTACAACACACAGCGATTGAAACATACCCCTGCAAGTTATCTTGGAGCTACATCAAAGTGATTACAACATTCCCCCCTTCAACTTTCGACATCCAATCAGATAACGGTGTTCCATTCGTCTCCCTACCCCTCTCCTTTCAGTTTGCCTATATGATGGAGCAACCTGGAAAAAACACCAGTCGATGGCGAGAGATGGACAGAGAAACATCAACCTTCCTCTATTCCAGAGCAAAAGGAATAAGGCAAGTATAATAATAGTAAATATACCTTATATTGAGGAGTTCATACAGCTTAAGTTAGGCTTGTCAAGCGTTTAAACACAGGTCGGCCTACGCACTGTTTTGTAGAGATAATTGTCGCCTTGACAACACCGGACATTAGGCCATTGTTGTGCAGAGCCAGCCAGGAGACCATGAACTGTTTGCCCAAGAGGCAAATATGCCTACGAACGAGAACAAGTGCCGTAACGACACCGGGTACCCCCGCCGCCTGTACACCCCACTGCTGCTTGTCAGGCACATTACACAGTCGCCGCCGCAGCAGGAAAACCCGGCTGCATTGCATGCAAGAGTGCTGCAAGTGAATGACAGAACTGTGAAAGCAGTAAGTATCTGTGTAGAACTTGAGGTAAAAAATGTCATGGCCATTATTGACACCGCCACCAGTCATAATTTTGTACACAAAGGACTGATACAAGCTATAACAACTAGAGTACCACCACGACATCTGCAATTCGCTATCACACACCAACAGGGAGAAGCGGAAAGTGTTATGCATGTAACTGTAGGAATCCGAGAACTGCCTACCAAGTGCGATGTTTACATTGTGACGGACTTGTGCGAAGAAGTGATTTTGGGACTGCCATGGCTTATTGACAATCACCCCATAATAGAACCGCACCTGAATCGTCTGCACGTGGCGACACATGGCTGGTGGATTGTTAACACCGTGGGAGCAACACCGCCAACAACAACTCCTGTGCCGCTTGCTGACTTCAAGCACGAGGTGCCCACTACACATCAGCAACGTCTGCAACGTCTGCTGGAGCAGTATGCCAGTGTGTTCCACACTGAGGGGAAGCTGCAGTGCACCAACATCACAGAGCATGCGATCGTCACAACGCACGAGGACCTGGTGTACTCCAAACCATGAGACCCAGGTATTTTCTTTTGCAGCATCATCAACCAGCAGGTATGTGAGATGCTAAACAATAATGTAATTGAACCTATGCAGAGTCTCTATAATTCAGGTATCACCCTTACTCCAAAAAAAATATGGCGAATGGTGATTCTGTGTTCATTTTAACCCCCTCAATAAAATAACAGTAAAAATGCAGCCACCAATCATAAACATGAAAGCCACTTTGTCAACATTAGGACCAGCTTCAGTATTCACATCATTTGATTTAAAATCCGGATATTGGCAAGTGCCTATCCGTCCACAGGACAGAAATAAAACAGCTTTTACTACCCGAGATGGATGTAGATTTCAATTTGTTGCTGTACCAATTTGTTTAAAGTGTGCCCCTGCAACGTTTTAAAACTTAATGTTTGATGCACTGGATGGATTTATTGCAGAATTTGCGATGGAATATTTGGATGATGTACTTATTTGGTCTAACAGCTGGGAAGACCACTTGAACTATTTGAGACTTAAGTTTGAACGGCTCGAACGTAACACACTTACATGCAAGGTGGAATAGTGTAAGTTGGGTATAAGTATAATGGAGTTTTTGGGACACTGTGTAACAGGAAATGGACACGAATCAGAACAGCAACATGTACAGGAAATTCGAAACAAACCCACACCCAGATCATGTAAACAAGTCGGGAAATTTTTTGGATTAATTAATTGGTTAAGGGAATTTGTTTCAAACATTTGCATAATCACTGCACCATTAACTGCTTTGTTGTGTGAGAAACGTAAATTTGTCTGGTCACCTCAAACCGATCAATCATTTTAGACATTAAAATTGCAATTATGAACTGTAATCCGCTATCTAGGTTCAACCCAGAGTAACCCATTGCTTTACAAACAGATGCCAGACTAGAAGGTATCGGGTCAGGTTGTATCAGGAGGGAACACTTGGGGAAAAACATATCAGTTACCACAGTGCGAAGTTCTGAGAAATAGAATGTAAATATCACGTTAATGAACAGGAATGTGCGGCCTTTGTACATGCATTGGGGAAGTACTGGCTGTGCTTGCTAGGAAGGCAGTTTCCACTCAAAACAGACAACCGATGTCTTGTATGGTTGGAGGGCATGCATAATGGGAAGAACAAACTTGCCAGCTGGGAGCTGTTATTTCAGAAGTATGATTTCAAGGGAGAACATGTGGCGGGGAAAACCAACAAGCTCACGGACGCCTTGTCCAGGAATCCGTATCCGAATCCAACGGAAACTGACGATGCGGAGTGGGAAGAAGCGCTACCACCTTGCTGTGCCATGCCAATGGCAGAAACACATACTCTCGTTGTACAAAACATTGTTGCCATACCATCTGGCGAACTTGTTTCATTGAATGTATGTGACGTGATAAGAGAGGTGCATACTGCGCAAGAAAATTCTCCAGATGCTGCGCAATGCTGACAACACTGCGCCACGTGGTACACAGAACACTGGAGGGTAGCAGACAGAGAAATACAAACGAAACCACCTGGTAATTGTGCGCAATGGCGGCCGTATGTGCCGAAAGAGAAACAGCAACATGTATTAAAGTATGCACACAACAGTTTGGTGCATGGATCCTTGGGATTCGAGCAAACACAAATAAACGTACAAAAATTATATCATTGGCCAGAGATTCAGGGAGATGTCAGGAACATGTACAGAGGTGTAACACCTGGAATCTGTGGAGAGCAGACGTCGACACTACACAGAAACCGAGGCTGCCAACCGAGCCATTCAAAAGAGTAGCTATCGATATAATGGGACCCTTACCCACGTACAAAAACTCGTAAATATATCTTGTTGTTGCCAAAGATTTATTTACCCATTGAACAGAGACATTCCCAGTTAGTAACGTCCGTGAACACACAGTCGCACAGGTTATGCAAAATAAGTTTTTTCTGAAATGGGGACACAATGAGTATTTGTTGACGGACAATGGTACTTAATTTGTAGGGCGAAAGTGGAGAGAATACTATACCAGGTGGGCAACAGAACAATGTACGATCCCAGGACTAACCCAACCGAACGACGTAATCAAGGCGTCAAAATCCAATTACGTTTCTGGTTAGGTAAAGATCACACTAGGTGGGCCGAATTGATCCCAGAGGTAATATTTTGCGTAAGAAATAGAGTAAATGGGGTAACCGGGAAGACACTCGCGAGAGGGTACAAGGTCGCAAACTCTGTGCCCCTGGATCACACCACGAAAACCCGCACAGACCACCTGAACAAATTGTCGAACACCAGGTGTAAATACACGAGGAAGCCAGGGCGAATCAAATCAGCTACTGTAATGTGTGGGTACCTGGGAGCAAGAGGCTGCTACCCAAACTTGTACCCGGAATGTATGTGTATGTAAGAGAAACCCCGCTATCAGCCGAGGCAAAAAGTACTGTGCTGGACTGGCACCTCGATGGACAGGGCCTGTGAGAGTGGTGGAAAAGATGGGAGAAGTCACATATTTAGTAAAGTTGGGACCAAGACATGTCACGAAAAGGCACCATGACGACCTGCACCCGACCACCTATATGGAAGCGAGGCAACAAGACAACATTTTGCCCAGTACCTCAGCGAGCTCGGAGAATTTTACCAGGGAGTACACAGGGAAATGTGAACACATACACTGAGGAAAACAACAACACTGATTTGGGAACACCAAGCCAAGGGAATGAACTGTCATTTAGGGATTTGGTGCCGACAGAACACTGAACACCTAGTAGTGAGGAAGTATGAGCGAGTAGTAGTGAAACAACATTTCTGGGTTTTTCTGTTATTGCCTGTAATGAAACAACAAAGCAGAGTGATTTTAAGGGATTTCCAAGTGTCCACAAAGAGTGTGGTAACATAAGTGCACATGCACTTATGTTAACATGCACATGCACATATAAACACAACCAGTGCCAGTGAAAAATGTTTTAAGGGGTTTCCCCAGGTCACAGCTGAATTTGGTTGTAACCAAAGTGTAAACGTAAATAATGATACCACTTGGAAGGCGAGATGCCTTTTAGAGGCTTTCTCCAATTCCTGCAGGTGATAGGCTAGTAGGGCAAGAAAGTTTGAAAGGGTTTGAGGAGTATGGTTGGACAGTGGGTGTGATGTCAAGTGTCCACAAATCGCAACACAGCATTCGCAACAGGCGAGCCGAGTCACCACCACGTACCCACATTGTTGTTCCTGCCTAAACCCCAACACCCTACAAACGCTGAAGAATCCGACGACTTCCAAGGCCATGTTTTCTTTGCCCTCAACCGGCAACCAGCTAGGCAAAGCCCGCCAGAGCAATGTGGCGTTGTTCACACCATCTTGAACTTCGAGGGAGGGGTCATTTGATGCTGGCTAATTGCCAGCGGCTCTAGAGCCCGTGATGGCACTCATAACACACGTGTTATGTGTGCATACACGTGCACAAAGAGGCCAATATTTTTTAACTTTCACATAAATATTATATTGCAGTGTAAATTTTGTCTTGTACTTTTAGTTTCAGGGTTTGCAATGTCTTAAAATCTTTTAAATTGTTTGTTGTTGCTGTGAAAATGTTTGATTATGAAATTCAAAGTGCCCATGGCACCAAGATAAAATACACTAATATACCAGCGAGAATGCAGTCATAAAGGTACACTATATTAATATAAAACATTCATAAGAAAATTAAAAAATGTAAAATAATATTTAATTTAGTTTGTGACACTTTTACTTCAATAATAAAATATTTTACTCGGCGCGCATAGCACTTCTGCTTATGTGAACCCTGTAGGTGGCCATGGTAGGTCTGTGCCCTCCCTCTTGCGCTCTCGTCGACTCCGGACTGTCTGTACACCCTAACTCTCGCGACACTCACCGGCGTACCTTAGTCGGCCCAGTAATGCAATTCCAGCTTACTGGGTCATCACGAGCCTAGCCTGTAAAGGTCAGTGACTGAGGTACGACGCAGCAATTTAGAAATACTTTTTAGATAAATTTTTTTTTTTAACAATACCTATGGTAATTCCAAACAGCTACGCCCGCCCTCCCTCCTGCTTCACCATGCGGGCCAAGGAGTTGGACGTGGGCTCGCATAGGTTCTCATGTAGCTCGGCTTCATCGCATTACGCGTGGATTTCCTGATGCACAAACAAATTGCTATCCACTCACGAGCACTTCCTAACAGTCCTGTCGTTCAAGGCATGTCCCCTTTTGGAATTCCAACAGATAACGAAATTCTCCAAGCTTAAACCACGGCTCTTGCAGGGGACACATAGTACCCCCCTCCCAACACGCAACCACGCTCAACTGCAACTGAGTCCATGTACATGGACTTCCAATTGACGAAAAAGAAAGGAGCAAAACTGCCAACAAAAGCGAACCCAACACCAGACAAACAGGAATCTACACATCTCTGACAGGCGTTGTTAGTAGCGCCAACAAACCCTGTGACGGTTTCAAACTGTTGCTCCGCATTATCACAGGTCGGAGACACAACCTCCAAATCCACAAACACCGGCCCATCAGGCCAACCAGCTTCAAACATACACCAGGCCACTGGAAAAAAACAAATTCAAAGACACCAGCAAACATTCAAAATCATTGTACCAGACACCACCAAGCACAACCTTTTATTCCACAAACTGCATGCCATCAGCAAGGACGGATTTTCCCTCCTGCACAACAAACAAGGGGTAAACATCTTAGCCACCCAACTCGAACTTCATCAGGCTACCTTACGAAATGTTGTCGGCAAACATGATCCCTCATTTTTCCTACAGCCTCGCCTCAACAGCTCCCCGAATGGTGGTGTTTGACCTTCCAACATCCACAGACATTTTGGACATAAATCAGGATCTGACCAGAGCCGGGTATAATGTGCAGCACATATACCAGTTCAAAAAGCGAATCCCAGATCAGTCAGACCCATCAAAACTCTCGCTAGAGCCACAGCCATTTATCTGTGTGACCGCCACGCAGAATACAAACCTTCCCCCACTTCAGAGTCGGTAAACTCACCATGACTATAGTCCACCCACACACGTACCAGAAACGACCGCAGGACGTGACTCAGTGCCGAAACTGCCTAGCCTTGGGGCACACAAAGAACTTCTGTTCTATGCCACCATCCTGCCCTCACTGCGCCATGTCACACCCGGAAAATGCTTGCACCCAAATGCAGTAACTGCTCGGGCGAACACTCTGCCCTCTCAAAAGACTGCCCCAAACTCCTGGAACTAGTCAGAAACGCCAGGAAAACAAGGCTAAAACAACATAAAAAATCCCAGCACCTGAACCACCTAGGAGCACGGCAAATTACAACCACATCCCTCGTACTCGCAGGCACTTGGCACAGATACAAAATCAACAACAATCACGCAGGAAGCCCCAGGAAAAAAAAAAAAAACCCCCACACACAAAACCCATTTCTCGCCCTCCCCAGGAATTGCCGGGTGGTATCGGAGAAACAGTGCGGGAGCTCCACGAGTTCATGGAATTCCTTCGCTTCTGACTTCAGATCCTTGCTGGCACATATCCGTACCTTCATGTCCGCTGTCGAGCAAGTGTCAGACCCACAAGAAAGAGCCATGCTGCTACTGGAGGCCATGTCGACCTACTGCTGCCCCTAGTTGGTCTAAATAACTTAGAAAAAAATTCCCCTCCATCAGACGGTGCTGGAACTACCACTAATCACATAACATACACACAAAACACTGTAGAGCGAAAAATCGCGATAGTTTTACTAACAAAGTCAACTGATAAAGTTAATTAAGCCTTCAGCAGTAAACTCAAAAACGAAAAATTCAATACTAACTAAATAATAATAAATTATCACTGGCCACTACGTCACAATTAAAATATGATTTCAAAGCGTAAACTCATATGTGTAATTTCTTCATAATTTTATTAAATCATTCTCTTGGCCAGAAAATAACTTTAAAGTTTTGAAAAATCATTCAATACTAAAATCAAAGAGGTCTAATTATTTTTCAATCCCATAAGAAACTTTAATTTTTCCAATTTCAAAATAAAACTGTTCTCTGTAAATAACAACAGTGATGCCATCTCTTGAATAACTCCGGAAGCCCCATCCCAGCAAACTCTCTCGGCCATTCAGAGGTCTCTGGCCGAATACCAGACTATACGGGTTAAACAGTCGAAAGCAAGACATTATACTAAAGTAACCAATTTAAACCAATAATTACACGCCCTCAGCGTTAGGAAACTTTAAAAATCGACAGTAATCTGACGCAAGACTGACAGGAATTTTCCCATCGGTCCGGAACGAAATTTCCGCCATTTTAACAAAACTACTCTGCCCCTGTCTCTGGACATAGTAACATCAAAATATTGTAAAACCACTCGTGGTTTTTAGAGATAATAACTGTTCAGCTCCACGCCCACGGCATCGGACTCAACCCCTCCAAGTCCGAGGCCGTCCTCTTCTCCCGCCTCCGTCATCCCCTGGAAACCGCAGGCCCGCTACCTCGGCGTCCTTTTCAATTCCCGCTTCAATTTCATCTCCCACCTCGACTCCGTCACCACTAAAGCCCGCACCGCCATGATCCACCTCGCCCCCGTTCACCCGCACCTTCGTCATCCCCATTCTCACCTACGCCTGCCCCGCCTGGTCCCACGTCACCAACCACGCGCTCCGCCCGCCCACCCACATCTTCTTCCGATCCCTTCGCCTCATCCACCGCCTCCCCCTCACCCGCGACCAGGTACTCGCCATCGCCCGCGTCGTGCACTTCCACTCCATCCTCGCCACCCACACCGACCGCTTCAAGCGTTCCTGCGCCCGCCACCTCACCAACCCCCTCATCCGCCAACCTGCACCCCGTTCCATCGTCGTCCGCTCCTTTCGACGCAGCACCTTCACCCCGCCGCCGAGGACGCAGTGGACCATGGACCCCCGCCGGACACCTGACGACGGCCAAGGCTGACGTAGCGCTGCCCCCATCACTTTCTTCTCCCCACTTGACGTCCCATCATCTTTTCTCCCCCATTTGACTGACATACATTTTCGCCCCAACTCTTCTGAAAATCATCTCCCCCTCATGCGTGCCCAACCTCCAAAGTAAGCACGCCCCCCATCAAAAATGGTAAGATTTTTCCTCCCCAGCAGCCACCCCTTTACACTTTTCGCCCCCTCATCTCATTTAAGCCCATATGTACCTCCCGGTCGGAGGGGCTTCTCCCACACTTACACTCCCTGGGCTCACATACACGAAAAAAAAAAAAAAAAAAAAACCAGTTTCACTATCGCAAACAAAAATCTTAAACATTCGTAGTAGTAACTACAGAATATTCATAAATATTCACTAAAATAAAATTTCTAGCTCCATACATAAAACTACACAAAATCGTCGCAACAACACTAACGCCTTTTGGCTTTAAAAAATAACACCGAGTTTTTACTGTATCATCTGTTACCAGCCCCACTCTGGGACTGGCAAACAGATTAAAGGCCCTGCTAATGTTGATCAAAATCCCAGAAATTAGCATACCAGGTGGGAGTTTGCTACTCCCCCCCCCCACCACGAAAAGGCTTGGTAGGGGGGAGGTAAATATCATAAAACTGCCTCCTCCAGGGGCAATCTGATGCGTTTGATACCGTTACTGAAATACAAACTTGGACACTCAGTTAAATGTTTGCCACCCACCTACCCCCCCGCAGGCAGGGAAGGACAGGGTTAGGGAACAGCGGCTTTGCTGGTCTGAGTTGCGCCGGGACGTGCAGGGCGTCCTGACCTCTGGGCTATGTGTTCTTTGCGGTCTGGTGAGGGAAACTTCCTCAGCCCGCAGAGAGATACAATTGCTGCAACCGTATGGGTGGTATAAGTGCCCTCACAAGGGCCCGAGCACACCCCCCGCTCTGAGCTTCGGCAATGATGAGAGAATCTGATGCGTTGGGATGTGCAGGGAATCCCAACCACGAGCTGTGTGTTCTCTGCAGTCTGGGGAGTGAAACCTCCTCTAACCCGCAGAGAGATACAAGTGCTGCAGCCACCTGGGTGGTATACGGGCCCGTGCACACCCCCGCTCTGAGCTTCGGCAGTGATAGACAAGATTGTCGTGTACGCACTACAACCTTTTGTTCACTGATCTAGATTTCAATAGCACTTTTAGTATACCGGTTAACCTTTGCTTGTGTACATTTTGCCAGACATTTCCCCAGCATTATGCTTCCGCTTAACTAATTTATTTCGCCCTTGTGGCATTTTCAACTTAATCAAGCAGGAGGAGAAATATGTTGCAGAGGTCACGCGACCCGCTGATCTTGAATCAGACGCACACCGCTTCTGCTAAAATCGTTTCATCGTAATTTCTGTATTGTTGCTGTGTGCATTTTGACGGGCTTTGTTTTCATATATGTATTTGAGGGTATTTTCCATGTTTGACCATTTTACGGCAACATCACATATAACCACGTGGCTAATCGCAGCCAAGTCCACATCTATGACATCATTGCAATTTGAGAGCTATTTAAGTAACATCATGTGTGCAATATTTTTATTCAGGGTTCTACGATAAATTTTGTCAAGGTTCTGTGTAATTTTCACATGAATTGATGCTTGACCACACTGTGACTTTCATATTTGGTTTTTCCACCATCGGGCATGCAACACGCCTGTAACCACTTCAATTGTAAAGAGAATAATATTCTTTATCAGAATAATATCTTGTCGGAATTTAATTTACAGTTTTCATAAAGAAATATTGAGATTCCACATGCACAATGTGGTCCCTTACAAACTTCATCCAGTAGCATCTGCACCATATAAAATTGTTTTCACACATGTTTGTGTTTATTGTGACTACTCATCTCGGGCCCCATCATCATCTAAGGGTATTTATTTATATAATTCAGTAATTTGTGCACGATGATATTACTTCCATCCTAGCCGACTCTGTGTACAGGCCGTCATCACACTACCCACGTGCTGGCGGGCGAGCCCAGACGAGTTTGCGTTAGTGATACCAAGTAATAACAAATGTTAATGTTTTCATCAAGGGTTTTATTTGTAATTCAGTGTCCTGTCTTCAGGGAAAAAATGTCAGTCCACCCTAGCGGCTGTCAGTCCTCTTCCCTTGTGAAGATTGTGATTTCATACACCGTGGTGAAATCATCCATCTAGGCGTGCGCTAGATTAATTGCTGGGGAGCACCCAAGCGGGATTGGCTAGTCATGACCGACAGTATCATAATTTAATTGGCACATTGATCTGTACGGGCAATAATAATAAAAATTAGTCTACAGTAAACCTACCTTTTTTATTCAGTAGTGACAGTGTCCTAGCGACATGTATTTCATCCAGTGCTTATTTTCAAAGTTATATTTAGTAAAAGTGTAGTATTGCCTACATGTTTGTAAGGACGCACGGGTGAGACGGACACACAGAACCCACAGCATCCCCGAGTCTCAGTGTGGTGATAGGGAAGCACCAGTGGCGCCCATTTTACCAGTAAGTATTTGTGTCATAGTTCTCGTGTATCACCCAACGGCATCATACGTTTAAACAAATACAGTGCTTCTTAAATTACCATATTTTTACTGGTACCTACGTTGTTTGTTTGCATATACAGTCGACTCTCTATCATTATTCAGGCGACTGTCAAAACATTGCCATACATACAAGATCAATAAATGAGGGTTCTGACACGTATAGCAATAAAATACAGCTTCAAACCTTATACAACTTCATGTTGAGTATAGTAACAGCTGTACATAATCTGTAAAAACAGTTCATCTAATAAACACAATATAAATCAGAATTTTAGAAAAAAATATTATTGTTAATAATACATAAAAAAAAAAGTCACCTGTCTTGTTTAAATAAAGAAAATAACATCCAAAATACTGACGGTAGTAGACTGCCATGAAGGGGTTACTGAGGTTTGGAGAAGGGGGGAGGGTCAAATAAATTGCCTGGAAAAATGTTGGTTAGGATTATACAATACCCGGCGCCAGGCATTGTCCAGCGACAATGCAGTGATGTGGTAGAGCTGACACTGTTTCTCTGGGTTGTGTGCCGATGACCAAAGGCAGTGATCCTTCCGGCGTTGAAGTTTCTCAGTGGTTTATAATTAAAACATATGTATTGCACAGTGAATTCGAGGCGGTTTACTCACCATAATTTAAGTAAACAAAGACAAAACCCTAAATGCATACATAAAACACTTTGGCGGGAAGGTGGGGGGTCCCGTGCCCGAAGTAAAAACTCGTAACCACACGTACTTTCCAATAGGTTTATTAACATTTCCCTTCTCTAAACAACTTACAATTACAGTGTCGTGCTTAACCCACAGACAGGGTAGCACTGTTATAAAGTGTCGCGAAGTCGATAAAACTTACTTGTACATTAAAGCTTTCCCTGGAGATACAAACCAATGGAAAGTGAGAGGTGGAGAGTCCCGGACGGCTGCTACAAAAGGTTCCTGTTAATTAAAGTCTATTGAAATGAAGAGATTGAACAAAAGTTGAAGACCGCCCGGGCACGTGGGAGATCGCGGAGACGATGGACAGTGCATCTACTCTCTCAAGGCATGGGACAGTGACTAGACTTTGTAGCTCAGCACGCCGGCCAAATTGGCGGCAGGCGGGCGGCGGTACTACTTTCTTACACTTGCACTCCCTTTACACAATCACAACTTGTATTAAAATAAGCGTGCTTGCAAAACATAGACATATAACATAACATAGACACTGGTACATTACTTGAAGGTGATAAACATGTGAGTGGAAAATAACAAAAACCACTGTAACTCGACTATTATGGTCTCTAGGGCTTAATGGAGAGTTTTTTTATAGTGTTGCTTATGCACAAGTTACTTGCATGGGACTCTCCCTGTGTTTATTTGCGTGTCCACTCTGGACAGCACACAAGTTCTTTCCTCAGATTCATGCGTGTAAGAGCACTAGGCCGCATGGCCTCCCTAAACTTTCCTGCCTAGCACTTCATGGTTCACACGTATCACTTCGGTTTAACTCCCGCGCACTGATGTGGTGTGTTCGACTTCAGATAGAACACACCGTGAACTACAATGGTGCACTTGGATCTGCCGGTAGAATCCGGTGTCGGCTGTGTTGCACTGGCATCTACGGCGGGCAAACGGTCTGAAAGACTCAGTCTGCGTCAATATTGTATATAATTGATTGTAATCAGACACCAAATGCAAGCTGACCTAAAATTTTCAAACCCTCTGAAAATAAAAATGACATTGAACGCAAGTTAAATTTTCAATGTCCGGTGCTGGCTCTATCAGCTGAGAGCGCACGGAGAGGTTATTAATCGGGCAGTGTGTTCACGGTTGCGGATGGAGGGGTGGCGGCAAGAGGATTACCACTCCACGCCACTACATGTTGCAGACAACTAGTGCACGTAGCAAATGTCTGTCTTTAAAATAATTACTTATATTTTAGTGCAAAGAAAACTTGTAATTTTGAGACAAAAATAAATAAGGCGATTATAAATTATTTCTTCACTGTGTTACATTCCTGCCTATTTAACTCTAATAATACACTACTATTCCTGCTACTCTCGATCCTCCTCTCCTCACTACACTATCTCCAGTACACCAGGTTCATACAGGGGTATAGTTACTGCTAATGACTAATAACGAAAGAGGGGATTCTACTTAACATATTACAATCTCTCGCCACAATCTACTAACTTTACTCCATCTGACACTATTATTACATTAACACGAGAAGTTACAATTATACAAAACAGTGAACTGCCTTACTCATATAATATAGAATACTGAGATACACGCACAAGTTAATTATAAGATTACAAGATTATAACTTCGCAATATGCCCTAACTTTGCCACGTAATTATTACTCTTTAAGGGAATGCCACCCTACTGCCTAGCCGGACTTATACTCACCAGTAAGACGTACCTCATAGATGGCCCAGAGCTCCCCGGACCTCAGCGTTCTTCCGTCTCTTACCGACACTAACGTTGTCTTACACAAAGTCGTCTGCCAGCAGAGGTGCGGGGGAGGGGGAGCGTGGCTCTTGCTTTTATATTCTCTTGTCACTAGGTCATTCAGAGGTTTTAATACAACAGGGGGCCACTACTGGAATCTATAGTGCATGCGAGGTTAACTCATAATAATTCTAAGTTCTGGTGTTCAGAGCCTCTGGAGCCCGCTACAATACCCCCTCGGTCAAACAAGCAGTCTGCTTTGGCAGCTGTAGGTTAGGTTATGAAGTAGAAGTTCCAGAGTTCGAGGTTAGGTGTTCAAGTTGGGGTCCAGGAGCTCATGCAAGTCTTGATGCAAGTCATTAGGTACCAGTATATTTAAGACGGGTGGTGGCATTCGCGATTTATATTTTATGGCAGTATCGAGGGTGAAGTACCCAATTTGAGATCCCCGTGACATATAACTGAACAAACTAGAGGTTGACTTTTTGTAGCAAGGCAGGAATATTAATTAATACATTTAAAAGATTTAAAAGTTTTTAAGAAAATTTTGGCCAATACCTATGCATGTGATAGCGTGAAACCAAGGGTAGGATGGTGGTACGTCCATCGCCACATTTAACATTCAATATTTAAAAAGCCCCCGGAATTTCTAGCCGCATGGACATGGATAAACAGGAGTGAGGAAAGTTTGTGCACATGTGGTATTTTCACGTATCCCATGGTAGGAATTAATTAAAAAAGAATACCCTAAAATACTAATTAATTGATGAATAATGCCTTGTGGCTGATGTTACGAGTTTTGCATTAAGTTAAAATAAAATTGAACCGTTTAAAAGAAAAGTAAGTTTGCATCTAGCATTACTTTTCTAACTGAAAAGAAATTTTTTATGTAACGGTAAACCTTCACCTTGACCGTTTGCGCATCGTAATGCAAGTGGCTTTAGTTTTATGGCTAATTAGCACATTTCATTTTGTGAAGCGAATACCTTACGTTATACATCTTAATGGAATACGTACTAAGAATTGAGCTAAGTATCTTGACATGATATTTACACACTTTAAAACTTATGATGTTTTGGTATGATCCCGTTGGGTACATTAACCTATACATATTTGCACTGTTACTATCTAAAATTACATAGAGTGAAGTTACTGGTTTTACAAAGTTGAACAAAACAAAATTTAAATTATTAAAAGTTATATAGCACATTTATATTCAAATAAAAATTAATGCACACATAAAAATATTTTGAATATTACCACGTGGGTAATGATTTCATTTAGAATTGTCTTTTGTAAGCCGTTATAATATTCTTGAATTCACTTTGCATTTGCACTCCTTTCCGAATACAGTCTTTGTGCATATTGGAAGATTCACTTTAGAGTTTATATTGTGTGAACTTTGAGTTTATTGGCACTGATATACGCTGGGTGTCCATGTCTCCCTGGAGAGGGGAAACAAAGACGTACAAAGCGAACTGCATGTTGCCCGTGTCAAACACACCTCCCACACTCTCCAGTGCATGCGGCATTCAGCCGACTGTTTTAGCATGTGGAAAACAGTGTTTAATGTAGGAAATAAGTTTCGCCTTCCATTCCCAGTTCTTCAAAAAAATATTGGGCTTGTTTCACACACACTAAGCTCGACACTGGTGTTCCTGCAGCACTTTTCTTGTTAAACCACTCCTGCATAGCCTATCTAGTTCCGCGTACGTTGATAGTTTCATTGTTTTCTTATTCGCCAATAATCCACTTGTCGAGTCCGCGCTGCTCGCAAACTCAATAAGTTTGGAATTGTTTTGTATATCCCGAATTGTTGTTTCTCCCACTCCACACATAAATGAAAGCTGTTTTATTACACGTCCTCCTTCAAGTTTATTAATAATTTCCAGCTTCTGCTGTAAATTTAAAACCACACGTTTACGTTTTGCAGACATTTTTTGGCTGAAAATGAGTAAAAAAACAACCGAACGTAACTTCTGACTGACGAGATAAAACTGACACTGACCGTGGGAATGTGATACTCGGGAGGAATGCGGCGGTCACGCCGAGTTCCTGCTATACATGGCAGGCGCCAGCTAGGCTAGCGAGTTGTGTGGTGTTGTCAGCTCGCTGTCTTGCTACGTAACTACGCTCATCGCGCCATCAGGATCACATTTTGACGTGCATTTGAATCGATAAACAACACACTTCATTCCACAGTTATTTTCAGAGAGTACCCATTACGAATTTCATTAGTTAAGATGGGCATTTTACTAAATAACTTTGTTCTGGCAGTGTTTGAGTTGATTTCCAAAATGTATTTTTATCTTTCTGAATATACCATGGTTAAGCTGCAAAGTGGATAATCGAGAGTCTACTGTATAGGACTTGCCAGGGGATACCCATTAATAATTACAAAAATTTTTATTTATGTTAGAATTGATATCACAAACCCAGACTTAGAAAATAGTAATTGACTCTTGTGGCCTAGTCTACTTTAAGTTTGCCTGATATTGAAATAATTGCTTGGCGAAATTTATGAAATCGCTACTATGTATACTGAATCACACTTCGATTTGTTATGCTTGTATACTTA
The DNA here is from genome assembly GCA_029891345.1 of Dryococelus australis. Classification (NCBI taxonomy): domain Eukaryota; kingdom Metazoa; phylum Arthropoda; class Insecta; order Phasmatodea; family Phasmatidae; genus Dryococelus; species Dryococelus australis. The sequence continues at coordinate 207,968,929 of CM056993.1, read as the reverse complement.
ATCTTGTAATGATTAGTTATTTAATAGCTTATGCAAGGATGTAAAATCAACTATGCATCCAGGCCCTTGTTGAGAATTTAAAAGAAAAGTATTCTAGTATCTGTAGCAGTTATTAGTAATCCTTTTGTTTAATAGATTTTCTCTCACCTTTATAAGGGGATGAATTTAAGTAATTTGAGGTTTTTTAACCTTCTGATAATTTGCTGCATCATATACCAAATACCTACTAACTTACAGATGGACACACTGGCTGGCAACTCTTGGCTGTGAGAGTCTTGTAGTTCAGTTACCTGTGTGTAGCCGATTGAGGATAATGGTGAGTTTGAGTAACTTAAAATACATGGTGACAATACAAAACACTAGCAGTCCAATGATAGCCATGGTAGCATAATCATAGTCAATGGGATGGTATGTCTTGTATACCTGGAAGTGTAATGTGATTAATTTTCCACGCAGTATTGAGTGCAGTGGAAAGATTGGAAAAGTGTATTCCTGTGGTGAGGTGTAATTATTGAAGGTGAAATGCATGTTGGTGTAACCAATGAGCAGGGACCACAGTTTGCTGTAGAGGGACTGTGGGTGCCCGTACATCAATGATTGATTGTGTGTGTGTGTGGCTACATAATATCCACAATGGACATGTATTTCAATGGTACCTAGTTTGTGGTCTTGTATATTAGTGTTCTGTGATCTGTTAAGGCATCTTAACATGGTGACTTCTGGGGGGTTTGTGAGGGCGTATTGATGAGACAAGATGGGGTGGATTGAAAATGTATTCATGGGCTAACATTGAAACTTATATTGTGAGAAAAGTTTGACTGGGTCAGATAGGAGAATGGCTTGTTTAATGCATTGCACATTCTCGGATATGAGGGATTGCTTTGGATGGCTAAAACCGGCACGATATCAGATGGCGTTAACGCCTTAACAATGCCCATTTAAGGGTCAATTGCAACAAGATTGGATGGGATTTGGATGGAACATGTATGATTTTGAAATTGATAAGGCACGGGAATGATGTCGTAGATTTTCCAGTTGGCTTTGCCAAACACAACTGGTATCTGTATTTAAATCACTAATTGGGACATAGAAAAATTGCACTCTGTTAATTTGCTTGTGTAGTATTTGAGTATGTTTTTGGTGGGAATGGCAAGCATAAGAAATAATTTATTTAATTCCGAGTTCCAATTGAGCAAGTCGTTTGTCAACTGGGTCTTATTGACAGCACTACGGGTAGTTGATTATGTTGGCAAGACTGCACATACATTTGTATTACTTGTTCACTGACTATGTTGTTTATTACTTGCTAGATGGCGGTGGACAAGAATGTAAACTGACTTTCAAGATTTGTGTTTATGTTGATTTGTGTATGTTGTTGACGGAGGATGTCAGATATGTTAATGGCCTGGTTAATGACCCTCACGTCCGTTAGTTCACTGATCTGGACGTTCAGACCAGCGTCGTCATCGATGAGTGCTCTAGGGGCCTATTGGTGAGCATATTGCAACACCAATTTGCTGCGTCACCAAGCAGCTGGATGCCCCGCGTCTAGCAGGTGTCGGTAGAAACTTCGTCCAGGAACTACTGTACAATGCCATTCTCAATCTCCTGCAAGTAAGCAGACAACAATTTTGCGTTTTCACAGGACGTGGATGTCCTGTTTAAACATGCCATTGTGCTGCAATGTCAGGTGATTAAGGAATTGCGAGTGGGATCATGTAAATTATGGATAAACTGTCTTCATAATAGAAGTTAACCAGCGTGAGTTGCCAGTAAACTCTGGTGTGGACTCTGTATATGACCAGCTGTGCGAACAAAACTGGCGCGCAGATCACGCACATCACCATCAGGGGATTGGTAAGTCCTCCCCTCTCCTTCCTGTATGGGTGGGCTCCGCCTGCCGATGCCATGACTAGCATGCTTGTGCGCAAGGCAGTGTGCAAAAAACTTGACATGGTGCCAATTGTAGTGGGCCGCTCCAGAAGAAGCACATCATGTTAAGCAGCAGTGCGGACGAGTTGTGAGGTTGGCAGCGGCGCTGTCACAGTCGGGTTGATTCCGTGCTGCCGGCATGGAGTAACGTGCGGTGGCGTGAAGGCTGGCTGTGACTCACATTGATCGCTGACACACTTGTTGCTGGACACAGCAGGTCTCAGCAAATTCCAATCAGCGCCCATGTGTCGTTTACAAGTTCACTCAATATTGCGGGGTTTCTGAAACACGCTTTCAATGAACATTAATAACTAGAAATAAAATCTTAAAACTAACACATGTAACACTTAGCGATTGGAGCGAATATATGTTTGCTTGTACGGCATGTACAATTAACATCCGTCTTTAGCGGGCCCGATTTATTGGTATGTATTCTTATTGTGGATTCACCCAGGACTTCAATGACTTTGTACGGTATATCATACAGATGGGTAGGCGCTTTGTGACGTCCTCTGTTCCTTATCCAGACAAGATCAGTGACTTTTATGATGCACTTCTTATGGGTTTTATTACACAACTTGGTTTGATGTTCTTGTACGTGCATTAAATTTAAACGGGAGGTTTCCCGATTATGTTTACGAGTTTCACACCAATCATGTGCTCTGGGGGAATGTTGATTGCTGACTACCTGAGCCGGGAGGGTAGCCTCTACGCCTTGCATATGGTAAAAAGGGGTGAATTTTGTTGTCGTGTGTATACTGGGATTAAAATTTAAACAATTGAATTGGACGTAGACAAGCATTGGCACAGGCGGTCAGCTGGTCACCAATAATTTTATTAGAGGATTCCACAAGAACACTGCATCGTGGATTGTATGCCGTAGTGGTGAGTTTTGTGATAAGGGATTCTAACAAGTGATTGACCAATAGTTTTGGAAGCTCGTTCCCCTATCTGTAAGTATTTTTTGCGGACAACCGAATTGCAAAATTACTTCTTTGATAAAATTTGCGCACGTGGCAGCGTCAATGGAGTGTACAGGTTTCGCGTCAATGAAACGAGTTGCGTACTCGGTCATGACAAGAACTGACGCATGTCTGATTAGACTGACTGGACACTGCAGTTACAGATTTTAATTGCTAGATCAAAAGTGACTTAGGTAACAAAGATGAGGCGAGGAGTGTTGGCTAGTTCTGATACACTCTCACCTCTGGTAAGGTAGTTGAGGTAAGTTTCGTCTTAAGCGGGGTAAATGCCTGCATGAACGTTAGAAAGTCGTACTTCTTTTGTACAGAAGACCAAGTTGTCCCAACCTAGGCGAACTTCCACTCCGGGTAAGAAGCCATAGACAACAGGGTGATACTTATAACTGGTATGGATACATGGTGGAAACTCAATATTACCCAGGCACGACTGCTTGACGTCTGAGTTCGGCAGCAAGGACCCATTCCATTTGTCTAACCTGTGTAGGATAGGGTGACACTATCCTCGGCCAGGCAGTAGGGTGAGCCAGGTATTGCTCTCTACGTCTCCTACCACTGCTTCTCTCATGAGGCATAGAGTAAAAGTTCTATAAATCACGCAGTGCACTGAAACGGAAATACTAACAGTGTACCCAAATTGTGACTTGTCCTGCTCAATAAGTTCCCCCACTGCTCCCCCACCATAGGCGGACTGATCAGGGACGTTGAGCCAGAGTCGCCCCAAGCCTTTACTGATTGTGCGTCCACCCAGAATACCCAGCAGCACTGCAGATCACCATTACTGCACAGTTATAGTGCGAGTGTTGCGAAGCAACCTGAGTGTGTCATACCTACTGGTGTGAAGGTGTTACTAGTGGTTGGGGCATTACTGTTTCTTCCCCACGAGCACTAATAGTGCTTTGTGTTTGATGGGAAGAAACAGGTAGCCATCCTATGTGTATGCCTTAGTTTGGTTTAATAACTACCCCGGATTCCGTTGGCAGTGCACAGCGTAATCTTCCACCAACTGTGAATACAAATATATACCCTGGAAATAAAAGTAGCAAAGAAGAAAGCAACATGTGTTTATTGAAAGTTCAATAGACACGTGATCTGTGCCACCTCCTACCAAGTCGAGGTAGCTGAAGGTAACTGCGTGATTCCAGGTGTAGGTTACCTTGTTCTAAATAAACGGGAAAAGCTGATTCTAGACAAAAATAGGAGTTACAGTTAAACTACTAATTAAAGTTGTCTAGAGGAGACAAATGAAGTTAAAAGCAGAAAGTTTGTGTTTGTATGTCACTGGGTTGACTGGTCGTTGACGTACGTAATTGGTTGCCGCGAAGGCAAACTTGTAGGCTTTGAACTTCTCTAGAGCTCCCGAGCACTAAGAGTGCTGTGGGCGGTGCAAGAGATGCGAAATAATGACTCCAGAGCTCGGCTGTGGCCAGACTTTTATAGTGGTAGCTTGTTGGCTGCCGGCGGGGAGTGGGGGAGGCGTGATGTCCTCCGGCCCTAGGTGGCGTGAGAATTATCTCATTAGCGGTTCTGGCTTTGTGCCTCATCTCGGGTCTACTCGGCCATGGGAGGTCTGGGCAGCTTGTAGGAGTCGAGCGTTGGGAGGAGGAGGAGAGTGTGTGCCTGCCGGGATGCATGTCTTCCAGGTGAGAAGTAAAAACACAGAAGTTTCCGTTGCCTGTAGGGGTAGGCATGTTATTCATGTCTGTCGAGATGGAAGCAGTACTCCTAGGCGATGAGTCGGAGTCGTATTATAATAGGTATAGTAGCGACATGCGTCGGAACAATATGTTGGATGGGAACAAGGAGGTACTGTGGGCATTCGATTAAGAGCATCTGGGCATCGAAGTTGTATTTTCTGAGAGCAATGGCCATCTTTTGTACACGCACATTGTGCTCGGCCATGGATTGGAGGTACCATAAACTAGGGTCAGTCTCTATGGTGAAATGGCATCCGTATAAATATGTTGGAAGTGGGTACATAAATAACGGACAGCACCAAGTTCTCGTTCGGTGGTACTCCAATTCCCTTCCTGAGGGGAAAATTTCTTTGGCGCAAACACAATGATGTGTCGCTCCTTAGTTTGGATATCTATTTGTAGGAGGGCTCCACCTGCCACCTCATTACTAACGTCGCATGCTACTATAATTTCACAGTCCTCATTAAATTTTCGGAAAATAAAGGCTTGGAAAATAGTTGTTTTCAAGTGAACGAACGCGGTGTCATGTTTATTCGTACATTTAAATGGGATGTTGTGTTTTATAAGTTTTATGAGAGGCTGCGGTATGGAAGCATAATCGAGAACGTATCGACGTAAATACGACGTCATGTCTAGGAAGGTTTGTAATTGTTTGAGTTTTTTTTTGGTAGGGGGGGGGAGGGGGTGACATTTTGACAATGGCTTCAACTTTCTCGGGGTCGGTAGTTATGCTTTCAGACATGATGATATGTCCGAGGACCTTAACTGTCTGTTCTGCAAATGTACATTTTTTTGTGTTCACTTTCACATTTAATAAGTGGAGTCTCTCAAAAACTTTGGCGATATTTCCATTGGAGGGGGCCTAGGAGTTTGTTTATAAACATTTGGAAATATTGTGGACTTGTACTTAACCCCATTGGCATTCTTTCATACTGGAACAGTCCTACGCCATCAATCATAAACGCTAATTTGTGCCTATCCTCAGGTCTTACAGGGATAATATAAAATCCCGAAAATAAATCTAGGCTAATTATGAAAGCTGAATTTAGGAGAGTGTTGAAAATATTTTCTGTGCGTCGCAGCGGGTATTGTACTCTAGTCAGGTATTGGTCGAGCTTCCTAAAGTCCGTTAAAAACCGCAATCCGCCGGACTTTTTAGCAATAACGAGAGAGGGTGCGGAATAAGGCGAATCTGTTTCTTCTATAATGTCTGCATCTACCATATCCTGAACTTGTTTTAGGAGGTTGTTTCTTACCTTGGGACTGATTCTGTATGGGTGTGTTGTGACAGGTTTATCTGTAGTAAGGTCCCGTTTTAATTTTAAATTGTTGGCTTTCGTGAGCTCCAAATTTGAATTGGCATATCTATCTTGGTACTCGTGTATTATATTCTGAATTGCTGATGTTTGTTCATGTGTAAGATTAGTATTGATGTGGGGAGATGTGATAGCGCCATTATCAAAGAATTCCAATGTGTTTATGTGGTGTTCAAGGGGTGTAATTAATTCGGTGTAGAGCGGGTGGAGGTGTACTGGGACTTGTATAGTTTTATGAGGGCTGTGTCCGTGTATGAGCATGATGTCATATTTCAAAATGGGGATAACATCATATTGTTTAATAAAATCCACCCCTAAGTTAATGTCATGTAGATTATCCACTACTAAAAAGCATTGAGTATAGGTATGCCCTGAAATATTTAAATGAATCTGGGTTTCAAATTTACGTGCCGCAAGTACACTGGTCGCCCCGACTAAAGTCATTTTGTCCCCAAGTGGGGAAAGGTTTTGATCAAGTACTAGAAGGCTTGCAATGCTGCTGCATGAGCACCCTATATCAAGGAGAGCGTAGTAATTTACACCATTAAAGTTGACAAGGACACAGGGCGTTGTGGCTGAATTGCGTTTGATAGTGTGGGGTGAGATGAGGTTTTTGTGGGGCACACGGCGACAGTTTGCTCAATGTGTCACACTTCTGCAAATGTTGTAACACATTTTCATCACCACATTCCGAATGCTGTGCGTCATGAAGTGAGTGATTTGTGGCGGTGGTACAGTGCTGATTCTCGTACGGCAATTTCACAATCTGAGGTGTAAGGCCAAATTTACGTTTAAATTTATTGAAACGCCCACCAATATTGGTATTGAACTGAAACTTTCGATGAGGGAAGAGGGCACAGCAGTTGGCTCTGTGACCAATGTAAAAACAGAGGGCACTCGTAGCTTGCTTAAGGATGCCTGGCCCGGCAACTGTGTGTGTGTGTGTGTCATTGCATAATGTATCTCTGTATGTCTGTGTGTGTGGCAACAGTGCCATGAAGGTCGCGCTGCTGTTGCGGTTTGCAAACGTCAGCGGGTTGTGAGTGGGGAGGTGTGTGTGTTGCGTCGGCAATTGTCATGCGGGTCCGGCAGCACTCGCGGAGCATCTATATGTTATGCTGTCGCGGAATGTTGCGTTAGCCTGCAGACGGCGGTGATTTCCATGTTTGGTGTTTATGTGTTCACTCGGTTGGATTACGTGACTGTGATTGTAGAGGTAGTGTGGAAATGTTTTGGTGGATGGTCTTGTGGTGTGTGGGTGTAATGCTTGTCAACTGTTCAGTGGTATGCTCGTCTGGCCTGTTTCGTTTTTCTGTGGAGGTTTGTTTTGTGGCGGAATGTCGCTAAAAGAATTAAACTTTGCCATTTCCGCGTACGTTCTATTGCGTACTACCTTATTAAAAATAGTGTTGCACTCTCCACCAATTTTTTGTGTAACATCATCAGGGGCGGCGTGGTGCGCCTCCTATTTAGAAGTTTTTTGATGAATAAAATTTCTGGTCCTGGGCATGGAAACGAGAGTTTGGTGTGTTGTATACCTGTTGTGGGGAAAATGGGGTCTGTTGTTGAAATCACCTATGAAATTCAGCGTTCTTGTGGGTTGAAAGTGGGTCTCTGGGGTTGAGAATGGCGGGGTGCTGCGTAATGTGGCCCAGGATAGAAGGTGTTGTTTAGGGGATATGACTGGCGAGGGTTGTAGGTCGGGACATAAGCCCGCGGCTGTGGTGGGAATCTGTGTTGTGGTTGGTAGTGGTTGGGATTGAAATGAGTTTGTTGGAAGGGTTATGGGGGGTGTGTAAGAGGTGTTTGCTATTGTTAGAGGGTTAATTGCACCACTTCTTCTGTAAGATTTCTGATTTCTGCCTCTAACTTGGCCTTTTTGGGTGTGTGAGTCCCTGCGTGAAGGTCTCTGAATATTTGTATATGCCGACGTCGATACTGCGGAGGGCTGCAATCATGTCCTGAAATGCGCCAGTTGGTTGGCCAATGTGTTTGTTGGCGATAGCTGGGAGGAGGGAATGCCAAAGGATACTGAGGAATTAGTGATCTGTCATGTGAGGGTGATATTTGACACGGTAGAACTGCACGGTTTGAATGTGGGTAGAAGTATCTTCATTGGGCGCGTGTTTCTTTTTGTAAAGGAGGTTTTTTACGAGCTCTTTGTCCGCCGGGGATGTGAAAGTGTCCGTGAGCGTATGTTTAAGTTCGTCCCACGTAATCGGCTCTTGTCGATTATGGTTGAAGTTGACGAATGTGTGTTTTTCTGGGCTCAACAGACAATACTTGAGTCTGCGACATTTTTATGGCAAGTTCCACTAATTCGTTTCTGTTACGGATTCAAAATTCTCTAAAAAGTCTGTGATGTCCTCATGTCATGCTCCAGAGAAGGTGGGTGATTTTTCAGGGTGGTAAATGAGTTGCACTGGTAATGGTTCACTCATGATGGGGATAATAGGGAGGGGGTGTATGGGGTGGAGATAGGTAGTTGTGGAAATTTGCTCGTAGTCGGAGAAGCCTAAAAATTCCAGTGAAATTGAATTAGAGGGTGGTGAGTGATAATGTTCAGTGTCTTGTGTTGGTTGGGGTGTGTCGGCGATAGTGGAGGTGCAGGTGCTGGGTGTTTGTGTGTTGTTCAGATCACGTGTGTCTAAGCAATTTTCAATGTCGGTGGTATCAAGTGAGACAATTTTTAAAAGGTTGGTAATGGTGTTTAATGTCTTACGTGTAGGTGTTTCCATGTACTGTGAAGCTGTAGTGTAGTGTGACTGTAGTGTGTATATTGGTGCCATGCACTGGTGTAACCTTGTATGTAACTTAAAATACAAGAGAGAGTTGTGGAAACACTCCAAAATCACTCAAAAACATGTGGAGTGGGTCCTGATATCAATGGAACAGGTGTTCCTGCATGCATTTACAAGTAATTATGTATTACTATATCACACATATAAGCATAAGCAATACTGGGGGTAAGGAGGATAGAAACGTAGCTCCGCCGCGGCTAGGAATGCTGCGCAATTACACTGTGGTCTGCACGTGGCCTTGGCCGGAAGGCTAACAGCTGTTCAAACGCTCGCACGCCTACGTTACGTGGTACTCGTTTCTGGGCAATGCAAAGTATGAAAATCTGAAGACCTGGACTGACTACTGAATTGAACTACTATACAGTAAAAGAATATTACTGCTTCTACGCACGTTGTGGACAGCGTGAGGCGCTGCCACGTGATTTAGCTGTGAACGTCAAATTTAATTAATGAATTTACGCATGTGGTGGAGTTTACTGCTTGGCAACGAGAGGGAGGAAACAATTGCGCCTCCACCAGTGTTACATTCCTGCCTACCTATTGCTAATAATACACTACCATCCCTGCTACTCTCAATCCTTCTCTCCTCACTACACTATCTCCAGTATGCCAGGTTCGTACAGGAGAATAGTTACTGCTAATGACTATTAGTGAAAGAGGGATTCTACTTAACACATTTATTACAATCTCTAGGTAGAGATAAAATAATACTTGGTACAACTACAATATCTCTCTCCACAATCTACAAACTTTACTCCGTCTGACAATATTATTACATTAACACAAGAGGTTACAATTATACAAAACAGTGAACTGCCTTACTGATATAATATAGAATACTGAGATATATGCATAACTAGTTAATTATAAGACTACAAGATTACAGCTTCGCGATATGCCCTAACCTCGCTCACGATTATTACTCTTTAAGTACAGGGTCTCGATAAAGGTAATGTCACCCTACCGCCTAGCCGGACTTATGCTCACCAGTAAGACTTATCTCCTAGATGGCCCACAGTTATTGCTTTTATACTCTCTCGTCACTAGGTCACTCAGAGGTGTTATTAAAACAGGGGGCTACTACTGGAATCTATAGTGCATGCGAGGTTAACTCATGATAATTCTAAGTTCTGGTGTTTGGGCCCCCTGTAGCCCGCTACAACTGTCTAATAAATAATAATTAATCATTCAAAACCATGTCCTATAATTTTCCCCGTCTTAAGTTATACTGCCCTTGGTTTGGTGCTTACCTACCAATTATTAGATGGCAAAAGGTGTCAAATAGGCACTTACATTTTATCAGTTTATTCAAAAGACGCGTGTCTATTGAAATTAGTTAATATAAATATTCCGATTTCCGCACAGAAATTATTCAAAATTAACTTTACACTTATAATACAAGTCGCTCGTACAAACAATTTTTGGTGACAAGGGGAGTTCAAGTATATGCTTCTGGACATATAATTTTATTCGCAACGATGCTGCCCCTTGAGTTAAATAAATATTATGTTTTAAAATCATGTTAATTTTATGCCAGATACAATAAAATGCCAACCTTACAAAAAAAAACCACCCTTTAATCACAATGGAAAACATCTTTTCAAATAATAATTCCTCATAAAAATGTTTTGCGTAACATTTTCAGGTGAAACAGTTTGTTTTGAATTAATACAAGTGAAGTTAGGTGCAACTATTTTGAGCGATGCATTATCTTGACATAATTACGTTAGCCAGACGCACTTTATTTGCTCTGCTGCTGGCTGGCGAGCGGCATGTGGAAGGCAAGCGAAGCATGCATGGCAGAGAGAGAGCGGACATGATTTATCTTTTGCTCAACAAGAACTTCCCCTCTTGGTGGCTAGGTATGTAAGGGGAGGAAGGAAGGTGCGCGGCTGAGAGAGATAGAAAGAAAGGTGAAAAAGAGGATGCTAGGTCGCCACGCTCGTTTCTATGGGAAACTCCTCTCGGAGGGGTGTGGGGAAAGTAGCAATCTAGTCACACACCGCACCACATGGATGCAGTGTCAACAGACGTGTTGGGAAGACAAGACATTAGACAGTGCGCCGCAGAGCATTCATAAACGGTGGCATGCGTAACGTATTTCACATCAAGTTACTAGACGTTTGCATAAACAATCAGCTTAAAAATGATAGTTGCGGGAAATATTAGGCGAAGGGACCCAAAATATACTTCGATCGATGCTCCATGCGATAAATGATACAAGCGATTTATATTATAGGCTGTTCACAGTAAAGTGGGCACTTTTTAAGGCTCTGCTAAATTTTTCCTTTCAGTCTATTTATATCTTGCCATCACGTTTCAATATGAATATTGGCACGTGGCTAATAAACACAGTGTATACATTTCACCACCCTCAAATCTAAAAGTCTGAGGCTGCAATAAAATATATTTATTAGAGGTCAATGCCTGTTAGGAGGGCCTTAAAATGTGCTCAGTTTACAGTGAATAGCCTATAACAATATTTACACAGGAATTTTGCCGGGACCATAAAAACTGTTGGTGGATGCAGTTTATTGATACATGTGATAACGATACGTCAAGAGCCAACTGTAATTTCTTTAATCTAAGGGTAACTCACATCTAGCATAGGATACTTAGATACCGGCCTACGAGACAGAAGGCTTAGCGCTGGCTTAGTCTTTGTCACATATAACTTACCTGCTGTGCGACCCATAGGAGTTGCCACAAAGTAAGGCCCTTTACTAGCACACCTTCAGTGCCATAGCAGGTACAGCTAGAACCTTACACACCCATTGTGAGCGTGGGTTAGAAAACACTCCTCCTGTTTTTCACTGCTGAATACACATTGATACATGTATTTGGACTCTTCCAGGTCAAACTACATTGCATAATGTAGAGTAACCACAGCCCTCGGCTGTTTTGTGTGAGCTCCACGTTCTTACATAACTAAGAAGGGAGCATGCATTCACCTGACACTGTTACAAGTCCTGTAACACACACTGCCCAGGGGGTTAAAGCCATTAGCAGGCCTTTGCCTCACCCGACCACCACCCGAAAGAGAGAGACAGCATTAAAAACCTGGCCGCCACGAGCTAGCATGAAAGAACACACAGAAGAGCAGGAACCACAGAAACCAATGTCAGATATTTGCAAAAACATTTCTACATCACTGCAACCCCAGAGTTCCACAAGCAAGGTTTACTTTGCAAAGGAGGAGGAGGGGGGCCAACTGATGCATGATGCATAGCTGGCATTGCACTATGGATACATGTATGACTTCAACTCAACCCGTGGGAAGCCACGACACCCTTGCTGAGGGATGAACCCAGACTGCTACACCCGAGAGTACTACCCACCATTACCAGTAACAATAAAATATGCATGTCAGTCATGCGCCCCTGCTCACCACTTGAACAGAGGTGGCCTGCCCATAAGCGAACGCCGTGATACCAACCGCAACACAGTGCTACCTTGCTTCCAACCCTTGCCAAGAGAATGCAGCAAGGGATGACGTCGCCCACATGGAGGAGCCGGTCTGCCAAAGGAAGACACCAGTCTGTATTTAGGACCGGATGAGCCCCAGAATGCCAGTTGACGTCTAGTTGTCATCGCATTTACTTCCTCTGCCTTGGTAACTCAGTAGCTCGCCCTAACACTGCAATGCTAGGGCACTCTGTTGCAACTGTTCTACTACCAGCGAAGTTTGCTTCAACCCCCGAGATACGCACTCCACTTGGAAGTGTTTCACCCCATCCCATCAGGAATACACTAGACAACAGAATGGTTTGAGTCATTCTCACGAGTACTTTATTAGTTGTTCTAGGTTTTCTCTAGGTTATACAGGTCCACTTCACCTGCTTGTAATGTAACTTCCGCCAGTTGCTTGGTAAGTACGAAAGCCTAGGTGTTAGTACAGGACACAATGTTTATTCTCCTGAGAATAAATATATTCATGTCGACACACTACATTCTAATTCCGAGGGTGATTTGTACCTCTCAACCCACCTGTAAATGCCATCCCTCAATGGAGGGGCAGGTAACTGGGTCTTGCCAAACCATTGCTGATACTAGCGTAGCCACCCATACTGTGGGCTCAGTGCACAAAAGCACTTGACACACACGTATGGTAGAGCCTCCTACTAAGTACACTCCACGAGGAAGCAACTGGACCTCCCGAGTCAGCTAACCCACTCCATCCACTGCATGCAATCAGTCATTTGGAGTGCCAGGCCTGATGAGGTGTGACATTATCACATCTGATTACTCTTAGCTAGGGAATTGTTGTCACCTGCCCCTTGCTTGCTGCAACGACCCTTAGTACCTAACCTAATGCCATTCACCCGACGAGAAGAGACTAAGTGGACCAATAAGGAGGCATCTATGGTTCCTACAGCCAACCAATTGCTAGGTAACCCATTCCAGTCTGCCTTCATCTTTTCCTCCACTCGGGATCAGACACAAGCTGCCCATCGACAACAGGAACCTCACTCCTCAGCCCTCCCTACTAACATGATCAAGCAACCGCAGAAGACAGCCGGCACACCGCATTCCATCATCGTCCGCCTGTAGCTCGGACTTGCAGTGGGACTGGGCCTCGCCAGCACCAGCTACCGAATGCCAACACCCACCGCCGCCACCCAGCAGCCATTGGACCAACCACCACCACCTGCACACCAGCTGCCCTTGGACAAGGATCCGTAAAGTCATCCGCCACCACACGCCAGCGGTCGGCTACAGCGCCAGTCTGCAGGTGGTAGGACAGCATCCACTGCCACCCATGCAGCCTTAGATGCCTACATAGCCTGCCGCCGCCCAACCAGGCCGACTTTGTACACCAGTTTCCTCCGAGCTACGGCTCATCCACAATAACCAACCCATAAGGCCACCCAGGATTCTTGGCCTGAACCCGCAGAAAAACGCCTGGCTGCAATTCACAACACAAAACTGTTATCAATATTAATGTACCTCTGCAATCATTTTTGATGCACTGAACTGCATAATTGTAATAATAATCCAATGAGATATATGCTGTTCATAGTAAAGTGTGCATTTTCAAAATTAACTTTTACAAAAAATCACTGGCCTTCAACTGTATCCTATGCTACTGTGCACACATTGGATAACATTCACCCTGCTAAGTTTTCAATCAATTACTTTTTTCAACAGTTCTAAGTATTAAAATTGTACTCTAAGCGTAATGTTTAAATTTGTGCCAAATAAAGTTTTTTATACAAATTAAGAATACACACTGGCATGTTTGTAGCCCATTTACATTCATTACAATCTCAGGTTTTCACTTGACTAACACTCACATAGTTAGTAGGCCCATGTCAAATATTACACATAGCAAAAGAATACAAAACCCAGAGAAAAGTAAATCTCAAGCAGGCAGGGCTTTGTTTAACTAACCACTACCAACCTACAGGACTAAAATTGTTTGCACAGGAGTTGTACTCACCCATTCACTAACTTCATTTTTTTCAAGCACTGCTCTCTTCCAAAAAGGCATACGGACAAGCAATAATGCATTTCAGAAGCCAAACAATACAAGTCAGACAATGTGGCTTTTGGTCCGCACATTGCCACTTGGCTAATTCTTACACAATGGACAAAATTTAACAGAAATAAAAACTGTATTTAGTTTCAAATTATGTCAATCCAAAGGACATCACAAAATATTGAATTTATCATTAAATTTTCTCATAAAAATTGACAGCTTACTGCACCAAAAACAACAAAATGGGTATAATCAACATATCCCCCAAGGGAGTACAAACAAGTAAAATCCATTACACAGAAAATTTTTATTTTAAAAATTTGCATTAACAACACTTTAAAAAATAAGCTTACACATTTGATCAAATAAACAGAATGATGAAATTCCAGAAGTATATACACAACATGCTGTGTTGACATGCTGACAGTGTCACCAACACTGCACATGACCATCATTTAGCTAGCTGCGGAGTATTGGTCGATACACACAACACAGATGGATCATATGGCATGCCAGCGAAGGGTGACCCCTCCAAATTCCAAGCTTCTTTCAGGATTTTCGCATGAGTCTATAAAACAGGGAAACCAAGCAAACCCATGAAACCAAATTGTTCATGTAGGCAACACAAAGCTAACATGGCGGTTCTACATATCAAGTTTTTTTTCTAAACAAATAAAATGTCAAATCAAAATTTAAATTTTGTGAATCTCAAAACATAATTATTTTTTGCAATTGTGTGTGGCACTACAAATTAATCTTTAATGTAAATATAGCAATTATAAGAAGCTGCTAATAATTATTTCAAATAAAAATATCACTTGAACACATAGAACACAATTTCAATAATTGCAATAATAAAATACATTAAAAAAAAACATATACGTTCTTTATAAGAACTGACTAATAGCAAAATCCCTTATAAACCAAGTAGACCGGTGATTAAAATATCTTGTTCACGGTTAAATGCAATTTGAAATCTTAAGTTGTGTGTGTTTAGACTGTCATGGATTACAGGTGATTACTAGTGATATGCACTGTAATGTCACTGCCCTTAATGAGTTACCACAATATGAAAATACTGTGACAGAGGTAATAGAACATGCAGAGATGGTGGAGGGAAGGGAACATGCTACCGCTTGACACACAGCGACCACCCTTCACAGGCTCCATTCACCCTTCACTCCTCCTGGTCGGCCTCGAGAAGAAGGGCATGAGGACACAACACTGGTTACCAGGCAACCATCTCCTACTTTGCCAGCCATTTAGGGAAGAAAGAAAGGTTGTGCTTGACAGTATGTGCTAAGTATTACCCACGGACGGCCAAAGCTTATCCCTCCAAGCCATCATATGTTTATGTACACGCATGTTGGCTAGATAGCAATGGCAATGGACACTACAAGTGCTTGGAGATTGTACATAAATTACTATTATAATTTGATTTGCATTTTAAAGTAATTGATATTTTATTTTAAAAATGTAAGATTTCTGAGGCACAGGTGAGTGTAGTTACTAAGATTTATTTCTTAAAAATTTCAAATAATTACTTACTCGAAAATACATTCTCTGATTTTCCTGTAAGATAACATTTGCATTTTTCATTAGTTTTTTGTGCTTGAGTTCAATGTTTATACACGAGTTGGCAACGACGGGGTGTCATATATGTCCTTCCACAATATCAGCTTGCTCAGAACACAGTTATACCATCAATAACAAATCCTCTCACTTTCCCCACAAACTATGTCTTTTGCACATGGAAAAATTCACATGCAGCTAAATTTTTGAACATTTTTTTGCAATAAGAGAAGGCCAGACACACACTTCTGGAGTATAATTTGACTCAGAGGACATCTGTCTACTGAATTAAATTAGTTTCTAATTTACAAAATCATGTTGGTTTTATGTTAGAGACTAAACATGGATTTTATGGAAGAAAAAAACATTGTAAATTTTGTTTCAAAATTTTTTAGAACTCAAAAATGTTTGCTTTTGAATTTATAAGGGTAGTAATTCTACTAAGTTTAGTAATTTTGATACTTCATAAAATCTATGGTTCACTATACAATTTGAATGAAATTTTAAAATGGGTTAACCAGTCTTAAATTACCTGAAACTAACTCAGGATTTTGGGAAAACAGGGGTTTGTGACTGCCATTGGTGAATTTCCTCTTTGAAATATGTAGATATAATGAACCAAGTTAACACATTATAAGGATTTTTTACAATCAATAGCAGTCACTGTGATTCACCATTTATTTTCAACTTTGACACATGACATATAGCTGCCAATATATCTCCTATGAATCTATGATTTCAACTCAGCCCATGGGAAGCCACGGCACCACACACCGGAGATAGAACCTAGACTGCTACACTCAGAAGATGATTGCTGCATGCCGTTGCCAATAACACTAAATACACATGTCAATCATGCGCCACTGCCTAGCCAGCCGAACGAAGCCAGCCTGCCCCGAAGTGAGCGGCAGATACCACCCGCAGCAACCGAGCTACCCTCGCTTCCAACCCTCGTCAAGACAGCACATCAAGGGATGACGCTGTCCACACAGGGAGGAGCCAACTAGCCTGAACAGCCAGAAGGAAAGAGAAGGAAGGCTCCATTCAATATTTAGGGCCGTTGAGTTGTCATCGTTTTAGCGCCACTCCAAGTATGGAAAGTACCCGGGCTTCGCTCTAAACTTGGAATCAAAATGCAGTGCGTAGAATTCAACGTATTTATTCTTAGGATAGTAAACATGTCATTTACTCAGACAAGGTGGCCCATTCTAACTCCTAACTTTTCTAATTACCAAGCAACCAGCAGAAGTTACATTAATAACAATACAACGGGACCTGTTAAGCAAAGCAGTCGTGATTACTCTCTGATATCCTAGGAATTTGACAAATATCCAGCCCGTCACACGTCATATTCTTCCTGCTGAGATCCACAGCTTAACTACACAAACAAACTTAGTCGGCACCCCTGACATCAAAGGTGAAGTTATTCTTGGGTAACCCTGGCTACGCCAACAACAATGCATATTGGATCATGGCAAAGAGGAAGATATATCTGGGCAACACATGACGGATCGCTCTATGTAGGGAGTACTATAACAAACACAAAGCCTTTGCCATCCTTGACGTTCAAGAGATCCAACATGATCTGACCAACAACCAATTCCTACAGCTTAAGTAGGTACTGGATGAACACACCGCTGCCTTCGAAACTGAAGGAAACCTTCGTCAGACCCGGACAGTGCAACACAAGACCCTATTGAATACCTCCACTCCAATCTATAATTGACCCTAAAAGGTGTCTGCCAAACTGCACAGGCTGATTACGGAATAAATGGAGAAATGAAATGGCAAGGCACAGTGGAACCTTCGAACGTGCCATACAACTCATGTGTTGTATTAGTTCCCAAGGACTGCCAACTCCACTTGTGTTAACTACAAGGCACTGAATGATGCCACCTTCCCAACCCCACCACCTGCTCTTGACCTTGCACATATCTTAAGTGACTTAGGCGAAGTACATATATTCAGCATGCTCGACATGCAATCGGGATACTGGCAGATTGCCGTCCACCCACATAGCCATCCCTACACTGCCTTTACATCACACTGCCTTCACATCGCCAGAAGGAGAAATCGCCAGAAGGAGAAACACTCCAATTTAGGGTCATGCCCTTTGGTCCAAAAAATGCTCCAGCTACCTTTAGACATGTGCTCGATTAGACTGACTTCGCTTGTTGGTCGAGGATTTTGTCCACTAGACCAAAAGTGGGTTAGTTTGGTTTAAATAGTTGATGAGAGGCGAGGGGTGTTGGTTATAACTTACTCACTCCTGCTTCTGGGTGCTGTAGTCGGGTAGGTTTCGCCTAGGCGCAGTAAATTCTGTTTATGCCGGAGCTGAGGTTCCACAGGTGTGCTTCGTTAGACCAGAAGATGAGGTTATCCTAGTCTAGGCGCACTTCAGTACCGGTCAGGAGTCCTTTGACAACAGGATGACACATAGGATGTATGCGGATACATGGTGGGAAGTCAATTACCAGAACCGGAGCAAGAGTGACTGCTTGACGTCTAAGTTTGGAGGCGCTGTCCCGTTCCACCTACCTCTCCTGTGTAGGACATGATAACGATCCACGGCTTGAGAGCAAAGTGAGTCAGATATTGTTCCCTGTGTTTTTTACCACTCCTCTTCTCGTGAGACATAGGGCAAACAGTTCTATAGTCTACACAATGCACGTTGACAGGAAGGTTGACAGTGCAATCCAATAGTGACTTGCCGGCACGAGCTCGATAAGAGTTCCTATTGATTCCCCACAGTACGCGGGCTGATCAGGGACGTGGAGCCGTGGGAGCCATCAAGCCTCTACTGGTTGTGTGTTTGCACTAGGATGAACGGCAAAAACTCCAGGCTACGGTCACCACGCACTGACTTAGTGCGAACGGTGAGAAGCAACCTGAGTCTGTCGTGCCTCCCGGTGTGAAGGTGTTTCTAGTGGTTGTGGCATTGCTGTTTCTCCCCCACGAGTACTGACTTAGTGCTAATGTGTGACTGGGAAGAAACAGGTAGCCATCTAATATGTAAGTCTTCTGACGTGCAGATACCTGAAAGGGATCCACAGTCAGGCTAACTCGATTTAACAAAACTCCCGGTTCCTGTCGGCAGCGCACGGCATATTCTGTCTCCAAACTGTTAATACAAACAAATACCCTGGAAATGAAAAACAGATAGGTAGAGAACAATGAGTGTTTATTGAAGGTTCAATAAACACCTAACCTGTGCTACCTCCTACCAAATCATGGAGAGCTTAAGGCAACTGCGGTTCCAGGTGTAGGCAACCTGGTTCTAAGTAAAAGGGAAAAGCTGGTCCTAGACAAATACAAATTAGTTAAGTTAAACTGCTAAGTAAAAAGGTGGCCTCGAGATGACAAAGTGAAGTTAAATAAATATGTCATCATGTTCACTGGTCGTCGGGTTGACTGGTCGTCGACGTACGTAGTAAGTAGCCGCTGGGGCGTACTTGAAAGTAACAAGATTCTCAGAAGATCTCGAGTACTGACTTAGTGCTGTGGAAGGATGCTAGAGAAGAATGCGTAAGAATGACTCCAGAGGCCAGCAGTATCCGGACTTATATAGTGGAAGCTTGGAGGCTGCAGGCGCGGGGTGCAGGGGAGGCATGACGTCCTACTGTCCTGGTTGGGGTGGGAAAACTCTGGTCAGCATTTCTGCTTCATGCCTTGTTGATGGCGCTCGGCCTTGCCAGAGGTCTGGGCAGGTTGGAGGCTCTTGCACGGGTTAGGGAGGGGGCATGCCTATAGGGTTGCGTATCCTCCAGGCGAAGAAAATACGCTCATAAGTTCCCATTGCCTGTAGGGTAAGCAACGTATCACTCACGTCTGCAGTGGTGGAAGAGGTACTCTTGGTGTTGAGTCGTTATCATATTAGATTAGTTGTATAAGCGGCACACATCTTATGAAGTCTTGACAGAATACATTGCAGAATTTTGCTTTGCCTATCTGGATGACATCGTTGTTTACTCCAAGACATAGGAAGAGCATCATCTCTCCCATCTACAGAGGGTTATTAGAATGGCTGGAACTGCATGAACTGGTGGCAAAGCCCTCGAAGAGCCACTTCGGGAGAACTTCCATTGCATACCTTGGGCACATAGCATCTTGACTCATGTAAACATTCTGCGCTACTGAGATGCACACTCTACAGCCGATTTCGCCCCATCTGAGCGTGCCTAAAGTTTAGGTGAATTCAAATTCATTGGTAGCTGAGACTTGAAAATTATATATTGAAATGACATCAGGCTTAATGAGTCAATTAAGTAATTGAACTTCACATCTGAATTTATATTCTTCCACATTCAATCACGAAGGAACGCACCAGAGCAACTCCGACAAAGATATAATATAATATATTTGAATTATACTATGCTACCCTGCCTGGCCAAGAAGTTCCACACAACCCTCAAGATAGCCGTCCCCCGTGACCTTCTAGTGTCACGGCCCACCTGCCTCAGTGCGGGGTGCAAGAAAATGTCATCGCCCCCACCAGGGGAGATAATAATTTGATCAGCGCTCCAGCAGCAGATAAACCAGCCCCTGTTGGAAGGCTACGCTACCCCCTGCCCCCGGAATCGCTAACACAGGGCGATTTTCATATAAATAGAAAGACAGCATCCTGGTCCAGCAGAGACGCCGGAGCTCACCGGCCACAATGTTCGCGAGCTATCCTACAGTCTGTGGAAGACTCTCTCCTCTCCTCTGCAGCCCGCCCAGGGTTCAGCCTCCTTCACTTCAGCAGCCCGAGGCAGGGCTCGAACCACCACCTCCAGTCGGCAGCTTGCAGAAGACTGCCAGCACTCCAGCCACAGCTTCCTTCAGCTGACCGCCCCGAGACAGCTCTCCACGGCTGGTATATCCCACGCCTGTATCCACTTACCCTTACCTCAGTCAACTCCCCTTAACTCCATGGTAACAGGTCGTTGTGCGATTTACGTCCCCCTGGATAACGATCATGCTTTAATAGTGTATTTTGGTTAAATATCAGCAATCTTCGTAGGAAATTAATTATTTAATTTTATTAACTTTTCCCATGCTCACCTTCGCATGTTGATTTTAACTCCGTATTTCATTCCGTACCTAGCTTATAGTGTGTAATTATTTACCAGGTCTCTGCTAACTCTTTGTTTTAAACGTAATAAAATATTACGTATCAAACATACATTCTTGTGTGTCGCTACCATCATTTTTAATTTAGATCCTGTACCATTTTTTATTATTATGGCTTTATTAATTCAGTGTTGTGTTTCCATTCGGTGCACATTTAACTAACCTAGTTCACGTCTTTAACTGGCTGTGCAGTGTGGTGAATCCCTCAGGAAGCAAGGCCTGACATTGGTATTAATTCCTGAGATTCCAGTGCACCCGCAGCCGATAACAGGCACAAGGTTCTGTTACTTGGGTTGCCATTGTGAACAGCAGGTCCGCGGGAGTAATTGTCGATTTTGCCCTGCCCTGGACTGCTTGTACGCAACCCTTGTTGACACCCTTTCTTTATTTTTATTTTGCTATATTTCATTTATCCATGTACAAGCAACATGGTGGTATTGGAAGCCGTCAGAGGCGACGCGAGAGGCGTGCCTTACTACAGCAAGCTTTGTTGAACCAGATAGTTAATGACTCACACTTCAGTACTCTGAATACTGTGAATCCGAGGGCAATGAGATTGATTACAATATAGTGTTACCTCCGGACCACAAAACACCTGTAAAACATTTTTTAGGTTGGTGCGAGCCGGACGAGGAATCACATTCCGAGGAAACCCCCGTTCAGCCCACCCTAATACAAGCATCGCCCACGAACACCAACACACGGAGTCCCTCTAGTCGATCTAGCCTAGTGAGACTAAACTCTGGCAGGATACTACGGGTTCGACACTCGAGAACAGAAGTACTTCCCAACTTCCGCGCAATCACGTTGGCTTCCGGACGAACGATCAGGGTTAGAATCCCTCCTAAGGCAGTTCTCCGCAGTTAGCCAGAACAATCAGTAGCCAATTTCATCCCCGCTCGCCAACCCAAAAGGCCACTGTGGATTAATCCTGTCAGTACAAGCCAGATCACTCACCCCCACAATCACTCATAACACGTAACTGATTGAGTTCATTCACCCCCTATCGGGACAGCTGGCGTCCCGACTATTGACGTCCCTTGTGGTATGGAGAGTATGGTTGCCCATAAGGGATAGCCTGACCATCCGAATTACTCTGGGGTTTGACTCTCCTCTTCCTCTGAAGGTCAGAAAGGGCAGTCAGCACCCTAACCACTTATTTACGAAGGGGAGCACGCGTCAATTGGCACCTAACGTGGGGCCAAACAGCTTCATATAGTTCAGCCTTGGGAGCTGGACTGAGCCAGACGCTCCCCCCCCCCTTTTCTTGTGTTATTACATGTGAAGTGCGCATCTGTTCGCCGCTTCCCGCAGAGGAGATAAGTTTTTTGTTCACGACTTTGGAGAGTCGTAGTAAACACCCCGTGATGCCCAGTTGTATTATTCCATGATGTCGGACTCCGAAGCAAGTCTGACACGCACGCCATGTAGTAGTTGATTCAAACACGGCCAGGACAAGAAATAGGCCTTGCCCCCACCCTGCATGCACAGGCATTGGTGCGAACCTCATTATGTGTAGTTACTGCCATAATGAATTTCCTTATATGTGTATAGGCTGGGATGACATGCCCAGACACCAACGGTTTTAATACCGCTGCGAGTCATGCAGACAAGCTGAAGTCAGGGTCTGTCAATGACCCGAGTGTACCAGACAGGGAAGGCAGACTGTCCATTGCATCTTGTGCAATAACCTGTTCCTTCACGGGTGTATTGACTGGATAGACAAGCCAGTGCGGAACCTAGGACAGGTATATCAGCATAATTCCATTCACAGGTTAAGCTCGCCAATTCCCGGGCTACCCTGCGAACTTTCCCTCCCAGAGTTTAACGGGCAGGCATACTCCAACCCCGACAAATTTCTTGAAGAATGTGAACACGAATTGAGGGAACATGGCATTGCCAGTAAACAATGGGTGTCTAGAGTACACCGCAACCTCGTAGGTCCCGCCAGACAATGGTGGGATAAATACGGTGAGTTCATCAAGAGCTGGCCTCAGTTGAAGGCACAGCTAACATTCCACTCCGCAGATGACGAAATTTTAAGTAATTTGATTACTGATTTGCACTCCCATGTGCCAAAGTACGGGAAAAGGTCTAACTGTACGTACGGCATAAAGAACGCCTACATACACACATTTACCTCAAGAAAACCAAAGTAAAGCGGGTACACTGTATAACATGTACCCTTTTACAGGCTTTAAGAAATTTAATTATTACTTCGCGCCCACAAACTGTAAAGGAACTGGTAGAGTTAGTATGGGAGATGGAGATGAATGAGCATCCCCTCCCCGGAAAGGATCAGGTGGCACGTGCCCATGTCAATGGCCCGGCCCCGATTCCCTACCTCCCACAGGGTGAGACAACCCCGCTGGCCCTCGCTAACCCCGTGTCACGCTGCTGGTACTGCCCGGGGCGGCATTTCAATAGGGATTGCCTGAGGTGGCAACCCCAGGCCCCGCACTGCTCACTACCCCACCCAGCAAACGCACAACCCCATAACCCAGAGGCGCATGGACAGATTTTCCGAGGTAGGACTCCGGAGGAAAACCAACCCTCGACGAATGACAGGCCCGTAAACCTCTGGTAGATGCACGTGCGTCCGCAACCACATGTCACTATGCATCCAAGGTCAACTGAGACCTTCCTACGGCCAGAAAGAAAATCAGCGAGAGCGAAAACCTCGAGCGTGACTCGAAACCAGAACCCTATAGAGGCGGACGAAGTAACCCCCCTCCCTCTCGCATCCGTAGATCACCACAGGACTCTGGATAGGAACGATAGGCTCCCCCCCATCCTACCACGTACACCCTCTCCAGGTACAGTTCCGGAGATTTAATTACAACTCTCGATGGCTCTGTGATTAGGCGATCTATGCACCCCTGTTCAGCTTACGTCTCGGCAGATATCACCACGTTGACGCATGCCGCTTCTACACCTATTACAATACGATTCCAACTCATCACCTAGAAGTACTGCAGACGTGAGCAACACATTGCCTACCCTTACAGACAACGGGAACATCTGTGTTTTTCCTTCTCATCCTCTTCACGCTCAATGCCAACAAGCTGCCCAGACCTCGGGCACAGCTGAGCAGACCCGACGAGGCATTAAGCCAGAACCGCTGACGAGATAATTCTCATGCCACCCAGGTTCAGAGGATGCCCACGCCTCCCCTGCTCCCTGCGCCGGCAGCAGACAAGCTAACACTATATAATTTCGGCAACGGGCTGAGCTCTGGAGTCATTCTTTCGCATATTTTGCACCACCCACAGCACTCTTAGTACTCTGGAGCTCTAGAGAAGTTCGAAGCCTACAAATACGCCTTCGCTGCAACCAACTACGTATGTCAATGACCAGTCAACCCGGCGACATACAAATACGAACTTTCTTCTTTTAACATAATTTGTCTCCTCTAGACACCTTTAATTAGCAGTTTAACTGTAACTCTTATTTTCATCTAAAATCAGCTTTTTCCATTTATTTAGCACCAGGCTAAGGGTCAATACTATTAAACAAGCGGACTTCGGGGAGTCCTTGAAACACCCCGTGGCGCCGTTAACCATGACCATGTCAGACACAGAGGCCAACGCCGTCACTGGTGAACACCCTGACAAGGACAACGACATATCTAATGTACCATGTAGCCATGCCGACTTCACAGGCAATGGCACACTAAGAGTCAAGTGCACCTGCTGCACAAAACTCTTCCATTATACCTGTATAGGCTGGCCCGAAGATACCAGGGTTACTGAAGGCTTAAGAGTACCGCAGTACAGCATGCAGACTACAGTCCATGAGCTTCTCTAATGAGGTAACATGCCCTGGACGGGGCATAAACCGCATCAGGTGGACCATGTGTAGTGAGCCCTACCACCATCTGTGTATAGGGTGGCCCGACGAATGCGTCTCCTTGCCTGGGATGGCCTACCAGTGTAAAGATGTTGGCAGAAACACATCTCTTTCTCCCGCCAATCCAGGCCTTCCCAAATATATATCCAACTAGGACCGTCACCTGGACATCCAGCTATGGTTGAGACGACAACCTACAAATAACGGACTTCGCAAAGCCACCCACGCGAAGATCCTGTCGTATTCATTCGAGAGTGCGAGAAGGAATTTAAGGAAACTAAATCTGACGCCAAAACCATGGGTTGACTGGACTCAACTACATTTAAAGGGCATCACCCTCACCTGGTGGGAGCATTACAGGGATTTCTTAACCGACTGGAAACAGTTCTGCGACAGCATAGCAACAGAATTTACGGGCGAGGAAGTGTTGGCTAGGCAAACCTCCCAGTTCTACAGCCAGACCCAGGTACTCAATGAGGAAGCGGAAATCTTCATACGATGAAAAGAGCAAATGTTCCAACGAGTATTTCCAGGTGTCAATGAGGCTACCATCGTTCACTCAATCGGGCGAATGTTACTGCCAAGTCTCCGCAACGTACTTTTAACAGCGTCAACCGAGCTCGAGAAGCTGAGCAGAATTTTGCTGCTCAAGCAAGCCTTGAGAAACCTGACTCCACCAGTGCCCCCCCGTACGAACGCCATCCATGGCGCCTCCTAATGGCGTAACAACCACAATCCCACGAATGGCCGTTGTACCCAAGTGCTGGTTCTGCCTGGAGAATCATTGGAACAAAGACTGTCCATGGAAACCAGAGGAGGCCACCGCTCCACCCAACCGAGCGGGCAACACGTCAGCAATTATCCTGCAGCGACCAGCTAGCAAACCAACTCCAGAAACCAAGCCGGGAAACGCAGATGCCAAGGTACAAAGCGGGATGCCAACCCCAGTTTACAAGGGCCCTATCCTCCAAGGACTAAGTGAGGAAGCACCAGTTCCTGTACCCCCACACATAGAGGTGGAATTAAATAACAACAGAGTACTCGCCTTACTCAACTGTGCGGCTACAGGAAATTTCATTAGACGGAATCTATTAACAGCAAACCAGCTTGCGGAACTCCGTCCACAGAACAAAGTGGTCAGAATGGCGCAACCGGATGCAACTTTGGAAGTAACTGGCGGGATTACCTGGAATATAAAAATTTTAAATATCATCACCCAACAGAATTTATTGTTTTGCCAACCATGTCCGAATCCATTATACTAGGATGTCCATGGCTTACACACCATCAATGTATTCTCGATCATGGTCAACGTAGAGAATACTTGGGAGAAACCAACCACATTACTGTCAAATGGGTCCAAAACCCAGATGACATCCCGCCAATGCCCATCGAACCAATGAGCATTAATCATGAACTCAACCGACCAGAGTCCTTGCAATTAAAAGCCATCCTAGACGAGCATGCCCACGCCTTCGGACAAGGAGGGCTTTTATGGCAAACCCGATCAATTCAGCATGAAATATGGCCGACCACCGACATACCAGTCTACAACAGGCTGTACAGTGTGTCAGCTCACCGACGTGACCTCATCATGGAGCAGATTAACGACATGAAGGACCAGGGGGATAGTAGAGTCATCGAATTCTCTGTACAACTCGTACGTCGTACTTGTACCAAAAAAAGACTGCAAATTGCAATTTTGCATGAATTAAAAATTGCTAAACGAAGTCACCCAGCCGATTGCTCCCCCCACTATCAAATTGTCTAATACCCTTCGAGACAATAGCAAAGCCAAAATATTCAGTACTCTTGACAGTATACTGCTTTTACGACACCTGAGGGTGAAACTTTACAATTTCGAGTCATTTCTTTTGGCTTGAAAAATGCCCCTGCAACATTCCAGTGATTAATGTCATCGGAAGTACTGACAGGATATATCGGCGAGTTATGCTTCGCTTATCTCAATGATGTAATAATATACTCCAGTAGCTGGGAGGAACATCTAGGCCATCTGCAACGAGTATTGGAAATGCTCAAATTACAAGGAATGACTTGTAAGCTATCGAAAAGCTTCTTCGGCAAGACATCAATCAATTATCTGGGACACATCATCTCACCCAAGGGAAACTTCCCTCGAAACAATTCAATACCTGCAATTGAAGAAGCGAGAGAACCTCAGAATAAGTGGCAACTGCGACGGTACCTGGGTCTGTGTAATTGGTTGCGAGACTTCGTTCCAAACATTGCATAATACAAGGCACCCCTACACCCTCTTCTAAAGAAAGACACCGGTTGGCTATGTGGTCCAGAACAACGAGTGTTTTCCGACTTGAAGAACAGTTTCAAGAATATTCACCAACTCCATTGGCCACAAGGGGACAAACCCTTAATACTGCAAACAAGCGTGTCAGCTAGGCATCAACCCGCTAACCGAACAGCTCTACCACATTAATGAGCAGGAGTGTGTGGCCGTTATCTGTGCAGTCAAGAAGTATAGATATTATCTCAAAGGACAACACTTCATTTTGTGAACAGACTCAAAAGCCCTCCAATGGCTACATGAGTCCCGGAATTCGAAGGCCAAGCTCGGTTGGTGGGACATGTTCCTTACAGAGTTCGACTTTGAGGTCCAACACTGCCCAGGTAAACTAAAAAATCTGCCAGACGCCCTGTCTCATGCCCCGACTTTGGAGGAGAAAGCTGAAGAGGAGGAAGAGAAAATGTCTTCCCCCTCTCAGATGGAAAGAAGTCCGAAAGAGCAAATCCGACTCCAACTACCCATCACCAAGTTACTCTAAGCCAACAGGAGGATCCCGATATCCGACATCTAATACAGGAACAGCCCCAACGTTACCGCCTACGGGATGTCGTCGCATGGATTAGCAGCGGGCAACCCAATACACAGTGGAAGATCTGGGTGCCACCCCAACTACGAACGGATATATGCAGACACCATTACGATCCTCCCCAAGCTCGTCATCCGGGTACGAGGGAGACCCTGTTGGACATCAAAACCCACTACATTTGGGACAAAATAAGCTGCGATGTCCGGCAGTACGTTAGCAACTGCGTTACGTGCTCCCACCGCAAAACCACGGAGACCCAAGGCAGCCTGGACCCACATCGCCGCCGATCTGATGGGCCAATATCGCCGAAGTACTAAGGGAAACTGCTATATCCTCGTGGTAACTGACCAATTCTCCCGGTGGGTAGAGGCATTCTCTTTACTCAGCCAAGAAACCACCCTCATCATGCGAAAAATAGAAGCGGAGATTTTTGAACGATGGGGCTACCCGAAAGCCATATTGACTGACATCGGCATCCAGTTTACTAGCCATCAATGGCAAACCGCCTGTCCAGAATATGGTAGGGGAGGGGGGTGGAAAGATAAACTACCCCTCCCTATAATCCACAAGCCAATCCCACTGAACGGAGGAATCAAGAGCTCAAGACGTGCCTCCACATCAGTGTGGGTAGTAACCACAAACACTGGGATAAGCACATCCCCACCATACTGTTTGCCCTTCGACACCGTACTAACAAGGCCGTCAACACCAGCTCGAACGACCTGCTCCTGGGACAACCCTTGCGCCAACCAGGCGACTGGCAATGGGAAAGCAAGCCCACTGAGATGCCTCAGCCTGAGGACATCTAGCTAGCAGCGCTAGCACGAACCACGCATGTCCAGAGAGCTCGAAATTCTTATATTTCGAAGAAACATCCCCAACCAAAGATAGGGGTAAGAGAGTCAACCTGGGGGAAGCCGTCCTTCTACGAAGTCACCCACTCAGCAAAGCCAGCAACCAATTCAACACTGGCCTCGCTGACAAATGGGAAGGACCGCACCATATAGCAGACAAATGTGATAATGTTTATTGGGCCGAGGATATATGCGGACAAATTCATAAGGCCACTAGAGGTCAGATACGACCATACCCAGGGGACATGCCAACACTTGGGGACGGCGACACTGAAGGAGACACATCTGACCAATCGGATCTTCAACGAGTCCCGAACCAACACCCATCGTGGTTGAACAGGCGCCTAGTTACATCACATTACCTGATGATGAACAACACCAAGGAGCATTTTCCATAAGATCAATGCCCTCAACACCTCGCAGCAACGCCGATACAATAGCAGCAGTGATATCCAGCTGCTCTGAATTATCCTGGCTGAGTCCCCGCGACAGAGAACTCCGTCGATCAAGCCGCATCAGTGAGCGATCCGAAGTACCATCGGTGAGAGGACTAGGAATCACCCAGGCGCCTACCTCCTCACCTAGTACAAATACAGAACCAGAAGTTACGGCTGTCCTAACTTCAGAGAGGTAGTACTCAGACGGCGAAGTACAAGACACCATTAGACCACCGGAACAGGAAACGTCAAGCTCAGTCGAGTGTGCCCCGCTTCAATCACATGCTACACAGGTAGACCCGCTTATCGGGACATCGAGCTGCCACACTACAGAACTTGCCACGCAGGAACTCCTGCCACCCTGGATGTCGAGCTCGGACAAGAGTGCTCCGTGTTACACAGTGTTACACAGGAAACTCCGCTACCCAGGGCGTCGAGCTGCAACCGATGTGCTCCGTCCCCAGGTCCTGCAACGCAGGAATACCCACAAACCTGGACGTCGAGCAGCCACATTGGAAGTGCTCTGCCCCGCCATCTTGCTAAGCGAGAAGTTGCACCCATCGAGACTGTGCTGCCGGCAGTTGGGGTGGAGAGCCATCTTCCCCGCACTGCTCTGTTAGAGAAACATCTTGCCCTATGGGTAGGAACCCGTGCAGTCGGGGTGGAAGGCCCTACCCTCCCCCGCACTTCAACATCCCTTGGACGAGTACCCTCTAACTTTGTTGCAGCAGAAGCCACAACGCCCCAGGCTGCTCCACGACGCCTGATGCCCCCATGCACCGCCAAGGGGCTGCCCACACGCCTGGCTGGTACAGGGAATCGCCATGGAGACTTACAACCAGATACATGTGGCCGTACCCTCAGTATGCTGCCCTTCGTCCCAAGGTCAGTGATAATAAGGAGGAAGACGAAGATCGCCAATAGTGTGCGCACTTTAAAAACTATGTAGCAGTCGTAAACCACTACTACGTGCGTGTGACAAAAGGACTCGTTATCGACCAGTCACGTGCACTGCATTAATTTAGCCATTTAGCCAAAAGCCAAGACAGGTACGTAAGCAGAACAATCACATTTAGGCTAAATTAAAAGAAGCAGTGCAGTTACAGCATAAACAATCAAAGAGGTAAATAAGCAAGTAATTAATCACTTGGTTATGTGATAATTCACTTTTTATTTACAACCGTAAAAAGTTGTACAGCAGTAACTTTTGAACAGACATTTTACACCTCATGGTTCAAGTGTTTCAGTGGCCGACAGCCCACGAAAAAAGTAGCATTACGAACAGACGCTCTCCACAGTGACAGTAATAGCTACGATAATTATCACGTATGGAAGCTCACCACAATGTGCATGATAGTATAACGTATAGACACTCACCACAGTGGATGGGATAGGTGAAGACAGAGACTTCAATAGTTTACATGTTAGAATTAGCCTTCGTTCACACGACTCTTAGCTAATTTTAGATTTTTTAATAATGATTTGATGTGTAGGTATGCATTTAAATATGTTCATAACTTTTTTTTAACGTGTTTATGCGAAGATGCAACTCTAAGAAGAATGCCATTTTGCAGGGCAACTGCGAGAAAGAATGCCATTTCGCAGGGCTATGTGTTTTCTTAATGATATGTTTTTCTTATAACTTTTCTCGTAAACATTCTATGAACTCATCAACTGGTAAGATAGATGGACTACCGACAGGTACAGGAGAAAGTTTTTTTTATATTATTATTTTATGTGTAGGTATACCTATAAATGATTTAATGAGTTTTAAAGTGTATATTACGCTTTATATAAGTACATTTTAACAGTGCTTTTGTTTGCAATATCTTGTGCACTTTGTCAAATTCACAGTCTGGATTGGACGTTAAAACTCTTTTAATTTGGCACAAGATATTTTAACTTCCATGTTTTTGTTTATGAGTGTATATGTATGTAACCTGTGACCAATGTGCGCATAACTTGCCGCATTGTTCATGCATGTAGTGTACTTGCTTTGTATTTGTTTAGCCGGTTAACCCAGGTGTTGAAGGGCCTGTGGTTAACCACTTCATAAATTGTCACACGTAACTATTTAGCTTGCTTCAAGACACAAAGGTTCCCTGGAAAGATTTTTCCTTTTTCTTTCTTTTATCACTGTAGCAAGCTCCAGGTTAGTAGTGGCGTTTCTACGCCATCCGCGAGTAAGGCTTGTACATATTATAAATATTCTTAGATTCATTCCCCTCTTTTGTCGTGTCATTCTTGTTTAGTAATTTTTTTTCAGGGTTTATGTTTGATTTACTTGTAAAATCCACCAGCGCTATGCTGGTTCTTTTAAATGACATGCATTATGAAAAGTAGGCCGGTGGGGACACACCGACACATGCGGCTTCATAACCCAGTAATCTCTGCACACGGGGGAATACACATTCTCGTCGCATCAGTAAAGCCCGACAACCAGGGCGAGGGGCAGAGCAGGAATACCGCCTGCCACGTGCACGAGAGAGAGAGAGTACACTTCAAGGTCGCCAGCCGGCCGACTCCACTTCACGTCTCCACGTTTAGCCTTGCGCCAGCTAGTCGCCCTGAGTGCACAGAATACGTGCCACTACAGCAGTTAAACCCCCTGCATTAAGGGTCCCGCCTACCTGTACGAAAATTTTTTTTGTACTGCCTACCTCAGCACGTTTTCCGAAGTTTACCCTGACCTTCTAGAGACCGTCTGGACCTTCCAGAAAGGGGGCCTACGGCTTTCTCCATCATCTTTTTCACGATGAGTCTTCATCGCAATGGACGTGGGGGCGAATTGATGCGTGTCGCTTCTACACCTATTATAATACGACTCTGACTCATTGCCTAGAAGTACTGCTTCCATCTCTACAGACATAAGCAACACGTTGCCTACCCCTACAGGCAACAAGAACTTCTGTGTTTTTCCTTCTCACCTGGAAGGCACGGATGCAACCCCCCCCCCCCCCTCCTTTTCTGTGCACGATGCCAACAAACTGCCCAGACCCGGACATGGTCGAGCAGACCCGACGAGGCATGAAGCCAGAACCGCTGACGAGATAATTCTCACGCCACCCAGGGCCGGAGGACGTCGTGCCTCTCTCGCTCCCCGCGCCAGCAGCCTACAAGTTACCACTATATAAGTCCGGCCGCAGCCGAGCTCTGGAGTCATTCTTTCGCATCTCTTGCACCACCCATAGCACTCTTAGTACACTGGAGCTCTAGAGAAGTTCAAAGATTACAAGTACACCTTAGCAGCAACCAACTACGTATGTCGACGACCAGTCAACCCGGCGACATAAAAACACTAATTTTCTTTTTTAACTTAATTTGTCTCCTCTAGACAACTTTAATTAGTACTTTAACTGTAACTATTATTTTTGTCTATTATCAGGTTTTTCCATTTATTTAGAACAAGGTAACCTACACCTGGAACCACGCAGTTACCTTCAGCTACCTCGACTTGCTAGGAGGTAGCACAGGTCACGTGTCTGTTGAACTTTCAATAAACACATGTTGCTTTCTTCTTTGTTACTTTTATTTCCAGGGAATATATCTGTATTTACAGTTGGTGGAAAATTACGATGTGCACTGCTAACGGAATGTGGGGAAGTTATTAAACCGAACTAAGATATACACATTAGACTGCTACCTGTTTGTTCCCATCAAACACACAGCACTATTAGTGCTCATGGGGAAGAAACAGTAACGCCCCAACCACTAGTAACACCTTCACACCAGTAGGCATGACACACTCGGGTTGCTTTGCAACACTCACACTATAAGTGCACGGTGATGGAGATCTGCAGTGCTGCTGGGTATTCTGGGTGGACGCACAACCAGTAAAGGCTTGGGGCGACTCCGGCTCAACGTCCCTGATCAGTCCGCCTATGGTGGGGTATCAGTGGAGGGACTTATCGAGCACGACGACAAGTCACTATTGGGGTACATTGTTAGTGTTTCTGTTTTAGTACACTGCGTTATTTATAGAACTGTTACTCTATACCTCATGAGAGGAGTGGTCGGAGATGTAGAGAGCAACACCTGGCTCACCCTACTACCTGGCTGAGGATAGTATCACCCTATCCTACACAGGATAGACAGGTGGAACGGGTCCGTGACACTGAACTCAAGATGCCAAGCAGTCGTGCCTGCACCAGTAATATTAATTGAGATTCCACCGTGTGTCCATACCAGCTACAAGTATCACCCTGTTGTCTACGGCTTCTTAACCAGAGTGGAAGTTCACCTAGGTTGGGACAACTTGGTCTTCTGGACGAAAGAAGCACGACTTTGGAACATTCATGGAGGCATTCACCCCGCCTAAGACTAAACTTACCTGAACTACCTAACTAGAGGTGAGAGTGTATCAGAACTAGCCAACACTCCTCGCCTCATCCTCGCTACCTAAGTCGCTTTTGGTCTGGCGAGTAAAATCTGTAACTACAGTGTCCAGTCAGTCTAATCGGACACGCGTCAATGTGTTCAACCCGTATCCCCACGGCACGATCCCGTTGAGCGCCTCTGACTTGAGAACCGAACCGGTAGGATGACAACAAGAAGGGATACTCCCCCTTCCCATTCAGTCACGTAACCTGTGGTTACGCCACATAGCCCTCTCGTCTCCTTCTTGGCCCTTCTCTGGCAGTTGAAAACCAGAGCTTATCCAAGACCATGACTGCACGTGGTGCGCGAGTCTCCCCGGCTTTCCTTTTTGCGGCTAAGGAAAAGCCCTCATCGGCCGATGACCTGGACGCACCAGCATATCCACTCCCACCAGGATCGGTCCCGGCCATGCCTACCCCCCCCCCCCCCCAAGTCGACGGAGCATATTCAGGTTAGGGACTATAGGACGCAAACCCTGCAGTGAAAGCGTTAGGATGCCAGAACCCTAAGGTGACTATGCCTACGACGGTGATTAAGCTAGATTGGTAGGGTCACTAGGTGTCTGTTCGTAATTCAAAATCCTAGCCTGATAGAGTAGGAAGTGTTTCAAGAAAAATATGTCAGTCTCATGAAAGAAAATTCTAAGTACCCCTGTAATGTGGAAATGTTTTTACAAGGTTCAGAATGTAATATAAACACGATGAGAGAAACAGAGGCAAGACAGAAATAAAGTGACCCAATTTATGTAAATTAACCTCTAGTAATGGGCGCGCATAAAGTAGCAGTAAAGAAAAATAATAGTTTCTCAAAATTGAATTGGTCCCTAGCTTGCTAGAATAAATAGTTTGTGGAGGTAAACATTCATGTAACTTCAAACCTCCAAAGCGGACTGGAAAGATCATGTCCGCAGATTTCCGGAAATTCCAGCACGTGCTCACGTAGTCAGCATTTGCTAAATGATGTAAAAACTATATTTTTCTGGGTTTGAAATAATGTATGACGCATTTAACGTAACGCAAATAAGTTCCGTGAGCACTTTTAAGAAGTGTGATCGCGTAACCGAAGCCTCATCAGCAGGCCCATAAACATAACCTTGAAAACCATCCTTGCCATTCCTCGCAATGCGTGTGGGCGACTTTGTTTAGTAAATCCCCTCTAGTGTGATTAAGAGCATGAGGCGGAAAACGCACTGAGAGGACACCGTAACAGTCACCCAAGAGATTCACAATCTTTTAAAACTTGTAATTTTTAAGTGTGTCTCAAGCGTAAGAAACACTGTTGTAAATTTATGTCATGTTTATTGAAGAGAAAGATCACCTCACGTAAACTCTCGTTGAGATACACTAATCTATCTTTCTTATTACCCAATGTAAAATTTCTTTCTTTCACGTACGTGAAATCCCAAGGTATGTAACAGCCCCATAAAAGAACAGGTAGGAAGTATGCACTGTCAGTGAAAATTGTAAATATCTCATATTGGACTTAATGTAATATTTCCAGAACAGAAAAACCCCTATAATGTAATAAGAGTGTGTAGTTGTGTAGCATGAACCCCGTGAGTCGAAAGAATGTGTGAAGGTAGAAGAAACAAAAAAACGAGATGAGAACGAAAACTCATCTAGTGGATGTTCACAGCCGCCAGACAGGCTCACGAAAGCATATCTACTCGAGTGAGGCTGATATCCCCACTCCCTAAACCATGAGAAAATTCATTCTTGTCCCCTCCAGTCAGAGAGACTGCGTATGTACGCTCCCCAAATGTAAACGAAGTAGGAAACAAATTGTAAATATTAAGGACGGGAACTCACGCTAACCCATGTGTAAATATTACCGACAAAATGAAATGTAACCTAGGAAGTAAGAATAAGAAGAGACCTAACCGCAATAAGAACGAAAATGTTTAGTCTCTAGAAAATTATGTATTCCCACTATATTGCATGTTTGATTTTAAGCAAGTTTTCCATTTTATTGTAGGTTAAAATCATTTCTTTTGTGTGAGAAGTAGTTTCCCATTTTGTGCATTTATGTTCATCAATGACAGTGAAAGCCTAGAAGTGCTTAACCAAGTAATTATGGCTGAGCACCGTCAATTACTGAATACTTGTATGTTCAACACGATTGAGGTACACTGTGTTACGTGTACGGAGGCACGAGCCTACCGCCTACACCGCCACTGCCAAGAGCAGAAGTTATACAAAACCTCCCGCTATAATAAGGGAAATATTACTTGTATCTTGTGTGATTTTATGTATGTATCAAACTAACTGTAATCCTAAGAAAAATGCTGTGAATAGAAGGTTAAGATTAATCCTGTGTCCTTGTGTAAGAGAGAGTAATTTGTAATCAAAAGAGAAGTATGCTAATTTTAACGTTAAATGTGTTTTGCATAACTGCCCGTAATCTCAGTGAGGTAGCACGTTCCACTCCGTCTGTCTTACCTGCGTAGGAAGGGCTAAGGTACTCCGCTGCTGGGCAGCTAGATGAACAATCTTTTGTTCCCTACGCCTTTACTCGTGTCTTATCTTGTAAGTCATAGAGTTTGGTTTGTCACCGAACAAGATACGGTGTGCACATCGGACGAGAAACTATACCCTATAATAGTGTAGGTACAGTAGCTTATTCAAGGCACAAGCTCAGTACAAGTCTCCACTGATACCCCACGTCTGCAGGCTGATCAGAGACGTTGAGACGTGTGGGCCACCAATACTACTACTGGATGTGAGTTTCCAGCCAAGGCCAGGCCGCAACCCCCAGGCCAATACCGCCCCCAGCACCTAGGTGCTATAGTAGATGATACAACCTAGGTTTGTTGTCTCTTCATGGTGGAAGGTATTCCTAGTGGTTGTGGCTTCCCTGTTCCTTCCCTCCAGCCCCTGGGTACTCGGGGTAACAGGAAGCAACAGGTAGCAGTCTAATGGATGTGTTCCAGACTCGAGGTCCCCAGAAAGGGGGCCTCAGTCAACCTAGTTTGGATTTACAGAAGTACCGGTTTCTGTCGGCAGTGCACAGTGCAACCTATTCCTAGCGAGTGAAGTAGACATTACTCTAGAAATAAAAGCATTAGTATAGAGAACAAGCATATTTATTGAGGACTCAATAAAAATAGTGACTCGTGCTATGGCTACTGAAGACTCAAGGTTTCGCTAGAGGCCCCAGCACTAAGGAGTGCTCTGGGTTAACTCAAGAGAAGAATATGAAAGACTGCTCGAGCCCTGTTGCACACGGACTTATACAGTCAGAAGTCTAGGCTGCAGCAGCGGGGTGCAGGGAATGTTCATGACGTCCTTCTGCCGTGAGGTTGGCGTGGGAGGTGGTAACCCTCTCATCAGCGCTCTTGGTTCGTGGATCTTTGGCTATGCCCGAAATGGCTGACAGCTTGTAAGCACTCGGCACAGGAGGAGGGGGAGAAGAGGCGTGCTCGCTGGTTGCGTAACCTTGTGGCCACATGTTCGGCCGCACAGTAGATTCTCTGTGGCTGAGAACTTGTGTGCAACGTTTTGCGGTAACAATTCTTACGTAGGTTGAAGTAAGGGTAAACTTCACGTAAAGAGCGATGAGTCATAATCGTAGTTTATTAGTAGTATAAGCGGCATGCATCAAAGTTAAACATGAGAAGCAGAGCCCCCAAAAATTCTAAAATTATCATACAAACAATATTAAAGTTAAAACAGTTACACTAAAATTACATTAGGAAGCAACAAGGATGGATCTGACCTAACATAATGAAATTAATTTTTTTCTTCATTAGGTCTAAAAAAAAATTACACATGTTGTGTTATCAAAGCTTTTGCGATTACTCTTAAGTAGAATTTATGAGTTCAGTATTAAAATATAATAATTTTAAACACACTTTAATGAAGTAAAATTTTTGACAAAAAGTACAAGGTCAGCAGTTTTTAGTTGGAGCAAACTGGCTGAAGCAATTGGACTATATCTGGTGCAGCATGGGATATTAGTGGAGAGGACAGACGACTGCACAAGATACAAAAAGAGACAGCAGACATGTGTTTCTGCAGTGTGGACAGACGAGAGAGCATGGTACCCAACAAGTTGAAGGCTACTGTACATGAGCTCTATAGAACATTTTGGACTGAACTAAGATTGGACTGTATGAACATGTGATATGGAAGCAACAAGGAAGCAATAAGGACTTTACTGCAAAAATTGGAACTGGGCCTACAATTTATAAAATAATTAAATAGGGTTTGTTATGCTTTTTATTGGGGCTGATCTTAGTGCAGTTGTGTTTATTCAGGCATAATTAGAGGCAAAATTGTGGTAAATTGCGATAAAACCAAATCACAACAAACGTAAATTTAAAACATGAAATAACACAAAATACAGAAAAATGCACTATATTTCACTAAATAAGCTTACTCTACAAGAAATTAACTCTTCTCCCATGTTATATACACAAATTTACTTTGGCACTATACAAATAAAAAATCTGAAGTTGTGAGAGTTCTAGACAATATCGAGACATACTAGAGTTGAAAATATCCTCAATTTCATTTCAAGACAATTTTTAAATCTCGGAAATCATAGTTATACATGCAACACACATCCATAATTACAAAAAGTTTTTTACTTGCATAACAAAATGTAAACAAACATATTCAAAAGATTACACAAGCAGTAACATATGCACTTTGAAATAAGCTACATTAGTTTGACAACAAACTGCCTCCAAGCACTAGTAACATTAGTGCAAAGTGAACACTTCACAGCTAGAATGTGTGCAGTTATCTATGGTCACAGTGTCGAATAGAATGTTTGTTTACATTGACAGCTGCATGTAAAATTTCGTAAAATGAAAGTGTGATATCTAAATTGATACATTAAACTGACTGTTTACATAAAATATGTATTTAGTCTTATAAATTATGAAAGATGATGTAGTCTATGTAAAATATAATAAAATGTAGTCTATGTAAAATACCATAAAATGTCTTATCATTTGGACAGTTCGTCCATGTTAATGTATGTATTTAACCTCCAATGCACGGCGATTGATTTGTTTTGTTTACATTTGACATGTGCCGCTCATACTACTAATTAACTATGATTACGACTCATCGCTCTTTGCGTGAAGTATACCCTTACTTAAACCACCCACGTGAGAATTGTGCACGCTCTACTTTGAACATAAATTCTCGGTCACTTAAATCTCCCGGGCGACTGAGCACGTGGCCACAAGGTTAGGAAACCAGTGGGCATGCCGCTCCCCCCTCACCACTCGCTCAGTCCCAACAAGCTTCAGCCACTTCGGGCACTGCCAAAGATACTCGACTCAAAGAACGCTGAAAAGAGGGTTCCCACCTCCCATGCCAGCCTCCTCGGCCCAAGGACGTCACACGCCTTTCCCGCCCCTCGCCGTGACAGCCTAGAATTCGCACTAAGTCCGTGCGCACTGGGGCTCCAAAAGTCATTCTCATTTCTTCTCTCATGACATCCCGAGCACTGCTCAGTGCTGGGACCTCCAGAGATCTTCCAAGTCTTAAGTATGCCCCCAGTGGCTACTTCTAACAACAACGACAGTCATCCAACTAACAGCGAACACGCTAATACTCGTTAACTTCACTTTAGTAGTAAAGTATTTTTCACGTCTAGAACAATCTTTCCCCTTTAACCTAGGACCAGCTCGCCTGCACCTGGCTAACGTAGATAACCTTCAGCACACCACTGTTCAGTAGGAGATAGCACGAGTCACGTGTTTATTGATTTTTCAATAAACATAATTATGTTCTCTATCCTTACGCTTTTTCATTTAAAGAGTATTTTGCCCACTAGGAGCAATTCACATTATGCACTGCCAACAGAAACCAAGTATTTTTCTAAACCAAATTAACACACCCATTAGACAGCTGCCTATTTCTTCCCAACCACCCGAGCACTGGTAATGCTGGAAGGGAGGAACAGAGGAGCCAAAACCACTAGGAATACCTTCATCCAAGGAGGGGCAGCAAGCCCGGGTTATTCCCTTGCATCGAGCTCTGATAGTGCTGGAGTAACCATAGCCTGAGTCTTGCCGTTCAATCTTGCCTGAAATCACATCCAGTAGAGGCATTAGTGGTCCAAACGGCTCCACGTCTCTGATCAGCACGCCAAGCGTGGGGGATCAGTGAAGACTTTAAACGAGCTCACGCCAGCAAGCAGCTACTGCACTGACAGTGTTAAATTGTTTCTCATCAAGATGCACTACGTGTGTTGTTAAAACAGCGACTATCTATGCCTTACAAGGTAAGGCACAGCCAACGGTGTAGAGAACAAAATCTAGCATTTTTTGCTGCTGAACAGTGGTCTGCACTTCCCCCTCCTACACAGGAAAGGCAGGTGGAACGGAACCACGCCGCCCCACTCAAGCGCCAATCAGTCGCAACTGCTCCTGTGGTATTTGTATATTTTCCACTGCATATTGGCACTGGCCAAGAGTACCACCCGGTTCTGAGAGGGCTGGTTTACAGGACAGAGGCTACGTACGGCGTAGCCAATCCCAGGTTCTGGAGCCGAGAATCTGCTGCCTGGAATAGTCAATACGGCATGGGGCAACCCAACACCCATTGAGTTGAGACCAAGGATCGAGACCTCAGCTTCATCAGCATCACTGAGGTCATCTGAGTAAGTCAGTAGCTAACACCTCTCGCCAGCCACTGATAAACCTGTATAAAACCACGCTATTGGTCTAGCGTACAAATCCTAGGCGATCGTGCCAAGCAGACCTTAACCGGGCATGCATCACATTCAACTGTATTATAAAACACAGTTAGCCCCACCAAAATCAAAAGTTAAAAATGTAACACTGAAAAATTTACAAAAAGAATATACATGTGTACGCCTTGCCTTAATGTTTACCATATATCCTTGAAATTATATTGTTTTGGGGAATGTGCAGTATTCTTGAAATCACATGATGTTGAAACATTCGTTTTATTTAGCAGGGTCATTTCTACATGACAAAACTATAAATTTATTCTAGAGTTGTTCCGATACCATGTTTTCTGATACCAATACACATTCCTCGATACCGTTGCAATGCACCAATACCATTACAGATATCCCAACTCTAATGCTCTCCCGTTTGTTTGTTGATCCAGTGCACCATTATTGTGTAGAAATACAATAAATAATAAATATTAAAAGATATTTTCCCAATATTATCGCCACCAATAGCACAGTGAGATGATAATTCTTCACTTGCGTCCATGCTATATGTATTTTGATATGTATATGCAG
This sequence comes from Dryococelus australis, assembly GCA_029891345.1. Classification (NCBI taxonomy): domain Eukaryota; kingdom Metazoa; phylum Arthropoda; class Insecta; order Phasmatodea; family Phasmatidae; genus Dryococelus; species Dryococelus australis. The sequence continues at coordinate 207,928,441 of CM056993.1, read as the reverse complement.
CATCAGAAGTTTTTGATGAAAAATTAGGGATAATTAATATTCCATGTATAAGCCACACTAAATTTTTGTATTCCTGTAAAAATTGTTAAGTTATGATTCCGTACTAACATAATAAATTCCAACCTAATTTCTCCACTACAAAACCTTTCTGACAGAAAACTTGTATTATGTTGCAATGTTTAAAAATAAACATCGCGCAATTACTATTCCACAGATGATAACGTGACTGTGTCTATCACTGTTTACTTGTGGCGCGGCGGAGGCTGTGCGAACTACACAAGATATACAATATTTTGGCGTGTATAGGCCACGTCCATGTATAGGGCCGCACCAGAAGTTTTTGATGAAGAATTAGGGATAATTAATATTTCAAGTATAGGCCGTAATTAATTTTTGTGTATTCATGTAAATATAGTCATGTCACGATTCTGTACAAACACAGTAAATTCCAACTTAATTTCTCTCCTACTAAAGATTTGCAACAGGATTTTTCAACTGCATGGTTTTTTTTTTTGAGAGAGATTCCTTCCCTTCCGAGTCCCTTCCTTCCTTTAAGAGTTAAAACATTAAAATTTACTGTATGTTGACAAATTTCTAAAGATATTTTGTAAAAAAAAAATTTCAAAATTTTTTTTTATGCCAATATCTTGTATATAAGCCGCACCCTACTTTTTGTAGTAATTTTTTTTGTACAAGTGTGTGGCCTATACATGCCGAAATACTGTATCTCTCTTGTACAGCAGCTAAATTTTTTTTTCTCATGTAGGACTTGAACAGTTATTGATAAAGAACAGTGAATAGGGTTTCCTTCATTTTGCGTTGCCTTTTTCTAATTTACTGGACATATTTATTGGTGTTACATTTTTATACATAATGCATTCTTAATTTTCATGAACAAATATTCAAGTAAAAAACTTGCGTGATTTGGCAACAATATCTAAAAACTATGCACCGCTGCTTCTTCCTCATTACCTACATGGCGGCCGGTCAAAAACATTGAAATTGTTTGTTGTTAATCAAATAAAATTCTACAGTACTATTGCTTATACATATGTACTGTATTCCCACCTTTTTTATTTTTTTTTGTATTTTATGCTTTCTAAATACACAGTGTGTAGCCTGAGACTACTGTTGTTATTATTTATTATTTTTTGTTACAAAGTACGAATTAAGTGCGACTCAATAGGTTATATCGGTAAATTACATAAATAGGACTGTAAGCGAAACAATGTGTGTTGAAAATTAATTTTATTTGTGATTTCTATTAGTATTACTTGTGCATGTTGACATAATGTATTGTATACCAACTTTGTATCTCTTGGCGAGTAGAGTTGACTTATACTTATTTGTTAATACTTCGTTGTTTAATTATTGAAGCATGTAATTTTCAGCGATGTTACAGAAATTTTTGTTTGATCGATGCGGATTAAATTTCATTGAGTTTGGCAAAAACGTGACTTTTTATCATTATTAAAATAGGAATTTGGTCGGGACCACAGCAAAATGTTCGCTGGACACGAACCTTTGGTTCAAGCGGGTTTTAATGGTTCAAGTTTTGACTGTAATAACCCAATTTCATTGTCTATAACCGATACTAATGTATCGGTCCGATACCATGCTTGATACCGATACATCGGAAAAAGGTTACATATCACGATACCAATACCAAGTATCGGTATCGGAACAACTCTAAATTTTCTTTCACAGAGAACTGGATGAAATAGTCAATGCCACTAGATTCAAATAAGAAGAATTATTTTCTCTCACTCTCGTTATTAAAGTTCCCGCTGTAAGTTGTGTGAAATATATAACTGTACAACTATATACAAAATGATGCTATGTATTTAACATTTGTTGATAATCAAATTGAGTCTAGAATCGAGAATCAAAACATAAATTTTAGAATCAAATAGAGAATTGGAATAGAAAAAAACCTTAAATTGTCCCATCACAATAACTGGCCCTAACTAATTCTAACCATTGTTCAGAAGGGATCACTAAGGTCCACTACCAGAGGGGGTAGTGGTGGTGTTAACACTGGCAGAGGGGGCAGTGCAGCTGCAGTTACCAGAAGGGTAGGCAAGACAAGATGTGTTAAAGGTGTCTTTGAGGGTTGCTGGAGCAGTGTTGAAGAGCTTCTGGTAGTCGCTAGGACTTTGAGGGCAGCAGAGTGCTCTAGTACAAGTGGTGGAGCTGCCAGAGCTGACTGTGAAGAACAACTGGCATTTCTGGGCTGCGGGGTGTGACGAGCTCTGTCTCCTTAGCGAAGTTGTCTGCATCATCCCTTGGGCTGTCATGAAACTACGTGTCCTTGGGAGGTGGTCTCGGCCACTCGACCGGTAGTACAATCAGCGGAGGTTGTGACTTGTAGTCTGACTTCAGGTGAATAGTACACGCTGATGTGTCTGTAGTAGCCCCCGCAAAAAGGAGCGTATCCTGTAGGCTCTAGAGTAGCTAGCAGTACTGTTCCAAAACCGCCTGGGGTGAAGTGAAGGGGCATTCAGATGAAGCAAAGTTGTGTATGGAATAGCCAGGATATGCGTCAAACTTCTCCGAACAGATGCAGTTTTCCATTAACATCAAACATCAATTTGAAACTAAGTTGATTATACGGGGTAAAGTAATGAAAGAACAGTAAGATTTACCAGTTGATCTGATGTTGGCAATCCTTCATTCTTGCGCCTCTCATTCCAAACCATTTCTTGCAGCTTCATTTCCACATCGTCATCCAGGTCTTCCAGCGGGCGGGTTACATCTATTGCAGTCAGGTCTATCTTTGGCTCCGTAATCAGAATTGCATCCCACCACCGTTCCACTGTCTTATCAAGATGGATCTATGGCACGGAGATACACTATTTACATTTACAGCTGGTTTGTTTTTCAATGATCACTTTGAGAGCAACCATTCAAAATTGTCTATAACTGTGCATACTTTAACACAGACACTATGTGGAGTATTTGCATTAGTGCTTACAGTGAATGAGGAATAGTAGCGTCATACTCTAGCACTCCACTTCACTTCACAACTAACATGTCTAGGTACAACTGATGTTATCTACACGAGTGTGCAAACTGTTTCAAGTACTAGTTGCAAGGTCAGTGACAAGTGGCAAGGTTAATGTATACACTACACGTGATGTATCCCAGGGTGTACAATGGGATGCAATGATAACCTCAAATAACAATGAGTCAGCTCGTTTCAGAATAATTATTGCATGACATCAGCTAACCTGTATTTGTTTGGTGGGTTCCAAGCTCCACAGGGTCTGCGTGTGGTTCACCCTCCAGCAGAGATCTCCGCTCACCAGCGTCCTCCACTCACTGCCATCCAGCACAGACACATTGAGGCTGGCCGCTGTGACTGCCACATGCACATTCTTGCCCTTCATGACGTTGTGCGGCACTGGAACCTGCCACACACAACACTGTCACCACTACATTCCACACCAGACACCCACTGCCACCGCAACACTGTCGTAGGATGTTACTGAACAAGCTACGATCAGAGCAGAAAAAAACATGATGCAGTAAAACAAGTATGACAGCCTTCCCTAACACACACATATGCATGCAAGCACACACACATGCATGCACGGAATCTGATAAGTTGACTGTAAAATATAATGCAGCACATCTGGTATCAGATATTTAAAAAAGGACCATTGTTTACGTAAAGATTATTAAAATGAGTATAAATATAATTTACTGATTAAAAAAACCTAGAGTGGGGAGTGAACCCAGGGCGAGGAAACACTCTCTGAGTGACGGGCTTTCCAGCTAGGACCCGTAGGTGCCCGTCATCCCCGGACATGATATGAAATTAGACCCTAGGATGGAGCGGTGATGGAATGCAAAGGCGGGAAAAAACTGGAGTACCCCAAGAAAACCCACTGGCAAGCGGCATCGTCCAGCACGAATCCCACATGCAAAAATCCGAGAGTGAACCCATCGGGGATTGAACCTGAATAGCTGTAGTGGGAGGCGAGTGCCCTAGTCACTGCACAACCACTGCCCCAATTTACTGATAAACACTTTTTTTTTTTTGCCAGCCCATATCTCTAAAACGCAACTGAGACAGTGTTCTAATTAATTTTGAGTTTCATTTTTTGTAATTTTTATTTTAAAATACACTGTTTTATTCCCAAAAGTTCTTAGGAGCCATTCTAAATTTAAAATGAATAAAATAAAACAAATATGAGAAATTATTACTACAAAAATTGTGTTGTTAGAAGATACCTATTTCAAGAATATTACAGTAACTTGCTTTGTGAAATGATTATTGTGAGTACAACACACATTTGTTTATCTCAGTAACTTCACTTATATAAGTATTTAAATGTTTCAAACAGGCAAAACTTATAAGGCTACAATTTGGTAATTTGTATTCAGTAATCTGTCAGCTTTGACGCACGCCACATTACTGCGCAGCGTGCCTGCGCTCTCTACTGGATGACTTTATACCATCAGCAAGCACTGAGAGCATTTGGAGCAAGTCAAAAGCGGCAGACAACTATTCCCATTGCTACAGGGTTGAATCCACGGGTTGAACAACTACAGGCACATGAATAATTAACGCAATTAATTATTTAAATTGTACTGCCCGCCCAGAATTCGCACTCCTAAAACCGAAGATTGTTTTATCTGCAAAGTCAAGGATACGCCAGAGCAGATAAGAAAGATAACAGTGACACCGCAGGAGAGCAGCATTACTGAGGCCTGTAACATCATAGCCGCCGAGCCTCAAGAGGAGGTGGTAAATATGTCAGCAGCCTCCAGCCATGGCGATAAGAAATGTGTGGTGCAGTCCACTGCCCTGAATAACCAAACCCTGCGCCGGAAGGCTAGCAACCCCCACACCCCTGTGACGACCATGAAGCTGAGATTTTGGATATATAAGGAGAAGCGGAAACGCTCTTCCCAGTCTTCATCAGCCCACTGACCGCATTAGGTCGGAGGACATCCTCTGGCCAGCAGATAACTCTCTAGCCTGAAGAAGGCCCTCGAGCTTGCAAAGGCTTTCCTCTCCAACAACCGGAAGACGGCTCCTCCAGAAGCTCCAATACCTACCCCGCACCATACAGAGAAAATCCGGTGAAGATCTGAAGGTCACTCGACGTCCTCATCACTGTTCTCCCACACCCAAGTCACTCCTTGACCTCCACAGTTGCAGGACATAACATCCCTTCCAGACAAAGCAACCTCTTTTTCTCGTAATTGTTATTAGCCGTTTCGAGTTTTGTTGGATTGATTTAACCAAATCAGGTTTTCCTTCACCTGAAGTAACGTAAAAACTATTTTAATAATAATTTTTTGGCCAATATTATACTGAGCCATATATCCTCTCTGTTTTCCAGATCAGCAATAAATAAGTTGAATTTAAAAATTGTTACACCCCAGAGGGAAATCAGCACTATCACCCACCCTGTTCGCCTTGCCAATCAGAGCCGGAGAAAGGAACGGACACACACACACTACTCCTCCACTCTTCTAAGTACACCAACAGACTTCATAGGTAGGCAGGTGAACTGCGCAGCGGCCTCGTGAACACCACACTGCACGATAGAGTGATAGAGAGAGCAAGGGCCAGTGCGAGAGTGCGTCAGCTTAAAAACTGAGAAAACACAAAACACAAATTATAAAATACGTCATATATTTACTAGACAAATGGCTCACGATACCATTTTGGTAACAAAAACTGTCAATTGGAACACAGCCTGAAAATAAACATCAGGCAGTACTGTTGTGTGAACCATTTGAATGATATGGCCTCTAAATCTGATATGCACTGTGTGGTTGCAAGCACTTTTATTTCCTAGAACAGCAACCTTAATTTGTCCTAGTCAAACATAAACAGTGTCGAAGACTGAATGCCATTACGTATATAGTCTGCAGATGAACAGAATGTAAAATTCACTGGCTCTTTCTGTGACTGTATCTCTACCTTCCTTCGCCTTGAGCACCCTCACTTATTGTTTGCTACCTCCCTACTTTTAGATATTTATGCAATCACTACTTTCTCCCCCCCCCCCCCCCCTTTGCTGTCCTGGCAACAGGACAATAATCAATCAAGGTATGGGGAATGAAGATGCGACACCATCTTCCTCAGCTGGCTGGGAGCACTTGGGATGTGATCTGGGATGGCAACAGTGAAGTGGAACAGGCAGAGTTCGTCAGTGTAGTTGTGTCCTGAGCAAATGGGTTTAATCAGGACATGAATGGTTTTATAATATTCTATGGTTGACTGTGCAAAGGAATGTTGTCTAGATTGGTTCTCTGCATCGAGTGTTCTTAAATACTGAACCCCAGCCGGGGCAGTTAATGGCATTTAAACCACTATTATTAATGCCATGGTATTTTCCACACCAACTTTTGCACAATGTTGGAGTAGGTCGGGCAGAGTTTGGACAGTGCCAGTGGATTACCTTAAGAGTTCCTACAGTATGGGCTCTTGTTGAGGTTCAGACAGGTGTCTTGTGTAGTTCCGTTGACACAGCACGGACAAATGAACGACACATGGCAGAAGATTTTTGCGTGGTCCTGGGTAAAGTAATTATGACATTGGGTCACATCAGGAGGACATTTCTTATATTTCCTGGGGTGAACAACTGTTATGTTTGGATTGTTTATTTTGACGAGGAGCTGAAGTTTATACTTTTATGCAGAAATGACACAGAAGAATCTCTGTAGATGTAACCAGTGTTTGGATGTGTTGCGTGTATTTACGATTTTTTTGTGGGACTAATACATATTGAGAATTTGGTAGCAGCTTGCCTCCAGATACTGCTTCATGTCTTATGGGTTTCTTGTTTCTGTCAAACTAAATACCACCTTCTGGGGCTGGTCGATGGTGGTACTGTAAGTGTAGCCTTTTAAGTTGTTTGCAGACAGCAATGTCGTGGCGACATTTTATTTTTGCATATCAGCTGAAACAATGTGCAAGCAGTTACATGCAACTGAGATGGTATATCTGATGGTACTTAAAACACACAGTTTCTGTGCCAGCAAACTGTATTAGCTGGTGTGAGGAATCACGAGCCTGAACTTTGGTGATTTGTCCTGTTTGGAAGCACAAGGCTGTATTGTAGGAGGTTGGCTTGTAGGGCCTGGCTGAATGCTGCAATTGTCAAAGACTTCCTCAAGCAAGCCATACCGGTTTGTAACCGGAGTTTGAGGAGTCACCTCTAATGATAATGTGCAAGGGAATTTCCTCTCCACTGATAATGAGTGTTGAGATTTCTCAGTGGCATATGGGCTTCCAATTGCTCTTCTTTACTCCATAGTCTTTTTTTTGCACCACATTGAGTCAGTCGTGCATGAGTATAGTTAACTAGCACTTGTTTGTTCTCAAGTTCCATATCATCAGTTCTGTATTCCGTCATTGTTTGGGAAGCAAATAGGGTGTTATGCACTACTTGCAGGTTGTGTTGCAGTGTTGATGACTATAGTAGTGGTGCTGTCCCCTGCATGACCAGTTCCAGGCTTGATTTATAAAAATAAAACATACTGTAAATATTACTATTCTATCAATTACAATATTTTAGTTGATTTATGATACATGTGGCAAAATAATAATTTAGTCACATGAGAGATTCAAGGGGTCAATTTCCAAAGATCTATGTAGATCAGAAAAATTTTAATTATAAAGGACTTCTTAGTGTCCCCCGGTTTTATGCTTGAAAGCTTAGCAGGGGACAGTACATCAGATAAAGACCATACTATTCTATTAGAATATTTTAATTGATTTTTGATACATGTGATAAAATAATTCAGTTACATTACAAATTCAAGGCAGTGAACTTTCGCTTTGGCAAATCTATCTATAACTTTTTTAGGGTCATTTTTCAAGTGTATAGTACATGTAACATTCTTGATCTAACCCAAGTTATAACTCTCCCGAGAATAGAAAAAGTGTGTTCGTCTGTAGCAACACTGACCGGAATAGTACACACAATTTGCAGTAGCACACTAATTGTAGGGAATATGTCAGCGTCACAGTCATCCAATACTTCATGCACACACTTGTTTTTTCCTTGGACTTTTGGTCTCTTTTGCATGTGGCTTCTCTTAGTTTAAATTCCCCAAGAAGATAAATCTCAGATACTGTTGACGTAGAATCTTGTTACAAGAAGAAATTTTATATTTTTTAAGTGACTTCACTTCTTGCTCCATGAGTTAGTTTGATGTATTTTGTTTTGAAATAGTGCTTGGTATCAGAAGTCTTAATTAAGTTTAAAGACTGTAGAAGTGCTTCTGAAAATCTAGCTGGAAGATCGGACACCACATAGTCTAACACTGATATGACCTCCAATAATATTCTTCAGAGGTTTTTAATGAATGATTTTTTCTGCACATTTGCATTCTGACTGTTTAGGGGCTTAAGAATAGTACAACTAAGCTGAGAGGCTAAAGTTACCCATTCCCCATATACTTTCCTGAAATCATTTACGTGATTTTCACGATTCTCTTTGAGAGCATTAATAGTATCAGCAATGGTGTAAGAGGACCAGTGAACATCGAGCGATTTTGTTTGAAGCAAACAGCTTAGTGGGAGTGTACATTTAAGCACTTCAATTACAGATAAGAGAAATATAACAAATCACTGCTACATAGAGAATGCACAAATACTGATGCTTTTGATGATGTCTTAGCATCTTTCCACATAGATATTTTAACAAGAACATTGGAGCATCACGAAAACCAATGACGGAAATGTGATGTTCAACCCACCTTGTTTCACATAAAGATTGCCAGCCTTTTTCAGTTCTTAAAGTTGTCTTAAGAACCAAAGATCTTTTTGAAGTCATCTTAAAGGAGGCAATTACTGATTTAATAAGCCCTACAGAATTTCAGAAACTTAGTATGTTTGAGGATTTTGAAATCGACAGTGTGATAGGGTGACTGATTTTGCACCAATTCTGAGAAGGTGATGGCCATAGATTCAACATGTGGAGACTGTTTTTAATGGCTCTACAGTTGGGCACCAAAAATTCTGTGGAGTTATTCAACAGTAAATCGTCCCTTATGTTGGTCACAAAAATTATGTGGTGGACAGAAATTTAAATGTTGTACTTTCTGTTTGGCTGTGTCTTAAGTGAACCAAGAGTCAAACATGTTGGTGTACCAGAATTCTATAATATGTACATTAGAGAATTGAAACCATTCTTGTTTAACACATGTTTAAAGTCGCTACATGCTGGGTAAGACAAAATTCTATAATAGTGGACATTTCTTTATGTGTAAGTGTAATACACAACCGCGACTTAATTATATTAATAAATCAAATATCTGAGCCAACCTTTAGAACTGTATTAAATATTATTCTCTCCTTATCATTCAGAAATCTTGGATACTATATGACAAAGTCAATACCAAGAGAATGTAATGTTTCAGCCTACTAAGCAACGAGAATATTTTGACACATGCCCCCCTACTGTGCAGCGAACATGCACACACTACTTTTCGACTTCACCCCATCATCACATGCTGATAGAATTACGGGCCAAGTCACATGCCAGCAGACAATCCCGTGGCTACAGGGTTGATCTATGCAAATTCTGATAACTACAAACACGTGGATATTTAATGAGATTGTACCGCCCAGCCATAAATTGACATGCAGTCGCCACCCCCGAAGACGAAGCTTGTTTTACCCACCGAACCACAGACATGGCAAACAGAGAGAAGGGAGTTAGTATGGTTGCCGTAAGAGGGTAACACCCCTGCAGCCAATGCCATCACTGTTGCCGAGCCTTGTGGAGAGGCAGTAAATATGTCAACAGCCTCCAGGCAGGGAGATAAGAAATACATGGCAAAGCCCACTGCTCTGTAATCACCGACCCCTGCAATTGGAGGCTAACAAACCCCGCACCCCTGTGGCATCCACCAAGCTGCAATTTTGAGTATATAAGGAGGAGCAAGATCGCTCTCCTGAGTCCACGTCAGCCCACCGACCTGTATAAGGTTGGAGGGCTCTCCAAGGTCTGCAGAAGACTCTCCCTTTCCAGCAGCCTGCAGCAAGGCTCCTCGACATCTACCAACAACCTCCAGTTTCCACCCCGCAACACGCGGAGGGAACCTGTGGTGAAGCTCCAAGGTATCACGACGTCCCTAGCAATGCTCCCCATACCCGAGTCAATCCTTGCACTCCACGGTAGCAGGCCGTAAACATTGTCCCTTCTGAACAAACCACCTCTTACTATTTGCTATTAATTGCGACTTAGAATTTTGGAGTTAGTTTGGTTCTAAGTCTTTACACAGGTTAGCCTTCACCTGAATTAACGTGACTCAAAATATTTCCTTCACTAGCATTGTTTATACAGAACCAATCACCCCCTGTTTTCATATAGCAGTAATAAATATGCTGTGGTAAAATGTAATTTTTGTGAGGTAGTCATTTTAACCCTCTCATAACTTTTACTTAAGCAAGTGTAAATTTATTTCTTAATCACTGGCCCATTAATTTAACAAACGACCTCTACTGACCAGTCATGAGTGGGCCGAACCCCTTGGGATTCCTAGAGCCTGAAGAAGGCTATTAAGTCTGAATAAGAACTGGGATTTCTGAGGCGTGTCCGGTACACCCGTGCCTGCCCGAGACATGCTCAGATCCAGCCAGCCCTTTTGTCACGCTCATTACCTCGGTGTGTCTGCACAAGACAACAACCCAGGAGGGATTGAGCACCGCTACTAGGTTGCGAGCAAGCCTTCATAATACCTAGTGGATATACAAGCTAATTAAGATATTTGTTATTTTATTATCTATCAATCAAATGCCTAAGAAAGGAGGTGGGCATAACAGTCAGATTAGATGTCTAGCCCGACGAGCATTTCAAAGACAAGTAACTCAGCCTGCCATTGTTGAGCATCCCAGTGAGCATATGTCAACCCTTCATCTGTCAATAGTGAGACCAATTGACCCAGTTAGGGAGGTACACCCAATCACTGAAAACTGCAATTCCTCTTTGGATTCGCTATTAGGGATTTGTTGGCCATGGCCTGATCTAGATCATGTGAGTTATTTAGCACTCGCAGCGTCTGAGCCAGTACCGAAGCCCTTTCCACAGTGGTGCCCCGTTATCACAGAACCGCCAACCACTTGCCAAATACATACTCCCACAGGGAAAGTCCTAAATATAGTTATTCCCCCTAAACCAGTATGAAACTACAAGGTAGTTACCGCATCAATGAATTTTGGCACAGTACATAAGCCTACTTGACCAGCCCCGTATAGACACCCAGGTAGTGCGAGGGAAGCTGACTAGGTTACTACCCAGGGCAGTAATTGGTTCACCCCCATCTCATTTTAATATCATCTTCATCTGTTTATTCTGAGTTATTTTAGTCGCTATTAGTGATAGCTGGCATCATGCTTCTTGACGGCCTTTACAGTGACTAAGATCAAGCTCCCTGTGAGAGTGTCTCTCTCGATCAAACTCACCTTGGGGTTTGATTCCCCTCCATTTTTTCTCAGCCCTTCAACCAGATGGTGCCCCGCTAGATCCCCCAATGTGGGCAGATTCATGACCCGCAGGGCAAAATACCATTCAAATCCAACTGCACCGCTGAAGGGCGACAAAGAGACACCCCGGAGGTAATCAGCACTTACATCCCCCTTACATAGCCCCTCTGCCCATATAGAATCGCAGGGAGGAGGAAAAGTATAAGGGAGGGCATTGGAGCCCAGTGGAGTGGGTCAATTTAATTTCCTTGACATTATCCCTAATACATACACAAATCATGAAAAGCAGTAATTAAACCTAGGTACTACTTTAGCACATAAATGGATGAAAACATAATAACTATACTAATCCATCAAATAAAATGGTATTACAGAAAAAGAAGCACTATTAATATTTGCCCAAACTGGTAGTTTGGTGAATAGCTTCTATAATTTCCTTCATTAAGGTGCACTGCTTTTTAAGGCTCTTTAAGTTCTCAGTATCCACTGGGAATCTAGCATCAGTGCATATCAAAGTAACATAAGAATTACCATTATATATATATATATATATATATATATATATATATATATATATATATATATATATATATATATATATAAGGCTTCTTGATATGGCCTATTAATATTCACATATACCATTTGTGCCATATGTTGACATCAACATTTCCAGATTAAGTTGACACACTTTCAAATTCAAGACAAGTTACTGGTTTATAAATTAAATATTCTACCAGCACACGCAATGGATAATAATTTCTTTTCCCTTTTTCCACTGCAAAAGTCCTATTCGTACATAAAAAAAGTTTTCCTTGTTTTAAAGAGTATTTCGAACACTAACAGTATAGTAATCAATTTCTCCTAGTATATTTATGGATGAAAGAAAATAATTTTAACAAACTTGATTCAAAATATACAGTGATGCTTTTGCTCGTTACTCTACTATGTGAAATTAAACAATATATTATACTTCTTAACTGTTTTACATATGCAACTAACTAATCTAAATAATAAATTGTTACAGATTCATTAATATCCAGAAATACAAATAACTTTATAATCTGGGTAGGGGTCTGTGGGAAAAAAAATTATGTTCGTTTCAACTTGTATCCTTACAACAGATTTAATGAATGATTATTGCAAGGGGTCCCAACAGAACGAGGTGCAAATTTCATAATCTCATTAACCGCATCAACTGCCTCAGGAGCCACTGTAGAACAACCATCAGTCCAATGCCAACACAGTATGTCATATTCACGTGCAGAGTTTCAGTAAGAATATTGACAATAATATTTCCCAGAGATAAACCAGTTAATATAGGCTCTATTTTATATCCCTATTCATTACAGTAAGTGTCAGAACTGTCAGAAACACAATCAATACCACAATTGGGAGTTGCACTAAATGCATCAATAACAAAGACCAAATATTCACGAATAAGACCTTCATCGAGATGTCTCAAACCGAGGGAAAACTGGCTGCTCTGTGTGAGAATTATCTGAGGTTTCATCAAATATAATGATAAAAAATTTAGCCTAGCAAACTTTATCTAAGACTTGAGATTTTAACTCTTCACCAAATGTTTCTATTATAATATTTTGGGTAGTTCTGCTAATGTTGGTAGCTCTTGAGGATGATTTTTAGATGCTACTCAAGATGTTTGTCCCCAAATTCAATGCAAAATCTTAAGATTTTTCTTCAATTTCCCTGTGATGTGGCAAAAAGCTGCAACTTACGAGTAAGTAGACACTGCTCATGTGCTTATTTCTTACTGGCCGTTGGAAACATGAACACCTACACCAGAAGCTGCAGCTACCCGACACTTTCAAAATTACTAATTGCTGTTACTGATACTCTTGAAGGATTGTTGTAAACAATATTGACAAAGTTCAGAAGGAGGTGGGAGCTGAAAAGGCGCTAAGCATAACCAAATACAGTAGAGTTCTCTGCTGTGTTTGATGTAACTGTGTGATGCCGGAATGGGAAGGGGGGTAGGGATTAAGGTTGAAGATGGGTGAACAGGTGCACAAGTGCAACTGTGTGATGCTGGAAATGGATAGGGGGAAGAGGGGAGGAGTTAACCTTCTGCGCCATGCGCCCTTCACCATCAGTGCTAAATATATTGTTGTAACACAAAACAGAGTGACTGTGTGTTTGTTACCTTTTCTAAAGCACTGGATAAATTTTTCTATTTTTACTTGGCATTTATTTTTTAGATCAGTCTCGGGAGGGACCACGGCCACTATGCCCCTCCCCCCCCCTCCCATCACCTCTGGATCTTCCACTAAACATAACAGCACTACATCGGTGGGGATTTTCAAGGCAAAAGCCAGGTTACATTGCACACTTGGAGCACCGGTGCTAGACACTGAACCTCCAATTGCCTCGAAACCCCAGTGGGAAGAAACAAAGGAGTGGGGATGGGATATGACTGAAATGAGTACAGTGTGTGCATCTACTTTGTTTTGTGTAATCTGTTTACTGTAGATTGCAGTGGCCACTAACCCCAAGGAAGCTAGGCTCAACCAGGCGCTTACACCTAGCCAACCTCTTATATTACGGCATACTGGCAATAATTTTTCAGCACCTGTGTTTTCTCAATAGTGAACTTATTTTCTAACAGATTTTTGCTATGGTTTCATGCATTTTTGCCAATACTTTTCTATTTTAACTTCAATTTTTAGGATTTTATATGGTTCTTGAAAATGATCTTGTAAAATAACTACCCTAGTAAAATCAGGTGTCTACTGTAAAATACATACACCTTAAACACATAAATCCAAAAAGCATGGCAAATAAACAAGAACAATTGATCTGGTGCAACTAAACATCCTGTTATACTTAATAGCAGCGACAGAGAAAACTGATATCTACAAAAAAGAATAAGTTATTTTAACTAATCTGGCTTTTATGGGGGCATACAGAATAATTACAATTGCAAGAAACAATCATCTTTTGCACTCCGAAATAGTGACACTCTTGAAATAACAATCCCTTTTTGGGGACTTCGAAATAGCGAACCTTTTCCTGGGAACCATAAAAGGTATTTGAATTGAGAGTTTACTGTAAGTTATATAATATATTTCATTCTGGTGATGTATATCAATGATTTTATTATATGTTTTCATCTTGACACGTTACCAGGTTGATGGATATGGCGTAAACTCCTCCATCTAGGAGCTAGGAAGATCGTCAATTCTTAAACAAAGTTAGTGGTGTTTCCAAAACTGGAGCTTTATGATGTGCCCCTCGGGCTTGGGTAGTATAGGGGTATGACTAGGCCAAGTCATGGCCTGGCAAGAAGCAAATCCTGCAGTGGAACAAGGAGTGAGTATGGAACATGAGCTGGCAAGGAACAGCAGTGGCACTGGCTGGACATGAGGAGGTTTGCTGTTACGTCGGAGATGTGGGCAGTAATGGGAATACAGTAAAACTCTGTTAAGAAGTTTCTGAAGAGACTGAAAAAATAATACTTAATAACAAGGAAAACTTCTTAAAAGGGTCAAATTATACATGTGTGGATAGACAAGGTGCACAATTATTCAACTTAATAAGCAGGAAAACTTCTTAAGTGGGAATTTCTTAACAGTGTTTCACTGTATAGTTAGAGGAATAGTGAAGCAGCCTGAGGCTATGCCCGTATTACTTCTCTAACTCCACGTAGTGGATGTTAACCCACTGACAAGCTGCCTCTTCCCTTAGCTCTGAGCATGCGCATGCGCATGCGCGCCCACACACACACACACACACACTCTCTCTCTCTCTCTATCTCTCTCCATCCCTTTCCCTTTCCCTCCCTCACCATCTCCCTCTCTCTCTCTCTTTCTCTCTGGCAGCCCGTTCTTGTTACATGGGATGCCAAGCCTCAGCAATGGAAGTCTTCTCTGCCTTTCTCCTCCCAGCTCAGTGATGCAGTTTGTGGCAAGGTAGCAGCTCAGTCTCAGGCATGGACTGCCTAAGTGTAGCTCAAAAGGAGGGAGTCACCAAACTCTTTTCCACAGGAGGATCTAAGAAATGCAGCGGTAGGTACTGCGGGTGACCAGGCCTCCAGGAAGATAAAGTGGTGAGCCTCACTCCCCACACCAGTGATGCCCAGACAAGCAGCACTACCACTGGTAGCAAGGTCCCAGCTGAGGCGAGCAACGTTTCCCAGATGGAGGGTACTTTTACCTCTAAGGGGAGGGGAGGCATCTGTCTCACCCTTTCACAAGTCAAAATTGTGCCAGACGATGCCACTGGTTTGTGGGTTTTCTCGGGGATCTCCCATGCATTCCGGCCCTGCTCCGTTCTCACCTTATTTCACCCTCATCAGCGCTCAAGACCTTGTTGTTAAGAGCCACCCAAACCTCTCAACTCAACTATCTCACACACATTCCTGAGAGTCTAGAGAAGTGGTACTAATACTGGTAACCAGACATCGAGACAGAGGAAGACAGCAATTCCCTGGTGTAAAGGTATTAGCCTGAAGGGTGCCCACGGCTAAAGGGATAGGGGTGAAAATAGTAGGAGTATTAGGTTAGCTATGAGTTGAAGGTGGAGAATTGAGTACATATATGAGTTTATTACTAAACTTGCATATGCCCAACCTGCGCCCAGAGCACCCGAAGGGCAAGGTAACCTAAACTGCCAAGTGAGCGCGAAAGTAAAACAGATGATGCAGGGCAATTATGATATCTTTAGAGCAAAAAGCTAGGTGCTAAGTATCTGTGAACCAGTACGGTAAAGCAACTCCCTAAAAGACGAGAGTCTGATTATCCCGGTGTCGAACACAGATCTTGCAGGTTTCACAGTCATGTGTACAGCACATGGCATAGTACTGTATAAGCCGGCGAGCAACAAGCTGACAGCACAGAGACTTAGCAGAAAAGACTGCCCCATGAGGGCACCATAGCACATATTTATACCCTGCTGGGCAGGAGTGAACGAGGGGAGAGAGCATTGTAGGTGAGAAAGCAAGCAATCCCTCCCGCGTAGGCAGAATATACATTTGGTTCCCAGCCCACATGTAGTATCCAAGAGGTAGGGTACTGCGGTTCTTCCAAATTGGGCGAATAACGGATTTTATCAGTTTTTTTTTATAGATTTTTAACACACTAGAAAAATCCAAATTCAAACTAATAATACAAACTTTTTTTATAGTACTTTGCTCAACATGGCGACACTAGCACCCAACACACAACGATACGTGCCAGTTTCACTGATGCATTTGTTTTAAAGATTCTTATAATGGAGTTGGATAACTAAGCTAAATATTTTGGACATACGCCATTGCTTCAATAGTGTATGTATGTCCAAAATATTTTGCTTAATTATTCACTGGCACAGGTATACAGTCATCTACATATTTCTGTTCCTGACTGTATGTTCACATGCAAAGGCCAAGGCCATCATTGAAAAGAACCGTTGCAGCAAATTGCAGTGTTTACGCATGCAATCTGAATTTGGTGATTGTTTTTTGTGTTTGGCATTGATATCACAATGGTGAGGAAACAAAAATTATCGCAGATACAGTTGTACAAACGAAAGTATAAGTGTGAGTGGAGAAAATAATTAACATGGTTTGTACATTCCGAAACAAAATAACTACATTAAATATGTAAATGTCTTTCATATTCACATTTTTTTCTATAATTTGCAATTTTTTTAATTCTAAGGACTTTACAGGATTTGACCCAATAATTCCAGGATTTTACAGTATTTTTATGTACAGGAACCAGGCTTTCAGCATCAAGGCTGGTGGCAGCCCTGTGCTATAGTGTGGCCAGGATTCAGGTGGCAGCATGCCTACCCATTGCTAAACATGTCCTTCACAGAGGAGACAGAGATGAACATTGCTGGTGATGGTGGCAGCATGGCAAAGCAAGAAGGGATGTGTGACTGAGGAGGAGGCTTAATGGGTTTAATGATGTTGCCTGTGATCAATCAATCTCAATGTCTTTTTTACATGAACAAATATGTGATGCATACACAGACTGACCAATATTTTTTTCTTTCAACTTGCAAATTGTAGACAAAATTATTTACAGTAAACTGTCGATTCTAATAATATTCGTGGTTCCAGGAAAAGGGTTGTTATTTTGAAGTTATTACTGGAAAAACCTTTTCAAATAAATTTGTTTCATGGTTCCCCAAAAAGGGTCATTTCATGAGGGTCACTATTCCAGGGGTCTTAGAAATGAGAGTTAACTATATTTACATAAAATAAAACATTTCATTTTACATTTTACTGTCTGAAAGAAAATTAACTGTATATTTACATTCCGTAGTTTGTATGACATTTTGAAAATCACTTAAATTTTTGATGAAACAGAAAAGAAAGATATTCCAAAATCATGGCATTATGACGAACTGAAATCACTAAAAAATTGGAGTACCAGGTGACTTTTTAAGCTTGCTTCTTTTCAACATGCAGGAAAGGACTCAGCTGTTAGCAAAGGACAGTGTCAACAGTCTCTGAATATGTGAAGGCTGGGTCTACGAATTGAAGATGGTCACAGTAGCTCCAAACTCTGCAATACATGTGTGCAGATGGGAGATGTCCTGTAACACCCCAACTCAACACACAATACAGGCAACATTGAGAAGCACCTGGGATAATCCCTGCAGCAGTTGTTGCCTTCCTACGTGAGTTACTCTAGACACAGGCAGGCATTAGAAATGAAGTTGGTTTTACTATTCCAGTATAAAACAACCTCCCAATGGATCGAAAGGCACCTTAAACTTCTCCACACGTCAACTAAAAGGCTACAAATTGCTAAAACTAGAGCTATGCCAATTCACAAAATTATACGAATGTGCTGAATCACTGATTTGCCAATTCTGTACTGCAAATTCACCAAGTGTTAGAGATGTGTGAAAAAGTTTTTTTGCTTATATTTAAGTTTAATTTGGGTTACTATTATACTCACACAAATGTACATATTGTTAAAGTGCAGCAGAATTAACAGCAAATTTTAACTTATTTCAGTTCATAGTGTCCAAAAAGTAAATAGAGTAATGCAACAAACTATGTAAGATTAAGTGAAGACCAAAATAGTATGTCCATATTTATAAAAATACTTGTCAACATAGAAAACTGTAAGCATGCAAAAGGTTGTTTACATGTTTTGCTGCTGCTGACAGTAAAATGATAGACTTGAATTAAAAATGGTTGATTGGATCTGCAATAAACAGAATTAATGTTATTTACAAAACATGTACAGTACTCTTAAATCTGATTATTTCAAAAACAAATTGTAGGCTAATTGATGATTTATGCTGTGATGCTTTGCTAGACACGGTAAAACCCATACCGACAGAACAGGAGTTAAACTCGTGGGAGCACTAGTAAAAATGCTAAAGGAGATAGCAGGTGTGGAGTCCAAGCTGTTTAATATTGGAGTGATGTATCTAGTAAAGAGGTGGCGGGGCTTTGGGCCAATATGTTAAAGACACATGCACCCTTGAGGAAGAACTGCCATCCATATTCCTGTGTGGGCAGCCTGACTACCTGCACAGTAATATCGACAGCAGTGACTTCAGGCAAGGTCCTTAAGCTTCCAGCCGAGGGCACAAGAAATCCGGGCAGCTCAGCCACGGCACCTACTCCATCTCTGCTCCTCTGCTCCAACATCAGGATCTCCACACCGCAGGTGAAGGTGGGGAGTAACGGATAGGGTAGCCACCCCCCTCCTCCTCCAAAATCTCCCTCGGTCATAGGTGAGCAGTGCTCGGCGGGACATCTAGGAGCTACCAGTTGTGGAGGTGAATCCGCTGGTCCACGAATGAAGGCTGATGCCATTTCTTCCAAGTTCCAATGCTGTTCCATTCCATTCCTCACGCAACTACAGTTGACAGCCCGCAGAATCCAGCAGTGAAGTGGTTCACCACACATCGCATGTTTCAGCACCTCGGGTTACCCCCAACATCCTCAGCCTTGATCGCTGGCCACCCCCAGCAGATGCGCGAAGCCACCAACAACTGAGCCACCCAGGTTTCCGACGAACAGGACTGTCTGCCACAAGGACCGTCGCCCGAGTGAGTGAGTTGCTCATTTCTGTCAAACAAACTTAAAAGATAGCAATGAACATGCACACAAATAAGCCAATGGTAACTTTTATTCTGCTCATATTTATATGTATTGCTACTTACTGTTTATTAGGTTTATTGAAATTTAACGAGCTGGGCTTATTATTTTCCTTCTGGGATTGTGGAAAATTATGTTACACGACTGCATTTTAAACCTCTTAGGGCAAAGGTACACCGTTGTGATAAATAAACAGACATGTATGTAAATAACTAACTTCGTCATAAAAACAGTTCACATTTAAAACGTATAAATAGTGCTAATCAAATATTTTAAATCACGCACACACAGGGCCAGCATATTGACCACGATGCACAAAGGCACACCATTTCACAGATACAATGATTAACGAAACACACGTCACAGTATATTTATTACTGCCGTGGAAAAACAGATTTATCACAACATCGTAACTTGTCACAGTAGGTTTAAAAAACACGTCTACAAACATGATGTATTAATTTGAAGTATTTTTCGAAGTAAGAATAATTTTCGTTTTGTTTGACAAAAAGCAACATGCCATGTCATGGCTCGCCACGTCTGCCAACTTCACTAGGTAACTGCCCTGCCATCATATCTAAATATATTAAAATACACATTCAAACATTAAAATCTCTTTTCAGTTGTAAATTACACAATCAAAAATCATTATTTCGCTGTAATAAGTATGAAATCGTATATAATTGAAAATATGTATAATTTCCTTGCATACTAGTGAAGTGAAACTTCCAGAGTGTGAAAGAGACAAAGAAAGAGAGAGAGTGACAAGCCTCGCCCAGCAGACAGTTGGTTTCAGTTGCTTTCTTGCTCTATAAAACAACACCGTACCATTACGGCTTACTCACAATATTTTCCGCTGTTATTTTTAAGTGTGAAAATGACATATGTTGCCATCGGGGCTATTTAAATACTTAAATATTTCAATAAGCACAGTTTAATTTACAAATAGTAAACTAAACAACTAGGTTAAAATAATATTTTAACTGTGAACTATTTCTTACCGATCATTGCCAACACAATGCTGCACTCACTGTTGATAATTCATATTAAAAATAAATAAATATTACAAGTTATAGAAGATATTAAGGTAAAGTTTCATTTATTCAATAATACAGTACTCTAAAGTTAACCAGTGTTATCAATTTGTGGAATACAGTTTATTGAAAAAACAGGTTGACATGTTATGCCTAAGGTTGATTTTCATAAGTCGCTTCCAATCAGGAATGGACTATAGGCACTCTGTCTCTTGGGGTCAGCATGCCTGCTCAGTGGCTACTCTCTCCACTGCGCTCCTTGCACCAGAGTTAGTGATCCCTAAGTTGGGGGAGATTGTTCCTCCTGAGACACTCATCCACGTGCTGGGACTGTCCACCAGCGAGGCCTGATTCTCAGTGTTCACTGTGTTACGATGCAGAGTGCTGGGATAAGGACACTGCTTTGGTTGACAGACACTACACATCGCTGTACACCAGTCAGGACAACACACCTTTTTCATGGATGTGAGAGGATGGGAGTGTCCTAA
Source organism: Dryococelus australis (assembly GCA_029891345.1). Taxonomy (NCBI): domain Eukaryota; kingdom Metazoa; phylum Arthropoda; class Insecta; order Phasmatodea; family Phasmatidae; genus Dryococelus; species Dryococelus australis. Next base: position 207,907,396 of record CM056993.1, on the reverse strand, counting down.
TGCCCTAATCGTGTTGGAGTGGTATTCAAGAAAAGGTCACAAAGGTGCTCATCCCTCTCCTGACCACAATCACTAAACTCTCCCCGAGGGATCAAGCCCAGGCTATGCGCCACCTACAAAGACCATTTATGCCCAAGATTCCCAACGACCTCTTCGAAGCCCCTTTTCAACTGAGTGAGGAAACACACCCCATGTTTGTGCTTAACTGAGCAGACAGGATGAATCCTTGAGACTCGACAACCCACATTTTTGGGGACTTGAGCCGACGGAGCCTAGCCCGACGACTGATACAACCTTCGAGCACCTACCCAATAACTCACCTAATTAAAGAGCAAAACAGCCAAAGTTCACCCTGGTTAAGCAGCCTCCACAGGTCACGCGTCGCCCAGGTATACCGCCACGAGCCAATCTACTGAAATGGAACGTCAAACTCAAGGAACCTGATTTTGTGCCCTACTGTAAAGCTACCAGGCCAGTTGTTTACACTGGACGTACGTCTGTACCATGTAGACTGAATTACCAGAAACCCCCACCACCGGATGCGTCTGATCTAGCATCCAACAAAAACCTCTCTCTAGACGTGGTGATGTACTTGACAGCCCCAATGTGTCATGTGTCAATGTTATAGGATGTTTATAGTACAGTGAGGACTTTTGAAAACCTCCTATCTTGTATCCTTCTTTCCACATGTAAAATTTACTATACTAAGTGACTAATGACTTTATTCATGTGTCAGTCAAGCAGAAACGTGAAATTGTCAACAAACACAAACGTGTTGTGCAGCAGCCCAAATAATACAACCACCAAGAAAATTTCAAGCTATATATTTTCAAAATATTTTACAAAAGTTAGCAGCACCTTTGAATTTTTGAAAACATAGAAAAGAGCAGTCCAATTTGGAAGGACTCGTGGGGCACAACTCAAATTCTACCATAGTTTTGACAAATTTCTTATAGTGTACAAAAATAACACGGTATTAAATTAGGCTAGGCCACTAGACTACAGTTAAAAAAACATATTTTTATTAAATATTATTATTAAAAACAATGTTTAATTGTTTAATTACCGAGAAATCAAAGTGGCTAAATATTTAAATACCAAATAAAAGAAGTAATACATTAAGCAAAATTTAAGTTTGTAAAGCCATCGCGGACCGTAAAAAAATGGCCTGCGGTCCACGGGCAGCCAGTTGGACAGCCCTGGCATAAAACATTTACAAAGTATAAGAGTTAAAATTCTTAACGGAAAAACTCACAAAGCAAAATGCAGACTAAATTGCTCATACAAAATATTACATTGCTCAAAATGTACAATAAATATTTATTGGCAAAACAAGCCAAGTAGTATAAAATGTTTCAAATACAAACAATAACTCTGTTAACTAGAATTTTCAAAAGAATTTCAAGGAGCAATATGAGTAAAGGAGGGCAGCATTTCAAGCCAGATAAAGTCTCCTTTACATAAAAATACAAATTAAAAATTGGAATAAAATATTACATTAAAATACTAAATTGATGGAGGCAGTCCGCTGACTCTATCCAAAGCTCCATCGAATAAAATAAATGATGACATTAAAAAATTTCATATGACTACACCCAACGCATAAGTCGTGGCAGCACAGTGGAAGCAATAAAACTTTAGGTGAATGATTGGGTAGCAAGAAAAAACCATACACAACACTTTGAAACAACTAGAACAAAACAGTAAAGCTAGAATTCAGTTAGGCCAAAACTACTATTCAGGCTGGCAACCAAAACCACGATTCTAAAAGAAAAAAAAAAAACTGCAAGCCCAAGACAACACAATACTACGCCATACAACTATTACAAGAACACTAAACTGACCCAAAAGTGAGAAGGCTGCTACCAGGACTCACCGTTTTACACGCTCCACATAATCAGCTGCTCACACAACTACACTAATTAAAACAACGTTTCATAGCACATTCATCCAAGGATGGGTAAACTTACAATTTTAACTCATATTGCCATCTGAAATCAGCTCTAGCAGGCGTCGACCCAACAATCATCAAACGTAGTAACAGATCAAGAATGAACGTTGCTCAAGGCATATAACAACTCATATAAACTAGCCCTTGGACTAAAAAAGTGATGAACAAAGGGATGGAAATGAGGGGAGAAAACAGGAGGGGAAATGAGTTGGCCTAGGAGCAGGCCACCTTACAGGGGAGCAAACCTAAATACAAAGCACGTGGCGGTGCCACTGTCGCAGTGATAGTATTAACATGCCATTTCGTACTAAAATGCAAAAAATACCGTACATAGTTAACTATACATTTTAACATTTCACTTCCAATACATTGCCAAGACAGAATTATTTTCCTTACTTCTCTGTAGACTTGACTCGGCGCCTAGATGCCAGTGTGCATGGTAGCAGACGTGCAGTTAACAGTAATTTGTTTTAAAGGAATTCAAAAGTACTTATTTTATTGCGAAGTGGGTTTAGTACGGCAGGTAAAGACAGAAAACGGTGGGAAGGTTTCTGTAATTGCATGCCAAACATGTGATTACCACCTAAAACTTATTAATTGTATGAGGTTGGTGGCATAACAAAGTGAGAATGCATGAATGAAAAGAACTAAGTAAAAATAATTATTACACACAAATCATACTATTTGAATCCAATATGGGACTAATATACATGGTTTGCCACACATTACCAATAAATAAATACTAGTAAACTAAATATGTTCACAACAAGAGAACCATTTCCTCAATGTCCATGTGTTTGCTACACGAGAGCTCATGAATAATGCACGAGGTCCAGACACGCAAAACACTCTTAATTAACAAACACTACCATAAATCTGGCAAAAAGAATAAAAATAATGTCCAACCTCAAGACGTGAGTATAATGTATTCAATTACAGGTGAGTTCATGCAAATTATTATGCATGAGGATAAAGATGAATTGAACTTTTTAAAATCCTAAAGTGGCACCACAGTTGATGCTTCTTGGAACACAGGCCTAATGTCAAATGTAATGCTGTAACATTGTGGAAGATTCAAGTGAGTTTGTATGGTCTTGTGGTCAAAGAACAAGGTGTGACGCTGCACCATAATTATACTCCCTCCCTCCATTTCTGACAAAACTGAACTGTTTTACATTAACATAATGAGAAATAATGAAACAGTATATGTGCTTACTATAATGTCCAAATCTGTGATAGACTGTGCCCAACAATAGTTTTTTCTGACTGCTCCATTGTAGCACTTGCTGTCTGCAGCATAGTACCTGCAAGAACAACAGAAGAATATCTGAAGTATACCGGAACACATATGACAAACAAATGAATGTACAGCAAAAACTACGCACATTCTGGAAACCAAGGAGCCTGTCAACATCAGAAGTACACCAGCCTGTTGCTTGGCTACTGTGGAGCAAAACATAAGCCGAACTACACTTCCCAGCACATAGCCTGTTTATAACACTTCACAACGAATAAAGGTGCAACACTGGTGTGTTCTGGCAGTTCTGCATCAAATTGACACAACACATGAGGAGCAAGAGATAAACGGCACTTATGTTCTAGCTACCAGTTCTCACACATTACAACTTGTGCTTATGTTTACGGCAGAAAATATGCGTCACCAAAAAATTCCCTACAAAACTTTCAAAACTACTTGTATTGCAAATGATAATTCTACAATCATGTGGAATTCGCCACCATATTTTTATTTACCCATTAGGTGTTTTGAGCGCTCCTGAACAGTGACAAGTCTGTGGTAGGGGAACACTAGACATTCAGGAAAGGAGAAGACATCAGACATGGCATGCATAGGCTGTTCACGGTAACATGAGCACTTTTGAAAGCCCTGCTTAAGATCTACTTAAGTAAAATTGACATTGTCATGGGCCTCATCATTTTATTCATGCATCGGTCAGGTGAAACTGTGGAATTTTTAGAGAAGAAAAATTGTTACAAATCTAGTCATTTTTACACTTTTGATGCATTAAAAAAAAAAACAGAAAACTAAATTAATAATTTAAGTTATCACAAATGGTACGTAACACTTTTATTCAATGTTAAGTTATGGAACTATTTTCAATCTATCATTACCAAATTACTTGAAATGTCATCAGGAGGTGAAGACTCGTACTGCGGTAACGAAGAAAGCATTCAATAGGAAGAAGATATTGCTATGCAGAAAACTAGATAACGCACTATGGAAAAGACTAGGCAAATGTTCAGTATGGAGTGTTGCACTCTATGGGGCAGAGACATGGACACTGAGACGCGAGGACGAAAAAGGCTAGAAGCATTTGAGATGTGGATGTGGAGGAGAATGGAGAGGATAAGCTGGATGGACAGAGTGAGTAATGAAGAATTGCTGGAAAGAGTTGAGAGGAGAAAACTGCTGAAAGTCATAAGAGAAAGGAAGAAGAACTGGATGGGACACTCATTGAGATGGGAGTGCATGCTAACAGACGCTATGGAATAAATAGTTTATGGAAAAAGATTGAAAGGAAGGAGAAGATACAAGTTGATAGATAACATCAAGGGAAGCAGAAAGTATATGGACCTGAAGAGGTTGGCAGAAGACAGGAGAGCATGGAGAGATACCACATGAAAACCTGCCTCTGGACAGAACACAAATGATGATGATGATGATGATGATGATGATGATGATGATTATTATTATTATTATTATTACCAAATTCAATGGGTGCATGTCACTAAATGCGTCCGTTAAAATATATGCAGGTAGGGGCGGTAAATGTTTTGTAAGGTTAATTTCAAAAGTGTTCACTTTATTGTGAAAAGCCTTTAATAAAGAACAATACCAGGATTCCCATAGACTGATATCAGAAAATCATGAATAACTGAAACCAGGATGGTCACACCAACATTCAAAGACAGGTCATTCAGAACGTGGGTTCAGTGTTTCACCACTGTGCTACTTCACTCAGTTGACTGCATCACCTCTCTCAGTTGACTGCATCATCTCTCTCAGTTAACTGCATCACCTCACTCAGTTGACTGCATCACCTCACACAGCTGACTGCTCCATCTTGCTCAGTTACTACATCCCCTCGGTCAGTTGAATACACTGCCTCGCTCAGTTGACTACATCACCTCGCTCAGTTGACTGCATTACCTTGCTCGGTTGACTGAGCCACCTCACTAGGTTGACTGCGCCACCTCACTAGGTTGACTACGCCACCTCACTTAGTTGACTGTACCATCTTGCTCAGTTGGCTGCACCACCATGCTCAGTTGACTGCATCACCTCACTCAATTGACTGCATCACCTTGCTCAGTTGACTGCACCACCTTGTTCAGTTGACTGCATCATCTTGCTAAGTTGACTGAATCACCTTGCTCAGTTGATTGCATCACCTCGCTCAGTTGACTATGCCACCTCGCTAGGTTGACTATGCCACCTCACTTAATTGACTGCACCATCTCACTCACTCAGTTGACTGTGTCACCTTGCTGAGTTGACTACTGCACCACCATGGTCAGTTGACTGCATCACCTCCCTCTGTTTACTGCACCACCTCGCTCAGTTGACTGCACTACCTCATTCAGATGACTGCACCACCTATCATTGAGGACTGTGCTATGTAGCATGCATCAATCGAGATTAAAAATACTCCTTTGAAGAGCGGCACTGGTGAGTTGGTATTTCCTATAATGTGTTTTAGTACATTCAGCCTTCAGCTATGGGGTAGCAACAACATTTAATTGCACATGTGCTCTGCTATTTCATTTGACTGTTTGCATGAGCTCTCTAATTGTTGAGTTTAGATTTCACATCAGGTGAGTATTTCGGCACACCTGGTTGAAGACAAAATTTTGGTAATGGTGCAAGAAATATGGCACACAATACTACAAGAATAATGCTGTCACTTAAATTAAAGAGGCCACTTTATTAACAGTTGAGGTGCCGTTCTATAATATTGTTTGCATGACAAAGGTGGAGGAGCATAGCTAAAAAGTTACTGAAAAATGACATTTAGTTTTAAATTTCAGTTTACATCTTTCAATACAGCACACCAAAGAGACTGTCAATAAGAGCGTTTAGTACACGTGCTAAAAATTGTCAGCATGCCAATAAAAGTTCAAATTGGTTTAATTGTGTTAAGAGATATGATGTGCAACAAGCAACCCATTTTTAAAAAACAAACTTATTTACTTAAAATTACTTAATTCATGCTGTCTGTAACATACTGCTGGTATATGTAAAATGTGTTAAGATTCTTTTAGGTAGTTTCTGAAATCTATTATAAGGTTTATATTCCAGGAATACTATCTTACAAAATGATGGACAAAAATACTAATAAATGAATAATGATGAGAGTATTATCAGCATATTTTGTTAAATTTAGAGTGTACTACCACATACCTTGAATGCCAATTTTGATGGTAACTGGTTCAACATACTGTGAGATATGATGCAAGAACTTCAGTATTTCAGGTGATGCTATTTTGCAAAATAGCAGTCAAAATAATTTGAGTTTTTAATGCTAACAATAGGTATTGCTAGCACACCAAGTTTGGTTTTAGGTTAATCTAACTGTTCAGCAGATACGGCATACTAACCTATAATACTTATATGGCCACCAGATCAAAAATAACTTGTCTACTAAAATCCTAATTCTCTAAAATTTAAGTGTTTGTGGTTGCAAAATTTGGCTACAAGTAGTCCCGATCCCAACAAAGAAGGATCAACGGACTTCAGGAAGACGGCACAGTACGTTCGGCCATGTCTAAACTTGTTGATTAATGTTCTTAAAAGTGTATCCAATGTGTTCTCTATATATTTTTGGTCCTCATAGGCTGGTATTGTGCCTTGTGAACTCATAATAATTAATAAATGTGTTTTTTCTCGCTTGGCACATACTGTGCAATCAAGATACCATGCATGTGTGATGAAACTGCCAGCGCTGGTGTAGAATTTGCTCAAGTCTCATCAATTTTTGAAGAAATTATTCAATTTCCTACTCTCTCCATGCTTCATTTAGTGTTTCAACCAATTTAATTGTCATTTTTGTGTACAGCATTAGTTATTGTGACCTTGTGCTTAGTTTTATAGTAGCCATTTGGGTGAGTAATTATATTTGTTGTCTCGTTTGTTGTGCTGTTTTTCCCGGGGAAAATAACAGCACATAACATCTTTTCAGATTTATTGATCATTGATGTTGTGGTTCTTTGTTTATTGTCTAGCTCAAACTCATTTCCTAGTTGATGTGTAACTTGTTTTCCTCTCTCTCTCTAAATAGGTTTCAAGATGTTTTTATTGAAAATTAAGCTGCAGGAAGCGAAATTAAAACACATCAATAAAAGCGTACAAGAACTACTCAGGGCTCCCATTGTTAGTGTTGAAATTATTCATGGGCAAATGCTTTTAATGAACAGCTTGAGGTGGCTGACAGGACAGTCACATCTCTGTGCAACTAGTTCCTTCAGTTGAATCTGCTCCTCGATGAATTCTATTTAAATACTTTCACCACCTAACATGAAAATTTCTTCACCCAGGTGTCTGACATTCAATGAACTTTAAACTAATTTCTACCCATGCACGTTGTTCACACACCTCCATCTGCAACTGTTAACACCCCGTTTTCAAATATAAAGCTTCGAAAGATTAATTTGCACCAGGCCACAGTTCACGAATACCAGTCTTTAGCAGATGTGAAAAAATACCAGTACTTGTTGGGATGTCCCAAAGGAGAGGCGTTCCATCTCGCAAAGAATTTCCTATTACAGCTGAAACTTACCCTGTAGCTTAGGAATTACTGACATCCCGTTATAGACTGTTCACGGTAAAGTGAGCACTTTTTAAGACCCTTCCAAATGACTTTAACCACTAATAAATATATTTTGTGGCTGCTTCAGACGTTGAGTTTTTGGATTGGTGAAATGTACAGATTGTGTTTATTAGTCATATGGAAGTGTTTATATTAAAAATGGTAAAAAATATTGATATTTACATATAAAGAAAATTTAGCAGGGCCTTAAAAAGAGCTCACTTTACCATGAACAGACTTTACCAGAATGTATAGGCTATCCATAGTACAGTGAGCACTTTTGAATGCCCTCTCATTTGGAACAATGGTCAGTAAATATATTTTATTTAAGCCTTTGATGTTAACTTTTGAGTGTAGTGGTATACCTGTATTAAATACTGTGTTTATTACTTACATGGCAATAGTTATTTACAAAGGTGGTTATATAACAAAAAAAATGGGTTAAAGAAAAAAGAAACAAGGCCTCAAAAGTGCTCACTTTACCGTAAACAGCCTATAAGAAAGCTCACTACACTTGTGTAAACAGGATCCTTGATTTTCATTCTGTCAACTCAGTAAATATCCACAAAATCACACATTTTGTTAATACCTTTAATGAGAATGCTTGGGCATTGGAAGCATTGGGCTACAACAAAACCAAAGAAAATTCACTTTTAATAACAGTTTTGATGCAGAAATTGGATGTAGGACTACTCACTATGTTCTAAAACTCACGTAAAGAGAATGCTGACACATTACCTAAGGTTACAGAGCTAATTGATTTCTTACAAATAAGTGGTACCAACATGGAGTATAGATCAGTGGTGTTCACAGCAGTAATAGCATTCAAATTCCTCAAAAGGAACATTTTGAAACAAATCCAATAATGCAACTCAACTCAGCAATCCAAATTAGTGTTTGCTTCCAACTCAAAACCTAAGTCGACCAGAACCTTGTAATTTGTCAATTCTTATTCTATTTACAAGTGCCTCGAGTTTACTAATGCTTCACCAACTGATAAGCAAAAAATTGTTCGCAATAAGAAATTTCATTTCAACTGCCTTGGGACAGCCCATGCAAGCATCTTGTATCTCCTCTCATAATTGTTTTAGATGCAAACAGAAACATCATGCTCTACTCTGCATTAATGCCCAACCCAATGACGAGTCAAATTCCCAAGCAGTGTTCTATCAATACAGATGCTCCCACTGAACAATCTATACATGTGTCTGCCCATGATTGCACCTCAATTCTGTTATCTATAGCCCTCATCACAGTTTATGGTGCTGACAATCAACCTCACAAAATGTGTTGCCTCCTGGATAGTGAAGCCCAAGCATCCTTCATTTCCGAACCTTCTGCAAGGTTGCGTTCATTACCAGTGGGGAAAGGGTTTTTAGCCTTTATCAGGATACTGTTAAGTTGAAAGGAGCAATCGACTGCAAAATGCAGTCATTCCTGGAACCTCAATGTAGCCCATCCTCTCTTGCAGTGCCTGAAATCACCAGTAATTTTCCACGGGCAACAGTGGAGCCCTCTGTTTGCACACAACTGGATGCCTTTCCTCTGGCAGACCCTCAATTCGACATGCCTGTCCCTGTCAATATATTTCTAGGTGCTGATGCTTACGCACGTGTGTGTCTGAGTGGACATTTGGAGCTGGATAAACACATGCCTGTTGTATTGGAATCAAAATTTGGATGGATGTTGTTGGGAGAGTACCCTGAATCTTGTGTGAACCCTGATCAGCGGTTGGTCGCCACGTTTGTAGGCATGGAGAATTCCCTGGATTCTGTATTGAAACAGTTTTGGGAGATTGAAGAACCCATTCATGCCATTGTGAAGGAACTACTCAGTGCTGACTTTTGTAAAACACACTTCATGGCTACTCATACTCGAGACGAGTCAGGAAGGTACAAAGTTAGTCTTCCATTCAGACCTCAGGCATTGCTGCTTGGAAATTCCCATGCAGTTGCTGAACAATTTCACACTTTAAAAAGAAAACTTGCCTCTCAGCCTGACACAAAACCACTGTACACAGAATTTATGCATGATTATGCCCAGTCAAGTCCCATGGAACAGTATCTTCCCCCAACTCGACAAGTATATGGTACAGACACTACCAATTGTTTCATTCTTCACCATGGGATGTGCAAGATGTCCAGCCCAAGCACTAAGCTGAGGGTTTTTGATGGTAAAAACGTCAAATGATGTAACAATCAATGACATTTTGCTACCAGGATCCAAACTCCAAAATTATATTTGTGATTTTATTTGATATTCAGGATTTATAATGTTATCTTGTGACATCTTATAGATGTACCACCAAATTCTGATCATGAGGATGACCAACCATTCCAACTGATTCTTTGGCTGACAGAAACAACTCTTCCTCTTTCAGTTTTCCAACTGAACACCATGAAGTATGATTGTCACCATTCCCATTCTTTGCGGTCCGTAGCCTACAGTATTTGGCCTCAGATGAGGGTCTCCAATTTCTGTTGGCCTTAGATGTCAGAAACCACATTTTTGTGGATAACATTGTTACAGGTGCAAGAACTGTCAAGGATGCCCAGTACTTGAAAAATCAGTTGGTTGAGGCAGCTACGTTGGGGGCAGTTTTGAGCTTATAAAGTGGTCAAGCAATCAGTCTCAGATTTTGGAAGATGTGCTAATTATTCACTGTGAAAACCCTAAAATGCTTGTTTTACCTCTGGGCCAGTTAACATTCTTGGTGTTCAGTGGAACCCAGACAAGGATGTTTTCTCATACCTTCTTAGTGTCAATAGTGGCATTCCTACCAAACATTTTGTTCTGTTACAAATAGCCTGAATCTACAATCCCATGGGTTGGTTGTCACCACTGGTAGTATGGGCCAAAATCTTGTGGTGCAGTTGCTGTGGACTCGAGGGATAGGTTGGGATGATCCCTTGCCCTAACCCACCAATGAAAAGTGGGATCAGTTCATTGATAGGTTAGGCCAACTGGAAGCAATCAGCTTCCCATGCTACATATGCCCCTATGTGGACACTGTGGATATCCATGATTTCTTGGATGTTTCTGAGCATGTGTATGTAGCTGCTTTTTATTTGAGGAGCACAGATATGCATGTGTGTATGTGCAGGCATTTGTACCTTGCAATGGCTGTGTTATGAGTAGCACCACTGAAACAAGTGTCTCTCCCTTGATTGGAGCTTTGTGATGTCCACCTGCTTGCAAAACTGATTCACTACTGCCATACTTTCCTGACCCAGTACGTGAATGTCACTGCCATCCATGCTCGGACTAACTTGAGTGTTGCTCTTGGAAGGATTGAAACTCAGCCGTACTTGTTGAAGACGTTTGTTGCCAATAGGGTTTCTGAACTCCAGGACCTGGTTCCACCCAAATTTTGGAAATATGTAAGTTCCAGGACAATCAATCTGATTGTGCCACTCGGGGCATCCTTCCCTACAAATTTCTTGTGCAGGAAATTTGATGGCATGACCCTCAGTGGCAAGTTAATCCATCTGACCCATGGCCAATGTCTGCTCTAAATTCATTCATAGATAGTCTTCCACAGCTGAAATCAACACATGTTATTCTGCTAAAATACACATGAAGCTCCAGAAGAGTTGCCTGTCTTGTAACACATTTCAACATGGCCCAAACTTGTTTGTATCATGGCATACATAATGATTTCATCAAGTGCATTCGAAAACAGACTTGTATTAGCAGAACCCTGACCTTGGTGGGACTGGAGCAAACTGTTTTTTTTTTATGTGCACATGCTCAGCATATACATTTTCAAGATGCCTTGACATGACTCAAGGAAGGGAAACCTTGTTCTACACGCAAATAGTGCCTGGCAAATTTTTTGGATGATCATAGTGTTCTCAAGGCAGGTGGTCGATTGTCAAATGCCAACATTGGATTTTTCTGTAAACATCCTATCATACTACATACACAAAGACCATGAAGCTGTTGTTGCCTTGTTTGACTACTACCAAGTGAAGCACCTACACGCTGCACCTCAACTTTTGCATTCTCCCTTGTCGCAGAAATTCTGGATTCTTTCATCTCGTTCATCGGTCCAATCTAGAGTCTTCAGGTGTGTGCGTTGTTTCCATTGTCGACCAGTGAACACTTCACCCTTGATGGGAAATATGCCTTCTGAGCATGTCACACCTGCAGGGGTCTGTGTGTGTGTGTGTGTGTGTGTGTGAGAGAGAGAGAGAGAGAGAGAGAGAGAGAGAGAGAGAGAGAGAGAGAGAGAGAGAGAGAGAGTGTGTGTGTGCGTGTCTGTTCCTCCACTAATACCATCCCTATAGAGGTTGTTACTGACCTAACATCTGACAGCTATAATGCAGCCCTCACTCATTTTGTCTCTCGCAGAGGTTTGTGTACTTATCTCTGGTAAACATTAAGAATAGAGTTTTTTTTTGAAGGAGATGTAGACCAACAAAATAAATTTATATGGGTTGTGCATGGCTTACCTTTTGATATACATGGGATCATGATAAATTAACTAGAACATTGAAAATAAAATAGTTAAAATATGAGTAATTCAGTCACGTTGTTTAAGCAGAGAGCCATGTTGTCTAGTCCTGTAATGTACCATGTTCATGGTACTTGTATCATAATTAGACATTGTGTACCATGTACCATGACTACAGTAAAAATTAGGGATGTCAAATTTGATGCCTCGATACTGTCTATTCTTAAGTGATTAAAAGTATTGTCCATTTCATATAAGTGGTCTCAAATTTGACAGTTCTAGGAAAGTAGTGCCAATGAATGACATCTGGGTAGCTATGTATCCTTCCACCACAGCTGAACTGTCATTGAAGGTTACTGTTTACAAACAAACACCATGTGACTGCCAGTATTTGTAAACAAACAACATATGGCTGCCTGTTTTTGTAAACAAACTGCATTCACCTCCTCCCAAATGAGTTAGAAGCTGTGAAGGCTGTTCAAACAGTTGCAGGCTAGCAACAATCCCATTTTTTTAGTTTATAAATATTTTATGTAAATGACTAACAGCCCATGTAATAAGTCTATAAATTGATAATTTTTTTACCTTGCAAGACATTTGTAACCAGGAAGCATGTAAATGAAATTGTATTTTGACTGTCAAATGAATAAAAGATATTTTACTGTTTTTGAAGACACATTAAATATATTAATGACAACTAATCTTGTCACACTTACCTGAAGTAAGTTCTTCTAAACATAAAAATTTAGCATGATTTCCACAAACACCAAATACCAAGATCCCCCTCCCCCAGGAATGCACAAATATAGAAATTACCCCATCCCGCCTTCTTTTCAATGACGGTATATACTCTTACATACAGGCTATGCCTACTATTGCATTAAAAGTACATAATTCAACTTTGTGTACAGCCTGATACTTTTATGGTGGTTACAATGCTCAGGATGTTGAAGTATGTAGGTAGCCAAAATAATATTTAAGCAAATGTTACTTAATTTCAGTAATTTTAATAACTTTTATTTAGTAACTCAAATGTTAAGTATTGCAGATCTACATACAAAATACTTTAATAACTTTTCTCAAATACCTAGGTGTTCGGATTGTCATACTGCAAATAAAAACTTATTCCTGACTCAATGTTGATATTTACACTGAAGTTCAGTCGCACATCCTCCCTCCTCAAAATTGTGAATACAGCCCTAGGCTTGTTCTCGGGTACCTAATGAAAAACTGTACTTCAGTTCAGAGATGTTGCAAAGCGCTCTAGAGAAGCAGATGTGACCTACAGCAACAATATATCAAACGAACATGTTACTTACACACTAAAAAGATGCTCCACCTACCCAAGATTGAAGACATCATAAAGTTTATTTTCCTCAGCAATAAATTCTGGAATGTCACAGTTCCTGCTGATGCATTACACACTTCTTTATGATGTTGGGGCACCTTTGTTGAGTGCTTAAATTGAAAGAATTTTGTTTGATAATCATGTTGTAATTTACTAGATATCAAAAAGTTGTCTTTCCAATGTTAATCCTGTTTATGTGAATAATTCTTCCATTACTATTACAATATTCTTAACAACGTATGTTAAAAACACATGAGCTCTTTTAATTTGCAAAATAAAAATGCTCAAAACATTTATGAAAGACTCCAATGTTAAAACCTACATGCCATTATGTTTCTTTCAAATACAGCCTTTAAAAACTGGAAAAACCTTTAAATTTATTTGCGTACAAGTACAAGTAATACAACTTACAAGTTTGTATGGACAGTAAGCTTTACATTTTGAAACCCTCCAGAACCAGTGTGTTAATAGTTTCAATCAATAATAACATAGAGAAATGTCCATAGCAATGAAATGTGGGCCCAATTAGGGTATCATCTATATTTTATTTCGAGGGAGAAAGGAAAAAGTGAGCAGAATGAGGGGGTGCTTTAGTTTATCATCTTTCGTGAGACGGGATTATTTTGATGTTCTTACGATGCCGGAATCACATAGCCCCAACATGCACGATACGACAGCCAACAATCAATGAAATACTAGATAGATCGTCATAAGCCCAACTGATTCTATCGCCCGATAAACAATTTTGGATTAGAAATTATTTATATTCTTCGTTGTGTCGTGCAGCACGACACAAGAATGTACAACATTGCAAAATGAAATTGTATTGCAAGCTTTCCCTACAATGGTAAATACACAGCTTAAAAGAAAATTAAATTGAAAACTACTGTATCTAACTCTTAAAAATAACCATTTTAGTTTTGTATGCATTGGCGATACCAATTTCTCATCATTATGTATTACAAATTTCCCTCTTGTTCACCACCTTTGAGACTAACATAGCCTATCAGTGCCTTCTAAATAGTTAGGTTAAATGCTGAGAGTGTGGCATCAGTTGTGCTGTAAATTCAAGTAGTCACATTGAAATGTGTCATGGTTGCATTTTTGGTTGTTTCAGACTGTGTTGGTCGGAGCTATTAGATTTCAGCATGAGTGTGTGGCATTTTGAGTTGCATATTGTTTTGATGGAGCAGTGGAAAATTTAGCTCGTATGGAAATAACATTTAAATTATAACTTTAATTAAAATACAAAACATGATACATACGTCACTGTTCGTATTCGTACAGATATAATATATATATATATATATATATATATATATATATATATATATATATATATATATATATATATATATATATATATACACACACACACACACACACACGCACGCACACACTTTGACCGAAGTTAACCTTACACTCGAATTTACAATGTAAACAAACAAATATTATTCACTCACTATAACGATTTATTAGATAACATCCAGAAACATTACTATTTCCTGTCATCTATTTCAGGCGAAGCACATAAAATAATAGAAGGTTTGTCAATCACAGCTAATGGTTTAGAAGTTTCATGGGGAATTTTGCGCAAGGCAAACCACAACCCGAAACTCATTGTGACCGCACATGTTAGGCAACTATTCTCTTTACCAGTTGTTAAAGGCCGTTCACGTTAAAGTGAGCACTCTAGAAATCAACCTTTGAAAAAAACCACCCCTCGCAACTCCGTATGTACAACCATGTGTGTCACCACACATGCTGGGGATGAATACACCCAGTTATGTTGGCATTGAAATATGAAGAGTAGTTCTACGAAATAACGCGGTATCACAAGTGTAATGTTTAAATTTATGGCTACTTAAGCTGTTTAACGTTTATTTTATACACTCTAAAGTCATTATTGGCGTAAAGATAATGTATTTACTGTAACTCGTAATTATATTGTGTCACGTGATTGACGCAACGGCCTGTTCTTGTGGTTCCTTCATGCTTGTTGCTTGGCTTTGCTTGTGAGGCAAAGTACAAATTTGGAATCTGGAAGTAGTTGTATTTTGATATTTCTCATTTATTTTTCAGCTTATCTGCAATCAGCATTGTTTTATTATAGGTTGTATAGTGTTTAATTGTGTTATAGTGATTTTGTGTAAAGTTATGAGTTCCAGCAGCTACATACAAATATTCAGCGCCAGGAGGATATTATAAATCTCGCCAAAAGTATTTATTCTTTAATTCGTCGATGAGAGATGAAGCCATGCAAGGTGATTGAACGAGTTGCAGAAATGATAAAAATTTCAACTGCAACTGTCCGGAGGTAAATGTAAATTTGTTTTTACGATGTGTTTTCGCCATTTATCCCCAGTAATAACAGTGAAAAATAATAAGTATAAATTGACAGAAACGTGATATTATAAACGGAAAGTTAAATAACAACTATAAAGTAAATGAATGACAGCAGAAACACAACATTAATATATTCATGAGAGTTTGCGAAGTACATGTTATATCCTAAGTGTGACAAATAATATTAAAAGTTATTTGTACCTATCTACCTACGCCCAACTGTTTAACCTTTCTTTCAAATCTGTCATTATAACTTGTGCAAATTTGGCAGTCAATAATTATACGTTAATTTTACACGTTTTTATATAACTGTGAGTTTTGTAATGTAGGCCTAACCTCAAACTTGTGTTCATGTAGTTATTCATCCCAAGTTACAGTGTTAAGTTTTACTATTGTTAATATAACATAAACGTCGCAATTTGATGCTACACCAAAGGTGTTCCAACATATACACTATAAAATCTTTAAGCTGGTTTTGTTAACTATAGCTGTGCTTGTTGCCAACATTCTTTCGTAATGCAAGTGTAGGCATAATTGTTTTACTTGGTAATGCTTGCCGTGATAAGAATTAAAAAGTATTTACAATTAATTGTCAACAGTTAGGCCTATAGAACAATTCAATGTTTAAATTTCAAAATGGATGTTCGACAAGACAACTTGCTACCTTTTGAGAAATATCAACGAAGTTAATATGCGTTATTGAGTAGGCATAATTGTTTGTAATGTCTGCCATTTTGGCCGCAAAAATATTGTAGTTATTGAAATTTAATTTAACTGTAAATTACATCTCATAGTCAACACCCCAGACTCCCAGAGCTCCTGTTTACTTGCAAGTCATGTTTAGTAAAGGTTAGATTACATTATGCAGTGTATTTGTTAAATTAAGTATTTCTAAAGAAGGGGAATGAGCTAGCTTTCAATAAGGGCAAGGCTACAATTAACATACCAAACACATTCACAGTTATAGTGATAAGCACATACAAAATTCAAAAGCACAGTGGCCTGGCTACAATTGATATAATGATAATATTATTAGTTTGTTTACCTTGTTACATTTGTACCGAAGAAATTAAGATCTGTACGTAGAGTTGGTAGTGGGTTTTATCAAAAATAAATATTTTCAAATGAACTGAGACATTTTAAAAATGGTAAATTATTTACATTTAAATTTTTACTTTAACCATTACCTAAAACCATAACAAAACTTCCATGGTTGTGATTATCCATAAACAAACAAAAGAAAATATCTTCCCAAGGAATGAAGTCAAAATACACACTTTCTTGATTTGTAAATAAGTTTTTCAATTGATAACATAGTATAAGTGTCGGGACTTCTGATTGGCTGTTTATTGATGCACAGCTATAGTATCAAGGAAAGTTAAATCAAGTGCTTATCGCTATGCACAGTAACTTGCCTGTAAGTATTACTATTATAATTTGTCCTTTACGTTATCATTTTGCTGTCATTTGTGGATATGTATTGGTTTTACATTAATAATAAGACATTCATTTCAGCTTTGTGTGTGCACGCATGAACCATTTTTGTAACTATAGTAATTTTCTTTAAATACTTTTCTCATTTAAGTTTGCAGTTTTGCTGCAGTCATTGCAATGAAGGAACCACAACAATGATGAGTGTCCATGCACTTTACCTGTTAAATTGGTTTCTTGAGGTCTGTGTCAGTTTGACAAAAAAGAAATGCCGCACCCATTTGGGTCACAAGAGACACTGGAAATATGGCCATCACTGGATTGGCATTTCACTTAGCTATAAATAATATACATTATTTTTATAATTATTTGTACAAATGAAGGTGATGCCAGTTACAAGTTTGGTATACCCTTCTTTTACCACTTCAATTCACAGTATAAATGTTGTGTTCTTTTTTCGAGGGTCTCAAGGGTACAAACACAGAGTAACGGTGTCAAAAAAAAACTATATGTACATATACACAATTGCACTTGTTGATATGTTTATATTTTTAGTGTAAATTATTTCCATTTTATATATACATTACAGGTCTATGTTGAAATATATTTATCTCCATTTATAAAGGTGCATATAAAACCATCCTTAAAATGTACATATACATGCACATATTTTACATATATATATTTTTTATATATTACATATTTTTATATACTGCCATGTTTGCGCCGTCACGTTAAGTTTATTAGCACCATCTACTTCTGTGCAATGATGTACTCCTTGCTTGGTTCAGATCCCCTCGTATTTCCTTGCCTCCCTGCCTTACCCTTTCCTCTTCGGGCATCATTATTTTTTGATTTGTCATTTTTTATTTAAGTCCTTGCACGGCCTTGCTCTGTCTACTTTATACACTTCAAACATCTGCTACGTTACACAGCTACCTTATGCCTGCAGGATGTATGTTTTCTCCTGATGGCTTAGTTGCACCTAACTTCAGTCAGCTGATGCCAAACACAGCTACCATGTTTTAAAGCTGACATTTTACTTGTCACGCTACAGAGCGATGGGGCACTTAGAAATGGGTGAGTCATGGGAAACGTTAAGTTTGCGGTACAGTATTTAAATGTTTTGTAATTTGTGTGATAAGTGGTTTTGTACCTTGGGTGTGCAGTAGTGCTAGTCTATTTCAAAATCTGGTTTTGGCTTTTTTTCCAAATTATTTTTCGGCTTCACTAATGTGTGTTCTTTTTTAACGTGTTGTGTTGGTCCTTGTTCACTACCAAAGTTTAATGTTTGCTTTTTCACAGTTTCCATGACTTCATTGCTAGGGAGTCCATTTTTCAATTGTTTGTTTTGTAAAGTTTTTGTTGATCGGAGCTGTGAGAAGACCCAAACAATTTTATATTTTACATTATATATATATATATATATATATATATATATATATATATATATATATATATATATATATCATGTGTTATATAAATCATATTTGTTACATGTTTTATATATAATATACATGTTACATTTAGCAGTCCTAAAATGTAAACATTGAGTTTATTAACATGTGGCAATCACATGGCAATGTTTGTTTACATGTGGTGGAAGAATACATAATGGGCAAGAAAGCAGACCTTTAGCAGGACTTTCAAAAGTGCTCACTTTATCATGAACGGCCTATACCAGGCATTCGGCATCCGATTTAGAATTTGCGATGTAAACAAACAAATATTATTCACTCACTGCAAGTGTGGAAAGTGCAGCATTTTTCAGGCCACGTGCATTTAATTAATTATATTAACAGTTTACAAATACATTTAAAAACATGCACACTTACTGTTATAACCTCTTGAACACGTGTTTTACTATGGCAATCCTTGCAAGTTTAGTTCATTTAAATCACGTTTGTTCATCACAAGCATTAAATAATTTATTTGTAAAATCATTGAGTAAAATCAACACAGCGCACGTTTCCTAATACAAACAAACTTAAAATTATGTACGGAATTACATTTGTGTCTCTTTATTGTGGAAGGCGGTTAGGAAAATGGCAGAACGAGCAGTTTAACGATGTGCCGATTAATATTAAATTTTACTCAACAAAACGCACTACAATGGTAGCTACAATCAACTATGTTTAGAAAAAGCAAATAAAAAAATAATTAACTACAGATTAAATATTCTGACAACACCAATAAGATATTCGTATAAAACCCACAGTTAGAAAAAAAATGCACGCACAAGTGCCTTCACCGGGCTGAAAACATAACCATGTCTAGCCATTGGCTGGAAACGTTTACTGTTCATGGTGTCAACATACTCTGTCATAAATGCTGAACATGTTTTTAAAGTCCCGTTACTAATAGCCAAGAAAATTTAATATTGCTTTAGGAACATTATTTAAACCATAAATGTTGTAAGTATAGTTAAAATTTTAAATTACAACTTTTAGTTCCGAGTACTACATTCTTCCAAAGACATCCTCAAAACAGTCAACCTAACAACACGGATTCCACAGCAGTTCATCAGCTGATACAATACTGTAGGAGCGAGAGTATTTACTGTTTACATAGTGTGTAGGTTTTCTTTCCTCTGATGAAAGCACCAATACACAATAGACTTGTAACGTCAGAGTTCAGACAATTGAAAATCGATTCTGGGAGCTTCGTAAAAATGTGTATGTTAATAATTATGATAATATCTGGGAATGGACTTTATGTACCTTTTTTAAAAATAGGCATAAAATTTATAGTAGAAGTTTATTGCACAACAAAAAACTAATTTGTTTACTTCATTAAAATATGTAAATTCATATACTTTCTCTTCACAATATATTTGTTTCCCATTTATTTAATTTAAGACGAACTTCATATAATATACCGAGATTAAAATCACACTACAATAAAATATTGGACTTTCCACGTAACCTCTGTTAGATTCTTGGCATGTAAAGTCGAATGTTAAAGTTTTCAATTGTGTAAGGGCCTTCAGACCTTCTGCATTACCTACACAATGCGAAATATGCGCAGCAAAGTAGTTCTCATCCCTTCGCACAGGCGCATCGTCACACCTACTACGCCATTTTACTCCCGGCCAATCCCATGCATAACCTGCACGAGACGAAAGTAAAAATGCTTCACATGCTAATATTAATATCACAGTGGCGGGAAAATACCAAAACATGCGTATTTGGAGGTTAGCACCAGCGGTGACCAAGGGCAAGTTTGTTGGTTTTAGGAAACGTGTGCAGTGTTGATTGTACTGAATGATTCTGCAACTAAATTATTTAATGCTAATGATGAACAAATGTGTTTTGGTGAAGTAAACTTGAAAGGATTTCCATAATTTTCAAAGTTAAAATAAATTGAATGTTGTTTCAATATGAGCAAAATTTTTTACTGCTCCACCATCAAAACAAATCCTTCTCATGAAAGATGTAAATCTGAAGGACCCTCCCTCCCCCCTCCATCATTTTTCAAACAGTGTTTCCTTTTTTCCATTGAAATAAAGTAAACAGAACCCAAGCAAATGTTACTATATATGCGAAAATAAAGCAGGCTGGAATGCCAACCTGCGACATGTTAATCTGCTGTGTGTACGACTTTGAGGTTATTATGTACTCATGGTGACTGTTAAATATTTAATATTCAATTAATTTTAATATACCCCATTTACATAAATCACGGGTTTACCATTGTCATATATGTAAATGTCTTGCCATTCGTAAACAAAATGCTCAAATTACACGCCAAAAATAGAGCATGGAAGTTGTTCCATTCCCCAGCTCAGCATTAAACGCATGGAGTAACAGAACAACTGGCGGCTATGCAGTTGGTCGCATCAGTGCAGGGAACGGAACACTGCCTTATATGAAATGGCCAATATTGAGAATCGAATCATGTCGATTCCAGTACAAGCCGATTCTTGGGAGATTTTTTTATTTTTATTAACAACAAATCAACAGGGATGCATACAGTGAATTCTCTAAAATACGATGTCAGTGAGCACACTAAAAAATCAGTTGCATATGGGAAAATAATGGATGCAGATATGTAAACCTGGATTTTGGACCTCAGAAATGTTTTATATAACCCCAAAATGCATGTTAACCTAATGCATAAAACGAAACTTATTTATTTACTACGATTTTCACTAACAATTACTTGTCGAGCTGTTTTGAAACCCATACACCAAACATGCAAGTGATAGTCACAATTCCATAAAACATATTAAATTCAAGTTTAATTTCACCCATAAAAAAACATTTCTGACAGAAAAATCATATTGGTGTAGATGCAAAACCTCGTATGTCAATTTTTAGTCATTTTAAATTTTCACACACAAAAACCACCAAAAAATTCTTGCACCAGATCAAATATACACGTATATTTTAAACTCAAAAGAAGTCAAATAGAGTGCAGTAGTAAAAATAACTCTTAAGTCAGTGACATTGTTTCTGCTTCATAAACTGCGGATGTGAGTACTTCATTAACATACGTGTTTATATATGCTTTCTTTTCAGAAATGTCATCAGCTGAGAACTATCAAATTCAGCAACCTCTTGAAGATACGAACAGTATAGATGATCCTGAGGAAATGAGAAGTGGACCTTCAAAGGAATGGGGCTTTCTAGTCACGTAATTGGTTAATAATGTGACTTTTCATCTAAATCAGCATTTGTGCAGCTTGCTTTTGCAGCACATGAGCATGCTGATTGTTTATAGTTAACTGTGATTAAAATAAAAAAATTTCAGTTAAACCATTTACAATTGGTACACTTCTTAGAAAATTATCATCAATACATTTCATGCTAAAGTTCCTTAAGCTACACAGTTAATTTCCACAAAATTAGACTATTAATTTACCACAGAAATCACAATATATATCAGCTGTAAAAATGTATTGATTTATGTTTAATTTTTTAACTTTTTTTTGAGACTGTATAAAGGTTTCGTGGTTACCTTATATGTTTCAGATGCTGTACTGGAAATTATGCAACAAGATGTGTTTATTCACAATACAGATGTAGTTGTAGAAGTAGCAGTGTTTGAAGTTGTTACTGAAAGCTCTGCCAGAAATGAAAATAATGTCACTGCAAATAAAGCTTTGAAGGTATCATTTCAGAAAGAAGGGGTGGAAAGAAATGCAGCTGGTGATGGTGTATTTGTTGTGTACAATGAAGACATTGCAGCTAATGATCTAGCACTGGTTACAAAAATGAAATTGTAAATAATAATATTGAACCTGGAAACGTGCAAGTTGTAAAAAATCGCCAAGATAGTGGAAATATCTCATTTACTAATTATATTTCCCTGAAATTGAACACTCTTATGTTTGTAGGCCTACTGTTCCAGAAGTTGGAAATGAAGTAATTCAAAATAATTCCTTATTAATAGCAGCTCAAAATGACTATTGTACCTCTATTAAAAGATTGAGAAAAAGGAAAGCATACAGATATGAGTGGGAACGAAACAAGAACAAAAAATAGCGACAAGAAGGAAAACATTATGGTAAAAATAAGGGGAAAAGTTTGGGTGAAAGATGTGATAAAGAATCGTGCAAGAATTCTAATAAACAATTTTGTAACCAAATCACAGCACAGACAAGAAAGGAAGTATTTAGTCAATTCTGGATAAATATGTTGTGGGAAGAAAGAAAAATGTATGTGGTGTCACTTGATAATGTCAAACATGTTCAAACGAGGCGTGCAGAGTCGGGTGACCGAAGAGGAGCAACGTTACATTATCACCTCAGAATTGGCAACGAAAGAAAGCAGGTTTGCAAGGACATGTTTCTCAACATGCTGGGTCTCAAAGAGTGGTCTGTCAGGAACTAGGCCCAAGGTGGAGAGAATGGTATGCGAGGAGCTAAAGAAAAGCCAATTGGGAAAGGTAATAGATATGGAGCTCAACCTTTATCCCCTGTCTCTTTGTCGCCCAGAGAGAATGCTGCACTATTCATATATAATCTGCCAAAAATGGAAAGCCACTACTGTCGCAAATCGATATCTAAGGTATACCTTGAACCTCTGTTCCAATCACAACAGCAGTTGTACAGGATGTACGTGGAAAATTGTAAGAGTGAAGAGAAGGATTTTGTAAGTAGGTTCACATTTTCTAATCTTCTAAGCAAGAAAAATGTGGCCCTGTTCCAGCCAATAAAAGTCCAGTGCGACATGTGTGAGCAACACAAAGTTGGGCAGCTTAGTGATGAAGAATTAGGAAAGCACATGAGTAGAAAAGAAAGAGCAAGAGCTGAAAAACAGAAGGACAAAGATGAAGCACTTGCCGATAATTGTAGTGTGTTAACTGCTGACTTCCAAGCAGTGAAATTAGCTCCATTTCTGAAGGCTTCAGCACTTTATTACAAGACAAAACTCTGTGTTCACAATTATACAATCTACAATCTGAAAACACACAGTGTTGTCTGTTCTTGGTGGAACAAGTCAGAGGGGGGAACTGAAAGCATCAAATTTTATTTCTTGCTTAGTTTATTTCCTGAGAGAGATTATGAGCAATTGGCCTCAAGAGTCTCCAAAAGTTATCGTCATTTGGACCGATGGCTGTGGTTACCAGAAGAGGAACAAGATTTTGGCCAATGCCCTGTTAAATCTAGCAACAGAAGAGAGCTTTACATTACAACAGAAATACTTGGTGAAAGGTCATACTCAAACGGAGGTAGATTCCGTACATTCTACGATTGAAAGAAAGCTAGGGAACTGAGAAATATATCTGCCATCAGATTATCTCTCTGCTACAAAAGAAGCTCGTCAGAAACCATTTCCATATGAAGTTAAAAGTATCTCGCATGAATTCTTCAGGGACCATGGTATTCCTTTGACACATTGCTACTCTTCCATTAGGCCAGGAAATAAAGTGAGTGCCCCAACTGTACATGATGTGGTCCACCATATGTATTCACCCAATGGCAAGACTTTATACAAGCTGAACTTGGAAGAAGAACTAAAAGAACTTCCTAGCAGGTCTAAGGCATCTGAGGGTGCTAGAAGTACCCAGTGTTCCTGAATGTACACAGATCATCTTAAAATCAAAGAAGTCAAGTGGCAACATTTACAGCAACTGAAATCAGTCATCCCTTTGGAAGCTCATAGCTTCTATGATACCCTACCCCATTAATCCAATGTTTGTCAATTTTTAAAGACTGGTGCTATCATATTACTCAAATTTTCTGTTCAAGCATTGTTTTATATTAGTGTAAAAATGATTATATAGGCTAGTAGCATGTTAAATAGTGTTAATCTTGTGGACATAATGGTAGCGTACTTGGTACCAAGTGTTAATCATAACAACAAAGTGATATTGTATTAAAGTTGTGGATAAAAATAAACCTTGTATGTCAACCTAAGAAGTTATGCAAAACCTCGTAAGTCCCATTTCCCAAATAATATTTAAAAATTTCAATAAAACTGAAGCTTCCTGAAAACTATTTTGTTAAAATACTATAAACTGTAGTGACATGAAATGTCTTCAAATTAAGAGATATTATATAATCAGATTTTTCCCCCTCGTGAAAACATGCCAATTTTGACATACGAGGTTTTGCATCTTCACAGACTACAATATCTTGTAATGTTTACAGAAATATACATGGCACCAGAGGGTGGCAATGTCCTATACCGTTCAGTATTAACAAGTGAAGCAAGTTTATAGCATGGAGTTAGACGGTTGTTTTCCAGCAAAAAAGTTAAGTGATCAACAGTAGCCAAAAACATTGTATCTGTCTATCTTTCACGAGTATTAAAATTGAGATAAATAAATGGACAACCGTTTTTGACCTAAACGATAATATACCTAAAGCGTGTGTTTGTCTCAGATAATTAGATATAAATTTTGCCGTTAAATATGAAAATTTATGAATTATTTACATTTAAATGGAAGTGTTGTATACAGTGTTTTGGTTCATTTGCTTCCCATTCCCTATATATTTGCCTTGAAAATATTCCAGTAAATAATTTTCTGATGACTATAGGAGTTTTTCAAAGTTATGAGAAAACTTGAACTGTACTAAAATAGAATATGATACGCTATTGAAGTCGTCTGCGAGTGTGTTACAATTGAAACAGCCATGCGGGAAAGAGACAACTTTTGTTTACATTGAAACTGAACAGCCTTGCTTGTTCTTAATGTTTCTTTAAATTTGTGTTATTCTTGCGTTTGTGAAATGTGAATTTGGCATGTAAAGACACCTTAAAACTATAATCTATTTTTAATTTATTCTGTGACTAACGAATATTAATGCACGAACATGCGTATGAGCCAGGCCATGCAAGTCCAGTGTTTAGTGCATTCATATATACAGTGGAAAGATATCGCACAGTTATTGTGTGTATAGGGAGTTTGTAAATTAACAATTTAATTTTTGTGTTTAATTTTTGCAAGTGCAGTTGCAATTACTAACATGCCGTGAATTTAACGTCTAACCTGTTAAGTTGCTGGCTCGTTAGAGGTACTGGCACTTTTATAAAACTGCAGATTCACATTTTTCTAAATGCTGATTTGCTAGTTCAGTGTAGGAGTTTATGGAATTCATTTGTTAGTAATGGCAAATCATCTCGTAAACCAATACAAGGCTACACCTTATAAAAACTCCACCTCTTAAAATTTTTTCTCCCCAAGTCAGCAGAGTTGCAGTGACAACAAGAAATCAGCTGTTTATCAATACAAGAATATAGGCCTACAACCAAATCAGTTCTCATAATTTTAATAGCAACTGAATGTAGCCTTCATGATTTGCAATTTCCATGATTTCTCAAACTCACTCCATGAAATTTCTGGGGTGTCTCAATAAAGACAATTCGACCAATTACTTCCTTATATTCCCTTCACTGTGTTCTTGGTTTACCATTCTCTAATGAACCTGCTGTTGACATGATGTTAAGTTAAATATATAAAGTTTACTTGCGTGTTTAGATAGTTATGTATTTAACAGTAGGATGTAATCATTACAGTAAATGACATGTTTATACATTTTGTCATTTTCCAAAGGTAGCCAAAATGAAGAAAACTTAGATAAAGCCAATCTTTTCCTATGACTACACCATCAGCAAAATAGAAAAACAACCCGTGATTTTCTTTCAACTCTATTTCACCCTTCTTAATGATTTTTAAAATTCTAATTTTGAAGGCTACTAATTGGACATAAGCTTATTTTAATATTGATGATGAATCATGGATATTTAGATGAAAATGTAAAATTTTTTTAAAAGCCTACTGTAAAAGAAAAATGGGATGATGATTATACATTAACTGAACCGAACATTGCCTGGAATTGTTTTATTAATACATTTATTTGCCATTTTAATCATGCTTTTCCACTCAAAAGTGTTACATGTAGCAGTAGCTCCAAAATAAAATGGATTAGTAAAGGTCTGACAGTCTCAGGACAGAGGTTAAAAACAACCTGTAAAATGCTAAGAACCCCGGGGAAAAACAAAAGTTATACTGTAATCAATACGAAAAAAATAAAAAAACAAGTTATTTGGAGTAGTAAAGCAGAAATACAATGGGGGGAAAAAATAGCTTTCTCCTCAAATAAAACAAAAGCAAAGTGGAACATATGAATTGAAACCTAGGCAAGGACATGTTAACCTTTCCTTGAAAGTTGATGGTATTAAAACTGAAAATAGCAAGGAAATATCTAATAGTTTTAATAACTATTTCACAAACACCCCACTAAAATTGCAAAATGAACACAGAGCTACAAATATTAGTCCTGCACACATACCCCAAATACCTAACACTTGGAATGATAACATACTGTTTTTCACACCTATCTCTGAAGATATAAATGAAATTAAAAATTTCAAAAGTAAAAGTTCCCATGGAATAGATTATGTACCCATGACTCTGATAAAAAAAGTGTTCTTATTTAATAAAACTGCCTTTAACTTACATTTTCAACGAATGTCTTGCCCAGGGAATTTTTCCTGATAGACTCAAATATGCAAAAGTAGTACCAATACATTAAAAAAAGTGACAAAGCATTGATGGATAACTGTAGGCCTATTGCTTTTCTTACAACCCTTTTCAAAAATTTTTAGAGACAGTGATAACAAATAAACTGACACAATTCTTAATAATAAAAAAATGTTATTTCATTGTATCAGTATGGCTTTGTAGAGGACAGATCCAGAGAACATGCTATTTACCGTTTTACTGAAAAAATATTAACTTATTTCGATAAAAGACAATTCTCAACACGTATATTCGCAGATCTTTCAAAAACTTTTGATTGTGTCGACCACAATATTTTACTGCAAAAACTTGAACAGCATGGAATAAGAGGCGTAACCAATAATCTGTTTAAATCATATCCTGAAGACAGAAAACAGATCACCCCCATAAGATATTGACATAAATCACATTACAAATGTTATGTCCAATACCAGAACTACTCGAGTAAAGTACCACAGGGATCAATACTGGGACCAATTTTATTCCTAATATTTATTAATGATTTTACAGAACAAATAACCAACGCCTTAGCTATAATGTTTGCGGATGACACAAACATTTTGGTAACTAGTTCAAATAATGCTGTTCTTGAAGAAAATATAAAACCACCAGCGACTGAGATGTCCAGTTGGTTCCAGTATAAAAAATTAATATTAAATGTAAACAAATATGTACTCATAAATTTCATGAAGAGGAATTAACATACAATGCACAATAGAATAAGACGGGTTACAGACAGTAAATAGTACTAAATTTCTAGGGCTCATTGTAGACAGTAATTTAACATGAAATGAGCATGTATTGCGGTACATACCTTAAAAATTATTTGTAATAATAATACAATACTTGTATACTATTTCTCAAATATTCAGTCCATAATAAATTATGGAATCATATATTGGGGTAAATGGACGAAATGCAAAAAGGCTTTTAGATTACAGAAGAAAATAGTCAGATTAATAAGTAATAAGGAAAAAGAAGCCATTGTAGGCCACTATTTATAAATAACAAAATTCTCACTCTTCCATGCATGTATATGTACCATAGTATTCTAATTTACATGGAAAACATTAAAAAAGATACACCATTACTATACCAGACAAGCTAATCATCTTCATCTATTCTCCTACAGAACATCTAAATTTACCTCAAATCCATATTATGCAGGGGCAAAACTAATAAATAACCTACTCATTTACAGAAATTTAAAAGAGCTGTTAAATTATACATTTTAAATAAGGCCTTCTATTCCATAGAGGAATACTTACATAAAGATAAATTTCTATAATGCAGAACAAGACCGATATAAGGAGACTTCTGGTAATAACGTATGTTTCAATCTAATGTAGACATTACATATTTATACTTTTAATATCCATCTGTACATACATGAATTGTAACAACTTGTACTGCAACCAAATGTAGTCTTAACATGTTTGTACAACTGCTAGAATTAAGAAGTGTGTAAATTATATTATTTATCTGTTATATATTTTTATGTTTATGTAATTGTGTGCATATTGCATGACAAAAATTAAAAAAATTATACTTGACAAGTCATTTCCAAAGTGTATTGGATTTATATGGGATGCAAAAAAAAAGTGTGCTTCGTGAAACAGCGAATACTCTAGCCGCTACACCGCCATGGCCTCCATCATCTTAAGACAGGAGGAGTTGAGAGGTTTGGTGGTTTGTAACAACCAAGGTATTGAGAGCCAATGAAGGTGAAATATGGCAGATATGGAGCAACATTGAAATGGAAGGGTGGGGAAAAATGGGAAAGCTTAGAGAAAACATGCCAACCAGCAGCATCAATCAGCACAATTCCTATATGTGAAATTATGTGAGTAACCTCACAGGGAAACAAACTTGGATGACACTGGTGGAATGCAAGAGTCCTACCTCTATATGCCACCGCAGCCCCCCCCCCCCCCCCCCCCCATTTTTTCACCACGTGGTATTGAGATATTGAAACTGAATAGTTTTTAATGTATTCAGAGGAGAATTTCACACTAAAATTAATAATTGCACAAGTTGGTAGGTAACAACAAGAAATTTTGTCACAAGTGTGTCTGTGGACCACTTTGGCAGTGGTTAGTACATGTGCACTTGTTATTGATATCATTGCGATGCATGTGTCTTTCACCCATTGTAGTTCAATAATGTATCCTAATCTAATTGAACTACCCAAAGTAACCTAAAAAGCTGACAAATAAATTTTCATACATTTTAATCTAACCATAGGGTGGTTCCTTTATTATCCCTATAAGTATATTCACAGAAATAATATCATATTGTAGTTTTCTCTCCCAATGTGAAATTTTTTAACATGTTAGGCTGAATTAAAATTGTGGCTACTGACTGTAAAGTCTAGGCTACAATCACAGTAGCATTACCGTGACAAAATAACAGTGGCGTTACCATGGAAGTGTGAAAATGAACTGGCTACAACTGCAATAAGAAAACTGTTATGCGACTAATGAGAAACGAGCACAAAAAAATAAGACAAACTGTACATGTATCGTGGATATTTTCAAACAGTGTGCTGGCTAACCTGATATTAATTTTTGTTTATCTACTTGTGATGAAAAAAGTTTCGCCGGAATTGTGTTTCGAGATATTTAAAGAATGGTATACATGTTAATAATTGCGCTGACTATTCGAATAAACAGAAATCTGAACTGTACCGCAAAATTAATTTAATAATTATGTTCTTGTTATAAGCTTGCACTGAACTGACTCTCGTGGTTGGAAATGTCGTCTCGTGATTGGCCGGCGTAGAACTCTGCGTAATGGAATTGAAAATATTCAATTCTCTTAATGCAGCTATCGTGAGCAGGCCGCCATCTACGCCGTTATGTTGTGTTGTAGCTGGTGCCATATACAAGTGTGGATTCATTTTATTTTTAATTCTTGCGGTGATTGTGGCCAGGACTTAAGCCCTTGGTACTAAATTGCACTTTTGGAGAAAGCTGTAACACGATTTTTGTAGACATAGGGAATAAAATTATCCATAAATGTTTCCTGCCCCTCCCCCCTTTTTTTTCTTCTGAAAAATTTCTAAAATACTTGATTGTCCAGTGTAGACAATTCAGTAAAAATTTTAATTTCTGTGTTTAATTTATGTACCAAGGGTAACTTAATCCTGTTCAACATTGTAGACGCAAGAAATAAAATTTTACCTTACAATACGGTATAAGTAAGTATAAAACTGTATCATAACAGATAATGTAATGTAAAGAGATGTAAATGAAAATGTAAAACATAATTTGAATTTATTTAACAGAAACCATTTACTACATTGACATTAAATATGTATAAAGGAGATGAAGTGATTTTGGAAATAAACCTCTCGAGTCATTGTCAGTGTTAGGGATTTAAATATAAATGCCAGCAAATAATTATTTAATCGTGGCTCAGGAACCTGTGAACTTTGCCTTCCAGAAATTCAGCTAGCTGCTTGTCGTCGTTTTGTTGCACTCATTACTGATACGGAACCTGCAATACATTACACGGCAACTGTAGCATGCTTGTTATACTTTATTTAATCATTTATTCAAAAAATAGTTTTTTCACAAATCCTGATATATGAGCACTAATCTAAAACACATGCTTATTGTCGCACATAACCCAATACTGGTACGCGACCCTATACTGGACTCATGATTGACAGTTTTATGACAAAATTATTTGATTGCACAAATAACACAAGTCAATAATAAACTAGTAAAACATCACATGTGAATTGTAATATACATTTATTTATCCAACAGTTTCTTTGTTCACCACAAAATCCTTCAAATGTAACCTTTCTCTCAACGCCATTCTAATTTAAACACAATGTTTTTGTTTACTGTCAAGATGGCGGCTAGAGTCCATAGTAATACCACCTATCTCAAGCGGCTTCAACTACGTCACAACATGGCATCTCCTATATAATCCTAACTCCATGCACGGCACGATCTATTATTATACCGCGGCTTTGCTGGTCTGACTGGCGGGCTGTCTGAGTTGCGCCGGGACGTGCAGGGCGTCCTGACCTCTGGGCTGTGTGTTCTTTGCGGTCTGGTGAGGGAAACTTCCTCAGCCCGCAGAGAGATACAACTGCTGCAACCGTATGGGTGGTATAAGGGCTCGAGCACACCCCAAGCTCTGAGCTTCGGCAATGATGAGAGAGAGAGAGAGAGCACGATCTATTACTATTCCACAGATGGTAACGTGACTTGAGAAAGCAAAACCATGGCAAAATGTTTCACAAAATTGTGTCAATCATTGTGCACTTGTTGCACGGCGGCGGGCGTGTGAACTACGTAAGATTTCATATACAGTAGAGAAATTATTTTCTAATGTACAATTTGAATATTGTGATTGATAAAGTGCAGTGAATAGGGTTTCCTTAATTTAACGGTGCCTTTTTCTAACTTTCCAGACATATTTATTGGTGTTACATTTATACATAATCCATTGGCAATTTTCATGAAAAAATATTCACAGGTAAATTTCCTAGTGTTGACTATATCGCATAGCGAATCAATATTTCGGAAATATGGCACCTCTGAAGTCGCTGCTTCGTTACCAACATGGCTGCCATTGTAAACAAAACACTTTGCTGAACATCTAATAAAACTCTACAGAACATATTTCGTATAAATATGTACTGTATTTCCACGTTTCTTGTTTTATTTTCACATTTCCTGCTCTCAAAAATACACAATTTGAAGTCTGAGATGTCTTATTATTTTTTTAATTACAAAGTACGAGATTGTGACTAAATTAACTACAGGTTATTTCGGAAGTCGTAAATTACATAAACAGGACTAAATGAAGAGCAGTGAGACGTAAGCGAAAACATTGTTTGTTGAAAATTAATTTTATTTGCATTAACTATTAGTATTACTTCTGCATATGTACATAATGTACTGTTTACTGACTTTGTATGGCTTTGTGAGTTTAGTCTATACTAACATTTTTTGTTAATACTTCGTTGTTTAATGATCGGATCATGTATTTTCCAGCGATGGTACAGAAATTTTTGTTCATTCGATGCTGCAAAAATCAGGCCTAAATCTTGAGTTTGGAATAAACAGACATTTTTTGCATTATTTACATAGGAATTTTGTCGGGATCGCAGAAAATGCTTGTTTGACACTGACTTTCGGTTCAAGCGGGTTCGGAGGTTTGAGTTTCGAACCGTCATGTAAAAGATAAAACACTTTGTGGAAAACAGTTTATATGCATAAAATATATTATTTGCAATCATTGTAAATGAAATACTATTATTTATTTCCTTATGGAATCGAGAATCGGAATCGAGGCAGAAATGGAAGTAGCAATCAGAATCAGGATTTTTTGGTATTTTGACACCCCTAGTAAAAAAATATGCAGCTAATGACTAAATTATAATAAAAGATTATCCGTTTGTAGCACTTGGTTAAAGTTGGAAGATGATTGGAGTTTGTATTTCATTTGTATCTGATATCAGTAGTGCAACATTGAAACAACTGTTTTGGAATTAAATTAAAACAACATAAAATTGTGATTTTACGAATTTGTTAGAAATATACCATAATTTTGTTCCAGTGTTCCATTATTTTAAATACCCCGAACCATGACAGAGCACTGATGAATCTTCAAATGTTTACATCACAGTTTGATTGTGGGAAATTGCCCAACGGTAGTCTAACATCTGATTTTTGACCGGTTGGAGGTTTGCGAAATACGAGTGCTTATAAGTGTGTTCTATTGGAATTAATTCAATTAGGCGTGTTAAATCAAATAATTGTGTGATAAAACATTACAATTATGTACATGTTTTTCACACATTTTACCCTGCAATTTCCCTGACTTTCATAGTCCTGCCTACTATTGTATTTGTAATTTGTATTGGTTGTATTGTCAGTTTAAGTATTGTTTGGTTAGCTATTTTTTGCAATTTTACATCTTTTTGTGATACAATGTTATGATTACGTACATATTTTTCGCACGTTTTACCCCACAATTTCTCTGATCTTCATAGCCCTCCCCACTATCAATTTGTGGTTTGTATTGATAATATCTTGAAGCCTCTAGTAAATCTGCATTCTGTGTAATTTGTAGAGTGGAATTATACCACTTTCCTTGATTTTTTCTAGCCTCAATCAATTTCCATTTTCTCCCTTCTGCAAGTCCTCATCAGGGAGGGTTGTGGGAAGCAGCCATAAAGTCAGCAATGTATCACCTAAGGCGAGTTAATGGTAGCCAGATGCTGCTCTTAGAACAACTAATGACCCTGTGTACTCGAGTTGAGGCTGTCCTTAACTCAGGCCTCTCGCTCCAATGTCGACTGATCTATGCGGTGTTGTTACACATACACTGGACACTTTCTGATTGGTAGGCCTCTTGTTCCTCTCCCAGAATCATGTGAAGAGGATGAAAGTACTCTCTATCTGTCCAGAAGATGGAAAATGGTGGAAAAGACGGTACGGTGAATACCTAAAACAGTTTCAACCTCGTGGGATGTGGCAAATTCCGCTACTAGGATTTAATGTGGGAGACCTGGTACTATTGGGTGAAGAGCAGAGCTTGTGCCACCTCTAGCCTGGTGTTTAGCCAGAGTAATCAGACTGCATCCAGGGAAGATGGAGTTGCCCAAGTGGTAGAAGTATGCGCGGGAAAGGGGCAGTTGAGTCGGCCAGTACACAAACTGTATTGACTCCCGGTGCGTTGAAGTTCTGCATGTGTTTTAATGCTGTACATAGTGACCTCTGTTTTGTGTCCAATGACTTGTGTTTGAGAGACATCATTCGGTCTCGGCGGGCAGAATGTTATGAATTCTTACATAAAAGTACTGTAAATATGCTCAGATCCATTTCACAATTTTGCAGAGGGATATACAGAAGTACCTATCTCAACAAAGAATGATCCGTGGACTTCAAGATGGTGGCACGTAAGTTTGATTATTATAGTTAAAAGTATATCCAGCAGACAGCTCGGGGCACGGTGCTTGCACACACACCTGCACCCCCGCCGCAAAGGGCCTGTGGAACAGGAGGATGTAAGTCCGTTCGCCACCCGAAGACATCAGTATTCCTAGCTTCATCCACTGCTCTGAACTGCCCTGGAGGAAGCCAACTCCAGAAGCTCAATCTACCACTCCTGATGCTATAGCTCTCTATTGATCACCAGGCCAATATAATCTACCAGAAACTCTTCAGCTACTGCACCAACACCTTCAAGACCTACCAGAGGGTCTTCATCACCAGCTCCCGAAGACAACGTCAACCCTCTTGCCTTACCTGCCGGTAACGGCTATTGCGCCAACACTACCACCTCTGGTACTAGTTCGACAGTCTCTTCTAAACATCTCTCGCTCGCCTTACCTGCTAGTAATGGCAATTCTGAACACCACTACCCTTCTGGTAGTGGTAACCAACAGTCACTTCTGGACAACAAATAGAGTTTAAGGCCAGTTATTTTCATAGCTACCTAGCCGAATCACCTTGTTCAGATAGGACCAGGTCTCTTTCACCTGGATTTACATTGTACAACTTCCGTTCAACTCAGGGATAGTTTAGGAGGTAGTACAGGCCCCCTTGTATATTCTCTTTACAATATATACGTGTTCACATTTACTTCTGAGTGCTCATTTCTTAGTGTACTGTGTTAGTCCTACATATACGCCACGCCTACCAGAGTGAAGCAGGGAACAGCAATTAACCAAGTATGAACCACTGTGTAGGACTCTGGGCTCCTTTTACTGGGATGCATGTAAGTCAACCACACAGCTATTATAAGGCCACTGGTACTGAACACCACATGTACAGTAAGGTACAGCTACCCCCAATTGAAAGACCTCCACAAGGTGGCTAGTGAACCAGGCCAACCTATACTCCGTCCACCGCTGTGAACTGGCCCGGAAGGAGTAAGAGTTAGTTCTGTAGGCATGACCCATTGTGGATACAACAACCAAGTGTTGTTGACGTGCAGCCTGAGGAAAGCCACCGCTCTGTATCCACCACTCTGAACTGGGTCGGACAAAGGAGCACCAAGTATGACACTTGTATGTATGGCGGCAGTCTTTGGAAGTATACAAAACTAGGAATCATCACCTCCTTCATTCTAGCGAGGCTTGTAGTTGTACCTTCCTTATACCTTACACTCAGAACAGTGGTGCTCAGCACAAGATAAGAAGGGCAGAAGACGTCTCCAAAGTTAACCTGAGTGGTAACACAGCTCCAACTGCACTTCACAGCATGACCCTATGGGACAGAGCTCACGCCGCCCGCCAGTTGGAGAAACCTCACCTCCCAGCTCCCTCCCAACGCTCATCAAGACACCCAGATATCCTCACCCGATAGTAGTCGCTATCTGAAGTGGCGAGGAAATTCCCTTCGCAATCCCCGGCCCTTGGTTCGGAGGTCACCAGACCACCAGCCCAGCCTGGGCCCCGAGCAGTTTCATAAACAGCTCCATTAACTGTGAAAGAGAACAAAACACATGGTATCCTGTAGAAAGATGTACCGGAGCAGAGGTTAACATAATTTCATTCACATACTGCCGTAGGCAGTCTCACTATGTCTGTATAGAATGGGACAACGCCCCTAAGTTCACAGAGATCTAGAATTCAGGTGCTAGTCATGTAGGCAGGCACAAGTGAGAGTATGCCAATGGCCAGTATGTGCTAATCTCACGGCCGCAGACCGTTGAAGAGTTGGCAGGATGGGCAAGAGAAATAGAGCTAAACAACCTCTCTTTGTCTGAGAAGAACACGCTGTCATATGCCGACAAAGTCACAGGCCCAGCCCACTTCCCCAGACCGCCCGCAGGGAGAGACCCTTCAGACACCTGCCGCCCCCTTACCAAGCTGTTGGCATTGACTAGGCTGGCAGTTTAACCGAGACTGCCCTATCCGGCAACCGCAGGAGGCGAGAATCCCTTCTCCCTGCCCTCAGAATGGTCTACCCCGCAGTGAGAGAAGCTATATTCGCATCTCACGCGAATGGAAACCCCAAAGGGCAATGAACCACGGGTAGTGCAAGGCCACTCAGCCTTAGACAAATGAGAGTAAGACCAAGCCTGCACCAGGACTCGAACCCAGGACTCCCGATGCGAAGTCCAAATGAATCTTGTAGAGACCGAACCCCTACCACCCAAGAGGCGGGCGAGGCACATACCCCGACCTCAGGCCAGTAAACCCGAAACATCGGACATGGGACGGGTGGACTCTCCCCCTCCCATGCCCTATCGAACGTAACCCGTCAGATATCTAGAGGAGGAGTATCTCCGTGAATATTCCCTTCTACACCGCGCTCATACGTCTCCTACTCACCCAGACACTGAACCGAAAGGCAAAGCTCAGTAACCGAAAGCTCATGGCATAGCCCTGCTGATAGGGTTAATGTAGGAAGGCACCCCGTACGAAGTATCATTTCGGAGGCGAGTGAACCTCCAGCCGACCCCAAGGTTGCATACAGTCAGCCACAGACTCCTCTTGTTCAAACCCTTGCCGCACCCCTGGCTGTCAAGCGCCAGGAAACTCATGAGACAACATCGCCGATCGGCAAACACGTCTTCTTGGCCTTCGCTCCTGCCCCTGAGAAAGCGCTGCCCAAGAAGAGTGACCTGGACGAGGCTATATATCCATTACCCCCAGGCTTAGTTCCGGCCACTCCACCCCTAGAGGGCGTGGAAACATCCACGGATAGGGATACAAGGTCACTCATCCTGCCACCCATCCCATCCTTCCCAATCATCAACATCAACGGAAGAGAAGAACAAGCAACTGGAGGGAGCCAACCGTGCACCATGAGAGCAACTATGGCATCAGTCAACCAGGCGACCGATGCAGAAGGAGAAACAGTGGATGGAGAGGCAACGAAAAGGGTAATGTGGGCTGCAAAGTATTTTAAAACAATTTCCCGGACACTCGAGAGCGTCTGCACTGTTGTTACAGCCCCTCCAATATCTGGAGCTGTAAGCACCCGCGAGTGCCGCATCTCAATCACAAGAGAAGCACTAGAGAGAACAAGCCCAGCTATGCTGATGACCCAGGCAATGACGAGAGTCACCCCACTGACTGACAGCAACATCACCCACACTGCCATCCCAGGACTGCCGCATGCAGCTGTCTCACCACCAAGCTACACCACTGCATGGCAGGCGCATGATCCACATCATGGGGCATTACAGGGAAATGTCTTGGAGAGCACCCACTGCATTCAGATGGCCTTAAAACCGCAGTGGCTCAACACTGAAAGAGAGGACGACCGCCAAAACAATGCCTCAGCAAGCGCCATCGTCCAACACAGACACCTGAGTGAGTACATGGCCGAGGCCACCTTTGACTATAACCACCTCCTCTAAGACACTTAGCTAGAGTCAAATTAGTAGGGAGTGATAGTGTAGCAAGAATGGCGAGTACAAGAGTGCAAAAAAACTCGTAGTAGATAGTTTAGTAGGGAAGGTTAAGTGACGAAAAACGTCCCACGATAAAAATCCTAACATGGTTAGCTAGGCAGTGTGTAAGAATCTATATCTAGCCCAGGAGAAAGAAAAGTAATAACCTGCGCAGTTGTCTAAACATATACTTGTTAGAGTAAGAATTTTTAAGGTTAGGAACTTGGCATTGCCACTAATAAGTGACCTTATTAAAATGTAGACTTTCCTGCTGACAATGGGCACCCCCCAAAGTACGTAAAGATATTTCAATGTCTTACGTTTGTAAATAACTTTGGTCCCTTACTTGCCAGAAATAATATAAATAATATGGAGGATATTAACATAGCATAAATCCCCTTACAGTGCTCACGAACATACAAAATAATAATTTATGTAAGATTGTTTTGCGGTGAAATGTATCAGTACGACACGTTTAACGTAGAGTCAAGAAACTCCATGAGCACCGTTAGGAAGTGAGATGCACGTAAATGAAGCCTATCAGCAGGCCTATGAATCAACATAACCTAATCATCACCATTCATAACAATGCATCACTGGGTGACCTTGCATTAGTATCCTATGTAAATTTGCAGTAAGCGCATAAAGTGAAAACTCACTGTGAACGTACCGTAACCACTGCCCAGGAAATTCCCGGCCTTACTAAGAACGCAATTTATACCATTTGCACAACGTAATGTAACAAAGTAAGAGGGACAAGTGTAAAAACCAAAGTGTACACGAATGTAGGCAATAAGTTTGAGAGAAGCTGATGTTAGAAAACTAAATAAACATACGTAATTATGCTTCCAGGAATAAATAAAGAATTAGAGAAAAGCTTGGAGTTCCCTGTAAAGATATGCCTTGTAAAGTAAGAATGAGCATTACTATCCATGTAAGGTTATGTTGATGTATTTTACAGTGAGTGAAGTCGCACAGTACGTAAGTTGATGTATCCAGTAGCACAGCATAGCAAACTAGGATGTAGATAGAGTCTTAGTAAACCAAGAACGACTTCAAAAAGAAATAAGTTGTTCCTCTAGAGAGCTTTAAAAGGAAAGAAGTGGTTAGTAACTAGTAGTGAACTAACATAAGCTGTACAACTAGAAAATTGTAGAATGAGAGAATTTCTTTTGCACACAATTTCAGTAGAGTGCAAAGAGAGCTAAGGTCTAAGAGCCATAAGTGTAACATAATTAAAAAGGGCACTGATAAGAAAATGTGTAACATAGTTTTGCCTAGTCAGGTAGTTAGAACACGTAAAATGATTACATGAGACCTAGGATAGGAACTCTACAAACTGTAGGAGTAACAGTTTTGTTTAGCTTACATCATTTCCACAAATACAAATAACGTAATTTCATCTGTCGTGAAATGAACACCAGGCATTAGTTTAATCTGTTGACACATGCCGCTTACACCTATATACTACAAACAAATACAGCTCATCCCACGTGCTTCTAGTAACTACAGGAAACAACACCAAAGATGTCTAGCAGGATCTGTTCTCGCCGGAGACATGGAAGATACTTAGTTTCCCAGATTGTGTCTGACCTATCCTTCTCTCTCTACTAAGAGTATTTAAACCGAAGGAAGGAACAAACCAAGCACATCGTTTTACGAATGTGCAGAGAGTTGTTTCAACTCAAACACACCTTACATGCACATAAAAGGCCAGGTATTTGCGTCCACGCAACATGTCAGCTTCCCCAATGCACCCGGCAGACAGAGTGTCGCCACACCACCGAAGATGGGTGAGCGCCGCCGAGTGCCTGAGGGCATATCCCGAGCGCACGAGGGTAGTTCTCCCACACTCACACTCCAGGCAGACGTCACAGGGGCATGTAACACCTCCCACTCCGGCTCACCACACATTCCAGAAGAGCCGCATATAAGGCCGTGGGCAGCTGTGGTCGGGAGTTATCGTCTCCAGTAGCTCGCCTCAACACTTCTTATGCTGGGGCTCTCTACTGACTATAGGCCTTCATGGTCTTCTCCAAGAACTTCCAGTTCTCCAGTGTTTGCTACCACTACCTACCAGAGGCTTCAACACCTCCTGGTAATCGCCATTACCAGAAACTTGTTCTGCAAGAAGACAACGAACGACTTAACACTTCAGTTGTCGACACCTACAGGGTCTTCAACTGCCACTACTTGCTGGTAGTGGCTCCCTTGTTAAAGTTAGGGTCTCTTATAGGCAAACCCCGATAGTATTAGTTGCGACAGTCAGTTTATTTTACCCTTGCATCTAAGTAGTCTTGGGAACGGGTCACCTTCACCCATATACTACGTAGCTTATTTATTTCCGCAGCACAGACCTATTTGTAGCACGTACGAGTCACCTCTTGATAAATACTAAAGTCTTAACTTATCCAAGAGTATTTTTTATAGTCATATAAACTATCTACCACTAGTATTCAACCTCAAAGGGTAAGCAAGGGACTGAGTGTTTTATGAACCTAGAGTAGGACGTCAGACCCCCTTCAGAGGTCTCTGTCTAAACACACACACCTCATCTTTCAACAGCCACCCATTTTCCAGCTGCCTGACGATCAGGGTGGTCTCTTAGCTGGGTAGAGGGAATGCCTCTACCCAACTCTTGCAGAAGAGATCGAGA
The DNA here is from genome assembly GCA_029891345.1 of Dryococelus australis. Lineage (NCBI taxonomy): Eukaryota > Metazoa > Arthropoda > Insecta > Phasmatodea > Phasmatidae > Dryococelus > Dryococelus australis. The sequence goes on along the minus strand of CM056993.1, from coordinate 207,867,037 downwards.
ATAATGCAGATTCTGATATGCACACCAATAAAATACAACTTCTACCTTATAAAAGTTGATGTTGAGTATAGTAAGAGCTGTACATTACCTGTGAATAAAGTTTAGCTAATAAACACAATAAAAATTTAAATTATAGAAAAGGTATAATTGTAAATAATACATCAAAAAACATTTCACCAAAAATTCAAAACTAAAAAAAATTCCTTAAACCTCATTCTCCTACTACTCAGCACTTACAACCTACTCGGGCCACTTATAAAATGGGAATACGAACTCCCCGGCAGCACCCCATATCTCTAGGCACTAGCCGGGTGTGAGTGTTCTTCTCTCCAAAGCACACACATCCTGCCACAGCCAGGCGCCAAGAACCGGAATGGGGGAGGGCTTATCAACTCTTCCATTGATTACATTTCCGTGCAAACCCAACCTAACTCGAACTGCTAGAATTAATTCCCCTTTCATTCCAACCATATGAATAAATATTTCTGGACATGATAAATTGAACACTTGTAAGGGAGAAACACAGTTTTGTGTATTCTCCAACTTGATGCTATGCTGTTTGTGTGTGTATGTATGTATGTATGTGTGTGTGTTAAAGCAACAAACACATTCACACACATGCACACACACAGCCTTTCCATAAGTCGGTGTCTCATTTGATTCCCCAACGTGGATGAATCCTCGACCCGCCAGGCAGAAAACTCGAAAACCTGAAAGCAACATTGTCTCCGCTGAAGGGCCAAATCGTTACACCCCAAAGGGAAATCAGCACTATCACCCACCATATTCGTCCTGCCAATCGGAGCCGGAGAAAGGTATGGACACACCCACCCTCTCCTCCTCCTCTATACTAAGTAGACAGCCAGACTCCTTAGGCAGGCAGGAGAACTGCGCAGTGGACTCGTGAACATCACACTGCACGATACAGTTGACGCATAATATCTTATATGCTTATTAATTAAACATGATGCCGGCTAACAGCCAGCGGTACTGAGCCCATGACGGCACTCACCACTCACATGTCATGTAGGCATGCACGTGCGAAAAGTGGCTCCAGATTGAACTTTCCTATAAAGGAATATTTATTTCAAGTGTAAAATATGTATCTTGTTTATTTCCAGGTTACCCAAGCACCATGTTTGGTTATGATTTTCAAATGTGCGCTGCACGAAGATTATGAACACTACTATTCCAGCGTGAACGCCGTCATAAAAGACATTCAGAGAATACAGAAAATTAAAAAGAAAATTCCACAATGTAAATCAATATTTAAATTGCTTACGTGCCATTTATTTTATAATATAAAAGTTTTACTCTGCGTGCATAGCACTTCCAGTTGTGCGAACCCTGTAGGTAGCCATGGTAGGTCCGCGCAACCCCTGTCTCTGGCCAGTCCTTCGAGGAAAGCTGGCGAGGTAAGACGATGTCATGTACACACTACAAACTTTTTGCACTGATGTAGATTACAATAGCTTTACTTTAGTATACCAGTTAACCTTTGCTTTGCGTACTTTTTCCAGACATTCTCCAGCATTATGCTTCCGCTTAGCTAAATTATTTGTGCCCTTACTGCTTTTTTAATTTTAATCAAGGAGAAAGGGAGAAAGATGTCGGAGAGGCCATGCGGCCCGCACAACTCAGGTGCCATCCGCCTATGCCAAAGGTGTTTCAGTGTAATTTCTGTATTATTACTGTATGCAATTTTAAAGGCTTTATTTTCATGCATGTATTCCCGGGTAATTTTCATGTTAAATTGTTTTACGGCCACATCACTTATAACCATATGGTTAACTGCCGCCAAGTCAATGTCCACACCATCCATGTGCTTAAAGGGCTTATTTGTGTAAAATCATGTGTGCCGTAAATCGTTTCAGGGTTATATGTGATTTGTATTCAGGGTTTCATGTAATTTTTCACATAATTGATGATTTGTATGCTTGACCATGCAAACATTTTGATGTTTGATTTCCTTGCCAGCCGGCATGTTACAAGCTCACAACCAATTAAATCTGCAAAAGAATACATTTCCCAACAGAAATAATAATTTATCTGGACAGACTTTGCCATTTTTACAGAAGAAAACTGAGAATTCATCTGCACCACATGGTCCACTACAAAGCCTATCCAGCAGCATCCGCGCCATCTAAGTTTGCTTTCATGCGTCTGCGTGTTTATTGTGACCACTCATGTCATGTTCCACCATATATCAAGTGAATTTCTGTAATTTACGTAAAGGATACAGTGATATTATTTCCGTCCTAGCAGACTATGTGTATAGGCCGTCACCTCACTAACCACGTGCGGCAAGATGAGCCCCGACGAGTCCGCGTTAGTGATGCTAAATAATCACACGTGTTCGTGCAATTTGTTCATCCTGTTTCATTTCATTATTCACTGCGCCCTACCTTCAGGGAAAATCGTCAGTCCACACCTAGCAGATGTCGACCCCTTCCCTTGTGGAGATTGTGTTTTCTAACATCACAGAGAAGTCATCCACCTAGGAGTGCGCTAGATTAATTGCGGGTTGAGGAGCACACGAACGGAGTTGGCTAGACACGTCCGAGTCTTTCATAAAAGTAATGTTGGCACGATCCTGTATGGTACACTGAATAAAAGCAAAATACACAGTGCTCTAAGTTTATTAAAGTTGTTTAGTATTGCCAGGTGTTTTGTAAGTACGCTCGGGTGAGACAGACACACGGAAACCACAGCATCCCTGAGAACCCTGAGTCTCAACAGTGCGGTGACTGGGAAACACTGCTGGCACCCACCTACAGTAAGTTTATTGTGTCACAGTTCATCTCGTGTCTCACCCGATAGTGTCAATTGGCGTTCTCAAGTGGGGCCAGTGTGTTCATCTGCGTCGAGTCAACCATGAGCTGATCATCCGCGAGAAGGCCTTAAGACTTACGTCGGCAACAGTGACGCCTGTGAATGCAAGCGCGAACTACCTGGACATGCCGATCGACCGATTTGTGCTTTGTGGAATGATAAGTGAGATCACTCTGTTTGAGGAAAACTTGTGGAATCAACCATTATGCCAATGCACGTCTGACACCATATCTATGGTGTCAGAACTACGCCTGTACGCACACATCGGATGTGATGGGGCTGGAACAAAGTGGGCGCAATGCCAGCAGTGCAAATGGGATTTACATTTGAGATGCATAGGATCTGATGAGTATAGTAACCTTTCGCGATGGTGTCATAAACTGTGTCAAGTGCCGTAAAACAAACGATGCTGAGGTTGCACCACCGACAACACCAGAGGTAAAGCCTACGCCGCTGCCAGTAGTTGTACGTACACACCACAGGGTTTGACAGACCCGATAGAAATATTTTGTTGCTAACTTTTGCGGGCCACGATTCCGAATACCCGGGTACCTTTCTTGCGGTATGCGAGGAAAAAACCGCATACATAGAGACAACTGGAATGAGGTCACTACAAACAGACTAAGAGGAACCGCTGCCACATGGTGGAACCTAGTACGCGATTACAGAGTCACCTGGGAGGAATTCTGTGAAAGCTTACTAGGCAGGTTCGATACCGATGGCGACGCCATAAAAGCGCAGGCCAGGCTCTACCATGAACAACAACGTGACAGGGAAGGCATTGAAGAGTTCATACAATGGAAACTGGGTCTGTATAAATGCCTACATCCGGGACAGGCAACCCGCAGATTACTTGAGTTCATTGTGGCATTAGCGACAACTGATATTAGGTCATACCTGCGGCGAGCAACACGTGTCAGTGTAGAACAGTTCACGAGAGAGGTGTGCCTACACGAGAGAGATGTTCATGCGGGACAGGACTACCAATCCCAGAGGAAACACCACCACACATCAACACCTGTAATAATGCCCAATGTGTCGAGACCACCGCCGCCGTTCACACCAGTGAGAACAAACTGCGATCAGGGGTCAAATTTTCGTAACAATAACCACGGAAACTATTACCAAGATAACAGGTTGGAAAACTAGATAGGGAGGTTGGCAAAAGAGCACCTCCACCAATCTCACCACCAAAGCGTAGGAATCCGCCTAATGAAGGTGCCAAAGTGTTCCAGGTTAGTGACAGTACTGTACGTGCATTGAGGGTCAACGTTGAACTAGAGAGTAAAAATGTGATAGCCATAATTGACACGGCAGCAAGTCATAATTTTGTGCGGGAGGGCCTAATCCAGGTGATAACAACAAGAGTGCCGCCATGTTGCCTGCAGTTTGCCACAACCAACAGGGCGAGGTGAGAAGCGCATGCATGTAACCGTGACAGTATACGAGCTCCGTACAAAATGTGATGTGTACATCGTGCCGGACTTGTACGAGGAGATGATTCTGGGACTGCCATGGCTAATTGACAACCAAGCCATAACTGAACCAAATCTCAACCATCTGCACATAGGAACACGTGGCAGGTGGACAGTGTACGTTGTGGGAGCAACGCCGCCAACTGCCGTACCGCTTGCTGAGTTCGCACACGAGCTGCCTGAACAGCATCAACAACGTCTACAACACCTGCTGGACCAGTATGGCAGTGTGTTCCACACTGATGGGAAGCTGCAGTGCACCGACGTCATGGAGCACAACATTATCACTACACACAAGGGCCCGGTGTACTCCAAGCCACGAGACCCAGATATTTTCTTCCGGCATGTCATCCATCAGCAGATGTGAGAAATGCTCAATGATAATGTGACTGAACCCACGCAAAGGCTCTACAATTCAGGCATTACCCTTGCCCCCAAGAAAAATGGTGAATGGAGGTTTTGTGTTGATTTCCACCTTTTGAACAAGATAACTGTAAACAACCCACCTCCAGTGATCAATATAAAGGGCACTTTGTCAACACTAGGGCCAGCTACTGTTTTCACCTGATTAGATTTGAAATCCGGATATTGGCAAATGCCTATCCGCCTCTAAGACTGGAAAAAAAAAAAACAGCCTTCATTGCACCAGATGGGCGTAGGTTTCAGTTCGTTGCAATGTTGTTGGGCTTAAATGTGCCCCTGCTACATTTCAGAATCTGATAGGTAACAAGGTAGACAGTTACATAGGAGACTTTGCGATGGCCTACCTTGATGATGTGCTTGTATGGTCAAACAGCTGGGAAGAACATTTGCACCACCTAAGCCTTCTGTTCAAAAGTCTCGAACGCAATAAGCTCACGTGCAAAGTTGACAAGTGTAAATTGGGTATGAGTAAGATGGAGTTTTTGGGACACTATGTAACAGGGAACAGACACGAACCAGAACAACACGTACAAGAAATTAAAACAAACTCACACCCAGGTCACTCAAACAAGTTAGAAAAATGTTTGGCTTAATAAATTGGTTGAGGGAGTTTGTCGCGAATTTTTCCATGATAACTGCACCACTGACTGAATTGCTATGTGAAAAACGTAAATTTGTGTGGACACTTCAGGCCGATCAGGCATTCTGCAAAATCAAGCTCGCTTTCCAAAACTGCTTACCGATAGCTAGGTTTAGGCCAAAATTACCCGTTGTTGTCCAGACCTATGCAAATCAGCAAGGTATTGGCGCGGTGCTATATCAAGTGGGAGAACACTGGGAAGAACACATCCTGAATTACTGCAATGCAAAGTTTTGCAAGGCAATACCCAAATACCATGTTAATGAGCAAGAGTGCTTAGCGATTGTGCATACACTGAGGAAGTACTGGCCGTATCTGCTAGGGAGACAATTCACGTTAAGAACAGATAACCGTTTTTTCCTGTGGTTAGAGGGCATGCATAATGGGAAAAGTAAACTCACCCACTGGGCCTTGCTACTCCAAGAGATCAATTTCAAGGTAGAACACGTGGCGGGGAAAACCAATTAGCTTGCGGACGCACCGTCCAGGAACACCTGTCCGAACCTAACGGTAACTGACGACACAGAAGGGAAGAGGCACTGCCATACCACCCCGACAGCAAGCACAACAACTTTTGTCTTGCAAAACATTGTCGCCACAACAACCGGCAAACTTGTCTCATTGAACATCCATTACGTATTAAGGGAGGTCCACACAACACAGGAAAACTCCACAGATGCTGCACAACACCGGAAACACTGTGCCACCCGGTATTCTGAGCATTGGAAAGTAGTAGACCGGGAAATTCAGGTGAAACTCCCCGGTAACTGTGCACGATAGCGAACAAATGTACCAAAAGAAACACCTGAACTCGTATTAAAGTACAGCCTAGAACATGGGCACCCAGGTACCAAACAAACGTGCAAGAACGTACAAAAGTTTTTTCACCGGCCAGGGATCCAGTGAGATGTGCGGATATATGTACAAAGCTGCATCACGTGTAATACCAGGAAGCCCCAGAGAACAGATGGCGATGCACCACAACAACTGAGACTGCCATTCAAAACTGTAGCACTAGATATCATGGGCCCGTATCCCCGCACCACAAGTGGAAAGAGATTTTTTGGTCGTTGTTATGGATTTATTAACAAGATGGACCGAGGCATTTCTTGTAAGTAACGTACGCACCCATACAGTCCCCCAGATAATGCAAACCGGGTTTTTTCCAAGGTGGGGTTACCCAGAATTTTTGTTGACTGACAATGGCACTCAGTTTGTGGGGAGGAAGTGTAGAGAGTAATGTACGAAGTGTCGGGCAGAACACAGTACCACCCCAGCCTAACACCCCCGAGTGAACCCGACCGAGTGTCGAAATCAGGATATAAAAATCCAGTTGAGGATTTGGATAGGTGAAGACCACACCAGGTGGGCAGAGTTAATTCCTGAACTGATTTTTTGGATAAGAAACCGGGTAAATGCAGCCATCCAGGAAAACGCCGGCCGAAATGGTTTAGGGCCGCGAGTTGCACATGCCTCGAGAACTAAGAGAAAACCCCCCCGGTACCACCCGAGGAAGCCATAGAACACCAACAGCAGATCCACACGGAGGCTAGAGAAAAACCGGAAAAGTACTGTACTTCAATGTACTGAAAAATACGTTAACTGCAATATATTTCAGCCAAAAACATAGTTAGTGTAAGAAATGAAGTGGGAGCTATGTCTGTTTACGTAATATGCAGCTACTGGCACTGTGACTATCTCCCGTTATCTCCGTGGCAAGCTGGAAGCAGCAGCCGGCAAAATGTGTGTGTGAAGCGACCTTCACAGGCTATTTATCAACCGCAGCTGCCAGCAAGACGTCAGGAGCGTGGTAGAAAAATACTGTAAATCATCACATTCACTTTTAAAGTATAAACTTTCTGTGTGATGGAAACAAATAAAATTAATGCGGCATTTGACAATAGAATGTAACCAAATAAAATACTAAAACAAACTACATCTGCTTGTCATTCTCATTCAACGAGACAGTAAAAAAAAAATCTTTCCTGTCTTGTGCATCTGTACAAGTGCCAAGCCACGCCTCAATGGTTCTTCTCCACCCCCTCCTCATTATGACTCTCCTACATCCCCTCTGCCGCCTTCGTCGGATGACTCACCTCCCCCTCTGATGGCTGGTGGATCTCCTCCTGCCCCTAATCGACAATCTCAAACCAATCCAAATATTGTCTTTTTTCTCCAACCATTCATCACTTATTGACTCATATAACAAGGCTAAAAGTAAACCATCCCTCCCTACCGCCTGCTGCTTCTTCATCACCGCAACAAAATAAAATAAAAACTGTGTTATTAACAATGTTATGGCCAGTGTAAATGGGCCTTTATGTAAAATGTGCTTTAATATTCTACTTTAGACACAGCTTTTAATAGTATGTTTTGAAAGATTATGGCTTTTTACCAATACCAATTTTTTTTACAGATGTGAGCAGAAAAAAGTAGCAAACAGACTGTCTGATCTGACATCACATCTCTGAAATCAGCATCTACAAGTAAAAAGAGCCTCTTGACTGAACAAGCTGTTGATCCTACAAGTCATGATGAAAATAATGGCACTTCCACCAGTACTCTCAGTTCTTTGCCTAGATCCATAAAAAATTATTCTATTCCAGTACAGTCCACAACAAATTATTCAAAAACAAAAAGTCAATAAGTGTGAAGGCCGCATGGGAAAGAGGAACACCATATTGAAAACCCATCCTCGAGTTCAGCAGCTCACAAAACACATTTGTGAGATGGTGGCTGTGGATAGCCAGCTATTCTCTTTTGTTGAGAATGAAGGGTTCAAGCGGCTCATGGCTACAGCTGACGCTAGATACTCCATCCCAACTAGGCAAGAACTTTCTCACAAACTAATTCCAGACTTGTACAAAAATACAGTTTCAGAAGTTAACACTGTACTGGAAAATGTTGCTAATATCTCTGTAACTATTGACTTTTGGTCATCAAGAGCCAATGATGACTATATGAGTCTCACTTGCCACTTTTTAAAGGAAGAGAATTTGAAGTGTCTTTGTTTGGAAGCAATACCTTTTACACAAGATCACCACACTGCAGAAAACAAAAAGATTTTCTTGAAGCAGACACTGTAGTCTTGGGCAATACAAGATAAAGTTGTGGCTATTGTCAGAGATAATGCTGCAAATATCACAAGTGCTGTGCAGAAGTTGAAAATAAGTGGAATACCATGTACTGCCCACACAATCCAGTTAATTGTCAAACATGGTTGTTTCAACCTACCTAGTGTCTCCAACACTATTGCCAAAAGTAGGCGTGTCGTGGCTAGCTTCAAGCAGTCACTAGTTGCAATTAAAGCACTTCACAGAGCCCAAGATGTACTAGATTTAAGAAAAACAAAAGGTTATCCAAGAAAAACCTACACGATGGGATTCTACATTCCAGATGATTGAAAGACTTTTGGAACAGAAGAGTGCAGTGTCACTTTGCTCTTCTGAGTTAAATCTGTTTACAACACTTACATCATGCGACTGGAACACCATTGGCAACATTGAACCTATTCCACAGTTATTTTCAGAAGTTACGAAAACTGTTAGCAAGAGCTCATGCAGTATAAGTGAAGTCATCCTAATCCTCAACAGTCTCAGACGGGCGATTGAAAGTGACAACACAATGGGATTACAAAACATGAAAAATGATATAATTCATCACCTTGATGCTTACTACCCAATTGAAACAACTGAAACCAACAGGTTCTATACTCTGGCAACCTGTCTGGATCCAAGATAAATACAAAACCAGTTGTATTTTTTTGTCCATGACTGTCTTATTTTTATAATTTAACACCTCCGTAAATAATTTTTGCAGGTTCAAAAACAAAATCTTTTCATCCAAGAGGAATGCAAATACTGCAGTGGCCATACTTACAGAAGAAGAAAAAACCAACTGCAACCAGTCTTCCAGTGCAGATTGCCATGATGACTCTGCAAATTCCAGCTGCTCTCCACCAAGGAAATAGACAGACTTTTCACTTAAAACATTTTGGTTGATGCTGCTGGAAGAAAAAAAAAAAACGTCTGATGTATCACTATCATCACAGTCGCCAGCAGATGTGGACTTCAAGAACTACTTGGATGAACCACTTACCCCAGATGAAGATGTGTTTCAAAATTGGGAAACTGCTCCTTATCCAATATTGAAAAGACTAGCTAGCAAATATCTTTGTGTACCTGCAGGTACTGTTGCTTCAGAACAGTTATACAGTACTTGTGGATCATTCTTAAATAATAGTAGGTGTTCATTAAAACCTGAAAAGTTAAGAATGTTGGTGTTTTTGAAGAAAAACTAGAAATTCTGATTGTTACATAATAGTGTATCTGTGTATGCATACTTTCTTAGAGCTTGACCTTTCCATGTTAGTTGCTTCTTTGAGTGTACACTGAGCAGTTTCATTCATGTTTGTCAAGACATTTTTGGATTCCAGTCAAATTGTTTATTTAACAACAAATTTATTTAATTTTTTTATTTTTAATAACACATGTCTTTATCATTAAATTTTATTTATATTTAATAACAAATGCCTTTATAATGATAATAAATCCAAGTTTAGTAGAATGTAAATTTATCTATTATTGTAAATACTCACTCATTCAAGATAACAAAAAAGCAGACCTTTTTTGTGAGTGATTAAATTTTTTTATAAGTTACGTACTTGTATCGGCACCATATCGGCCGATCTGTATTAACAGTATTGGCAGATCGGTGTATCGGAAAAATTTGTGGATCGGCACCGCTCTACTGAAAAGCATAAAAAAACTAACCTAGTTATCCCTTGCTGGAGTCCATCTTATATCGTACGTCTATCAGCTAGTATGTACACTGTGTATCTTCGTTGGAATGTTCAAGGTAAGTTCCTAAAGAATGTTCACTTTTGTCCGTGCTGAAAACACATTCTTACACGGCTGCATTCTTCATGTAAGCGATCTTCACATAAACACTTTCAAAACGTATTGTGACATTTATAGGTTTACCTACACATCAAGTCAGATTTATGGATGATCATTATAAAAAAATAAAAACCTAAAATTTAATTGTAATGTCGAAGTCTCTGTCTTCAACTTAATCGCTGGCACTGTGGTGAACGTCTTTACGTGATTCACTTTTGGTAGCCCTTACTGGTACTGTGGTGAGCATCCATTTGTAATGCTACCTATTTAAGTGAGCCGTCGGACACTGAAACACTTGAACCGTGAGGTGTAATTTGTCTATTAAAAGTTCCTGACGTACACCTTTTTACGGCTGTATAAAAAAAGTTAACTGTATAATAGTCGAGTGACTAATTACTGGTGCATTTACCTCGTTGGTTCTGTACTGGATACTTTTGAATTTGAATTTAGCCTAAATGTGATTGTTCTGCTTACGTCACGGTCTTTGGCTTGTGGCTAAATTAACTGTGGTGCATGTGACCTGTCTATAATGAGTCCTTTTGCCACTTGCCTGTAGTAGCGGTTTACGGCTACTACACTGTTTTTAAACTTTGTGCACTTACTGGCGATCTGCGGTTTCACCTTCAACGGGCCTCCCCTTTGGACGAAGAGCAGCGTGAAGAGGGTATGGCCACATATACCTAATTGTGGGTCTCCATGGCGATTCCCGGTACCGGCCAAGTGTGTGGGCGGCCTTGGCGGTACGTGGGGGCATCAGCCCTCGTGGAGCAGCCTGGGGCATCATGATGTCTACTTCTGCCGCAACAAAGTGGGAGAGCACTCATTCAAGGGACGTTAAGGTAGTGCGGGGGAGTGTCAGGCCTTCCACCCCAACTACAAGGGTTCCTACCCGTAGGGCAGGATGTTTCTCAGACGAGGCAGTGCGGGAGAGAAAGATCTCCACCCCGACTGCGGGCAGCACAGCTCGTCGTGGTACCAGGTTGTGGGCTGCATCGATGGTCTCGGTGGCCAGGTCCAGGGGCGAGGCAGTGGAAGGGAGATTAACGTCAACCTCCACTGCGGGTGATGTGCCTGTTGAGGGGTAGTGGTTGGCATCCATGTTCTCGACGGATGCTAGCTCTCGCATAGCAAGAGGGCGGGGCAGAGCACTTCCAATGTGGCAGTTTGACGACCGGGTCTGCGGGTATTCCTGCGTCACAGGACCTGGGAATGGAGCACATCTGTTGCAGCTCGACACCCCAGGTAGCAGAGTTTCCTGTGTAACAGGAGGCTGGGACAGAGCACTCGTCCGAGCTTGACGTCCAGGGTAGCGGGAGTTCCTGCGTGGCAGGTTCTTGAAGCGGAGCACTTCTGGCATGGCAGCTCAACGTCCCGATGAGCGAGTCTTCCTGTGTGGCAGGGCGTTGGGGAGAGGCACTCTCGTCAGAGCTCGACGTCCCAGGTTCCGGTGTTCTAGTGGCATCTTGAACTTCTTCGTCGGAGGATAACTTCGCTGAAGTTGGGATGGCTACGACTTCTTGCTTCATAGTTGTACCAGGTGTAGAGGTAGAAGCCTGGGTGATTCCTACCCCTCTCACCAAAGGTGCTTCCGATTGTGCACTGATGCGGCTCAATCAGCGGGGTGTTTGACGAGGTTCTCTGTCACAGGGACTCCGCCAGGATAACTCAGAGCAGTTAGATTTTGTTTTGGGAGCTATCTTCTCGGCGTAGCTGCGTGGCGTTGAGGGCATTGATCTGAAGGAGAATACAGCTTGGTGTTGTTCTACATCAGGCTTCCATGGCGCGATGTAACTAGGCGCCCTGTTAATCATGATGGGCGTCAGTTCGGGTCTTGTCGAACGTCCTGTCTCTGTATTGGGTACTACTCTTTTGATTGGAGGTTCACCTTCATCCTCTGATTGGCCAGGTGTATCGCCTTCAGCGTCGTCGTCCCCAAGTATTGGCATGTCCCCTGGGTATGGTCGTATCTGACCTCGGGTGGCCTTACAAATCCATCCGCGTATATCCTCAGTCCAGTAGTAAACATTGTCTCCCTTGCCTACGATGCGGTATGGTCCATCCCATTTGTCAGCAAGGCCAGCGCTGAATTGGTTGCATGATTTGCTGAGGGGGTGTCTTCGCAGGAGGACGGCTTCCCCTAAGTTGAATTCTCTTACCGCTGTCTTTGATTGGGGATATTTATTTAAAATATATGCATTTTGAGCTTTCTGGGCATGTGTGTTATGGGCTAGGGCTGCTAGCCGGATGTCCTCTGGTTGAGGCATATCAGTGGACTCACTTTCCCACTGCCAGTCGCCTGGTCGGCGCATTGGCTGTACCAGAAGTAGGCCACTTGGACTGGTGTCGACGGCCTCGTTCGTATGGCGTTCAAGGGCAAACAGTATGGTGGGGATGCGCTTATCCCAAAGTTTGTGATCACTACCCACACTGATACGGAGGCACTTCTTGATATCCTGGTTCCTCCGTTCAGTGGGGTTGGCTTGTGGATGGAAGGGAGGGGTAGTACAGATTTCTACCCCCCACTCTTGACAGGCGGTTTGCCATTGACGGGTTCGTAAACTGGGTGCCATTGTCTGTCAGTATGACATTTGGATATCCCCATTGTGAGAAAATCTCCATCTCCATTTTCCGCATGACTGGGGTGGTTTCTTGGCTGGGTAGAGGAACTGCCTCTACCCATTTTGTAAATTGATCGGTTACCACGAGTAGGTAGCAGTTCCTTTTTGTGCTCCATGGATACAGGCCCATCAGATGAGCGGCAATGTGAGTCCAGGCAATCTCGGGTGTCCGTGGTTTTGTGGTGGGAGGGGTAACCGGGTAGGCTTTGCCGCGGCAGCATGTGATGCAGTTGCTAATGTACTGCCGGACATCGCGGCTTATCCCGTCTCAATTATAACTGGTTTTAATGTCCAGCAGGGTTTCCGTAGTACTCTGGTGACCAGCTTGGGGATGGTCATGGTGGTGCCGGTATATATTGGCGCATAGGTGTGGTGGAACCCAGACTTTCCAAAGCATACTGGGCTGTCCGCTACTTATCCACACGTCGTCATCCCATAGTTCGAATCGCTGGGGCTGTTCCTGTAATAGGCGTCTGGATGTCGGGGTCCTCCTGCTGGCTTAGGGTTATTTGCAGTTGGATAAGACGGATTTGTTCTTCCGGACTTCTTTTGCCCTGAGAGGGGGGAGACATTTTCTCCTTCTCTTCATCCGCAGCTTTCTCCTCGGTTGTTGGGAATCGAGACAGGGCGTCTGGCAGGTTGTTCTCCTTTCCTGGGCAATGCTGTATCTCAAAGTCAAACTCAGTAAGGATCATGTCCCACCGGCCAAGTTTGACCTTCGAATTCCGGGACTCGTGTAGCCATTGGAGGGCTTTGGAATTGGTCCGAAGAATGAAGTGATGACCTTCGAGATAATATCTGCACTTCTTCATGGCCCACATAACGGCCAGACACTCCTGCTCATTAATGTGGTAGCGCTGCTTGGTTTCATTTAAGCGGGTTGATGCATACGCTATCACATGAGGCTGTCCTTCTACGTCTTACTGGTATAATACCACACCCAGGCTGTTTTGACATGCGTCCGTTTGCAGTATTAAGGGTTTGTCTCCTTGCGGCCAATGGAGTTGGTGAATATTCTTGAAGCTGTTCTTCAAGTCGGAAAACACTCATTGTTGTTCCAGGCCCCATCGCCAACGGGTATCTCTCTCGAGAAGTGGATGTAGCGGTGCCATATATTCCGCAATGTTTGGAACGAAGTCTTGTAACCAATCACACGTACTGAACTGTGTTGCAGGAAGTGTCCCTCAGGTGATATGACGTGTCTGAGATAATCTATTGACAACTTGCCGAAGAAATTTTTTTGATAGCTTACAAGTCATTCCATGTAATTCAAACCTTTCCTGTACTCATTGTAGATGGCCTAGATGTTCTTCCCAGCTATTATAATATATTATCACATCGTCAAGATATGCGAAACAGAACTCGCAGATGTAACCAGTTAATACTTCCACAGACATCAATTGTTGGAATGTTGTGGGGGCATTATTCAAGCCGAAAGGCACGACTCGAAATTGTAGGTTTTCACCTTCAGGTGTTGTAAAGCCCATATATTTTCGACTGTCCGGATGGACTGCAATCTGCCAGTATGCAGACTCCATGTCAAGAGTACTGAATATTTTGGCTTTGCCAATGTCTCGAAGTGTATGAGACAAGTCAATAGCTGGGGGAGCAATCGGATGATTGGCTTCATTTAGCGATTTGAAATTTACGCAAAATCATAATTTTCCATCCTTCTTAGGTACAACGACCACGTGTGAGTTATATGGGGAGTTCAATGACTCTACGATCCCCTGGTCCTTCATGTCATTGACCTGTTCCATGATAAGGTCATGATGGCGGGATGACACTGTATGGACGGTTGTAGACTGGTACGTCAGTTGTAGGCCATATTTCATGTTGTATGGAATGTGTTCATCGTAGCAGTCCTCCTTGTCCGAAAGCACGGGAGTACTAGTCTAGTACAGCTTTTAATTGGTAGAACTCAAGTTCATGATTAATGCTCATTGGGTCGATGGACATTGGCGGGATGTCGTCTGGGTTTTGATCCCAGTTTACAGTAATTCGGTGGGTTTCTCCTAGATAGACTCTTCGTTGTCCGTGATCTAAAATGCGTTGATTGTTGATGAGCCATGGGCACCCTAGTATCATCGACTTGGACGTGGTTGGTGATACAATGAATTCTGTCAGTGTAGCAATACTTTGAATATTTATGTTCAGAGTAATGCTGCCTGTTACATCCAGAGTGGATTCAGGTTGCGCCATTCTTACTATTTTGGTTTATAGTCTTAATTCGGCAAACTGATCCAATGTTAACAAATCCTTTCTGATAAAATTTCCGGTGGCTGCCGAGTCAAATAGGGAGATTACCCTATTATTATTTACCTCCACTTCTATGCGGGGGGCTACGGGAATCTGTACTTTCTCACTTTATGCCTGGAGGATGGGCCCTTGTAAACCCGGGGTGGTGGCCCACTTTGTATCCCGGCGTCTGCGTTTCCCGGCTTGGTTCCGGAAGTTGGATTTTCAGCTGGTTATGTTGGGATATTTGTCTACGTTTTACTGACTCAGTTTGGTGGAACTGCAGCTCCTTCTGGTTTCCGAGGGCAATCCTTGTTCCAGTGGTTTTCCAAACAGAAACAGCATTTGGGTACGAATGCCACGTGAGGGGTTGGGGTTGGTACGCCTTTAGGAGGCGCAGCAAGTGGTGTTCGTACCTCAGGGGCCTTGGTGGCTACTGGTTCTTTGAGACTAGCTTGTGCTGCAAAGTTTTGCTCAACTTCTCGGGCTCGATCAACTAATTCATCCAAGGTAGTGGGTCTTGCTGTCAAGAGTACGTCCCAGAGACTTGGTAGTAACATTCGACCGATGGAACAAACGGCGGTAGCCTCGTCGACTCCGGAGAACACACGTCGAAACATTTGTTCTTTTCTTCCTATGAAGATTTCTGCTTCTTCGTCGAGTACCTGGGTCTGGCTGTAAAACTGTGTCATTAGTCTAGCCAACACCACCTTGCCTGTGAATTCCGCTGCTATCCGGTTACTGAACTGCTTCCAGTCTGTTAAAAATTCTCCGTATCTTTCCCACTATGTGAGAGCGAGGCCCTATAAGTGCAATTGGGCCTGGTAAACCCATTGTTTTGGTGGCAGATCTGTTTCTTTGAATTATTTCTCGCATTCCTACGTGAACGTGACTGGGTGTTCGTGTGGGCGACCGGCAAAGTCGATTATTTGAATATAGTCTTCTCTACCAGTAGCTGGGTGGCCAGGTGCTGTTCAAGGTCGTATCAGGGAAGGCTTGGATCTGTGGGAGTGAGGTATGTGCTTCCTTTGGCATCTCTGGCACTGGTAGGCCATCCCGGGCATAGAGACGCGTTCATCGGGCCACCCTATGCATAGGTGGTGATAGGGATCACTGAACGTCGTGCACCTTATGCGGTTTATGCCTAGACCAGGGTATGTAACTTCATTACAGAAACATGTTGGCTGTTGCCAGCAAAAGGTACAGCAGTACTCTAAACCTTATGTTGCTCAGGTCTCTTCAGGCCAGCCTATGCAGGCATAATGAAAAAGTTTGTTGCAGTAGGTACATTCTGTCCCTTAGTGTGCCCTGGCCTGGGCCGTCGGCATGGCTAAACTGTACGTTGGATACGTCGGGTTCATTGAAGAAGTTCTCGCCAGTGGCGGCATGGACTTTGGCATCTGACAAAGTAAGGGTTAAGGGCACCACGGGGTGTTTTGAGGACTACCCGAAGTCCGTGTAACTGATAGTTTTGACCCTTAGTTCTCAGAGTATGGTTGGTCTCGTTTGTGCCGTTTAATGCACAGCTACTCGTCTGGCGCCCCACGTTGGGCACCAGATAATCTCTTGACGCATGACCGGTTACAATAATGATCACGACAGTCGAGGATTCTGTCCGCTAGACCAAAAGCGGGGTGATTGAGTTAGATAGGCGACGAGAGGCCAGGGGTGTTGGTTAGTACTCACTTACTCCTACTTCTTGGGTGCCATGTTGGTGGTGTACATTGTCCAGTCGTCGTGGACTTGGCCCACACCGTGGCTGCGAATCCACAAGTGAGAATCATGGGTCCAGAAGTGAATGTTGTCGAACCGAATCTAACCTCCGTGCCGGTCAACAATCCTCTTACCACAGGATGGCACGATGGGTGTATACATATGCACGGAGATACGAATAATACCATAACAGGAGTAGTCGATACTGACTCTTGCCTGAGTTGGGCGACGCAGTCCCGTTCAGCCTGCCTTTCCTGTGTAGGTTGAAGAAGTGCGCCCAAATGTCTGGCGGCAAGGAGCGCTGCGTGTCACTCCCTACTCTTTCGGCCGTGCCTCTAGCTGAAAGGCATAAAGTCTCTGCTCACAGGTTACTGGGAACAACTTGACGTGAACAAACTAAATACAAGTTATAGTGCAAGTCCGGTTTTGACTTGCTGACCACGCTCTGTAAAGTCTCCACTAATCTCCCACGCTAGTCAGGCTGATCAGAGACAGGAAGCTGTTTGGGTCACCAATGCCACCACTGGAAGCAGTGCTGTGGAATAAGACAATAACTTAAAACTATCGCCCCTCTCTGGGTAAAGGTGTTACTAGTGGTTGTGGCTCCTCTGTTTCTCTCCACTGGCACTGGAAGCAATGCTGTCGTAGATTGGAAAGCAACAAATGGCAGTCTAATGGGTGTGTGAAAATATGACGGACCACTGAAGGGCCCCCGTGACTGAAGTTAATTTAGTAGTTATAAATTCCCCGGTCCTTGTCAAAGGTGTACATAGCAACTTGTATCTAGCACACACACAGACAGATACTCTAAAAAATAAAAGTTGAGAGGTAGGAAACAACAGTATGTTTGTTGAAGTCTCAATAAACATGCCATGCGTGCTACCACCCTACCAGGTAATTGAGTGCTGAAGGTTATTACGCTAGCCAGGTGTAGGTGACATGGTTCTAATGGAGAATGGGAAAGATTTAGCTCAAATAGAAAATATATAATACTTCTAAAATGTCTAATAAAGATGTTTTGAAGAGACAGTGAATTTAACGTATTGGTAAGCGTGTTTGCTGGTTGACGAGTTGACTGGTCATCGACGGTGAAGTGGCCACATGGGGCATACTCAATGCTTCGAAGATATCGAGTGGTCCCAGCACTGACAGCAGTGCTATGGGAAAACGCAAGTGATGGAACAAGAATGACTCGAGCTCGGCAGTGTCCTGACTTATATATTGGGAGCTTGTAGGCTGCCGACGTGGGGTGCGGGGGAGGCGTGATGTCCTCCTGCCCTGGTTGGCGTAGGAATACTCTGGTCAGCGTTTCTGCTTCATGCCTCATCAGTGGTGCTCAGCATTGCTCGAGGTCTGGGCAGCTTGTCGGCTTTCGGAGCGGGGGAGGGGGGGGGGGGCGTGAC
This sequence comes from Dryococelus australis, assembly GCA_029891345.1. Classification (NCBI taxonomy): domain Eukaryota; kingdom Metazoa; phylum Arthropoda; class Insecta; order Phasmatodea; family Phasmatidae; genus Dryococelus; species Dryococelus australis. The sequence goes on along the minus strand of CM056993.1, from coordinate 207,848,797 downwards.
TGCCAGGTTGCGTATCCTCCAGGTGAGAGAATACGCTTATAGATTCCTGCTGCCTGTATGTGTCACTTATGTCAGAAATGGTGGAAAAGGTATTCTTGGCGATGAGTCATAATCGTATTAGATTAGATGTATAAGCGGCATGCATCAACATGCACAATAGTATCACAAATGTAAATATTACACCTTTGATGTTAGACCTTTGAAAGGTTTCCGGCATCCCCAGGTGATAGCCTAGTAGGTCAGAAAAGTTTCAAAGGTTTCGGGGGAGGGTAGTAGAAAAGGGTATGTGAGGAAGAACGTAACGTCAAATGTCAACACAACACGTCACTCGCAAAAGGCGAGGCAAGCCACCACCCCATCCCAACAACATGGTTACAGCCTACACCCCCACCCCCTGCAAACGTCACAGAGTAAGGAGGCTTCCTAGGCCTTGCTTCCTTTGCCCTCAACCGGTGCACCTGGTTCGCAGCCAGGCAGAGCCCGCACGAGTAATTTTGAGTTGCTCGCACCGTCTTGGCCTTCGAGAGAGGGGTCGTTTGACACTGGCTAACAGGCAGCGGCACTAAGCCCATGACGGTGCTCACCACACATGTGTCACGTGGGCCTGCATGTGCGAAAAGAGGCCCCAGATTGAACTTTCCTATAACAGAATATTTACTTCAAGTGTAAAATTATGTCTCTTGTTTATTTTTAGGTTTTCCAAGAGTCTAAAATATTAACATGTGTGTTTTGTAATATTGCACCATGTTTGGTTATGATTTTTTAATGTGCGCTGCGTGAAGAATATAAACAAATCTATTCCAGCGTGAACGCCATCATTAAGACATTCAGAGAATAAAGAAAATTAATAATAAAATTCCACAGAGTAAATCAATATATAAATCGCTCATATGCCATATATTTTAAAATATAAAAGTTTTACTCTGCGTGCATAGCACTTCCGGTTGTGTGAACCCCGTAGGCAGCCATGGTAGGTCCGCGCGACCCCTGCCTCTGGTCAGTCCGTCGGGGAGTGCTGGCGCGGTAAGATGCTGTCACGTACGCACTACAAACTTGTTGCACTGATGTAGATTACAATAGCTTCACTTTAGTATACCGGTTAAACTTTGCTTTGCGTACGTTTTGCCAGACATTTCCCAGCATTATGCTTCCGCTTAACTAAATTATTTGTGCCCCTGGTGCTTTTTTAATGATGAGGCCACGTGGCCCACGCAACTTGAATCAGACACCATCCGCCAATGCCAAAGGCATTTCAGTGTATTTTCTGTATTATTGCTGTATGCAATTATAAGGGCTTTATTTTCATGTATGTATTCCATGGTAATTGTCATGTTTAATTGTTTTATGGCCACATCACTTGTAACCACATGGTTAACCGCCGCCAAGTCAATGTCCGCGCCATCCATGCGCTTTAAGGGTTTATTTGTGCAAAATCATGTGCGCCATAATTCATTTCAGGGTTCTATGTAATTTGTACTCAGGGTTTCATGTAATTTTTCACATAATTAATGATTGGTATGTTTGACCACACAATCATTTTGATGTTGGATTTTCTTGCCACCCTGCATGTTACAAACTCACAACCTATTAAATCTGCAAAAGAATAAATTTCCCAACAGATATAATAATTTATCTGGAAAGACTTTGTCGTTTTTATGGAAGAAAACTGAGAATTCATCTGCACAACGTGGTTCGCTACGAAGCCTATCCAGCGGCATCCGCGTCATCTAAGTTTGCTTTCACACGTATGCGTGTTTATGACCACTCATGTCGTGTCCCATCATATCTCAAGTGTATTTCTGTAATTTATGTAAAAGGTATGATGATATTATTTACGTCCTAGCCGGCTGGCTATGCGTACAGGCCGTCACCTCACAAACTACGTGCGCCAAAATGAGACAGACGAGTCCGCGTTAGTGATACCAAATAATCACACGTGTTTGTGCAATTTGTTCATCCTGTTTCATTTAATTATTCTCTGCGCCTTATCTGAAAGTAAAATCGTCAGTCCACCCTAGCGGATGTCGACCCCTTCCCTTGTGGAGATTATGTTTTCTGACACCACAGAGAAGTCATCCACATAGGAGTGTGCTAGATTAATTGCGGGCTGGGGAGCACCCGAACAGCGTTAGCTAGACACGTCCTAGTCTTTCATAAAAGTAATGTTCGCACGATCCTGTATGGTTCACTGAATAAAAGCAAAATACACAGTGCTCTAAGTATTTCTTTTGAAGTGGCAGCAACCTCTCGCCCAGTTTTATGAAGTGATCCAAATTTATTAAAATTGTTTAGCATTGCAAAGTGATTTGTAAGTATGCTCGGGTAAGCCGGACACACAGAATCCACAGCATCCCTGAGAACCCTGAGTCACAACAGTGCGGTGACTGGGAAACACAGCTGGCGTAACCTACAGTAAGTTTATTTAGTCACAGTTCGTCTCATGTCTCACCTGATGGCGTCAAATGAATGCTACTCATCACTGCAACTACAGTGTTAGCGGTTGTCAACAGAGTTGAGCCACCGCCACAGCCTATGTGATTGTTGTATCTACCGTGCAGAGACAGATGTCCCAATAATGGAATTTAATTTCACCCGATGAGCCACCGGGACCATGCAAGCGGTCTGGTGGTAGTACAGCAGCAGGCCGCGGGATGATACCACGAATATGATGCCAAGATCCCACCGCTTTTCACTACGCTGTTCGCACCAAAGATCTAGGTGCTGGGTTTGCACTTGCTAACCTCCTCTCCAGATGCTCCATGCCAGTGAAGGAAGGGATGGCAGAGGAGTATAAAATGAGATGCTTCCTGGCCTCTGGATCGTCAGTTCAGCTTCAGTTCTCGATGAAGTCTTCCGACACCTCTCCTGGGCACTCATCGCATAAGCAATTGGTGCAGAGGCCCGCACCTCTCCAGTTTACTTCACCTCTTCCACACGGGGCCGAAGAGCCTCTCCAACCTGCACCTAAGGAAGAACCAGCGGCATAAACAGAGCAGCACACTGAGACACGTTCGGTCCCTTATGGACACCAGAGAGTAGAGCTCACCCCGAGGAGTAAACCTTAACTAACACATGCACCAGCAACTGCCTACTCCCATAGTTTTGCACAGGGTGCCTTCCCCTGTTCATGCTAGGGTGTTTATCTTCCACCAAGCCCATGTGGGTAGGAGGTAGTACTTCCACTATCTTTGGTTTATTTTCCTTCACTGTAAAATAAAAAATACTGATCTTACCTAACTTGTTGAGTATTACTCTGGCCTCCTAACTCGTGTCATCATCATCGGTTCTGACAGAGACGGCAGGAGACCGAGTTTGCTCTTTCCGAATCTAACCAGACAACATACCAAAACATCCATGGAAGGCCACCCATTCTCTGCACCGTGCAGTAAACAGTAGGATACCGTCCCCCGGAAGGTGGCTTGCCAGCTTGAAGTTGCCCCCGCCTCACCACTCACTTTGTGGTGCCAAGGAGGGGAACTTCTTCGGGTATGGATCACTCACCTCACCACTATTGGAAGGCCACTCGTTCCTTGCACCCAGGTGGGAGGAACGGTAGAACTACGACACTAGGTACACTCCTGGTGGGATCAGCTTTCCGGCTAGGGTGAACTACACTCACCGCACACTTAGCGGTGTCGAGGGAATTACACTCTGGTGCAAGAGGGACAAACCGCATTGGGACAACACCGTGCAGTTCCTGCAACCAACTCTTTGCAGCTTGAGGGAGGTGCAGTTTTGGAGGTAGCAACTGGCACCTACACTATACTACACGTTGACTGCTAACTTTTGTAGGCCCGATATTAGGATAGAGCCAGATGCCGTACACCCATAGGGGTGGTGTTCAGAAAAAGGTTAAGAAGGTGAGGGCTACCTCCAAGAATCCACAAGAGCTTAGCATCCTTCCCAGCAGGTCCGGGCTACTGAGTCCACACAAACAGACTGCTTTGCTGCGATGACTCACTGTTCCAGTACCAACTGGCACGTCTACCACTTTGTTTGAACCGCCTACCTGTGTTGCAGAACGATACCATTAAGTAGTGCAGGAAATCCTGTTTGGCAAAGGTTCCACCTATGCTCCAACTGTACCTAGTAGCTCCACGCCAATAACAAACCCTAGCACCACACACGCACACCCCACCCTCCAGTCAAGTGTTACCAGGGCTTAGGGGAACCAAACTAGTATAGCCACCCGCAAGACAGACACGCCGTCCCACTATCGTTAACTCCGTCCCACCACCTAAGCCTGCACCATCCAGAGTAAAACTGTCAGAGCTGGACTTTGTGCCAAGCCGGTGGCCTACTAGGCCAGTACTGTACTCTGGTCGGGCAGCAGTGCCTAGAGACGAAAATATACAGCCAGAGATGCGACTCGCCTAATGTCAAACTACCTAGAGACACGTGCAGCCAATCGGCAAGGAATGTCACGCATCAAGGAAGGGTACCTTTTGTCGCCCAACATGGGGCATCAGCTGTAATTTTTAAAAGAATTAGGCCAAACCAGGCCAGCACGACCCTGAGGAGAGAACTAGCTGGGGCTTGCTTAGAGAGAATCAGACCAGACTTCGGGGAGTCAGTAAACACCCTGTGTGCACTCAATAACACCTAAAGATGTCAAACACCAACAAGTCAACGAACGAACTTGACGAAGAGACCATGGACTCTACTATTAGCAACCGCTGCACCAAGGCAGAATGCCCCGAAGAAGGAGTTCACAGAACTGAGTGCGCACATTGCCAGCGCCAGTTACATTACGCCTGTTTAGGTTCGGACGATATATTTCCCCACACAGACGGTCTAGAGTACCTATGTGAAGAGTGCCGAAAAAGACAAACTGCTTATTGTAGCTGGGTGACCTGCCAAGAACAAGGGCAGTTCACTGTTCGATGTATTTTCTGTGCCAAAACATTTCATCAGCTATGCATTGGATCGCCCAATGAGCAGGTGACCCGACCGGGAATGGTATACAGGTGTGAGGTCTGTCAGCAGGTCGCAGAATACAGACCACACAACCAAAGAGACAGTTAGAAAACCTAATCCAGCTGCTCGACAGGGAAACCACAAATTCCTGACTTCTCGAGCCGTCCGCATCAAGATCTGCTCGTTTTCCTCGCAGACTGCAAACGAGAATTAAAAGAGCAGGAGGTACCGCCAAAACATTGGATAAAGCTAACTCAAAGATGCCTTAAAAGCAAAGCACTTGACTGGTGGGGAAAATACAGTGAGTTCATCACCGAATGGATGCAATTCCGGAATAGGCTAACTACGGAATTCATTGGAGAAGAGGTGCTAGCCAACCTCACCACAGAATTTTACAACTGTACCCAGGCCCTCAGAGAAGAAACCGAAATTTCCACTCGCAGCACAAGTACAAATGTTCCAGCAGATCTTCCCAGAAGAAATGGAAGAGGGCTGAGTACGACACGTAACACGCATGCTATTGCTTCAACTAAGAAATCTCTTGATTTTACCCAAGCCACAAGAGGTGGAAGAGTTGGTGGATTGGGCAAGAGATACCGAGCGAAGTCTACAGGTGCAAGCCCATCTAGAAAGCCTGAAAATGAGCAAGTCTGCGGAAGCCAAACACCAGCAAAAGAAGGTCAAGGCACTGTCACCGACACTGCTAGTGCGTTATTTCCCGAAGTGTTGAATCTGTCCTAGTTATCACTTTCACAAGGACTGCCCGACATGGCCGGCGCCACGTGCTCGCAACTGATGGTGTGCGACCCACTCCAAACTAGCAGTAGGGATCCTCCCAGTCTGGAAACACCAGCGCTGGCACATTAAAAAGGCACAACCAAAAGGCCCGTAATCCAACTAATGGATGAAGAAGCAGAACCCTCAGAGGCACTACACGTCAAAGTCATTAAAAACAACCTAAGAGTCATAGCACTACTGGATTCTGCCACCACCGAAAAATTTGAACGTAGTGACCTTCTTACCGTGGAACAATTGAAAACCGTACGTCCTCAGTTGAAAACAGTTTACATGGCCAAATCTGACTGTACCCTCGCCATGGATAGGCAGACAACCCTGAGTTAAACCATTCAGAAAATAACCAGCACGACCAAACTCATTGTGGCCCCCGGATTCCAGGAAATGATCAATCTTGGCCACCCGTGGCTCCGCCAACAACAATGTGTAATGGACCACGGTCTGCGCACGGTCTACCTGGGCCAAAAACCCAGAGTCTCGGTCAACTGGGAGCATAATCCACAAGCTGTAACCGCCCTGCAGCTGTTAGCAACAGAAATCGACCATTAACTGATGACTGAAAATTCTAAAAATTGAAGCAAGTTTTGGACGAGCATGCAGGGGCATTCTTATCAAAAGGAACGCTACGCCAGACGAGGACCATACAACACAAGATATGGCTCACTACAACCAAGCTGGTATACAACTGTCCATATAGAGTATCAGCACGGCACCGCCAACTGATTATGGAGCAAATAATAGAGATGAAACAACAGGGCAACATCGAACCATAAGATTTACCGTACAACTCACATGTTGTTCTGGTTCCAAAGAAAGATGGACAGCAGCAGTTCTGCATAACTTTCAAGGCCCTGAATGACATCACACATCCTTTGCTCCACCAGCCATCAATTTGGCCCATACTCTACGAGATATTGGAGAGGCTCAAATCTTCAGTACCGTCGACCAGCAGTCGGGGTACTGGCAAATAGGAGATACACCTGGACAGCCGATGTTACACCGCTTTCACTAGCCCAGAAGGGGAAACTCTGAAATTTTGAGTTTACCCGCAGGTAATATCATATGCCAGCACCACCTTAATGCAACCAAACAGCACTACCATATCAAATGAACAAGAGTGCCTCGCTGTCACATGGGCAGTGTGGAAGTACCGGTACTACATGGAACGGAATCACTTCATTCTCCACACCGACATTAAGGTGCTACAAAGGCTGTGGGAATCAAAAGCTGCTAAGGAAAAGCTTGGGAGATGGGTCATGTTCCTAACCAAATTTGACTTTGAGGTGCAGCACTGTTTCAGGAAATCGAACAATTTACCCGACACCCTGTCTCGCCAACCTAATTTCAACCTCGCCGAGAAAGTAGATGAAGACTGGGACCGCATTGTACCACCCCAGCCACCGGAAGTCAGTCCGGAAGAGCATATCCATCTGCTACAGCTGCAAATCAGCAGGGACCAGATCGCTGCCCAGGGACCAGATCGCCGCCCACCAACAATGGGGCCCGGAAATACAGGGGCTACTCAAGACGGACCCTAACACTTTGAGGTGCGTAACAAAGTAGTATGGTCCCACAACAGTCAACCTGGGGGATAATGGAGGATATGGGTACCTAAAGCACTCCATGTAGATATCTGCCACCACTATCACGATCACCCGGAGGCCACTCACCCAGGCACCAAAGAAACCCTAGCAGATATAGCCGGCCGGTATATCTGGAACGGGAAGAGCAGGGACATTCGACAGTATGTGAGAAGCTGTGAGAAGTGTTGCAGAGGAAAGGCGTACCCAATACTGCCTTCAACGGCTAAGCCTCGACGCCCGTAGACCTCATGGACACGCGTGGCAGCGGGCTTGATGGGTCCATACACAAGAAGCATTCACCGCAACCGCCACCTACTCGTTGTTACCGACCTATTTTCCCACTGGGTAGAAGCATTTTCCCTACCCAGCCAGGATACTCTCCACATCATTGGGAAGCTCAAGGCTGAAAGTTCCCCGACGTGGGGATACCCACAATGTCTCCTAACGTACAATGGAACACCGTCGCCGGCCATAAGAGGCTCACCGCCTACGAAGAATGGATGGTGGAGACATGGAACACCCTACCATACCACACACAAGCAAATCCCACTGAAAGGAGAAATCAGGCTATAAAGAAAATCCTGCGCCTAAACATTGGGGATGACCACAAACATTGGGATAAGCACATCACGAAAATACTGTTTGCCCTACGACAAAGGACAAACGAAGCCACCAATGCTAGTCCAAGCCAACTCCTCTTAGGGAACACCTTATTCCAACCTGGGGACTGGCAGTGGCAAAATTCCCTATCCAAACTATCACAGCCAGAAGATGTTAGTCTGGAGGCTTTAGCCTGTGCCGACGCAGCGAGGGAAGCCCAGGAGCGGTATATTTAACGCAAGTACCCGCAATCTCGAATGGGCACCTGAATGTTCAAAACGGGCATGTCGGTATTCCTGCGACTCCATCCACTCAGTACAGCTAGTACACAGTTTAGCACCTGGCCTCACCGGCACATGGGAAGGTCCCTATAGGGTGGTAGGTCGGTGCAATAACGTTTACTGGGTGGAAGACCTCCGGGGGTAAATATGCAAAGCCGCGCAAGGACAAATCCGGCCTTTCCCACACGAGAACCCGGAACTGGGAGTGCAAGGAGCAGCCTCCATAACCTCCGATGCATCGGAGGAATTTGACAAACCTACCATCACGTTTACACCACTCACGGGTCCAAAGCAAAAGCTGGTGCCCCTAGCAGCAACCACAGCCAGCCAAGGAACGAGCTGTCTGCCAACATCTTGGCCCAAGGGGCCACCAAGAACAGCGAGGCCGGTGAGCCGTACACTGCCCTTAAGCACCACCAAATTAAAAAACAAGATGGGAACCCGAGGGAGAAAGTGAACCCTCAGCACCAGTGAGTTATCCTGGTGTAGTCCGCTAGATAGACAAAGACGGCAGCGATGGCCATGCCGAACGCCATTTACGAACAGCGGGAAATGCCCAGTCCCAAGCCAAGGAGAGGAGACCACTTTCCCCGGAATAAAAAATAAACCATTCAACCAGTCCCAAAGGGAACTCACAGCCACACCCGGAAAAGTCGGTGGAACGTTCCCATCCGGAAAAGGGAGACCCGTCATGTAATGGCGTTGACAACCTTGAGAAAGACAACTGCAAAGACAAAGGTAAAATATGCACTAAGATTTCTGGCTAATTATATGAAGGTATGTTATGTAATTTGTAAATAATGCAGTGTAAATTTGAAAAAAGCTTAGAGAACCGTACCTTGTGCCTCTTGTTTCGTGAGTTTATCCCATAATGTCAACAGCTTACTGTAAATTATACTTTTGAATACTCTTGTCAAAAGAGATTGCTAAGTGTTAATTTTAAACTGTGAAAAGTCAAGTCAGATTGCGATAAATGCAAAAGAAAAGTGTAAAATTGTTACTCGTAAAGCATGTAAAGAGTAATAATATGAGGCAAGTTCAGTAAAGAGATTAAAACATTCAAGTCATGTTGTATATAATGATCTTAGATTGTTGCGTTAATATAAAAATCCAAGTAATCAGAATTGTCACTAAATCTGCTGGTAAACATTCAAGTATCTGTTGTTGATACAGATAAACCATGTAAAAACACTTACGTGTCTTCAAGAACGTGGTATGCAAGTAAATCTTTTATCTCGATTTGTTAAGGAATTTGAGTACAATTTTGTGTGACAAGTGCTTTTTCTCTCTCTCTTCTGTACATCGATGTAAGATGCTGAAGTATGTCTTTGTTTTCCCGTTTTGCCAATACACTCGGATCTCCACTTTAGTGTTCAGACTAGATGACAGAGGGTCTCAACTGACAAACCTCGTAGTTTCTTTTAAACTTGTTCTATTGTGTGTTACGATAGGGAGGCCAAAAGCATGACCTAAATACTCAACCGCACCAGGCGGCAACAGCAGTTAGCTAGAATACACACTTTGCAAGTAGGGCCTCCAGCATAATTTTCTTTTTACAAATTTTATCAGCTCACCAGGGTCGCAACTTATTCCGTGTTCCAGTCAATATGTTTGCTCTATCCTCAGAGTCATAAGAATCATATTGTAAGTAACCAAACCTTACAGCTGTTGATGTAGGTCGGCACACTATAATCAAGAAGGCCAAGCCTTATCACCGACATAGGAAACCCCTCACCATACTCACCTTAAACTCCAAAAAGACGCACACTGCTTCCAGTCCATCAGCAGCGGGGAAGCAAGAAAGAGAAGGAAGATAGCCTTGTATACGACACAAAGAGAGATGGTTTCATCTAGCCGATTCTGCTACTGCAAGAATACGTACAAGCCAGCTACCTGCCTCGAGCCGCCTACCAGCACATCTTTCCAGTAGTGAGAGCGAACCGCAACTAGCACAGAGCCGGAGATCCTACAAAAGCCCCCCCAAGAGGGAAATAAATTATTGATGAGGGAACAGTTCCACATTCCCACATAAGAATTTTTTTCTCTTCTCTACTCATTGCCCAGATGAGTCTTCGTGGCAGGAAAAGAGGGGGCAAATTAAAGCATGACACCTTATATGATTATTAATTACACGACTGCTACTCATCAGTGCAATTACATTGCTATTAGCTGGCAATGGAGTGAGTCACCACCACTGCCTACAAGATTTTTGTATCTACCGAGCCGAGACAGAAATCCCAATAATGTAATTTATTTTCGCCCGATGAGCCACTGGGACCATGCAAGCGGTCCGGGGCTAGTACAGCAGCGTGCCGCAGGATGTCGCCACATGTATGATGCCTACATCCCACAGATCATCACTAATCTGCTCGCACCAATTATCTAAATCCTGGGCTTGCACCTGCTAACCCCCTCTCCAGACGCCCTATGCCAGTGAAGGAAGTGATGGCAGATGCTTATAAAATGAGATGCTTCCCGGCCTCTGGATCGCCATGGATCGTCAGTTCTTGATCGAGTCTAATGACTCCTCTCCTGGGCTCTCATCATACAAGCAATGGTGCAGAGGCCCGCACCTCTCCAGTTTACTTCACCTCTTCCGCACAGGGCCGAAGAGCCTCCCCAACCTGCACCTAAGGAAGAACCAGCGGCATCAACAGAGCAGCACACTGAGACATGTTCGGTCCCTTACGGACACCAGAGAGTAGAGCTCATCCCGAGGAGTAAACCTTAACTAACACATGCACCAGCAACTGCCTACTCCCGTAGTTTTGCACAGGGTGCCTTCCCCTGTCCACGCTAGGGTGTTTATCTTCCACCAAGCCCATGTGGGTAGTACTTCCACTATCTTTGGTTTATTTTCCTTCACTGTAAAATAAAAATACTGATCTTACCTAACTTGTTGAGTATTACTCCGGCCTCCTAACTCGTGTCATCATCGGTTCTGACGGAGATGGCAGGAGACAAGGTTTGCTCTTTCCGAATCTAACCAGACAACATACCAAAACATCCATGGAAGGCCACCCATTCTCTGCCTCGTGCAGTGAACGGTACAGCCATGATACTAGGATACCGTCCCCTGGAAGGTGACTTGCCACCTTGAAGTTGCCCCCGCCTCACAGCTCACTTTGTGGTGCTGAGGAGACCAGTGACCTTGGGACACTCACCTCACCAATATTGGAAGGCCACACGTTCCTTGCACCCAGGTGGGAGGAACAGTAGAGCCACGACACTAGGTAGGTTAACAGGTTTCCTAGATGCTCCAGAAGTAACCTCAGTATTACACTAGCCACCAAAGTCAAACACCCCTAGTCATCACATAAACGGTTCAGAAGCTGAGTAAGATATGATATAGGTAATAATTATTCTAAAAATAATATGTGATTTGATAGGTTTCCTAGACGCTTCAGAAGGAACAAAATTACGACAATGTAAGATGTTGAAGTTGTCCTAGAGGTAAGATATTAATAGTAGTTATTAAGGTGTTGTTGACTAGGTCACTAGCAGTTTATTGTTTTTTGTGTGTTGTTTGAAGACCCTCCCTCCCACAGCAAAAGTTACATGAATGAGATGAGAGACTGTACTGGGCCAAATAATTATAAGCTAAGGTTTAATCTAGTATTTTAGGCTTAATTTGATGACATGCTAAAAAGGGGTTCAGTTTAGTTATAGGTAGATGGGATGGGATAGGATGGGATAGCAGCAGGCCAGACTGTCTCTCCTTACACCCCCTCCCCTCCTTCTTTTCATGGTCAAAGATAGGGACGTCAACTGGTGCAAGTGCTGCAGGGGGAGAGAAAGAGAACTCTCTGTGATGACGCGAGACATTTTCAGCACTCAGGGTGAGTGTCAGTTGCGTGTGTTTGGGACGTTCCACAGTTGTGCTACAAAGGACTGGTCATTGCTGTAGCCACTGTCGTCAATGCGAGAGACTCCTGGACATTTCAGGCGGGGCGTCAAAAAAGGTCCCCTCCCCCCGGAGATGAAAATCATGACCAGTTGAGTCCCTGTGCCGAGGTGAACGACCCAACCACCAGCTCCTGTGGGTGGTTTATGAACAGTGTGGCTTGGATACCTGGCCATTCCAGCAAGGGGGCTTGTCCTGGATGCCCTCCCACCTTGCTTGATGTGACAGTTGACCAAAGGAATCCATCACCAATAGGTCGAGTCCAAGAAGGAGCGCTGAAAGAAGATGACTTAATGGCCGAGACACCAGGTGTGTGTAGATGAAGTCGGATACAAGGTGTTGTTGGCCACAATCTCTTCATATGGACAGTATCCTCCTTCATTTTTTTCCTAGTTGTTCCTTCTTTAAGTCACTAAACCTCACAAGCCTTATAAGTTGTTTGATTCCTAGTCATTAAGGTCTGCATTTGCAATAAGCTCTTTTATTGGAGGTTGTTAATTTTGTTGCTATGTATAGTTGTTACTCTGTTGTTAATTTTAGGAGGACCTGAAGTACAGTGTCTCATCCTTTCCTCCGTAGAAGTGATTTGTTATTTTATTGATGTTCTGTTGTTTTGTTAAAATTCGTTAAAGTAAACATTTTTGATGTCATACTGGAATAAGAAAAGTTATGTATTATAACCAGACGTCAACTATGCATTGGTGTTTGTTTGTCAACTGTTTTGCTGTCCCGTGACTGCTTTGTCCTAGGTGTCCATCATGTAAAAGGAGAGGTTCTGGAGTAACTGTATGGCTGTTTGTCGATGTAATGCGTTGGCTGTTCAGGGGACAGATCGGGGAGACTGTTGCTGGAAGGTCAGCTCAACTGTGATGATGACGACCCCTTTAACCTCAGCGCACTTCAAGGCACCTGATGCGAAGTCGTTCAGCGACTTGCTCCCAGATGTCCAAATAAGATACTACATTGTTGTCATACCAAGAAATATTTTTCTTATCGTGTTAATACTGATGTAAAAATTCATATACCTTGGTGTGAAAAACCTGCTGCCTGTACGAATATTTTTTATTATGGTAGGGACTTACCAGCACCATAAAATATTTGTCTGTTTAAAAAAAAAAATTTCTGTAATTTGACGAGATTCAAAAAGCAAAATTTTTAAAACAGACACTTGCTGCTCCTCACTGAATTGTTGAAGTTAAGCGATGTAGAATTAATTTTTTTAGATGATGTAGATGGATCTGATTTTTTTTAAATTTCATTAGCGCTTGTAACCGTCGGTTTTATATTTTTCGTTTCTTGCAAAGGAAAATGTAAACTATTAGTTTCAGTAGATGTCAGTAAATGTATCAAAATTGTGAAGACACAAATTTATCGACGTCCGGGAAGATATTACAGAGTGATTTTTGCGAGTTCATTTTTTGTTCGGAAGCCATTAATTTCTCTGGGACGCCCTTTATTTTTTGTTATAATGTGTTAGGTTATTTAGTTATTTTTCTTTGGGTTTTAGAGTTTTAAATTATTTTGTTTGGTTAGGTTTATCCCCCTCTTTTTGTTCATAAGCGAAAGACTTATTTTATGATTATTTGTGGTTTTGGTTATAATTTTATTTCACATTTGTTTTAGTGTTCGTGTACTTAGGACATTTTTGACATCAACATAGTAGTCATCTTTTTGTTTGGATTTTAACTTGTAGTGCCTTTTCAAAATTTTTAATTAATTCTTGCATACAGGGACCTTTAATTTTCCTTGGAAGTCCTTTATTTATTAATTTTGTTGTATAATTGGTTGAGGTCTATAATTTATTCTGTTCATATGGTTTAAAATAATTTTTCCTTTTTAGGTTAGGATATTAGGTCGTTCACATTGTCTTCCCGAGAATACTCCTTCAGTTAGCTGTAGAAAATTCTAAAGTCGGTGCTGGAAATGTTTTCCAAACTTGCCACAAGCTGAGATCAGCCTCAATATTTCATTAGTACCAGCCGAAGCTGTGCATGCTTTCCTTCGCCGCTGCGTCGGTATAGTTGCTGTCATATTTACATTGAATTGTTTTTGGGTTACTCTATGTTTACTGCGGACGTTCCGGGAGTTCTACTGATGGTGACATTTCGGCAATGACAGCTATGAATTTTTGGGGGAAGAAGGACGGTTTCATGCTGCGAGCAGCACACAGAGTGTAGATAGCTAAGAGGACAAGGGAAGTGGTCTGGTGCTGATGACGTGTTTGCGAGCTTCCGCACGTGTGCACGGACAGTTCCTATAGGTCGGTGACCGCGTAATGAGAGTAATGACGTCAGACGAGGCCAGGTGCAATATGTTGTTGATGAAAGCCAGTTGTCGAGAAGTCATGTTTTTTTTAAAAGAGTCATCATATAGATGGCGTGGCGGTCAGTCGAATGGAGTTGCCAGTCGGGGTTAGTCGTAGAGTGCAGTTGAAGCGAGGCAGTCGGTCAGTCATAGTTGAAGGCAGACTGGAAGAGCCTGGGTTGGCCACCATACAACATGTAGACCTTTAAAAATATAAGTACGCATTTTTTTTTTTTAGTTGTAATTTTTGTAGGGGTTCCAGTACGCAGCATAAAGTTTTTAAGGATTGTTTTCAAAGTTAAAGATTAAAGATTTCTTTGAGAGTTATTATAACTTCGGTGAGGAGGATCTGATTTATGTTAGTTTTGTTGAATATGTGACGCTTTAAGGCGACTCAAACATAAGTTTAGCTCTGTTGGGTCGGTAGGTCAGGGCCTTTATTGTCAATAATGTGAGTGAAACTGATGAAATTTTTTATTTGAGTTAACAGACGTCTTCCTCCCATCGATAAATTTGTGAGCCGATAGTCACGAACTTTAAAATGTAAAACAGTATAAGTGGTCAGATCTTTATGTTAGTAGAAAGAAGTTGTGATCAGTTGCTAAAAGAGGAAACACGGATATGAAGCGTCAAGATGTAGAATTTGCAGTTAATGTTGTAATGAATTTATAAAAAGACATTTATTTGTTCTGATTTTAATAACTATACATAAAAGAAAAAATTTCTACAGACGTTATTTACTTTATTCATTTTTATGTTAGAAATTTGTAAGAAAGCCAAATCCAAATCATTTTTATAAAGAAATGATAACCTTATTTATTAACTTTATTGTAAAAACTTTTTTTAAAATTATTACTTTTGAATTATTGTAAACTTAATACTCACGCATGATGTCTTTTTTAACTATGGAGATTAGATGACTTCTGCTCCATCCTTAGTTCAGCTTAGCCTCGAGATGGAAGTTTGCATTTTCATTTGTCCCGACGCAGATTGTTTTATTCACAGGCCCACCATAGCAATGCTTAGATGCAATGAGTTCTTTTACTCCCTACTAGATAGCTCTAGTAGTAGGAATATAATTTGTGTTTGCTTTTCCTCCCTTCCAGCCAGCCGGTGACTTCACATAGGCAAATCACGCATTCACTACCCCCTGCTCTGCGACCACCCCATCGCCTTAGTGGCACCAGCCAATCAGCATCGAACAGCACCCCGAATTAGTATAAAAGGAAAGAGAGCCCACGTCTCCAGACCAGTCTTCATCTCTAGCGCCAGTCACTCAGTTCCGGCCAGCTAGAACAGTCTCTAGCATGCGTTGCTCGGACACGCAGACCACTGCACCCCGTTCTCACTGTTTCAGCTATGCTTACAATAGGGTTAGGTTACGTAAGTTAGGCTCTCTCCCAGCTACGTACCTCACTATACCCACTCAACCTGCAGTATACAGACGTATCTGTAGTAGACCTATCCTTAAAGTCCATCTCAGGACTCATCCTGTCATGTCCTTGCTTAGTATACCTAGCTATGTGTCAATTTCACCACGTTATGTCGTTCCACACGATCCACGCGTACATCAATGCACGTGGAGATTGCTTAGGCGTTCAGCATCACACCCAGCATTCCCCTGTTTTATCACCGATCGCAACTCTACTGGTCATAGCAGTAGTGTTTTCTAGCTTCCCAGCCAATACTTGCGTTGTCGACCATGAACTAGGGTGCATTCACCACATGTTATCTTCCCTTACGGAAATAAAACGTGGGTCGGCTTTCACCTTGAGTTAATTCCTGTAGACTTCGCACCTTTCTGTAGTTTACCTATCGTAACAATACTGCAGATGATCCCGGGAATAACTACTCAATCGAGCCAAGACACTGACATTTCACCCACATGCTTTCACCCATAAGCAATAGCTCAAGCCGCACTTCCCGTTAACCATCTGGGATTGAAGGAAAGGAGGAGCCACACAGGTACACTGTCGTGAAAACAGCTTGTCAGCTCGGTGTTCATCGGCCTCTCCACAGCTGTCTCTGCCAAGAGAGTCAGACGTCCCCTGAGTTAGGAAGACTGGTACAGGGCCACACACCCGTGTGCTACCTTGGTCAGGTGAGGCCTGATTTTCATCATGTACTGCAGTTCTGCCAGGCTTTGTAATAAGGTGTCTGCCAGTCTCCAGCCCGCACGTGGTGCTAACCGTAAGTTGCAGAAGGAGCCTGTCGTCTTAGTACAGTAGTAGTAGGGTAACTCCACTTCCCAATGCCTTATTCCAAACGGAGGGGGCTGAAGGAGAAAGTCCAGCAGATCCTCCTGGCTTCTGGTCGATCGCACAAGTATCAGCCCTCCCTGGTGTCTCACATAGCTAGCTTAAAACCACGACCTCAAGCTCAAGCCCTCAGACATTTTCTAGACCCAGTATAAATCAACTTACCCAGAGATCTGTTTGACACTCCAGTCAACAACGGCCCGACAGAGTACTATTGGTGGGTAGCAGAACATTTGAACCAACCTGATCAACCACCAACACTAGTGATCGCTTACTTGATTCCTGTCATACTGCGCCCTGCTCCTCAATCAAAGCCTTTGTTCACACTTACCTACCCCACTGAACTAGTATCTCCATCTGCCAGAACCGACGCCACTCCAGCAACCCATTGCCCAGGTATCGCCAAGAAACCAGTGGCATCCAAGCGTAGAATTGTTCTACCCACACCTGATTTCTTGCCCTACAGCACGCCCACCTGTCCAGTTCTAAAAAAAAAAAAAAAAAAAAAAAAAAACCCCGAACGAATTCAGCCAAATTTATGATTTGAGAACTATGTTCTTTTTTCTGATAAATAAGGAATTAAATTATAAAACTAATTCATTATTAAACTTTAATTTGGTGCTTAATTTCAAACAATTTTGAATTTATGATGGAAGTTTATTTAATTAATCTAATATTACGTCTATTGTTTTATCCGACGTCACGGTCTCCTGCCCCAAAGTTCTCAACATTTAATTTCATCTCTCCCTATGAAACAAGTGCAACAGCTATTCTGAGCTACAGCAGTGTGTCAGATGCAAGTTTTTCTAGCTAAGAGCATTTAGGATGGCCCACTTAACAATCCTGATGGTGGAGCTACCACCCCTCCTGCCCTGTTACTTCAAAGGTTGGCAGACAAAATTATTAATGTACATTCTTGTTCAAGCCGCAATGTTTATTTGATACTCAAAAGTTATTGCAGCCATTTTATTTATGCTTTGTAGATGCTACGGTGATAAAGACGTGTCTAGCTGATGATTTTAAGTTTAAAGGTTGTGTATGTTTGAGTGTTGTTGATGTTTTGTCGACCTTTGAAGTAACCACAATGTTTGCAGATTCTCATGGAACCATTTGTAGTAGCCGATAGTTGAGTCGCCGAGTGTGCGAAGTTATTGAATTGAATTTATGATTGAAGTGATGAATTATTACTTTTTCTCTAGATTTCTAGTCAATCCCAACACCCAACAACCAACCCCCCCCCCCCCCCAATCGTGTGTTTGCCATCATTGTAGCTAGATTTAAAGTGTAAAGATATGAAATGTTTGCTGATATTCAAAGTTATGATCATGCATGCCATTTTATGCACTTATAATCGTAAATGAGCATGAGATACAGATTCCTGTATGCACTCCGGGTGGTAACAATAAATTTTGAATAAGTTTATCATTTCAAAACTGTTTCCATAGAAAACTTAATAACTATCTTGTAGGAAGGAAAGTTAAATGTTTTTATTACAACTTCCTCTATGTGTCAAACTTCGGTAAAGACAAGTGCTGGAAAAAACAACTTGGAATGTGAGAGCTGTTGAAAAAGAAAGTTAGTGAAAAAGAATGTTGGATGGAACATTTAAGGCAGGACTTCGGAACAAAAAAAACTCCACGGTGATGGCTAAATGAGTTTTGGAGCTACAGAACATGATTGTCGCCGAACACCGAGGAGATGTACGGCGAACCGAGAGCTGCCAACGGGGATGTGCGACGGCAGTGTGTTTGATTTGGTGACCTGAGGACAGCTAAAACTGCTCTAGGTACTCTGAATCCGAGGTGCCAAAAAAACTTGGATTCCTGCATCGCCCACGAGATGAATGAAGTAAGTCAGCATCAGAGTAAATTTGCAAATACAGTATGATTAATTTCTGCAAGTTTAATTGTCTATCAGTTATGAAGTAGTCCTCACACGGATACAGTGCTCAAGAACTTCAAATAAAAGTTTTTTTTTTGTTGAATCTCATTTGAACAACTAGAGGTCCCGGTGCCTCTGACATACAGCTAGCAGGACTCATTTAAATAATATTTTTTTTTATGAAACTGAGGCAACCAGATGAAAAATTACCTAATTAAGTTCTCGAGGTCGTGATATTGTATCTGGTGTTGGCAGGGCCAAGTAATAAGTTGATTGAGCTGACAGCCGGTTTTTCGTGTTTTCCTTTTAACTTCAAATGTTTGTTTAGGTTTTTTTTATTCTTAATTAACATAATTTAGGTGTATCAGTTGTTTGTTAAGACAGCCATGTGTGATAATTGATTTTTTTTAAATGTCTTCCTTAAAATTGCATTGTCTATGCTTATTCACGTCACTCTTTCAATGTAATGTAGATGCTTGTTTAATGAATAATTTATTGTAATGATATATAGTTATGATTGCAGTGTCCAGTGTATGTCTGGTTAATTAATGAAGTTTATCATTCCTCTGACACACTTACCTAAAAATGGTTAGCAAATTCTCTCATGGCACACATCACACACATATCTTATATTAAATTTTGAATATATTTAGACACAATAATAAGTACAGAACACATATGTACAAAAGTTACACTCTTTTTCCCCGACAGTTTGTTTTATTTTATTTCCCCTTTTAATACTCTTATTTTATCCCCCCCCCCCCCCCCAATAAACTATACAAGCGGTTTATGTTAACACTAGTGAACCCGTGCAACTTCGTTCGCATGACATTTAGGACTGCGGACCCACTATTGGGTTTTCTACCCACTGGGCTACTGCGGCCCCACTATTGGGTTCTCTACCCACTGAGCTTCTGCAAATATTTTTTTATTTAAAATCTGTTTTCATCTCCAACAAATTCAACAAATTATTACTTATGAGAAACGTTTGACGTAACACTTTTTGAATACCATTTTTGTTAGCCACTCTCTGATAGGCTGTCTGACTATACCACAATCCTCCACAAATCAGCAATGGCGAAACGAGGGCCATCCAGGATACTTTTATTTTGTTTATGTGACTGAAAAATTTCAATACTGAGATACCCTCTAAGGCCAAATAAATAATAGTAATGATAACATGGAACACTTAATATACTTGAAAAACAAATGAAAAATAACCAGCACTTGATCACTATGTCAATAAACTAATAGATAACTAAACTTTACCTTGTACTTTATTTAAATCATATAATCGATAATAAAACTTAATTAGGAAAGTTTTATTAAATTAGTTGTAAATGCAACCAAACAATCTGCAAAAAAAAAAAAAAAAAAAAAAAAAAAACACACACGCACGCGCGCGCGAGCCCCCCACACACACACACACACACACACACACACACACACACACACACACACACACTCTCACACACACACACACACACACACACAACATGTTGCAGCAATTTTAGTGAATCAAAACCTAGATTTGTTTTGGTTTGTACCAAATGCATAAAATTTGTTCCAAACTGAGGGGGGTTTACGTAACAGTATGATTTTCCATGGTTATA
This sequence comes from Dryococelus australis, assembly GCA_029891345.1. NCBI lineage: Eukaryota > Metazoa > Arthropoda > Insecta > Phasmatodea > Phasmatidae > Dryococelus > Dryococelus australis. Next base: position 207,828,661 of record CM056993.1, on the reverse strand, counting down.
TTTACCTTTTGTTTTGCTGTGATTCCGCGTATTATATTTATGTATGGTTGCAGATTATTTGGTTGCATTTACAACTAATTCAATAAAACTTTCCTAATTAAGCTTTATTATCGATTATATGATTAAAATAAAGTATAAGGTAAAGTTTAGTTATCTCTTAGTTTATTGACATAGTGATCAAGTGCTGGTTATTTTTCATTTGTTTTTCAAGTATATTAAGTGTTTTTTAAGTGTTCCATGTTATCATTACTATTTTTGGCCTTAGAGGGTATCTCAGTATTGAAATTTTTCAGTCACATAAACAAAATAAAAGTATCCTGGTTGGCCCTCGTTTTGCCATTGCTGATTTGTGGAGGATTGTGGTATGGTCAGACAGCCTATCAGAGAGTGGCTAACAAAAATGGTATTCAAAAAGTGTTACGTCAAACGTTTCTCATAAGTAATAATTTGTTGAATTTGTTGGAGATGAAAACAGATTTTAAATAAAAAATATTTGCAGAAGCTGAGAATGTCGGCATATATAATTTAATTGAAAATGGTGCCCAATGTGATAAGTATATATTTATGAATTGTTTAAAATGTTACATAATATAGTATATTGGTAACTTATCCTTTTTTTTTACTGCATTTAAATGCATTAGTAAACAGCAGAAGTTGGCAATAAATTACTTCACCACCAGGCTTTCTTGCAGAAATGCACAAAATGTCTATTGTTTGTCCCTAGTGTATGTAAGTATTTGAGCTCAACAAAGATGGAAAATTGACATATTTGGTAATTAGTGTGATCTACAAATACTTTAAATAAATATGGTTACATATTTGACCCATTACTACTAACAGTAGGTGCAGTACAAATGTATACTTACCACTTAGTGATAGTGATTAAAATCTTGTGTTGATAATTACAGCATGTTACACTGCCATACATGTAAAACACTAGGATCAATACACCATGGATTAACACATGTATACTTGTGTACTGAGAAATTTCAACGAGTTTTATAAATACAGGAGATGTGCTTATATAAAAGGTCCCACCATAATAGTCATTAGTGACATCATATTCCAACAAAATTTCATTGAAATTTGCTTAGTAATTACAATTGCATTGCTATACAAAATATGAAATAAAACTTTAACAATTTACATATTTTCAATATAGTTACTCCATAACTTATGTGGATTTCCTTGCAGTGATTAAATTGATCTCATGACTAGATTAAAATAAGATGTAAAATACACAAGTAAAAGCTGCTTGATACTAGATTTATTTCACGTTTGACGCTACCACTGTTTATTTTGGAACTTCTTTCTTACTTTTAAAACCAACTCTCCAGATTCATTATTTGTCATGAATTTCAAGATATGTATGCAAACACCCGGCAAAGTTAGTCGTTATAAACATTGCATTGGGGAACCTTCTTGAACATCTCAGGAGCAAGACTATAGGGGAACTTGGACCAAGGTGTAAGGTTTCATACTATGTAGTTTTATTCAGGCACTCCAGTGAGATACGAACCTACTATCCTGAGGGTTTGAAGACGGCGGTAGAACACGTGAACTACTGGGAGGCACTGCAGGACTCTGGAGGTGTATGCTCGGTGGCGCTGTCGAGATGACTTCACCGTCCTCATTACCTCTGCATCAAAATTGTTTTACAATACAAAAAGTATTTCTTAAAATAGATATTAAAATTAATTTTATCTGCACTCATTGTTACACTGGTTAGATCCAGAAGCATTACCTAAAAACCCAAGACTCAATACATTATGTAATTACAGAAACTTTCTAAATAAAACTGTCATAATTTATTAAACATGCATGGAAAGTTTCATTTGCACTTTGTATAACAAGAAACCTAATATTGCATGAATGTACACATGAGAGTATGTGAAGATATAGTAAAACCATACTGATACGACCCCTCTCTGTTCCTAAGAATACTCAAATACTGTCATTAGTGAAGTGTGGTTGTAATAAATGGTTTGGAAAATTTTGGACCAATTTTAACACACTCTCACCCCTATTTGCCAAAATTTGCAATTTCTCACATAAAGCCCATGTTCGATCATCTCCTGCACGAAAATAACAATTTTTTTAAAAATTAACATAAAGTTATTTTGATAGAATTACTTCCTGAAAAAGTTGATACCCTAGAAAGCCATTTTAGCATGCTTCTTGGCACCTTCCCTACAAAAAAAACCCTAAATACAGCGCAACATGTAACTTTTAGTAAGCATAAAGGTTTTTCAACTTCGTACAGAAAAATTAGAAGATTAATTTCTGAAATGTAAATTTATTATTAGAGGTCTAGTGGACAGGTCTCACTGGGTATGGGAGGAGGGGGATGTGCCGTGACAAAAGCATGTACAACTGCTATCGCTCTGGTCAGTTGAAGGCAGGCAGCTTGCCCCTTCCTCCTCTGTACAACCGCTGGGCTGCACGCATAATCAATACCAGAAGGGGGGTTGATTAAATACAGCGCAAAGTAACGAAAATTGCTCTGCACTTGTGCCAGTAATCACAGCTGGAATTAAATATACCAGATGCAAGTCTTGCCTGCCTAGCAACTCCATTTCCTCTTTGCCTTTTTCCAGATCCAATATCGTAACATGGTTGTTCTGGTATTATCAACAGCCTTCAGAAGTATTTGGGTCTGCTTCAACTAACAGATATTCATTTCTTGCCCGGCCCTATGTACACAGTAACCTCTATGGTCCATTTTTTGTTTATACTATGCCATTTGAATGTGGAAGACAGGTGTATGTTTCACTACTGTCAATTGGGATGAAGGTGACCTGTTTTAATCTTCCTGATATATTTCCAGTCCCAAATTTTAATTTATTTATTTAGCAGCATCTGTGCATTAAAATGCTGTTATTAAAAAAAAATTATTGCTTTTATGTTACTGATGTTTTTAAATTTTTTATGTAATTGGTTACCTTCACCCCCAGTGGGGTGAAGGTGACCATCAATTTAACTTTCATTGTAATGTAAGTCTTGATAACAATAGGGAGATGTTGACCACAAGATATGTAATAGAAACCCAAAAATCAAAGTTGAGATAAAAAAAATTGCATGAACTTTATTTTATAGGCATATGTATTACATAAATATTGACATTATAGAACAAAAACAATCATTTCTGCTATTCAAAGTCTGACTAATTTTCTTAGCATAGCAGACCTAACAGTTATGATTACAGCCAATAACATAAGTAACACTTCTCAGTAAAATAAACACTACAAGTAAAATAGTACGCAAGGTAATAAAGACAAAAATTGAAAATATTGTTACGTCCTGCAGTTGGCGCAGGGAGGCTGTCCAGCAGGAGGGGGGGGGGGGGGTTTATGACCTACCACGACCCGTCCCTCTTCCCGGAACGATGCACTCACTGCCTGTTGCCTCCCCTTCTGGGAAGCCTGTGAATAACTGACAGCTGCAAGACTTGCTTGCATCACAGACCCTCCCCCACCCTGCTGAAGAAGCAGACAGGAGGCACAAGAATATTCTGGGAATTAGGATGCTCTGTGCAGCGCGTGAGTTATAAAAAATTCTGGGTGACAGACAAAGACACTATATATACTGCCACTGTCCAGCGGTCAGCAGTCTTTGGTGAAGGCCATCTGGCCGAATGCATGAGAGAAGTCAAATGTGAACGACGACAGGAGATTACAGGATGTTGGCGGGCGAAATGTTCGTGTGATGAGAGAACGTGAAATCCTGCAAGTGAAGCCTACTAATATGGACACATAATTTATAAAATAATTGAATAGGTTGATACACTGTCTATTGGGACTGATTTTTAATGATTTAATTTCATTGATTTCATTGAGGTAAATACAAATTGCATTAATTAAAGTCCTAAGAGCATAATGTTACACTCCCCCATCACCACCAACCAAGAGCACGCCGACCAGTATAAATACCGGTACACAACCCTTATTCGAGAGTTTCATACTCCTCCACCATACTCCAAGGTGTCGGGAGAAGCCAACAGATCCTAGCGCTCTCTCCAAGAGTCTGTACCTTCACCGCACTCCTGGTGCTGCAGGAACAATCAGCAGCAGCTCGTTCTACAACCTCGTGTGCTGGGGCTCTCAACTGCCACCCAGGTCTTCTACATCTACCGGCAGCTCAACTATGCCTTCGCCGACATCTTCAACACTCTCCAGAGATCCTCCAGAGCCTACCCCAGAAGAAGTCGTCAACCACACGTAAATACCACCGTCCCTTCAGGAATACCAACACTTACCACTGCCCTTCTGGCTAGTGGAAAGTCTCTTAAGTCGCTTCTGGATACCAAGACCATATAATTAAGTTGAGTTGTTTTCATAGCCACTTAATTTTTCTACCTTGTTTAGTTCAGAAACAGGTCACCATAGTTAACTTCCGTTCAACTCTTGTTTGATAGGAGGTAGTACATGCCACCATGTTTATTTTCCTAGAAATAAACACGCTTTAATTAAAACTGATGAGTATTATTTCAAGTGTGTTGTTCTAATTTCCTAAAACCCCAGAGGATACTCCTGTCACTACTATCACTTTTCTAAGGGGTGAAAAAGTCCCATTTAGTATAGCTAACCTCTGAGTCAGAGGCAACCAGCCTGACAGCCCACCTAGGGCCACCAGCAGTGACAGCCGCAGCTGACTATCAGCGCACCAGGTCCCGGTGCCAGCACCAGTGCAGCAGCAGAGTCAGCAACCTCCACAGGCTATCCGTCGCCCAGGTATACAGGTGAAAGTAAGTCAAATTAGATTAAAGGTCATACTCGCCATTCAGAATTTCATTTTGAGCAGGAAAGCTGCTCTGCCAGTTCTTTATACAGGCAGGGCACCAGTACGTAACTACGTAAGACCAAGTCACAGTAACCCAGTGTGTCTCACCACACACCAAATAAAAACAGCTGGACCATGACAATCTACCATTAAGCAAAGAACGTTATGCGTCAAAGTCAAAGAAAGTATGTCCAAATGGTTGCAAAGTGTGCAGAAAATTTACTAATATTTACCGAGGGATAGTGCTACTATTAATAATATTTGTACCAATGGTATGCATACAAAATTAACTTTTGATTTATAAATTCTTAAAGCAGACACTCAAGGTTTTTTGTTCTATCTTCACATACAACTAGCCTGAATTTTTTTATTTCCTCTTTTGGTTTTATTAATTGAGTAACCTGTTCATACAGATTTAAAATTGGCAAACAATTCCTGCATAAAAATATTCACAATCCTTCTGCATAACAATGTTCACAATCCTTAGCCAGTCAACATTCCAGATGGTCTGAAAAAGTGTAGGCATTCAGAAGTACGTGTATGGTCGAAAATCACTGATAATGATTCTATGATACTTCATGACTGAACAATTTGGGATTAAAATATTGGAATTGGGTGAGTTATTTTCGAAGACCCAGTAGCTGACTGTACCAAATAAACACATACAGTCTTACAGTTTACATTTACATGCAAATTCTGAACAATGTTGACGAAAATGAGGATGCAACTAAACCCAGATATTATTTATATGGAAATGTACAATAAAATTACATGGGGTAATACTTACAGCAATTTAAATTTTTGTAAAACAATTTATTTGTTTAAAAGATATTATTCACAATAAATTTGACAGTCTCTGTGCAAAGTATGTATTTTAACACTTTTAGGTAAATTGTTTATAAAATCACTCAGCAAAAGTTTTTTAAAATAACTCACACTTACAAAACTTAACATCCTTTTTCTTCTACTTACTTTCCGAGTCTGGCTTATCATTTAATAACATTACAGTTATTTTAACACAACTTATTATTGCCTTCCATTTTTCAAAAAGCTATCCTACACTTATATTTACTTTAAAGAAGTTTCCATGTTCCTACTTGCTTATCCTGGTAGTAATAAACACAGAATTGGCCAAATAATCAGATTAAGCCTTTACCCACCACAAAATAGATGAAATACTAAGGAAGCAGTGCCTTTTACTTGAATTTAGTATTACAGTGTTGAGTCTTGGTGGTCCTGCTCACAGCAGTCCCTGCGTGTCAGATCTGAGTCTAGGTTACCACATATAAGGAACAAGGTCATGGATTCACTGATATGTTGTCTTACACATTACTGGCACAACTTTTTTCCACACTAAGTTTATACAACATGAACAAAGCTATATCCTAGGATCTCACTATCACACACCACGAATATTATATATCTCAAACTCAAAAAATTCCACCAATTAATAAAAATAATATCTGCGTTCACAATAATTAAACAACTCTCTGCCATGGATTAGTCATTTCATTGCTTTCAAATATTATTTTAAAGACCATAAGAACCAAGTCTGCATCATCCGTATGAACACTGTAACTCAACATTGTACCAGTGTGTCCATCTAAACACTGAGTGCAAAAAAAAACACAGTGGGGCAGTTATCATTCACAGAGAGAGAGAGAGAGAGAGAGAGCCAGTGCAAAAAAAAAAAGCTTACCAGAACATTATTTGTAACCATGACAAGCCTAAGGACATATTTACATAATGATAAACCAAGATGTTTTCTGACTGAATAATTCATGCAATTAGATACCAAACTGCTATACTGAATTACAGTAGCTGTTTTAGCTGTTTAACTAGCTGTGTAACACTATGCAGTCTAGATTTTAAAGCACCACTGCGAAAGTTATCCAAAATTAATAGCAAGAGTTGTGCTGTTTCAGCTGTGTACTGGCTGCACTGCAATATGTACATATAAATTCACCCTCAAGCAGGTAAAAGCATACCATCTCCCCTCGTTTAAATTCATGTGAAGCAACAGCTGTGCTTGCTTACTAAATATTCAAATATTCAGCAAAACAACTTTGTCTTCCAAAAACCATATTGTGCGAATTTTAAGATGGTATTATCTTGTGTACTAGTAGCACACCTCAAAACCCATAACTTGTGTTTTTCGTTCACACAGAAATACTCTCAGTTTCTCCCATTACCTTTATTACAATGTTAACTTTGTCATTCTATTTTTGACATTCCTTATCCTGTATGTTTTCATGTAAGTAGAAAACCACTCTGGCTCACATAGCTCAAAGGAGAGTTATTAGCTTTATGACATTTGGCGTTGTATACTTGATTCCAAACTCTGAGAAACTGCATGCTTTTTGGAAATATAATCTCGCACGAATAACAGGGTGTACACTTGTGTATCATATTGGTTTCTCTCAAAGTATACCCATTTACTCTGACCCATTCATTTTGCAGCTGCTCGAACCCCCATGATCGAGGTCGGTAAATTATGACATGTCTTTCTCAAAGAACGTCCTCTACTTGACCTACATGCTTAAGGCTGGCCAGGAATGACAGGTGCCCCTCACACAGGGTGGCCACTCTATTGAAATTATAAAATTCCAGGGTTTTTCCAGGTTATCCTAAGGATTTTACAGATTTGACAAACACACTTAAAAAACCAGTTTCATAGTGTCCCATCTTTTACAATGCAATTTATATAGAAATACATACAAGTTCGCATTAAAAAAACAATATAAATGCAATATAACCTCCCTAGACAAAAAAAAATTATTTCCACATTTAGTAAGTTACTACTTATAAAAGTTCTTTCCCTGAAAAACTGCAATAAATGCAATTTATAAGCCCAATTTTGAAAAATTTGATTACATCCACATTATTTATAAAGATTTATCCTTGAAAAACTGTAATAAAGGCAATATATACCCTATACAAAAAAAAATCAAATTTATATGCACATTATATAGCTGTCCTCCAGCTAGGCGGCGTGTCGTATGCTGTTTATCTGCAGGCCAACTGTGCACAACTTGCTATATACTCCATGCCTGTCAGCAGTGATTACAAGCAGGGACAGCCATAAGATGGGATATTTTCATGCATCGCCGACTACTGAATGTGGTTCCTACTTCCTTTTATTCCCACGTGCAAGTGGAATGATTGTTGGATGTGTGTGTGTGTGTGTGTGCACGCATGCATGTGTGTGTATGTGTGTGCTGTGCGCAAGCATGTTCAGATTTGCAAAGGCCACTTAACATTACTACGTTAATGACGATTTTTAGGATTTTGATTTTGGATTTCGACTTCCCGCACTGAGTTTGGAACTGAAAGTATCGATTATTGGCTATATTTGTACGCAATTTTATTGAATTAAGGTTTTCTGTTTGCCCTAGTTTTTATTTTCAGTTTTATGCTTCGAATTGACAACTTGCTTTCGTTTAGGGGGTTAGACTTTAGACGACTCCTGATAAGATAAAGTGAGCGGTAGCTAGTGTAAAACTGTAAAAATTCTGGAGAAATATGAAATAATGAAAGGAAAGTACTGGTTGTGCAGTGCGGCGGCAAATATCTGAACCATCGTCCTTGCCTCCAATATTAATGGGTGTCTCCATGGTACGTAAACGATCGTCAATAACTCTTTAAATGAATTTGCGCACACCAATTACAGTACGTCGCATTCGTAAAAATGTTTACGGCCTGCTAAAACGCAGTAACACTTGAGCCTAAATTACGTCGCACAGTTTTAACTTTTTTTCTGCGATAACGAGAGGCTCTATTTATATACATTTAGGGTATAGTTTATTTCTGAATTTGGCTGCTTATTAAAACATTATTTATCATCTGGTTTTCTCGCAAGAAGGAACTGAAACTGAACGCGAAGCTCACTAAATTAGACACGTCGTGCAAATTTGAACTTTTCTAGGCAATAACAACATTATGTATTTATACCTCTTTATATCACTTTATTCTAAAAACATGTCCTTATTAAAACAAATGTATATAATTTAAATAAATTGCCCAGTTTACTCAACAGCAACAGAAAATGATGAACCTAGCACATCGCACATTTTATTTTTAGTGAGACTTGTTAATAATACTTCTGGGACATCTTTAATTTTTAAAAGTCTACATTTCATATTTAATTAATATATAATTGAGTTAATGGTAGTTTTTATACCACAGACAAATAAATACGGACTTATTTAGCTCAGTAAAACGTCATGACACTTATTAATGTTTTAACATCGAGACAAGGGGATGGTAAAATAAACGCTCACCTGGCCCTGTCATTTTATTCGGAAGAGACTTCCAGATTAAATGAAATTAGTAACGTGGGCATCATTCCCGTCTCTGACTATACGACACCTACAATGAAGGAGAGCAGTATAGTTACAAACGACATGGGAGGCATGCGATGATTGTAGGGAAGCTACGAACAGTCTAGCAGTCGCGAGACATTGCCGACTCATAGCTTTCTAGCTTCATACTGTGTGGGTGGGTGGCAATTAAAGCTACATTGTAAACATCTACTGTTAAATAAAGCTAAGGATATGTTATATCTTTAGTTTCAATGTTTAAATCAAGTGAAACATTTGGAACGATTAACACATATACAGCAGTAAAAAATACTACAAGCCATTGTTACTTACAATTGCTGCAAGAAGAAATAGTTGCGGTTTGGTTCGAATGTGCAGAAAATAATGCAGTAAGTTGCAAGTTTCTGGAGTTATCAGCAAGCATTTTTTGATGCAGTTTAGATTTTGCGTGGCTTAGCAATGCTCCCCTGCCCACTGTATATATTTTAAAACTTTTAACACATATTTTACACAGTGCACTGCCTCTATCTTTAGTGTCTTCTGAACCCCATGGGAATTCTGATTAGCAACGAGATATCTAGTCAACATGATCACTTCATCATGCAACAAATTACACACAGACACTGAAAAACAAACGAGCGGTGTGACCTAGACGTTGAAAGAAGTAAGATGAGATACGCCTGCCGACATTCTTCCCCTCCAGAGTGACATGTCACTCGGTGTGGGAAAATACTACGATGGGTGGGCGGGAACTGGGTGTGGGAAACTACTCCAACCAGAAAAAATGTTGCGCAATGTTGACAAATGATTGTTCACGTAAAACTACGCCGACCTACCATCACAGTATTCTGCAATGAAACTCGAAACGCCCGAAAAGGGGAGAAAAAATTATCTTCAGATGGACAAAATTCAACACTATTTCCAGGTTTTCCCCGGGTCCTTTTCAATTCCATACTTTTTCCCGGTTTTACCGGTTCGGTGGCCACCCTGCTCACAGGACATCCTATCCATGACCTACATGCTCGAGGTCCCTCACATTTCATATTATACAACTTTCAAGGTAAAGTGAGCACTTTTGAAAGCCCCCTCATTTGGAGTAATGGTCAATAATTATATTTTATTTTTTCATTAGACGTTAATTTCCGAATGCGGTGGAATATATACGCTTTGTTTAATACTTACACGGGAATTTTTAATTAAAACAGTAGTTAATGTATAAAATATGGCTGAAAGTAAAAAGTAACTAGGGCCTCAAAAGTGCTCACTTTACCGTGAACAGCCTATACCTACTCGACCCCCATGCACAAAGCTGGCAACAACAAAAGGTGCTCCTCACAGGACATCTTTGATTGACCTATATACTTGAGGTTGGCCAAGAACAACAGATGTCCCTCACATTTAGAAATATTTCCTCAACCCCCATGCTCAAGGCTGGCCAACAACGTATGATGTTCCTCACAGGACATTTTTGATTGACCTCCATGCTCGAGGTTGGCCAAGAATGACAGGTGTCACTCTCAGATGACATTCTCTCACATCACACATGCTGTCTTTGTATTTACCGGAGAACTAATTGTATATTAATACTAATTGCCAACTGAGAAAAAATCAATGTGGTTTCTAGAATTTGATGAAGTCAAGTACCTACCTTAAATGTAAGAAAATACGGGTTATCTATCACAAGTAGTACAATTCAAACCATTTGAATTTTGCAGGAATGCACATGAATCTCACATAGTAATGAAACCATACACTTACAAAGAATCACCTGCTGGATCTTCAGAGTCTATCTCTACCTCTCTAACAGCTGCAGGAGCTACACCATCACTTTGCAACCTGGAAAAAACAAGTACAAAAATTAGAGAATGTCATGCAAATTAGAAAACATTACAGCTGTGATTTGACAATTGTAACAGGTGGATTTCACCCAAGACGGACAAAATTCCTAAAAAATTAAAAATTCCACCAGAACCTATAAATGTATAACTGATATTTTCTTAACAATATATATAAATTTTTCGGAACCCTTCTATTATAACAAATATTAGCTATGATATACATATTTGTACACCAACTTATGTCATTAAAGTCATTCTGAAATGAACCATAGCATTATTTCTCCTTGAGAAACTTTCAATGCCTTTTAACTAAATGAACGGTCTCTCCTTTCTAGCAAAAGACTTTTTTTTAGAAAAGACGATGAAGCATGTCTTCTGGGACATTCCAGTCAAGGAAAACCAATATCACGAGAGACTCATGCCAATAACCTGACAGTCTTAGATAGAACTTCAGCTTGGCATTTTAAAAACTGCTTTCCATATTAAATTGTATATTAGAGAATCATTTATATGCACTATCATTGTTGAAGTCTAGATCAATAGGATTTGGTTATGAATGCATTGATGAGTTTTTCAATTATGTACAACAGTTTACTTTTTTGTTAAATAAACAAAAATTATAAAATACACTCACTCAATATTTACATACACTACAACTACTGCTTTTAATTGCAATATTCTTCAGCTTCACCAAATGTAATACAACACTTCCATTACCTTCAGTGAAAGACTAATGAAAATAATGAAAAGCATGACTTCATGACTTCTCTATCACCATTAGTGATTAAACAATTCAGTGCTCAAGCCTTTCAAGCATTGCAATATGGAAGGGAAATACAGTGAAACCACACATATATATATATATATATATATGTGTGTGTGTGGTGTGTGTGTGTGATGTGTGTGTATGTGTGTATATATATTATATATATATATATATATATATATATATATATATATATATATATAGAGAGAGAGAGAGAGAGAGAGAGAGAGAGAGAGAGAGAGAGGGGGAGGGAGGGAGGGAGGGAGGGAGGGAGGGAGGGAGGGAGGGAGAGAGAGAGAGAGAGAGAGAGAGAGAGAGAGGAGGAGAGAGAGAGAGAGAGAGAGAGCACACACACAGATAGCCAAAAACTTTGGAAAATACATGTTTTTGGTTTTAGTAAATCATACAATCAAATAGGGTAGAAGGACACTATGGGAAACTGCTGAGGCGTTTTAACATTGTCAACATGCGAGACACGCTACAACAGCATTCCTAGCGGCTTGTGCTGATGAATACCTGGGAAATTCAAATTTACATGGCTCTGTATGCGCGATTTAAGTGCAGTTGTCATCTCGTAGTATTAAAACGTGTTTTTTTGCCAAATGTAATATAATAGTTGCTTATTCATATTACTATGCCGCATATAAAAATGCACTTAAAGCATAAATACTGCTACTTGAAACAAGGACAATAAGTTGTAACAGAATCATGTTACTAGGCACTTAGATGTTGCAAGTTACACGGGACAAATGTTAATCAATTATAAGTAAGAGAATGGAATGCTGAACGGTATTTCATTTGTCAGATACATAACCAATTGCATTTATTCAATAAATTCTTGAGAATGGAGCTGTCACCAGCTTATTTTTCTGCAAAACAAAATTGAGAATGAACATAAACAAAAATTTTTTTTGGACAGAAAAATCTCCAGAACTTATCTGTGTTTTATTAACGAAAAGATTAATTATAAATAGCTCTACTACAGTTAGTGATTTAACACTGTGGCTTTTATTAGCTCTATAAGCAGCAATTTCTTTTACATATTTAAGATTGACCTAGCAACAAAATAAGCTCCCTAAATATTAACTTACTGCTTTTTGAAGTTTTTATCATTAAATTAGCAACAAAATAAATAGTTCACAAATTTCTATTCCTAACATGTATAATTTTTATTTTGCTTTCTTCTTTCGTAGAAGGTATATTTTGGTTGGAAATACATTTTCAAGAGAGAAACATTTTGGGGAAATAAATTTTTACGTGATAAAAACGTATACTCAATTATTGTTTAAGTTTTAATTTCCTGAATTTACCACCAAGATAAATATACACATATACAGCGCGTTGCATTTTATTTCGAAGTGTGTAGTCGTGTCTACACAATCTTGTCAGAAGGTGGTGGCCCATCCGTCGGTCCGTCGAAAGTTAAAGTTAGACGGATAAAACAACGTTGCCCTGCGATTGGTCAAAGAACATGTGACCACCTGACAGGTGCGACAGATGGTTGTGAGTCCACCTTTACACATATAAATCAGTTTTGTTGTGCAGTTATGCCACAACTACACTGCCTCAAGTGAAACACAGGCAGCTGGAAGCCATGTTTCATCCATAAGTCATAAACATTTTAAACCTCTGTGGCTTCTTCATAAACTGATTGAACCAGTTATGAAATGTTGGGGGCTGTAACCAAAAATTATACACAAAGGACTATTCTGTAGCTTGGTAATTTTTAGTGCCTGTTCGTCAACAAAGTATCTTTGTAGTACATAGCAACTCGGGATTGGGGGAAATTTTAATCAAAATGGATGTACTTCCAAATTTGTAACCATACTAAAAGAAGGCACACTTAAGTACAGAAGGGGCAAGAGTATCACCTCCTCCACCCGCTCATTTTCAAATGCTGGTTTCATAGACACTTATTGATTACTTCATCATTTAGCTGGTTGTTATCAATTATGGTAAAACTGCTCACCTCACTCCTTTTAAAATGTTTTATTTGTACGTATCTATGTAAAAAGAAACAGACACACCCAAACATACCACATATAGTGAGACTGTGTACAAAGTTACCATTTAGTACAATAGTATTTTAACTTGTAGTAGTGTTCAGTTCGGATGCTATTAAAAGTCACTTGTTCAGATGATTTGGTAAATTAGGATTTTAGTAAGTTTTGTTCCATAGTAAAATATTGAATGTGTCATTATTTTACTTGACTAATTCAGGTCACATTACCTCTTAGAATACTACGTCAGTGCCTATGGAGAGTACCCCAATTAAATTTCGTAGAACTATTAAGTTTGATCATTACTTTGACCACCACACATGGTGTGTTCATATAGTACACACATGCTTTGCAACACAATTCCCTACTTAGGACATCCATTTTCTTGGCTAGTGTAGATAATCCATGCAGGAAGCAGCAACATTGACTGCAAAATGCTTACAGCTTTCAACAACACAATGGTACGCCTTTACCAAATATGTAAATGTACCAGCGCCTCTAATATCATGCCACTTAAGTGACATTTGAGAGATTATAGATGAGATCAATAATTTAAATACTACACAATTGATAAATAAGGTCTACTGTATTAAGGAGAGTATTTCAAAACATAACTAGATGACAATCTTTAAACATTTTAATCAATCATTTCCCACCATTTACTAATGAAATTTATGCAGTACAGCTGGCGCTACAATGAATATGCAATTGGTCAAAATATTTGATAGTACACACTAACATATGTACGCAAGCCATTCAGCTTATGTACTTCACCCTTTTAAGTTTTACATGTATTAAGCACATTTAATTTTGTAATTCACTTTCAAAAACAAAGCTTATTTCCAAATTTTTATTACATTAGATCATCATGATCAAGTCACTTATAATAACCAACCTGAATTCTACCACAGATTTTCATATGCTTCATGGCAATAAGACTAGAAAACATGATGCAGAATTCAAAAGCAGCTGAACTGAAAATAACTTACCTTGGTCATGAATTTAAGGTACTTTCTGTTCAAATTCATGGCACTTGTTATTGTAATGCAATTTGCAAGTACTTTCTCCAATACCATGATCACTGCAAACAAAACTGTGTAAATAAGCTAACAGGTCAAAAGAAATGTGTGCATATCACTATAAGTGACTTATCTGCATTGCATAATGTGGCAAAATAATTCATTGAAAAACAACTAATTTAAGTTAATACTATAGGTATATGCACAAAGTTAAAATACTGAGTACTTCAAGGAGTAAATAAGAGGAATTGAAATTTAAAAAAAATCCTTTATTTATTTGTAAAAAATTTATAATAAATATCACTGAAATGTAATGATGACTCTCAGGAGTGAAATATTAAAGTTTGAAAGTTTTGTACATAGTTGTGTGAACAAATGTGAGTATGAGTTGTGGGGGGGGGGGGGGGGGGGAATGTTGCTACTACGTTTGATTGGTTTTGATGGCAAGCCTCACTCGACAGCTGGTTCACACTCTGTAATATATACACTGACTTACCAACTGTAGACAACCTGATGACATCTCCACTGCTGCAATTAGACTGATGTCTGGTGTGTGGTGTCAGTACACGGTGTTTAGCACACAGAATGAACTTTTGATGCACTGGCTGGAGAAGAATTATTCTTGCCACCGAAAGCTGTACTCAACAACTCTCCACTCAATCAAATTACTTACAAACTCAGTATGTAGAGAAATTAAAATATTTGCACTGTAAAACAGTAATGATATGTAGAGCTTAGTGTGTGTAAAGGGTAAGGGACTACCTAGAAAGGAAACTATTACAGTTTTCATTCAGTTGTTTCTTTAATAAATAATCAAAAATATTTTGTAGTTCATGCAAATACAACCCAAATAACATACAAATTAATATTCAAATGCATAGTTTCCCAAATGTAAACAATAACATTCCAAAGTATGAAAATACATTGAAAAAGGATATAAAAAATACGGATTTGTACATAAACAAAATTAATATGCCGAAAACTTGGCAATTTTAAAAAATGGGGGCTTATCAAAAAAAAAAAAATCTCAGAAAATGGTATAATTACACTCTACTAATTACACAGAACACAAATTTATTAGGTGCATCAATATTTTACCAATAGAAACCCCCCAATAATGATAGTGGGGACGGCTATGAAGATAAGGGAAATTGTGGGCTAAAATAGGTGAAAAATATGTAAATAATGTACTATTTATTTATGAAAATACATTCAAATGCAAAAAAAAACTGAACCATACATGAATTAAATAGACATTTTTTTACCAATACAAGCTACGAATACGATAGTGGGGAGGGCTATAAAGATCAGGAAAATTGTGGGGTAAAAAAAAATACAAAATATGTACATTTCATTATGAACTTTTACCCCTCAATTTCCCTCAAGTTCATAGTCATCCCCACTATCGTATTTCTAAATTGCATTGGTAACATTGTCAATTTAGGTATGGTGCCTAGTGTTCAGTTCAATCCTTTTGCAATTAAACATGTTTTCATGAGACAATATTACAGTAATATTACAAATAGTACAGAAATATGTTAGATTGCAACACACATATACATTATTTCTCAGTGCAAATAGGCTATATATGACAATCATTTATGGGGAAACTCCCAGTTTCACTGATGCATTAAGCTTTGCGTTACCACCTAAAATAAATTGCAGGCATGCCTTGAATCATTGTTTTGGGTATTTATTAACCTGCTGATGCTGGGACTCTGGCTCGTTGCATAATGTTTGGCTAATATGTAAACATTGTACGAGCAATTACCGACACAAATAAGAAAATACTACTTTGACGCACTTAATCAATTTTATCCCTAGCTCAACTTGCTGAACTATACAAACACTTAAGAGGCCTCAACCAGTTTAATACACAAACACTGACTATGTAAACATTGTATGAGCAATCACCAACACACATACCTATGTAAACAACTTTTCTGAAGAAATCAATCAATTGCTTAACTATACACACACTTTAACTTCAGCCATTTTAATAGACGAATGTGGAATTTGTAAGAATTGTTTACTTTTATTTTTCGAAGGTGTCGCTACAATAAAAACAAACTTGGAACTTTCAGGTAAAGGGCTATCAAACTTCACAAGGCCCTTCAGTGTACAAGATTAGAAATAGCAGTTACCACTCAAGTGACTTCGTTCTTGGTCTTGTGGAAGCAAATTTGGGTTGCGAAAATCCGCTTTTCTGAAAAGGTTGCACACTATTCTCATGTAGGTATAAACCTCCAGTCCCTTTTTCCTTCATTACATCCATGTCTGCTCTTACATTTCTGCACCCATTGCTTGCAACTAGGAAACAACAAAATAGTATTTAAGTAAATTAAGGTTTGTGTGAATGGAATTTGTAATAAAAACACGAATGGATAATGTTATCCACTACAGCTCGTGTACTTACCAAATTGCATCCTTTGAAAATCTTAAAAAGTACTTGCTGTTGTTCGCAACATTGTAATTATTGCAGCCAAAAACTACACAAGTGTTTCCTGTCGTAATAAATAACCACTCAAGCGAAAAATTTGAATTAAAACGCATCCAAAATACTCAAAACTACCCATTCAATGCACAGCTTATTATCGTATGAACAGCACAAACCGCTAGGAGTACTGCCATCGGTGTCTCACGTTATTTAGGCTACTTTCCCATATTGTTCTTCTATTTCATACAATTTTCACAACATTAAGTTTTCTATATTAAGAACTCTGAATACTGCTGAACATTATTGTAAAACACAGTCTTTACCGCTATACAATGAAAATGAAAATGATCAGGTGTTATAAATAACAGAAACACGAATACTGATTTATTTTAGATTATGTTTTCTTGAACATTTTCTCCACTGTTTTGCATTCCATTAACAAAAATAGTAATGATCTGTACACAGCTGTGCAGTACTGGGACAGGAAAGCAAATAACTCAACCACAGTCTACTGAACTGCAGTTTCAATTATCCAATTATGTTTTTCTTTAGACCATTCTGTTAAATACTACATACAAGTTGGATTTCGCAGGGTGTCTGTTGATTGATTTCTCAACATGTCATCACCAACTTCAGAATTTTTGTTTAGGCAATTAAAACACAACAAAGACTACATGTTAAAATCTTAACAAGAGGTAGAGGAAAAAAGAACAACTTCCCTTTCATCTCATCTCACATCCTCTTCTTATCTTCCAGTTATTATTTTAAGATATTTGTTGTATAGTTAAAATCACATGCTTCTGCTAGACAAATATTATCCTATGGTAAATGTACATCCCTGCTCACTAACAAAACAGTTGACTGCAGACACAACTATGATATTCAAGAATATAGCGCTTCCACTACCTCACAGCTTTGTTCCACAACTGAGCTTATTGGAAGCATATATGCGGAAAACTTTTTGAAATCATAAACATAGCAGCATTTTAAAACACTACTCCAAGAATAGAATAACACATAGTAAAAGCTAAAAATCTACAGTAAAAGTGGTGTTGGAATGAGCATAATATATATTTAAGATGTGTTTACAAACATGTCGTAATCAAGCAATCACTGTAATTTCCAAAATAAAAAATTAACCTCGCACTCACTGTCCCGCTCGGAGACAGATCACTGCTGCTCTGCTCATGCACCAGGCACGCACGTCCGTGCGCCTCGTGTACAGGTCACTGCTGCCGTTCATACAGGAACGAGTCACTGAACCGGGTCATGACCTGCCTGACCCCTTGTTTCCAAGAGTAATCTCAGTATTATACATGTGCAGTGCAATTCCAATCTGCGCCCCATAAAGTAGAGTCACAAGGGAAAATGTTATCACCCTTGTGCTCCTCTTAAGTGAGGCGTAAACAGCCTGCAAGTATGAAGCCACGTGGGTTCTGTTTTGATACAGAACACGAGCTGAAGACACTCATAAATACTTGCATAATTTTTCAGTGTTAATGTCATATTTTGTTTGTTTTAAAAGGGCAGTTTTATTATTTTAAATTGTATTAAAATCATACGTAAAATATTCTGGCAGTTCTGGATTCCACCATGACAATTGCCCAAAAATAAATTCTTTCACGTACATTAAATTATTTTTATAATTTAATTTACCTATTTTAAAGTGTTTAGATAATTCTTAAACGTCATGTTAATTTAGTGTATCGCCTCCATGTGCCTTGACAGCCCATTCCAGCTTGTTTTGATAATTATCTTTTTCTGACATACATTACATATAAAGACTCTGGGACTCTAATTAAGAGATGTGGTTTGTCAGAAATCTTCTGTAATTTGTTCTAGTGTTTCTTATGTATTTTCCAGTAATTTCTTGTGTACCTTTTTGTCTTGTGGGCGTTTATTAAAATTTCCCTCTCTGTGTTGATGGAAGATCTCTGGCGAGGTAGCCAGGCATCTCGGCCACCATCTTCAGTCTTGATCCAGTGGGCCAGCGGAGTACATGTGTGTTGCATCACAGAAGCCTTCAACTTTTGACCAACCATTTAGTTGCAACAGTGAAAGTGTTAATATACCGGAACGTTTTCTTTTCTGTGCTCCTCCTGCATTCGCATTCTGATCTCTGTCAGACTCACTGCCCGGAGATTTTACCATCATAATTCTTAACCATGTGCTTAAAAGTACTTTTGCCGCTTCGGCCGATGGCAGGCTTAAATGCCATACCTGCTTAAGACTATGGTAGTTGTATTGTGTATGATTGTACTGTTTCTTTTACCAATATAGCCATTTGTGACCCTAGTCTCTGTGTTCTTTATTTTCATACGTAAGTACCTTCAGGACCTTGCCCACTTAAGGTAACCACGTGTTCAACTGTATTGACTGTATGATATCTGAACTTAACTTCTTTCTGCATAAACATGTACTACTGAGGAGACTGCCACGTGGCTGTCGATCTGCTACTGCCCTGAGAATTAGAGTCCACGAGCTCTTCCATGCACAGATGAGCTGAAAACCTCCTCCGGAACTTTTAAACAATTTGTAAACTTTTCAACCTTGAACCAGGATTCATCTGAAATCTGGTGCATCTCACCCCTCACCAGTGTCCAAACCACGTTTTATATATATATATATATATATATATATATATATTTTGTGTGTGTGTGTGGTAACCAGAGACGCAGCGGCTTTTCACCAAGGAATGTTTACAAAGCGTGCATGTTATGCAAAACAGAGAGCGTGATGTTTATATATATAGACACACACACAGAGATATATATGTAAATATATATCAAAATCACTTTCCAGAAAATCTTTCCTTTTTCAAAAAAAATACACACACAAATATAGCATAACACAGAAAGTGACCCCTTCACCTGCCAACCCATGTGTCTGCCAGTTTTTGAATGGTATCAGTGCCACAATCACTTATCTTTCCCTTTACCCCTAACTCTTCGTTATTTGTTACAACTGTTTGTCATTTTCCTTCCCTTTACATAGAGTACTTTAGGTGGGATGGGTGCTTGAAACGTGAGACAAATAGATGACCACACAAGTTAAACAAAACATCCATATTTTTCTCATCCACATATCTTTAGTGCTGTAATAAAGGATGGAAACATACTGATAAGTTAAAATTACTCTCTTAACTAGCTGGAAGAAAGGTGAAAATTTCCCAATTATAGACTTTTAGACTACAGACCTGAAAGCTTTCTCAAAAAAAAAAATAATAAATAAAGTTTTCCAAGCCTGGCCAAAGAAGCAATGCGTGACCAGCAATGCATCTATGTAGACCCAGCATTATTTATCTGTTTATTGCTGCATGGTTTACAATGTGTAATAAGATTGCAATAAACAATATTATGTGCTACATGACAGAAAAACATTTTAACTTGTGCAATGACAATGGTTAGAAAAATTTGCTACTACATGGAGGTGTGTAAAAATAACACAGACTGTAGGCTATCAATTTGTTTTATGTTTTCAGATGATAAACATCATAAAATTATAAAAAGTTGACAGGCTGTCATGGTCTCAGGAGCGGGGAGAAGTGAGGTTAGATTTGCGGTACAGGTGTTGTGGTACTAGTAAGGATGTATAATGGCACCAGAGCATGAGATACTCATCCAAGAGTGGACTTATCGCCTAAGTGACTTCTCCTGAGCTCACCCCGCGACAAGCCGACATCATCAATAATGCTGTGAAGTCCTGTCTATGCCTACCTATCAAGTGACTGTCTCAATTCCAAAAACACCATAAAGCCATGATTGGGGGTGCGGTGCACCAGTGGGTAGAAGACCCAAAGTTAGGTTACGCAGTTATGAAGCGACCGACAGTAAAATAAAAACCAGAAGTCACTTGCACTGATTTTTACTCACTATATATTTCTTCCTCTGTAGCACTTACACTAATCCAACATTAAGGTATGCTGGCAGCCAACACGGAGCAAAGAGGCACGTGGCAATGAAAATAATTAGAGTGAATTATATTCTTGGCACGTTGTGAGCTGATGGGGGAACAGCACTGCCCCTGGGCTAAGCAAAGGAAATAAAATAAACTAAGTTCCATAATAAGTAAATGATTATTGATACATTAAAGACCAGTACAAAATGTTGACGTGCCTGGGGGCATGCGGGATGTGTCCACTCTTTCAGCACGTGCAGAAACAACTGGCCAAACATGGCGGGCCTGCTAGGGACCTCTGCTCTAAAGCACACCCAGTGTATTAAGAAAATACACTGGCACATTTACTGAGGAAACAAATACACAAAAACAATTACATGACACTACAATACAAGAACATTTTCAAATATTATTTTGCGTGAGCAAATTGAGCATAAAATGAAATAGAATTGGTAACAAAAACTATACGCAACGTAATTTACGTATGCCATGGAGCTGGGCTGTCTCTCCCAGTCTGTAGTGTGAATGTTAGATTTGTTTACATTCTAACCATTTTAATTTTAATTAATGACAAATCACTTGCACCCTTATTTGCGTAAATTTTAGGGAGGCAACAGGTGTCTTGCGGTGTACGAGTCCACTCTGACCCTAGAATGGGTGTAGATAACAATGTACTAATTGATAATTTACAAGTCATGATTTTACTGCAGCAGATAAACATGTGGCTTGTTTATGTAGCCTTGAAGCCCATAATTTTTGAACACTTAGAACACAAACTACACGCACAACACATGCACAGGGACATGAACAGGACATGAACAGGCACACATGGGGTTTTGAGACCACTGTAACCACTGTGTCCCCTTCGCTGTATTCATTTCCCGGCGGTATTCATACTGGAGATGTCTCTTGGTAGTATTGGTCGGCTCGAATTAACACACCCTCAAAAGATCTCTCTTAAGAACATGAAAGCAGGACAGTCACCTGACTCCGGCAGTACCCAGGTGGTAGCAATCGGGTGGTACAATCCAGTGCACATCGCCGCAGTGTTTGGGCCGACTGCTCCTAGTAGAGAGTACGTCGAAGCTGCGTTGATGTAGTGGGATGAACGAGCTAAGAGACGAGGGAAGTGGCATGCATCATATGTCCCCCTCCCCCACCATTGGAGGTAGTTTGTCCATTGCAGCCCGTCGATCCCTGCTGCGCAGCTAATGGCAGCAGGACGGTGGTCAACGTGGCCCTTGCCGAGGCTGCAGGTGGTATGGGTTTCGGGTGCAGAGTGGAGGTGGAGAAGCAGGGCAGAAGCCCCGCTGACGTGGTGCTGGAGCGGCTACCAAGAGAAGCAGGATGCCTATGAAAGCTGGTCAGCATGCTCGGTTGTCTAGCTGCTGAAGCTGGTAGTGTGGGGTAGTGACAGATTTACAGGTCTCAGACAATGGTGGCGCAGCTGTACAATGGCGTCACGAGAGTGCACGGCAGTGCCGAACAGAGTGCTACCCGAGATGCAGGGATGTCGGCGGATGTGCCTGTTGGCACGTCTTGGGCTGCATGTCTCTTGGTAATGCGTGACGCAGGGTGCCGCATTGCAGTGTAGCAGGCTGCAGCTGGCCGACGAGCTGTAGCAGGCAGGCGAGGGTAGTCCATATGAGCTACTTTTGAATGGAGTAAAGGTGTACATTTACCATTGCAGGGCACGGTAAACACAGAACGAAGAACGTGAAATGGTGAAAATTGGGTATCAAAATATGGTATTACAAAACAAACACAAGCAAAGACACTTCATTCTTGAAAACGTAAATATAAACAATGGTAAACAACATAGATAATTATGTAAACTACTATCAAAAACACTTGAAATGCTCGATGCTGAGCAACATAAAATACTAAGAAGGTGCAAAGCACGCTAGCGCTAGAGTAGGTTGATAATGGAAAAACATGATAATTGGCACTGCGTCATAAACACAAAATAAATTAAATAAGTAAATTGTATCAAAATTGCCATTCGGTGATGAAGCGCAACAAAAACAATGTGTAGTGAAGCGCAAAACACTAAATCAATGGGCAGTAGTAAGGTAAACAATGTAAACATTGATATACACCAAACACACACACACACTCTCTATCTCACTCTCTCTCTCTCTCTCCACTCATTTAATTAATAAACTAAATACTTTAAGCCTGTTTCTCACTTGTTTCCACAGCATTAAGAGCTGCAGTGATTTCTAACAACGCACTGTTGCTTTATAAGCTTGGTCTACCACAAAATGCTTTACTTTCCTCTTTACCACTTGTATCTTCAGAATACCATACAGAACTTGTAGACAGAGAAATAGTTTATAACCACAAACAATATATAGAGTAAATGCCCCAAACTTTCAAAATTAAACATGTCTTAAAATTCAGTGCTACTGATTGCTGAAATCTAATACCTGTGCTAATCACTGCTGTTTCTTACTAGGTGATGTTTATTGATAGTAGCCATGCATTATTTGATGAAAAAATTGTAATTTTGAATGAAATTCATTTTATTATTAAACTGGTTTAAATTTTTTAAATAATAAATTCCCTGTGTGTACCATATGCCCCAAATTAATGTTAACAATTTTCTACATTAATAACAGAGAAACTATTACAGACAGACAATCTGATAGGACTGCATGTATTTGACACTATATGGACAACATTGGGTTCATGTAAGCGCATGTAGTCAATCAGTGTGTCTACCAAACCCAAATCCAAAAATTCCTGGTTACTTTCCAATTTTCCCAGATATTTTTTTTATATCTAATCTTCCTGAGCTTGTGCAGGGAGTTTGGCAAACTTATTGGTAGGCCTATGTATAAAGGTAAATGTCTGACTTGCAACCACATAAAAACCAAACATTTAGGTTGTCCTATTGCCGGCCTCCTGGCCAGCAGTGCACAAAGAAACAGGATTGCAGAGACGACAAAGTTAGTTCCAACTTTTGCAACATGCGTGCAAGCTGTGAGGAACTACATACTTGAACCATTTCTGCGATTATTAACTGTCTATTGGGGTAAAGACGTTACAAATTTTGAAAAAATGACAAAGCTAAGACAAGGTAGTTAGTTTTCTTTAAAATTTAATTTATATATTTTTTGTTCATGTCACACTTGTTACAGGATACAATTTACTTTGATTCACTACCAACTTTTACCATGAGACATTTGTCAAAACACGAACATTTCACCACCAAGTTAAAGCATTATTTAAACAGAGCTGACAAAACTTATGCCCGGTCATGCACATCCTTACCGTAAGAGTCAAGGCACCAGTCCCTAGTTAAAAGACCTTGATGCTGCCTCGCGTAGGTCTTAAGGATTTACATGTTGATTTAATTTATTGAGGTTAAAAGTCATATAAAGGAAAAACTTCCTCATCGCAAGCTTCATACTACGCCACTGAAATTTTACAGCCCACTTACCGTACATTAAAAATTTTACTGGGCCACCTCAACACCTTCCCATTGTCCTGAAGATTTCTGTTACCCACATTGTGTGTTTCACACCCACAACATGTGCTGGGCACCCACAACATGTGCTGGGCACCCACATCATGTGCTGGGAGACCACAACATATGCTGGGCACCCACATCATATGCTGCATGCCCACATCATGTGCTGGACACCCACATCATGTGCTGGGTTTCCACAAAACTTACTGGGCACCCACATAATGTGCTGGGTGCCCACATCATGTGTTGGGCACCAACATCATGTGCTGGGAGCCCACATCATGTGCTGGGCATCCACATCATGTGCTGGGTTTCCACATCATGTGCTGGGTTTCCACTAAATTTACTGGGCACCCACATCATGTGCTGGGTGCCCACATCATGTGCTGGACACCCACATCATGTGCTAGGCGCACACATCATGTGCTGGGTTTCCACAAAATTTACTGGGCACCCACATCATGTGCTGGGTGCCCACGTAATGTGCTGGGAGCCCACAAAAATTACTGGGCCCCCACATAATGTGCTGGGTGCCCACATCATGTGCTGGGAGCCCACACCATGTGCTGGGCACCCACATCATGTGCTGGGTGTCCACGTCATGTGCTGAACACCCATATCATGTGCTGGGTGCCCACATAAAGTGCTGGGTGCCCACATCATGTGCTGGGTGCCCACATCAGGTGCTGGGCACCCACATCAGGTGCTGGGCACCCACATCATGTGCTGGGTTCCCTAATAATTTGCAGGGTGCCCACATCATGTTTTGGGTTTCCACATCATGTGCTGGGCACCCACATCATGTGCTGGGTGCCCACATCATGTGCTGGTTGTCCACATCATGTGCTGGGCACCCACATCATCATGTGCTGGGTGCCCACATCATGTGCTGGGCACCCACATCATGTGCTGGGCACCTACATCGACGAACGAGCTGACTTCTGATGGGCCCCGCCCGCTTGCCTGATGTATTGTCTCCAGTCAACCTAATTACCTGCTACCGCCATGGCACCAACCTTACATTTTTTCCTACCTGAACAGCAAAACATACTAAACGCCAGAGCAGAAAAACATCATTATACAATCCCAAATTAATACAAAAGGAGTGACTCGCAATACCAATTAGATTTGATTATTTTACTAGTACAAAATAATCTAAATTACCATTTACAAAATCATATTTGAAAATTTCCCTTTTCATTCTATACAAGCCTATAGGTTGTGTAGAAAAAGTGTATTTGAAAATAATTACCCTTATTTTTGGGGAAAGAAATATAATAAAACAGAGACCTCAGTAACCTACAATGTCACAAGGTATGTGTAACGAATTTGACAAAGTAAGTTTAGAGCTGCATAGCAACAGGCCCTTTGATAAACACTATCGGTTCCATCAATAATTTGTTGTTACTGGGTGAAAGTACTTGGCACAGGCAAGTACAGTTTACTTGTCTTCCCAAGCAGTCATAGCAGAGGAGGGCTACCTTTAGTTTGTTGTGCAGCTGGTCAGAGTGGCAAACACTTATGTATATGCATTTCCTTTTATGTACCAATGCTAACTGATGTGTATAATGGCAGTACTCATTTTTCTACTATCAGCAGTTGAGACCGAAGACGAGTTTCTTGTGATGGGCAATATTTAGGTACCTGTGAATTCATACCAGTGATCCAAAATACACCATACGTCCGTTAACTCGGCTCATGAAATATCAGCGACAGTGGTCGCTGTCATGAGGACTCTGCACGAGCACACTTTTAAATCCATGATGGCAACAACTTCCAAAATATCACCTACAAGTCACAAGAACCGTAACTGAAGAATGTGGAACATGTTAACATCTCCAGCCCCTTCTCCTAGTCTTTGTTTCCTCTTCAAGTCATAGTGGCCACGGTGGCTGTGCAGTTAGACTGCTCACCTCCCAACAGGGTGAACCAGGTTCAATCCTTGGCCGGTCACTCCCGGATTTTTAGAAGTGAGAATCGTTCCAGATGATGCCCCTGGTCGACGGGTTTTCTTGGGGCTCTCGCATTCCCCCTATCACATTCTGGCACCACTCCACTCCCACCTCATTTCACCCTCATCTGCTCTCATGACCTCATTGTTAAGAGCCACCCAAATCTCTCCCATCAATTCAAAACTTCAAATCACCGGATACCTGCTGTGCGCGCAGCTCTCCACCTCTATTCAAACATCACCACATAATTATAGTCTCTTTGCAATTTCTTCACACTCTTTGAATCAACCCTTTGAAAAATTACCCCATGTTTTGTGTGTTTGTTTCCTAAATATGTACATATAACAGGCATTTTGTACTTATGTTCGCATAAAAGTATTTAACTTTTTGTTAATTTGAACTTTTAATAATATTATATTTATACATTATAATATTTCATTTATAATTCATATGAATGAAAACAGGGAGAAAATAGGTGTGTTGGTAGTATTAATAAAAATATGGGAGGTGTCCTGCAAGTCTCTCATTACACCGCTCGGAGCATTGTTGTGTTTTCTTTAAGCATTCAAAGAAATAGTTTTATTTTAAATCTTAAGTAAATACTCTTTGGTAGCAAACAACCAGAGCATGACAGTATTAATTATTGGTGGAAAGTTGTATTTACAGTTATAAGTATGCATTACAATTTTAAAAAGAAACTAATTTATGAAACATCTATAGTTATATTTGTGAATTTAAATCACAATATAAAGAGTCTCTGCCACGAAAATATCCTCCTTGAATAATGATATGGCTAAATGCCAGTTGTTACATGATGTTAGGTGGTTAGTTTTCAAAAAAATATGGTAAAGAGGGCACACTTATTGCAAGTGTTCATTGGCTAGAATCCAACATTCATGTGAATTGTGAATGGTAAAAACAGAAGATATTGTTCATTTGGCATGATTGGTGGTTACTGCATAGTATCAAAAGTTATAATTTATTCATTGTAAACCTATGGGTGGACGTTACATGCAAATATAAACAGAAAATTTCCCCTTTGTTAAGGAAAATTTGTTATTCAATTAATTTTGTTATTTTCTACAAACGTTTGATGTGTTGAACGAGACAATACAAAAAACCAGGTGCTGGATGAATAGAAAAAACCAAATCATCACTGAATTAAGACATAATTTATTACTGTGTACTCTATCAGTGCAATTTGAATAAAATACATGAACTATAATTTTATTATGTTCAACTATCAGGTAAAGAATTTTTATGCATAGTTAATAAGCACAGATATATTTATTATGAAATGGAGTCCCAAATAAAAAGTTTATCTTATATCTTATGTCTTTATCTTATATGAGCTAATTGACTATTTGTGGAAAGGTAGACTTGCAATGCAGTGTAACTACCTGCTGCTAAGGGATATGCAGCAGGTAACACAGTGGGTCCACAGAATACATCCACAGCTGCCCTCAACAATACATCATCTTCCACTGAGGACACCTCACTGATGACTTGCTTTA
Source organism: Dryococelus australis (assembly GCA_029891345.1). Taxonomy (NCBI): domain Eukaryota; kingdom Metazoa; phylum Arthropoda; class Insecta; order Phasmatodea; family Phasmatidae; genus Dryococelus; species Dryococelus australis. Next base: position 207,800,665 of record CM056993.1, on the reverse strand, counting down.
GTCACCCTAGCCAACCACAAACCTCACAGCCAAGGCTTTCGCATGTCACAAGTGCATATACCATACTGACGACTCAATGCCTTCTAGCACCCTAGCATGTCTTATATACCCTTTCAGAAACTAGAAAATTGATTGCTGATGAATACGCATTGTAGCAGCCAGGAATGGCCGCTCACGAAAATACTACATAAGCTATGATGGCCAGATGAGAAAATACTACTTAAGTTACAACGGACTATAGATAGACACTGTTGTCTAAATAAACGCCGCTGACCTACTGAGCAAATCGTATAAAACAGCCATGGAGACCGCCCACCCAACCTCCAATGTCATGACGACGATCGAGGTACTGTCACGTTAGTTGCTGGAGCTGGTAACGAGAAGGGGGACATCACCACACCGAGGTTTGGAGGAGTTCTGGGCCTATCTACTGAGGTTTTATGGTGAGTATAACTATCGAGCTGGCAGTTAAGTGCAACACTCTACTGCGAGACCCTGTGCCCCTTAAGAATAATTAATTACTGGCCAGGTTAGGCAGATCAAGCATAAAATATCTTATTGGGCATTGTCTCATTTCTGAGTAATCACTAAAGGTTAACTTCTCATTGTAATATATTGTACTCAACCGTATATGTCTTATGGCTAATAAATGTTCTTGTGTTTATGAATTCCCTGAAGTTGTTTGTGAACCAGTAGAGCTACGCACCCTATTAAGTATGTTTCCCCCTTCATCAGTCTTGACATTAGTGAACAGAGAAAGTGAGTGGACAAGTTGTCAGAATAGGAGTTAGCTTGAGGGGGAAATGGTACACCATGCTAACAGGCACTAACAATGTGCCATAAAGCCAGGTGAAACACCATGCAAATGATGCATATGTGTCAGTCTCTCTAGTAGCTATCATGCATGCCAGTTTCAGGTAGCTGTGACATGATGCTGACAGTGTCGAGCCAGGGAACTCACGCCGTCGTGCTAAGTATGCAACAATACTGGGTGATGGCATACTATCCACATATTTTCACACACATATTGGCTAACTTTATTATAAGCAGCAATATCTCACAATAACACACACGCAAATACAGTTTTAAAAAAGGCATTTCACAGCAGTGTGTAAATTGATGTATACGAGCCTGCTGTTGCCCTAGCTCTTGAGGAAGATGAAGGCAATGATTTGATATCATCAGTATGGAGTGAGTCAACATATATTTTAGGAATGAGGAATAGTAGAGGATGATTCATAAATATGTCTGAAATTAATTCAGTGAATGATGAGAATAAATTTACGCAGTAACAAGTATCAAAAGATATTTTATACAATTTTGAAATAAAATCAACACAGATCTTGCATCATCAGTGTGTAACCGATGGAGATATCATGTATCTCCAAGCCAAAAGCTTTGTTTGGCTTTATATTATAATTTCTATAGGCTTAGTGACAAATGGAAATGAATGTGGAAAAAAAAGTAAGAATATAAATACTTATAATTTATCAAATCAAAATAATGCAGTGAAAAAATAAATGTAAAGTATGGGCAACACTCAAATTATAAACAAAATCTATAGCACATTATTTTTGTAGCAGTGCTGTTTTAGCAAAAGTACATACAGAATGTATGGAAATAAGTATTTTAAAAAAATAATACGATGGTACTTTTCTAGTCATTCATTAAAATTACATGCAAATATAATGAATGCAAGTAAAGCAAAAACATAAACGACAAAGCACAATTGTACATCATATATAAAAACACGCTGGAAACACTGTTTGATATATATTTTTTAATCTTTAAAAACAGGCAAATATTAAAGAACTATAAGTAATCAGCTCAGTATTTCTTCGAAACTGTAAAAAAATTGAAAGAAAAAAAACAGCTTTCAAATTAGTCCTTCCCTGATTTTCACAACAACCACTTGACGCACGCCACACTGCTGTGTAGCATGCCTGCGCTCTCTACCTAACGACTTTGCCCCATCAGCAAGCTGTAGCGGGCTCCAGGGGGCCTGCACACGACGAGCTAAACTGGGATGGGATATATATTCCTGAGCAAGCCCCCTGTTTTATCAACAAGTCTGGCCGACCTACTGAGGCCAGGCTATTTCAGCGAGGAGCACAAACCCCCCCCCCCCCCCCCCCAAGGCTGTCGGCAGAGCATGAAGTGTCAACGCCAGTGTTGGAGCGACACAGAAGAACACGAGGGTCCAGGGAGCTCCGGCCCATCTGCAAGCTATTTAACATCTTCATTGGTGAGCATAATTCCGGCCAGGCGGTAGGGCGGCATTCCCAATATTGAGGTCCCGTCTCAAAGTAGTAATAATCATGTGGCAATGCTAGGGTCTTTGTATAATCACATTCACTTATAGTCTTATAATTACCTTATCATTCTGTGTATAACTGTATTCCCTTAAGTCCGTATAATTAACATACCACTCTAAAGTAAAGTAATTGTATTGAGAATCTTATTGTAGTATTGTGTTAAAGTATTATTTTATTATATTTAAAGTATTGTAATAAATGTGTTTAGTTGAATTCCCATCTTTCAATGAATAGCCATTAGTATTAGCTACCCCTCCATAAACCCCTACCTAACTGGAGTGTAGTAGGAACGAAGTAGGATAAGAAGTAAATAGTTAGAGTATTAGCTGAAGGCATAGGTGTTAGGTAAGCAGGTCGTTACACTGGTGGAGGTGTGACAAGCATAAAACTCCACTGCGCACGTAATTCATTTAACTAAAATAGACGTTCACAGCGAAAAACACGTGGCAGCGCCTCCCGCTAACCATGACAGGCGTAGGTATAGCACATCCCCCTTTTGCAGTATTCAAATTACAATTAATTAGTCTGTATATCCCTCTATATCAGTTTTTACTAAATCCAGTTGCTTCGAATCCTGTATAACGCAGCGTAGGTGAGCGCGTGCACGACCAGCTGTTACCTTCCGCACGGCCAAGGCCAGCGTGCGGCACGCGTCAATTACGGTAGGTCAGTATGAGCCACATGCGTCAGTCAGCGTAATCATGCAGCAGACCTTGCCACAGCACAGTAAAGTTTTGCCTTCCCCCCATCCCCTTTTAATGCTTTTGCTTTTCTGTGTGAAATTAATGCTTATAATTGCATGTTGGGACATCTGTTCCCATTGCCAACTGGAAACACTTCAATTGTGTTGGTGTCATTTAAAGGTGTTTCTGTAACCTTCTTTTCTTTGTAGATTGCTTTACTTATAAGTTTACACTGGTGCACAGAATTCACAAATACAGTTGCACTACACACTAAGTAATTTTCACAACACAAGCCAAACTTGCAGTGATGATGATGTGTTGGGGAGAAACATGCTGAGCGAGCTAACACCCCTCAAAACACACTCACCACAGAAGAAGGGGGTTGTATGTTAAAAGGTAGAGGAGTCTCACCATATAAAAACCTCACCAAGTGGCAGAAAACCATCATCCCCGTCTATACTAGACAACACCCCTCCCCCACACAGAATTGAAGCACAAACTAATGTGGCCGTACAATATTAGAATCACCCTAAAGGTTTGTAGGGGGCATTAATATTATACTCTTGATGAAACTGCGTGCTAAGGGGATAAACAAATAGATATCACATACAGTTTTGTGTTCTTATATTGGAAACTTTAAATTGAAATACGGAACAGCATAATTTTCAGAAAAGCCCTAAGTCATATGGTAGGTCCACATATGGCCACGTGTAGCCTTACATAACCCACTATAGTCCGTATAGCACAAGCATTTTGCCAGCTGTCATACCACACATAGTTCATTATAAATTCATTTCACGAGACACGTACAGACGTTATCTGGTGGAACCCGAAAGTAATTGTTTCTCGCCTGAGCGTGGAAACAAAAACCCCAAATGGCACCTGAATATAAACCCACTGCTGGAATGGAGAGTTCCAGCCAGCATAAGGAAACAATGGAGGTAGGGGACTTCCATTGTTAAGGCCCATGACTGTGTCCCTCCCAGCCCTACTTAAGAAGCCACAGGAATTGCTCACTTAGGCTCTTATTAATGTACAGAGATTTGAATTGCAAAATGTGTTAGCCAATATAAATTATTAATAAGTATGAAGTAGTATGTGGCCACACTAGTTTATAAGAATTTAGTAATGTATGCAGATAAATTGAAAAATGAGTTGAAGTAAATATCAATTTTAGAGTAAGGACCTTAATAAGTTATTCTAGGGTGCTAATAAGTCAATAATATTAAATAATATTGTTATACAGGGTATAAACTTAGATATATAAGGAACAAATCAGGGGCCCCATCATCTGTTATCAAAGTCGTGTAATAATGATATAGATATATACAATAGGAAAAGTATGTCTCGTTTTAAAGTATCACTACATAAAGCAGAATGAAGTGTATAAGTGCCTTAATATGTTAGGAAAAGGAGACTTCTTATTCACGCTAGTGAAGAGTAATAAAATATAATTTTAAATTGCCAAAACGTCACGAAATAGAACTTAACATAGGGTGCACAAATATTAAATACAAAGGGGTATCGGTGTCCGCTACAATAGCCTCAGATAAAATAATGTATGGTATACGAGACAAGAGGCAGCATATATTTTTAATTTCATAAGTAAATAAGTCTGGATTAATGTGTGAATTGTGTTTTATATAAACATAAATTGAAGCGAGCAACCAGTCTGGCAAATATATTATGAGAGACAGGAAATTTGCGCCGCAGGCAGAAACACATTACAGTTACGTGAAGTACACCATAAACACAGCTTACAAATATTGTGCAAGCTGATCAACACAGAAATTACACTTTGTCCACGTAAACATTCCACATAGCACATTGCGCGGGCGCAGCTGGCCCAAGGACAGACACTAGAGCACTTCACACATCAACCCCCCCTGCCACGTACAGCTGGACACCGTTGCAACACCACCACTTCGCGCAACCTACATCACAGTGTTGCCATATCATCACAACACAAACTTCACAAAAACAGGAAGCCTGCAGAGCAACACAGTTACACAAGGTCATCAAACACAACGTCTTCACAGTGTGCATTCTTGTTTTCACAACAAGTCCTCGTACACCACGACATTGCAATTATTTACAACACATACTTTTTAATTTTAACTATTCGGTTGTAAGGTGTATACAACCGAATAATTAAAATTAAAAGAGTAATTAGTGCATACAAAAGTTTACGAAAGGCACATAGCCTAGGTATAGTGTTTTATGTGTGAGTGCCAAACTAAATTAAATAAATAAGCCAATAGCAGGGACAATGTTACAGTAAATATAATATCTGTGGGGAAATCAATTTAACATGTGACGAAGGGAGAGCCGTTTGGACGTCGTGAAGGCAGCCTGCCCACACTGCAATCAGGCGTGCTGACAGCACGCTGGAGTCAGCACGTGGATGATGCAGCAGGAGGTGGCAGCGTGATATGTATGGCCAACCATCCTAGCTGGCACAACACGACAGCACCACCCAGGGAGCGGAGACTAGGAATGGGAGCCATTCCAGTCACAGGGCCGCCAACTTCAAGTTCCAGCAGTGATACAACAGCAGCAGCGAGTCGCTGTTCCCACAGCCAGACGAGGTTGGCAACACATACGCTGGCATGAGGTGCGCCTTAAGCATCCACCAGCCGTCGTCATGGCCACCAGAGCATTCAACCACGTCCACAGCAGGGGGGTAAGGAGATCATCCCCACCGCAACTTGCCACTGCTTAAGATTGTGGCAGCCATATGTTTCCAGCTGCCAGATGTTCCTCCGATGACTGCCACGTTGCCACCAGCTTTTATTATCTCAATTATGATGTTACCTAGCTCTAAGGTATTGTAGTTGCTATGAATGATGATAATGAGTATACCACAACTTTCACAGGTTATGTTTATCACATGGTCTAACAATACAAACATTTAATACTAGTCACCATGTCCACTGTGGTTGACAATTTTTTGAACAAATGTTATGTGTAAAACAGTTACGCCAACCTGTGAGTGCCAATTTTTTATGACTAATTGAAACACTTCCAAACAGGAAAAAAAATACCAACATATATTCTGAGTTATTAGAACATATGTGTGAATTTGTGAACACCACAAGAATAGTAACCCAGGCAACCATTGCTATGTGACATTTTATTGACATTATCGACAGTTATAAGTTTAGTCAGTAGATGTATTAGACCTGTCCACCACAGTGTACACTATGACATTTACCTCTCCAAACTTTTAGAAAGTCATTATTCCTTAGGAAAGAAATTGTCCACTAGAGTGGACAAATAAGGGTTAAGAGAGAGTTTAATTTACACAAAGAGCAAGAAACAATTTGAATCACATTTCATTCAAAAAACTGTATATTTTGTGACATTTTACACTATTATCTCAAGCAGACATTAACAACTTTAACAATTTTGAATTGCAATCCATACTTTGTCCACGACCATATTGCAAATTTTAACATATGTTCATTCCTTCCAGATAAATCCCCCCTCCCCCTTTTTTCCTCTCTCTCTCTTTTTACAGCGGAGTAGGACGAGATCGCAGACGATAGAGGCCATAGGTGGTCAGGTAAACACGAACATACAAATATTGTAAACAGCCATAGTCATTTAAATTTTGTCTTACTTCAATATTATCTTAACAACTTTACACAAAATGCTAATGCAGTCAAGTAATTAAACAAGGGTAAAGTTCATGAGGCTTTAAGATAGCCTATAGTCAATAAATGAGTTAAAATTACTATATTGATAACTTGATATATACAGAAATTATTTCAGAATATTCTACAACAGTTCAACTGTTAACAAACAGGTCATTTCAATTACTTGATAAATATTTTCCGCAAACGTATTCTACTGATCAATGTAACAAACCATTGGCTTCATGTACAGCAAAAATTTTCTCTCAGAAGGTAAACAGAAACTCAAACCAATTAGAATACTGATTCTTCGAAACGAAAATTATGAAAGTAAACTTACCACACCATTGCAAATGACTGCTACAATACTCACAGATTCTGCATTTTTTCAAAACCTCAGCCTATATTGATATTACTGTTCAATTAATATATAAGCTATTAAATAGCTAACTATATAGAATTATATAGTATACAAGTATAACAAGTCAAAATGTTGTTTCAGGTATTATAATTTTCTGTACGTCTGGTCACATAATTAACTTACTTGGCAGTCAAGCAGCAAGGCAATACATGCCACAAATATAACTTATTCCCAACCGGAATTGTAACTGCAGAGTCAGTACAATGCGAATAAACCCATTAATATTTCTTAAGAGGCATCTCCTAGCAGATTGATTAAATATATCTCTAATGAAGTTAAACCAACCAAGGGTTGCAGGTATAATTTAAGTTAATTCAGTTTTACCACTTCAAGTCAACTACAATCAAAGATTATGCAATTTCAAACTGTTACAGATGTTATTAGCCAGGTGTAGTTGGTGAATTTTAAGTATTTCATTTTTTGTCAAATGATGCCTAGGCCTATGAGGATCAAGGAGTAGGATTATTTTATTAACCATATCTCATAATTGGCTATATTTTTCAGCACAGCTAATAAGGTGAATGAAGTACATGTCATGCCATTGATATTTCTATCAATAAATGCTAGTAAATCAAGGTGTTCTTGAAAAAACGAGCAGCAACTCAGTGTATTAAACAATACTTAAGCATGTGTTACTGCATGGCGTCGTCAATTCTTTATTTGATTGTATATATGTCAATTAATTTCCCTATTCCCCAGTTATATAAGATTGCATTAAAGGTTCACAGATAATAAAGTGATAACTCAATGGCAGAGAAAATCAATTTCTCAATATATACATATATATATGTATATATTGTCAATGAAGTAAAGAATTCAAACATTGTAGGTTAAGCCAGCTGGTTAGGTTACGTCATGTCTTAGATATAAGTAACATGTTTCATATATATAATATATATATATATATATATATATATCTTTAAATTGTATTTTCACTAAATATTACCTTGCACAGTAAAATACGTATGTGATCTTGCTAAGTGATGCCATTTAAATGTAAGAAGAAAAGTGTAAGTGTGGTACTTGAAATAAGGACAGCCTTTCTGGAAGGTGTGCCTATTAATATAAAATCCATGCAAACAAAATAAACAGTGAATTATACACAATAGCACAAAAACAATCTCCAAAACTCAGTGTGACGTGAACTGTACTAACATTTTATAACGGCTTAATAACCAATACATTTTATTCATTCTAATCTGTGCAAGTGGAGTATATCGTACTACTGTATCATAAATGTATTATTCAACTATGTTTTCATGCAAAATTTTAAGTTCCTTTTGGCGTAAATATTTAAAAATGTTATCAATGCTAATGTATATAGCTTAAAAGTTCCCATATGGTACATACAAAACTCAAACATCACATTACCTGTTAAGTGTAGTATCATGTCTCAAATATTAATAATGTCACTGTATAATACTTAGCTGTGCAATTAACATGTAATCCAATAGAGTAAAAGTGAATTTAAAATCACAAGCCGACTTGCATCCAAAAGGCAAGCCATTTCAATAACGGTGCGTCTAACAATGCATATTTTTAACGTGCAGAATAGCCAACTACGGCATATAAAAATTTCCTTAAACACAGGAAAACATTAATAAGTACAAACTTACCTCCTTTACATCAAACCATATTTAATCTTTTTTAAATGTAAGGTAACCTCCTAACTTAAGCCAGCAGGCATCATGGATAAAATAACTAGTGTCTTAACGTATTATATCGAATTAACTTCCTAAGGTGGTGGGTGAAATTACCACACGTGTATGAAAATTTCCCACTTACCCACGTCCAAAGTCTGGTATTTCAGGGGGCATTTTAAACATTAAATATGGTTTCACTACATCACATGCACAGGTATTGGCCATTATTTAAACCTGTGTAAAATATTTTAACTGTAAATTTGATTAACATTCATGCCTTACCACAAAACTTTCAAAGTTCACTCATTCCATGTTTAGTTCAAATGCCATGGGGGCTCGAATTGGGTACTCCACCCTCGATACTGCCTTAATGTATAACTCGCGAATGCCACCACTCGTCTTAAAGATATGTCGTAACCTACAACCCCATCAAGACCTGCCTCAGCTCCCTGACCCCAACATTGCGAACATATCCTCAAACCATGGACGGACTGCTTGTTCGAGCTAGGAGGTAGTGTAGCGGGCTCCAGAGGGCCCCCACACGATGAGCTAAACTTGGATTGGATATAGATTCCTGAGCAAGCCTCCTGTTTCATCAACAAGCCTGGCTGACCTACTGAGGCCAGGCTATTTCAGCGAGGAGCATACACCCCCCCCCCCCCCCCGGCTGTCGGCAGAGTGTGAAGTGTCAACGTCAGTGTTGGAGCGACCTGGAAGAACACGAGGGTCTGAGGAGCTCTGGCCCATCTGCAAACTATTCAACATCTTCATTGGTGAGCATAATTCTGGCCAGGCGGTAAGGCGGCATTCCCGATATCGAGATCCCGTCTTAAAGTAGTAATAATCACATGGCCAGGCTAGGGTCTTTGTATAATTGTATTCTCTTATGTTCTTGTAATTAACTTATCATTCTGTGTATAACTGTATTCCCTTATGTCTGTATAATTAACATACCACTCTAAAGTAAAGTAATTGTATTGATAATCTTATTGTAGTATTGTGTTAAAGTATTGTTCTATTATATGTAAAGTATTATAATAAATGTGTTTAGTTGAATTCCCATCTTTCAATGAATAGCCATTAGTATTAGCTACCCCCACATAAACCCCTACCTAACTGGAGTGTAGTAGGAACAAGGTAGGAAGAGTAATGAATAGTTGGGAGTATTAGCTGAAGGCATAGTTGTTAGGTAGGCAGGTCGTTTCAAAGCGCTGAGAGTATTTGGGGCAAGTCAAAAGCAGCAGACACATATTCTCGTGGCTACAGGGTTGAATCCATGCATTGAACAACTACAGACACATGAATAATTAACGCAATTAATTATTAAAATTGTACTGCCCACCCAAAATTCAGCATGCGGTCGCCACTCACAAAACCAAACATTGTTTTACCCGCTAAGCCTTGGACATGCCAGAGCAGATAAGAAGGATAACAGTGACGCCGCAGGAAATCCGTACCACTGCGGCCTGTGACGTCATTGCCATAGAGCCTCGAGAGAAAATGGTAAATATGTCAGCAGCCTCCAGCCAGGGTGATAAGAAATTTGTGGTGCAGACCACTGCCCTGAATAACCAACCCCTGCGCTGGAAGGCTAGAAACCCCGCATCCCTGTGACAGCCAAGAAGCGGAAATATTAGATATATAAGGAGAAGCGGAAATGCTCTCCCCAGTCTTCGTCAGCCCGCCGACCGCATTAGGTCGGAGGGCAACCTCTGGTCTGCAGAAGACTCTCCAGCCTGAAGAAGGCCCTCGAGCTTGCAAAGGTTCTCTTCTCCAACAGCCGGAAGACAGCTCCTCCAGAAGCTCCAATACCTACCCCGCATCACACAGAGAAAACCCTGTGAAGATCCTAAGGTAACTCGACGTCCTAACCCCTGCTCCCCCACACCCTCTTTTACTAATTGTAATTGTGATAGCCATTTGGAGTTTTGTTGGATTTTGAATTGAACAAATCAGGTTTGCCTTCGCCTGAACTGGTATAAAAATAATTTTAATAATTATTTTTACGCCAATAATATACATAGCCGTATATCCCCTGTGTTTTCCCGCTCAGCAATAAATAAGTTGAATTTAAACATAATTTTGGTGAGGTAGTTATTTCCAAACCCGCTCATATCTGCAGAAACGCTCTTAATCTGGTAAGTCATATCACACTCTCAATACCTCGGTGTATCTGTGCAAAACTGATCCTGGTATGGCTAAGCGCTGACTGCTAGGTCACAAGCAAGCCATTCTTTACAGTAGTGTACAGAAGAGCCCCTTTTACAAGGGAACTCATTAATTCTCTAATTATTGTGTATTTATTATCCTTTGATAATATTTATCACAAAGAACATGCATGAATAAGAAAGGAGGTGGGAACAATAGCAGGATCTGACATCTAGCCCAACGGGCTCTAATACATGCACTAGCTTAACCCAATAATACAACTCCCATTGTACCCCCTAGTCATCCAAAACAACTGCTTCCCCCCCAAACCGCAGTGAGATCTGTCATGTCAATTAGGAAGGATCCATCCACTGATGAAAATTGTAATTGCTTCCTGGACTCACTGTTGGAAATCTGTTGGCCGTGGCCAGAAAACAATCACGTAAGCTATTTAAATCCTCCAGTACCCAAGCTGACAGTAACGCCATCCCCTCAGCTGCGACCCAGTAATACCACACCCCCTACCACGTTTGATTCATACTGCCGCTGGGAGAATATTCAACATAGTAATTCATCCCAAACCCACGTAAACCCATGATTGTAGCTCCTGTTGCCGATTTCATACCAGCACATAAGCCCGTGAGGCCAACGCTTTTCAGACACCCCGGAAGCGTACGGGAGGCCGATTAGGCTACTATCCAGGGCCACTCCCCATACACCCCTATCTCAGTATCAACCTAACCTCCATTTACTAATTAGTATTATTATTTAAATTTCTTAGGACAGCTGGCGTCTCGTTTGTTGACGGCCTTTACAGTGAGCAAAGTCAAGCTCCCTGGGAGGGAGATGTTCACGACCAAGCTCACCCTGGGGTTTGATTCCCCTCCATACGCTCACAGCCCTTCTACCAGTCGGTGTCCCATTCTAATCCCAAACATGGGCGAATCCTCGACCCGCCAGGCAGGAAATTTGAGAGTAACATTTTCACAGCTGAAGGGCCAAATTGTTACACCCCAGAGGGAGATCAGCACTATCACCTGTCCTGTTCGCCCAACCAATCAGAATCATAGGGATACACACACCCTCCTCCTTCACTCTACTAAGTAGACAAGCAGAATCCTTAGGCAGGCAGGTGAACTGCGCAGCAGCCTCGCGAACATCACATTGCACGATAGAGTGATTGAGTGAAAGCCAGAGGGGAAGGGAGTGCATCTCGCTAAACACAAACTGTGTGGCCATGCAGGAGTCTGTGTCGTACATACAGAGGCAGATAGTTGCATGCCATGCACATGCAATGCTACACACATCCATACGTGAAGCAGTTAAAAACCTGTAAGTTTTGCAGTCACATTCTAGACTTCTTTGTGCACGACACGTACGCACCATAGGTGAATTAGTTCTTAAACACCACACCTTTAATAAAAACAATTATACTGTTATGCACAAGACATTCCGCCTTCTCCAAGCCACGAGAACATCCCTCCTTGTGGCGTCAGGGCAGTTGAGTCACCGCACTTGACCTGCCCTCTCTCTCTCATTTTCTCTACCATATACCATTACTGGATCAGCCTCGTGGAATAGTGATTCATAATAAACTACTTCTCCTGGGCATCACTGGAGGGGTGGCACCATACACACCATCATTCCCTTCATGCTGGAGCGACCAGCGACTTGTGGCCCATTGCTAAGCTTTTGGATATCTCCTTCCACAGTAAGGGCAATGTGGGAAGATAGTTTTTGATGGAGCACCAACCCCTATAAGCAGCACCACACCTAGGGATGGGAAGGGTTGGCAGTCTATAGCTCTGTAGCCCCCTGGTGAATTGTGGTGAGTGGTGAATAAAGAAGAGAACAGACATTGTAGGTGAGGGAGAATGTGATGGATGAGTGTGTGTGTTCGATAGCAATGAGCAAAGTGCATGAGTGCTGCAGAGTGAAAGTCACCTGACAATTAGTGCATGCAAGTGTATAGCAGTGCTTGGGGCACTCTGGAATGTTCCAGACAGGAAAGACTGGTGATATCCACAATGAAATAAGGTGGGACTTGAATGGACAAGTGAGTAGAACTAGAGTGAGACTCCTGCAATATAATTTATTCAAAATGGCAGTGGTGCATGTACAACAATGCACTTCTGGTGCAAGTGCATCAGGAAATGCACCCAGAAGTGCTTTGTGAATGTATTTATTGATTTTTTATTTATTTTCACCTGAGGCATTTGCTCAAGGTCATGGACCTTGAATACTTTTTGGTAATGATGCAACAATCAGTGGGCTGGAGGTTTTGCGTAATTGCACGTCTTCACTCAATGATTGCGTGAGCGAGACGAAGATGCTAGCTCAAGGGAACTGGTTTACAAGTAAGGGTAGGATGGAGGGGGGATGCAGCCACTCACACTTGATACCTCAGCCGGCATGACCTTGGTGACTTTAGGACGAGCGGTGAGGGTAGTGCAGTCTCGGCCGTTGTCGCTGGACCCACTGCACTTGGTGTAATGCCAATTGCAATCGTAATGACAATTGTAAATATGCATATATTAATTTTGTTGCCTGGAGCTACAGGTTGTCATGACTTACACTTAGTGACTGCAGTAGCATAGAGGTATGACGTAATTGTACTTGCGTGACCATGCAATGAATAATTGGTAAGTACGCAGTTAGCAAGTATTAAAAATATGTATTTATATGAATAATTAGCGTACTCAAGCACGCAATTAATGATTATGCAATTAGAAAATACGTACATAGACGTCCTCTCTCCACGGAAACCAGACGTCGACTGACAAAATTGTATACATGTAACAAGGTAATACGTAAGCCCCACCACAATCTTGGATTTTTTTTGTATATATAAGAGATGAATATTTTTGAAAAATTATTCAGTCCATTGGTGGTCGTGCAAGACCGTGGACGTATAGTCAGTGAAGAGTCTGATTCGAGGGCATCCTGCCAACTTGTGACACAACATCACCAGCACAACGCTATGCAGAGGTCCACCACCTCAACAAAGCTGTAGAACCGGCTCCGCGGGCAACCTTGCAAATCTTCTCCAGACTGCGGTCTTCAACTACAGTGCTGTCAACTGTGAAAAAAAGCTACAAAAACGGAAAACCAGTTCTATTTACAGGGCAATAATTGCATAAGGCTGCTGTAAATCATTATTGTTATTAGATACGGAAACGGAACTGCCAGTTTCGCTTAAAGAAATCTTAATACTATTAGCATGACAGAGATCAAGTTTGCTTACAACTTTTTACCTGCAAACTTGAGGACTGACCCCAACATAATTCAATATCTGGTCTTTCAGGAATGCCCGGAGGGTGTACCAGACTTTACCAACGACCAAATGCAACCACACATCAGGAAAGATTGCATGTATCTCAGAATGCATGAAATCTTACATATTGTACATGCTTTAGAAGAATGTGATACCCAGAGCGATTCAGAACTCAGTGAAATTTTAAAGAAAAAACTAAATAGAAAACAAATTGATAGGTAAAATGTATATAAGTAGGAGATAATAAATATCCTTGGTTCAGTAGTGTACAAGTAGTTAGGGATAGCACATTACAGTGTCCTTAATTTAAAATGTATGCATGTGTCGAGGCATTCCAAGACTTTCAGAGAAACACTTTTATACAAGCAAGTGGCTATTGCATATTCAAACCACTTTCTTGCCCCCACACTCATGGCATCAGGTCTCAGCAGAACTTACGGCCATCTACAGACATCAGACTTACGAAACACACGGACTTCGTTGGAATGTTGGTGAATTAGCATACCTCGACAGATTTCAAATTGTGGATGACTTTATCATTGAAGATTATCCCGTGTTCGTCCTCGGGAAGCAACATAAACGTATGATGAAATAGCTAACAAATGCGGAGTTGGTAAATAAGCGACAGCACTATGAGGTCCCTAGCTTTAACTAGTTAGTTAAGAATTATAATGTTCACAAGTGTCGAGATTCAAATTCTGAATCCCTCCGAGAGTTTATATATCAAAATCACTCCTATATGTAATGAGTACTGTCTTGTATAAGATAAATGTGTGTGACAATATTTGCAGCAGTGTATACTTTGAAATGTGTAGCGATAACATTCATTTCCGTTTAAAGTGGAATGAATTTTCTCCATATGAAACCTCTGGGGTAGCAGCCAGTTTCTTGCATGAGGATAGTAAATACCCTGTTCATATTTGTATATCTAAATTAGCACAGTCTTGGGCATTGCCCGGGGACCCCCAAGACATTAGGTATAGGGAAACTTGCGAAGGTAAACATCATTTTAAAAGTATTAAAAAAGACATAATCGGTCAATTGCCGATATTAGTCACACCCTATGCATCTATTTCATGTTGTGTTTATAGACAAAAACATTTTCTTGTAGCTATGTTTTCCCCAAAAATATTTATTTCAATCCCAGGGGGAATATGTAAATAATGTATTTCTATATATAGTCCATTCAGGATTTCTTCTGCTTTTTGGAATTGAACGTTTGAAAAATCACCCTAAGCATAACATAACCTGTTCTGTTCAATCACTTGTATTCCACAATTATATAACCCTGTGACTAATGTTAAAGTACTGTGTTCTTAAATAGATTAATATTTCTACTTAGCATCTTCTATAACTTGTAATATTCATTTCGTATTAAATACAAATTAACAACAAAAACAGCAACGTGTTGGCAACGGCCAGTAAGAAATAATTCACAGTTACAATATTTCTTAACCTTGTTTTTATTTATACTATTTGTAAATTAAACATTGCCAATTGATATATTTGTAATGTTAGGTAGCACTGATGGAAACATATTTCATTACTGCAGTTAAAACTATCAGCGAAAATTACTGTACATAAGCTGTAGTGACACTGTGTTTTTTTCCGTTTGGAAGAAAGCCGGTTCAATAAGCAAAACGGAGCGTGTCACTCTCTCTCTCTTCTTTCTCTCGGGAAATTCGTACCACCTGCGTAGCAGGAAAGGAATACGTTTTGTTATTTCTAATTTCAGCACATTTCATACTAATTACAACAACAATAATGATATTTGAAATTGTAATTTACAACTGAAACGAGATTTTATTGCTTAAATACCTATTATATGTTATTTAGATGTGATGGCGCGACGCTTACAAATCCAGCAGGTTGGCAGACGTGGTGTGGAAAGGAAAATCTAGAATTCGATCAGCTTTCCCCTAGCCATGCCCTTGTCCCAATACGGAGGGCGATTATACTCAGTGCCTTAAGACTGACAATGATGTGGCGACATGTCAATGTCACTGCGTGTTTCTGAATGAAGCTGCAAGTTCGTACTCGTGTTTTTTAAATTTCCTAGGCAAGTTACAATGTTGTGATAAATATTTGTTTCCACGGCAGTAATAAATATACTGTTACGTGTGTTTCGTTAACCGCTGAGTGTGAAATTGTGTGGTGGTCGTTTGGGTGGTGCTGTATGTGTGCATAATTTCAAATATTTGATGTGCACTATTTATACCTTTTAACCATGAAATGATGTTATGATGAAGTTAATTATTTACAACCACGTCTGTTTATTTATCACAACGTTGACCTTTGCCCTAGGTTTTTGAAACGCAGTTGTGTAAAGAGCTTACGTTTCTGTGATTTGAATGTCTGCCACAATCCCTACAAAATACTAAGCACAACCACATAAATTTAAATAAATAATAAAATAAACCTAAAAACCAGTACCAATGCATGTAAATATTAGCAGAATAAACATTACGGTAGGCCTATATGTTTGCATGTTCACCAATATCTTTTACACTTGTCGATGCTACAAACAATAAATATGCGACATGAGTTGCATGCTTGAATCTACAGTGTCGTTTCGTTGGACTGGTTGTCCCTTTGTTTTTAATTTTTATTACAAATAAGGTTGTCCTTTAAACGAAATAACCCAACACACATTAATAACAACAGGTTAAATACTACTGTTGTCTCCGCCACAGTTGTAACAAATACAGTTGTGGCAAAATATTAATGTGTATTATGTGTAATGTGCTATATTGTGTGTAACAAATAGTTATACAAGCAGACCTAAATATTGTTGTAGGCCTAACATTCATAGGAAATATGATAGCATTCTTTGAACAGCTCTAACAGCAACCAAAGCATTTGACAGTTAATATGGTAGAAGTCACATGGCAGTGTTTCTGTTTACATGTTGTGGAAGGATATGTGATCAATAACCAAAAGTAGATGTTTAGCAGGGCTTCAGATAAAGACTGAAGTTATCGTGAATCAACTATACCCTGCCTATGGGTATAAACACAGTAGGTAGTGTTAAAGAATAAGAAATATTGTAATGTAAAAATTTAAGAGAAATGTAACTACTAAAAATATACTGTGTAATGCATTCATGTATATTCTCAATGACATGTTTTAAAAACTTTTTCAATTATGAACCCAATTCGGAATTTTATTGATTAAAAGTGTTTATTATTCACTGTCAATTCAATGATTGTAATGTTTATAAGGTTGTTTATATTGTAAATAATTGAAGTGTAATGTGTAACTCCAGAATTTTTTGTGTGTAATTATAATTGCAAGTGTTTATTATTATTAATCCCTGTCAAACCAAGGACTGTAATTTTGCTAATGTTATTTGCATATATTTTAAATAATTGAATTGTACAACCTACTGTATACGACCAACTGTATATAATTTATATGTAAATAAAATATGTTTAAAATTAATTAGTTTACGTTATTTCAAATCACCTTGTTATTTATTATCAAATCCATTTCCTACACAAGACATCTGTATGCTAAATGATATAAAACACTAATAAAAATGTTATGATTTGAAAAAATAAATAGTGACGGAGTAAGAAAAACCTTATTAAAAGAGTTTAAACAATTAAAGAAAGGATTAGTTAAAAAAGAAATGAAACTGTATTACAAACAAAATTATTTATTAGTTGAAAAAGGTACTTTGAAATGAATGGAAAGAAAAATACGTTAAGACAGCATACTTTAAAAAAAAAAAAAATTGAATGTATTTGTAAATAATTTAAAGTATTTTACACCCATCATATCAGACTAACACAAAGCATAATATTTATACTAAACAAAGTGTATAGAAAAAATGTAGGCATCTTCAAGCCAAGACGCCGATCTGTGACAACAGCCGACTGTGCGGGAGCTGTACACAACACCAATACAATCTAGTGGCAAGCGAAGCAAGGACTGGAAAGTTAGCCTACTCGTCACTGCCGCCAGTGACCTGACCATCCAGTATGGTGTGACACGCCGATGTGGGAGGAAGTCAGGCACTACGCTGTTTTTTGCAGCCTGTCGCCCCCACGTGACGTTGCTATATGCAAACTGCATACAGCAACAGATTGTGACGACAGACTTCTAGCACTGTCTAATTTAAAAATGTGAGCACCCATTGTATATACTGAACTCAGAGAATGCTACACTGTATGTTGTAATGCCATCACTGAGTTAGGTGAAGTGAAATGATTTGGGCGGCTCTTAACAGCGAGGTCTTGAAAACCAAGCCCTCACTGAAGACGGGGACCAATTTGAAGGAGGAGGTTCATTATTCAAATATTTCATACCGAAATTTCAATATGAAGATAATTCATCCTGTACAGGTGAATAGTTAGGAGAATCATTACATCTCGCTAACGCAGCCTGAAAATTTTCTGGAGTAGTAATAACGGCAGCGGTGGGAGGCAACACCAAGTCAACAACGGAGAGTGTGTCATTGTCTGACAACATACCCTCTTCGTGGTCAGCAAGGATGGCGATGGATGGAGGCGAAACAGCGATGGTGGGCGGTGAGATGGTGGAGGCAGAAGCCCAGGAGGTGGGCGGCGGTCCGGGATCGTTGCAACGCGATCCAGCATCGGCGGTGGTGGGAGGCGGCATCAAAACACGAGGAAGCGGCAGTGAAAGGCGGCGTGATGACGACAGTCCAGTGGTGTTGGGAGCTGGCCCGTAGACAACCGGTTCAGGAAACAGTTGTCGGCGGGCTACTCGCAGATCGAGTGGCTGCTCCACCACCTCCATTTGCAGGACCTGTTTCAAAACCACAGTACGTTAGGAACCGCATTATGAATTGTTCAAGATGGTGTGGAATAATAATTTGAAAAAATTTGTAAACTCACCTCGTCAACAACTGCTGCATAGAAATTACATTAGATGTTAGCTCCATATTGCAGTTGGTGATTTGATAGTAATGTAATAAAATAAATTCTGTGAAATTGAACGGGCTGGAGCTTGTATTTATATGAAAACTCAAGGAATGTCTTCCAATATAACCAGGTTCATTAACCTGGTTTCCACTCATCTGTTTGGCGAATTCATGTCCTGCGTCCATATGTACGGCCTCGAAAATCAGGCGTTGCTAGCATGCTGTAACACATTTGCCTTATATAACGTTCAAGGTTGGTTGGACTTGTGTTGCCCAGCCGATAATTTGTTTTATTTCGGAGTACAAAACTTAACTATCATGCGCTATAGATAACCCATCCCAGCATACCAGGGACCTTGTTTTAAGACTTTATCGATCAAGTAAAAATCACGATGTTCAGCCTTTTTAGTTCAAATTCATGTAAGCTTCCTTTGATTATCTCATTGTAGGCCACTATCCACGTTTATGGGGCACCATTTTGATTGTCCTATGTTTTCTACCATTATAGAATTTTAAGATTTGAGGCAATATGGCCACCCAGTTATACAAACCAAAAGAAGTAAAATACTTATAAATAAGCTGTTTTAGAGATGTATTGAATCTTTCTGCAATACTAGCTTTTAAACTGCTGTATGTGACATAATTGTTGATTCCAAAATCAGTCATCAACTGCATAAATATTTATTAAAGAATTCTGTGCCTTCACCTGTGAGGAGTAGGTTTGATATTATTTCTTTCAACATAATTCACATTGCATTACTAACTTCTCAACCAGACTTTGTCTATAATGCAATACCCCACCCATACTTTAAAAATATGTCAATGAGGGTGAGAATTTATTTATATCATCAGTTATATTTTCCAAGTAAACTCATGTCACATAAATCAGCTTCAAATAAATAATAATATTCCAAGGCTTAAAACATGTCTTTTAGGGTATCTTACGTGTTAGTGTACATGTAATTCCTCAGATATCTTTGTAAACTTCATTGGGAATAAATGTAAACAGCTTCTGTCAGCTCCTCGAGAATCAATAATATCTCATTAGAATGTGACGTGTTGCTGGCGTCCCTCAATGCTAGTAGTAATTTGAGACAATATACGAGTTCATTAGCATTAGTCCAAAACACAGAAGGTATTTCCCCTCCATTTTCTACTTTATATAATCCTCTTCCTATTATATCACTCAAAAGAAGTAATTTTGGATGATCATCGTCATTATCCTGATGGTTTATCAACTCTTTATACTGAATTAAATCAGTGTCAGACTGAGTGCTTGGATAATTCTTAAACAATAATTCAAATAAGCCTTCTGTTACATTGACCACCATCTCACCAACTTGAATTTTATTGTCCAGTAGAAAATTAATTATGGAAATTACAAGGTAACCAGGTAATGTCTTACCTTTTCGCCGCACACCAAAAATTGTGTCTCAATTAAGTAAACTAACTTTTAAAGCAAGGTATTTATGCATTAATGAAGAAAGCCTGCCAGGTTTTTTCGTATTTACATTAGTTGGTTCTAATTTCATTTCTGCTGGTGGTGTAACATTATTTATAGCTGCGTCTAATCGACTTGTTACTGGCTTAAAAATTTCTTTGTTCAAGATGTCTCGGTCCATTATTGCTCGTTTAGCTTGTAAGTGCTTCGCCTGTACAGCAGAAATAACTTGAATTAACTATGAAGTAGCTTCAGACATTTTAAAAATAATTCCACATACACAACACGTACTTATATTAGGCTGATTTTCTAGCTTGATTTGTAGGGTGACTATGCGGAACATTACGGGCCGGTTTCACCAACAAGTAATAAACTAGGTTCAAGCAAAGTGACACTTAAGATTAAGTGGCCCGTAAGGATGACGAGGTGTTTCACCATTATAAAAATAATTTTTGTAAGTGCTTCTTAGGTGGGCATTGCTTTAAGAAACAAGTTGCAAATATTCTGATGTTGGTAGTGGTGCATTGTGGTCATGTGACTAAACAAACCAATGAGAATTATTCCAAAAAAAGGAAGGGGGAAAAAACCATTTTTTTCCCCTGCAATGCTGTGTTTACTTTTGTTATGAGCAATGGAAACCTAACCAAATATTTGTTTTATAATAAAAAATTAATACTTTATTGTTTACCTGATGAATGTTAAGAATCAATTAAAATAGATGTCAATGCTTATACGGAAAAGATATGATAATTTATTACCGTGGAAGTGCTGTGTTGCAATTCTGTGATGTTTTGTGATCTCATTTTTATTAACTATCAGTGCCAAGTGTGATTTTTCGCAGAAAAAGTTACAACGATCCATATAAGCCTTGGCTGTTTTTTGACTAGTCAGAATGTTAATTGTTTTATATTTTATCTACTCGGGTAATGTTTTAGACTCATTACATTATATTTATGTAGCTTTCGTCAAGCATTTATATATTCAATGCTTTATAAAAATAATACATTAGGTTAATGACAAATTTTAAAATGAAACTGTTGTCTTGTTTAGGCACTGATTGAATATTCCCTAAATAAAATATATATTCCATGTAAAAATCATATTGCCCTCACACACAACACTGGGCCTACATTTACTACAAGACCATCCCAAACTGTTCTACTAAACTGTTCTACTAAATAGAACTGTTTTATGTTATATATACATTACGGTACTGCTATGTTTTAAAGATTTGGTACTGAAATTGTGGTAGTTTGTTGATAAATTGACTATATTTATGTGCAATTCAAAAACGCCCAGTGCCTGAATTTGAATAAATATGATTATCACCAGTCACACCTGTATGACATCTTTAATTGGGCCCTCATTAGCTTTTCTAATTCAAAACAAAGTTAAATGTGTGCAAAACTTGTACTGCAAATTTGTCATGTGTAGTAAAATGTAAGTGTAAATGTGTTATATTATGTCCAGTGTCAAATTCAATCAACATAATCATATATTTTTACATATTGTACATACAGGCATAATGTATGACACATTTTCGCTGTAAAAATTACGCAGTGTAGTGAAAGCAAACGTTTTTCCATTTATTTCAAATGTACTTCCATAGCTTCTGAGTACTCAATAAAATTATATTTTATCAATCAGCTAACTGCCTACAATCAATTTCCTATGTATGTATTGGTTTTGCCTCTTGTAAATATGTGGAAAATGCACAAACAAATATGTGCCTGCAACGAGTTTTGTTTTCGACCATCGTCATAGGTTATTTCAGCAAATAAGGACTTGCACCCAGACTCAATTACTTTAATACACAATGATTTCTTATTTTTATTTATAAAAAATTTAAATTATAAAACTAAATACGTTATATCACATTAGGGGTTATCTATACACAACTTTTTCAGTAGCAACCATTTTCATTTTAATTTCTTTACAATGATTTAAACAGCGCTTAAAGAGTTGGGCATCCAATTTCAGCTGCCTAAATTAAGAACTGCTTAAAGAATTTTAGAATGAGCTTAAAGTTGGTGAAACGGTACAAGGCCCTAAGGACAGCTTATTCAGTGTTTAAGTGGCACCCAAATTTTAAGATGTGTTGATAAAACCAGCCATAGGTTTTGCATGTGAAATGATTGTGCAAGCCTTTTTAAGTTTATCAATTTCACTCAAAACAATATAAAATTTAGTTCCAACCTGACTTAGCAAATCATTAATTATAACAACCAGTTGCAATCTCAAATGCTCAATTTGTGTTAGTAGTTGTGTGCTCGTAGTTAAACACAATGTTTAATTAATAAGTGCAGCACCCATATATTGAAATAACTATGATTCTTATTTCAAGTTGCGATATAACAAGTGTTCCTAAAATATCTTTAGTTTCATTTGGTAACTTATCCAAACGTTCATGCAAACTTTGTTCAGTGTTTTGCAGTGCAGTTAGAGTAATAGCTAGAATTTCCGATATGATACTCATGTTTTTATAAATAAGTTCAATTCCTTCATTTAAATGTAATAACTTCTGTCATATTTCGGTCATTTGTGATTTAAAATCTTCTAAAGTAACACTGTTTAATTTCTTGATGTAAAGCTTGTTTATTGCATCATAATCTTCAATTGATGCACCAACGTTGTGTAATATATGACCACTGACGTCACAGCTTCCATCATGATTTTTTGTTAAATATGTTTCGTAATGCATTCATCGCAATCTGCTGAGTCCAAATTTTGATATACTCATTATTCTTTCGTCAGGTAGAATAAAACTGTCATATACGAGAAGTTCCAGGATAATTACCAGGAAACGTTACTTTTTTTTCCAACAGTAAAAATGTTTTTCTTTAAATTTGTTAAATGTCATTTCACCCAAAACATGATTTTTGTAAATGTGTTGTGGATTTAAATTATCCATTTTGAAAACAATCATCATATTTGCATTATCACGCAAATTATGTTTCGGAATTTGAGCATAACTCTGAGAAAGATAAAAACAGTCTACATTTGAGTGCCTACCAAAACTAAAGTACTTTGGAATTGTGGCTTGCTGTCCACTCTAGGCATCATCAAATATAGACATAATTGGGAAATGCTTCATTCAGACTAATAATTTCATCCTTATTGCTGAATGGGAAAAACTTAATTCCATCTATTGCTGATATAATTCTTGCTAAACGTTGATATTTCTCTTGGTGTATTGTTTTGGAAAACAAATTCATGTTTTAAAACTGAAGTCCATTGGGATGTTCCAACGACATAATTACACATCTTCCCGCAACTCAACAGACCAGTAATTATGCACCGTATATTTGAAAGTAACAATATCCCATGTTTCTGTTCACTTACTGTTTCATACTCTTTTGCAACTATGGGAAGTTGTAAGTTTTGCTTAATTGCTTTCATTGTACACAACATAACATATACTGACGTTAAAACTATATAAACGGCTCTATATATAGATTCAGTAGTAATTAATTAAGTGTACAAAATGCATTAAGAAGGTAATGGAGTTCTGAACACTTTAATAAATAATTTACCATTTAAACTACATTTGCCTACCTACAACTATTGCGGTCCTGGATCAAAGCTTGCAAAAAGGTTGGCTTGCAACAATAAAGGCATAAACATTCTACACAAGGTTTGCAAATGTCACAACATTGATTAAGCACAAATCAATGTTAATTTAGAACAAAGACATACTGCCGACGCTATGTTGGCTGACACAGCCAAAAATGTAAGGAAGAGTTCAACTGCCTCAACATGTGAAAAGTTAGGTGCATGGGTCATTGACAAAGTAATGGGTGCAAAAGTGAAAAGAGGTATGGGTCTAAAACACAAGATATAACGTAAAACCAAGAAGGTTGGAATCTTACCATTTGTTTTTCCTGCATTAGCTGCCCTCGGAAGTTTACTCTGCGGAGTTTCAACATTAAGTATAGGCTGTTCATGGTAAAGTGAACACTTTTGATGGCATGGTTAATTTTTCCTTTCAGCCATTTTTTATCATTTAAACATCTTTTTAAATAAATATTGCCACGTAAGTAATAAACAGTGTATATATTCCACCGCACTCGGAAGTTAACGTCTAAGCCTAAAGTAAAGCATACTTATTGACTATTATTCCAAATGAGAGGGCTTTCAAAAGTGCTCACTTTACCATGAATGGTCTTTAATGTACTTAAAACGAAGGGAAAAGGAACGAGATATTATCAATTCTCAAGGAGATAACAGAAGTTGATTACATTTATTACTAATGAAGTTTAAGAAGATATCTGAGGAATTACATGCACCCGCATGCGTACGATAGCCTAGAAGACTACATTCCAAACAATTTATTGGAATAAACAATTTATTTGAAGCTCATTTATTTTACACAAGTTTAATTGAAAAATTCAACTGAGGACATAAATATATTCTCACCATCAGTGATGTATTTTTGAAGTATGGGTAGGGTGTTCTATTAAAGACAAAGTCTGGTCAAGAAGTTAGTAATGCAATGTGAATTGTGTTGAAAGAAAGAAAATCAAACCTACTCCACACAGGCAAAGGCACAGGCAAAGGCACAGAATTCATGAATAAATATTTTAAACAGTTGATGGCCAATTTTGGAATCAATCATAATGTCACATACAGCAGTTTAAAAGCTAGTGTTGCAGAAAGATTCAATAAATCTCTAAAACAGCTTATTTGAAAATATTTTACTTTTTCATTGTATCAACGTGAACAGTGCCACAATGTTACCATATCATAACAACTTGAAAGTGTACGATACATCTACCTCAAAAGTCAAAGTTGGGCAATTTGCCCGAATCTCAAAGGTAAAACACATTTTTGAGTAGAATTTTACAGTTAATTGGTCTAACGAAGTATTCTAAATTATTTCTGTTAAAGATAGTAATTGTAACATTGCATTTCTATAGGGTTGTATTGCTTTTTTAATGATTTATCAGGTTCCCTTTTTGTTAAATGTCGCTGTTTATTTGGTCACTGAGTGTAATTTGTCCATGTTTTTCCTTTCATGCCACGGTTTAGAAGTAAGGGCTTAATCAGTTTTAATGCGAGACTGTAATACGAATGTTACCCGTACTGCATGGCACTTTTGGTTCTCAGGCTTCAGAGCGAGGTGACGAAACTTTCTAAAATCCCATGCCATCAGCACTTTTGTCTTACCACGCTGTTGCATGAGAGAATTAAACAGCCAATAGGAGGACGCGAGCCCCGTACAAGTGTGTATTTTTAACTTTCTTCAGAGAGTGGGGGTTAGCTGCGGACGCCGAGGTGCACGTGGCTAGCCTTGTACTCTCCCCAGTATTGTTACCACCACTTGAGAGACAAGATGTAGTGCTCAGTTGGTCTATGCTTGCTTGCACTAAGATGTCAGTTGGGGAGACCACATCTTTTTTCACTTAAATTACTACTACGACTTTTTCAACTTAAATGTGACTGCTGCTGTGATTTTGCACCTGCTTGAGTGCAGAGGAGAGGCTGATGTTGCAATTTTGATCAGACTGACGTGTTTGGAATGTATTTGACCACATAGAATAAAACATGTTAGGATTCTAAATGAATCACTAATCTTTTATTTTCACTACAACTAGTTTAAAGTGCGCCTTTTCCCGATGAATGCTAGCAAAGAGCCCAAACTATTCATTTTGAATGAAGTGTTTGTAGTGGAGTGTAGCGAGTTGATGCTTCGTTTCATCATCCAAGAGCCTATTACATGGAGGCCTACAATAATGAGATAATCAAAGGAAGCTTATATGAATTTGAACTAAAAAAGACTGAAAATCCTGATTTTTACTGGATTGATAAAGTTTTAAAATGAGGTAAAACGAGGTCCCTTGTATACTGGGATGTGTTTTCAAAAGTGCATCATAGTTATGTTTTGAACTCAGAAATTAAAAAATTATCGGCTGGGCAACACAAGTCTGACCAATCTTGAAAGTTATTTAAGGCAAATGTGTTACAGCACGCTAGCAACGCCAGATTTCCGAGGCCGTACATATGGCCGCACGAAATGAATTCGCTAAACAGATGGTTGGAAACCAGGTTCATGAACCTGGTTATATTGGAAGACTTTCCTTGAGTTTTAATATAAATACAAGCTCCAGTTCATTCAGATTCACAGAATTTGTTTGGTTACATTACTATCAAATCACCAACTGCAATATGGAGCTAACATCTAACGTAAATTCTGCACTAATGTATATGTGTTTAAGAGGTGACGTGTTGTGTATAAAAAAAAAGGTTATATTAAAATGAAACCAAAGAGTATACTGTAATGAAATTGTGAATATTATTTTTAAGTGTAAATAATTACTGAAATTATATAATGTATGTAAACTTGTGTATAAATATGTATTTCTTGTACAATTATTGAAAACAATATTGAGCTTCAGAGTGACTTTCGTGTTTAATTTGAAACTACCTTTCTCATAAACTGAGTTGAATCAAAAAAATTTTTTTTAACAACGGTAGATTAATGGAAAAGTTTTACATCTGCTAACAGATACTTTACAGATTTTAAAACAGGTGTAGTGAAATACTTTGAATATAGTATTAAGCTTGTTAAAAATTATGGTAACAAGTCAGATTAATAGAATAACATTTGCTAAATGCTACATTTCAAATTTTAAACCAGTTCATAGTGAAATACTGTGAATGTGGTATAAAGCTTATTAAAAATTATGGTGTAACATTTAAACAAAACTTTTTTTAAAATTTAAACTTGATGGTTTGTAACACAAGTGTATCGCCATTTGATTAAAGTGAGTTAACCATAGTTGAAAATACATATTTAGGTTGAAATATTACATATGGCTTGCTGTAGTTCGTATTACAAAGAAATGGCCTGTAGCTTTCGTAATCATTGCCTCAATGCGCTGGCCTAACCTGCCTCGCCAAAAACCACTTTCACGCAGCAGCAGGTAATTATCGCGCCAACCCACTCAATAGTTGTTCCACGCCAGTCCTCTATCCTGGTCCAAATTCCGCTTTTGCACAAACAACTGTTATTACTGACACCTATCCATTTCTAACTGGTCTGGTGGGCGAGTATATAAGGCAGGCCACAAACCCCAGGTTTGTCTTTCATCTTCAGTCCACCAAGTAGTAAGGTCGGGTTGGCTCCGTGACAAAGGTGCAAATCTATTTGTAAGGTTATGTGAGTATAAAACTTTTCTTTA
This sequence comes from Dryococelus australis, assembly GCA_029891345.1. Classification (NCBI taxonomy): domain Eukaryota; kingdom Metazoa; phylum Arthropoda; class Insecta; order Phasmatodea; family Phasmatidae; genus Dryococelus; species Dryococelus australis. Next base: position 207,773,036 of record CM056993.1, on the reverse strand, counting down.
CTTTCATTTTTTCTTAAAAGTCAGTTGACTAAATAATTTTCATAACATTGTGGACTTAATATTTTTTTACAAGTTTCCACTTCATGGGACTTGTACTTTTTCTCCACACTGCTGTGATAATTTTTTTGTAATAGACACACTGTGTTGGAGTTTAAATAATTTCCACACATGTGGATTTCATAATTGCGTTAAGTCTTATAACAACAAACTAGAAATTTTTCTCAGACTTCAATGTTATTAATTTTTAAGTTTCTCAACACTATTTGGGAATGAATTTTTGTTATTAAGAGTCTCAGTTATTGAGACTTACAATTTTTTCCCACATTACGGTAGATATTGGAATTTTAATTATTTCTCAACCTAATGAGACTTCACATTCAAACTAAATTTTGCTTATTAGGGGACAGGTTTCCTATACTCTACAGACTATAACATTTTATAAACCTGTACGAACTTGAGGAGTTGAAAACTCTCTTCTACACTTGATGGAACTTTACAATTGAAACACAAACATTTAACATAATGACAGTCTTCATATTTTTCCTCACTACTGCGGATATTCAATATATATATATATATATATATATATATATATATATATATATATATATATATATATATATATATATATATATATATATATATGTATATATCTCAACCTAATGACACTTTAAATAATTTCCACAATACAAAAATTTAATATCATTTCATTACAGATGTTTAGCTTTTACTCTACTCAAGGGGATATTTTACTACATTATAGTACACTTGGTTATTATCTATATTTAAAAAAATTTATACTTTAATATTTATAGGGATATCTACATTTGCTAATACGTACTTCAATCTTTTCCACCTCTTAAGAGAGTTTTAATGTTTGATTGGTTTCATGACAGTAGTTATCTTTCACGCTTTGCTATAGTCTCTGGGACATGAACATTTATTGAAACTTTAATCGTTAATAGACTTTATGGACAATACCATGTGTAGGCATTTCCAATTACTCACACACTATAGGGATTCAATTTATCTACATTATAGTATTTGTCTATACTTGCTAACCTCACTTAGTCTTTAAAAACATATCTTTTATTTCAGATAAATGTAGTATAGTTTCATGTACCTATAATTTTTTATACTATTTTGTTTCAGATTCGGGTGTTGGTTATTTTTTGTGAGTAGAAAATATTTATTATTATTGAAGTTCCGTCCAGTAATAAGCGTCGTCGCATTGACTTGGGATCGGAATAATCTTCCGGTTCATCATACAAATCAGAAAAGCATCCACATTCCGGTTCGTTGACGTCTAACATATCTTTGTCGCCACACTTACCATATGTCCTTTGGATACAGTGTTTGAGCAAGATTTCTTGATGTATGAATTCATAATGACAAACCTCAATTAGATGTGGACTTTGTTTCCTTTTTTGGAAGATGCAGGGCCTCAGTCCTGGCTTTTGGCAATGAGGCAACCACCAATAAAAAATTTATAACTCCGCAGCAGTTCAGTTTTTCAAAAACATAGTAGCTGAGGAAAACATTATGGAGACATTTCACTTTGGCAGTAAAGCTATCCCTGTTCTCCATTCGTCCCATGTCTGTCATTTATGATGAAAACAGTTCTTCAACTCACTACAAAACTTAGCGAGTTTTCTGCGAGGGGCAGCGGCTGGGGAATGAAAATTATATTGCAATTGGATATACACATTTCGCAATAAAGACCATTCACCACAGGTGGTTCTCACATAAACCTACCTAAGTATATTGTCAATCGGAAGGCTTGCATTAATGTTGAGTGCCCGGAAGACGAGTGTTTCCTGTATGCCATAGTAGCATCTTTATTTCATGCCACATCCCATCTCAACAAATCCTATTCGTATCAAAACCTCACTGGGTTCTGAATACACAGGGAATGTAGACTCCTGTAGTGTTGAGTGAAATCACGCAACTCGAGGAGCTCAATAAAATTTCTATTAATGTATACTCTGTGGCAGACAAAGTTATTATATTGTTGACAAATTGTATGATAACGCTAAGGAAGGGTTACTTGTATCCACATGCATATCTCCTGTGCGTAATGATTGACATTTAAACATGTTGCCCATTCATGATAGTGGTAGTACCACACACATTTTGCAATGAATACAAGACGACTGCTTCACAGTCAGTTGACGAAAAGCAAGTGATGTTTCCAATATTTCAAAACAGAGGAGAAACTTGGAAATCATAATGATTTGTGTCAACAACATGATGCTGTGCGATGTATTTTACCGACTTGAGAAAATAAGTAGGTACGTTAAATTTAAAAATACCGCCAATCAGCAAAGAATGAGTTTTGTGCATACTGTGATACTGAGGTTTATATGGAAACCATATCCACTTGCAGACCTAATATTGACACAAGTGGCACAACAACTATCAATAAGCATGTGCCATTTGCTTGTGGCATCATGCTCGTATGTTCATACAATCCAGCTTTATCAAATTATTTTGAATTTGTGGGTGAGGATTGTACAGTGGAGCATCAATAATCCGGATTAATTGGGACTGGACCCCTTCCAGTTTATCAAATTGTCCGGATTTTCGAAATGAACCAATAAAAGGGTCGGTAGACATCTTCAACATAAAAAATCTTGCTAAAATTGTTCATAATTCACTCTGATGGTTACAGAAGTGGAGTGGATAAATAAAACCATTAATGTAGTAAGATTTTTACATGTTTTAATTACAGACAAAAATACTGTAGGCATACTTTATGTACAGTATTGTATGTACAGACTGTCTTATTTTATGTACAGTAAATCTAGGCCTACAACAAAATACAATACAGTAAAGTTGTACCTACAGGAAATCATAGGTAATTGAGCTTTTAAAAAAATCTTTTATGAACTTTTGAACAGTGGTAGTGGTTCACTTTTTTTGCAGCTAATTCCTTGATTCGTTTTAGAAGAATGAGCTAAGTTGGTGTGCTCTCAGTCTGTTTTTTGAGCCATGACATCAGTGTCTCTGCTGCCATAAAAGCTTTGGAATGTGTTGACCCTGCTTCTTCAACGTCATTTTCATTTTCGTCCCCATCAGATTCTACTATTTCTGTGTCTCCTTAAAATGAAAAAGTACCTACTCCTAAATAAACAAACAAAACAAATGTTTTCTTTTTCTAACTTTATAGAAAAAATGAACAAGCGCAAATTTGGCTAAATATTTTAAAAATATAACAGTGAATTTAAAACAACTACCTTCAGACACCATATCAGCTATTTCTTGGCGCTCAAAATCTGTTACCCAGGATCACTGTCATCAACAGCCAACCACTCACTGGCATAATTTTTGTCACACTGTTCAAGTCCCGAGATTGCGCAGCATAATTCTGTCACCTCGTTTACAATGCAATCTTCATTTTCATTTTCTTCAATCCTGCTTTCTTCATCAGGCCATAATTTTCTCCAGGCTCTTTGCAAATTACTTTTGGTGAGATTTTCCCAAGCATCGGCAAGCATGTAAATGCTCTTTCATGTACAACTTTTTTATAAACTGAACTACGCTCTCTTTGTCCTTTTCTGCCAAAAATGGTGATGCAGGAGCTGCTTTCTATAGATCCTCTTAATTTTCTCGATCACTCCTTGGTCCATTTGCTGCAGAGTTGCAGTAATGTTAGGTGGGAGAAATTGCACTTCTAAATTCTGATCAATTTAGTTCAATGTGGGTGCATTATCAATGATAAGCAGAACTTTCCCACTTTTCTTTTTCTCCTTATGGAATTTTGTAACACTAGGGATAAATTCATTTTTAAACCAATCAAGAAAAATTACTGAAGTCATTCAAACACTTTTCTGAGACATGTACGAAACAGGAAGCATTTGCACATTTTTAAAGCAATGTGGTTTTTTGCTCTTCCCAATCACTAACAGTTTTAACTCATTCTCCCCACTGGCATTAGCACATACCATAGTGTCTTGACACCAGCGACTTGCATGGAAATGCGTGCCAGTTTATCCCAGACTCATCCGTGTTGTATACGTCACCCCTAGGATAACCTTTTTCAAGTGTTTCCTTAATAAACTTCTCTTTAAAAACACTTCCAGCCACTAAATCTCAGGAAAGTTTTTCTCCTTCAACGTCTAACTCTCTAATGCCGTGCCTACATTTGAAGTTCTTAAGACAGCCAGAGCTGGCTTTGAAATCTTTCAGTCCATTAAGCTATTCGTTAAATTGTAAGGCTTTTTCACAAATCATTAGGCCTGAAATTGGCTCTCCTAAGTTTCTCATTTTAGTGAACCACACATACATTGTGTCTTCTAAGGCTTTGTTGTTTGCTGAATGTGCAGTTTTTCTTTTCAGCATCCCTTCTTCACAGTCCAGTTTTCACGCAAATTGTTCCAGCTGGGATCTTTTCGCCTTAATATCACTTATAGTGGAAGTTCCTACCCAATGAATCTTTGCAAGTGATACCCCACTTTCACCTTTTCTTAACCTTTCTACAATTTTTAACTTGGTTTCAATGGTTAAAAAAGTGTGCTTTTTTTTCTAACTCGACGCCATCAGGGGTACAAAACAGTAATGTGTTACAAAAAACAAAACACATACAAATTGACACATGACACACACAAAGACTCTACTGTACACAAACAATCGGTTTGGTAAACAAGAACTTAAGAAAGTGCACGCACAGACAACAATGCACAAGGTCAGTGGCCTGACGTGACTGACAGTGGCAGGGGAGATGTATGACCTTGACACTCCCTCTTTCACTGCCCCTCCCTCCTCCACACAACACGCAATTCGCGCTTCACTCTGTCGGGCACTGCGAGTTTTACACTTTTAAAAGAATTGAATCTGGATTATTGACAGTCCGAATTTTTGACCTCCGAATTATTGATGCCCCACTGTATTTGACAATTGGTTGAAGTTGTCAAGATGGGTTGCAGACATATACAGCGTAAATGTTGCAATGAAAAAAATAACCCCAGCAGAAGAAGCTAAGTTGATAGCTCAAAAAGATTGTCACATTTGTCATAAGCCGCATGGACCAAATTTTGTGGTTGACCATGATTATTTGACGGGCGCAGTGTGAGGCTGAGCACATAATCAATGTAATTTAGCCTTCAGACTTACGAAAAACTGACTTCTTGATGTATTCCATAATCTGCAGAATTACGATGCCCACTTTCTTATAAAGCCATTGTCTGAGAGATGCATCACCCAACCCGATGGAAGCTTGACAATCAAAACTCCGGGTAATATCAAGGTGAATGGAACAACTATTGAAAATTACAAATTGACATATGCCACACTTCTGCGCAGCATGACTGCGCACACTACGGGCAAACTTTGCCCCATCAGCGAGAGCTGAGAGCCTCGGGACAAGTCCTAAACTGTGTACATAATTCCAAGTGGCCACATGATTGATCCCCGAGCTGGACAATTACAGACACGGAAGATAATTAACGCAATTAATAATTTTAATTGTACTGTCCGCCCAAACTTCTACATGCGGTCGCCACCCACTTGACAGAAATTGTTTTACTCAACGAGCCACAGACCAGACGACAGCCAATAAGGAAGTTATAAGAGTCACCAAGGATCGCAGCACCCCTGCGATCAAAGCAGCTGAGCCTTGAGCAGAGGTAGTAAACCTGTTGTCAGTCTCAACCCAGAATGATACAAAATGTGCGGCAATGCCCAGTACCCTGAGATAATCAACCCCTGCGGTAGAAGGCTAGCATCCCCCATACTCTTGTGAGAGCCGCAAAGCAAAAATTTTGGACTACCTAAGGAATCTCGAAAATGCTCTTGCCAGAGTTCATCGGCCTGCCGACCGCTGGGCAAGACCTCGTCCTCTCCCAGCCTGAAGAAGGCCAGCCATTCAGCTCCAGCAGCTTGCAAGGGCTCATCAGAGGTAACCTTGACGTCCTCATCCTGCACTCTTTACCCAAAGTCTTTTCCTCGACTCCACGGCAGCAGGCCATCGCAACATCCCCTGTGGATAACCACCCCTTAGAAAACACTGCTGTGGGTTTATCTCCCACCATCATCAGCAAACCGACTTCATCTTCAGTGGGTTTTTCCACCACCAACTTCTGCTCTTATACCAACACCTACATCTGCTTTGTGGGTGTTTCCATGACCTACTTCTGTTGTGTGGGTATACAAACACTTTAATACTGATTACAAATACTGCTTCATCAGCGAGGATGATGATTCACTGTTGCTTACTTCTATAGATATTATGTATATAAAAAATATATATAAATTACTGTGTAATATTGGTGAAGGATAATAATAAATAGTGTTTAATCATATTGTATGTCTCCTTTCTTATTTCAACTTACCTTCAACAGAGGTACACAACCTAAAAATTATTAACACGCTCACAGAGTTTTTCCAGGGTTACATATACAGTGAATACTAATAGACTCTTTAATACAAAAAATAATAATTTCATACATAAAAATAAGAACAAAAAAAAAAAAGGGTCAGTTAAACAAAGGTAGTTCGAGGTATTACCCTGTTACATATACACAATTTGGTCAGATCGACCTCTAGTTCCCATGGAGAGAGGACGTGTATGTACGTACTTGCTAATTGCATCATGAATAATTGCATACTTGATTACTTGCTAATTATTCATATACACATGAATATACATTAGCTTACTTGCTAATTGCATACTTACCAATTATTCATTGCGCAGTTACACAAGTGTGATTACGCCATACCCTATACAACTGTAGTCGCTAAGTGTAAATGATAATGATACAACACCTGTAGCCTCGCGCTTCAAATTGATGTATGCAAATTTACAATTGTCAATACGGTTGCAATTGGCATTACGCCAAGTGCAGTGAGTCCAGCAACAACAGCCGAGGCTGCATAACCCCCCCCCCCCACACATGACTTGAAGTCACCAAGGTCATGTCGGTCGAGGTATAAAGTGTGACTGGCTGCATTCCTCCTCCCCCCTAATCCTTACTTGTAAACCAGTTCCTTTGAACCAGCATCTCAGTCTCGCACAAGCAACCAGCGAGTGAAGATGTGCAATTGTGCAACACCTCCAGTCCACTGGTTATTGCATCATTCCCAAAAAAAATATTCAAGGTCAACGACTTTGATCAAATGCCTCAAGACAAAAATTAAAAAAAAAAAGTTACAATAAATACAATTGTCATAATAATTATACATGCAATTGCAATTACATATACATTCACACATGCACTTCCAGATGCACATGTACTATCAGTGCATGTGCAATGATGCACCGCCACCATTTTGAATAAATTATACTGCAGGAGTCTCTCTCTAGTTCTACTCAAGTGATACCAACTTCAATGTATATACTTGAACTGTGAGATAGCAAATATATGATTTAATGGTAATTCTGTACATCTTAGAAAACTGTTTATAATGACTGGTTTTTAAGTGTTTGATTGTGTTAATTTCTCTGAGGTGTGTTGAGATAGAAAGTTTAAAGAAATCATTTTAAAATCTCTTATAATTAAAATTTTAAAATTATTATCTATTCTTTGGTGTAATTAAGACCATCCCTTAAAGAACCTTGCTACACGAAGACACTTTTTTAAAATTACGACACTAGTGTCAGAAGTGGGATGGAGGCATTTTTTTTAAAACTAATCTTCCTCTCTCTTTTTTTTTTTTCTCCGCAGATATTAATGTAAAGCTTAAAACTGATTATTTATTTATTTATTATTTGAGTTTTGTGTGCCACCCAAAAGGGAGAAACCATTAACAGGGTGGCACACACATAGAAACATTTAGACATCACAACATACAGGACATATTACAAAACAGGACAAGACAACATTAAACATAAGATCACAAATACAGAAAAAAGACAAAAAGAAAAAAATTATAAAAGTAAAAATAGATTACAAATAATATTAACAGTAGATGACAAATAATGTTCATGAGAGAAGCCATATAGTTCAATTTAAATTAAATCAGGTATAAATCTACTGGTTACAACAGTGTTTGTAGAGATCACTAAATAAGATTTTTTGCCATAAAAGGTATCAAAATTGGAAAAAATATCTATTCGAATTACTTACGCATCTATTTACAAGATCATTTTTATAACTTAATGAACAGAGAGTGTGAGATGTTCTATGGGTGTATTGTGGTATTTTTAAACCTACCTTTTTATTAATTGACATACATGATAAATAATTAAGAAAGGAATTAATTAAAAAAAAGCATCTAGAATGGCTCATTGATTTGCAAAGGAAAGAGTTTTGTATTTTATTAATTCATAGTTATAATAATATTCTACTTGCTTTGATAATCTATTAAATAATACATTAGGAACATTATTTTGTATGTTTTCTATTCTATTGGCATCAGTTGCCATAACATAGTTCCATACCACTGAACCATATTCTAGTATAGATCTAATTAAAAAATTATATAAACATGACAAAGAATTAGGTGATGTAGCAGAAAAACTAATGAACTAAATTAAACCTAGTGTTCAATTAATATTACTGATTAAACTATTACACCTAAGTCTCGCACATGGTCCACTCTATTTATTAAAACATTGTTAATATAGTATTTACGAAATAAGAGGTTAGTTTTATGGGTAATAGAAATACAAAGCGTTTTCTGTATGTTTAATCTCATTGCATTATTCATGCACCAGTTATTTATTGCAGTAATATCTTTTTGTTACCTTATACAGTCCTGGCTACTTTTAATAAATTTATAAATCTTTAAATCGTCTGCATAAAGAAGTGCACCGGAGTGACTTATCATGTCAACAATAACAATTATAAATATATTAAAGAGTAGCGGTGCAAGGGTGCTTCCTTGAGGCACCCCAGAGGATACATTTTGAGAGATAGAGAAACAATTGTCGAGTTTAACAACAAAGGTTCGATTACAAAAATTATTGGAGATCCAATATATATATGGAGTGTTTACACCAAAATGTGATAAACTTTTTAATTATAATGTGATGTTGACATGTGTCAAAGGCCTTCTGGAGATCAAAATATATTACGTCTACTTGCTGTCTTTTAGAAATTTCTGAGTAAAGATTATCTATGAAATTAAATAAATTGGTTGTGGTTGTTTTGCCTATTTGGAAACCATGTTGGTATTCCCTTACTAGATTTTTTGTGGTGAACGATAGATGTTTAAAGATAACATTTTCAAAGATTTGAGAAAAAAAGCACATAGTAATGATATTGACCTGTAGTTATTTACTCTAGTTTATTACCTTTTTTAAATACAGGCACAATGATGGCACGTTTCCAGGCATTGTGATAAATACAGCTTGTTAAACTAAAATTAAAGATATGAGTTAATGATGGGGTGATGATATTAAAACAACCTTTAATAATAAAGTTTGGGATATCATCCCAGCTGGTAGACTTACTGCTTTTAAGAATTTTTATAGCCCAGAAAACTAGTCCCTGGGTAATGATAGGAATACCTATATAAGGGTAATTCTTATGATGGTTAAGAGGTTCATGATCATTAGTTAAGGTTGGTACATATTCCTTTGCAAAATGTTGTGCAAAAATATTAACCAATAGTGCGGGATTCTGAATTTTATTACCATCAACATTTAATGTAAGGGGTTCTTTATACACATTTTTCATGAGTGTAACGTAATTCCAGAATCTATTTGGTTCACTTTTCAAATTGATGATAATTTTTATTTGCCAGGTTCTTTTTGCTGTTTTTATTTTTTCCTTAACTAATTTCCTTAGTTCAGAGAAACTGAGATAAATATCTATAGATTTTGATTTCTTAAATAGCCTATGGCAATGTTCTTTCTTTTTAATCAAACTAATTAGTTCTTTTGTAAACCACTCTGGGTATTTGGTTTAAAAACGTTAAACGTATTAATTAAGATGTATTTGTAAGTTATTGGAAAATGGGGCCCCAGTCAAAGCTATTGATGGCTATATGTAGGGATAGCTTTTTGATAGTTTCTTTAACTAACATAATCAATAGACACCTGAAAGCATGAAGCAGGTTGATACCTATCTTCAACCACCAAAGGACATATGGCTTTGTCAACATTAATATGAAAATTAGATAGGATTAAATCTAATGATTCCAAAGGAGGTTTAGTAAAATTATAATGTTCAAGGTTGAGAAACTTTCTGATTGTAATAAAGATTGACTTTTTTTTTATTATAATAGTGTGAAATATTTTGTGTGTGAAAAGTATTCCAATCTATACCAGAAATGTTAAAATCACCTACAATTATTATTTGGTGAAGATAATTATTCAATTTACATTCTAATAACGGAAAATAATTTTTTTCAATCTCTGTAGAAAACGTAGATATATGAGGAGGAAGATATATATTTCCAATTAACAATTTGTTGGTGCTATTGATAGTAACTTCTATCCAAATAGATTCTATATTTTCATGATGAAATTCATATTTTTGTTCAATTATTGAAAAGTAAAATTGATTTACTGCTATTAACACACCACCTCCTCTATTGAGATTTGTTATGTTGGCATCACGATCGTTATGAAAAATGGTGTAGTGGTTAGGAAAATAATGGGAATTTATACCAAGTTTCCATTAGGCTAATTAATGAATAATCAGTACTGATCATATTTCGGGAAAAGTCTAAGGATTTGGTTCTGAGCCCCCTTAAATTTTGATAATACACTTAAAACTCCCAAACTGGCATCTATTGTTTTTAAGAGCGCCTCCAAAAGCCTGTACATTATTTTTCTAAGGATACAGCTCCTCCAGCTTCTTCATTCCGTTGAACAGTATTAACAGAGGAGGAGTAATTTTCAGGTGTATACAGTTGTTAATTTAGTGGTCTCCCATAGAAGGCAGCCAGCAGGCCAGAAAATAATGTTAAAGATGTGGTCAAAATCATCTTCCGTCACTGTTATATAAAAAGACAAATATGAATTGTATTTGGTTTTCAACTTAGCTACCTTCAAGTTTGTAACTTTAATTTCTTGATTTATATAAGCGATGATGCCATTGTCCTGCACTTCAGGCACAAAGCGTGATACAAATAACTCCTTCATACGTGGTTGTGTTATCTTAAGTACAGTTTTTCTGTTGACGTTATTGCAGACTCCCAGCTGTACTTGTTTTCTGGGAGCTGCCGTATTAGTTGCTAACGCGCTACTTGCCATTGAGGCCTTTGTGTCGCCCCTGCTGACGATGATGAAACCTTCATCAGCAGTTGGCTATTTTTGTAGTTTTGACTGATCTGCGTGTTGAGAAACCCGTGTTGCCAGATGTGCTTTGCCATGATGGAACATATTGTTCTTATCAGAAGCACCTGCAGCATCCACACTTTTTCCTATCACTTCACTGTAGGACCTTTTCTGAACATCATTTTGATTAGAGACTAATGACTTTGTTAATTCAGAGTTATCTGCACATAACACACACTAATTTTAATTTACCCTTTGTAGGCTTTCAAACATAGCTCGCAGTAGCAAGTTTTCTTCTTTAAGGTCTTTGACCTCTTTGGAAAGATCATCAATCTTATTACATAATGTTTCAAACATAGTTTGAATAGTAGAATCCATAGTTTCTGCTATTTTAGATAATGTCTCTGGTTCCAAGGAAGAAGACGAATCGTTATCACCCAACAATATTACTAATTGACTGTCTTTAGTATTACCCGACGTAGATTTACTATCACCTCTTATCTGCTTTTTTTTAGGCGAAAAGCCAAACATATTTATATCTTCATTACACTTAGTGCATCGTATGCAAAAGAATATTCTCTTCCTTCAGTTCTTTAACTTCATAAGCTAAATCATCTATTTTAGTACACAGTACCTCAAACAGAGATTAGAGTCCATCATTATAGCTGTGTTGGCAGTTACTCCTTGTTGAATATTGCTATTATCCACAGATAAAGTAACCGCAATGTCTTTTAGATTAGTTGAGGATTGCTTATCTGTAGAAGATGCTTTTCTTTTTGGAGAAAACCCAAACATAGTTAAAAGTCTCCTCACATTCCCCACAACAGTATTCTTCTTCCATAGTTACACCAGTACATTGAAGATGGATGTGCGCGCCACATGAACTGACGCACCTGAGATATTTCTGTCTGCCAAAAAAATGGTTCACCGCATATAGAACACTGGTCCGAACTAGGGGGCATATAAAACCCCCTAAAGTATAGACATACCGGAAATTACGACACTTAACTCAATTTAGATAGTAGATAAAAAATGATAATTCTGGAGCAGGCACTACACACATCCTTCACCTCTCTGAGCACAAGATCCATAATAATAATAATAATAATAATAATAATTATTATTATTATTATTATTATTATTATTATTATGGCAGTAGTAGACTGCAAAGTAAATAAATGCAGTTTTATGAAAGTAAACAAGGAAAATAGAAGTAAAGAGGCACTGCGAGCTTTGATTGAAGTGCTGAGTGGCCAAATAATGAATGTTAGGGGAAGTGTTAAAGCACATGTAAGTTCTGTAAATAATGTAAATAACATTGTAAATAGCCTAATAAATAGTGGAAATGAACATTAAAATAACAAAATAGAGAGTATAAATAAATCTATAAATATCCAAATAGGTAGTGCAGTGAACTAAAAGACAAGAAAATAGTACTCATGAAGAAGTGGACAGAAAAAAATACAGTGTTAGTGAAGTAGAAGATATCAAAATAAACAGTGGAATGAAAATGTAAACTGAAATATTGAAGATAATAGAAAAATAGTGAATAAAAAAATAAGACAGTGTGAACAAGAAAATTGACAGTGTGAGTGAAAGAATGGACATTGTTAATGAAAGGATGGAAAGTGTCAAATGTAAAGTGGACCAGGAGGCAAGTGCCCTCAAGAAGGAATGGAGCAGCACTTGAGTGACAGATACATGTGACGTGCCCAACTCGAAGCTGCATATTGCGAGCAGAGGAACCACTGCAGGAGCTGTGGTAAGACATCATACAGCTGTCCCACCTGTCTCTTGGAAGGGTGCTCCAAGGACGCACGCAATGTCATCGCAGTCGGTTTCTTTGTCAACGTTATCACAGATACAGAGGAGCAGCAAGTGGCTGCACCTCATAATATTCAGGATGCCCTGGCCCAAGCACTGAAGGTGGAGTCAGTAAGGCAAGCATCAGTGCCCTGACATCCAGTGCAGGCATTGATGCTGAGCAAAGACGAGGACAACAGCATCAAGAAGACCCTGAAAGAGTTGCAAACGACCTTGAAGGACATCACTTTAAGGGTTCATGCTGAAAAGCCTCACTATGCCCCACCCTGAAGGCTTGAGTGTAGGTCATGTGGACAGATGAGGCACATAAGAGTCAACTGTCCTCAACTGCAGCGACAGCAACAGGAAAGCAGGTAGTGAGGGGCAGGTGAGTGTGCAACATCTATTGTTCTTGCAGATGCATTCAGTGAAACAGGACTTGGATGCCTTGTTGGTGGAGGGGAGCCAGAAATATGTTTCTTGCCAGATGGTCACTGACACATGGACAATTGTAACAGTGGTAAGACTGGACATCCTCTGATTTTCTCCCCAGCAATCGCCAATGACAGTATGGAGCAGTGCTATTCAACTACGGTAACGGGCGAGACCACACCAGTTAGAGGTAGGAGAAAGGACAGTTGAAGCTTGGAAACTTTAGTGTAGAGCATAATTTTTACGTAGCAGAAATACATGACGAATCCATTTTGGGACTTGATGTGTTATGTAAGCTGTGGTGCTGTATCAAAACTTAATTGGGGGTACTACAGACAGGAAACATCGAGTTGATAGTGTTAACACAACAATTTGGATTTGTCTTTGCCAATGAGCTGCCTGGTAATGTGTAGTACATTCACTGTGCTCCCTGTTTCTAGCAGAATTGTTATTCCATGCAGATACCATGTAAAATTTGTCAAACAGTGAGGCATGATCAAGCCAGCCCATTAGGGTGGCATTCTATCAGATGGTGTCATTGTAGCAAGGACTTTGTTCTCTTCAAACTCGAACCGTTTTCCAGAAAGGATGAATCATTTATATAACAATGCTGTTTTGAGGAGGGAGCAACAATAGGGGTTTCCAAGCAGGTTTAAGAGGTACTTCTAAATATGACTGAAGCTCCAATTTCACAAAATACCGAATGCCCACTACCAGATGCTCTGAGGAAACTGTTAACGAGAATAAAAGAAAACCTCAACTGGTGAAAAAAAAAAAAAAAAAAAAAAAAGGCTGTATATTAATTATAACAGATAAATAGGGATGCATCCTGTTGTGGTCCAAATGAAATTGGCAGAACTAATGTTGCATGCCATCACATAGATACAGGGGATTTCAGGACCATAAAGCAGCCACTAAGGCAACTACTGCTAGCTTTACATGCAGTGATCGAGATTCCGAAAGAGATGAGGAGTTAGATGTGACAGAACCATCAGTTAGTCCAAGAATGATTCTTACCTATTCACAAGGATAGACAACACATTGAACAGCCTAGCAGATTCACAATGGTTTTCTACTTTGGAAATGAAGAGTGGGTACTGACAATGTGAGGTGGCCCAAGAAGACAAAGAAAATATTGCCTTTAATGTCCAATGGAAAGGTACCTGACATAAGTTCTGTTCAGAAAGTAACTATTGCCAATATGAAATTAGTTCCTAAGAAATGCCACCTCTTTCAAAAGGAAATTAATTTCCTGGGACATGTATTGTTGGCCCTTGGGATTGAAACAGGCACTGAGACAACCAGAGCAATAAGAGATTGGTCCTCACCAAATGACAAAACTGATGTGCCAAGTTTCCTGGGTTCATGTGCTTACTACCTACAACTTGTGCCTGGGTTTTCCATGATCACCAAGCCACTGCATGAACTGACCAAGACAAAAAGAATGTTCATTGGACCACTATGTGTAAAGTTGCTTTTAATGAAATAAAAGAAATTATGGTTTCTCCCCCAGTACTGTGCTTCCCAAATAGTGAGGGTGATACATTATGGATACTGATGCTAGTGATGCAGGAATCTGGATTGTGCTAGCTCAGATTCAGAATGGAAAAAAGAGACCACTGGAATATTTATGCAAGATATTGCCCAATCCTGAGGAAAATTATTGTGTGGCATGCAGAGAGTTTCTGGATGTGGTATACACAATTGCACGCAATCACCCTTGCATTTATAGCAGACACTTTGTCCTGAGAATTAATTATACTTCATTATCCTGGCTACTAAATTTCAAGCACCCCAAAAGTCAATCAGCCCAGTGGATAAGCACCGACAAGAATATGACTTCAAAATACACCACAGGTCTGGATGCCTTCACAGCAATGTAGATGCGCTTTCTAAGAGAACATGTGAGCCATTCTGCCGCCATTGTAAATGCTAGGAAGACAAGAGTGACGAATTGCAGAAGATAGAGAAGACAAGAATTCAAGGTTCTCTATCTTGTGATGGGTCATCTACCTGGAGGGATGAGGGTATTAGGAAAGATCAGCTAATTGACCCCAAATTTTGTCTACTATTAAAGCAGAAAGAAGCTGGATGCTGAGCAAGATGGGAGGAGATATCCAGTGTAAGCCTGGCAGTCAAGACATATTAGGCAAAATAGAAATCCCTTGTACTGGAGAATAGTGTGTTTTACATGAACTAGGAAAGCAATAATGGAAAACACATTCAATTACAATTGATCCTACCAGGGTGCAGAATCCCAGAAGTGCTTAAAATACTGCATCATACAGCAGCAGGTGGGCATGGACACTTTGGTGTATATATGACCCTGGACAGAGTTTGTCTGAGATTCTTATTCTACTGGCTCCATTGTCAAGATATTGTTGAGAAGTGGTGCAGTCTCTGTGATGCTTGTGCTGCAAAGAATGGTCAAGAAATTAAGGGATGAGATCCCCTTCAAAAATACAATGTTTGGACACCATTTGAGATTATGGCAGTTGACATTCTTGGACCATTACCAGTTACTGAAAAGGGGAGTCAGTACCTTTTGGTAGTACAAGACTTTCACCAAATGTTCTGAGGTCGTACCAGTTTGATACTAAGAGGCTGGCACTGTAGTAGTTGTGTTTAAAGAGCATGTGTTCTCCAAGCTTGGAATGCCACTCGAGCTTCATTTGAATCAAGGTGTACTGCATGTACGACCAAAAGTAATTATAATAATAGATCCACTTCATAGTAAAAGTCAACCCTTAGTAAGGAAAATCACCACACACATTTGCAATAAAAGTAACTTATCTAGAGTGAAGAAATAAAATTCATGATTTCTGGTTGTGCATGGAAAGAATCGTTTGTTTAGTTAATATTTTGTTTCTTTCTCATGAAATTATAAAAAGATGATACGTAGTAAAGTTGTATGAAACAACAATAGGTAAATTCAGCACACTTGAATGCTTGAATAGAATAAGAACTTAGTAACATAAAACTTCAGCTAAATAATTGATGGAAGTCCAATTCAGCACACTTAGTAACATTAAATTAAAAGGTCTTTTATCAGAATAGTTAACACTATAAAAAAATATATATAATTAAAGTTTAGCTAAATAATATATAGAATCAATACGACTACTAGCTAGTAATTTAAATTTAATAACACAATTACGTTTCTTAGGTGCATCACAAGTAATAAAAAACATTACAGTTTAAACTGGAATTAACTAAACAGTTACGATAAATGTAATAATCCATACAAAAAAGGTTCCAATTTACCTGTGCGTGAAAATAAAGCATATTAAAAATTTATATATAAAATCTGTGATTTAAATTGTAAAATATTATTTTAAAAAGTCTTCACTTAGCTGGCTGGGGTAGTGTTGCTTTTTGCAACACTACCTCAGCCAGCTAAGATCTTCGCGAGAAAATTAGTCCCCAGCCAGAAAAAGGTAGACCGAACATCGCAACTTCTTGGCATTTTCAAGGTAATAGTGCAGAACGTGTAGATGTGTGCGCCAAAACAGGGAAAGTCATTCAAGACAAGAATCATACAGTAGAAACATTGCGCAAGTAGAGAACCGTGCAGACGAAAGTCGTGCACCCTCACTATAAAAAAGTTACCAAAAATATAGTTCAAAATGAGAAAAAAGGTATTATTTACTGCTATAATAAAAATAATAAAAGTAATGAGACATCTAATAAAAATACTCGCAAAGTACTGTAAATGACTTGAATACAGAAAATTAAGTTCTTAAAATAGTACAAAAGTGGTTCATAATGAAAATGGAGTGACGCATGTTAAAAAAAAACTGTAGTGACATACTTTAAAAGTCTTCGTGATGCATAAAAAACTATACCAGTAAAATATTTAAGAAAAAATTGGGGTCACATTTTTAAAAATGCCAATGTCATATTTAAAATGACACAAAGGGCAAAATTTGGAATTCACTCTTTTCCAAGAGTTAGAGAGGATTTTCGGAATGAAAAAAACTCAAACCACAACATAGGGATTTTCCTACTTATTTTTTGGTCTACCACTAAACAGTACAATGAATTTTAAGACTCACAATGTGGTCCTATCTTTATTTGCGTTTGTATAACTCAGTGTGGTTCAACTATTTTTCAGTCGTGGGCCAGAAATGTATTCTTAAGATACACCGCGGGCCAGCATAACAGTTCAAGGGTTAACCATATTAGTATTATTAGAATTGTACCTACAAATATCTCATTTCTACGCTTTTAAAAATATTAACTTGTATCAAAATTTCAACATCAACAAACCATTTTGAACATTGTACATTACTCTTCTATATCAGCATTTTGTAAAAAAAATATCAATATTTCAAAATAAACAAACCATTTAAATATGAAATTACCTTTCTGTTCAGAAGAAAACTTTTTTATCAATGGGAACATTGGGTAATGTGATCATTGACGAAGGCAACAGTGTCTGCTTCCATCTCTGTTGTCACGATGCAGAGGTTGGACTTCAAAGCTTCCTGGGATAACCTATTCCTCTTTTTTGACTTCAACATTTTCACTGTTGAGAAAGCACATTCACAAATATATGTACTTCCAAACATAGAGGTCACTTTTAAAGCAAAGTTGTGAAGCTTGGGATACTTGTCAAGCATTATGAAGTTCCATAACTGTCCATATGTCAAATTTTATTTTGAAGAAAATAGAATGTGACTCTGGAGTTCCCACAGTTCCATTTGTAATTTAGGATCTTGATCTTCAATCGTTACTACCATAGGATCGGCGAAAAGCTGGAATATGGTCTTCATATTGTCAAAGTCGGAAAATTGTTTTTTGAATTCCCCCCTCAGCTCAATAACATACTGTCTATGTTGTTTAAAATCAGCAGAGTTGAATTCATTTTTGATTTCCCTGCATGATTTGAAGAATCTTAAATCTGATTTTAGATATGCTTAAAAAATTCTTAATTTTTTCCTGAAAGTTTCAATGTAGCTCATGAGCTGACAAATATTTTGTTTCTTACCTTGAAGCTTTAAATTGAAGATGTTTGGATGTTCTGTAATGTCTGTTAGGAAAGCTAAAGTGCAAAGCCATTCTTCATTTTGAAGTTTTTCAAGGTAGTCATACTCAATTTTTTTCCAGCAGTTTCTAAGAACTCAGTAATTTATTTTCTGATAGCAAAAAATACTGTCAGAGTATTACCTGCAATTAGCCAGCGAATTTCAGAGTGCAGAGGAATATCAAGAAATTCCGCAGAAAGCTCCTTAAGAAATTCCAATAATTTCCTTTGATTTGAGCTCTGTTATCACCTCTAATTAAATTAACTATTCTTGTTACATCCTTCATCACATTGTTCATTTTAACAAATTTTCTGCAGAGAACTTCTTGATGAATAATACAATGCAATACAGGTACATTGACATCACATTGTCTCAGCAACCCCACTAAGCCAGTGTTTTTACCAGTCGTACATTTAGCACTGTCTGTCACTATGAACGAACATTTGGAAAATCCGCAGTAGTTGTCTACAACACATACAAGAACACTGTAGATATCTGAGCCTTTCACGCTGGTAGGAAGTGGCACTAAATCAAGTAGTTCTTTAATGGAGAACTGTTCATAAACTGTCTTTACAAAAATTAACAGCTGACAAAAATTTGTTATGTCTGTGCTTTCATCCAACGCAACAGAAAAATATTTACTTTGCTCAATTTCTTTACTCAACTGTGCATCGAGTTGTTTGCTTCTTTTTGCAGTCCTTCTCGAAACTGTTTGGTGGGAAAGTGACACAGTTTCAAAATTTTTTGCAAGTTTGTCATCGCCGAAAGATTTCACCATTTTAATCGCACACTGCTTAATTATTTTGCCGGATCAAAATGACATTTGATTTTTAGCCGTTATCGCACACACTTTGTAAGATACCTGCACACATGACTTCTGCACATGTGTTGCTTTAAAGAATGTGCTTCTTTGCCTCTGCATCTTAGATTTGAGTTAACTGATTAAATTTTTACACGCCTCACCAATTACACTCCCGTATTTTACTTTATGTGTTATTCATTAATGATGCAGAATGTTGTACTCTTTCATTACCGACATCACTTGTGTGCACACGTTACATTGCGGCTTCCCTCCAAAGTCCGTAAACAAAAACTTGTTTTCCCATTTTTTGTTGAACTGTCTATTCTCAAACTCCACTTTTCTTTTTTAGCTCAAAGTGCTTAAACTCACTATGACACTTCCAAGTAGCACAAACTGATTAATGTCTACTATTCTACTTCACGGATGTACTTTACTTCCCCACTCACAAGTCGAGACTGACAAGCGCCATCCCGTAAATACAATATAACTTGATCACATTTCCTGTTGTTTATGAAGAGCACAACTGCTTGGTTTTTTTTTGGAAGATAAAACAATGAAGCCATTAGAAGTGGCATGGTGTGGAATTAGAGCTCTGTTATGGAATATGATCTGAGCGCAGCCAGTGATAACAGCAGCGGCCGTGGGAAATGAAAACTGATAACATGAACATAACCTTCTCTCTTTATTCACTATTAAAATGTAACATTACTGTTGATTAAATATTGGGTAGAAAAAATATTAAAATAATAGGGAGTTGACAGAAAATTCATGAGAATTATTTTAAAGGCATTTAGCAAAGTACAATAGCTAATACTATAGCGAGTCAGACAAAATGGCCCCGTGAGCTGCATTTGGTCTACGAGCCGCCAGTTGAACCACACTGGTACAACTCAAGAATAATGAATTTCAAAATAGACTACAATTTTTTGCTGGAAAAACTGACACTTCCACGATGATGCGCCTGTGACTTCACTGAACATGTTAATCTTTAATGTTTACATGCAAATGCCTTAGCAGGTTACTTGCACATTTGAAAATTGTATCATATTTTTTTGTTTTGGGGGATATTAATGTTATTGCTGCATTACTCAACACCAGCAAGTGTTGCATAAGTTCCACTATAGAAAAGTACAACAAAATGTACTCCTGATAAAGACACCTGCAAATATTCTAAGTGAAAAAATAAAGTATGAAGTGTTTCTAAACATAATACGCACCATAAAACATTAGACAATTTGCGACATGAGTACATGTTTTGTGGGACAAGATAATTTCAGCATTACGTAAATACGTTGCACTTCTTACCCGCAATTGCACTGACATAATTCATAACACTCTAATGTTTATTTTGAAGGTGGTACCTGTATGGCCAACGAGAAATGGCTGTTACATTTCATAATAACTTATAATAAAGTTTACTCTATCTATAACACAGTTGTGTTTTTGTACTTTGTTATTAAAATACAAAAATGTTCTTTGTCAGATATAAATAACATTCCTGTTTATGCCTCTACATAGACCTGTTTTTAAACATTTATTCAATAATAAAACCTGTATCATGCTAATTTAATCCATACAGGTTTAATCTTTTCTTAGTTTTTAGGACTAATTTCTAAATATTGGGATACCAAAATAACTAAGTAATATATCCACGCAAACAGAATGATTGTCAAATGTGCCTTTAAAAGGCATGATGTTTTGAAAAATTGAGAGGTATGTTTTTGCAGGAAAATTTTTTAGATATAGTATATATAATTACTCGTGAGAGTAAAATTCTTGAATACAACACTTACCTAAAAGTTTAAATTCATTGTCCAATGCTGAACTAAAATGGTGGTTTGAAACACTGATGACATTTCAAACATCAGCGACAATTGAAGCAAAATCA
Source organism: Dryococelus australis (assembly GCA_029891345.1). Taxonomy (NCBI): domain Eukaryota; kingdom Metazoa; phylum Arthropoda; class Insecta; order Phasmatodea; family Phasmatidae; genus Dryococelus; species Dryococelus australis. The sequence goes on along the minus strand of CM056993.1, from coordinate 207,751,920 downwards.
GGTTAGAACTATCAGTAAATTTTGCAAGAAACATACATTTCAAAAAACTATTTCATCCCAAGTTCAACATTTCTCTATAACCGACAGTGACCAGCTGACAACAAGTTTGTATGTTGCTGATGCTAAAATGGCAAAACCAAAGCATGTTCAAATACATCACATTAGCCATTAGGAAACTGTTTTGATTATTTACAAAGGAGTTCAATTTTACATTTTGAGTGTGTGATATTTGAAGAATAAAGAATATTTGGAAATAATACTTTGCTTGATAGTATTATATATTGTAATTATTATAACAACATCAATAAACGTATAATTGATTTTCCAAGAATAATCCCTATTGCACCTTCAGTCGGATGTGATGGTCGAGAGGCTCATCCATACCCTGGAACAGTATCCGGCAATCTTTGTGAAAGACAACCAAAAGGATAATGTTAGGAAGTTCATGCTTCAAATAGAATAACACCTTCAAGAACTGTTTGAGATAGTTCTGTGGTGACCTGCTGTTCTGATGTCAAGTAAAAGAAATAGCAGCCACCTCAGAATATGATATTAAACTACATCAGAAGCTAGTTAACAGCCATGAGTTTGCCCGGCGGCACCTTAAACTCAACACTGACTGAATCAAAATACAGTATGACCAGCAAATGTCTGAAAATATTTTCAAGACTGACAGCTGGGGTGGGGTGGCTGTACAACCCCCAAAGGCAGAAGGGATATTGTCCAAAGCTACAGAAATTATGGCAAGGCCCATACAGGATCCTAAAGAAAATCAATGATGCGGCCTACCAGATTTATCAACAAAGCTTTTTGGCAAAGCCTAAGGTCGTCCACATCGACCGACTGGTGCTCTACAAAGATCCCGAAGTTGCAGAGTATGTTCATGACAAACAGACTTGAGGAGGGAGCAGTGTTGTGGGCGGGTCCTCCTACCTTCCCGCCACAAGGACAGCATCCATCCTCACCACGTCAGGGAGGTTGGATCACCGTGCTTGACCTGCCCTCCACAGTCTCTCCCTTGGGTGGACACTATACATCACCGGAGGGATGGCGCTATCAACCCTCCCCACTGCTGTGTAGTAATGGCAGCCCATGGTCCGGTGCACAAGATTTCTGGATTTTCTCCCTCAGCAGGAGCTAGTACGTGAAGATGGTTCTCTTGATGGAGTGGCATACCTGGCAAGGAGAGCTGCGAGCTGGGGGGGGGGGGGGGGGAGGTGACAGTAAATGTGACAAGCAAAGCATGCAAGTGCTGCACAGCAGAGCGTGTCACCCGAAGAGTAGTGTGTGCATGTGTACGGGGAGTACTCGGGCACTGTAGAATGTTCTGGACAGGAAAGACTGGTGATAACTGTATTGAAATACGGTGGTACTTGACTGGACGGTTGTTATTTAATTTAAAGTAAATACTGGAACTGTCAGATAGCAAATCTATAATTTTAATACTAATTCAGTATATTTTCTGCAAATCTATAATTTTAATAGTAATTCAGTATATTTTCTGCAAATCTATAATTTTAATAGTAATTCAGTATATTTTCTAACACAGTTTATAAAGACTGGTTTTAAGTGTTTGATAGATGTAATTTCTGTGGGGGAGGAATGACTATGTAAATATTAGCTGTAAATAGCATGTGATAGCCATTGTTGTTAAAAAAGGAAGTTTTGAGTGATTTATTGGAACGGTTTATAAATAAAATTAGGAAATTATTATTGACTCTTTGATTTTAATTAATATTTCTATCCCTTTTATAACCTGGGTACGCCAAGAGACTTTTGGAAAATTGCAACAAAACTATAAGAGAGGAAAATCTGTAAGCAAAATGCATTAATTTTCCATAATGGTAAGCTTGTCTATAGCCTTTGTAATTCATAATGTAAGTCATATTCCAGAGAGTGTGTTTATTTATTATTTTTATGAAATTATTAACGTTTTATTCGGGTCTGTTCAGATTGTAACCTATTGTTTACATATCATTTCATTCAATATAATTTTTTTATTAATTGCAGTTTAATTACGTTTCTTTAACTAACCAAGTCTATAAAAATAAATTTTATTGTGTTTCTTTCACGCAGTGCTGTGTTCTCCTTGTATCTTCCCAAGGAGTAGAAGTTTTCATATGTTCTTAGGTGGCAACTTTGAATGTGTTTGCCTTAGTAAGTCATTTGGCTCAGTTATATATGAATTCAGCAAGGAATTCTGGTTCCTTCCTCTTGTAGAAGAGAAGCTTTGGGATCTTTGCCATGTTCAGCTCAGCATAAGTGTAGGGAGATGCAGAATTACAATTTTATACGGCCAAACCATCATCATAAAATTTCAGTACCCCAAACTTTATTAATTGTTTGTTGGCATTGATGTGAACAGAAGAAATCCCCAAAGCCAAACTTGTATTGTAAACTGATAGCCTACATGGACTAATTTTGGAGTGCGATGAAGTTTGTCTCCAGGTTACGGCAACGACAGCATCATCATTGTAACACCTACCCAATTTAAACATCTTCCACATATTTATGTGTATAATGTTGATTTTATGCAAAGAAACATTCTGTTATAAAAGTCTCAACTCCACATTTTCAACTAAATTATAAAAATTATGCATTATATTGGTGATTAGTCAGACCCAGGAGTCCATTGATTAGTCAGACCCAGGAGTCCATTAGTTTCATGCTACATCTGAACTGAGCTATGCTGGGCATGAAAATTTCAAAAACAAAGTAGTTTTTGATTTTATATGATTTTAATTGAACATTAGCCATCATCTATTTGTGAAATTTTGTTGATAAAACCCGCCATCATATCATTCCTAAAGGATGAATTATATATTGCTATTAAATATGATAAATGTTCCTCATAAGTTATTTAGATATGGAATTAAATGAGAATTTAATATTACATCAATGGGTAGCATTACACTTTTTTTTTCTCTTTCAGTAATCAGTAAATATTATGGAAACGAAATATAGGTTTATATTCTAGTATATGTATGTATGTATGTATGTATGTATGTGTTCTGATTTATTTCAGCAAGTTACGCTGATGGTTTTTTCTCTTTGGATGGTAAGAATTTGTATGTGTTTTGCCGTATTCTGTTCCCTCCCCACCTCTTGCCTTAATTACAAACCGTATTCTGTTCCCTCCCCACCTCTTGCCTTAATTACAAACCCGCTTTCTTTCTCCTCTCACATGAAAAAAATGTTTGCAATCTTTTACAGTTCACACATTTGTACTTACACTTGAATCCAATCTCATATTATATGAATTCATATGCGAATACACACATACGTGCAAAGATACATGTATACAAACACAACATAATAACGTAATTATACTGCATTTCATATATGCACACTAAATTTTGATAGACAATGTGACCAACCGACACATCATGTAAACAGTAAATGCTCACATCTGCAAGGTATTTATTAGCTGATGGGTTGTTGTAGGATATATATTATATTAGTGATACTGATTATTATTATGAAGAAAATAGTACTAAGAACTACGGCGGAGCAAGCAGACACTTATGTTCAATGAAACGTTCCCAGCTTGGTGAAGAATATTGCGTACATGATCCTTTCATCATGTTTATGTGAGTACCTTACTGGTGTTATCAGAATATTGTATTGATAGTTAATTATTTTTGTATTTACTATCAATAAGTTTACTTTCATTAAGCATTGTTTGCTGTAGGGGTGGCGTTTTAGAATTTTTTTCTAGCGTGAAATGTAATATTATCGATACATGTATGGCGTGGTCTGCAATTTTCTGTACTGTTATAAAGTACCACTGTTTATTTTTGTTCTGCAGTTTATTTTGGCAAACTGGTGCAAATTATTTAATATAAGTGGCAGACATCTAGTAGAATTATTTTAATGTATGCAAACTGTGATAATTGGACATGTGAATAGAAAAATTGCTATAAAAATTTTAATAGAAATCAAACCATATTAGCTTTTAAATTTTTTGATGAAATAAGAAGTAATACTTGAGTTACTGGCTTGAGGAAAAATTATCAAAGTCTTAAATTAATATACAGAATATTTCAGCGTGTATAGTCCGCACATTTTTACAAAAACAATGACTACCAAAAGTGGGGTGCGGCTTACATACGAGATATTGGTATAATATTTTTCTTTTCCAAACATGTTTAGAAATTTGTCAACATGCAGTACATTTTAATGCTTTTACTCTTAAAGGAAGGAAGGAAAGGAATTTAACAGAGGAAAAAAAAACACTCGTGCAGTTATTTGTTCGCTCGAAATCATACACAAAATAACTGCCATCCCGCATGTGTAAAATGTAAACATGTTGGAGCTCGGCCATAGATGTTGTACATGAGAAAATAATTTCTTTGCTGTACAAGAGAAAGATATCTTACGTAGTTTGCATGCCCACCACGGCTCTACAAGTGCACATTGATAAGATGCCATTTTGTATAACATGATGCTGTGGTTTTGCTTTCTCAAGTAATGTTACCATCTGTGGAATAGTAACTGCACTATTTATATTCATAAACATTGCAAAATAACACAAATTTTCTTTCAGAAATGTTTTGTAGGGGAGAACCAAGTAGGAATTTACTATGTTTGTACGGAAATGAGACTTTACAATATTTATAGGAATATAAAAATTCAGTGCAGCCTGTACTTTAAATATTAATTATCCCTTATTTTTCATCAAAAACTTCTGGTGTGGCCTATACACACCAAAACACGGTATTACACCTCAGCTAACGTGAATGATAAAGTAACAAGTTCCCAGACTACTAGTATGTTCTTGGTAGATACAACAAAGTAAAATTTGCAAAACTCTTAACGAGTTCCAAAAGGATGTTTGGACTTAACCAGAAAGTTCAGAGTTAATTACTGCTAGAACATTTACATAAGCCCTTGTAGATACTCATCTCAACAAAGTGGTTGTGTGTTGAGTTGGCAGTGTCTGTTTAAATAACACACACCAAAAGTATAAAACTGGTGTTTCAGGACTCTTCCTTGTCCATGCACATTTACTTAGACTTTGAGGCAACTCTCTACACCTCCCCTAGGCTTACGATGTGCAGTCATGAACCAAATTCAACACAAAATTGGGTGGCCAAAATTAGGATGGACTACCTTTCATCTTCTCTGATTTGAGAGTCCTGGGGGCTGGGATTCACACATAAAGCTATTAACCCAGAAAATAATCCAGGATAAAGTCATTTCCTGATATCACACACAATTTAAAATACCAAAAGCTCATTTCTCTGAGGTACAAGTAAATAACATGCAATTTTAATAGGCTGCTGCGCAAGGAGAAATTGAAATAACATGTACTTCTGCCACTGAATATAAAATGCACTCTTTAACAGTATTTAAACATATAAGAAAATAATATCATTAGAGAAATTTAAGAAAAGTTGTCCCGAATTTAGAGATCCAACCAGAACAAACTGAAAAATTTACAAACAAATGTGACAAAAATCAAAATAAACATAGCCTACAGGAGGATACCGTCTCGCTACAGTACGAGCAAAATTTACCCCTTGTCCATTAAAACAATACATATTACAAATTAATACAGTCTTGTAAGAAGTGCTGCAAAACATTGCCATCTCATGAAAGATGTTAAACGAAAGTCTCTCCCGACCCCATCCACCCACAATAAAATAAACAGAGCCCCAGCTGTATAACTTGGTCATGATAAAAATAAAGTAAGCTGGAATGGTAAACTACATTGAACATAGCATTTGTTTACACACATCTTTTTCTGCGTAGAAAGAACAGTTGTGGTGGAAGGATACACTGTGGCTGCATTACTATTCTAGAATGCACTTATATGAAATGCAGTATACATCTGGGTAGAACTTAGTTTGAAGCATTTCAAATAGCTTCAGAGTTATTTATACATTTTTCCTCCAGTAATTTACATATTGTTTATGTTATATGTTTATTGTTTACATCTCTTCATTTTGATTCGCAGAGTGTATTTAATGAATATTTCATTTATTTATTCCATTATTCTCATTTGTTTACATTTAAAAAAAAGATTGTTTATGTTGAATGTAAAGTTAACTCTACTTTGAGGTTACCGTATGTTATATTTATAATGTGATTTGAGAGAGAATATATAAATATGATTTTTTTTGTTACGCTATATTTTCCACCATGTTCAAGTTGTGCTGAAAGCATTCATTAAGTTTTGAAAGTAAAAATCGGCAAAATAATATGTTTTTTTTTTACGATGTAACTTACATGAAAAGTAATTATTTATGTTAAAGTAATTATTTTAATTTGCGTTTTCATAATAATTGCCTGTACATCAGTAGTTGCATGTATAAACGGGAGTTTAAAGTCAAAGAGGAATGGGTTAGCAATGTCACTATCATAGTTTGTAACGTCCGTAAGATCAGCTGATCTTGACATGTGTTGAGAGTGAGCTTTCTTACATATCTCAATCTTATATAGATTCTTTCCGAAGATCTGTCTGTGAATGGTTATGTAGGAAAGGTGCCGAAATTCTGCAAGTTTGTTTCTGATTCTGTTAGAAACTGCCTTTCAGGGTTAAGGCTTCACAAGTGTAGGACGTGCTAGAGCAGCCGTCCTTTCATTTTATCATTGTGTGCGACTAAATATAATTAAAGTTGTAGAAAGTGCTTCAGAACCATCATCAGAGTTGTTTTATATGGACAGGCAGTAATAAGAAGAGGCCTGATGCCATAAATTATGCATTTCAAGAGCATAAGTAAAAGTCTACCCTGAATGCATCAATAATGGCAGTGACTGGTATCCAGGCCTAAAGTAAAAGTTTGGACTAATAAAGTTTCATACAAAATCCTTTTCCAAAACCTTTTAAAAGGGATTTTAACTACAGAAGTTACATTTTAAATAACAATTTGGCATAACTGAAAGTTTCCTGTTTGTGACATGAAAGTATTGTCAGATGACATCACTCAGGCTTGTGCCCAGAGGATGTGCCCTGTAGGGCAGGTCTCATGTAACAAAACTCTATCACTGACTAGTTTGTAGCAAAACTTGATTAATCGTTCTTAATTGTTCAGTAGTGATAGTGCACAGTAGTAGTAGTGATGGCAGGCTCAGGGTACATGCATGGAAGTGTTTAGTTTTGTTGATATTTAAAAGGAGATTTAATTTCAATTAAAAAACCAGTTAGGATATTAGTTTTTGTTTGCTGGCAACCTGCCTATATATAACACTTGGTTGCAGTAAGTTTTACATGCACCTACAGAGTTTTAGTAAGTCTGGTTATGCAATGGAATTCAGTTCATGTAAAAGGGCTTTATAATTTCCTTCTCAACTAGAGAACTTAAGGTCTAATTTGTTCTTGTCATACAATGCAATCAAACATTTGATTTCAGAATCATTAGTTAAATACCCTAACTGACAAACTGTTCCTGAAATATTCTCTGGAGTACAAGTAATGGGGAGTACGATGCTGCCAAGATGTGTATGTTGCTGGCCAACAGAGTTTCAGCCAAGTAGAGTACATATCTCTATCACTCAGCATTAATGCTAACAATCTCTTTTACTGCTCTGTTTCAATGGTGTCTACATTGTGTGTACATTTAAGTGGGATTTGAGTCTTCCACCAACACACAAGCATTGAAGGTGTGTATATGAACATACTTGTTAAACAGGCGCCCAAAGAAAATCAAACCATATATGCTATTAAGTTGTGTACTTCCCTACAGAAGGTATTACTCTCACACACTGTAATGCCCGCTATCAGTTACAGAGACAGAATATTATTGGACAGTTCAGAGAGGAGATTGATTTTGCATACAGGTACCATACTGTTGCCCTACACCAGTCACAGCTACACACATAAGTATTAAAAGTATACATTGGCTATTCCAACATTGTGGTTACCTACAAGCCACAAGCTCAAACATAAAGAGTAGCCCAAACAACAAGTTTACCAACCACAAGGTTCTCGTGTGTTACAACCTGTATGTGAACGCTTTTAATGGTAAACTGAGCACTTGTGAAAGCCCTGCTTCTTAAGTTCTACTTGTATGCAAGTTGTGTATTCTTAGACCATGTGTAAAATTAACATTTCCATGCTACTCATTACTTTATTCATGTGTCAGTCAAGTAAAACTGTCAAATTATTACAAAAATAAATATTTCACAAATTTACTGATTCTGAGTCTAATATACATTAAAAATACACAAGCAAGCAAACTAAAATATTTCAGTGTTCAGAAATGTTTATCTAACAGTTAACGTTGAGATATGGAACTACTTTCCCTCTATCATTGCCAACTTTACTGGGGGTATGCCAGCCACTGTACCACGTAGCGGCAGCTGTGACATTTTTCAAAGGTTGATTTGAAAAGTGTTTACTTATCCTGAATAGCTTATAAACAGTTATTACTTCCTTGAAAATAAAGACACATTCATATTATTATAAAAGATTTAACTGATTAAGCATGTAAATAATTACTGAAAACCAATCAAATCCAACCACTGCAAATCATGGTCACAGATTGATTTTCGATGCTCATCCCTAGCCTACGTGCGATGTGCAACTTTCTCTACAGTGACCAACCTACACAAGTTGCACCATAAATTGGTTGCAAGTAACATGCCACAAGCCAAACATGTGGCTATACAATAGCTAGGTGTGCTACTAAAGTAAAAATGTAATGTTTATTAAGGGACACCAGAAAACCACAAATACTGTGCAAAAAAAATTAATTTTAGCATTGGATGCACATTTTGTTTTCATAGATGCATAATTAAATATGGAACCAGCAGATACAGCTTTGCTTATCACAAGAATCCATGACATATAACTACTCTGTTCAAACTAGTCTGACGTTTTCCTGATTTCCCTCCCAGCTAATTTAATTTACTCCAAGTTTTCCAAATCAGCAGCAACTAAGAGATATGACCGTTGTAATGCCAATTCTCATCTGTGGTGATTTAAGATGTGGTCCATTTGCAGTTACTTACAATTTTTCTTAAGCTTTGCTAAAGTTCTATTTTCAGGATATTCCTCCACCTCCTCGTGCAAACAAAAGTTAACCAAGTTGAGAATATCACACAAAAGGGCAGTGCACCACATTTGTCCGCAGTCATTTTAATAATATTTTACATAAGAACTATTTCTTACTAGACATTACCAACACACCTATTTTCTCGGTTTTTTTTTTATTCAAATAAATATTGTAATTTATAGGTAAAATATAAGTAAATGTTCAATTGAACCAAAAATAAGATAAGCCTACTTTACATTAACAGAAGTATTTAACGATTATGATACGTGACATATTTAGGAAAGAATCAATTATGTCGTACATAGTGCAATTTTTCAAAGGTTTGATTCAAAAAGTGTGAATAAACCACGAATAGACTGTAGCTACGCTTGGTTGTTACATTCTCCCCGGTATTTATCAATATATACTCATGAGTTTCAAAAGTTCATACAATAGAAATTTCTCCCGAGGCTTCAAATAATTGTCATGAACCTTGTTTTGCACATTCTGTCCACCCCCGACAAGTACAGTGGCTCTCCTTACCTCTCGCACAGCTCCTCCTCCTCCTGCTTCTCTGTCTCTCTTGCTAGCTTCTTCCATTTCTCAAACACTCTCATTGTCGTCTCCTTTGCTTCATCCTCCCTTATCACCTCGCTGACAGAGAAGAAGTCAGTGCTGCAACAAGCAACATCACCAATCAGTAACAAGCACGTACAACAACCACACATCTACACACTGAGCGCACGCAGTGGCAGTAAACACTTCACAGCAGCAGCAGCTTGCACACACATTATACCACAGTGGAGATATATAGTACCGTATGGTACACTTCAACGCACATTATTACTAACGTCAATCCAGGGACATAATTATGACATATAGGTTCCTCGCTAATTATATTTTGTTAAAACTAATGGTGGATGGGAAAGTACGTAATTGTTTGATGCAAAATCCCTCAGCTCAAGTTGTCCATGTCTATGGAGCATCTAACTAAGTTGAAGTTGAGATGGTTTAGTTGCACAGTGAGGTATGGTGTAGCAGTGAGGGTGAAGTGAGGATAAGATGGAGTAACAGCAGAATGCAAGGGCAGGGGAAGAGGGAGTATCCCTAGAAAGCTGGTCAGCTAAGGGCAACGTCCATCCCGTTTTCTACATGGGAAAACCTGGGTGACTGCCAGGAGCCGAACCTGGCTCACCTTGGTAGGAGGTGAGCGGTATGAGTACCACACCACCACAGTCTCCCGTTTGCTAAAGGCTGTTCACAATAAAGTGAGCACTTTTGAAATCAACCTTAGAAAAGTCACTACCCCTGCCTGCATATATTTTAACGGGCATGCTGAGTGACATGCGCCCAGTAAAGTTGGTAACGATTAATGGAAAGTAGTTCCATATATTAAAGTAGAATAAAAAGTGTTGGGTACCCATTGATGATAATATATATTGTTTCTTTCCCTTTATGTTTTTTTTAAAGCTTCGAAGTGTAAAAATGAGCAAATTCTAAAAATAATTACTTTTCTAATAATTTCACAGTTTCACTTGACAGATGCATGGATAATGTGATGAGACCATGGCAATGTTAATTTCATATAAGGCAGAATAATACACAATGTGACTAAAAGTAGATCTTAGCAGGGCTTTCAAAAGTGAATAATATATACAAAAATGAAAAATATGCTAAATGTTTTCAAGAGAACAGTGCAGAAAAATACATCTAATTTCTGCCTGCATAGACTACATGTGTACACACAGATTTTTAATGCCTTCTGCATATCATTATATTACAAGTAGAGATCAAAAATGGCAGGTACATGGTAACAAAGTAGAGAAGAAAGAATTCAGGTTGATGTACCCTTGTACACTCGTGGACTGCCGAACGATATGCCAGGAGAAACAAGGGTACCTTGGATTCCCAATCTTTCTGGGTGTCTTCGACAAAAATGGCAATATACTGTTCCAGAGTACAACGTAGCATCCAACTGAGGGAAAGGAACCTTGCAATTCAAAGTTATACTCTTTAGGCTACACAATGACCCTGCCACCTTCGAATGACTGGTGGCAAAAGTTCTGCCTTTAGACATTTGCCAGGTGTATCTAGACGACATTGTGGTCACATTAAAAGAACATTTAAAGAGCACCTGAAATGCCTACATTCTGTGTTTTAGAAAGTCGCTGCAGCCAACCTGAAATTAGTTCCTAAGAAATACCACCTTTTCCATGGCAAAATTAATTTCTTGGGCCATGTTGTGTCAGCCCATGGGATTGAAACAAGACCCTGAGAAGACCAGAGCAAAAAAAGATTGGCTTCTACCAACTGATAAACCTGAAATGTGAAGTTTCCTGGGCTTACTATAATGAATTTGTGCCTGGGGTCGCTCCAATCGCCAACCCTCTGCATAAATACTGAGGCAAAAAGAAGATTTTATTGGACCCCAGAGTGCAAAGTAGCTTTTAATTGACTAAAGAAAATTCTAATATCTCTCACAGTACTGGGCTTCCCCAAAGGATGAATTCAGTCTAGATACTGAAGCTAGTGATGTAGGTATTGGAGCTGTGTTATCTCAGATTCAGGATGGAAAGGAGAGGCCACTAGAATACTTCAGTAAGGAGCTACACAAGCCTGAGTGGAACTACTGTGTGACATGCAGGAAGTTTCTGTCTGTGGTGAAGGCAATTGCACATTTTCACTCATGCGTCTGTGGCAGATACTGCATCTTAATTAAGAACTGATCACGTTTCATTAACCTGGCTACTAAATTAAAAAAGTACCCAGAAGGTCAAATAGCCCGGTGGATACAGCACCTGCAAAAATATGACTGATATAAATCACAGGACTGGATGCTTTCACAGCAAAGCGAGATGCACATTACAACAGGATAGCATGCAAACTGTTGTTACTGTGAATGCCAGGAGTAAAAAAAGTGGCGTATCATGGAAAACAAGAATTTACTGTCCTGTATATGGCAATGGGTCATCTACATGGGACAATAAGGACATTACAAATGATCAGCAAAGAGAACCCACCCTGCTTCAAATATTGGAATGGAAAGAAGCCGGTTGTCGGCCAAGATAGTAGGAGATATCCAGCCTAGGCATGACAGTTAAGGCATAATAGACACAGTGGAATTCCCTAGTACTAAGATTGGCGTACTTACAAGAGCTAGAAAATAATGGTGGGAAACAGTCATTTATAATATTGGTCCTTTCAAGTCCCAAGATAACTGTACAACACAGCAGCAGGTGGTCACTTCTGTAAAATAAGAGCCTCAACAGAGTTATAATGAAATTCTATTGGCTGCATTGTCCGGAGGATATTGAAAAAATGTACCATCTATGTTATGCCTGTACCACAAGGAAGGGTCCAAGGGTTAAGGGACTAGGTCCTCTTCAGAAATACAATGTTGGGGCCCCATTTGAGAGGATAAGAATGGACATTCTTGGACCATTACCAATCACTGAGAGTAAATCAGTACCTTCTAGTAGCACAAGACTATTTCACTAAGTGGCCAGAGGTCATACTGGTGCCAAACCAAGAGGCTGGCAAAGTAGCTGATGCAATTGTAGAGCATGTTTTCTCCAGGTTTGGAGTGCCACTTGAGCTTCATTCAGGTAAAGGACAAAATATTGAAGCAATTTTTTTCCAAGAGTTAACAATGATCTTAGGAATGAAGAAAACTTGTACCACAGCATTACACCCTCAGTTGGATGGTAGAGTCGAGAGGCTAAATCATACACTGGAACAGTATCTGGCAATTTTTGTCGAAGACAACCAGAAAGATTGGGACTTCAAGGTACCCTTATTTTTCCTGGCATATCGCTCGGCGGTCCACGAGTCTACAGGGTCCTACAAGGGTGACCTTCAAGGATACTGTTTGGAGAGAACTCTGAATCCCTAGTGACCTGCTGTTTGGGCGTCCAGTGGCAGAAGACTCAGCCACCCCAGAATATGCCATTAAACTACATCAAAAGTCAGTCAACATTCATGAGTTTACTCAGAGGCGCCTTAAAATAAATAGTTAAAAACACAATATAACTGGAGAATGCCTGAACAGACTTTTCAAGCAGGACAGCTGGTGTGGTTGTACAACCCTCAAATGAAGAAAGGTGAAGCCTAAGGTTGTCCACATCGACCATCTGGTGCTATACAAAGGTCCAGATGTTGGAGTGACTGTTCGAGGCGAACAGACTTAAGGCGGAAGTGTTACGTGCGCAACCTCTCCCCTCGAGTACAAGCTCCGGTTGCATGCAGGCAGGTACTGTAGGATGCCTAACTTACCTCAACCTCCCCTCTTCCCACCAGGCGGTCTACCCCATCGTGTCGCCCAGCAGCAGAGGGAATGATTGACAGTCATCCTGGCTGGTATCACAGCCACTCCTCCCCCCTACAAGAGGAGTTGTCGACTTTGGAGGATGCGCAAAAATATTCTGGGAACTAGGACCCTCGGCGTAACATGGTATTTTGAGAAATTTCTCTGCTATGCCGACACTATGAATACAGCCACAGCTGGGCGGCCTAAAGTCTGTTGGTAGAAGTCTTTTGCTGAGTGTGGTAACCGGGCGAAGTCGAGTGCGGCGAGCGGCATCGGTGAAGAGTACAGACGATGACAGGAAATTACGAGAGACTGTGGAAGAGGTGTTTATAGGGTGAATGGACGAGAGGGTGTGAAACCTGACTAGCGAAGGCTAATGTGCATGAAGGCCCTTGGAGAACTCTAGAACATTACGGACTGGTGGTATTATACGAACATGTGAAACTGACTTATTGTAAATATTGGAACTGTCAAATATGCACATGTATAATTTATAAAAGTAATTCATTAGGTTTTGATACACTGGTCTATTATGACTGATTTAAGTTAGTTAATTACATTCATTTCTTTGAGGTAATTCAAATGTATTGATCAAATTACTTAATTGTAAATAGTAAGATATATCAAATTATTGTGAGATATTGAGACTAACAAATCATGTTTAGCCCACTGACTTTTAAGAAATTGTAACAAAATTCTGTCAATAACATTGCTTTATTCTTAACTCATTCAATTGTGTTAAACGTTATATGAAATCTGTAATACACACTATTTGAAAGAGGTATTATGGGGGTCCGAGATTTGCAAATTTTTTTTTGCTTCCAATTGTTACTTTAGGTTTTACTTATGCATTCTGCAGGATGGGTAGGCGGTGGTCTTGTCAAGTGTCACCGAACTTCTGCACCACTCTTAAGTTCAGGGTCCTACTGTCTCAAAATCAAATGCTGCCACACTGGATCTAAATTGACCTTAATAAAAACAGTTAAATGGGTAACAGAAAATCTTAGCACAAGAGTACAATTAAAAATATGAATTGAGCACAAGGGCTGGGTGTGGTAGAGCATGGAGCTGTTGATGCTCTGTCATTCCAGTAGTCTGGTGGCCATTTTCCCATGAAAATAATCCATTTTTTCCTCAAACTCAGCAAATTTTCCCTCAAAATTTATGGTTTATTAGTAAAAAAAAACAAGCACCAATCCCCCCCATTTGCAGAAAACAATCCCCCAAAAGGCATTTTTTGATCCATCAGAAGGATTTTGGGGGATTATTTTTGAGGGCAGAGCAGTGGTGGCCATATTAGTGTTTTATCGGCGTAGGATATGCCAAATTGATACACAGGGTCTGAGCTGATCGTTCACCATCTTGGTTCTGTCAGTCATCTTGGCAAATAGTATTGTATACAGGTGACCTTGACCCCATGACATTAATTAACCTTACACCAAAAAAATCACAAAATTCTCCAGAAATAGTATAAAAACTTCCAAAAATGTATTAAAAGTAATTATAAGAAATTTATTTCTAAACGTATTCATAAAATTAAAAATTTGAATTTTTGAGCTGAGAAGAGTCGGGGGACCAGAGCCGATCAGCCACCGTGTTATGACATCACCCGACCACCATATTAGATCCAAGTGAGCTTAAACTAGACCCATGACCTAGAACCCATTAACCTATGGCCTTGAAACCCCAAAAAAAAATCCCAAACATTCCAGAAATTATTAAAAAAACAGAAGAATTTATTTTAAAAATATATACTAAAAAAAGTTTAAAAATTTTAATTTTCAGAGGTCCACACCCCCCCCCCCCCCCCCCCCCCACTTTCAGCAAATGATTGACCTCCTCCCCCTCCCCCTTTCCCATCAATAACATTGTATTAACACCCCTTCACTTTCCTTTCAACATTGCTCATTCTATCAAATGCACTCCATCCATTATTGTTTTTTTTTGTCATTTGTTTACATTTTAAACACCTATGTGATACTGATGACCACGATCACCATGTTCGATCTGGGTGACCATCCTGACCTCACATCTGTAACTTTGATCTTGTGCCTTGGACCCCAAAAAAATCCAAAAATTTTCCTATTCCAATTTTTTCTTAGTTGTATACAATTCTTTAAAAATCTGACAAATTCCAAAAAAATATAAAAAATGTTATTAAAGACTTTTTTTTTATCAATCCGCACCACAATCAGCACCACAATTGTGACCAGTACCACATTCAGCAATACACACACAAATCACCACCAATCCTTCACAGTCCTCCTCCGTAATCAACACCATCCCTTCAAT
This sequence comes from Dryococelus australis, assembly GCA_029891345.1. Classification (NCBI taxonomy): domain Eukaryota; kingdom Metazoa; phylum Arthropoda; class Insecta; order Phasmatodea; family Phasmatidae; genus Dryococelus; species Dryococelus australis. The sequence continues at coordinate 207,736,344 of CM056993.1, read as the reverse complement.
CAATCCCAATCCTTTGATCAACCCTTCAGTAAAGAAATGTGTAAAGAAATTACATTTGTTTGCCAACTGTCTCCAAATTTGTACATGTCAACCAAATTGATGTTTTGTACACAGTCCACTACCCATACATTTTTATGCTTACAGTTTTTTTAAATATTTTGTATGCAGATATTTGTGTTAATAGTTCAGTGCCAATAGCACCAATTTACAGTTATGTGGGCGGAAAGGACATAACACAAAAAAATTAAAACAATTATTATTTTTAAAAAGGTTTTGTAATAACATTTTCAGAAGAAAGCAGTTCATCACATCATGTAATATAATCCCCAACATTCAATTCACTAATGATTGAAAATATTTTGATTTGCAAAAAATTTCCACTTTGTTGGAAAGTAATCAAATGTCTTGAGTCTATAAATAAGTTCATTACAGTCTTTAGGAAATAGATAACCAGTATTCTCACAGTCTTCTGCCTTCTATAAGTTGTTTGTTGCAAGAAATATGGCAGGATTATGTAAGCGCATCCAGGAAGTCACCATTATCTTCAGTAGTATCACTGTCTCTATATCCATTTGCATCAATGCTGTCTTCATGGCAACTTTCACTTCCCAATTTGTATTCTATATTAAATTTGCTTTTCTCTGTAGGAGTTGTATGGTCATCAATATTTAGAGCCAACAAATAGTGGAAGCGTAACAGAAATTTTAGCTGAAGTGGGCAAAATTAAAAAAAATATTCTGGTAATTTTTTCAAAGGTTGGTAGTCACAAGTTTAAATGTTCTTGTGGAAGTCAACCTGATATTCCAATCTAACTTAACTCCAATGGTTTCTGCAAGGTAGTGTGCTAGGCATCTTGTTGTACACAACTAGGATGGTTAACGACCTAGAGATGGATAATGGAAGGTAGCAAGTGAGGCTATGTGCAGCGGACGTGGAGAGTACGCTGCAAGAGGACACCGATGGGCTGAAAGGAATAAAATAAAGATCAATGTGTGAAAAACAAAGATCATAATGTTCACTAGGTAGAGGGGAATGTATGAAGGCACTTATAAATGGCAAGAGCAGGAGAAATTTCAGAGTAGAAGTACCTGGGGTGGTGATTCAGAGTTCTTAGCAAGTACAGAGAGTGTTATCAAAGAGAAGAAGGGCTTTATGAATGGTGGTAAGGGTCTTAAAGGGGGGTTAGTAGGGAGGTGATGTAAAAGGCTTATGATTAGGCTGATATTAGAATACACAGCCGCAGTCTGGGACACCAGCAGAGGAGGTGTGGGAGCTGAAGCAGGTGCGAGAAGGGCTGCTAAGTGGGTTAAGGGTAAATGGCGAATGCAGAGACGAGAAGATCAGCATGATAAGAATTTTGGGCCATCCTTAATGATGGAGTTGGGGTGGAGCTTCATAAGTGACAAACAAAGAGTGGTGGGGCTGTACAGGATGGTGAATGTAGTGCGAGGATGGGGGAAGGTAAGTGGACATTTAGCAAAGGGACTGTGCAACAGTGGGAGACGTACAAACAGTAGAATGTTTAAGAGGTTGTGGAGGCAGTTAGGAAGGAGAAGGCAGTCCCTGCAGGTGAGAACTGTGATGGAGCAGAATGTGTTGCCGGAGGAGTTGGCGATAGTGAAGGGGGTTGGTTAATTTAGGATGGGACTGGAGAGTGAAATGGGAACAGGGAATGAAGCGCTGGTCACTGAGTGGTAGCCCAGTTGCAAGTTGAAATAATAATAATTATTATTATTTTTATTCTCCTTGGAGTACAGTAATTCTTAAGAATTGGGTTTTACAAAAATCTGAAAAATAATACCTGGATATGTTAGATATGATTATTAGTGATCATTATTACTCTGAATTTTGGAGGCGCTTCAAGCAGTTTTCTGTAAAAATAATTAAATGTGATAGGGACGAGGGTTTTGCAGATTGCTGTGTTTATGCTATAAAACATATAAAATTTAAGTAGAATATATTGATATCGCGTGGAATAATTGAATTACTTGTAAGAATAAAGTTTGAAACAAATCTTTAATGTATAAAACTTCATTTACGGGGCATAATTATGTAGCGAAGCTTTATACAAGTATACAACACAGGTATCAAACAGTGTCGGAAGATTATGTAACTCTGGTGAATTTACTCTAGCCTTACCTCGTCTATATTCACGAGAGGATAATACTACGTAAATTATTACTAGTAGAATAAAAATACATATCGTAGATATAATGCAGAACCCTGTTCAGAGAAACATTGTTTACAAAAGGGAGATGTATAACGCCATGTTACTTTGTGATACACTGTGACCAATGAGACATTTGTTGGCTTCAGGTGCCTTGTGGTTCTGTCCACCACAATTGTAAGTTGTAAATGGAGCACTGTGCAGGTTTTATATTGTAAAAGTGCTGTTTGGAATGTTGAATAGCGTTTCAGTCTGTTTGGCGCATTAAACAAAATAATTGTGCAAAAATATAAGTGTTGTGATATCAGATTTATTGGAGAAGTTAAAAAATAATATTTGTGCGGTATTTTGAGTGTACTGAGGGTGGTCAAATTAAATACACCTTGTGTCATTGTGTATCATTTACGACCTTTTAATTGCGTGAGTAATGCAATACATTGCAAAATTTTAGATGTAAAATGCATTATATTGTGAAAAGAGGTGTGTAGTATTGTGTGGGGTTGTGTTAATTGCATGGTACAAGTGAAAAATATGTACGTAGTCTTAATATTTAATCATGTAAATGTTTTAAATGGCACAAAGAACTAACCGAACAATAATTGATAATTTTACCAATACAAGTTACAAATACAATATTAGCAATGGGCTATATACATTAGGGAAATTGTGGGTTACGAGTGTAAGTACATTTTCATAGTAAAATTGTACCACATAAATTACCTCCAGTTCATAGCTCTCCCCAATATCGAATTAGTAACTTGTATTGGTAATATTGCCAATTTGGATATTTTTAACTTACATTTTTGTGCAATTAAATGTGGTTTCATGATAAAATATTACAATTATATAGGGAATAACACGAAAATACCTAAATTCTCAATATTATCAATGCTCACACAACACCCACATGTTACTGTGATAATGTATGATCATCAAGCGTAACCCACTTGCAGGGAAAATACTGTACAAGCGTAGAAACATTATGCATTGAGCCAGAGTCCCTGCGCTAGCAGGGGAGTCAATCCCCAAAACAGCGATTCAAGGCACGCAGGAATTTTTTTTCGTTGACATGAAGCATCGGGCATCAGCGAAGCTTGGAGTACCCCCAGAAATGATTTTCAAGCGTAGCCCATTTGAACTGGAAAATGTGTTTTTTGCAATTTAACATATTTCCGTGCTATTTGTAATATTGTATCATGAAACCATGTTTAATTGCAAAAAGGTCCCACTGAACATTATTTAAATTGACAATGTTACCTATACAATTTAGAAATTTGATAGTGTAGAGGGCTATGAACTGGAGGGAAATTGTAGGGTAAAATATTATCATGAAAAAGTACGGTTTCTATTTTTACCCCACAATTTCCCTGAACTTCATAGCCCTCCCCACTATCGTACGTCATATTGTCCATTTAGGTAATGTTCGGTTGTCTTTTTTGCAATTTTACGTATTTTAATGAATAAATATTACATTATGTACATACTCTTCACTTGTTTTACCCCACAATTTCCCTGATCACCATAGCCCTCACCAGTACCGTTTGTGGAGCTTTTATTGGTCAAACGTTGATACCCCACGGTAAATTCGTGTTCTGTGTAATAAGTAGAGTAGAATTATTTCACTTTGAGATTATTATTTTTTTTTTTTTTTTTTCAGAAAAGCCCCTATTCTTAGGAATTACCCTACAGCAGGCAAATTCGAACAAAGAGCACGCTTTCAAAAAAACAGCCTGCGCACTCTCTTATTAAACTATTAACATCAGCATGCTCGAACACGTACCGTCTGCTTAAATAACCGAAAACTGCATCAAAGAAGGATTCTATAAACACGGCTTCTTTACAAATTTTATTAAGAATTTCATCAAACTTGTCCGTCTCCATTCTTGTTTGTCAATTCTTTTCTTTATTTATTTCAATTTGAAAAAAATATCTTAGACTTCAACACAATGAGGGATGCACACTCAACCAAAAGTGGTGCACTATGAACTTTGAGCGTTCGAGATGTGAATTTATAGAAGCGATGATATTGGAGTAGAAATTTTGAACCTTCATCTGCAGTTTCTTTTCACAACATTGTTAATTGTGGACCATTCTGTAGGCCTATACAGCCTTTACCAGGTTCTATACACTACGATACTTATGATAAAAAGTTATTCGTGCCATCTGTTTTGCATGGGCTAAGGCACATCATGAAAAGTTTCAAAATACAAAGCGAAGAATTAAAAAACACCCGATTAATATCGATAACAATGCGATATTGGCTTTCACCACTTTAGGAATTACTTATATAAACTTATTGACTCGTTAAGATTTAGTCCATACTCATTGTTTCGTAATCGGTATCAGGTCATTTACAAAATGTTACTATGTATGGAGTTGGGATACTTTACTTTGACACCATTACAAAGTGAAAAGAACACGGCATGAACGTGTGATGTTTTAAACTTGTGAATTTTTAGAATGAGGAAAAGTAACAATTTATAATATGGGAGATTGCATGTCTTATAATAACTTTTTGAATTAAAAAGAGAAACACTTTTTTACCTACATATTGACATCGTTTAACAAAGAATGGTATTTCTGTGCATATTTTGCCAACCAAAATTAGGTGCAGTCATAGCCGTACTTAAAAAATTACAATTCAACCTAAGTAAATATAATCCGTTCCCATTACACTTGTTAGCTGCCCTTTATGTCTACGAATGCAGAATTTACGGATTACACTCATGGCAAAGGGCAAATAACTTGGTTTTGGCAGATGTGTCTGCACTGCATTATTTGTAACGGTATGTTGTACTGTAGAAATTTGCCGGAATGAAGTCAACAATCATCAAGTTAATATTTAAGAAAAGATGGTAGCAGAAAACTACAGGCTTGTACCCTTATATTCTAATTTTTTCCAAGTTTTTTATAATTACACACACAAGCTAACTTATTGGTTCTGAGCAAACATGCTAATTCTTAACAAGGAAAATACAAATTTCATTGAGTTTCTTACAGCTAATAAACTTAGATCTAAAAATATCCTATGCTGTAATGAAAATTATTTATGTAGTGTTACTTAACAAAGTTTCTTGGGTTACATATTGAAAGTCATTAGAAATTTTAAAAAATCCAATCAAACAGTGAAATTCATCAACATAATAGAATATCTACTATTTGCATAACCCTTCAACTTCATTATCATTATTCCAAAATTGATTTCATTTCTCAAAATATATTGCCTTCCACAAAAGTACAAAGATGTGTTTAGGAGTGGCCACGGTGGCTGAGCGGTTAGCCTGCTTGCCTCCCACCAAGGTGAACCAGGCTCAATCCCCGGGCGGGTCACTACTGCAGTTTCACAAGTGGGAATCATGCCCGGACGATGCCACTGGTCGGCGGGTTTTTTAGGGATCTTCCGTTTCCCCCGCCCTTTCATTCTCATACTGCTCCATTCTCACTTCAGTTCACCTCCACCAGCTCTCAAGACCTTGTTAAGAGCTGTCCAAATCTCTCAATTGAATTATATGTTCTGTTGGAAATAGAAATACATTGTAAGTATTTTTTCTGTATGCATTGTATTTACAAATTACATTAGTAAATGAACTATTTAAGACGTTTGGCAGAATAATTGAACTCATTTGCTTAATATTATTCTCCACTGCTCTTGATTTATGGGCTATTCCCCACATGTTTATATTCCCATTATAAGAGTGATCTGACGAGCAAAAATACTTTATTTTAGAATTTTATTTTAAACTGTTGCGCCTACTTCTTATTTGCTTGTAATGTGTAAGGTTTCTGCCAACATTGGCTGCACAGACATTTAGTTTTTTTTTCTTTGTAAAACTTAACCATGGCTGAATCACAAAGTTGCATCCAATTATGTATATAATCCATTCATGGTTACTTACTTTTATGAAGCCCTGCTAAGTTCTACTTTATATTTGAGGTTAATTTATGAGGAAACTACCTGAGCTTTATCACAAATAGGGGTTTAATACCTACAAGATACCACAAACCTTACAATAATAATTAAAATGAATTAGAAAAATTAAATATATTATTGTTGCTAAGTTTTCCAAAAATTACGTAGACAAATAAGTTATCTCTGTTTAAAGATAGTTAACCTCACGTAAATTAAGTATGGAAAATGTTCTAGTGTTCCACGAAACTATGAAGGGTAAGTTAAGAATTTTCACTTTTCAAAATTAGGAAAAAGTTCAACTTTTTTATTATTTAAAATCTCCTCACCTTAATTCTTATTTGAAACTAAAATGTTTTAAAATATTTCTCAGGGTTCTCAAATGATACACTCCGACAGTAACTCAGTCTTGCGAGTGCAGACCACTGGTTTACCATCCTAATTAAAATATTCATCATTGAGTATTTCTTTAAAATTCATGAGATCAATGAACTTTGAATCTCGGTGTACCAAACTATTACACCAGTTGACCAGGATTTGAGCGCTCAAGCTTTAGTAAAGAGCTGGCGTCAACTTTGGAATTACTGGTCTTACACCTCCATCATGGCGCCGGCGCTTAGCTGTTTGGCATCTTTTGGTGGTCTGGAACCACTCAAAACTATATCTCCCTATTTTGAAACTCGGCCCTTTGCTTTCCTGGATGGTTCCAAAACCTACACTTTAACTTCTGGGACCAACTCTTCAGCGTAAACTTACAATGGTGCTGGAGATTTCTAAGGCTCCTATGTACCCCAAAGTGAACACACATTGTCATCGTACTATGTGAAGTACGATTTCACAAAACCAGAGAAAGATAGGAAACTGAGATTTTAAGGAAGCATAGAGGAAGAATGTTTCTATGCTTCTCTGTAAGCAAAAGGTAAGTTACTTATATATTTTTGTTTATAAAAAATAGTAAATTTACTGTATTTCACAAGGTTTTCGTGTTTGGCACATGGCTCGCAAGAAGAAGATACTTAGATACAATCGTACAGAATTCTTTACTGAATAAAACAATATAAAATTAACATATTGTCCTCGCTGTAGATCTCGAGGAATCTTATTTCTATGTAACAATATTTCTAACTTTTCTGCGACTGCAAACTGCTGCTCCCTACCGATCTAGGTCCATGCCGAAGGGTCATGCCAGCAGCAAACTGAGCCCCGAGGTTGTGGTGGGGGAACATTCCTGAGAAGGGGTGGTAGTGACTGTGCGGCTGGGCCGCTCAAGGGAACAGGAAATGGGGTCGCCTGCTGTGCAGGAGTAAAGCTGTTTTCAAGTTTCTCTGCATATTCATGCGAGACAGCAGTGGTGTTATACGTACCAGTTTCTTTGTATACATGCCAGTTTTCAGGGTGCTGTACCATGTACCAAGATACTTTCGTCCTGGTATGCGAAAATACCAATATTTCAACATTTGTTATAATTTTAACAGATATACCTACAAACTGAATATGAATGTTGTAGTTGTTGTTTTTTTTTTTTTTTTTTTTAACGCCATAGTTAACATTTTCTAGCTTCAATCATCATAGTCAAATCCAGAAATAAAATGGAACATTTTCAATATTACCATCTTAATTCAAATAAGCTGTGATGTAGTACCTTAGATTTTTGCCATGCTTTCAAACGCTTGCACATTAAAAAAGTAATTAAAACATATGTTATCCGTGGTACAGAAAAATGGATTCGCTGTTTTTGTCGTATGCCCTATGTATTTGGCATGGCATACCAGTTTTTAGTCTGTAGTACCAGTTTTTGGTGAGGCTAGTACCAAGATTTTCTAGTTGCCACCTAATATTCCTGTGCGAGAGAGGTAGTATTCTCATAACAACAACTGTCCAGGCATGGAAGGCAAAACCGACTGGAGAAGAGGAAAAAAGACACGTCTTCATTTGTGTGCGCACCGGAAGAAAAGGAAAGCTACTTCCATTGAAGTATACAGAAACGGAAGGAAAACTGTATTATAGGGAGTGAGGTTTTAAAATTTGGGCGGTGCTTAGCTGAGGTCTAAGACAACAACACCAATGAAATAATGTGTGGGTGGAGCAGCAGTAAAATGCAATGTGTGTGTGAAACAGATGAACCACAAGTAACCCAACCAGTCTTCGTCAATGTCCTAGACGTTTCCTACCTAAAATCACAGAGTAAATAAAGTACGAGTACAGAGTGGGCACTCAATGATATTTATTGATCGGTTTTTTGTGATGATTGTCATAAGCAATTGCAAACTTGACCAACACAACATAGAATTCGCTTCTCTTTTAGAGTAAATTTATGCACAGTTTAGGTCATTTAAGACCCACATTGGTATTTATAACTTGTTTAAACAAAGGGCTTAGCTTTTTTCTTACATTTAACGTAAATATTGTTCAAATATTTTTAGGAAATAGTTCGGAAATTTTCTTCTTTGCAGCCAAAGTGCAGCATGCTTGCTGCTCTATTTCTGGGTCAAAGTGTTTGATAGTTATAAAATACATTAATTTTTATGTTGATTTTATAGTGTGAATTATTTGTTGTAAATTACTTTATTTTACATAGCAAATCAACAAAATATATTTCTTCTTGTTCAGGGTTTTGTGGGGATATTTGCATCGAGCATAGCTTTTATCATTTTCGCCGTAATGGCACTATACAATATGATGTAAAACTGGCTACTAAATGCGAAATTTAAAAAAAAAAAGTGATTATTACAACTAATACATGTTTTATTACAAACAAGCAAAAATAGTTAAGTTCGGTGGTACAAACATAAAAAGACAAAAGTACGGACTAAAGGAATTCGTCAACGACATTCACGTTAGGCAAAATAACAAAAATCCTTCAAAAATCATTGCAACACTATTTAACAAAATTAATTCAATATAGCATAAACACTATATATAATTATAAAATACAAATGCTGTGGAAAATGTGTTATTTACTGTAAAATTCACTCCAACACGCAGATCCTGCAGCCATGCACGACATTTTTATATCTTCCATGAATACTGCTCTGAAAGTAGTGAAATCAGGGCTGGCGACAGAAATTACAGTACCCAGTATGCTAAGATTTTGTGGACCCCTTCTATCCTGCCCTCTCACCAATTTTAAATGAGGATAGACTTAAACAATGGCATTGAAAAATGTCTGATGTAGTTTGATATTACATCTACATGATTACGAAATACATACAATTAGCATAACTTCTTTAATGGTAATGGATTGTTAAGAATAAATTTGAATTCAAAGTATAGTAGATCTACATAGTAAAGACACTTGGCTTTGACAAAATAACAAATTTTACTAATGTTTCTTGCGTGTATCAATATATATTCGCTTTTTTTTTTTTCCTTCAGCTCGGGCCCGGTATATCTGTAACCTTTTACCCCCTTTGTCGCCGGAGCTGCGCCGGCGTTATTTTCATTTGTTAAATTGTAATGTAAATAAACTTTCGGACATAATATTACGATGTACTTTATAAACAACTAACACTGTATTTATATAAGTAAAGATTTTATAAACATCATTATAGCTTATTATAAATATTTTGGTCTGTTTGGTACGATTTAGCGTACAGCAACTGGAAAATATAATATTCATTTGTGCTCTACAGAGTGTCCACCCCCTGCTTACGATAATCTGGATCGTCCTCTCTTGAAATGGAACTCAGTTCGCCGTTTTAGAGGCAACTGGTTTAACCAGAAAACCAGCCTATGTCTGTGAGGCCATCTATTTCTTAGCATTGTGCATGTTTGATATACTATAGTAAGGCAGCAATTAAACTAACACTGGCATGTACATCACACCACACATCGCTTTCGTGTGGAGCCGCAACACTGCGGTCTAGTAGCTATTCTGCTCGCTTCTCACCAAGGAGACCTGGGTTCGATCCCTGGCGATGTGGGAATCACTCCTGGACGATGCTGTTGGTCGGCAGGTTTTACGGGTAAGGGGGGGGGGGGGTTCTCTTGTTTTCTCAACCATTGCAATCCGGGTGCTGTACCAACTTTACCTTATTCATCCCTCGACGGCTCTCAAGACAATGTGATAAGAATCGTCCAGACCTCTCAACTCGTGTTTGCATTAAAAGTGGTGAACTGGTGCATTGTCTTACAGTAAATAGCTTGCCTCAAACGGACTTGTGGAACCTATTTATCCTTTGGTATTATAACGAAAGTAAGTTTTATGCCATCGTATTAAAGTGACATTGAATATGAAAATTTCAGCGCCAAAAGCTGACATTAAAAACACCAAACTAAAGTAATTTTCGTATGGAAACAGCTCTACAAAAATAGCTGTAAATTTAATATTTGTGATATAAATAAGAGTCCTTTACCTTTGAGCCTCAGATAGGTTTAACGGGGAAAGTGTTGGCAAATTTCTTTTGCCTAAGCAAGTCCACTTATTCATTCTTTCCGCAGTGTACGTAACCTATTAGACCATCGTGTACACTGACCAAAACCAATAATTAATTCATGGAAATACAGTGCTAGCCCCCCATTTTAATGACAATTTTTTTTATACAGGAAAAGATTCAAGCTGCAAGGAATGGCCGTAGAAACCACAGAAAATTCGGGAAAAGAAATCCTTAAACCTATTTTGGATCTTCCAGTGGAAGAGGGAAGCAGTTATTCAAATCCACCACATTCAGGCAGATATGAGCTCGAACATGTGCTAGATGAAGAAACCGGAGTGGCAAGGTGAGTAAATTTGCAACAGATAATTACATTTGCCTGAATACCCTACATCTCGATGTATTTTGACATAGGGCATTATAAAATCGTTTACATTTTTTAAGTGCAGATAAAAGGCACTAATGTAATTCACATTACGATGTGCATATTACATGTGTATGGCTGCAGTCACACAAGTGTTCACTGTCCGTCTTCCACTGGGTGTATTCCAATGATAAGTTTATGTAGTTTTGTAAGTGAAGTCCAAAGAAATATTTTCCATGCTTAGATCATAATAACTAGGACGAATATTATATGTGTAGCATTGTCCGTATCTACATATTTTCAGGACTTTTGCGATCCTGAAACAATTGCAACCCGAGGATGCTACTACTTCAGGACCTGGGAATGACAAATATGAGAGTGGATATTCACCCTAACTAAGTAGCCAAAAAGTAGTTCTGACACGGATTACAAATGCGAGGTATGTTGTAGCATTGTTGTGCAACTGAAAGACATAACGGAATGTTCTATTTCCGGGTAAAATAAATTTCCAGCAAGGAATGATTTTTCACTAATTTTATACATAACTAACTCATCTGGTAAACAAATGTTCCTCAAATAGTAGGGCCTACTAACATAAAAAGTACCCTTAGTTTACGAAAAATGCATAATAATTGCCTAAAATATGGCATGGCTCCAATTTAGTCATTTCATGCTTATTTACATAAATTAGAACACTAAATAACAGTTACATTACGATTTAAGAGATTCTAACAGTTTTTTTTCCCTCGTATATTTTGAAAACAGGTTGTTCATAAAAAAATTCAGCACGATGCTATTGTTACTACATTATTAATTTATAGAAAACGTTTCAACATTTTGTGTTACATTTCTCACATCTCTAGATTTTTGTTTGCTGAACAAGATGAAATTGAACTTACCAAGTTTTAATTGAACGAAGAATTCCATAATGTTACGATTTATAATTGTTCTTCATAAATTGACCTAATATACCAAATATGTTTACAAGCGAAGAATGTTATCAATTTAATAAAATAAATATTTAATGTCATAATTAATAAACCTACTTTTGGCATAAATATACTACAGAAAAAAAATGGTGGTTCTATAATTAATAGACTTTTGATAGCACTACTGAAATTTAAATGAAGGGGAGAAAATAAAAATAAATGAATTATAACTAAACAACATCAAAAGCGAACAATTATAAAACCTGTTTTATTTCAACTGTATAGATACATTCGGTATCAGTGGGAAACTTTAAACATTAGGCCTACTCCGTATCTTTGAGAAAGTCTGCTAACATTTGATCAAATCTGTATACATTCCGTTGGGTTCAGCAACACTTTTGGTCATATTCTGGGGTACTTTTGCAAGATAATCATATTGAACCACATTTAGTCGCTTTTGTTTGTGATTCATGGCGAATGTGGTTGGTTGATATTTGATTACAGATGCTTTATTTTCAGCACTATTCGTTTAAAATTCTTAAACTAAATCATTACTATGTGTGCGTGAAATATAGGTAGTTTGAAAAAAATATGGCCTCTCATTATAATATAGAAAGTAGGTTTTATTTGAGGGGGAAAAAAATGTTAGTAAACTTAATGGCAGATTCAGCTCCCCGCATGTAGTCGCCTTCCAAAGTAAAAAGCTCTGTACGGTGGAGAAAGTATGCATGCCAGGTAAAGTGCACATAGTATGTGAAGTATTATACGAAATGTTCAGCGTGTCCCCCATGGGCGTCAACAGAGACCTGCAAACATCTTTTATGGTATGACCACTCCATATGGATGTGCTGTGGTCGATGGCAGGACTGCACACACGCGGACCTCGACCCCTCCCTGGACACTGATATATGGCACAAATGCTTAGAATTAATTATATACATATGCAATATACGGACATAGTTCTCTGTCACCGCTATGATCATTAATGTGTATGTAACACGAAGTTATACTGTGTACCACGTAAAATGTCATTTTGTTCAGATGCACTTTTTTGCATCAGACACTTCAGAATAAATTCTGTTTGCGCTCCTGGTCGGTAGTAATGGATCCAGAATGCGTTATAGTAGGAATTTAGCAGTGGCAACAGAGTATCTGTAAACCAAAGATTTCACATGACCTCTTAAGAAGAAATCAGAGGTATGTAGGACGGCATTGGTGTCCAGATGACCTGTTGCTAATGTTAAATAACGTACTGTAACACATTCTGGATGCTTTACCGCCGACAACGATATATTCATATGGACATGATAATCTATTTAAATACATCTACCGAGATTTGTTGACGCTCATAGTGGAAACACTGAACATTTCGTGTAGCACATCACACATTATAGGAAGTTTACCTGTTACCTGGCATGAATACTCCGTTCACTTAAGTTTAGTTCCTATTTCCCTGAAATAGCGAACAGAGACTGAATATGATTGAAATACATACATGTAAACTGTAATCAGAAGGTAACAGAAATGAATCATGTGTCATTAAAATACATCCTTAAATGTACACAGAAAATAATTTCGAAATGAAAATGAGATAACCATTCTAAATAAGATACAAGTGTTTTCGAAGTATTCCTAAGTGGTTAATATATCTATGTTTGTATTTACAGAACTACTTGTTTCATGATTTTACATTATGGCAAGTTAGATATTTTTTATGGCGCTAATGTGTGACATTCAGCATTCTACAATTTTAATTAAAGACTCAGGTGCCCTTCTGTTGGCTATGTTTATGTATTGGCCAAGTTAGATTTTACTGAGCTTTCCCCCGACGATACAGCCCAGCATATTGAAATTAGCCGATTTTACGATTTAAAAAAACCAATCTGAGATGTTTATGTGTAACGTAAAAGTATGGTTCACAATTGTCGCCACCATTGTTTCATATAATCGTTTCTTTTGTTAAATTACAGCGATCAGGAATTTTCGCTGAAGATAAGGAGCCATGCGGATGTTCTCGTTCATGTGAAGTAGAAGTTCATACTAACAAGATTTCAAACTATGAAGCAGAAGATCTCTCTGAGAAGGGATTAAAAAATGAAAAGGATCATGCTAACAAGGCATCAAACAGGGAAACAGAAGCTCGGGCAGACAATATGTCAAGTAATGAAGTACAAGAACTTATCAGCAAGACATCGAGTTATGAAGATAAAGCTTACAGGACATCATATTATGAGATGGAAACTTATGCAAACAAAAGAACAAATAGTGAAGTAAAAGAATAACAAAACAACAGACATCTATCAATGAAGAAGATAATGCTAAAAAAAAAAGCCCAACTATACAGCAGAAGCTAATACACTGGAAGAAGACCGCATTGTAGAAATAAATTATATTTTGAGAAAGATGGTAGAACTTGGGAATCACAACCCTGCTTTCGCGTGTTCACTTGATAATTTACAGTTCGTAAAAGAAATCCGAAAAGGATTTAAGTCGACTATTTTTTTTAAGTGCAATATGTATAATGGAAATTTTACCATGCACACTCAAGATCCAAATACTTCGTCAACACACAGTGATGTAAATGCTAGAGCTATTGCTGGAATAATGAGTGTGGGAAGTGGTTTTTCTCACTTAGAAGAAATATGTGCTAGTATTGGTATTCCATGTACGTCTTCGCACACATATTCTAAAGTCCATGACAGGGTTTGTGATGGGTGGAAGAAAGCTGCCTTAGACAGCATGAGGGATGCGGCGAAAGAAGAAGCTGAGCTTGCAGTCAAAAGAGGAGACATTGATGAAAACGATATTCTTCTTTTAACTATGGTTGCAGATGGCTGTTCGTTGAAAAGATCATACCGAACGAAGTATAATGCACTCTCTGGTGTTACAGCAATAGTAGGGTTTCACACCAAAAAAGTATTGTTCATGTCAGTAAGAAACAAATTTTGCTTTGTTTGTGCTCGATTTTCAGATAAAAAAGAAATTCCTTTACATACTTGCTATAAAAATTGGACTGGAAGCTCAAGAAGCATGGAAGCTAATATTGTCGTAGAAGGCTTTCAAATGAGTCAGTCAATTTACAATGTAAAATACAGTAAACTAATAGCAGAAGGTGACAGTAGCTGTTATAAGAAAATCGTGGAGGTACGACCGTCAGCCATACTACAGTGGAAAAGATTGAATGCCGAAATCATATTTTGAGAAACTACTGCACAAAACTTAGAACTCTTTCAGAACAAATCAAAATAGGTTCCCCAGCTTTGAGAAAATTGCTGTCACAAAAAGTATTAAAGTTGCGAAGGCGGTTACGCAGGCTGCAAAACATAGGAAGAAAGGAGAAGAACCCTTAGAAAGAAAAATATCCTCACTCCAAGCTGACATTTTAAATGGACCTAGTCATGTATTTGGGGAACAAGAAAAGTGTTCAAAGTATTTTTGCTCCGGTCCTAAGGAATCAGAGAAAAACCTTGTGTGTGAACTAATAAGTTGTGGGTTACACGAGGAAATTATGAAAGCTGTGCAGTATTTGGCTTGTAATTCAAGAAGACTCATACACGATGTTGATAGAAATGTTGTTGAGCAATTCAATTCAGTTGTTGCGAAATTTGTTGGTGGCAAACGGATCAGCTATGCTCAAAAAAGATCGTATCAAGTACGATGTTCTGCTGCAGTTGTTTCTCGCAAAACTAGGAAACACCTCTAGGTACTACATAAATCTTTGTGTGATGGTTACAGCCCGAATAAATTTGTGAAGAAGTTAGAAGTTTCTCGATCACGAAAAATAGAAAAAGGGGCTGCAGAACGGAAGACCACTAGGCGAGCTCTAATTACGAAAACACATACACGTAAAAAGCACTCAGATCATGGGGACATTGACTATGGATCGAACTGTGAAATACCTGATATGTCTCATGACGTTTTCCAGTTAGAAAAAGGAGAATTTATTTAAGTCAATGGAAAAAACAGATGAAGAGCATAAAGAAATAGAGAGAGCGACACTCCTACAAGTAGGGAGTGGTGAATGGTTGGAGTGGAGGCGAAAGATGCTCTCAGCTTCTAAGTTAGGAAGAATATGTTGCCGACGGATTAACACCAGCTGTAAAACTTTGGAGAAAAATATTTTATATTCACCCGACATTCTCAATGTCCCAGCACTTGCCTATGGCAGAAAGAATGAACTGATCGCTCTTCATCAGCTTGAAAAGCAAGAGCATGTAACAGTACAGCAGTGTGGCCTTTTTATAAATAAAGATCTGCAATTTCTTGGAGCAACTTCAGATGGTTTGATTGGGGAGGACGGAATAATAGAAGTTAAATGTCCCTCATCAGTAGCAGGCATTGATCTAGATAAAGCAGTGTTGGATGGCAAAGTTCTTTATCTTACATACAGCAGTGACAATAGTAAAGTTATGGGTTTGAAAACCAATCATGAGTATTACTATCAGATCCAAGGGCAGCTTCAGATAATCAACAGGAATTTTTTTTTCTCTTAGCCTTGTGGACTTCAAAAGAACATCCAGTAAAATGTATGAAAATTCACAGAGATTACATTTTCAGGAAAGATAAAATGGAAAAGCAACTAATACATTTTTACAATGGTTCCCGAACTGGATGATTCTCGTCACACCAGAAATATAGAGATTAGAGATCCAGATTATGTAAAGAATGAAGCTGTGTAAATGTCACAAAACAAACCAGTATACGTTTGTAAACAAGACAGAATATACTTCAGAACTGACTGATGTCAGAGTACCATCCTGAGTGTAAATATGTTAGCAATATTCGTTATCGGGAGAACTGTATCCAATGGTTTTTTTGTTTTGTATTATAACTGACGAGTTCTATTTATCTGTATAAAATTAATTAAAAGATAGAATACCTGTATATCACTTTACTGTTTGATACTCCAGAAAGAAACGTTCAGGATTGAAATAAAACTGTTGTAACGAGGAAATTAATTACATAGGTACTGTTATTTGTTTGTAAACTTAGAGTTTGGTATCCATAATTTTGTATTTATTATAAAAAGCATTATAAATATTTCTAAATGGTTGTATAAAACTTGAAATGTATATTATAATTTTAACTTTTCACTTGTATTTACAGTATTAAATTTGTGTTAGAAAGTGATAAAAATAAATTATATCCCATGTTTGAACATAAACTTATATAAATATGTATGTAGGCTATGTAAAAAATTTTGCGTAGAAAAATGAATTACATCATATTACCTTATTACTTGTCAACAGTTAGGTTTGCAGCAGAAAACATGCCATGCAGCTGGTTCCACAGGGTTTTACTCATGTTTATAAATGAATTATAGTTTTAATTTACCACTTAAACTTGCAAATTGTTTTGCATTTATTATTATCTTTTTTTTAACACTAAGGTTGTGCTGGAAATCTGTTATAGGTACTGACAAGTTACATTGTGTAAAGCGGGTTCATTATTGAATTGACCCATAGAAATTAACTATTTGCAATAGATCCCTGCTCAATTTTATAATATTTCTGTATGAGTAGCCAGAAACTAGATAACTCGTACGTATAGGTTGAAACTTTGGTACTGAATAAGACTGTTTAGCTGTCAAAATGTAATGATTGAAAAAAATTGCAAATTACATGTACATGCTGTACTTTATTTCTTTTTCATTATATCCATCCCGTATACCCAAATTGGTTGTCACAAAAACAGAGAAAGAAATACTCTCATAGTAAACTTATTTCGTGATATTTCTTTAGTAACACAAATATATTTAAAAAGTTAATTATATTTATTGTACCACAAACAATTCCAAATGATTTACCATTTAGAATGTTGCCCCACCTTATTGCATGACTTTAAGTAACAAGAGTTAAATACATAGTCAAGCATTACTAACAGAAATATTGAAAGCAATATCGTACAAACATGATAATATATTTTGTTATTTTTATTTTTAATATATATTGTAATTTCTTCTAAACTATATAAACATTCGGTGTCAAACAATAAATATAGAATATTAATAAAATATTATAACTGATTTTTTTCTCTTATGTTCTTGGGCATCTTATTGTACATACTAATACCAGCACATTACATTCCATTTTCTTACAGGGTACTGTATTATTGAATATATTCTAAATGGTTAGCTATTCTAGTGTTATACTTACGTTTATCATTATTTTTTGCTACAGCAGGGTTAATTTAACAAATAAAAAGGATTAAAATACGTATGTTATACAGATTATGTAAAGATACTATTTTGTGAGTATTACATTTTTATCAACATGATAATAAACATACTTTTACTTTCATTTGATTACCCCTGTATTTTATTCCATACTTCATTTGTGAATAAAAAACCTGCAGAAAAAAAAGGATTCTTGAAATATAAGAATCAACAATTTCCTTTAGAGCATCAGCTATAATAATAATGATTATTCCCCTTCTAAATATTTAGTATGATCATTCGATGTCATTATTCTATCTAATAATCAACCCAAGCATTTAAGTGTCAGATTCCTCTAAATTATTATTTTCAAATCTGGTCATTGTATGTGATCATTTATATTTTTGTTTAACAAATGAAATTAATTTTGTTTAGGTAACATTAAGAAACAAACTATTTTTTTAAAACCATTATTTTAAACATTATCAATTTTATCCTTCGTATTGTCATTATTAGTTACACAAAATTATTCTTGTATCACCAGTTTTTCTATCCGTAATTATTTCAGGCAAGTCTTTTGTATGTACATTATGTTTGTAGGTCTCTTACACAGAATCGATCATTCCAATCAAATATTGCTAATACACCAATTCATTTTCGTTCGAATCCCATACAGGAATATTACAATGTGAATTTTTTGTAGTAGTAGGCCTTGCCTTTCAAAATTGCACCCGTTTGAAGCTGTGTTACTCTAAATGACTTTGCCTCATTAAATTCTGCCAACATGCCAATTTCAATTTAAGCTGGTTCTTGATATATTACATAGCCATTCTAGGAGAAGTGTACTCGATAAAAAAGAATTATGTGTAATGTAGACTAAATTGAAATTGTTTTAATATTTTATAAAACTTATGCAAGGAATCTCAGACATAAAAACTACTGGTTTACCAAAAAAAATAAATGAAAATAATTTAGCTTAATTGTTTTCGAAGAACGAAGAGTTGAGCTTCAAAGTATGTACCGACAGTGCACAGCGACAGGAGGTAGGTCGCGCCGAGCCAGCCGGGTAAAGCAGGTAGTCAGTTTCTGGCTGTCGAGCTATTACTTCTCAACAGGTGGCAAAACCAAAATGAACGGCTGCAGAGGTTAAGGTCCACTGGCTGCTCCCCACCACCGGACACTGCAGCGGACACATTACTACGTCGCCACTGCCACTAGTCCCACCTCCGACCCGAAGCCATGCCTTCTGGGCTGCTCAAACACGTGGCTAGGAGCGCTCACCACAGGCAAACTCTGATTGCCGAGGACTCTTAAGGATAATATCGCAACAAAATTTAGGTATGCCACTTTTTTAAAGGTCTCCCCCAGAAGTTAGTGACTTCCGGCAACTATATATCGAACTATCCTAATATGGAGTACTACTTCTGGTAGAAATAAGTAATAAAAGAGCAAAAACATTAAATATAAGTCAAAATAAAGAGAAAGAAATAATTACACTTTAAAAATTGAAAAAAAAAAAATATTGGTAAAACAAAAACACTATAAAACATTATATAAATTTAATCTTTAAAGTATTTAGGTTAAAAGATACCATATCTCAGAATACTATCGAGACATAGGATAGAACTTAATAAAATAAAATGGATGGGTTGTTTACAATACATTTAATACATAATTTGAACTTTACTGAGAATGAAATGACAGGGGCTAAAAGTTATTATTCACTGAAAATGTAAACAAATAAAATATGGTAAAGTCCAAAACATAGGTCTATATGACAGTTTAATATTCATTACAAAAAAATTCTGAACTTTATTGTTACAGTGGTTCACTACAGTAAGTTCAGTATTTTTTTTTAATGAATATTAATCGGTCATATAGGCGAAAATTTCATACCACTCGATCTCGGTAGCATCCCTCAGTAGTTCGTTTAATTTGGAGGGTTTAGTAGCAAAGTAGTTATAAATATGTTTAAATATGCCAATATAAGTTAGCTTCACTAACGACACAATGTTCATAAACTATTTGTATTTTTTTACAGGTCTAGTTTTCAAAATTGTTGTCAGCCTATTACTTTAATATCCATGTATGCACATACGCATTACAAATGTTATATATAATACTTCCAACTTGTAAATGACATTGAATGAGCATGAGTTATTAATTGTTTAGATCTGAATTTGTGTAATTTAGTGTGTGTCAACACCGCATCGTGATATTATCATCTTTAGTTTGTATGTCACGTTACTATTTTGGTACCGAACTTTTATTTTATAAATAATTTTTAAAATATCAATAAGCACTATTATTAGCTAGGAATATATAATGATTTCAATATCTGTATTCAGTAATAGCATTTGTAGTGTTTCTTTCTTTATCTTTCAATGGGGAGGGGTTATAAATTACCGACTACAGTAATTTTGGTTTCTTTTTATTCCAGTATCGGTTGTGTAGGTAAACTGCCTATGTGCCATTGAAATTATGATCTTAAGACATGTGAAAGTATGAGTTTTTACACACATATAGATTAAATTAGAATTACGCTAAGAAAATAAAAAAAGACAGCGAATTGTACTAGTGTTTATATTTGTGCATCGTAAAGACTCAAGACTAAAAACACGAACAAGACAATAACTAGCAAAGCCACCTGCTCCCCTTCCCCAGGCATACATTCCAAGGTTTCGGTTGGAGTATCGTTTCATGCCCCCCGCCCCACCCCGCCCTAACCAACCCTTCAACACCATCGTTCCTTATTCCTTGCACGAATATAATGCTTGGCCGATCCACCCTCTCTTTTTCTCCATCCGTAGGTACTCGGGATAGCTTCCTGACGTTTTACTAATAGCAGGCCCTGCCAACTCGAAAGAAAAACATGTTCTTACCAAAGATACCTGGAGTCTATCTTCTACGATCTTTTAACTTCGACATTAGAAAAAAATTGTTTCATATTGAAATATGATATTTACTACTTGCGCTTCCCATAGATATACAATAGACGATTATGTCGTTTTTCTCATTACATATTGCAGAAATATGTGCTTCTTACATATTTTTAATTTTGAGGGGACACAGTCATATTTCTCTACGTGTCTCTCTAACCTGTTAGTTTGTGCCACATGCATTTTTGTGAATACTTGCATGAATCCGCTAGTCAAATATTGTTTCATCCATTAGATTACGATTCTTAGTCTCACAAATTTATTTGTGGTGTGAAATAACTGTGGATAAATGACGGAATCAATAATTTTTCCCAGGAAAACTAGGCCAGCATAAAAAAAATTGGCAAAGACAGTGTTGTCTGCCAACATCAAAAGTAAATATTTTTTGGTTTACCACCCTTAACACAATATAAATCTTTAGCATTTTACTTTTACGTTTTGACTGTAAGTTTGCTTCCCGACATGTTTCCTATGGATGTTGACACAATGGTACTGGTAAGTACTGTTGACTTCTCGATTTCGGAAAATTTTAACCTTAAACAAAAGTCCAACGGCCATTTTGCAGAGAATCAAAGGTTATGTGGGATGAATTTTACTGTAAGGCCACTTTAATTTCGGTATACCGATTCGAGCTTTGGTAAGTTTGTCTTGTCAAAATTAAAGAAATAGGGAACGAATGTTATGTGAAGAGGAAATCAGTGAACTGATACTTGTGAATAAATAAAACATGTGTTTTTTTTGTTTGAAATGAGATTGTGATAAAAAGGCCTTTGCTTAAATATAGTAAAAACATAATTATAAATATTTCATTCTTGGGTGTTTACAATGATTTACATAACAAGATGTGCCTTTTTACGAAAATCGCAAGCCAAATTTTTAATTGTCTGAACTTCGACTTTAAGTTTGTGTTGTGTATCGACAATTTAGTTCAAAGTATCGGAAAGCGTAAGGGCCTTGACTCTGTCCGAAAGGAAAAGGTAGTATGGTAGAAACAAGTTCGGCAAACAAATGAATACGAGAGGTTCTCTCGTTGAGCTGCGACTCTGTACTTGTATGCTCCTTGTTTGAGCACAGAAGATAATAGGAACATAATAGAGACAAATGACACAGGACACATCTTTGCAATAGACAAACGTAGCTATGTCCGGCAGTATTTATAGGATTATAGCATTAGCGGAAATAAGAGGTTACACATTTAATAGACGAGACAGGATAGGCAGACACTGTGGGCGATGTATTGGCGTTTATCACAACAATTTAGTTAAAAAATAATTCACAAAAAGTATTCCGCAGCTAACAACAGACTCGAACAATTCTGGATAAATGTAAAATACATAATGACAACATAGCAAATTTGTTGTTTAAAGCCAGTGCAAAAATCCAAAATGAAATAAAATATTAGGACCTTAGACCTGCTATAAACATTTTGCATCTCAAAATTCCTTGGCAAAATAATATGCCCAATTAGCAGATTACTGAAAAGCGAATGATTTCTATTACAAAGAAAAACAATCGGGTTTCCACCCTCATTGCAGACACTTACTTGCTGTGCGTGCATATGTGTATATATATATATGTGTGTGTGTGTTTGTGTTTTTTTTAAAATACATTGTGGTACACAAGTTCAATAATTACTATGTTCTAAATACTTGCATGGTAATAAGCACATACATTCAATTTTTGATTCTCAATTAAATTTGAGTCCACCCGAACTTTTTATATTTATTTCATTATTTTTAATATTTAGCATAAATAGGTTCCACCATTCTTTTTTAGTTTATTTATGTTACTCTATGGTAATATAGTGTGTAATTCTGAGTAATTGGTAACTTAAATTGAATATGTTAATTATATATTATTTATGATTTTTCATGCCTCATTTTTATTATTTTTTCCTAACACTATTTAATTACTTATGTTTTGGTTCCTGATTTTAATAATGAGAGATGCTACAATTATTCAAGAAATATTTGCTGGATTCCAATGATAATCGCTAAGCAGCGAATCAGTCCAGTGATCCTGATTGACCTGGCTTGAGTTAGTTTCCGGAGCAAATTTCAACTGACATTAACTTTAATTTAATTTGGAGTGAAGAATAATGTATCCTTGTTATTTTTGGTGAACTTTGACTTTACTTTTCATTAGAATTTTTCTCAAAGGAATTGCAATTCTAATTATTATGTGGGGAAGGAATCAGAACATTGAACATAATAGTTTGAATGGAGCTTGAGGAACTAAACCAAAAACACTTCAAGTCTAACACAGTTTATTTGAACTACGTCTTATTTTTTTCTACTACAGAAAGCAGTTTAAAAGATATTTCACTTGTCAGTTTATTTTATTTTGTTTCTGATTAGTTAATGTTTTGTTCGAATGGTGATAGTGTTCAGTAATCCAATCTGCTTGCAGAGTAAAATTCAATTAATTGGTTTTCACACAGCTAAACAGTCTGAAGTTATTAATTTCTCTTTTCTGATTTAAATTAAAAGACTTTGAAATTATTGGTTTCCTTTTATTTTTAATGTTGAATTATGATAATTTTATTTCACTTAAATGAAAATATTTAAATGAAGTGCTTCTTTATTTGAAAGACAATTCAAGGTATTTCGAGTGCCAGTGTCTTATATGCCCTATTTCAGTGTTCCAGAAATTTCTACTGCACTACACGAGTGTAAGTCATACATGGTAATAATCCTATGGTATTCACACCTACACAACACAAGGTATCAAAGTTTCCCTACTTACGAATATCTTGGTTGTTACATTTACATATTTCCTGCTATAAGTCCTTACTCATACAAAATTTATTACAGTGGTGTCCGTGCGTGGTGCTTTAGTAACCAAGTGGTAACTAACTATTTTTCCTCTATTAATTACAACCTCTGTTACGAATTTATCACAACATTAAAAATAGTTTTAGACTTTTCTTAAAGCCTTCGATACCATAAGGTATGTAAGCTTACTGGGTAAATTAAGCAGTGCGGGTTTTTAAACATTATTCCATTAAATGGGCGAAAAAATATTTCAATAGTCGTTCATAAACCAAATTGTAGAATAAATAACGTTTGATGAAATAAATTGCTAGGATGGGGAAGTCACAAGGGATGGAGTGCCACATAAATCTCTCTTCTGGCCGATTTTATTCTCTATCTCTGTTTCTCTATACATATACATACATATATACATACATTTCTCTATACATGATCTTCCACATGTACCTTCCATGTCATTAATATACAGATGACACTAAATTGTACATCTTATCCTCGCCGAATGATTAACTGGGTACAGTATAACTAGTAGACGAAGCTATTGAGAGAATTAAGAAGTGGTGGGACGAAAACAGCCTTAAAATAAATCCAAATAAAAGTTTTTACATTAGAATTTGAACATAACAGGCCTGCAAGAAGACGCAAGTGCATCCAGTACAAAAAAAAATGAAATAAACCTTGATAATGGTACATTAAAATATTCAATCATATTTTACTGACAAGCAAAGCATCTAAATCTGAGACCTACTTATTGGTTCTGTTTACTTCTAACTGTTGCACAAGGCTGTTTATAAGAATGAAAATTTCTCTGAAATATAGAATTCTTAGGCTACCTACAGGATGCTTGTCTTCCATTCGCCTTTGATTTTAAGAGAAGAGAGAAGTGAGCATATAACTAGCTCTGGCTGGCTGGATATGGAAAATAGAAGACTGCACCAATATGTCAGACAAATGTAGGTATAAACAACCAAAATATCTCCTGGATGAATAAACGCACCTTACACCTATTGACAGACATTTCCTCACGAAGACAAACTAAGTGTCCCCATTCATGGTCCTGCTAGTTACTGAAAATCATTCATGTATATAGCCATGTAGCATGCAAACTCAGGAATGACTCGCAGCCAGAATTAGAATCCAATCAAAGTAAACTCATATACACATAGCTGTAGTAGGTCTATGAATATTCCTTAATGAGTAATTCGTAATTGATATATGTATAAAGGAAAACTAACCATGTTTCAAGTAGTCCAGATTAGAAAGTAATGTTTGTAATGTAAGTAGGATAAAAATATTTGTTTATATAATTAAATTTTGCTAAGTATACTTTTATTTCTTCCAATGCTGATGTATATATAACTGATGTGTCACATTTTGTGTAAACCGATGTTTACTGTAGCTTAATAGTATGTGGTTTAATAAAACATAACAATTAATTATGTAAATAAATTATGTTTACACCAAACTTCTATTATTCACCCTTTCTGTAAGATAGTGCCACAAGGAAAATAAAAATTAAATAAAGATTTTTATATCTCGGAAAACAACCGAATTCTCCCAATTTATACAAACAATTATAACTACGTTTGGTCATCTGAATCAATGTTTTTTAAGTGGGCTAGTCTCTAATTTTCAAAAAGACAGCCATTTACACATTTTATTTTAGAGTACTATGTTTACATATCTACGAAACAATGTAACAAATTTAAACTTAAAATTGTATGCTGAGAGTATCTATTAAAAATAGAATGTGACTACGCAGTCTTTTTATCCACCATTTTATAAGATAGCATCACATGAATAAAGTTATTATGTAATATCTCGGAAAACAAACAATCGATTCCTTGTAAATTTGGCACACTGAGTGCTACAGTAGGTTATGTAAGTTCTCATTTCTTAAGTGGGACAGGAATTTTTCTAAATGGTTGTTATATGAGTAATTTAGATTAGTACATTATATATATCTCTGTACTATCGTTTCGGATGCCACCGGGAGCGACCCGGGCAGGCAGTGTTCGACGAGTGGTGCCCACCTGATGGTGTCCCATCGGCAGATGACAGTAATTTTTCTGTGGGCCTACTGTGGATGGCCAACCCTTCGCCGGTGTTTGATACAACCGGTAATACCCTTGTTCCCATTGACTTAGAGACAGGAGATATGGGGAGTGTGGACAAAAAGTAGTGGCGGGGGTGGACATCACAGGCTCAAGAAGTGCCAGCGCCTGTGATGGCTCTGATTTATGTACGGTGGCACTTCTGAGTGTGTGATTTGAGATGTGCTTGCATATCTCAACTCCCAGAATGTTCGCCCGGACATGCAACAGCTCCAGCACCTCTAGAACTGCTCCATGTGTGTGTGGTGCAAGTTGTGGAATATTACAGTGCGCATAGTGCAACAAGAGTAAAGTGCTGATGTGTGCAGCATTGAGTAAGGTATTGCAAGTGGAAATAGGGCCATCTCAAAGCTCACCTGCTACATGTTCAATATAATTTCGCAAAGATGTGTTTCCTGCTAGACAATAAAAATTCAAAACACTTGCTACACACACACACACTCACACATACACACATGCGCACACACACACACACACACACACACACACACACACACACACACACACACACACACACATATATATATATATATATATATATATATATATATATATATATATATATATATATATATATATTTAACAATACTATTTAACAATATTCACCCACCAAACTTAGTATTCTGGCTGTAGCTACTTATTTCAGCCATTTCACATTTTGTGAAATAGCACATTCGAAAATCCAAAAATTGGAAAATAAGGGATATACATGAAACATATGGATATTGTAATTTATCCATATAGGATATATAAAGGAATATACCAAATATTTATTTTCTGTGTAGTCTTGTAGAAAGCAAGTGGTGTCATAATTAAATTCACTGATGTACTATAGTGTAAAATGTGTTTCATGATAGATACACTGATTAGTCATGGCGATGAAAACAAGATAGGCAATGCAGGAGAATAATACCTATTATCCTATCATCTTACCTGTTTCGCAGAGTGTTATCTTAGTTGCTTTAGGTTTTTCCTTGCTGTGTTTGCGACTTCTGAGAATAGATGATACGCTTATGCCTGGCAATAAGACATGCCGAGTTCGTACTTCGAGATTGCATCATGCAGTAGCGAACACAAGCACTGCAGACATAATAGTGCTGGGGTACTATGCTGGATCTGGCCCGACATGTATATCAACAAATTCCACATGGTTGCAGTGTAGCTGAGCAGTCACAAATCGCGTCGTGGCTGATGAGGGGAAGTGCTTTCCCCTCATGCGGCAGCCCCTGTCGCATGCACCGAAGGAGGTGGAGCAGCCTGCTGTCGCCAATCGATAGCACCCAGCTGGTCCGCGGTGTGCAGGTGATGGGTTGTGAGATGTCAATTGCTGGTCTTTACCTACTCCTACGTATCATCACAGTTGCCGCAGCAATGGTGGCCATGTTGTGTTCTTGCGTGCTTCATTTGCCGACCATGTTGCACTCTTCCCGGTGTCTCTCAGATGTCTGGTAGGTGTCAGGACACTGTTATTGGTTACTATTCCTCACTGTCGTCCCCATTGTGGGAATGCAGGGGCCAGGAAAGGATTTCGCAGGAATAAACTTGGAAAATAAAATTTTTGTGGAATAAACTTTCCTGGGAAATCAATGTGGTGGATTTTTATGCCACACGAAAGGACGACAATTTGATGCCATGTGGTTAGGCCATTTGATGGGCGAAGGGAATTTTGCTAGCGGTGAGATTTTTAGGGTTAGGATCTCGTTCTTACGTTGTTACCCAGGAGCCAGGCATTGTCACAACAGTGCCACAAATAGTTGGTAGAGCTGACTCATTTTATCCCTAGGCCGCAGGCCGTTCACTTAAGACGTAAAACTCCATGTTGATATACTGTTTCGTTGAGATTGAAAGTTCATTAATATTGATCATTATTTAATTCCCTTTGGTAACCTCTCTGGTGGGTAGCATGCCATCTGATATGTTACACGGTATTACCGGGTAAACTATGGGTTAACAATATGTCAAATAACAAGTTAACTTGCTATATATTACACTACTATACATATAGTTCGCACTTAATACATTTGCAATATGAGAGCGGATATTATAAGGGTCCGTGCCCTGACACACCTTGCGGTTAGACCTGAAAAAATACGCAGAAGTACTGTTTCACATATATTTCAATGCAATTTATTTATTGCTCCCCATCTAGGAAGCAATTACATTGATTACTGCACATCACCTGCTGGTTAGGCTACACAGTACAAAAGTCCCGAGGGTCACACAATGAAGTTTGGGCATTTTAAGTTCCCCTGGGCAATAAAAAACCACAGGGGAAGAGGGCAGTTTCTTCTGGAGGCTAATTAAAACGGTTTTGATTACATTTACGGTCTATTTCAGTGAAGTGATAATTTTAATGTTGAATGCTGCCGGACATGCACGAACACAGACTTGTCCTCTGCGAGTCTCAGATGCTACCACTTTGTCCGGCTTGGCACCTTAACCACCTGGGCGGGGGTTGGCATGCCAAGCAGGAACAGCTTCTCTCGGTACACACAACAAAACTCTTGTTTAAGTTATAATGAGCTCACCTGCTACATGTTCAATATAATTTCGCAAAGATGTGTTTCCTGCTAGACAATAAAAATTCAAAACACTTGCTACAAACGACATGAAAGGTAAAACAAATTGGGTGAAACTAGCAATTTCAATAAGACACTTTTTATTGATAATCAAATAATAGGGCATAAGTCCAGGGCATAAGTCGGCACTCCTTTTCTTAGGAATGTCATACAGCATTCGCCATTAAGACCTTTGAGATGGCCCTATATCCACTTGCAATACCTTACTCGATGCTGCACACATCAACACTTTACTCTTGTTGCACTATGCGCACTGTCATATTCCACAACCTGCACCACACACACATGGAGCAGTTCTGGAGGTGCTGGAGCTGTTGCATGTCCGGGCGAACGTTCTGGGAGTTGAGATATGCAAGCACATCTCAAATCACACACTCAGAAGTGCCACCGTACATAAATCAGAGCCATCACAGGCGCTGGCACTTCTTGAGACGGCACCGCCTGTGATGTCCACCCCCGCCACTACTTTTTGTCCACATTCCTCATATCTCCTGTCTCTAAGTCAATGGGGACAAGGGTATTACCGGTTGTATCAAGCACTGGCGAAGGGTTGGCCATCCACAGCAGGCCCACAGAAAAATTACTGTCATCTGCCGATGGGACACCATAAGGTGGGCACCACTCGTCGAACACTGCCTGCCCGGGTCGCTCCCGGTGGCATCCGAAACGATAGTACAGCAGTGACAACAGGAGCACAGCAATGTCATTAATATTTATTTATGTTTTGTTAAATGCAGAATAAATTATAGGGATTTCCATTTGCAAGGGAAAGAGTTTTCTGTGTTGTGTAATATTGTTTTTGTAGGTGTGTTAGGAAATAGTTCCAGCATGGCGTGGTAACCCCACCAGGAGAGGTTCACGTGCCATAGCAGAGCAGTCAGTAGCATCAAGGACATGTGAATGGTAGGCTGTTTTACATCACGCTCCTGCGGCATGCAATGTTTGCATTCCAACCATGTCATCTTAAATAGATTTATTTAATAATTGGAAATTTTTTGTTTTGTAGCCACCAGAGACACCTGTCCTCGTCTCTTACAGTTTATATCCCCCAGGGGAGCTTAATTACTGCATGTAATTAACATAGACGCTTTATGCCATTGTTAGCACTGTGTAGCCTCACCGACGGGCTGACGCCTGGCAAATGTCCATACGCCACATCTTAGCAGATACAGCTATCATGAGACTTGGAGTGGACAGTAGTTTATTTCATTCGTGTCCAACCAGCCTTGTGAGATAACCATCTTCGTTATTGTATGATTAACTGTGAATAATACTCGCGAACATTTGTCCAAAAGTTCGGGTATTTTGTTGAACACTTCCAAGTATTCTTTTCAGTTTCTTAAAGGTCTATTTATTGAAAACACTGTTGGTAACATCTAGAGTTATCTGTTGTTCGACTTGAAATGCAACATATTCGCTTCTATTGGCTGGATGATGGATGGCCTTATCAATGATAATTATTCACTGGTCAAGTCGTTGGATTCGTTGGTGTTTGCAAATTCCTTTTTAATAGTACATTCATTTTCAACGATGGCTCTGACATTGTCGAGATGTTATTATCCTAATTACTCCACTTCAACCTTAATGATTGGCTTATTCTTCAGCTGAGATATCAAATGGGTGATGTTTTCGCCAGACATAAATGCAAAGTGGAATTACTGCGATTACCACAAAGACACCTTGGCTACCTTCGTTCCATAAATGATGAGCAGGGTGAGAGTACTACGCACAATAGGTTATTTTATTTCAAGCCATTTCTATCTTTTTTGTGCTGCACTCTTTAATCTATAACAATGTAACGAGAGATGCACAAAAGTGTTCTTTCCTACTCGGTAGTACGCCAAAAGGAACGCCATCAGAAAAATTTCGCACTCCAGAAGTGCTCAGTACTAGAACCAGGTGGAACAGTCGTCAGCAATTTTCAGCATGTGTTTGTCTAATATGTCCAGTGTATAAACTTTGTATACTGTAATTTTTCTGACCAAGATCTATATACAGCTATATTGAAAAAAAAAAAAAAAAAAAAAAAAAAAAAAAAATCTTAGGGATGCAATAAAACAAAACAAAAAAAATAGTTTTCACTATGCGTGATGGTGCAATGATAGGCTTAACCGTGTTTTAAACAGGGATGGATATTGTTCCTTTTCATTTCCGTATGATTCAGACACATTAATTTATTGGTGACGACATCTATGATAGTGGAAATATATTTTTCACTTGTATCTTCTGCATATAACAACGTAACATGCTCGTTATACATCTCCGCCGTGTTGTATTGTCAGCTTTTACTGATACTGCCTATCCTCCCGTTCAAAAGTTCTTTCAGCCGGAAATATAGTCTTCAAACATACGCCTCAACACTAATACTGCCTTATTGATCAGCAGAATCAGTATCTAAAAGAACGATTGTCAGTACTGGTCAACTATTTCAGTGCCAAGCGGAATGTGACCTGAGTGTATAATTTAGGGATAAAATAAACGTATTTTATGAATATAATATATAATCTTTTGTAACAAAACCTATAATTATTTGGTTTCTAAAAAATTAATTTTGATTTATTTAGGATAAAGTCAAGCGGAAAACGTTTAATGTAAATAATGTTGGGTAAATTTTGACTACAGTTGTGGATAGACTTAAAAATGGACGTCGCAGGGGCGTATGGGGCTGGTAAAGCCGGAGCTCCTATAGATCCATTAAATTTTATTCAGCGACCACAAGTTATTTTACGTTCAGTATGTTTGGTAAGTTTCATTTTCAATCTATTAATTGTGGTAACAAGTTTGGTTTTTAGCCATTACGCTCTTTTCTGAAAGTTCGGTATTTCTGCAGCCATTATTCTGAAGAGAACCCTGTGTATTTAAGGAGAAGGGGGTGTTGGCAATTTGAGGTTTGATATTGATTTTTTAGAAAGTCTGTATGTGGGTCACAGTTTTGTGAAGTATGTCATTTTAGACAATTCTCGTACGGTTATGCAAGTGGCATTTATATTATTTATAAATCTGTAGTTTGTAATCGTGTTGGTTTGTAGCAGTTAAAACGAGTTAAGGTTAAAAATAATGGCCCATACAAAACTTTCCAGCCTATCAGATGTATTTAAACAAATTGCAAACATTTAACCATATTCAGCAGGGGATGGTTTATTATTGCTTTTTTTAAAAGTTAAGTTTTAAACTTCCTAGCATTTCATTATTGCACACAGCAATTTGAATGTGAAATTAATAGGATATTAAAAATTCAAATGTGTTGTTGAAGGTGAACCACAGAGAGAGAGAGGTGTTTGTAGCATGAATGATAGTTATGTTGCACAGATACATTTTTAAACTTGTGCTGGTGTAAGTTAAAAAGCACTACCTTCATGATGTTGTTTTTGTATAATAAATAGTACCATTTTTTCATAAAGGTAATAATTCTAAAATTATTTTTTTGGGGTCTACGGATAATTTCTTGATCATATTCCAAATCTGTTGTTTTGAAGTCATCTTACATACAAAATACTCTGAACAGGAGCGAAAGCTCTTTGAAAAACATTGTTTTGCCTTAAAATTGTAAAAAAGTTTTTCTTTTGTAATTAAAGTCCATTAAAAGAGTGGGATTAGCTTACAACCAGATATCATGTATTTACAATCATGTCACCAATGTGGTGCAGATGATAGCATGTGTTTTTTTTACTGTTGCCCCATCTCTTTCCTAACAGGACATCCGATGAAATGTGGGGGTTTATAGACGGGACACTTTCAGCATTTATATACGTGGGTTTCAGGAAGTACACAAGCCTATCTGCCCAAGTGTAATACGTGATACCATATATGGTATCGGGAAGTACACTTGCTCCCACCTGCCCAAATATACTACCAGATGCCATGACTGCACACACTCGTTGACTACAGATCACTAACCTACCTACAACATTTTCTATTACACCCTTCAAAGTATTTGATGATACCATCCTCTGTAATCAGTCCAAAAATAAATAGCAAACATTCGTTGCTGCTATACGTACATAACATTACCTAGCTACATCATCATTCATTATATCCTTTTGAAATACTATGCACCATCATCCATGGCAATCCGGTTGAATAAAAACTGCCATGACTCATTGCAACTACATAACACTAACCTACCATTATCAACTAGCAACAGTGCTTATTACACCCTTCAGAATATTACATGATACTATCCGCTGCTATTAAAATGTTAATTAAAAATCGTAGACACTCATTACCTGCTACAGAATCCTGACCGAACATTACCTACAACACTGTATTGCACCGGATACACAAATTTGTATTTAAATATCTCCACACTTACCTTTGACAAACATCCATTTTCTGCCAACATGTAATGCCACACTCGTCCGTATTGTTCGACGTTGCACACTTAATATGCACTACAGTACGTATTTTATTATACTGTTGTAAATTTACCATTGAAATCACTTGGGTACCATCTGTTGTGGAAATTAATATATAGAATGAATGAAACTTGTAGTAGTTGTGTATTTACCTGTGAAAATTGTATGTGTGATATTTTCGGACATAAAACTTGTAACTGCTAGTGTGATGTCTGAGTTGTCACGATAAGGATTGAGTGGAAACCTCATAAGTTGGCAAAACTGCAAAGCACTGGTCAGTGTTAGGAGTAAACTATTTCCAAATAGTTGCGGCGCTGACTTAACTTATTTATTGGAAAATATATTTGTATATTTTCATTACATATGTATTTTATTTGTTACTAGTTATTTAAATATTACATATATTTCTAATATATTTTCATATCCCTTTATAATGTATTTTATCTGTTCATCTGTATTAACTTTTATGGGTATGCATATATGCGAAAATGAATTGCTTTGCATTTATTGTGAAGGTAGATGTTGATAGGGGCGCTTCAGTCACGTGTGGGCCGGTGTTGTAAACCTGGTAGTAGTAGGAAAGTGAGTCTGCTTCGAGAGAGTTGTAACCGCTTATCGGGGCCAGCATGATGTGTCTGACTTGCCGCAGCTGATCGCCCGGTATTGGACGCCACAAAAGAAACCATAAAATGTGCAGGCGGAGTGTTCTTTTGTAAGGCACGATCATGGCAGAACTGAGCTACGCGAGACTCTGTAACATACATTATACTTTGCGGTCTAGTATTGTGTAATCATAAACTGACATTGTAAGAATTTTACGTAGCTCGTTTCCGCAAATGTGCTGGAGTGTAGTACAACGTGTTTGGCTGCGGACGCGCGGCATATAAACTGATGTTTGCAGATGAAAGCTAAAATAACTAAGCACGTCAGTACAGGATGTGCAAATTTTGTGAAAATAGTGGTGGTGAAGAAGGTTGGTGACTGGCGGTGCAGTTATTTGGCATCGAGGGCCTAGTTGACCCTTTCTGCAAAGTCTGCCCGCCTGTTTAAGCGAGCTGCTTGCCCTTGTTTGGGCTTACGTATACATGGTGGTGTTTCATTGTGCGTAAATTAGCAGGTACTATGATTTAGGGTTATCAGCCCAAGAAGACCGTGGGCGTTTGCATCGGCATAGTATTTTGATTGATCACACGTACTGCAAGCCCAGTGACATTTGCCAAATTTCATAATGTATTTAATTTTGTGTCCCTTGTCTAAAATGATTTTGTGGCAATTTATAAATTGTGTGGGCATGTACCTTTTCTAAATAAAGGAAAGTAAATGGTAATTACATTTTGTCCGTTGGTAGATTTGGACACCTTTTTGACTTTCACAGTGTTATATGACTGAACAATTAATTATTATATGAAGAGCAACATTTTTACTCAACATCTTTACGTACAGTAGGCTTAATAATACTGAAAGCACTGTTGGAAGATGAGCACCCGTGTACTCATGTAAATTAAGAGGGTTTGGTGAGGTCATATGAGTGAGGCAGCATTGTACTAACCCAAGCCCTTGTGGGTACAAGGGGTGTTTCACTAGTTAGTAGATTGGGGCTACGATAATAAAATGGTGTATGCTGATCACTAAACCATACGTATAGAAATAGAATAATTAAAGAACTTGGGAAATCTTATATGACAACTTAATACTTAATTGCCAAGTTATTCAACGCGTGCTTTTGAGCCAGTCATTGTCAGTTAAACTCCAGACAAATAATAATAACCTAGTTCTCAAAATTAATCCAAATTGTAGAGAACATTAATATTACATAATTAATTATGCTGTAGCATAAGTATCATGATAAATCCTACAATAAATTTTATAAAGAATATCAGCATTAGAAGACACTTAAGTTAATGCTAAAGATCAAACATGAAAATCACTTTACATATTTAATTAGATAAAGATTGCAAGATAAAGTAACATGAAACATACATGAAAAACAACACTTTCACTGTCAAATAAAATACAACTACTAAAATATGTACAACCTCCTGCTCTCAGTGATATGAGACAGAATTTAAGTTAGTCAAGAAAACTAAGTAATTTGTGTTCAAATATATGAATAGCACAGCAGAACAAAGCTATAATATGTTTGGTAGTTATTTCTGTACAATCTTAAAAATTCTTGCTCAGTTGTAAACCTCGGTTAGATCTCGGTATAAGCACTTGATTTAGGCCTACTCTTTATTAAAATGTTTTGGGCCTCTGGACTTTTGAAAATGTGACATAGTAAATCTTGAAAATGTTTTGAGACTTCAAAGTATTTGCAAGTAATTAAAATCAAATCTAATTGATTGTCTCAGAATTTAACCAATTATTATTTATTCAAATTCATTGTCTTTAATTTTTATTAGCACTGGAGAATAGGCTTCGATGATTGAATAGCTTTAATCACGTGGCAGCAGGATGAGACTGTATACGAAAGACCTTACTTACTTTCTCGTCCGCAAGTGGAGAAGGCTGCAGACCCACCATCGAACATCTGAGTAGAAAAATCAATATTTTACGGAGTCGTCCTCTCCAACTCAGCAAACGAATACTCCTGATGTCGGTGTTGCGCCTATGCTACACCTGGCTGGCATCCTGTAGTCCCCGTCCTTGGTCCTCGGAAACTGTAGTCTTCCTGACGGAGCTATCTCACTGTCTTGCCATCTCGTTCCATGGTTTTACTAAGACTCCTTACCTAGCTTTTACAAGCTTCCTTACATAAGTTTGTTTCCAAGTCACCAATGCATTGTTGTGAATTTAAAATAAGCGTTATACAGCAAGGATAAAGTTACTATTCTCCTTGTCGCTAGACCAAAGACTTGTGTAATGCATTTGCAAATATCTTAGCCCACCAGGAAAAATAATTACAGGTTGAAAAATAATCTCCAAGTTCATAAGTGTTGTAGAGTTAGCTGAATAAAACATAAAATGCCAAAACTATAAAATAATTTCCTAGAATTTAATAAGTCACATTATGGTTCTTATCAACAGTATTTAAATAGGCACGTAAATATCAATATTATAATTAATATGTTTGAAATGACAAAAGTTGCATGGAACAAAACAATGTTGGAACTTTTTCAACCATAACCTTGGAACAAAATTAATAAAATTTGTAAACAACTCTGGGTAACCACTGTAAGGAAATTCTGTACAATACGTTGAACACACCACCATATATTTTTATATTGAATCTGTACACTATTGATCATATTTCGTTCTACAGTTCACTCACTATTACCACTAAGGTATTTATTCTGTATCACTTCATTTTAGATAATGTTTAATATTTTTATCACTTTATATGTATCCATTTTATGACACACTGTTGCATAAGAAAACTGACTGAACCTTAACTAGTACCTTATTTACTCCATTAATGGAACGAGTCGACAACTTTTTATTCATTTTTAATAATTCTAAATTACGAAGTAACCATCCTACAACTTACGAAATCAAAAATACTCAGCTGATGGAAATTACTGATACAGGTTTTGAAATGTACAGACCTCATTTTGTATGTTTTTACAGGGTAATTCTTAAGAATAAGGGCTTTTTTGAAAATCGGAAAAATAATACCTGGAAATGTTGGATATGATTATTAGTAGGCGTAGTCCTAATTACTAGGCATTTTGGAGGGGCTTCAAGTAGTTTTCTGTAAACAAAAATAATAATTGAATGTGGAAGAGGGTTATGAAAAATACTGCTTCAAACGAATCTTTAATGTATAAGACTTAATTTACAAGGTATATTTTAGCCACGACACTGAGGTTATACAGGTATACAACACAGGTATCAAACAGGTCTCAGAAGATTATGTAATTCTTGTGAATTACTAGAGATTTACCTTGCCTATATTCATGAAAGTAGTGTACTACGTAATGTATTTAGAATAAATATACTTATAGTAGAACATAAATATGTTCATAGACTGTGTTTATACCCAGGTGCTGTATAATGCCATGTTAATTAGCATTACACGGTGACCAGTGGTTGAAGAGCACTAGTGTTCTTCAATCTTTTACGTCACAGAGCATTGTGGGAAGTGTCTGAAGTAGTGTGATGAGTGTAATGGTCATAGCCCTTTCAAATGGTGTGTAAAAGAGTGTTTTATTGCCATTAATTGCGTTAAATGTGTTAAATTATACGAAAATACGAGTGTTTATTTCCTATTATAGCATGTGAAACGTTGCATTATATGTGTGTGGTGTGCGTGTACTGTTGTCAAATGGATCAACGTTTTGTATGCCTAATGGCAAATGTTGCGGTGAGTACTAACCAAATGAAATATAACCGTACAGTAGTGGGGAGGGCTATGAAGATCAGGGAAATTGTGGGGTAAAATGAGTGGAAAAATTTACACAATCGTAATATTTATTTCTGGAAATACGTTAAATTGCAAAATTACTCAACCATACAATACCTAAATTCACACTGTTATCTATACACACACACACCCACCCAAATGTTACTGTGATAACGTATGAGATAATTCATAACAATGGGGGCTTTTTTGAGGGAAATAAAATCTCGGAATGTGGCTTAAGTCCAGTCTACTAATTACACAGAACACAAATTTACTAGGGACATCGACATTTGACCAATAAAAACCTCAAAAGCGATAGTGGGGAGGGCTATGAAGATCAGGGAAATTGTGGTGTAAAACAAGTGAAAAATATGTATATAATGTAATATTTATTCACAACCGAATAGCATCATTTTAAACTGAGATTGACAGAGTTTGTTTACAGTAAAAGTGCTGTTCAGTTTTGTTTTATCTCTTGAAACTTCATGGGAAGTGGGTAACCCCAATATCCCTCCCTTGTGCACTTACATGCATACATACAAACATACATATGTACATGAATACATACAAACATATTCCACGAGACATATCTGTGTTCAAGTTACACAACAAAGCATGAGAGAAAACCATCGTAAACAAATTTACGTTGTGTAAATTTCCAAGCACATAAAGAGCATTCTCTCATAATTCAGTGTTTGCCGTGTTTAGGCGACATCTGCGTAAATGCTCTCGTATAGCAACATATTGCTTTCAATGTATTTACAAAACAAAAGAATGTTGTTCACTTCTGAACAAAACCACACAAATCTCTCTGGAACTTTCTCAATACAAAAATTAACTATACCAATTTATGTTCACAAATATATGTGGATGCTTAAAAAAATGTATACAAATATAATACACACAATTATATTATATTTACAAATTTACAACCACTCTCGTGAAAAGAATCTGCTCATTGTAATAAAATATCCAATTATTGGACTATACTCTTAAAGATTTTGCCACGCAAACAAAAAACATTTCAGCAGGGTATTTTCCTTCTAAGTTTACACATATTTGTTAATTTTAATGCACATCTGAATGATGCTTTTCTGTTAACGTATATATCAAGATATTCGTGACGGTCGCATTGTTTCAGAACAAATTGTCATCACCGTGTTTTCATACCTATGCAAAACTTACGAAGATAACATTATAGTTAATAGACTTAACATTATTATTTATCACAATGGAGAGCTCACTGCATGGAACTTGGTGATAGTTATGACAGCAATCAAAGAAATTTTCAGGGTTTGCTACAGAATTGGAAAACCCAAAACATCTGTAAAGAATTTGAAAGGTGTCGTTAAAACCTATAAATTTCCAGGGGTCTGGAGGGAGAACTCATACTGGAAATTAAAATCTCAATACAGGTAGCCTAGTAGATGTTCTGGACAGCTAAATATTTGCAATATTATCTCCACAGAGTTTCTAATTTTAACACTTGGGAGTTGATCAAATTTAGATATAGAGGAAAAATATAATATTGCAAGTAAAGAATTCTATAATTTGGGCTAAATAATTTGAATTTTCCAGAAAGTGTTAGTTTAGCAAATTTATGTTTAGTCACATTTAATTAGTTGCAATTGGTCTGTTTGAAACAATTTTATCCATTCTAGACAACATTTTTTTTTTGTAAACCTATAAAAGTTATGGAATCTTGTTCAATGTATCATGTGAAAAATTCAGTTTGGATGTGTACAAATTTTGCTCAATAACCGCACAAATTACTTTCTTATCTTGAGAGATGCTTTTATTTATGTATTTGCTGTGTGTTTTGGGTCACGTACTCTCATTCCTCGTCTGCAGCTATCTGCAATTTCTGGTAAACTGCATCCCATATAAAAAATTCTGAATTTTGGAAGACGCTTTGTCCCCGAGAACTCATTGTTTCTTTCGTGGCGCAGAACTTTGTTTCAAAGTTCGGAGTAAAGAATTAAATCACAATGTCTCCTCTTAGATATCATCAGCTGCCCTTGTATTAGATACCAGTACCTATGATTGTTTTTCAGACGAAGTTCTTCTCCTATGTAATGGACACTAGGTATCTTCCCAGCTTCTGCTGTTTCCTTAATCTTTGTCATCCCTATGGATGGTAGACACTTAACCTCAACTAATCCTTCGTCTGCTACTATTCCATCAGGGCTAGAACCTAGATAAGGCAAGTCAGGTTACACAACTAAACCACAAGGACCCACTGTGACTCCCTTCGTTTCCTCATAGCATTATATAGCTTTTTTTCTCATTAATTCGTCCATATGGTATGGCTTTAGATAACATATCTTGATGAATGAGGACAGACTTTACAATGTTGTGATATGATGTTCTTTGCAGCATGTTATACACCATGCCAAAATGTGATTCTATTAAGCGTTTGCAGTGGACTTCCAAGCAAAGTGGATTGTCATGTTGGTCTAATGTTTTTCTTTCCAGAAGCATACACTTTTCTTCGCAGTCGACCTCTTCTGCAAGTGAATCTAGAACTTTTTCCATTGTTCCAGTTCTCCTTCATCAACATCAATTTCTGCTGCATCTGATCCATATTCTGCATTAGCACTTCCGTTTTTATGATCTTTGTTCGTGGTTTGTTGTCATCATTTCCATAAGAGGGCCTTCTAACTGCCCGTCGATGACAGTCTGGTCAAATGGTAGAGAGCTGCTGCTAGGCAACTGCGCTGGTATGCGCCACTTTTGGAAAAGTCTGTTTTTTTACCACCGACGTATTAACTTACAAGTGACATATAGTTTTTGGCAACATTTGTTGTTACATTTTCAGTCATCCTACCTGCTTTCCTGAGTGGTATGTCCAAACACTGCATGATTTCTGGGTAAATTTTTGCATTACTTAACAATGAAACATAATTCACTTCAAGAGAATCCAATACGTGGTGCAGCAATCCTTGTGCTCGCCGAATACGTGAAATGGACCATTGTGAAGATCCATGCGCAGTTGTGCCACATCACCTCCACTCTCGCGAATTGCTCCATGTGCAGCTGCAGTGAGTTGAGGAATATTGTCTCAACAATTTACGTGTTTCTGGAATACATTGTGTGTTATCTGCCACCTGATGCAGTTTAGAAGTGTTAGAAGTGTCCCACCTAACTGCATGATTAGCACATTCCAGCTTGACAACTTTCCACCCAAATTGAGCTCTTTCTCTCACTTGAGCATTACCACTACTGTCACCATCCCCTAAGAATCTTTACCCATTTGCCATGTTCCTTGAATAGAAAATTTTTTGCCTTCAACTATAATAGTCTGTTCCATTCCTGAGGACAAACCACTGTATTTGCTGTTGCAGTTGTGAGCTGGAGGGGCATTTATTTTGTATGTGTGTATGTGTATATTAATGATTGTGTTGGGCAGGGGGGGGGTTAAGCCTAGTCTTTATTCAACACTATAAGTCTTGAAGTGTTATTCTGAAGGTTCACAGACTTGTCGGATGAAGTATAATACATTGTCCTTGCTCGTATCATGCGAAAATATCTGTCATATACACTATATTCTAGTGCTAAACATCACATGTTTCTTTATCTATAATGCAATCTTGTAGAACAAAATCTATTACATCACAGACTGAAATTTACAAATCCAGAGAAACTCAATTTTATTTAACAAGTTTACTGCAATTAATATTAATTCCATATGCATCATAAATGATCATGAAGAACATGCTTTATAGCTTTAAACTTTTATTTACGTACCACTCCACTGTTCGCTGAAAACCTGTGTCCGTAAGTTCTTTTGGACCAGCCTCCATCCACAATGCCTGAAATATATGGATGACCTTCTTCAATATTGCCACTAGCTAATGCCAGACTTTTTTCCTCTTCAATGACTTTGTTCATTGCCACACCTGTTGGGTGCAAATAATCTGAGATAAATCATGTTCATTCCATTAATTACAGAGAAATAAAACATTTTGTTTCAATTTTTCTGAGTTATATATTTTCTTAATGGTTTATGTTGCAAATAAGCATTAGCTATCAGAATCAGATAGGCTACATTACGTTTATGCAAAGCAAGCACAGAGGAAATTATACAAGTTGTTATAATATCCAAAGTAAGAAGCCTGAACATTGTCACCTAAGTAACTGTATAATATAGTAATTATCCATTGGTTACCATATTTTGGGGGGAAAGGTGGATGCCATAATAAATTTACCTATTTTGCTATAGTGTCTGTTTTAGATTTAGTTGTAAATATGTAACATTGTTAAAGCGTAGAGCTGTATTTTGTTAGTTTTTTAGAGACAATATTGGTTTGACTGCTTGCTGTTAAATATATGTGGTCATTCGTAAAAAGTAAAATATAAATTACTCCCATTGAATCTAAAATGCAAAAGTATTGACAGCAAGCCATAATTACTAACATTTAAAAATACACCTAGTCACTGTACCTTGACTGAGAAAACATTTCAATAAACATTACTAAAATGTACATAATGCCTCAAAAATCTCTAACTCCCAAAATACACAGAACTCCCTATTTAGCAGTACTAACCCTCATTCCTTTTCGTATGAGCCCAATCACAGCCTTACTATGATGGGGTTTAGGACCAAGGCATTTTTGCATGAAATGCACCTGTGTTTTTTTTTCATGGATACAGAAGATGAAATAGGGAAACACAACCCTTTGTGCAGCCGCCAGGGATTGTATCTATTTAACATTCGAGAAGTAGTATTAAAGAAAGATGTGCAAGCAGCACATTCACTAATAAATTTATTATCTTATTAAAAATGTGACTGAGAGACTTTTCTGTGTACTGCTAATAGAAAGATGTAAGCATTGTCAATTGTTTGTAGCCCATCAACAAAAATCTGCAGTGAAGCAATTGCATGAAGTGTGGGAAGAAGGAAAATTTGTCATGGTCAATGGCTGTATGAGAGAGAAAAGAATTACATGTCAGTTGCTGGTAGCATCAGTTAGTTGTAGCTACAGAGCTGCTATGCTATAAAACTCTTAAACCTATTCATAATCGATAGGTTATCCTATTAGTGCTACTAGTAACTTTTCCTAGAGTATTATTATAACAAGTACGATTCAGTTTTGTTGACATCAAAATGTGAAATTCTTAGGATTTATTAAATTTAACGCCCTGGTTTACATGCAAAAATATTATAAAGTTCAAGTATTAAAAGTCTTACCTTTTCGACTTTTTTTCGTGCTCTCTGAAACTTTTCGATGTCAATACAGGCACATCAATCACAGAAAATAGTTCTTCAGCTTGGTCATGTGCGATTCCCACCGACAGGGATCCCCACACAACAGTCGTATTTATACTAGTTCCACTGTCAGGCATATTTGTGTGTATTGATTTTTTTTCAGAACAAGCGATTCATTTAAAATGCATAATACTCTTGAGTCCCTGGCAAGTTTCACTCTTCTACACATACTTCCTTCTGGAGCAACGGTTACGATGACTGGATAATTTGTCATATTCAGCAATGAAATACGTTGGGTCGATGACACAGCATACTTCTATAGTGCATTTTGCAGCTTGTTTGCGAACAAGTTCAGGAAATTCTTCCTCACTATAATGAGGTTCTGGTATTGGTGCATGTATTTCTTTTTTGTTGTATTTTCCTGAGTCTGTTGTAAGTGGTTTATCATTAAAGAATCTGAATGTTAGTTTATCTTTCTCAGGTAAATTTTTATTATTCTGCTCCGGAAGATTTTCCTCATTTCAAATAGATAGTGATGGTGGTGGTATTATTACTGTATTTGTAATCTGAGAATACATCCTGTGTGGTTTTTGAGGGGCGTCTCGTGTTATGTACAGTCCGTGGTCGTGTACGAGACAATCATTTTCTGTTAAGTCCCGAATACCAATATCTCTGCAAAGTAAAATAACAATGTTTGAACTCATTTGCTTTACTTATTAGTATTGTCAAAATATTTGCAAAATTACACGAAAATTTTGTTCAAATTGTATACTTAAGAGTTTTTTCTTTTTGTAAATATAAGCATGACATGTGATGGAGTGAAAATCTTATGGGACATAAAACAAGAAAATTTTACACACGTCGCATAGGGCTGCATGCATGACTTCCAGGTCAGAACGTCGCTTTTAAAAGAAATGTGCAGTAACAAATATGGGTTTTGAATCTCCATATTGATAGAAGACAATGATGCTTAATGATCGGTGGCTAACCATTACTATCGCAGCAGAGTGAGAATGCGGGCTGACACTGGTGATGGTGTAAGAATAGCGAGAGGCTAAGTATTATGAGTATGTGATGCTTGACAGTTATATTATCGAACTGAAAAGCTATATGCTGTCTCCTTAGCAGCATAAACAAAATAACACTTTAGGCCATATTAGGTATAGTATTTTTTAACATGAGACATCCACCTTTTTATGAATTACAGGTTCTTAAACATGGGTGTAAATGCACAGTACTTCACGATCGTTGAGGACAATATTTCTCATACTCTTCGCAAGTGTAAAATATGCCTAACTTCCATAATTTTCTTTGAGTAACCCTATATCTGCGAATAAAAACTATGTCCCTAACATGCTATGCCCCGTATCGTGACATAGGATGCACTCCTAGAATTTTTGTACAACACTGCTGCGTATATATTTCATTACCGGTTTTTTTTACTGGGTGTATTATACATCCCTCATTAAGTGGAAAAAGTTTAAAACCAAGTCAAATGTTGGTGGAATAAGGAGAAAATATACAGATGGCTTGTATTGTAAGGTTATTTTCTTATGATTATGATGTTTTTCTTGTGTGTGGGAACCGAGATCAAAACTTAACTTATGTATTATTTAACCGAAAAGACAAATAAATTACAGTCCATTCCCCATTGGAAGCAACTTTCTTGGAGCCCTGCTAAATATCTACTTGCAGGCTCGTTTCGTATCCTTCCGCCAAATGTAAAAAATATTGCCATGTAACATCTGTCATAATCAATGTTTACATTCCATTGTGTGTGTACATATGTTCGTATACGTTCGCTACACCTAAAAATAAACATTGAAATGTGACTTCTACTTTTGTACCTGTCACGTCTGATGTTTACGGTTTACAGCTTTTCAAAGAATTCTGTCATATTCCAAAAACCATTACGTATGAATATTCACAGTTTAGGCCTCTAACATTACTTAGGTCAGCTTTATGACATTTTAAAAAATGCCTGAATTGATGACCGTTCTTACGGTTATTTTACATTAACATATTTGTTTTCTACAACATAGCTCAATACGTATACTGCATGTTAGTATTTTCTGCAACTGTGTTTAACACTGTTACAACTGTGAGGTAAAGGGTTGTACTAAAATTATCCTTTTGTTATTGATATGTGTTGGGTCATTTCTTTAAAAGGACAACCTCTGTTGGAATAAATATTAAAACGGAGGAACAACCAGTGGAAAAGGCACATAAAATTCAAGCACGCAACTCGTGTTGCTCATTTTTGTCATACAAACTTTAAAAGATAGCGGTGAACATGCACACAAATAAGCCTACAATATCTTTTATTCCGCTCATATTTCTATGTATTGCTACTTACTCTTTATTAGGTTTATTGATATTTATCGGGCTTG
Organism: Dryococelus australis; assembly: GCA_029891345.1. NCBI lineage: Eukaryota > Metazoa > Arthropoda > Insecta > Phasmatodea > Phasmatidae > Dryococelus > Dryococelus australis. The sequence continues at coordinate 207,691,751 of CM056993.1, read as the reverse complement.
GCTTAGTATTTTTCTTCTGCGATTGTGGTAAATTATGGTACACGACTGTGTTTCTAACCCATTAGGACAAAGGTGCAATGTTGCGATAAATAAACAGACGTGAATGGAAGTAAATAACTTCGTCATAAGAACAGTTCACATTTAAAACGTATAAATAGTGCTAATCAAATATTTGAAATCGCACACATACAGGGCCAGCATATCGACTACGATGTACAAAGGCATGCCATTTCACAGACGCAGTGATTAATGAAACACACGTCACAGTATATTTATTACTGCCGTGGAAACGCAGATTTATCACAACATCGTAACTTGCCTAGGTAGGTTTAAAAAACACGTCTACAAACAGAATATATTAATTTGAGTAAGAATACTTTATGAGTCGTTCGAAAAAGCAACACGCCATGTCTGCCCACTTCACTAGGTAACTGCCCCGCCATAATATCTAAATATATTAAAATACGTATTCAAACATTAAAATCTCTTTTCAGTTGTAAATTACAAATTAAAAAATCATTATTTTGCTGTAATAAGTATGAAATATGCTACAATTGAAAACATGTATCATTTAGTTCCTTACTAGCGAAGTGAAAATTCCCGAGTGTGAAAGAGACAAAGACAGAGAGCGTTTCGATAGGCACCGTTTAATTTACAAATAGTGTACTAAAAAGTGAGGTTAAAATAATGTTTTAACTGTGAACTATTTCTTACCGGTCGTTGCCAACACGTCGCTGCACTCTGTTAATTCATATTTTAAAAAGTAATAAATATTACAAGTTATAGAAGATATTAAGGGAAAGGTTAATTTATTCAATAATATAGTACTCTAAAGTTAACCAAAATGTTATATATTTGTGGAATACAGGTTATTGACAAAAACATGTGACATGTTATGCCTAGAGTGTTTTTTCAAAGGCTGATTTTCATAATCCGCTTCCAATTGGGAATGGACTGTAGTTTGCTACAAATAACCAAAGCTATCTATATATTTTCGTGCAGAACCACTCAGGATGACTTTTACACAAGTTAGCTTTTAAACTAGCTGATATAAATTTAATGATGGAATTTATAATCTATTCTTTTTCTTTAACTCTAATGTAAACCACTGCGTAGTGTTCCAAAACTATTAATTCACTGGTAGGTGGAAATATTTACTGGTTGCTGACAAGTGTTCCTTTATGGCTGACTAACTCCTGTAACACATCAGTGATGTCAGTACTCGCCAGTAGTAACGAAACGCGACCTAAATAAGGAACTAACCCGCTCCGAAAGAGAATCGCCATACCGTAGCAATGTTCAGCACATTTACATCACAAAATGTCCTGCCTACTGGGGTCTGGCATTGAACCAGGGATCTTAGAGGCAGGAGGCTAGTTACCAACCACTGAGCGAATCTCGGTACCGCGCTGCTTATCCATGGGAAGATAATATGAGACACACATTAATAAGTTGTCCTTATAATATGGTATAAAAGAAATATTTAATTAATAATGTATTTTTACTTAATTACATGCAGAAAGTGGAAGCAGTGGATTTAGAAATATTTTACTGGATCTATTTGTGTGTCATAAAATTGAAAACATTAAGGAAAAAAGTTTTTAAAACTAGTTTTAATATGTAGCTGCAACAACATCTAATAAAAACTGTTGAGAATTTGAAAGGTAAATTTGAAAGACACAAATTGAACAGAAATTTAGTAGGCAGCATTAAATCTTGATATACTGTAAAAATTTTGTTGAAAACTTCCTAAACTGTAATGGGGGTTTATAACCTTTACACTGTATGGTATAGGCTGTTCATGATAAAGTGAGGACTTTTGAGGGTCTAGTTCTTTTTTCCTTTCAGCCATTTTTTTATCCTTTAGACACCCTTTAAATAAATATTCCCATATAAGTAATAAACCTAGTGTGTATATTCCACCGCACTCCGAAGTTAACGCCTAAGGCTAAACTAAAATGTATTTATTGACTATTATCCCAAATGAGAGGGCTTCCAAAAATGCTCACTTTACTGTGAATGTCCTATAATAATACCACACAGCAAGCTGCAGATATAGGAATGTTTAGTAGTACTACTATAGATAGTTGGGAACATTCCTACGTATTTGACTGTTTTCTGAGCACAATGTAGGAATGCTACAATGAATGTATAGGGGAAACATTACCATTCCTGCTCTCTCACATTTCCGAATTATTTCTTAATGTAGGCTACATCAACTTACTTTTCGGTAATCTCTGCTGGTTCAGGAATTTGATCATTTTCCGAAGCAGAACTACAAATTCGTCTATGTGCTGTTTTAACTTTACGCATCACCCATGACTTAGCAGCACACTTCCGTCCACCTGTAACACCTCTTCGCTACTTCCCCATCATTTGAGTACCCAATATTTCTTTTCAAATATATCTAGACCTCACGGCACAAAAATATTTCTTCAATTATAATACTTTTGTGCACTTTTCTTCAGAAGGAGCAGGAAATAAAAATAAGTCAATGCCGCGAAAGAAACAATTTGCAGGAAAGCTTTCTGTCTCTCTCTAACATTTCTCTTTCCATATTCTATGGATAGTCACGTTTCCTGAAAAGCCTATACCACTAAACGTAAATGACTCTAACACAGCGCTTCGGTATAATGCTGAACTATTGACAGCGATTCAGTGACTTGCTTATTACTAACACGAGGTAGATGGCGCCAGATGCCAAAATGGACTCGGTACATGTGTACATTCCATACTTATTGTGTTGGAATCGTTTTCCTCCATTTCGTCGTTTTCTCTAAGGTCCTGAGTTGAACTTCTGCAAAGGTAATGTTTTCTAATAAAACTCTTTTTCATTACTAAATTGCAGATCTGCTTTGGAATTCGTATATGCCGTCACTAAATTCTCTTTGCCGTTTTCTCTTAGCAAAATATGCACTTCAAATTGCAATTTTAATGCCATGAAAATTACATGCAAGGGTGCCATTTTTTTGTATAATTAATAGAAAATTTTTTTTTGTATGCATGTGTGTGTGTTTTATATATATATATATATATATATATATAGAGAGAGAGAGAGAGAGAGAGAGAGAGAGAGAGAGAGAGAGAGAGAGAGAGAGAGAGAGAGCGCGCTGTGCGAGCATAAGACAAGAATTATACTCGGCAAGACGTTCCAAAGAGGGTGAACTAAAATTCTCTTATTTGATAGCCATGCATGCAAATATATTAATGGAATTTGCATGTAATATAATGCAGTTTCTTACCCTTGATGAGATGTTCATTGACCATTTGAAAGAAAAGAAAAATAGTATTTATGTCTTTAGATTATCACAGTGGAGTGACATGTGACAATCAAATATTTGCATAGTATGAACAAGACATTCAATGTGAATAGTTCACAACTCTCAACAATATTCAGACAATTTCAAACACTACAAAAAATATTACACATATACTAAAATTCATAGAACTATATTTTAATTAAGGAACACTAATCACTTTAAAATTTAAACAAAACATCATATACAACTAGAAAATAGTTGCTGTCAACCAACCTGTTCAGTACTTGTGTATGATATATAAGAAATCGTTACTGAGTTCATTTTACCCTCATACATTTATACTTCCAAGTAGAAAACTAATTATTTAATGACTGAAGTGGATTTTCTTCATTTAAAATGTATCTCAGGCTAGCAATAAACAAGCTCGAGACTCCTGATTCTCCACTTGGTAGGGAACCTCTGGAAAATCGTTCAACACATGTAATCTTAACTTCTCGATATGGAATCATTAAGGATTCTTTAAATTGAGATTTTTATATTTTCAATGAAATTTTTACTAGAAAATTCTTTTAGTTGATGAGAATTAAAATGACAACAGTTTGGCGAACAGCAATACTACTACGAAGCTACCATGGACAAAGCTTACATGAAAGATTGATGCGATGACATAGTTTCAACATTCTCATCCTTCAGGATACCACCATCCGGGTTACGAGTGGAAAATAATACGCCCACTTCTCCTGGGAAGCTGGACGTCACCAGTCCGTCATTTCTCAGTTACAGTCGTGTTTGGCACCAGCCAAACTCGGCTTTGAAACATAATGTCTTTAAATACGGCCATTTGCTGCCATGACATGGTGAAGAACAACATTTAAGTGTAAGAGCTTTTTGTCTTACATTGTAGCAATACTAGTGTCGTCACGTTCTAATTGTTACTGCAAAACTCCTCAGACAAAGACTTTATGCTGAAACTGTTACTTTTACCACAGAGAAAATATATTAAAAAGGATATTGAATTTAAATTACCTGTAATATACAACTACTATGAAAATTCAAAGGTCTTTAGCAGGGTTTGCTCATATTGTCCTCTATATCTGAGTTAGTCTATTGCTTGTGAATTGAAAGAAATCTGACAAATGTCAACAAAAAATGTAAACAACTATTTGTTAATATTTTAGTATCTGGAGAGTGTAAAAGAAATGAAATTTAAATAAGTAAACATAATGTTTCTGCAATCCAAGTATCATTACATAAACAGAAAATACTTTAGCCTCAAAATATACAAATAACAAGGATCTGTACTACTACACAAACCCCAAAAAGATATTGGGGAGGACTATGACGATAAGGGAAATTGTGGGGTAAAACAAGTGAAAAATATGTACGTACGTGGGTTTGGAAGCTTGCGAGAGGCGATGGATGCCTAGTTTGAACAAAACTACAAGGCATGACTGGTTATCTCGCAAAACAAAAAGGGTGCCAGCTCATCTTTGGCACAGATGAACATGAGGACTCCAGCTCTAAGGGTGGTAGTTGGTCAACAGCCATGTGGCGAATCCCTCTCGCAGCTTACGTTTCCGATTAAAGTACATAGGAAGTCACTAATACCTTTTATACATAATAAAAGAGCACGTGGACTCAATCTGGAGTGGGCCAGTACTTGAGGCAACAGTGCTAATTAAACAAAATAAGATGAGAGATGATGAATGTATGGGTATTGAGCAACGAGATACAGTCACAGTCCACATGCACGGCTCCCTCGAATCAAACGGGCGTGGCACACAAGGCCTGCCATCTGCGAGTCTACGGTGTCGAGAGTGAGACGTGGGGGAGAACAGAAATTAAATTACGGTTCCAGAACTAAACACTTACTACTTCACTTTACTTATCAGACAATAGACGTTGAACTTCCCCCGCGACGCAAATGCGTGCACTCTTCTAGGCCCACCGATCTAGACTAAGGGGGCTGACACCGGGATTCCGTTAACAGTTGGCAGTCCCTTGCCAACTCCGTGAGGGAAAAAGTCGGTACACTTTTTATACCTCTAAAAGACAAATCACTATAGCAAAACACAGGGAGGAGTTGTAATAATTCCAACACATTAAATTATTTATCCAATGTTTGGTGTCTCTGTTGCTAAGTGTGTCTGGGAAAATTAATAAAGCTCCGAAATGGCCTGGACAGGCGAGCAGAAGTTGTGTAAATTCAAATAAAAATATTATAAGACAAATTACACACAAAAGGCCCTTCAAAAGTACTTCATTAACTTAAAACATTAATTTTGTGAAAGCATAAAGAATTTATGTTTGGCATGGCGGCTGCCGAACTACCAAGTACAACACACTTTTTACGTTAATAAAAGTTGAAAACATAATTACGCCCTTTTGAAATAAAAGAAACATTGCATTACCCTTCTAAAATTATGTATTGAATGTTGAGTGTCTTTAACTGTAGGTCTCTTTTACTACTGTGACCTTGCATTCGTTCATTCTTTCTTTGTTTATGTGATACTCTGCTTTTTAGTGACCATAACACTCGTCCAATTAAGACACACACACACACACACTGAAGATCTCTCTTGTCAAGGGGGTCATTCGGCTCACTAAACTAGTCATGGGACCCGTTCTTGCATGAACGGCAAAGTGAGATGTGCACTTCACGCACGGCCGTGCATGGCTGATGCACTGTTCTGCTACAGCATTGGTCTGCCACCCAAGCGGGACAGTGAGGGACACGTCAGTACATAATCGTAATATTTATTCACAAAAATACATGAAATCGCAAAAGGACATAACCAAACAATACCTAAATTGACAATATTACCAATACAAGCTACAAATATGATAGTTGGGAGGGCTATGAAGATCAGGAAAATTGAGGGGTAAAACTTATAAAAAGTATGTACATTTATTTAATAAAAATTTTACCCCACAGTTTCCCTCCAGTTCGTAGCCCTCTCCCACTATCGTATTTGTAACTTGTATTGGTAACATTGTCAATGTAGATATTGTTTGATCACATCTACTTGCAATTGAGTCTTTTCATGATAAATTATAAGTATTCTATCATGAATATCACAAAAATACATGAAATTGAAAAACAACGTAAACACATTATTTCTTAGTGCAAATGGGCTACATATGAAAATCATTTCTGGAGAAGCACCAAGCTTCGCTGATAAGTGACGTTTCATGTCACCACTAAAAAAATTGTCAGTGAGGTTGAATCACTGTTTTGGGGATTTACTCCCCTGCTGGTGCTGGGACTCTGGCTCGGTGCATAATGTTTGGCTATGCTTGTAGAGTATTTTTTCCTGCGAGGGGGCTACGCTGAATATCATACATTTGGGTGAGTGTATTGATAATATTGTGGATTATGATATTGTTTGGTTTGGACGTTTAGCATATATTCATGATATTCTGTGGTAGGCCACCACAGATTTTTAGTTTGTTTACTTTACAGTAATATTTGTTTATTTTTTATATCAACTAAATATTGGTTTACATATTTTCTGTTATTTTGTTTTGCTACTAAACGTAAACAAAAGCCCCAAAGTAATAAGATAATTATATTAAAACAGTTAATTGTAACAACCCTTCTCATTAAACACATGTGACATAACCTAGGGTGTGTCATCATTGGAAGTGTTTACAATTCTTGGTGTTACTATTCTCTAGTATGGGTTTCTTGTATTTAAAGCTGATCACAGCAAGATTTATTTCATCAGTGTTGGAGATTGTGTTCTCCAAATATCAAACTGGTTACCTGAGTAAGGTAGACCTAAGAGAAACGACTTTACTGCCAGAAATTTATTCAAGTGACGTCATAGGAAGGACGTTACGCAGACTTCCGTTTCTGATTATCTGATAGTGTGGGTGGAAGTCCTGTTTTATTATTACTCTTTTCCTGATAGCAATAGTCCTCTGCAATACTATTCACTGTTGAATCACACTCACTTCCACCAACCGACAACTTGTGTGTTTTTGATTTAAGATATTTTATTTCTATTTAAATTCTATGGCAATTTAAACTTTAAATATTATCATTACAAGTTACACATTCAATATTGGGGAGGGCTATGAGCTGGAGGTAATTTGTGAGGTATAAATTTTATCACCAAAACGTACATATTTAACACTTGTACCCCACAATTTCCCTGATCTACATAGCCCTCTACACTGTCACATTTGTAACTTGTATTAATAAAATTGTCAATTTAGGTATTGTTTGGTTACTTCTTAGTGCAATTATGTGTGTTTTCGTGATTAAATACGTTAAATTGCGAAAAGATCTAACCAGACAATACCTAAGTTGACAGTATTACCAATGCAAGTTCTGTGTGATTTGGTTAGGTGCCTACTCACCATTTGATAGCCTGAAATCACCGTAAACATCTTATAATTTAACCTTTTCCATCCAAGTAGTTGCCCGGAAACAATATTTTTGCAGAATTATTTGATTTAACACATCTAACTTAAAGTTAATTGCATTAATTCACACTTTTAATCGCTCTTTTGCAAATGTCACGTCTAACCGACCCACTGACGTACATTAATGCTAACGTTTATCAATCACCAGAGCTGTGTCATGGTAGGGGGTGTAAATATTATGGTACAGTGACACAACATAATGGTACTTTTCGTACCATTACTATTTAATCATCATACACAAAGCTAAATAATAATTTCAAGTACCGTCTACTGTATTGCAACATGGCAATATTCAGATTCTGCTTATAAACACAGTCTCTAAATGCTGTTATGTAGTAATAACCTTTTGTGGATATAGACGAGGTAGGCCTTAATTAAACTGAATTACATGATGTTTCCACACTGTTTGATTGATGTTGTTTACCTGTATAACTTCATCGCCGCAGTATAAATACGCCTTGTAAATTATGTTTGATACATTAAAGATTGGTTTCAAAATATATTCTCACATTTAATACAATTTAGTGACCAGATACAAATGTATTCAATGTTAATTATACGTGTTTTACTGCATAAACACAGCAATCTTGATAACCCTCCTTGCTATCACATTTAGATTTTTTTACAGAGGAAACTATGTGAAGCCACACCAAAATGCCAATCAAGTTTGATTAGTACTAATCATTTGTAACATATCCGGGTATTATTTTCCCTATTTTCGAAAAAGCCCCTATTCTTCAGAATTACCTAATACCCTTCAAAACATCCAAGATAATATTCACCACTTATGAAGATCAGTGTGAAAGTAAACCAACAGAATTTAGGTAAATACTTCATTAGCATGCAAACTATGGGTGTGTAATGGACAACCATCTGCCTTAGAAAATAACTATTTCACTTTCCATTAGATTAGTTTTAATGATTTCTTAAAAATTATTAAAGCTTTGTTCCATTCATATGTTGCACATTGTTAAGTCTTGCCAAGCTGGCTGCATTTACTGTGGCTGCTAAACAATAGACTCATCAGGGGCATATCCTGAAAATTTTGGCAAGGCATGCAACACTAATCTTACTTTGGCACTTCGCTTTGCACAGAGGAATTAAATATTAATAAATAACAAAATAAGTATAAAAGGTTGCTCAAAATGTCTTTACGTTCTTTAGTACCTTTTTCCTCTCACTCTTACCTTCATCTGGGTTGCTTTGAGCTCAAAAGATTCTCCAGATTTGGATAATACCCTTACGTAGGTGTAAGTAAAGTGAGAGATCTGTACACTGCCAATCCTGAAGAAAATTGAAGTACTGAATTAATACAAAAATATATAAATCACCACACTAAAATACGTCGACACATATTACTGACCATAATTTGACCCTAAATAAAACCATAAGTGACACTTTAAATTAAGAAAAAACATAAACAAGATATTTTAACATGTAAGATGAAGAAAATAAAAAAAAAAACTTAATCCCTAGGGTAAAATGTAGTGTTAGTGTAGGCTTTTATTAAAAAAAAAAAAAAACAAGTATTGTAGCCAATTTTTAAAGAAAACCATTTTAATGTTCCAAATGAGAGGAAGTAAAAACATAATTCCAGGTATCAAATAGCGAGATTCACTGGTCAAATCAAATAATTTTAAATTTAAAGTTGAAAAGTTTAAAGTTATTTTATAAACAACCAAAATTCACAAAACAACTCAATTCGCTAGTAGTAAATCACTTAATTAGGGCTAAGGTTACATTTATTATTATTATTAACAAGAATAATTTAAAATCTGGTAAATATATATATATATATATATTAGCCTGTCTAAAAAAGTAATTTAAAATTACATCTAAATGTTCATAAAACATAATTTACCTTCTTTAAGTTCCCCCCCCCCCCCCCCATGAATTACTTCCATTGGAACATTTACCATCAACAGAAATGATTTATTAAATAAACTTGTTACAATGTCACTTTGTCACCATTCATCTTGCGAAACTACTGTTTAAAATGCTAATTCAAATGTAACAGTAGCACACGCTAACAATCAATTACTAAAAATTGAATATAAAGATATAGACTCACTCACTAGCACGCTGAATGCAATGTCACCTTGTGCATGCATTTGCCACATTTTGTGCAAGCTTGCTGTGACATCACACCAGCTGAACGAATGTGGAGAATACCACAGTGCTATACCTCGGCGTTTCAGGGAACTATTAAAATCCATTATCGAAACATGTACTGCACGTGCCTCCCATCAGCATCTTGCCGCAAATTTTTGAGTAACTATTAGCCTGAGGCGTGCAACCCAGTCCCGTGTGTAATGATGAAACAAAAATTTATTTTTAATTGAAAGAAAAATGGGAAGTATATGGTTAAGAAGTATGTTTGTGTTTAAATTTTATTAAAGCATGCCCTGCATACATTGCATTCATGGAGAATATGCCCCTGAGACTCATGTTCTTTGCTGTAAGAGAAATTTACCAGACTATAAATAAAACCTTGTCTTTGGATACACATTAATCTGTTAACCTTTTACTAGCTCTGTAGCAGAGACAACATTCTTGTTAAATTCGGGGCACATTGTGGGTAGAAGTATTCTAACTGTAGACTTCTATACATAGTGGGCACAACCTTTGAAGCTCAGAAAATAATAAAAACAAACTCCAATATTTATTTTTCTCATAAAGGGAAAGGAAATAGAAAACCACTGTCTCACTACTTCACAGTGAAGCAACAAAATTAAAGTTCATCACAAGTTGATACTTTATATGTAAGTGCTGGGATACCTGTCCAAGCAACAATTACAGTTCTACTACTGTAGATGGACATAGGCTTATGAGACAAGTTTCATCTCTCCACATATTCTGGGCCTCTATCACCTGTCCTAACATATTGGTATAGCATACTCGTGCTCACATTTGTTGTCATTAGTTAAAATCTTACACACTTTGCAACTTTAGAATCATGATAAAAAAGGAGAGCTACTTCGTGGAGATGTTGATTCAGCCAAGCCTAGTCCAAGAAAACTGTTACTGGGCTCCAGCAGCTATTTACCTGGATTTTGGTGCAATATACGTATATCCAATCACAGGAATTTTCCATCAGAAAACTGTCTACTGTCTGAGATTGCTATACTAGGTATATGGGAAGGATGATAACTGTCAAAAACAGCTGGGAGATGTTTACATAAAGAAAAACAACAAAAAAACCTTCCTCAATGGCGCTTGCCATTCATATCTGTGCTATGCCCTAACCATGATTAACATCAAATATCCATATTTATGTCTAAAAAGTTTTTTTTAAATACCTGATACATTGTTTTTCATACAAAATATGATTGTTTAGCATATATTTACAATAACACAAAAGATCTTTATAAAATTACTGCTCTACCTTGTAAGGCCACTATGTTCTGAAATATGCATGTTACCCTAACCTATAAACACAAATAAACAATACATAAAAGCTTGTTAGAAAAGATGTATTAAATACAGTAAACAGCAGGTAATCATAAACAAATAAGGATTTATCCTGTGACATAGTATTTTTTTTTCGACCAAGGAAGACACTGTTTGCTGAGCGGAGCTTGTCACTCACTTCCCTGCCCCTCCCTTTTTTTTCTCGCTCTCTCTCTCTTTGTCTCTTTTGTTTGCGAAGTTTCGTGTCACTATTAGTAGTAGAAAAATTATAAGTGTTTCAACTTTGGTAGACGTATTTTATATATATATATATATATATATATATATATATATATATTTCATACTTTTACAGGAAAATAATGAGATTTGAATTTGTAATTTACTACTTTAAAGAGATTTTTATGTTTGAATACTCATTTTATTATATTTAGATATACAGTAATGATGGGAGGTTTACAAATCTGAAATTGGCAGATGTGGCGAGTGGTGACATGACATGGCGTTCTGTCACGCAACGAAGCATTAATTTTTCTTGCTTCGAAAAATACTTCAAATTACCACATCAAGTGTGTATACTTTTTTAAACCTACCTAGGCAAGTTACGATGTTGTGATGAATCTGATCTTCCACACCAAGAATAAATATACTATAATGTGTGTCGTGATGGCTGCATGTGAAGGGGTGTGGCTGAGCTGTAGCAGTTTTGCTGGCCCAGTGTATATATGATCGCATATATTCTTTTCCTGTGATGTTAAATGTTTGCCACAATCCCAATGAATTGCTAAGCCTACCCAGGAAATTTTAAATAAATAATTTATGTAAACCTAGCAAAAACTAAGTACCTATGTCCAACGAAAAAGAGAGTAAATTCACATACACAATTCGTGTTGTTTATTTTTTGTATGTAGCAGCAGAAAAAAATGAAAAGATAGTGGTGAACATGTACAAAGATAGGCCTACCGTAACTTTTATTCAGTTCATTTTTATTTGCATAGGTACTTAGTTTTTGCTTGGTTTATTTAAATTATTTATTTAAAATTTTCTGGCTGGGGTTAGTAATTAATTGGGATTGTGGCAAATATTCGCATCACAGGAACATAGGCACGTTACGCAACTGTTTTAAACACAGTCATAGTGCATTAATACTGATGATATGGTCCATGGAATTCAGATCACTGGTATTTTTGCATAAAATGATTCAGATGAAGATTTTTAAACTGTTTATATACAAAAGTTATTACATTAGAATTTTGCTTTGCTCCATATGTTCTGGCAGGTGTGATACCGTTTCCAGCATATAACACTTTATTTTACTGACCCCTTGAAAAATTTTGTAACAGGATTCTGTTGTAATGTAGGATAGTGTTAGACTAGGTGATCATGATTGGTAACATAAGACAATCAGTGCAGAACCACAACCACTGAACATATTCAACCATCTTCACTAAACAAGAAGAATAACGTTTACAATATGTACCAACAGGACACATTTCAGGAAACTCAATCACCAGTACTAAGTAATACTCGGCAATATGCATCAATGCACATCGAACAAGAAAAGATCATATTAGGTTCATGTTCAACAATAAAAAAAGGTAAACTGTGTAATAATCATTTTCTGAGGAAGTACTCACATAAGGTAATCTGAATTATATTAAATACTAGAACATCCAAAGTGGATTAACTTTTCATTCAGAAGATCCTGTAATTTACAACGTAAGTAAATGTGACTGAATACTGCGACATAAGTGAATGGTTGAAAGGAAGAGGGGGAGGTTAAGCTATTCAATTATGCTTCCTGCTCCTCTTTTCTTTCTTGAGCATGTCTGTTCTTTCTTGAGCTTCTCACTTTTTTTCTTATTGAGCGAGGTGGCGCAGTGGTAATTCACTGGCCTCACATTCTGTAGGAAATGGGTTCGATTCCCGGTCCAGCCATCCTGATTTCGGTTTTCCATGGTTTTCCTAAATTACTGCAGGCGAATGCTGGGATGGGTCTCAAAGACCATGGCCGATTCCATCCCAATCCTTCCCCAATCCATCTTCCGTGTGCAACTTGTCCAGTCTCTAATGACCTCGCTGTCCACCTACCTACCTGCTTATAGTCCGTTCACGACTGGAACTGACTTTCTCGGAATCTTTCGTACTCCCATTTTTGAGCAATAGATTTAAAAAATACGTTAAAACATTCAAACTATATTCTCTCTCCGTGCTGCCAAACTAACTGTACCCACACCAGTCACTGTTTGTAGTAACGATGCATGCAGCTGACGACTAAGGTGTTGTTCAAAAGTCTGTTCCAGTCGTGAACCAACTATACCTACCTCCTTTTTCTTCAGCTTCTCTCTTATTTCTTCAACTTTTCACTTCTTCCATGAGCTTATCCCTTTTCTTGAACTTTTCTCTTGGTTTTCCTGGAATCATCTGGAATTCTGGAAACCAAATAGTATTATTGAAGACCACAGCAATTTATTACCACTTACAAGTTGGATGTAGTCAGGAGGCTAGTGAATCTGACAAATTTGACACAAACGCAAACAGTAACTTTCAAGATAGTGCTAAAGATCACAACATATACTTGTGTTGATGGAAGTTGTTGCTTGTAGAAGGAGAGATCTTGCAACTGAAAGATCAATACATTGACCACTGCTGGAGATACTTGATCTTCAAATACCCAAGCGTAGCTAAAGTAGTGAAGGCATGCCTGTCGTTTAAGTGATGGCAGTGCAGATGTCGAGCAGGCTTTTCTTTATCTGTCAGAAGGTCGTGTAGTAATGAGTTCAAGAGTGTCAGATGCTAAGTTGACCATCTTACGTATGAAGAAATGTGAGAACTAACCAGAACTGGTATCCATAACTTTAGAGCTCTTCAAAAATATTGCAAGATGTGCTAATCATAAGCTTAAAGACATATTTATAAAAGGAAAGAATAAATTCAAAAGGAGAAAAATAATCAGCTGGAAGAGGAAGAGTTGCTAGCTAGCGAACAAACAAAAGAAGAAACTTGAAGCAGAAAAATCTGGGATTCAAAAGCTGAGGAAGAACTTTTCCTAGAAGCAGCTAAACAGTTGTAAAACTGCCACCAAACATAATGATATGGCCAAAGTACAGGTAGCTGAAGGGATACTTGAAATGTTGAAAAAGGTGAAAGGTGCAGTAAGACTTGGAAGAGGAGAAGAAAGAGACCAAGAAGATTCACACTCAGATTGATAAAAAGTTCCTTATGAAGAAAGACAAGTGACAGACACTTGATCAGAATGTGAAACATTTAAATTTTAATCAATAGCACTTTTCCTAAGTCATATGACTTAGCATGGATAATTTTTGTATTCGTAATTATCTATTACTGTTCTATCAGTAACCTGCTGCCTATTAGAAAATTTGTAAGATCAAAAGTTTATATGGTTTAAGTGTTTGTACATTATATATTTTTGTTTGCAAGAGTCAAGAGTAGAGGATGGAACTTTGAAATGTTGCTTCAAACTCATTTTATTTTGTCTTTGTTATTTTGACTTGTATATGTATAAATCATTTGGACTCTGAAAAATGGGGGGAAATAAATTGCTACTAATTTATAGATGCGTTGAAAAGGTCACTATTGTTTTTTTTATTGATTTATTTATTTGGGTCACTATTAAAAATATTTTTGATACCAAAGTCTGTTATGGACTCTGATTCTATTATCCGCCTAGTCGTAGCTTTGTAAGTCTTCTCCTTCATTACCCCACTAACCCCTTTCAAAATCCTTCCCAGCATCCTCAAAACTCTTAGCTTTCATAACACTCTCTGTACTTGCTTCTTCCACCTATGATCGTGGTAATCACAGTTTGGCTCAGCAATTTCAATGTTTGATTATTAGTTGAGAATGTGCATTTGCAGTGATAACTTGAATAATTATTGTATGGAAAAAATAACTGTGTGTGTGGAGTTTGGGCTCATTACAGTAAAAAGTGAAAATGTCCTATATACGTGTCTTATCAGCAATATATCACCAAGGTGGGGGGTAATGTCATTCATGTTCGGTTTCAGTGTAATTTATCTGTGAACTATTTCTTACTAGCCGTTGCCAACACATTGCTGCTCTCACTATTGTTAATTCATATTTAATACAAAATAAATGTTACAAGTTATAGAAGCTATTAAGGTAAAGTTTCATTTATTCATTAATACAGTACTCAAAAGCTAATCACAGTATTATTGAAAAAACAGGTTGACATATTACGCCTAGGGTGATTTTTCATAGGTTCGTTTTCAAAATTCTGTTCCAGTTGGGAATGGACTAGGCTATAGTCTTATGTTAGCATGGAAATTGTATTCAGTGTAGTTGATATAGTGTAGTGTGTCATATTGCATGGGAATTGTATTCAGTGTAGTTATATAGTGTAGTATGTTGTATTGCATGTTAGCATGGGAATTTTATTTAGTGTAGTATGTTGTATTGCATGTTAGCATGGGAATTTTATTCAGTGTAGTTATATAGTGTAGTGTGTCGTATTGCATGTTAGCATGGGAATTTTATTCAGTGTAGTTGATATAATGTAATGTTGATATTGCATGTTAGCATTGAAATTGTATTCAGTGTAGTTGATATAGTGTAGTGTGTCGTATTGCATGTTAGCATTGAAATTGTATTCAGTGTAGTTGATATAGTGTAGTGTGTTGTATTGCATGTTAGCATGGGAATTGAAGTTCTTGCATACTGCTGGTGCCTAGCTGTGTCAAATGCAGAATACTGAACAACCCTAACTTCATGATAGCTTAATCACAGGATTTGTGTTTGCCAAATTACCATAATTTATTTCTGTTACTCATTATCATTCTTTTTCCAATGTGCTATCATGTATCAGCACACGCTCCCCCTGTTATTCATTTCTCATTAGGTTAGGTCTAGTATTTAACATGGTTAAGTAACAGAATTGACATATATTTGACATAGTTTATGTGTTTTACCCCCAAGTTCCCTAATTTTCAGAGCCCTCCCACTATCACGTTTCATAATATTGTTATGCACTTGCTGCTTCACATCCCATGCGAGCAAGTGGAAGTGATATATATGATTGCGGTGGCAGCAAGTCAATGGAATGTTTTGAATTACAGGCGCGTGCAAAACCAAGAAACAGGTATCTATTACCAAAAAGTGAGCCAACACGATAATCCTTTTGCAGCATGCACTGCTGACCTAGGTTATATTAAGTTTCTGCATCTATCTGAGGCAACCTGGCAAGCAGCTATGCTGCAGTTGTGTATATTTCAACAGGGTACGCCTTGCGTAAGTCAAAAATACTGTTTTCATAGTTCACATCACATATGTTTCTTTCACAAAAGTTGTAATTTGTAAAAATTACCCTGTTTACAAAATGTGTTGTTACATACCATGGTGTTGACTTGTAGGTCTTGCTAATGGAGTTCTACAATGGCAATATGTGTAAACAAATCCACCTTGTTAGCTCACATTAGCTGTGGTGATTATGGTTTGGATTTACAAGCTATTTCTTTCTGAATACCAGATTGCGTGATTGGCAGAGAGGGTGGTGTTGCTTCATTTGCTAGTGCTCTGTGTATAATTTAATTGTGTGAAAGCTTGTGAATTGTGATTGAAAGGAGCAAGTAAGAGTGTTAACACAGGTTTCACGTCAACTATGTGGAGGGTGTTACAGGATGTCTACTGACTGGGAAAACCAGGAAAAACTGGAATTGTACAGGAATCCCACTGCCCGGGAAAATTACGGGTTTTTAGTCAGATGTCCGGGAATTCATTTCCCTTCCTCCTCTCCGAAAGTCTATAATGTCATGAAAGCCAAAATGCTTGTTGGCTGGTGGTAAAGCAACCTCGTTCGTGAATCTCTTTTCTATGCATCAACTGATGTTTTACTGCTGTAGTTGACTGCACCTGTCACTTGGTACTGATAACGCACAACAAAATAATACCCTCCTAATCTCAACTGTGGCTGCTTGCCGCGGGCTGTCATGCCAGTTGGCATGCAGTGGTGTTTCGTAATGTACGGTACAGTGACTATTCAAGTGCATCCATTTGGTAGCTACGTTCGTAATCTGTTAACACATGGTACAAAGCGGCCATTTGATATGCTTGTTGCTTTGTTATGCACATAACAGAAATATATTTACTGCCACTCAGAACTTTACACAAAGCGTGTAAGTATATGTAGTACAGAACAATTAACATTTTCTGTCCCCCTACTAAAAAATTTTATTTTATTAATAAAACATAATTTGTAAGATAGGGAAGCTTTGGATTTCACAAACGTGCACTTGATTTGGTTAAATTAACTTTATTCTACCAGTATTGACTTATTAATTACCGGTAGTAAAAAAAATCCATCCCATCTTATATTAATGTTACTGACTGCATTAGATGTTTGCAGTAGAATAGGCAGACCATAAGTTTATTTTATGTACAACATGTTAATATTTGCAAACACAGGTATATAATGATTAAATTTATATGTTTGTTTTAAGCATTATCCATCCGTGTGTTTCAGTGAACTGTATTTGAAATAATGAAGAAATGCATGATATTTTTAATAATGTTTGTTTTGTACCTTTCTGTGAGCATCATTAAGGATACTTGGAAGCTGTGGATTTACATGGATTTTTTCATTGCTGTACGGGAATTGTACAGGAATTCTGTGAGCCAACTTGGCTAGACACCATGTGTTACCTGGATGAGTACCAATTTGCAGAACTAGTGTTTTTTGTTTGGGCACACATGCGTATGCACCACTTTCTGCCAGCCAGCAAGGAACTGTATCCACTGTCGAAATAAGTAAACAAAAGTAGTGTGAGCATGTTTATATGGGACTGACATAAATATTGTGTTCTGAGAAAATTCCGAACAAGATATGCTACACAACTCTGCTTCCCTAAGCACCAGCATAGCAAGCGTTGAAGCGCTGCATTGATTTACGTATTTATATTTTTTTGTCTATTAATAAATATTGGTGAAAAATCATGAAGCTGGTAAATACCTGGAACCAGTGGGGAAGAATTTAGCTTGAATGCACTTTTTGGGAGCTACTTCTTGTGTTCATTAAAACCTGATTCGTATCTTGTAGTAGCCTATTTGTTTTTTATAGTTTTTCTAATTTTTTTTACTAATTTTACTCCACTGTTTACCTGGTCTTATAGCCCTCCCCACCATTGTGAATAAAATACTAGAATTTAGCAGTAAAATAAGAATGTGACCTAGTTCAGTGATGCAATTAGAAATGTAAAATGGCAGCCAGCATTGGGACAACAAAATAAATTCTACAGCTGTGCAGTTGGAATGTCAGCCTCCCACCATGATGTTCCAGGCTTGACCCCTGAAGGAAGTTAAAGCGTGGAAAACATGGAGGACATTTGTGGCAGCC
Source organism: Dryococelus australis (assembly GCA_029891345.1). Lineage (NCBI taxonomy): Eukaryota > Metazoa > Arthropoda > Insecta > Phasmatodea > Phasmatidae > Dryococelus > Dryococelus australis. The sequence goes on along the minus strand of CM056993.1, from coordinate 207,673,283 downwards.
AATAAGTTATCTTGGGGCACTCCCATTTTCACCTATTCATGTGTTATGTTGCTGCTCCTATGTATGTGTTTTGTTCAAACATACGGATGAACGTGAGCTCGCAAAATGAAGTGGAATCACTTATTAATATGGGGTAAACATTTACTTAAGAAATTTTGTGTGGGTATGTAAATGCGACAATTTCTGATAACCTATTGTAATGTAACTATGATAATTATATTAAAATAATGACTACGTAAGAATTTTGTATAACAACTGACACCTATGGATTCTTTTCCAGATGTCCTTCATCTAGAATGCACCTCCTATATTTATTAAAGGGTCATAAGTCATACTGTGTGAATTAGTATTTTCAAGTGGGCCCACTTCCTCTCTAGGAGGCTTCTTGCTCAGTTGTTCTGCTTTGATACTTTTTCTGTGGTATCATGGTGGAGGAAATGTCTTGTCAACTTAGTTAAAATTGTTGTGAGCAGTGTTAAATAGCAAGGAGGCTTTGAGAGCAACAACTGACAAAGAAAAAGCAGAGTCGCTGCAAACCCAGTACTTTTCAGTATTGAAGAAGCAAAATGTGGGATTGTCATCATAGAACACTTATGCTAAGCCTGTATAAATGGTATAACTTTCCATACGTAATCATTTTTTTCAGTCATACTATACAACGTGAGCTGTTCAAATAATAGCTCTTGTACATAATCATACGGTACACATTCAGTAAGGACCACCCTTGGGAGGTGAAGGAATAATGGCTTTTCCTAAATTTCATTCATCCATTGTATCACGCACATATTTCACCTTTATGCTTCTATTACCATAAATGTAACTGCATGCGTTAAACTGTGTTTCATTTTCTGAATTACTGGAGTGAGACATGTAGTAGCATGCACTGGCTCAGTTCAAAAACATAATGAAAATCTGCAATGAAAAGATTTATTATAATATTTTTACTCCTTGAATGCTTAACATTGGAACATCACTGAACCAAGTTTTCTATATTTTTTGTATCTAGGCTTTCTGAATAATTAACCCTTTTATATACAAAACTTGCATTTATAGTTTAACATTTTGGTGATAAATTTAAGAAATTTATTGCATTTCTACTGAATTTATCTTAAGAGGAATGATAGTTCTTAGTTATGAAGAAAAAAATTTGTGAAAAGTTAAAAAAGCAAATTATCAGTTTGTGGACTGTTTTAATTGCTTGTAATGCGAAAGTTGCTTGTGATGCAAAAGTTTGTATTTCACTTATTTTAAGAGCGTAGTTATGGCCACTTCCAATTATCTGCACTCTGTTTGCACTTGGTGCATCCTGAAAACTAGAAAAGTAGTTCTATTATCACATGATTGCCTGAAGCGTGAGCTTGTTGGCAATATTTACATTCAAACTGTCGCACTGACATTGGAGATGGTGCTGCAGAAATTGCACTGGGTGCGAGTTCTGGCAACTGGAACATGGCACTTGGTCAGTCTCACGGAGTGCAGTCCATTAGTTCCAATAGCAAACAATATCACGTGAAAAACTTGTGTACTCCTAACTGTTGATTTCCACAGGAAATATGTTTTCAAATATGATGTACATGTACTGTATTCATATTTGGGCAGTTTTTAAACAGTTTTCCAGTGTCCATTATGTACAACTTTTGTAGGGAAATATTTTTGTGTTTTTACCCTGAGTAATTGTGCATATACTTTATTGGGGAAGAAACTTGCATATTTTAGATCATCCTGCCTGAACTGAGGTGTGATGGATGTGACATTTGCAAACTGGTGTTATACATGTGTGGTGCATGTACTTGCTGGAACAGTTGTTATACGTAGCCCTGCTTTGCTATGCTGTCGCGAGGGGAGGGTAATTGGACAATGGCATCTTGGCTTTTGAAGGCCTGTTACCCTCAACCTTGCTTCAAATATTTTCCAGTTGTAAGCTGGTGGATGATCTATCATTTGGTGTATGCTTGTTTTTGTATCATCACATTTTTGTAGCTCCATGGTAAGTTATTTTTTGCTTAACAAAATCAGTTGGAAAGTTTTAAATTTTACACAACTGAAATTTTTTAATTTAATATTTGTAATTGATAATTTTATGAATTAAATGAAAATTAAGAAATGTATGTCATTCTCCCTTTAACGTAATACCTACTATTGGGTGTCCATGAATTGTGAACTTTGTGACAGTGAGATGACTTGTTAGAGTCACTGTTGTATGTAGTCTTGTTTGTTACAGCTGTTTGCCATCATCGTGTTCGGCTGCATTTCGTCCCAAGGCTGGATCTTGGACACTGGCAAGGAGGTTTGCCTGTACAACAAAGATGCGAATGCCTGCAACTACGGCGTTGGCATCGGGGTAATAGCATTTCTTGCGTCGATAGGTTTCCTGGTCGGGGAGTTCATGTTCGAGCAGATGTCATCGGTGAAGACTCGCAAACACTTTGTGCTAGCTGATTTGGGCTTCTCAGGTACGTTTGGAGGCAGATACTGATGTCACTCTGCTTGCTTCTTTTATGAGAGTTGGTGTTTGGGGAAACACAATGCTTATTGTAGTGTTATCTTGTATGTTAAGATTGTAATCTTTACTTGTTCAAATAAAATGGATCACTGTGGCAGTTATTAAAAAAATAATTGTGCTTGCTTTAAGTAGGATAGAATTCCATGCTTTGATTTTCTTACACTTATTCATAGACATAAGTTACAAATTCAATATTTAAAATATTGAACTTGTTAAAGGACAGGAAATCTTTAATGACTTATTTTGAATTCCATCTCTTTTGAAGAAAATAGAAGCTTATGAGATCACCTTCCTTTATGTATGTCCTCCCGTAAAAACTCTTGATATTGATAGTTTTCAATCATGCTAAATGCTTACGTTCAAAATGGCAGCTAATTTTAAAACTTTGGGTACTAAGTTATATCTGAGGTACCATTTAACTAATCTAAACTATATTTGATATGTTGATAATGTGTCATGTAAGCATTGAATTTAGAAAGGGATGTGTACATAGCCTGCCGCTGCTCGACCAGGCCAACTCTGTACGCCGGCTTCTTCCGAGCTAAATTGCACAGACAATAACCAGCCCGTATGGCCACCCGGGGTTCTCTGCCTGAACCCACATACGAGAGCCCCCCCCCCCCCCCCCCTCATATAGACAAGATGATGCACCAAGCTTCCTGGCCATCACACATCAAAAGGTTATAGCATAGGCTGATTCTTTTCATGGTGCCCAACGTGGCATGAGCCCATGACCCTGAGATTAAGAGTCTTGTGCTCTACCAGCTGAGCTAGCAGGGCTAGGCGAGAGTTACATAGTAAAGATACAGGAAAACATCCCAGCGACCGAAAGATGCCATATGCCGTGGAATGGGGCAATACTTGTTATGTTGCGCCCACTGTGAGATTTCACTATACCTGCATAGGCTGCGTGGATGAGCCAAGGTTTACAGACGGCCTCTAATTCAGTTCTGAAAAATGCTGTACACGTTAAAATATTTATTGTGCCTGGATAACCTGTAATGGGTGAGGGTTAAACACTGTGAGGTGTATAACTTGAATGAAAACGTTTCACCACCTCTACATTGGGTGGCCCAATGTGCGCATAACATGCATAGGATTAGTTTACAGATGCGAAGTTTACCAGCGAGCTGAAGAATATTGGCCTAGTAACTCTGGACACCACCACAGTACGGCCTCAAGTAGGAGTTCGGATAGGTCCACAGGTGCTAGAGTTCGCAGGTAGACCACAAGAAGACCCCGTAGCATTCACACAAGAATGTGAAAATGCATTTAAGAACAACGGAGTCCCTCACAAACAATGGGTCATGAAGGTTAGGAAACAGCTAGCAGGGAAGGCATTTGAATGATGGAACAGGTACAGAGGGTTTGTCTTAGACTGGTCCCAGTTTTGTTCCCGTACAGTTTTCTGGAGAAATCTTCGCTTGACTCGCGTCCGAATTTCACTGTAGAATCTCAGCCGGTGAAGAAGCGGAAATCTTCATGAGAATTAAGGTGCAAATGTACTGTAAAGTTTATACCGGAAGGAGCAAAGAGAACGCCGTATGCACAATAGCACTCATGCTGCTACCACAGCTATGTAATTTTCTACAAATTCCCAGGTCCCAGTCAATGGAAGAACTGGTGGAGCAAGCGAGAGAGACTGAGAGAAACTATTGGAAGCAGGTGGCCTTGGAGTGTAACAAAAGGGTCAAAGGAGAAGAGTAAGCAAAATACAAAGAGGGGCAGGCATACCTCCTTACTCCCTTTACTCCTCCCCTGCCAGCTGCCCGCCCCTCTCTCCACTATGCTCACTAAGTGCTGGTTCTGCCCTGCAAAGCAAGCCCACTCCACCTCTGAGCTATGAAGAATATGAATAACAGGCCCAACATCACCTTACAGATGTTAGTAGAGGGATGACCCCTATATTACAGTGAGGGTTGAGTAACAAATTACCGTTGCCATGATTGACATGGCAGCCACCGGGAACTTCTTTAGAAGCGACCTACTCACCCCCTACCAAAGAGCCCACCTGACACCTCAGAACGTGAAAGCATAGGTGGCACAGACTTACTGCCTCCTCCAGGTGGTAGGGAAGATAAATTCGGTCATCAAAATTAACCAGAAAACCACCCACATGGAGATCTTAATGGCATTTGAAATGGGGGAGACAGTAATTTTGGGATAACCCTGGCTCCAACAGCAAAAATGTACCTTAGATCGCGGGCAATGCAGTGTGCAGTTCAGGGGGAGTAACGCTTGATGATCCAATGGAAATTAAGGGGCGACGATAATTTCTCAGCACACGGCCCACCGCGCAAAGCGGCAGCGTAATTTCCAAGCACACAGCCCCACCACATAAAGTAGAGGGATCTGTGCAGCTGTAACAACTATAGGTGGAACAATGGGTGAGGAAACACCGACGTCACTCCGAACCACAGAATTCTGAGACAAAAATGAGGTCACATGCCAACAGAGAGGACAGGTGAGACCATACACCGCAGGAATGGGACTCTCAGTATCTAGAGACTGAGGGGCAGAGGTCAACACAAGCAATGTAAAGGTGGATGAACCACTGGAACCCTAGGAAGAGGATGCGCAGGACTCCGACCGGTAGCACTCACTTTGTCGGCTGCCCCAACAGAGACAACCTAGGCAGAACCAAGGGCGGAATGTACCAAACTTTACTGGCCACCACGAGGGGCCTTGTTCCTTCGGACATTACCCTCCACACCACCTAGCTTCAGATGGATACGACCCGACCAAGGGCAAGGAGGATCATCCCCAGCTGTGTCGCAGATATTGAGGAGTAGCCCCCTGGAACGAGCTCCTTAGCAAGTCCCTACGCCGCCAAGTGTCATCAGGCAGGAGCCTGACCAAGCTGAGGAGGTGGGGGGCCCCAAAAGCCCTTGCCTCCAACGGCCAACTTCACAGACGAAGGACCTAGCTGGCCCGCAGAGCCCAACAGCTCCGAAACGTTGACCACCAGCCATGCAACCGATGATCCTAGAAGCCTGCCAAGGACCAGCGGGACCCACCATATGCCTGCCTGTGCATGTCAAGTGACCTACAAGGGGTAAGTCAGCCAGTACAAAGTATCACTCTGGCGACCTACCAAACGATTCTCATGGCCATACTCTTCGTACGTGGCATTACGCAGACGCCAAAGTCAACGTGACCAGTGAACCTGAAAAGTGATTCTCCACACTGACTTTCAGATAGGAGACCCGTAAATGACCAACGGGTCATGAGTGCCACGTTTTCAATTGGCTTAAGCCAACCAATCAATTACAGTGCCCAACAAAGTGTAAGTGGCCCTGGGGGAACTGAACTGTGAACCACGGGTGTTCAAATGTTCTGACAGGCACAGATCCTCCTCCAACTAGACAGTCAGCAAAATCCACACAAGCTGTTCCAGTGAACATGCCCAGTGACAGAGGCTGCCCGTAAACCACGTAGCAGCACCCAGACACATTCAAATTGTACAGAATTTTTGTGGTTAATTGTATAATTTAGAGTGCCAAATTTCTTTTTTTCTTTTCTGTAGGTGGTGACCTGTATGCCATTGTTTATATAGGTATGTAAATAGTTTATTTAATCCAAGGGTAACTCACATCTAGTCACAGAGCAAGACCCTTTGCTAGCATGCCTTTAGCACCATGGCGGGTACACCTAAAACATTACGCACCCATTGTGAGTTTGGGTTAGGAAACACTGCTTGTCTTCGGTGCTAAATACACATGGACATATGTATTTGCATTTTTTCAGGTCAAACTGTTCTGCTTGAGCTTCACTTTTTTACATAACTAAGAAGGGCACGTACATTCACCCGACACTGGTACAAGTTCCGTAACACACACTCTCCAGGGGGTTGAAGACCGGTCCCTCTCCTTACCCGATCACCGCCTGGAAGAGAGAGACAGTACTGCAGGGAAAACCCGGCTGCCAGATGCCAGCCCGAGAGAATGCACAGAATAGTGGGAGGTACAGAAGGCAATGTCAGAAGAGATTTCCAGTGACAGTTCTACATCACTTCAACCCTAGAGCTCCATGAGCAGAGTTTATCTCGAAAAGGAAGGGGGGGGGGGAAATTGACGCATGGCGCGTAGCTGGCAATGCACTATAGATACATGTATGACTTCAACTCAACCTGTGGGAAGCCATGACACCCTTACTGATACTATCCACCATTGCCAGTAACAATGAAATGTGTGTCTGTCATGCGCCCCTGCCTCACCACCTGAACAGAGGAGGCTTACCCATAAGCGAGCGCCGTGATACCAACCGCAACACCGTGCTACCTTGCTTCCAACCCTTGTCAAGATAGTGCAGCAAGGGATGACGTCGCCCACACGGAGGTGCCGGTCTGCCAGAGGAAGACACCAGTCTGTATTTTGTACCGGATGAGCCCCCAGAATGCCAGTTGATGTCTAGTTTTCATCGCATTGACTTCCTCTGACTTGGTAACTCAGTAGCTCGCCCTAACACTGCCATGCTAAGGCACTCTGTTGCAACCGTTCTACTACCAGCGAAGTTTAAAGTTTTTATGAATGTTGATCAGTACATGAAACTAGCAACCATTGTTTTCATGGGGGGCTGTTGCCATGTCTAGTCTGCTGTGATTTCAGGCATGCTTTCTACCACTGACATGCTTTGGCATTTTGTTTTAGTGTGTGCTGACTGTGCTCTGCTGTTTTCTCTTCCTTCTGACTACACTCTTGCTCTTTCAGCCTTATCTACCTTCGCCAAGAAACAAACTTTATACTTGTGGGAAGTTGTAATAGATATTTACTTCAGTAATTTGAATAGTCACTGTACATAGGTAGCAGCTTTCAATTTGCAGAAAACTAAAGTGTTAAAGTTACTTTTTGTGGCAATTTTTGTATGGTTAAAATTCTTCAATGAAGTGGCATTCTGCCATATTTGTAGAAAACAGAACAACTCACAAATTCTCTGTCTGTGTAATTTGTGACGAACAAGAAGTCGTTCAATTTAACACTATGCCAAGGACAATATAGCTGTGGAATTTGTATTGCCTAAAGATCTGTATACTGCTGCACTCTGCGCCAGAACCACAATTGCTGTGCTTCAGATGCCTCACTCCCTTCCACCATCTATTAGTTGTAAACATAACTTGAGTCAGCACACACACAGTTGCCAGCTTGTTGTTGACCTTGTGTATGTGCACGCGTGTGTGTGGGTCTCTCTCTCTAGACACGCACACATTTTAATTTACTATAATGTGAATACAGTCAAATCTCATTAATGCAAACATGGAGGGATTATAATTTTTGCACAATTTAGAGTCAAACATGAATTAAAGAAAAAAAAGTTAAAAATTCACTTTACAGATTAGTACAATGTGGTACATGCATTTCAATATTTACCCTGCACATCACTGGAAGCAAAGTCACTAGTATGTAAAAAATAGTGTTTACATTAAAATTTTTATACTATGTACTTGACTATTTTTTTTAGTACACCTACATAAAAATTTTAAGTACATAATTTGGCATATTGCGAGATTATGAGAGTATTTTTTGTATCCGAGCTCAAGAAATTAGATCACTGGCTATTGATTTCAATGGGGTATCCAATTTTTGGTGTTTTATTAGTTTTATTTCCCTTCCCGGTTTTCCAAGGTATCCAACGATCAGGGAAAGCTGGAAATGTATGGGAATTTTTTTGAATGAATGGAATTCTTTCTGGTGTTTGAAATCTGCATTAGAATGTAAGAAACTGCATTAAGGGAACTTAACAGTAAAGTATCTGAACTGCCTTTAAAGTTTGGTTTAAAATTTGGGATACCACAGCTTGTTACTAATAATGGTACCATGGTCATTCAGAGAGAAAGGAATAAACAATAAAAAGGTGTTTGCGGAGCCTCCTCCTGTGTGGGCGAGGTTGATGCAGGGATTGGTTTATTGCAGCATGGAGGTGGAGGTGTGTGAATGCCTGCCCTCCCATCATGGCCTGAGCCTGACTGTCTCCTGGCCTAGGTGTATACTGCAAGAATGTTGTTTGTGCGTTACATGTCTTTGCAGTTGTATAATATCATAAATTGTCTGTCATCGACTGCTAATGACTTGCTTGCTGAAGAAATGAAGCAGAGAATTCTGTTGTGTCAGTGTCAGCTGGCAGTTGAACGAACCATGTGCTATGGGTGTAGTCAGCTTCAACCCGCCCCGCCCCCTTTCCCCCATATTTTTTTCTGCGTGTGGGCAAATAGAGATCTCGTACCATCCCTCCCCCATTCCTAAAGCATGAGATTTACTGGAACCCAATGTGGCCATCTATGAGTCAGCTATTTTGTAAAAATTGTTTACCTGCTTAGTAAAACTACTCTTTTCAGTCTTAAATTAACTCGTGAGCTTAACTGTATGTCGTAATTTTGCTTAAAAATATTTTACTATTGAATATGTGATCTGATAGCTGGTTTCATTCCGTGATTTTACAACTAATCCAAGTTATTCTCCTGGGGAAAAACAGTACTACGCGACACATTTTTGCCTATACCATTTTACGATTTGTCTTTTATTTTGTTGATAAAAGATGAAAAACTTGCAAGATAGTCCTAAAGATAATGTTCTATTTCATTTTAAAATCTGAGAGCCCTTCCATCTATCAAGTGGATTGGAATGGCCATGTCGCACAGGTACTCTGTCTTCTACGTGGCTTGTCAGCTCCAGTGTCGGTCGGTCTCTCCACTGCATGCTGTGCCAAGAGAGATTAATGCTTCACTGAGTTGATGAGACTACATGGAGCAACACCCATGTCTGACTTTAGCTAGTGCGGCCTGTCGTCCCAGCGCAGACAGCGGTCTTCACCATGCGCTGGAACAGGGTAGCCACTGTGCTATCGTTGGTCCATGGTGACACACGTAATCTAGGAAACAAGGAGCCTGCCTTCTACATCCTCGGCGAGGAGTGGTTTTTGTGCTATCCAATGACCTTTTCCGAGAGATGTGGTCTCAAGGAAACTTGCTTGCCTCAGGGTGCGTACACGAATACTCTCAGCATTAGTAGCTTCATTCTCCAAGTTACCACCTAGAGAGCAAGCACAGGCCATCAGGCAGTTGTTGCAACCAGCAGAACATGAGTTGCCAACACACTTTTTCCCAGAGCCAGTACAGTCTGGACCTACAACTACCCCACAGTGGATTGTCGAGCTGATTGCCTTGTCAATGATACCTCCGTAGTCTAGAGAATCCCTGACATGCTGCGTCCATGAGATTTCATCTCAACCTGTACCTGTTGTTCCACGACCTGAACCCAGAACATCTGCACACACCATCTGTTGTCCAGGTTTATCAGCCCACCACAGATCCTCTTCGTCCCGGTGTTTCTCAACAGCTTATTAACCCATTTCTATTTGATTATTGATGCCATTGATTTCAGTGTGATTATGACTGTCAGTTGTCTGTTCTATTCATTGCATTTTATTACGTTAACTTTCACGCAAAAATGCAGTGATGGAAACTGGTGGCAAGTCCTGAAAATAATCTGTCAGCCACATACGAAGCACAAAAGCCCATGTACTGTTGCATGTGCTCGAATATAAAAAATTAATAAAAAAGCTCTTTGTTTTTCTAATGTTTTATTTCTTTACTGAGGCATCATAAAAACATGTAGGTATTCATAATTTTTTATTTTAATTTGTAGTTCTTTTGAGGCGTGCAGGACACTTTTTTCTAAAGTTATTACGTAAGGTAAGTATTATAAGTGTATAAAAAAAAGATGAAGTACATTATTTTTCAATACAGATTACCATTTTTTCGCATTTGGCTAAGTTTATTTTGTGTAATAAGATCATTTGTTATAAATTTACAAATACCTTACACATTGGCAAATATTTTGAAAAAATACACCCTTAGTTCAGTTTGCCAAAGTGTGTGCGTGAAGAGATTTGTACGGCTCTTAACATGGAGGTCTTGAGAGCCGATGTGGGTGATTAAGGTGAGTATGGAGCAGCGCCGGAATGAAAGGACGGAGGAAACTGGAAACCCCGAGAAAATCGGCTGACCAACGGCATCGTCCGGCACAATTCCCACATGCGAAAATCCAGTGACCCGGCCGGGGATTGAACCCAAATCGCCTTGATGGAAGGAGAGCAGGATAACTGCTTAGCCTGCTTGCGTCTTGCCAAGGCGAACCTGGTTTGATTCCCGGCTGTGTAACTCCCGGATTTTCGCAAGTGAGAATTGTGCCAGACAATGCGGGTTTCCTCGAGGATCTTCCATTTCTCCTGTCCTTTCATTCCGGTGCTGCTCCATACTCACCTTATCGGCTCTCAAGACCTTGCTGTTAAGTCGCCTAAATGTCTTCACTCTTTGTATGGTACATGGATAGTGTCTCCCGATGGCAACATTCCAACCTTCGCAGTAGTGGGTCAGATATCCTACAGCCTAAGACCCCGAGATGCTTTGATGAGCCACTGATCAACATATCCACACCAAGCGTCTAAACAGAAGTGTTCCTTATAGTAACTGCTAATGATATTGGACACTGCATAAACAATTCCCAATATTTGAGGAATGCTGGTAGAGCAATGAATGGATTTTAATCCTCTACCTCCGAATATTTAGCCATCCTTCAGAGTGGGAGCAGATGATAAGCCTTTGTTCAGTAAGACACAAAAATAGTGTTTGGTTCATACCAGCTGAAATCTTGCTACTGCTCTCTCTTTCATTCATTTTGTACATGGCAGTGTGGTGCCTGGGCAGGTAGTCCTGTGGAAACGTACGCAGCGGCAGGCAGAGTTGCTTGCGCATCTCTATACTCATGAACTTGGTCCAGCTAAAAAAATGAAGGTTTTTGTTTTTATTAATGACTATCTCAAGTAACTGAGAGAATCCAGGCCAATCTGTTTATCTGACATGACAGTTGTTACCACCAGATGACACTGTTGGTGGTATATGTATATACATATATACATGTGTATGTATGTATATATATGTGTGTATTTAGGCTGTTCACTCTAAAATGAGCACTTTTGATCTACTTGTATGTATGTTGAGTATTCTTCCGCCTTACGGAAAATTAGCATTGCTATGAGTCTCGTCACCTTATTCATTTGTCAGCCAAGTGAAACTGTGAAATGATTAGGAAAGTAAATATTTTACAAATCTGTTAATTTTTTCACTTTGATGCATTTAAAAAAAAAAAAAAAAAAAAAAAAAAACACAGAACACTAATGAAATAATTTATCACAAATGGTTACCTTACACTTGGAACTACTTTCCATCCACCGTTACCAACTTTACTGGGTGAATGTCACTCAGTGCGCTTGATAAAATATATGCAGGGGCCGTGATTTTTTTCTATGGTTTATTTCAAAAATGCTCATTTTATTGTGAACAGCCTGTATGTATATGTATGTATCGTGTAAATAAAGTGTCTGAAGGTTCACTAGAAATTCCCCTACACAGGCATTGTGTATGACAACACAAGTCTGAGATAGCTTCTGGTATCGTAGTAGACTGAGGAGGCCATTGTTCTGACCTCGGATAATAATTTGTAATAAGGGTATTGACTTTATTACTTGCAATGCTATAACACTCAAAGGAGTTGTAAAGTATCGAAGAACTAGTATAAATGTTGCATGTAAAGACGTGTTATAGAAGAGACAGAGTAGTGTTCAATGCTGTGCTTTGTGTGTCCTGCAGGCTTCTGGGCTTTTCTCTACTTTGTGGGGTTCTGCTACCTTACGAACCAGTGGTCCAAGTCGGAAACCCGTGTTGAAGGGTACAGGGTGAACAATATGCAGGCAGCCATTGCCTTCTCTTTCTTCTCAATTTTCACTTGGGTGAGTTTTTCATTTTGCAGAAATAACATGTTTGTGAGTCACCATGTCTTGTATGTACACTCGTGTTAATGCATTTACGAGCATCTTGTATACCCCGAAGTTGGTACATAAGAAGAAGGCGGCATTGATATCTGGGATTGATAAAAACATCAAGTCCATGTGACAACATGAACATTGAATGCAACACATAAAATTGACACCTTAATGTGTAGTGTAACCACCCCGAATGGCCACACATACAGCAATTCATTTAATTAATTTATGTTTATTGATGTTTGAATTAAATTATTAGACATTTATATAGGAACCCAAGTTTAGGATGTAACCTGTCATACAAATGCTGAATGTGTGTCTTGGGTACGGTATCCCATGCTCACGGTACTTATTGGTGGGACTGCGCTGGATGTCGGGCACCATTCTATAATGTCCCACACTGCTTGATGTTGCTGAGATTTAGAGATCAAGAGGGCCAGGGTAGCATGCTGTGTTGGCCTAACACCATGGGGATTCACTGAATGGTTCTGCTCACCTACATATTTGAGAATGTGAACACTGCCATCGCTTTGTCCTAGGCAGAAACAACTCTATTCACTGAACACCACTGCTTGTTCACTGCTTCAACACACACTATTCAGACACTACTGGAGATGTTTATGATGATGAGCAGTTGTCAAGGGTAAACGTGCCAGAGGAACAAGAGAACATAAACTTATCTTGTACAATCGTTTACCGTTCATACAGACACTTCGGGAGCGGGAGAGTGGCACAATAGCTCAGGTTATTGGTGCCCTTCCACGTAACAATCAGAATGCCCTCAACACAGGAACATTTTGTGTTTGTATTGGACTGTGTATTAGATATTCAATGATTTTCCACTAGTGTGTATACAATAGTTACAGGAGTAAAGGATGATAATGTGTATAAGAAGGCCCTTATATGGTAGCATTAGTTTATATAAATAAATTATTTGGTTACAATAGTACTAGCTTATGAAAATTCAAAATGTCCTGGTTAACTATAACTTCAGTGGTTAAAATGCTTAACAGGTTTTGAATTCATCAAGCATGATTTACGTTAAAAGAAAAAAAAAACTGGATTCATACAAATACAGATGAGGTAGTATTTTTGTTTTTGTCATTGGTATAGAACTTCTTGTTTTGTCAAGGTCAGCCAATTTGAGACGAAGTGCTGAGCTGTTTTTTCTTATTTGTAAAGTGTCCGTGCAGTTGCTTTAAAATTATCATTAATTTTAGACAGTTGACATGTGACACCCTGTGGCGAGAAGTAAGTATATCACAACGTCTAGTGCTTTTGGTGCGTGTTAGGACACACACAGCCGAGGTGTGAAGTTTAGGACTCCAGTCCTTGTGTGGCACTGAAGTGCGTTCAGTATATAAGACGGGCTGGGTAGCTTTTCGGCAGGCCATGAAGTCTGGTACTGCAACTACTACCTTGCGTTTTGGCAGGACCACTCTGACAGGAAGACGTGGGCAACGCGTAACCTGTGGAGGCTGCCTGACTTGCAGTGGTTCTGATGTGTGTGAGCGAGAAATTTATGGACTGGTGCTCATTAGTGTTGACTGTCGCTGGGGTCGGCTAGGTAATCTGGATTCCCCATAAGCATGGATTGGCTATCCCGTGGGATGTCCCCACCACTCGTGTATGCAGTGAACACTATCAAAACCCGTGGAAATGGAGCAGGCGATGTGTAGTTCTTTACAGGTGTAATACGACGTACCGTGTCTGCCAACCGAGTGTGGTATTCCTATCACAGTATCCGGTGAAAGTAGCGCAGTGAATACTGAGTTAGGTCTCGCTTGACGGACAGTCAATACGTGGGTGAGTGAGCCTCCAGAGACTCTCTGTCCTCAGACCCGGAGTACTCCTTCCGGCGCAAGCAGTGCGGTGGGAAGGGAATTCTCCAAGCTGACAAGCTAACCCCAAGAGGCGGAGTACCTAGTGTCTGGTCTCTACCGTTCCGTACATTGTGGTTCACAGAAAGGTTGGCCGTCCAGAATACATGTGGGTACTCTATTAGTGTGTGGCATTTGAGTAAATCTTCCGGTCACCTGCTGTCCCTCTGACGGGCCTGATGTCTACATGGTGAGGTACTAAAACTATGGGAAAGATACTCTTGAGTTGACTAAAACTTGTTTATTCGGCTTAGGGAAATATACAAGGTGGTGTTGCACTACCTCCTAACATCAATAGGAGCTTAACAGAAGCTGCTATGCATTGACAGGTGAGGGAGACCTGTTCCTAGGTTAATGGGGTATGTAGACAAAGTGCTATTAAAATAACTTAAAACTTGGCTATACTACTATGTTTACCCTGAAGGTGCCGGAAGTGTGTACGTGTAACGACAGGTGTCTTCAGCACTGGGGTGCGGTAAAGACCAGGGAGCTGATGGTTCCTTCAGCACTAAGTAGTGCAGTGAAGGAACAGAATAGACTGGCATATAAAGGACGGGCTCCAGTATTTATACCCTTCTTGGGGTCTCCCTTGGTAGATTGTCGAGGGGGTGGCAGCTGTGAAGTGGCACTTGATTCTCTGGGCGTGTGATGTCACCAGCTGGTGCTGGATCCAAGTTGCATGCAGCGGTTATACAAGTGGTGCCATCCGGCGGTGCGTTTTAGTGCTTGGAGGATGTCTATGCGTAGTCTCGGTGGCTCGGCCGGGGAACAGTACAGTACAAGTGTGGTGTAGTGTGTCCATCCTTTGCCTTAGGTAGGCAGTACAATCTCGGCATCTTGTAGAGTGCAAGATCTAAGCAGACTCCGTGGAAATGTGCGGCTGAGTGATGCGCACTGATAAGTAGAGGTTGATTTAATAATGATGAAAAGACATCGTGCGTCACAGTAATAAATACAATATTAAAATGCAGTACTATGACCACTAAAATACATGTGCAAGTAATTAGAGAATGAATTACAGTAGAACCCTATTATAACATTTTTCAAGGAGTCAGTGAAATAAAATATTGTATGAAGGAAAATGTTATAAACAGAAAGCAGTATTACACCTGCAGGGACACATCAAGTAAAACAAAATTCTAATATAATAATTTTTGTGTGTAAATAGCTAGTCAAGCGCATCATCTTCATCTGAATCATTTAATGCAAAAGTATCAGTGATATGAGAATTCCATGGACTATAGCATCAATTAATGCACAGTGACCTGCATTCTGGAGGCTAGTTCACTCATCTACTCTTGGTTATCTTAGAAATTTTCTGGATCATTGCCTCCAAAACCCTTAATATTTCAAGTTTAAACTGTTTTCTGTATCTGTTTGTAGGCTACTGCATTGTTAAATGTTTGAAATTTTAATTAAAAGAAAAATTGCATCTGAGATACTGCAAGGAATTGAACAAATACTGATGTTATAAGCAGGAAATTACAAATACGAACATTGTTGTAAACCGAAAACGAAACCATTAAGCCTTATGGAGAAATGGTAGGACCATGAAATAATGGTGTTATATGCAGGAACGTTATAGCGGGGTTCTGCTGTATTTTAACTTTATAGAAATGTATACATTAATAATATTATGTAGTTGATAGTTTTCTGAGATAAAAAAAAAGTGCTTATTTAAGCTGGCTTTGTTTGTGAACCACTTCCTCTTTTGCAGCTAGTATGTACTAGCACAATATTTACTCATTTATTCCTGACACTCTTAAATTGCACTATGCCATAATAGCTGTGGGTTTCTTTTTTTAGGTCTTTTTGTGAAATACAACTGGGGAAAATACATGAATAACATTGCAAGTTATATGAGTAGGTATGCCGGACCCGTGTTAAATTATTTACATCTTGTACATTATCACTTATGTTGCAGGTTTTCAACCATAACACTTTTTCACAACTACTCATAACACTTCCTCATAAACAGCATATCTTTTTAATGAAAAAACATTCTAGTATTTTATGTTCATGGTTTACCCTTTGATGTGGTCACTTCAGTAAAAAGAAGATGGTTAATTTGCAGGGTTTTGCATTTTAATCATACTAACTTCAGGTAAATGCTAAATTAAACTTTTTGTGCTACTGTCCATGTTTCCTGCAGAGTCAATACTGTTAAAAAAATTGTGTTTCAAATTAATTTTTCATGTGAAGTTCATGTTTAATCATCTCTGGCATAGAACTAACATGATTTATAAATGAAATATTAATTTAATTCCATTGTCAGACATCTTCAGAATAAAATGTTACCCCAGATGTGTGTACTTGAACTTCTCTTTGCATTGAAATCTTTAAATTTTGAATGGCTTCTTGTCGAAAAATTTAAAGATTTGTTATTTAAATATTAATTTATTAAAATAGATACAGGTCTTCTGATGACATAAATTTATAGAAGATCCAATACAGAACCCTTCTGTCACCAAATAATATGTATGCACAAAGCCTGAGTGCCCAAGCACCAAGCAGAGGCTCACGGGAAAAATCAGGTGATGTGTTTTTGAATGATTAATTACTGAAGGTTGTGAGGAAACTAATCTTAATGACAGGCTCATTTGCCTCTGTCTTAGAAATTAAATATTTTGAATGAAATATTATTAATTACTTTAAATGGCAGATGTCTGCTAAATGAAACAGTAGCCTTCAGTATACTATCTTCAGGCTTGCTGTATTCGTAACGGGCCAACGTGTTTGTAAACATGCGACTTGGAGGGATAAGCTGTGGCTTTCTTCATGTGTACATGGAACTACAAACACAATCTTTTTTCTCCTTTTTATGGCTGGCAAGTGGGGAATGTTTTTGTAGCAACCAGTGTGGCATCTTTGCCCCCCCCCCCCATTTTTTTCTCTTGACTGATCGGGTGGTGGATGAAAATCTTTTGGAGGCTGTTTCAGTGCATCTGGCCTGGGCTGTTTCAGTGCATCTCCTCCCTTCATATATTCACACTCTAAACCCCGTACTAAGTTATTTTTAGTTTTCCATTTTGTATTGACGTACAATGCTTTTCAACAATGATAATTAGACAACTTCAGCTCATCAGCATATCATAGCCGTGCGATTGATTTCTACGGAGTTTGCATAACTGTTGGCCACGAGACTTTAAAAGATTGTACTGTTTACTGCAGCAAGAATGGATGTTCCACCCAGCAGAAATAGTATTATTCACCGGCCCACTGAAGCTATGCATCTCAAGGCTGCGAGTACTACTAACCACTGCTGGAAGGCACCATTAGTATGTTTCATCGTTTGTCTTTGATTCTCTCAGTCTGCCGGTTAAGTCACGCCAGAGAGCTATACTTTTCACCACCTCCTACTCTCAGTGGCCACAGTGTGGCCACGCCAGCCAATGAACGCAGAGGCAGCCGCCTGGCAGAGTATAAATATGGAGACAGAATTCAACTCAGGAGCAGTCTTCAGTCTTCTACTGCACTTGCTGCTGGAACGGACAAGCCTGACAGTCTTCACTGTGCTAGATGCCGAAGATCTCACCAACTTCATTCCCCGTTATACCTTCCTTCCTTCACCGCACCTTTGTGCCAAAAAGTTCACCTCTTCCTTAGTCCCATTGTTTGAACTTGTCCTATCACGCCCTGCAGTAATCCAAGCATTGTGCCAACCCGTTAACCACAACATTGTGTATCCACACTAGACACTGCTGCCTCTTTTGGGCAACAATGGTGTAGGGAGTCAGTCATAGTTATTAGTTGTTTTCACAGCACTAAGCTATCCCATCCAGTTCCGCTTAGAAATAGTTTGCCTCTACCTGTCTTGCGTAGGTCAGCTTCCCATAAGTTCGTGATAAACGTAGGAGGTAGTACGTCACCACATGTTTAATTTTAATAGCACGGAATAACCATTGAATCTGAACCGATCCCGGAGTACAACGTTCTTGTAGACTTTACACCTAGCCTAGTTGACCTCATCCTTGAGAGAAACACAGGTGATCCCAGGTACAATACTCAGTCGAGCCAAGGCACACCTTCTTAAACCCACAAACACTATGTTAAGAATAATGAATTATGGTCATTCTGACACAAGTTAGGTGTTGGGGGCGTAGCAGGATGAGAAGACAAGATGCTAGAGTGCAAGTGTTAATGATGGGTTTTAATGTGATATGAAGCACAGATAATACAAGGCACTGTAATGTTAAATATTCGGGGGAGCTATTATAAGGGATTCTTTATTAATATCTTAACTTATGCCATTCTAAAGAAATTCTATAATTGACAGTCGCAACCTTAAACTTGACGCCGGAGGCTGTATCTGTATCACAATTGCAGTAAAGCAAGTTTTTATGTAAATTACTGTGTTTTTTGTTCAATAAAACAAATGTTTCACTTTTGAAAAAATACTAAGAATAATGTAACGAAAACTTCTAATATTGTGGTATCCTACAAAATATTTGTGTAAACAAGTAATTAGACTTCTAAAACAAAATAGTTGTCGCACATAATTTAGGCGTAACTTTTAAAAAACTGAAAAAAATATCAGAATCGCTGCACTCCGGACTTCTTTTATAAATAATTAAAATACCTTTTATGAGTGTATTTTTGTTTGCCTCCACCAAAGTCCAATTTTAAAAGGAAACATTTTCATTCTTGTCATTTCTGCCATTTTTCAGCTTGGATGCATAAAGGTTTTAGGACTGATTTATCCAGATTGTTGGGGTTACATTTATTAGATGTAGCGACATTGCAGTTTGCGATTATAGAAAATTTATCCCGTGTACGATCTGAGACATAATTTCTTGTATGTTAAACATTTTTAATTTTGTCAAAAAATAAAATTCTTTAGCTGTAACCATTTTATGTTATCAAGTGAAACAAGCATGTCAGTTTGCGGCATCAAATAACCTAAACACGCTTACTGCATCATCGTCGTCTCGAGGTGCCATCTTGCCATATTCGATACTCTCCAACATCTTGTCACTTTTGATACTCACGAATCACGTATCGCAAATCGAACGCAAACAACTATCGCAATCGACTTCTTTCAGTGCACGTACGTATCATTGTTTATGTTTACAAAACCGCAGAAAGGTAAAACGTGATACAAAAATATTACAAGCGAAAGAGAGATATAAATATTACTTTGTGACGAGATTGGTGCTAATTTATTGGTGGTAGTCTTTACATAAGGAAAATGCAGAAACCACATGTTAGTGCCAAGCAGCGAGTTTTGGACTTTACTAGCCACAGACTTTATGCGAGTGATGAAAATACAGTTTTTTGTTGGTATTGTAACGTATCCATTTCCTGGGAGAAAAAACATTCATGTACGAAGAACATCAATACTGATAAACACAAATGTCTTGTGGAACAATAACCCGGAACTTCAGGAAAAAGACAAGCATCCCTTGTATCGTATTTTCGTGATGCAAGAAAGACAGTTCCGCAAAATTTATAGCAGACACAACTGCAGCTTTTCTAAAAGCAAATATACCTTTGGAAAAGGTTGACTACCCCAAACATATGTGAATGGATGAACAAATACATAGAAGGTAACCCACTTGCATTTTTTAACTTACATGATCATTATTGTTTGTTGTGAGACATAAAGATTGTGAGTGGTACTAGTTTTAAAATGGTTAAAAACCGTTCACTTTCATTTTTGTACAATGAATGTAGGTGGGCCTTTTTGGAGTTGGTAGTTGAGCTGAAAAGTTACTTTAAAAATTGACTCCTATTGCAGCAGTTATAGTTTCAGTTTAATTTGAGGATATGAGTTATTAATCCAAATGATTATTCTCAGGTGCTGGAATTTTACCACATGCCCGAATACTTTAAGAAAAGTATGTTGGAGCAGTAATGGATACAAGACTTGAAGAAGTAAAACAGAAACTTAGGGTAACAAAATTGACATTTTGTGCGGTGAGACCACTGACAGCATAAGAAGGTGTGTGTTTGTGGTTCTATTTCGTGTTTTGAGTGAAGATGATAAAACCAGAATTATTTGTGTCTGGAGTCAGTTTTCTCGAAGCAGCAGATGCTACAAACTGTGTCAGGGCAATTTTGGACACTGAAAGTTTATGTGAGATCCAATATGAAAATGTCAATTGCTTGGTATCAGAATCTGCTCCATATATGACCAAATGTGCCAATACCTTGCAAGTTGTAATTGGTGACAGTCTGATTCACATTCAGTGTTGGGCACAAACTCAACAGTATTGGAAATATATGGGCAAAAGAACTTCAAGACTCAACATTGCTGTTGCCAACATCAAGCATATTTTTGTAAACACAAAGAAACGAAAGCATTTGTTCCACAGTTTCCTAGAAAAGAGGCATGAAAAACCATATGCACTTTGTCTTTTGCCTGTTGTTACACGGTGGAATGCATAGTTCAAGAGTGTTTTTTATTTGGTTGATCATTTTCATGACATTCTTGATTTTGTTATGAACAAAAGACCTAAAATTGATGCAAAATGCAGGTGTGGAGTGTTTAGTGTCCATCTTCAAAGACACAGAATTAATTTACTACCAAGTAACATTTGTGAAGGATCACGGCAAACCCCTTGTTGATTCAATCAAGAATTTGGAGGGCGCTTCATACCCAACTGCCCACACATTATGCAGGGAATTAAACAATTTGAAAGAGGGATTTGAAAATGTTATACGGGTAATTTATTTTGATGCAACTACAAAACGTCTTTCAAAAATGAGTCTAGCTACTAGTGTTTCAGTGAAACTGACACTCAAGAAAACTGTGGCACTGTCTCGTGATAAACTTTCTTCTTTCTTCTCTGATAGCAACTGATCCAGACAAGCAACATTTTGACAGTATTAAAGTTTTTGATCCAAAGTGTATCTTGTCAGAAGAGGTAGACCCCAACACATTATCAAAGTTACAGCATGTAAAGAACATGCAAACTGCAAGTACAGAAAAACTTCTCAATGGTTTCAGGGACTTGCAGAATAACCTAAAGAAACAAGTTCCCTAAAGTTGTGGATGTGACGTAGTCAAGGCATTGGCTATTGTGAAAATGTCTCATTGCAATTTTGCTAAAAAGTGCTTTGAAGCCGTATAGCTTCCTCCCTCAAATATTGATTCTGAGAGGTTTCCCTCAGCTTACAGCAGTGTTCTGTCTAACAGAAGAATGAATTTAAGCCAGACTAATCTCAACTCTACGTCAAGATTTTATTTTGAACTTCACGAGTGTTCATGAACATGACTTGGACCATATCAAAATTCAAGAAAATGTACAGTATTTGTAGATAATTTCTTTCCATTTTTAAAGTGTACTGTAAAGTTAAGTAAATTGTGGAAAATGTTTTTTATAGAGGGAACTCGGCAGGTAAGCAATGTTTAAGTCACTACTGGCCAAATTAATTGTATGTTTATTATTTACAATTTTCGTTAAACTTGTAAATGTCAGAAAACTATTGCTAAACTGTTTCACTGATATGTTTGGATACTTTTAGTATGTTTAGTGTTTGTTTAATGCCAAACGTTACATTTACTCTAGGCTATATGACAAGAAAAACTTTTTTTTTTTTTTTTTTTTTACGTAAATATAATAATTTATGGGGGAACAATTTCTTTTAAGTTGAAAAATAATGTCACTATTGCTTAAAAATAACACCACCTTTGTCTAAAAATAACACCACTTTGTGGCATAAAAGAAAACCACAAATGCACATCTCTAACCATAAGTATCTATACATGCGTTTTACTACCAACTTCTATTTTATCTACAATTGGATCATTCAGAAGTCATCGTTTCAAGTTTTGAGACTGCCAACAGAACAGTTACCCAATAATATTACTAACTGTTGCAAACAAACTTTACCAATCAGTTATTACTATGTAAACTGAAGAAACATTAAGAGGATTTTGCCACAACATCATGAACAGCGAAGTCATCAAGGACAGAACCAGTGTTTTAGCAAATCAGAACCAAAATCATAATGGCTGGATTGGGAATGGAACCCGGGTTATCTTGAATTGCAAGCCTAGTGTTTTTAGTTCCGAACAGAAACCTGATATTCCGTTTATAGGTACCTTCGTGGACATGGAAATGTAAAATTTGAATATCTACACTTTATTGCCTCATCTAAACACATCTCGGGTAACAATTATTTGTTTTGTATTAATTTTCGTATAAGTAAAATATAATCCTTAATTTTAAATAAAAGTAGAAATAAAGTTGGTGGCATCATGAAAGAATTATTAACCAATATCAAATTCCATTACATGTATTATATAGCCAATGGAATGCACTATTACTTGTAAATACATATTGATATTTGTAGCTTATTTTATTTTGTTTTCTGATTCGAGTTATGGGAGTAAGTACATTTTGATTTAGCGTTATATTTACTTCATTTGAAATTTTTTTTTTCCTTGAGGCAGTACAGTGTTATATTTTAAATTATTAAAGTTTTGTTTTCATGGCTGAGAGTATGCATTTGAACAAATAGTGTATTTTATATTTTCAATCTTCACACTTCAAAATCAATAGAGTATTATTTACTTTACTGTTTTGGAACGATGAAACGTAAACAAAACAAACAACTTGAGACATCCGCCTGCATCCACGGACAAAAACTAAAATTGGTGAATGATCTTGGGAATGGGACCTTGGAACACTGGGATGCAAGCTGTGACGTCACAGGATTACATGCACCAATCAAGAGTTAGGGCTCCACGGTCGCAGACCATCTATTGTGGACAAGACCTTAAACATTTCTATAAACAGCGTGAAATTACCATTTTCCAAAACAAAAACATTTAGAGTGACACAAAAGGTAATGAAAACTTATAAATGTTGTACACAATAATAATAATAATAATTTTTAATGGCTTCATAAACTCAATCAATTGTAGAAACTGTTTGAAGTGTTAACTAAACTGAGGGTATGTACAGCTAAACAAATTATTCAAAAGCATTGAAGTTTATTACAATAAGACAGTTGTTTAGGTATCCATTTCCAGATTGCTGGTTGGTGGAGGGGGTTCTTGCTATTGGCACTTTTCGCGATAGTTGATTCAATTCTGGTATCTTGATGTACTGAAAATGTGAGGCCTGGTTCAGATGAGACTGTCTACTTAAGGCTCTCTTTATACAACCATGAAAACTAGCTATGGCAAATCTTTCTACTTACTCTGGTAGGTAGAACAGTGGAGTCCAATCACAGGTACATGGCTTGCAAACCAACTTGTCAGTTCGATGCTCGTCCTTCCCACTGCACCTTTTTGCTGGAGGGGACGTTCCCTGAATTGGGAAAACACGGCCAAAGTCAACACCCAGGTGTAGGGGTTGCGGACAACTTGGTCTGACTTTCAATACCCACCGCGCCTATGTGCCGAGTGGTTAAATAGGGTGTCCATCCCGTTCTGCAGCCTCTCACGTAGCTCAACACTATAGAGAGATATGAGCCCTGCCTTTTGCCTCACGGACGTGACAGTTTGTTGTGAACTCCAAATGCATGTTTCCAGACGTAGTGAACTCAAAGAGAAAGTAAAGCAGGTTCTAATTTCCTCTGGGCATTTACAAGAGCTGACCTCTGCCTTTGTCGCCACCATCAGACAGCTAAATCCTAAAGAACAAGTCCAAGCTCTGCGACATTTATTCGTCCCTGTCTCACCAGAGATACAGAGTGATCTGTTCCAGTCTCCAACCCGCTTGAGTCAGGAGGTACACCTGTGGCTCAGAGTACCTCAGTGATCCTGACCAGCAGCCAACAGCTTCCATCGCATACTTCAAGCCTGTTACTCTATCCCCACGGACCAGAACGATGACTCATCGCCAACACGCCCAAATACCTTCAGCACCTACACGCTACACGCACAGTCATTCTGCCACCAACTCATCCAAGTGCCAGTAATGCAAGTAGCCCAGGTATACCGCCCAAAGCACAGGCTATGAAGCGGAAGATTGCATTGGCAGAACCTGACTTTGTGCCCTGCCATAAAGCTACCAGGCCAGTCCTTTACACTGAGAAGGCCCTAGTACCACGTAGGGACGGAAGTAATACATGAACCCTCATCAGAATAGGGTGTGCCTGATTTAGCTCCAGACAAAACCTGCCTCCACCTGAGGTAGTGTTCTCCTAGTTGGCAGGGTGTCTTGCATCGGTGTAACAATTAGTGGTATTGTCCATTTCATGTAAGTGGGGTAAAGTTTGACAGTTCTAGAAAAGTAGCACGGCCACAGTGTATCCTTCCACCACAGCTGTTTTGTCACTGAAGAAAAAGATGTTTGTAAACAAATGGTTAGAGTCCAATGTACATTTGCATTTTCCTCTTTCCTTGTATTCCCTGTCATGGCAGGCACTGAAAAGCTGTCGTTAGCTAACTTCCGTCTAGTAATTAATGTAGGATATTATAGCTACGTTAGCATTCCAACCCGATATATTTTGTAATTACAGAGTTAAATGTGTTGGGTTTTGTTAATTTTATTTCAAGGGGAAAAGTTGGGGCTTTTGATTAACGTCTTTCGTGAGACTGGATTATTTTGATGTTTTTATGAGTGTGTGGCATTTTGAGTTGCATATTGTTTTGATGGAGCAGTGGAAAATTTAGCTCGTATGAAAATAATATTTAAATTATTTAACTTTGAAAATTATAACTTTAATGAAAACACAAAATGTGATACATACGTTGCTGTTCATATTCGTACAGATGTAGCAATATACCTATGCACACACTTTGACCGAAGTTAACCTTACACTCGAATTTACGATTTAGACAATCAAATACAGCATGTCCATAAAGCCCCATTACCATTACAAACTGTTGCCACAAACAAGCAAAACGAGTTATAAGGTTGCAGTGTTTGACATAATGTTCTACATGAATCAAAGTTTGTGTCATAATCACACCACTTCAATGTGAGCCCCTTTTGTTGCCCTCAGGATGTCCAGGCAATACTTAAGTTCTGTCCAAGTACAGGAAAGGATATCCGCACTGACTCGCTCAATACCCTGCGTGATCCATAATTTCAGTGCCGTAATGTCAGGAACTGGACAAGCATACACACAATCTTTGATGTTCTGGAGAGTGCGGAGGACGTGCAACCGGCCCATCACGCCCCTTCTATCTTTTTGGAAACATTTAATCAAGGATATGCCTTACATTATGGCTCCAATGAGGCGGCGCACCATCTTGTTGGAAAATTACGTTTGGTTACAACTCCTCTACCTGAGGGAAAATAAACAATTCTACCGTGTCCTGGTGAATGACCCCCGTTATGGTCTTTTCTGCAAAACAGAAAGGGCCGATGACTCTGTCGTGCACGAGTCCACACCACACATTTACCTTTTTTGGACTGTCACGAATTTGGTGTGGGTTTTCAGACTTCCATATCCGCACATTGTGGCAGTTTACATGGCCACTTACATGAAAGGTTGATTCATCTGAAAAAATAACTTCCTTTACATAATCACTGTTTTCCTCAATGGCAACAGGCAAAGTCAAAATGCAGACGATGGTCATCTGCTTGCAGAGCCTGAGTAAGTTAGACTTTGTTGGCATACTGGTGTAAATGTTTATGTAGCACTTGTGCACTGTTAAACTTGGCATGTGCAATTCAAGTGACGCACGACGCAGTGATTTTTTGGGTCTCCGTACAAATTGTGTTTGATCATTGTCAATTGTCTCTTCAGATACGCCGGGCCGTCCACTACGAGGTAGGTTAAGAACGCTACCTGTCTCTATAAAATTTTTCACTCTGCGCAGTATGCTTGGCTTGGGGGGTGGGGGTGCAGCCTGATATTGACGCTGGTAATTTTGTTGCGCTGTGATCGGCGACTTGCTCTCTGCATACTACAATACACATTGTGCTTTTTCCTTTGGTGTTGGCATTATGCGTCACTCACCTCCTGAAACAAAGAAAACAAGCTCATGTACACAAAAATATGGATCTACAAATACATTTACAAAACACACAAACTTACTGTTTGTAATATTTGCAACCTCTTTAACACATGTTTTTCTATGGCAATCCTTGCAAGTTTACTTCACTAAAATCACATTTGTTTGTCACTAGATTTGACGTGTGTCCAGTTAGCTAAGGTTGGATCACGGTCATGTGGCTTTGGTTGCACTATAGCTGGTTGTACTTACTGGCGTTTATGATTGGATATGGTAGCTGGGCACATGGCCTTACATGAAGGAACAAAGTTCTCAACGTTGCAATTGACAAGTCCTTTGGATTGGTCTGCCCTATGGCTAGTGGCGTGACTAGTTACCGTAGGCGACTGACAGGAGGTGCTAGCGGTAGCATGCTTACTAACATCATGATACGAGGACTAGCTGGGTATAGTTGGTTGTGCCGATCGTTCTCTGCCTGGGCTGCAGTAAGGGCCTGAGGTGTAGCAATGCAAAAACTACGGTTCCACCTGATAGCTGCTGATCTCCAGAAGTTGGCGTTCGAGATGTCAAGATGTTCCTTGGTCTGTTTAATTAACCCCCACACAACTGGTTGGCAGGCAGGATGCGTGCGAAGAGGTGATGATGAGAAAGTAGTTAAATCCCCTGCTGTAGACTTAGGTCATTCTAATGATAGCAAAGCGGTACAATCTCGTTCGGCTCGTCAGCTGTAATGGCGGCGGAACCAGCTGGCTGCTTGGCAGCAAGGCACGCAACTCTTTGCTCCTCCTTCTTTGCACCGTGTCTCACTTTAAATGGCATAGAGCAGGTTAGCTGCTGAGAACTATGAATTGAGTACTATGGACACTGGTGGTCCTAGAATAGTATTGCCCAGTAGTGGTTTGGTAGCACAATCCCGGTGCTTCAGAAGGCCCCCCATTTTAGCGGGCGAACCAGAAGCATTGAAGCCACGTGGGATACGAAGACTATTACTGGGGGTGCGATCCTAATCAAGGTCAGGCAGTAGCACCTAAGCAGATACCCCCGCCAACACCCATATGCTCCCGTAGGGATATAACTCATATGTACTGTCTCTCCCTGGGTGGAAAGTGTTGCTAGTGGTCGGGGCTCCTCTATTCTACTCCTCCAGTACCTGTATATTTGGCAGTAATAGAATGAATGGCCATTTAATATGTGTTTATTCCAAATGGAGCCGCCTGAGGGGTAATCTCCAGTTGTAGCTAGTTCATAGTAATAATTTCCTGTTCCCGGTTGACGGTACTCAACCTGAGGTTCTCCCAGCAGTTGGTTACAAAGTACTCTATGAATAAGACTCAAAGTTAAAAGAAACAAAGCTGTGTTTATTAAGATCTTAGTAAACACGGTGATGCGTGCTCTCCTACCAAGAAGACCGGTGGCTGGCACTAAACCTGCCGTAGTCAGGTGTAGGCAACCTGGTTCTAGGCTAATGGGGGAAGTGAAATTAAACTGTTGAAAATTGGTTACTACAAATCTAACTCTAATCGGAGCTAATGTCTATAGGAGACAAAGAAGTTAAGTGTGGTATGTTTGATAGCTGCAGGAAGCTTCTGGTAGCTATTGGCGATTGGCATCGCTGGAGCATCTGGTCGAAGGTGCTGCAGAGCTCTAACGGCGACGTCAAGGTACGCAGCCTCTGGTGACTGCTGAAGAGTGTTGAGCAGTTGGTGGCAGCCTCTGGGAGGGCTGCTGAAGATCTAACAGTGGTCGAAGGTCCCCAGCACTAGAAGTGGTGGAGCAAGCTCGAAGACTGAAGAAGAGCAACTGGTGCGGTCCGCCGCACACGGACTTATATAGTCAGGGTAGCGTGTGTTGCGGCAGCCGCGGGGGAGGGCGTGTGACGTGTCTCTGCTGCAAGGTCGGAGTGGGGATAGCACCTTCTGGTCATCTCTCGGCATTCGTGTATTCTCGTTGGCGCTCAGGCCTGCCCCGAGGTGGCTGATGGCATGTTGGCTCTCAGTGTGGGGGAAGGGGGGTTTTGCGCTGCTGTCTTGCGCAACCCCTGGTATCAATGTGTTTGGCTGCCCTCCAGGAATGTGGCAGGCCATGACGTCCGAGTACGGGTTGGCACGGGATTTGAATATCACGTTTGTAGAAGTATGCAGTGAGATGTGTCGTAATCGTTATACATAGTTGGAATAAGTAGCACCACGTCACTTTAAATAATTTATTTGCAAAATCATTCAGTAAAATAAACACTGCGCACATTTCATGATACAAACTTAAACTTATATGTGTAAATTATATTTGTGTCACTTCATTGTGGAAGGTGGTTTTAACGATGTGCCGATTAATATTACTTTTAACTCAAGAAAACGCACTACAGTGGTACCTATGACCAACTATGTTTGAAAAAAGCAAAAAAAAAAAATTAACTACCGATTAAACATTCCAACACCAATAAGATGTTCATATAATAAACACAGTGAGAAAAGAAGCGCACACACAACCACCTTCCATGTTGGAATCTAGAAACATAAACATGGCTAGCCGTTGGCTAGAAATGTTTATGTTCGTATGTGTCAACATACGCAGTCATAAATGCGAAACATGTTTTTAAAGTCCAGTTACTAATAGCCAAGAAAATTTAATATTACTTAAAAAAATTAATTTTAACTATAAATGTTGTAAGTATGACCCAAGATTTTAAATTACAACTTTTAGTTCTGAGTACTATTTTCTTACAAAGCCATCATCAAAATAGTCAACCTAACTACACGGATCCCATAGCAGTTTATCAGCTGATACAATACTGTACGAATGAGAGCATTTACTGTTCACATAGTGTGTAGATTGGTTACATTGTCAGATTTTCCCCCACTTATATGAAATGGGCGATAATGACATTGCAACATCTGTTTTTGATCTCTTGTGAACAAATTTTCTAGTATAGAATTTCATAGAGACTATTTGTGTTTTTTGCCAAAAATTTTCTGTTTTTCCTTAGATTTTGGGAATTGTTTGATGGTTCCCAAGCATCACAATATAAAATTGCAACCTTCATAAAACCATACTTGTGTAGTCAGGGGAGGTTAACACTGCTGCTATGCACACAGTATTAAGCACAGGTGAGCATTGTTAGGGGTTCAAGCTGGTGGAGGGAAGAGTGCTCAAGGCAAAGCTTCTCTTTACATCGTCGTGAGTTGTGCACACCAGACACAGTCCAGTTAGTTTTTATTGGCTTTTCATAAAATTCTTGGTTGTACAGATTAACAGGTCAATTAACAGTAGTGACAACCCATTTTACTGCTGCATGCTAACAAACATATGTTTCTAATGAACTTTGATTCTGACTTGCATTTTGCGTTAAAATTTTGTACTTAAATTTCTGTGATTTCTAAATTGGTTTCTTAGAATGTTTTCAATGCAAAATCCAGGATTGGGGGTTCACTATATTTTGAGTAAGAAAAAAGATTGTCCCCAATTTGACATTTTGATCGGAAGCTCGTCTCTATTGGAAAATCAAATTACATACTGGCAGACTATGCAGAAGACAAGTCACTGGGAAGTCATGCACAGTGGAATACCAGAGTTGTTGAAGTCATCAAAAACATTTGTCAATGCTCAAGGGCAGGAATGTGGTGTATCCACTACGATACAGGGCCTGTCCACTGCTCGAATGTCTGCACCAGGTATTTGGCAAGTACTGTGCTGAAGGTACCACCTCATTCTATGCAACTTCACATGGTTTTCTTACATGAAGAGCAGACTAGAAGAGAGATATTCCAATGATAAGGACCTTTGGAGGGCGTAGAATGATGAGCGACACATGCAACTTGTGTGGCTGCTGATAGTGAGAAAACATTTTCAATATTTCAAATGGTGACATTCAGTGTTCAAGAACAGCATGTAATCATCCATTTTCTTCACTTTGTAGCATGACACCGATCAAAATCCATAGTCAGTTAAATGATGATGTAATGGATGTGAAATGTGTAATGTATATTTATGGGTGCAATTGGTCAAAGAAGGCCGAACTTAGTGTGATAACGTCGTCTCAGTCTTTAACGAGCTGTACTGATGATATTGTGTGAATGGAAGAAACTGTTTTCAATGAACAGAGATTAGGTCTGAAAGATAGTGTATCCACAGTTGGCATTCCGTGGGAGCTGTGTACACCGTCCTGCATGAAGACGTGAAAATGCGGAAAGTTTCTTGAAGGTGGGTTCTGTGAATGCTGACTGAACACAAGACTGCACTTGTGGCAGGTGATGTTGACACCATGAATGGTGCATCCTTTTCGTTGTCACAATGGTGCACATGTGCTATCCGATCATAGGCTGTTAGACCAATCCTAACTAAGGAGTTTCTGTCTTAAAACTTTTGAAGTGGTTCCTTATGCTCCCTAACCACCTAATCTTGCTTCTAGAGATCTATGGCTTTTTCCAACTATAAAAGACACACTCCATGGCATGGTCTACCATTTTCTACTCGAGTCACTCATATCAGTGATATTCTAGTGGGCACAACAGAGCCCTAAAGAAGCAATCTCTGTGACCATGAAATCCCGTTGACATTCTGGAAAATGTGTATGTCTTCAGGAAGGTTATACTTAGCAGACATTTCATTCTGGTCCTAGTTGTTTATTAAGGGAAAAAATTAGAATACCTTGGATTAAGAATGCACTGTGTAAATCAGCAATCTGCAACTTCAGAATTTGAACTTAAGCGCTCTGGAAGCATTCCAGAAAAGTAGTCTGTAACTTTTAATACCACAAATCTAGAAAGTAAAAATTTCTCTCTTGAAATAACTTTCCCATGGAGAGAGAGAAGAAAGCACTAAAGTAAAAGCGTACTGAAATTTCAGATTTCCATTAGAGTACTAAAACTTGGAGTATCTAAACTGCATAATAAATTAAATGATAGTGATTGAAGGTTAAATGCCAACAATAATATGTGTGACGTCCTTGTATTAATGGCAGGTCGTCACGGTCGGGCTGTTTTTATTTGGTGTGAGGCTGGACACACCAGTTAAGTACATGGGCCTTCCTGGTATAAAGAACGGGCCGAGTGACTTTCCTGCTAGAAATTAAATTGGGGATGGTGAGTTGGACTTACTTTCACCTGTATACCTGAGCGACGGATAGCCTTTGGAGGTTGTTGACTCTGCTGTAGCACTGGGACCTGGTGCGCTGACAGTCTGCTGTGTCACTGTTGGTGGCCCCAGGCGGGCTGTTAGGCTGGTTGCCTCTGACCCAGAAGTTAGCTATACTAAATGTGAATTTCGCACCCCTTAGAAAGGCTTTAGTAATAAGGGGAGTTTCCTCAGAGGTTTTAGGTAATTAGAACAACATACTTGAAATAATACTCATCAGTTTGAATTAAAGCGTGTTTATTCCTAGGAGAATAAACGTGGTGGCATGTACTACCTCCTATCAAACAAGAGTTGAACGGAAGTTAAACTATGGTGACCTGTTTCGGAATTAAACAAGGTAGAAAAATTAAGTGGGTATGAAAACAACTCAACTTAATTATCTGTTCTTGGTATCCAGAAGGGGCTTACCACTACCCAGAAGGGCAGTGGTAAGTGTTGGTGTTCCTGAAGGGATGGTGGTATTTAGGTGTGGTTGACGACTTCTTCTGGGGTAGGCTCTGTAGGATCTCTGGAGAGTGTTGAAGAAGTCAGCAAAGGTGTAGTTGAGCTGCCAGTAGATGTAGATGACCTGGATGGCAGTTGAGAGCCCCAGCACACGAGGTTTTGGAATGAGCTACTGCTGATTGTTCCTGCGGCACCAGGAGTGCGGTGAAGGTACACTCTCTTGGAGAGGTTGCTAGGACCTGTTGACTTCCCCCGGCACCTTGCAGTGTGGTGGAGGAGAGTGAAACTCTCGAATATGGGTCATGAACCAATATTTATATTAGCAGACTTGCCCTTGTTTGGGGTGAGGGTTTTGTGATGCTGGTTGGCTGGAATTTCATCTAAGACTGCAAGAGTCAACACTTCTTACAGTGTTGCAATGGTAGTGCAATCCCTTGGCGCGCTATGGTATTACGTAACATCATATCGGTGGCTTAGTGGTCAGCTCATTTCAGCTTGTAGAATTGAGCGTTTAATTTTACTGAGGGGTCCCTCTTACATGGGCATCTCGTGTAGGCACTTCTGGAAGACTTGTACTGTTTACAGGACCCCATTGGTAGCGATATTTTGGTTCGCACAGATGAGGTGAAATCGTATTAGTAGTTGGAAGAAAGTCTCACATTAAATATATGTTTGGTGCTCAGTGGGCTCCAAATACAATTCAGAAATAGCCACAAGATGGCTCTGGCATGCAGATAAGACAGTCCTAGAACACTTTTAATGCCAAATCACTTAGGGAAAATGCAAATACAACAGTGTTATTACAAACAGTAAAACTCAGGAATTTGAAAAATGGTCGTTTAAGTCTGTAATTTTATAACTATATACCAAGCCTTTAGTTAGGAATTTATCTTGAAAATATGATTTTAGTCAGGAAAAATTAGTCCTGTACTGTAATTCCATATTTATCTTATCATTCTCTTTATATAAAAGAGGAGAACCTCTATTAACAGAAACACTTTTAACCAGAACACAGATTAACCGAAACGACCTTGGTGTTATTAAAAAGGAAAGTACAATCAAAAATTTTCAATTTTTCCTTGAAGTAATTCTTATAAAATTCTCTTGTGTGTATGTAGTGTTACTGCTTATGTTCAGTCCTTCTAAAATATTGTATTGACATAGGTAATTATATATGATAGTATGTGAAATGTTTGTGTACTTTGTCATTTTCTACCTTTGAATCTTACAAACTTAATTTAATATCCAAAATTCTTGGTATCTGAAATTGTCCCCCCTTCCCCTCCTTGTTTGACTGAGGTTGTATGTAGAATCACACCTGACTACTAAAAGGCAAAGTGTAGTGATTAAAGACAAGAAATGACATAACCTCCTCATTTGGTGTTATAAATCATGAGGTTCTGCAAGGTTCTATTTTGGCCCCCTTCTTTATATATATATATATATATATATACACATGTGTGTGTGCCTTCGTGCATGTGTGCATGCGTGTGTGTTTGTGTGTGACCTACCAAATGCTATTGGAACACAACAGCCTCTGTCCTTTTCGCAGATGAACTAGCATTCTTATAAAAAATAAATCAATATCTAAACTAACAAATAGCTTTTTTAATACTTTCAACTTGGGAAGAATTGTTCAATGCAAACAAACTTTTAGTGAATCTCGATAAAACAAATTTCATTGATGCTTCCATTCAGTTATGCAATATGGAATCCTATTATGAGGAAAGTATTCCGCAGCTGAAAACATATTTTTCCTATAGAAAAGAGCACTTACGAAGAATGTGCCAGAAGAAAAGTAGAATCTTGTTGGCCACTATTTAAAACATTAAATGTTTCACTTTGCCATGCCAATATATTTCCCCTGTTCTTGTTTTTCGTTTAGAAAACTTTGATAAATTTCAGATAAACTCAACAATCCACTCACTGTGTTAGCACCCAGAATAATACATATTAACTGTTCAACAAATACTCTTATATCTGTGTATCAGAGAGGTACATATTATGCAGCTGTTAAATTATTAAACAAACTGCCTTCTAATTTCAAAGAACTAGACAAAAGTGATGAAGTATTTAAAATTAAGTTGATTTAAAAACCATTTGGTAATAAATGCATTTTATTCTCTTGGATAATTTCTAAATTATCCATCAATTACTCTCTTTAATATAGTATTAATTTTTCAGCAATTTACCACATGTATATATTGCTTCATACACAGTATGTACAGTTTGTAAAATGTGTGTGTTTACAGTGTAGGTGTTACATTCACAGACAATTTAAGAACACATACAATTAATTTTAAAAGGTGGTCATGTTTTCTATGTTGTGTTATCTATGGATTGTTTACGAAAAAACAAACAATGTAAGAAGAAGTGTTATTAAAGACTGTCTAGAGTGGCGGTGTTCTTTCATTTACGGTTTTAATTAAAGTAATATGACATTTCGGGATGCGACCTGTCAATCGGGTAGATTTTTGGGCACGATGTAACATTTATGGCGACCGCGACAGGACTAAGTTTGTGACGTGAAGTAAGTCACAAGCAAGAATCAACATGGAGAAGCTACTTAAAGCTAGAACACCAGTGCGAGAGAACGTCACAAAAACGCACAATGCAGTGATGACTAAAACGGACACTGATAAGGTAAGAGTGCAACTTGTTAAATTAGAGCATCTGGGTGTCCAGCTGAAAGATGTTGACGAGAAGATATTGGAACTTCTTCTAGAAGATGCAGGTAATATGGCGTATAGCACTGAATATGATAAAATACAAGAATATTACAACCTGTTGGACGAAGCGTGTCAAAATTAGTGTCTGTTGACTATACATGATGTTCAAGTTTCTACTAGCGATTGTTCTGTGAAAAGGAAACTAAAACTCCCTAAAATAGAACTTAGAAAGTTTATGGCGAAGTTAAAAACTGGGTAGTGTTTTGGAGCCAGTTTAGTCGTATTCACAATGATAAAGATGTAGAAAGAGAAGACAAGTTCCAGCATCTTATTCAGGCAACGGTCGAAGGCAGTAGGGCCAGAGATGTTGTAAATAGCTTTCCTCCCACTACAGAAAATTACGAAAAGGCAATCCAGTGTCTTCAAAGTAGGTTTGGAAAGAAGGAACTGTTGAGTTATATGTGCATGAGTTACTAGGTCTAGTTATTCAAAATGTTACATCTTCTGAAAGACTAAGTCCTTCACATTTATACGACCGCCTGGAATCCCATCTCAGGTCACTTGAATCTCTAGGTGAGACAGATGACCAGATTGCTGCATTTCTATTCCCATTAGTTGAATCTTCTCTCCCAGAAGATATACTTTGAGTATGGTTGAGAAATTCTGTTAAACTTCTCGAGAATGAAACATCGGAGAATTTCCACAATGATAAACTGTCACATTTGCTGTTGTTTCTTAAGAACAGGGGAGACAAAGGATATCTCTAGCATAAAATGGATTCCAGATACCAGCACAAAGGGCTACAAGATCGAAAATGAAGCCAAAGGAAGTGGAAAACTTACCTACTGACAGCAACCTATTTTCTGGAGACACTAACGCCTTTGACAATAAGTGTGTATTCAGCAGAAATCCGCACCAGAGCAAGGACTGCATTAAGGTGCAGAAGATGACTTTAATGGAAAAATGAAGTATTCTAATGAAGACCGGGTGTTGTTTCCATTGTTTGAAGCAGGGACACACCTCAAGAGCTTGCAGAACCAACGTGAAATGTCAAACCTGTGAGAGAAGACACTACAGTTTGATGTGTCCAGGACTACAACAGAAGATTGCAGAGAGCATCCCTGAGGATGAAGAAGTAAAAGAAGATCGGTCTTCTGCTTCCCTTACCAATCAAAGTTACCATGAGGAAGTTTTATTACAGACACTAATGGTTAAGGTGATAGGAAACAGACACACGTGTTGTCAGAGTTTTGATTGATTGTGGGTCACAGCGTTTATATATATTAGAAAAAACTGCTTCTGTTATTGGACTGACATGCTCCGGCTTTGACACATTGATCCATAGCTTATTTGGAGGCACAGAATCCACAAGTCAGTCTCACACGCACTACCGTCCAAAGGTGAGTAGTTTGGATGGAAGTTAACACCTGTGAAATCCCAGTGCTTGATCAACCCCTTGATATGAGGCGAAATACCTTGGTTCGGGGAAAGGACCATGGCTAAAGGAACTAAAGAACCATAACATTTTTGTCTCAGATTGTGGACCATAGAGGCCAGAGATCGAATTGCCCCTGGGAGCTGATACTTATGGATTACTTCTGACTGGTAGAGTAAAACCATTGAAGTGTGGACCAGTGGCAGTTGAGACCCACCTTGGTCGGGTCGTAATGGGCAGATTATCTACAGACAAGAGCTACGACACCAACAACCTGCTTGTGACCTCAATGCTGAGAATGAACACTGCAGTAGCAGACTTATGGAAACTAGATGTTCTTGGGATAAGAGATCCGGTGGAGAAACAGTCCAAGAAGGAATTGGAAGCTGCAACTCTGGACCATTTCAAACAAACAGCCTATGTGAATGAGGAGGGTCGTTTCGAGGTGGTTCTTCCTCGGAATGAGAGATTTGAAGAGCTTTGTGATAATTTTGACTCTGCGAAGAGAAGGTGCGAGTCCACAACAACGAGACTGATACATGAGAACAATTTTGATGCATATGAGGGTGTGTTTAAAGAGTGGTTGCAGGAAGGAGTTATTGAGGAAGTGCCCTTTCAGGAGGACACTAGATGCCACTATCTGCCACACCGGGGTGTTTTTAAAGAGGGCTCTAAAACGACAGTCAGACCTGCGTTTGATGCATCTTGTCGGGGGAAGAGATCACCATCGTTGAATGAGTGCCTAGAAAAGGGTCCAAATTTGCTTGAACAAATTCCTCCGATTTTAGCAAGGTTCCATCGAGGAAAATTTGGGGTGATTTCTGATATAAAGAAGGCATTTCTGCAAATTTCTGTTACTCCTCCTGATAGACTATCTGAGATTTTTGTGGTGGTAAGATTTCTCACAGAGAAAATCAAAGATCTTAAGACACAAACGTGCTGTGTTTGGACTTAATTGTTGTCCATTCCTGTTGGGTGCAGTACTTGACCTCCATCTTAAGAATATTCCAATTGAGTGCCAAGAGATCACAGATTTGCTGAAGAGATCCTTCTATGTCGACAACTGTGTAACTTCCTTTGACACAGAAGAACAGTTGCAATATTTTTTTGAGAAGTCTACGGATTTTCTTGCTGAAGTGAAATTTGAGCTCATCCAAGAGAGCTGGAATCTGAAAGGGGGTTGGGATCACCCATTACCAGAAGACATGCAAAAAAGGTTCAGGAGATGGGAAACTGAAGTTCGACAACTACAAAGAATGAAGATTCCGAGATGCTTGACTGCAGGCGAATTGGAGGATACATGGAGCTTACATACTTTCTGTGGCGCCAGTCAAAGTGCCTATGCGGCTGCAGTTTTCTTACAAAATGGTACCAAAGGAGATATTACAATATGTCTGGTAATGGCAAAAACAAGAATCTCGCCATTAAAAAATGTACCCATGTTGGTATGCTCTATTGACAATCACCGTGCAGCTTCCATTAGGGAGAGCCTGAACTTAAAGATACCAGAGTTTTTTTTGGACTGATTCTTTCCCGGTTTTATATTAGATAAAAAATGAGGCCTGGGGTGTGTGTGTTAATAATCGGGTGAAGGAAATCAGAACGCTCACGAAACATGAAGACTGGCATCATGTGCCAGGAGAACAGAATCCAGCTGATCTTCCCTTGCAAGGCTGCTCTGTAGAATGTCTTTTGAACTTTCGATAGTGAGAGAGGCCAAGCTGGTTAAAATTGAAACAAGAAGATTGGCCAAAGTTGAAGTCAAGGTGAACCATGCCGAAGTTCAGAGCGAAAGAAGGAAAATGACAACAGCTTTAGTTAATCCATCGGCCAAGGAAGAGGTTCAGTGGTACCTACAACGGTTTTCGAAGCTGTCACAGATTGGGAAACTCATTGCGTGGATGCTATGGTTTCTCAAAAATGCTTCAAAAAGTAATAACTGTAGAGGAGGTAACCTTGTTGTTGAGGAAATTGAAGAGGCTGAGAGGAGATTCCTCCATCTTGTCCAAAGAGAAGAGGCTGAAGAGATTGATGGAAAATGGATGAAGTCCCTCTGCACCTTTGTAGACTTGGATAGTCTGATGAGATTGAGGTCTAAGATAG
Organism: Dryococelus australis; assembly: GCA_029891345.1. Taxonomy (NCBI): domain Eukaryota; kingdom Metazoa; phylum Arthropoda; class Insecta; order Phasmatodea; family Phasmatidae; genus Dryococelus; species Dryococelus australis. The sequence continues at coordinate 207,635,443 of CM056993.1, read as the reverse complement.
TCCGAAGAGATGAGTGTTATAGATGTTCTATCCTTTTGCCATCTAAACATAAACTTGTAGAGATACTAATACAAAACTACCATGTCAAGAACTCGCATGCTGGTGTCCAAATTCTGTTGGGATAACTACGAGAACGGTATTGGATTTTAAGAGGTAGAAACACAGTACGCTGGGTGATATCTAAGTGCGTCCGGTGTAGAAGATTCGCATCAAGGTAGATTACTACTAATCCTCCCCCCCCCCCCCCCCCCCCCCCCCGAGGACAGGCTGAATGATGCCTCAGTCTTCGAAGTTTGTGGGGTTGACATGGCGGGTCCATTGTATTTGAAAGGTGGAGAGAAAGCATGATGGATCCTTTTGTTCACCTGCGCTGTGTAACGGGCTGTACACGTTGAGCTAGTTCTGAGCTTGTCTACAGGTGTTTTCCTTCAGGGTCTTCGGAGGTTCATTGCACGACGGGGAAGACCCAGAGTGATGTACAGTGACAACAGGACCTATTTCATAGGGGTAGGTAATGAGTTTGACTCCATGGATTGGTCCAAGATAGAAGAAGAGTCCTGTTCTGAAAGTATTCAGTGGAAGTTCATTCCAATCACTGCTGCATGGTGGGGTGAGTGGTGGGAACGAATAGTACAGATGGTCAAGAAATTTTTAAGAAGAACGTTAGGAAAAGCATCCCTGGGATATGAAGTCTTGGCCATCCTATGTGAGGTGGAATCTGTGATAAATTCTAGACTTCTCACTTGTCTGAGGATACCGAGGACTTGGTACCATTGAGTCCTGCCGTGTTCCTACAGGATAATCGACCAATTAGTGTACCAGATATTGATCATCTGGAAAATACATCTCTATGCAAGTGGGTGAGGTTCCTGCAATGACTGCTGGAGGATTTGCGAAGATTTTGAAATGAGTACTTGAGCTTTCTGCTATAGCAGAAAAATGAAAAAAGTGCCCAGAGGCACTGGAAATCGAGGACATAGTGTTAATTGGTTCAGACGACAAAAGAAGACTCGAGTGGCCGGTAGACAGAATCTTGGAGATATATCCAGGGAAGGATGGACATGTAAGAGTAGTGCGAGTGAAGACATCCAGGCGAGAGATGATGAGACCTATACAGTGCATCTACCCATTAGAAGTGTCCGCATCACAAGAACATCTATCGGCGGCTGAAACAAGAGTTGGTGGCGCAGTCAGAGACAACCTCCAAGAAGAGAGGGAGTCGAACATTCCATTTGGGGTAAAAATGAGGAGTGGACACACTGTAAGGTTGCCCATGAAATTCAAGACAGACAAGGTGTAGAGGAAACTGTTTTGTGTGATTTATAATGATTTTGATTTGTTGACTTGTGCAAAAATGAAAAGGCGGGAGGATGTTATATTCACAGACAATTTAAGAATACATACAATTAATTTTAATAGGTGGTCATGTTTTCTGTGTTGCGGTATCTATGGATTGTTTACGAAAAAACAAACAATGTAAAAAGAAGTGTGATTAAAGACTGTCTAGAGCAGCTGTGTTCTTTCATTTAAGGTTTTAAGTAAAGTACTATGACATTTTGGGACGTGACCTGTCAATCAAGTAGATTTTCGGGTGCGATGTAACAATAGGTATTGTTCATTTGTAGGCAGCATTTAGAACAGTTTTATTCCTTTTATGTTTCTGTATTTCTGTATCTTTTAATATGTAAAAGGGTATATATAACGTGTGATATGTATCGGAAAATTGTACAACTTTTGACTTGTTCCACATCCTTGAGTCTTTGTACTCACTCAGGATCTAGGAATGAATTTTAAAATAAATCAAAAGAAAATAATTGTGACAAGTTTGAAGCTAGTGCAAATGTTGGTTTAGATAAGTTTTTTCTCTGGGTATAACAAAGTCAACAGTGGACAGCTGTGTACTGTTGTTAAAATTGATGCAGCTTTTGACAAAGCAATGCCTCAGCTGAAGGTAGATTTTTAAGTTTTTCACTAACCAAATCACTTTTGGTGGAAAACATGTGTGGAGAGTTTCTCATTGCACAAAGTACTGTTTACAGTGCAATAAAGCACTATGGTGGGCTCTCCACACATCTGTGGATGGGCAGCTGTTACTAGGACAGCTTGAAGTAAATACAGACACTTCCTGGATAAGACATCAGTAGGAGAGTGATGCATAAAAAGGCGAGAGAGCAGAAGAAATATTATGCATTTACTGAAGTAATCGGTGAAAATGTTTATATAGCTGTGCACAATATATGTCATAATCTAAATTAGCCCCCCCCCCCCCCTTTTTTTTCTCTTCCTCCTCCCCCCCCCCCCCCCCCCCCCATTACAGTTAGTCTGGAATTATTTCTCATTTTGGTTAGGAATAGTTAGGAATGTTGATGGTCATCTTTTCTGTGCGGGCCCTGTACAACCAGAAAAAACTTACCACACATGTGATTGCTGAAAGTACAACATACAGCTACTAGGAAGCAATGCTCTATAAAGATTGCAGAGGTGTTGCCTAACATCCAGTGGAAAATTACATACAGTGTAGCAACAGCGAAATGCACTGTGCATGACATCTTGAGTGAATGCTAATAGTACAGAGAATTTAGCTAATGTGTATAATCTTGGCCTTTGAATAAAATATCAAACAATGGAAATCTGCCAAATGATTATTATACTTATATCGAAAATAAAAATACAGTATCCCCAAAGATAATAAACATTAGAATTATACATAAAAATTAATTATAAATATTAACAAAAGTACAAGAAATTTTACAAACGGTACAAAATTTTATACTAAAATAGTCACTTCACCATAAAAACTAATACAGTATGCAGGTTCCAGTGTATTGCCTCACTAATCTGGCCACTATTGCACCTTACACAAAAAGAAAACCAATTGTTACTTAAGTGGTTGATGTGTGGGTTATTATTTAATCACTTTTACTATTCTAGAAAAGTGATGGCTACGAATGTGATTTATCAATGCGATACATTATTGAAATGCTGGCATTTTTAGTAACATACTAACGTGTGACGTCTTTTCAACAATGATTAATCGACTTCAACTCATCAGTGTGCATGCCTTTGTCGCTTTATTCTACAGTTAGATTGTTGCTACACATCACAAGATGTCAAGAATTGTTTACTATCTACTGATGGCAAGAATGGACGTTCCAGTCTGAAGATTGTATTGTTCACCTGGCTGAGCCAGCAAAGCTATGCACTGAGATCATCCAAGTACTGCAGCGCACCGCTAGATGCCACTACTAATACAATCACAGAGTTAAGGTTTTGAAACTAGCACTGGCCACTTACATCACACACCGAGAGTCTATGCCATGCTTACCCCCTCCACAACTCCAGCCAGGGTGCGTGGTTCTTGGGCTGGAAGGGGTATTCCATGAGTTGGGAAGACTGGTCCTCCTGAGACACCCCCATGCTGAGACTGTGTCAGTGAGACCAGTCTCCCAATACTCACCACCCTACTTGTGTCGATCACTGAACTAGGGATGCCAAACTCAGTTGGCAGATACAGTACCTGGTTGTACATTTGTATAGGAGAATATGTCACCTGTTCTTCTGTGAGTGAGATCATAGTGAATCTTGCCTCATGCCCCACTCCTGTTGGAGTGGTGTCCGAGAGAGGGTTAAGAAGGTACTTGCTGTCTCCCGGTCTCAACAGGAACTTAACCCCATCTGTGCCGCACTCGCGCACTTACCACCCCAGGAACGGGCCCGAGCTATCATCAGACACCTGCAGCGACCAACCACGCCAGATATCCCAACAGACCTCATCACAGCCGTGGTCCGAGTCAGAGAAGAAACACAACCCCATGTTTGCAGCCTATCTCGGTGGACAGGATACATCCCTAGGGATCGCCAGCCCATGCTAGTGGGAATTTGAACTCGAGGAATCAACCCCTGCGGCCGACCACACCAACGAGCACCTGTTCACAAACCTTACCAGTTCTCACTCACACCAGTCAGAATTGCCGCAGGCCAAGCAGCCTCTTCAGGTTGCGCATCGCCCAGATATACCTTCTCGTTCAAACCTGCTGAAATGCAAAATAATACTCGCAGAACCTGATTTTGTGCCCTGTCGCAAAGCTACCAGGCCCATGCTATATACCAGACGTGCTCCGGTACCAAGAAAGGACTAGGATTCTTTACACCACCCCGCCAGGTGCATCTGATCTAGCACCCACCAAAACCACCTTTAGACCTAGTGACGTTCCTTCACCTGCCTCTCACTAGCTGTATGGTGTCATGCGTCAATACATACATTTATTGACAAATTCTATAATCATTTTTTACAATGTTGCCTGTAATAGCATCATTGTACTGACGTATGTCACACTGCTGCGCAGCGCGACTGCACACACTATGGGCTGACCACCCCATCAGCAAGCGCTGAAAGTCTCAGGGCAAGTCCAAAGCTCCATACATAATTCTAAGTGGTTACGGGATTGATCCAAGAGCTGGACAGTTACAGACACGGAAAATAATTAACAAGGTTAATTATTTAAATTTTACTGCCCGTCCAAACTTTGACATGTAGTCGCCACCCTCTCGACAGAAATTGTTTTACCCGACGAGCCAGGGACCAGCCGACAGCCAATAAGGAAGTTATAAGAGTCACTGGAGGATCACAGCACCCCTGCGCCCAGTGAAGTCACAGCAGCAGAGCCTGGAGCAGAGGTAGTAAACCTGTTGTTAACTTCAACCCAGAGTGATAAGGAATGCGCGGCGCAGCCTGCTATCCTGAGATAATCAGCTCCTGTGGTGAAAGGTTGGCATCCCCGCACCCCTGTGAAAACCACAAAGCTAAGATTTGGACTATATAAGGAATCTCGAAAACACTCTTGCCAGAGTTCATTGGCCTGCCGACCGTGACGGTTGGGGGCCTCTCATGAGTCCGGGCAAGACCTCCTTCTCTCCCAGCCTGAAGAAGGCCAGCCATCCAGCTCCAGCAGCTTGCAAAGGCTCATCGGAGGTAACCTCGATGTCCTCACCGTGCACCCTTTACCCAAAGTCTTTTCTTGACTCCGCGATAGCAGGCTGTCGTGAAATCCCCTCTGGATAACCACCCGTTAGAAAAGTAACTCGCTGTAAATTTCAACTTTTTCTAGGAATAGATTATTGTGGATAGTTTTCAGTCCAGATTTGCCTTCTTCTGGGGTAAATATGTAATTTAATTTAAAACTTCAGGTTATACAAGTACTCTAATTCCCCAGTGTTTTCTTTAGCATTAATAAACGCTACGTTAAAAGTTTATGCTAGTTGAATTCTTTCGTACGTACCTTTTCTCATTTAATGAATTAGTGAAAGTGTTAATAGTTGGACTCATTAACGTAATTAAATTCCTCACTGTGAACTAAGTGTGAGTGGGCCGAACCCCTCAGGATCACAAGGCCTGAACTAAGCGGCAGTCTGAAAAGACACACTGGGATTCCTGGGAACGTCATATACACCCATGATTGTCTGCAGCATTACTCCAACTCTAGCTTGTCATTTCTTCGTCAGTGCCTCTGGTGTGTCTGAATAAGACTCTTCCAGTAGGACTGAACTCTGGCAGCTAAGGGAAGTGTGCAATCAGTAACTAAAATTATTTATAGAGCCTCTTTTGGAAAGAGTATACTTCTCTTAGGATATTAAAGTGGTATGTATATCCTACCTTAGCTTTTCAGATGACTAAGAAAGGAGGTGGACTATCATATTTGCCGCCACACACAACACACACACACAGCAGTTTAGTAACTTATTCCGTTTATTGGGACAGCTGGTGTTCTGTATATTGGCAGCCTACACGGTGATTAAGATTGCATACACTGGGAGGGAGACGTTCACAATCAAACTCACCCTGGGGTTTGATTCCCCTCCAAACCACTATAACCCTTCCACTAAGTGCTAGAAATTAATACACCGCCGAAGGGCTCCAACTAATATCCCGGAGGGTATAGCACTCTGTGTCTCGTGACAGACGGAAGAACCTTCCCCACCACAAAGACATAAGAATGAAAGTAAAGATAGAGGGCTAAAAAGAGTGTGTGCATCAGTATGAAAGGGAAGGGATGTATTTTGTACTAGCCACACTACATGAATGAATGACACTTATTTCTTTCTTTCAGGCTGGTTGTGCCTGGTTTGCTTATCGACGGTTCTCTCAAGGTGCAGACTCTGCATTTGCTCCAAGCTACGAGGCGGATCCAGGCTCCATCCCCGGCGGGGGTCCATACTCGTCATACCCTGTTGGCATTGACGGAGACACTGGATATCAGGAACCGCCATTCTCCGGCACCCAGACTCGCGGTAATACCTTATGGATGTCACCAGATTACTGATTAAGTAGTGCTTGCCAATGTTTAACAATTAAAATGAAAACATAATATTGTAACTAGGGGTATCATTCCTATGCCAAATGTAAAGGAGCTGAAACATGGAGTGTCAGGAGGGGAACAATCCTTACCAAATAATAATAATAATAATAATAATAATAAAATCTTCAACGACCAGTCTCTAAAAACAAACAAAAAGGAAGCCTCCACCACGTGCTTAATTAATTATAAAAAACCTTATTTCCAACACAAAGCCAGACTACAACTGGACACACACATTTTTCAAAATAAAACATCAGTACATGACCTAATGAAGAAAAAGTTCAAACCTAAAATAGGGGGAGGGGGGGTAGTTATTTTCTTCTAGCGAGAGGTTAAGGGATCACTTCACAGTCCTAGCACTGTAGGGGGATAATAAGGTGTGCTGAAAATCACAATACTTCTATACTTTTCATCCAACTTGACGAGCACACGATACCTTAGCTCTTGCTAATTGCGGTTAGAGAGCTGATTGCCGTCCTGAGCTCGGTATATAATCCTTTCGCGGTGTTGTTCTCTATTTGCGATACTTGTTTTGGCCTGGTGAGTCATGGTTGGTTCACAGGGGTACCGCCTAGTGGAGGGATTACTTCTGAGTGCAAGGGAATCTAACCCCAGGGTTATTCTAATCGTGATTGACGCCGGCCCAGGGAGTACAAACTTACTCACCGATAGAGTTGCCAATAAGCGGGACGCCAGCTGTCCCGGGTTTCTTACTACGGTAGGGACCGCGGATGCTAACTATGTCACAACAATAATGGGGGTGCATACTCGCAAGTAGTCTCTGCCTCAATCTGTATGGAGTGTTGTCTTTGTTGAGCCCGCCGCTCTTTACACCTATTATGGCTAGGAATTCTGCCTCTCTTACTATTCATTCGGACCAACCCTTTTCCCTTCCTGCTGACGTGCAGTCCTGGGGAGTATGTCTTCTTCAGACACACCCGAGACACTGACGGCGGGATGTGCAGGAGAGAATTTAGGTGCCGCTGCGGGTAGGGGAGGTAGCACCGCACACCAGGAGCTTTGGTATGTCAGTTTCGGACTAAACGCCTTCTTTAGGCCCCGTCTTCTGTGGAGTTCGGCACGCTCACACTTAATCCGCAGTGGGGTTCTTATTTTAAGATAACATAAAACACCACTTTAATTTCAAAAACGCGAGGGAAACATTAACTAAAACTAATGTCAACGAATATAAGATTTGACGTAATGTTTATCACATCTTGAAAAACGATGGGGAATCCCGGTTAATCGTACACACTAAATAAATCTAGTAATATTTACATGATTACTTTATGCAGGCGAAGGTGAGCCTGGACAAGAACTTTATATAAATACTCTGGTCTGAGAATTATTTACAATTTATGCAATTTACAGTGTTTGCTTCCTGAGGGGGGGTGGTTGTCCAGAGGGGATGTCGCGACGACCTGCTACCGCAGAGGGTGCAGGTTTTGGGACATTGAGTTACCTCTGGAGCGTCTTGCAGGAACTTGCAGTCGGCTGGTGCAGGAGAAGTCTTCTCATACTGCAGGTGAGGTAGAACCTTTTGCAATCTGCAGGAGAGGAGGAGGTCTTGGTCAGACCAGGGAGTACTGACCTATGCGGCTGGCAAGTTGGTGAACTCTGACTAGAGGCCTTCCTGTGTCTCCTTATATAGTCCAAGATCAGTGCTTCAGGGCTCTTCCGGCGGTGCGGTAGACGATAACGTTTCTCCGCAGGGGCTGGTTATTGAAGGATTGCGGCGGTGCCGCAAATTCCTTATAACCCTGAGTCAAGGCAGGTGACAAATTTACTATCTCTGCTCGAGGCTTGGCGGGTGTGATGTCATGGGCAGCAAAGGTGCTGTGATCCTGTGATGTCTCTTGTAACTTCCTTTTCCATTATCACTGGGCAGTGGCTCATCAGGTAAAACATTCTTAGTTCAAGAGGGTGGTGACCGCTGTTGGAATCTGGGTGGGCAGTACAATTTTACAAATGAACACGTTAATTACAATTGTGTCCAATGTTGTCCAACGTGAATGGTAGACTGCCATTGTTATCACATGCCCCGAGCTCTTCGTAGCTCGTTTATGAGGCGAAGTCGCCCGTTGGGTGCGCAGGTGCGCTGCGCAGAAGTGAGGCATGCATCAAACTAATACCATTTTAAGTGTTACAGTAGAGAGCAAGAGAGTGAATTCACCTTTGTTTGAAAAAAAAAAAAAAAAAAAAAAAAAAAAAAAAAATACACACACACAACTTATCAACAAAAGAGAAAAGAAAGCAATCTAATCTCTAAAAGGATTAATTATCTTTACATAAAGTTAGATAAGCTCTGAATAATAATTAACTACAAAAATTAAAATATGAAATGTAAATTTAGTTTTTTTGAGTAACAGTTTCTTTCTGTTTATCACTTTGTTTAAATTTTTAGAATTCTGGTAGTGTTTTCAAGATTCACATTTAATCAAGAAATACATTAGTTCTTAAAAATTTTGTAGCTGATAGTAACACATCTCCACAATAGATATTCTACAAAAATCAATAAAACCTGATAAAATAAATAAATAGAGACTCTCGGGGTCTCTGTAACGGGCTGATTGATTCTTGGATTTACAAAAAAAATAAATAGGAACTGGAAATAACTACAAGACACTTTAATTATCTATATGAGATCAAGATTTCTCATCAATCGCAAACAGTAAATTGCTTTTCTCAAATACTGCTCAATTAATTGTACAAAATAGGGCTGAATTTTTGGAATTAAAAAAGAAGAAAATAATACAATGCAAAAATACGTGATTCGTAACTAGGGATATAAATTTTTCGGGTGTTTTCAAATGGCCATGAGCGGTGGTTTGAAATTTAAAAAATTGGTGGTTTCACGAATTAAAAATCTGTGCCCCCCCCCCCCCCCCCCCCCATCTCCTCCAAATACTAGTTAAGAGTTTTTTTTGCAGACTGTTTTAATGATTCTGAACAACCAAATTTATTATTGAAACATTAGAATGCAAGGAAATATATTATCAGCAAAACTGTGTTTATATACATTCAACAGCCAAAAGTATTAAATGTCTTATTTACAAAACTTTAAGGTTAAAGCATCATTATAAAATAACTTTTACATCTAGTTCTTATGAGACCCTCAGCTCTAGCTCTCAAAATAAATTTCACTATGCAATTCTAGATTTTCCTGCTTCAAGCAATGATGTTTGTCACTGAGAATGTTATTTTAGTTGGCGAAAAACCTCTCACAGGCTATATTGACGCATCACAACCATACAGACTTTAAAGCAGAGCTAGTTAAGTCAGAATGATTGACTTATACAGCCATAAGAAGCGAAACGTCAACACTTTCACATTCACCCAACGTTTTATTCACCAATAATTAAAGTTCTTTGTATCCCTGAAGTATAACACTTTCATTCAGCTTTGAAAAAAATAAAATTTTGTGAAATAATTTGTTTAGATTGGAAGGTATGCTTGTCAGCACAATTTCTGAAGGGTTGAAAACATTTAAGTGTTGATATAAATGATGAGCTGGATCACTTGCCTTCAGTGAAAGAAGTTTTGTGTGAAAATATGAGGCAGCATTCTTCAAGGCTGATATGATTTTTGCAGTGGCAACAGATTTCTCACAAGTATTCAGACTGGCCTAGGTTTATTGTGGAAAGGTTCCAGTTGTAGAAGTTGAAGAACATGCTATACTTTACCATGTTCGCCAATAAGTGACTGCGTGGGTAAGAGGAACCTTTCAAATTTTTGATAAGTTCCGTTGAATCCTTAAAAGTTTCTTGAACAAAAACTGCTTGAATCTTCTCACACTGAATTATGACACATGCCGCCCTTTGGGCAGTAGAGAATGTCACTACGGCAAGAGGGAGTTTTTGTTCGGGTGCTAGGTCAAGTGCACCTGGTGGCACAGTGTTCTGGATTAAATCAGTCTCTACGGGGTACTGGTGCTCATCCAGTGTAGAGGACTGGCTAGGTAGCTTTCGGCATGGCACCAAGTCCGGCTCTGTGAGAGTGACCTTGCGCTTTGGAGGATTGGCCTTAAGCGGTATACCTGGGCGACGTGGAGGCTGCTTAACTTGGGACAACTCTGGCTGGCGCGAGTGTGAGTTAGGTTGGTTTGATAGGCAGTGGCTCGAAGGTTGGTCCTGTCGTAAGGTGTGGTTCTGCTGGCTTTGATCCCCTGAAGTAGGTGTTGGCGATTCACAGATTGCTCCTGTCCGCTGGTGTATGTTACTAACAAGGGATGCGTCTCTTTGCTTAAATGGATGGGGTCCTCGAAGAGGTCCTTGGGAATCTCTGGTGTGATTGGAATCTGGAGATAGTGCAACGCCTGGGCTTGATCCTTTAGGGAGGGCTGTGCAATTATAGCTATGAGGAGGGGGGTAAGCTCCTGTGAACATCCAGAGGCAGATATCACTTGTCTAACCTTCTCTTGGATACCACTCCAATGGGAGTAGGGCATCTGGATAGAATAACACTCTCACGCCCTTGAACTGACTGCAGGTGGCATGTTGTACTACCTGGTGTACGGCCACATGTAATGTCTGCCGGCTCAAGCTCTCTCCCTATCTCTGCGCTCTGCATGGAAACACGGTGAGCACTAAGTGTCATGCCTTGCCATCGACAGTCTTTGCATATGGGTGAGTGTATCAGGAGGGAACAGTATCCCCACACTAACTCCAGCATCGAAACACGGTGGAGAAAATATACTACCGAGCTGGCAAGTTGGCCCAAGAATCTCAAGTATCTAGTGTTGGGGCTCTACCGTTCTGTACTCTGGGAAACACGGAAAGGGTGGCCATCCAATGTGCGTGTGGCCACTCAGTGTGTGTATTTGGCTCGTATAAGTAATTTTCCTGATCACCTATAATCCCTTGAATGGAATGAGGTCCACTGGGAGAGGTATTACAACTATGGGAAAGGATACCCTCGAGTTGGTAAAACGCCTATGAGAATTAAACTACTACCTATGTGTGTGTTTCCCAGAGGGGACCGCAGCGTCGGGGTGTGTAGATGATGTTGGGAAAGGTTGATTTTCGGCACAAATGCGGTGAACACTAAGCAGGTTGGAAGGATGGCTCCAGCAACCTGTTTGCAGTGGAGAGCTAGGAAGTAAGCATACTGGTCATTTCGTCCGGCAATGCCTGCGGTGGAGAAAATGAAGACTGGTCACAAGCGAGCGAGCGTCTCGCTATTTGTACTCTAGTTGATCCTTCCTCTTCAGTCAGCTGGATAGGGGCGGCACTGGAGTGGGGGGTAGCTGTAACATAGCTTCTTAAAGGTGCGACATCACAGGCCAGCTTGGAGAATCGAGATGCGGCAAATTGTATTGGTAGAACCATCTAGCGGCGTGCTGTGGTCTTCGGTGCCTTGGATGCATAGCCTCGGCGGCTGATGAATAATACAATCTCTGGCTGGAACGTCTATTCTTGATCCGTGCAAACAGTACAATCTTGGCTCCCATGATGCGTAGTAATAATAATTCCGTTGGAATCGGGCGGTAAGGCGTGCTTACTGATGAGGCGAAGTTGTAATATTGTTGGCAAGACATCATACGTCAATTTACACTATCAACCAAAAAGTAATTGGACACCTGTCCACAATGTTTGCTCGGTGGTTGTCACCCCGTTAGAATCTCGTAGGGCCACCTCTTGCGGCTATAACAGCAGCCACCCAGTCTGGCATGCTCTCAAAGAGTGTTTGCAGGACATCCACGGGGATTCGTCATTCCTCTTGCAACCTTTCCATGTATTCAGCAATGGATTTTGGCTGCGCCTGACGAGCCCTCACCCGGTGATCAAATTAGTCCCAAAGATGTTCTGTAGGGTTGAAGTTGGGGCTCTGGGTGAGCCAGTCCAATCGGCGAACATTGTTGTCGGCGTACCACTGCATAGTAGCCCTTCAAACATGGCACCTGGCATTGTCATCCTGGAAGTAACGTGGGTCCATTCCGTAAAAACGCCACAATGTTGGAACATTTCATTATCCAGAATGTTACAATAGGTCTCTATGTTCATGCTACCATGGACAAACACCAGCGGTCCTATGCCGAAGGCCGTGAAACAGCCCCATATCATTATTCCACCACCATCGAATTTCCTAGTTGGCACTATACACTCCGGCAGAAGCCGCTCCCTGGGTAGAAATCACACCCATACACGTCCATCGGACAGGAATAATATAAACCTTGAGTCATCACTTCACAGAACCAATTTCCACTGCTTAAGGTCCAGCTGTGACAGTCCAAGCACCACCTGAGTCACCGAGCTTTATTGCTTGTCGTGATATGGGGCTTGTGTGCAGCTGCTCTTCTGAAATATCCTAATCTGTGGGCCTCTGTATGCAATGTTCCAATAGAAACCGATACTCCTGTTGCTGCATGAAACTCCTGTTGGATGTTAGCTATGGGTTGTGCCCTATTTTTGACAATTTCACGGTTCTGCAATTTCTGTTGGTCAAGATTGGAGGTTGCCCAGAACGTGCAACATTGGCAAAATGCCCATCGACCTTCCACTTACGCAGGATGAATGCGACCGTTGATTTGGGCCTATTTACCTTGTGTGCAATCACCCGGCTAGACAGCCCACTGAGATAGCAGCCTACAATCACACCCTTATCGAATTCCAATAGCTCTGTACCTCGTACCATCTCCTGGTCAACTGGTTCCACACCTGCCTGCAGCATATGGCGGCCATACAAGTCATCTGACGTACTGAATAACTTATCTTCACTGGTGCCTAATTACTTTTTGGTTGATAGTGTATTCTACTGATGTACTTGCAAAGAATTGAATACCTGCATTGTTGAGACAGGAAATTTCATTGCTTGTCAGAAATTCAACAACAGCATTCCAGCTGTCAGCAAGGTAGCACACAGAAGTGTCAAAACATTTCACCTTATATTTGCCAGTCTGAAACTAGAACTAAGACACTATTGAAGTCAACATCGTACTTCTTCAAGGTATCCAAAATAGCCCCGGAACAGTTCTTTGCGTTTGCAGTTTCCAGAGCATGGACATCTCCAACAAAAATGTTGATCTTGTCAGTGCTGTCATGATCCTGAAAATATTGAAAAGAGCAACGAAAATACAGTCACCTCTAGTCAGTCATTTCATCATAGAGTACTACCACTTGTTTTCCTCTCACTTTCTCCCTTACAGCATTCTCCCTTTCTTGTTTCACTGTTGGAAAGTGTTTTCTTGCAAGACATTGACACATGGAATGTGGCACATGCCAGAATGCTGCGCACTCTACGGACACTCTGCCCCATCTACGAGCCACGTGCGCTCCAGGGCGGAATATATAAGCGGCGATCCTAAATAAATGTATCGCGACAGGAAGCCCACAAACCTGGATGGCCAATCACATCCTTGCATATTACGTGCGTAATTGCAATCCCATTGCCCATCCAGAATTATGCATGCAAATGGCACCCCCACGATTGGAATTATATTTTCTGAGAATTCTACTACTCATGTCTGTTGTCTGGAAGAAGTTTCTGCAATCAAAAAAGATGGCAGCACCCCTGTGACATTGTGACGTCACAGCCGCCCCACCTCAGAGACAGGGGTTTTAATTTTTCGCCGCCTTCACGCGGGGTGGTAAGAAAGTCTCAGTGCATCTGCATCCCTTATAAATGCACCCTTGTGTTGGAAGGCTACGCTACCCCTCCGCACTCCAAAGAACTGCTGACCAGAGAAAATTTAGTATAAATACAACCCCGGCAGCTAGCAGCAACGAGTGGCACCGGGCTTGGCGACCAAAGAGGACACGAGCCCAACCCTCAGTCTGCAAGGACTCATCCTCCGCAGTCTGCAAGGACTTACCTTCCTCCAGTTCGCAAGGATTCTGCTGCTTAATACTCACTCTCCTCAACCCAGCTTGTAGAAGGCTCTCCTTCGGGCTTGATCCAGGGTTCCTCTACTTCCTACCGCCAACCCTCCTTTCTTGACCCGCACTTTAAACCTGCATCAAGAATCTCTCTCTCCAACCTGCACGTCGCCGAAGACCTGCACGTGGGAAGTTCAACAGCTACAGGTATACCCCGCCTTAACCCGGTAATCCCTACCTCAGTCAACTTCCCTTGACTTCACGGTAGCGAGCCATCGTGCTTTGTGATACCTACCTGATTAGCTTCCCCCTTAATTAATCTAGCCGCTGTAAATTGTATTGCTATAGTTTTTCATTTGTAACCGCTGTAAAGTTGCAGAGCTGTAGTTTACTTGCCTCAGACTCGCCTTCGCCTGACCCTGTTTTATTTACGTGATTATCGTAGCATATTTTCTTATTCCAATTGTGTGTAAATCAATTAATTTTAATTGTGCATTTTGTATTAGTGATTATAATTGCGTTTACTCCCCAGGGACCAAACCCTGCAGTAAATAACCACGTAACGTTGAATACCTGTGTGCCGTTACTGTAGTTAGCAGACCCCTACTCCCTATTTATTTTTGGTACTGTGTAATTCCTACTAAACAGATGTACAATAAGAAAGGTGGTGTGCTCCCAGTAAGTAAAGACGTAGGGAACGTCGTGCCCTTGCTCGAGCTAACGCCCAACCCACGTCTGTAGACGAACCGTCAGTCGGTCATCTCGACCTAACACCATGAGCCATTTCCCCCTTCATTCCTCTGGACATTTCTTCCCCCATAGATCACCTGCTCTGTGGCAGTTGGCCTGGGTATCCGACAACGGACTACAAGATCCAGGTGAAATTATTAAGTCAGGAGAACGAGGCTATTCCCCATGACAACCTTGCAAGCCAGCCCAAGAACCTTCAGCAATGTTAAACTAAAATCCGGCTGGCGTATCCGAGTGAAACATCTCGCAGGAACAGTTTCTCCCAAAATATTTAACATTAAGCTAGCAACGGGAAAGGTGATCAGGGTTCGACTCCCTGCATAACCCAACTCCCATACCCGTGTGGCATGCCCCTTGGTAGATTTTGTTCCAGCCCGTCAACCCACTCGGCCAACTAGTCTAGTCTGCTAGCCCATGCCCCATCATCACTCTAGATAACCCCCTCATCATTACATCCACTTAAGATTGCTGGCATCGTGCGTATATTGGCGACCCTAATTGTTGTTATCCGTTATTGATAATAAAAGTTTAACATGGAAAATTATAAGTACTTTATCAACATGTGTAATAGCTTTTTCAATAGGGAAAATCAGTAAACAATAACACATATTTGCTTATACGTATGCCATGACTAGGGGAGACACTAGATAGGGCTTACAATCGCGTTATTTGAAGTTAGTGCCTGTGGAAATACCAACATACACATTTTACCACTAGAATTAATTATTTTGTGGAACAGATCGGTTTTGAGTAAAAAAACTATGAGTGTTTTGTATCTCAAACCTACTGATTTAACTTACATATATTTCAGGTGCTGATTAAATAACTTACCAAAACACATAGACATATTTAATCGCTTTTTGCGCTGATTGTGCAAGATTTATTCTATTCTGTTGGTCACATTTGGAGGTATCGTAAATATTTCAAACAGAGTTAACACAAACAGCACAGGTACATATTTAATTATTGCCTAAAACAGCATTCGGCAACTAAATGGGGTTAGTCAAGTAGGTTCTAATAAAGCAATTTTAAAACTTTGTTCTAGAACCTCCCAAGAATACTGCAAGTTGTATACATACTGCAAGTGTAAAATGCTACTGGACAATAACCTGTTTAAAAAAAAAAAAGCTATTTTATTAAACATTGAACAGTGTGATTATTAACTACTTCAGTGAAGCATGTTTATTAAAAAATAATTGTTTTAAAATTATTATTTTTGTTTTATTTAACTAGGTGATTATTTTTCGTAATATGTGTCTGCTGTTGGTATTAATCCAGGCACCTACCACCCGCCCCCCACCCACCACCCCCGAAACAGACTTCAAAATAATTTCGTTACAGCATGGAAGTGTCAGCTCTTGTCTCCTTACTTGCTCTGTGGCCATGACGAACAAAGATACAATGACGAACGTGTCACAAGATGCCAAATGTCATTCTTTCAACTGGCTTCTTTTTAAAATTAAATATACTGCACATGTATCTGAATTAGTAATTTATCACAGAACGTTATGATTTTAATACGTATTTTAAACGTGTTTAAGTTATGTATTATTAATTGTTTTGAATATTTGTTTATTATATAGTTTAAGTTTCGACTGGGTCAAGTTGGTAACTAAATGGCTAATGGGAGTTGTTGTCTATTGTCTGATGCTATTGACTTTTTGTATATCTACGTTTGTGTGGAAATTCATATTACGGAATTAGTTGCTAATATGTTGTCACTGGCTGATTTAAGCTAGTTATACACTTGAAATTAAGTTGTATTTCAATTGTGCATACAAAGTTGTCGTTAAGTAAACGTATTTTTTACATCATGTGTTCTGCTTATGTTTGGTGGTTAACTGTTGCAAGTACAATGGGTGATTGCTTGACAGAAAGTTTCGTGCATTGGTTCAGAATTTTTATTTAGTCATCATTGAATGTATATATTCTACAGTTTTCTCGCCTTAAGCATTTTTATAAATCATTGCTGTTTAAGGTTATGTAGACGTTTCATAACCTGGTGCGTTTAAAACAAAAGTAGGTACAATGTGCACTTTTCAGATTTACGTTAATTTAGTAATTTGATTTAACCAGTGCCGGCATATTGCTGAAAAGTAAGGAACTAATTTTAACAATGTAAAAAACCAAATATCACTATTTGCCAAAACAAGGTAAATTTTATTTCCCGCCTGGAGGGAAAAAATTGTAGTGCTCCCGAAATTTTTCCCGAAATTCGGGATCCCGTACAGCTCTACATACATTTTACAAGGAAAACTAAGACAAAAAAAGCTAATTATTTGTGGCATGCAAAGAAAGGCCGCTTTTCTGCATTAAGCCTTGTCCACAATAGCTCGTCCGCTCGGAATTTTTTTTTTCTTTTCGGAAATCGGAAGACATACCACATAGCTGGTATATATACATTATAATCAAAGTGTCTACATCATAATTATAATGGTTATGTAGAGCTATACCCCATAGGAGATTAATTATAGGCCTGTAAATGATTTGGAAGCATGAATTTTGAGGCGCTGCTAAAATTTCGGAATTTTTTTTTTGAAAGTAGGAAGAGATACCTATAGCCAGTATATAAAAATTATAATCCAAGTGTCTAAATCATAATTATAATGATTACATAGAGATATACCCGTAGGAGATAGACGCGGCGGCTTGCTGTTGTCACTCGTGCCTAGATCGTTGGGGTTGGGCAGCTGTCAGTCGCTACAAGATTATTCTGGCGGCCGGGCGGCCGCCACCACTGCCATCATTACAGGGCCGGTTCAATTCGCAACAGTGGCCCGGTATTTGGAAAACATGCTGATTGATGCAATTCACATCAATGTGTTGAATTTGTATGAAATTTAGGCGGCATGTTGGCCTCTACTTGAAATATTAATTACCCCGAATTTTTCATCAAAAACTTCTGATGTCGCCTATACACGTACACGGCCTTACTTGCCAATATGGTAATATAAGAACACATTTCATTTGCATGTGTGGAAAACCATACAATATTGGCTGTAATGAATCAGTAAAATAGATCTCTGAACTGAAAGGAGGGAGAACGCGCGCCTGCTCCCTTTGCCTCATACATCAACGTCCCCGACTCACAACCACCCGCCGACAGACCACACGCCTACCTGACCGCTCACTTTCCACTTATTTATTTATTGAGGTTGGGAGACATAAATTGCCCCGCGTTATAACCAAATCCGCAGTATACTGGGCCGCGGTATAGGTATATAATATATACATATGTATATAATGTATAAGTATATATGACTTTTTTTGGGGGGGGGGGGGGGGGAATTTAGCCCCTTACCATCTGCTTCAGTTTGGACGTCTATGTTTGGAACAACCTGTATATGGCAATTAAACTTAATTCCTCTTTTTTACTGCCCAGGGTGTAGTTGGGAGGTTTGGGTGAAGCCACTGAGTGGGCAGTGGAGAGTTAGAGGTGAGTGCAGTAGTGTTGCAGTGGCAAGGTTTGGCAGTGAAAAGGGATGATGTTTGGATTATCTGGAATCCAGGTGAATGTGCTTGACAAAGCAGTTTGTGAGGCAGTTGACTGCATTCTTGCTTAGTCAGTATGGTGTGTGTGTGTAAGAAGGTTAGACATAGCTGTGCTTATGCTGCACTGTATGGCACATAATTTAGGATGCATATGAATGTGGTTGTGCCTGTGCTGTGTTACGCCAGTTACTTTACGAGTGTCGTGTTGTTGCAGGCCCCGTGGGGACGGACTTCCAGGCTCCTGCCTACTAACACACCGGCAGTCAGAGCAGTAGCCCCGTTTGCACACCTTTTGCATCCTTGTTTGTGAGAATATGAGGACACAGAATGGCTCCTTATCTTTTTTGGTGTCTTTTATACCGGCTTCTCTTCAGTTTGGAATGTGTGTGGTGAGACCACCTACCCCGTCGACATTATGCAGTTGTGATACGGTGCGAGCAAGACGTATTAGTTTGTACTCTCATGCCGTTCATCACTGATGTTCAGATCTGGCAGTTACTTTTTTTTGTTATTGTAAGTGCTTGCAGAATGCTAACATGATTATCACATTTTTTTCATATGATGTGACGTTCAGTTCCTATAATGTTATAATTTATTGTTGAGAAATTTAAAACTTGTGTATGTGAGGTAGTTACACATTGTTGTAGAGTTTTTGAAACCCACTGTAGCTATAATTGTATGTTATTTTATGTTAAGTGCTGTGTAACATGATTGTAGATATTGTGTACGAGTGTTATTTTTTCCCATGTTGACATGTACTTAACCATATAGTTAAAGAAATGCCTAGTGACCTGTATAATAAAAGAAGATGTACTATGTGATTGTATATTCGTATAGATGTAAGTATGTACATATAAATGTACGTATGTAAATAAGTTTCTCACGTTAATTAGAGCTATCATGTACTTTTTGTGGCCAAGACATTTGTGTGTTGGTATTTATTCATGTGTCTACAACCGGTTGTTGTTGTGTGTGTTTTTTTTTTTTTTATTGTATTTAATTCAGTACGTAATGGGTCATGTGTACCATTGGCTCTTGTGAGCTTTCAAGAGCCATGCACTGGATGCAAACATTCCAGTTGTAAATCTGCGGGCATACACACACACACACACACACACATATATATATATATATATATATATATATATATATATATATATATATATATATATATATATATATATATATATATATATATATATATATATATATATACACATGCACACACACACACATATATATATACATACACACACACACACATATTTGTGTAAAAATTCAATTTTCCAATGCTGAAAATGACTCGTGTAGATTGTGGAATATTTTATTGCAACAATAAACATTATGAAATTTTATAAAACATTGTTTGGTGCCTGCCTAAGATGTACCCAAAATTACTTTGTAGCTTGTTTTATTTGTACGACTCCCACGCTGTATGTATTGATGTGCTATTAGTTATAAATACACAGCAGTTTCTTAGTGAGAGTGTAGGTGCAGTTTCGTATGTACAGTGCAATCATGGATGTTTCAGAATATACATGTTTGATATATGCTTAAAGCAGACATTTAAATAGCACAAATTTTTGTCAAGAGATGTTTTTCTTTTGTATAGAGTATCGAAACTATTTTGAATGTGTGGTGTGAAACTATTACAGAGGAGCAAGTGAATGACACTGTCAGTTGTCATTTTGATGAGTACAGACTCAATAGTGTTTATTTTCTATTTTTAACCATTAGGTTGCACCTAGTATTGGTTCAGTGGGTTATCATCACTGCATTCCACATTTACTTAACATGTGTTTCCTTTCTGCTAGCCTTCTCTCATTCTGCATATGCTCACTCTCTTCTGTTCCTTTTTCATGTAAATGGCTGTTTGATATGGAGGCTAAATTATGCGTGCTTTGGAACCATGTCTAGGATATTGTAATACGGTAAACTCGGAAGAGCTGATGAACCGTGCCCACCTCAACCACAGAAACAGGATTGTCAAGTTTTGTTTTACAGTTGGCGTAATAAGTCTGCAATGTTTGGTTTGTGGGATAGCGTGTTGCTTATGGTGTTGCAGTTGTACCGTTATAAGTTATAGCTTCTTGTTGGCGGCTCAGTTGTATGTGTGTAGTGTGTTAGAGCTGGTCGTTCATTTTGTTCAGTGACCTGCGTGGTGAAGAGGAACACCGTACCAGAGGTGGACAATATGTGTGAATGCGTGAACCAGGTTCGTGGGAAATATTTTAAGTCTGGGGAAATCATAAGTGCTTGGCCGATGCCAATACCCGCCATTCTTAAACTGACAGACTGGCACTTAACGAGGAAGGGTGCTGGGAAAAGTTACCCTGCTGAGAGATAATCATTAACAGGAAGTGAAAGGGAGAGCGTGAGATGCCGTTTCCATCCTACTGTGGCCACTTGCTGTGACAGGCTTGACCGGCACTGTAAGAGATAATCATCTACAGCTGGAACCCAGATGCTTTGGGGATAAGAACCCTTGTGTGCGGTAGCATCTAAACCTATGGGGTACTGCATGCAGGGGTAATTGCCATTTCCATGTTGAATGTGGTCGGAGTATATTCTAAGTTGTTAGTAATGGAAGTGTAAAGATCCGGAATTTTCTGATGTTCAGTTTTTGTGTATTATTAATGTATTATATAAGGTAGGTTTCTTTATTAAATTATGAGTTCCATTTCGATTTGCAGGTTTTACGTATTATTTCAGGATTTAATAATGATTATGTCTTCCAGATTTGTTATTAAAATGTATCGGAAGCAAATTCATTCTTCAGGGTATTACCCTGTAAAATATATCATAATATTAATTGTTTGTTTCCCTGACATAAGATTAAAAATATATTACTAAGGCTTTTTTTGAGTGCTGCACTTATTCTCCCGATTTTGAAGAATTAATGTGAAATTAATTTACATATGGTTTTGTATGGTTGCTTAAAGCATCAAATAGTACATAGTGTGACATTGACTTTAATACAGATTTCCATCAGCTTTCCGAAATACTTTAGTTTATGAACATCAGTGAACAAATTATTGCACTAGTGGAAAGCTTTTCATTTGTTATTTTTTATATCTTTTTTTTAGAAACAGTTAAAACATTAAAATGTTCTGTATGTTGACAAATTTGTAAATATGTTTCGGAGGTAAACCTTTTTTTTATGCCAATATCTCATTTCTAAATTACCTAAATTGCAAAGTGTGCACCTGCAACTATTTACTGTAAATTGTAATGTATTACAGTGTTATGTTCAACACCCTAAAGGATTTGTTATATAAATATGTTTATATATTTTTGGGGAAATTATGATCTAAATTTTTATGTTCTGGGGGAATTTTGTCCACCTCTGCATCGTATCAGATGTTGGCACCAGTCTGTGTTACTCAATCTCTGATCTTGTACTGTGGGTTATAGCTTGCAGTAGTTGGAAGCATTTTCTAGCCATGTGTTGTTTGGTTCTTCCTTTTTTATTTGGGTTTCACAACTTCAGAACTGGAGATGCAGCATAGGAATGTTATTGTACCTGTTAATTTTGTTTGTGACGTCCATTTGAAGTGAGCTTGGCTTTGTCTACGTATTTTGAACTCTTGTTTGATTGGCTTCTGCTTGCACTATTCACATAATGTATTTTGTTTGGTTTCATTGTCCAGCAATCCGGTTGCTGAAATCTGTGCCTAAACCAGGAAATTTATTTTGTATGTAATGGTACATAGCAGGTGTTTGCATTGTTAAGAGCTACCAAGCAGCAGTCATTGATGGAAGTGCTAGTTTGAACAGTAGTGGAAGTGTGTGCAACAGTGGTTCATAGTCAGCTGTACATTCATCTAATGCATTTTATTTTAGTGACATTTTTCAAGTATGAGATTATTGTATCATCTTTCTGAGATTTACCTTGGATTTTCATTGCCAAAAAACTGCTACTAGAGCATACGTAGTCTTTATGCATTTTGTTTTTGTCAGAAATAATTGCTAAAAAGGACCAAAGATGAGTGGATGTGCACCACACTGTGTGATGTAACCAAAACATGCGTGGACTGTGTATAATACAGCTGGCATATACGTGTGTGGCCTATGTATAATACAGCTGGCGTATACGTGTGTGGCCTATGTATAATACAGCTGGCGTATAGGTGTGGGGCCAGGTTTGTGATGAGATGTAAACTAAACTCTAATTTTAATAAGCTAAACTCTCGTAAATTATTTTTTTAATGCGTGTAAGAGCTATCTGTGCTGTTAATTATTTGAATTCAGTCCTGTTTCTTTTTTTATTTTATTTATTTAAAATTGTGTCATTTGTGAAGTAGATAATTGAAGCTTTTTAATATGGATATTACTTGTGAGTTGTATGTTGTGGTTGGTTTCACACACTGCTGATGACACGATACTCGAGGCAAGCACTGCAATTAGTGTTTATATTGTTGTAGGCAGTGTAGTTACTGTTGCGTGTGTGGTCTGTCCCACACTTGGCTGTAGTTGCCAGGTAGATGCAGTCTTTGTTAGTTTAATAGTGCAGTTTGCCTTTAAAACTGGGATGTGCACCATTATTTTTTACTGCAGAAAGTAGGCTGTGTTAATATTTTTGTGCCATCCTAGGTGTGTTAGATTGCACTTTATAATTGTTGGATATTTATCCTTGTTTGATATTTTAGTTGATTCATAGAAATAGTGCATACTTTGTTGCTTTTGCAAAGTGCACTAGACAGTTGTGGGCATGTATTTGTGTTTTGAAGTTGTTCGCAGACTGTAGAGAGCTGATAAATGGAGTCACAAGAGTTTTTTTTAAAAATGGATGCGTTCATTTAGTCAGAAATTCTCTTGTTTTCCTGTGTGTTCTGCCACTGAAAACATGACCATGTGCAACACATTTACGCAGCATGTGTTGCAAGTATACTACCTATTAGATTTTGCACGTGTGGTGGAGTCTGAATGTTTGAATTTTCATGGGCAAAACTTTTTGTTGCACAATGTTTGGTCTGAAAAGGCATGGGAAAATCTATAATATCAGCATCATTGTTAGATTGGTAGAAATTGACACCCACTTGTGTTGTGAAGCGGTGTGTGCTCACAGGCATCTAGCCCCAGTTGCAGTTTGTATACTATCTACTGCTTTGCTGTTTGCTATTAGTTTATCAAATTTGACATTTTAATTAAAAAAAAAAAAAGTTATTTCTGTTGTAACAATGTTGTTACATATAAATTTTGTTGTTGGTTATGTTCTAAGCCTATTTTAAAATACAATTATTTTCAAAGGTTAGTACGATTCTCACAGTTATTAAAAATTCCTTGGTTTCAAACAAGGGGTCATACAGATGAGTTACTTTGTTCGGTCATATGTGGTTAAGGTTACAAGTAGGCCACTAGGCTACCAAATGCTAAGAACTTTAATGATTTTATAGGAAACATTTACTTAGTTGTTAGTTGTCCATTTGCTATAGCCCAAAATAATAGTATTTTAAGTAAGAGGCAACACAGCTCGGTGGCACTAATGCTTCACTTGGTGTTAGAGCATAAATGCACTATCATGTTGGTCCTGTTTGTAAGGCACTTGTTTAACTGGAAAGTATAGTTTTGCTTTTTTCCATTATCATTTGTGTGTTAAAACATCATTTGAGAGTGTCATTTTTTTGTTTTTGATAATGGTTTTGTGCATTGTTATAGAGCATGGAAAATGTTCTCACCAGCGTGATCAGTTAGTACTTTTCAGATTTGTTTATGGGGAAAAAATTTCAGGGGTGGTACACAAGTAAACACTGTAGTTTGCTTGTGATTATCATTTTTGTGTGTGTGTGCGTGTGTGCGCGCGTGTTTTTTTTTTTTTTTTTTTTTTTTGTAATTAAATTAGTGTCTTTGATTGAGTCCATGTATAAAGTACAGGATTTGGTGTTGTAGCCCAATTTCGTTTACTATAGAGTTTTTCTTTGATATTTTGTGGTGTTTATAAAGAAATTGATGTTACTGCAGACAACCAGAACCAAAATTTTGATGTGAATGCAATATTGGTTTTCTTCACCAGTGAAGGATGCTCTCTCGTGTCATCATTCTTTATGGAACTAGTGGGTAGGGAAATTTGTAATTTATGATATTACTGTTAATTGCTGTAATGTCTCCTTTCCTGCTCTATTTATCTACATAAAAATTTAGTTCAAAACATTTACTAATACTATCATAAAAACTAACTCTAGGATCCTGACAATAACTTTCCCTTGGTTTCAAGTTAATACCTTATAATTAATTACTTTTACTCCCACGGACTCCAAACCCATTTGATTGGGATATTCTAGTTCATTACAAGTGTTAGTAGTGCAGTGAATTACCACTTAGCACTAGACTAACCAGCCCACAAAACATGCAATTAATTAATTTAGTAATATGAAAGTAAAAAGAAAATTATATTAATTTCTGTAATAAAAAAAAAGTAACATATTCCTTGAATACAAAAATTAGTGTGGAGGGTAGCATTAGTAGATAAGTTTACAGCTTCAAAGCAATTTATTCCATACTCTTCTGTTACCACTCTCGGATATTTTTTTTCTTTGTCTTTCCTGCATACTTTCTAGTATTTCAAATAAAAATAAAATGCCTATTAAAATTACAATAGTTACTTTTAACAGCTATAGGCTGTTCACAGTAAAGTGAGCATTTTTTAAGGCCCGCCCAATAGGCATTAACCACAAATAAATATATATTATTGCAGCCTCAGGCATTAAATTTAGTGAGTGGTGAAATGTGCTTATTGGTCACATTGCAGATATTAAAAAAAAAGCTGCAGGAACATGGAAATTGGATGAAAGGAAAAACTTATAAGGGTCTTAAAAAGTGCTCACTTTACCGTGAACAGCCTATAAGAAACATTAAATATTGATACTTTCAGTGCCATATATATGCGTGATGTGTCTGGGAGTAAACACACATCTGAGTCGTGGTCCTTATTGTCTAGGCGCTCCTATTCTTGGGAGGGTTCTAGTCCTGACGGGGCACTGGTGCTCGTCCGTTGTACAGGACTGGTCTGGTTGCTTGCTGGCAGGGCACAAATTTGTGTTCAGAAAACACAATCTTTCACTTAGGGGCTGCTGCCTTGTGACTAGGCGACGGAGCTCAACTGGTTTACATTCAACAGTGGGCTGAGTATGAGTTTGCATACGATTGCAGATCTGGATGGTGGTGTGGGCCGAGATGCTGGGTGGACAGCTGTTATCAGATAAGCAATAGTCAGAGTGGGAGACTGATCTGGCTGAGGTCTCCACTGACCACCACTGGTATTCCTCTTGGCTGGTTCGAACTGGGTCAGCGAACAAGTCCTTCGGTGTCTTTGGTTCCACTGGATCTTGCAGGTGCCTCAAGGCCTGAGCCTGTTGCCTGGGGCTGAGCTTGGCGCTGTTGAAGCTACAAGGGCAGGGGATAACTCGTGCAGGCGGCCAGAAGCAAGTAAAATCTGCTTCACCCTTTCCTTCAGACCTCACCATCTGAAATAGGTCATCAGGACTTGCATAAAACACCCTCCTCGTACGTGAAAAGGAAGACAGACTCTTTGTTCTTTGCTTTACATGCCGGACCACGTGAGGGCCGTAGATGATATGGACACCCTATTCCAGCACCTGGCACGGATCACCATCGTGAGTCATTCAACGTGGATGTTGCCGCCCTTCCCGTAGGGAGTTAATTGGGAGCTGGGTGCAATGTCTACAGGAATGCGGAATACAATGGTTTTAGCTCGGCATACGTTTATTTCTGTTTGACTGGTAACACACGTGATGACGTACTCTATCTTGTGCGTTGACACGAGTTATCACTGGGAATCTAAAGCGGGTGGGTAATCCGGCATAGGCGTCTGGTGTAAAGGAACTGGGGTGCGTAGTATTGAGTGAACACTTTACTGATTGTTCTGCCATTGTTACCTGTTGGTGTCCGTGTGCGTCAACAATGCGTGAATAAATAAGCAGGTGTAGGGAATGATTAGTCCTAAGAAGGACTGAACGAAGGAATTCCCTTGGGTATGGCACGTCCGTGCAGAATAAGGGGTTGGGGTTAGCAGGGTTCGTCGCAAAGACACACACTTGACTAATGCTAAGGGTCGAGTGGTCATACTGTTCTTAACGATTCTGAGCAGCATATGATGGATTGCAAAAGGCTAGGGGTACGGGCTGGTCTGAGCAACGAGTGCTAGACAGGTGAAGACTGGGTCAATCTGGTCAGATTCCCAGTGGCTAGTGCTGGAGAACAAAGATGGCTCCAATAAGCAAAGGCTTAAAGGGTGCAGGCTGGCGCGGGGAGACCTGCAGACTGGTCAGATCTTTGCAGGGGAGACCTGAAGACTCGTCCGGAGTAAAAAAACTGTTGCTCCTTTTATACTCATTCGGGCTGCTGCCCAGTGTTAATTGGCTAGTATCTTTTTGGGGGGGGGGGGGGGGGAAGCCAATGCATGACTTGCCAACGTGATGTCACCACGGGCAGCTGGAGGATGGAGAAGCAAAGACAAATGAAAATCCTACTAGTACTGCTATCTAGTGGGGGATAAAAGAACTTGTTGCCTTTAAGCTTTATTGTGGTGGGTCTTTGAACAAAACAATCATCGCTATTTAGGATATTCTTCTTACACGGTAGATAAAGTAATTTCTTAAATTACGGGACAAACTGTAATGCAAAGTTCTAAACTCACTAGCAAAGCTAGACGTAGGATGGAGCTGAAGTTGTCAAATCACCTTTGTTAGAAAAATGTGTGTTAGTACATATGCTAACAGAGTTTGCTTGAAAGCAGTTAGGCACAGGATTTTATTTTGGAGTGGGCAGAACCACTATTTCTGAAAAGTGAGCACTTCAAGGGAAACTTTAGTTCTCTTTTCAGTTAATTTTCAAAAATTTGTTCATATTTATTTATTTGATTTTGACTTTTTGGGCGGGACTGCAGCTCTGCCCTTGCAACTGGCCCACAGCAAATACAGTATACTGTTCCTCCAAATTCTGTTGACCTAAAACATAACTTCCAGTGTAAAAAGGAGCAATGAACCTTTCAGAACAACGGTTAGGAAATCCGTTCCAGTCACTATTAATCTCACATCCATGTATAAACTGGGTTGGCAATCACAAGGAGAACTAGCCCAAATTGAAAACGAGCAGTTGATAAATCCAATGGAACTTTTTTTTACACCATTAGGAAGGCAATCACACGTCGTGGACTCTCAAGGCACACTGTTGACTATGTTACGAAACATGCAGTGTAAAATATCCTTCAGTGGAAATGATAACTTTAAAACTTGCTTAGGGCATGCTATATTGGCACTGTAGTACAGCCTGCTCTGCAGTAAAGACTAGACCAGCTAATTGTAACATCACACCTAATATAATGAAATACTAATAGATCATACATTATTAACATTTCTACAAACACAAGAGAAGGGGACACCTCAAGTATACGGAAGCTGAAGCTAGCAATGCATAGAGGAAGCAAGCTTATGGAGGTTGTGCTGTCCCCATACAAGGTATGGCAAGTTAGACCAGTGGAGCATTCACAAGTATCATTGCTGCAGACAAATGAGTTTGTTTCTGTGTCCATAGTCAAAATAACAAAATCAATGCATGTGTTGGTGGTCGGGGAGCAAGCGGTATGCGAGGACTGAAACTTCATGTTGTGTTGCTAGGAAATATTTTATTTACCTCCTAACAAATGTGGTATTTTTCAATGGGAAATGTATTTTTTTAAACATATATTTTTGTGAATTTGTATAAAAAAAATGGCAGGATATAATTTAACGGGGATTACTGGGAGTGTAACTTTTTAAAGAGAAATGTTTGTTTTGGTACATGTGGAACACACTTTAGGATTGAGTCATCTTTTGTTCTAACTTGTGCAACTTGTAAATTTTTAAAATAATTGTGTGTATATAATTTTATAGGTGGCAAGTAACTGTGATATTTTTGTTTATATTAATATATCAGTTTATTTTATTGAATACTATAATTGTGACTATAATTTTGTAATAATATTTTGGTTGTTTGGTTATGATTGTCAAAAGTTTGATTTAAATACTTTAAATTTGAATGTCTACTTGTTATTGCATTGCTGTCTGGAATGCCAAAGTGACTGCCGATTGTGTTTGAATTGCATTATGTGTAGTCTGAAATTAAACGGTCTACTTTGAACGTAGTTTTGTGATAGAAGTGTACCGTTTCTGCCTCGTGTCTGCAGCATGAAGTGGGCGTTTTATGTTCCTGCCTCATGGATGTTTTGTGTCATTGGATCATTCTGTGAGAAATCATGCAGTTATAAAATGTTTGGTTGCAGTAGGGTTTTTAAAAATTAAAAAATTAAAGAGAAAAATATGTTTTTTCAAAACAAAACTTGTAATCCCAAAGGAGGGGAGTAACTCTAAACACAGTTCTATGAGGGTTTTAGTTTCTTAAATACTGTACCTCTCTTCCTATGACAGAATTTGGTCAGTTTCAGAAACTAAGAATTTCTTTCATATATTAATAAGGGAAAGTAAGCTTAAATACAGTATTTATGTATTTGTGTATAGCCCTGTCCATTTTTACCAGTATTTTTCATATTTACACTGTTGGTGGTGGAGGGGGAGCTAATTAATATTAATCCATGAACATAAACACCTAAAAATCAAGGCAGAAACAATACAAAAAAATATTATATAGAAGACAACACACACAGTCTAGCAGTGGGCACTGTTCTTGCCGCTAGAGTTTGTAAACAAATATGGAAGCTTGAAAATGGTTGTGCAACTGCAGCATTGAAAAGTTGAATGCTTGTGCATACACACAGTTTATTTTCATTTGTATTTGTTTTAGAGATGGGCAAAACGGCACATTTGAAAGTTTATAGACAATAGATAACGGCACAGTGAAGTGCTTCGAAGCAGTGTTTTGACACAATGACACACCACTGTAGCAGACTTCAAAACAAGCTCATTGACTAGTGTGCGTGCATGTTTCGATGCAGTGTGTCAACTTTGGTCATGAGAGACACAGTGGTAATAGATGTGTGCATAGAGTATGGTACTGATTAGGGACTGACCTCACATTTTAAATTGACTGTATCTTCGTGACATGCTGATAGTTCTGGTGGAAGGAAATACAGTGGAACCCTTGTATTACACTTTTCAAAAGGAAAACTGAAAATGGTGTCATTCAGGGAAAAGTTTAAATAAAAGTGAAAAACATCATGACAAACTCTACTTCAAGATAACCGTTACTAAAATAACATCAAATGTACTTTACAGTGTTTAAACACTAGCATGATGTACTATTTGATGCTTTAAATAAATATATAAAACAATATGAAAAATAATTGCACATAAATTCTTCAAAGTTGAATATAAGCAGCACTCAAAAAATACTTTAGTAATATATTTTTATTCTTAGGTCAGGGCAACTTAAACAATTTAAGTTTCAAACTAATTAAATAAAAAATATAAAATCTACAAGGTTCAGTGGCGATGCGTGCTGAAATTTCATGGGCAAGCTACTGTGTGCAGGGGACAGTAGTGGTGTTTGCCTCCCTAATAAAGGAGATGGGGAGTCCGGAGTACCTACCCCCGGAAAATTTAAGATTTCAAGGTGCAAAATGGTGCCATTTAAACATTTTTGGTACCTAAATATAAAATACACCACTTGTAAAAATATTAGTATTTTTTAACATAAAATTTGCCAGAGTGAAAAATATTACAAAGATTCCTTTATCAAACCCGGAACCTTGTCCACTCAAAATCAATATTATTTGAATACCCGTTGACAGTGAGGTAATTACATACGGAGCAATTTTGATTGCTTAATTGTTTGGATTTATCTAGACCAAAATCAACTATTTTTATCAAATTATTTAATAGACAAAAACAAATTTATGTGAACTTCTGAAAGCTCGTGTTTTTGAACAGCATTGCACAGATTGTTAAGGTTACAATACCCAGCTACAGTCCACGTGTTAACATCCTTTCAAGACAGTAAACATGGCCAGCAAAACAGTGTGTTTAGGCTGTTTCATCCAGCTAACCACGAGTGTTTCTGATAAATATTTTTTTGGAAATGACATACAAAACCTTCCTTGCTTGTTATGATCGTAAGTTCAGGTGTCAGCCTACCCTCTTTTATGATGTCACATCTTTCCTGAAAAGTGAAAGTACTGCTGGAAAAATGCTTCACTTGTAATACACACACACATCACACTTACTTCCACATGTTTCTGTTTCATTCTATCTCTTGGTTATCAGTCTCACACAGTAATTTCATAATTTTTATGTAGGGTATACATCGCGCACGAAAATGTATAACATTCTCAGCACCAAAACTAAATTAAATAAAAACCATACGATTCGTGTTTGTGCACGAACTTGCCCACACATCAATCTAGTTACTGAAAACTACACGATGCCAACTGCCTGCGGCTAGGCCAGCTTCAGCTATTTCCACTTCAGTTGGGTGAAGAAAGCACTACCATTGTTGCTTCTAACACAGGTTGTGACGCAGCCATAAGCCCCCGCCCCTCCCCGGGTGGTCTTCCTACCCTGCCGCTCCTCTGTCGGCCGGGAAACCATTGCGACCACCTACTTGCTAAAAGCGTTACTTCAGTGCTTCCAAACATCTTGGTTTTGCTAGCCTACAAGTTTTTTTTCTTATAATGTGTAGTATTGTTTTCCGAGTAGAATGTGTACCGTATGAGTGAAAAGTTACCTCAAAGTAAATATAAGTTATAATTTAATATTTATTTAAATATAACATTGTCAGGGAACTGTCTGGGCAAGCACTGCTTGCCCTAACGAGATGCCACTGATATGGTTGTGTATCAGATTTCTCAGCATTATTCAACTCTGTTCATAGTCAGAAAATTAAAAATTATTAATATGTATAGTTTTTAAATTCAGCACTCCCTTATATTACTGAGAGTGAAATTGAACTCTGCCAGTTACCGGTAATGAATGCCAGATTTCATATTGCTTTTAAAAGATTTTAAATACTGAAATGACAAGGTTGAGCTGCAGTGCAACACCTGCAAAGCTGGTCATTTGGCGACCCGCAATAAATGCTGTAGATGATTATCAGTGCCTGTTACAGCAGGCGGCAGTAGGGTGAGAACAGCATCTCGCTCTCTCCCTCATTCTTTCCGCTTCCAGTAGATCATTTTGAG
Organism: Dryococelus australis; assembly: GCA_029891345.1. Lineage (NCBI taxonomy): Eukaryota > Metazoa > Arthropoda > Insecta > Phasmatodea > Phasmatidae > Dryococelus > Dryococelus australis. The sequence continues at coordinate 207,603,902 of CM056993.1, read as the reverse complement.
TGACAGGCTATCAGTTAGTTCTTGGAATAAGAATGGCAACTGCTGACTCAAAACAGCAACAGTTGAGCCTGTCTTACTCCAGCATCACCCCCATATTATCCTATACTTCACTCTCAACTGTGTGTGTCATAGGAAGGCACTTGCATTTACAGTGTAAGTTGCGGGAATGTAATGTATTGTAAACATGGACATTGCGGGACCCAACGAAAGTGGTGTATTTGACAGGAAAATATTACTGGCGGGAATGAAAATTCAGGGTTCAATTGTACTTCAGATACAGTGAAAACAACTTTAAACAGAGCTGTCTTCAAAACTCAATTTTGTAATTCTTCATGAGATAGAAAATATTAGAAGTGTTATATAACGACAGTTAAGTTCATCTGTTATTTAATACAATGTTATCAGAGTTATGCTGTAATTTTTTAATTTTACAGAAAATAAGTTGCATTGTCCTGTATATTTGTTTTGATGTTTCCATGAGTTTTTACATGGTGTTATCTATTGCTAGGTTATAAAACTAATGCTAGGCTTTGAATGAAACATGCTGGGAAGAAATTTTCGGTACACACACACAAATTTAACTACCATACATTATAATATTATATATTCGCTGAAAACGTGTGTAATCATATGTACAACTTACAATAATAGTAAAACTACAGAAATTCAATGGTGTGTCATGTTTATTCTACTAGTGTGCAAGTGCATGCAAAGCAGTCAACTCAACTCCTGCTCTTTTGAAACAGCTGAGCTGGACTTTCTGGAAGGAAACACAGAGATGGTTTAATTTTATGCATGCATATCGAACTGAATTGTTTCTGTTGACATGCAAAGGAAGTTCAGAGCATCAGTGTAATGTTTGAAAATATGTCACAGAAACACAGTAAGTGATGTTTCGACCCAGACCAAAATATGCCTACTTTTTACAATTAGCTTCAAAGTGTTTTACATCACTTTCCTTGAGTGTTTCATCACAAAAGTTTAAATGCAGCTGTGACTGTACGTTCCACTAATGCTTGTACAACAGTCCTCAGGTGAGCACCAGCCTACAGGAATATTCATTTTTCCTTAATTCACGTGTCTGAAACTGGGGGAGGCTGGCTGTAATCACAGTTATGTTAGTCTGAATTGAGTAAAATATTCATCCCTCCTCCCTACACCATTTACATAATCTTGCTCATCAACTAAACTGGCTTCACAACCCATACCTCCTTAAAACTTTATATATATTAAAATTTATCTGAATGAATTTTAGGGTCTTTTTAGTTTTTGAACCGAGCAAATATATGCTGTACTGTATGTTTGAAATTTTAGCCCGTACAGTGTAGTGTTTGGACTGCTTTAGCATTTTCTGACAAATATTTAAAAAATTGCCTCCCTCCCTCTGCATGTATGAAAGTGGAAGGTTCAAATATTTTTGTTAATTTTCAAGACTATAGCAACTATCCATAAATAATTTCTTGTGGAATGGCAGTTCAAGGTCTTTACAGTGGAAATTCTTCAGTTTTCCAACAGATTTCAATATCCTAAAACATGAGAAAAACTGTGGTGCCATGTAATATTATTCCAAATTCTACATGTACCGTTAAATCTATAATGTCGAGTATATGGCCTGTTGCAACAATGAAAATAGCACACTGAAATCAATATATTATATATCATGCCTCTCGTATATATCCCAAATTGCAACTAAAAATGGGGCGAGGAGAGATTTGAGTGATTCATAAGTGTCTGAGAGAACTAAAAATGGAAAGCATGTTCGGCTACCCCTACGTCTCCGGTTCGTACCGTATTTACTGGCGTATTTCTCTCATTTTTTACAGGAATTTAGTTCAAAAAATTAGGGTGCGTGAATTATGCAAGGAATTGCCTAGACACGTGCACGTAAACAGTAAAATGTCTACTCTACTTATATGTAGTGTGATTGCTGCTTGCTTCCTCTACGTTGTCAGTTAAAATAATTACAGGAACAACATTAAGAAATAAAGATCAATTATTATTATGGCATATTGTTTCTATTTTACCGTGTAGCTAAACATAGAAACGGTATGTGTTAACACCTGTAATGACAATGCAACTGTTTTCAACATGGCGGCTTAGTAGGAAAAACAAAAGTATTTAGACTACTTAGATTTCAAAACATCCCGCAAGACCAAATGGTGATGGATATCTCGGTGTTCAGACTGATGTGAGAAAGGCACTATATAAACATTATTAGCCAATTTAACTCCACGTGTAAAAAAATTGATTTTTAGTAAAATGAATTAGGGTTTTAAAAAAGGCGTTTTTAAGACCACTTACATGTCAAATCATTTTGCTGTATAGGTTGGTCACAATGCCCGCCAAAATTTAGTGAAGTGGTATATGAAACGCAGCAGTATGACTAGTATATTTACCTATTATGCATTCATGCTAAAATAAATATATAAAAGTAAACAATTCCCTTTGCACTCTTAACCACCACCCACATATAAATCAATTCTGCGACTGATTTTGTTTACATGTTTGCAGCGCAGATGCGGCAGCGAGAAATTTATAATGGGACCCATGACTTTGAAGTGTCAGCGACCTGCCGATGCCAAACAAAGCGCAGCTGCACACAAGCCCGTGTGCATTATGTAAATGCCTCATTGAGATAAACTTGCTGCATGAAATATGTAAGGAAAAGTTTTTTCCGTAATTTGGCACCATAAAATTAGGGTGCATGAATTATGGCAGTAAATACGGTATTGCATGTTTCTCACATTTTCTCTGATTCTACAAAAGGCGTGAGCAGAAATTTCTCTATATTTTACACCAACCTGTATTCTGCAACAGCCTTAGAGGAACCATTCCCCTGGTAGCAAACCTTGCGTAATAAAATCACAAGCAAAATTGAGTACTTCACATGTGCAGTTCAACCCATTAAAATTTTTTTGCATTTAAAGTCATAAATTGTTGTGTAAAATTGCTACGGGAATGCAGATTATAAGTGTTTGTTTGTGAAGAAAATTTTTTACTTTTAAAATAAAAAAAAAGCCTTTATAAAATTGCTTATAAACCTATCACTACAAACCAGAATACCAGTGCCTAAGACTACAGTCTCTTTGAATAGGAGATATATACAAAAACCTTTTAATTGTAAATTTATTTTGAAGGCCATAACTATTGCCTAACACACATTTGGCTTATTTAATTACAGACTTTTGTAGTTTTGTAAAATAAACAATTCAACATTGTGTATTATGTTTAAGTGATCAGTCTTTGTAACAGTGTAAATCTAGGCGAGTTCAGAAACACAGTAATTAAATATTCTAACAGAACAACAGGATTAGAACTTGTTTTATTTGCTTCACTTGATCATTCTCAATAATTCTAAATGTATAACTAATGGCGCCCATAATTTAATACATGAATGCTCTCAAGTCAAGTCTTTCATTTTCTTTGCAAGTGTTACGTGAATTCAGTTTGTTGAAACACAAATCGAAATGTCAAATAGTTGTATGCTTGTGGAATGAAACATTCCAAGAATACTATTGCTAAGTAATGTCTCCAAAAGATTGTCTAATATAGTGCATGGTTTCGAAATGTAATGGATGTTATTGACTGCTGGCACTGTGTGTGCCAATGACTGTGCGTTTAGTGCAAGTTTGTTAATTTAAATTCCATTGTTACCAAACTTGTTTCAATTTGTGGTTTTTACGATGCTGTTTTGTGTGTACTGTTTTAGATCATGCATAAGCTAAAAGCAATATTTTTGTGGATGTGATACATAGCAAAGTATGTATAATCATGACTAGTTTTCAAGAATTACTTAGATACATCAGTTAAAAAATATATTGTCTCATTCATCTTGCAAATAGGGATTATTCTTTCCCTGTTTTGGTGTTGTACTACTTGTAACCTACTTCCTGATATAGCAATTGCAGTAAACTGGATAAATGTAATTAAGATTACATCTGTAGTATTGATTTTTGTAAACCTTCATAATGTAAATATCAGAAACAATTATTTTATATTGCACATTATTTAATTGATGGAACAAATATTTAAAGATGTTAAAATATTGCAGGAATACAATGTACAAATTTGATTTCTGTGTGGTGGTAAACATGATTATGCAGTTAGACAAGATGGTACTGTAGGAAATTAATATATTGTTGTATTTGTGGAAACTATTCATTTTCATGAAATTGTGATGGGTGGTAGATGACAATCGTGAATGTTGCTTTAAGGTCATTGAGGTCATGGAAAGTGTCACCTCAGTCAGTTGAAGAATACACACATAGTGGTGTGTTGATGGGCTCTGTGCAGTCTGCTCTTTCACACATCATGCACGCCAGGTACAACGTCTGTGCCAACATACATCACAGTTGTGTTTGTGTTACGGGCTCTCAGTGGTAACAGCAATAATAAAGATGTGGGACTGAACACAGACATAGTGGTTTTATTTATGCTGCTGCAATATTGACATCTTGCAAATATGATTGTCACTTGCAGACACATCACCTCTTTTTAATCTCATGGTGCATGAACATGCATTAGGAGAAAATCTTGTTCATGTCAAACATGCCTCGATTTTATCAGTTTGTTTGCATTTTCTCATCATTGTTAATTTAGCTGCAACTCAGATCCCAGAATATTATTTTTAAATGCAGAATAAAGTCGTAAGACCTCAGGGTTGTCCACTGTGGAGCTGAAACCAGTCAATTGTGCATCTTCAGTTACCTGAGGTCTTATGAACTTTTCTGTACAGTATTTAGAAAATATTCTTGATAAAACTGTATTTTTTTTGTGTTTCTAGCGGCAAAGTGTCAATGTCAGGGATGTATGTTGTCATCCCAGATGGCAAATGTAATATGCGACCTCGTTGCACAACATTGCATGTCATTCCAGTCTCCCTTCCAACAGATTCTTCTATTGAAATACTGGCTACCTACACATGCTATGTTGGCAGGCTGGCAAAAAATGAGTGCCTCCATCTAAAGCCATGCAGGTGTTTTTTCTCCTGTGATAAAAAGTATTATGTTTATTTAAATGTCGGTCACGTAACTTGCAGATGTGATGCCCTGTAGGATAGTGGTGATGTTCCTAAATTGGGTTCCATCTTCATTGAGAGATGTAATGGGTTATCTCAAGGTACTCCTTGCTACTCCACCCCTATCTCATCTCACCTTGCCCACACTCTGTGCCATCTAGAATGATTGGTATGGCAGTCTTGTGTATTCTGTTTAGGGCAAAACCAAATCCAAAGGAGGATAGGGTTGAAAAAAATTGAAACAGTAGTCTTAAGGAGACTTTATCTACTCATTTACTAGGCAATTAATTATCACACACACACCTGCTCATGTAAAAAGGCCTTTGGTACATGAGAATTTTAGTCAGTGTTCCTGTGTTTTGTATTGACAAAATATTGTGGTATTCTCTCTTGTTTATCTCGTATATTTGTAATAATATTAGTTTTTCCCAGAATTAAGCAGTTCATTTGCATATATTTACATATCAGTATTCAAATAATAACTGCATTTAGATTATCAGGCTGACGCGTGACTTTTTTGCAACCTACTAACACGGCTTTGCCTCAGTGCGAACCTTCCTATCGCATCTGGTGGGGTTAGATTAACAGTACAGTCTTCCAGAAGTGGTTTGTCTTTCATGAGACGGAATTATTTTTCTATTATGAGTGTGTGGCATTTAGAGTTTCATAATATTTTTCGATGAAGCAGTGAAAAATGTTGCTTGTATGGCAATAACTTAAACTTCAAAAATTTTAACTTTAATGAAAAAACAAAATTTGATACATTGCTGTTTGTATTCTTAGAGATGCAGTAATATATACACGCACACAATTTGACCGAAGTTAATCTTACACTCTGACGTGTGCCACTCCCACGTATTTATTCTAAACAATTATCTCATTTGACTCGAGCATTCATGCTAAACCTGAGTGAGAGTCAAACCCCACCAACTTAGTACATGAACATTGCGGATCCCCACAACACTGGACTGCGCTTCCGAACAGGTGGAAACTAAATTTGCACAAGTCAGCGAGCACGCTGCCCTTCCCTTCCCCGTGCTGAGAGCCGACAAGCCGTAAGCCGCCTCGGGGCATAGCCTAGCGCTATCAAATATGCACGAAATCATTTAGAATAACTAAGGAATAACCAGTCCAAGAAAACATTAAAATCAAGCACGCAACTCTTGTCACTCATTTTTTGTCACACAAACTAAAAATATAGCAATGAACATGCACACAAATAAGCCTACTGTAACTTTTATTCCACTCATATTTATATGTATTGCTACTTACTGTGTATTAATTAAATTTATTGGGGCTGGGCTTGGTTATTTTGTTGGGATTGTATAATGTACTGTTATGAGATTGGAAGGGAATGTTTATAATGATAATGGTTGTGTGGGTGTTGTGAATTTAGATTAGTTGGAAAATTGTGTAGCTGTGTGGTTCGTACTTTTGCCCGGAATATAACTGACCTACAGCAAACCAAATAGCCGACTTTTCTTCATAACATAACATTCAATTAAAATGCGAACTTTTAATACAATGAGGAATTTATAATTTGACATACTTTAGGAAGGCTGGCTCACACATGCCTTATAGAGAAACACTTGGATTCCTTGTGGAATACTTAGGTCAACATTCATTAATGATCAACTTGCAATATTTAAATTCAGCATTAAGACACACATTAGTAAATCAAGACACCTTGGAAAAAAGAAAGAAACATCTTACAACTAACGTACACATTGAAATTACTGAATACCCTTAAATATCCTTTTTAATTAAAGGAACATATTTAAGTTTACTAATCCTAAGAGACATATTAAATTCAAAGAAATAGAATAACACTCAAAATTCATGCTGTCAGATAAGGAATTTTGCCAAAGAAATCAGATTGAGTAATGCTGCTGTGAAAACCAGAAAATTCAACATGGAGAGCGCAACTAAATGAAATCTGCTTAATACTACTGCATGCCTTTTGCAGACAAAGTTCAGATAGTCATTCTCTTTTAATTTTAATTTAAAATTACTGTATTCGGGGTAAAACACAAAACTTGAAATGGCCACTGCGAATGTCCACCAAGGAAAGTCCATTTAAACATTTATCGTAAAAGCGATATTCATACTGCAGCAACTAACTAAACTTCCCCATTAAAACAGTTCCTCAGACAAATCTGACAGTTAAGCAATATTATCAAAAGACCACTAAGATTGGTAAGTTGCGACAATATTTTAGGCTCGTGTGCCATGGATAGGTCTTACTTGACAGCTTCGGAAAGCGATGGCGCATTTTCAAAGCTGAATACGACAGGCATCACTGAAGATTCCATTCGAACCGAACATCTTCGTCCCTCCTGTGCCTGGTTACATGACACTGGCCATCCTCAATCCTCTGGAGTTGTGACGTACGCTGTCAAGGCGCTGACGGGCGGGGCACTTAACTGAAACGTCTGGCCATGTTAGATGTCTAGCCCTAGATGGAGGACTTCTCAAGCCTTTACTTCTTCGGGATATCACGATGCGACGTCATATCCTCACACAATCTTACTGTAACAATCCCTTAGCACATTCTTCCTTGGTTACTTAAATGTGTATTATTCCAGCTAAGACTAATAAAAAAAAAAAAATGTTTTAGATGCATCTCTAAAATTGTTGTAGTTGACTGTAATATCGGTCTAGTAGTCATTTTACATGTGATTAATTAGGAAATTTTAAAACAAATTTTATATATTTAATTATGAGCTCTTTTGATCCAATTAAAACATTAAGTACAGTCCCTTGTTTAAACACTGAAAGTACTCAATCTGGCGACGTATTTACTATTGTAAATGTAAATATAATATTAATATTTTTGAAAACACATCAATTACGACTTTATACTACAATCGGTGGTAAATCATGTTACACAAAACACTGTGATAAATAGACAGACGTGGATGTAAAAAAATAACTTCATCATAAAAACAATTCACATTTAAAACGTATAAATAGTTCACATCAAATATTTGAAATCATGCACGCACAGAGATCCAGCATAATGATAACCATGCAGCCATGCCATGCTATTTCACACGCAGTTGTTAACGAAACATACTATAGAGTATGTGTGTGTCGTATATATATATATATATATATATATATATATGTGTGTGTGTGTGTGTGTGTGTGTATATACACACACACAAACTGCCACGGAAAGACAGATTTACCACAACATTGTAACTTACTTAGGTAGGTTTAGAAACAACGTCTACAAACGTGATGTGTCATTTGAAGTATTTTTGGGAGTGTGTACAATTTACGCTTTGTTTGGTAAAAAAGCAACACACTATGTCTGCAAACTTCACTTTGTTTCTGTCCCACCATTGTATCCAAATATATTAAAATAAGTATTCAAACATTAAAATCTCTTTCGAGTTGTAAATTACAAATTAAAAAATCACTATTTTGCTACAATAAGTATGAAATATGTACAATTATTTCCGCGTACTAGCGAAGTGAAACTTACCAAGTGAGAAAGACTGACAGAGAGAGAGCCAAGCCTCACTCAGCAGACAGTTGCTCGTTCAATAAAAACAACACCGTACCATTACGGCGTACTCACGATATTTCCTGCTGTTATTTTAAACTGTAAAAATGTGATGTTGCCATTGGGGCTACCTAAGTATTTCAAAAGGTACCGTTTAATGTACCAATAGTATACTAAAAAACCATTTAAAAATAATATTTTAACTGTAAACTATTTCTTACCGCCTGTTGCCAACACGTCGCTACTCTCGCTGTTGTTAATTCATATTTAAAAAGAAATAAATATTGCACTTTATAGAAGATATTAAGGTAAATTTTCATTAATTCAATAATACAGTACTCTAAAGTTAACCACAGTGTTATATATTTGTGGAATACATGTTATTGAAAAGAAAAAACTGGTTTACTTGTTATGCCTTGAGTTTTTTCCAAAGGTTGATTTTCATAAGTCTCTTCCAATCGGGAATGGACTATAGACATCCCACAGTATAGTTAGCTACGCTAAGTATTATAATTATCCGTCTAAGTTTTTTTTTTTTTGTGTAGCCTAGGACGAGGTCACCTACATCTAGACACTGTAGGTAACTTTCATGCATACCGTTTGCTTGGTTAGGAGATAGCACTGTGTTCCTTACGTACATAATAAATCCAGCTATGTACCTTTAACAGAGAGAATTCTTTCTGGAGAGTTCTTCACTGTGAACACTAGGAGCTGTACATGTTATGCACTGCAGACCGAGACTGGATATTTGACTATACGATTTAGATTAGGACTTTGGATCCCCATCATTCCACGGCCACCTGTTCTAGACCTCCGGGGATAGAACAGCAGAGCCCCAGCCACTAGTAACTCATCAAACCAAGGAGAGACGGTACTCTTTTGAATTGTATCCCTACCGGAGCACCTAGGTGCTGACGGGGGTATTCGCTCGAGGGTTGCGGCTTACACCCAGTAGTGGCAGGTAGGCGGCCCATACAGCTCAATGCTTCTGGTTCGCCTGCTAGCAGAATGATTGGTGGGTCCAGGGGGTGGGTGGTGTGCTTCCGGAGCACCGAGCTTCCACTACTGGCAGAACAAAGTAGGGATTTGCTTGCATCTGTGGTGCACAAAATCTACTGTTCAGTGATGTTCTAACCTCTATGACTTCAAGAGAAAGGCACGGCTCGAAGAGAGAGCATCAAAGGACAGCCGATTATTAGAGGCCTACCTCTCCCATATATACATACATTCAATTTCCGCAGCATATACACATTTTTCAAAAGTACCATTCCGTTGTATATGGGACAGGGGTAAGACACTGGATTTACAACCCCAGGTTTTGGAGTCTGGAAGCAGCCGCATGGAAACTACAATACCGTGTTGGCCAGCACGATATCATCCTACAATCGGTAATCTGTACCTCCAGTTCCAGTCAGCAGATATAAGCACCACCACCTTTGACCAAAAAAACCTAGGTAAGTCGGGTATCCCCAACACCTTCTGCCTAAAGATTACCTCTGTAATCAAACACACAGTGGAAAACACCGTAAACAATGCAGTTACTTGTAAACCAATCACTAGACAGACTAGAGAACTTCGTGATTAGCTGACAATCAACGTGCCCTGTCAGGGTAATGGGCATTAAGCAAAAGGTGAACCAGTTAACCGAGAATGCTGTGTGTTTGGTCAAATGCAATTCAAAACCATGACCGTGCCAACTACCACTTCAACCGGCATACGTTAAATCGTTAAATTTACGATGTAAATAAATAAATAATATTCACTCACTACAAAAATGTGGAAAGTGCTGCATTTTCAGGCCATGTGCATTTCTATAATCATATTAACTGTTTACAAATAAATTTTCAAAACGTGCAAACTTACTGTTTTAAAATTCGCAACATCTTGAACACATGTTTTTCCGTGGTAATTCTTCCAAGTTTACACTATAGTCATATTTGTTTATCGCTATAATTAAATAATATATTTGCAGAGTCATTCCGTAAAATCAACAGAATGTACGTTTCCTGAAATCAACAAACTTAAATTATATTTGTGTAATTTCATTGCAGACGGGCAGTTTTAACGAAGTGATAAACATGTGCCGATTAATGTTTAATTTCACTCAAGAAAACGCACTACAATGGTACCTATAGTCCATTCGCCACTGGAAGCGACATTCTCGGAGCCCTGCTAAATATCTACTTGCAGGCCCGTTTCGTATCCTTCCACCAAATGTAAACAGACATTGTCATGTAGCATCTGTCAAAATAAATGTTTACATTCCATTGCTTGTGTACATGTGTTCGTATACTTTCCCTAAAACTAAATATAAACATTAAAATGTGACTTCTACTTTTATACCTGTCAAATGTGTTTTACTGTTTACAACTTTTCGAAGAATTCTGTCGTATTCCAAAAACCATTCCGTATGAATATTCACAGTTTAAGCATATGACATTATTTAGGTCGGCTTTATGACGTTTTAAAATTGCCAGAATTGACGACAGTTCTTACAATTATGTTACATTAACATTTTTTTTCCCCACGACATAGCACGTTACGTGTAATGCATGTTAATGTTTTGCCGCGACTGTATTTAACACTGTTACAACTGTGGGGTAATGAACTATAGTATTTAACTTTTTGTTATTGATATGTTGGGTTATTTCTTTAAACGGAGAGCCTCAGTTCGAATAACGAAGGAATAATCAGTCCAACGAAAAATACATTAAAATCAAGCATGCAAATCGTGTCGCTAATTTTTGTCATACAAACTTCAAAAATATAGCGAGGGAACATGCACACAAATAAACTTACTGTAACTTTTATTCTGCTCATATTTATATTTATTGCTACTTACTATTTGTTAGGTTTTTTTAAATTTATTGGGGCTGGGTTTAGGTTTTTTATTTTATTTTATTTATTTATTTTTTTGTGGTAAATCGCATTACACGACTGTGTTTCAAACACCCAGGGCAAAGGTACAATGTTGTGATAAATAAATAGACGTGGATATAAATCAATAATTTTGTCATGAAAACAGTTTACATTTGAAACATATAAACACTTAAAATCAAATATTTTAAATCACGCACACGCACAGATCCAGCGTGGCGATCACCACGCAGCCTCGCCCTGCTATTTCACACACACACAGCGGTTAACGAAACACCATTCCAGTATATTTATTACTGCTGCGGAAACGCAGATTTATCACAACATCGTAACTTGTTTAGGCAGGTTAAAAAAAAAAAAAAAAAAAAAAAAAAAAGTCTTCAAACGTGATTTAGTAATATGAAGTATTTTTCGGAATGAGTATAATTTACGCTTCGTTTGGTAAAAAAAGCAATACACCATGTCAGGGCTTGCCACGTCTGCCAACTTCACTTTGTTTCTGCCCCGTCATCATATCTAAATATATTAAAATAAGTATTCAAACATTAAAATCGCTTTTCAGTTGTAAATTACAAATTCAAAAATCATTATTTTGCTGTAATAAGTATGAAATATGCTACAATTGAAAACAAGTATAAAAAGTTTGCTTACTAGCGAAGTGAAACTTCTCGAGTGTGAAAGAGAGAGAGAAAAAAAAAAAAAAGAGTGCGCAGAGCTTTGCTTAACAGACTCTTTCTGGCTCAATAAAACAACACCGTATCATTATGGCCTATTCATGATATTTTCCGCTGTTATGTTAAACTGTAAAGAGGTATGTTGTCATCGGGGCTACCTAAATACTGAAATAGGCACCGTTTTATTTACAAATATTATACTAAAAAACTAGGTTAGATCATATTTTAACTGTGAACTATTTCTTACCGCCCTTTGCAAACACGTTGCTACTCTTGCTAATTCATATCTAAAAATAAATATTAAAAGTTATAGAAGATATAAGGTAAAGTTTAATTTATTCAATAATACAGTACACTAAAGTTACCCACAGTGTTTATATATTTGTTAAATAACAGGCTATTGAAAAAAAAAAGTTTTCATGTTATGCCTAGAGTTTTTCGAAGGTTGATTTTCATAAGTTGATTCCAATAGGGAATAGACTATACAACCAACTATGCAAAGAAAAAACGATTAAATATTCAGACAACTCCATCAAGATATTCTTATAATAAAAACAATGAGAAAAAAAAAGCAAATGCACGACGGGGTGGAAAGTGAAAAAACAAACATGGCTTACCATTGTCTGGAAACTGTTATTGTTCGTACGTGTAGGCATAAGGCACTAACAGCCAAGAAAATCTATTATTGCTTAAACACATAATTTAAACCACAACTGTGGTAAGTATTATTAAGATTTTTAATTACACCTTTTAGTTCCATTTTCTTTTAAAGCCAGGATCAAATTAGCCAACCTAACACGGGTCTAGTTGCAGTTCATTGTATACTGTACCAACGAGAGCAAATTTTGTTTACCTTATGTATAGGTTGGTTATATTGGCTCGTATTTTAGTGCAGTTATATGAAATGTATATCGTTATAAAGATAGGTCTGGTAACTGCTATCCTTTTGCCTTGATGTAACGTGTACGCTTAGTGAAGCATTCGGCGGCTTGCGAAATAAAAGCATTAGTGCAGTTTGACCCTCTTTTAACATTACAGTTAATATTACTGTTTCGGAGATTTTTGAATAATATTAAATAACCCCATTTTATTTTCAATGTCCATGCGGCATAAAGAAGTGTGATGTATTTATGTGCGTTTGAAGTTGGTTTCGTTTACGATTATGTTTTGCGGGCGCAGTATACCGAGTTCGTAAAAATCTCTGCATCACATTTTTTCTTGCGTCATGTTTATTGTAATGAAGGTTATGGTTCGACAAGTCTAAGTTTATTTTGTTCGGTAATATTGTACATCGTGCCTGGCAGCACAACATTATAGGATATGTAAATAAATATTGTATAAATATATTTTTAGTACTAAGTAAAAATACAGTTATGTACCTAGTACACACACACACACACACATGTATACACACACACACACACACACTACTGCAATGTCATCACGCCCCCCACACATGGCAAAAAAAAAGTGTTTTTAGTGTGTTTAATAACTGTTCAAAAGAAGGCACCCAGCAGAAGATATTTAATAAATTTCTTATAGTTATTTAAGTTTATTCAGGTTGTCGAGACTGGTAGCTTATTGTGTAAATGTATTCCTTTCACCTCAATAGGTACTCCTCTTGTACAAATGTGTCCGGTCATAACATACTCTATAAGTACTTATTTATATACCTTGTGGAATAGTGATGGAAATCAAAATCTTTTAAGATCTTCGTTTTTGTTAGAGTGAATAAATTATGAATTTCATAGATGTAGAATTATGTAAACGGTAATTGTAATTTTTTTTAAATAAAGGCCTGCAAATTTTAACCTATTTACTTTAGAGGTTATTCTAATTAATGGCCCATTTTCTAGCTACAGATATTGCTCAAGCCACAATACACTGGTTTAAGGTATTGGGGTTGAAATACTTCTACTAGTATGTGTGATGCATAACTAATTTTTTTGGATGTACTATTATTTGTCATAATTGGGGCAGTTGCAATATTTACAAAATAGTTACCAAATTCATTAGCAACATATAGTGGTCCCGATATAATTTTATTGTTTGAAAACAACTGTATTTTGATATTTCCGCTATACTGAACCATCAAATTTTTCGGGGTTTAATTTTTTATTTTTTATGATCCACTTCAAGAATGAAGTGGCAATCCATGATACCACAAAATAATTTCGAGTTGAAATTGGCACAAGCAGTAGGGTTATGGGAAAAATACTCAGTACCAGAAACTATTATATAAAAAGGTATCTATTTAAAGATAGCAGTGGAGCAGTTATGGCCAAAGAAAAACCTGAAAACCTAATACAAGCTCCAGAAAACTGATAACATTCAAATCTGCACTAATTAGTTCGCTGAGTAGAGCAAAGAGTTTGGGGGGGGGGGGGGGGTAATGTGCTTCATATGTGCACCCTCTATGCTCTCTTCACTAGAGCTCGGGGAATTGGAGTGGTGTAGAATTGTATGTAAACAGTTTCCAGCAGCTACATATATAAATAAATGTATGTACGGTAGTACTAAATGTAACATAATTTGTTACGGGTATGCAAAGAATGGGACATGTACAAAACCTACCAATGCACAATGATAAAGCAAACCAAGTGATTCGCCATACAGTTAATTAATAACGTATGGTTCAACAGAATAAATGTGCACATTTACACTGCACACTATTACAGGTTTCTAACAGACAGCTGAAGAAAATATTCTCTGTTGGCCAATTCAACAGCACTCATACGAGTCACGCTTCACCTTATATGAGAAAAAAACCTGTAACATAACAAATATTCAAAAGTATCTGGCCAGGATTGCACCACCAAATTCATAAATTCATAGCTGATACACAACTGGCGAAGATCTTGAACTTGTAGCCTCTCTTCTATATTCACAAATATCAACACATTAACTGTTGATTCTTTGTACTGAAAACTGTTTTTCAACTAATTGTTGCTCGTTAGTCTACAGCACAGGGAAAATCACAAACATTGTCATACACAAACAGATATGACAGTATGTATGGTAATTTCTTGCAGTCAAAAAAACTAACAATTTTCACAGCAGGGAACTGTGTAAATCTAGGAAATTTCGTAACTGTATACACAGAATTTTTGTTGCTGAAGTTAATATAATTAATTAATTAACTAACTATCTATCTATCTATCAATCAAATCTCTCCAGTGTTCTTATGGTGAGCAGGAGCTCTGGAATATAGCATTAGTAAAAAATGTTATAAAACAAACATGTACCTACACAAAATATTTGTAAGTATTTTCTATGGCTCTTTCTGGAATCTGATATCTTTAGATAGTTTTAGCAGAATGTGCCACTGAATGATACAATATAACATAACAGCATGACAATATGAAAAATAAATTTGTTTAAAGGAGGATGTCTTTAGACGATATGATAATTTATGTAAAGTGTAACACGCTGCGGTTAGTTTCGGGACTATATTATCAATGTAAGTATTCCCATAAAGATAATTATCAATATGTAAGCCTGAAATATTGTATGATGGCATTCTTTAGTCAAAGTTTCTATATTTTATTCGAAAGTTATAGTCATGTTGTTTTTATGTGGGGAATTCCATTAGAACTATTTGATCCCAGTTTAAAGAAAGAATATTTGCTGTAAACAATGTAATTATAGTCCATTTCCCATTGGAAGTAACTTTCTCGTAGACGTGCTAAATAGGCCCGTTTCGTATCCTCCCGCCGAATGTAAACAAACATTGCCATGTGACTGCCATGTAGCATATGTCAAACTCAATTGTTTACATGCCATTGTGTACGTGTTTGTATACTTTCGCTACAACTAAAAATAAACATTGAAATGTGCCTTCTATTATTATATTTGTCAAATGTGTTACCTGTGTACAGCTTTTCAAAGAATTCTGTCTTAGGTCTATTTCAAAAACTATTTCGTACGAACATTCACAGTTTAGGCATATAACATTATTTAGGTCAGCTTTATGACATTTTAAAAATGATTGAATTAACGATAGTTGTTACGGGTACGTTACAGTAACACATTTGTTTTACACGACATAGCACATTACACGTAATGCACGTTATTCTGCCACGACTGTGTTAAACACTGTTACAGCTGCGGGGTAATGAACTGTAGTATTTAACTTTTTGTTATTGATATGTCTTGGGTTATTTCTTTAAAAGGACGGCCTCAGTTCGAACAACGAATGAATAGCCAGTCCAACGAAAAAGTGACAAAATAAAGCACGCAACTCGTGTCACTCATTTTTTTGTAATAGAAACTTAAAATATAGCGGTGAACATGCACACAAATAAGCCTACCGAAACTTTTATTCCGCTCATATTTATATGTATTGCTACTTACTGTGTATTAGGTTTATTGAAATTTATTGGGGCTGAGCTTGGTTATTTTGTTGATTGATAGTAAATCATGTTACATAACTGTGTTTCAAACATCCATCAGGGCAAAGGTACAACGTTGTGATAAATAAACAGACGTGGATGTAAATAAATAACTTCTCCATAAAAACAGTTCACATTTACAACGTATAAATAGTTAATATCAAATATTTGAAATCACGCCCGCACAGGGCCAGCGAATCGACCACGGTGCAAAAAGACACGCCATTTCACAGACGCAAAGATTAACGAAACACACGTTACAATATATTTATTACTGCCGTGGAAAAAACAGATTTATCACAACATCGTAACTTGCCTGGGTAGGTTTAATAAACACAACGTCTACAAACATGATGTGGTAATTTGAAGTATTTTTCGGAGTAAGTATAATTTACGCTTCATTTGTAAAAACTACATTTCATGTCACGGCTCGCCACGTCTGCCAACTTTACTTTGTTTCTGCCCTGCCATAGTATCTAATATATTACAATAAGTATTCAAACATTAAAATCTCTTTTCAATAGTAAATTACAAATTCAAAAATCATTATTTTGCTGTAATAAATATGAAATATGCTTCAATTGAAAACATGTACAATTATAGCCGCGTACTAACGAAATGAAACTTCCAGAGAGAGAGAGAGAGAGAGAGAGAGAGCGTGCGTGCGTGTGCGCGCGCGCGCGCAAACGAGCGAGCCAAGGCTCGCCTCGCTCAGCAGATATTTGCTTCAAAGTTGCTCTCCTTCGATAAATCAACACCGTACCATTGCGGCATACTAACGATATTTTCCGCTGTTATTTTAAATTGTAACAATTAGATAGGTTGCCATCTTGGCTACCTAAATATTTAAATAGCCATCAAATAGTATACTAAAAATCAGGTTAAAACAATATTTTAACTGTGGACTATTTCTTACCGCCCGTCGCCAACACGTCGCTGCTCTCGCTGTTATCATATTTAAAAAGAAATAAATATTACAAGTTATAGAAGATATTAAGGTAAAGTTTCATTAATTGAATAATACAGTACTCTAAACTTAGCCACAGTGTTATATATTTGTGGAATAGACATTATTGAAAAATCAGGTTGACATGTTATGGTTTAAGTGTTTTTTTTTTCAAAGGTTGATTTTCATAAGTCGCTTCCAACCGGGAATGGACTATAGTTATGAGTAGTCCCATTTAATGACACCATAATTGCTGTCAGTTTCTCATCATTAAATAATAATTTTGTAGGTATCATCCACAACGAGTAGAATGTTGGAATACAGGTAATTTATATCTAGCATATAAAAAAATATAATAAAGGGCAAAGGATGAAACCTTTGGGAACAGTGTTTGATTACGAAACCTTTTTTTACACTTGTATTTATACCATCTGAATTGATTGCAACCTGTTGATATCTATGAGACAAGTAAGGTGTAAACCCTGATAAACTATGTGCCTCCTTGGAGGGAATTCAGTGAGTAAAGATCAATTCAGTGGAAAGTGGTTCCTTTTTATTTCACTGCAGGCCGCTTTGCAGCATTATAATTGTGTTGGGTCTTCTACCCTCTGCATCACTGCAACTCCTGACAGCAGCTTAACTTATTTTGTGTGTCTGGTATGTGAGATGGCCATTCAAGAGTCTCACTCAACATTTAGTGGTATACAAGAGGGCCAACATTCTCGTTAGATAGGCATAACAAGTTTATTGCATCATTACAAAAATATCACCTCATCGCAGGGTGAACTGAGGAGAGCCACGTGGGCGAATGGCCCCCACCCTGGATGCGTCTCTCATGCTCTGGCACCCTTTGCAACTCTACAAATACAGTAGAAAGTAGATTATCCCGACTAATACGGACCAAAGGTAATTAAGATAGGTAAGCGAAAATTTAGATCATGGAAATATGTTGAAAATGAAGAGAAGAAAAAAAAAACAGTGTAAAATTTATTATACATGCACAGAACACTAACTTATCCAAAACAGAAACTGTACAAAAATAAAATAAAAAAATTCAGATAATAAAGACGTGTTAACTGTGAACAACACGTGAAACGACATATCACGAGAGCATGCACAAGTGCTTGTCTCTTCTCCGTGGGTAAGGGAAATACTGTGACAAAAAAGAATTTCGAGGTTTTTACTATTCTCTTTATTTTTCAAAGAAGCCCGAATAATCTACTTTCTACTGGATTCTAAAACCTGGATCGTAAGTCAAACCTCCCTACTCCCCACTTCTGAGACCAAATAATACAGTCAGTGTAAATAATTTCTTGATCTGTGGTGGGGAGCATAAATATAGTGTTACAATTGGCTTCTTGTCTGCATCAATTGTGATATTGCATTTGACATGGTTCGGTATTGTTTGAGTATAACATGTTTTGAAGTGCAGTAAATAGTTTATTGAATAAATATGTATAAAAAATACAAATGTGCAGGTGAACAAAAACTGTTCTGGCTCACATGACCTGCACGTGGCCGTAGCTGCGGAAAAAGCCAGAATGGCACAAACAAGATTACTTGACACAAAATTAAAAATAAAAAGCCTGTGAGTCGACGGAGGTATGCTGTGAACACTGAAGGTTACACAAAAACAAAGTTCAGGTTACTAACAAACGATTATGGCACAAAAATCATCAGATCAAAAATAGATCACCCTCCATGATGCGATTCGTGTGCAACACATACGGCCAGCTGGATCCAACCAACTGGGCCACACGTTGACTGGAACAATCCAGTTAAAATAAACACTGACTTGCTACATCTGTTAACACTTGTTAATTGCTATAATGCATTGTACAACATGCAGTCTGCTCAAATACGCGGTGCCCCACATGCTGATTCTAACATTTGCCTGTAGGCTTTAAACTACATATGATTAAACTTTTTTTTTTTTTAACATAATTACTGAGTTTCCTCTATGTGCCAAAGAGACATTGCGCTGACTAGCGCATTCCGTTAGCTAATGGGTCACAGGACCTGCTCATGCATGAACATTTCTGTCAAGCATGCATGAATATAGGACATGGGAATACTGGCACTAGATATAAGATTACTGTGATGTAAGTATCCACAAGTTGAATGACACAATATCAAAATACACTTATCTCTGAAATTCATTTCACTGTAAACAGTTAGAGAACTGTGATTGAGATATCCTCTGACTATAACAACAAATATCACATTCAAGAATGGTTTCTCACTGGTAAATTCTATGTCACCTATAAAGGGATGTAGTAGCCCTTGCCACCCCTACTGGAAAAAAAACTATGAATATGGTATGAAAACAGTTTTGTATTCTGTTTTTAATTGTTTCTTAACTGTTAGATACGAGTTGTGTCTGTCTGGATAATATCCATAATTATTTCAGATTGTTCTCAAACTTTAATTTCTGATCCATACTTCTCAAACTTTCAGAATACATATACATTATCAACTTGATAAAACAAATATTTATTTTAAAAATGTAACAACGTACCGACCAGCGTTTTTATACTGTGCTGAAAGTATTATTACACAAAAAATCTCTTGCTTTCCTGGACAGTTCTACAAACATACTATTACATAATAATTTATTAAGACTGTCTCGTGTAAGGTTTCCAGATTTTGACAGATTGTATGAACGTAGTACCTTGTAAACAAACAGAATATGTATCCTTCTGCCACCATGTGCTTTCCATGTGACTTATCAAAGCATGTCGACATCATGTGAATTTTTGTTTGACATTTCAAACATACCAACTATAGGCCTAGTTGAGGAAAATATGTGATTAAACATATATTATTAATTACTATCACCACAAACACAAAAGATATATAATTTAAATCAATAAATTTCATTGGACATGCAAGTTTGCAACTCTCACAATAGGAAAATTTTTGAGACAAGATTGAAAGACATTGATGTTGGTTACAATTAATATTGTAATCAAAATTAAATCACACATGTTAAACAATTTAACGGTAAAATACAAAAACTTACCTGGTCCAAAGTATGATCAGAATTGCCTCGTTTGTACGCCTCATGAAAAATGTAACGAATTAATTAAAAATGAAATGTGAATCTCGTATAGTTAACTGATGAGAGCATCATAAAAAAGTAATTAATTCACAACTGAGCTGTAATGAACTACGAGAAAAAATCAAAAGTCTGCTGCAGTTTTGTGTAAAGGCATTGTCACAATTAGGCCTACCTTAAACAAATTACATTTTAGGCAATGAACAAACACAATAAGAGTTAGGCCTGTCAAATCATACACAGAAATAGTTAATTAGAACTGTAAAAGTATTCTACAATCAATAATTATGGAACCTATTTGTAGCAATTACAATAAAGTAAACATTCCTCACAAATGGTGAAGACAGGTAGGCCTGTGATCATTAAGTAATGAAAACTAGTGGCAATTACATCAAAGTACTATTACAGTAATGTGAATATTTAATATACATGCCCATTGTCCCAAAAAAAGTTTCAAAACAATGAGTTGTCCTATATGATTAGTATTAATTACCATAGCTAAGAAATTTACCACATTACATAGTCTTTCTGGACAAACGAAACATATATCTCAGCCTTAACGTAATTAGTCCTAAATAATTAGTATTTAATTACAACTGCATTCGTGGTTTTGGTCTACACACACCGGCGAGCAATGTAACCTCAATATTTTGGTGAAGTCAATATGTACTATTTGTTGTTTATTGACCAAACAAAACTAAATTCAACTGTAACATCAACATATTCTAATAAATGAGATGAATACTGAACATTGAAATGTTGTCTGCTAAAAACCCCCACACAAACTTAACATGTTTACCTTAATTATAAAAGAACTAACAAACATTTGTCTAAGATATTTACATTTCTCCATCAAAATACACCACACTCCAAAATTCACGTACATAATTTATCACTATTTACTTTGCGACATTTTTTGATGAAATTCCAAGCAATCGGCCAGTCGTTTCAATTATTTTAATACCACTGGACGACTTTCGATTTATTCAATTAGTAACATGTCTTCGACTCCTTTGGTAATACATACGATGTCTTGCTGTCGTTGGCGATTGCATGAAGAATTTTTAAGTCGCTGCATTTTAAATAACTATTCACACAACATTAATTAATTCTGTTTAGAACTTCTTAACTGATACGCCCGTACACAAAAATCGGATCTCACAATAACAACATGGTGTCCGGTCGTTGGTAGGTGAAGATAAACAGCACTGCTTTTTCATTATTTATCTTATGCAATTTAACAAATTTGAAACCATAAACACGTTTAATAACCTTAAACAGAATACTACAACATAATTTTATTTACGTTTATTCCATAATGCTTACTTATTTTTTTATTTATACTGTGCACTATTTTATTTTTCGGAGATGTAAGAAAGATTATTTTTTATTCAGGGACACCACCATTGCTTCACATGGTGGTCAGCTGACATTCGTTATTTCAAATATGATGCTACTGTATTACACTTTAAATACATTAGCAGCCGTAGCTGTCAAATTGTGGAAACCTTATATGAGACAGACTTTACTGTCAAGTAATTTCATTATTTGGTTCAAACAGCAGCAGTACAGCTGATGCTCATTGAGGGGATATACCTTATAAGAGTATTTAATAATTAAAAAACAGGTTTGGTGTGTAAGGAGGACTACTTTTAATGTACTTGTATTTAACATGATTCAGGTCCTAATGATAAGTTTTGGTTGTCTTCAAACTACAAGTGTTGACTACCGGAACCTTCCAATTCTTAGCGCATGAAAAGTTATAGCTTATGATATCTCCACGTTTGAATGTTGTGGATCAGGATTTGGATAAAAACAATTTTATGAACTGAATAGTCAGCCCACAATCTGAAATTTGTTTAAAATTGGTGGTGTGAGACCAGCACTTATCCATATGATCAAAATGCTAGTGGAATATCAGCTCTTAATAAAAAATTTGTAGGCCAATATCGCAAATTCTTTTTCTTTTTTTTTTCTGTTCTTTATATTATTTTTTGAAGCTACTCCGATGCTGTAGATTCAACTTTTACAAATTGTTGGTAAATATTTTTCCTGTTCTGCACATTTGCTAAATATTTGTCTATTTTTTCTGTGTTTGGTAGATAAAAGTGAATTTCCATAAAAAGTGGTAGGTATAATTTGAAGTCCATAATGCCTACTGGAAACTATTCTCCATACCCATCTTAGGTCTACCACTGGCCATGCACTCTGTAAAATCTTGAACTAAAGTGATGATCCAAATTTCACATTCACTTTTATAAAACAATTTTTTAAATGTGTTTTACTTGTGATTAATCACATGGTTAGTAAATCCTAGTAGCAATTTCGAGACATTAATGGAAAATAACATGCAAATTATGCATCAGATAAGAAACCTGTTGGTGCAATGTTTACATAGTATTTGCTCGTTTTTTTTCTTCTTCCCCATTATAGGGACTAAAGAAAATATTTTGGTGAAAATCCACATCTCAAGTTTTAACAATTAGATTTAAGGTTACAATATTTAACCATGGCATTTTGGACTTTGCGAATGGCTGACGAGAGGTCCCCACCTCCTGTCGCCAGTGTCACGTGACTGCGATGTGTGGAATATAAAGTATGCTTACTGAATGCTGCCATACAATCAGTGCATAAATTGGTAACTTCTTGCCTGATTTGGATTTAGTAATAGTATAACATAGAGCTTTTAAACGTAGTAATATTTCATTTTATTATAATTTTGTCCAAGTTTACATAATCAAAATTATTTATGCTGTGGAACAAACATTCGCCTGGCCAATCACCACATGTGAAAGTGGCATTTTGTCTTATATGCAGGTATGTTTATACATCTCAGAATTTGCATTATAGAACAGTGCCAAATTGCGGTGGATTTTGCAGTAAGTAAATCAATGGTGTTCCTAAGGAGTCATATTACTTTCTCAAATAAAAATGAAACTTTTACACAAAAATAGTTTTGTTACGCAAAAAATACATGTACAGGTATAATGTACATTTACACAACATGCTGATATTTACTTTAATGTAGCTATGTAAAAAAAAAAACACTTTGTCCAACACCACTAGCAGGATACGAGGCCTACGGTATGAGAATTAAAAATTGGAAAGTGACAACTGTGGTGGATCAGTGCATGAACTGGGGCCACGGTGGTGTAGTGGTCAGACCTCTTGCCTTCCCCCAAGACGAACCAGGCTCAATTCCCGGCAGGGTCATCGTATATAGGCCTATAGCTTATGTTCGAAATTTCTGTTCAGTATCTTGCGTTTTCGATTAAATACCTTTTTTTTTTGTGTAGTCAGAAATTTTTATATGGGTTTCTGAAACATTTGAAAGTTCCATTATTATTCAAGGTTGGCAAAAAAATATATTAATTTCTTTTTGAACTAAGTTTCCTGTATTATCCTGAGCATTTTCATTTCTGCAAACCATTTTGTTACAATGAAGAACTTGCCAGTTGGTCAGTGCTGAGAGAGTGCAGTGCCTTGAGGCATTGCTGTAAACAGCTACGCACCACATATTGAAAAGCTGCATCAGCAATTGTGACTGGAAGCGTCTCACTGTTTGCAAGTGAGAGATCCTAGGCTTTAATTAGGTGGTTGGAAACCTACTGACCATCTGAATTGCCGCAAGTACTGTAGGTGCAACAGTCAATTGTGGTTCATGAAATACTGACATGTAGCAGGACGTCGACTGCCAAGTGAGGACATGCAGGAGAGCCATTCACATTAACAATCAACGTATTTGACTTGTGCAAGAATCAGCTTGCATCCTATGGTGTATAGTATTTCCTTGGAGATGTGTGCAAGTAGGTCAGCATACATCACACACAATGAGAGTAAGCATGGGGTCAAATATGTACAGTTTATACAACCAGCCATGTAAATAAAAAACAGCTTTAGTGCAAAGGCTATTCACGATAAAGTGAGCACTTTTGATATTAACTTCAGAAAAAGTCACTGCCCCTGTCTGCACACGTTATAACGGACACACTGAGTGATATGCGCCCAGTAAAGGATGTAATAATACATGGAAAGTAATTCCATATTTTCACATTGAATAAAAAGGGATAAGGTAACTATTTGTGATACCCTAAATTAGGCCTATTTATTTCGCTTTCTGTTTTTTTAATGCATCGAAGTGTAAAAACGAGCAGATTTGTTAAATATTTACTTTTATAACAAGTTCACAGTTTCACTTGACTGATGCATAAATAAAGTGATGAGACATGTGGCAATGTCAATTTTACATAACGCGGAAGTAACGCACACACAAGTTGATCTTGAGCAGAGCTCTCAAAAGTGCTCATTTTATCGTGAACAACTTATAGCTGCCCTACTATCCATATGTAGACCAATGTAACTGTTAAAAACTGAAAACACTTTTATGGTACATAACATGTTAAACCAAAATCATTCTTTACATTCAATTTTTTTCCACAAAAAAATGGTCATTATGGCACTTTAGCGAATTTTTTCTCTTTCCTATTTCGGATTGTTGTATTTGAAGAAAAAAAAACATAAATTCAGTAAAATCTGTCATTGTTTTCAATTTTTTTGTTGTGTTTCAAATTTCAGTAGCCTATGAGTTGCTGTTCCATTTTCTTGTTTAAATGCATAATAGTTTTTATTGCTATATCATATCATCTGATCTTTTATGTTAAGCAAAGTGCTAGCATGGAATTATATTTGCATTCTAAAAGTTTACCGAAAGTTACCAGTTATGTAAATGCCATGTCACATAAATTTTACTTAAGATCAGTTTTTATTTTGGCATATTTCTACAGTACGTAAGTTTGAACATTTGTTCCCCCACTTCTCTAGAGCTGTGTTTTAATTCACACACGCGCGCGCGCACGTACTCACACACACTGTTGAAGGCTATTCACGATAAAATGAGCACTTTTGAAATCAACCTTAGAAAAAAGTTACTGGCCCTGCCTGCATATACTTTTAACATGGGCACTGAGTGACATGCACTCAGTAATGTTCGTAACGATGGATGGAAAGTAGTTCCATATCTTAACGTTGAATACAAAATGTTGGGTAACCATTTGTAATAACTTAAATTATTTCTTTCGCTTTCTGTTTTTTTAATGCGCCGAAATGTAAAAATTAGCAGATTTGTAAAATATTGACTTTTAAAATAATTCCACAGTTTCGCTTAACCGACGCATGTACAAAGTGACGAGGCCCATGGCAATTTTAATTTTACATAAAGCGGAAGAATATACAAGGTGCACACAAGTAGATCTTAAGCAGGGCTTTCAAAAGTGCTCATTTTACCGTTAACGACCTAAATTTACCCTTGATCCCTTCAGCACCCACAGTTCTATGCATTCCCTTGGTCCCTTTTTGAGGAAGTGGATATAATATCAAATATCGCATATTTATCTCGAAATTTTTAAGTTCCAATGCATAAGCGGTTGAAGAATCAATGTACTAAACACATTTCCTTGCATTGTCTTGGTTTTTGTACGAACAAGTGTTCAGCAAACGACAGGAATAAGCTGCATAATTGTTATGAACAATTAAACTTACAGAGTAGGGCATGTGTAGATGACATCGCTCTTGCCCCTAGTCGAATGGGATATTCAAGGTACATTCATGCCCTTACCGCAAATTCAGGCGGTGACAATTCAACGTCACAGCTATGACGCACTTTTCAGTGACACACAGCCAGGCAAGGGCTCTTAGCTCGTAAATTAGAACACACATCATGTTAGTTTAAACAAACATTTTACTTTGTGAATGAACACTGAAATAAGTTGAAATGTTTTTCTTTTAACAGTACCTACTCATGTTTTTTTTTGTGAAATACATCTTTGTAGGAATGAGTATTTGAAAATAGAATATATTTACTTCAGTGTAAACAACTTTTTCAGAAGGGGGATAGTGTGAATGGCAATAAATTGTAGTTTTGGCAGTTTTTTTAATACAGTATTCCATTATATTTTTTAAAGTTCTACTTCATCATTTCCCTGATCTTTGCAACTATCGTCACTATGTAGAATTTTTTGGCTATAATTTAAGCTTAATTCAAAAATGAAACGTATGGCATGACTGAGCAATTTCTGTACTTCTCAAATATGGTATGTTCTATTTTTTATCTTATTTATTTACACCAATAATTGGGTAACAAATTTTGACTCGATTCTAAGTACATTCTTTTGACAAAAACCAAAAACTAACTATAGTTGCTATGAAAATTTGTCATATGGAAAGGAAGACACTATTTGGTTATAAGTTATCTCTAAAAGGTAGCTCTTATTTACGTTAAACCGGAATATTACAATACAACTCCTTGCATTATGGAAATTTATTCTCATTTCAATGTCACATAAAAGAAACACATCACAGTTCTAAAAATAAAAAAACACGAAATTACACTAATTACAACACGTTTGACACTTGCTAGCCTATGCATGTATTCATTCGGAATAAGCACGATTGTTTACGTTAAATCGGAATACTATACCACAAAAATCATTACATTTCACAAATTTAGTCTACTTTTATTTGTCATGCAAACATTATTATGACTTAAGAAATATAAAATGCGAAATTGCGTTATACAACTCATTTGACACTTGCTAGCTTATGTAGTATGTTTACATTCGGAGTAAACACGATTGTTTTCGTTCAATCGGAATTCTATACCACAGAAATCATTGCATTACACACATTTAATCTTCTTTTTTCATTTGCCAGTCTTTTATATGCCTAATGGCATTCCTAGTACATAAATATGTCGGTACGCCTTCATACATAAATACACTTGCAATTAGGCTCACCTCTCCTTCACCCAACCAACTCCTTTTCCACTCCCTTCCTGAATTTACCAACCCCTTTCGCAGATACCATTCAATTCCTCCCTCAACACATTCCACTCCCTCACAAGCATGGACTGTCTTCCCCGCTCCGTTCTCCTCCACATCCCCCGAAGCTTCTCACAGTTGTTTCCTCTTCCTCTAAACACCCCCTTACTAAGCTTTCAGTGTAGCCTTCCCCATCCTCCCTCTTCACTCATCATCCTGTACATCCTGACTAGCCTTTCAACTTTCCTCCTCTTTCCTCCTGTTTTCAATGATCTCCACCCCATTTCTTTCATCATCACTAATGACCTATAGTTCCCTTCTTCCTCATCATCCTGCCCCTGTCTTCTCCACCTACCCATCACCAATTTTGCTGCCCTTCTCTGCACCTTTTCCAGTTATCGCACCTCCACCTCTAGATATGGGTCCAATACTGCTGCAGCATATTCTAATTGTCACACAAAAGTTATTACATTTTAAGAAATATAAAACACGAAATTACGATAATGTTTACACGTATGACACTTGCTGTGCATGTATTCTTTGGGAGAAAACCCGATGGTTTTTGGTCATGCTTATACTATTACTATTACTACTCGAGTTTCACAGGGCGTACCCAAAACGACGGCAAGTGTCCAGGCCTATATTTATGACCATAGAAATGCATAATAGGTCAAGTAGATAACCACATAGCATTTTCTACCTTGCGCAGTCTAGTCCAGGGGGGAGACACTAGATAGGGCTATTTGAAGTCAGTGCCTGTGGAAATACCAACATATACATTTTACCACTAGAAGTAATGATATTATGGAAAAGATCGGTTTTTAGTCAAAACTATGAGTGTTTTGTATCTCTAACATACTGATTTAACCTACATATATTTCAGGTGCTGATTTAATTACTTACCAAAACGATTAAACATATTTAATCGCTTTTTGCACTGTTTGTGCAAGATTTATTCTATTCTGTTGGCCACATTTGGAGGTAACGTAAATACTTTAAAACACAGAGCTAACACAAACAGCACAGGTATATATATATTTAATTATTGCCAAAAGCAGCATTCACAACTAAATGATGTTAGTGAAGTAGGTTCTAATAAAGAAATTTTAAAACTTCGTTCTAGAATCTCTCATGAATAATGCAAGCTGTAAACATACTGTAAGAGTAAAATGCTACCCGGAAATAGCCTTAGAAAAAAAAAATTTCATTTTTGTAAATAAGCTATTTTATTAAACATTTAACACAATGTGATTATTAACTACTTAAATGATGCATGTTTATTAAAAAATAATCTTTTAAAAACTAATATTTTTTGTTTTATTACAATAGGTGATTATTTTTTGTAATGCATGTTTGCCGTTGGTATTAATTCAGGCACCTACCACCCAAGGGAGCTAGAGAGAGAGGTAGCATCGTAACTCACCCTGCCGAGCAACGGAATAGTGACCTGCCTGCCATGACGTCACGGGGGTTACAGGCCAGCTGGCCGGCCCTCCGATTTGCCTGTAGTAAGCTACAAGTTACGTGCGGGCTGGTAGTTTCGTTGTGTATCTTCTTGTCTATTTTATTTACGTTTCCACGAATTTTTATTTTGCGCGAAGTGCAAAAGTTGTGACATTAAATACTTCAATATTTCTGTTGGACATATGGTATTTACTAAATAGATTATTCTGAGAATTTTAACACTTTTTTAATGAATGTGCGAAGGTTTCTACTTCTCAATAATTTATCAAATAACGAGTGACTTTCAGGTGGGTTAATTTTTAAGTGTTAAAAAACTTACTAACTAGTGAAATGAAATGATAATAACTACACCCGAAACACTCGTAAAAAGGTTTTAATTTATTTTAGTGTTGCTAGTGGGAATATTATTAAAATTTCTAGGTGTCTGCACCAGTTAATTTATATTTCAATGTATAGGAAACTGCTTTACATGCGTGGAATATAAAATGCCTGGTTGTGCAGTGCAAAACTCTATGAATTATAATATAGGAAAACTGGCTCTGCGGTGACGTGCCATAGATTCCCAAATGACTTAGATACACGGAAAAACTGGATCATTGCGTGCAAAAGAAAGGTTTTCAAAGCGGATACATCAATAGTTCCATTAATTTATCTGAAAATGATTACGAGAGAGATCTTTAAAGTGAACTCATGGGGATCAAAAGAAAACGAACCATGAAAACAGACGCGGTGCCTCATTTGTTGATACCAAATACATTTGGTATCAACGATTTTCCAGAGAGAAGTGAACGACTAAAGAATCGAACTGTGAAATGGAAATTGGTTTCTGAACTATCAGAAATGCGGAAAAGGAAAAGATATCCAGAAAATTCTAAATGCGAAGAAAACAAAAATTATGGGACTCATGTCGTAATACAGGAACTGAATGAACAAACAATATGTCAACCAGGTCCAAGTACAAGACATGAGCTTCATTTAGAGAATACATTTTTTAGAAAATGAAATGAAATTATTCCAAATGCGAGTATCAACTTTGGAGGAAGAAATAAAGGGAAAGAATACGTGTGAAAAAAAAAATCTGAATGATAGAAATGCGTGTCTGAGACAGGAATTGGTATATAATAACATCCAGCATAGGCAGTGCCAAAAATATGCAAACACAAAACTAAGGGAAATTTTTAAAAGACATAGATAGGCTGATTTTCAAAAACAAAAAGCGAATATGGTGGGAAGATGATGACATAACTGCAGCTGTAACTCTTCGTTCAATTTCAAGGAAGACATATTTATATTTGCGGAACAATGTTGGTCTACCATTACCTGGATTATCAACTATTCGAAAATGGACTCACAACCTGAGTGTTTACCTGGCATCCATAAGAATTACTTTCAGTGTTCAAAGGTAGATAATTATCGTTGTCTTCTAGAGAGTGTTTGACAGTTCTTTTATTCGACGCAATGAGAGTTGATTCTGGAATGTGTTACGACCAAAGGGAAGATAGAATAATGGGCCTCCAGTCCAACACCCAGGTTATAATAGCGAGAGGCCTGGCGTCTAAATGTAAACAACCTATTTCCTATGACTTTTGACAAAAATTTTACTAAAGACAAACTGCTCGAAGTAATAAAGGAAGTTGAAGATTCTGGTTTTAAAGTTGTAGCCATTTTGAGTGATATGGGAGGTGGAAATCTAAGTTTGTGTCAAAACTTACAAATTTCTGCAAAGTTTCTTTTACGATTATGGTGGACGTAACGCAAAAGGTGTGGGTGTTTGCTGACATAACCCATTTAATAAAACTATTGGGGAATAATTTTCTGGACTACGGTATTCGGCTACCATGTGGAATCGAAGTATCAAAGCAACTTTACTTAAAAAAAAATTCCTTCAGAAACAACAAATTTCAAAGTTTTTTTGACTTGGTTGACAAGTGGTTCGAGGTGATGAACTCCAGATTTGTAAAATATTTTAGAAAACCATGGCACAGTGCTTTTGGCATTCATTTTATAGAACAAGCACAAATCCTAGAAGCCATGAAGGGTGTTGTGGAAAACAAATGTAATAGGAAAAACTTCATTAATGCCTTTTCAGAAAGGCACAGTAGTGTCTATTAAATCTCTTACCGGACTGTACAATTATTTAGTTTCAACTGAAAACTTGAAATATGTTATAACTGGCTGTTTCATCCAGGATGTGCTTGAAACACTTTTTTCTTGGGTACGTATATAGGAAATAACGACAACCCTACACTAACACAGTTTAAATATCGAATACGAATGCTTCTATTCAGAAACGAACACCCTCTCCCACCGGGTCATGTGTACAAGACATCAGTTCTAGGAAGCCATATTTAACTTCTCAGCTGCTTATAAAGTACATGGAAAATAATACTGAGGAAGAGAATGCCATATGAGATAATGTAAACCGTGAAAACAGTGAGGTCGTAGAGGACATTGAAGACGAACCAGAAGAGGAAAAAACACAGCAGAATCTTTAAGTGGTTCAGATGAAGAGGAAACACTTTGTTACCTGGCGGTCTATTTGGCTCATTGCAGCAAGAACGAAAATTCAATGAATAAGAAGCCTAGTTTAAACGAAGGCAAGTCTCTTGAGACGAAATGGAAAATGCAAGTCGCGGAGGACTTCCTATGCCGTCTCAAGCGATACTCACTATGGTCTACAGCGAAAATATTTAACCCATACCATGAAAGTGGACTGAACAGCAAACCTGGTGTAATACAGACTTTCTTTACGCAGCTAACTGCGAAATTTCCGAACGCAAGTCAACAGACATGAAAGAAACTCGCCAGGGCCCGGACTTTCTTAAAACTGCGCTTTCTGAATCGCAAAGCTCACACTGACACTTTGCTCAAATGAGAAAAACTGAAACGAAAACAATTTTGCAAGTAGCCTCAAGAGTAGCTGTCAGCTATGTACAATGTAAAGTTTATATTTTTACGGTATAATACTGTGACATGACTATCCATTTAGCTAAACGTTTTTTACTAAGGGAACTAAAATTTTTTAGAAATTTTCTCATGAAGTGTATTTTCAATAGTTCTTGTCTCCATAAACTGTACATTTTAATTTTTAAAAAAGTATTTTCAAGTTGGCCATAGTTTTGTAAAGTATGGCAGTGACGGATTCTGAATGTGACATAAAACTTGTTTTGGTAGTTTGTGTATGTATATAATTCATTCTTTAGAAGCACATTTAATAGAGTGAATAGTCAGTAGGTTCGACACCAAACACGTTTTGCATAAAGGCCATTCGCGGTAAAGTGAAAAAAAAAATTATTTGGGCCACAGCAGATGGTAACCTTTGAGAACTGAAAAATGTATACATTGGGTTTTAGTTGCAGGGAATTTTTTTTATATAAAACATAGTTATGCAAGGGTACAAATTGGCCTAAATAACAACTTACATTGAGCTCACATTACAGTGAACAGCCTGTAATAGACTATACTGCAGTGAGTTGCCATGCCCAGCGAAGGCTTTCTGCATGGAGCAGGCACTGCACAGTACGCCCTGTGACATCACACGGACCTTCCGCTCTCCCCTCCACATTCAGCCCAAGGATCGGCTCTACCTCTCCCTCTAGCACACTTGCCAACCACCCACCCGCCACCCCTGAAACAGACTTTAAAATAAGAGGATCGTTACAACATGGAAGTGTTCTGCTCTTGTCTCATTACTTGCTCTGTGGTCTAGTCAGGGATGTAGCCAGAATTTCGGTTCCGCAGAAAAAAAAAAAAGGGGGGGGGGGGAAATCCTGTGGTACATCAATCTCCAAAATAAAGTGGGGTGTCCGGGGGCTCTCCACTGGGAAAAATTGGGATTTCAAGGTGCAAAATGGTGCTATTTAAGCGTTTTTCGTGCCTCAATATAGAATATATCACTGCCAGAAAATGCAATATTTTATCTGAGAAAGTTTGTTTGCCTGAACAACTTTAGAATGACAACTTCATAAAACCCAGAGTCTTATCTCCTCTAAGAAAAATATTTTTTTGAATATCAGGAGAAATCTGAATGTTACACAACTGCGATTTAAATAATCAGTATTTTCAGGTTTATTTATAAAAGTTATTTCAACTTTTAATGCCCGACGTGATGTGAAACAAAAAGAAGCAAATATTTTTGTGACCATTATTCTGCTTGTTTATAAAAGAATTTTCGTATCTTAACAGGGAAAAATTAGCACAACTTTAATATAACTTGATTCACATATCATAGGCCAAAAAATAACTTATGAAGTAACTAACTCTTTGGACGTACGCCATTGAAAAACTTAATTGTGTGTTGAGAAAAAATACAATAGTAGATAGGTACAATCACATATTTGTCTAATATTGTACCTTCTATTGTGCTATTGTGGTTTTACTCGATGCACAACTAAGTTCTGCAGTGGCATACACCAAAAATATTGGTTTGATTAATCATATATTCCCATTCCAAAATACATTCAATGAAAATACAAAGATCTCACACAATCTAATTTATACAATTGCTCTTTACAATACAATGTCAAGCTATCTTAAACACATCAATGTGAATCAGTTTCAGTACCCACTAGGCCTAACACATAAATTGTCAGTTACATAACAAATGTAAATTGTATCTCACTGCAGTTAAAATATAAGCTAAAATACATTATCTTCAAAGGATTAAAAATTTTAACAAATATGAATGGTAAATCTATAGAAATCAGATGTGAGATCGTAATACAAAGTCTACAATAAAAAGCTCAATTGAAATACGCAACTATAACTATACCAATAAACAAAATATCTACTAGAATTAATAAAAATTACAAATTCACAGTGCATAAAATGTTCAGAATAAAAAATGCTTAAGTACAAAATTAAACAGATATTCTTGCAAAACACATAACAAAAGGCAACTGTAAAAGCAAAGCAATATTTGGTGCAATCAATTCTAAACATACTGTGTGGACAGGAAAGTTCTTATACCAACCTTCAATTCTTTTGTTTCAAAAATATGCTAATTATCTGATCAACGTCTAAAGGTTTCTTGTCCATCGCCATTAGGGCCAATCCAGTTAATCTGTCATTCCCAGTTCTGTTTCGAAGATAGGTCTTCAGGCTCTTTAGGAGAGAAAAACTTTGTTCAGCTCTGGCAGTTGTAACTGGTAGTTGGACAAGAATTGTATTCACAATGTTAATATTTGGATAAAGGTTTTCGCCTCAGTCAAATATTAAGGTTTTTTTTTTCAACTGACTGTTGCCATTTCAGCACCGGGCTAGAAACTTGTACGTAACATTTTTTTTTCCAAATTTATTTGTTTACTACTAAATTGTAAAGCATATTCTCAAAGGCTGAATTTGAATGTATTAAATTACTATTTCATAAACAGCGTATTATAAATACACTAATCTGCAAAATATCTGCTAAAGAATTTGCCATAAGTAAAAAAAACTGCCTTTTACTTTTTCCCCCCTGTATTGACTTCCATTAACATAACTTTTTCATTACTTGAACTTGAAATGAAAACATACAATCATTTCTTACAAAATGATTCCAATTACATTATGTTAATTTATTTCATAAAATGTAAGTTATGCTGTTTAATATTTCAAGGAATTATCTACACAATACTGCCTAAGGATGGACATACTGACACACGAGAACGGTCTTCAGCAGGTTGACCATGGTTATTTAAAATTAGGGAAGTAATTATAGTGCATCGTACGGAAGACAGCCACGGCCGTAAAAATTCGAAATGTAAATTATCCATTGTTTTCTTTCATATTCCGTGAACTTAATCTAAGTTCCAAAATAAGTACATATCGTTACGATAGTAATGCAGGTATGATGACAGCTGCTGTTCGCGATTTTATTAATTCTTCTACCATTTCATCATCGACACATCAGACTTATAACGATAAAATTCAGAACCATGCTCGACCCACAATAAAAATTTTGTAAAAAAAGTTTTATGAACGTGTCGATATACATGCTTCATTGAAATGTTAAATACATAGTACTTATTATGGTACCTTTGATTTCTTGTCGAAATATGAATAAAAATTTCTTGCTAACTGACGTTTCTACATATTTTTAAGCCTATTTGCGCAAGCTGCATGACACAACACACTATCGAAAGAAAATGAGTTTGTGGATGACTCTTAAAAAGCCTTATTTCGTTAGATAGCTGATGACTCGCGATGTGATGGAGGGGTGATGGGGATGGTGAATGCGCGAAGGGAGTAGGCGCACAGTGTCGGATTTCAGGAGCACGTGTGGACTTTTCCTAGTTCCTACTACCCTTCCTAAAAAAAAATTCTCTCAGACACAGTAACACATCATTTGCAGAAAATCCGGGGGGTGGGGGAAGGATGGGATTTCGGTGGGGGCCCGGGACCATCGGGTCCCCCCCCCCCATATGGCCCTGAGTCTAGTACTAGGTCACCTTTACTTGTCAACCGTAGCTAAACTTCTGGTCAACTCTTGTTTGATAGGAGGTAGTATGTACCTCTGGGTTTATTCCTATTGGAACACACACGTTTTTATCTAGCCCAGAGTAGGGCGAAGTGTTGGAGCTGTTTTCCTCGTAGACACCATGTCTGTTAAAGAGTAAGCAGGAGAGAGCCGAATAATTGCCATATATTGGCGTGTATAGATCTCACATTTTAAAACCAAAAAAGCAAATACAAAATGTGGGATGAGGCCTATTTACAAGATATTAGCATTAAAAAAAATTTCCTGCAAAACATTAAGAAATTTATATATATACATAGAGTACATTTTCATGTTTAAAATAAGTTTCCAAAGAAGTAAAAATTTAAGAAATTGATAGCTTATCACTCGGGTTTAAATGCTTAAAAGACCAATGTTTTGTTGTATAATGCTTTTTGAGTAATTTAATTCCAATGATTTGAGGTTCATCGCTTAGTTCCTTTGTATGGAATTTGAAGGTTAATTTCATTATGTTAAGAAGTGAGATCGTACTGTCTTCCTCACAGCTTTTATTATTCACTGGTTCCCCGTAATCATGCTAAGAAATCAAGTGAGTTCATTTACTCCCCGCTAGATCGCACTATTAGTAATATCACATGTCTTTTGTTTGTATCCCCTTCCATCCAAACGTTGATGTCACAGAAACAAATTAGACATTCACATTCCCAGCTCAGCGACCACCCCTTCGTCTAGTGGCATCAGCCGATAAGGATTGGGCACCAGCCCATGAAGAGTATGTAAGCTGATGGCCCGCATCTCTACACCAGCCTAGCTACGACCTCATTTCATTTCACCCCGCATCACATTCACAAAGTCAATCTTCGCAAACTAACACCACAGTAATTTCTCCAGCCCTTATTTGATAAAATAATTACATTTATCCTCCGCGAATGTCGCATAGTTTTCCCCAGGCCCTCTCCACTTGCCTGGTTTTCTATGCCCCTTACTAGACCCTTCTTCTTTTGGGGTGTGTCAATGGCTACAATTGCGGCCATGGCACCAGACAACCCTGCTAAAGCTTTGATGCATGCGCCCATTTTGATAATTAAATCCGACCTAAGGCATAGAGGGTATGCTCTGAGATACATCCCATTCTCCAACCGCCTTATCTACTAAGAAGCATGCCAGAGGGCACTCAGAACTGTGGAGATGCTCACATTGGCGTAGCGGGAGTTGGGGGCTCGCCAAAATAAAAAAATAAATAAAATTCTCTACACCTGTCTTCTTTGCCAGTACTTGTTGCTCGGAACTGACCAGCTTGCAGTAAAGCTTAACTTGATACCAGCCTTTAAACCTAGCACTCGGCATCTGCTCCAGTTGTTGTGCCATGTACGTGTTGCTCAGGCGCACATCCCTTTTGCTACGTTAACCCTTTCAGTCTATTTTTCCACTATAGTGGCCTTTTTTTCCCCCAAGGAATAATTATATTCTAAAAGTTAGGAGAGGTAGGGGTCCACTGTAGTGGACATGATATTATATGACACAGATAGTTTAATACATCTAGTGACTAAATTTATTACTACTGGCAATATAAATAAAAATAGATGTAGCAGTGGTTGCCGGGGTTACCATTTTTGGGATGTTCACAAATTCACACAGATATTCTAATAACTCGGAATGTATTTTTGTATTTTTTTTCTGTTTGGGAGTGTTACGATTTGTCATTAAAATTTGACAGTTATAGGCCTGTATATCTGTTTTTCACATAGAATTTGTTCAAAAAATTGTCAACCACAGTGGACATGATGACTAGCATTAAATGTTTGTATTGTTAGACCAGGTGATAAACATTACCTGTGAAAGTTGTTTTTAGTGTGCATTACAGTGTCAGTTTTGTTTTATTTTTTTATATAATGTACACAGAATTGATGTAAAAATGATCAGGAGTGATAGACCAAAGTATAATGCTGAAGAGATTTTAAACATTTTGGAAAATCGTGATTTATCTGAAATTGAAGAGCTTGGCGAAAACGAAAATTATTTTCATGCAGAAACAGAGACATGAATTCGCCTCGCTTGTAGATTACTTGTAGCAAGAAGATGCAGAAAAATTCCAAAGTGGATCTCCTAATGATTCTCATATTGATGGCCACATTCCTAAAGAAAATAATCCTTCAAAAAGTGACTGAGACAATTAATATATACTGATACATGTATGACAGCCGATGAATTTTCAAAGCAATATCGTATTCATCAGGAACTGACACAG
The DNA here is from genome assembly GCA_029891345.1 of Dryococelus australis. Classification (NCBI taxonomy): domain Eukaryota; kingdom Metazoa; phylum Arthropoda; class Insecta; order Phasmatodea; family Phasmatidae; genus Dryococelus; species Dryococelus australis. Next base: position 207,566,465 of record CM056993.1, on the reverse strand, counting down.
AAGAAGGATATTTCATGGCATGTTGAGGCATATATATTGTTCACCTCCCATAAGTTTCTATCAGCCTCCCGTGAATAACGCATACCAGTTGCCCAGCCTTACTTCTTACTTTGATAAATATTTCAATCATTATTTACTTAAAGAAATAGTTTAAAATACGAACTTGTATGCAGTGCAGAACAACACAGCTAACTTTGCACCTCCTAGAGTAGAAGAAATAAAAACTTTCATCGGAATGAATGTGCTTATGGGAAAATTGAGGTATCCACGAGCATGTTTGTATTGGGAACCTAAGTTTTGTGTGGCCCTAATATCTGATAACATGTAACTGGAACGATGTTTTAAATTGCGACAAAATCTACACTGGAACAAAGATCCCAACAATACCGATAGTTTTTGGAAAGTTCGTCCTTTGTATGATGTGATCAGATCTAGATGCAAAGATTTAGAACTTGAAGCTAGACTCTGCATAGACAAACAAATTATACCTTTGACGCGTTGCACCCCCAGAGGTGCTGGGATGTGTTCGTGTCCCACCTGGAAGCATTTGGAGAACAGTAACTGGTGATGAGCCGGGCGCCATGTTCGGTAGAGCGAACAATGTTGAATGGGGTCGTATGGTCGATGGCCTACGGAAACTCTGGATACGCGGTCAGTATCAAGGAGAGCTAATTTGTCAGTTAAATTGTGTTGAATATAAAATATTTCTTTTAGGGTGAAGCTGTCGGCCACTTCGCATTCCTATATTATAAAGTAAAATACTCTACTTGAGGGACGCAGGCCCGTAAATGCTGAACATACACTAAAATATACTTTAAAGTTGAAGCTGCTATTAGGAACTCAGGAGAGTTTTTGCAATAAAACACATTTAATTAGGATATGAATGTTTTGTAACTGCAAAGGTACAACGAATGTTGCTGCACATGTGAATGCATACCCTTGGTTAATGGGACCACCTACCAGTGGTTACTACTGTTGAAAATAAGGTGTAGGACTTAGTTATAATTAAATGAAAAATGTGTCTCACATGCGAAGTCCTGGAATGTTACCTCAGGATGCAGGACGGCCTCCCCTCGGCAAGATAAATTAGTAAATGTTCCTGGATGAAGTGCCGCCCAAATGCGCGAGATGCGACCCCATCGGTCAGCACATCTCACTCCTCGAGATACTCCGTTATGACTAACTGTTCTACGCAGTGTGCCGGCCGAGGTTTAGCGGGCAAGCCAGCCACGCGGACTATTTTCTTACATACACAAACTTTCAGAAAACATAACCACGTTACTTGTAACACTAAATTCTCATAAAAACAATTACCCTTCGCATAGGAACCCTTTAATAAAAAATATTACTTTCTGTGAAACGAAATGGTGGTGAAACACATGAAAATTACATATGATGGAAAATGGAAAACACTGTAATTAAAGATTACAGGTCATCAAAATACTGTAGGGCTACTCATCTTGCCATTTCTTGGATGGGCGTCATGAGCATTTATTAATTAAACCTTATTTCACATACACCCAATTTTGCAAGGTCTCCTTCTAAGATACGTGTGCACGGGCGCACATGGCTTGCTAGGCACTTGTACTTTCCTACCTGCTCACGTCACAAGTGCTCTCTTCGGCCCGTGAAGCCGCACTCGTAACTGAGGTCTTCGCTGTTCGACCACTGTGGTGCACTCTCCAAGTGGTGCGCACAAGCGCCTGGTAGAGAGTAGGTAGCTGTAGCGGCTGCTGGCGACGGCTGGCAAATGGGCTAGGGGGTAGCAGATGGCGTAAACCTCTCTCTCTTAATAAACCCTTGGATCAAGAAATATAATAAAGTACAAAAGTAAACATACACTTTTCAGTAAGGCAACCCTAACCAACGTAACACTGGAACTTACAGTGCGAATTCTGGCTTATCCATGTCTAGGCCTACAGATATTTATATGCCTGCATATGTTTTGAAGAGCTTCAAAACGTTTGTAATATATTCCAGCACATATAATAACCTTCTGAATGAAAATAATAAAGTGAGGTTAACAACCATGTGTTTCTTAAGTCACGTGAACTCTGTGTACCAGCCCTTGTGATCTACAATTATTACTGGAAGTACTATCTGTGGTATTGGCATTACTGGTTTGCAAAATAATAGTAAAGAAACAATTAAATGCATAGGCCTGCAGGCTGTTAACTCTACATGTAGAATAAATGATAACCCTATACAAAATAATATTGTTTACATACTGCAATAAAAATATATGTGTTCGACCTTTGTGTTGATATCTGAACTTGGCACTCTAAACACTATAAATAATTATAAAAACACACTACGAAACAATATATAAAACCCTGATCACGAAACTTATTACATGTACCTTAAGTTGCATGTCTAATGACATGAGTTGTTGAGTACAATGCATTAACCACACAGTAATACTCGACCGATCGACATTAGGTCGCGGTCTCGATCAGTGCAGTTCGACAAGAACGGCATTTACACTTTTCTTTCAGCCTTGTTACTCATTGCGGCAGGTCGTACGTAATATTAACATTTATCACAAGAGGTAACTCGTGATGAATGGATATGTGGCCTAAACGAGTGTGTCCGGTGAAGTCACAACTGAAAGATGCAACAGTCATTGGAGCTAACACTGCAATAAGCGGTGCCGCTTATTCCCCCAGCTTTCCGATGAGCGCGATGTCGACGGGCCCCGTGGCCGAATCCGGAGTGCGATGTGGCTCCAAGTAGTGTCAAAAAATGGGGAATCATATTCTTGCAGGAAGTGTAGATGGAGAGTGGCTCCCTAGCCACATTAATTAATAGGAGCATTTTTAGGCAATTTTAGTGGTGATTGCACCACAATTAACTAGGGAAACCGGCTGCTCCAGCATAGAGAGTAGATAACATACCATAGGAGACAGGGTGTAGCTCCGCCCCTAGTTAAGAAAGCTGTGTGTCGTCACATCCATACACATTCATGTAATTATAACCATTATGACACATGCCGATTTTAATATGTTAATTTTAAGAGTGTACATGTAATATTCTATCGAGAATCAGCCATCTGAGGCATTAATTCATTTAATATCACCCTTACAAGTGCAGTAATATACTTGTGATGTCACATTCTCAGCCATATCTGGGGCTCTGACATTCAGGAGTATGTCACCAATATGTTTTAATTTAGTAATCATAGTTATGTACAATGTCAGTTTCATGTATCATGTCTGTTATTAATTCACATTTTTTCATGTTTTCATTTTTTGTGCCGGATTCGCAGGACGTGCGGCGAAGCCGACAGCATGTCCATAGTCAGACTTCAGCACTCTAGACAACAGGCAGGGCTGATTGTCAGCTCCGCGTACTTCCCTCGGCAATTCAATGTAGGCTGCATTTTCTATCATCGCAATAGTTGACATAACTCAAGAACATTTAAGTACTTTCATCCTAAAGTAGCATACTAGGACTTCACACATGGGATGCGTTTTTACGTAACTCTAACCTAAGGCCTACGCCTTACTTTCCACAGTTATGACCAATGGCAGGTCCAGAGTACTGGGTCTGCTTAACCAAGGGTACGCATTATCATATGCAGCAACATTTAATTGTACCTTTGCTGTAATAAAACAGTAATACCATACATAGACATGTTTTATTGTATTAACTCTCCCGAGTCATTGGGTCTTGCGTCCTCATAGCAGCATCAACCTTAAAGTATTTTTAAGTGTATGGTTTGTATTTACGGGGCCTGCCTAGCTCAAGTACAGTAAATTCGGTGATAATATAGGCACGCGAAGTGGCCGACAGCTTCGCCCTAAAGGAAATATTTTATATTCAACATAATTTAACTGACAATTAAATTGGCTTTCCTTCATATTGGCATTGTATCCAGAGTCGTCGTAGGCCATCGGCCATACGAACCCATTCAACATCGTTCCCTCTACAGAATGTGGTGCCATGCACGTTACCAGTTCCTGTTCTCCACATGCTCCCAGGCAGGACACAAACACAACCCAGCACCTCTGGAGGCGCAACACATCAAGTGGCTTGCCCAACTAGGGCTACTCAAACATCATAGCCCAAATTTATTCCTATGTCAAGTGGTTTTCCCAACTCAGGTGAATAAAACAACAGTAGAACATCAGAGTGCAGGAGAGCACCAACAACACTTCGTTAGTCTACTCAACATGACACGTGGACAACAGACTATGTGACAAAGGTAACTGTGCGACAAAAGTGCTTCACAATTAACAGCTACAGTCATTGGTGAGTAACCTGAGACCTTTAGACACTTATCTAACAACACAATTAAGGCAGTATAGTCAACATTACAATAAACATCAATGATATCAAGGGTATTTATGTTTTCATTTGTCACTGTATTTGTACAATTATTCATTGGTCAACTTGTCAGATTTCTTTACACTGTAGAGTGCATATGTGTTATGTCAACAGAGATACAGCGATTCGAGTGGGAAACAAAACACGTCAATAGATGTACAGTGAAGGCCTGTATCTGTCAAAACATTTCACTAAGCTGGGTTGTTTACTTGCAACTTCATAAGACATTTTAACTTTTGTAAACATACATTAGTTAGACGTGACAACACGTAATGTAAAAGACACAATTGTAAGCCAAAACAGATGCAAGTCAAACACACCCACTCGACACTGCACGTGTAAATTGTATGTAAAAGTGTGCCTGTACTCAACACTGCACAGCAGCATGGTAGCAGCACAGCAGATGTGCCTAAGTAAGTGCGATAGTGTTTTATAAACAACATAGGTGGCATTTATCAGTATGTGCAGTAATTGGCAACAGGTATCACAACAATCAAAGTAAGACGGGATTTTCGAGCAATACTAGTCAGCAATATAAGATAACAAGCAATCCAAAATTCAATTTTAATAATTACCGGAACATTTCCAGAAAATTTTTCACCATTTTCATAATTAAAAGTTCTCGAACTTTTTCAGTGTTTTCCCATGAACAGTAACACACTTAAAGTGCAATTGCCAATTAAATCAATTTTTAAAACTTTTCTGAACATTATTAAAAATAATTGAAAATTTTAAGGATTTTGCACGTAATTTTCAAAAGTCAACAAAACTATTACAGCCATTTATCAGGAGCATTTCTGCAAAGCTTCTCAAAGCTTTTGTTCGGCAATCTTAAGTCAAGAGCCCACAACTAATTTTCAAGAAACTTTTCGAAGTAATTCTTTCTTTTTTAAAGCAAGCAGTATACTGGGAAAACACATGTGTCACTCGCACAGCTGGAACACATGTTCGCAGCAGGAAGTAGGGCCCTGTGATAAACTGTAAATTCCCCCTCCTCCTGCATAGTGTGCCCGATGGCCAGCCACGTATCAACACAATGTCTGACCTTGAATTCTGCGCTCCACAGCATGCGGCAGTACGAGGTACGGTCCGGAAGCATTTGAATTGGTGTACAAGTGCACGCCAAGCAAAACCATTATGTTTGATGTGTGTACAACCCACAATAAGTACAAATCGCTTTGAAGAAGTAAAATGTCCGCATAGAAACACAGAATTTCAGAATTCGCAAAGATAGAATAACTATGGCAAATAGAGCACGAGTGGGCAAAATGTGGAATTGTACCTCAGGGGATACACCAGCAATTTTGTGTGCCGACCATGGCAAAGTACAACCCATGCAAAATGAACAAGGTTTCCTAAGCAAATTTCTTTGTCAAGGTTAACAGTCGCTCTTAATCGATTTCAATTCCACTGTAAATGTAATTACGCATTGGCAAGATGGCAGGTGTTCGAAACAAATTACGGGTGCAGGAAGGGGAAATTAAACTGTAATTTGTGTACATTGTGTAATTAGTTTTTATCTGTAATATTTGAGCTGGACTGAAACGGTCACCACAGGTCAATAAGGCAGTGTTCTCTGCGAAACGTGTGAATGCATACTTTTGCGAACAGACAAAATTTCCACAGCAGACAAAACAGAACATTTAGAAATGAATCAACGGTATCAACAGGAAATTTGCAGGCAAAGGTCACAAGAAACCATGAGGTGTGAGACGTGTGGACACAAAACACACTGGAAATGGCTGGTTGGGCAAGACATGGCAAATCGAGCTGCCGGGAGAGTCAGCTGCGGACAATGTGCATTCCCATTGCCGCGGTCATAAGTCAAGTCAGTAATAGGGGCAGGATTGTCTAGCGCGCATGACTGTGCACGGGAACATTCAGAATGGGCCAGTGTGTACCAAAGTCCACTGGCACATTCAACACCCTTACCCAGAAGAACCGCAGACAGAGTCGTCACAACCCATGTGTGTCACGTAGCAGCAACAAAATGATCATAATAATCCAGAATTATTTACAGCAATGACAAGAGCCATCGAAGCCGGTACAACCCTGGCCCGATTTCAACAGTTACAAACATTTTCAGGCCTAACAAGTGAGGACCTGCAGGAATTCTCAAATGACTGCACAACATGTTTAGAGTGATACTGGTTGGGCTAGCAAGAGTGGCCAAACTATAGGTACTCAATTGGCCGACGAGGCAAGTAATTGGTGGAAAACAATCAGTCATTACGATATTGAGTGGGTAGGATTTCTTGACAGTTTCCAAAGTCAATTTGCCAATACCTACTCCTAAATACAAGCACAAAGCAAGGCTGTGCTAGAAGTGCAAAAAGCGAGTGAATCCCTGTTCGCATTTGCAACGAGGAAGATAGGGCAAATCAAAAACCTTCATCCACACATGAGCGAGCATGAGATCCTCGAAGTAGTTGCATCAATTGTAAGAGAATAAAACAGGCTAGCAATGGCACCATTAATTCACAGTAGAACGAAAGACTTCATGCGCTCTGCCGCACTGCTCGACCAAGCCAGCCGAGAGCAAAACGCCGCGACTAGAGAGGGTGACGGGTACCATTCGCGCCAGAGAAAAGATGCAGAGCAGAGGGAACGGACAGAGGAGCAACAGGCATTGAACAAGGTAGTAGCAGCAGGTGTGTTCCGGACAAGAATATACCCCGAACCCAGGATGGCAGCGCAGACATCAGCAACCTCGGGCATGGTAGGAAGCCCCTTGTGAGGAGCCATTTACATGCCTTTATTGCAAAGGAGAAGGAAAAATGCATTGGCACAATCAGTGCCCAAAATGCAATCCACCACAAAACATCAAAAAACCACCGACTGGAAACGGACCATTGGGGTAGGCGAGCCAGATGCTCACTACCCCAGGGCAAAGGACCCCCATGGTACAATGCCTCCTCAACCAGTAGAGCAGGCAGATATCAAAAGTCAGCAACCAAGCATACAGCAAATCAACAAAAGACAAATAGAATGATTAGAATTACTGTTTATTTAAATCAACAACCATGACATGCATTGATATATACAGCAGCCAGTAATAGTTTCGTGCACGTCGGATTCATGGACACGAACGAGATTACACCAAGTACACAGGTAATGCACCTTGCAATGAAGCATAACACAGGGGGATCAATGGGAGACACACTGATTACCATCTGAATTAGAGATGTGGACACCATCACCACAGCACTCGTGTCTGCAGACCTACGGGACGATGCCATCTTGGGTATCTCCTTGCTCAGCGAAAAAAAGGCCATTGTTGAGCCAACCACCTTAGGATCCATTTCGGCCTGAAGGAAAGACGAACGGTGTACAACAATGAATCCCGACCCACTGGTAACGAGCCTAGAGTGCTACTAGACGAACTCGATCATGTGGTCTCTCCGGAATACAGGGAGATGGTGCAACACATACTCGAAGAACTATGCAAAGTTTTTGAAGCAGGAGACCCACCCATCGAACGACCTTCGCTGAGCATTGTATTCCACATGACCGACCGATCTACTCTGGACTCAGCAGCATTAATGCGTAATCATTAAAGATCAAATTGAAGAAATACTATCTCAGGGTATGATTGAACACACTCGCAGCCACTACCACCGCGTGATGACCTTGGTACTCAAGAAAGATGGGACATGGCGCTTCTGTGTGGATTTCAGAGCAATCAAACCAAATAACACTTAGCACCCACCTCCCTACATAAGTTTCAAGGATGCATTGCATACCTTGGGCAAGGCTAAGATGCTGACATCATTGGACCTGCGCAGCAGGTACTGACAGCTGCCAATAAAACCCGCAGACCATCACAAAACGGCATTCACAACCCCAGATGGGAGAAGGTTCCTCTTCTTTGCAATACCCTTCGACTTGAAGTGCGCATTGGCAACTTTTCAGACAATGATGGTCCAGGTACTTGACAGGTACATTAGAGATTTCGTCCTCGCGTACCTGGATGATGTGGTCATCTGTTCCGGAACCTGGGATGACCACATCCAACACCTGTCACTAGTCTTGGAGAGACTAGCCCTCAAGAAGTAGTCGTTTGCGTACCACAAGTGTCATATTGGTCACCCGTATCTACAGTTTCTTGGGCACATGGACAATGAGCACAGAAGCTGACCAACGAAAGAGCATTTAGCCCTCATTAATGACTACAAGGCGTCACACACGAGGAAGCAACTGAGGAAATTCTTCGGGTTGGTGAACTGGCTATGGGAAAACATACAAGATTTTGCAACCATAACACTAAGTGACATGTTGTAACCCAACAGAAAGTACATGTGGACAGCAGAACAAAAGCAAGTATTCAAGAGATAAAGAGCAAGTTCAGGGATTGTAAGACATTGGCTCGACACGACCCGAGTCGCCTTTTATATCTTCAGACAGACAAGTGAGAAGGGCTTGGGAGGTCCTTTGTCAGATTGGAGATAACCAAGAAAAGTGCATCATTGACTACAGCAGTGCAAAGTTCGGGGTAATTGAGGGTAGATATGATGTGAACAAGCGGGAGTGTCTGGCTGTAGTTTTGGCAGTGAAATGGCACAGGGTATACCTAGAATACCAATGGCATACACTATGAACTGACAACTGGTGCTTACTCTGGCTTCACACCACGAAGGAAGCCAGGAGCAAATTAGCATGCTGGGCACTCCTCCTACAAGCATACAATTTTGAGGTGGAGCACATTCCAGGACCTAAGAATCAGCTAGCAGATGAGCTCTCACGTGCACCAGGCGAAATGGAAGTGGTGGACCAAGAAGAGTGGGACGAGCTACTTCCCCCTACCACAACCAACCACCCAACAACTGGCGAGGGCCATGTAAGATGTGCCATAATCGAGGCTCATGAGGAAGCAGAACTCGAGGTTAACGACTTGCAGGACAGCATTTTAACTCCACAACTACAGTGTACAGACACCCAGCATCATGTTACCTCCATCATGCAAAGTGAACTTGAGTGATGGCGAATGAAAGAAACGTGTGTCGACACAAGACAGCGTCGTCATGAAGCAACCTAGAAGCTGTACTTGCCCAAAAGGGCACAAGGACAGGTGCTACATCTGGACATTCTCAAATCAACGATGTGGTGCGAAAAATTGGGGGAAAGCGAAGAGAAATTGGTGGGAAACGGGCTTGTCTTACTGGTGCCGATGGTGACTGGAGGACAGTACTAAATGCAACTTTAAAGTGTCGGCGTGATAAGGCAGTTTCGTGGGAGATTCAAACGTGTTTCTGGACAAGATAGTCGAGTTGTGTTTACTCTGGTGCCTGATAAAATACCTTCGACAGCAGACTATAGTGAACGATCTTTTGTGCTCGGGAAAGACGGTCGTTGTCTGGTCGAGTTTCTGTCGCCAAATGTGTATAGATTGGGTGTTGACGTACAGGAAACGCATCGGCAGGCCAGGCAAAGTGGACGAGATCGACGAGTCGAAATTAGGCAAACACAAGAGCCGCAAAGGATGTAAAGTTCATAGCCAGTAGGTTTTCAGCAGAGTGCAGCGGGACGAGCCGATGAAATTCTTCCTGGTGCCAGCAGAAAAGAGAAACGCGGCGACCATGACCAAAATTATTCGCGAGTGGATCGCTCCGGGCACCACGATGATTTCCAACTGCTGACACTGTTACAGCAACTTGGACATTCATGGCTACCATCGCACGCAGGTGGATCACATGCGGGAATTCGTGTGCAGAGAAAAGAGCGGAATGGTAAACATCGAAACATGCTTAAGATGATGAGGGGCGAGACATTGAGGGAGCACACTCATAACATCGAGCGAAGTTGGTGTTCTGTGCGATACCACATTCCCTGCTTTGATCGATGAAAAAAATCTTGGGTATTAATATTTTGGCGCCATTCAATCTTTGGCTCAATGTGAACAGGAAGGTGAACTCACGAATTTTCACAAAATTATTGTAGTAAATTAGCAAGGTTTTTTTACATGATTCATGTACACAGGTTGGCCAACATGTTCGATAACAAGTTGTTTCAAATCATTGTAAATTTCGAAGCGATTTTCACGTAAACATCGAAAGAAAGGTCCATCTGCATAGGAATTGTGAAATCCCATATGCAACAACCACGAAAAGATAACGAATGCATTACATACGAATCCATCCTCGAACTTGGTCAGTTCGATGGACGATTCGATCTGCCCTTCATCTACAAACTTCAAGTTTTGCACCACAAATCCGAAATTATCCTCATTGAGCGGTTCGTTTCCATCACCCATTGCGGACATTGAATTCGACAATGGCGATATTCGAAAACTGGTCTCGGGACGATCTGGCTGTGACAATGCAAAATCTATCGGAAGAAAGCTGTAGCCGCAATTTTTTCAGTTTGTTTGGAATTATCCTCGGCAATGAGTTGTTTTCGCTTTACGCGCAAAAATGTCTCGATCCTTGCATAAAAATAATTCATAGATTGCGAAGTGTCGAACGGCATGGTCATTCTTTCATCGTCATCGTCAATTTCCATACCACGATCATGTTCATCGTCTGAGTCTCCTTCTCTACCACCAACCCCACTTTTGTTTCTTATGCCATTCTCTAACAAATCACAAAACTGAATAATGTTTTTCGTTTCGAAATAAAGTTAGCTAAACCGAGTAGTTTCGGCATGTGTTGTCCAAAAAATGGAATGTATAAATGGAGTAACTTGTTTCAGGTTCACTGCGTATTTCTGAGTTAAAATATACAGCAAGTGCACATACATCTTGAAGGCAATCGCCAATTTGATGCCGGTAATAAGTTTTAATTTTTCTACGAGTGTTGGATTCCATTTGTAATTTAGAGTCAAAACATTGAATGTAACCACGAAATTCTCATCGATGTAGTCGAGGGGTTTGAAATCAGGTTCGATTAATGCATACTGGTTTGCCACTATACTTGAAAATATCGGGCAGTGTAACATTACCATCAACTTGTTGTATTGCAACCACGATAAGAAATGTGGTAATTTAAGGTAGATGTCGAAACATAGGTCTTGTACATGAGGGAAATGGACCAGGGTTATTATCGGTTTTGGAATGTCGTAGCGGTGCTTGATAGCCACCAAACACGTCAGGAAAGGTGAAGCTGTTTCAAATACATTTAGTAATGGGTTAAACACATACCCATTACGAAATACTTGGTAATCTATATGGTCGAAAACTCTTGTATTTCGAGACTAAGGAGAACTCGCCATTGCCGAACAACAACACCAAGTTGCCGTGTCGCCTCGTCAATAGTCCCCAATATAACCACCACCACCTCGACCATTGGATTCACCAAATATGATGTATTTCTACACTTTCAATGGGTTTTTCCAGTCTAGAGGTCCTTCGCATAAAGATGAAGCAAAAGGGAAAGAACGTCGGTATTGTAGAATCCTGCATACAAGTGATTGATTACATTTTCGTGTGTGCACCAACCACACAAGATAAATTTTGCATACCAGTTCGGGTTGAAAAATTTGAACACCCATCCGATCAACTTTATTAAATTTTTGCTGTCGACGTAGCGAATGAGTAATGACAACAAGCTCGTTACGTAACCACGATTCACCATCTCCGATAAAATAAAGAAGAACCAGTCATAATTTCTTTAAACATATCCAATGATGCAGGTCCACATAACCGTTTTCTTGGAGGGTATACTTCATCCCCATCGTATTCACATACATCACCATATTCTTCATCTCTACTTTTTTTCGAAACATTTTTGGAATATTTATGTTTATGCTGATCTTGCCATCACCAATCTAGGCTTACCCAAAATCCACTTGTTCCGCCATTCATTTACTTCAACAATGATGTTTATGTTTTTAATCTCCATATTATTTGCTTTGCAACAACACGTGTAGAAAGTGTAAGCCACATAAAAAAGTTTAAATCTTTAGCCAACAAACCATCTATGAGTATGCATTGAATTTTCCTTGTAATGGTCAAAGTCAATGTCGGGTTGTCGTATCGCCTCCTCGAAACAATCAATCACATACAATTGATTTTTACTAAAGTGGTAAAATTCACTATCGTAATAGGAACGTGATGTTCGTACTTCCCAATGCGTACTCGGAAAATATGACGTCGGATGAAATGTCCAGTTTTTCCAAGTTTAACAAAGTGTTCGCCAACTGGTAAGTCTCAAACTGAAAAATTATCTTGATCATGCAGACTCTATAAAATTCGTACATCTCGGTAATTACAATCTCATCATCACTTCCACTTAGACGTTCAATTTTGTGAGTAATTTCTCCATCAACACACACAACGAAATGCACAGCGATACATTCAAATACAATCTGGTACTCGGTCAATCCAAAGGATGACTCTACCCAACCTTCCTCACAATAACCGCCAACGTTGTTTCCTGTTTGCACCCGACGGTCATTTGCCGCAATCGATTCCTCGCCATTTCGCATTTGCCTGTTTGCCTGATCGATGAACGTGTATTGTCTGATGTATTCAACAGCCCGAGCGAGTTTTAAAGAAAAAACCTCTCACAATGAACTGCAAGTTATGGAAACTACGATGGCTTCGCCCTCCTTGAAGGGATCGTAAAAGGGAACAAAAGACACGAGCTCATCCTTTAGAGTTCATTTATTGATGGGACTTAGTTTTTGGAATGATCATATGGGCTCAGCCATTCGGGAACGTGATCTCGGACAGTGGGCAAGGAACACTGTGCCGGATTGTCCAACACAAACTTGAATGCGAACCCCTCGTTCGATTATGAGTAGATGTGAGAAAGATGGCACAAGATACATGCGCACTTACAAAATCCATCACTATGGATAAAATTACGTGAAAATTGGCCTTTTTGGGTCGATGTGTCACCAGACAAGACTCCTTGACATAAAATGGGAACATGGCTGCAGTAATGTTCTCGACAAATTCAATCACACGATCGTGACGAACGAGGTTTTCTTTGTACGAGTCGAAATTGTGTTCCTTGTCGATGTCAAAGTCCATGATTATGAATTGGTAAACCAAACATATTTTTTGCACAACCAGCCCACAATCGTACTCTGCTCCGCGTTGTTTTTTTGCCGACCACTGAGCAAACATACACTTTAACAAAATATTGTAACCAAAAGGCGAAATTTCTTGCGGGGTGATTTTACCTAGTTCTCTGGATCCGACAATGGAGATGATTTTGTTTCGATCGTATTTGGCGTCATACCGGCCTACGAGTTGCATTATTATGCGGTCCAGATTCGCATCGACAGTTACTCGGCCAATTTCCTTAATGTGTTTGATCATTTTCCCAATATGTTCCCGCTCCTCGTCCATTTTATTTGAGCCAATAATCTTTTTCGCGAAATAAGATGTATATCAGAATACTTACAAACAAGAACGAGACAAAAATGTTGATCGAAGTGTTAAACAGGAAAAAATTTGGGCCGTATTCTCTCGCCAGAAATGCAGAATACAAACGGTTAAGACTATTCCGCAAGTATTCGTTGGTCTCGTCCGACAACATTGATTTGTTGTGTTTGATGGGAAACAGAACAATGTATTTTTTGTCTTATATTCAATGTTACACTGGTAAAAAAATTCTTTTTTAAAATAGCTTTTTTTTACAAAAGGTTGGGGAGGAAATGAAACAATAATGTGCCATGAAAGAAAAGGAGACTTTTTTTTTTTTTTTTTTAATTTATTGAAAATACATTCGTGATTACAATTCTCATCACATATGCATATTACATCACCACATTTTAAGCAGATGAGAAATGAACGTGTTCCGAAATAATACATTCCGAGCGAGGGATGATAAAAGTTCTCTATTATCCTGGGTCATTTGTCGCCAATTATCATCCATTCGTTTGCGCATTTCAAGTATTAATCTCATCAGTGATTCATCTCGATGTTCTTTTTTCGAAAACAGCCTTTTCGCATTATCCTGCCAAAAATAAAATAGCCCCAGTCTTTTTTCGTAGATTAATCCTTGTAATCGTAACCGATTTATTCTGATTGAAAATTGTAAATAACTTTTTACATATTTATACGAGGATGATTTTGTCCATCATTGCAAATAGTCCAGGCATGTTCCCTTATACGGAATTTTCACTAATAAAATGTAAATATACATGATTAACTGTTTGAAAAAACACAGTTATAGATTTTGAAAAACTCGCTCGGTATCTCGTGTCTCGAATTTGCTTACATTTAACTAATTCACTACCGCTATCATCCCCCTCACCGCTCTCATCGTCGTTTTTGTTTTCTATTACCCACCGCCAAGTGGTTTCACCTACCAAAATAAGTGTTTTTTGTTTTTCCTCTTGGCCCAATATGCGTAATTTCACCTGCCGATACTCGAGCGTTATTATAACTATCACCACGGGGTTGTTACATATCTGTGAAATATTTTTCTCATTTTCGATGCTCGAATGAATTAATACAATTATATATTCTAGTGGGATGTTATTTTCCACGAGTATTTTAAGCACTGATTTTTTGTTTCTGTGACCATCGAAACACATGGAACACAAGATAAAAATATCCAATTTTTCGAGCAAAATCTGATAAAGATTGGCGTAGTTATCATTTCTATTGCGATTATTTTCGCCGGCCAACATTAAATGCAACCATATCCACATCAAAGCCGATTTCGAACCTCTCCATCCCATATGCATTTCGGGAGTCATTGAAATTTCTCCATATTCGGGTATGGTCACATCGAAGGCCTACCGCTTGCTGAGAATGTCCATCACCATAGAGATATTTTTTGAATGTCGTTTGGATGGCGAACGTATTCATCTTATAATTATGTAAAAAATTTCCATCGATGATATTTTTTTTCTGTTTATTATGCAATGAATGTAATAAACATTCAATTGCCAATAAAATAATCCCATCTGAATCTTCAATGTGTTGCAATAAGAACGAAGTATTTCATAAAGTGTATAATGCTGAAAAAATCAAAATTGTTTTTGGCGATGTCAGGAGCTCTTTGGCAAACTGGGGTTTAAAAATGGCGAAAAAAAGAGTAATTCCATACATGATAAGGTTGGTGATATTTTGGTCTTATAAAAAACTTGTTATTTTTTTTCGCACTCTCGTATGTATAGGCGTTGGAACTAACAGAGCAGTCATTAGTGCAGTTGCAATGACTGCGAGTATGTTTCCAAGTAATAACTAACTTGACTATTTCCAACGACGAGGTAGTATTTCAACAAGATGTTTAGTGAACGTGGAGCAGAACCTAAAGTGCATCAACTACAGCCTTTGAATGGTAATCTTGAAGCTGAACACATACAACGCTTTTCGAGAGACGACATGAGACATTATCAACAAGTGCGGCGTTCAACATGGAATACTGATGGTGACACTGGTGATGAAGAAGGAGAGGTATATTTGACTAATGAAGATGTAAAGGGAGAAAAAAAAAGTATTATATAAAAGAAGAGAAAAGGTGTGATGAAAGAAGAACAAGACTTTGATATAAACGAAGTGCGAAAATTTAGTTCAAAAAGGAAAAGACAAAGTAGTACCAACAGTAGCGATGAGTGTTCAGGGTCTTCAAGCGACTCTAGTGAAGAGAACAAAAAGCCTTCTCTGAGTAGAAAAAGCCAGAAGAAAAACGTAAGCTGTTGTAAAATATTAATCTAGCTTCTGTTCTAGTTGTTGATTTTAAATTTGGCAGATATCATGGAAAAAAATATCCATCGGAGTTTGGATATGCTACACAACGAGGGTCAAACATTTTGTGTATAGCTAGACCCGTTACATACATACATTTGGTAAAGAGTATGTCTAAAGATCTCGATCAAAATCACAATTTGTACATGAAAGAGCATGGAATACCCTGGGAAATTAATGAGAAAAACACAAAACTCAAAACAGTCCATTCAATTCTGAAGGAAGCCCGTATTAAATGTATAATTGTAGCAAATGAAGAGCAGACTAGATATTTACGGAAAAAAAAAAAAAAAAAGAGTGCGCCCTGGAAGAAAATAATGCCACATGAGTGGTTCAAACAGACTCGTAAAAATTTGCCATTGCCATTCTAAAAATAAATGTCTTGGCCCTTTGCTCTACCCATAGTTCCGTTGATTTGGGATCTAATTACTAAAGATGTGAAAAGAGCAACGGAAGATTGCAATAAAATTTTTTTCCTGTGCATAAACAAGTGTATATATATATAAGGAAAACATAAAAACTCATTTCTTATCAAAATGGACATTGAACATACACAGTCACCCCAGGAGTGGGCTGAGGACTATTACGAGATGAGGTTCTGGAAAGAAGCTACAATAGAAAATTTGTAATCGCCAGAATTTCTCGAGAAATTCAATCAAGCAACAACTTTGAACGAAATTCCACAATTAAACTACATCAAAATATCATTTACTGATGAAGTAGATTTTGAACTGGATAAAACGATGGTCATCGACATTCAATTTGGCGTTTATGCTGGTGAAAATGTTCCCCTAATATTTGGATGTGCTACGAAAAAAGTTATTTACATGGCTCATGTTCAAAGACCAGTTCCATTATCACACCAAAGTACAAGAATGTTGGGTGATTTTGGGCAAAATTTGTACCTTTACTGGAAAATATATGGCATACCTTGAAATCTTCCATGTAACGAACATCATCAGATGATGAACATTGAAACAATTCTCAAAATCGTAAACGAAAGTTGGATTCGACACATCGTCGTAAGAGGTGCTCAAAAATACATTTTTTGATGCAGTTGGGAGAGCCTGCCGAGAAACTCGTAATAGCTACGAGGAAATTGCCCATATAATGTGGCACCTGTGGTTGTTTCATAATCCAAGTACATATCAACAAAGATGTTCTCTTGTAAATGTAAATTTTTTTGGAACTATCTTGTCAGAAAATTTAATTCTCGGTATAATAACTCTTGTGTAAAAAAGAATAATTGTTTTGTGTGAATAAATCTGGTTTTGTATGTATATATGTAAATAAATATTTCTTATGTCATAAATGTATCAATGTATTTGTAAAATTTATATTTATAAAATAAATAACTAAATGAAATGACTAAAAAAATTTTCTCATTATAATTCATTTTATAAAATAAATGATTATTTATCTCAGTTATAAATTACAAATTTTAGCCGTGAGAAAAAAATTTCAGATTAGAATAATTTTAAAACTGGACAGTTTTAATACGAATCTAAAAATTTTTAATTAAAAATTCGTTACAATGACCCACATAAATTACCTCCACAAATATTTATGGATTTACCCACTTTTAGTACCGTTATATTCAACATGGTGATTCACAAAGTGACCAACTTGTTTTATGTCGATCTGATTTTATCAACACGTTTAAAACTTGAAAACGATGATGAGGGGGTTATGTTGGTATTTAACCCTACGGAAAAAAATAAAGTTTATCAAAATTATGATAAAATACTTTTTGCATATGTCGAATTATCGCAATATTTATGAAAAATGTTCTATTTGCATCAAAATCTCATCCCAGACCCCTAACTCCACCCCAATCATCGCCCAGATGCCCACAATCGCAAGATTCCAATCAAACACATATACTGGGGCCTAAGATCGACTTTCCTGATACTCCCGCACCTCGCCCACGATCCCCTCGCCATCATCGTGTCTCGACAACAAACGTATTCGAGTCTGTTCCACAAACTCACATTGACGAAAAGTCGAATCACGGTGATGACGATGATGGCTGCCTGGCTGATGACGAAAGCAGAAGGGACGAGGGTAATTACTTACTGTTTGAAGGTTTCGATAAAGAAGAAAGGGTAGGATTACCTTTAATCGATAGTCAAATACCACCCCATTCTAAAACCATCGATGACATCTCTGAAAATCATTTATGCCAACCTATTCAAACACAATCGTATGGTTAAATCAATCAAACAAATCTCAGAGAGGAATACCAAGAACGTAGACGATTAAGTCGTCGAATTTCTCTCAGCGATGTTGGCAGTTACCACAGCGATGAGATGTCTACATCTCGTGAAATTACAATGCCTAAAATGAATGGTGGTGATGATCAGATGGCGACGGCACACAGCAATACTTTTTTTTTTTTCCAAAATCGGCAACGAACATGAGGAAAATCGCATTCTCAATGATAATTTTCTGGATAAGGTGTCGACTTCATCTTCTTCCGCCGCTAGGCCCATATCTACTCTAGGCTCAAGGATTTATTGAGGTTTGCAGGGTTTGTCAATTATGCCAAACGATAATATGGACACAATAGTATTTAATAACGACTTATTTCCTGACACTTTAATCACCCAACTCAGTTATCCAGAAAAGAAGGAGTTTAAGATTTTCGCTGATAATTTATTTCACGACGCTCAAAATAGGAGACCGGGTGTATATGGTAAGTATTTAAACTTTTTGAAACTCAACCTATATCCCGACCAAAATGACAGAGTTCTTGAAGAGATTCAAGAAAACATTTTTAATTCGCTAAGCCCCGAGCCTTATTTACAAGAACTAAATTTTTTGTGTAATGTGTACACAAAACAGGGTAAATTTTTATCAAAAGTCCATGATAAATAAAGTATGCCGTCGCATTTTGCATTTTGGATAATATTATCGAACGTTTACTAAATAAATAATTAAAAGCACACACACACACACACATATATATATATATATATATAAGAACTTGATCATGCCAAAACAAAGGAAACGAAGACGATGTAGCCGTAACAGGAGTAGATCTCCGAGTTCTTTGCATAGAAGATCATCGTCACCCATTCGACACCGAAGGATGAAGTACTAGTTTGAGTAAAAAGTTAAACAAATTTAAAAACATAGAGTGGGGCAAGTAGTTGGAAATAGTTACTACATTCGCGTAAAATAATTTCAGTAAATCGAGCAAAATTGATAATAAGAAAATTATTTGATTTATTTTTATTTTTTTTCTTTACAACCATACATCTAGTTTGAATAAAAAGTTAAACAAGTTTAAAAAACATTTCTTTTTCTGTAAATTCGGTGTTTTTAATCATAAAGTAATTCTTGAAAAATTTCAAATGTGCGCTGAATGCGTTCTTGACACAGCCGTGCATGTTTCGAGACGGTGAATTATACTCTAAATGCAGCAATTCCTTGCAGTTGGGATGTTTCTTTCGAAGCAAGTTGAGTTGCCTCTTCAGATTTATTTTTTGTACGCAAATTACATAATACGGAAAATCAAAATAGTCTTCATTCAATTTCAACACCAAGAAATTTGGTTTCACACAGTTGCTTATTTTTTCTGTACTTTCTTTGGTGTTATTGGAGACGACAACCTCTTTTGCAGCTCGAGCCAATAATTGTCTCTTCATAATTTCCACGTCGTTGGTTCTTTCTCCGAGTTGTTTTGTAAAATACTCGATGTGATTCTGAAACATATGATGTTTATCCTCGCGAATGCATGGGAGAATGTGTTCCTAAATAAAATCTTGAAAATTTTCCGCAAAGGGCATTTTGGATTACATAATCAGTCTGTAAATATCCGTTTTGTTGATGAAGGTGGTGTGTTGCTGCTCGTTGACAATCACAACTGAAGTAGCATTTGTTGCCAGTTCGTTGAAAGTTCTTCTATATTACTCTTTCACATTATTCCTAATAGCTTTCCAGTTGTTTTCGTATCTCAATAACCCGGCAATGGTTTTTGCTTTAAATCATATATTATTTTTCTATCCAAAAGATAAACAATTTTGTAGTTGTATAAGATATGATGATTTTTCAAATCCATCAAGTTATCCAGTTTTTAAGTTCTCGATGACAAGAGCACTTTACAGATGCACTGTTTATCGCGAGTTCTCGCTTTCTGATATCTGTTTGAAATGTAGCTGCATATATATTGCTCTAGCCCACCCCCTTTTTTTACACTCGGAAAAAAAATTAAAAAGTCGATATATTCATAAACATGTTCAGTGTATGCTTGAACTGATAACGAATACACATTATTGTTGTTTTTTTATTTAAGTTTTTTTTTTCTACCTTCAATCAGTCTGTTAACTTGTCTCATTGTCAGGGACAGAATTTCGTTTTTTCGCCTACAGATCTTGTACAGGAAATAAATTAAAAGTATCAATTCCACTTCGGATGAGTAGGGAGTGTTCGAGTCATTTAGAAACTTGGTAAGCACATTTCCCACATAGTTGTGTATTTTTTTAGCGTTATTAGAAGGCAAGACTTTTGGACTTTGGTCAATTTGTAGATTGTTATTCTTTTATACAAGATCTGCGCATTGTAGTGGTTCAGTTTAGCCGCTCGCCAATAAACCGAAGTTATCATGGACATTTTAAAGGGTTTTTGGTAGGAGGGATCTAGACGTTTCAGTTCGCTCACCAACATGTTGCAAACAATGGTGCAATATGCTCGAGTTATTGGTAAATACCCAAAAATAAAATATGAAACTAAACCTTGGAAATCTGCCAAAGTACCGCCATTTTTCATGAAATTCGTGGACTTTAAATGGGACCTGATGCGTCGTTCGCGTCCTTTTTCGCTAGTCTTGAAAATACCAATGGATTCGAATTGATCAACATGCTTATCATACAATGATTATAAAATAATTCATTTTTATCAGTCGATGAACAATGTTTGTGGTAAGACTATCATAGTATAATTTAAAGAGGCGATGAATTATTTTCACCGGCATGAAATGTTTCTCTGACCAAATGTAGGCCAGTATCTTTAGAGATGTAATAAAATTGGCATGTTTTAGATCGATATCTTTAATTTTATCGTAATCTACGAAATACACCCATTTCTTCAGTTCTTTGTCCAATGAAAAAGTCGTACCTATTGTTATATTCTTTTGTTTTTTATTTTTGTTGATTGTGATACATTTGTTTACCTGATTCGGACACGAACTCCATAATTTTCCCAAAGAGTTGGTAGTGCCAGTGAATGTATGATGTCTGTGTACGAATGACACATGAACCTGTGAAACATGTTCAAATTATTCATCAGTTGTATAGTTTCTTCGTACATGGGTTTCCCTACTGATAGAGATGAAATATAGTTGTTACCTTCATCGTCATCATCCCAATCGGCCCCTATCGCCATTGCAGATATCAGGTTCATGTGAAACATCACAGTTTAAAAACTGATTTAAAAAATCAAGCGCCCCTTTATACTGGTCGTGGGTTTTCATTTTCAGCTCGAAAATATAGCATCGGGATGAAGAAGTGTCCAGAAAATTTTGAATGGAGATTTTCGGTTGGATGAGAGCGAAACAAGTGAGAGAACTATGCAATCACTGCAATACTCTGTCCACATCAATGTTCAACACTAAAGTGCAACACTGCAAGTGAAATGCTGCAACATGATTGGATGTTGAAATTAAGAGTGGGGGAAATTAACAACCAATCAGAGTAAACCATTTGTCCTCCCCTCCCTTACCACTTTTAGTTTGCCTCTATGGCAGAGAGAACTGGAAAAAAGATTTCAGTCGACGGCGAGCAATGGACAGAGAAACATCAATCTTCCTCCTCTCCAGAACAGAAGAGAAATAAGGTAAGTACAAAAAGCTAAGTTATTGCAGTATTTTCTGGTTTTTTAATTTTTATTTTACAAGTGTTTTTTTTTTACCAAAGCTAGTTTTTTTGTAACATTTTATTCGACCAACAGTTTTTCATTCTACAAGTTTCACAACTTATAAAAATAAACAGTAATTGAAAAATAACTTTTTTTTAATTTCATTAAAAAACTTTTCAAATCCAGTAAACATTTACCACACCCATAGCTAACCTTAGGAATTTCTTTCTTCATATTTACATGTCGGTAGCATGTATTTTCCTTCACTCTCGACGGTCATCACAGCAATCTTGGAAGCTAAGTGTGGAACGAACCTTTGGAATTTGGACATGAAAATATTGTTTATGGTCTCGGCCAATTTTTGTTTTCTTTCTTTATCTAGGTAATTTTCTATCTATCATATTGTTTGTAACCATAATAATTAAATATTAGTTGTTAATAAAAATTTTGCATTTCGGTTATTGTTTCTTCAGACAGGTATCCCATTTTCATACTTATGTATCCTCACGAACAAACAAAAAAATGCAGATAGCTAAAGTCGATAAACTTCTTTTCTTCGTCAACCACAATGATTTTCTTGGGAATATAGAAATTTCTTTGTAATGTGTGTTTGCACAGCCATTGCTGCTCCATTTTTTTATTTTAAACAATGATTGTGCAACAAATGGGTATAGCTGATTATAATAGTGCCAGAATTTCAAATGTTTTTTAATATCCAAAATTTGCATACGGTTTTCAAAATCAACCACTCCTATGTATAACCTTGGTCCAAAACATACCATTGCATCATAATAGGTATCTACCATAGGTCTGAAATATACCACTACATCATAATTGGTATCCTCTCTAAGTTTAAGTTATATAATCAAACAAAAATATATATCTACCTGATATTTTTCCAATGGGTTTGTGAGGAGAGACCATTACAGTGAGCTTTACTGTCCAGTAGATCCAAAACGTCCTTCACCGCGTTCAACCGGAGCCAAGGCTAACTCGCGACTTTCGAAAATAACAGGTCGTGTATGTGGAAGAATTAATAATTACACGACGTGGTCTCCTTTGTTGATGGTCAATTCATTTGGTGCAATGTACCAGACACAGATGTGTAGTTCTCCACAATAATCGGGATCGGGCATTCTGGCGTAAAGTTGAAGTCCTTGTTTTCCGGTCGATGCACAAGGAATCATGTACGCAAAATGACCAGTGGGATGCAGTAATCGAAGACCCATAGGTAGTGCACGTCGTTCTCCCAGAGTTAACGTGATATCGGCGATGGTGTATAAATCACAAGCAGCTGATTCCAGAGTTGAAGATTTTGGAGCTCTTGCTTCTGGATGAATCTTCTTGTAACATAGATGAGGACCATTGTATGGAAATGCTTGGATCGGTAGTTTATCCATTCTGAATAACTTTAGTTACTCGACTTAATTATACATATCCTAAATTTCTAGTCATGCTTTTTTGTTTTTATTCATTATCTTTTTTAAATTTGTTTTTATTAATTGTCTTTTTAAATTTGTTTTAGCCGATCTACCTTTGCTCGTTTTTGTCAGTCTAATTATGAGCTGAATTCATGGAATTCACAGCATCGATTGTTGAAATGATTATGCTTCGATCTTAGTGTATCCATGACGATTTTGTTGATGTTGATGCTGCTACCTACTTCACTGTACACCTTCAATTTCTGCAAAAAAGACCATATTTTTATTTTAGCTTTATTATCTCCGTGTTTATAACTGTCGATTCGATACAGTATGAAATACCAATCCATAACAACTAGATTTATTAAACTTTTGACTTATTTTTTTTAAATGTGGTAATTTTAAGGTAAATTTGAACACATCTTTTGCATCCTGTTTGCTATCAAACAGTACACGCCGAAACTATTCAGCTTATACGAAGCTTTCGGTTGAGGTAAAATTAACGGAGGCGCCATTTCGACCAACATTCTGTAGTTGGTGTGTAAAATGTTGGCAATCTTGCATTCTCGTTCCTGAGCTTGTGTTCTGTTTTCACGTTCGGGTGCGATTTAGCGTTCCTGTTCTGCTTTCCGACATTCCTTTTCGGTGTTTCTTCCTTATTATAAAGGTGCGTGTTAAAAAAAATATATTTATTCTTTGAAAAAATTTTCAATTTTTAATTTGTGAAAATATAATTTTATTGTCATCTTAGTGTTGTGTGGCATCATAACCTCAGTCAACGGATATAGGATTAATTCTATGAAATAGTGTGACGTCATAACCTAATGCAATGGATATAGGATTAATCCTATAAATCAGTGTGATGTATTAACCTAAGTCGATGAATGCGTGTGATGTAACGACACATTGAGGCATCGAACAGGTGTGATGTCATAACCTAAGTCGACAAATGGATGTGTCCAACTCTCACTGTCGACTGACATATTTTTTTAAATTTCTCTGCCATATAGGCAAACTGAAAGGAGGGGAAGGGAGGGGAAATGAAATGCTGCAAAGTGATTGGTTATTCAAATTAGGAGGAGGAATTCAACTTAATTTACTTGCATGGAATGGAGGACAGTGTAAAGTATATTTAGTTCGGAGAAAACTTGCAAATGGGTGTCTGATGCTTATACAGATAATCAGTATTAAAAAATCATCTTGTAAATGTGGGGAGGGGAAATTTATGCTGCAATTGTTCAAATTTTCAGGGGAAGGGGGGAATTCAATTTTATTTAACTCGCAAGAAGCAGAGGACAGTGTAAAGTATGTTTAGTTCGGAGAAAACTTGCAAATGTGTCTCTGATCCTTATACAGATAATTAGTATTCAAAAATCGTCTTGTAAATGTGAAGTTAATAATAATGTAACTTTCGACGATTTGTGTTACCCTTGTTTAGTTCTGCGAGACTTTACCAGAGTGTGTTGTGATCGACATTCCTTCCCCCTCCCACACACACACTTTCAACAGCCAATCAGAGTGCATTATTTAATTTCCCCTCCCTTACCCTTTTCCAAGTTTGCCTATATGGCAGAGAAATCTGGAAAAAAGACTTAGTCGATGGCAAGGGCTGGACAGAGAAACATCATTCTTCCTTCACTTCAGAGTAAAAGGAATAAGGGAAGTATAATAATAGTATATATATACTATATAGTATATATTAATTAACTTACCTTTTTTTACTTACCTTATTTCTCTTCTGTTCTGGAGAGGAGAAGGTTGATGTTTCTCTATCCAATGCTCGCCATCGACTGAAGATTTTATCCAGATCTCTCTGCCATGTGGGCAAACTGAAATGAGGGGAAAGGAGGGGAAATATAATGCTGAAACTTACTTTGTTGTTCAAATTAGGAGTGGGTGAGGGGGATGTCGATGATGATGCACTCAAAATTTTGTGGAACTAAACAATAAAAAATGCAGTTTTCTTCAATATTTTTTATTTAATGTACATTTGTTTATTTTTAATGCAAAACTATTTTGTAACAAATGTCAAATTCCAATTGTAATTATCATTTATGATAGTAACAACACTCCCATCATAAACATCGCTGATGTTACCACCATCACCATCGTTGTTGGTATTATCGCCATAACAACCAAGTCACTTTGTGAAGAATGACTATTGTAGAGCACTCGAATGTTTTCTCTACTTATAAAAAACCATGGCAATATTTAAAAAAAATTACTGTAAAACTAAAAAAACTAAACTATAAATACCCATACTTAGATTCTTATTGTACCCAGTTCAAGTAATCTGTTGACAATTTGCACTGCCAAATACTGCATGGGTGTTATATTATCAAATAAGTTATCAATTTCACATCTGTTGATATTTTGTATTTTTAACAGATTCGAGGGTTTAAGGTTTATAGTTTTTTTTCTCAAACCTTTGTCCATCACATTTATCATCAATTTCCACTACTCGTGTCAAGTTGGTTTTATTGGATTTTTTCGGAAGTAGAATTGCAAGTTTTCCATTATAATTCGCCATCATTCTGTTGTAGTATAAAATTAGCCAATATCGAACATCTCCCATCTCGGTCCATTTGACACAACATCGCCCAAAAAAAAAATTGTGCATGAATTCCACCAAGTCTCAAATATTATAATTTTTTTATTGCTCTTATCATGCATTCAATCCATATAATTGAAAAAAATCGCTGTGGTTTTTCACGTTTACTGATGGATGTTTTAGTATCGCAGATGTTGAAAAAAATCGATAAATGGCATTGGGTGATTGCCGACCTGAATTTTCACACGATTTTGTTTACCTGTGGCAAGATGATAAACATCAAATATGTTTTACGTGATTATTGCGTATTTAAAAAGAAATTTCGTGGGAAAATTTCCTACTTCGTCGACTTTTCGAAACCGTTTCTTAAACTGGAGATGTATCATTATGGAAACATAACTCAATTGATAAAATCCAGCTGATTTTCGATGCAGATTCGTCAGGGTCACCTATAAAAGGACTGGCTATCGCCTCGGATGTTACATTCACGATCGATGCCCTACGAACCAAAGAGGGTAACAATGCCGATACCGGATGCTTTTCTTCAACACCATCCATTCGCATCACAGGTCGATTAACAAAACTGTGTGTGAATGAGCCTAATCGGGGGGAATGAGAAGGGAAAGATGAAGCAACCTCAACTTTGCCTCTCATGGTTCTTGAGGCAATCTTGAAAATGCCTCAACTTTGCCTCAAGATTATGCCATAATGAAATGAAAAATTACGAGATAATCTTAAGGCAAAGTTGAGGCATTTTTCAAGTTTGCCTGAAGATTATGCCAACAATTTTTTGTATCATTACCCTCAACTTTGCCTCATGTAATTTTTTTACTTGCTGCACTTTTTTGTCTGAAAATTTTTTTTCGAGCCTCGAGAGACTTACTTGATGGATGAGAAATTAAAAAATCAAATAAATAAAGCATACATGCCTTTTTTATCGGGTGAAATACACATACAATAAAAAATTAGAATAAATATTTAAAAAATTAATCGAGTATATAATTCTTCGTTTCTCTGGTGAAACTCATACACATGCACAATAAAATGAAGTACAGAGTGTCGGACATTACCCTGGAATGAGCAAAAAAAAAACAAAACAAAACTGGCCAATCATTAGCACAAAACAAATGAGGTGTATCCCCAACAGCTGGTGGTTTAGAAAAATTTCAAAAAATCGTGTTTTAGTCGAGGTGAAAAACAATATTGGTATTTACATCATACAAACAAAATCTCCATGCATTTACTGTCGGTCGATTCGCAGGGCCACGGAACAATTAAAAAACAATTCCGATGATCTGTGCTGTTTTGTTATTCCCAACTTGAAAATGCACTCAAAGGAATCAGTTTCCAAGTTTAAAAACATTCTAAGGAAACTGACGAAATGGCATAATTGGTCATCCTATTCAAGATGATTGGGAATTACGAGTACATTTCGAAAAATAATTTATATTCCTTATGGATTCGTTTGGTTCCCTAATTGCATTGTTTCCAGAATCCCCTCGAAAATGGTACCGCGACTTTATAGATCGTAGAAATACATGGCCGTACAGTCAAATTTATGCCAATTGGAAGAGAAAAAAATATTTCTACTCTTGTTAGAGTCGTGCAAGTGTGGTGAGTCGTGCACGGTTGACGGACAAGCTATTTACGCCTTGGGCGAGCAAATTTTTCGCTGCGTAAAGCAAACATTTCTCGAGATCCAAAAGTTTTTCGACATTCCATTTTGTAATGGGTCGATTAAGACAATGTTGCAAGGTAGCAGGAGCCAAATGCGCCAGAATATACTGTCACCACGAATAAAATGTTTGCGCAGTCAAATCATTTTATAAGCCGATCTACAACCAAACGAGATCACCATTCCTAACACGTGGATGACATCACTAGCCATCGACCTGATCCTCTCTCGAATTGTCCTTTTTGACCTGACCAATGTTGTGGATGGACAAAAGGAAAAATTCATCAATCTGGGGAGGGATACCGTCATTTTACCAAACATGATCCAGTGATACACCCTGTCTCGATCATCGTTATCGATCGAGTGGCTTTTCGGCAGATTTACTGTTTTTCTCGCCGTTGATCCTGAAGAATCATAATGCCAACATTGACAGAGATACAGAATCATTGTACATGGTTTGGGATGCAGTCGCCATCAAGGAAGCTATAATCAACATGTCTCCCATTTACAGTATTTACATTCCTTTCAATAAACTGAGATTGAAATTTACCGAAGCTCTTATTCTGTACATACATAATCGAAGCTTACCCAAAACACACGAGTTCCACCAATGATACGAATTATTTCGCAACATTTAATAACTGATTGTCGACGTGCCCCATGTTTACGACTTGGTCGAACCAACAGCGGGTATTTTGGAAAAATTTTGTCTCTTTGTTTATTTAAAATACGGCCCGAGGAAAACATACAATTTCTTTTGCGAGTTGAACCAGAAAACTTACGAGTTGGCAAATTACATTATTGATTATTTTCACGAGAAATCTCTCCAATTTCTCTACTCGTTAAAATCACCCAGCTTATTGGACGGAAATTTAATTTGAGCGGCGCCAAAGGAAACATTCATCACTACCTGGGACTTGTGGATAAATTGCTCTCGCTGGATGGTATGCTCGAATTTAAAGATGCAATCAATTCCTCAAAACTTCCTTTGAACAAAATCGCGGCCGAAATCGGTACGGAAATGTACTGAGTATAAATGTGCACATGGTTCCCTGACACTGTCATAATTAGTTTATCTCGGTTATCAAATGGAATGGTCTACCTTTGAGAGATTATGGTGTGTATTTAAATGAAGACTTTGTTATTTACCAGTCAGCGAATCACCAATACTTATATATATAAGGATACTCACCGAAAAAAAGGTGGCGGGAAAGAGAGAGATGGGTATCTTGGAATATATAGGTTCGAGGTATCCAGAATATAATTAGTTTGAATCGCGATTGGCAACATACGAGTTTTGGCCCAAGGCGATGAAACAATGACCGAAACAACTTAGCCAAGCTTTTACACGAGGGACAATGATACGGTTATTTGCTTTTATTGCGGCTGCAAATATTATCACTGGAAGGAAAAAAGATGATCCTTAGATAGAACACATTTACAATTACTCGATGGTTGAATGTCTGTATGTTAACTTGATATATCCTATTTTGACTGCATATTTCGAGGATGGTATAAATGTTTGTAAAATCACAGATGATGTCGATGTTGATGCCATATCTCAACTTTTGCAAAACAACAAAAAACAACATACCTATCCTGAATACAATAAGTGCGAAAGACGAATAAAAACGTTTAAAATTAAACAGTGGCCTGTATCTCTAGTTCAAGACCCGAAACGGCTAAGTAATGCGGGGTTCTTTTACACGGGTTTTGGTGATCGAGCGACTTGTTTTCACTGCGGTAAAAATGTTATACATTGGGAAGATGAAGATGATCCTTGGATAAAACATGATTTTTGGTATCCCGAATGTAGATTTTTTGGGTGGAAAGAATACATCGGCTTAAGGA
Source organism: Dryococelus australis (assembly GCA_029891345.1). NCBI lineage: Eukaryota > Metazoa > Arthropoda > Insecta > Phasmatodea > Phasmatidae > Dryococelus > Dryococelus australis. The sequence goes on along the minus strand of CM056993.1, from coordinate 207,537,141 downwards.
AAAACAAAACGAGGATATGCCAAATTCTACAAACAATGATTTGGAGAAACGTGTTAGCGGCAGCGGTAATTCCACAAACAACGATTTGGAGAGATGTGTGAGTGGCAGCAGCAGTGGCGATAATGAAGATGAACAACAAAATCTATTTTTATGTAAGATGTGTTACCAAAGGGTATTGAAAGTTGTTTTTCTGCCTTGTGGTCATTCGATTTCATGTATGGAATGTCTATTTATACATTCCAAATATGCAATATGTCGTAAAAAAATCAATGCTGCAAGTAAAATATATACATATAGAAAATAACTAAATACATATATATTAAAAATAATTTTTTTATACATTTATTTTTGTCAATTCATTTGATACATATTTTTTCACAAACACAACTTCTTCATCAAACAGGGAAGCAAACCAAGCAAACAAGAAATTTTTATTAGTCGCGTTTTACAAATTGAACCCATTGGTGATTTCAAACGCGATTCCTCTCTTAATCAATTCCTTATTAAATGGAATGTCCGCAGCGAGACACAATTTCATTTCGACTTTGCAACTTAAAATGGAAAATTTATGCAGGATGTTTTTGTGTATATGAAGTAAACGTTTATCACAAGGTTGTAAGATGGCAACACTTTTTGTTTGAACATATGCGGGTTGGCGTGTTTGCCATTGTAATCGAATAAGAACCCATACACAAACTGCGAGATTGGAGAGTGGTCTAGAAACACTTTACTTTTCTACAGGTTTTGTACATAGCACATTAGTTCGTTTTCCAAGTCGATGGTATACATCGATTGGAGTAGGCTATTCTCGTTCTTGTTCTTGTATGCGGAATACTTCACCAGACACTGAAGAAAATCAAACGATCGAGTAGACACTGTAGTCTTCCCCACACCCGAAGTGCCTTCGAGAAAAACAACTTGTTTTTGTCAGGCAAAAACTCGCAAAGTGATTAACATTAAGCTACTGCAAGTCAAACTAAACACAGTCGTGATGATTGTAGACATAATTTAATTTCCAAATATGAAATGTTCATAGAGTATTAAAATCAGTAATTCCAAACAGCCAATGCATAATCGAATCAAATAGATTGGAGATAGTAACTGTCTTCGCCAAACAATCAATGTTAGGGTTTGAATGATCGAACCAAATCAATTGTCAGTCCTGCTATGATGACGAAAATGTTGTTGAGACCTTCTTCCATAAAAATCCATTGCTGATTACCATCAATATCGAAGCAATCAGCAACATGATATATGATGCAGTCAAACAGTTTTCCAGAACATCTTCTCTTTCCGACATGGTTGACAATGATCTTCTGATGAGCTGGAGGAGATTCATTCATTATTTATATAAACGCACGTGTTAAAAAAACAAAATGAAGAAACAAGAAACAAAAAATTTTTTTTTGTTTAAAATCAGTGTTCTGTGAGTGAAGAGCATATGATGTAGGCGAATTAATTCCACAGGAAAGAACGTATTAATGTTCAGAGTTCCTCATGGTTGCTGCCTGAAAAATGATTAAATTTGCTAAACGAGGGTGAGTTGGAACCATACATTTTATTAAAATTAATTGATGATCAAGTTCCGATCGGTGATATTCTGATTTATTCCACCAAACTTTTCTTTGTCCACAATTTTCGAAAAGGATACGAGTGTAATGTAAATTTCGAAATGGCATATTTACTGGCAAAGGAAAGGTTCGTACATTACCCGACAAGTGAATTTAAGATTGAATTTTACGTCTTGATGAATCGCAATCTCCCTAAAGTGATCATGTTCAAGGGATTGGATCCGATCTTGATGGAACAATTTCTCACGCTGTTGACAACCATGTAAGAAAATCAATGTAACAGAGAAAACTTGAAAGAGAAAATACGGCAGAGTTTGCAGGCGAAATAGGTCGACGAGGGAACGACCCGATCGTGCGAAGCTACGATTGATGGATGTGTTACATTCTTGACACATCCACCGCAAACACCGCGAGATTTGGACAAAATCGCCGACAAGTTTGCAAACATGGATGAAAACTGGGTTTGGATGATCAACCAGTATTACTTAATGTCCGACACTGAGCCGAGTTCAACTCTAAATATCATTGTCGCCAATTTCTTGGAGCCGAGGCAATAGGGAGCGCTCAACATTAAACATTGAAACATGATAATTTCTGAAAATACTAACGGAGTTGAACTGTTTGACTTGGCAACCGACGATTTGGTTTTCACATGCAATGCAATGCACATAAACACAACAGCTTCGTACATGTGTTTCAAGTACCAAGTGTGTATACACACCGTAGTGTTTGACAAATTACTCTATTGGCAATATATCATGGCCTACATGTTTGATTCAAAATGTCCTTCGATTTCTGTGTTGGTGGTGATTTATGCACACCACGATTGCAATTATGCATTACTCGAAAAGATGCCCGAGATGCGAAAAAAAGATGAGGCCATCCAATGAGTCAGAAAAGACAAGACTGTAAATAGAATGAGATCGCGCCATGTAACGTATAATTATAAACATATAATTATAAACATGTATAATTATAAACTCTGTAATGTTAAGGATGTGTATGCTGTCGTTTCGGATAATGCATTATTGGACATTTTTTGAAATATTCAGCTTCAGTTCTCTGTTGTCGCAACCACTTTCTTCAGCGACCAATATTTTTTCTACATTAATTTTTTTCGTACGGAATTTTCTCGAGTCAAGATTGTACAAGATCCTACACAAATGGTTGGAAATCCCTTCCATGTGGCCCGATAGAAATCGGTCTGGGCCAAACGACCCCAGGCTTAGTTGATATACATGAGCAACACAAAACTCTTGTATTCGTACGGAGATTTGTTCTTGTACAATCACCTAGCTTTCTCTTTGTGCAAAATTACAACAAGATTATTCCCCTTCCAGAAGATTTACATGAAGTGACTTTTTGCGTCGTCACCGTTATCAGATTGTTGAAAACATACATGTCTTATGGGGGGGGGGGGGGAAACAACCCCCTTACTTATTTCACATTTATTCGAAAATTTCGGGGCCACTGGTAAACATCATCAGCGAAAGTGAAATTATATCCATTACAGATGCGAGTATAACCTATCGAGAGTTTCAGACGACAAGCACATTGAGTCATGGAAAATAAGTAATGAATATGTATATGTAAGAACATTTAAAAAAATTATTTAAAAACTACCTTATATTTTACTTCTATGTGCAGTAACCAACAGTGACTTTTCATCACCTCTGCTATCCAAATCTAATAATTCAGAACTTTATGACACCTTTTATGGGACGAGAAGGGGATACAAACCCGTATATCGGTGACACAATTGAAGGTGTTGTTAATTAAGGAGCCATCAGTATTGGGAAAACAACCACACTGACAGAGAACTTTTACATTGTCACTTTTATCAGATTGTTGAAAACATATATGTCTTATTAAATTACAGGGAAAATTGAACATTGTAAAAAAAAATTGTAAAAAACTACCTTGTATTTTATTTATATGCTCAATAACCAACCGTGCCTTTTCATTCCCTTTACTACCCGAATACAATAATACAGAACTTTATGAGTTTTCTACTTTAAAAAACAAAAATTCAACACCTTTTAATACACTGATAGAGGGAAATGAGGAAAGTGACTATAATGATGATTTATTGGGGCGAGATGCGTATACAAACTCTTACAATTCTATTGAACATGAATATGTTTCAAATTCTAATATAAAACTATGTGACGGTGGTACAACTGAAAATATTGTAAGTGAAGGAGCTGCCAGTATTGTTACTCGAAACGAGACTAGAGGTAATGGAATTATTGGTAAAATTGAAGATGCTATTAGGAAAACAACTACACTGACTATAAAAGAAACAGATTCAGATGCAGATTATGTTTCCCCATTGTTAATCGACAGTTTTGGTCCTGATATGTTGTCAAAAATGGAAGAACATAAAAAGACAATCGAAAAAATTGTAGGAAAATTTCAAGTGGCAAATGGTGAAGGTATGAATAAAACATCTCTCTCTTTTGATCGCATAAAAAATGAAGTTATTGTTCAAAGTGTGTGTTTGGTTATTTGGGGCATAATTAGGTTTGTGTATTGCACTGTTAAAATGTGCGTTTGTAAAATGTGCTCGAAGGAGAAAAATGTCTTCATTTGGTTAACAGTCACCTTTGTAGATAGAGTATTTAAAAATAATCAACACTGATAGGTCTATATATTAAAAAAAAAGGTATAAATATAAAATTAGTAGATTACTATATATATATATATATATATATATATATATATATATATATATATATATATATATATTTATAAATGCCATGTAAATGCCAGGATGAAATTCAAACAATATTTGCCATTTTTCGTTATCTATGCAGCTGTAATTTGCAGTATTTAAAGTTTGAGCTCGGTGTATTGTGTATAAATCTAAAAGAGATATGGAACAACAAATGTGATATATATCATTTACATGGCATTTACATGGCATTTATAAACCGGCAGGATCCATGATTTTAAGATTCAAAAACTTGCAATTTTTGTTCTGGAGTAGCAGGAAGGGAGATCTTTGTTTTAGTTCAATCATCTGATCAACACAATCCATATATTCTTCTTCCATGGTCGAAAGAGTGTATTGGATCAACTTGTCTGTGATCAAGTACCACGAATTGTAACTCCCACCACTATGATTTTTGCGAACAATCTTTTTTCAGTAAATTGCGATCTATCGTGAAAAAGATATATTTTCTCAACGGTTCGTTTCCAACAAATGGAATTTGAAAGCTTATCTTTACCTCGTTGGCATCGTTCAAATTGACGAGGTTAATGTTTGAACCGAGTAGGTTAAACAACTGAAGGTATTTTGCCAACAGTCGGATAAAGTTGGCAATTTCTTCATCTTCACAGCGATAATTACTCGTGTTCACATTTATTTGATCGTTGCAATATAACGTGAAGTAGTTGCCATCAATTTCACCCAATATTGGAACAAACTTTACTTCGGAATTATCTACGACAATGCTTGGTAGACATGTTTTGTTCTCGACCCGTTGATATTTCGTAGCTAGTTTCCCATCTGGTTGTTGGTTGGTTGGTGCTTGAATAAAGAATTAAATGTCTTGAGCTTCTTCGTCATCGTCACAACATTAGTAATTTTCGCTTAACTGATTTGCGATCTTCCGCCATGAGATTAGTAAAAGTATTAGCGCTATTGTCGAGTTGACGCGGCTGTTGTTCGGGCTGCTGCTGTTGTTGTTCATTAGTGTTACTAGGTGTATCCATCGTGCAGAGTTTCTTCTGAGCGACTGGTAAAGTAACAACACCTCTTTTATAACAACCATCTCGAGCAAAAGAATTAAAAATTTTTTTTTAAATTTATTTTAATTTTTTTTGTTCTTTATTTTTTATTTAATCATTTCAATATCTTTTTGTTCTTTTTAAAATTTTTGTTTCAATATTCCTTCTAAAGCCAATGGATTATAGGTATTAATCGCGAGTAAAATTGCACGTTCGCATTCAATTTTTGGAGGGTTCTTAATCTATTCGAAGAGCAAGGTATTTTTAATTGGTTGTATAGAGAATTATCGGTATTTACGTTTATGCATGGACGTGCCCTACTGAATGCATATTGGGCTCCCTGTATGGTTGGGTTACTTCCAGCCCATTTCGAAACGCATTTCCTACATGGAAGTTTGGTGTCGGAATTCAGGTTTAAAATTTGTGGGCCACAGTCACAATTACCGGTGGAGTAATTGGGCATCACGTTTTCCAGTGCTTTGAATATCATAGAAGCATATTTATTTGGCATCAACTCGAACCACTATCCATTATTCAATGGAATCAATCGATTTTGCAAAGTGTCTGATTGCTCGGCGCACACGATCTGGTAATCATGATTATCCAACTTTTCGTACACATCCTCTATCCAAAACGTGCTGGGTACCATATCGGTGTACGTTGTATTCGTCGCTCTATCCACTATGGATCTATTACAACCAAAAATCAGGTTAGAACAGATCCCTCCAAACAAGTGCGGATAGCGTGGAAGGCAAATGTATTTGTCATCCATGTAAATTATTTTACCCACATGGGGATTACAAACAGCTGCTTCCGAAGGCATATGATAGGCATCTCGATACAACATGTGATTGATTATTGTTTTGGTCGGAAAAAACTTGTGTTCGAATTCGCCATTGTTTTTGTTACAAATTGAGGTGCAAGATACCGGCTCGTTTTCTTCGCCTAGGTAATGGCCGAATCGGCATTTATTTTGTAGAAACAACTCATTACCATTTTCACCATCATCTGCACTCATATTCTCTTTCAACTCAACAGTTGGTGGTTTTCGAAACCTGTCAACCCGTGTATGTAATGCATACCAGATTCTAGGTATTTTTGCGAGAAATTTTAATCACCTATACACCAACGATATGTGAACGGAAACTTAAATAATGAATAGTAAGAAAGAAAATAAAAAATTATAAATATCGATTTATCTTTTATATGCATAATTTTGCAAAAGGCTTATGATTATGTTATTATTATTTTTCTCCAAATGAAAACATTTCTCTTTTTCAAACTGAAGTTCTTTTGTTAATTGTCTGATTTCACCCTCCAATCAACCGCGATAGTTTTCAATTCCTCTGACGACATGTTGTTTCCAGTTTTGTCAACGTTTGGTAGAATCTGGTGCACTACCCAATATTTAAAATCTTTTCCAGTCGACAATCACGATTTTATAATCAAATTATATAGGCCTATTTCCATAATGAAAATGGTTCTCGAATTTCCATGATAACTCGATGATGGTAAACTAGTTGATTCTACGAGTTGTCTGCACTTTGCCCATTCATTTATGGGAACGTGTCTCTGAACGGCATCGCAAGTATCCTTGTATCCCAAAATATTTGCAGCATCCTTTCCCAGAAACCACAGTTTATTATCCTGTCTAAAAGAAATTGAAGTTTCTTATCATTATATATATCAGATATTCCATATTTTCTTATATATGTGCAGGGTAAATTCCTTATATATAGTGAGAGAATGGGTTGACTGAATAAGAAACTAACTATAGTTTTTTTTACATTTATTTTATTTTATTTTATAAAATACATACACTTTTTTATTCATTTTGATTTTGATCTTGATTTTTATTTCAACAAATACTCTTGCATTTCAACCGGTGACAAGTGATGCCACTAGGGTTAGGAAAATGGCATCCAGATGGGTTCTTCTCGATGGACCGCAGGATTCACTTTGATGGTTTGCATCGGTGCAAGTGATGGTGATGATGGCAGTGGTGGTGGTGAAGAAGATACAAATCCCGAGTTGCCTCGCCATGTATTGTAAAATTCGTTATCATTTTCATCTGTCGGTACTAACGATACTATCAAGTATGGCATTATGAGTACTTGAGATATACGAGATCCATTCTCGGCTTTGAATGTCGAATTTCCTCTATTTTCCAGCTGCACAAAGATATTTCCTCTGTAGTCTGAATATATAATTACATTTTAGGCTATATTCGATGGTTGAATGCCAGCCCTGAATAACTCGTAACAAAACCGAAATAAACTTTGGGTATTTTACACGCCAGGCCGACATCGACATTGGCCACTTGGCCTGGTTGAATTTTCAATGTCGTTAGTCGCCTTCAAGTCATACCCAGCTGCTTCTTCACTACCATGGACCAATTGATGTTTGAGCTGTGCAGAAATGATGAGCACCATGGTGTAAGACAAATTGTTTCTACACCGACAATTTATACGTACTCCCCAAAGCAAAAAAATATTATTTTCTACATTACTTTTTTTTGCCAAAAAGTAAGTAAGGTGGGTATCGGAAACCTCCCCCGCCCCTTTTTTGTTATTAAAAAAAATCTCTAATTTTACTCTTGATCAAGGCAATGTTTGGGATAGATTTTTTAAATCTCTTCTAGTATGATAGAAGTGTTGAAAATTTCCATAAATTTAGTTTTGGCCTCGTTCCCAGTGTCAATAGATTTCGAACCGGATTAGTCGTAAAACTCATACAGGGTTACATCGTCGATATTACCCCGAGTTTGCATAAATTTACCAAGTGATTGTCCATATAGTGTGATTTCTCTATTATGTCGGAAACCTCTCATCCTTTGTTGGTAATCCAGGGATTTCTGCCATTTATGAGGATAAAAATACAGGAGGAATAACCATTGTCAACATGTGTGGCAATCACGAGCATTATTTATTATCTTTTTCGAAAACATACCACTTGAATGAATAGATAATCTTCACCACTAGTTAATGTTTTCCATCGGACATGGTTTCCAAGTACTTGCTCAAATAATACAAATGAGGTAAAACTGCTTTGAATATAACTATTCGATGGAAATAATTTTAATAGTTTTTAATGGGTAACCAATTCTAGGTGACGGCCTAAGCCATTATATATACTGCCGCAACTCAGCTGCCGGGAGTCTTTGACAGAGGCCGCCTGAAATAAGTATATCAATATAAGAAATTATTTTCAATTTAATTTATATTAATAGCTATATTTTTTTTTTTCAGTTTCTTATACACAATAATGTAAATCTGAAATTATTTTCAATTTAATTTATATATAATTATATGTTTATAGGTATATACTTATAAATAATTATTTTCAATTTAATTCATATGCATAGCTATAGGTATATAACAATGTAAAAATAAAAATGTTTTCAGTTTTTATACATAATTATGTATAAGTATATATATATATACATATGCCTAAAAGCATATTTACATAACATATTGTTATGTAAGTACCTGCGTGTTTTCTCCCAGGGCGAATGAGTATTTGAGTTTTCTTAAAGTGCTCCAATACCACAAAGATGAATTGCGAATATGTAGGGCTGTCTTTTACATCGATGGCTACAGAGCATAGTCGCTAACTGGTTGTTGCTAGTTATATTTTGCGATCGAGTTTTCACCTATATCCAAGAAATGCATGCTGGCATGAGAGAAAGTTTTGTGCAAAGAGTCCTTTTCGTACGTTCATTCTGCTGGAGTAAGTCTTTCCATCAGCCACGATTGAAATCTATCCATCAACCTCATAACCCATACAGATGCACACATACACAGCAATCCCAATCTTAATCCCAATCCCAATCTCAATAATTAGATCAATCTTTAGCAATTACCACCACCACCGACACAACCGCACCACCACTGCCACCACCACCACCACCACCACCACAATCAGAGGCCATTAGGGGTCGTTTTGGAGTAATTAGGGTCTATGGGGTCATGGGATTGAATGGGTCATGGGTCAATGAGTCATGGTGTCAATGAGTCATGGGATCAATGGGTCTTGGGGTCAATGAGTCATAGCATAAATTAGTCAAGGGGTTAATGATTAATGGGGTCATGGGGTCATGGGGTCAATGGGACATGAGGTCATGGGGTCAGTCTTGTGAGGGAGTCGGTCCGACAACATGTGTCAGTTTTCTACTTTAATAAGTGTAACCATGATTTATAGGTGAGCGATGAACTTGTCTGGAAGAAACTGCTGAAGACATAACTTCATGGTAATGTGATCAAGGAACTAGCATCTAAAGCCGGTTTACCTGCCTGTGTGTGATGTCTCAATGCTCACATGTTATTGTTAGCTGCAATCATGCGGCAACTTGGTGATTGGCTGGTCAGTGTCTGCACAATTTGTTAATGGTGCACTACAATTGGTTCAAAGTCAATATGATGCCATAGGGCTTGCACAAATGTATATTATAAGCAGTAGGGATGTAAGTGCAGAGGTTTAGTTTGACAGCAGCTCAGTGGAAGGTGGATCATCTCGAATAGCTTCTGCCTCTTCACATAGATTTTTCTCGAGTTTTGGTTTAAAGGTGATTCAAGGTCATGGGGTTAAGGTCAAGGTAGTCTACATATAATATGTTGGTGATAGTCTGTAATGTATTATGCTTGTTGACTTTTATGTAGTTTGTAAGTTTTTATTTTCAAGGTCATACAGGGTCATGGAGGTCGAGGTAGTCTGCATATAACAAGGTGGTAGTAGTCTGTAATGTACTATGCTTGCTGACTTTTATGCATTTTTTCTCGAATTTTGGTTTTCAAGATCATTCAAGGTCATGGGGTCACAGTCGAGGTAGTCTGCATCTAACATGGCGGTAGGAGTCTATAATGTATTATGCTTGCTGAATTTTATGCATTTTTCTCGAATTGTAGATTTCAAGGTCACAGGTCAAAAATCAATTGCTATTGGGCATTGTCTTCCAAGATGGTGGATAGGTGATGTTTCACAAGATGGTGGTTACCTACCAGGATGGCAGTGTTAGCCCTCCAAGATGGTGGTTTCCAGTAATGTATACAGAAATGAAAAAAGAAAAAAGTATGATAGCCTCCAGTAAAATATAAATAAAGACGGCTGCCTCCAGTAGCTTGTAAACAAATGACGAATGAAAAAATCAAGATGGTGGAGTGAGTATATGTTAGGGGAGTGGAGGCGAGGGAGTTAGTCGTCTGCTGCAGTCGAACAGAGGTGAATATTTTGCTTGGGGGGAGGGGGGACTTCCAGAAATATAAGTTTAAAAAAATTGAGTTTAAAAATAATTTTTAATTACTTTTAATAATTTTTAATAATTAATTTTTTGCATTTTTTGTTAATTTTTCGGAATTTTTTGAGTTTTTGGATTTTTTTGTCAAAGGTCGAAGGTCATAGGTATTGCTCTCCTGACCCCTGGGTCACTGATCCCTGTATCCTGTCTGGCTCGGAGCCACAGATCCCACTTGCTGGAGTCACTGATCCCTCACACCTGCTCCAGGAAAAATGGGAATTTTTTTTTAAAGGAAAAAGGGTTTTTTTTTTATGGAGAAAGGGGAATTCTTAGGGCATTTTGCTCGACTTTGAGGGGAAAAAGGGAACTTTTGATGGGAAAAAGATAGTGGACGGTTATGTAACAAGATGGCTGCCAGGCGGCTCCAGCACTGACGCCCCATGCCCTTGCACATCAATAGGCTATTCCATACTACTTATGGCCAAGAAGTATGATAATGATAGGGTAGAAAACAATTTCCAAGTAGGTGAATTGGTGCTCTGTCGCCACTATGTACAGAGTAAAAAAGTTGATCCTTTTTGGCTACATTGGCCATGCCATATAATGGACCTTTTAGAATCTTGAGGTTTTTGGGTCCTGTCACAGTATTGCTGGGTGACCCTAATAATGATCTTGAAGTGAGAAAAGCACATTTGTTACAGATTAAGAAATTTCATAATGTGGATGAGGGAAAATATTAACGTGGTGCTTTTAAACTGGGTTTAGTATGTTTTTCCACTAAATAAGCAATGGTGTGAACTCATTTATTGTGCTGGGTATGTGCGCTGTTATTGCTGTGTGTAATGGAGAATATTAACTACTAAGTGTACTAGTGAGGTCTTGGCTATTGTATGTTTTCTCCTCGATGTGTTTTCTATTTCTCTTTGTTTCTAATATCTGTTGGGGAAAATGTTAGTCTCTCTGTATTTACTTATGTGCTATTTGTGGACATCCCAGTGGCGTTTTTGTGGTTGTTCTTGCACTTTAAGATCTGATGCAGATGAAGTCGGTGGAACTTTTGATTGGAATTTAATTGTTTGTAAAACTTGTTGCTCCAATTTTTTTTTGCAGGGTTGTAATTGTGACTGTATTACCGTCACTTGTTAGGGAAATTTTGTGGAAGTTGGTAGCAAACCTAGTGTGCCCCGATTTCATTACTTTTGATTTATCGTTTTATAGGCCCGCATATCTTATTCTATACATTGTATTTCTACTATATAATTTATACTTTATGTAGAATATTTACTATTATATTTTGCTGCTAGTTAAATACGTGTATATGTATATATATATATATATATATATATATATATATATATATATATATAATATATATATATATATATATATATATATATATATATATATATATATATATATATATATGTATGTATGTGTGTGTGTGTTTTATGGATCGTATGTGTATTTTATATGTAGTTGCAATAATGCCCGCAGTATGCTTTTGTAAAGACGATCACCACTTGGCATGCTGTGTGTGGATTCATGTGACGTCATGCGCATGGGACACAAGCTGTAGACCATGCGCAGGGGTCTACTGTGCACAGTAGAGTCGAGGCTCTGGGCTGAAAGAGTCGACAGCTGATCGCCATGTGGCTCGCATTGTGAGTGTAGTACAATATTTGATGGGTGAAATGTGATGTGCTTGCTTTGCTGGGCTGGTGTGGTCGTGCAGACGTTTGGTATTAATATTGTCTCAAATATGAATACTCACGTGGAACGAGTTTGGCACGATGTATTAATTGTAATGATTAGTAATTGTTGCAGCTGTTGCGAAGTGATACCCGAAGCAGACGAAACGTTTGCTCGTTCAACTCTGAATACTTGCAAAATTACGCTAGTGCTGAAGTATTACCCATGGTGATTGTCATCAGTGGTGCATTGTCAATATATTTTTATTACCACTGAACTACTCCATAAAAACTTCATATGGCGCAGCATATTGGATTTACGTCGGCCGGTCCTAACCGATTGTGTGTGGCCCAGCAGTCGACGGGACGACGGCGTGTTTCTGTAACGCATACGGAGGAACCACGAGGGTACTAGGGGTTGTACTTCCCTGCACGTCGCAGATTTTTCATCATGTAAAATGATCAATTATGAGAGGGATGTTTAAGCATGCCCTTTGGGGTTGGGGCTTTGTCTATTTGTGAAAAGTACATCAGTGGAAGTAATTACTTTAAATAACCACACGCAGTGCCCAAACTTGGCACAGTCTTGCTGCAGATGTTTTTAATTGTGTGTTTGTTGATAATAATATTATAAAAATATTTTTATGGTTCAAGTATTGTGTTATGGCAATTGTATTTGTAATTTTTTAATGTGTGTACACGAGTTAAATAAATCAAATTATCAATATTTTGTGTCATATAATATACAGTGTCACCTCGATTGTGAGAACCTTTTGATGTGCAGCAATTTTTCAATAAAGCAGTATTGAATGCTAAAGGAACCATACTGAGCATATTTGTTGTAAGTCCTGGTGTCCCAGTGAAAATATTGATGTGCCATTTATATGGGTGTAAACATTGCAGTTACATTTTGCATTGTGTTAAAATTACCCTGCTACACTATACTTTGTACCACGAGTTTGCTTTATACTCCTGATCGTACCTATTGAGGCGAGGTTTGTTTCTTACTACTATGCTGGGTGAGGTAGTGTTGAGAATCTCGAAACCTCTATGAGTAGCAATGCCTGGCACCCACCAGCTTTCGCCGAGAAATCATGGGGAAAATACCACATTACCCACACCGCCCACTGATGCAGAATAATCAGCATCACATGAAATTGCCATGCCGAGTATGCCCATCACTACACTGCTCGACACCTCATTGTCTATACGAGCTTTAGCAAGCGGTGCACCTTCACCTGACAACTGTCAACAACACATTGTCATCTAGATGCTGCAGTTCAGTGACATCTCAGACAACGAGATAGGGAGGCCACCTGAGGACAGCCAGGATCCCCAGGTGAGGGCTCTCCCTGATAGTGTTGAGATGCCACTGAGCTGCTGGAATTCTGCAACAGAGGACAGCAGCTACGACGAGTAGGTGTGGAGGAGCTCTCCCCCCTCCTGCTTCACAAAACACATGCTCATCGAGCCTGGTGCACCATGTTTGTGACATGTGGACATTCTTCAGCAACCACCACAGCCAGCACGGTGCCACCCAACGGCCCTGCCTGTTCATCCAGCAGTAGCAAGACAGCGGCTACGACCTGAGATCACATGGGAATCTCAGGTCACCAGTCCGCTGTTGTTGAGGCTTAACAGTTGGCAAGTGAACGACTTCCGAAAAGGGGGGCATGTGATATGAACCAGTCAAACCTAGCATGTTCATCCCACCGGCATAACAACTGCCAAGACACCACACTGCCACGAGGAGACATCAGCGCATCAGTGGAGTGTATGATATTTAATATTTATGCTTATTAAAAAAAGAGTTTTAATTATTTGTTGTGAAGGGCAATATTGCTTACATGATGTGTGCCTGTATTATGTCGCATGTCTCAGTGCATCAGTGCTCCGTAACATGCGTATAACTTGTGTTGTTCTTTTTGACATACAGTAATTTTTTGTACGTTTTAATAATTATGCACCTAACCAGTATGTCTGAGTGTCTCTGTGTATTGTTTAAATTATAAGGTAACTGGATGGCGATGTGTTATTTTTAAGAGGGGTTTATGTAAGAGTACATGTCATGCGCACTACAATAATATTGATTCCCCCATCCACTAACCTAATTTTAATAGTACAACGTAGTGAATATTCTTGTTTAATTTTGTGTACATTGCGCAGACATGCACCCATCCTAATTTGCATTAAATTAAAAATATTATTTTGACAGCCAGTACCATTACCGTAGTTCCAGTACTGTGGTTATTTGCATTAAGAGATCAAGGGTTATGTATGCCCAGTCAAAATAAAGCCACAAAGGCCCATCTACAATCGCATTGACACAAAATGTAAATGCTTAATATCGCCATAAGATAACTGGCATGCCTACAATCGATGTTAAAAGCAATAAAAATAAAAAGGATATAAGTGAATGTGTACCAATATTTTTGTTTGTTTTAAATTTAAAAAGAACTTTTTATAGAATAAAAAGGTTCCACAAACTTAATAGTTATATTCTATTACTTTTTAATGTGTTTTATGTTATTTGTATATTGATTTTGTATAACATTAACAAATGAAATACGTACTGCGATAGTGGTGCTATATGTTGCCAATCATCTGTAACATGTGTTTTCACTTGTTTGTAATGTCTTGAATTCTGATAGGCTGGGGTAAAATGTGAAATGCTGACTTGAAAGATGGCCAACTTCTTCTGTGTTGCTTTTTGCGTTTAGCATCACAGCAAACTTTAACATCGGCTGTAGCCCCAGTGTGTTTGATTCACATATTCATGACTTATTGTAACATGTTATTATAACCAAACTTTTCCTAGGTCCTATTTATCAAGGGTATTATATGTGTTGTATGTTTGTTACCTAATTGCAGCCTTATTTAGAACATTCTAAAATAATAGGCATAAACGGGGGACAACCCTAGAATAAACTAATCACGCACTGTACCCACCAAAAATACATACTAAACTAAGGATAAGGCTAAGTCAATTGTTAATAGTGAAGGGTGTAATGTAACATTTTCATTTTCTGTTTCATGTTTTGATAGTAAAAAATATAGTCTCTTGCGTGATCTGTAACAATTCATCATTCCATTTAACATACATTTTCATTTCACACAATAAAATGTTGTGGAATAACAGTACTTGTGACATCACACAGGAGTCTCGCGCCATGACTGGTCGGCTACTGCACAAACATTCAGTAGTAACATCATCATTTCTCTTGGAGTAGTTCGTGCACATGCGCCTGCTCGCGGGACATCAATTTTTTTCCACCAACCATGTAACTGCCATCGTTAACTTTAATTTCTGTAACCTTTCATTTTATCTACCCTGGAGTGTGTGCCACCCCACAACCCAGCCCTTCTGTACACGGCTAGGATGTCATTTTTCAACTTAAACAGTAATGTAGGCTTTGCAACATAATAATTTCATATAATTACAACAGACAGGTTTCTACAGGGAAAATACGTCGGGACATCAGGGAGGCCACATGTGCCGTCGCCCACCACGACCCTTTCTTATTGTGCTCTGCACTGGCACCCTTAACCCGGTAAAACATAACTAAAAAACATTTCCTTGAGGTACCATAACCTCCTAACCTCTTATATACCAAAATTCCACATCATTATCCATGGTCTATAAGAATCCTACCAGCATTGCGGACAGCGAGTTTCCCCTTGACAGCACGACTTGATGCAGACCATGTTTCGTGTGAATACATTGAATCGTACCTTAAACAGATGGCACATTTATTCTGTTACGTCAATCGTAAACCCATCTTTACAAAGAATTTTCTATTGCCTAACATATTGTTCATGATATATAACATGCTTGCTTTACGAACACGAAAACATCACCACTCCGGCCGTATGCTAAACACGACGGTGCTGCTCCTAGCGTTCCCCATTGCTATTATTTTTCGTAACATCTGTTTATTTTTATTTTTGTAATACGCCAAATTTAAATATTGATATTTGCGCTTTTTTTTTTCACCCAGTGTTACTGGCTTCTGCTTTCTGTATTTCTATGCTGTTATTGTTTATAAACTATATATTTTTTTTTTTAGCATAGAGCGTGTGTGCGTTGTGCATATTGCAGTTTAGGTTAAGGTGAGCTGTACTTGCAAGTTAATTTCGTGTTTTCTGCAGCTAATGTATTCAGTAATGAAGATATACAAACTTGTTAGAGAGTTATTTTGGGAAGTTATTGAAAACAGTGGAATATATTATGTTTACGAGTTCTCGTTTCATTATTTCTTTTTGTTTGCAGTGTTAACTTGAATGCAAGATGGTATGGGTGGATGCCTTACATTAGATAGAGAAGAATCTAAAGCAAGGCGGAGAAGTGAAGAGATTGACAAACAACTTGGAGAGTTGGCGAAGCAGGAACGCAATGTGATCAAAATACTTCTCCTGGGTTGGTATAATTATAATAAAATCCCTCAACTTACAATTCGACTATTGTCTTGTGGCAAACGCTTCTTTCCCTTATCCCGTTTTATTTTCCAGTGTCTTCCTAAATCCCCCAACCCCCTTCTCCTTTACCATCTCTTCTTGCAACACATTCCCTTTCCCACATTTCTCACTTGCATGTACTGCCTTTCCTTTCCCAACCGCCTTCATAACCTCTTAAATTTTCTACTGTTTGTACCTTTCCCACTTGGCTAAGGCTGGGTAAGGTAATTCTTAAGAATAAGGGCTTTTCTGAAAGAAAAAAAATCTTGGTAAGTGGTATAATTCCACTCTACTAGTTACACAGAACACGAATTTACTAGGGGCATCATTTTATTAATAGAAACCCCAAAAATGATATCGGAGATGGCTATGAAGATCAGGGAAATTGTGGGGTTAAAAAAATACAAAATAAGTACATTTTCATTATAAACATAAACCCCTCAATTTCCCTGATCTTCATAGCCCTCCCCACTATCGTATTTGTAGCTTGTAATGGTAATATTGTCAATTAGGTCATGTTCAGTTAATTTTTTTTTTGCATTTAAACATGTTTTCATGAGACGATATTACAGTAATATTACATATAGTAAAAAAAAATATATGTTAAATTGCAAAAAACAAACACATTATTTCTCAGTGTTAATAGGCTACTCATGGCAATAATTTATGAGGAAACTCAAAGCTTTGCTGATGTGTGATGCTTTGAGTCACCACCAAAGAAAAATTACCGTCGCACCTTGAATCTCTGTTTTGAATATTTACTCCCCTGCTGGTGTTAGGAGTCTGACTCGGTGCATAATGTTTAGCTGCTCTTGTACAGTATTTTTGCAATTTAACATATTTTCTTCAATAAATATAAAATTATGTACATATGTTTCACTCGTTTTACCCCAAATTTCTCTGATCTTTATAACCCTCCCCACTATGGTTTTTGGGTTTTCTATTGGTCAAATGTTAATGCCCCTAGTAAATTCGTGTTCAGTGTAATAATTAGTAGAGTATAATTATAGCACTTTTCGAATTTTTTTTCTCCCAAAAAAATTAATTTAATTTAGTCAATACTCACCAAATCACTCACCATTCATACGGCGTATACAAATAAGCACTCCACAACTTCAGTCCATTTGACCACACTACACACTAATCACTGCGCATAATGATATGTATCAAATGATATGTAACAAGACAAACAAAATTGTATACTAATGGATATCTTGACTCAATAATGACTTGCTGGGGAACCTCACAGGATGCTAAGGAATCTTCCTTTTGCATAAACAAGATGCAGTAAAGGTGGACCCACACCCATCTGTTGCATCCATCAGTCGCCCATCTGTCTGACGGTCATGTGATCTTCAACCAATCACAGTGGATCTGTGTATATTATATTTGGTAGTCAATTCAGGAATTTAAAATGTAAACAATAATTCAGTATTAATTATTATCACATAAAAAAATTATCTCCCCATAGTGTTTCTCTCTTGAAAATGTATTTCCTAACAAAATATTCCTCCAACTAACGAAAGATCACAATGTTAAGTCGTTACACTGAAATTTTGCCTTAAATTAAGGATTGCTGCACCAACAGCTGAAGAAGAACTTATGGGTCCACTGCAGCCATCTGAAACATCTGGACAGAAAAATGAGGATGAACTCTTAGCTGGAGGTTGTAGGGACAGTGATTGTGATGATGCTGACGGTGAGGACAGTGTTGAGAGAGTGCGCACACTTCCAGGTACAAGAGATGCAAACAGTGCATTGTGTATTCTGGAAACTGTACTCATCAGTGTGAACCACTCAGCCGCACACCCCAATGGAGTTTATTGACAGTACAATCTTCCAGACTCCAAGAACTTGTACGGTTTACACATGGTAAAAGACGTACACTCTCCACCCAAAGAATTGTACTGTTTACCGGACAAGCCACTGAGACTATGATCAAGGTCGCCTAGTACTATTGCATGCCGAAGGATGGCACCACTAATATGAATTGCCGAGACATGCAGCAGCTGGATCCTCAGCCGGCCAGTGACACCACACGCCCAGAGGATCTAATGCAGCCACCCCCTCCACCTGACTAAGGGCGAACCAGGAAGAGTATAAATACTGGGTCACGTACCTTAGAACGCAGTCTGTCCAGTTCCTTCACCGCACCTATGGTGCCGAAGGAGTTTGTCCTGGTTCTTCACCACGCTTCTGGTGCAGAAGCCCAGATCTTGATATCCCTCTTCGCCTTCGAAGACCATCACCAGTTTAAATTGTCGAACTTTTAGACACTTTCCAGTCCCCTCAGGACATAAGCCGAGTGTTAGTTAAAGTTGAGTTGTTTTCATAGCTGCTTTTCCGAACTACCCCGTTAGCTTAGAAACAGGTCGCCTTCACCTGTCTAACGTAGTCAGCTTCCATTCAGCTCTTGCTGATAGAAGATAGTACCAACTACCATGCTTATTTCCGTACTGAAATAGGCATAATTTTATTCCACTTCGGATACCATGCCCGTAGTACTAGAACCCTTCCTGTTAGACATCAGGCCCCTCGAGGGACAGCAGGTGACTGAGAATTTTATTCTAACCAAGCCACCGAACGTACCAGTATACATTCATACCTATATTGGATGGCCACCCTGTCTACGCACCCAAATGTATAGAACAGTAATTACAATATAAATGTAATTCTTTGAGTCTGAGGGGACTAATCCTTTAGGGGAGTTCACCCACATATTGAGATTGCCAGCCAGAGTGTAACCTGATTCTCAGCATCCACTGCGCTCCTGGTACCGGACTCTGGAATAGGGGCGACCTTGGCATTGTGGTTACAGTACGTGGAAGTGCACCTGAGTAGGGACCAAATGTTACCTGCTCCCCCTGACAGGACTGGTATTTGTGAATCTTTCCTCATACCCTTCTCTCGTCGAAGTGGTATCCGTAAAAGGATTTAAAGGACAGTTACTATCTCTAAATACTAAGTGTATCTTATCTCCATCCCATTCAAACTTGAGAACCTCGGACCCCGGGAGAAAGCTCATGCCATCCGCTGTCTAGAGAGACCAAGACCAGCCTCACCAGCGCCCATACCAGATCTCTTCACACCACCCATCAAACTTGAGGGAGACACTCGCCTCATGTTCTTAGCTCATCTGAGTGGTCAAGAAACCTTGTTTTGGATAGCAAACCCGTGGTTTTGGTGAATCCAGCTTGCTAAGACAACAAGCGCACCACAACTCGAACCACAGCAGGTCCAGCAGCCTCTGCAGGTCACCCGTTGCCCATGTATCTCCGTGAGAGTGGTCCTGCCTAAGCAAAAGATGGTCTGGGTTGCCACAGGTTTGGGAAGTCTGGAAAACAGGGAAATGTCAGGGAATTTGAAAACTGTCTGGGAATTTCAAACAAGTTAGCTAAATGTCAGGGGATTCTGTGATATGCATGATATATTTCGCAGTTCTATCATCAATCATTCACCACTGCCAGAATCATATAAAATTGATGTAATGATTGTAGACTAAATGCTTAGCCATTTTTCTTTGCAATCTATTTAGTGAGCAATTTTGCACTATCTGAGAAGTATTTTGGTGTAAAAGTGTATTATAATGCAAAGGAGCCAATCCTTACAGAAAAAAAAATGTCAGAAAACAGTCGGGAAAAAAGATTCGCTTTGTCTGGAAATCAGGGAAATGTCAGGGAATTTTCCATTGTAAAAATGTGGCAGCCCTGATTGTGCTAGCTGTCCCCGACTTCGTACCGAGCTGGAAAGCCACACAACTAGTCCTCTATACTGGCCAGGCTCCTGTTCCACGCTGCGAATAAGAGTTAAATTCATCCCCAGGTGTGTCTGCCTCATACCCACCAAAACACTTGGGTCGTGACATGCCTCCGTTGCCCATAGGACTTCATTCATCAAGAAGTTTTAGGCACCCAATGTGGGGCCTAGCGACTCAATTACCAATCCTTGTTAAGCAGATTCAGGCCAGCATGACCCCGAGCCAAATGGTTTAACTGGGATCCGAATCTCCTACCACCAGTCTTCGGGGAGTCTGAAAACACCCCGTGTCACTCAATAAACCTAGCAATCACGTCAGACGCAGATGTGAACGAACCCGAACATTGCCACAAAATCAATTGTCCCAGAACAGGGAGGTATCGCATAGATTGCACCCACTGCCAATGCAGTTTCCATTACATCTGCCTAGGCTGGGCAGGCAAAATGAGATACATAGGCGGGATGGAATATAGGTGCGAGGAGTGCCACACCAGACAAACAGCTTTTTTTACAAACATGCCCAGGACACAAGAGCCACATAGTTTGCTGCATTCTATTTTTGGAACCTACCACCACAGTTGCATTGGGTGGCCAGAAGAGAGAGTAACCAGACCCAGTTTGGTATACCAATGCAAATACAGTCCGTACAACCCAGGACCAACCGCCGAAACCAGCACAACACAGGGCACAGGGGAACCCCATATTCTTGAATTTGCAGGTCATCCACATAAGAATCTGCTTGTGTTCACAGCCCAATGTGAAAAGAATTTCACAATAATGAAATTCCACCCAAGCACTGGGTGAGCAGGGAACAAGCTAAACTCAAGGGCAAAGCCCATGAATGATGGAACAAATATGGCGTGTTCGTCACTGAATGGGGGGGACAGTTGACTAGCCGACTCGCCGCCCAGTTTACTGCCAAAGAGGTACTAGCCAACCTCATGGTGGACTTTTACGGCCATACTCAAACACCAGACAAGGAGGCAAAAATATTTTTATGACGTAAGGTGCAAATGTTTCAGCAAATCTTTCCAGATGAAAACAAAGAGAGCCACGTGAAACACGCGACACAAATGTTGTTACCCAAGTTCAGAAAGCTGATACTGATACCAAAGCCACTAACGGTAGATGAGATAGTAGAGACAGCAAGAGAAACTGAGCGCAATCGACACTGGACCGACCGAAAATCAGCAAGCCTACGGAGTCGGAAAAGACGTCTGAACAAAGAGGAAATTCTTTCTCCCCTGCACTCCCATGCCGAAGCTTCCAAAATGCTGGTACTGCCCAGAGTATCATTTTCATGAAGATTGCCCGCAACAACCAACAGGAAGGGGCCGAGCAGGGGAAGAGGACGAAACCCGTGCAACAGACGTGACCTGGCAGACAGCCAACAAGAAAACAACCCCGCAGGGGGAAATGCAGCAGCCGGCAGGCAAAAGGGCCAACCCTACCGGACAGTAAGGGCCCATCATCTAGCTCCTAGACGAGGAAGTGGAACCACCAGAAGCTCTCCACATTGAAATCAGTGTGCAGCAACCTCTTAACCACCAAAGAGCATCACTCCATCCACAAACTCATACCGTGAGGACAGCAAAACAAGATTCCACCCTAAAAGTCACTGGCTGGACCACTCTCATTGTTGAATTATACAAACACTTTTAAACCAGTGGAATTCGTCGTCTCTCCAGACATTCAAGAAGCCGTAATTCGTGAGCACCCCTGGCTCCGCCTACAACAATGCATAATGGACCACAGCCAACGGAAGATATACCTGGGCGACAAACACTGCGTGACTATCAACTGGGAACACTGCCCGGATGCCATCATTTTGCCAGTCATCAAGCCCAAGAAATCAACCATCAGCTCCCCGAAGAGCAGTTCCAAGAATTAAAGTGTGTGCTCAATGAACATGCCAGCTCTTTCGGACATGGAGGGACCTTACGCCAAATTAGATTAATTCAGCACGAGATATGACTGAATACCGACACGCCCAGCTACAACATGCCCTACAGGGTGTCCACCATATGATGCATACTAATAATGGAGCAAATTGAAGAGATGAAGCAACGAGAAACTGTGGAGCCCTCAGATTCTCCATACGACTCACATGTATTATTGGTCCCCAAGGAACAGCCTTCTGCGATTTTGTGTAAACTACAAAGTTCTGAATGACGTGACTCATTGCCCCTCCAGCCATTAACCTATTGTACACCTTGCATAATATCAAGGAAACAAAGATTTTCAGTACCCTTGACATGCATTCGGTTTACTGGCAGATTGCTGTACACCCAGACAGCAGAAAGTACATGCCCTTTACCACCCCAGAGAGAGAAACCCTTCCAGTTTCGAGTTATGCCTTTTGGTCTCAAGAATGTTCCCGAAACATTCCAGCAGCTTATGTCAGTAGAAGTACTAACAAAATATATAGGCCACTTCTGCTTTGCCTACCTTGATGACTTCATCATATACTCGAAATCTCGGTAAGAGCACCTCATTTACTTCCAACGGGTCCTAGAATGTCCAGAGTTAAATAGGATGACTGTGAAACTCTCGGAGAGCCACTTCAGTAAGTCTGATTGGTTTTCCTGGGCCATGAAGTCACCCCCATAGGAAACTACCTGCAAGAAAATTAGATAAGAGCTATTCAGGAAGCAGAAGAGCCGGCAACCAAGAAGAAACTGTGCTGCTTTCTTGGCCTATGCAACTGGCTGAAATATTTTGTGCCTAACATAACCAATCACATAACACCATTGCACTCCGTGCTAAAGAAGGAAGCAGAGTGGCATTGGGGACCAGAACACCGCACTGCCTTTCAAACATTGAAAGCAAGCTTTCAGGATATCAAGCAACTCCACCAACCTCAAAGGGAGGGACCGCTGATCCTGCAAACTGGCACTTTTGCCAGAATAGCCTAGGAGCCATACTCTACCAAGAGGGTCCCGACAGCTAACCCCAGGTGATAGCATATGCCAGCACAAGAATGAACGCCACCGAGCAACATTATCACATAAATGAACAAGAGTGCCTAGCCGTAAACTGGGTGGTTTGCAAATATAGGTACTATTTGGAAGGCTATCATTTCATTCTATGGACTGACCGTAAAACCTTCCAAAGGCTACGTGAGTCCAGTAGTGCCAAAGCCAAGCTCGGGGGATGGGGCATGTTCCTGACTGAATTTGACTTCAAAGTACAGCACTGCCCTGGCAAGACCAATTATCTTCCAGATGCCCTGTACCGCCAACCGGATCTAGAAGAAGACACCAAAGCCGACAAAGAATGGGAAAGGATGACACTACCCCAGCTTCCGAACTGCAGCCCCGAGGAGCATATCAAGCTGCTCCAACTTCAACTCAGCCGGAGCCAAATAGCGCTACGCCAGCAGCAGTACCTGGACATTGAGAACCTCCTCCAAAAGTAACCCCAGTAGTTCAAATTGAGGGATGACATTGTATGGTCCTGAAGTGGCCGGTCAGGGGCAAAGTGGAGAATTTGGGTACCCAAGAACTTGTGAGCTGACATCGGTGGACACCTCCACAACCACCCCGAGGCGGATCATCCAGGAACCCAAGAAACCCTAGCCTACATCAGAGTGTGCTACATATGGGACAGATTAAGCCAAGAAGTCCAGCAGTATGTGCACCGGTGCGAGATGTGCTGCAGGGGCAAAGCATACCCCGTACCGCAGCTAACCTGATGGGGCCTTATCCCCGAAGTACCAAGGGAAACTGCTACCTGTTAGTTGTGACCAATCATTTTTCGAGATAGGTGGAGGCATTCTCTCTTCCTAGTCAGGTAACCCACCACATCTTTTGGAAATTTGAAACAGAAATCTGTCCTCGCGGGACTACCCACAATCCATCCTCATGAACAATGGAACCTAGTTCTCTTGCTGGAAATGGCTCACGGCCTGCAACAAATGGGGAGTCGAAACGTGGACGACAGCTCTATACCATCCGCAAGCCAACCCCACTGAGTGGAGGAACCAGGAGCTGAAGAAGAGCCTCCACCTCAGTTAGGGAGAAGACCACAAACATTGGAACAAGCACATCCCGAAGATTCTTTTCATCTTACGAAGACATATCAATGAGGCAATCTAGCCCTGGCCAACTCCTTGGCCAAACTCTCCACCGCCCAGGGGATTGGCAATGGGACATTGCACCCACAGATATGCCTCAGCCCAAAGATGTGCATCTATCCACCTTAAAGGACCACGCCCAAGAATCCCAAGAGGGCTACAGTAAGAATAAGTACCCGTCAGCTCGCACTGGCATCCGTGCCTTTAATATGGACAAAATAGTCCTACGCAGTCACCCTCAGAGCAAAGTCAGCGGCCAGTTTAGTGCGGGTCTGGCTGAGAAATCAGAGGGCCCCTATAAAATTGTAGGATGCCAGGACAATGTATATTGGGCAGAGGACCACAGAGGGCACATTCGAAAAGTCACCCGAGGACAAATACGGCCCTTTTCATTAGATACCTTCGACCCAAAGGCTAGCACCAACCACTGCTCCAGAAGCTCGGCCGTCCCCCCAGCTGAGGAGCCAGTTTTTCCGCTCCAGCTTGGGTGGAATTCCCCAAACCAAGAGTGGCAGAATCTATCCGGTCATTGCCCTCAACTCCCACCGAGTTCAACAGGAAAATCACCGCCCGACGAGGAAGGTTGACACCAAGCACGAGTGAGATCTCTTGGTTAAGCTCATTGGACCGCGAGCCACATCTTCAGCAGCCACCACCAAGTCTAGTTCCAGAGAAGAACAAAGAACTCAGCGCCATCGAGACCACGGAACGTCAGGAGCCACCACCTCAATCAGCCACCCCAGCAACCATGGTCCTGAAAGGCCAAACCCAGGAGACTGTAGCACCGGACGACGTCGCAGCCGCCGCCGAGAAGCCGCCTTCCAAGAGGGAGGCACCCACTGGAACTACCAGCTGGGACAAGGCCATCCTGGAGGCCTTAGTTCAGTTGGTACTGTCAGCCGCACTGTACCTGGACAGTTTGGCAACCTAGTCGGTATTGATGCCACCCAGTGCCGAGCCCACCGCCATTGAGGTCGAGACATTGCTCAATGCCGAGGCTGTCTTCCAGACCCCACTTCTTGGACAAGAGGAGGAGCCGCTCATCGGCACTGCAGAGGTGGAGGTCCTCACCAGACCTCTGACTCACGCACCACCTGCGAGAGGCTAACTGAGCCAGCTGTACTGCTACCCCTGACGGCCACCGAGTTCCAGACATCTGTTGATGCCGAGGCCGACTCCCAGGTGCAGCTTCCTGAGAGAGACAATGTGCCCAGTCACCACACTATTGAGATGGAGGTCCTCTGTGGGCCCCCGACTCCGGTGCCTGCAGGTGAGGAGCTAGTCGCACAAGCAGAACTACTACTTCTGATGGCCACCCAAATGGCAGCTCTTCACAACAAAACTGCCACTGATTGTTCCCCGGTGCCTGGTGGTTCGCCAACTACTGCTGCTGGGGACTAGTTTTCAACGTTGGCCAAGCTGCCACGAAGGTTACTGCCACTCCACGCCTGCCAGATTGCTCAGTGCCACGACGGTACTGAGAGTCACTCTGGAGGCCAACGTGCTGCTTCAGCTGGCCATACCAGCAGCACATGGCCTTGAGAAAATAGGGACAACCTCCAAAGAAGAAGCCTCCACAAAGCAGTGAGTGTAGTGCTCTGTAAAGACAGACTAGTCAAGTATGAATAGCAGTCAATAAGCTATTTTCCTGTATCAAAACAATTAAACCCTGTCTACAGTACGTAAGAATAATAAACAAGAAGTTACATAATTGCAAAATATTCTGGGCACTCACCATAGTGCTAGAATCTAGTATAAACTGACTTTCGACAGCTGTTAATAACTGTGAGAAAACCTGTGTGATAAGGTAAGTGAAATTATATAACCATTCTGTGAAGTAAATGGCTGCATGCCATTCACAAATCTTTATGTGAACTCTTTTACTTCCAGTTTGTAAATCAACGTGAAGCCAAACAGACTCTTGTTAAAAGAAAATGGACAGGGAAAATCTTAAGAAATGTTCTAAGTAAGTCAGAATTTTTAATTATTGTTGTAAATACTTTAAAATCTTTCTTTAGTAATCAGTTTGCACTATATAGAATCCCTCAAGAAAATCTACGAACATTTTCTAAGCATTGATATAAATACTGAAAGGTTCTTTTAACTATTTGTTGTAAATAATTCAAAGTTTTTAAAATGAATCATACTTTGCATTGTATAGACTCCCTTCAAGAAATCACGAACAAACAAAAGACATTATCGAGCAAACCAAATGAAAATTTGTGATAAAATTTTCATAATATTGTTGAAAAATATTCAGAGTTCTTTCACTTCTTTGAGGGTTACGTGTTCTTCTGTCTTTCTTTCGATGTAATGTGGTTGTGGTACAATTTTTAGGTTAGTTAAACTCATTTTTCCAGTGCACTCGTTTGCAAAGCTTAGCCAGTCGGTCGAGATGATGGAAGGTTGGCTTCCCCTAGCTACCTGTCACATGTAATTTTTCCTACTATGTGACACATAGGATGACCACAGTTAGGGGTAATTATATTTCTGCCTTCAGTGGTCACAGCAGTATAACTAGCACAATCACACACGCCTTTAAGAGTGAGACTTTTCATTATTTCCCCCCCAAGTGTTGATTTTTTGTGCCATCTGCTTGTCATGCCTTTCTCTCCACAGGTTAAAGTTTGTTAACTGCATATTGTACGTACCCACAGTCATCAGCTGCTAAATGTGCTTGTCACCCTGCCGCCCTGAGAGAGATAGCGCCTGACTACCACAAGTGAGAGAGAGAAAGAGAATGTGTCTAGTCTGCCCATCCACACCAAGAGAGAGACAAAACTACTGCCTGCCACCACCTGCCAGCAATGTACTCAGCACGCAGCTCCGAAACCTAGAGCACCCAGCACACAGACCAGAGCAAGTTACAGAAACCGATGGAGAGAGAAAGAAAATTTTATTGAGGGGACAGCTCTATATTATCGCAAGCAAATTTTTTTTCCTTTTCTCGTTCCTTTGCCCAGATGAATCTCTGTCGCAAAGGAAGTGAGGGGGGGTGGGGGGGGGTAACAATTGATGAGTGACATCTTTTCTACTTATTTAAATCGACTTCTACTCTTTATCAGTGCGAACCACTCGGCCCCACACCCCAATGGCAATGGAGTTTGATTGGAAGTCAATCTCCCAGACGTCAAGAACTTGTACTGTTTACCCACTGTTAAAGACGTATGCTCTCCACCCAAAGAATTGTACTGTTCACCGGCCAAGCCACCGAGGTGATGCTACAAGGTAAAGTAGTATTATTGCGCGTAGATGAATGGCATCAGTAGTATCAATTACCAAGACATGCAGAAGCTGGATCCTCAGCCGGCCGGTGACACCACACACCCAGAGGATCTAACGCCGCCACCCTCCTCCACCTGATCAAGGCAAACCAGGAAGAGTATAAATACGGGGGCATGTCCCTTGGAACACAATCTGTCCAGTTCCTTCACTGCGCTCACAGCAGTGCAGAAGGAGTTGGTCCTGTTTCTTCATGGTGGTGGTGGTTGTGGTGATGGCGTTGGGTCAACAAGAATTGTTAGAATGTACTAACAAGCCATCTGTTTGTCAATCTTTCATTCTTTTAGGGATGCAAGTTATACTTATGCCATATTGTTTAACTTATCCACATTCCATCTCAATGTTACTATTTGTTACGGCAAAATTTTTCTTGCCATAATCATTCTTGCATATAATGTTTTCTCTCCATCTCTTCAGATGAAGACTTTTATTCTCTACCTTCCCTTTAAAAATTTTCCTTCCTTTTTTTTTTTTTGTTCCGATTTTAGGGTCACTATGAATATTATAATCCTACATTGTCTGCTTTAGTTCTCTTGGTCACCATTAATATACAGGTGTGCATACAATACAGCTCTTATTAATGTTGATGATATCTTAACACCATGTACTTAAATATATATTAATCATATATTTGACATAAATCTGAATTTATGTTTAACTCAAATGGAGTTTTGCTCTTATACAGATTGTATCTAAATTTCTACTACACACATTGAGGGTTTGTGGGGGAACCAAGTAGAGAACATTAGAAACCCTGTCTGGAAATGTACAGTTTCCCTGCTACAAGCAAAACCTGGACATGTCCTGTGTCTATAGCGGACCAATGATCAGAGTGACGGTCGTTATTTGACAATGGCAGCCTGATGCCACGTGTCTGCAACCCATTCTGCATGCCAGAGGACGCGCCAACGAGTATCAGGAGGGTCACACTTGCCCTCACTGTGGATCACAATACTGTCTGGCATGTGATTCATGAGCAGCTGCTACATCTGTACCACCCTCAGAAGGTCCATGCCATGGGTCCAGCAGATTTTTGTGCCACGACTACGGTTCTGTACGTTGTATAGAGCCCCATTTCCCACAGATTTAGTCAAATTTGCCAGGGAAGCTGTGTTCAATTTGAGCAACTGCTATGTGTGGGCAGAGGAAAACCCGCATGCTACACACCATGTGGCTTTCAGGAACGATACACCATCAATGTGTGGGCAGGGTTTCTGGACTACCATGTGATTGAGTCACATCTTCTGCCACCTCACCTTATGGGTGGCTTGTACTTGATTTTCCTGTGCGACGTATAGCCCGAGCTCTTGGAAGATGTGCCATGGAACGTCTGGCAAGCCATGGCACGCCACCACACTTTGCACGTGCTGTTCTCAATCATTTTCACTAACAATTTGGGCCATCAGCCATGGTAGTCCAATTTATTGGCCTGCATGTTCACCAGATTTGTTGCCACTGGATTGTTTTCTGTGGGTCACATGAAGAGTCTGGTTTACGAGACCCTGATGGTGTCCAGAAGGTCTCTGCTTGTGCTGGTTATGGCAGCGCCAGATGTGCGACTACCAGAGTGTACCGGAACTTGGTATGCAAGTACAATGTTTGTATCAAAGTGGGTGGTCGCCACGTCAAACCATTCTGGTAAGTGGATGTAGAACCACTGCAACAACAACATATATGCTCTGCTCTGCTCGTTGACGCAGCAGATGCGGGACATGTATACGCTTGGTGATGTTTAGTTTGTAGCAGGGAAATTATACGTTTTTGGACATGAGGTTCCTATGCAAAATGTTTTCTACTCTGTCCCCTCTACAAGCCCTCAATGTGTGTTGTATAAATTTAGATACATCCTCTATATTCAGCTGTTTCTTATAAATTTTTTACAACCAACCAGGGCACAGGATTCTCCATGCCATCCCAAGTTAAGATTTCTTGTTTGTGCATTGTCCCCCTTTCTCCCACTCCCTTTTGTGAAGCCTCACATATTCATGTTGCAAGATGTCTTCTTTTAGCCCAGAATAAATGTATTTTATCTCCATTCATGATTTGAATATCACCAAACACTTGCATTTTATATTTTTAAATAACAACACTTTTTTTAAACTGAAAACTTTCATATTGCTGCATAAATTGGCTTAAGATTATTTTGCATCTTTATTTAAGCTACACAAAGTTCAATACTGGTGTGGTATTATTTCTTATTGATATTAACATATTTTATAAAATCTCATTAGCATATTTAATTTTTAGCAAACTATGTGCCAAAACTTGAATAATCTAGATGAGGTTAATGCATGTCACATGCATGCCCCTGCAGGGGTAAGTATGAATCGTAAAAATAAAGACTGTGATAATAATGAAAGAATCAAGTGACATTGTTACAAATCAAGGAAACAATGCTCTCTTTTATTTGAGAAAAACATTACATAATTATCTCACACAAATGTTCTGGAACACAGGATTTTTGCCATGTGGCAATCTTATCATTTGTGCGTTGCAGTTGTCATTTCATATTGAAGTGGAGGATGTTACTGTGCTCTATGTTAGGCAGTGTAGCATATATTTGTGCGGGAAATTTGCCAGACATAGGTGAGGCAAAATGGGAGACTTCTGTGACTTTCTACGAGGACAGATTATTGGAGTGCAGTTAGTTGGAGTAAGTATATTGAAGACTGCCAGTGATATATTGAGAACAGCAGTGTCCAAGGTGAAGATGGCATACATAACTCGTGGCAAGACGTAGTGAAGATAAATGGTTGCTGAAAACCATTCCTCAGTCAATGGAATACTAAACACTGAAGTGAATTGTCTCGTAAAACCGTAGAGCTAATACAAGTGATATCAGAATTCATTCAGCGTCTCGAACAACCTTTTTCTGCAATCACAACCCGACAAGACCTACACAAGTCAAGTTAATTTAAGTGTGTACATTATTTTCATTGCCACCTGTACCTTACAGGCATGATCTCCCACTGTGATCCTGTACTGAACACTGGTTATCTTATATTGACTTTGAATTTTGTAATTTTGATTGCTTTCTTATGCTTCCTAGCACTGTAGAAGTATGTAGGTGGAGTGCTTGTATCTACTGAAGAAATCCAGTTCAAAGTACAGGTATTGTTACAAATCACCAGGGCCATATCCAAATTCATGAGGGATGAAGGTATTAACAAAAAATAAAAATACTAATTTTAATTTCTTAATAAATTGATTCACAATGTTATAAAAATACACAATTATGCATCAGCAAACTTATTATCAGCATGAAAGGAGCTACGGTGGTGTAGTGGTTAGACTACTTACCTCCCACCTAGGTGAACTAGGTTCAATTCCCAGCAGAGTTGCTCCCGGATTTTCGCACGTGGGAATCATGCGGGACGATGCTGCTGCTAGTCAGCGGGTTTTCTCTGTGATCTCCCATTTCCCCTGCTCTTTCATTCTGGCACTGTTCCATACTCACCACATTTCACCCGTATTGGCTCTTGAGACCTCGATGTTAGGGGCTACCCAAATCTCTTCACTGACTCACTCATTATCTGCATGAAAGTCTTCCCCTAGCATGGCTATTTCATGGATTCCATTTCTCTGCTTAAACTTATAAAGTCCTTTTCAATACATAACATTTGATTGAACTGTATTATACCCACCATTGAATTCAGTCTCATGCCTACACGTACCTTTCCCTTTCTCATCCGTCCTCTACCCTGACCAGGAGTGAGTGGTCTGTTTATTTGGGTAGGGAGCTGGCTTCTCAGAGCATCAGCATGTTAACCATGTTGTGCTTGCAATAAAGGCAGGAACAAGTTAGGAAAGTTGTGTTGTATTGCATGTGTGTGTGTGTGTGTGCTGTGAGGAAGTTGTGTGTCAGGTGCGGGTGAGAGCGGCAAGAGCACGCTGGTGAAGCAGATGAAAATCATCCACAGCGATGGCTTCACAAGGGAGGAGTTGCGCAGTTTCCGCCCCACCGTCATGGACAACTTGCTGTCCTCCATGAAGTATGTCCTCACCGGCATGGGGCTGCTTCGTATCAACCTTGAGTCGGCCAAGCACAAGGTACATGGCCGCCTGTCTGCTGAGGTGCCTCCTCAATCATACATTGTTTTTTAGTCTACGTCATGATGGAAATTTATGTTTAAGATACCTATCTGTCTTTGTCAATCTTCAGGTGTGTCTCCCTTTAAAAATGTTTAACTTGTGCATCTAATTTCACCAGATGTGTTACACTTACTGTGCTTAGTATTAAATCAGTTGTAATCCAGTGATGAAATACTTAAGTAAACCAAATAATGCATAGTATGAAACTATTCAATTGAATTAATTAATGAATACAAAATTGACAGTACAGATCACAAACTCGAACAAATATCACAAACCATTGAATAAATCTAATAACAATGGTCTTTCCAACAAAATACTCTAACAAAAATAAAAAATACATTATTTAACAAGACAGCTATAAATACTGGATTACAATATCCAACAAAATACTCAAACTATCACAAAAATTTTTGTTGGCAGTCTGGCCTTGTATTAGAAGAAGCAAGAAAAATTTATTCATGATTTATTTAGGGTTTTTTAAAAATACTTTTTGTTTGTATTTGTTGTAGTGTGATGTATACTTGATAGCAGTATTGTCAATTTTATGTACAGTAGTACATAGTCGTAAGGACACCTGATTTATATGTAATATTCATAATTATGGATTCCAATTTTTAAAAATAGCTTCATTCCAAAATTTTTGGGCAGTGTATCATATCTTAGAAAATATTAAACCATTTTGGTAAAAGAGAAAGATATTTCTATAGTACATCCAAGATTAAATTTGAAATGAGATCTTCATTTTAGAGTTGTTCTGATACCGATACCATGTATCTGTATCGGGTATGGTATCGGGCTGATACATTAGTATTGGTTATAGACAGTGAAATTGGGTTATTACTTTCTTTAGACACAAAAGTTATATGGTAGGGGTGTGCGAAGCTTCACATTTTCAAAGTCAAATCAAAGACTTTTGCACCTTTGACTTCATCTTCGAATTAAAAAATCTTTGAGTGAAAAGTCGAAGATTTTCACTAAATGTTTTTTCAACCAAAACTAGTATCAAAACTAGCAGCCTGTATCATTAATAGGGGTGTGACAGATATTTCAAAATTCAAATAGTTGCAAAGAGTAATTTACGAATTATTCACATTCGAACTTTGAATATCTTATGCGAAAATTGTGAATAATTTACATTCCCGTTGTAAGTGATTGTAGAGCATTAGCATTGTGAGGGGTTGTAGAGCTGTGGCTCTTATGAACTTTGAAAGTTTTCCAGAAAAGCTTCAGTGGAAAAGATTCTCAACTTCCACTGTTTTTCAAACAAAATTTGTAGTTTTTATCCCAAGCTCCACCCCGCTGAGATAACAATCTACAGACTTGACATTGAGGAAGGTCCATCCATCAGTTTAGGGGTGGGGAAGAGGGAGGAAGGGACTGTTTTTACAGGTAGGCCCTTTCCTTTGTGTCTTCCTTTTTCTCTTTCTCCCTCTCGCTGTCTGACTGGCTCTCTTGTTAGCCGGAGCAAGAGCAAGATGTCCCAAGATGTCATTCCAGTTGAAGTGCCTGTAAACAGCAGGCTGTGGAAAACCCTTGTGTAGTGGTGCCAAGCCAATCTGGAGATCAGAGTCACACACACCACTGGAAAGGCTGCTTAATAGTGACCGACCGTAACATAACACAAATACAATGCGGATTTTCTGTCTCGAAAAATTCATGTTTTTTGCTTTTCTAATTTTGACATGGCTATTTTGTCTTTATGCTATTATTTTCGTGGCATTTTTCACCCAGCCAAACCAGCAAACCAGATGTTGGAAGTCTGGAGGGTGATCAAGTCTGTATGCATTGCTTGTCAATACGCATGATCGGAATTTTATTTTGGTCCCTTGAAAAACTATCCGTACAGGTTACAATGTATTTCAGTTTGACTTACGTTTATAATAAACATTTTTTTATTGTGTTTTTCAGTTATAAATTGTTATCCCACAGGTTATTAAGAGATATTATTACATATAACATGTTTATTATATTTTATGAAAGATTTATAATATAAAGTACTCTGCATATGTAAATTTGCTATATCAGTTTTGTATATCATTTCACGTGAAGATTCCCCAATATAGTTAACATAGCAAGTGTTCCCTTTATATTCATTATAAAAAATGTTCTATTATATTTATGATTTCATTTGTAACATTTTCATGTAAAAAATTTATTCTGTGACATGCATTTATTTTGAATCTTCCTGTTCGTTAACAAATATTTTATAACAACTCAAATGTGTATAAAAAAACTAAAGTTTAAATCATTAAATACCCTACATTTTGATTTTTGAAAGAACTATATTTTGAGAGTAGATATTTTGTAAGTAACATTAATCTTGTTTATTGCAGAACCAATGTATACATTAAAAAAAATACAGAATTTTTGTTTCAAGCCTATTACTTGACTGTCAACAGCAAAAAAACTTGTAAGCAAACCCACATGCTTGCTGTTTTCTGAGTTCAGAATAAAGAGAGAGAGAGAGAGTGCGTGTGTGTGTGTGAGTGTGAGAGAGAGTGAGAGAGAGAGAGTGAGAGAGAGAGAGTGTGAGAGAGAGAGAGTGAGAGAGAGAGTGTGAGAGAGAGAGAGAGAGTGAGAGAGAGAGTGAGAGAGAGAGAGAGAGTGTGAGAGAGAGAGAGTGAGTGAGTGAGTGAGTGTGAGTGAGTGTGAGTGAGTGTGAGTGAGTGAGTGAGTGAGTGAGTGAGAGTGTGAGTGTGAGAGAGAGTGTGAGAGAGAGCGTGAGAGAGAGAGTGTGAGAGAGAGTGTGTGAGTGAGAGTGTGAGTGAGAGTGTGTGTGTGAGTGAGAGTGAGTGAGTGAGTGATATATTTTTTTGTCTTCACTTGAACTTACCTGGCTTGTTGTATTAGTCTAGTTACTTTTCGAACACTTTAAAATGAAATAGGTTAAAATTTGCTTTTAATTGTGCTCCTCTTCATCAATACCATTGTTTCGATTATTATTGTAACCTAAATTCAACTTGAATGTAACCAAAAGCTTTTCCATTCATTGGCAGCACATCAGCGAATCGGCACATTGGTGATTCGGCATATCAGCACGATTTTGTGAATCTGCACAGCTCTAGTTATTTGCTTTACGTTATATTCATACCCATTTAAAAGTGTTCATTAAAAATGTTATTCCATAGTTATTAGAGCTGGACCATGCCTGATCATGAAAATTAGTCATTTTTATGAATGTTTTCCACTTCCCTGGTGGCAAATCAACGATAAATAGATCCCAGCAGTGATATGTTATAGAATAACTCATTTAGAAATGAGATAAAAACCAGAATTATTAAGAAAAACCATTACACACACATTTATTTTCACTTAAGCATATACCAAAAAAGGACATATTTGTTTTTTGTTTATTTTAATTTTGTTTGCAGCAAAAAAAATAGGCATGTAGGCCTAAACGTTATGTTGCTGTGGTTTTTGCACTATGATCACTTTTATTGACATAACATATGGCCCTGTATTATGAGCACATACTTTTTTTTTTTGGTAATTCCAGGGAAATTGTAGTGCTTTATTTCTGCAAACACATTCAAAAGCATACAATATTAATACACTAATGAAAGCATTAGACAGCGACGAGGTGCAAATGAGTATCAGGCGCGGGAGTTGGACTGACTTATGTACCACAGCTGATACAGCTTTTTGGAAGAACTGCTTACTTTCTTTGTAAGCAGTGAAAGTTGAGCCTCTCTTGCTATGAGGCCCTAATGCCACCACCATCCAGCAAGATTATTAACATGCCTGACATTGACAATGGAGGAGGAAAGTGAAGAGGTCAAATGTTGGTAGCCACCCACTGAAATCACTGTGCAGTGGTGATGCCAAATGGGAGTGGATATATGGAGTATGGTAATTTTATAAAGTTTGTAAGTATCTAAATGTATAATGATTAATTTCTTGCATATTTTAATATTTCTGTTTTTCAGCAGTACAAGAATGTTTTATTCCATTGCTCAGTGTCTAGTAGGCATACATTTTTTTGGCAGTAACAGTAGAGAGGAGTTCAATAAACTTGAAAACTGTAGCCTACTATAAATTAATATACATAGACTTTGATTTTTATTAGAAATTCCTTTCGCATGATGTAAGCTTCGCTTCAACTTAGCTTCGCATTTAAAAAGAGACCTTCGCACATGCCTATTATATGGTGTGGCTGACGTTTCACAGTATTGATCACTCTTGCAAGAATTTGTTCACACGCGTAAAATTTAAACATGTTGGAGTTCGACCATATAGATGCCATACATGTGAAAATAATTTTGCTGCTGTACAAGAGAAAGATTTCTTATGTAGTTCGGACACCCGCCACAGCGCCACAATTATACATTGATAGACGCCTTTTTGTGTAACATGTCGCCGTTGTTTTTCTTTCTCAAGTCATGTTACCATCTGTGGAATAGTAATCCCGCAACCAGGTTTGCCAGATTACGCAATTTGTCACAATTTGGGCTACTTAAAGGAAAAATTCGGGACCAAAAATTACGAAAATGTAACTATTGCAATTTGGATGATTTTTGTAAAGAATTTGCGATATTTGGGCTGCTTGGAATTATTTACTTAGTTGTGGTATATTTTTTGATTGTTTAAAAGATAGTTAATTCTCATAAGTAATATCAGTTTTTAAACCACAATCACTGTGTATACAATTGAAGAGAGTCTCTTGTTCAGACTCTTGTTACTTGCTACGGACAATGAATAGGTGAATTGAATATTTACACAATTGTTTATGCGTTTGATTTATTTTTTAAATTTTGTGTAGTTCTTTATCATTTTAAAATTTGAAACTTTTCGTGTTTCATAAATATAAAATATACAATTTATTTAAAAAATTTATTAAATATAAGGTGTAATGAAATTGGGTAACAAAAGATTTGGTCATTTAGGCAACCTAAACAAAAACAATCTGTCAATTGTAGGCCGCGACTTATATTTGTAAACATTTCAACATAATAGGAATTCTCCATCATAGATGTTTTGTAGGGGAGAATTTAAGTCTGAATTTACTATGTTTGTACGGAATAGTAATTTAACAATATTTACAGGAATACAAAACTTTACTCTGGTCTATACATGGAATATTAATTATCCCTCATTTTCATCAAAATCTTCTGGTGCTGCCTATACTCTCGCTGTGTTATTGGTGACGATAATATTGGGAAAATATCATAATTTTATTATTTGTCACATTTGTGCCCAATAATGGTGAGCTGGAACAACAAACAAAGGGGAGGGCATTAGTGTTGGGGTATCGGTAATGGTATTGGGGTATCATCTGTATCTGTATCAGAAAACGTAGTATCGGAACAACTGTACTTCATTTGAATGTCATTTTGGAAGATAACCAACAGCAACAGAAAAATAAAGCCTATAAAGCATATGTATTTGAGGAACTATTCAACCAGCTCCACTAGCTTTGGCATCCGAGTAGTGCTGCAGTGTGCGGTTTTAAATTACCTACATAGATGATTTAGTAGCTCAGGCTTTGGTTTTGCAAATGCCAACCTTAAATAGTGTGTCGTTTATTTTGAACTATTTAGACCTATGCCAACCAAATTTTGTATGTAGTGATGCATGTTGCTTGAACTGTCTGTGTGCAAGTAGCTTTGGTGACTAGGTCAGTCATGCATTTATACCAAGAACTTAGTTCTGTCTTTTACTGGTCACCAGAGTTGGCCGCGTGGGCTGTCTGCTGGGCAGTGTATCACATGATATGTCGGACTGAAACACTGGCTGTCTGGGGCAACGTCAACTTATCAGAGTTCGACGTGCTTGGCTTCTGCGAGGCTGTAGTGAAGCTGCAGGATGGCCGGGTGGTCTCCGTTGTCTTCCTGGTCTCTGCGGTTGTGGAGCTGCTGTAGTGTTCCGTTAGGTGTCAGCGATTCCACTGGGTACCTGCCCAGCTGCCGAAGTGAGAGTTTGGGTGCCCTAGCCTGGTGTCGCTCCCAGTAACCAGGGTCCAGACCACTAGATGACTCTCACTGTCGGTCCTAGTTAGGTTGGAGTGGAATACAAAACTCCCAATGGGAGAAGCTGGTCTCCCCGCATGTTGAGCGGCTCGGGCCTGCCCCCATGGGGTCTCAATTCCCAGAGCGATGAGGTTGGCTACACTCTTATTAATACTAAATTAATTCCATCTTCGCCACTCTCTGAGCTCTGTGCAACTTGGAATGGCATAGAAGTACAACACACTCAATACCCCTCGGAAGCGGCAAGCAATTAACAAAGTCCTGGCTAGCTTGAATGCAGACAATGACTGACAGTGCATTCCCTGGCTCCAAAAATGTGAGCACCTGGAGTTGTGGGTCGTAGACTGTCTTCCTGCCACTGCCGGGTGTGGTCTGCAAAGGTATGGCCTCCAATCCCAAGCTAATACCCCTGCCAGCACCTTAGCTAGGCGCTCCGGTCAGTGATACAACTTGAAGTGGCTGTCCCGCCTTGGTGAGATGTGTACCTAATGGTAGAGGCTCTATCGTTGTATATACCGGGGTATATAGAATGGGTGGCCGTCGAAAGATGTGTATATGGAGACAGGCAGGCCCTTGAAGGGGCTCTGATGTCCTACTCTAGGTTTGCAGTAAAACAACCCGAACCCTTGCCTGTCCCTTCTAAGGTCTATACTTCGTGATAGATAGGTTCTTTTCCTAGGACAGGGAACTCTCGGATACGATAAAGAATTGTTATTTATTGAAACAATAAATGCTAGGTGACTCGTATGTAAAACCAAAATGGTTTGTGCGGTGGCGGAAGTAATAGCTACGTAAACAACGGTAGAGGTGACCTGCTCCAAAGACTACTTAAGATGCAACTAAAAAGATAAAGTTTAACTTACACAACTATACCTAAAAGGGGGTTACCTAGAAGAGGCACTAACTTTACAGGGTGACTTTGTCAGCAAGTAGTGGTGGTTGTCGACCCAGGAGGGTCGGCGATGGAAATGTTAGTAACTCATCAATGTCTTCTGCAGACGATGGCTTCTGGTGGTAACAATTTGCCAGAAGGTGTTGAAGCCTCTGGAAGGTGGTGGCAGCAGCCACTGGTGGTTGGTGAAGAACTAGAAGCTCTTGGAAAGGGCCTTGAGGGCCTAGATCACTAGAAAGCTCAAGCACACAAAGTGTTGAGATGAGCTACTGGAGATGATAACACCAACCTCGGCTGCGCACTGTCTTATATATGGCTCAGCGGCGAGTACGCACTGGGTTGAGGTGGGAGGCGTGATGTGCCCCTGTGACGTCTGTCTGGAGCAAGCGAGGTGGGAGAACTACCCTCGTATGCTTGGTATATGGCCTCAGGTGCTCTGCCATCTTTGGCAACACTCTGTCTGCCGGGTGCTTGGGGAGGCTGATGTGTCACACAGCTGATTTGAATACCCTTCGTTTTACGTGCAGAAATAGTCCATTTGAGGTGAAACTAATCTCAGTGCACTTGTAAAACTACGTGCTTGGTTTGACCCTTTCCTCAGGTTTTAAGACTCATTAGTAGAGAAGAAGGGCAGGCCAGGAACAGTCTGGAAACCAAGTATCTTCAATGTCCCTTCCTGGGAACACATCCTGCTAGACGTCTTGGAGTCGTTTCCTTTGGTTGTTGAAGCACGTGTGGATGAGTCGTAGTCATATTTGGCATCAGTAGGTAGTATTTTGTAAATATTAAATACACTAATTCATAGATTATTATTTTCCTCCATTGTATAATAGTGTCACCTGAATAAATAAAGCTTGCATATCTTAAGAACTACTGAATTAATTCACACAAAATTTGGCACAGTTGGTACTGTAAACATTGTTGAAAATTGTGTACCAACGTAGTAGTTGATCTGGATGCCTTCTTTTTTAAGAAATTATTTTATGTTGGTTACATTGATAAGCCTGTAATATTAATTTATTATTTTTTTGACATACCCTAGGTCTTTTTTAAACACAGTATTTTTGAGTCCAACACTTTATTGCCCTGAATTATTTGTACAGATTAATCAATTTTGCCCACTTCAACAGAATTATCAGACCAGTAACATAAGCCCATTCTAGTAGGTATAAGACTTGGGGTAAGCAGCTCCTTCAGAAGCTGAATTCTTTTCTCCGATGTATCTGCTTCATCAATTCGGAAGAATATATTGTTTTTATCAACTTTTGAGTCCTGTAACTGATCCAATGACACCCCTCTTTCCCCCCCCCCCCCCCCCGAGCAAATGTTTTCTGTGAATTGTACAACCAAATTGGTTATTTACATTATTTTGGTTAGGAGATGATACCATACAGATTTTTTTTGATTTCTTAAATTTTCTGTGTGATTTGTTTTTCTGACTGCTATTCTTGCTTCTTCACTTTCTTACACAAAACCAAATGAAACAACTTCCACACATTCCCAATAAAAAGACATAATTTTTCTTCCTTTTCTTGATAAGTTGTGTATACTTGACTCAGTCTTTTTGTTTTCGATTTCAAGATTATTTTAGAATAGGTACCTGGCTGGTTCCTGGCTCTCTGGATGTCAGTTTTATTTGCATGTTTTTCAAATCTTTCATCTTGGCAGCTTTTTTTCTGACACCATTTTTTCTTTACATGCACTCTACTCTTAACCAGTCTCTAGATTTTTAGCACACTGCAAACATTCTTTTGTATTTCACCTTAAATTGATATATCAGCTGAAAACAAAATATAAGTTGTGGAATATTAAGTGATTTATGGTTGCAATGAGTGAGTGAAGAGATTTTGGTGACTCTTTAACATTGAGGTCTTGAAAGCCGGTGAGGTTGAAGCAAAATGAGTATGGAGCAGTGCTGGAATGCAAGGGCGGAGAAAATAGATCCCCAAGAAAACCCACAGACTAGTGGTATTGTTTACCATGATTCCCACATTAAAAAATCCAGGGGCAACCCTGTCGGGAATCGAACCCGGTTCGCCTTGTTGGGAGTAGTCTAACCACTTCACCACTGTGGTGCCTGCAAGTAATGTTGTAAGTGTTGCTTGGTGTATAGTATACAGTGTATTGAGGCTGTGTGTGGAAGGCGTGCGTGGGGAGAGAAAGAGGAGGCAGAGTTGACAGGCGAGGGATGTGCTGTGTGCGCAGGCGCATGCCCACGTGGTGCTGACGAGCAAAAGCTGTTTCGACAAGAGCTTCAACGTGCTGCCGAGCGTAGCACATGCCCTGCAGGCCCTGTGGCAGGACCGTGGCATTCGACTGGCTGTGGCTCGCGGCTACGAGTATGAGCTCAACGATTCTGCCATTTAGTGAGTTTGCTACTGCAAATATTACTGCTCTGTAAATATTCTACTAATTATGGCTTATTGCACATAGCCATCTTAATTGTTGTATGTAAATGTTCATATCCATATATTTTGTTTGTGTGAACACATATATATGTATTTGAATAACTTTTCCAAAGTCTATCCATGACAGTATATTCTTGTCTCAGCTATGACGGTCACTTTTTGACAATTGGATGCAGGCAGAACATAGTATTCTCTGACTAGGACAGTGTTTGTCAAGATTATTGTGGGTCAAATTCAGAAAACAAACACAAGCAGCATGGCTTTCATGTTTCAGAATAACTCCAGTGAAAGAAAATCTCATCAAACCAACGCTGGTACTATGTTAGAACTGTCTGAAAGTTGCCTTTATACAGGATATCTGTCAGTTACATGTGAAATAAAGTTTTTAAGGGGTGTCACAAATTTTCTACATAAATTTTTAAGTTTAAACTTGGTAGGTTTTGCAGTACTTTGACTGAATTTATATGCTTAAGTTTTTCCTGTTGAGTGTAAGTACATTAATGAAAAGGGTTACAACATTCAGATGACATATGTCATACATTGTGAGTTGTGCTCGCATTTCTTGATTTTATGTGTAAGGAAAACATCTGTTCCAAAAGCATAAATAGCCATGATTTTCCAAGCAACTGCTGGAAGCTTTGAAAATTAAATGCTTAGGTAGTATTGTCGTGCATCTGACCACCTGAAAACCTTGTATCCAACTGCATCACCCGCATTGCTTCTGAAATGTATTATTATATTGTGACTAGGGCTGTTCGATATCATAAAAATTTAATATCAATAATTTTCCAAACAGTTATTCTGTATTTTCTGTGTACCTAAATCATTGATAATACAGAAATGATCAATAATACAGAAATTATTGATAACAGAACATTTAGATAATACCAAAAACTATTTTTCATATCAATAATTATCATTATATCAGTATTTCGAACAGCCCTAATTGTGAAATGTTATGTTGAGCCATCGTGTACCTTTGACGGTACCAAAGCATTGCACTTTCACAATGACTATTAATAATAATTCATAAGGTACAGTCATATTCAGTTCCATCTCACTGTTACTTGCTCTGTGGTTGTAGTTGTGAAAATAGTGGTGGACTGTTAATGTTGCTTGCATAAAATTAAAT
This sequence comes from Dryococelus australis, assembly GCA_029891345.1. NCBI lineage: Eukaryota > Metazoa > Arthropoda > Insecta > Phasmatodea > Phasmatidae > Dryococelus > Dryococelus australis. The sequence goes on along the minus strand of CM056993.1, from coordinate 207,494,856 downwards.
CAATTGCATTATTATTATTATCATTATTAGCTGGGCGCTCATGAGAGATGGATGTGCTTTGAGTGTGCTCTTCTAATTTAATTGATTATCGTGGTTTTCAGTGAGTGAAGTGTCAGCTACTCCTGAACCGTTGGACTTTAGGGGGTTTTACATGCCCCCTAGTTTGGCTAATTGCTTTATATGCGGGAAACCGTTTTTCGGTAGACAGAAGTTTGTAAAGAGTTCAGGTTGATGCGGGACATGTCTCCACTGCCTTTGTGCAGGTGTGGCCAGAAATACGGAGTATCACTGTTCCAGCTGTAAAGATGTTTTGAACATGTTTTTAGCACAAGAAAACCTCAAGGTGCTGATGATAAAAGTATTGGGAATTCAAAGGAATACTCTTTAAGGTTATCACTAGATGACAGTTCGTCATCTACACATGAAGACACCACGAATATCATTGGGACAATGGACTCTAGCATACAGTCAATGTTTACGGTTTTGTGAAACTTACAAAGGTGGTCAAGGACCTTAAAGAGGATAACTCCTTATTACGTGCACTTTTTGAAAGCATTTCAGTCATAGAATGAGAAGGAATTGTGCAGTACATGTGGGGCCACATATGATGTTTTAGGAGTTTCACATCAAAATAGTTCTAGTGTACAAAAAAAAAATCATACAGTAAGTAGCAGGGAATTCTACCTTTCCTTTGTATAATAATTGTAGCCAGCTGGGAAAACCCCAGTAGAGTTTTCGTGTGAACAGTAATGCGGTTGCCCAGCCTGACAGGAACTTACCATCAGCTGCTGATGAGGGTTTTCGTGCCTGTCAGCAGGCGAGGGACAAAGGTTTCTACGACGAGTGGCTCTCCTGCTGTGAAAACAACCTCGGCAAAAAAAACCTATTCAACTAAGCGTCAGGAATTATGTAAACATCAAGACAGTTCCGAAGTCAGCAAGGCGTCGCATGAAGGCTATATTTGTGTCACATTTTGCACCTGAGGTGCAAGAGAATGAATTGATAACTTATATTAATCACGAAATTAAGGTCTCCAACTTAAAAGTTGCTAAATTAAAAACAAAATACAATACATATTCATATTTTTATGTGGCAGTCGCAGAGTCAGACTTTGCCTGTATTTTTAATACTGTATTTTGGCCCGTGGGCTGTCTCATTAGTCCTTTCTACAGGAGGTTGCAAAACAATCAACTTTTCACTCCAGACAGCGAATCCACAACATCTAATGTAGTTCAACAAACTAAGACTGCCGGAGGAGCGGAATCAGAAACAACCTAATTAAATGATGTGGCTATCGGAGGGGCTAAATGTTAAATTAGATGCCGTTTAGGGATTTTGAGATACATTATCAAAATGTTTGGGGTCTCAGAATGAAATCTCATAATTTTTCACAAAATATTCTTGGTTCCAATTTTTCATTGATTTTGTTTAACTGAAACTTGGTTTAACGATGTTAGTTTAAATTCTCATTATTTTCCTAATTATTATAGTATTTTTCGTAAGGACAGCATCTCCACAAACCTTAATAGAGGGGGAGGCGTATTAATAGCGGTCAATCAACTATGTTTTACAAGGTATGAACAGAATATGCAACTTCAGTATGAAAATATCAATGCTCTCAGGGTTGAAATTGTATTTAATAATATGAATAAAATTTTACTGGTAATATTTATCTTCCTCCTCAATTCTCAGAATGATTTTAAAGAATATTTTACATTTTATAAATCTTATTTAAGTAATTACTCTTATAAAATTTTGGTGGTATGTGATTTTAATATTCTTGGTGTAGATTGGAAAATCTTCCAAACACAAGAAGTTATGTATTACTACTATAACAAATTAAAAGGGCAATCTCTGCTACAAACTGTTATAGGCTATTCACAATAAAGTGAGCACTTTTGAAATCAACAGTGCAAATAAATCACTGCCCCTACCTTCATATATTTTAATGGGCGCAATAAGTGACGTGCATCCAGTAAAGTTGGTAACAATGTAGGGGTAACTAGTTCCATATGTTAACGTCGAACAAAAAGTGTTGGGCTACCATTTGTTATAACTTAAATTATTCCTCTCGCTTTCTGTATTTTATAATGCATCAAAATGTAAAAATGAGCAGATTTGTACAATGTTTACTTTTCTGATAATTTCACAGTTTCACTTGACCGACGCATGAATAATGTGATGAGGCCCATGGCAATGTTAATTTTACTTAAGGCGGAAGAACACACAACGTGTATACAAGTAGATCTTAAACAGGGCTTTTAGAAGTGCTCATTTTACCGTGAACAGTCTATAGTGTACTTACTTTAGAACAATTCAAATTTACAGACCGTTTCCAGAATTATTAGATTTAGTATTTGCTAACTATTATATGCACGTGGATAAATACCATTGAGGAAGATAAATATAATCTGGCATTACGCTGTCATAGTAGATTAAATAATAAAAGTTATAAAATTAACAAGGTTATTTTCAGAAATTATTATAAATGTGATTATCAATTGTTATATTTAGCAGTTAAATTTTTCGATTGATTTCTGATATTTCAAATAGATGATGTAAATGCAATGGTGGAATTTTTAACCTGCAATTTGCAATATGAAATCAGCTGTTATATACCTAAATCTAAAAGTAATACAAATAAGTACCAATTTTTTTACACAGGTTCTCATTAGTCTAATTAAAAAGAAAGAACACCTACGTAGACTTTTTAAATTAACAAATTCAATCTCATTATTCTTATTTTTCTGAATTAAGAAAAATTGTTAAAATAAAAATAAAAGATGCTAAGATACAGTGGCGAACTAAAATCAATAATAGTCTTAAAAGTGACCCTAGTAGTTTTTGGAAATATGTCAAAATTGTGAACAATGATTATAAAGAACAGCTTACTTTAACGGTAGATATCTCATATATATATATATATATATATATATATATATATATATATATATATATATATATCCCTCTCTCTTCCTCCTCTTCCCCCCTCTTTTTTTCTCTCTCTGCTAAATATCTTCTTGCGGGCCCATTTCGTATCCTTCCGCCCAATATATACAAACATTGCCATTTGGCTGCCATGTAGCATCTGTCAAACTCAATGTTTACATGCCATTGTGTGTGTATACGTATACTTTCGCTACACCTAAAAATAAACATTGAAATGTGACTTCTACTTTTATAATGTCAAATGTGTTGTTCAGTGTTTACAGCTTTTCAAAGAATTCTGTCTTAGGTATGTTCCAAAAACCATTTGTACGAATATTCAGTTTAGACCTATAACATTATTTAGGTCAGCTTTATGACTTTTAAAAATGCCTGAATTAACGATAGTTCTTATGGTTACGTTATAGTAACACATTTGTTTTCCACGACATAGCACATTACACGTAATGCATGTTAATATTTTGCTGCGACTGTTAAACACTGTTACAATTGCGTGGTAATGAACTTTAGTATTTAACTTTATGTTATCGATATATCTTGGGTTACTTCTTTAAAAGGATGGCCTCAGTTTGAATAATGAAGGAATAGCCAGTCCAACGAAAAAGCGACATTAAAATCAAACATGCAATTGTGTCGCTCATTTCTTGTAATAGAAACTTAAAATATAGTGGTGAACATGCACACAAACAAGTCTACCGTAACTTTTATTCTGCTCATATTTATATGTATTGCTACTTACTGTGTATTAGGTTTATTGAAATTTATTGGGACTGGTCTTGGTTATTTTGTTGATTGATGGTAAGTCGTTACACGACTGTGTTTCAAACACCCATCAGGGCAAAGGTACAACGTTGTGATAAATAAACAGACATGGATGCAAATAAATAACTTCGCCATAAAAACAGTTCACATTTACAATGTATAAATAGTTAACATCAAATATTTGAAATTTTGCACACACAGGGCCATTTCACAGACGCACTGAGTAATGAAACACACGTCACAGTATATTTATTACTGCCGTGGAAACACAGATTTATCACAACATCGTAACTTGCCTGGGTAGGTTTAATTTACAGAACGTCTATAAACATGATGTAATTTGAAGTGTTTTTTGGAGTAAGTATAATTTACGCTTCGTTTGGTAAAACAGCAACACGCCATGTCACGGCTCGCCACGTCTGCCAACTTCATGTTGTTTCTGCCTCTCCATCATATCTAAATATATTAAAATAAGTATTCAAACATTAAAATCTCTTTTCAGTTGTAAATTACAAATGCAAAAATCATTATTTTGCTGTAATAAGTTTGAAATATGCTTCAATTTTGCCGTGTACTAGCGAAGTGAAACTTCCCGAGTGTGAAAGAGACAAAGACAGAGAGAGCACCAAGCCTCGCTCAGCATACAGTTGCTTCAAAGTTTCTCTCATTTGATAAAACAACACCGTACCATTACGGCGTACTCACGATATTTTCTGCTGTTATTTTAAACTGTAAAAATGAGATATGTTGCCATTGGGGCTACCTAAATATTTAAACATTTCAATAGGCACCGTTTAATTTACAAATAGCATGCTAAAAAACCAGGTTAAAATAATATTTTACTTGGGATTTATTTCTTACCGCCCGTTGCCAACACGTCGCTGCTCTCGCTGTTGTTAATTCACATATAAAAAGAAATAAATATTACAAGTTATAGAAGATATTATGGTAAAGTTTTATTTATTCAATAATACAGTACTCTAAAGTTAACCATAGTGTTATATATTTATGGAATACATGTTATTGAAAAAACAGGTTTACATGTTATGCCTGGAGTGTTTTTTCAAAGGTTGATTTTCATAAGTCTCTTCCAATCGGGAATAGACTATAGTTTCCTACGTAAGTTTTATTTTGGAAAACTAACACAGTATAATTATTTAAATACATATTGTACAACAGCATAGCAGAAAACTCGTATTAACTATACAGGTAACTGATTGAAAATGGCAAGCAGAAAGGTTCTCGAAACAGGGAGGGGTAATGGGTGGAAACAAGCGACAAGTGAGTGACACTGAAAAATGAAAATTACTGCAAAGGGGCGTGAGGGGTTTTGGTGACACAGGATGTGACAGGTCGAAGTCTCCCCCCCCCCCCCTTTTCCATTTTTACCTGTCGGTGTGACAAGGACACACTAAATGGCAAACTCATTAGTTTGTTGCCGTAATTTGCTCAATGGTAAAACTTATTCTTTATCAAATATTTCTGGTGCATCCTATACACGCCAAAATATGGTATGTATGTTAATCAAATTTCAAAATTTAACTCTAAAAGAGCAGCTTGATATAAAGTATGTTTTATTTTTAATTAATTATTTTTAGCATATATTTCAAGACCAGTAGTTTATAGCAAAGTAGGTCTAAAAATTCCAATTCATAAACATAGATTAACATTACATTTTCTTACTCTGGCTGTAAAAAGGATTTAGCTAACAGGTGTGTTGATATGTACAAAAAGAACTTTTTTGATTATAATCCATTCATAGGGAGAAAATTTTCTCTCTTAGATCTTTGCAAAGATTATAGTATTAGACTACTGCTTATCTTTTTTATTTTTATTAATTTATTTGTGTTTGTGTCATGCTTTGTATTGTCCTGTTTTTTGTTTATTTTGTATTGTGTTTTTATTTTTTCTTTGTATTTCTGTGCCATCCTGTATTGGTCTAGCACTGTTGGGTGGCACATCAAGCTTGTATAAAATAGATAAATTTATTATTATTACTATTATTACTATTATTATAATGGTGGTCACTATTATTATGGCTGTCGGCGCTCGTAGATGGAGGATGTGTTTCACTTCTGCTCCTGCGAGACCATCGTTTTTTAGTAAATAAAAGTGTCGGAAACTCCCAAACTTTTGGTTTTAGCAGTTTTCATATGCCCCCAGTTCCGATCTGTGTGCAGTATGTGGGAAGCCGTTTTATGGTAAGAAAAAATTTGTTAAATGCTCAGGGACGTGCGGCACTCGCTTTCACACACAGTTCATTACTGGGACAAGTGAAAACGAGAACTATATGTGCATAAACTGTAGTGATGTGTCAAACATATTCAGTTTTTCGTCAAAGAAAAGTAGCAAGTTTAATAATTCTGTAGAAAAAACTAATTCTAATTCCGGAGAAAGAATTATGCTTTAAAAGTAATGTTAGTGAACAGTGAAGGGGTTGGACAAAAAGACTTTTCTGCTAAAATACCTTGCAACATGGATTCCAGCATCAAATCTATGTTTGAGGTTCTCGATAAACTATCTAAAGAAGTACGTGAGATTAAAGACGACAGTTCTCTGCTTCATGCCTTGATTGAAAGTCACCAAGTGTCCAAATAAAATAATGTGTGTATATTGTGTTCGGCTGTCAATGTTTTATGCCCCCCTAAAAAAAAACATATAGTGAGATTGCTTCAAATGTACAAATATTGGCTTCTAGTTTCCTAATAAATATACAAAATAAGGTACCATTATAGTACATCTGTCTCACACGTCAGTAAAAAACTCCTGGTGCAACAGGAAACATCTACTCCATTTACCGCTGACGAAGATGGACTTGTGATGGTTCACAGATGCGGAACAAAGACCTCCATTGAAAGTGGGTCACCAGCACCCAAGCCAGCCGTTGGCGGCAAACAAATGCAGCTGGGTGTCAGAAATAACATGAACATTAAAATCGTACCTAAAACTATTTTTGTCTCCCATTTCAAGAAAATTGTATTCTTTCTTATGTCAACCAAGAACTCAAGTTTCTAACCTAAAAGTCGCAAATTTGTAAACCAGATTTGACTCATACTCATCTTTCTGTGTGTCAGTGGCAGAACCAGACTGCAATCATATCTTTAATACGATTTTCTGGCCGACCGGCTGCTTAATTAGCCCATTTTATGAAAGACTTCAGAACGAGCAGTTGTTTGGCGAAACAAGCGCATCAAAGTCTCCTACAGCTCAAAATAAAGATCAAACTATAATGAGTAAATGTACGTCAAATTTGAAATTGCGTTAATTTACGAAATAGATGCGAAATTTTCTGTTTTTAGCTAAATATTTGCAAAATTTTATGAAAGTTCATGAACAGGAAAAAATATCTGAATTAACTATCCTTTTGAGTTACTACATCTGTTTACGTTTCCTTGCAGTTTTATCACTACCAATATTGTTTTTTCAAATAAAATATTAGATATTAGGCAAATAAACTGTCTGTTTTAGCGACAAAATACAGATCCTCGTATGTATTTTGTTCATTCATTTGTTAATAAACTCCGGCGGCAGGAGGCAGCAGTCGCCGCCAGGCCACCCTCCAGCCGGCCAAACCAACACCCTCTGGACTACAGGCCTGCTTTCAAGCGCATGACGTCATCAGGAGTCATCCTTTCTCCGGATGCTCTGTGTGTACAGTACACAATGCTGCAGTCACTTCCTGCTGTATTTTATATTTGGATTTCTAATATTAACTTCATAATTAGCTTCTACCGAAATACTAATGCAATTTGTGTTAAATTTAAATATCTCTAACGATTAGAAATGACAATCATCAGGCATAAAAATAAATGAATTAGAGCGTGATTTTTTATATTTGGTGATATCTTGTTAATTGGCGGAAAATCATAAAAACGTGATAAGCTAGCAGACTAAATTAAAGCTGACAATCGTGTTTAAAATGTCAATTTGATATAAATTAATACCCGAGAAACGTTTTAATTGTTTTTGGTATGAAGTTTAATATTATTTTTTGCTTAACTTAGTGGCTTACAAAATTTCACAGTTGATGGTGTGCAACTGTAATATTCACATTGAAATATGCCATAGTTTACTTTTAATTGGGATAGGCACAACTGTTTGCGAGACCCATGTGACAACTAGGAAGGTCTCTCAACATGGTAATATTCAGACAAAAGCAAATTAAATTAATTTCTCAGACGAACCATAAGTATTTTTTTTTGTTAAATATATTTACGGCATGGTAATTGAATTCTATGGCCCTAACCATTTTACACATTATTTATGACAGTAATTATATATATTCTATCATGTTAATTGTGAGACACCAATCGTTCGCCGCAGATTTGATTTTTCAGTGAGCGGATTTGATAATTTCACATCACTCCTTTTTCATAAATCTTGGCTATTGAAGTGACTCAACCCAATATGTTCTCTTACTCTACAAATATTTTAATACATATATCCTAATAAACTACAATCACAGTAATTAATAAATAATTTATTCAAGGGGCGGAGTCAACCATTAATTTATCTGAGTGTTACTTTTCAATGCCCTCGTTTTATATTGGGAGGCAAAGCCAGGAAGCGGGGTTTACAGAATAAACTAAAGTTATTCTTAAACAAATAAACTACACACCAATTCATGCCTTCGCCAATATTCGAATGTGGAACCCCTTGCATCATAGATTGGCGCGTATGCCATTTGAATAATGGCGATCTGGAAATCGTCTGTCAATCAAAAAGGCAGTGTAGACCTCACATAGCACTTTAGCGAACAAATGGTACTCACCAATTAGCTTACGATTTGTAAGAAATGTCAACACAATCAACTACTGCCATTATGGCAACTTCTACATTTAATTTGAACAGATTTGCGGACATCACAGTCAAATGAACATACGGAATGAGTATATATGTATGTGCATAAAAATACATACATACACATATGTATATACATACAAGTACATATAGACTATTTACACATATACACATGCATATACATAGGCATATAATTATAAACATATGTATAATGCGTACATATATGCACATTTAAATACATATTCGTACATACATATACAGCCATATATACACACAAAAATCTTATTATTCTCTTGCAAATAAGGCCTAGTTGATTTTTTTGGGCCGAAAATTGGAGTAGGAATAAAAACTGACAAATTAACGATAACATGTCAAATTAAATACAATAAATTCAATATTAGAAACAAATGTAAGTCATCTCCTGGAATATATTTATCCTGCTTTCCAAAGGAAAGATACACTTATGCAATCACCTAGTTGTCTGGCTGGAATGTGTGTCCACCCTAATAACTTTTAAACCCGACAAGCGAATTTAACCAACTAGGTCAACATATAGTATTTAGTAAGGACATCAGATTTATAGTTTTTAATCATGCTGGGTACATATTTTCAAAATGGCGGCGATTTTGAAATGAATGCCACTGTGTCATATTTCGGGAACCAATTACCTATCCTATTTAAACGAGATTTGGAATATTGACAGTGTATTATATAAGCATTGCATTTTGAAAGTGGTAATGGAAAAAATAAAGCTTTATCATTACATCTCAGGAACAATTTAACCGTTTTAAACCAAATTTGGTATATTGACAGCGCATGATGTATGCATTGAATGAATTTTGATAATAAATGCATAAAGCACTTATTTTTAAAATGGCGGCTATATAAACTTTGTATGCTGGCAGTATATATTACAATCATAAAATTTGTCTATCCAGAGCTTGTTTGGTCCCCCATTTTTTAAGATAGTACGACACAAGTAAGTTAAGTTTGCTCCTACTTCGGGAAACAATCAACTGATTCCTCCCAAATTTGTCAATCAAGTAATACTGTGGTAAGCCATGTAAATTGGTAGGACATATTTTAAGAAGATCAGGTTCTTATTTTCAGAGTAGTGCCCTTGTAAACATTTTAGCATAACATGCTATATCTACAAAACAACGTAACCCGTTTCAACCTAACTTTGTAGACAGTATATATATGCAAGCATAAAGGGAGCGAATAAATAAACTTACTTGTCCGCTATTTTGGAAGATAGCACCATATGAAAAATAAAGTTTTCGTGTCCGATCTCAGAAAACTATTAACTGGTACCCACCAAATTCAGCCGACAAGTTATACTCATATAGTCCATCTAAATTTATATGACTTAAGGAGGTAGTCATATATATTCAAAATCACAGCAATGTAAATATATTGTCAGTATATCACACGTCACAAGCAATTTCAACTGACTTACTATGTTACAGTATATATGATGAACATATGTTATGCCAATAAATCTCAGTTATGCTCTCCAGTAACGAAGATACCACTACATGAGAAAATGGAGCTTCTTTGTCATATGTCTGGGACTAATCAACAGATTCCCACCGAACCTTTAACGCTAGTAGTGCTACAGTAGGCCATGTATAAAGTGTGTCTGGCTTTATTTATAGTATGGCTGCAAAATAAATAGTTTTGATATTAAGTTGATCATTTCTATTAAACAATTTCACCAATTCCAATTAAATTTTGCATACGCCTACTAGAGTACCCATTAGAAGAATCAATATGCTTATAGAGATCATCTTTTTTCCGGATTTATATAAGAAAGTGCTAGATGATAAAATGTATAGTTTGACATATCTCAGGAACCAATCATTTAATTTCCACCAAATTTTTCACACAAGTAGTACTACAGTGGGCCTGTAAACTTACATGTTTCAAGTTGGTAAGATTTTTTTCAAATAGTGCCATATAAATAATTTTGATAAGTGAATCACATCTCTTAAATAATTTCACATATTTTTATATCTATTTGAAATATCAGATATGCCTATACAGAGCCTGTTTTCGGATGTTTTGTACAGTAGCGCAAAATGAGAAACGGGAGCTTTTCTTGAGAACTGGTCAAGCTATTTCCATCAAATTCTGCACACAAATAGTTCTACGGCAGGCCATGAAAACTTACATGATTTAAGTTACTCACACATTTGTTTTCTAAATTATGACTGTGCATATATTTGAAGTTGATAATCCTAGCCTAACAAAACTTTATACTGATTACTATCGAAGTTGATGTTCTGAATCGTACCTCCGTGATGATGTTGACTGCGCGCCAGCTTACTGTAGTAGGCGTTCTGTGTTCGAGTCCCAGGTAAGGCAAGTGTGTAGGTTATCTGTAATTGTTTCACTAGTATGGCATTTGTTTCTGGTTGCATCTCAAATGATATCGCTATCAACAAGACGTCAAGACCCACCCCACCTACCATCTAACCTTTTAATAGCTTCATCAAAATTATTTTCATCCATGTAAAGGAAAGTAGGCTCATTAGTTATATTGATAACTTCTTATCTTAATATTGTGTTAACAGTTCTGGTTAGAAGTTGTAAAAAAAATAAACTTAGAGATATAAGTAAAATGTATTATGATGTGACTTTTTTTTTGTTTGTTTATAACAACTGGCCATGCCATTGAAAAAAAGATGTATTACGTCTAAAAATGATAGATTTATTCAATTTATCTAACAGGAATTAACAGTTAAAATAATTTTCGTCTAAAATGAGCAATTATTTCAACCCCCCCCCCCCCCCCCCCTCCAAATGCTGACACAGTAAAAAGTCAGAATTCAACTAAAAATCATTATCCTTCGTACCTGGTTGTAACACTTACAGTATGTTAATTTAATATAAAATAAAATTATACTGTCGAATATCCTGTGGAAGATCCACCACGGAAATAATTATTAATGCAAAAACAGAAAATTTAAGTCTCGCAGTAATAGTAAAATTGTTGTAATGAACAATGAAATATTAAACTATAGCTTATAACCAAGTATCCTGACATATAGAAAGTATTATAATAAAATACACTCATAAACGTAAAATTGGTTTACTGTAAACATTTGCACGCTATATTCAAATGATACTTTAAACGGACCTGCTACAATATTGATTTACAATGTTTGTTAATAGCGGAAGTATCTACAAAACGCAAGTGTTTAAAAAACTTGAAGAATATTTCATTTCTTTAAACACTATTATCTTCCGTTTTATGTAGTGTTGTAACTTTGTTGAAGTTGACTACTGTAAATGCTTGGATTACAAATTAACTGAATAATTAGTTTTTATCTCTACTAGTATTTTTGTTATAGCAGTCTTAGATGGGTTTAATAATGATTGTACTATCTACGCATTATCAGGCTCCAATAATAATATTATATATTTAACGCGTTTTGAAACTATTTTATTAATGCGTCCTTAAATGTAAACCTCTTCATTATTCGAAATCGTATCTTACTAAAATATAAAATGTTCGACACATAATGCTATTCCTATTACGTAAATTATTAGCTCCCGACATCTTCTACGCAGTAGGACGTAAACTTAGCAAGCATCACTTATCTTTACGTGCGTTCGTTTTCTACCATTTTTAAAGAGAAAAAAACCAAGAGGACTTAAGACTTGTGACCTGGTAGGAGCGCTGAGGCAGCATGCATGGTTGAGGCAGAATGCGTGGGCATGGCGGGAACTCTGGTATAGGCTCTCCCATGCCTGCGGTCCAGGACTGACCGGCAGGTGGCGTGAGCGTGCTGACAGGCTCCCCATCCGTCGTGGATGCCAGTAAGGTGGCCGCCACAGGCAGTGGTTCTAGTGGTGCTACTGGCTCTTTGGTGGATGGCATTGTGTTTGGGGGCTTGACAGTCTCCCCTCCCCGCTACGTTGCCTTGTGATGGGTCCACTTCCCATGTGAACAAGGCACCCCAGGTGTCTGGCTCAGTATGAGGTGACACTGATGTTGCTGGCACCGTAAGGCACAGGCCTTCTGATGGGCGTTGTTATTCTTCTGCCCCTCTAGCTGAAGCTGTAGCATCTTCTGGTTCTGGTGCAGGAGACACGTCCATGGTCGCGGTTGTTCCCAACTCGAGGGTAGTACGTGGGGCGGGCGGTGGTTCTTCCAAATACTGCATGGTCGCCGGCACAAGCTCACCGAGGGCCTTCATGATATGCTCGTCGAGATATGGAGATCTGAAAGGACCCTCGCTATCAGCCAGGACGGTATGGAACTGTCTACCGGCACATCCGGGTGAGGCTGGGTGTTCCTTTGGCAGAGATGCCTCTGTGGCCTGACTAACCTCCGGAGAAAATTATATTTTCTTCTCGGCTTGGGCCACAATGCTTGGCATATCACCCTTTTCACTGACTGGGCTCAGCATGGTTTGCCTCTCCTGTTTCTCTCTGAGTGGACTGTGCCAGGATAACTCTTGCACAAGGAGTCGACTTTCCCCCTCAGGTCCCCATTTTAGTTTTGAAGTCCGTGGGGGTAGAGGGTAGTGAACAGCTCGTTGGCCCCGGGGTTCTTGGCAGTTCCTTGGGCCACGCTGGTGGCATGTAGCTTGTTCCTTGAGAGTCGGTGGCTACCTCTGGGTGTACTAGTTTATCTGTTGATCTGCAGGGTGGTAGGAACCTGGAGGTAGGTTCGTCTGGGTCTTCCGAGACCTCTGAGATTATAGAGGTGGTTTCTCGTACCTCGCTCTCTGGGTTTTTGTGGGGAAACAGCCGGATTTGTCAGCGCATGGCTTTGTGGGTCCTCCACCCAATACACATCTCGCCGACCAACCACCTTGTAGGGCCCCTCCCATTTGCTGGTGAGGCCTGTACTAAACTGGGCATTGGACTTGCTGAGTGGATGCAGCCGCATGTGCACCGACTCACCCATATTGAAAGCTCAGATGCCCATCCTAGGTTGTGGATATTTATGTTGAATATATCTTTCCTGGGCTTCCCTTGCAGTTTGGTGCGGGCTAAGGCTGCCATCTGAATGTCCTCTGGCTGTGATAGTACGAATGGGGGGTTTTTCCACTGCCAGTCCCTGGCCGGCGCAAGGTTGCTTCTAGCAGGAGGTGGCTCTGGCTGACATTTGTGGCCTCGTTTGTCCTCCGACGTAGGGCAAACAATATTCTTGGGATGTGTTTATCTCAGTGGTGGTGGTCGTCTCCGACATTCAGGTGCAGGATTTTCTTTATTTCTTAGTTCCTGCATTCAGTAGGTTTGCTTGTAGGTGGTATGGCGGAGTGGTCCATGTCTCCACTCCCCACTCCTCACAGGCAGCTAGCCACTTCCAGCCGGTATATTGTGTCCCATTATCCGTTAATAGGCACTGTGGTTAACCCAACCAAGGGAAGATCTCAGTCTTGAATTTCCCTATGATTTGATGAGTTTCCTGACTGGCCAGGGGAAAGGCTTCTACCCAGCAGGAAAATAGATCTGTGACCATGAGTAGATAGCGGTTGCCGCGAGTGTTGCGGGGATACAGACCCATCAAGTCTGCTGCCATGTGTGTCCATGGGGTCTGTGGGCATTGTGGCTTGGCCGTTGGAAGGGATGCAGGGTATGCTTTCCCGCTGTAGCATTTCTCGCAGCTTCCTACATATTGTCTGATATATCTGCTCATCCCATCCCAGATGTACCGGACAGCTATGTCTGCCAGGGTTTACTTAGTTCCCGGGTGAACTGCTTGTGGGTGATCGTGATAGTGGTGGCAGATATCAGCGCGAAGGACTTTGGGTACCTAAATTTGCCATGTTGTCCCCTGGAGGATTAATGGCTCCTCCCCTTGGGGCCGGTGAAGTTGATTAATATTCTGGAAGCTCCTTTTTAGAGTGTGAAATGCAGTACGATGCTCTGATCCCTATCGCCATCTGGCTTCCTTTTCTAGGAGGCGGTGCTGAGGCATCATCAGACTGGCATTGTCTGGTATGAAGTCCCTCAGCCAATTGCAATGCCCCAAGAACCTGCTGACGCCCTGCTGTTTCGTTTCCTTTATCTGATCCATGATCAGTTAGTGGTGCCTTGCTGATACTCAAAATGGTCGGTTGTATGTGGGCTTGCTGGTGGTCGGCCATATCTCGTGTTGTATGGTCTGGCAAAGCTCTCCTTTGGCTCTGAACGCCCCTGTGTGCTCATCCAGAACTTGTTTCAGTTGTTGGAACCTGGCAGGTCCAGGTCATGGTTGATTTCGGAGGCCAATAATGGCGGTGCAACTTCTGCTTGTGTGCCGTGTTCCCAGTTGACCGGGACTCGGTGTTTGTGGAGTAAGTGAAATTTGCTCTGTCCGTGGTCCATTACACATTGTTGTTGTCGGAGCCATGGGTAACCAAGGATAACCATCTCTTGTAGCTCAGGAGCTACAATTAACTCAGTAGTGCTGGTTATTTTCTGGACAGTGAAGGTGAGCGTTATTCTTCTATCCACTGCAAGTATGCTGTTGCATTTGGCTATTCGGACCGTTTTTAGTTGGGGCCATATTGTTTCCCATAAAATTTACAGTGGCCACAGAGTCCAGTAATGCTAACATACTTTGGCCGTTTAACATGATTTTGACGTGAGTTGCCTCTGGCGGTTCTGCCTCTTCGTCCATTAATTGGATTATGGGCACTTTGGTTCCGGCGTAGTCAGCCCTTTTGATCCGCCGGCATCAGCGTTTCTCACCTGTGAAGATCCCTTCGGCGGGTTGAGAGTGGGGCGAGGACCACCAGTTGCATCCCTTTCTTCCACGCAAGCGCGTGGCGCCGGCCGTGTTGTACAGTCTTTATGAAAGTGATAGCAGAAACAGAACCAACACTTAGGAATATTACGCATCGGTGGTGCGCTGACCTTCTTTTCTTGCGTTTTCTCCCCTTCCGCAGATTTGCTTGGCTTTGGGCTTTCTAGACAAGCCTGCGCCTGTAGGTTGCACTCAATTTCTCACACCTAGTCCATCAGCTCTTCTATATCTTGTGGCTTGGGTAAAATTGAAATGTAGCTGTGGTAACAGCATGTGGGTGATGTGCTGTACGTAACTTTCCTCGGTTCCCTCCAGGAAAATTTGTCGGAACATCTGCACCTTTCAGCGGATGAATATTTCAGTCTCTTCCCGAGGGTCTAGGTCCGGCTTTAGAACTCCGTGATGAGGTTGGCTAACACCTCTTCGCCGGTAAATTCGGAACTGTGTCCACTCGGTGATAAACTTCCCATATTTGTCCCACCAGTTGAATGCTCTACCCTTGAGGCGGGTTTGCGTGAGTTTAACCCGCTATTTTTGCCAAGTTCCTTGCTCTTTGAATTCCTTCTCACAGTCTGTCAGGAAGGAGAGCAGGTCTTCATGGGGCCGACCCTCGAAGTCAGGAATCTGGAGTTCCCCTGTTGAATGGCTCAGTTCGGTTTCTGCCCATGTTTGGAATTGTGTGGCCGGTATTCCATGGCCTGCTGACAGACGTCACATCTATAGACCATTCTCGGTCGGGTCACCCATTCATCCGGCTAACCAGTGCAGACGTGGTGGAATGTTTTGGTGCAGATAATGTACCTCACTGTGTATTGCCCCTGTCCTTGGCAGGTCACCCAGCTACAATATGCTGTCAGGTGCATCCGGCAGTCCTCGCACCGGTATTCAAGGCCGTCGGTGTGGCGGACAATGTCATCATAGTCTAAACAGATGTAGTGAAACTGGCGCTGACAATGCGTGCACTCAATTTGGTGGATCCTTTCTCCGAGGCATTCTGCCTTGGCAGGTACATTCTGCCTTGGCACATTGGCTGCAAGAAATAGAGTTCGTGGTTTCCTCTGAGTGCTCACACTCTATCTTGTTGGTGTCTGACATCTTTGGGGTTTCTTGAGTGCCAATGGGGTGTTTTTTGACTCCCCGAAATCTGGTCTGGGTTTACTTCGTTCCTCAGCTATTTCTTTCGCCGCGGGGTCATGCTGGCATGGTTCGGCCTAATTTGTTTCCAAATTACGACAGGCCCCCACGTTGGGCGCTTAAAAGTACGCATGACAGTCCCATCTGGTTGACTATCCCTGTTCTGGGTGACTTACTCGACGCTAGGCGAGCCACATCTCAAGGTGGTTATTCAGTTCTGGGCACTGGGGCCCGCCCGGTGTACAGCACGGGCCTGGTGGGTCGGTGACTTGGTACGAAGTTGGGTTCAGCAAGTTTCACATGGCGTGGAGTGAGTTTAGGTTGTGGCGCAGTAGGGCAGCATGGTGATTCGTGGTGGTACTGCCCCTGTTGCCACTACCTGGGTGGTACTCGACTGAGGGGTGGTGTGTGCAGGTGCGGTACTAGGCTGTGGTTCTGGTGCGCTAGTGGACCTTTCGCCAAACAGTGCCTCCTGCACTATGTTGTAATATCCTTCCACTACTTTGGCAGGTGGTTTGATCAAATCCACTGGCGTGACGGGTCCAGGTATGGTGAGATGTCTCAGCAACGCAGCCTTTTCATGTGGATTGAGCATGCCAAGCCCTCTAGGAAGGATATGTAACCCTGGTGAATTTTTGGAGATAGCTCTCGCCTTCTTGCCCCGTGTCTCAATTCCACCCCCATAGGTATAAGGCATTAGGCACAAAAATCGGGGCGGCAGGAGTTAGGCCGTTGACGTATATGTGTCCAAGTGTGGGTGCAAATTATTGCCGCCATCATCGCCTTACTCTTAACTCTTCCATCAGGTGGAGAAGGTTCGAGCTGTGGGGTGATGGTTGTGAGAATCACACGGTGTTGTTCTGCAGGGGTAGGTTTCCCTGCACGAGAGCGCAACCCTCTCTGCACCACCAGTGAGCGGTGAGAGTTGAACACTCTGGTTGGCAAGCCGATCCCACCGTGAGCATACCTAGTGTAGTGGCTCTACCATTCCTCCCACTTGGTGCAAGGAATGGGTGGTCTTCCAATACTGGTGAGGTGAGTGTCCAGTAGTCACTGATCTCCCTGAACTCTTAATAAGATCCCCTCCTCAGCACCACGAAGTGAGCGGTGAGGTGGGAGGCATCTTCGAGCCGACAAGCCAATTTCCAAGGGATGGTATCCTAATGTTGTGGCTCTACTGTTCACTGCTGGACAGAGAATAGGTGGCCTTCCAAGGATGTGCTGTTGTGTTGTGTGTGTAAGTTCGGTACAATAAAACCAAGTCTCCTGCCGAGTCCTCCAGCTCCGATATGACACAAGGAAGGAGCTTGAAGTGAAAGTCAAGAGATCTTGTAAGATCGGTGTTTACTGACTCTAAGGAAACAAACACAGATGGCAAAAGTGCTATCTCCTAATTTCACACGTGCTAGGTGGAAGGTGAAACACCCTATCTTAAACAGGGGAAGGCACTCTGTGCGAAACTAATAGGAGAGGCAGTTGCTGGCGAGTGTTGCTTATGATTAAACCTCAGGGTGAGCTCTACTCTCTGGGTGTCCGTAAGGGACAGAACATGTCTTAGTGTGAAGCTTTCGATGCCACTGGTTCTTCTTTAGGTTGTGCTGGAGAGGATCTTCGGCCTTATGAGTTGAGTGGTGAAGTACAAGGAGAGGTTTGAGCCTCGGCACCAATAGCTGGAGCGATGTCTCTGGGGGACATCAGATGTCCATGTAACACAAATTTAAATACTGAACTAGCAGTGTGTCACATTTATGGTATTTGTGCATAGGTTTTGAATTGAAGACTACCCTGAATTGTAGAAGACCCCTTATTTTTTCTATTCATTTTCTGTCAAAAAACCTTGTCTTCCTTTAGGGTAAATACGGTACTCCTTGGCCATCCCTTCCTTCACTGGTGTAGGGCACCTGGAGAGGTGGTTAGCAGGTGCAAGCCCAGTGCCTAGATCCTTTGTACGTGTGGCATAGTGGAGAGATGTGGGATCTAGGTGTCTTACATGTGGCGGCATCCCGCGGCACACTGCTGTACTAGCCCCGGACCTCTTGTATGGTCTCGGTGGCTCATCGGGCGAAATAATAAATTATTATTGGGGCGTCTGTCCCGGCCCGCTAGATACAACAATCTTGTAGGCGGTGGCAGTATCGTTACTGTAGACAACTGCCAGAGATGCAGTTGCACTGATGAGTAGCAGTCGTGATATGCGAGAGCAATATGGACAGTCTGTATCACATGTCACAATGCCTCTAGGACAAGCAACTAAACTTGTCAGCAACTTGCTTCTGACACTCAGGAGCAACTCTTGTGTTTTTTTGGTGTAATAACTGTGTGCTGCATAGTGCTTTACGACTGTAAAACACCTGTTATTACCACTTCCAATTTTAAAATGGAAACTAGTCTTCAGGCATGGAAATTTTGATGAATGTCATTTGTAAGAAGCACCACAGAAATAAATAAAGCAGTTTTGAAATAAAGTTTATTTCACTTAAACTCACCACATCATTAGCCATCTCATAAACTAGAGGTTTGTATGTTAGCAGTAAATTTAAAACATAACTGGTAAATCACAGTGATGGTGCTACTGGGAAAGAAAAAAAAAATACAATGTTGATATAAAGTATGTACAGGTCCGGACAAAAGAACTGGTGATATGTGCATTTCCTGGTCCCAAAAATACAATAACAAATTTCCGCAGTCACCCTGCTTTTACACAGCTCAGTTTAAATTGTTTGCCATTTAATATACAGAAGAAAATGCAATTTGTACAGCGGCTCGGCGATTTAATGTGGCAGACGTCTGGAGTTAGAGGAAAGGAGGGAAGGGGCAACACCACTTTTTTTTTTGGGAGAAGTGGACTGTCGCATTCCAGCACGCCTGCATACAAGAGTAACAAGGAAGCAGCCTACCCCAGCCGCTGCCTAAAAGAGAAATATAATAAAAGAAAGGGAAGTTACTCACCCCAGCGACTGGCATTCTTTTAATGGCCTTTGTGTTATGTGACATCAGTGTTTTGGCCTTTTTTAGCACACTAGTTATTTAATTACAGTATTTTCCACAAAGGAATCACCACTTGCAAATATAAAGGAAGATAATTTTTGTACATACTTACTCAACAGGACACCACAATTTGTTGATGCACTTTCATTCAGGAAAACATTTTATTTCTTAAAAGTTGGTGTAAAAAATCATGGTGCATGCTATATGCGAAAATGTATGATATTTCAAATTTTTCTGAAGTAGTTTTACAGTGTAATTTTGCTTACTTTCTTCCACTCATTTCAAATGTAAATAAAAAGAATTAAAAAACGAAAATCAGCTCACGAAAATTTATTTTTGACACAAACTCCTGTACATCACATTCTTTAGTTTCTCCCATAAAGATCAAGTACAGATAAAAAAGGGATGAGGAACCACGCACTCAAAAGGGGAATTTACGTAGCCAAAAGTAAAGCACTCTCAATTACAAAACATATTATGTTATTCAAATTAAACTCTATACAAAATGCACCCGAGCAAGTGCGGCTAAGTTAATTTTACATACAAGGTAGTGGCAGAGAACTCTGAATTATATATCAAAAGGCAATTACGTTTTCATAAGGCTCTATTGCTCTTAAGTAGCCTGAAAGAAGGCCTTCGCATATCTCGTCGCCTCACGCAACCTATTTCGCCCTAACGGAAAGGACATTTACCTAGGGAGTGATGACAGCTGTGTGAAGGCTGTCTCAATGGCGGCAGGGTCGGGTGCTGACCACAGGGCCACACAGGGTGGCGGTCCTCCCTCAGACGGCGATCCATCTGGGCCTCCGGCGGACTGGAGCAAGATGGCCACGCCGCCATTGCTCGCAGCTTATATGTGTCTGGGTCCGACCTTGTTCACATTCCTCCCTTGGCTGTTGACATAACTGTGAGGCCGGGTTACTGAGGCCACTCAGCCTCCACCGTTTGTGTGCAGCCTGGCAACCCTTGCTGGTGGCGACCACAACACTGTGGATAGGTTGAGGGGAGGGAGTGACTGCTGTTACGTGTTCTGTGCAGCTGGCTGCCCGAGCCACTGGCCACCGGCTGTGGCCTGAGCATGTATGTGAGGCAGCCGCTTGCGATGCTTATTTTGTTTCAAAAGAATATAATTACTGCAGCTCTTATAAATTATCTGAATTTTACTTACACTTTGAGGAAATTTTACTTCAAATTATATTTACAGAATTTCGAATTAACCAAACTCCAAAGCATACAGAATCCCATTATTATGTTCAGGGGGGCTAACAGCTTCTATTTGCATTGAATTTTGAATTAACCAAGTTTGAATTATGAAGATTTTACTGTACAAAATTTAACACCAATATTTAAATTAAAGCACAAAATATATTTAAAAAAAAAATGTTGCTAAAATACACTGTGTTATCTGTAAAATCAGGACCAACAAATTTTGCACCAAGCTTGTGAACCAAGTAGCAATAAAAATAACGTAAGTTTTCAGCTCAATTATTACCATTACATACTAGAAGACAGGACAAAAGAAAAATTAATTTCAGTTGTTTGCATCCAGGTTAAGAGTACAAGATCAGAAACTGCATTAATATGATTAAAATGGTGATTTTATGGTTTAAGCAAAATTGGAAAAACCAAAATTAAGTTTCTTTTTCTATACTATCATATTCATGCAATTGTTTTAAGATAGTAACATAAAGAAAATCCACACTGTCTGGGAACTTCAAATTATCTGCTAGACAAAAATAAATAATTCTAAAATATAAGTTTTTTATGCCCTGTGCTATCTTAGTTCAAATAAGTTTCTTCTCTTGTTTTGTGTAGTTGCATGTATTCGCATAAAATTTGATTTTCTTTTTTTACATGACTGAGAGTGAAATAGTGTATTATTGTTAATTGTATAGGGCATTTACAAAAATTAAGCAGTAATCCTGTTAATACACTCTGAAGCCGGTTAACAGCCAGCGGCGCTAGAGCCCATGCGCTGCTCACCATGCACATGTCACGTGTCCCGCACGTGCGTAAAGAGGCCAATAATTTTTAGAACTTTCATATAATTGTTATTTTCAGTGTAAAATGTGTTCTATTGTATTTGCAGTGTTTAATATGTCATAAAATGTTTTAAAGTGTTTGTACTAATTTTAAATTGTTTGGTTATAAAATTCGAAGTGCCCGTGGCACCGAGATTAAGAACACTTAATATTCCGGCATGAACGCAGTCATAGAAAGACACTAAAATAATATTGGAATTCATATGAAAATTATAGAAATGTAAAACAATACTTAATTTAATTTGAGCCATTTTATTTTCAATAATAAAATATCTTTCTCGGCGTGCATAGCACTTCCGCTTATGTGAACCCCGTAGGCGACGCTTGTCTCTGGACAGTCTGTTGAGGAGAGCTGGCGAGGTAAGTCACTGTCACGTACGCACTACAACTTTCATTCACTGATTTAGGTTTCCATAGTCAATTTAGGTTGCCGGTTAACCTTTGCTTGCATACATTTTTGCCAGACATTTTCCCCAACATTATACTTCCGCTTTATTAATTTATTGCGCCCTTATGGCATTTTTAACTTAATCGAGGAGAAGGAGGAGAAAGACGTCGGAGATGTCACGTGACCCATGCAACTTGAATCAGGCGTCATCCTGCTATGTTTATGGCATTTCAGTGTAACTTCTGCATTATTGCTACATGTAGTTTTAAGAGCTGTATTTTTATGTATGTATTTGAGTGTAATTTTTGTGTTTAAATATTTTATGGCAACATCACATATAACCACGTGCCCGACCGACACCAAGTCTTAGTATACGCCACCATTGCGTTTAAGAGCTTATTTATGTAACATTGTATGTGCAATAATTTATTTCAGAGTTCTATATCAATTTTATTCAGGGTTCAATGTATTTTTCACGTAAATTGATGCTTTTTGTACTTGACCACATAGTCATGTTAATGTTTCATTTTACCACCATCAGGCATGTTACAAGCCTGTAACCACTGCAAGCATAAAAAGAATAAATTTCTCAGCAAGAGTAATATTTTGTCTGATTTAGTTTGCAGTTTCCACACAGAAATATTGCAGTTTCACCTGCACCACTTGGTCCGCTACAAACTTCATCCAGCACCATCCGCGCCATCTAAGCTAGTTTTCACACATGTGTGTGTTTATTGTGAATATTCATCTCGTGTCCCATCTTGTTTCATGTATTATTCTAGGGTGTATGTAATTTTGTAATTAGTGTACAGTATAATTATTCCCATCCTAGCCGGCTCTGTGTATAGGCCGTCACCACACTACCCACATACTGGAGGACGAGCCCCGATGAGTTTGCGTTAGTGATGCCGAGTAATCACGTATGTTAATGTGTATTAAGGGTTTTCATTTGAAATTCACGGTGTCCTGTCTTCAGGGAAAACCGTCAGTCCACCCTAGCGGTTGTCGGCCCTCTTCCCGTGTGAAGGCTCCGCTTTCACGCACCTCGGTGAGAGCATCCATCTAGGCGTGCACTAGAGTGCACAAACTCAGATATGCCGGTCTGGTGTCTTGTAACAGTATCGTACAAAACATGAGTTTTCTTGCTGGGCATTTTTAATGTAGAACATGTCTCAGATGTTGTGTCACTAGCTATGCAGTCATGGGATTATGAGTGAATAAGGTGGCTGATGTGCACTGTTCTGCAACAGTAGTGACTTGTGTCAACAGTGAAACCCACTTCTTAGTGGGTTGGGGCAACCTTCCTTACTGAATGTGAAGCTGTGAGTATGCTGCAGACTTGTCCATTCCATTACTTTCCTAAGTCCTTTCCACCCTGGATCGACCGTGCAGTAGCCCTTGGATTAAACAGGGTGGTGACCGACCTGGAAAACAGGGAAAAGTCAGGGAATTCTTTTTTCACAATGTGGTAGCAGCCCTATTAAAGGCATTCCTGTAGTGGGGTTGCTTGAAAAAAATTTGAGCTTATTAGTGACTGTTCTTAGAATACATGTCACAACTATATGCCAATGTAGGAGTGATGCTGTGATGTGTGTGTCCCTCTGATACAAGGTGGATGGTGAATGGAGAACTGGACCAGTGTGCAAAGACAATGTGTCAAACAGTTGCCACTTTCCAACAATGCTATCATGTTGTCCATTCTGCATCATGCATGACCTGAACCCTCTTATCGCATATTGATGTGTGCAGCGAATGAGTTGTGCTGGTTGCCGGTTGCTGGTGCTGGTTGCAGGGTTCATATGGGCACAGCAGTACTTGTAATAGGATATCTTACCAATGGGCTAGGGCCATCACACAACATATTTGCAACCTGAAACTTGTTTAAAACATTTACTGGCTTGAACTAAATACAAATAATTGCTTACTTTCACTTGCATTTGTGTTACTTCTTCCATAGTTTACAATGAATTAACACGTTTATACAGTATTGACAATTGCAGCAGCTTTGTTATACAAGTTCTTAAATGTGTCATTAGGTATCCAAACTGACTTTATAGATCACACTGTGAAATTTGTTAACATTTTGTAAAAATTCACAAAAACACAGTTTGTCCTTAACTATGTACAGCTGCTGTAGTGTGTCCAGGGAAGCTAAAGTCTTTCAGCTGTTGACTAGAGCATCTGGCTTTTACTATGATGGGACCACAGTGGCTGCACAGTTAGCCTGCTTGCCTCCCACCAAGGCGATCCGGGTTCAATCCCAGCCAGGTCACTCTGGATTTTTGCATGTGGGAATTGTGCCGGACGATACTGTTGGTCAGCAGGTTTTTCTCTGGAATCTCCCGTTTCACCCGCCCCTTCATTCTGACACTGCTCCATACTCCTCTCAATCACCATCATCGGTTCTGAAGACCTCGATGATAAGAACCACCTAAATATCTTCTCTCACTTCACTCACTTTTACTATGATTTGGAACAGGAGCAACTGTTAATGATGTGTGTTGTTTGCAAAATGCCAACAGCAGTTCAGAAAAAGAATTAAACTAATTTTTATAAAAACTGAGTTTGCTCCTTAACTGTTCTCAGTAAACATCCTGTTACAATTTTAAGGTGTGTATCCATTCATACGTTGCTATATTACTCTGATTTTACAATATATAAGCTACTTGAATCATGTTACTCCCTTAGACACTATGTCTCAAAGGAAGTTCTTTTAAAATAAATTGATGTGTTACTCATCTAAAACATTTCATAACTTAAACATGACTGCCTTACTGAACTATCAGAAAGTGTTTTAAGCTGAGCTCTGCCATATGCAGCATTGCAGTCATCAGAACAAAGCGACAACTGACGTACTCAATCTGTATATAGAAGCTTGAGAAATCAGTTCGTAAACAAAGTTGCCATTACAAAAAGCAGATGAAACATTGGAATGTTTCCTCTGAGATTTATTGATGGTTATGCAATTACACTTTTTACAAAGCAGGGACATGAAACACTTGCAATACAATCAGTCAGACAAATAGAACAGCATTGCAGAAGCTATCATATATTCATACTAACAAAAATGCAATGTGAGAACATGAGGACAGCAGGAATGCTTTTGTCCTCCTAGCACCCAAATTTTGTAAGCAAAGTTCGGTTTAACAAGATGAAAAAAATTGAAACAATCACGGGTGCTTGCTGATGTGGGGTACATTAGTCAACTCCCATGCATGTACATTCTTAGATGATTAGTTCTGTTCCACAAGGTGGCAGCGGGTGCTCACTGCTAACATCATCATAGTGCATCACCCTCACTCTTTATGTCCATTGTGCCACTGACATTCCCAAATAAGGGCATCATGCTGCTGTTATCGCAATGCTGAACACTGTCTAGTAAGGGCATTGCGCAGTACAAAGCATTCCTCCAGACATTAGTGTGAAACCCTTTCTATTCACTTTCCCGTGCAAGCCAAACTGCGTTGAAAATAACCAACATACTCAAAAAGAAAGAATATCATTGAACATCTTAACAGCCTTATTACAGCTTTCTGACTACTGAAACTATGACTTTCGAAAAAACATAATCCGATACAAATACACAGAAACTAACACTGCCAAACTGTGAAAAATTCAAAAGCCAATTTTCTTTTCTTTTAAATCACAAAAGGAAATTTCAATGTTCCCTTAATATGAGTAATATCTCCACCATTACACATATTGTCTGGTATTTGACTTTTGCAACAAAAAAAAAAAAAAACCTTCTGCTCAATAATCATACAGCTATTAAATATTAAAGTAGCAAATAAGATTACATGTAAATATAAATGATTACTTCTCAAAATAACGGATGTGAACACATTCAGAAAACAAAGTTGCATTTGTGGCTTAGTGTAAAAATAACTCAAGTGACAGAATAATTAATTACATAAATTAATTTAGTTTGTTTGGATAAATAAATTTACCCGTGATGTTCTATTCACTAAGGAGGCTCGTCATGGCCTATGTTTTGGTAGGTGTGATGACAGACACACCTGGGTGAGTTTGAACTGTTAATTACAGCTCATAACAGGAGCCCAGTCAGTATGGAGGGCGGGTAGTGTGGATTTCCAACTGGGCACAATGTCTGGATGGCAAGCACAATCTTATGTCTAGGAGGAACCACTCTCATTTGTATACCGGAGCGACTGGTGTTGTGTGTAGGCTGCTGGATATGCTGCAGTTCTGGAAGTGATATGCTGGGGTTTGCACCGGGACCTGGTGCACAGGTGGGTAGGTCGCCATCAGTGCTGGTGGTTCCAGTGAGTTGGTGTCCTCAGATCCAGGGATTTGCTATGCCGTAGAAGACTTCTTCACTACTTAGGTAGGCGAGAAACAAAGGATGAGTAACTCCTACGAGTTCGACTGGTCAAAAAGTTCTGGTAAGGAGGTTGGCCTCCCTAGATGATGGATTACTTGAACTTTCACCGATGGACTTAGGTTGTGAAGGGCTAAGTTCTTGTTGGTATTTAGAGATAGCAACAGCCTTTTTAACCCTCTTACGAATACCTTTCCGATGGTAGTAGGACATGAGAAAAACATTCTCTACAATCAGTCCCGCATAGGTGGTGCAGGTGACGTTTGCCCCTATCTAGGTGTACTTCCATGCACAGAATCACCAGACCAAGGCCGTTCCTATCTCAGCATCTGGCCCGAGAAGCGCGGTGGACACCGAGAGTCAGATTTCACTATGACTGACGTTCCCAGTAGGTGGGTGAGTTCTTCAAAGGGTCAGGTCCTCAAACACAGGCAAACACTTCCTCCGGCATCAGAAGCGCGGTGGATGGAGTATTCCCCAGACAGATGGTCCAGACCCCAACAGGATGAGTACCTAGTGTCGGGGCTCTACCGTTATATACACTGGAGTGCATAGAAAGGGTGGCCATCCAAGGTATGTGTGTGTTTGACGTACGAGTAACTCTCAGTCCTATGCTAAGTTCAGCAAACTGGTTTAGAATAATGTTCCCAGTCTTCTGCTGTCCCTCAGTGGACCTGATGTTTACTGGGGAAGGTTCAAATACTACGGGAATAATATCCTAAAGTGGGATAAACGTGTTTATTTTTGTGTGGAAATAACCATGGTTGTTTGTACTACCGTCTATAAACCAGAGTTTAATGGAAGCTTGGCTATGCTTAGACAGTTGAAGGTGACCTGTTTTTAATCTAATGGTGTAGGTAGGTGAAATGGCTATGAAAATAACTTGACTTTAACTAACGCTACGTGTTTGTGTTTGTCTTGAAGGGACCAAGAGGTATTTACATGTACAATGACTTAAACGTAGAGGGTTTCTGGAAAACGTCTTCAAAGGCGTAATTAGGGATCTCAAGACGTAAGCTTCAGCACCAGAGGCACAGTCAAGGAACAGGACAGACTGGCATTCCAAGGGCCGTGCTCCGGTATTTATACTCTCCTGGCTTGCCCTTGGCCAGGTGGAGGAGGGTGGTGGCGTTAGATCACCTGGGTGTGTAACGTCACCGGCTGGCCAAAGTCTCAGCTGGTGCATGTCTTGGTGATTGATACTACTGGTGCCATCCATCCCTCTGTGCACTGTAGTACTAGGTGACTTTGAAGCATCATCTCTGTGGCTCAGCCTGTGAACAGTACAATTTTTTTGCGAGGTGCGTGCATCTTTTACCATTGGGTAAACAGTACATGTTATTGTCTCCTGGAAAGATAGTATTGCCAATCAAACTCTGTTGGGGTGCTGCTGAGTGGTTCGCAGTGATGAGTAGAAGTCAATATAAATAATTTGAAAAGACGTTTAGCATCAAAATAAATTTAAAAATATGCATATTTAAGTGTCTATATATATATATATATATAAAGTATAAGCAATTTAACTCTGAATGTACATATTTCTATATATGTGTGATTGTAACATTATATATCTGTATGTGTTTATATGGAGTTAGATGTTTCTGAGATGTTCTATATTTTGTTTGCAGCCTGTTCGAGAACATGGCCAGGATCTTCAGTGAGAAATATGTTCCTACACCCACCGATGTATTGCGAGCTCGTGTGCGCACAAATGGTATAATAGAGACTCATTTTAAAATTAATGAGATCATTGTGAGGTGAGTATCTCCAAGAGCATGTTGCATGTGTGAATTCCAAATAAAATAAAGTGCTTTTGCAAACTTTTTTTTTTTTTTTTGCGTGTAAATACCTTGCTGCGAAAGTACATAATGTGGAAAAATATAGTCGGGCACTGTTAACTATCCTTAAAATTAATTGTTGGTGATTTGCAGCAGCTTGTTCATGGAGAGGTGGTTAAGACCTGCTTATGTTAGAGCACTCTGTCTACACTGGTTGGAGAATAAACCAGGCCACTTCCAGGAAATGATACATCCAGTAAATACATACATTGTTTCTGCCCAGAGCTGTAATGTACTTGCAATGAGCAGTACAGTGTGTGCACGTGGCTGCCCTGCTCAGGCACCTTGCACACCTGCCGCCTACATCATGAAGGATGACTGGTGTGGTTGGAGTGGTAGAAACAATGGCAGAGGAAGCTAAAGTACCCTGAGAGAACCGACCAACTATCAGTAAATCACCACATTCCCTACAGAAAAAAAATCATAGCTGCATTCTACCAGGGACTATGCTTGATTACTGTGCTAATTGTATCGCCATCAATGCTTAAAAGTTTTTATGTAACATAATAATAATTAGAGAAGAACCCCACCGATACGACCCTTCATGTATTCCAGGAATAGGGTGGTTAGCAAGGGGTGGTCATAATAGTTGGTAATTTTGAGTCCCACCCCCAATATCTATACATCAAATTTTGTAATTTTTCACACAAAGTTTATATTCAGTCATCTTTGGCATGTAAATTACAAGTTATTTAATTAAATGTTAATTAATTTTACTAGGAATACATCTTCCGAAAAAAATTATACCTTAGGCGGACATAATGGTCCTACCTTTGTCTCCAAAAATGTTTACAATCTTTGAACGACACATGTTTTACCAAGAAGGAAGTCCATTTTCAGATTAGGAAAATCGGAATATACGTTATAAAAATGTTAATTTATTTCAAAATGCAGACATCTTCCAAAAAAATTAAAGATACCCTATTGGACCTCTTCTTGTCAAAAATGTTTACCTACATCGAGCAGTGCTTAAGTTTTACCAAGTGCAAAGTTCATTTTCAGTTGCATTATGCTGAAAAATCAGAGGATTTATTAGAAAAATGTTCAACAGACACAACTCTTTTGAATAACTTTCTGCAAGCGCTATTGGAGTCTTTAGGGAAAACTTGAGGCTGTGAGTTGGGAACTGTTAATTATGGAAGGTTGTAAAGAAACAAATATTAATGACCATATTTATTCGCTACTGTCTCAAAAATCACACCTTTCTAAATGAAATTGTAATCACTTTTAAAGGCAAAAGTGTACCACAAATGACATGTGCTGCCATTACCGTTATAGTACAAAGGTACATCTCGCTTGAAGGGATAAGCTTTGGCTGCTCTTTTCAGCTGTTTTGGCATGACCACCGTGACCTCTTTCCACCCCTTTCATGGCGGGCGAGAAGGGAGATGGTTGCCTAATTACCAGTGTGACAGCCTGTCAACCTACATTAGGAAGACTGCTGCTTTATGTAAGCTATCTTGTCCACAGTTTTGGATCACTATCAAACAAGACGTGCTGAAAAATGTCGTCAACAATTGTTCACAAAACCAAACCAAAATCATTACCAAATTAGAACACAAAAAAAATTTAGCTCAATAAGTCATCAACTAACAGTAATCAAAATTAAGAAAAATCCAAAAATTGTGCACAAATCTAAGTTGTAATGACAAGCAAAGACAGAAGTATAGTTTGTGTGTTCTCACAATGCAGTCACTGACTTAACTTTCATTTTGTTTTGGTGTTAAGCAATAAAATGTGTACTGGTGGCTAGAGGCCCAACAGTTTTGTAGGATGGGGGGAGGGGTAAGTATTCTTTGTCGTCTCGAGTCGCTGTATGCTCTCGCCTTCTCACCCTCCTTCCCCTTTTTTTCATTTATCACTTTGAGCCTCTAACCATTTCTTGCCTTTCAAAATAAGCTACCTGAATCTCATTTTTTATTTGCAGACACAGTTATTTTATTCACAATAGATGCAGTTTGCTCTTGTAGATAGTATATTGAAGACTTATCTTTTATTTGGAAAAAGTCTGCCATTCAAAGTTATTTTAGATATTTTTGAATAACAGCCTGATTTTTGAGGAAGAGGCAAGTAAATAATGTTCCTATAGTTGTTTCTTTATTGCGTACATTAATGAATAATTCAAAACCACATCCATGCACCCGCAGTGGTTTACACTGTACCCAGGCTCGATACTTATGTATTATTTGATGATAATGTATCTTAAATACCTTTTGAGGATATTAGTTTATTCAAAAAATGTATATCTATTGAAATATATTTATATTTCAAAAAAAGGTCCCTGATTTTCGCCCAAGAAGCCATTGAAAATGGACTCATGTTTGGTGATAAAAGGTATACACAGCTCAATGTTTAAATATTTTTGGTGATAAGGGACGTCAAATGTGTATGCTTCTGTGGTAGAATTTTATTCAAAAGACATCTGCCTATTGAATTAAGTTCATACATATAATTTATAATTCGGGTTTGCTATTACGCCAGAGATAATTTAAAACAAACTTTGCTATCGTAAAACATATGTTAAACTCAATTACTGATGTGCTGTGTTCCGTAATCGTTAGCAGTTCGGAAAATTAGCATTTTGAAATGTGTATTTTAGCATTTAAAAAATGAAATTTAGCATTTTGTAGCATTTTCAAATTAAAAACTAGCATCTTATAGCATTTAAGGAAAAAAATGTTTTGTAAGAGTGTTCTTCCATTTCGCTATGACCACGTTCTTTACGTACAAGTTTTTCGTCGTAATAACAACAAAATATGCTGCTGTCAATCACAATAAAAATATACTTGTCACATGACGTAGATGGAAGACTGTATACATGTACCATTGATGTAAAAAATATAGTGTTGTGGTAGTTAAGAGACACTGCTGACTGTTTTAGTCCCGGCAAGTGCCTATGCAATAGTATGGGTATTTACGTTATGATTTAAGGTGCTTATGAAAATATTCACATTAATGATTGCAGTTAGTCTAGATTCCGTACAAACGTAATTTCTTAATTTCTTACTCAAAAAACATTTGTAACAGAAAACTTGTATAATGTTGCATTGTTTACCAAAATTTGTTGTACGATTGCCATTCCACAGATGGTAACGTGACTTGAGAAAGCAAAACCATGGTAAAATGTTACACAAAATGGCATGTATCAATGTGCATTTTTGGGGGCGATATAGAGTGGTATTCATAGTCATGTCTCAAGACTGAGCTTGCTAGTCTTGGTCAAGACCATCTTATTTTTCAAGACAGTGTTATTTCTGCACCACGTTTCATAGTCTACAAACAAAATGATCTTTGTGAAGGCAGTGTGTTCAAAGGCGTAGCTTATATTTTACCACTTCCGGCTTGGTCAAGTACGAGCTTAAGGCATGCTACAAAGGCTTCAATTAAAATGAAACATGGCAACTAGACACAGAATACAAAAAAATGCACATTTTTTGTCACCATAATGTAATGTATGCGTGATATTTTATACATATTATCTGCAAACTGATCAATAAAATATTTCAAATTATTCGTAAGTATTGCAAATACATAAAAACAAGGTTAAAATTAATAAAGTGACGTTAATGTTGTGAAAAATAACCAAATTACTTTTCTCGCTTAGCAAAATGAAACTGTATGAATACATTTATTTTTTTACACGAGCAGGCAGAAAATAACTCAGCACACTGACGAGAGCATCACTTTTGAATGGAAATAATCAAAACCAAATATAGAGCCAAGACATATTTTATATAACCTTTTGATTCCAAAATTGCCATGCATAATATATTTATTTTTAAAAAAATGTTACTTTTGTTTTCAATTCAACACACAGTAAAATTGATTATATTTTGTTTCTTGTTATGCATATGAACACATATTGTGAATTACTATAAAATTTGAAAAGGAAAAAAAAATTTTTGTCAAGTTATATTGCGTTATCCAGTTATTACTTTGTCATTAGTGGAACTTAAGTCCATCTATATGAATTACATTAAAAAATTAATGGTACCTGTACAATTACAGTTCTATAAAACTTTCTCAGAGCAGAACAATTTAGATTTTCATCCAAATGTGTAATTAAATCATTATTCTGAACCTAACATGTTCTGCTGTCACTATTTTTCATAAATTTCCGCTAGTTCGACGTATGAAGTTATCCAATTAGCATCCGCCATTTTAAAAAAGCACAGTCTCAAGTCACCTCTATAGTGGACTTGGCGAAGACGAGCTTATTTGCCATCTTAAGCAAGGTCTCAGTGACTATAAAATGTGGTTTGATATTGTGATCTTAAGCAGCGACTATGGAACACAAATATTCAGTCTTAAGGCACACAAAAATAAGACGGTCTTCATGAATACTGCCTTGTTTGTCTGTGCTTGAGACAAGCTTAAGCGATGTTCACAAAATGTAAATACGCACTTGAG
Source organism: Dryococelus australis (assembly GCA_029891345.1). Taxonomy (NCBI): domain Eukaryota; kingdom Metazoa; phylum Arthropoda; class Insecta; order Phasmatodea; family Phasmatidae; genus Dryococelus; species Dryococelus australis. The sequence goes on along the minus strand of CM056993.1, from coordinate 207,462,461 downwards.
ACACCAAATAAGATTGTCTAGACGAAGCTAGAGCTGAAGATATGTTTATGAATACCGCCTGTAGTGTTGTGGTACTTAAAAGCAACACTGCTAGTGCAGGGCTGACATCAGACCTGAAGCTGAAATCCTGGTTCCTGTTTATAAAAATCCTGTAAAATCCTGGGATCATTGAGTCAAATCCTGCAAAATCCTTGGAATTAAAAAAATTGCAAATTAGAGAAATAAAAGTATGAAATGTGTATACATATTTAATGTAGTTATTTTGGTTTGGAATATACAAACCATGATAATTATTTTTCCACTCACACTTATACTGTCGTTTATACGGCTGTATTAGCGATAATTTTAGTTTCCTCACCATTGTGATATCAATGCCAATTGCAAACCAGTCACCAAATTCGGATTGCATGCATAAAATCGGCAATTCGCTGCAAAGGTTCTTTTCAATAATAACCTTGGCCTTTGCATGTGATCATACAGACAGGAACAGAAATATGTAGATAACTGTATATTCGCACAATATAAACATTGCTATATAACAAGAGACAAACTTCCATTTAGCATATGCATAAAATTACAAATCTCGCAAAACTAGCACATAAAATATCACAGACATTTCATAAAATCTCTTCATTTATAAATACTGAAGGAAAATATTATATGTTTATAACCAATACTCATGACTCAATTTGACTGCTCCTAGGAACTCTTAAAGAAAACATGATTTAATTTTTTCATTCACAAGGAATTGCAACAAATTGTAGTGTAGAGAAAAATTGAGGCTCCCAAGCCCACCAACTGTGCCATTAAACAGGCTTACCCTTGATAGAGCATCACTACTCTTTCCACTTTTGCTAAAGTGACTAAAACACTGTCCCACATTATTATTTACAAGCCAAGTCCTAACCTCAACAAGTGACACATAATTAAAACTCACTAAACCAAATTGTGTACATTTCAGCACTCGAGGATTATGCTATTCAAAGGTGCAATTTAACTTATGGTACAAAATGGCCTCACTTTCACTACTAAGAAGCCCAAATAAACAAACACACCATGAAATATTACTGCACCAAACCTCATTGTGGATGACATAAAAATGCCTAACCGTAGCCGTGGCACTGATAAAAAATACATATTAAAAGAATATATTGAAAGATCCAACAAACATAGTATTTAAAGCCTAAGATTGTTGACAAATACCAGCTAACCTAACTCTTGAAAGATGCACACCTTTGTGCTAAACAAACTTTAAAATGAGTTAAACAATTCTCAAAGCTCAGTACAGTTTATCACAATAGTCGTCTTAAAACAATTAAATTAACTGTCCCAATAGAACACCTTTTCTACACACAAGGTTAACACAAGAGAATCAATGAGTACCGCAGCTTTAACCAAATACAATTTTCTAACAGACGAGCAAAAACCAGAATTTTGAAAATGTGACTTCGCTGTCCCTGATAATTATGCTTTACCCTAAGTTAATGCTTCTGCCTCAACTTCACTCTATTCATCATAACCAGGACTGTAATGACTCACAGTTTTCCTTGTTGCGAAACATCGCGAGTCAGACAAGCACTGGCCAACTATAAAGCACCATTCCACAAACTGATCTGTGCCGGAATCACAGACAATAGGCTCAGGAAGACGAGTGTCAAACAGCCCGCATATAACAGGCAAGTACAGCAGATGACATGTCGCAGACGAGGTCGGGAACAAGAGTAAGCCAAAAGCTAGCCTGCTTCCTAGGTACTGACTCCGAAGGAGGGTAGGGATGGAAAGGAGGGGAAGGGAGGGGGGGCAAGCTGAGGAGGAGCAGCTGGCAGCCTCGGGTGTTGCACAGAGTCAGCAAAAGGAGACAAATGCAAAAAATTCATCTCAAAGTGCTGCATGCATGTCTCGTATATTTGACGTCTGAAAAAAACAATTGTTTACATTACTTTTTCCGTCAATACAGACACCTTTTGCAAGTATTTTTAAGTCAAAACTGAAGACCAATCTTTTACTTATGGTGAAAACTAATGCATTGAAATGCATTTGTGAAGAATTTTGTGCATTTGCAGAAGTTTTTCGCATTAATCGCTAAATCATAGAAATTTAGCATTTTGTTGTGAATAGTGCAACTTTTTTCATTTTATTGTTGTTATTTCGCATTTATAAAATTTCTGGGACTAGTATTCATGTAACATTGCAGTTTTTGAGAGGCTATGTTTACCATTGGTTAGAGATATAATTAGATATGATTATGAAATACTTACTTATGTTGTCATTTCATTTAGTATATTTTCCAAATTCAGTTTTATTATGGAGTTAAAGATAATGCAGTATAATATTTTGTTATTTTAATAGTTTATTAACATAGAGATTAGTTTGTGTAAGTATTTTTCAATTGTTTCGAGATGGTATTCAGTATTCCATGTCATCGTTGTTATTTTTCCAATTATTCCCTAGAGATCAGAAAGCAATTGAATGTTTGTTAAACTAATTCAAGGAAGAAAATTATTCTGGTTTTCTCTCGTCTCAATATTACTGGTTAGCGGAGAAATGTGGCATGGTCAGATGACAGCCATTCAGAGGACAGGTGACAACATAAGCAAGGCAGAAGTAAAATTGAATGTAAATTTCTACAGCAAATTTCTTGCTACCACCTCCAGAGACGAATGCATGGATGGGATTTATTACAGAAAATAGATATAATACTGAAGAATGTAGAGATTAATCTTGAATGTAACTGCTGAAATAAGTTTTAATTTTGAAAGTATGTATTGATAACAAAGAAAGATTTATTATTTATTTAATTGTTTTGAATCCTCACCGGAGCACTATTGGCTCAGTGGTGTATGGGGAAAGACAAGGAATAAAACCTCGCAATCAGTGATAATCATACGGGAAGAAAGTTGTGGATAAAAGGCAATCCTAATACTGCTGGAGGTTGAACAACACAAGCCCTTACTTATGGAAATGTTATTCCCCTCAGTGGGAGCTTAAGGTAACTCATTTAAAAGTCAACGAGCACCGGCTAAGGTGGGATTCTCCACATTGGCTAAGTGCATTAAGTAGGGGACTTAGGCACATCATTCCAAGGGTGGAAACTGGGGATTTCAACCCTTATGACTAATTTTATATTATGTGTCTTGCGATAGGATGACCTAGTTTTGACACTATGTGACAAGACTCAACAATCGCGGTGGCAGTATCACGAGGGGCATGTGAATTAACAGGAGCTCTAGAGGGCTTCTAGAGAGTAGGTCTAGTGGGTTTACGTGCGGGACATAGTCAGGTGTCACATTTATCACTTTCCTCCAAGGTGGTACCTTTTAGATACAGGGCAGCTGTTGAGGCGGTCAGCATGTGAACAGCAGCCAACGCTGGTTTGCGGTGGAGTGGTGTGGTAGCTGCTGGAGAGTTCCTGGTGTGTAGGAGGAGGGGTTACCAAGAAGGGATTCTTTAACCACTGATCGTCGAGATCTAGGATAGTGTCTCCGTACTGTTCAATTGATGCTCAAGACGTGAACTGCCTGGTCCTTTTGTATGTGACAGAAATAAAGAAGTGTTGTTCTCTGCCTCAGAGGGATGTACATTGGCTATCTCTAGTATTACTTTTTGTATTAATAATTTCAACTTTTGTTTGTTACCGCCTTTCCTAGAGTACAGTATGATATCAGTTTTAACAAAAGGGTCTAAGATGAAACCCGTTATTGGTTACAACACTAACATATACTGAACACACTTTTCAATGCAACATCTTACTCTTTTGTTTCTGTCTGGCCGTTACCCAGCGATAGAACAGAGCTTAGAATATTACATGTTGTTTTATGGGGTTGGGTGAAGCTGGATATTTTATTTTGAAGCTAATTTTTTCAAATATTCACGAATTCAAATCAAATATCAATTCAGTGTTTTGTTGACAAGTATACATTGCACCAATTATATATATATATATATATATTTAAATTTAATAAATTCATACATTTTTACAAAATTGGTAAAAGGCAGATAAAAAAAAAATGTTTTCCACTGATTTGCAAAAAAAAAAAATTTGTTTTTTTTACCATGTACTGTCACAATAGCTCGTCCTCCAATTCGGCCGTTATCCAGCGGTGGCAGGACTAGAAAACTTTTTGGTCTCTCAATTCCTCAAGTGGAGGAGTTTCTAGTGTATCTACCTTGTTTGCTTGATATGTGAGTAGTCAGCTTTACCTTAAAACCAGAGCAATAAAAACACTTAATTTATACGTAAAGGGTCTGAAGGGGTTTCAAAACTATGATTGATAACTCACAGGAAATTAAGTTTGATAATAAAAATATGTTTATTAATTATGTATATAAAACATGTTCTACACTCTCGTAGAATTTTTAGATATTAAATAAAATAATTAACGGAAGTTAATACTAAGAGGACTGCCAGGTGAAGGCGACCTGGATGGAACAACTAGATGTGATGTGAAATTATTACTGGTGAAGAAATTAATTAACTAGCCAATTAATTAAACCCTGTTTGAATATCAGGGATTGTTGTGAAAGAACCCAAATTGAGCAAGATGGGGGTCCTCACCAGAAGGGCGAAGGAAAATGGCTTGGCTAGAGCCCTATGGGGTCATCCAGAGGGAATGTCATCATCGTGATCGGTTTTACCATAGGATGTTATACCAAGGAAGAAAGGGAGGTTGAGGTGAGAGCAACATCGGCAGGACCTTCTGGTTGGTGTCAGCGGCCCTCGGCAGCTGCTGGAGCTAAAGCTGGAGGCGGTTGAAGAGGTGCAAGACCCTCTGGGAGGCGGTGGTCCTCCAGAGCTGCTGAAGACGTTGATGGCCTCTGGTTGTTGGCAGTCATCGACACGGATGAAGGGTCTAGTGGTGATGTACCCTTGCAAATAGTCTCCTGGCCTCGCAGTGGTGGAGAAAGGATTAGCACATCACTTACCTGTGGCTGACACCTGCAGCCATCACTGCCCTGAGGTCTGCTCTGCTAGCCCTATTTATACTACAATTCAGAGCTTGTAGGACCTGAGAAGGGTGAGGGGGAAGCTATCCTCGTTTCACAGGGGTTGTGAAATTCCTAGTTTCCGAAGGGGTGTTTTTTTATCGCTTATGTTTTAGGCATTGACATATCTTATCGCTTCTGCCGGAGGCGTGGGTGGCTGTGGTGCTCGGGTGGAATGTGTGCTGCCCTCCAGCGATGCGCTGTGGAACTTGCGCGACCTTCCTGGAGGGTGTCCATGGCTCGGTAGACAGTACACTCTTCTGAGAGGGATGTTGACATGACAGCTTCTGGGCGAGTTTGGGTGAACAGTAAAATTTGGGAGCACATGTCTGTAGTATCACTTGGAGCGTGCCAAAATACTGTTTGATTGGCATGACTTGCTCCATAAGGATGATTGCTCTTCCAAGATGGGGGAAATCGTCTAGCAGAGCATGCTTGCTAGAAGCGTAGAAACGCATCATGCATCAGTTTTTAAAAAGAAAAGTTTTTTTTTTTTCTCTCTTTCTCTCCCTCCTAACGAAACAGTAAAAAGTTAAAGAACCAAGAATTACGACTTTTTAATTTATACTTTGTAATGTTACAACAGGCGTCCAATCTGTTTACTGAAATGTAACAATCAAGTTTGATGCCTTATTACCACCAAGACTGATTAGAAGATAATTTTGTTTAATATATGTTTTGTACATAAAAACTTGAAATATCATTGAAATCATGTCAGACAAGTCTTTGTAATTAGCAGCTGTTCTCACATATATTATCAAGGTGAGTGGTTGTGCAGTACAAGGCTGATCACAAATCACTATTTCTTTTCTCACAAAGTCTGTATTCTACTGGAAACAGCTGTGTTAAAAAAAAAACGTATATCCCGCATTGGGGAAAAATTGCTGTGTACTAATTTTTTTGAGGCTTTTTCCTCAACAATGCGATGATAAGAAACCAATATTCCTTACTTGGATAGTAACAAAGGTAACCTCAAAAAATTGAGATGGTAAAATATTTCACTAAACAAGTATTAATTACATGATGGGAGACACGTTTCCTGTTAGGATGCTCAATTAGATGGGCATCACAAAACTGCTGTTTAAATGTGACATGCAGACCACCATTCAGAAACAGTGGACAGTCTGGTGGTAGAGAAATGGACACCGCACAGATACGTGGTTTTTCTGTACTTTGTTTAATGTATTTAGTAAAAAATATGTTTTCATTGGTGGGTGCAGCCAATCATATTTACCAGACATACTACTAGTGTCTTCCATTAAAAATACTGTGATTACCGGAAATATCCATATTAATTTATTTCACACAATCATATGGCAATCTGTAGTTTTGATGTGCTATTTTTCATTTAAACAGATAAATTTCTATGCGTGAAACTTGTGAGCAACTGAGTGAGACTTACTCACACAGCATTAAACCAAATGACTAAAAAATATGCTGGTTGGTAATCCTAGTGTTTATTTTCATTACAAGTTGGGGCGTGCACATGTTCCATACAACATGTTGTGTTCCACCCGACTGAACCACTACCATTGTCATTACCCACATATGTATAATGTTTTTTAGTCTGCAGCATTTGACCACATGGGTTACGTTGTAGGTGCCTGTGCCTTGCAGAGGTTTGGTATAAAATACGTGATCAAACACGGGTTTATATTTTGTAATTATGTGTTCTCACAAAAAGCATTTAAGAAACATTTCACGAACAAAGAGAAGTGTCATGTTCTTAATTAACTCCAAGGATAAGTTTTGTGATTGTTATTATGTCTAAAACAGGTGTTTCACAATATGATTTAGGTGCAATATTTTCTATATGCAAACTTCAGAGTTGTCTTTATGTAGATATGCATAGAAGTTTGATGTGTGACGTCGTTTGACTGCTTAGGGCAACGTCGCGGTCTGGCACTGTTTTGTGTCGTGTCGGACAGGAACATGAGGGTAAAATTGACATCTGTCTCTAGTATTGACAGGCCGGAGCATGGCCAGTGTAGAGCGCAGGGTGAGTGGCCTGTCTGCTTGGTGCAAACTCAAGTGCCAGTATCACAGTCCGGCGGATTGGTGGACACACTGCCATGGGTTACCTGATTGGAAGGTGGACTGGGTGGCTGCTGACTTTAGCTGTGACGACTGTTGACGGCTTCTGCTGTTGGTGCTGTGGCCTGATGGGGCGCTGATGATGCTGCTGTTGCAGCTGGTTGAGGCCCGGGCTGGGCTGGTGTTCCGGTGGCCCCGGAACCAGGGGTTGGCGATGCCAAAGGCGACATCCTCGCCCCTGTGGATGGCTGCGACAATCTGGTGTGGGTATCCAGCTGTCTTGACAGGGGCTGAAGACAAGGAGTGGGAGGGAGGTGGGAGATGAGGCCTCTCCAGCTGACTGGGGGGTCTGAACTCGTTCCCGTGAGGTTATGCTGCAAAGTGCAGTTGTAGCTGGGTTGTAACTTTGGTTGACTTTGGAGGCAGTAGCTGCCTGTCTGACCTGCCGCTGTGCACCACTCCTCTGAGTATATGTCATACAGGAAGGAACAAGACGTACTGGTCTCAACAGAGGGAAGCAGGTGACAATCGTCCCTAACTATGTGTATGGCCAAGGCCGAAGCCGAACAGACAAGAGTTGCACCCTGTGCTCCTTAATCCAGCACAGTTGAGCACAATGGATACAGAGTGGTGGGCATTCTTAGGCTGCCCGTCGATGACGTTTGGGTGGGGATCAGACCACCAGAGCCAGACAAGTACTCCCTCTGGCACAGTTCAGCACGGTGGACGTAGTACAGGCTGGTCTGGTTGACTGGCGGCCTTATGGATTGTCTGGCAAATGGTGGAGGCTCTATCTTTCTGTACACCAGGTGCATACAATGGGTGGCCGTCTAATGGATGAGTGTTTTGACATATGTGCTTCCTGGTTAATGGAGCCTGCAGTCCTACACTAGTTAGGAAATGGTTAAGATAAAGTTTGCGGTCTCCTGCTTCACTCTGACGAGTATGGTGTCTACATAGGGTTAGCATAATTACCCTTTGAAATGAATACTCGGAGGTTAGCGAGAATATGTAGTACCTCCTAACTATCTAATAGTTGACCAGACATTTTTCTACATAAGCCAGCCAGGTGAAGGTGACCTGGGTCTATCCTGGACAAGGAAGAGTCGGTTCTGTGGTTATGAAAACAACTCTCCCTAACTTCTCTATTACCATTGTCCAGAAGGGCAGTGGTGGTTGCCGTTACCAGAAGGCTAGGCAAGGCAAAGGGTGTTGACAACTTCTTCAGGGGTTGCTGGTGCAGAGCTTCTGAAAGGTCTGAAAGATGCTAGTGCAGCTGTTGAAGAGATTCTGGTAGGTCTAGAGGAGCTGGTAGTCATTGGGGAGCCACAGCACACGAGGTGATGGAGCGAGCTTCTGGAGATAGACTGATGTTTTTGGGCTGCATACTTGCATATATCCTGCCTGCTTGCTCTCGTCTGAGGGTGCAGTGGTGCTGACAGTAATGTCAACTGCTAGTTGGCGGAGTCAGGTAACATCTACTGGTAGCTGGAGCCTGATGAGGCAAAGTCACTTTTATCTTTGTTGGCATGCCATACATATATAGGGTCACCAATAGGTTTTACATTCAGGTGAGTCACAGATGGGAATACTGCATGAGAGTTAAGCACTTTGTATGTAAAGGCGTGGAGGCAAGTGATATGTGACCAAAAGTCAGCCTTAGAGCTCACGTGTTTCGAGGCCTCAAGCACCCAAAATAGCTGCAGTAAGGCGTAACCCTTAACCACTTGTATATTACCGCACTCAGAGTGAAAACTGTTTTATTTACACTATATGTTCAGTAGGTATACATTATTATGTTGGTATGTATTGTATATTCAGCATTTGTGCATATCTATGTTGGTATGTATTGTATATTCAGCATTTGTGCATATCTATGTTGGTATGTATTGTATATTCAGCATTTGTGCATATCTATGTTGGTATGTATATTTTTGTTTAAGTATACATATATTCTCAATTTCTCTCTCTCTCTCTCTCTCTCTCTCTCTCTCTCTCTCTCTCTCTCTCTCTCTCTCACACACACACACACACACACACACACACGGACGCACGCACACACACACACACACACACACAATTTTAATCATTGAATATTTTTGGATTACTCATATTCATGTGTAATGGGTCTCTAGAATAAATTGAATAGGCACTATTTTTGAGTTTTTGAGAGAACACATTCAATCAAAATAAGTAATATTTGATCTTACAAGCATGTTGATGTTCCCAAGTCGATTCATGGAAGCCACTGACTATTTAAATAATATAACTTGTAATTTTGCAACTAAGGACACATAAAAATTACCTAACTAACATTTTAGCACAACTTTTGCATTTAGAGGTAAGCAAATAGGTCAGAAATGGTCAAAATCAAACACTAACCCGTCTGAAGTTACAACCAATTTCTCGGGAACCATGAAAATGGTGATTTTGAGATTTGACTGTATGTTGAAAAGTTAGAAGATAAAATATGATGCTGTTAGAATAGGCATGTAACTCTCAAGGGAATGATCTTTGCCATTTTGCCATACCAAGGACAGTAAACCAACTGGATCAGAGGGCAAATGGAACACCAGGATATGCTTTGGCCAGTTGGGCATGCACTCCCATCCTTCCTTAAAGTTTGTAAAATTAGCACTCATTTAATTGAAGCAGAACTCGTAGAGAGTTGAAGGTAGGGATGGGATCTTCAATGCTGCCATAACTGGATACCATTGATTCTTTATAATATTGGGTATCGCATGAGAATATAAGAAAATATTGAATTTCAACATCTTTATGCATGACGTCTTTTACTCATCAGTGCAAACGAACTGAGAGCACCCTCAACGGAGTTTGAGTTGCCACCACCAGCAACGAGACGTCAGAAATTGTTTTACCTACCCAAGCCACCAAAGCCGTGCAGCAAGATAAACTGAGAACAGCAGCATGCCACTACCAGTACCTTCGCCGAGGTATAAGCCTGGATCCAGCACCCACCACTGACATCACTCGTCGAGGATCTATGTCATTCACTTCGCAGCTGCTAGCCCCTCTCCAAGACACCCCCTATGGCAGGCAAGCAAGGGGCATGCCGACAAGGAGTATAAATGTGAGGCCGCACCAAGGCTCTTGACCAGTCTTCAAGCAATTGAAGTCTGTCCTGTTCCTTCACCACACTTCTGGTGCAGTTCGAACCATCAGCTTTCCTACCTTGGTCTTCATCGCGCACTAGTGGTGCCGAAGACATATCCGCTCCTCAAGACTTCACCGCACCTTCGGGGTCCAAAGATCCAGCTTACACCAAGACACATACCGGTTCCTTCTGGATAACAGCCGTAGTATAGCTTAAAGTCAGAGTTGTTTTGATAGTCACTTTACTGCCTACCCTGTTTGTCTAGGAGCAGGTAGCCTTCACCTGTGTTCACGTAGGATGTTTAACTTCCGTTAACTCACAGGTAGTTCTTCACCATCACAGTTTATTTCCGTTAAAAGAAGTAAACATTGTTTTACCAGCTTACAAATATTGCTCCTGTAGTCATAGTACCTTTCCTCGTAAATATCAGGCCAGTACGAGGGACAGCAGGTGACTGGAATTTTATTCTCTCCATTCAGATACTTAACACAAAACCACAGTACAATCTTGGAAGGCCACCCATTCACTGCACTATAGTCCATTTTCCATTATAAGAAACTTTCTCGGAGCCCTGCTAAATATCTACTTGCAGGCCCATTTCGTATCGTTCTGCCAAATGTAAACAAACATTGCCATGTGACTCCCATGCAGCATGCGTCAAAATCAATGTTTACATGCCATTGTGTGTGTACATGTGTTTGTATACTTTCGCTACACCTAAAAATAATATTTAAATGTGTCTTCTACTTTTATACCTGTCAAATGTGTTGTTTACTGTTTACATCTTTTCAAAGAATTCTGCCATATTCCAAAAACCATTCTGTATGAATATTCACAGTTTAGGCCTCTAACATTATTTAGGTCAGCTTTATGATGTTTTAAAAATGCCTGAATTGACGATAGTTCTTATGGATATTTTACATTACAGATTTGTTTTCCACGACATAGCACATTACATGTAATGCACATCAATATTTTGCCGCGACTGTGTTTTTAACACTGTTACAACTGCGAGGTAAAGAACTGTAGTAGTTATCATTTTGTTATTGATATTATATGTGTTGGGTTATTGCTTTAAAAGAGCGGCCTCAGTTGGAATAAATATTAAAACGAAGGAATGACCAGCCAAACAAAAAAGGCATATTAAATTCAAGCACACTACTCGTGTTGCTTATTTTTTGTCATATAAACTTAAAAAATAGCAGTGAACATGCACACAAATAAGCCTACGGTAACTTTTATTCATTTCATATTTCTATGTATTGCTACTTACTGTTTGCTATGTTTATTGAAATTTATCGGGCTGGGCTTTGTATTTTGTTGGAATTGTGGCAAATTACGTTACACGACTGTGTTTCAAACACCTAGGGCAAAGGTACAATGTTATGATATATAAACACACGTTGATATAAATAATTAACTTCATCACAAAATCAGTTCACAGTTAAAACGCATAAATGGTGCACATCAAATATTTGAAATCACGTACACTCACAGGGCCAGCTAAACGACCACAATGCAGCAACGCTATGCCATTTCACATGCAGTGGTTAACGAAACACACGTAACAATATATTTTTTACAGCCGTGGAAACACAGATTTATCACAACATCGTAACTTCCGTAGGTAGGATAAAAAAATACAATGTCTACATACGTGATGTGGTAATTTGAAGTATTTTTCGGAGTAAGAATAATTTCTGTTTCTTTTTCTGCAAGTTGTAATAGTAACGTAAGGTTATGTGTTTTTGCTCATATTTATTTGACTACTGAAATTATTAATATTATGAGGATAGGCAATTTTCATACGTGTTATGATTACAGTCCATTTTGATCATGCTAGTTGATTGTGGGGGTATGTTGTGGCAGTGAAGGTGGTTTGGGAAACTGCCAGGGATGAGTGTCCTTGCATGGAGGAGCATGGTGATTTGTCATGTTGCAGCATGTTTGATGTGGGCGGCCAGCGCTCTCAGAGGAGGAAGTGGATCTACTGCTTTGATGATGTGCGAGCCGTCATGTTTGTGGTCTCTCTCAGCGGTTACGACATGACCTTGCTGGTTCGTTTTCTTTGTATTCTCTTTACATTATTCCTACTACCATGCTATTGTGTTGGAGAAATTGCTTTTTTATTTCTCTACGTGCAGAATTGCTTATCACACATTTCCAGGGACATTTGTTAACCAATTTTGAAAAGTGTGTGTGCTTAATCAATTTATAGAATTTCCCACGTTTCTATAAACACAAAAGTAGTTTGACCCTGTTAAGAAGCTATCCTGCTCAATAAGTCATGAATTTTTTGTCTTTTCAGAAAATTCTTAAGAGATTTCTACTGTAGTTGCCCATGCACAAGGCAACTTTTAGATAAAGTAAGTTCTGCCTTTATATGATGTGGGAAGTGCTTGATAATTATTGTATTCTTACAGGAGGATCCGATGGTGAACCGCCTGGACGAGAGCCTCAACTTGTTCTCGCAGATTGTGAACAACAGATTCTTTCGTGATGCTGCATTTGTTTTGTTCCTCAACAAGTTTGACTTGTTCCGGGAGAAGATCCTTTACTCGGGCAGGCATCTTCGCCTTTACCTGCCGGACTACAGAGGTAATGTCAGTGCTGCACACAGCATGTGAATTGTGTTGTGTGCAAATACATGATTTGATGGTACATTATATACTGTTAAACTTGCCCAAGACATATCTCACGAGACCGAGTAAACATATTACCAGGAAAATAAATTATTCTCTTCTTTGTATTAGTGCACAGTAGATTCCTGAAGATAACATTCCCATTTCATATCAGTTCTCATATCGTAAACCATTTTTTTAGGTTCCGGTGAGAGCACTATACGTATTGGCAATAGTTTACTATCCTGGAACATGCTCTAATAAAATAATTAATTTCTTCAATCTTCAATTTTTTCAATAACCTATACAAGATGTTAAAATTCCAAATGCAGTTTTATTGTACAGTGTTATGTTTTAATGCATTATGTTGACGAATGCCTAGAGACCTGAAAAATTAGAGAATGCGATAAAGCGAAAAATAACGTGAATTTTGACATAAAAAATGAGAAAATCACGATTTTTAAGAATTTTAGCTGTAATTCACGAATTGTACAAAATTGTGTAGTATTTTCACAAATTATTATTGTTTTACGTCACATAGTTGCTTCTTAAGACGTATTTTATGTGTTTTTGGATATTTGAATATGAATGCATGCATAAGTTGGCCAGTAGATTTCTTCGATTTATCACCTTGAACGAAAACGTGTTTACTTTCCATCACGTGTATTTTTAAGACCATAGATAACACGAGCACAAGTGATGATGCTTCACTTTGAGTGAACATTCTACTAGCAGCCCTCCAAAAGTTTGTTCATTAGGAAAACACGCTGTTGTAGTGTTCATGTCCACCAAGCACCATGTTATCTATGGAATTCATGCATTGTTTATATTCGTATTGTATCATCCTCACATTTTAACTAACAATTCTTTATTTTTTACAAAGCGAACGGTGTGGCATTGAAAAATGTGTTTATATGGGTTTACTTACGTAGAATATATTTGTAAATCAATTTATCACGTATTGTAAACTTGTATTCGTCCAGTAAACTGTATTTTTATCATACACATTCTCTGTAAATATATGCGTTAAAAAATGAGACTTTTTGAAGAAACAAAAGTTTTGTCAGCTGGCCTAAGGAAAAAATGTGTTGTTGAAAGTTTCAATAGTTCAAAAACGTTTAGCAGTGCTTTTATATATGTGTAAAAATGGTTTACATTATTCTTTTCATGAAACAGTATACCCTTGCCAGTACATTGCGATCGTTTGTTATTCCAGGTGATAGGCAGAATACAAAATCTTAAGTAAAATCTGAACTTGTTTTCAATGTTGTCTGTTGATAAACCATTGTCTGTATTAAAACCATAACTGTGTATTTTTCTGGGAGTTAGGAATTTTTGCAAGGAAATAACAATAGGTAGAAAACACCGCTTATCAATAGGAATAATATTGCTAATTTCAGGTTTTATGAATATAGTGACATATCTCAAATTATGTATGTCTTTATAAAGCGCACATTAAAAATTGGAGTAATTCTCATGCAGAAACCTGCGTTTTTGTAGCAAGAAAATAACAGCTATTTTTGACATAAATAACACCTTTTTTTTCACAGAAATAACACATATTTTTGAAAAAAATAACATCTACTTTTTCAGGTCTCTACGAATGCCAAACTACAGCACAGTGCGCCTGCGTTCTCTACTTTTTGACTTCGCCCCATCATCACATGTTGATTGAATTATGGGGCAAGTCACACGCAGGCAGACAATCTCGTGGCGACAGGGTTGATTCCACGCAGATTGGACGAATACAGACACGTGGATAATTAAAGATATTTAATGAGATTGTATTGCCCACCCAGAAATTGACTTGTGGTCACCACCCCCAAAGCCGAAGCTTGTGTTACCCACCGAGCCACGCACACACCAGAGTAAGCTAAGATAGTTAACGGAGACACTGCAGGAGAGCAGCACCCCCGTGGCCAGTGTCATCACCTCCGAGCCCCATGGAGAGGCGGTAAATATATCAGCAGCCTCCAGCCAGGGAAATAATAAATGTGTGGCACAGCCCGCTGCCCTGTAATAACCAACCCTTACGATGTAAGGCTAGTAACCCCCGCACCCCTGTGACAGCCAGCAAGCTGCAATTTTGGGTATATAAGGAGAAGCGATAACACTCTTGCGAGTCTATGTCGGCCCGCCGACCTGTATAAGGTCAGAGGACTCTCCAGAGTCTTCATAAGACTCTCCAGCCTGAAGACCCCTCCAGTTTGAAAAGGCTCTACCCCTCCAACTCCAGCAACCGGAAGACAGCTCCTCCAGAAGCTCCAACATCTACCCCGCAGTCCGTGAAAGAAACACCCCCTCATGTGAGTTAATCCTTGCACTCCATGGTAGAAGGCCGTAAACGTTGTCCCTTGTTATTCGCTGTCAATTGCGATAAAACTTTTGGAGTTTTTCTTGGATTTAGATATGAATATTCATGTTTGCCTTCACCTGACATAACGTAACGTAAAGTAATTTATATTATTATGTTAAACCGTTTTATACAGAACCGCATATCCCCTTTGTTTTCATGAAGCAGCAATAAATACGCTGTGCTTAGCTCAATCTTTGATGAGATAGTTATTTATTTCCTTCTCATTTATTTTTAGTAAATTAATGTTGAATTATTTACAGTGAAACTTTGTTTAGACGTTTCAGAAAAATACTGAAAAATGGGTACTTATTAAGCAGGAAAACTTCTTAAAAGGGTAAAATTATATATTTGTAATAGACAAAGTGCAAACTTTTTAAATCTTATTAAGTAGGAAAACTTCTACAAAAAAACTTCTTAAAAGGTTTTACTGTACTTGCATTTGGTGGCTCAATAATTAACGAGCGACCTTGGCGGACTAAGTGCGAGTTGACAGAACCCCTTAGGTTTCCTGGTGCCTGAATAAGATTTTAGTCTGTACAAGACCGGGAACTCCTCAGGCGTGTCCGGTACACCTGAGCATACTCGCAAAAACGCTCCTCATCTAGTTTGTACCTTATCTTGCTTATTACCTTGGTGAGTCTGCACAAGACTACAACCAGGAGGGCTTGAGCGCCGACTACTAGGACACGAGCTCTCCATCCTAATCTTCAGTGTACTGACGAGCCTATTGAAGGAATTTATTTATTTCACAAATTTCCCGCTTAGTATTCATATGCATAAGAACGGAGGTGGACACAATTAGAGATGGGTCGATACTACATTTTCTCAATACTCGGTATCATTTTTTATACCAAAACATTCTCATGATACTCAATACCGATACTTTTCTCTATACCAAATTTAAATTGTCATGAACACAAAACAACTTGGCCAAGAAAATTGCTCATTTTACTAGTGTCATTGACACACACTGAAACTATGTAAAAACCCACTTTATACTGAAAACAAATGGTGGATGGCTTGTAACCCAAACGTCCTTAACCAATGATAAACCAACACAGTCTCCTCCGATTCTATAGAATCACATTTCCACAGTAAAAGCTGTACTCAAATTTTGAGGAAAGTGATAGCTCAGTACACACTCAGTTTGCCATTTTGTAGATTTTTTATTTTATTTTTTGATGCCAAGGAAATTACTGTAACTTTAAATAAATATTGTAATCATCTGAAACACCCAACATGGCCTAGCCCACAGAATACGTGAGCTAGGATACGACAGGTGTATCAGATAATTAGGGATGTCACAGTCGATACCTCAATACCCTAGATTATTACAGGTATCGAAGAATCGAGAATCAAACCGTTAATTGTTGAAAATCTTCTTTCACTTAGTTTTTTGAGGTTATGTTGCACAACAGCAGATCTTTGGTTTTCCAAATACACCTAACCTGTACCGAACTTGCGTTCATTGACCGGAATTAACCATTCAATGTTGGTTCGACTATGAAAGAATTATGATAATACAGTAGAAGCGCGATTATCCACAATAATGCAGGGGAAGAGATAGTTGGATAATCGAGTCGTTTTTATCCTGATGGCTGCCATGTGGCAGACTGCTATTATCAGTATTTCGCTGCCTCATTTCACTCTGACGTCACTCTATGTGCTGTGTGGCGCAGTTTTAATGGGAAAACTGCACTCGTTTTCTTTTTTGTGCATTTTCTGACATGATTCAGTACTATGTGTATAATGCTACAAGATGCTACAAACCCACATAGACGAAGCACTAAAACAAACTGGCAGACACGGATGAAAGACTACTGCCGCACATGTGGATACTGTTGGAGATAGCACTTTGTTGCGCATAAGTGTTGCGATCAGTGTTAGTTGATAAGCTGCACGCCAGAAGTCAGTGTCAGTTTGCAACCAGATGTAGTTTGTAAATACGAATCCTCGCTAGTGGCAAGCTCCTAGAGTTCCGGGTCGCTGACGCAGAACATGCATTGGCTTTTAGTCTGTTGCACGGTAGTTATTAGTAGTTGGAGCAGAATGATCCTGGGCCAGGATCCTTAAGAATACTAGGATTCTTGGTATTATTTTTCGGAGTTTTAATATTGTTTACCTATTATTTAATGGTATATTAGATATAGAACAGGTACATTTTTCGTACCATACGTATTTCCTGTTTGTGACATTTTTGTTTCCTAAAAGTAGGTAGTGTTAAAGTTTTCAATGTACTGAGGATTTTATTTACATAGACGTGAAGTAAATGTCAAACAATGTGAGGAATTATTTTTCAGTTGACGTAAATAATGCAAATTACTCATTTTGCAGTTTGTGTTCGGCAAAAATTTCACGAGGTGGGGTTAATCGCACAACTAGTAACATGAGAAAACACTTATGTAAACACGACGAGTACAAGAAAATTGCCAATAATTATAATTAAGAAGATCTTTTGGACAAATATGCGTGTAGCAGCAAGTCATCCAGTGTCCCTGCAACTTAAAATGTCTGGTTGAAGCATTTTCATTTAGCAATGCTAAATGAAACGTTACTTGTATTTCAGTTTCATTACTGAATAGCATCAATATTTGGGTACATATTGGTTAGCTTCATAGGTTGACCTTAAATATTGCATTGAGAAGTTGAGCACTTTTGTTTAACTTTTTTGAATAATACTGTGTCTATATTCATTTCAGATAAATCATATATTCATCAAAAATACCAATATGAACCGTTAGACTTAATTAGATAAGTCTGAATGTTACATAAATATAGGACGTTAACTTCACTTAGCTGACCAGAAAGTCTTTCCTGTAATTGTCTTCATATTTTTTGTCTGTCTAATTTGACCTATAAAACAAAATTTCAAAAGGATACATTGATTGTAGACACATGTTGATAATCACTATATCTTAATTTATGGCATCAGAATCAAGGTGAAATCGAGTGAAAGGTTTTGCGTTTGGAATCGAGAATCTGTATTTAATCATGCAGTTGCATCAGATAATTATGGTATGTACAACAACTACTCAGTTTGCTCGCTCATGCCTATTGGCACTCACTCGCAATTCTCAAC
Organism: Dryococelus australis; assembly: GCA_029891345.1. Lineage (NCBI taxonomy): Eukaryota > Metazoa > Arthropoda > Insecta > Phasmatodea > Phasmatidae > Dryococelus > Dryococelus australis. The sequence goes on along the minus strand of CM056993.1, from coordinate 207,444,273 downwards.
CCGTTTTTATTTTACCTCAATTATGTACCATAAAAGCAAATGTTGTTAAAAATCACAATTGTGGTATGTATGGGTTGCCTAAAAACACCTCAAGGTGCTCGCAGCTGTGTGAATATTGTGCTATGAATAAAATATGGTATATTGGTGTACACTTGTACTTAAATTATGGTACATGTTTCGAAATTACCATACATATTCCGAAAGTTACAGTATGATTTTCAGAATTATCATACACAGTCCAAAAGTTATGGTACACTTGTACCATAATTATGTCATGAGAAAATATGTTTTAAAATTCTATACTTTTGGATATTCTCATGCGATACTTAATACTATAAATTATTGAGGGCATTGAGGTATCACAGTATCGAGGATCCCATCCCTAGACACAATAGCCATATCAGATTACTATTCTGTCGGATACTACTTAAGCTAGCTCAGTCAGACGTATAACCTGTGTTGAACTTCCCAGTGATCCTATGCTAGTTCCGCCTCAAAACCGCCGCGACACCCGTTGAATCGATCAGGGAAATCTCTTCTATTAATGAGAATTGCGATTCTTACCTGGACCCGCTGTTAGGAATCTTTTGGCCATGGCCGGAATTAGAACACGTGAATTATCTAGTACCCCCAACGCCCGAGCCGGTATTGAAACCGACACCACAGCAGGGACTCATCAAGCAAACTCCCCCTACAACTTGCCAGATTCGTACCGCATCAGGGAAGGTCCTTAACCTGGTAATCCCCCTTAAACCAGTATATAACAGCAGGGTAGTTACCGTAGCAACTGACTTTGTCCCAACATGTAAGCTGACCAGACCAGCCCCGTACAGACGCCCTGGTAGCATACGCAAAACTGATTAGGTTGTTCTCCGTGGCCGAAATTAGTACACCCCCACCTCTTTATCATAACCATTTTCAATTATTATATTTTATTTCTTTATTAGTGACCACTGGTGTCACGTTTCTTGACAGCCTTCACGGTGAGTAAGATCAAGCTCCCTGGGAGGGAGATGATTAAGTTCACCCTGGAGTTTGATTCCCCTCCATACACTCACAGCCCTTCTCCCAGGCAGTGCACCACAAGGTCCCCCAACGTGGGCAAATCCTTAACCCGCAAGGCGAAATACCCAATAGAATCCTTATCACCGCCGAAGGGCATAACAATCACACCCTGGAGGGAATCAGTACCTGCATCCGCCTTTCTCAACCCACCTAATAGAACTGGACGAAGGCAGGGTCACACACACTCTCCTCCCCCACTACGAGGGTAGATAACCAGCCGACTCAGGAATACGAGTACGCGAAGGTGGCAAAGGAGCAGAGTGCATCAATGTGATAGAAATCATCTTTACAGTAAAACCCCTCCATTATGACCCCATTTCTTACGTCCCAATCCCGAGGAACCCTGAAAAGTTTGGGTCGAAAAAGTCAAAAGTTTGAGGCACTTCTAAAAATATATACATTAATCCCTCTCTAACCACGGTATCTTGAACCGCGGTTTCAGTTATGCGTGTATTTATTTTTGTACACCTTTTCTCCAACCGCAGTACAAGTTTCTATTGTCTACGGTTTTCAGTCTATGGGAAACTAGCCTTTACTGATGTTAGTGGTCACTCATTTCTCAAGCTGGCGTCATAGACTTCGAAATTTGTTGTCCCAAGCAGTGTGAAGCAATAGATTACTTAATGCCAGAAGGGGACACTGGTGTATTCTCGAATGTGATGGGGGGGGAGGGGGGAGTTGCATGCGGGGTCAGTGAGGATTCTTTTTTGTTCTAGTCACATGCTGCTGCCTCTATCTTACCCCCTCTGCCTTTTTTCACTTCCATTATCCCTCCTCTTTTGCTGTAGAAACAGCGGCACATTACAGACTATTTTCTTAATCAGTGTATGTATAACTCAAATTTAATTCAGTGTCCCTTTTTTAATGATTTTTTTTTTAAGTTTATGTGTGCCCACGCCTACATAATATGCTAATTTTATTTGGTGAGCATTTTTTTTATTCTTGTGAGGTTAATTTTATGTGTAAAGTGAATAAAGGTATATGTTGTTTGCGGTAAAGTGAGTATTTTGGAGCCCTAGTTACTTTTTCCTTTTAGCCAATGTTTATTCTTTAACCAACTTTTAAAAATAAATATTGCCATGTAAATAATAAACACAGTGTGTATATTTCTCCACACTCGGAAGTTACGCCTAAGGCTAAAATAAAATGTATTTATTGACTATTATTCCAAATGTAAGAGAGCTTTCAAAAGTGCTCACTTTACCATAAATAGCCTATAAGTGAGTGTGTGCAAATAAAATGTGTTCTTATGTTACCATATTTTGGCGAGCATGGCAGTGTGCCTATATAGGTCACGTCAGAAGTTTTTGATGAAAAATTTGGGATAGTTAATATTTAAAGTAGACCGTACTAAATTCTTATATTCCCGTAAACATTGCCGGGCCTCATCGTGCCAGTGCAGAGGCTAACATGCCGCCTACATTTCGTATAAATTCAACACATTGACGTGAATTGCATCTATCAGCATGTTTTAATCAACATCAGGCTGCTGTTATGAAGCGAACCGGCCTTGTAATGACCATCAGAATAATCTTGTAGCAGGCAGCGGGCGGCTGTGCCGCCTGCCAGCTTGTATCGACTGACCGACAGCTGCCCAGCCCCGAGGATCTAAGACCGATCGACAGATGCAAGTCGCCACGCCCGGCCGCGCTGCAGAGGATCTAGGTGCTCACACAGCTACGTGTGCATGCAATGTATTCGCTGTTTGCCCCATCACAGGAGGAATCCAATGAATTTATCTTCATATATATTATCGATAAATAAAGTTCTGTGTTTTGTTTCAAACATAAGGCATCTCCAACAGGGTTTGGTTATATTTTAATAACACATAGTGTAATCTTTTCACACACTTTCAATGGCCATGTCATACTGTGTTTGGGCCTTCTTATTTACGATAAGGGGTGGTCCAATATGCCTTTCTTGGGTATCAAATTAATTAGGAGACGTCCAGCTATTAAAATATGCATACATATTTAATTTTAAAAGTGGTTTTTTATGCTCTAGAGACATTTAAACATGAACTTCATGCAAAAAATGGCAAGTGGGGGGGGGGGGGGGACATAGGGGTTAGGGGTGGGTCAAAATCGGCCCATAATTTTCCAAATTTTTTATTACGATCCCCTCCTCTATTACCACCCTATTCTTGGGAACCGTGAGGTGTCGTAATAGAGAGGTTCTACTGTTACTTCCATTATTTACCATGATCACAAAAAGCAGAACAAATGACACATCACAGAATGTGTCATTTATACATTCAAATACTGTACACTTTGGTTTTAGCATCTGCAGTCAGTTGCACATAATCTACGACCAGTGGCACTGCCAATAGGCTGACAGTGCCCATAAAATTTATATTTTTCATAAATTTTATGTAATTGTAGGCATTAAGTTAAAACTCCTATTATTTATCATTGATTATTGTGACCAGGATTAAGCATTGTTTATGAATCTGGTGCTGATACTGGTCAAGGGTTTCTCATCTTTGTGTATATTCATAATCTATGGAACCCGAGTACATTTTTATTTTACTTTTGGTTGTTTTATTATTTTTAGTAAATGGTTTCTTTATACTAAAGTTACAATTTACATATAATTGATAACTCTTTGATTGTATACTTTTTATTTTAATCACATGTATGGCAATGGATTTTAAATACAAGCAGAAAACGAAAATTGCTCACAATAGTGCAAAAGATGGACATTTTATAATAGTTGGATCCATATGTCAGAACACACATGTCACTAGCAAATAAACGTGGTATGCCAGTTTAAACAATTGACACTTTTGCAAAAACGAGTATGTTTGTTGAGAATGGCGCAGAGAACCGGTCAATGGCAAAAGATATTATGTCCATCAAGACACAGCCGTTTGAAGAACTTAACAATATGGTGAAGGAGTGCGTCATCTATAGTCCATTCCCCATTGAAAGCAACTTTCTCGGAGCCCTGCTAAATATCTACTTGCAGGCCCATTTCGTATCTTTCCGCCCAATGTAAACAAACATTGCCATGTATGATCTGTCAAACTCAATGTTTACATGCCATTGTGTGTGTATACGTGTTCGTATACTTTCGCTACACCTAAAAATAAACATTGAATTGTGACTTCTACTTTTATACCTGTCAAATGTGTTGTTTACTGTTTACAGCTTTTCAAAGAATTCTGTCTTAGGTTTATTTCAAAAAGCATTTCGAACGTATATTCACAGTTTAGTCCTATAACATTATTTAGGTCAGCTTTATGACATTTTAAAAATGCCTGAACTAATGATAGTTCTTACGGTTACGTTACAGTAACATATTTGTTTTCCACGACATAGCACATTACACTTAAACCACGTTATTATTTTGCAGCGACTGTTAAACACTGTTACAACTGCGGGGTAATGAACTGTAGTATTTAACTTTTTGTTATTGATATGTCTTGGGTTATTTCTTTAAAAGGACAGCCTCAGTTCGAATAACGAAGAAATAGTCCAACAAAACGCAACATTAAAATCAAGCATGCAACTTGTGTCGCTCATTTTTTGTTATAAAAACGTAAATATAACGGTGAATATGCACACTAATAAGCCTACCGTAACTTTTATTCCGCTCATATTTTTACGTATTGCTACTTATTCTGTATTAGGTTTATTGAAATTTATTGGGGCTGAGATTGGTTATTTTGTTGATTGATGGTAAATCATGTTACACAACTGTGTTTCAAACACCCACCAGGGCAAAGGTACAGCGTTATGATAAATAAACAGTCGTGGATATAAATAAATAACTTCACCATAAAAACTATGCACAAAGGCACTCCATTTCACAGATGCAATGACTAACGAAACATGTGTCACAGTATATTTATTACTGCCGTGGAAACACAGATTTATCTCAATGTCGTAACTTGCCTGGGTAGGTTTAATAAACACAACGTCTACAAACATGATGTAATTTGAAGTATTTTTCGGAGTAAGTATAATTAACGCTTCGTTTGGTAAAACAACACACCATATCACGGCTCTCCACGTTTGCCAACTTCACTTTGTTTCTGCCCCGCCATCGTATCTAAATATATTAAAATAAGTATTCAAACATTAAAATCTCTTTTCAGTTGTAAATTACAAATTCAAAACTCATTATTTTGCTGTAATAAGTATGAAATATGCTACAATTGAAAATATGTACAATTATTTCCGCGTACTAGCGAAGTGAAACTTACCAACTGTGAAAGAGAGAAAGACAGAGAGAGAGCGCCAAGCCTCGCTCAGCAGACAGTTGCTTCAAAGCTGCTCTCGTTCGATAAAACAACACCGTACCATTACGGCCTACTCACAATATTTTCTGCTGTTATTTTAATCTCTAAAAATGAGATACGTTGCCATCTGGGCTTCCATAAATATTTCAGTATTTCAATAGGCACCATTTAATTTACAAATAGTATACTAAAAAACCATGTTAAAATAATATTTTAACTGTGAACTATTTCTTACCGTCCATTGCCAACACGTCGCTTTTCTCGCTGTTGATAATTCATATTTAAAAAGAAATTAATATTACAATTTATAGAAGATATTAAGGTAAAGTTTCATTTATTCAATAATACAGTAATCTAAAGTTAACCACAGTGTTATATATTTGTGAAATACATGTGATTGAAAAAACGGGTTGACATGTTATGCCTGGAGTGTTTTTTCAAAGGTTGATTTTCATAAGTTGCTTCCAATCGGGAATGGACGATACATGTGTGACAGGACTATATATCACAGTCTGCCTCAGTATCCAGAATTTCTCAGTTTTAGACCACTGGCTTGATCATTTTAAAAAACATAACATTATTTGACACATTGTGTGGTAAAAGAAGTGTTGGTTCTGACACAGTGGAACTCTGGAAGGAGAAGCTACCATCTCTCAGAAGTGAGTATGAACCCTTCAATATTTTCAATGCAAACAAAACTGCCCCCTTTTCTTTTTCCTTTCTTTCTTTGTCTCTCTCTCTCTCTCTCTCTCTATATATATATATATATATATATCACACCACAAACACCCCCCCCCCCCCCCACACACACACACACACACACACACACACACACACACACACACACACACACACACACAGAGTTTTGCCAAATAAGACTGTGAGTTTCCATGGAGAAAGATGTCATGGTAGCAAGCGGCATAGTAAATGACTAACTGTTTTGCTTTTCACCAAATGTGATGGCAGCGACAAGCTAGCAGCTGTTGTTGGAAAGTTTGAAACCAAGGTGTTTCAAAGGTGTCAATACTTGCTAATAAAAGGCATTGATGACAAGAGAGGTGTAGACTTCGCTGTTGCATGCTTTAGATGTAAAAATGATAGGCACAAAATTGAAAGATGATCCTTTATATAAACAATTGTGCTGCTTACACCAAGACCGTTAGTTTGAGAGAATTACAGTTTGTTCCCACCAAACTTTGCAAGTGATTTACAGCCACTAGAATTGGAAAAAATACACAATTTCAAAGCTAGGTATAGGAGGCGGCTTTTGCAGGAGTCACTCACCATGTTTTCTCGTAATCCAAGCACAATGCACATCAGTGTGTGTACTTCATTGCATTTTATTGCATGGGCTTGGGTTCAATTTAACTCCAGTGCAGTCAGAAACTGTTTTAATGAAGCAGAATTTCTTGTTCAGTATGATATCATGATCAAGAATCCTGAGGTTAATCCTAGCCAGTGGGAAATTTTGGGCAGTAATGTTACATTTGATAAACTTGTTCGGGTTGATGATGTAGTTGTTACATCTGAAATACATTCACTTGATGACACTGATGACCACATTCATCTGAAAGTAACTGATAAACAGAATAAATATTTCAGTAAGGATGATGATGACGATTAAGAAGTTGGTCCAGCACCAACCTATAATCTATAGGCTATAGAGAAGCAGTGGATGCACTCAAAACTCTCTCTCTAGTTACTTAAATAGGCCTAGTACAGGCCTGCCGTTTTAATGGATTTTATCCGTTTTTACAGATTTCTAACACTAGAAAAATCCAAATGCAGACTAAATATGCATTTTTTTTAAAGCACTGTGCTCAAAGTGGTGATACTAGCGCCCACAGTGATGTGTCTCAGTTTCACTGATGCATTTGTTTATAAGAGTCTTATAGTAGAGGTGGATAATTTACCAAAATATTTTGGACATATGCCATTGTTTCAATAGTGTATGTCCAAAATATTTTGCTTTGTTATTCACTGGCATGGTATACAGTTATCCACATATTTCTGTTTCTGGCTGTATGATAACATGCAAAGGCCAACACCATTATTGAAAAGAACCTTTGTTGCGAATTGCCATTTTTACGCATGCAACCCGATTTTTTTGACTGTGTTTTACGTTTTGCATTGATATCACAATGGTGAGGAAATGAATATTATTGCATATACAGTCGTCGTATAAACAAAAGTGGAGAAAAGAAGTAACATGATTTGTACATTCCAAACCAAAACAACTACATTAAATATGTAAACATCTTTCATATCCACTTTTTTTTTTTTTTCTATATATTGCAATTTTTTTTAATTCCAAGGATTTTACAGGATTTGACCCAACAATTCCAGGATTTTACAGGATTTTTATATACAGGAACCAGGATTTCAGGTTCAGGGCTGGTGGCAGCCCTGGCCTAGTGTTAGTAGGAGTGAACATGTGTTCACCTACTGGTATAAAGTGGAACAACATGCTGAAGAACTTGCGTGTTGTGATAAGAAACAAACAAAAATCTCAAGATCTTTTTTTAGGAGTGGTTTTTTTTTTTTAAATTATTAGTTCACATTTAAGTGTCACCATTTTGTTTCCAAAAAATGAGTTTGCACTAACATAAATTTTTCATTATATTTTGTACCTTGTCTTACTACGCCAGCTTTGGTATATAAAATATTGCATATTATGCTTGTCAATCTGACTAATTTGAAATATCAGTTCTGATGTTTCTTTTTTCAAATATATACTTTCTTGCACTGTACACCTTTTTTGTGTTTTCCGTAGAAAAGTTTATGACAGCGAGTTCTACTGTTCTTGTATATTTAAATATGATTTCCAGTGCAAATGCTTTATGATTAGAGATGGAAATTTGTAGTAATCATAAAATAAATGCTACAAAATGTTAAAAAGTACATTTTCTTGCTATAACTGCTAAAAATCACATTGTGTTGTATCTCAGGGTTTTATGCTTTTGAAAATTCTTTAAAAGTGCTTGAAAAAAAAAAATTTTGATTTTCAATGCCTTGAAAGTGCTTAAATTTCATTTTAGTCCTTGAATTTATTTCGAGCTCAGAATGATGGGATAAAGGTAAATTTTCAATTATTGCAGGCTGCGCAAAATCCTCTTTGCTCTAATTGTATTTGTGGACGTAATTAATTAATTTTTTTTTGCAAATAAATGTTAATTTTGTCCGTTCTTGCATATTGTTTACTCGCAATGTGCGTGGGTATTTACAATTACAGTGTATCAATAACCATCAATAGTGGCGATATATACATAATCAAAAGCCGCCTATAGTGAAGATTTATACACAGATATAGAGATACGACAAGATGGTGGCAGTGTTGTCGGTTGCAGTGTTGCGCGTCAATGTTTTCTGTGTTTACAAAGTGGCATTAAAACTTCTTAAAAATGTATGTTATTTAATGGCAATGTTTACACAAAAGTTATCAGACATTTTAATTTCCTACCTTAATAAACATTTTGTCTGTGGCCGTAACATAGCTATCTTTGATCTTCGTATGAGAATTAAACACTTTGCGTTATGTGTCACAGAAACTACTGTTGTCAGATCAGGTTAGTACAAACGAAAAAAAGGACTAAATGAAAGTTTAAAATTGTGCAGTATTGTGTAATGTTTCTAAACTCATTATAATTTAATATTGTGACTGTAGAATGGGCTGAAGCCATGCGCGTGGCGTGATGTTATGTTGGTTATTTTGCCAATTTGTAAATTCGAAAATGTATAGGTAAGTAATTTTAGATTGGAAACTGTATAGGTTGTTCCTGGATCATGTACTAAGAGCACAAAACAAAACTGTGTTAAATATTGTTAGTTGTGGTTTGCATGTTATACATGTGCCTTAAAAACAGGCTGCTGTCCTACTGGGTGGGAAATTCATCAGTTTCTAGGGTGCCTGTACACACTTTTTAAGGATGCCCCTGCTAGGAGAGAAGATTATCAGTCCACAACAGGCAGCAGTGATTTTCCCTAAAAATTTGTTAGACATAGATGGCTGGAAAATGTACCAGTTACAGAGAAGGCTTTGGGGGTGATAAAGAATTGAAGTGTTTTGTTGAAAGCAGATACATTAAAGTTAGCCAACTCTTCAGTTCAGAAACGTGTACATTTTGATTTCAAAGATGTCAAAAACCAGTGCAATATTACAAACGTGGAATTGGGTTATGTAGGGGAAAAAATTAGTTAAGGCTTTAATGTCAAATGTATCGCAGGGTGATATTTTGGAGGTTAGGTTCTCCTGTAGAAGGCTGCTTGTTTCTCTTGCAGGAAAGTTGCTTCAGAAATCTCCTATCACATACAGCACAATGAGAAGTTGGTCTTGCCTTTATCCTCGGGAAAAGGCAACTTGGAAAGATAAACAGAAATGTATAAACAAATTGAAAAGTGTTATGAATTTTTTGGTTGGTTTGAGCCAGATTTGTGAATCAGATGTAGAAGAAGTCCTGACTCACTATTCAATTTTTTTATATGAAGTTGTCCCTCAAAATCAGGTAGTGTTTGCTGACTTAGTCCCTTAAAGTTCACTCATTGGTGTTTTTTTTTTCCTGCAGTCATAAGTGACTGTAAGCAATATCAAAATCTGTGGAAAGTTGTTGGAAGTTTTTTTAATTTTAAGTCATGGGCAAGCTACTGTTGAACGTGACTTTAGCATAAATAAGCAAGTGGAAGTGTAAAACTTGAAGGAAAAATCCTATATTGCACAGATACTGATTTGTGACTTTCTAGGTGACATAGGGGATGTAAAAGAACTTCATAATTTAAGGATAAGTACGATGTTGAGAATTTGTGCTGCAAATGTATGTCATAGGTACAATTATTACTTAGAAGAGCAAAAACTGGCTGCCAAAACTGCAGTAAAGAGAAAAAAATGATCAGGATGGTGAAGAAGTAGAGAATTTGAAGAAGTTTAAGCAGATTGAAAAAGATATTGCATCAGCATCATTAACCCAGTTGGCTGACGAATGGGCACAGAAGGCAAAGAACCATAGAAGTATAACATTGATAGCCTCATCAAATGCTCTTCACCATACAGCAAAAGAAAAAACACTGCCCAATTAGACAACTTGAAAAAGGCAATAGCCACTTTGGAATGCCCCTAAAATATCAAATAATAAATACTTCTTAATATTGTAGGTGTTTGTATATATGTTTACATTTTTGTGTTCATTTTGAAAAGTATTTTGTGTCGTAATTGATGTAGGTGATTGTGATCTGCTAAGACTGAAAAATCTGAATCTTAATCTGCTGGAAGAAGAACTCCACAAAGGATTACTAGACATAGGTTGCTTTTACAGTATGTAATCACAATATTTTAACTCCTCACATTGTTAGAACTATTTCATGATTTTCTCTTCATTGATTATAAGCATATTTTTATGGTTGATTTGGTTTACGTATGTATATTTAGGGCTGCAATTTAAATTCTTCATTAAGCTTCCTGGAAAATTTTAGACATATCTTTGAAAATTGCTTGAATTTTTTTTTTATCCTGTATCTGCCTTTAATACTACATAAGCTCAACATGCTAGTATTGTCCATTTCATGAAAGCAGGGTAAATTTTGGCAGTTTTAGAAAAGTAGTGTGGTCACAATTAGAGGTGGGACAATACCATGTTTTCGATACTCGATACAGTTTTCAGCTTGATATTCTCAATACTTTCAATATTCAATACTATCGAGTACAAAATTTTCAATAATGCAATAAAATTTTTGTATGCTAAATTTTCATTGTTCTCAGCCTGTCAAGTGTTGAAAAATATAAATATTTATGTAATACTAAAAAAACACATCAGGCATTTCAATTTTCGAACTAAGAAAGCTTAACAATTTTTATTTAGAAAACAAGCATTACATTTGTTCTGGATTAAGTCAGATACAGGAAATGTGGGAATTGTTTATCACCGGATAAAAAACAATAGCGATTTTCCGCTACCAGAAGTAAGATAAATTTATTATTGTATTGGTTTTGCATTGGTCATATTCACAGATTGTGCACACACAAACTAAATAAAATAAATATGAAATACCGGTTGTAAAACATGTGGCACATAAAAAATCGATATATGTACTTGCATTATAGGGTGGTTTAGAGCCGGCTGGTGCATTTCTACCTGCAGCTGCTGGAGTTGGATTGGGTTATAGGGAGGGATAGCATTAAGCTGGCTACCTTCCCAGTTGATCATAGTTCCTCTGTCTCCTCCCAGTTGGTTGCGGCATTGTCCGTAGTCCAGGGCGCAATGCTGCTGAAGCAGCCATGGTTGCCCCAAAATCATAGGTTCCCCAATATGGGTAGTAACCAGGAAGTTAACCTGGCATATCTTGCAATGTACCCCGATCATTAACCTTATTTCTCCTTCTACCTTAAGCAGGAGATTTGGTTGTGCCAGCTTAACTTTTCTTTCAACAGGGGTCAGTCAAGTTCGTTTGTAGGGCATGAGCTGGTCGCTCCTCATAAAATTACCAGTGGCGGCCGTATCTAGCATCACCACTGTACTGTGATTGTTTACGTGGACCTCTACATTGGGCGCTTCAGGGGAATAAAGCCCTTTTGTCAAATTCTGGAGTGTGACTGTGGATTCTTCCCCATGTTCCAGTTCTGGTTTCGCCCTCTCTCTTTCTCTTCTTTGGGCAATCTTTGTGGAATGTCATCCCGTGCAGGACCAACACTTTGGAGGCATCCGGTAGTGGGGAGGGGGGTCACGGTTTGGGGTTTTAGGAGGCGTAGGGCTCTGCACGGGGCCTGTCATTGTTATCTTCTCCTTCCCCTTGCCTACCTGCCTACGGTCTAGCGCAGCCTACTCTTTATAATTGTCCTCTGTTTCGCAGGCTCGTTCCACGAGTTCCTTTATTGACTGCGCCAATGGAAGAGAGTATGCTCTGGTTCGATGGTACCTATGATTGTATACATCTCATAATAATGATACAACTTATGTTGTATACACGCATAATGATAAATGGTTCCTCGATGGTGATGAAATAAAGTTTCTACCAGGTGGAATCATCTGCGTTGGCAATTACAAAACGCATGGAACCCCTGGGCTTTACGAACTTCTATTTCCCAAGGAGCCCAGGAAGTTTACAAAATCCAACCTGCTGGAATAAAAGACTTTGCTCGAACTCACACACACTCTTTACCAAGATAACCATCTAGAGACAGGTGTTTATAATGATGAAAATTTCGTAAAAATCGACATTCTCGCAGACCTCTTCAGCAGCCTACCACTGAAAAGTGGCCAAGGTCTGAAGAAGATAGACGACAAGAACACCAAATACGTATTAGGAGACGACCCTAATGAACTGGTGGATAGGTTACAGTTTCTGCTCACTTCGTAAAGGGCTGGAAATTACAACCACACTAACAAGATAGTTTCAATCATCAAAGAACTTAAGGAGGGAGGCTACGTACAATGAGTTGATTGGGTATCGCTCACGAACTGCATGCATCTGCAAAACGCAACTACCAGCGTTGCAAGGTCGTGATTTGTGGGATGAACGACCTGTTTCAAGCCAACCTCGTTGAGATGATACAGTACGCTTGGGTCAACAAGGGTTACAGATACATGTTGACAACCTTTAATGCTGATAGCAAATTCTTCTGAGCCAGACCTGTCAAGTCAAAGAATGCGTGCAATGTCACCAATGCCATGGCAAGCGTATTGTGTGAAGGATGCATCCCGACTAATCTACAAACGGACCAGGGCAAGGAATTCTACAATGCAAAGTTCAAGGCCCTGATGAAGAAACGTGACATAAATCATTATTCCACATACAGCCATCTCAAAGCTTCTAACATTGATAGGTTCAACAGAACTCTGAATGGAAAACTATGAGGTATTTTGCTGCGAATGGGAGCTACAAGTGTTTGACACTACTTTCAAAACTTGTACGCAAGTACAATTCTACCACTCATTCTAACACTCACATAAAGCCCAAAGAAATGAAAAACGACTCCCTGATTTCGGACCATGTACACTGACATGAAAAGGAAGGATCCACACAAGCTTAAATCTATGGTTGGCGGCCTGGTGCACATCTCCAAACAGAAAGGCATCTTCGAGAAACGGTTCACTGTGAATTGGAGCCCCAAACTCTTTCCTGTGCTACGTGTACACAACTATGTTCCGAGTACCTACTTTCTTGAGGATCTGAATAATGTCCCCATCTGGTGGATTCTATGCAGAGGAGATCCAGCCTACAAAGTTTCCAGATGTGTATTTTGTCAAGAAGGTGTTGAAACGACGTAACAGTAGAGTGTACATTAAGTGGTGGGGTTTTGCTGCCCACTTCAATTCCTGGGTTGCTGAAGCAGACATCGAGGGGTGAACACCAAAGAAGATTAATAAAAATTATTTATTTTAAAAACCCCCTCTGCTTTATATAAAAATTAATTTAACTAAAACCACTTGCATTTAAGAATAAAATAAAAAAAAAATTAATATGTCAGTTTACGTACTTTGCAGGAATGGTCAATATCACCATTCGATACAAGCCAATAGCAGGCAGCATAATCAAGAAATTAACGTCAACTATGAATTAAAAATATAAACCAATATGAAGGGTGCCGACACTACCACTTATACTTTTAAAAAAATAAACAAATACAGCTTCAACCTGGTGGGTAAATTAATACATTAGCACCACCTAGGTGATGAAATCTAATATGGCAGTCATATGATGGTGAGAGACAAACTCCAATAATGTATAAACAAATGACAATCGAAAAAACCAACATGGTGGATTTCACCTACCAAGATGGTGAATGGCTGCACCACTGTCATAAAGATGGGTCTGGTCACTTGCGGTCGTTTTCCATACACTTAGTGAAGCTCGAGTATAAATAGTACATTAGAACTTCTCTATTATGACCCCTCACGGTTCCCGATAATAGGGTCGTAATAGAGGGGGGGTCGTAATAAATTTGGAAAATTTGGGCCGATTTTAATCCACCTCTAACCCCTTGCCATTTTTGGCATAAAGTATGTTTAGTCCTCTCTTGCGCTATACTGTATGTCTTCTCATTTTCGAAAAAAATATTTGAGCGAACGAGCTATTGTAGACAAGTCTTAATGCAGAAAAGCATCCTTTCATTGCATCCCATTGCTTTTTTTTGTTTTAGTTTTCCTTTTTAGAAAATGCAAATCAGATGAGCAAGTGACATGTTTCACAGCACGTGAGGCTCTGATAGATCCCAACTACAGTGCAAGCATGCATTCAACCTTTGGACGCGAACTTCCTTTCTAATTTTCACTTCCTCCCAACCAGGCCCAGCAGATGGTATAAAAGCGTAGCATGCGGCAATAGGGGTGAACTCCCTTCTCCAACCTGCGTGACAAACAACTTGCAGCGAACACCGCCCTTGGTGGAATAAGTACATCCTTCATCTCAGCACATTTCTCATCTTCTGTTCCTTGAGAGCTGTTAAGTCCGGTGATGCAGATAAAAAAAATAAAGTTCCGATAGCAAAAGGCTAAACGTTTTACGAGTTACGGCAGTAAATAACAACACTTGCCCCGTGTTTGACAGATAGGTGCCACACCCCGTTAGAACACAGCCTTTTTTTTTGCTACTGTACTCCGCCACTCCTGGAATATCGCGGAAATCTATAACGTGAGTATGAGTTATGTCCCCAAACAGCCGCGTTATATCAGACTTTTACTGTAATCTAATAAAGTAGACCCCCCAGTGAGCATCAGCTGTACTGCTGCTGTTTGCACCAAATAATGAAATTACTTGACATTATAAAAGTATTATGTAACAGTATGTTTGTAGAACTGTCCAGGAAAGTAAGAGATTTTATTGTGTAATACTTTCAGCACAGTATAAAAATACCATGGTCCATACGTTGTCACATTTTTAAAATAAATGTTTGTTTTGTCAAGTTCATAATGACTGAACAGTACATGTATTCTGAAAGTTTGAAAAGTATGGAACAGAACTTACAGTTTGAGAACAGTGTGAAATCATTATGGATACTATTCAGACACACACAAACTCATATCCAACAGTTAAGAAACAATTAAAATCAGAACACAAAACTGTTTTCATACCATTTTATAGTTTTTTTTTGTTTCAGTAGGGGTGGCAAGGGCTACTACATCCTTATATGGGTGACACACAGTGTTCACCAGTGAGACACCATTCTTGAATGTGATATTTGTTGTTATAGTCGGAGGATATCTCTATCACAGTTCTCTAACTGTTTACAGTGAAATGAATTTCAGAGATGTGTATTTTGATATTGTGTCATTCAACTTGTGGAGACTTACATCATAGTAATCTTATATCTAGTGCCATTTTTCCCATGTCCTATATTCATGCATGCTTGACAAATGTTCATGCATGAACAGGTCCTGTGACCCATTCACTAACGGAATGCGCTAGTCAGTGCAATGTCTCTTTGTCACGTAGAGAAAACTCAGTAATTATGTCAATTTTTTTTTATCATGTTTAGTTTAAAAGCCTACAGGCAAATGTTAGAATCAGCATATAAGGCATCACATATTTGAGTAGACTGCCTATTGTACAATGTGTTATAGCAATTAACAATTGTTAACGGATGTAGCAAGTCTTTGCATTATGTGGGATTATTTTCAGTGTTTGTTTTAACTGGATTTTTCCAGTCAAAGTGTGGCCCAGTTCGTTGGATTCAGCTGGCCATATGTGTTGCACACGAATCACGTCATGGAGGGTGATCTACTTTTGTTCTGATAATTTTTGTGTGCCATAATCGTTTAACGTTAGTAACCTGAACTTTGTTTTTGTGTAACCTTCAGTTTTCACAGCATACATCCGTCGACTCACATGCTTTTTTATTTTTAATTTGGTGTAAAGTGATCTTGTTTGTGCCATTCTGGCTTTTTCCGCAGCTACGGCCACGTGCAGGTCATGGGAGCCAGAACAGTTTTTGTTCACCTGTACATGTTTGTTTTTTTATAAATATTTATTCAATAAACTATTTACTGTACTTCAAAACATGTTATACTCAAACAATACAGAACCATGTCAAATGCAATATCACAATTGATGCAGACAAGAAGCCAATTATAACACTATATATATGTTCCCCACCACAGATCAAGAAATGATTTACACTGACTGTATGTCTTGGTCTCAGAAGTGGGGAGGATGGAGGTTTGACTTACGATAGGGTACCAGGTTTTAGAATATAGTATAAAGTCGATTATCCGAATGTCTCTTTTGTCACAGTGTTTCCCTTACCCACGGAGGAGGGACAAGCACTTGTGTGTGCTCTTGTGATGTGTCCTTTCACGTGTTGTTCACAGTAAATATGTCTGGGAGGAGGGTTGTTATTGTTAACTGATTTAATTATTTTATTTTTATACAGTTTTTGTTTTGGATAAGTTAGTGTTCAATGCATGTCTAACAAATTTTATGTGGTGTGAAAATGATTTTTTTTTTTTTTTTTTTTTTTTGAACATATTTCCATTATCCCAATTTTCGATTACATATCCGAATCACCCTTGGTCCCTATTAGTCGGGATAATCTACTATCTACTGTATTCGTATGGAGTTGCGAAGGGTGCCAGAGCACAGGAGACTCATCCAGGGTGGGGGCCGTTCGCCCACGTGGCTCTCCTCAGTTCACCCTGCGATGAGGTGACATTGTTGCAATGATGCAATAAACCTGTTATGCCTATCTAACGAGAGTGTTGGCCTTCTCGTATACCACTAAATGTTGAGTGAGACTGCTGAATGGCCATCTCACATGCCAGACACACGCAATAAGTTAAGATGCTCTCAGGAGGTTGCAGTGATGCAGCGGTTAGAAGACCCAAAACAGTTGCTGTAAAGCTGCCTGCAGTGAAATAAAAAGAACCACTTTCCACTGAATTGATTTTTACTCACAGAATTCTCTCCAAGAAGGCACGTGCTTTATCATGGTTTACATCTTACTTGTCTCATAGATATCAGCAGGTTGCAATAAATTCATATGGTATAAATACAAGTCTTAAAAAGGGTAAGGTAATCAAACATTGTTCCCAAAGGTTCCATCCTTTACCCTCTATTATATTAATTTATTTTTAATATGCTAGATATAAATTATCTGTATTCCAAGATTCTATTGTGGATGTTGCATACTAAATTTTTATTTAATGATGAGAATCTGACAATATTTATGGTGTCATGAAATGAGACCATTTATAACTAGATAAATTGTTTACAGCAATAATCTTTCTTTAAACTGGGATCAAATAGTTTTAATGAAATTCCCCATATAAAAACAACAGGACTATAACTTTTTAATAAAATATAGAAACTATGATTTGAAAGAAAGCCATCCTACAATATTTTAGGCTTGCATATTGACAGTAATATTTATGGGAATACTTACATTGATAGCATAGTCCTGAAACTAAGCGTAGCATGTTGCACTTTACATAATTTATCATATCATCTCAAGAAATCCTCCCTTGAACAAATTTAATTTTTCATATTTTAATGATGTTATGTTATACTATATCATTCGGTGGCCACCTTCTTCTCAAACTATCAAAGGGCCATAGGAAATATTGACAAATATTTTGTGTAGGTATATGTTTGTTTTGTAACATTTTTTACTAATGCTATATTCCAGAGCTCCTGCTCATCATAGGATCACTGGAGAGATTTGATAGTAAATTAATTAATTTCAGCAACAAATATTCTATGTATACAGTTACGAAATTTCCTAGGTTTACACAATTCCCTGCTGTGAAAATTGTTGGTTTTTTTGACTGCAAGAAATTACCATACGTACTGGATCATATCTGTTTGTGTTTGACAATGCTTGTGGACTAACATGCAACAATTAGTTGAAAAAACAGTTTTCAGTACAAAGAATCAACAATTAATGTGTTGATATTTGTGAATATAGAAGAGAGGCTACAAGTTCAAGATCTTTGCCAGTTGTGTATCAGCTATGCATTTATGAATTTGGTGGTGCAATCCTGGCCAGATACTTTTGAATATTTGTTATATTACAGGTTTTTTTCTCATGTAAGGTGAAGCATGACTCGTATGAGAGCTGTTGAATTGGCCAACAACAGAGAATATTTTCTTCAGCTGTCTGTTAGAAACCTGTAATAGTGTGCAGTGTAAATGTGCACATTTATTCTGTTGAACCATACGTTATTAATTAACTGTATGGCGAATCACTTGGTTTGCTTTATCATTGTGCATTGGTAGGTTTTGTACATGTCCCATTCTTTGCATACCCGTAACAAATTATGTTACATTTAGTACTACCGTACATACATTTATTTATATATGTAGCTGCTGGAAACTGTTTACATACATTTCTACACCACTCCAATTCCCCGAGCTCTAGTGAAGAGAGCATAGAGGGTGCACATATGAAGCACATAATGGCCTCTTCACCCCCACCCCCTTGCTCACACTTTGCTGTACTCCGCCAAGCTAATTGGTGCAGATTTGAATGTCATCAGTTTTCTGGAGCTTGATTTTGGTTTTCAGGTTTTTCTGTGGCCATAACTGCTCCACTGCTATCTTTAAATAGATACCTTTTTACATAATATTTTCTGGTACAAAGTGTTTTTCCCATAACCCTACTGCTTGTACCAATTTCAGCTCAAAATTATTTTGCAGTATCGCAGATTGCCACTTCGTTCTTTAAGTGGATCATTTGGAACAATAAAAAAAAATAAAAAAATAAATATAAAAAAAATTTGAAGGTTCAGTATAGCGGAAATATAAAAATCAGTTCTTTTGAAACAATAAAATTATATTGGGACCACTATATGTTGCTAATGAATTTGGTAACTATTTTGTAAATATTGCCACTACCCTAAATATGGCAAATAATAATACATCCAAATAAAATAGTTAAGCATCACACATACTAGGAGAAGTATTACAACCCCAATATCTTAAACCAGTGTATTGTGACTTGAGCAATGCAGTATCATCTTTCTGTATATTATTTTGGGGATCTGCAACTATGCTAACAAATGTAGCTATAAAAAGGGCCATTAGAATAACCTCTGAAGTAAATAGGTATATTACATGTTGCAGGCCTTTATTAAAAAATTTTGATTATCATTTACACCAATCTACATTTTTGAACTTGTTAATTTATTCACTCAAACAAAATCTAATATCTTTAAAAATTTTATTTCCATCACTATTCCACAAGGAATATAAATAAGTACCTATAGAGTATATTATTACTGGACAAATTTGTACAAGAGAAGTACATATTGATTTGAAAAGAATACATATACACAATAAGCTACCAGACTCGATAACTTCAATAAACTTAAATAACTTTAAGAAATATATTGAATATCTTCTGCTGAGTGTCTTCTATTGAACAGTTGTTAAACACACTTAAAACACATTTTGTCATGTGCGGACGTGATGACAATGCATGCAGTAATATGCAGAGGTTTTTACGAACTCGGTATACTGTGCCAGTAAAACATTATCGTAAACAAAACCAACTTCAAATGCGCCTAAATATATTACAATTCTTTATGCCGAAAGAACATATGAAAATAAAAAGGTGTTATTTAATATTATTCAAAAATCTCTGAAACTCCCATATACCACAATGTTAAAAGCGGGTCAGCCTGTACTAGCGCTATTAGTTCGCAAGCCGCCGCGAGCTTCACTAAGCATACACGTTACATCAAGGCAAAAGGATAGCAGTTACCAGACCTATCTTTATGACCATGGGCTGCACCTACCAAGATGATGGAATGGGTATTGGTGAGGGGTGACCTTCGGAAATTGTTTTTAATCATTTTTAATAAGAAATTTTTATAATTTTTTTTAATGATTTTTGGGGATTTTTTGTTTCAGAGTTATTGAATGTCTCACGGTTTCAAGGTCAAGGTCACCTGCACCCAATTTGGCTGCTAGGATATCTGACAGATTCAAAATGGTTGATGGTTTCATCTGCCTCTGATCCTGGATCTCTTGTATCAATTTGTCATAGTCCACCTCTCCAGAGTCACGAATCCGTCTCTCGTGCTCTGGGAAAAATGGGAAATTTTTAGGGTAAAAAGGGACATTTTTAAGGGGAAAGGGAAATTTGAGGGAAATCTAGTCAATTTTAAGGGAAATGTTTAGGGGAAAAAGGGAAATTCTAAGATGGTGGTAAACAGCTCGTCTCCTGTCCCCTTGCACCAGAATGCAGATAATCATTCTACTGGGATTTTACTGTGCATTCACAGAATAGCTTCTTGAACCATTTTGATGATATGGCCTCACTGTGTAATTGCAGGGTTTTTTTTTTTCCTGAAAACAGCACAACTTTTGATGTGCCTTATATAGTTAGTTGTTGATTCTATAACCTTTTTAATTAAATTTTTTATGGTTCCCTGGAAAGTATAGTTATTTCAAGAGGGTCACTGTTCTCAATGGGATGGAAATGAGAATTGACTGTGTGTCCTTGTTGGAAACATGAAAGTCCTAGGCTGAAGGTGAAGTTGGACAGACTGCTTAGAGTAAAAGCCATTTCTTTGTGTTGCTGTATCTCTGTCCCACTTGTGCTTGTTCACTACCTTTCCTCTTGTAGCTGCTCTCTTTGATTCCTTGACTGCCGATCTTACTTGACAACAGGCAGTAACCAACGAAGCTCAAGAGGGAGTGAGTATGTGGTAAACGTATTGATGGGGAAGAAATGATTATGATTCGTTCTTTCTCTAGCTCTTTCTTATGTTATATGAGGGAAGGAAAAGTTATTTACATTTATTTGCCTTCTCTATAGCCATTACTCGTTCATAATGTTTCTCAAAATTGCTGCCAGTGTTATGTTAACAATAAAAGTACACTACATTTTTTTCAATATTTTCATTAGTGCTGAGAATATAGAGCCAGCATTTTTTTATCTGCTGTAAACTTCCCATAATTTTCAGATTCCAAGTGTCACTAAAATTTGAAATAATGTTAAAAAAATTGTAATGGTTCACATGCTTATTTGTAAAAGTGTAATTTTGAACTCAGTATGTAATTGTTACAACATGGTTGTTTTTTTTTTTTTTTTTTTTTTTTTTTTTTAGCAGCTAGGAAAAGCATTATAGCACTAGTTATATTAGTTGAAAAATGGAGAACAGCATCATTGTACACTGTATGATCAAGTACATTAGTGAAGTGTATAGTTAGATGGTTTGATGTTTGGTAGGCCCAGACTACGATGTGGATCGTGGGGCTTTGTTCATCCAGCACAAGTTCTGCATGCGCAGCCACTCAAAGCAGCCAGTTTGCATGCACTTCACCACTGCCACGGACACATCCAACGTGCAGGTGGTGTTCCAAACTGTGATGGACACTGTGGTGTGCGCCAACCTGCGCCAGGCGACCCTGCTCTGAGCAACACACGCGCACCCCTCCTATCCTTTCATCTTCATCTTTTACTTTTGACAAGCTATGTGGTGCATACAGCACACCTAAATACTGTAGAAGTCTGGAAGTTGTTGTACGTTGACACATAACTAATTTTTTTGTGCCAGATAACAAATATTATATTAATTATGTAGTGACTTTTGACTATCTTACATGTGTGTCAGTAAACACAAGGCAAACATAATTTCAAAATCAACTGTTGCAGTGTGCTTGAATCTCAAGTGGCCATATTTTTCAATTTTTAAATGTGAATAATGCGTTATGGAGAATTGGATTACAGTATGTGTAATTGTGATAGACAGAACAAAAGTAAAACGCTGTCCATGTTCCACCACTATTGCTGCTCTGTCAACTACAAAATGTGCCTGTGTGTTTTTACTACGAAAATTAATTTTATATTTGTGTGGAAATGATGATTTTTCAGAAGTGGGCTTTCATTTAGAGGTAAATTATAATGTGAACTGATAGGAGAGAGTGCCACATTGGACTTAAATTCCAAGTGCTGATGAATGTTATGTAAATGCCCAATGAAAGTAAGGGTCTTTGGAGATGTTCTCATGTCTTTTGCTTAGACATGAATCTGCATCTGTAATTAAAGCTATATCTTGATGCAAATACAGAATAGCTATATTTGTTATACGTTGACAGTAGTTGATAGTGAGAGTTTCAAAACTATCAACATAAGAGAAGCAATTGAGTGGATACAGTCAACTCTCAATGTATCGTTATCGCATGTATCAATAAACCAGATCCACCAACAATTTTTTGTGGTTCCGGCGAAATCCCTATGTCAATAATGTTAACATTAAACACTTGTATCATTTATTGCATGGTGCATCAATCAAAGCATATTTTGGGTCCCTTCATCTAATATTTCCTGCACCTATAGTTTTTAAGCTGGTTGTTTATGCAAACGTCTAGTAACTGGATGTGAAGTACATCACGCGTGCCATCATTTATCATTGGTCTGCAGTATGCTGTCTGCCTTCCTAACATGCCTGTGTGACACGCGTGGTGCGACGTGCAAGACTGGCTTGCTACTTCTGCTTACACACCGACGCGAGGGGAAGTGGTTACCTATAGCAATCAGTGTGGTGACCTAGCGTTCTCCCCCCCCCCCCCCTATTTCTGTCACTTTGACACCCTCCTTCTTACCTCCCCTCACAAGCTGTTGAGAGGGGAAGTTGTTGTCTAACAAAAGATAAAGCATGTCCTCTCTCTCTTTCTGCCATGCCCACTTCACTTGCCTTTCACTTGTTGGTCTAGAGCAAATGTTTGCATGGCGAACGTAATTTTATCAAGTTTATGCTACGTTCAAAATAGTTTTACCTATCATCACTTGTATTTCAAAGCAAATAGTTTTGCCTGAAAATGTTACACAAAACATTTTAACGAGGAATCATTATTTGCAAAGATGTTTTCTTTTGTTATTAAAGGTAGATTTTTCCCGTAAGGTCTGTGTTTCATTGCATCTGGCATACAATCAACCTTTTTTAAAACGTAATATTTATTTAACTCAAAGGGCAGCATCTTCACAAAAAAAATTATATGTCCAGAAGCATATACTTGACATCCCCTTGTCACCAAATATTGTTTGTACACAGAGCGACTTGTATTATAATTGTAGAATTCATTTTTAGTAACTTCTTGCAGGGAAATCAGAGGATTTATGTTAATTTATTTCAATAGACACGCGTCGTTTGAATAAACTGATAAAATGTAAGTGCCTATTTGACACCTTTTGCCATCTAATAATTGCTAGGTAAGAACCAAGCCGAGTACACAGTAACTTGCTACAGGGAAAACCAGAGGATGTGGTTTTGAATGATTATTTATTAAAGACTTAGGAGAAATCAATTATAATCACCTTGTTTATTGATTTGTGTCTCAAAATTACCAGTTTTCTTTGCAGCAAAATATAATTAATTACTTTAAAAGATAGACATTTGCCACTGGCGCAAGGTGTCGGCACTCGGCAAAACGTAGTGGCATAGAGCGGTAATCCTCCTGCCGCCTCTCCTCCCTCCTCCACCAGCCGCAGTGCACTCACTGCCCAATCAATATTTGATTGCATTTGGTGTTATATTATTATCATTTTCAGAGGGTTTGAATGTTTTAGGTCAGCTTGCATTTGGTTTCGGATACAATGAATTATTTACTGTATTTTGAGACGTTATTTTCTGTATTTAAATGCTTTTAGTTTGAACGTTTTTAAATCTGTTATTTACAATAATACGTGTTCTAAAATTTCTGTTATTATGTTTACTAGCTAAACTTTATTCACAGATAATGTATACCTCTTACTATACTTAACATAAAGTTTTATAAGGTTAGAAGTTGTATTTTATTGATGTTCATGTCAGAAACCACATCTACTGTAATCCTGCATGTATGGACATTTTTTGGCAGCCCCCTGAATAACGATAGATCAGGAGTCGACTGTATTATGAAGGTACTGGTTGGGCAGGGAAACATCATTGTTTCTTGAGTTAGGTACCGTATTAATAGGAGATTCATCATAGTGGTATTATTTTCAACATGTAAACATTGTATACAGTATTACTTATCAATCAGTAACTTGTAACAGCTTGTTCTCAAAGTGCTGAGCTATTCAACTTATCATTATTTTTGTGACCATATCATGGAAATAAGTTGGTGTTATTGTCCATTATGATTGTGCTTAGATTTTTTTCTCACAAAACAAAAAACATGTTATGAACTTGTGAAACTAAAATGAAATGAAAAATAATCTCAGATGAGTTCAGTCTTAATGAAATTAATTGCATCATTATAACAAGTTGTTAGAAAAACCAAACAAAAAAAAAAATGTAAGATATGGACTATACCACATCGGTCCTTGCCTATATTAAAATTTTTTTAATGTAGTTATTTTATTTATAAATTAATGAAAATTAACAAGATGATTGTCCATTATAGCAGCCAGCTAAGGAGCAGATACATTCGGTCAGTGACTTCAAATTGCATAAAGGTTACAAGTAGGCCATTAGGCTACCAAACTTATACGAAAGGACAGGAATTAAAGTTCTCACAGTCTAGTACTTGATGACAGGCACACGTAAAGAAGGACGATACATTTTTCACGTTTTGGCACAATTGCAACGTTTCGCTGCCTAGGCCAGCTTCAACAGGCAGTGTGTTGTAGGACACTGCAGTATGGTGGAAAGGCGTTGTTAGTAGTAAACCTAGCGACCAGGTGGCAAACTACGGTGCAGTGGGAAAACGGAAAATTTTCTTGTATAACTGACGAGTGTGGTTCGGGGCTGAGGTTGTATTTTGTTGAGGCCTGACGGCTGCCTGGATTTTATTATAAATTGGTGAGCTAATTCCCAGTGTCTGAGTTCTGAGCTATTGCTTGAAGGTGGTAGGACTCTCACAACTCTGGTACTGTAGCAGGAATCAAAATCTTTGTTGTGTGATGCTGCATGTGCTGCAACTGGTTTGTCCTGTAGGTTATTGATGTTGTCAGCTATGACTTGTTTGATATCTGCTCTGTGGCCATTCATTCTCTGCCTGTGTCTGTGTGTGTTGGTGGTGAGGCCGGAGTATTCTGCATTACAGTGCAGAATACACCGGCCTCATCACCAACACTGTGTGAATTGTGTGTTCTGATTGGTTAGTTTTCACTCTTATCATTGTGAAACAAGGAAAAATTTCATGAAATTAAGTTTCCCAGTGTAAACATTACACACTTAGTATCATAAGATGTGAAACTGCTGTATCGAAATTGCTGCCAACTGTGCAGGTAGCATGCACTAGAGAATGTGCAATGAAAAACATGCAGCTGTCTGCAGTATTGATAGGCAGAACAATTCAGATGTACTGTGCCGTTTAAAAATATGTCACGACTATTTTTACTGTTGTGTCATTGATATTTTTGAAACTTCATTTCAGTATTTTAATTCAGTAAAAATGATTGTGAGTAATATTTAATTGTCTTATTACCTTCGGTATTTAATTAATGGGATTATTATGTATTTATTATCAGTTCGAGTATATGCAATTTATTTAATAATGTCTATTGTCTGGTGTTATGATATATATTTTATGGTAAATATTTTATTAATTTATTTACAGTAGAAATTCAAACCATCGAACCCATTTGTACAGAAAGTCCGTGTCCGACGACCAGTTTCTGTGGTCCCGAACAAATTCCTATAATAATAATGCTAACAAAGTCAGTTTTTGCCAAACCCAACATTTAATGTAATAAGAATGGATTGAACAAAGATTTTTGTAGCATCGCCGAAAATTACATGCTCCGATCATTAAACAACAAAGTATTAACAAAAAAATATGTCAACTGTACTCGCCAAGGCATACAAAGTCGTTATACAGTACATTATGTCAACATTCACAAATAATACTAATAGAAATCACAAATTAAAAAAAATTCAACACACATTGTTTTGGTTACGTCTTGCTGCCCTGAATTTAGTCCTATTTATGTAATTAACCACTTCCAAAATAACCTGTTCAGTCGTAATGTCACACTTAACTCGTACTTTGTAACAAAAAATAATAAGAACAGACGTCTCAGACTACACATTGTGTATTTAGAAAGCACGAAATACAAAAAAAAATTTTTTTTTAATTATGGGAACACAGTACATAAGTATAAAGACTGTTCACGATAAAGTGAGCACTTTTGAAATCAACCTTAGAAAAAAGTCACTGCTCCTGCCTGCATAATATTTTAACGGGTGCACTGAGTGAGATGGGCCTAGTAAAGTTGGTAACGATGAAGGGAAAGTAATTCCATATTTAATGTTAAAATAAAAAGTGTTAGGTAACCATTGGTACTATTTAAATTATTCCTTTCGCTTCCTGCTTTTTAAATGCATCGGAATGTAAAAATGAGCTGATTTGTAAAATATTTACTTAAAAATAATCTTACAGTTTCACGTGACAGATGCATGAACAAAGCGATAAGGCCCATCACAATGTTAATTTTACATAAGGCGGAAGAATACACAACGTGCATGTAAGTAGATCTTAAGCAGGGCTTTCAAAAGTGCTCATTTTAATGTGAATAGTCTATAAGAAATACGTATTGTAGAATTTTAATAGATTATCAACAAATAATTTCAATGTTTTTGGCGGCAGCCATGTTGATAACAAGCAAGAACCAGCGGCGCCATATTTTCAAGCTACTGATTGACAATGTGACGTTGCCAACCCTCGCAAGTTTTTTACTTGAATATTTTTTATGAAAATTACAAATGCATTATGTATAAAAATGTAACTCTAATAACTATGCCTAGAATGTTAGAAAAAGACAAGGCAAAGTTAAGGAAACCCTATTCACTGCACTTTATCAATAACAATATTCAAGTTGTACATTAGGAAATAATTTCACTACTGTACAAGATATCTTACGTAGTTCATACAGCCGCCACCATGCCACAAGTACACATCGATAGACGCCATTTTGTGTTACATGTTGCCGTGGTTTTGCTTTCTCAATTCACGTTGCCATCTGTGGAATTAGTAATTGTGTGTTTATTTGAAAACATTGCAATGTAATACAGTTTTCTGTCTCAAATGTTTTGTAGTAGAGAAATTATATTGGAATGTATTATGTTTGTACAGAATCGTATCTTAACAATATTTACAGCAATACAAAAATTCAGTGCAGCCTATATATGCCAAAATAGGTTTTTCTGAGTAAGTAATTTCAAAAGAGGTGTTTAAGTACGGTTTTTATTAAGTTTGAGTGCGAGTGTACCAAAGAAATTTTGTTTAATATTCTCATTTTCAATGCTTTACTATAGTTAAACTTGACAAATACTTAACATAGGCCTATCAATATTTTTAACATCAAGTTTAATGAGGGTGTTTTTTTGGGCGACTAATATGTCAATTCCAGATCTACAGAATGTCTGTATCTATACAATTTTTATGTCTGTCCCATGAAATTCGATGGATAGAGTTCCCACTGTATTTAGTTCTCAAAGTATATGTGTTATTTATATATTTCAGTTTGACCCATATATATATATATATATATATATATATATATATATATATATATATATATATATATATATATATATAGAGAGAGAGAGAGAGAGAGAGAGAGTGTGTGTGTGTGTGTGTGTGCATGTGCGCGCGCACGTGCGCACTAATGCCATAAGTTTCCCACTTCTTGTCTCCGATGACAGCGTCCATGCTGACTTTTCTGTTTGGGAGACTAATCAATTTCTTTTATTGTCATTACTGTGATTTTCACCCTTTCCTGTGCAGCCTGATGTCTGCAAGTGGAATTCTAGACAGCAAAGTCTCTATGAAATATTTGTCTCCTTTTCATAACTTATGTTATGTATGTTTCAATTGTACAAGAAACCAAAGAACTCCTTGGGTAGTATTAAATTCTTGTGACATAAAAAGTAAATTATTATATTCAGTATGATTTGTGACATGTTAAGTAAATCTTACGAAAAGTGCAAGAAATGCATCCGGTATTGTTTGGAATCATTTTTTGAATTCTTAAAAATAATGAATTGCCCCCACAAGAATAAAGTGCAATGTCCCCCCCCCCCCCCCCAAAAGGAGAGGGGAAATAAATCAAAGATTAAGTAGTACCACACAATCACAAGCGTTTTGTTTCTTCAAGATGTCCTCTGGTCTCTTAAATGTGTTTTGCAGAAAGTATGGCTTGTCTTGTTTAACTTTCATTGATGTAGTTAATTTATTTTTTGTGCCCATGTCCCGCTTGCTGCCCAGCAGTTTCTTTATAGTTGCTTCCAATTTCTTTAAGTCTGTGTGTAGAGTCTGTTCGGCTTTTATTTATTTGTTGTTTCGGTACACAGTTTTATTTGTGCTGTTCGGTGGCAGTCGTTGTGATGATGTGTTTGTGTCTAGGACTTGTTAGGATATTTATAAATAATTATATTTGTTATGGTCGTGTGGACGGACATGGTGGTACAGGATGCATCAATTTGTTTTGATAAGTTCAGTGAAACAATTTGCTCAAAAGAATTGTTCATTTCATTCTCATGTACTGCCATTCTTTAGTGTCATGACTTACTCTCAGTTTTGGGTATTCGTTATCTCTACATCTTCTCATCGGCTTTTGTTGCACCTACATAGTCTTTATCTGTTGTTCTTTTAGTTAGCAAAATTGCTGAAGGACTTTTTGTTTTATTTTCACAGAAGATTTTTGAAATCTAAAGTACTATTCAGCATTATCAAGTATTCAGTTACAACAGCGCTGCACATGCAGGTGGTACCTACAAAGGGAAATAGCAGTAACACGATTCTTATTGTGAAGGTCTTCCCCATCTCTTTACACCTTTTTGTACAAGCCAATTATTTTTTACTAACCAATCTCACTTTCTGATTCTTCTATCCTCTCCACCTTTTACATTCTTTCGGCTCGTATTCTGCTTCCGGTGGCGGAAAAGAATAGAGTACTTTCACAGCAAACAAATTAAATGATTTTGACTCAATTAGTTGTTTATTTTGAGCAACTGTTCATTAACGACCCATCACATTCAGCAGGAATTACAGTGTTTCCAAGTTTGATTTGGAAAGTGCTGTATTGATTGCAAACTTCTTATGACAGGGTAATTTGCCATTGTAAGAAGATCTAGGCAACCGCATGAGGGTGGTGTATTAACCAGGGAGTGTTGATGACGTAAGTTCGGAATGATGGTCTTTTACAGTACAGGCTGTTCACGATAAAGTGAGCACTTTCGAAATTAACCTTAGAAACAAACTGCTCCTGCCTGCATATATTTGAATGGGCGCACTATGGTGACATGCGTACAGTAAAGTTGGTAACGGCAGAGGGAAAAGTAGTTCCATATCTTAACGTTGAATAAAAAGTGTTTAGTAACTATTTGTGATAACTTAAAATTATTTCTATCACTTTGTTTTTTTTTTATGCCTCAAAGTGTAAAAATTAGCAGTTTTTTTTTTTTATTTACTTTTCTAATCATTTTACAGTTTTACTTGACAGATGCAAGAAGAAAGCGATGAGGCCCATGGCAATGACAGCTTTACATAAGACAGAAGAACACACAACTTGCATACATGTAGACCTTAAGTAGTGCTTTCAAAAGTGCTCATTTTATTGTGAACGGCCTATAAACCCGTTTAATAAATTGATACATTAGTTGTACTGGCTTACACAATTGGTCCAAAACTATCTATCATACCCCAATATGTACAAGGTGTACATAGTTTGAACACCAGAAAAATAATTTTGTAGCGAGACACAGACAATTATATGGCAAAGCAGGGTTACAGATTGCTAATGTTATAGTGAAATGACTTTATAGAAGAATATTGTAGCAGGATGTACAGCACATGCAACTGTAAATACAAGAATTTTCTACTGTGACTTATGGACTTTGGCATGTAGACAAGGCATACTAGATGTGTTGGCCACCTTATGGTCTCATGTTATGTGCTGTCCAGTATAGAGACACAGGCGTTATATGGCGTTATACAGAAGAAAATCTTTTTAATTTTATTTAGTTCGGTATGACTGGTTTGACAAACTGCACTCTTAGAACATTTTCTTACACAAGCATAATAATGTTAATATTTTTTTAAAAATCACACTTTGCATGTATAGGCACATTTTGAAGAGGAAAATTTTTAGTTGTCAAAGATCTCAGAATTAATATCTAATGTGATTTATTGTGTGTTCATTATAATATTTTTTAAAAATAATTGTTTGATTGTAATGAGAAGTGTATGACTGTGATATTTCAAAATTGAGCAAATGTAGAGTACAAGCGTTGTGTTCATGTATTTATTGATATTTGAGGAGGTGTCACTATGATTATAGTGGCATATTTTGTACGAGTTTTATTATGTTTACTTTTCAGCGTGTACACATAAAATAATTTTTTTTTTAAATAGCTGCTGTTCCTAAGATATTTATAAATAAAGGTGCAAAATTATAATTTGTTTTGAGGCATTCCACATTAGACACTGTCTTCCAAATAACAGTTTGCAACAGCCAGAATAGAGTAACAGATTCAACTCTATTTTTATTACACTGTAGTTTCAACTACTTTGAATGTGTCAGTTGTACATGGACCGGCTTACTGTTATGTAATCACAGTGTGAATATAAATCAGTTTGTGATGTTGTTGTTACATGGTATTCTTGCAGATAATTTTTCTGATTACTGTTATGTTAGGTTAAATTTTTGTAAATTTAAATGAAAACTTGTTTCTGTGTATTTTCAAAAAGTAATTTATTGTGAGTTAATTGTATTGTTTGTTTTGCTTTTGAGTACTATGAATATGCAGGTGTTGCATGATTGTTTAGCTTGCTGACATCAGTGTGTTTTCGATACTGACTGCGAATAAGTTTTTAATCTTAGCAGTTTGTCATAATTTAATTATAGTCATGGCAAATTGTTTGTTAGGAGATGTACTACATTAAAAGTGATTGGATTCCATGGTCAGTCACCATGAATATGTTCGCTTTCATAGATGTGATATGGAAATTTTTACATAAGTTTTGGTGTTCTATGTTAATAAAGTAAAATTTTATTTTTATCGAACAGTATAAAACTTTTTTTTTCCGTGCTAACTAGGCCTGTGTGAATACATAATTTTTTTGCTACAATTTCGAAGACAAGTATTAAAATATTCCGAATATGAATACAAATACCAAATAATGATAACAACAATAATAGCCTACACCTGGACTAACGTATAAGTAAACTGGCATGAGCAAAAAAAAAAAAAGAATAATCAGACTAGTAATTTTTGAAAAAGACAATTCAAAATGATGTGCAAATGACAAAATCTCAGCTTTAAAATACACCATTGTAAGTGTGACTTAATTCTGCAAGGTTAAGAGACACATTTTTTTGTTTCGTTAACCACCAGCACTAGGCCACTTACAAACAAGGCACTGTTTTTAATGGTGAGGTTTAAAACTGGTTTAATTAATTAAACCAGTATTTGTAAGGTGACAATTTAAAATACTGTATTATTGATATAATCTAAAGTTAAATGTGAAATATACAATTTTAAAGGTGACCTAATTCTGATCAGTTGCGAGATTATTATGTAGTTCAGTAGAGATAAAACTTGATTGTAAAATTGTGTCAAAAGACTAAACAACATAAGTGCAATGATGTAAAGTTTAAGGACATGTACAACCATTAATTAAAAATACACTAAATGAAATTGTTTTGTATTGTATTCATGTAGAATTAGGTTAGGTAGTATGTTAGTCGTTAGGTTGGCAACAGCAGTAGCCACAAAGCTAAACATTAGTAGCCGGGTAGCCGTCA
Organism: Dryococelus australis; assembly: GCA_029891345.1. NCBI lineage: Eukaryota > Metazoa > Arthropoda > Insecta > Phasmatodea > Phasmatidae > Dryococelus > Dryococelus australis. Next base: position 207,412,303 of record CM056993.1, on the reverse strand, counting down.
TGGCGACATGTACGCGATGTGGATCATAACAGTTAGCGACGGGGTTTAATATATTGCATGTGGTGGTCCGGATCCACAAAAAATGGCACTAATTGTAGCTATAGGCACGTTTGCCCCAGACAAGGAGTTGTGGAACTTGTATCGCAAACGTCTACAATTCTGTTGCATTGCGAACAACATCAAGGACGACGAAGCTAAGCGGGCAATGTTTTATACGGTATGTGGCCCAGAGTTGTATGGTCTGGTGACTTCATTATTGTCACAGAAAGCTACAGATGCAGTACCTCTGGCGGAAGTGTTCACAAGATTAACGAATCACTTCCACCCGAAGCCCAGTGAAATAGTTTAAACTTTTAAGTTCCTGAAGCACGATCAAAAAGAAGGGGAAACAGTTGCTGTGTATATTGCAGAGTTGCGACAGCTAAGCACACACTGCAATTTTCCAAATTTGAATAGCATGTTACGAGACTGTCTGGTTTGTGTGGTTCGGGCCAAAGCTAACAGGCTCTCCTCGTTAAGGATAAATTGATTTTGCAAGAGGCCGTGGACATTGCGATGGCAACGGAAGCAACAGGAAGGAACATGGCTTGCAAGGCAGTACATTAGTGAAGGAAAATTTGCATAAAATGAACAATGCAGTCGGGAGGAACGTGAACGCGGGAGGATCTGTAAAGTGTGTCAAGGCTGCAATTGGCAGGACTCCAGTTGATTCTGTGGTGTTCCTGGGCCACAGAATTGACAAGAATTCATCCCTAGTCCAGTAAGGTGGATTCTGTGCATGATGCACCGGGACCGAAAAACAAAAAGGAGCTCCAGGCCTTTCTTGGACTGTTCAATTTCTATGAAAGATTCCTTTACAACAAGGCAGAATTGTTGGAGCCACTTCACCAGTTATTAGAAGCAAATGCTCCATGGCGTTGGACAGAAAAACACAGTAAGGCATTTCAAAATGCCAAGCTGCTGCTGCAGTCACTGGCACATTATGACCTCAATAAGCCCCTAATTCTAACGTGCGATGCCTCAGAGTATGGTGTAAGAGCGATACTGGCTCATGACATGGGTGATGGGAGAGAAGCTCCAATAGCGTTTGGCTCTAGGACACTACAGAAGAGCGAGTGAAACTATGTGCAGGTGGACAAAGAAGCCCTGGCTGTCATTTTTTGAGTAAGCAAGTTCAAACAATATGTGATTGGTAGGACGTCCAAGATAGTGACGGATCATAAGCCTCTCTTGCAAATGCTGTATTCTAAGAAGTCTCTTCCAGATATATATCCCCTCGGTTGTTGCGATGGAGTCTCATGTTTGGGATTAGGGTTGTGCGAATATTCGGTATAACGAAATGAAAAATGACAGCTTTCATTTTCGTTTCGGTAAGAAATTTGGTTATTGAATGTCTTAACAAAATGAAAATTCTTGATTTCAATTAATTTTCTGATGTTTAATGAATATTCATTTAATGCACCAGCAAAGAAAATTTTTGCCGGTAAATAATGTTTGTTTTCATTATTTTATAACTGACATGACTATATAAAATGCAAATTTAAATGTAGGAAAACCCCCCTTTGGTAAATACTCCATATCCTACATATTTTTGGTTTGATTTTCCAAACGATTTTGTTATAATGAATAACCTGCTATAATGTTAGGAAATTCGTTAAGCTTTCATTAAGGCTGAGCCTTAATAATATTATTTTTCATTTTCATTTCGTAAGAAAAAAAGCCACATTCGCACAACCCTATTGGGAGTGTACGATTTTGAGTTGGAATGCAAGCCAGGACACCAGATACAACGCAGATGCTCTCAGCAGACTTCCGCTCCAGGTACAAGAATTTGAGGTACCAGCGCCTAGTGACATTCTCATGTTGGAAGAGTCAGCAGAGGTGTTGGTAGAGCCAGGTAAAATAGCACCAGAAATGGGTAAGGACACGTTACTGTCTAAGGTTCTTCAGTACAGTGCCAGTGGATGGCCAGTGAAAGTGGCTTTGGAAATGCAACCATATTTTGTGTGCAATAAGAAACTGTCTATACATAAAGAGTGTTTGTTGTGGGGAAACAGGGTTATGATTCCATCCCAGTTGCGTTCAGAAGTGATGAATCTTCTGCATGATCAACATAATGGATTAGTGCATATGAAAGCAGTGGCCTGAAGCTATTTCTGGTGGCCAAAACTGGTTGTGGCCATCAAGCAAGTGGTAAAGGATTGCGACATTTGCGAGCAGTGCCAAAATAACCCACCTAAAGTGAAAATGGTTGCCTGACCAAAACCGGATAAACCATGGTCGCGGTTGCACATTGATTTTGCAGGCCTATTTCAACATTTCTAATAGCCATTGACGCCTTTTCCAAATGACCTGAAGTCAGGCGGGTCGAAAGTCAGTCAGCCATATCAGTTATTAAGGAGCTGCACAATATGTTCAGTTGCCCTGGGTTGCCAGACGTCATTGTAGCAGGCAATGGGACTGCATTCCAATCTCAAGAAATGGCAGGGTTTGTGAAGAATAATGGTATAAAAATAGTTTTTCTCCCACATACCATCCTTCCAGCAATGGATTGGCTGGAAGGACTGTACAAACAGTGAAGCAGAAGTTAAGAAAAGTTACTGAAGGTGACTCGCGGACACGGTTGGCACGCATGTTATTAGCTTGGCGGATAACCCCACGACAAGGGGAAAATAATACCTGGAAGACTCCTGCAGAGTTATTAATGGGGTGACCACTACAGACAGTTCTGGCCAAACTGCATCCAGGTGACAGACAGGCACACCTCCCAGGATATGCAGGTAGCAGGTGCAGTAGTGGCAGGGGCTCGACAATTCAGTATGATAGAGACCATATGGCTGCATAACTACGTGAGTGGCTTCAAATGAATACTGGGCTGGATTAGTGGGGAGGAAAGACGGTTGATTTTCAGGTCACAGATGAGCAAGGTAATTCTCATAGAAGGCATGTAGACCAGCTGCGAAGGAGAAGTTTTCAACCAGCGTCAGATTCGAAGGCCAAGGAAGCAGTTTCCAGCAGGGTACAGACAGCAACCAGTGTGTTACAGCGGAACATAAGAGAAATAAAAATAAATGCATGAATATGTAGCCAGAAAAAAAATGTAATTACAATTGTGTAATATTTTGAAACTGTAGAAAATAAAACAAGATACACTTAATTTAAAGTAATTTTAATGGGATTGAAATGTAAAAAAAAATTCATGCCAACTTCACAGATGTGCACCATCCCACCAAAAATATTATTACCAAGAAATGCTGTAAGTAGACCTTGACGCAAGTTTCCTACCGTACTTAATACTTCCTTGCTTGGAACTTTGCATTCCGCCAAGGAAATAGGCATTCCTTGTTACTCTGTTTCATATAATTTCACTAAAATTTGACAGACGTGACTAACCTACATGGCATGTAAACAGTAAACGCCCCCATTTCCAAAGTACTGTGCCAGCTGATGGTGGTTGCAGGATGTGTGTTATTATGTTGGTGTTCTTTGCGATGATTGTAAAAGAAAATATTACTCTGGATTAAAAATTATAATGTGGAAAATTAATGATAATCTATTTACAACATTTATGATTGAAATCACGCTCATAGACTAATACACAATTTTTCTGAGTTATAGAGCTAGGGCTTTAAAAATATTTAGAAATATTATAGTAGAGCTTGCGAACGTTACGGTTATGTGAAAGGTTTCCCCCAATCTCCATTGAGTCTGTTGTCTATAGTCTCCACCCACCCGGTGAAAAGCCGTTGTTGCCATTGTGCTGTCTTCCATCATAATTTATCAATATGCGAGAATTCCTTCTGGTCATGTCGGAATATTATATATGCAGTTAATTAATTTTGTATTTACGTATTTCATTAAGTGTAGTTCGTCGTAGGTGCCTTTTTAGAACAGTCTCCTCAGTGAAATGAATTATAGACACGTGTCTGCCGCTTTGTAAAATGGTTTTCTGTGTGCTGTGGTCCACTATTTTCTGTGACCAACGCGAAGCACAAACTAAGAATTATTTTTGTAGTGAAGTGTGAATTTGTTGGTTTCAAGAAATAGTTCCAAGTGTTTCGCTAGTTGCATAAGTCAGCAAATAAATTATTTCGTATCAATAGCCAACACATGATTAATCATCCAAAGTTTGGTACGTGTTTAAGAATTACAAAGTGAACAGTAAGTGTGTGTTTTTTGTAAATAATGTTTTCTTAAATTGTTGTTGGAATATTTTAATGTATTTGAACTTTTATTTGATTGAAACTCTTAATGATTTTTATGTAGAAGTTAAATTTGCTTAACATGCTTATAATGTGCATTTCGCACATAGGTATTAACAGTGACGTATTTATTACGTTTTGTTTTTGTGGAAGGTTTTTAAATGTACATGGCCTAAATAAGCGCCTTTTTAGTGTAGTTAATTATATAAAAAAGTGCAATGATATTTATCTGTTCAGTATTTCTCGCATTGGTATGAACAGCGACACATTTATCGCATTTAGTTCTTTCAATGAAGTTAAAACTTTTGAGTTATAGTAAATTGATTGCTATTTCCGTACGAACAAAATTTTCCAATGCATCATCAGAACAATGCAAGTTCCAAGCGCCATTCTCTCATAAGAACCACAAAAAAATCACGTCTCACGAAAGACGTAAAACTATAGTGCCCCAGCCCACCAATGAAATAAAACAGAACCCTAACTAGTGTATTATGTGATCATAACAAAACAGTTAGGAATGGCAACCAGCTATAGTAGTCTAATTACTGGACAGAAGTTGTCAGTCTCTTAATGCTTGCCATTAGATTCGTAATTTGTTTACAAAGATTGTCTTCTTCACGGACAGAACAGCTGTGGCGGAAGGATACGTCGGGGGTCGGGGCCGCACTTCTTTTCGAGGACTGTTAAAATTTATTGAAGTTATATGAAACAGAGTATATACTTGATGCATAACATCTTATATATATATATAAATAAACTACTACTACTACTCATTAGTACAACTATACCACTAGCAGCTGTCAACGGAGTTGAGTCACCGTCACGACCTACAAGACTGTAGTATCTATCAGGCCGGAACAGACGTCCCAGTAATGGAATTTATTTTAGCCTGGTGAGCCACCGAGACCATGCAAGAGGTCGGGGCTAGTACAGCAGTGCACCTCGGGATGCTGCCACAAGTATGATGCCTAGATCCCACGACTCGCACTGAGGATCTAGGTGCTGGGCTTGTACCTGCTAACCCCCTCTTCAGATGCCGTATGCCAGTGAAGGAAGGGGCCATCCCAGTCTCTGGATTGTCAGTTCTTGATCAGTTTTCCGATTCCTCTCCTGGGATCTCATTGCACACTTAGCAGTGCCGAGTGGGGTTACACCTTGGTGCAGGGGAGACCAACCCCATTGGGACAAAACCATGCAGTTCCTGCAAACAACACTTTGCGGCTCGAGACTTCCACACCTCCGGTGGGGAAATCAAGCGTGAGGTGCAGTGTTAGCGGTAGTAATTTGTACCTATACTTGCACTCCAACATGTCGACTGCCTAACTCCTGCAGACCCAATGCTAGCTTAGAGCCAGATGCCTAACACCCACAGGGGTGGTATTCACAAGAAGGCAAGGGCTATCTCTAAGATCCACAAGTACTTAGCATTCTTCCCAGTTGGTTCGGACTATTGAGTCCATGTGAACAAGCTGATTTAATGTGACAACTCACCATTCCAGTACCACCCAGCCAGACTCCGTACCAAGCCGGCGGCCTATGAGGTCAGTATCATATTCTAGTTAGGCACCAGTGCCAAGAGACAACTAGACTCCAAAAGTTGTGACTCACCTAGCATCGACCAAGTCACCCAGGGATGTGGGCAGCCAATCAGCCGGGTCTGTCACACGTCGTACTACTCTGGGTTCCCACCTCTACAAGGTGGAATTATTAAGTTGGGTAGGTGCTGATTCCCTCGTAATGTTTTCTAACTCTGGTTCCCCCCTTAAGTATCTATTTATTTATTTATTTATTGAGTGGGTTGCCTGGCTGAATTGTGCATCCCCGGGTTGACATAGTTTGTGTAGAGGGACCTTAATGGGAGGAGGGGAATCATACCCCAGGGTAAGCTTGACTACGAATGTTTCCCTCCCAGAAGTTTAGACCAACTCACCGTAAAGGCTGTCGGAAGTCGCGATGCCAGCTGTCATGGTGCTAAATATAGAGAAATGTGTTGATGCAAGGCCCAGTTAGGACTTATTTACTCGTTTCTGATTTCAATTTGTGCCAATAGGATTGGACTCTAGTTGGCTTCTGCAAGGGGACGAATTCCGGTAAGACCGACACTATCCTACGCGCAGGGGGTGGTAGGTTTAGTGGGGATACGTATTTTTAGTATATTTCGTACAGTTGTGTGAACTATGCATGCAGGTTCTTGTACTGGGGTGCAAGGGCGAGACGGTGGGGTTGTTTCAGAATGAGATAATGGTGAAGTCTTAACCAATCAATGTAATCGAGATTGTGCCAGGGCCAGTCGATGCCATCCCATTCTGACCTATCATAAAGTGGCTTAATTCAAGTTCTGGTAGCTTCTACCATGTCACTGTTGTCTGGAAGGTTTACAGAAATATTTATTGCGTCTAGCTCTCTTTGTAATGCTCGACGAGCTAATCGACGTAACTGGCTAGCTTTTCCTTTTGAATTAAATGGCATCTCACTATAGTAAAATATACACAGGAGCGTACTCCCCTAAATGCCATGCGTATACTCAAGCCCTCCTAAGAAGTAATGAGTACATAGGTGGCCTGGAGTCCCGGGTTTGTATCAGACCGCATGTCAATCGACCCAGTTCGTTCCGTAAGTATTCCTGGTCTTGTTCAGATGAAGGGAATTCTATTTCGAACTTTTCAGGTCGAGAGTAACTGAGAACGACCGGTTTTGAGAGAACCTAGTGGTTGGAATGCTTTGAATGTGTGGCTCGTGAAGAAATATTGAAGTGCACACTCCCAATGTATCCAGCGGATACTCAAGCCCTCCTAGGTCCAGTCTTTAATGCAGACTGGATAACTGAGGGTGAATCCTACTGGAGGGGAGAGGGGCATTTCGGACAATATTTGGGATATTCCCAGAGTCTTGTGCAGACTAAGGAATACTATTCTGGCTGTGTTCAAGCTGAGGATAACGAAATATGTTCGAGTCGTCGACTCCCGTCAGTAGGCGGTTCCTTAAGTAAAAATGAGCTTTTTAAAAATTATACTAGTACAAGTGACTTCTAGGTTTGAAATAAAAAGGATTCCAGTAAATTGAACGTATTTAATTTAATATGTGACGTGTGCCATGTTAAGTGGTAGCTGGCGCTGTCATCGTGTCTTTAAGTTGCGTTATACCAAATAGTTTAGTTTTCGTTTACTGCCAGTTACCGTGATGGGGCACGTTGGTTGGCAACTAGGCGCAAAGTTTTCTACAGTCGGCTGTGGGTTTGACTATGGAGGTAGTCGACTGGCCGGAGGTTTGGGGGATTCCTGGCTCACTTATACTGTCTTCGGGCAAAGGTGATGCTGCTGGCTGGAACTGGAGGTGCAGAGAACTGGTTGTAGGTCGGTGATACCATGCTGACCAACACGGTACCATAGGTTCCAGGCGGCAGCTTTCAGACTCCAAAACCTGGGGTTGGAAACCCCATGTCTCATCTCGGTCTCGTCTACCAGTCAGTGCAAGACAGGATGGTACTCTCAATGAGCACATACGTGTGGCGGAAAACCAATGTACTTATATACGGAAGAGGCTGGTCTCTCTAATAATCATGTTAAAGCAGCACTGTCGCGTTCCGTTTGTGTACTTAAAGTAGGAGGGACGGTAATTGTTCTGCATTGTGTATCGTAATGGGAAAACCATATTATAAAGTATCCATCCTGATTGTTTATTTTGCAGCCTAGTGCCCTATCGCGTATCTGGCAAAGTTCCGTTTAGCATATCCAAATTCGGAAACTATTGTTCCATATCGGGTATCTAAGCATTTTTTCGAAAATTTTCTCTTGCGAATCGCAAGATTGTGTGCACGAGATGTAAAATCACAATGTTGAACACCAGGCAAGTTATCCATTCCTCGCCATACATAAACACGTTTCTCATAGAGCACGACATTCTCAAATTGACGATATGGTGTGAAAAATCCGGGGAAGGCGAAGCGAAATTGGTGGGAAACAGGGGCTTGTGTTACTGGTGCCAACGGCGAATGGAGGACAGTACTAAATGCTACTTTAAAGTGTCGGCAAGACAGCAGATTCATGGGATATTCAAACTTGTCTCTGGACAAGATAGCCGAGCTGTGTTTACTCTGGTGCCTGATCAAATACCCTCGACAGCAGACTATAGTGAACAAACTTTTGTGCTTGGGAAAGACGGTCGTCGCCTGGTCAAGTTTCTGCCGCCAAGTGTGCATAGACTAGGTGTTGTACAGGAAACGCATCGGCGGACAGGGCAAAGTGGTTGATATCGACGAGTCGAAATTGGGCAAACGCAAGAACCACCAAGGACGTAAAGACTTGATAATGTCAGAACATTTGCTAGTTTCATCTGTCAACAAATATTTCGCAATAGAATGTATTACGAGGTCATGTAAAAACTCTGAATTTTTTCTTCAAGAAACAATGCAATAATGTAGGTTCCCCACTGCCGGCAGGACCATTTAACGTTATGTATTTAAGTGTAGCCAACTTACCATCATTCTCGTCGAGAGATTTAAATATAGTTGTTTTAACAAGTTCTTGTTCCATTGAAGGAGATAACTTTACCAACATAAAATTTGTCGTTTCCACAGCTTTTGGTTCGGGATTTGATGAATATACAAGGGTAATTAACTTCTCCTCAAGATTTTCACGTTGAATTTGTTGCGTCCATAAACATATTTCGTTACTAGTCAACACATCTCTAAAACATAAACTCCAGTCTCGTTTAGCCGGAAGTCCATGCTTCACTCGTAATTTATACATGACGATTTTTCCAAAGGTATTGATCCGTAAAATGGGTTTTTTTTTTAAATGTTTTCTGAGAAGATTTTCGGGGAACAGCCAAAAAATAAATAAAGGGACTATTGTGATATTTTAAACCTTTCACCATGGATGTGGCCGGTATAATCAACAAAGGTACTTAGAAACAGAACCATTTCTAGCAGATTTTTTTTGTCCATAAAAAAATTCAAACCAATATATTATTAGTTCGATATAGTATAAATAAAAACGTTATGTGTTACAAAAAAAAGGTAATGTATTTTTTTTGTGTATAAGATTCTAAATAAAAATATGGGAAGTGCGCAGAGTTTTCAAAATAACAATTTAGATGGTGCCAACTTAAAAAAAAAAAAAAACCTTTTACAATTTCAGAAGGTCTAAGAAAGGAACATTCGAAATATTTTTTTCTTATTAACACAATAAAATTAACCAATTATAAAAACTTTATTTACAGTTTACAAAATTTACCATCATTGAATGGCTTTTTTTTTTTTTTTTTTTTTTCCAGGCAAAACTTCCGGATAATTTATACCAAGAAGAGGCAGGACAGAAGGTATATAGATTAAACGTATTAAACAAAATTTTTTAATTATATCACAAAGTTTACGTAATTTGGAAACAAATTATGCGACTTTTAAACGTTCGCACATTGGCCTATTGGCGAACGACTCACACCACATTATTTGTACACTAAACCAAAATTGTGCTGAACCGTTTGATTTTTTATATAATGTGGATACAGTTTCTTTTGAGAATATTATTGACTTGGCGGAAATAGAATCAGAAAATAGACAAATATTTCTAAATCCACCTGAATTCAAGAGGTTTCGTGATGAATTCACGGATGTAAATAATTTGATTATTAAATTTTAAAACGCGGTCACGTTATAATTATTGACGTCCACCATCAGCCAAATCGATAGTGATTGTACTTACGGGTTGGATGCTCAAACTACGGCGGCGGTCAAGTTGTATATCAAGGGTGAAATTCGAGCACCAAATATCATAAAATTTACTATAGGCTGTTCACTGTAAAGTGAGCACTTTTGAATTAATCAACCTTTGAAACAAGTCACTGCCCCTGCTTTCATATATATTAACAGGCGCACTGAGTGGCATGCGGCCAGGACAGTTGGTAACGATGGAGGGAAAGTAGTTCTGTATTTTACTGTCGAATAAAATGTTCTAGGTAATCATTTGGGATAATTGATTTTTTTTTTTTGGGGATATAAAAATGACCAGATATGTCAAATTATATTTTTTCTTGTAATTTCAGAATTTCGCTTGATCGACACATGAATAAAGTAATGACGCCATAACAATGTTAATGTTACATAAGGTGGAAGACTACACAATTTGCATACAAGTAGATCTTAAGCAGGTCTTTCAAAAGTGCTCATTTTAACAACATGAACAACCTATAACGAAGCGATCATGGCGAAAATTTGAAGAATCGTATAATCGAGAATCGAAGCATTAAAACCCGATTCCTACAAATCACTTGAGGCATGATTTTGAAAATCGCGATAAAATGAAATAACACCGAAATATAACAAATGCACGATATCTCACTAAATGAGCTTTCTCCAAAAGAAATTTAAACACTTCTCCTATATTATATCACGAGTTTACTTTGGCACTGTAAAAATCTAGAGACGCATGAGTCTCGCGAATATTTGGAAATCCTAGAGATGAAAAAATTCTTGATTTCGTCTCGAGACAATTGTTAAATCTTGGAAACCATAGTTCTAAATGCAACACAAGTATATACTTTTTTTTTCTAAACTAAATGGAAACGGACATTCCGAAGGTTACACAAGCAGTAAAACATGTACTTCGTGATAAGCTACAGACAGTTGAACAACAAAAAGCCTTCAATCGTGCGAAGTGAACACTAACAACTCGAATGTGTACAGTAATCTATGGCTTTACTTGTTTTCTAACAATGACGGACGTGTGAATATGTGATATCTAAATTAACACATTAAACTGACTGTTTCATTAACTATCTAGTCTCATAAATTATGAAAGATGCTACAGCCTATGTAAACACCGTCAAATGTCTGTCATTTGAACATTTTATGTAAAGATAAAATTTCAAAGGTGTGTGTAAAGTATGCAAGAATTAGTACAAATACAGACCTGAACTCGTCTGAGAAGATTTTTTTTTATTAAGTATGCATATAATATTGATATTACGTGGATACTGCTTGTCAGTTTATGTATGTTTCTCATAATTCCCTGTATTAAAATATATTAAATTAAATAATATATATTTTTTAACAACTGTGCATTTCCAGAGAAATTGTTTGTGAACTTACCAAAATTATAGTGTATTTTAAAATTAGAGTCTGCTTAATAATTACTGCTTTTAAAAAAAAACTATGATTGCTTTTCAATAAGTGCCAATCTTGCAAACATTTAAATAATTTATTATTTTGGTGAACATTTATCATGGCAAGAGGGGTTTGGAAATATTTTCGAATAAACTGTATGGAAGAAATATATAATGATATATATGAACATTTTTAAAACTATCCCATGCCTCTTCAACTTTTGGGAATTTCATACGAATATGCTCCCACTGTTCAAGTGTTTTATTATTTGTTATGTTATTGATGTTAGTAATAGGCCTATTATTAGTGTAGGCCCGGTTTAAATAGATAAATTTCACACCCTCCTATATATCAATTAGTTCTAAGAGAATCAAGAGTTTTGGAATCGAGAATTGAGAGTGGTATCGGAATCGAGATAGAGAATCGAGGAAAAGTGGAATTTTACATCCCTACTTACAACCCAATACTGAATTGGGATAATTGTCAATTTCCGTTTTCGATTAAGACAGTGACTGGTTGACGACACAAATCATTAATAATTTACAACACCCATCAAACAAGCACTAGTTGTTTTTCAAATGCATGATTCAGTTTTATAAATCCGATACTAATTTGATGAACCTTCCCGTTGAGTATTTCGAGCAAAAAAATAATTTGGTTTTCGTCGTGCCGAATAACTTATAGAAGTGATCGATAGTTCTACGTTGCTAGCACTCAGTGCAGCTCAGATTCCCATTCTCGATAAGTTAAAAGAACACGTAATTGTTTATGTTCCATTCGGTAACAATTCGTATATTTAGCGCTCTCGTTATACTATATATTCTTTGAAATTCGAAAAATTACAATTGAATATCAAATACAAAAACTATCATGGTGAATGACGAAATTGAATATACTGTTTTAAATATTAATAAATACCAATATTTTGCAATCATTCGATCCGCTTCAGAGCTTTTAACAGGAGAGGTGATGGAATTGATCTAAAACTACAAACTTTTTTGTTTCAAGTCGAAAGCAATTCATAATCTTTGATGGACAATTCTAGGATCAAAAAGTACATTTCAAATGCACAATATCAGCACGAAATGTTCTTTTTTTCAAACGCATATTATTTTATGATATGCCAACCAAAAAATATGTATGTTACTAAGCGACGAAACGACTATCGAAGTTTCCAGTTTTCCTACCCATCATCCTCTTCCTCCTCTTTTTCCTCTACTCTGTCTGATACATTCATGATTGGTTTTTCCAAATTAATTTGAAACAAGGCAAAAACTTTAGATTTGGATGTAAGTACGGCTAATGTTATCGTTCGTTCGAACCAAATAACTACGAGCCAAATAGTCAAGAGGGAGTGTTTGAATCCTCGGGGGAAGCTGTTTATTCACCAGGAGATTCGAATTGGCACATAGTAAACAACCACGAATTAAAGTTGGTGTATCGTAAGAAAGTTCACGTAATAGCTATCAATAAAATGCGAAATTCGTTAAACTCGAATGATGCATTAATCAATTACGTTACCACACTTACACATTCTCTAATTTTCATGTTTTATCTTAATGTTTCCGAACAATTTGTCCACCGTTTTGGTGATGAATTTGGCCACGTTTAAAAGCCAATGGACCAAATACACGCTAATTTTCGTTATCACGGCTAGGCTAAACTATAATTTTCAGGAAAACTAACTAAATACACAACTTACTGGTGTTTCGTATAAAATACACACCATATCCAATAGTTCCATGTATCAATACATTTGTATAGGAGATCTAAACACATCCCTGCTCTATGACAGAAACAAAAATGACGCAACTGTCCAAATGATCAGGTCGAATAAAACACTACGATCTGCCATTAGTGAAAACCCTAAAAATATGTGAATACCAACAACAATGATGATTTTTGGTCACGGCATCTTTATACAGACCATCGGTGAACGAACAATTTCCATCAAATGGCGAATATATGTACAGTATTATTGACGGTCGATATTATGCCGTAAACCTCTCATCCTTTGATGGTAATCCAGGAATTTCTGCCATTTACGAGGATAAAGATCCGGGAGAAATTATCATTGACAACATGCATGCCAATCATGAACACTATTTTCATCAAATAGTAATATTCAAAGCAATTTTATCTGATTTGTATTATTTGAGCAAGTACTTGGAAACCATGCCCGATGGAAAACACACACTATTGGTGAAGGTTATCGATTCACTCACGGGAGATAGTGGTATCGTTTTCAAAAAAGATCTAGCCAATTTATTTAACAGAAGTAATGATTTCCAAGTCGGTGAAAATATTCGGAAGAACCTTGTCATTATTCAAATGCTTCCCCTGAAGTTCTAAACGATTTTTTTGCAATTCGAGGAAAGTGCAAACACAAAAATTTTATTCCACAAAAACTCTAGCGTGTCCGAAGAAGGTTTTAGATACCGAAAACATGAAATTTACTGCTGAATCGTATGTATTTTATTTACAATTATTCTAAGAGACTTGCGAATTGTGCAAGTTTAATACCTCAAATACCAATAACAATAATTTTGGAGATCAACAAAGTTCGAATTTACAGCAAGTTTAATTTACAGCTAAATACAGATTTGGACCATGAGACACTAACGATTATGATTTACTTTATACATGATATTTTGATAGCTTCCTTCAATACCATATTGCGATTTATGAAAAGTTATCCTACTGCTTTCTATAACAAGGTTGTAATTTCCAGCAATACTTATCTGAAGAAATATAAATGAAATGCATATTACAACGAAATCCATCATTATGATAAAATGTTGAATTATTTATGCGTATCTGGTTCGAGTAAAATACTTAAAAGATATTGAGAGAGGAAATAGTTCAGATGGCATTCACATCAATGGTTTTCATGGTATAAATTATAACATTGTTTGTGGATTCGACAAGGAACCCCATACTACCTAATGGTGAAAATGTTATTTCTATTTCGCATACAAAATTTTGTGTTGCAGATAGGCGCATACGTTTAAAAGGATATACTATTTTAACCATGCAATATATGATCAAATAGCATTCGAATTTATACGTAACTAGTAATCTCAACACGTTCAACCAAGAGTAAATCAGGGCAGCGAAAACAAGTCAGATGTGTGTTCTTTACAATTTCTTCAATCCCTTTCCCTATTTAAATATCGTATATGATGGGCCATCCATTGTAGTTATACTTTGGGAGTCTGAGGAATATGAATTCTTTGGGTAAATATTTGTGCAAAATATAACAATTCTACAGTGTGTGTGTTTTCTAAATCGAAATAAAATAATAAAGATATTCGCTCGAAAGTATATTTTAATTTTGTAGAAAAAATCCAATACGAATAATATAAGAGGAAAAAAAAATAAAAATAAAAATATCCTTTATCTATTTGGTATATTAGGGTAAAAAAAGGTATTTTAGCACCCCCTATATAGTGCGTAGATAATGAAAATAAATTTTACTATAAAATTGTTATCCATGAACCTGAGAGAAAAAAAAACTCTTCGACCACCCGCTACACATCAAATTATACGTGTATGAGAACGACAAATATTTAAAAGAGATTATGCATGTTACAAATAACACCTTTCACTTTAAAAACAAAGTTTGGGTGAAAGAAACCCGTAATTTTGACCTTCTTGATTAGGTGGTAAATTGTGTTGTGCTCGAAGGCACACAAAATAACAGTAAGACATGGTGGCTGCCAAGATATTAGCAGCTGCTGAAAAAGTTGTACTTTTTTCAACAATTTGATTGAAAATGCAAATGTTTCGAAAACTAAAACTACTACTGCTACTTTAAACACTAAAGATGAACATAAGGAGTTGATGAAATTGGGAAACGAAAATTTACACAACACCACCTTCGATTGGCAAAATTTTCAAAATATATGATTAGGCCGACCCTCATGACTATCGTATTTATGCAAATAATGCAGATAACAATTATAAAAATAATAATCATATTGATATTTTTAGCATATATTGCATTAATTTATATAAGTCTTTATTGAAAAAAAAAATTAAAAAATAATATTTTTAAGGATTTCTCCTTTTCTCTCTCTCCTCTCTCTCCCCTCTCTCTCTCTCTCTCTCTCTCTCTCTATATATATATATATATATATATATATATATAAAATTAAGACGACGATGAATCAACCCTTTTCGTCGCTAGATTGACAAAAAATGTTTTATCATGCAAAGAAGATGGCTATTTCTTTACCTTCATCAATACAGGTATGAAAAAAACTAAAAAGGTATGTGTAAACAAAGTTTGCGAGATTTTTAAATTAGCCAAAGATCGACAATTACATCACACAAAGTACTCATCTGATGAACTCTACGACTTGTTACGTCTTACCATGTGTGACGAAGAACTACGGCCGATTAAGAAAGTCTCTCAATCTAGCTATTATAAATTTTGATAAAATTCGCCACTACTAATAAAATAACTGATACAATAAATAAATGATTTTTATTTATTGGTGAAAAATGCAGTTATTCCCGAGATTAGTAGCGAAATCCCTAGCAAATACAATCCTCTATCGATCATGTTTATTGGAGAGTTCATGTGGATTTTGTGCACTAAAAATTTCATTTGATTTGACAACATCGTATCGTCATCTTTGCCGCCCATATTGTTCCAATCGATACGAGATCAATTCGAGTTGACTTTGAGTGCCAGTAGGTATTGTAAACGAAATTGCAATAATGTTTTAAAATAGTCATATTTTACTACTTTAGTAGGATGAATACCCATAATAAGTGGATTCAATATGGCATATTTTTTTTTAATGGCTGCTAATTTACTGGTGTCTGTATCATTATCGATAGAGGATGGTTCGATGGAAACATGATACGCTAAATCGACAATTCCTTCGTGCATGTTCTTCCACATCATCACGAATATGATCGGTGTATATTCCATCGTTCGAAACACAAAATATTTTGTTTTAATTCCAATTCTGGCTTTGATATATCATCTATGTAATCTTGACCTTGTAGGTTTTGCAAATTGAATTAATCAAATATGGTCAAAGACACATTAGTGGCTGCAGTCATGATCAATACAACATCAAGTATGGGCACCCAAGAAAGAGAAACTGCAGCAAATGCTGTAACGACGAATCCCACCATTTTCAAAGCAATCGATATCACAGCTCTCGTAACAAATTCTATCTTCAAGGCTTTGAATAAATAAATTTCCAACTGACCCATTTTGACTGACTTTGCACCCATTTTGATCATCGTGGGTCCGATGTGTTTGACTAGGGTCTTGAGAACAACAGGAACTCGTGACTACCCAATCCTTGGATGAAAGAGATTATAATATCGGCAATTATGTCGGAAATATCTTCTGTATTGGATAAATCATCGAGATATTAGGCCGGGAAACCACCCATTAAACCGAGCTTTTGATATTCATTGATTTGACGTTTATTGTTATCTGTGTATTTTAAGTGGTATGGCACCAAATCGGCTTGTGGTCCAATTCAAACTCGAGTATCTATCGAAAACTATGGATTCGACATCGCGGGTCGGTATCAAATGCTCCACAAACCTACATCCTCCCCATACTTTGTGGTCCAAAATAAACGTCTTGGTGTTTTTTGTGTGATGCCCATGTCGCTGAGTTCAGTGTTCAGATTTATGCAGAATGCCTCGTGATTGACGAAGTTATTCCATTCTGCGACGTAATCGGGCATTTGTCCCTTTGGTGATACTTGCGGGCTCTTTACATCGTACTGATCGATTCAATGAGCCAATTCCACAGAACTGTATTCGATAATGTAGTATAAGTAATTTCCAATGAAAAAGCCTGTAATTTTACTATCTAAATGGTCTGTGCATTCGTCACCCCCCAGAGACATGATAAAATTATCGCAATAATACGAGTTTAAACAAAAGTGTAGTGTTTCATTACCCATCTCTGTCACATACGGTGAAGAATCGACATCAAAACCAGTTCCTATCGTGTTTATGTGTTGAATAATCGCACCTTCTTTTACACACCAATAATAATTTATTCCCAATAATCATATATTCGGGATTTTTGGTTGGAATCATTCTACCTGGCACACAATCACATCTGAATTACCACTCCTGGATATTTTAGGGACATCTCGAGGCGTGCATGTTTTCCCCCGTGGATAATGCAGAATACATCGAGATGCATCGCAGAAACTTTTTCTACCTTTAAGACGGACCTGATAGAAATAATCAAAAAAATTCAAGTTTGACTTTTGTATATCTTGACAAATTTCTTCGTATACATGAGAAAGTATTCGTGGCACTCGCAGCAAGTATTCGTAATGAGTTAGAATTTTTCGCCTTTCAAAAATATTTCTCAAAGCATTTGAATAATCCAAGTTTGTTGGTCAGGTGAATATGCATTATTTTTTGGTATATATAAGGGATGTAACGATTCCACTTATCCTCGATTCTCGATCCCGATACCACTCTCGATTCTCGATTCCAAAATTCTTGATTCCTTTAGTTACAGACACTTCCTTTACAGAACTAATAAATATATAGGAGGGTGTGAAATGTAACTATTTAAACTAGGCCTACACTAGTAGTAGGCCTATTACTAACAAATATAATAAGAAATAATATAACACTTGAACAGTTGGAGCATATTCATATGAAATTCCCAAAAGTTCAAAAGAGGAATGAGATAATATTGAAAATGTACACACACATGCACGCGCGCGCACGCACACACACACACACACGCGCGCGCATATATATATATATATATATATATATATTATATATATATATATATATATATATATATATATATATATCGTCCACATAGTTTATTCGCAAATATTTCCAAACGTCATTTGCCATAATAAATTTTCAACTAAATAATAAATTGTTTAAATGTTTGCAAGACTGGCACTTATTGAAAAGTAATCAGTTTTTTTTTGCCATAATTATTACACAGGCTTCAGTTTTAAAATACACTATAATTTTGGTAAATTCACGAACAATTTTTCTTGAGATGCAAAGAAGAATTAAAAAATACATAATTTATACTAATATATTTTAATACAGGGAATTATGAGATGCACACACAAACTAGACAAGCAGTATCTACATATCAATATCATCTGCATTCTTAAAAAAAAAAAGTCTTCTCAGACGAGTTTAGGTCTGTATTTGTATTAATTTCTTGCATTATTCACACTCGCCTTTGCACTTTTATCTTTATATAAAATGTCCAAATGATATAAATTTATTTGTCGGTTTTTTACATCGGCTGCAGCATCTTCCATAATTTATGAGACTAGATATTTAATGAAACAGTTCGTGTAATGTGTCAATTTAGATATCACACATTCGTTTCACGCACATCCGTCAATGATATAAAACAAGTGGCAGCCATGGAATACTGCACACATTCGAATTGTGAGCGTTCACTTCGCATGATTGGAGGCGTTTTATTTTTCAACTGTCTGTAGCTTATCTCAAAGCACATGTTTTAATGCTTGTGTGTGATAGTTAAATATCTGTTTACAATTAGTTTCGCAAAAAAAAAATGTATCTATGTGTGTCGTTGCATTTAGAACTATGATTTCCGATATTTAAAAATTGTCTCGAGACGAAATCGAGAATTTTTTCATCTCTAGAATTTCTAAATATTTCCGAAACTCGTGCGTGGCTAGATTTTTACAGTGCCGAAGTAAATTCGTGATATAATATAGCCGAAGAGTTCATTTCTTTTGGAGAAAGCTCATTTCATGAGATATTGCGCATTTGTCGTATTTCGTGTTGTTTCGGGTTTGAACTTATATTTCGGCGTTGTTTCGTTTTATCACGATTTTCAAAATCGTGCCTCAAGTGATTTATAAGAATCGGGTTTTAATGCTTCGATTCTTCATCTTTCGATTCTCGATTATACCATTCTTCAAGAATCGTGGATTTCGAGGAATCATGGAATAGAGTTTGACATCCCTAGTGTGTGTGTGTGTGTGTGTGTCTATATATATATATATAAGTAACAAAAATACAATCACAGAGTCATCTTCAAGCTCAGGGTAGTTCGAAAATATTTTCGAATCTCAGTACGCATTCATCAAATTATACCATTAATCTCAATCAATAAAATGAAATTAATCAATAGTATCCACTCATTTTCATTCGCCAAAACTTAACCCTAGTATGAGTTGTAGCAATTCCGTCGACATGGAATCGAATAACGAACGATGCAGTGCAAACACGCCCGCTAGCGAACAGTTGTTGATTGGTGGATTGTGTGAGACTCACCATTAAGATTCCTGCAACGTCGGTTATAATTTATTTCAAAAATACAAAGTCATACTAAGCCCCATCTCAAAGACGAACATTTCGGTCGGCCAATGTACTTTGTATCCCCTCCTTGTCGTACAACCATTGGAAATCTCAGCTAAAATGTTCATAAATTTATTCTCCAACAACCGTAATTTATAGAATCGTCGAAATTGGCCACTTTATTCTAGTACTCTACATATCCCGAAAACATAGCTAGTACCGATAAACTCAAGCTTTTTACCAAACATGTGATCGATCACAGACTAATGTGGGCTTCTGTTTTGGATCTAGCATGTATCGAGAAGGACAAAGTGAATATGTTTTTCGACCAAGAATGTCTAGATATGGACATGGTCAAACGAAATTAATGGATCCATGATATAACGACATCTTTGCCAAACACAGAAGTCTCTATGGAGATGGCAAAAAAATGATACAATATGTGGTTCCTTTGGCACAGTTTCCCATATTTGACATTTCAACAATCCTAACCTACATTCCCTCAACGTCGATGCGCTCGGATATGTGGAAAACATCGAAATTTTCAACTCAAACTTGGTTTACAGTATGGGATTTCGACTCAGGCACGATTTGGGCAACATGGAAAATGTTGAGTTGGACAATCGGTATCCAAAAGACATCCTGGCCATCTTCAATTCCAACGCCGCCACCGCCACCGACCCTCATATGCTACCGGAATGACACGTGTGTCGTGATACTGGGAGCCTCAGCTCCCATAAATCACTGGGTGTTTGTAAAAAACAATTGCCACCCGACATTTGGATTAATCATAGGGTCCATGCGATTTTACATGTTAATGTTATCGGCGGGGGAGTAAAGCTCCCCTCTAGACACCTGGCTGGAGTGAATACAAGTATTGTGATGTCTGTCTAACGTGTTGTTATGTGTATACAAGTGTGCTATTTAATCTCGCATGTAGTGTGTCGGTGAGTCGCTAATCGCCCAGAAGCAACACTCGGGGTAGGTTTTATCGTTTCAGAGTGTTGTGAGATAGGAAAGATATCCAGTGTTAGTAACAGAAACAGTAGGAGAGGGCCTTGGGTCCAGAGTCTGCCAGGCTTTGCCAGAGTCTGCCAGGCCCTAGTCAAAGCAGAAAACCCCCCTCGTCCGCTCTTCAACGAGGATCATCTTATTCCCGACCTGAAACAGACTATCAAGTCAGTGTGTTATTTCAAGTTAATAATAGTGTTAATAACACATAAAACACTATAAGTTTAAATGATTTAATTTTTTAAAAGTGTTTTTGTATTTTGTATATATTTTTTTATATTAAATTTTCTATGATTATTTTGAATTCAATTCATTTTAATATATTTTGATATCAGTAAAAGCTTAAGATAGATTAATTTATTTAAGCTAGATTAAATTAGCTATGTCATATTGTGTTAGCCCCCCGACCCTTACCTCGACTGACATGTATGTCACGATTCCAAAACACTAAATCAAAACTTTGATGTTTTGCATTTGAACTATTTGGTGGTGGAGTGGTTAAAAATACCATTCGTCAAAAGAAAAACGAACCAATATTCCGTACACATACCAACCCTTTTGTAATTTCGTGTGTGTGTGTGTGTGTGTGTGTGTATATATATATATATATATATATATATATATATATATATATATATATATAAACACATTATGTAAAAAAATATTTCTGTTTAGTTACAATTTTGAAAATGAAACGACCTGGGCCAATTTTTTCATGTTGGCACAAGTCGAATCCTTAATGTATAAATCAAACTTGACATTACCAGATACATCTTTTGTAGTGACAAATTCCACGTTCTTTTTCAACATTAGAAACAATTTTAAATAGTTGCTTGTTTGCTGTCGGCAAACACTTGTACCATTGTGTTGACTAATAGGCTCGTTGGAGAATATTGTAAATGGCAGCATTACACCCGTTAATCTTTAAGTTGTTTATTGACAAATTGCCAAATTTCATAAAACCGTTGCTCTTACAATGAGATGCAATGGTTTTCAACACCCCCATCGAATATTTGCGGCAAAATATATTTGTTGGGATTTTTTTTTCTCGATTAATACTCATTTCTTTCAGCGGCGATCGACAGAAAACCGAGTAGGTCGAAGCAATGCAATCGATATAATCATCTTTCATATGCATGGACACGGTTATTCCCTTTTGCGATGATGTATTGCTCAATTTTAAACCATCGTAGAATCGATTCTGGGACTCTACAACCACCTACAAAATGAGCCATCTATTATGCACGAAATACACATTCGTCTTTGCTCGTTCAATTTTCGTACACGGAGATAGAATGTCATTATCTTTAACCACCAATGATAATCTGTACATGTTTGTAGACTCGCTTATGTTGAAGTGTGGGTTATTGAAATATTCCAGCAGCTCGATCGAATGAACCTCGCCACAGTACACGTGAATTTGGACAAAGACAGGCTCGGATTTATTAAATGGTAGAAATACGGGCGCCGATGTCTTGCTCAAGCGAATGCGAAATCTGGTTTGGAATCGTGGTTGAAAATCGTCCGGAAGCGATGACAGTGTACGGCCAAAATGTCGATTCGGGTTGATCGCATACCCATCTTTGGTGAGTTGCAGATGACTGGTAAAGACCGTTTTAAATTTCAGGAACGTCGCATTGTCACTCTCTGCCTCTAAATGTTCACCTTCGCCACCCCATGATTTCCGTTCCGCAACGTCCAGGTAAATACCCACGTTTTCCATATCAAGTTAGAGAAAATGAATAAGGGATTTTGTGTTTAGTTTCGTCATCAAGTAGTTTATCGCGGTGAACAGCTTGCCCATTTCCCCATATTGGACCGTGGATCGTATTTACTCTGTGATGTGCGGTCCGAAACAATAATCCAGAGTCAAAACATGCTCCGAATCGCCGTCAACGGTCAATTCGAATGCGGATCTGGCGTAGATTCTTCCTGTCGCCTCATCCACAAATACCTTGAATGGCACACCTTAAAAATGATTCAAGTTGAATATACCTTCAAATACATGCAGCTCGACGAAACCAAACCAGTGCCGAATCTTTGAGCATAGTGTATTCAATTTCACTTTAAGATTCAACTTTAATTCAAGGGAAATATCGAGTTAAACATGCACAAATGACGAGTAAAAGTATTGTTTTTCATATCCGCAATATTGCATTCGTCCAGCGGCAACCAGTACCCATTAGCAATCATTTTGGAAATCAGTTTGTCGATCCTACACGAATCGGTGCTCATGGCCAGGTTCACATCCGAGACTAGGAAGTAAACACGATTGAACGAATCGATGGCGAAATTTTTTTTCGAAAAGACACAAAAATCCCGAATAACCTGTGGGTATCGTGGATGTGTCAATGTTCTTCGGTACAGATCTGACGACGCGCCCAAAGAAATCTCGATTGCCGATCTTAGGAGTCAGTGGTTTATGGTTAAAGTTTGAAATATTCGTTCTTTTTTTCGTTTTGTACGTATTCGTCGTGAAAACCAGCTTGCACCAATTGCCAGTCACAACAATTTTTTTTTGTCTGTTCTTCATTATTGTCGAATGCATACAAGACCAGCCGAATCAACAACATTGATGGGGAGAAAATTAGAATATTGGAGAAACTATCAATGGGCCGGATATAGCCGACATATCATTTTAATACCTACACGATAAGTTGCTGATCGTAGACAATGTATTTATCATCCACTTCAAAAGAGTGTAATGTACACAAATCAAGGTCATTTTCATAGCCTTTTGGATTATGGAGAACAAACTCGTATGGTTCTTTACCCACTGGCAAAATCAGTTCGAAACAATGTTCTATATTTCTCTGGGTGTTACTGTATTTGTTGACGCAAAAGTGATGACTGTGTGTTCGGCTAACTCGAATGTTCGGTAATTCGCGATTACTCGTCAATATAAAGGGAACCCAACACAAACGAACATTTTCGACTAAATAACCATGAATTTGGGGATTTGTCGTCGAATAATCTTTCATATTTAATATCCTGTTTTTAGAATCTTTCACCATACAGTATTCCATCACACATTCACACAACAATGGTGGTGGTGAAGATGATGACGGGGGTGACGATGCCATCGCAATAACCCCGATATTGATGAAGTAATCTCAAATCCAAATCAGATCCCAGCATCACGGGGAATATATTGCATATATTACGATCCTCCATGGTTATAAAAGTCGTATAGTTCAATTGTGATAATGGCACAAGTCCAAATAAACGTGATTGAAACGAGAACACGATGGAATACCGCAGATGCCAATCACTTTGCATTTGAGAATTGCATTTTTGAGACAAGGCTGAAAAGTCACATTATGTTTATGAGTCAAGTATTCAACACAGTCGTTGAACTTATTAAAGTAATGGCAAAATAAGAATTCCCCTGCATAGTTGTAGAAGAACTGAAATATTTTAAAAGGGAGTTGTATTTATAGAGAGAGAGTTTTGTATTTCATGTTTTTTCAAGAGTAAAATAAAATAAATCTTTTATCTACAAAGTTTTTTTTTTCAAAGTAAAATAAAAAATCTTTTATGGTATATATACTGACTGTTGTTTGTGTATCATTCAGTGCCGACGATGGGTTTCAACAGCACTTTCTTAGTTAGTTCTGAGGCGGTGGATGCCTACAAATCCCAGTTTGCATACATTCGAAATTACCACAGAATCAGAGCAAGTTTTCTAAACTTACTTTTGAATTTACTGCCGATGAAGGTTACGGTAATGCTCACTTGATGATTTTCGTACTGATGAAGGGTATACTGAGACATAACTGTGTTCACTACAAAGTAGATGGATATGTGGATGAAGATGTTAACGTCCATCAGTTATACGTCTTCCATGATGGTAGTGGAAACAAGATGGAAGAACTGCATGGAAATTGCACCCTGGATCTCGAATCCCTTGCGCAAAAAAATTGCAACATCATCAAACTCCTTGTTTTTGTTCGCAGCATAAATTGGTGTTATCCCTTTTCGAAATAGGCTGTCCAATTTACACCAGAAGAAGAAAAGAAAGAAATTGAGTACTCCTATATATTCGAAGCTCGTTACGATTCAGTCCAGAAACACTATTACCCGAACAATATTTGAAAAAACCCACATGTACCGAAGATTATAACATTCATCCCGTCATGATGTGCACTTGCTCTCAGATTTTTGAAATTCCTTTGTGATTCTTACGTAAATAAATATTATTATTACAAAAATATTTTTAATAAGATTGTATTTTTAATTTACCTACTATATTCACAAATGAACTAGTGCTGAAATTAGAGGATTCAAACAGGATTCGTAAGTATTATACAAAACTAACAAGAGTTCGTGTTTGTCTTCCGATTTTAAGTCTTGGCCAATCAGCATATCTATTTTAATTGGGGAATAAGGCAGTGTCGATGAGACTATCAGATTGTGTAGTTTTGTGCGAAATAAAACTTGTATTTTTACCACTTCGATATTTTATTCAAATATTGTTTCACATCGCAATGATTTTTCAACAACTTTTTGGGCGAGCTCATGTTCTATATCATCATGATGGTAAAACCATAAATTCACAATTGCAAACACGAAACCCACTCTCGGATCCAGTAAAATTTTATTATCAACACTTAGTATTCTTTTGTCACCACTATCCCCACCACCGCCATCATTGTTTTTTCCTTTCACATTTTGGCTCGAATTAAAGATGATGGAGTAAGAAAATCTTCTAAATTGGGTTTTGAAGTGTTCTGCCCGAAACACAACTATATATATGCAGCGGCGTTAAAAACATTACCAAAGTTCCATTTTCTCGTGGTTTGTCACCTATTTTTACATTAACTATGGTGGCTGTAGAAGGAGATCCATGCGGAGGATGCATGAAAATAGTAAAGGAAAATGAGCAGGCAGTATTTTGTGAGGACAAATACTATGTATGGTATCATATTTAATGTGTAGGTTTATCTATACGGAGTTATAAAGTTCTACAAAACAGTACAACAGTGTATAAATGTGAGAACTGTAAGATGACTCAACAGGCGAATGTATGCCAACTCCACGACTTAGTGCAGGCAATTCAACTCAACATAGACGACCTAAAGAAGAGATTCGAAGACAAAATTTCCACCTTCATTAATGCAGTAAATGAACTAACAAAAATACCCGAAGACCAAAAAAATCCTAAAAGAGAAAGTGAAGCGACATAGCAATGGCATTGGCCAGATTTATGATTCACAAAATTTTCTATAACAATATGGCAAGAATTTCGATATAGAAATAAAGGGGATCCCATACGCCGAAAGTGAAGACTGCAAAATCATAATCATGAAGATTGGGGAAGTAGTTGGATGTTAAGTTAGGGATGAAGACTTGTACGGGTGTCACAGGCTGTGGAAGCATAAAGCAGAATCAGTACCTTCATCGATTGTTGCTCACTTTGTCAGAAGGGAGAAAAGTCACCTTCTCATGAAAATGCGAAAAGCAAGAGGGCCGCTGTGCACTAAGGACTTGAACATCCCCGGCGATAGTAAATGGTTGTTCTCGAATGAAAACCTAACCCTCTACAATAGGGGATTGCTTGGCAAGGCTGTGGACCTTAAGAAAAGAGTTTTAAGTTCACTTCTGCATGGACCAGCCGGGGGAAAATATTCGTTAAAAAGAATGCGAATGACAAACCTATTTTAGTGAAAGACTCTTGGGACTTAAATGACCTGTGTGGACTATTAAATGTAAACTGAAGAAACTCCCCTCCATTTTGGAATATTAAAAGGTAAAGTTGTGGAATAAAAATTTGACTCGTTAACAGATGTGTGTGACTCGTGTGTACTCGCAAGTAACTGTAACTCTGATGAAACTTTTTCCCTGTTACATTTTAATGCAAGAAGTCACAGAAACAAACGAGAGGATGTGAAACTCATACTAAACAATCTATGTTTTAACTCCCATGTGATAGCTTTAACAGAAAGATGGTTAACTGAAACTGAAACCGTTTATTATAACTTACCAAACTACACATCATATTTCTCATGTAGGCAAACACAAGGGGGCGGTGTTGTAATATTTGTTATTGACAGCCTACGTCAAAATGTTGTATGTATTAGTAATAATAATGATTAATTTTCAGTATGGATAGAAGTCATCAACGCAAATAACAAAAAAATACCTGTCGGGTGGGTTTTACAAACCTCCCTCCACAAAGGTTGATAAGTTTATAGAATGCGTGGACAAAGAACTTGATACATGTAAAACTGTAAGTACAATAGTAATGGAAGATTCTAACATAAATCTAAATGATACCTGCAGTGCTAGTACACTACAAGGTAGCCTGTGCATGTAATGGTTTTACTCTTAGTAGTCTGCCAACAAGGGTTACAGACCACACCAGCTCTACCATTGATCATGAGGAAGCCGGAATCTCAACAATTGATAATAGTATTAGTGACCACTGCATACTTCTAATGTAGCTTAAAACAAAACATTCTGTTGAACATGTTCCAACAAATAGATTTGTTAATAGAATAGATTACAATAAACTAAGACAAATAATGGAAAGTGAGATACATAAATGGGATGCAGCCAGTGACAGTAATCCAAGCACAACTCTAAATCACCTGACGGACATAATCACAAATTCAACCACAGGAGCTGTAGAGCAGGAAAAGGTAAAAATAGGGAAGTTTGCATTGCGTCCATGGAAAAAAATAACACATACATAAAAGTGCAATTCAACCTTCTAAACAATCAAGTAACTAGTCTGAAAAGATTGCTCGTCAGCAAACACACTACCACCAGGTTTGTAGAATGTCATGGAGATAGCAAATTAATATGGCAAAATATCAATAACATGCTAGTTAAAAATTGCAGAGTTAAAACATTGGATGACATAGTTGTAAATATGGATGGAATCCTTGTAAGTAACCAGCAAGAAGTTGCCAACATATTTTGTAATTACTTTAGCAATATAGTAGCGACACTGACAGATAACTGTCAAACAAATCCTGGCAATAACCATCACCTTAACACACCTGAAACAGCTTCAATATTTCTATCACCAGTAAATGAGGAAGAAATCATAATTGCCATCAACAGACTTAAGAGTAAAAAAAGTCCAGGACATGACCTCATACACCCAAAGGTAATTAAAGAATGTCAAAAACTAGTATCCAAACCCTTAGTGGACATAATAAACGTGATGCTAACTAATGGTAATTACCCTGATGCATTGAAAATAGCTAAAATTATTCCTATTCATATGACAGGGGATAAATAAACTATTGGACAATTATAAACCAATTTCTGTATTAAACGTTTTAAATAAAATATGGGAGCAAATGATCCATAAAAGATTAGTTAACATCTTGGAAAAAATAGATTTTTTTATGAAGACTTTATGGCTTTAGGAAAAACCTCAACAAAACATCTGCAGCTATATCTCTAGTCAGTGAAATCATAAATGCACTAGACCAGAATAAACAGGCAAGAGACATTTTTGTTGACTTGCGTAAGGCATTTGACTTGGTAAATCATGAAATCCTACTTAGCAAACTAGAAAGATACAGTATACGAGATACTGCATTAAATCTACTCAAAAGTTACTGAACAAACAGGCTTCAATTTGTCGAAATAAGAGACCAGAAAAGTAACCAGCTACCACTAAAATAAGTGTACCACAAGGTAGTGTACCAAGTCCACTATTGTTTCTCATCTACAGCAATGACATAGGGAACCTTCCACTGAAAGGATCTGTAAAGCTATTTGCAGATGACACAGCCATAGTATACAAGCACAGTAATAGTATAGATAACATGATGATATATATGCAACATGATATAAAATTATTGAAGGAATATTTAAATAAAAATAGACTAATCATTAACATAGATAAAAGTAATTACGTAATATTCACCTCAACCCAACATAGCAGTATGAGCAGCCACAATGAATTAACATATGACAGTAAGCCACTCCAAATTATCAACTTATATAAAGTGGAACCCCCATATAAGTTTTAAAAGTCATTTATCATGCATTAATAAATTCTCATCTTCAATATCTCAATGCCATTTGGGGAAGTGCATCAAAATCTATACTCCATCCACTACAAGTACTACAGAATAAAGCTATTAAGACAATATACAATTTACCATACCGGACACTATCTAAGGAGATATACACAATTACTGGACTGCTCCCCCTGAAAATAATTCATGAACTTTACTTACTAATGTTCATTTACTGCAATAAGATAGCGCAAAACCTAAACCACATCAAGCATAAACACAACGCCAGACACACAGACAATACGTTCCTACACACAGTACGAACAGAATACGGCAGGCTTCTACCCACATTTTATGATTACCAACTATACAATGCTTTGCCCTCTCGGCTTAAAAACTACCCAATGCTGGTTGTTTCATAAACACTTGAAAAAGGAAATTCTAGATAAGTTACAGGGAGCTGACACAATTTGGTAGGCATTTTTTATGATATGAATGAATTGGCCACTTCAGTGCTCTGTATGTTTGGGAATCATTACAATGACTGTATAAATATGTAGTAACTAGTTCGGACACAGTAATAAGTGATCATTATATATTAGTAAGCTAAATGACATACTACATTGTTTAGTAATGTGTTTATTTATTAATTTTTTTCGTTGCAATGAGAAAATGTAGTTGTAAGTATATGTTTAATCCTCACAGCATGCTTATTCAACAGCTGTCAAAAAATCTCATTAATTGTACTAGACCTCTAACCAGACCTTGCTCAATGGGGTCAAATTAGTTGTAATATACAATAATGTCATCAACAATGTATTGAATTTTTTCAAATTAAAAAAAAAAACCTTCGTAAAGGAAATATATTGGGAACATATCCCTTTGAAATCACCGATTGTATGACTTCCGACAAGCGAATCTCGGCAAAAGGACATTGAATGATTAGAAAGTAAGGATGGCATTTACTCAAGTAACATGATAGCGAGAAAAGCGTATGATAGACAAAGTTTTCAATTTTTTTCTTTTTTTTCGCCCCTTTTTTGCGAATAAACCAATGTGTTTTCAATCGGTGCAATATTCTATCTATAACACGCCCTTGAAACTTAGATAGGCAAACAGGTTCCTCGATCAGTTTTTTTGCGAAATCCAGAGATCGCAGCACAAACGCTACTACCTCGTGGTATTGTGATTTAGTCATAAATAAAGTAAATATTTTTGTGAGATATGGTTTTTAAATTAATATATTTTTATTTGAATTAGCCAAAAGTAAATGCACTTAATGGTTTTATTTCGTTTCTGTAATGTTACTAAATTTGATTTGTGTAGTGCGCATGTCATAAATGTTTTACTGAATGGCCGCTTCAAATATGGCAGTTTGGCCATTTGGTATAGTTATTTGGTTGTTATCATTACTTTAATTTTTTCTTTTTTTTTTGCTAGGTTATGAAAGTGCCATTGTAGAGGAACACATGTTGTCTTGTGCTGACGCGTGAAAATAACGTTTGTATAAATCCTGGTGCAGGAAGGTATGTACCTATACATGCTTTTCTGCATGATTTATGTTGTAATGCCACAGTAGTTTTATTGAGTGAAGTCACGTATCTAATTTGAAGTGGTAATGTTAATAGATCTTTGTGTTTTGCTTGTGTAGCTAGGCCCAAAGAATATGTTAGAACTGTTTACCTAAGCTAATGTTGCTGTTTGTGATGGCCATTTTTTGTAACCTAATTGTGTGCGTAATGGATAATTTTAGTTAACCCTTCTACTACCACGGGGGTGGGGGGGGGGGGGGTGGCATATTTACCCCACTGCAATATTTTTGTTTATAGTTTTGATATTTGTTATTGTAGGGGCATGCACAATTTGCGTTATTATTTGGAATCAGGCTGAACTTCACAGTACTGTATCCACTAGAGTCGGCGTTGTTTCTGTATGGGCGGCTGCATAGATGTGAAGGCTCTCGCTCTCTGACTCAACTACAAGTGATTGGGGCAAACATTTGTGAAGTGTTCCTCTATTGGTGCAGAGTTACCCAGGGCGTATCACATAAAGTATGGCCCAATGACAAACGTATTGCCAAGGTACGTGTGCTTCAAGTTTAGCATGCCCCCAAATAATAACGCAAATTTTGCATGTCTCTAGTTATTGGTTTAGCTTGAAGTTTTGTGTATTTTATTTTTTTTGGGGTTGTTTTGTAAGGAAAAACAAGAGAAATGTAAGCTTGATTTGTTTTATTGGTTTTTAAGCATTTGTTAGTGGTTGTAGTTTTGTTACCCCCCCCCCTTGGAATACTATGTCGCCGATATTTCTGTTTATTTTTCTCTCTTTACTATTGGATTTCTATGTGAAAAACATGTATAGACAATGCCAAAAACAATTCACCATAATATTTACATCAATTACCAACCATTTATTATAAAAAATTCCCCAAAATATTTTTCTTTCTGTTGGTATTTGTTCTTAAGAGTTGCGATTACTTTCACTGGGTGTGGCATGTTTTAGGCTGCTCTACGTAGTGTATAAAATGCCAAAAACTTACAGTACGGTATTGAAGAGTTTCGAAATATACTAACTATTGATAACCCATATAATTTGTGTGATGATAGGGAAATACACTATCAACCAAAAAGTAATTGGGCACCAGTGAAGATAGGTAATTCAGTATGTCAGTTAACTTGTGTTTCACGGCCTTCGGCGTAGGACTGTTGGTGTTTGTCCGTGGTAGCATGAACACAGAGGCCAATGTAACATTCTGGATAATGAAATGCTCCCAATATTGTGCCGTTTTTACGGAGTGGACCAGGATGACATTGCTAAGTGCCATGTTTCAAGGGCTTCTATGCAATGGCACACCGACAACAATGTTCGCTGATTGGACTGGCCCACCCAGAGCTCCGACCTCAAACCTGTAGAACATCTTTGGGACAAATTGGATCGCCAGGTGAGGGCTCGTAAGATGCAGCCAAAATACATTGCTCAATTCATGGAATGGTTGCAAGAGGAATGGTGACGAATCCCCATGGATGTCATGCAAACACTCTTAGAGAGCATGCCAGACAGGGTGGCTGTTGTTATAGCCGCAAGAGGATGCCCTATGATATTCTAACAGGGTGACAACCACAGAGCAAACATTGTGGACAGGTGCCAAATTACTTTTTGGTAGATAGTGTGTATGACAACGAAAGTGATTGTGAAGATAATGTTGAAACTATTGAAGAAGTAGGTGATATAATAACTGAAATGACACAAGCTAATGAATCAAATGGCAGTGAAAGTGAAAGGGAAGAAATGGTCACCAATGCCTCTGTAAGAAAGGTCGGAGACCAGCCTGTAATATTGTAAGCTACAAACCTACTACCATGGATGCGAGAAAAGATTCAATTCTACGATTGTTTTCTCCCTTTCTGCCACCAGAGATGTTGGATATCATTTGTAGATGCACAAATGTAAAATGTAAACAAATATTTGAACTTTTCAATTGACAACATCCAGGAAGCCCAAAGAATGGAAAGATGTAGATGCCCAGGACATGGCAGCTTTTATTGCATTACTTATAGCTGTAGGTAAAATATACTGTAACCAAACAACTATTCTAGGATTATGGACCAACTATCCAGCTTTTCGTAACCCATTTTTTACTGCCACAATGTCACTAAGCAGGTTTCAATTGCTGTGTGCATTTTTTTTAGATTTGGTGACAAAATCACAAGGTGCACTCGAATTGTAGAGTCCGGGGATAAATTGCAAGCAATGAGGGAAGTATCTGATACATTTGTAAAGGCCTGCATTCAACCTAGGAACATTTGACAGTTGATTAAAGACTTGCAGTTTTTTGTGGCAAATGCCTGTTTAGAGTTTATATGAAGTCTAAACGAGTACTGTATGGAATCAAAATTTGAACATGTTCTGACTTAGCAAATGGTTACGTGTGAAATCTTCAGGTGAATAATGGTGTACGCAACAATCAATGCGAAATAAATCCAGGTACCTATGAGAATTGTGATAGACTTGGTGGAATAATATTTTGAGTCTGATAGGGGTCAATACGGATAATTTCTTTACTTCCATCCCGCTTGCTGAAGCCTTACTTTGCAAGAAACTAATGCTTGTTGGCACATTGCGTGCCAATAAGAGAGAGATTCCTCAACAGTTCCTACCAAATCCGCAAAGGAAAGAGAAATCATCTATTTTTGGCTTCACGAAAGATACTATTGTTTTTTATGTACCGAGAAAAAGAAGATAATTTTTACTTTTATCAACTAAATATCACGATGCCACAATACATGAAGATGAAGACAAAAAGTCTGAAATAATACAGTATTATTACAAAACTAAAGGAGGGATTGACTTGGGAGCTATGATGACAAGCGAATATAGCTCTGTGCGAATGACAATCCGGTGGCAACTGCATCTCTTTATGGAAATAATTAATATCACAGCACTCAACGCATGTATGCTGTGGAAAGGGAACAATACGGACTGGCACAAAAATAACCCTAGGAAGAGAAGATGCTTCCTTCATGAACTGATGTTGATGTTGGCAAAACCACATATCGAGGAACAAGCTCAAATGCCAGTGGGCTTCCAGAATAACATTGTTAGTGCTATTGAAGCAGTGGGTATACCTGTGACTAAAACACGGCGAACCCAGGAAGGTACTGTTACAGAAACTTCAATAATGGAAACTGGAAAAATATGTAACTACTTAATGTCCCAGGAACACAACACACTACTAATGTGCACATTTTGCAAGACGCATGTTTGTCAGATACATCGCAAGGAACAATTAGTCATAAAATGGATGAACTGTGAATAAATAAAACAAATGGCTCTCTTTAATAGGAAATGATATACGTTCACGTTTGAAAAATTGCTGCATGTCAGTCAAGAGGCAGGGTATGAATTATAAAAAGTGTGGACTTTGACAAGTAAATTTACAGTTGTTAACATTTACTTCTATGTTTTTTTTTTCAAGTGTCAATGTTGAAGTGTATTTCCTAATAATGTGCATTTTCTATGACAATAAAGAAATATTTAATAATGAAATGAAGTAGAAATATATGTAAACTAAAGTAAATAATATATGTTTACATTTCGGAAGCTTATACAAACACATACAAGTAGTAAAATTACTAACGAAATAAAAATAATAAATATTTTAACTGGGGTAACACCATTCCCCCCCCCCCCCCCCCCCTTAGTATAAGGAAGGTGTCTAAATACCTTGGTAGTAGAAGGGTTAATATACAGTATTTCAAATTTTATATTGGTTTAATCTAATATTATGTTCTCCATTTTAGCATTCGGCTAAGTTTGGCTAAGTGAGATTGTGAACTTAATGCTGCATTGCATCTTTGTTTTAAATTGGGGAAACAAAACTTATTTTCAATTGCAAGAGTTTTAAAATAACTTACGTCAAGTATCAGGTGGCACAGAAATTTTTTTAGGTATTTTATTGTTTACTGACGCTAACATTAACTTTCACATAACATTTGTGGATGTCATTGATGAGGAAAATGGTCTCGTCAATTTAAAAAAATGATTTAAATGTGTCAATATTTGCACAATTATTGCGATTAACTTCTTGTAGTCACACTTAAAATTACCAAAAGTATTGCTATATGCGCTACTTGGCATAGGTTTTTTTTTACTTATTACTATTAGTGCTTTTAGAGTAAAATTTCGTACTGGATCAAACTCGGATTGGAATCAACTTTTAGCGAACTCTGAGTGAACTCGTATATACAATAAGTGTTTAAGGTAAAGTTTGGAACATGGACTAAAGCGTATACAAGACTGAATGTGGATTGAAACAAGATAGAAGTATTCTGTTGGCGATTGGTAGAACTATAAAACAAACATAATATAAAATGAATTTCACATATTTCTCCGTCCTAATGTTTCTCAGTTCCTTCGTGGTCATTTATTTTTCGCTTCACTTAAAAAATATAAAACATTTATTTTGCTAAGTTCAGAATGATTCCAACCTCTTACATAACCAAACTAACGAGTCAATATGGTGGCCACTTCTTCTTTGTTTAAATTCAGTCCGATCGGTGTTTAGAGTAAAATTTCAATCCGGATTCTACATTCCAATCCACCTCGACAACTGGACTGGATTATCTCACTTCACTCCTACTTCAATCCAATACGGATGTGTTTATATTAACATTACAATCTGAATTCTTCAATCCACTTCAGGTTCAATCCAGATTGAAATGTTACCGTAAATACACTATATGTCTTTACTGGTTACAACCAGAATTGACTGTGTAAAAAAAAAATAATATTTAAAAAGTAGCACATTACAAAACATTAAGACAGTACAAACATTTCACAAATAAAGTTGAGATAACTAAAACAAAACATGACACAATATTGTATACAAAGTTATAATAAAAATTATAACATATTATTAAAATTCATTTTTAAAACCACAGTTTTCATCTTAGAACTGCTCTATATGATTTCACTTCTAGAGAATAAAGTGGCCTATTTAACATTTTTTTAGAGAGTTTTACAAAATAATTTAACATTCATTTGCTTTACTTCTTGAGTCAGAGAATTATAAATTTTTAATGCTAATAAAGGATATGTCTTTCTAGTTCTACCAAGTCTAGGCCTGGGAATATTTAGTTCATTGACCCGTCGAGTATTGTGCTCATGGATCACCTCCCTACTGGAATAATTAATAATATGTTAGGATACTTAGTTTCATTGGGTTGCCCTAGCCAGATTTTTATGTACCTTATTTTTTTTTTTGGCAAATAAGGTTTTTTTTTGTAGACCATGTAATCTCGATCTCGCTTAAAGATAGAATCATCTTTTTAAGTCCAAAAAATATATAAAATAGTGTTTCCAATTTTTATTGTATTTATAAGCATTTTGACACTTCAATTAAATTGTTGCTTATAATTCTCTCTAAAAGTGGATTTCATAGGATGTATTGGGTACTAACACTGTGCCTATACTATTGTGTTTCATGATGATGAATGATCATTGTGCACTGAGTGTGAAATAGTTCAGTAACTGTACAATGTTTCGAATTTCAGCCATTTATGTGTAAAATTACAGTAAAACATAAAATACTCCTAATAGACACTACTGGGTGAGTACTTGGTTATCTCTCGAAACTACACAAGATTATATTATGCTGTCATAGCCTTCAATATTTTTTGATCATCGGGCATATTGGCAATTAAAAAAGTTACTTTGACTGGAGTGATAGTACAAGAAAAATAGTAATCGCTGCAGACTTACAGGGCTAAACACCTTAGTGACATTGTAGATAAGTGCACTCTGCCAGTGTGCCCTTAGTGCAACTCAGTAGAGTAATTGGAGTAGGCCTACATGATTAGTTTCACTAACCACAGCATTATCAGTGCAATTTCATCTTGAAGATTGGATTGTTTATGTACTTACTAGATGACTTTCTTTTTTTTACAATTAGGGTGAATGTATGTCAGGGATTGGGGGGGGGGGGGGGGGGGGCAAATCCTAGGGATTTGGAGGAAAGGGTTAGTGGTATGAGAGATAGCAGGGTGGCAAAGGTTGTTCTCATTCATGTAGGGGGAAATGACCTGGCTCAAAGGGAGGTGGGGCAGGAGGTAGAGCGGGACCTCAGGGGATTGCTGAGGAAAGTGCGGGAGAAGTTCCCTGGAGCTAGGGCAGTAGTCAGTGGCGTGCTGGTTAGGAAAGGAGTATCCTACAGGAAGGCAGTGGCTGCGAGTGAGGTATATGAGAGTGTGTGTAGGGATTTGGAGGCTACATTTATAGATAGTAGGAAATGGGTAGGCTGGGAAAGTGTAGGGAGGGACCAGGTTCACCTGACAGAACAGGGAAAGAGGATTCTAGGTGATTTGCTTGTTAGAGAAGTAGCTGGCTGCATGGAGAGGGTCAGGGCAGAGCAGCAGTTGTTGAAATAGCAATCAGTTAGAAGCAAGGAAACGGAAGGGGAGAGAAATGGAGAGGATAGCATTGATGAGGCCGCAGGGGTGGGAGATCGGAGGTAAGCAATGTAGGATGGTAAAGCAGAGTACTAGTATAAAGATAATGGTGGTGAACTGTAGGAGTGTGTACAACAAGCTGGAGAGCTTCTGGGGAAAGGTTGAAGGATATGGGGCGGATATAGTGGTAGCTGTGGAGACTTGGTTGACTGAGGAAGTACTGGACATTGAGTGTAGGCAGGATAAGTTCACCATCTTCAGATGAGACAGAAATGAGAGAGGAGGAGGAATAATGGTATGTGTAAGGAAAGGGCTAAAAGGGGCGGTAGAATGGGTTAGTGAGGATGTCGAGGTAATGGAAATTAAATTGAGTGGTAGTAGTAATAGGAGTATTACTTTGCTGGCAGCGTATAGACCACCAGGACAGGGATGGCAGGCAATTGAGATGATCAAGGAGAGGGTTGATAGACTAAAGGACAGGCAGTGGGTTGTTGTAGCATGGGATTTGAATATACCAGGGGTGAAATGGGTAGAGGATGCAGAAGGAGTGGGTAACATGATGTATAGAATGGCAGCAGAGTTAGTCAACAGAGGATTAGTCCAGGTAGTAGAAACACCTACGAGATGGAATGAGGAGGGTGTTGGGTCAGTGCTGGATGTGGTGTTGGTCAGACCTAGGAATGCT
The DNA here is from genome assembly GCA_029891345.1 of Dryococelus australis. Taxonomy (NCBI): domain Eukaryota; kingdom Metazoa; phylum Arthropoda; class Insecta; order Phasmatodea; family Phasmatidae; genus Dryococelus; species Dryococelus australis. Next base: position 207,375,065 of record CM056993.1, on the reverse strand, counting down.
GTAGTTGGTGCAATAGTATTTTTGGTATAATGGACCATCATATCCCGGTTGTGGAAATTGGGATTGGCAGGATGAGGGATGTGCAAATGGCAGAAAGGTTGATGTGGCAGTATGGGAGAGGAGACAAGAAGGGGGCAGAAATATTCCTGAGAGACAGGTTTAAAAAAATGGTCTATGGAGGAGGGTGTAGAGGGGTTGTGGAGGGAGTTTAGAAGATTAATGGAGGTTATGTTGGAGAAATTTGTGCCAATGAAAAGGTTACGGACTGGGGGTGATCCACCATATTATGGACAGGAGATTTTGAAAATGAAGAGGAAGTGCAGAAAATTACATGCCAAGTGGAGAAATGAAGGGATGATAAGATCTAAAGAAATGGTGAAACAAATGGGTAGGGAGCTTGAAAGGAAGATCAAACAGGCAAAGAGTGTATGTATGGGAGGAGAGGGAGGGATCCCTCTGCTAACAGGAAGGAATGGTAGGCATGCGACAAATGACCAAGAAAAATCGGAGATGCTGCAAGCACAGTACTTGTCATTGTTTGAAGCAAAGGAGGGTTGGAATAGGGGGGCAAACAGGGTACGGGGGGTATTTAGTGAGTTTAAGATGAGGGAGTGGGAGATAGAAAAGGTAATTAGGGGTTTGGAGAGCAGTAAGGCAGGGGGACCAGATGGGATAGGAAACGCGGTACTAAAGTTTGGTGCAGGGAGTTGGCAAAATATTTAGAAGAGCTGTTTATAAAGTCCTTAGGAGATGGTAAGTTACCACAAGATTGGAAGGATGCTATGGTGGTACCTATACACAAGCAGGGAGAGGATAGAGGATAGCCTGGCAGCTACAGACCGGTGAGTCTCACATCAAGTACACGAAAAGTAATGGAGAGGCCAGTAGTGCAGTATGTGGTGAGGGTTATGAACAATAGGAATTGGTTGGAGGAGTCCCAGCATGGTTTCAGGATGGGATACTCATGTGAGACTCAGCTGGCTGGGTTATTAGAGGATCTGATGCAGGTAGTTGATGAGGGGAAGCAGGTGGAAGCCTGATTCATAGATTTTGAGAAGGCATTTGATAAGGTGCCCCATGGGACATTGATGAGAAAAGTGGAGGCGCTGATACCAGACAGGAGGGTAGTGGAATGGATAGGGGACTTTCTCAGGGGGCAAAGGCAGATGGTGAAAGTGGGGGAGGCAATATCGGAGGAAGAGGATGTTACATCAGGGGTACCACAGGGAAGCGTGCTGGGTCCTTTGTTATTTACCATAATGGTAAATGACATGGGTTTGGTGATTAGGGGAAAAATCAGAATGTTTGCAGATAATTGTGTTGTATATGCTGAGGTGGGAGAAGGGGGCGGAAATTTGCAGGCGGACATTGATAAGATATGGTTGTGGACCAGAAAAAATAAAATGAAGATAAATGTAAGAAAAGCTAAGGTAGTGAGGTTCACAAGGAAGAAGATGATAAGCAGGGACATGTACAGATGGGAGGGACAAGAGATAGAAGAAGCAGCAGAATATAAGTATCTAGGGATTGTACTGCAGGGAGACCTCAGGTGGAAAAAACAGGTAAAAGGGTGGTAGCAAAGGGAAGAAGGGCTCTGGGTATGCTGGGAAGGGTGCTGAATGGAGTCAGCTGTGAGGTGAAGGAGAAGGCGTATGGCACAATGGTACGGCCAGTGTTAGAATATGCTGCAGCAGTATGGGACCCGTATGTGGAGGTGCAGGTACGAGAACTGGAAAAGGTGCAGAGAAAGGCAGCAAGATGGGTGAAGGGTAGGTGGAGAAGGTAGGGGCAAGATGGTGAGGAAGAAGGGAACTATAGGCCATCAGTGATGATGAAGGAAATGGGGTGGAGCTCATTGAAGAACAGGAGGAAAGTTGAACGGTTAGTCAAGATGTACAGGATGGTGAATAAAGAGGGAGGATGGGGAGAGCTACACTGCAAGCTAAGTAAGGAGGTGTTTAGAGGAAGAGGAAACAACAGTGAGAAGCTTCAGCGGGTGTGGAGGAGAACGGAGCGGGGTAGGCAGTCCATGCTTGTGAGGTCTGTGAGGGAGTGGAATGTGTTGAGGGAGGAATTGGTATCTGTGAGAGGGGTTGGTAAATTCAGGAAGGGAGTGAAAAAGGAGTTGGTTGGGTGAAGGAGAGTTGAGAGAGTTTGCCACCGGGCGGTAGCCTAATTGCGAGTGTATGTATTTTCTAGAATAGGGGCTTTTTTGAAAATAGGGAAAATAATGCCTGGATGTTAGATTATTACTAATCGTACTTAAGGGGGAATATTAGACGCCATATTTGCTTGTAATTTGCGTGCAGAGCTATCTACGTGATATGAGGGCAGATACAAACGAAATTGCACGCACACAGTTTACGAGTTTCCTGCTAGGTAACACTATCATCGTTTAAATGGGACAGAAGCTGCAAAAAAAAAAAAAAGTGTGGCACGGACGCTGTTACCAGTTCTACAACACACTCCCGACCAGCCGGAGGTGGTTCATCGGCTGGCGCCATAGAGAATAAAATTAATTCATTGCGCTGGTCATTCATGCCGCAAACCTTTCAAACCCCGTGTAAACCAATACGAAATACAAACATTACATAGAAATATGTTCATTCCAATTAAATTATATATTCTTTTATAAGTTTACACATATGATTGTATAGGCTGTTCACGGTAAAGTGAGCACTTTTTAAGGCCCTTTCAACAGGCATTAATCACTAATCAATATATCCTATTGCAGCCTCAGGCATTAAATTTGGAGGATAGTGAAATGTATAAACTGTGTTTATTGGTCACATTGCAATGTTTGTATTAAAATGCAGCAGGAATATGGAAATTGGATGAAAGGAAAAATTTAGAAGGGCATTAAAAAGTGCTCATTTTACCATGAACAGCCTATATACACGTGTTACCTTCATACAAAATGACATATACGGAGGTAGTTAAATACTGATCCATATTCAAAATAAATATTATACTAGGCATAAATGTGTGATATATACTTGCTTTTCTTAAACTCCAACAGAGTAATATAATGATTTTCGCAAAGTAATATCGCAACTTGAAATGTCTTGTTCGAATACGGCTTCTATATTTACATTAACATATACAGTTTTTTACAGTGTAGGAATGTTGGATATGCATCGTAGGATATAACTGGTGTACAAATAAGTTTTACATTTTTTACATTTCTGAAAGAAATAGTATTATTTTACAGTAAAAGGACAAGAAATAATTTTATTTCCTTTGACGATTTAGGTAAACTAACTTGGTTGGTGTGCAGTTTACTTCTAAACCCATATTTTCCTCTTTTGGACCACTGCGTACCCTTCAATCACGTGTAAAAATCAACACTGCCTTACACATACCATTGAACAGTCAGTAGAAGACTTGTATGACATAGCTTATGTGACACAGACACACTAAACTGTGATAAAGGCTGTTCACGATAAAGTGAGCACTTTTGAAATCAACCTTAGAAAAAATCACTGCTGCTACCTGCATATATTTTAACGGACGCCCTGAGTGACATGCGCCCAGTAAAGTTGGTAACTGTGGGTGGAAAGTAGTTCCATATCTTAACGTCGTATAAAAAAATTAGGTAACCATTTCTGATAATTTAAAATATATTTTTTGATTTCCTTTTGTTTTAATACATCAAACTGTAAAAATTAGCAGATATGTAAAATATTTACTTTTCTAACAGTTTCACTTGACCGACACATAAATAAAATGATGAGGACCATATGTCAATGCTACTCTTACATAGGGCGATAGAATACACAACTTGCGTACAAGTAGATCTTAAGCAGGGCTTTCAGAAGTGCTCAGTTTACCATGAACCGCCTACACATAAGTTTTTATGTGTATAAAACGAAACTAAACCGGTCTGAGTTGCCACCCGTCTGAACAGTGCACATTTATTTTGGGTTTAAGATCTCGCATAATTTACTGTCTCTCAGTCAGTATTTCTGATTGCACGCAACGGGATGGGGGAGGGGGGGGGGGGGGGGGGTATTTATGTCAGCATATATGCATTTCGGGGCTGTGATTTCTTTGTAAAAGTTAATTTTTAGCAATGCTTAGTTAACCACAAACTAGCTACAATTAAGTGTTTCTTCTGCATCAGCACTAATGTTCTCAACGTTTCAAAACCAAACAACATAGGATTATGGTGCCTTATTAATTATCGTCAAAGCGTGAATAAATTTAAAAGCACGAGGAGTGTGACCTGGGGCACATTAATAACTGTATATAGTCAAGTTGAAGTGACTGCTAAATTTTAGTACATATTTGCTCCAACTCAAATAAAAATCTGCTATGCAGCTGGTCTCTGATGTCCGTCTATGGCTAACAGAAGTGCAGTTGTTGTAGCATGATTTTTGCTAAATACTAACTGGGATTCAGTAAAAATATTATATTGGCTTACTTGTTAATAGATTTGTCAATAGAAAGCCTCGACCACCATTCACATTTCTGGGAAACTATCGGAAAGTTAAATTTATTTTTATGGGATTGGAGATACTGAATGAAGCCGGAGAAATAGATACTCAACGAAACAAAAAAAAAATTGTACATAGAGAACATTTTGAAATAATGAGTGTTTTGGGGCTCATAAATGGACCTACCATTAAATAATGTTCATTGTGCAATTGATGCTGATAGCGAAGTTATCATAGCATTGTCCCTACCACACCACCACCTCTCATTTTCATATCCTGTGCTAGGGCATGTATGTATGTGAGATTGTATATGTATGTGTGAGAATGTATGCATATGTATGTGTGTATAAGAGTGTATGTATAACTATATATATGTATGGGGTTAAGCCTAGTTTTCCATTAAAAATTGTGTGACATTTAGCAATAAACAAGGACTTTCTGTTTCCAAGTGATACAAGCAAGGATGATGTATTATACTTCATCCGACATGTTTGTGATCCTTCATTATTTCACTTGAAAACTTCTGTCTTGAACCTGCAAGTCTAACTATTACTAGCCTACTTTAGAAGGAAACAAAGACTTTCCTGTTTGTGTGTGTACACATTACCCTTTTCCATTTAACGCATATAGCAAATGTAACAAAACTCTGTTTATATACAGTACATACTTAGTAAGGTCACCTGATTTGTATAGTTTTTGATAGTGCCAAGAACTTCCTTTCAAACTGGCTGCCATTTTATTATTTAGGGTAAAATGTCATATCTCAGGAATCATTTGATCAATTTAAACCAAATTTTGCATGCTCGCAGAACATCATGTAAGCATTACATTTTGAAGTTGGCATTGTTAGAACACAATTTTGATATATATCGTAAAATTAAAAAATAAAGATTTTACATAATATATCGAAGACTATCACAGTAATTCTCTCACAATTTGACAAGGGAGTTATACTATGACAGATCAGGTAAATGTACATAATTGAACTTGCTTAGATACTTATTTCAAAATGGTGGTCATACCAATATTATTTTAGGTTTATTTGGTACGAGCAACCCACCATCACTTCGCTCAAGTTTTAAAGAGTTATTGAAAACATACCTATATATGTGACTACCCGTAAATACCTGCGACCACCTGTGATTACCTGTGACTATCCGCGACCACCTACAACTGCCCGTGACTACTTACGACTACCTGTAACTGCCTGCAAAAACTTGCGATTACCTGCGACTACCCATCACTACATAGTACTACCTGCGACAACCTGTGACTACCTGCGACAATGTGCAACTACCCATGACTACTTGCGACTACCTACGACTATCTGCGACTAATTGCGATTAAATGTGACCACTAGTGACAACCTATGACATTCTCTTGTAACATTGTTTCAATTTATCTTTAATGGCTTTGGTAGAGCATGTTTTTAAAACAGTTAAGTAGCTCATTTTTCTCCGACTTGTTTTACAAAATTTTAAATTTTGCAGGGATTATTTTTTTTTTTAAATTAAATATAGCCTATACCCATCTGGAAGAATGTAGCTTTTTAACAGTGAAAGCATTATAAGAATTGGCCGTGTAGTTTCCGGGATCAACCGTTACTTATAAACAAATGAACTAACTTTACCTCTTAGAAATATTATTAGTATATTTATCAATTATACCATTCAACCAATTTCGATCAATTTTGAATGCTGAAAGTGTCTACTACATGCATCAATGTGCCAACACATAGCCATATTTGTCAGCCAGCTTATAAGTTAGGCAAAAATAATGTTTTTATGCCATATCTCGATTTAAAAAAAAAAAAAACAGATTCATACGAAATTTGACTAACTTCACATGATGTTCAGTTATAGGTTACAGGTTTCTCAGAAGCTTATTTTCTATGTGGCGTGGCGGCCATATAGTTAGCTTAGTTTATAATGTTATATCATCAAAATTATGTAATCAAGTAGATATTACAACTATCAACTGTGTCTACACTGAGCATATTTTTGTCCGTCAATTTGTAATATAGCGTCACATTAATAAGTAATTTTTTAATGTAATATCTCGGGAAACAATTGATTGATCCCAATAAAATTTGTCAATCAGTTTGCACTGCAGCAGGTGGTGCAATCTGCTATGTTTTAAGTATGTCAGGCACATATTTCAAAATTGCAAAATCTATAAATATTTTAGCTTATTATCTTTTATGAACGAACCAATTTACAACTTAACTTTGTAAGCTGGCAGTATCAATTACAACCATCAAATTTGTCTATACAGAGCTTCATATCTCTGCCATTTTGTAAGTAAGCCCCACATTACAAATATAGTTTTTGTCATATCCCGGGAAACAATCAACCCATTCATACTAAAATTTGGTGAAGAACTGGTATTGCAGTAGGACATATAACTATAAGAATTTTTTCAGTGTGACAGATATGTTCAGAATGGAGGCTATAAAATAATTTAGGTTAGTGTGCTATATCTACGGATTTATGCAATAGATTTTAGGATTACTTTGTATACTGGTGGTATTTTTGTCCTCCAAATGTGAGGATCGTAACATGAATAACATGGTGGTTTTATGTCATATCTCAGGGACTAATAAACCGACATTAACCAAATTCTGCACACAAGTAGTGCAATATTAGGCCATGTAAGCTTAAGTGTTATAAGTGGCTCAGTCACTTATTTTCAAAATGATGACCCTGTAATATTTTACGTTAATAAACCCTGTCATTCGAAACATTAGACTGATTAAATTTGAAGTTGATGCTTGACTCTACTTTCGTAATGTAGTTTGATTGCACATTAACTTATAGTATGAGGAGGTTTTCTGGGTACAAGTCCCGGGTAAAGCAGGTATGTATTTGTAATTGTCTTATTACTGTTGCATGTTTCTGGTTTCACCTCTATTGATATTGCTTTCAACGAGGCGATAAGTCCTACCTACCATCACAGCTTTTAAGAAATTATTTAAAAATTAATTGCACCCATGTTGAGGAAAATATGCTCATGATTATATCACATACTTCTTATTTGTGTTGACTATGATTCCAGCGATAATTTACATGCACTTTTTTAAACTACAACAAAGTAATATAAAGATTCTCGCAAAGTGATATTGCAACTTGAGATGTCTAGTTCGAATATGGCATCTATATTTACTTTAAAAATTAATATACTTAACGATTACTTGTTTTTGTCAAGAGTTTGTAGAAATATTTTGCCTACAAATATGCAGTGCGTCAAACAATATAGAAATGTTCTGCGCAACTTCAGCGTTCCTTTGTTTATTAGACATTTGTCTTGAATAGAAAACATTTGTTAGTAGACCAAGCCAACCTCATTCAGGTTACTCTAGGAGTAAACATCTTTAATTCTCTGGCAGACGCTTAAAACCAGCAGTTAAAATTGTCCAGTTATGAAAGACAATCTAGTTGAAGTGTTTTGGAAATACAGCAAATCATGATTTTTTTTTCCCCCGAAACACTGGCATTGCTGCTAATTTCTGAAGTAATATACTATACATACATACGATGAAATATGTGATGTTAATTTTCCTTTCGCGCTGTGTTACAGTTAGGTGTCTGTAAATATTTAATTTATAATATTTCACCACATTACATAAATATATCCATCCAAAGAGTTATTTGCAAATCTGAGTATGGTATGAATCTAGATATAGTTCCCGATCAAGACTCACATTAGTGATTTAAAATCCACTTAGATATTATTTCAGGTTTTAAAGTAATCTTGAAAATACAAATGTGTACTAGAATTATAATATTCCTAAAATAAATTTTGTAATTCATTCTGTGTGAAGGCAGTTTCGAGTATTGATTCAGTGGCGTAGCCAAAATTGCTCAAGAGAAGAGGTACACTGAATGAAGGAAGGGAGGAGGTTATACTGACATTAGTGGTGCTGACGTATGTGTTAAGACCAGGGTATCCACTGAAATTACATTTTGAAATTCCTTAATTTTCTCTGTTTTCCAGACAGAATCTTACCAGTATCCCATATCTGTTTTCAGAACCGAAAACTTCAAAAACCATATTTTTCTACCACTGACAGAGAAAAAAATGCTATTAATGAAGTTGAATTAAATTATACTTCAGCACGTCAATCCAGCAGTGATAATATTCTATTCAGCTCATCAACATTTCTCGCGATACACCATGTGACTATCTGTTTTTGCAAACAAATTGTGTGCGCCTCCTCTTAAATGACTTTTAGAAGCTGTGAAGGGCTGGCAACAATCCCATTTTTAGTTTATATATATTTTATGTAAATGACTAACAGCCCATGTAATAAGTCTATAAATAGATAATTTTTTTTACCTTGCAAGAAATTTGTAACCAAGCTGCATGGAAATGAAATTATAATCTGACTGTCAAATGAATCAGATATTTTACTGTTTTTTTGATATACGGTACTCAAAATATATTAATGACAACTAATCACAACACACACTTACCTGAGGATAGTTCTTGTGAACATAAAAATTTACCACGGTTTCCACGAACACCAAATACCAAGATCCCCCCCCCCCCCCCCCCCCAGGAATTCACAAATACTGAAATACCCCCCCCCCCCCCACGCCTTTTCAAGGACAGTATACATTCTTACATACAGACTATGCCTTCTATTGCATTAGAAGTACATAATTCAGCTTTGCGGTATATGACAACAAACTCTGTACAGTCTGATACTTTTATGGTGGTTATAATTCTCAGGATGTTAAAGTATGTAAGTAGCCAAAATAATATTTAAGCAAATGTTACTTAATTTCAGTAATTTTAATAACTCTCATTTAGTAACTCAAATGTTAAGTAGGTATTGCAGGTCTATATACAAAATACTTTAATATCTTTCTCAAATACTGTACCTACGAGTTCAGATTGTCATGCTGTGTAGAAAAACTTATTTCTGACTAACTCAGTGTTGATATTTACACTGAAGTTCAGTCGCACAACCTCCCTCCTCAAAATTGTGAATACAGCCCTAGGCTTGTTCTCAGGTACCTAATGAAAAACTGTACTTCAGTTCAGAGATGTTACAAAGCGCTCTAGAGAAGCAGATGTGACCTACAGCAACAATATATCAAATGAACATGTTACTTACACATTTAAAAAAATGCTTCACCTACCCAAGATTGAAGACATCATAAAGTTCATTTTCCTTAGCGATAAAGTTTGGAATGTCGCAGTTCCTGCTGATGCATGAGACACTTCTTTATGATGTTGAAGCACCTTCGTTGGGTGCTTAAATTGAAAAAATGTTGTTTGATAAGCATGTTGTAATTTACTTGATATCAAAAAGATGTTTTTCCAATGTAAATCCTGTTTTTGTGAATTATTCTTCTGTTACTCTTGCAATACTCATAAAAACGTGTGTTAAAAACATATGAGCGATTTTAATTTGCAAAACAAAAATGCTCAAAACTAGTATGCAAGACTCCAACGTTGAAACCTTACATGCCATTGTCACTTTCAAATAGAGCCTTTAAAAACAGGAAAAACCTTAACATTTATTTGCTAACAAGCATCCCTGCATAACAAGCTTGACAAATTTTATATACCTTCTAAAAAAATACAAGTGATACAACTTACAAGTTTGTATATGGCCAGTAAGCTATACATTTCAAAATCCTCCAGAACCAGATTGTGAGTGTTTCAATCAATAATAACAGAGAGAACTGTTCTTAGCAATGAAATGTGGGACCAATTAGGGTATCATCATTATTTTATTTTAGGGGAAAAGGAAAAAGTGAGCTGAGGGATGGGGGGGTCTTTATTTTGTCTTTCATGAGACGGGATTATTTTGATGTTCTTATGATGCTGGAATCACATAACCCCTGACAAGGTGACCAACAGCCAATGAAATACTACATAGATTGTCGTAAGCCTGACCGATTCTGTCGTCGGACCAGCAATGTTGGATTAGAAATTATTTCTATTCTTTGTCGTGTCGTGCGGCACGACGCACAGAATGTACAACATTGCAAAATGAAATTGTATTGCAAGCTTTCCCTACAATGATAAATATGCAGCTTAAAAGAAAATGAAAACTACTGTATCTAGCTCTTAAAAATAATAATTTTACTTTTGTATGCATTAACGATACCAATTTGTCACCATTATGTATTACAAATTTCCCTCTTGTTCACCGCATTTGAGAATAACGTAGCCTATCAGCACCTTCTAAATAGTTAGGTTAAATGCAGAGAGCGTGGTGTCGGTCGTGCTGTAAATTCAAGTAGTCACATTGAAATGTGTCGTGGTGCATTTTCGGTCGGGGCTGTGTGATTCCCGGCATGAGAGTGTGGCATTTTGAGTTGCATATTGTTTTGATGGAACAGTGGAAAATTTTGCTCGTATGGAAATAATATTCAAATTATTTAACTTCGAAAATTATACCTTTAATGAAAATACAAAACACGATACATACGTCGCTGTTCGTATTCGTACAAATGCAGCAATATATACACGCACACTTTGACCGAAGTTAACCTTACACTCGAATTTACGATGTATACAAACAAATATCATTCACTCACTACAAAAGTTTGGAATGTGCAGAATTTTTCAGGCCACGTGCCTTTCAATAATTATATTAACAGTTTACAAATACATTTACAAAACACGCAAACTTACTTTTGTAACCTCTTGAACACATGTTTTTTATGGCAATTCCTTGCGAGTACTTAACTAAAATCGCATTTGTTCGTCATTAGCTTTAAATCATTTATTCAGTAAAATCAACGCTGCGCATGTTTCCTGATACAAACTGAAATTATATTTGTCACTTCATTGTGGAAGGCGGTTAGGAAAATGGCAGACAGAGCAGTTTTACGACGTGCCGATTAATACTATATTTCACTCGACAAAACGCACCACAACTGTACCTGCAATCAACTATCTTTGAAAAAAGCAAATAAAAAATAATTAACTACCGATTAAATATTCTGACAACACCAATAAAGCATTCGTATAATAAGCACGATGAAAAAAAGCGCATGCACAACTGCCTTCACTGGGCTGGAAACTGGAAACATAAACATGGATAGCCATTGGCTGTAAACGTTTACTGTTCGTATGTTTCGACATACTCTGTCATAAATGCTGAACATGTTTTTAAAGTCCTGTTACTAGTAACCAAGAAAATTTAATATTGCTTTAGAAACATAATTTAAACCATAAATCTTGTAAGTATAATTAAGATTTTAAATTACAACTTTTAGTTCCGAGTACTATTTTCTCCCAATGTCATCAAAGTAGCCAACCTAACATGGATCCCGCAGCAGTTCATCAGCTGATACATTACTGTTGGAGCGAGAGCATTTACTGTTTACAAAGTGTGTAGGTTGGTCACATTGTCTTGTCAAATTTGAGACCACGTGTATGAAATGGACAAACCCATTTACATTTTGCCGCAGTGCACGTAGATAGGCTGCATGCTGTTCGACAATATCACTTTGCTGTCTTAACATGTGTCCAGCATGTTTAAATTTGTTAAATTTAAAGCCCATGGATTTAATAATTCTCCGAAATGTATCCTTCTTCCTGGAAAACGGTATCTTTTCTTTCACAGCATTAAGGAGTTTACGCAGAGTGGCAATTCCTTTGCGCACTTCATAATATTCCAAGAATGTTCGGTGCATGACACTTTTATTGAATTTGTCAAATTCTGTCTTCTTTTGCCATGGACGACGTTTACCTGGGATGGAAATGGCAGTTCCGTCATTGTCAGCTAACTAACACTGTCTGGCTATGTTACGCACTGTCTTTTCATTTACACCTAGGCCTACTGCTTTGATTGCCCTTTCTACTGCTTTGTCTAACGGGTTAATGAGACCTTGTTTCTTTTCTCCTTTACAAAATTGTAGAACATTGTAAATAATCTTTATACTCTGTGAACGCTTCACTTCCCATGATTTCTTTCGAGGAGTCTCCATTCTGTACATAGGCCCCGATTACTTGTGAAATCACATTTTGTTCTGTTACGTAATTATAACACTCATAATAACACATTTACTTTACATATAAAATAACAGAAGCGATCAATGCTCACTGCAATCTTTTTAGACCCACACAACACACCGGTACAAGGAGCGTGGCTCACAGGTGTTCTTGTGTAGTGGTGCAGACTGTACACTGCTGTCTGCATGACGCGATTGCATCATACCAACACTGTAGTTCCCCCGACTGCCACCGGTAATTACTTATCAGACAGGTAGTACAAGCGTATCCAAATATTAAGCACCGAGCCAGAGTCCCAGTGTTAGCAGGGGAGTAAACCCCCAAAACAGTGATTCAAGGCATGCCCGCTGTTTTTTGTAGGTAGTGTTGGAAAGTGTCACACATCAGCGAAGCTTGGAGATTCCCAAGAAGTGAATATCAAGTGTAGCCCATCTGCACTGAAGACTAATGTGTTTGTGTTTGCAATTTAACGTGTTGTCGTGCTGTGTGTGATATAATTGTAATATTGTATTATGAAAATATGTTTTATTGCAAACAGATGTAACCGAACAGTACCTGAATTGGCAATATTACCAATACAGATTACAAATATAATAGTGGGGAAGGTTGTGAACTGGAGGGAAATTGCGGGGTGCAATATCATCATGAAAACTTACATTTTTTTATTTGTTTACCCAGCAATTTCCATGATCTTCATAACCCTCCTCGCTACTGTATTTGTAGTGGTATTGGTAACGTCAATTTAGATATTGTTTGGTTAGGTCTTTTTTGCAATTTAATGTATTTTTGTGAATAAATATTACAAATGTGTACATATTTTTCCCCTTTTTACCCTACATTTCCCCTGATCTTCATAGCCCTCCCAACTATCGTTTTTGGAGTTTATAGTGGTCATATCTTGATGCCCCTAGTAAATTTGTTTTCTGTGTAATTAGTAGAGTGGAATTATATCACTTTCCTAATTTTTTTTTAAATACAATATCCTTATTCTAGAATTTTACCTGTATGTCTCCCTATGTAGTTTATTAAGCATGTCAAAGATAATTTCATTTGCCCTTTACAGACGGTTGGAATAGATTGGGGGCCATTGCAAAATTATCGCCTGATATTGTACTCCTGACTAACATTGAAGAAGTATAGATCCATGCCAACAAATATGTGCGTGGTAATCATTTCTTGCCTTTGGATTTCACCACCAGGGAGAAGAAAAAATCGAATTATCATGCAGTACCATCAGTTGTTTTGAATAATAACTCTTGTTGTGCCTTTTTATCATGTTTTATTATTGTGTTTAAATTAAATAAATAACATTTCAAAGATTATCATCTTCATGGTTAATATCCCTTGTACAATTTCCTCTCCAGAAGTATATATTTTCCAATTTTTTTATGTTTCTTTCCCTCAGCTGAACTAACTGTTTTCCGATGGAAGAAATCTTTTGTAGAAATTTACAGTTCAATTTTTTTTTCTTTTTGTTTAGTAGGCTTAAAAAAAATTGGATCCAATAATTCAATATATTTTGTTGGCCCTTCATAAGGTTGTATTAAATGTACTTGCATTTGGAGTACTGAATATTTGCCATGAGATAAATTGTTAATTAATATGAAACATGCACATTAGCTTCTTCATATATTAAGGAAGTTTTTGTTCTACAGTTAAGCCGAACTACAAATTGTTTGGAGTATGATATATAATTATTGTTTCTTTACATATTGAATGATACAGTTGCATATTAAATCATAAAGTTACAGTATCCATGTTGGTAACCTACATCCAGGAAATGTTTTAAATGTTATGTTTATTGGATTCTCCCGACAGTGCTTTTTATTGAGATTTTCAGGCTGTTTTCTGTCTCTCATGTTGCAATACTCTGAGGCAGTTACATGCACTACTAGAAGTACTCAGGATCCAGATTTACTTTGAATCTGAAATGCATAGTTTTTCAGCAAATATAATTGCCTTTATTTCATTAACATTAAAGATATTTGAATGTGTTGACCTGGCCACATGCTAGTAGTCGCTGTTATTGTCAAAAATGGTACTTAACGTCATTTAGTAGTTTATCCAGAATGAAAAAAACAGATAGGTATGTGTATTTATAATGTGTTATGGGTGAATATAGTTTTATTTTTGGGAATCAAGTTTTTATTTATTTGCAGGTACAAGAGAATCTTGCGTTGCATTTTTTAAATCAGTATACATGCATTGCTAATACTGCAGTGCTAATAAATTATGTGTTTGAGCTATTGCAGGTAATGTGATGTGCCATTTGTCTTTAGCTGTAGTGCACCGTTTGTTGACAAGTATGCTCTAGAAACTTCAGTTTATGTATTATTAACACACTGTTACTGACAAGACTCTGCCGGGTGTATAAAAGATTGTGATACCAAACATTTGTCTATAAGTGTGACGAAGTTAATGACATCAGGATGTTGAACGCCTGGTTGATTATGTTGGTAATAGATTAAATGACTGAAGCAATAAAATGCAACAACTTAGGAGTCCAAGTTTTTGAGAGTGGCATTACTGTATAAAATGCGAAATAAAATAAATGTTAGAAAATGAAAAGGTGAGTTTAGTTTATCTACAGTTATTTGCCGGTTCGGATTTGTCAGATTTAGGAGTGATTTATTGCCTGTTTTATAGGAAATAATACTGTTAGAAGTGTTTGTTGAAATATGTGTGTGATAATAAGAGTGTATATATATGGTGTTATTCAGAAGAGATATATTTAATACGGAGCTAAAATATAAATATGTGGTGCATCATGGTGTTTTCAAATGAAAATTATATATGTACCATTGTGCAAACAATATGTTCCACGTTAGATAATGAAAATGAGCGTGGTATTTCATGTTTGCAGAAAATGGATATATTTGATACAGTTAAGTAGAAATGTGTATTTCCGGTGTAATGAGTGTTGTAATTAGGTAATGTTAGGTCAGGATTCCGGAGCAGGTACCTAGTCTTTATCATTTGTAATTAATTATTGGATGTGTTTGATGTTTATAGTGACATGTAGGAATATATTGTTGTAGGTAGGCCCTGTTAGTATAGGGTAGGCCTAGTATGTTTAGGTGGTATTCGATAAAGAGAATCGTATAATATAGCAGAAATTGTATTAAACAAATCTGGAAATGTGAATGTGTGTGGAAATAATCCTTTTCACGTGAAATCTGCACCCATTAACAGTGATACATGCACACACGACCTGTGACAAACAAGGTGTGCTGAACAACCGAAAACTGTGTTATGTCGTTTAGATACACGTTATTTTAAGTGCCAATTGAGTAAATAATTCACTATTTTTGTTCAAAATATGCATCCATTACAGTTATTCGCCCATGCATGACCTGTGATAAACAAGGTGAGGCTGATTTACCGAAAAATGTGTTTTGTCGTTTACAAATATCAAACGTTAGTTTAGATGGCAAGAGAGTAATATATTGACTATGATACAAATGTGGTATCACGTACACTTGGGCGGATGAGCCCTGTGTACTTACACTATACCATATGTGGTATCAGGTAGTATAATAGAGTGGATGGGGTCTATCGTATTACCCGATACCATATGTAGTATCAGGTAATACAATAGAGCAGATGGGCTCTATTATAGTTTGCGATACCATCGTCTAGAAATGCTGAAAAGTGTCCCCGTCCGAAAACCCCCACATTCCCGTGGATGCCCCTTTGGATTGTAGTAGGAAAGGAAAGCAGCAATAGAAAAAACCGAATTATGTCATCGACACCATACTAGTGATGTGATAAGAAGAACGTAAATATTGTGGTATTGGGGTCTCAAATAATCCCACTCTGTCTTAATAGTAAAATTGCTAGGACATTAAGTTTACTTTCGTTACAAAATTTACATTCATGATTTGCTAGTATTGTTTCATTCCAAAACAATTGCCCGTAATAACATTTTTTCTGTAAATACCATTCCAGGTTACAAAATTAAAAGTTCTCAAGTGAATGAAAATGGAACACTTGTCATTTTTTCCATGGATGCATAAAATATCTAAAAAAAAAATTGTTTGAGACAGTGATGTTAAAGGGTAGGGAGAGTAACAATGTTTTACAATGTTACTATTCCTCACTAAAACTTTCTTTCATAGTTTACATACACCTTTCTCTTAGATTATAGCCCTATTTCTTGATGTGTTTCATTGTGTTATGTAAATGGGATTCATTCAAGCACCATGCAATTGTGGTAATTTTTTCTCAAATGATTGTAGTTTCTGAAATAGAAGACCAAAAAATCTTTGTTTTTATGTAGTGACTTCAGTTTAATACCCATAATTATTTATTCCCGTTAAATATCACTAAATGCAATTTTTATCATTAGAATAACAGTGAACGTGATTACCTCCAAACTAAATTAATATGTTGTGAGCATAGCAAAAATTACATTAAATACTAATCTTTGAAAGGAGCATGCATATTAAAGTCACTAAGTACTAACAAATTTGATTGTTGGTATTGTATTGTATTTCGGATACTATCATCGTTTCAGTTAAAAGTAGGTACCACATTTATGAGGTGTTTAATGTCATTTTTGCGTAACACAATTTAAAACATAGAGAAAAATGGTGAAATAAATTTTATAACCTAGTATAGTCAAATAACCCGCCACATTTGAAAAGCTCGCCAGGCAGTTGTATGACAACATAGTTTTAAAATGGCCACTAGAATGTGCTAGTTACCAATAGCTCCAAAAACTTTTTTGTGAAATCAAGAGATGTCAGCACAATCGGGGCTTCAAATCGGGGACACAAGAATAAATAACATTGAGATACCAGTCTATATTGTATCATCTTTGATCTATATGTCGTGAACCACTCTGGGGTATCAATCGCTCTAAACTGCAGCATTAACATCTCTCTTGGTTTATATTTCAGATATGCAAAATATTGCCAAAATGATTCACATTTGATCAAATCGGATAGAAACACTTTGGCAGTGGATGATAGTTTGCGATCGTCATCTTCGTTTTCAATTTCGACCAGAAACAATCTTTGCAAATCAGACTCCACTTTGGTAGGATTCCCTTTCTGTACAAATGAACAAAAATAAATATCTTCTAAAAAAATTAAAAAGCAATCATTTATCATATATGCAAACTGATTAAAATCAAGTCTGATTGGTATAAAATCTATGAAATCATCATGTGTAGCCTCAAAGTACATTGGTATTGTGCATAAAGGTCCGCCATTAACAAAGGATTTAAACTGGTATGGGGGATCACATTTACAGGTAATTTCCTCAGAAGAGTTCCATTGTGTCGGACTGTTGGCATTTGTAGCCTTTGAATTGAACGGACAATGAGAAATTATTGTGCAATCGGCGTACAAATTTGCAGAAATGAAAATTTTTGGATATTGACAACCACAAATCCACAAGTAACTATCATTACCATCCGAGATAATTATCCCTTGTCCACTGTTCTTGGCCATGAAAGTTTGTCAGACTCTATCTTCCAAACACGTGCAATATCCCTTGCCGGGCTCTTTGCTGTGGGGAATTATTTTAATAAGGCTGGTTTTGGGAGCTATGAAAGTGACGTTGGTTTTGAAACAGTTTAAGCAAGCAGCGAATGATTTAGAATCACATTCGTTCAATTATCACTTGTATGTTCAGCATTTATTTTCTAATTTCAGTATATCGAAAACAAGTAATCTGAAATTTGAGCGATGCTGTTTGAACTTTGTCGAGACTAAAGGCACAACACTTCCAAGATGCAAGTACAAACAAATTATTACTAAAATAAAAATTACAATCACCAAAGGTGTAATTTTTACTTAAAATAAATTGAACGCAGTTGATAGAAAAATCATTGAAAAAATTCATCTTATTCATTGCATGTATACTTGCAATTACATTTCCCCCTCTAAAACTACCCACTTTCAAAGAAATTTATTTCAAAAATAGACTAAACATAAAAACTCTGAATAGTTTATATAAGGACTATTGGATAAGTTGTGTACAATGACAGGGGAGATTCATTTTGTTTGTTCCACAAAAGATTACTAGAGTCCCACATTCTGTATTCCTCCCCCCACTCTTACTTTCAACAACCTATTACATCACAGCATTTAATTTCCCACCCTTTCTCCTGATTTGGGTATGGCCCACATGGCATTGAAATCTGGAAAAAATACATCGGTCGATGATGGGAGTTGAATGTGGAAACATCACTCCTCTACTAGAGAGCAGAAGAACAAAAAGGCAAGTTATTTATTAAATTTGCCTTATAAAATATATAGATTGTATTATCTGTATATGTATATACTTATTAGGTATATTATTATACTTATTCCTCTTCTGCTCTAGGAGGGAGGTTGATGTTTCTCTATCCAGCTCTCGCCGTCCGGATTTCTCTGTCATATAGGCAAACTCTAATGGGGGGAAGGGAGGGGAAATGAAATGCTGCAATGTGATTAGTTTTTGAAATTAGGTTTTGAGGGGGGAGGGGATCAACAACCAACTAGAGTGCACCACAATCTCGATTCCATACACACTACTAAATTTAGTCTATGTGGGTGTGAAATCTGGAAAGAAGACATCATTTGGGGGCAAGAGATGAACATGGAAACATCACTCCACTCCAGAGCAGAAGAGGAACAAGGAGTAAGTATATTAATATAGAATAATATATATACTTAATTTTATATAGTATATAAATAACATAGTACAGTAGACTCGATTATCCGCGAGCAGATTATCCGCTTGGTGGCTTAACCGCGGCAAATTCAGAAAGATAAAAATAAATTCTGGAAATTAACTCAAACACTGCCAGAATGAAGTTATTTAATAAAACACCCACCTTAACTAATGAAATTTGTAACTGCGGAATGAAATATGTTTGTTTATCGATGCAAACACACGTAAAAATGTGTTCCCGATGGTACAATGAGCTTAGTTACGTCGCAAGACAGTGAGCTGACAACATCACACAACTTGCTAGCCGAGCTGCCACCTGCCAGGTATAGCTGGTCCTGGCACGACCACCGCATTCCTCCAGCGTATTGAATTCCCATTATCGGTGTCAGATTTATCTCACCAGTCAGTAGTTAAGTTCGGTTTTATTTTTGCTCATTTTCAGCCAAAAATGTTTGTAAAACATGTAGTTTTAAATTTACAGCAGAAACTGGAAATTATTAATAAACTTGAAGGAGGAGGTGTAATAAAACAGCTTTAATTTATGTATGGAGTGGGAGAAACAACAATTCGTGATATACGAAACAATAAATCCAAACTTATTGAGTTAGTGAGCTGTGCAGACTCGGCAGGTGGATTGGCGAATAGGAAAACAATGAAACTATCGACATATGCAGAACTAGATAAAGCTATGCTGGAGTGGTTTAACCATAAACATGCTGTGGGAAAGCCTGTATCAGGCTTAGTGTGTGTGAAACAAGCCCAATATTTTATTTGAAGAATTGGGAATGGAGGCCGAAACTAGTTTCCTACATTAAACACAGTTTTCCACACACTGAAAGAGCAGCTGTATGCCGCGCACAATTAGACAGTGTGGGATGTGTTTGTGCGTGTGACATGGGCGACCTGCAGTATGCTGTGCACATCTTTGTTTCCCTTCTCCAGGGGGGGGGGGGGAGGGGGGCGGCCTGTTTCCAAGCAACCGAGTGACGTCAGCCTGCCTTCCAACTTCATATTCCCGCATCACTCGACGATAAACACAACATGCATCCTGTTGCATTGTTTATATTAAGTGTAGCTGCACATTTCTTGTACTGTTCATGAGAGAACTACTGTGATTACCCGCATATCTTACACTTTATATTTCGGTTTTTTAAGTTAGATTTCAAGGGTGCATAAATTATGCATTTTTTTTAAATTTAATGGTTTGTCAATAAATAATAGGGTACAGAAATTATGTGAGGCCTTAAAATATTCAGGTAAATACAGTAGTGTGTCAAGGATAGGCTAGGTTTCACACAAACACCCAGTATTGAGTTACAATCATACAAAACTTAGTGTTGGAACAACTGTAGTTTTCTCTTAGTATGGGGATTATACTCGATTTTGGGTTATCCACTGCAATCGTCCCCTCTATTATCGTGGATAATCGAGAGTCGACTGTATATGCATATATGAGATAGTATATACTTGATAGAGTATTTTATAATATATATTATAGTGTATATTTAAAAAAAAGTTTAATGTACTGTACTTGTATAATAAAATACATATATAATATCAATATTTTATAAGGTATCTTATTATAATTATTCCTTATTCCTCTTCTGCTCTAGGAGGAAGTTAATATCACTCTGTCCAGGTCTCGCCGTCGACTGATGCCTTTTGCCAGATTTCTCTGCCATTGAAGGCAAACCAAAAGTATTGGAAAGGGGGAGAGAAATGCCAATCATGGAGCACTCTAACAAAATCACTCGAAACTAAACAAACGTATTCATAATTTCCTATAATACTAATTACTATTCAAAGTTTGTATTGTAACTATAAAGTGATTAGTAATATAATTTATTATGATGTAATGTCATAAACTTTACGTCGACTTGGAACCAATATGATGTGGTGTCATGCCTATCCTACTCATCTGAAGGATTGGACTTTTGACCTCATCACTCATAAACAGTTTTTTTAAATAAATATATATAATTTTTTTTAGTTTTTCATTTTTTTTGTATTTTTTAATATTCTTATATATAAAAGAGGGTTATTTTCTTTATTCGAGTAATAAGCTTTGTGACATTTGGTATGACAACAATCTGGAAACATTCTCCAACCAGATTGAGCAACAACTACAAAGGAATAGTGTGCACAATCGAAAAACACATTTGTGTTTCAATATTGAACTTATTTTATTTATTTAAAAAAAAAACAATGATACTTCAATGTTATATTGTCAACAGAATACTATTTGTCCTTCCAATAATATTATATTTAGGCAGTTGGATGTTACCTGGTTTGATAGCAATACCCATTAGTCATGAAATATTTTCACTATTGCCAGCTCTGGCAACTTGGTTCCTATTGCTCATATATTGGCATTTATGTTCTTTTGTGTTTTGGGTTTAATGCATTACTTTTTTATAATATTTATTGTTATTGTAGATCTATACTATAGAGGTTGCTTTATTTACAAAAAACAAACTCTGTAGAATCATGTATGCACATTGTATATCTTTTCAAATTAAAATGTATATAATTTGCACAGTTGTTTTTTTGTTTTGTTTAGTTTAGTTGTAATTTTTTATATTTGTATATATAAAGAGGGACATTTCCTTTATTCGAGTCATAAGCTTTGTGTTGATTGGTACGAAATGCAAGAGTGGCAACAACGACAATCGGGAAATATTCTCGAATGGATTTCCAACTGCCCTCAAAAGGTTAATTATGAAACTGAGTTTTCAATCCAACAGCCCATCGCCCTTGCAAAATTTAATCGGTTTGTAATACTAAACCTACACTGATTAAAACTTTGTACAAATTATCATCGTCGTCACCGAGCCACTATGAAGAAATTTGCCTGCGAAATCATTTTCATATCCCCCAATCGGCGGATATCCAAATCCGAAGTTTAAATGAGTCTGGTATCATTACCTATTAACTCAAAATTTATTTTGGTTGGCGGGTCGAATTTAAGTTTTATTGGGGTGAGATCGTGCCTATAGGTTGGGGAGAAGCAGTGGAAATTTATCTCGATGTTTGTGATTTGAAACTTGTCACTTTGGAAGAAACATTGCAAATGGATTGTTACGTGTATTCTAGTGGTGAGACGGGGAACCAAATTCCTTTTGATCGTGTATTTGACAAAAATTCTCTACTCAGCATGTATCGAATCACTGTCGAAAACGAAATGTGGGATTCGATCGAAACATTCATATACCATTCTTCCCAAAATCTAATTTGACAACTTGATTTACAACTATTGTGGTGAATACAAGAGAGTTACTGATTTCATCAATGGGATATGGCCGGATCACATGGAGAAACAGCCTTTTATCGAATGTGTCCGGAATATTATGCAAATAGACTCGTTTTCTCACACCCTAATTTACTTTTCGTCCCCTTTTCACCCGCCATTCAAGTGCATAATTTCAAATAGTCTGGTTATTATGTCGCATTTGTCGAGGAATTGGAAAACAAAGTTTTCGTCCTCATCGACATGTTGGATAAAATCAATGCTTCAAGGGTAGATATGAAATGGGTATTACAAAATCATCAAAACCATATTCCTGCCATCTATGAAATTGATATTCTGGAATCAATTCGATTCATAACATTCCTCGTGAAAAAACATGAACCTTTTTATCAATCGACTGGTTTGTACCATTTGTACCACTGATGACTTGCTGTATTTCTACAAGTAAAAGATAGTCAAAGTAAAGAGTGAAACAACAATCGATTTGAAGTTTGATTGGCAAACTTTTTAAAGTGTAAAAAAATCCCCAAACTAAATCTCAAACAGGGAGTGTCATTGGCCGACATGACTGTGAAATATCTTGGTTAATATTCAGTGTATAAACACCTGCCAAAGGTCTTAAAAACTGAAGATGGACATATCTTTGAAGATATGTTTTCTGATTATTCCATGTAATCGACGAAAGTAAATTTAACGAAATTCTTCCCGAGATGAGCAATCTTGCACCGTGCGAAGACATTGAGGTTGTCGTTTTTCATTTTGGAATTTAAGGTACATTATGATAGTATCGAAACTTTATTTTGTAAATTTTGTGAAAAAACAAGTGCCAATCCAGCAAGTTTAATTGAAAATATTATATTGAATAAATAAGGCATGTATCTTAAGCTTACATTATTATTAAAATTTCACAAAAAATGTTGTTACCCCTATATTTTTAAGTCTGGGAATGACTTTAGCATGTTTAATAATTTTACTTTTAAAATACGCCATAAAAGTGATTGTCCAAATGAATAAAATAGAAACAGACATTGTTCGTTTTGTAAACATAACGTTATCACAAACAATACATGTCGACAAATGTTGATGATAGAAATTATCTCGTAAACAGAATATAATCCGAGGGAAAATACTGTACTTCCGCTTTGTACATGATTCTAAATGCGAAAATTATAAGTGTCAATATTAACCCATGGATAAAATGAGACAATGGATGCAACGATGCTTCAGTACCAAATTACTAGTTTACCTAGACAACTTCGCCGAGTTGTACTCAATAAGAACCACCTTCAAAATTTCTACTCTATGCGTAAATTGGTCTTTATCGCAAAGAACCTTTACTCGCCAACGAAATAGACAATGAATACGTTGATGTACGATACTATGATAATAATAAGGCTGAATTTTCACTAAAAACCATTAAAGGATCAACTTTATTGACCGGTATGAGTACATTCTCAATCAAATTGTTTGGTTTCGATTTCAAGTACAAAGAAACACCCTATTATGTCGATTATTTGAATTAAAGTTTTCTTTTTTTCACCCAAACAAATAAAAAAAATCATTTCAAACATGTTTCACTTGCCAGTCTCTCATACTTTTCAATACTTTAATTTGTGTAAAGTTTATAGATTTCTTTTTCCTGTCACTTTTACTATACATCAGTTTAACAGTAATTATAATCAATTAATGATGGATTTGGAAGGTGAAGATGGCAACATGTGATTTACTACAATGATCCCATATATAATGATATGTAAGATGAGGAACAATAAAATTCAAATATATCTGTGGACGGTATTAGCACCATTTAAAAAATCAGGGGTTCTGTCCTTTGTGAAAGGGAAATTAAAGATAAACTCAAAACCTCCAGGACTACACCATTGGTACTAGTGGCACATCGTTAAAAACAACTAACCCTGCAGGAACTGCTAAGACAACATGGAGTTAAGTCGGAGAAGACAAAATGTAAAATAGGAATTCAGTATGGGGTTCTTGCCATTTTGGGGCAATGCTGACTACAATACACACATTATGGTTTTCTATTTCGATATTTGTATTAAAATATATAATCAAAATATTGTATATAATGTGTATATTATTGACTACATTGGAATTGAAAAAAAAAAATAAGGAAATAGAAAAAAATGTGCAATTATCTTTCTGGTCTATTGTTAGCTGTGACAATATTCGCATACATATTTTTTGTAAACCACTTGCATATGATACACAAAGACATGGACCACCTTAGGAGAGTGATAAACAACATGCATACCTTGTTACCTCGACCAAAATCGCCTTTGCCAAAACATTTACCAACATGTCTACCATGCAAAACCATGCTGAAAACAGACGAATATACGTGTAATTTGGCATTTTTACAATAACTGTGTGTTGATTGATAATGTGGAAATACGGATGCTGGAAAAAACAACCAAACTAGAATAAATTTACTAACATTTTCTTTTACATAATCATGATTCATGCAATAAAACAGAAACTATTATATATATAAAAAGAAAAAAGATTTATATAAGAACAATTTTTTTTGTAAGTAAGCTATAATGTTTTCTTTAATTTAATGTAAAACCCGAAATGTAATAATATTGAACAGCCAATAATGTGTATGTCGGTAGTAATACTCAGCATCAACGTACTCTTGTTTATAGCAAGTATTTAAAAAAAAAAAAAAAAAACCATTACAAATTGGCAACACCGCATTTGGTGAATTTATGAGCAAGATTAAAAAAGGCCAGTTTGATGAGCTTTTGGTCGAATCGATTCAAGCATCCATATCAATGACAATATGCGTAAAGTTTTATTGTACGAAATAAAAAAATTACCATGTTATGTGCTGCATAAAATTCAGCTCGGATACAAAAAACTAAACTCACTGAATCTAGCATTGAATAAAGCCGCTAATTCTAACGATGTTGTATAACTAATCATGACCAATCCCAATCTCACGAAAGTAAAAAATTATTTTTTCTCTGAAAGAACAAAACTTGTGGGTTACAACTTTCTTTCTGCTGTTTGTGATTCGGGCCTAGCAGCCTACATCGATAGATACAAGAAGCCGATAAGTGGATGCACTCGCTACAAAGATGATGGAAATCTCAAAGTGTGTAAAGTCAATCATCTCAGTAGTCGGATGTTTTCCAACCATACTTACTTGGATTTATGCAACGAAAAAGTTTTATGTGATGAGGAAAAAAATGCCCGGTGTAAAAAACACCCGGTGTTTGGGGGCAGATGGTGACATTGCGTGTATTCATTGTGGCAGTGCTCGAAACCATCCTCCAGTGACCGACATCAACGTGGAATATGGTTGTGTCGATGCCTCGTGGACGGATGCGATCGCCGATATATTGGGCCAAGATGTGGAGAATGTTGTGGCTTTTGGTGTGATGTATTCGACTATACAAAAACCATATTTCGATATTTGTATTACGAATTAATTTTTATCGGCCGGGTTATTATTTTGGGTTTTTCCACCTACCTAATATTTTTTTTTGGTTGTGGTTAAGGGGTAAAAGGAAGATATGTGGAAATGACGAGCGCGGACTATGGGAAGCCCATACTCAAGTTGTTTGAGGTGTATGAAATCTAGTCGCAGATAACCTATTTAACAGATCGGAATTTCAAATTACTCGCAAACATATTGGCAACTTATTTTATCATTGATCGCCCCTTAAATTCCCTTACTGACCTTCCATTACCTGACTATTTAAGCATTTATTTTGCAAATCACTTTTTATACGATTTGAAAAATGAAAGATGATTTACAATCGATGTACAAGATAAATCTCGAGCGGTATTGACTGTCATTAACAAAAAAATTAATAATTCCACATTAAACAAACAGAAGGATTTTATCTCGTAAGCATACCGCTGGTACTGTAATTTTCCGCTAAATTTTGTGATCCCCATATATTCTTTCGAATTGAACTCTGAATTGGATTCTCTGCTCCGAGGAATCGATTTCAATGAGCGGTTTGCGTGCATAATGCCAAATGGCAAACCGATACTTTCGCTCTTCACTAAGATTGATCGCGATATATAAAATCCCCTTAATGTAAATTTATTAACTAATCTCGAATTGAACATGCCAGACTTTCAACACATTGGTGATATCTCACACTCAATTCTTGTTGACTAGTTTGCATATTCTCCAATTATTTCATAGCGACTTTGGCAAAATACTTTAAAGTGTTGCTGTGGATGGCGGGCAACGAGGTGCACACAAAAATGCCTATTGAACAGTTTCTGCAAGCCAATAAATTTGCAAAAGTTTTGTATGGGTTGCATAGGAAAACGAATTCTGTATGTATCGTTCTCCAACAACCTCCTATAACGATGGTCCCATACATTTTAATAGACGATATGGTGTATAATTTCAATACGGTTTAAATTGTAGCAGTAGATTACAAAAAAATTAAAAGCTATTGGAAAAGTACTAAAAACCTAACAATATTGTAATCTAAACAGAGATATTTTGATGGAACAAATAGCTAATTATAAATTTACTTCAGAAAAAAATCCAAAGTAATTAGAAGTTTCAGAATGGAAACAAATTGCTAAAGAACATGAATAAAAACAAAAGTATTAAAAAATAATTTGATATGACTCATACTAAAAGAAAGGGAGAAATTGAAAAAAAATTCAAGAATTTTACTTTGATACAAATAATTTTGAAAATATTTGTGTTCTAAAAATGTTGCCAAATACCAACTGATAAAAAAATCTGCTTTTTTTTTGTGAATATGTAAGGAGTTCATAAAAACCCATTTCATCCAAAATGTTGATTAAAGGACTCTTCAGTTGTCGAAAATATGGATTTTTACTTTTGGATATTCATGGTCATCGATAACAATGGTAATGAGAAATTATTGTTCAAAGAGAAAGATATAGCTTCATTTCTCGTATATAAAAAATCACGTAATGCAATTTTAAATTTGGTCAAAACCAATATGGAAAAGAACTTGGGCAGATTTGAAGGGATTGGCGCTCACCTGTGAAACCCCCTCCTATTAGAAACAACATAGGATTGAATTTATGGATACAAAATTCGAGAATACCCACATCGAAATACCTGCTACGAAAACTGATCAAAGAATTCGACTGAAACCTTATCCCATTTCGAGAAAAAAAGGAACAAGATTACATAAGCGTAATTTTGAATTGTTTCAAACATCTGAACTACCAGTTACAATCAATAAATACAGAATAGATTTTAACTTTTTGGATTACAAAATTGCAGTCGAATGCGACGAATATAATCACAAATACAGACATTTTGAATATTAAATCAAAATACATAAACACAGAGAGAAAAAGCTAAATTGCACATTTTTCAGATTTGATCCAAATTCTGAGAATTTTAATGTGCATGGTGTTATAAACACTATCATTCAATTAATAGAACACAGAACTTTAAATTTATACAATGTTATTAATAGTATCATTCGAATGATTGAACAAAAAATAAATAATCTAAAAAATAAATCTTAATTCATTACACAATTATATAAATCTTTTTTTTGTAAACCATTTGTATGTATGAAAGCAACAACCATTGCACCTACAATGCCACTGGATAGGAGATCTTAGCTTTCGAATTTTGAAAACTTTGACTGTTGGATTTTTACACTGATAAACCATTTGTCGGTGAGCGTCCTTATACAAAATGGACCCCTTCTTTAAATTCAATTTTTGGTCCAGAAGATTGTTACAATGCCAAAATTCAATTTAGGTGTGCATGAAAAGTCCCTCCCTTTAAAATTAGAATTCTGATACTTTCAACATGAATTTAATCTGACTCCCCTTTCACCCTCCCTTCACCAAACACTTCACTGTGAACCAACATCACAGGTTACTTTGAAGAAAGATTGTGGGTGAGGGTCCTTTTACAAAACAGAACCCCCTTTAAAATTCTTGTTTAAATATTTCTTATTAAATAAAATTAATATTTTTGTATATATATATAAACAACTGAACATAATTTCACTCACAATGTCGTTGGTCGATCAGTCTTTTCCATTGTCAAACTTCTGCAGTTTCAATTGATGATTTTCATACCCGTCGACCATAATGGAATCGAACTATTTCCATTGAAGGGAAAATTTATAGCATAATTTATTGAATATAAAAACCCATGTAAAGTAATTTTAGACCGTGTAAAAAATAAATGAATGAGAATGTGGTTGAAGTTTGAAGGCAGTGGCTGGATTGTTCCCTTTCCAAAATTTAATTTGGGGTCCTTAAAATTGGTACAATGCCAAAATACAATCATTTATATTAATTATTAATACAAAGTTTATGACTCCCTTGACCCCCTCCCCCTTGCTCTAAAACCATTATTACAAACCAACATCATAATAGGGTTACTTTAAATGGAGATTGTGGGTTTAAGCCCCTGAAATGCTCCCTTTGAAATTCAAGTTTTATTAGAAGTTTGTCCAATTCTCCTTGACCTCCACAATCAACTAACACTTTCACTGTAAACCAGCATTATAATAAGGTGATTTTAACTGGACATTGTATGTTTTTCCCCCACAAATGTACTCTTAAAAATTCAATTTGGAATATTTATATCAAAGTATTCTCTCTCAATAACTAACACCGTCACTACAAACCAACAACCAAAAATTAATTAGGTTACTTTAAATGAACATTATGGGTTAGGACCCTTATCCAAAATATTACACCTTATAAATTCAATTTTTTATATTAATTATCAAACATAATTAATATGTATTATAAAAATAAATTAAATCACAAAAAAAACCCAACTTCTTGGTTGTTGCAGAACTAATAAGACATAACCATTATTAGATAAAATGTTTTGGAGCTAATTAAACCTATCCAGTATTGGGCAAAATGTCATGTAACTAAAAAGATTTATTCATAATTAGGAGAAATAAAGTGGAATTAGTTCCACCACATTTTGCCAGAGGGCTCCACAACCGACATTCCTTTCCCCACTCCTACTTTCAACAATAAATCACACTGCAATATTTCACTTTCCCTCAATTTACCTCCTTTCAGTTTGGCCTACATGGCCACGAGGTCTGGAAAAAGACATCAGTCGAAGGCAAGAGCAGAAAAGAAATACAGAATAAGTATAATAATATAATAATTTCACCTTATTATATATAATAAGTATACCTTAATTCACATGCATATAAAAATGTATATTTATTATATATATATATATACATATAATAAATTATATTTATTTTATTATATTATTACACTTACTCTGTATTCAATTTCTGCTGGTGAAGAGTGATGCTTCCACATTTAGTCCTCACCTTCGACTGACATATTTATATATAAGGTATATTTATTATATATATAATAATCAGATATATTTATTATATAACTATACTTGATCCGTATTCCTTTTCTGCTCTGGGAGGAGGAGTGATGTTTCCATGTTTAGCTCTCACCTTCGACTGACATCTTTTTTCCAGATTTTGCCACCATTAAGGCCAAACTGAAAGGGGGGAAGGGATGGGGATGTGAAATAGTGCAACATGATTGGTTGTTGAATGTAGGAGTGATGGGAGAGGGGTAATGTCGATTACAACACACACAAGTGGGTTATCTCGAAACTAATCCATTTTTTTTAAATGGCTTTTGATTAATAATTACTTCAGTTACTGATTGCCATCATCGCGGCATAAACAATTTCTACAATCACATATGAAAGGAGAGTAATTTTGTTTGCTTTCAACAGCATCATGGCAATATTCGACATGTGGGGAATGGAACTCTTGTGATTGGACACGAAAACATTGTTTATGTTTTCCATCAGTTTCTCTTATTGCCCAGGATCCCAACTGCACGTGAGGTAGGTTTAGGTTTTTTGCACGATCCACTCGGAAACATCTTTCGGTAAAACATATTTTGAAAGGTAATATTGATAATAAAAGTTTAATTGCAGCTGCAAGTATATGTTTTGTACTGTCAGGCTTATGGAACTCTGTCACTTGATTATCATAATACCAGTTGTTTAAAAGGTGTTTTTAAACCCAAAATTCTAAGCACTTTTCAAAATTATCCACTACAAAGTAGTACCAAGGTCCAAAACATACAACCAAGTCCTGAAATTTAATCTGTGCAAGTTTGATGGTGATGTAATCAAACAATAATTTGTTTTCATTCAACATACCCGTATTGCTAATACTTTTTACATAGGTGTGTGTTTTTTGTAATATGTTATTTATACATCTTGAAATAAGACCATGCTTAGTATATATACCAATTTATGTATCGATAAAACATCAAAGACAAAAGAACATTGTTGGCTTATTTGTCGGAAATTTTATAAAGAGAATCCCTCTCTTTTTTTGCGGTGAAATTGCAATTTCAAAATATGTTATAATCCTTCCCCTCAATACCAATTTTGATGATTTCTTGAGCATTGTGTTTGTCTACAGCAATTTCGCACAGAGCCTGTTATTACTTGTTTAATTACATTGATGAATCAAACAGGGAAATTCTACTCTCTCTGCACACATTTCGAGCCCTTATACAAAATAAGAGTTGGTTTTACAATACGGGTGTCTTGTACAGGCATTTCACACCCTATGTCACCCACTGACATTTAGATTCGATAGTTAATTTCCAAGATATGAAAATCCATAATCACATTTGTTCCCTTTGACAGCGTCATGCACAATGCGAAATGAATTAACAATGAAATGTTGAAACTTTTTTACCAATGCACAAATAAAACAGCCAATTTCGAGTTGAGGGATGATTACTCTGTTCTGTCCCAGATTTCATACTCATGCTCAAACAGGGAATTTGAGCACTAACTAAATCTACAATGTCGCAATGAGGGCTTGGTTAACATCCCATTTGAAAATCAACAAAGCAAAAATGTAATTTATTCAATAATCTTTTCGACAAAGCCGCAATTTCTTTACCCAAATATCCATTTCATCGAAAGTACACCGGCCGATTCTGTGCCCCATCGAGAACTGGTCAAGTTGATGACCGATCATGATGGGATTCCCACTGCCAGCACCTAAGGAAAATTGTACCTAAAACACAATGAAAAAATTTCTTCCTTTCCACGAAGGGACAAAAAAAAGTAAAAACAAAAAAAGTGAAAAAAAAAAAAGAATATGTTTTTTTTCTAATAAGTATTTATATATAAGAAAACATGCAACGACAAACTCATAAGATTAGATATCTGTTGGAGATAGATCTCGATAACTTAGAACATAAGGCCATTAAAGTGGAATGATGTTTGAGTAAACTACGAAACCTCTTTCTAGAAATTTTAAAGATTACCATGTCGAGAGAGACAACAGAAACCGCATTAGAGACGACCGAGCCAACATCGACTACAGAGGCTGCTGCGGAGAAAATGGCTACAGAGGTTCAAGTCCCAACTGCTGTCGGTGAACCCGTAAAAAAATCAAAAACTAATTACAAATGAAAACATCCTGTAAAAAGATTGAGGGGTCGTCGCCATCAACAGCCCAACTATCATGGCCATAAGATTCCATCCAGGCCCAACATAACAGTGAAGAAAATGGTTCCTGCAAACAAAAAAGAATTCTTTGAAAGATGCGGTTCCATTGAAAAAAAAAATCGAGTAAAACAGAAAAGCTATTAAACCAGGATGATCATTCGACCATTCTCAGAGATCGATCGATTGTGTTGAATGCAACACAGCACTCGAGTAAAAGGAAACCATAGATTAGGAATTGGTCAAACATTTGCTGACTCCATAAGTTCCCATAGATTTACTCATCATCAGTACATAAATGTCGCCGCTCAAACTAAGAGGGGAGACAAGATTTAAACCAACACACTAGTATGTAAATTATGTAATCACAAAAAATTAAAAACAAGCCATGGAATTATCAAAGGTGAAGGCTCTTGAACAAGTGCTATTTTCTTCATTGAATCACTAAAACACACATACTTAATTTCTTGTAAATATCCATATAAAATAATGAATCTGGGCTGATCGAATTCCTTCAGATTCCACGATGGTGTGTTGAAAAAAAGAAAAGTTTTTTTTGCCACCTGTCATGAATTCACTAACGAAACACACAGTGTTCCATGCGGCGAATGCTCGGTTCACTTTAACGGATTTGATCTGTACTAGTATAACAATGGCACTTGTTGGAAATATCACATTTTCGTCATGTTTACAAACAAGATTTTTGTTTGATGGCAAAATCTAAGGTCAGGTGGAAAAATCAGTACCAAATTCCTTTAATAAACATCCTAAAAAATGACAGTAAATGTTCCCAAACAATGGCGATGAGAAAGGAAATAACCATGGTAGCAATATCATGGACGTCATTATCAACTGTGAAAAAAACCCAAATTGAAGTTACCTATGTGTCAAGCCAACGAATTGCTAGTCTACACCATCCTGCAAATGATTTTAGAAAATGATTTCGAGTGAAACAGAGTGTTGAGACTATCTGTGAAAAAGTATGTAAAGTGGATGTTGGACTTTCAATTGCATGGATATAATAAAAATTTAAATTACTTCGAATTAGTTGATTGTGTACGAAACTTGTTGAAACCAGATCGTTGTAATTTGACAAAGATTTTTGTAAACTTACACGAAAAATACTTTGTAGATGAAAATCCAATTATCACTGTCTAGGAAAAATAAAGATGTAAAAATAAAAACTTTATAAAAACTGAATAAAAAAAGGATACACAAAAAAAAGATTTTTTAATATTCTTTTACCTCACATATTTGAACAACCTTTTACTACTCATAACAAAATGTGTGTATATATATATATATATATATATATATATATATATATATATATATATATATATATATATATATATATATATATATATATATATATATATATATATATATATATATATATATATATATATATATAATATATATATATTATATATATATATATATATATATATATATATATATATATATATATATATTATATAACAAATACCAAATATGCCCGGGGCTATAAATTTTATATCTCGAGCATTTCTTTTTATATTTGCATACTTGTACAAGTATTATGTTTCCATCTGGAGTCGTGTGTAAGAGGAGCTTTTCGAAAAGCTCTGCGAGCATGATATTTTTCAGTTCATGAACAACATACTGTCCAAAATCGAAGAGGGTAGAATAGTAGAATTTATTGTCAGATTTAACAAAATGCCCAAACACACTTCCCTACATGACATGTGTAATTAATTTATTTCATAAATGTCTAATTTACCATACGACCCTTTAATGAAATTTGTTGAGATTTTTCACGATCACGATGTTTACGAAACAATCGAAACACTTTTCGCATTGATGTTAAAGTTATGTTTGCATCAATTGCAAAATAGAAAGATGAAGATGATGGTAATGAAAATGCTGGTGAGTCTCAAATTGAATAGAGTGTAAATAATATACTTTTTTAAAAAAAGAGAGAAAACACACTATATGGACAATCCCTTGGAAAATTTATGCAAACTAATTTCCATATATCAGTCTCGGGGTAACATCGACGATGTAACCTTGTACAAGTTTTACGACGAATCCAGTTTCAAATCTTTTGTCATGGGGAATGAGGCCAAAACAAAATTTATGGAAATTTCCAACAACAATCATACAACAAAAAATTAAAAAATCTATCCCAAACAATGCCTTGATCAAGAGTAAAGTTACGGACTTTTTGCAAAAAAAAAAAAAAAAAAAAAAAAAAAAAGGGTGCTTCCGATACCCCCTTTGTTTTGACAAAAAAAAGTAATGTAAAAAAATTAAAATTTTTTGCTTTGGTAAGTACGTATAATTGTTGGTGTATAAACAGTTTGTCTCACACCATGGCGCTCTTTGTTCCTGCATGGTTCAAACATCAATTGATCCACAGTAGTGAAGAAATGGCTGGGCACGACTTGAAGGCGACTCACTGCATTGAAATTCAACCTGTTCAAGTGGCCAATGTCGATGTCGGCCTGGCTTGTAAAATACGCAAAGGCTTTTTCGGTTTTGTTACGAGTCGTTCAGGGCTGCCATTCAACCATCGAATATACACCTATAATGGAATTATATATTCAGACTACAGAGAAGATATCTTTGCGCAGTTGGAAAATCGAGAAAATTCGACATTCAAGGCCAAGAAAGGATCTCGTATAGTTCAACTACTCATAATACTACACATCAAAGTATTGTTTGTACCAAGAGATGAAAATGATGATGAATTTTACAATACATGGCGAGACAACTCGGGATTTTGATCATCTTCATCACCACCACAGCCATCATCACCATCACCTACACTGATGCAAACCATCAAAGTGAATCCTGCGGCCTATAGAGAAGACCCCCATCTCGATGCCATTTTAATTTCCTGGGCGGCATCACTTGTCACCGGCAGAAATGCAAGAGAGTTCGTTGAAATCCAAATCAAGTTCAAAATCAAAATGAGTAAAACAGTGTATGTATTTTACGAAATAAAACTAAGATTAAAAAAACTATAATTACTTTCTTTTTCATTCAACATCATTCATCTCTCTCTCTCTCTCTCTCTCTCTCTCTCCTCTCTCTCTCTCTCTCTCTCTCTCTCTCTCTCTCTCTCTCTCTCTCTCTCTCTCTCTCTCTCTCTCTCTCTCTCTCTCTCTCTCTCTCTCTCTCTCTCTCTCTCTCTCTCTCTCTCTCTCTCTCTCTCTCCTCTCTCTCTCTCTCTCCTCTCTCTCTCTCTCTCTCTCTCTCTCTCTCTCTCTTCTCCTCTCTCTCTCTCCTCTCTCTCTCTATATATATATATATATATATATATATAAAAGGAATTTAGCCTGCACACATATAAGAAAATATGGAATATTTTATATATAATGATAATAAAATATCGTTTCTTTTAGAGAAGTAAAAAAACAATGGTGTCGAGGAAAGGATGCAGCAATTATTTTGGAATACAAACAAGGATACTTGCGATGCCATTCGGAGACACGTTCTCATTGATGAACAGGCAAAGTACAGATAACTCTTAGAATCAATTAGTTTGCCATCATTGAGCTACCATGGAAATTCGAGGACCATTTTCATTATGAAAATAGACCTATACAATTTTATTATGAAATCGCAATTGTAGACTGAAAAAGATTTTAAAGATTGGGTAATGCGCCAGTTTCTACTAACCGTTGACAAAACTGGCAACAACATGTCGGCAGAAAAATCGAAAAATATTGCGAATTATTAGAGGGTGAATTCAGACGATTGACAAAAAAAAGAACTTCAGTTTGAAAAAGAAAAATGTTTGCAAGTGGAGAAAAAAATGATAATATAATCATAATCTTTTTGTAAAATAATGCAAAGAAAATATAAATCGATATTTATCTCTTTTTTTTGCTTTTGTACTATTCATTGTTTAAGTTTCCATCCCCATATCGTTGGTGTACATGCGATCCAATGTCTCGCAAAAATACCTAGAATCTGGTATGAATTGCATACACGGGTCGATGGGTTTCGAAAAACTACAGCCAGTCGGGTTGAAGGAGAATTTGAGTGTAAATGACTGCGAAAATGGTAATGAGTTGTTTTTACAAAATAAATGTAGGTATCTTGCACCTCGATTTGTAATGACAAAAATGGCGAAATCGAATACAAGTTTTTTCTGACTGAAACAATTATCAATCACATGTCATATCGAGCGGCCTACTGTATGTCTCCGGAAGCAGCCACCTGTAATCCCCATCTGCGTAAAATAATTGATGTGGATGACAAATACATTTGTCTTCTGTGCTATCCACACTTGTTTGGAGGGATCGGTTCCAACCTGATTGTCGGTTGTAATGGATCGATAGTGGATAGAGCAATGAATACAACATACACCGATATGATACCCAGTATGTTTAGGATAGAGGATGTGGACGAAAAGTTGGATGATGGTGATTACCGGATCGTGTGCGCCAAGCAATCAGACACTCTGCAAAATTGATTGAATCCATTGAATAATGGATTGTGGTTCAATTACATGCCAAATAAATGTGCTTCGATGATATTCAATGCACCGGAAAATGTTATGCCCAATTACTCCACCAGTAATTGTGACTGTGGCCCACAAATTTATAATTTGAATTCTGACCCCAAACATCCACGTACGAAATGCATTTCGAAATGGGCTGGAAGTGACCCGACCATACAGGGAGCCCAATATGTGTTCAGTATAGCACGTTCATGCATAAACCTAAATACCTATAATTCTTGTACTAGCAATTAAAAATAATTTGCTCTTTCGACAAGATCAAGGACCCTGCAAAAATCAATGCGAACGTGCAATTTTACTTGCCACTAATATTTATATTCCATTGGCTTTAGAAAAAATTTTGAAACAAAAATAAAAAAGAAC
The DNA here is from genome assembly GCA_029891345.1 of Dryococelus australis. Classification (NCBI taxonomy): domain Eukaryota; kingdom Metazoa; phylum Arthropoda; class Insecta; order Phasmatodea; family Phasmatidae; genus Dryococelus; species Dryococelus australis. Next base: position 207,338,382 of record CM056993.1, on the reverse strand, counting down.
AAAAAAATATTGAAATGACTTCGTAAAGAAAATAAAAAAAGGACAGCAGTGTCAACTCGAAAATAGTGCTAATAGTTTTACTAGTCTCATGGCACAAGATAAAAAAAAAATTACAATTCTTGTGATGAAGACGAAGAAGCTCAAGACTTTGAATAATTTATTCATGTACCAATTAACCAACAACCAGAGGGGAAATCAGCTGCGAAATATCAAAGGGTCGCGAACAAAACATGTCTACCATGCATTGTCGTTAATAATTCCAATGTAAAGTCTGTTTCAATGTTGGGTGAAATTGATGGCAACTACCTCAAGTTTTATTGCAACGATCAAATAAAGGTGAATGCGAGTAATTATCGCTCTGATGATGAGATTACCAACCTTATCCGAGTGTTGGCGAAATATCTTTCATTTGTTTAACCTATTTGGTTCAAACATTAACCTCATCAATTTGAACGATATTGACAAGATCAACATAAGCTCATAACTTACATTAGTTGGAAACGGACCATTGAGAAACTATGTATTTTTCACGATATACCACAATTGATTGAAAAAGATTGTTTGCAAAAATCATAGTGGGGGAAGTTTCAATTCGTGTATTTGATCACAGACAAGGTGATCCAATACACTCTTTCGACCATGGAAGAAGAAAACATGGAACATGTCGACCAGATGATTGAACTAAAACTTCTATCTCTCTCTCTGCTACTCCAGAAGAAAAATGGCAAGTTTTTGAATAATAGAATCATGGATCCTGCTGGTTTAGAAACGCTATGTAAATGCCAGGATGAAATCCGAACAATATTTGCCATTTTTCGTTATCTATACAGCAGTGATGTGTAGTATTAAAAGTTTGAGCTCGTTGCATTGTGTATAAATCTAAAAGATATGGAACAAAAATGTGAAATGAAAAAATTATTTTTGTGTAATTTATTTATATATGTGTATTATTTTTGTAATCTGTATGGATATAAATTTTTTAAAATAATATATAGACTTATCTGTGTGTGTCTATATATATATAAAATTTACTATCTACAAAAGTGATTGTTAACCAAATGAAGACATTTTTTCTCCTTCGAGCAAATTTTTTAAATGCATATTTTAAGTGTGTCATACACAAACCTAGAGTTGTGCCCCAAATAACTAAACACACACTTCGTACAATAGCTTCATTTTTATGTGATCAAAGGAGAGAGATGTTTTATTCGTAGCTTCACTATTTGCCTCTTGAAATTTTTTTACAATTTTTTTGATAGTCTTTCTATGATCTTCCATTTTCGACAACATATCAGGACCAAAACTGTCGATAAACCATGGGGAAACAATCTGCATCTGAATCTGTTTTTTTTATTGTCAGTGTAGTTGTTTTCCTAATAGCATATTTAATTTTACCAATAATTCCATTACCTCTAGTCTCGTTTCGAGTAACAATACTGGCAGCTCCTTCAGTTACAACATCTTCAGTTGTATCACCGACACTTGGTTTCGCACTAGAATTTGAAACATTTTCACGTTTAATAGAATTGTACGGGTTTGTATCCATGTATCACCCCAATAACTCAACATTATAGTCACTGTCCTTATTTCCCTCTGTCAGTGTATTAAAAAGTGTTAAATTTTTCTGACTTAACTTGAAAAATCATAAAGTTCTGTGTTATTGGATTCGGTTAGTAAATGTAATGAAAAGGCATGGTATGTTATCGTGCATAGAAATAAAATACAAAGTAGTTTTTTATGATCATCAAACTAAAGACCGCCGTGATATTTGTTGACAAAATTTCATTTATAAGTATGAAATGTCCATAGAGTCGTAAAATAAGTGATTCCAAACAACCGACATATAATCCAGTCAAATAGATTGGAGACAGTAGCTTTCTTCGCCAATCAACGCTAGGGTTTGAACGATCGAACCCAAATTAATTATTAGTCCTGCTATGATGATGAAAATGTTGTTGAGTTATTCTTCGCGTAAAAATCAATTGCTGATTACCATCAATTTCGAAGCAATCAGCTACATCATATACGATGCATTGAAACAGTTTTCGAAAGCATCTTCTCTTTCCGACATGGTTGATGAAAAGTAAAGAGTTTCTATACTGCTCTCCATACTCGCAGTTTGTGTATGGGTTCTTATTCGATTGCAATGGCCAACGTGCCGCCCCCCTACATTCAAACAAAATGTGTTGCCCTTCCTTTCTTACAACTTTGTGCCGAACGTTTACTTCACATCCAGAAAATGTTCTTGCATAAATTTTCCATTTTGGGCTGCAAACTCGAAATGAAATGGTGTCTCACCGCAGATATTCCATTTACAAAGGAATTGAATAAAAGAAGAAACTCATTTGAAATCACCAATGGGTTCAACTTGGAAAACTACATTACTAATCAAAATTTCTTGCTTGCTTGGTGTGCTTCCCTGTTAGATGAAGAAGTTGTGTTTGTGAAAAAAATATGTATCAATTGATTTGACAAAAATAAACGTATAAATAAAAAAATTGATTTTTAGATATATATTTATTTACTATATGAATATATTACCTGCAGCAATGATTTTTTACGAGATATTGCACATTTGAAATGTGTAAACATTCGACACATGAAATCGAATGACCACAAGGAAGGAAAACAACTTTTTATTCTCTTTGGTAACAAATTTTGCATAAAAATTGATTTTGTTGTTCATTTTCATTATCACCACTGCTACCACTGCCCACACATTTCTCCAAATCATTATTTGTGGAATTATCACCGCTGCTGCCGATCACACATTTTTCCAAATTGTTGTTTGCAGAATTTGCCATCTCCTTGTTCCTTTTTTCTTTCTTTTTTTTTAAGCCATTGTGTTCTTTCCACCCGAATTTTGTCGATGAAACAGTCTCCTTTTGCCAAAAGGAAAAATTTACATTCGGGATACCAAAAACCATGTTCTATCCAAAGATCTTCTTCATCTTCTCAATGTATAATGTTTTTACCACAGTGAAAACAACTCACTCGATCTCCGAAACCTGTGTAAAAGAACCCCACATTGCTTAGCTTTTTCGGGTCTTGAACAAGAGATGGAGGCCATTGTTTTAATTAATATGTTATTATTCGTGCTTCACACGTATTGTATTCAGGATAAGCATGTTGTTCTTTGTTGTTTTGAAAAATTTGAGATATGGCATCAACATCGACATCAACGTCTGTGATGTAGGTTGTAAAAATATTTTTACCAACCTCGAAATTTGCAGATAAAATAAGATATAAGTTATCCTTTATCAAGTTCACATACAGACATTCGATCATCGAGAAAAAATTAACGTGTTCTATCCAACCATCATCTTCTTCCTTCCAGTGATGATATTTGCAACCACAATAAAATCAAATAACCATATTGTTGTCCCCTGTGTATAAGAAACCAGCTTGCCTAAGTTGTTTTGGTAGTTGGTTCATTGTCTTGGGCCAAAACTCATACGTTGCAAACCGCCATTAAAATAAATTATATTTGGGATACCTCGAAACTATATATTTCACGATACCCAAATCTTCTAAACATGCCATTCGTAATCCCATAAATGCAGATTGCATGGCATTGCAGGGTCATTGCCCATGTTCGTGAAAAACACTCTAGAAACTAACAATAATTATTTTCCTCCTCTCTCTATTCAGCCCACCTTTTTTCGGTGAGTATCCTTATATATATCAAAACAATTCACAAAGTATGCACAAAGTATTGCATGAATGATTCAATAAAATATGCATGGGAAATAACAACATTTTTATTTAAATTCATTTTTCATTTGAATACAAACTATCATCTCTCAAAATTAAACCATTCCATTCGATGGCCGAGATAAACGAATTATGGCCGAGTCGGGGAACCATATGCGCATTTATACCCATTTGCTACATTTCCTTGTCGATTTTGGCTACAATTTTGTTCAAAGAAAGTTCAGAGGAACTGATTGTGTTTGTAAATTCGACTGTACTGTTGAGCGAAACCAATTTAGCCACGAGTCTCAGGTAATGATGAATGTTACCTTTGGCGCCGTTCAAAACGATGTGAATTAAATTTCTGTCCAATGAACTTGGTGATTTTAACGAGTAGAGAAACACGAGCGATTTGTTTTGAAAACCATTAATGCTGTCATTCGCCAAACTCGCAAGTTTTCTGGTTCACCTCGCGAAAGAAATTGTGTGTTTTCCTTGAGCCGTACTTGAAATAAACAAACAGACAAGAAATTTCCAAAATATTTGCTGGTGATTCGACCAAACCATAAACGTGGGGCACATCGACATTTAGTTTGTCCAATGCTTCACGATTTGCCTCATCATCGAACCATTCCAGTGTGTAAATGTTGAGAAGAAATTCGTATAATTGGTAAAACTTGTAAAACTTTGTTTATGTATGTACAGAATATGAGCTTTGGTAAATTTAAACCTCAGATTATTAAAACAAATGTAAATACTGTAAGTGGGAGACGTGTTGATTATCACTTCCTTGACAGTGACTGCATCAAAAACCATGTACAATAATTCCGTATCTCCATCGGTATCAGCATTCTGATTTGTCAGGATCAATGGCAAGACAAACAGTAAATCTGTCATCCGAAAAGCCACTCGATCGATGACAACGATTGAAGTGGGATGTATCACTGGACCTCGTTTGAGTAAAATGATGGTATCCCACCCCAATTGATGAATTTCTCCTTTTGTCCATCCACAATGTTGGTCAGGTCAAAGAGGACGATTCGAGATATGATCAGCTCGATGCATAGCGATATCATCCACATGTGAGGAACAATGATCTTGTTTGGTCATAGATCGGCTCGTAAAACGATTTGACTGCACAAACTTTTTATTTGTGGCTCCTGCTACCTTGTAACATTGTCTGTATCAACCCGTTACAAAATGGAATGTCGAAAAACTTTTGAATCTCGACAAATGTTTGCTTGATACAGCAAAAAATTTGCTCGTCCAAGGTGTAAATAGCTTGTTCGTATACCGTGCACGACTCACCAACCTTGCACGATTCTAACAAGAGTAAAGAGTATATATTTTCTTCCAGTTGACATAAATTTTGACTGTATTGCCACGTCTTTATCCTATCTATTAAATCGCAGTACCATTTTACAGGGGATTCTGGAAACTATGTAATCAGGGAATCAAACGAATCCAGAATGGAAAGTAATTTTTTTTTTTTTCGAAATGTGCTGGTGATTCCCAATCATCAGATTGATCAGGATGACCAATTCGTTCATTTCGTCAGTTTCCAGAATGTTTTTAACCTTGGAAATTGATTCCTTCGAGTGCATTTTCAAGTCGGAAATAACAAAACAGCACCGGAATTGTTTATTAATTGTTCCATGGCCCTGTGATTCGACCGATGGCAAATGTATGGAAATTTTGTTTGTACGATGTAAATACCAATATTGTTTTGCACCTCGACTAAAGCATAATTTTTTGAATTTTTCCTAAACCACTAACTGTTCAGGATACATCTCATTTGTTTTGTGCTAACAATTGGCCAGTTTTGTTTTTTTGCTGGTTCCAGGGTAATGTCAGACACTCGGTACTTAGTTTTATTGTGTGTGTGGTTTCACCTGAGAAACAAAGACTTATATACTCAATTTACTATTTTATTTCTTATTCTTATTTTGATCGCATGTGTATTTTGCAAGATAAAAAAAGGCTTATATACTTTCTTTTGTTGGTATTCTATTTTTTCATTTTTATTATCCATCAAGTGAGACTCTCTGGAGACTCGAAAAAAATTTTCAAACAAAAAAAGTGCATAAAGTAAAAAAATTACACGAGGCAAAGTTGAGGGTAATGAAGCAAAAATGTTGGCTAACTCTTGAGGCAAACTTGAAAAATGCTTTACCTTTGCTTCAAGATTATCCCATAATTTTTCATTCTATTATGGCATAATCTGAGGCAAAGTTGAGGCATTCTCAAGATTGCCTCAAGAACCATGTGAGGCAAAGTTTAGCTTGCCTCATCTTTCCCTGCTCATTCCCTCTGATTATACTCATTTGCTCACATAGTTTTGGGAATCAACATGTGATACAAACTGATGGTGTTGAAGAAATGCATCTGGTACCAGCATCTTTACCCTCTTGTTGCCTTGTCGAATCTGCATGGAAAATCAGCTGGATGTATATCAATTGAGTTCCGTTTCCATAACAGCACATCTTTAGTTTAAGAAATAGTTCTGAAAAGTCGACCAAGTAGGGAATTTTTACACAAAATCTGTTTTTAGATGCACAATAATTGCATTAAATGTATTTGATGTTTATTCTGTTGCCATGGGTAAAGAAGGTCGTGTGAAAATTCAAGTCGGCAACCACCCAATGCCATTTATCGATTTTTCCAATGTCTGCAACACTAAAGCATTCATTGGCGAGTACAAAAAAACCACTGTGATCACTTGCAATCATATTGAATGAATACAAGAAAAGAGGAATAACATAAATTACAATATTTTGTTACTTGATGGTATTTATACACAATTTCTGTTCTGGACGGTGGTGTGTCAAGTGGACCAAGATGGGAGATGTTCGATATTTGCTAATTTTACTATACTACACAATGATGGTGAATTATAATGGGAAACTAGCAATTCTACTCTCGAAAGAAAAATTCAATAAAACCAACATGACTCGAATAGTGAAAATTGATGAAAAATGAGAGCGGCACAGGTTTGAAAAAAAACTATAACCTTTAATCCCTCGATTCTGTTAAAAATACTAAATACCATCAAATGTGAAATAGATTACTTATTTTACGGTATAACACCCACACAGTATTCGGCAATGCAAATCATCAACAGACTACTCGAACTGGGTATATTAAGAATCTGACTTAGGGTATTTATAGTTTCATTTTTTTTAGTTTTGCAGTCATTAAAAAAAAATATATTTTTCATAATGCCTTGTTTTTTATAAGGAGAGATAACATTCGACTGCTTTACAATCGTCATTCTTCACAAAGTGACTTGGTTGTTATGGCGATGATACCAACAACAATGATGATGGCAGCAACATTAGAAATGGTTATGGTGGAAATGTTGGTACTTTCAACATGATACCAATGGCCTTGATGGAGAAGACAACAACAATTGAAATTTGACATTTGTTACAAAATTATTTTGCATTAAAAATAAACAAATGTACATGTACATGAAATAAAAAAAATATTAAAGAAAATTTCATCTTTTATTGTTTAGTTCCACGAAATTTTGTCAGAGTGTATCATAATCCACATTCTCCCATTCCTAATTTCAACAACCAATCATGTTGCAGCATTTAATTTCCCCTCCCTTCCCCTCCTTTGAGTTTGCCTATATGACTGAGAAATCTAGAAAATAGACATCAATCGACGGCAAGAGCTGGACAGAGAAACATCAATCTTCCTTCTCTCCAGAACAGAAGAGAATATAAGGTAATAACAAAAATGTAAGTTAGTAAATAAATATACCTTATATATACTATAAAATATTAATATTTTATAAGGTTTATTAACTATTTTTATTATTCTTGCATTATTTCTTTTGCTCTGGAGTGGAGGAAGGCTGATGTTTCTCTGTCCAGCTCTCCCCATCGACTGACATATTTTTTCCAGATTTCACTGCCATATAGGCAAACTGAAAACATGGTAATAGAGGGGGAAATGGTGTACTCCGATTGGTTGATGATTTCCACCACTCCCAATTTCAACAACCCATCACAATGCAGCAGTTCACTTTATACCCCTGCCCTCCTTTCATTTTAGCCCATATGGTGGCGAGATCTGGAAAAAATGATGTCAGTCGACAGCAAGAGCTGGACAGAGAAACATCAACCTTCCTCCTAGAGCAGAAGAGGAATAAGTATAATAATATTCCTTATAATATATACATAATATTATATGTATAATATATATTATATACAATAAAATGTTAATATTTTATCAGGTATACTTACTATTACTATACTTGCTTTATTCCCTTTGCTCTGGAGTGGACGAAGGTTAATGTTTCTCGGCCCATCTCTCGCCTTCGACTGACGTTTTTCCAGATTTCTCCACCATATAGGCAAACTGAAAGGAGGGACTGGGAGGGGAAATGGTGTATTCTGATTGGTTGTTGAAAATGGAAGAGAGAATGTTGGGAGTGAAGGAATGTCGATCGTAGAGTACTCTGATTAAGTCTTGCAGAACTAGACAAACTTATTCATAGGTCCCTATACAAGTAATTAGTATTCAGAAATCGTCTTGCATTTAAAAGGGAATAATAAACGAGATTTTTTCGATCCATTTCCAAGGGTTTATTCCTCATGTACCTGCTAAAATTGCCACGATGTCTGTCGAAATTAATAACAGAATCAATTTCCATAAATGTGAATGCATAAAAGGAGTCCACTATAGCATTTAAAAAAAGAAATGTCTTGCAAAAAGTTAACTGCATTATGTTGTTTGCAAATTATCAAATAAATAAACAAATGTTAGAAAGGTTTTAGGTGTCCTTTCTCTATTTTTTTTTCAATTATTCACCTTCTCTGTTCTCATGTTTGAGCTCTTTCTATTTGTTCAACAACCCAACAAGAATCTCATCAAACACGTTGTCCCTCGTGAGCCGAAATTTACATGTGCTATACAAAGGAGATATGAAATTAATTTGCCTGTTATGCATTGTATTTTCAGCTTGATCTAAAGATCCCATGTATAATTGTTGGGAGAAGGGTGCGGATAATTAAATAGTAATGGCTTCCCCGGAATCTGGTAATGTATTTATGATTACCGTTGTTTTTTGTGCCTATTCTTCTCCAGTTGGTCACCATTATCATTTACCAGCGAATCTATGATATTAATGCGATAATTTGCAGCTACATAGTTTAAATGAAACAAGTTTGTGTGTGTCAAATTTCTAAATTATTCAAATTGTTTACCAAATTATTAAAAATTTCAAGCATTTGTTGCAAATTCTGTAACAAATCGACAGTTTTTTTACATCATCTATATTTTGTATAGTTTTATTAATTGTGTTGCATAAAATTATAAAATTAGTAGATTTGCCAAAAGCATCATAACTATTTTCGTATTCATTTTTAATAAAAGTGATTACTGTTTCCATTAATCTGTTTATTTTCTTATCCCTTGACTGATAATATGCTGTGAAATGGAAAAGGAAACATTTTTTTTTTTTTTTTTTTAAGTCTTATTAGTATTGGTATATCTTACAATTTTGAAAATATTGATCAATATAATTATAAGTAAACGACTAACGTACAAAATAAATGTATACAACTATCCCGAATTGCATTCAAATTCTATCTATTAGTAAAAAAAACGACAAACTTGGTCGATACATCTTTATTCACGTCCACTGATTCACTGACTTCGAACACTCCATTTGGTTTTTCGCAAGATGATCCCGAAAAGTATTTGAATATGAAATGAGAAAACGATGCGGTGGAAACTTACAATGATTTAACTAGGATAATTTCAATCCTAAACAATTCACCGAAGACCTTGGCGACTAATTTGTGGGACAGTTTTTGTGCACCGATCCACAAACCATTCTAAACAACATGTTAATAATTTTTCGACACTTGCAAAAACATATTTCACAAGTAAAATAAAAGTATGTGTAAAATGTTATGTCTTCATATATAATGAAGGGTATATAATGAGCAGATTTGTAATTGTGCCTTAATTGGACTATTAGAATTTAGTGTTGAACATTGATGTGGACGGGGCTGTGCAGTTATTGCATAGTTCTCTCACTTGCTTCGCTCTCATCCAACTGAAAATCTCCATTCACCATTCGCTGGACATGTCTTCATCCCGAGACTAACTTTTCGAGCTGAATGGTAAAATCCAAACAGTCCAACAATATCTGCGATGAGACACCATAAAATATAATTCCTATAATCTATTTAACCCTCAAGAATTTGGATTGTCCATGTTACAGCAGCAGTATTTTCAATCTACTGCCATTGTGGACAAATCACTCAACAACATTCAAAATAACATTGGTGACATTTAGACGAATAATGCCAACCACATACACCTGGTCCTGGAAAAAAATGATGTCAGCTGACTCGCAAGATCTGTGCATCCCGAAACTCTTTGTGAAATATAATGTGGTCGATTCAAAAGGGTAAATAATCGGCCCAAAATCGGAATATCTGTGAAAATATGAACATCACACCCAAAGTCTTGAAATTGGGCAAAACCTCCTCCTCACTCACCTTGTCTTCTCGCGATAAAAAAAGCTTGTAGTTTTGTAATGAGTGGAAATGCAAAGAAAGATATGGCAATCAAGGAAATGCTGCTCCAAAAGGAAACCCACAACTGGTATAAAAGGGTGTTTGAATTTTTAAAATTAGTTTTTTAAACTGTCATGTTTCAAACTAACCTGATACTTTCAATGGCGATAGGACCGATTCGGATGACGACGATGAGGGTTACAACTACATTTCATCTCTACCAGTGGGGAAACCCACGTATGAAGAGACTGTACAACTGATGAATAATTTCAACATGTTTCACAGGTTCATGTGTCATTTGTACACAGACACCATACTTGCATTGGAAATTGCCAAATCTCTGGAAAAATTGTGGAGTTTGTGTCTGAACCAGGTAAACAAATGTATCACAATTAACAAAAATAAAAATAAAATCTTAACAATTGGCATGGCCTTTTTGTTGAACAAAGAAATGAAGAGCTTTCTCTATTTCATAGATTATGACATAATTAGAGATATCAATAGAAAACATGCCAATTTCATTAAATCTCTAATGCTACTAGGCTACATTTGGCCAGAGAAATATTTAGTGCCAGTGTAAATTATTCATCCACTCTTTAAACGATGCTTTGATAATCTATCCGAAAAAATTGTTCATTCACTGATACAAATGTATTCTTTTACAATCATTGTATGATAAGAATGTTGATCAATTGGTTTTTTCAAGACTCACGAAAGAGAACACGAACGATGCATTAGGTCTCGTTGAATATACATGAATTTCGTGATAAATGGAGGTACTTTGGCAGATTTCCAAGATATGTCATATTTTATTTTCGGGTGAACTCGAACATACTGCACCCCTGTTTGCAACATGTTGGTGAGCGAATTGAAACGTCTCGATACCACCTACCAAAAACTCTTTAAAATATCCATGAACACTTTAGCTTATCGGCGAGTGGCTAAACTGACCTGCTACAATGCGCAGATCTTGAATTTAAGTGACTGAAGTCCCATCACCATCGAAGGAAAAAAGAATAACAATCTACAACTTGACCAAAGTCCAAAAGTCTTGCCTTGGAATACCGCGAAAAAAATACACAACTATGTGGAAAATGCACTTACCAAGTTTCCAAATGACTTGAATGCTACATATCAGAAGTGGAATAGATACTTTTAATTGATTTCCTGTACAAGACAGGTAGACGAAAAAACGAAATTATGTCCCTGATGATGCTCCAAGTTAACAAACTGACTGAAAGTGAAAAAACCTTCTCAGTTTACACAAACACTAAACGTGTTTGTGAATCATTTATTGCATTTCATTTGCAAAAACTTTAATAGACTCTGTCACCCGATACAAAAAAAAATCAGTTTGATTTACATTGCCTTGTACAAAAAAAAATAACAGGAGTGAGGCCCAATCGGGAAGTGTTGTGTTTCATGCTTGGCGAAATAATTTTCCAGTACGTACAAGTGCAGTCGAACCGAGATTAGCTCAAAATGCACTTGGGCAAAAAAAAAAAAAAAATCCACATTGAATTACGTAAATAAACAAATGTTTAACCATACTAATCTTCAGTTAATTCTACTCAACAAACACACATATAATTTTAAAAAATTAATGAAAAAAAGATTTTTTTGTCAACTTGATGCTATATAACTGCCGAAACACACATCTGACTGCATCAATCAGTCATTGTCATCGAAATTTGTCTATGAGGTGTGATACATACAGAGCATGTGCCCACCAACCTGCCTTCTGTCAATTTTTTATTTGTGGATACAGTGCTGAGTGTCTCGACATATGTGATTTGCCTTCGCATACATCATAGATGGAGAGATCGTCTTGGCCAAATTCCTCGATGGAGATCAGCAGATGGCGAGAGGGTAAAGATGGTGTTGCGAAAGAAATCAGCGGATGGCGAGAGGGTGAAGATGGTGTTGTGATGAAAATCAACGGACGGCGAGAGGGTAAAGATGGTGTTGTGATGGAAACCAGCGGACGGCGAGAGAGTGAAGATGTGATGCTACAGCCGCTGCCAACAATTTTCCTGTTCCTGTTGTGGATGATTAAGTTCACTCGACTTGCATAGTTGATTTTCAAGGTTTTGAAATTCTTCAAACATTTTACATAAAGGTTTTGGCTAATTTCTACATTGAAACGAATTGTATACAACACTACATTTTTCGACCTCTGTGTAAGCTAACTTGTTTCAGTGATGAGACCAAATCAGCTATCGGAAATTCGATTTTACATGTGCATGGAGTACTCCGGTATCAAAGAACTGTGCATTGTGTATAGTGCTAAAAAAATGCTGAGGAATTACAAACATATCTACATTTTAAGTGTGGAATTATGCAACATTTTATGCAGTCAATTTCTGCCCCTATACCTATTCACCAACTCGATCCCCGACCTGAAAACCATATACCAAATTTTCTAGAAGAGGTGAAGGATGTCGTTCACTCGGTACTTTTCTCACGACGTATTACCCACCGTGGACTTTGTGTGATGGAAAATGTGTGTATTTTTGAATATGTTTTATTTAAAAAGATTATTCATTTGAAAAGTGTTTTAATGTAATTTTTTATGTTATTTAATTTAATTTTGTATGTATTTATGTATATAAGGTCTAATCATGACCCAAAATAAAGAAACAAAAGAACAAATTCATTGATCTATTTTGTATTCTCAAAAAAAAACCCACCTTAAACGATGATTCCTACTCCACTAAAATATATAATACACTTTTGCATAGTGCGCAAGATGGATCAATATTCAATAATTGTTACCAAAATTGACAAGAAATTGTTTATTTAATGTAAAAAACCACATGAAATGTACATGATTTTAAAAGAGATAATTAATAAACACTCTTTTATAGATATTGTCCTTTTTCTCTTGTGTAAAATTATAGACCAAGTGGTTCTCGACGAACGGTATAAACGCCCGTTCATAATAAACCAATTAATTTTGTCAGTGACTCAATTTCTAGATAATTTTCCAAGCACATACACCTTGTTTCGATTAATACTGATAAACCTTTATTGTGGAGGAGGAGATTTCGACTTAATTGACGACATTTACAATAATTCACCCATTTATCTGTTTATTGTTTATAACTTTATAAAATCCACTCTTGAGGTGTTTATACAAGGTTTAAAGAATATTGACAAAACTTTTGACAATGTGGAAAAATTGAGATTATTGGAAGAGATGTTCAACCCTAATGATTATTTCGAAGTTTTGAAAAATACTGCTATTATCCGGGAAGCCGAAGCTGACAAAATTAGAGGCAGGTTTGACACTAAAAACGATCAAGTTTTGGATCTGCTCGATCTGAACATGGCCGCAATAGAAGCGTGTGATGGCAATAATAGTAAAGATGATGGTGATTACGATTGTGAAGGTGAATGGAAGTTATGCAATGTAGATAATGATTGGGAGAATATTAACAAAGTCACAGTATCAGCCATTGTTCACCACGAAGATCATGTAGAAATTAGCGAATTAAATGAACCTGAAACCGAAGTCATTCTTTCTGACGAACCGGTTATAACACCGACTGATTTAAGTTTCCCCGAAAACAGAACAGAAATTTAACTCGTATGTACTGCTGACGAATCCACAACAGTACCAGTAGAATTGAATTCCTAAAGATTCGAGCTCGAAAGTACATTCTTAGATATTGAAATCCCAACAACCACACCCATTGAAATATATTTCAGTGAAAGCAAATCAGAAACCGAAATCGAACGCGGGGAAATGGTAGCATGGCAATCACTTGAAGAAAGTACTTTAGACGAGCCTGTGTTGGAGGAATTGAGCGAAATGGAAACCAATATCAAAGAACCTAACGAATCGACTGGTTGATTTGGGGGGGGGGGGGGGGTGGAAACGAATTTGGGCGAAATTAAAAATGAAATAGAGCTTTTCGAACTAGACGAAAATAATAATGGTCGAAAAATACACAGGGATAAATTTCCACTATAATTAGTCTGTTTGACGGAAAACGACATGTTTGACTGAGTGGGGAAAAAATAAGCTTTAATGAAAAATTATATTTTAATTTGTTGTCTTTGCATTTCCCTTACCGTCATCTCGTAATAGTCCTCGGCCCACTCCTGGGGTGACTGTGTTTGTTTAATGTCCATTTCAATACGAAATGAGTTTTTGTGTTTTCATTATCTATACAAACTTTTTTACGTACAGAAAAATAAATTATTGTAATTTTCCAATGCTCTTTTCACATATTTAGTAGTTAGATCCCAAATCAATCGAACTATGGGTAGGGCACAAGCCCAAGGATTTTTTTTTTTTTTTTTTTTTTTTTATTCCCAAGTTCGTTTGAACTGCTCATGTGGCAAATGATTATTTTCTTCCTTGGCACTTCCATTTTTTTTCGTAAATATCTAACCTGCTCTTCATTCGCTACAATTATAAATTTAATCCAGGCGTCCTTCAAAATTGAACAAACTGTTTTGAGTTTGATGTTTTTCTGATTAATTTCCCACGGTATTCCATGCTCTTTCCTGTACAAATTGTGATTTTGTTCGAGATTATTAGACATACTATTTACCAAGTGTATGTATGGAATAGCTATAGATATATACAAAATGTTTGACCCTTGTTGTGTAGCATATCCAAACTCCAGTGGATATTTTTCCCCATGGTATCTGCCAAATTTAAAATCAACAACTAAAACAGAAGATAGATTAATATTTTCCAACAGTTTAACTTTTCTACTCAGAGTACGTTTTTTGTCCTCTTCACTAGATTTGCCTGAAGACCCTGAACACCCATCACTACTGTTTGTACTTCGTTGTCTTTTTCTTTTAAACTAAATTTTTGCTCTTTCTTGATATCAAAGTCTTGTCCTTCTATTATATCAAACTTTTTCTCTTCTTTTATATAAGACTTGTGTTCTCCCTTTACATCTTCATAAGTCGAATGTACCTTTCCTTCTTCATCACCAGTGTCACCATCAGTATTCCATGTTGAACGCCATACTTCTTGTTGATAATGTTTCCAGTCGTCTCTCGAAGAACGTTGTATGGGTTCAGCTTCAAGTTTACTATTCAAAGGCTGTAGTTGATGCTCTTTAGGTTCAGCTCCTCCTTCATTAAACATCTTGTTGAAATACTACCTCGTAGCTGGAAATAGTCTAGGTGGTTATCACTTGGAAACTTCTCGCAGTCACTGCAACTGCACGAATGAATGCTCTGTGATTTCCGATGCCTATATATACAAGAGTGCAAAAAAAAAAAAGGACAAGTTTTTATAAGTCAAAAAAAACACAAACAATATCATGTATGGAATTACTTATTAATTTTTTTTGCCATTTCTAGAACCCAAGTTTGCTAAAGAGCTCATGACCTCACCAAAAACAATTTTGATTTTTTCAGCATTATACACATTATGTAACATTGTGTTTTTATTGCAACACACTGAAGATTCCAATGAAATGTTTTTATTGGCAATTGAATGTTTAATGCATTCTTTGCCTAATAAACAGAAAAAAATAATAATATCAATGGAAATTTTAAACAATTAAAGATGAATACATTCGCCATTCAAACAACGTCCGAATAAATATATCTATGGTGAAGGACGTTCTCAACAAGCAGTGGGCCTTAGATGTGACCATACCCGAATACTTTAATACAAAACTTTAAAAACTCGCGAAATGCATAGCGGATGGAGAGGTTCGAAATCGGCTTTGATGTGGATATGGTTGCATTTAATGTTGGCCGGTAAAAATAATCGCAATAGAAATGATAATTACGTCAATTTTCATCAGAGTTTATTCGAAAAATTGGATTTTTTTATCCTGTGTTCCATGTGTTTCAATGGATACAGAAAAAAATCAATGCTGAAAATACTCGCATAAAATAACTCCCTGTTAGATGATATAATGGTATTAATTCATTCGAGCATCGAAGATGAGGTAATTGAAAGCTACAATGACGAGGGTGGCGAAGGGTATGATAGCAGTGGTAAATTTGGTAAATGTAAGCAACATTTAAGACACGAGAAACTGGGCAAGTTTACCAAAATCTACAAAAGTGTTTATTCAAACAGTTAATCATGTATATTTAAATTTTATTCGTGAAAATTTTGTTTAAGGAAACATGCCTGAATTTTTTGCAACGATGGACAGAATCAACTGTGCATAAATATATAAAGAGTTATTTACAAATTTCAATCAGAAACAGTTGGTTAAGATTACAAGGATTAATGTACGAAAAAAGACTAAGGTTATTTTATTTTTGGAAGGATAATACGAAAAATCTGTTTTCGAAAAAATAACTTGATATGCGCAAACAAAACAATGATAATTGCCGACAAATGACCCAGAATAATAGAGAACATTTATCATGGTTCGGATTATATTATTTTGGAAAAGGTTCGTTTTTCAGCTGTTTAAAATGTGGCAATGTAATATGCATATATGATGAAAATTGTAATCACAAATGTATTTGCAATAAGTAAAAATAGCTCCTTTTTCATGGCACATTGTTGCTTCATTTCCTCCCTCACCTTTTTTTAAACAAAAAGAAAAGATTTTTTTACCACTATAACACTGTATTTAAGATGAAAAATATATTGTTATTCTCCCAGTCAAACACAACCAACGATGTTGTCGGACGATACCAACGAATACTTGCAGAATAATCTCGACCGTTTGTATTCTGCATTTATGGCGAGAGAATATGGCTCATATTTTTTCCTGTATACTGCTTCGATCAACATTTTTGTCTCATTCTTGTTTGTGAGTATTCTGATATACATCTTATTTCGCAAAAAGGATTATTGACTCAAGTAAAATGGACGAGGTGCGGGAACATATTGGGAAAATTATCAAATGCATTGGGGAAATTGGCTGAGTAACTGTCTATGCGAATCTGGATCGCATAATAATGCACCTCGTCGGCCGGTATGACATCAAATACGATCAAAATAAAATCATCTCCATTGTTGGATCCAGTGAACTCGATAAAATGACCCCGCAAGAAATTTTGACCTTTGGTTATGGTTTTTTGTTGAAGTGTATGTTTGCTCATTGGTCGGCAAAAAAAAACAATGTGGAGCAGAGTACGATTGTGGGCTGGTTGCGCAAAAAAGTTTGGCTTACCAACAAATAATCTTCGAGTTTGACATTGACAAGGAACACAATTTCAACTTGTGCGAAGAGAACATCGTTTGGTGCGATCATGTGATTGAGTTTTTCCAGAACATTACCACAGCCACATTCCCATTTTACTTGAAAGTGTCTTGTTTGGAGACACATTGGCCCAAAAAGGCCAACTTTTACCTAATTCTACCCATAGTGATGGCTTTTGTTAGTGCGCAAGTATTTTTTTTTCTCATCTTTCTCACATCTACTCAAAATCGAACGAGGGGTTGGCATTCAAGTTTGTGTTGGACAATCCAGCACAGTGTCCCTTGCCCACTGCCTGAGATCACGATCCCGAATGGCTAAGCACGTATGATCATTTCAAAAAAACTATGTCCCATCAATATATGGACTCTAAAGGATGAGCTCGTGTCTTCATCCCCTTTTATGATCCCTTCAAGGAGGGTGAAGCCATCATAGTTTCCATAACTTGCAGTTCATCGCGACAAGTTTTTTCTTTAAAACTCGATTGGACTAAAGAATACATTAGACGATACATGTTCATCGATCAGGCAATCAGGGAAATGTAAAAATAGAGGAATCAGTAGTATAGAAATGCCGGTTCAAGCACAGCCCTCAGTTATCAGAAATTCAACGGCAAATTGAATGCCCAAACCATCAGAAAACCATCAGAAAAAATTTACCGTTGTTTTCCTGATTCAAAACATCAACTGCCAGTTCGAGCACAGATCCCAGTCATCAGAAAACCAATGGCAAATTAAATGCACGAGCCATCAGAAAACCAAAGGGCAAATGAAGTGCTCAAACCATCAGAAAACCAACAGTAAATGAAATGCTCAAACCATCAGAAAACCAACAGTAAATGAAATGCTCGAGAAATCAGAAAACCAATGGTAAATGAAATGCTCGAGCCATCAGAAAACCAACGGCAAATTAAATGCATGAGCCATCAGAAAACCATCAGAAAAAATTACAGTTGTTATTCTGATCCAAAACATTAACTACCGATTCGAGCGAAACCCGCAAAAAGTATCTACAAAAGTTGCGTTAGAGTGTAACTGCAAAAAGTGACTGCAAAAAGTTGCATTTGGGTGCAACCACAAAAAAGTGACTACAAAAAGTTGCATTTGGAAGCAGTTGCAAAAAAGAGTTGCTCAAGAAATTTGAATGCATAAAAAATAAAATATTGCATTAAATAAATGAGCACAAATAAAAATCAACCGATGTCTAATATGATAACTACCATGGCAATGAAAAAGGTTAATGCAACTGGTAATGTTTGGAAAGGTTATAAGTTTAAGAAAGGCATCTTTGCGGAAAGAAAGAAGAAGAAATCTCAAGAGAAGTATGTCAAGTGTGAAACGTGTAGCCACTATTACAAACCGTCTCTCATAAGAAGCCATCTCAAATTTAGATTGCACAAAGGTCTTACACCAATACGTAATAAATCACATGAACCTACAAATGCATAGGAAATTTTTAAAGTGCCACAACACTTAATATCAAAACAGAAGTTCCCACGAGAGAAACAAGTGAAATGTGAAACGTGTAGCCACTATTACAAACTGTCTCTCATAAGAAGTCACTTGAGAAGTAAAATTCTTAAGTACACACCCATATTCAGTGTAGAAGAAATTGAAACAGCATTTCAAAGTAGGATCAAGACTTATGCTGTAAAGAATGTGAATACATACAAAGACCCAAAGCATTTCCTAAACGATGTAAAAGAAACTGTCACAGGACTAATTAGTAAACATTCAAAATCATTTAAAGTGAACATGAAATTCTTCACTGAGTACAAAAGGGGAACTGGCGAGAATATTGAACATGTAGAAAGCTCCTTTAAAAAAAAAGAACGAAATTATACTGAAATAGAATAATCTGGAAGAATATTATACCAACAGCATATAGAAAATCATAGCTGAGATGGGGGCATTCGAAACAAAGGGATCTCAGTGAGTACTCAACAGAATATTTAAACTAGAAGTGCGAATAAATAAATATGTACCATTCAAGGGCAGTTCTTATGTTGATCTCCCAGAAAAAAATAAAAACTAAGCAAGCAGTAATTATTGTTAAGAACGATGATCAAAATTGTTTTTTGTGGTCTGTTCTATCTGTATTGCATCAAGTACAAAGAAACCCACAAAGAGTGAATAAATATGAAGCTTACGAACATGAGTTTGATGATGCACTTAAGGGTTTGGAATTTCCAATGAAATTGGATAGCATACCAACCTTTGAGAAGAAATGTGGAATTTCTCTTAATGTATACACATACAAAGAAGAAGATGGCGGTAAGAAATATATAATCTGTCCATTAAAAACAACAAAAAATAAGACGGATAAGCACATAAACCTACTCTATATGAAAGATGAAAAGAACGACCACTAGTGCTGGGTAAAAAGTCTTTCGAGACTTGTCGCATCACAAGTAACGAAATATGATCACAAAATATTTATATGTGATAGATGTTTGCAACATTTCTACTCTGTAAATAAGCTAAAAGATCACAAACAAACCAGACAGCCGAGATCACGATGGTGTTAGAGTTGAACTACCATCTAAAGAAAAAAATGACATATTAAGATTTCAAAACCAAAATCATTCTTTGAGAGTTCCGTTTGTGATATATGCTGATTTTGAATGTTTGTTGACTAAAATCAAAACTTGCCAACCAAACCCCGACGAATGTTACACGAAACCATAGCAAAAACACGAGCTATTAGCTTCTGTTACTATGTAAAATACGAACATGGATACTATAAACCGGTAGTAACTTATGAAGGGCCTGATGCATCTTCTGTGTTCGTTTAAATGCTAATGGAAGAAGCAAAGTCTATTGGTGATATATACACAAATGAAAAACCAATGCTTCCATTAACTCAGAAAGAACAAATTGTTTATGATACAGCTACCCATTGCCATATATGTGAAAAGCCTTTGAATGGTGATTCTGTGAGAGATCATGATCATCTTACGGGGAAATTTAGGGGAGCTGCACACAGAGATTGTAACTTATCGTATAGAAATCCATGTTTTATAACAGTGTTTATACACAATCTATCTGGCTATAACACACATTTATTCATAAGAGATCTTGGCATAGATGAAAATAAGATTGATCTAATTCCCAACAACGAAGAAAAATGTATTTATTTTACGAAGCACGTATGAGGAAGTGTAAATCTTAGATTTTTTAACTCATTTAAATTTATGGCTAGTAGTATCGATAAACTCTCTAACAACCTTTCCAGAAGCCAATTCCGAGAAACGTGTAAGCATTTTTCCAATGAACTTCTTGACTTTGTTACAAGAAAAGGTGTCTACCCATATGACTACATTGACAGTGCTGAAAAATTTTGTGAGACATCACATCCATCCAAAGATGCATTTTACAACAAACTCAATAAATGCGGCATTACAGACGAAGATTACGAATTTGCGAGAGAGCGGTGTGGGAAAAATTCAACATAAAATCTCTAAGAGAGTACACAGAACTCTATAACAAATCTGATGTGTTGATATTGTCTGATATAATGGAAAATTTTACAGATGTGTCTCAAAACATATAAGCTAGATCCAGCATGGTATTTCACAGCACCAGGGTTAGCATGGGATGCTATGCTCAAACACACTAAAATAGAACTAGAATTATTAACAGATTACGACATGATTTTGATGATAGAAAAAGGTGTTCGTGGTGGAATTTCACAATGTTGTAAGTGATATGCTAAAGCAAATAATAAATACATGAATGCTTATGATAGTACAAAGGAAATCTTTTATCTTACATATCTGGATGCCAATAACTTATATGGATGGGCTATGAGTCAGTATTTGCGTTATGGTGGGTTTAAGTGGACAAATACAAATATAGATGTAACAAAAATAGAAGATGATGCTAGCAAAGGTTATATATTGGAAGTTGATTTGGAATACCCACATGAACTACACGATATCCACAAAGATCTGCCATTGGCACCAGAGAATAAAATACCGGAAGGTTCAAAAAACCCCAAACTCTTGACTAGTCTGGATGGCAAAGAGAAATATGTATTACTCTATGTAAATCTGAAGCAATATCTATCTCTTGGAATGAAGTTGAAAATGATCCATAGAGTTCTGGAGTTTGATCAATCAGATTGGCTCAAGTTCTATATTCATCTAAACACAAATATGCGAACAAAGTCTACAAATGACTTTGAAAAAGATTTCTACAAGCTAATGAACAATTACGTTTTCGGGAAAACAATGGAGAATATTAGAAACAGAGTGGATATACGGTTGCGTACAAGTTCTAAGCAAATGGATAAACTAGTGGCTAAACCAAACTTTAAAGATATGGCAATATAATTAAAGCTCTTTGGTTGCAGTTCATATGAATAAAACAAAACTGTGCTTTAACAAACCCATTTATGTTGGAATGAGTATACTTGATCTATCGAAAGTCTTAATGTATGATTTTCACTATAATATAATGAGGTCAAAGTATGGGGAAAATATTGAACTGTGCTACCAAGATACTGATTCGTACATCTATTATATAAAAACACCAGACTTCTACAGTGACATGAAAGAAATGGTCGACCATTTTGATACTTCTGACTATAGAAAAGATAACCCATATGGTATACCGTTAGTTAACAAAAAGATTATTGGCAAAATAAAAGATGAATGTAATGGAAAATAATGGAAGAATTTATTGGTTTGAAATCGAAAATGTATGCAATAAATGTGGAGGGTGGTGTAAAGTAAAGAGCAAAGGGTGTGAAAAATGCTGTAGTCAGAAATGAGATTAGTTTTGGTGACTACAAAAAGTGTTTGTTTGGTAAAAAAGTGTTGTACAAAAGTATGAATCTTATTAGAAGTAAGAAACATGATCTCTATACGATTGAGATGAGAAAAAAAGCATTAAGTCCTGAAGATGATAAAAGATTTATTCTTAAAGATGGCATTAATACACTACCAAGGGGACACAACAAAATTGCAAAAGAGTGACACTATGTAAGAGCAGTTGCCAAGCGCGGGTCGTCTCATAGCTGATATCGTTCGCGAGTCGTGCGTGAGCTTAAAGGAAAGCATATGTATCGCAGCTATGTAATCGCTCATCGACATCGTAAACGGCAAACTTAACTATGGTGGTAAAAAGGTATATGTGATCATCGACAGAGAAGGCCATCCATGGTCAAAGGGAAAGACGTTGCGAGAATACTCGAGTATGCAAATACAAAACAGGCAGTCATACTAAACGTCGATGAAGACGATAGAGACATCCTTCAAAACTTGCATATACAAAGGGGGTCTGTCGCACATACCCCCTTTAATTCCCAATCACACGCAGTTTTCATCAACGAGAAGCAATCAGAGAACATGTTAGAGAAAAGCAGAGGCAAACATACGCAGATATAGAGAGGAGCGATTCGCTCCTCCCTTTGAATATGCAGCCACACATCGTATTTATCAATGAACCGGACCTTGAAATCAAAGATGTCAGCTGCAGAACAATTCCAGGATTGGGTGATTGAAGAAGGGTTGTCGCCCATACACAAGCACGGCGTCGACCAGAAGTATAAACCGCTACTGGACACAACGAACGCAATCATTGACAAGAACGCAATACTGCCGATGAAAGATGTTATCAACACAGAAGACAACCCGTGGTTCAAAGCGAAAGATGTTGCAAGAATACTGATCTGAAAAAGCGCTGCGAGTGAATGTAACGGGAAAGTATAAGAAGCCATTGTTACAATTAAAAGGGGTCCCTCGAGGGACCCAACTTAAGAATGTGCATCCTCAGAAGGTTTTTATATCAGAGTCCATTTAAAACATGCTTATAGTGCTATTGTATAACAGTAAATGTTTTTAATGGATAACCATTCATTGAAAACTAATAACCATACATGTTTGCATACTATTGGGCATTCGGTGATTCTTTCACTTTTAACATCATAAATTAGGTTTCTTTGGCTTACGAGTACCAAATTACAAATAGTTGAAGCCAATATTGGTTTATTAAAATCAACTGTAATTTTCAAATTAGTTCGATCTTTTACAATAGCTGTTTTTCTGCAAGAACAATCAATAACATACAATGGTCTTCTCCCAATAAATGATGCAGAGTTGAAGCACAGTTCATTATTACGATAAGGGGTATCTAGCTTTGAATTTCTAAAATCGTTGTAAGCAATATACATCTTATCGAAAATTTTATCATCAATGTCTAAATTCCAATTCTCTTTGGGAAACACTTAATTCCGTCCATTCTTAATAGAGATATTTTTGACGAAACAAGAGTCAAACATTGAACTGTGTGTGGATTGCATAGGATCTTCTTTTCTGTTGTACTGAAAACCAACAATGACAAAGTCTGGCATATCGAATTGGATTGAATTGAACTGATCTTTTATATCAAACTGAAATGAGTTTGCATTAGTAGGTACTGGTTTTTCAAGGCATTGCAAATAATTAAAACTAATTGGAATTTTGGGGTGTTTGTATAATTTTTCTTTAATTTTATCTCCATAAATAGGATCGTATTCAACAATTGGCCACAGAATTTCCAATTTCTCAATAATAATTTTACCAGATGCTGGTATATTATCTGCATCATCAGATCTGTCTGCTTTCTTTGGAGGTCTTCTGTAAAGCGAAACATCGTCACTAGAATTTCGAATGAATGTGATCTTGTACCCACCTTTCCAGAATATTTCATTACAATCTCTCATAAACCCAAACAAATATCTTAATGGATAGGTAATTTCGTTAAGCTTATCTTTCCTAACATATTTACCTAGTTCTATCCCCGACATTTGGAAGTATGCTGATTCTGATTCCGAACCAAGCAATGTATGCATCATTGTTGAAGTGATGCCAGGGTTGTCAATACTGTCGATTATACAACCATGTTTAGAGATTTCTATCCTTGAGAACTGGAATGGGAAGAAATTCTCACAGAGATCAATAGTTGAAGTTTTTTCATAAAATTCATATGTATCTTTTTTAATTAGCATATACTGTTGGTATACATTAGCTTCATTCGGATGTGAAAATCCATCGCCAATAGTAATATCAAACTCAATGCGCTTGTCGTATTCATTCAAATTATTTTTTTTTTGGTCGTTTGTCAGAAACGACTGACGCTCAAAGCTTTCAATTTTTTGTTGATCCATTTATCAAATAGAAAAAAACATTCTTAAACAACTACACTTTTCTTATCAACCCAAGAATTATGACTACTATCAAAACCTAGCCATTTAGTTAGCAACTCATTTCCTTTTCTTTGCAAAACTTTTTCCAATAAGCAGTCTTTATCATATTTGGTATTAAGCAGCTCTGGTCCATAAAAAATACCTTTAATTAATAAGTTCATTTTTTAAATCTTTTATTCTGTATGTCGTCGGTTTTGTGCGCAATACTTCACACACCTCAAATACTTCAGTGGGCCAATTTGGTGTATAGCCTTTTTCTAACAAATTTTTACTTTTACTTATATGAATTTTATCTCCTATTGCAAACTTTGATTTAACCATGTTTCTTTCTCCTCCATACATGTTGATTAGCGTAGAACCTTCATTCTTTGCATTTACATTGGCAGGTTTCATTCCAATTGTACTGTGAACAATGTTATTGTATTCACTTATTAATTTAGGTAATATAGCCACCCATTTATAGTTTCCCTCCATAGTAAATATCTTCCACATTTTCTCCTTCAATGTTCTATTAAATCTTTCTACAACACTAGCTTTCTTTCCACTGTATGTTGAATAGTGTGTTATGTTGTTGTTGGCCATTAATGACTTAAATGATTTATTGTAAAATTCTTTAACTTCATCTGTTTGTAAATGCATGGGTTTGCGATCATTCAAAATAGTTTTAAATGCTAACTTAACATTTTCACCAGTTTTATCTTTGGTTGGTATAGCCCAAGCATATTTGAAAAAAAAACATCTATCACAGTTAACATATATTTAAATCCTTTTTTAATTCTATGTATACCTTTTAAAGATCCAGAATTCATTTCGACTAAATCAGCTTGCCAAAGATCATCGATACCAAAAGATAGAACAGTTCTGGGGAAGTTTTTTTGCATTGGTTTATGAATTTCATTTACAATATCGTTTTTTATACTACCACCAGTGAGTAGTGAGTTATTGGTTACAGGACATCTACAAACACATTTAATTCTTACTTTGTTATTATTGGCAAGTTTATATGAACTTAGTGTATTTTTCATACATTTGATACAGTATACATTTAAGTTATCATAGTTCATTTTATATAATAAATGAGGCAACAAAAAATTGTAAACAATATAGAGAAGAATATAGAGAGAAGAAGACAGTTAATTGACAAGTTTAAAACTTTTAGAAAATTTTGCCAAGATGAATGTGATAAAAATAAAAAACACGATCAACCATTGATAGATGCAATAGAAGATTTGGGGCAAAAAATTGGACACACAACAAATGAGAATAAGAACTTAATAAAAGAACTTGTTCCATTTGCTGTTAAGAATTTAGACTACCCACAGACACCAACAGAAACATCTTTTGAAAGAAAACTGTTTGGTAAAACAGGCACCGATGAACGCTATGACGATGAACGCTATAACGATGGCGTTAAACACATTGAGGATGATGTTGAACGCTATGACAAAGCATTGAGGCATTTGAAAACTGATATCTCACAGTTAACTAACTACAAAACAACATTTATTGATAAGAAAGTGGCCAATTTCTTAATTGACTGCAAAGACAGTATTTTTGGGCTAAAAGCTGATAAAGGTAAATTGTATATTGGTGATAGCGAAGTAACATTCATCAATGACAAATTTACTGTAAAAGGTCGAACATACACTGGAACTGATGGTTTGATGAAATTACTAACTAGTAAGAGAGTAACAGAAAGCGACTACACTGCAACTGACTATGAACACTATAGTCGTATCCTAGCAGATACAAATGCAGTTTTTCAAAACAATGATCCAAACTTGGGAACGCCAAAATCGAGTAAAGGGGATAAATGGAACATTATTGTTAAACCTATTTACTATTCGATTAAAAACAAATGTCCCTCACCTAAACGAGGGAAAGGTGTAAAGAAGTATACAGACTACCCCAAAGAATACATATGGATGGATGATGTTAGGATGTTTATTGATCGACTTCTCGTTATTTATGGCGAAGAGAATGCTGGAAATTATAACTATTACAATGAAAAAGTTGGAATAATGAATATGCTGAACAGCAAGTTTAGTGACTTTGTTGTGAATAATCCAAAGGTATACCATATCTGATACAAATGTTAAACACAATACCACATACTTTTTGGGAGTCGGAGCATCACGGAAAAGGGTTATCACATTCGCACGGTTATCAGTACTTAGGTCCGGGTACCAGACTAAAAGAGAGAAATGAGCATGGTGATAAACCCATTAATCCACTAGATGTGGCTGCAATGGAACATGATATAGCTTATCATCACAATAAAGATCTAGCTGAAAGACATATAGCTGACAAAGAACTAGAAAAGAAAGCGTTCAAAAGATTATTAAGTTCAGATGCTGATCTCAATGAGAGATTGTGGGCTGGTGTTATTGAATCTGCGATGCATATTTAACATAAGCTTGGCTGGGGAATTAAAATGAAATGATGAAATATATGTTATAATAAATTAAAGTAAAAAACATTGTATTTCAAGTTTCTAACGAGGAGTTGAAGGGTTTGAATATTGATTCTTTCCTAACGAAAGACCAACTGGATCGTAAAAAACAAGAAACTAAAGGAAGACAAAGGGATGGCTATCAAAATTTCGGTTCCACAGCTTAAGAAAATGTCCAAAGAAATGAAAACTGGAAATGGTTGACAGTTCACAAGGGTGGATTTTTACCCTTAATTTTCGCAGCTTTGGGAACTCTAGGAGTGTTAGCTGGCGGTGCATCATCTATCTCTACATCAGTAATTAATGCCAAGAAGAAAAACAAAGAATTGGAAGAACAACGCAGACATAATTTAGCTATTGAGGAATACGGCAAGTGTTTGAAGAAAGTTAAGTGGGGCAAGAATGTTAAAAAAAAAAAAAATAATAACTCCACTCAGTAACTTTGACATTGATAGAATGGTTAAAAATTTAAACATTGAAAATTTTTGGAGCTACTTAACACGCCACTCGATAATGAATGCGGGATTGTTAATCTAGATGTTTCGACAAACTCGGGTACACACTGGGTATGCTATTGGAAAAAAGCAAACAACACATATTATTTTGATTCATTTGGTGGAAATCCACCCCGACATTTAATAGAATATCTCGGAAGTAATATTTTTTATAACGATGATAGAATTCAAAATTTCAATCAAGTAACTTGTGGTCATTTGTGTGTAATTGTGTTAAATCTCTTTTCACATAATTTTAAATTTCCAAAAATTATTTCACTATTAATAAACATTGGATATATGTGGAAATGCATTAATGAGCTCTTGGATTGAAGATCAAATTAAAGAACTCACGATAAATGATGAGAAGATCAGTCCTAATGATTTGGTTTCCAACACACAGTTCAACGACTTTATAGCCACACTGACAAGAAATAAAAGATCATTGGCTAAAGCCTATCTTACTTACTTGGAAGTAGATAATAATATAGATTTTGAACAAAAAAGACTACGACATGTGGGAAATCCCATTGTACCGATGGACGCAATCAATTTAGTGTACTATCAGAAAAACAGAATTAACATTATTCGTTTAGTTGGGGAATACAATTAAAAAGAAAAAGCATTTTACTTTGATAACCGAATAGAATATTTTTTAATGAGAGATGGAACAATAGTTGAAATAATAATAAAATCAGAAAAATATAAAAGTGTTATCAATTGTTATCATGAACGGAAAAAAAATTGACATGCATAAAACTTTTCAAGTATACCCTGATGATATGATATATTTTAAAATACCAAAAGCCCACAATGTACCCAAAGGTACAATTGTGTCTATTGAAATAGTTATAGTATATGAATACGTTTAAAAAGATCAGATTATGTTAGTTTTTAATGGAAGTGTTTCCATTAAAAACAAAACTTACAATCTAAGAATTTAAAAAGTCTTTAATTTTATTACGGTACTTGCCAATATTTAACTTACGAGTCATATATATTGTAACAAAACCATATTTATTATTCCATCATTTTGAACACGTCTCCCTAAATTTCTCAAATGACATATCACCACCAACAAAATCACTGTGAATATGTTTAAGATTTGTATCTTCTTGTCTGATTATGCAACGAAAATGAGCATTCTCTCTTATAAGCTGCTTAGGTACTTTTGAGTATGTCTAAGCTAAATAGAAACAATCAATATCTTTATGTCTACCGCAAGTAAAGTAATCCCTTATATTTTGATTTTCAAGTATGATATCATCGAAAACAACTACAGACTCTTTATGACATGGAAAGAAGTATGCTATTGGTTCATTAAATAATTTTGATGCTTCATCTATATCTTTCTTTAAACTGATATATTTTGGTTGGCCCAGACTTTTTGAACATACATAGAAGTAGTCATATTCTATATATTAAAGTTTCGTGTGATAAAGATGAATAATATTTCTATAGAAAGTGCAATGAAAGAACTCAATGTTTCGGCTACTTTAATGGGTCGAATTTGGAGATGTGTATCTAAATTTCTAATTAGACTATGTTGTAGCATATTGCCAAAGTCAGAGCGATAATTGTGTTTTAATGATTGGATAACCAATAAAATTTTATAGAGATATGAGCACAAATAAAAATCAACTGATGTCTAATACAACGATTATTTACTCTTTAAAAAACCGAATAGAATGTCTTTGTTTAGCACCACAATCCACCATTCTATCATATGCAAAATTAATTCCTCCACATTTAACATGATCTAAAACTTTTTCGCTGAAAATCTGAAGATATCTGTCTGATAAGGTTACTTTAAAATTTCCAGAAGAAATTTCCACTTTGTATCCATACCGTGTATCATTAATTTCAGCGTGGTCTATAGGATAGGTCTGTCCCATTGTAAGTTCGGAAAGTTTCTTAAATTGTTGGGTTCCGTTTAATACATTTAGCAATTGGTTCATCTTTATTATATACAATATTATATTTTTTTATGCATTCAAATTTCTTGAGCCACTCTTTTTTGTAACTGCTTTCAAACGCAACTTTTTGTAGTCACTTTTTGCAGATGCACCCAAACGCAACTTTTGCAGTCACTTTTTGCAACTGCACTCTAATGCACTTTTTTTAGTCACTTTTTGTGGTTGCACCCAAACGCAACTTTTGCAATTACTTTTTGCAGTTGCACTCTAACGCAACTTTTGTAGTCACTTTTTTGTGGTTGCACCCAAACGCAACTTTTTGCAGTCACTTTTTGCGGTTGCATTCTAATGCAACTTTTGCAGTCACTTTTTTTGCGGCTGTGCTCGAATCGGCATCTGATATTTTGGATCAGAAAAACAACGGTAATTTTTCCTGATGGTTTTCTGATGGCTCGTGCATTTAATTTGCCGTTGGTTTTCTAATGGCTCAAGCATTTAATTTGCCGTTGGTTTTCTGATGGCTCAAGCATTTCATTTACCGTTGGTTTTCTGATGGTTTGAGCATTTCATTTACTGTTGGTTTTCTGATGGTTTGAGCATTTCATTTGCCGTTGGTTTTCTGATGGTTTGAGCATTTAATTTACTGTTGGTTTTCTGATGGTTTGAGCATTTCATTTGCCATTGGTTTTGTGTTGGCTTGTGCATTTAATTTGCTGTTGGTTTTCTGATGGCTTGAGCATTTAATTTGCCGTTGGTTTTCTTATAACTGGGGGATGTGCTCGAACCGGCAGTTGATGTTTTGAGTCAGGAAAACAATGGTAATTTTTCGGATGGTCGTATGATGGTTTGGGCATTAAATTTGCTGTTGGTTTTCTGATAACTGGGGGCTGTGCCCGAACCGGCATTTCTATACTACTGGAATTGATTGCGGCAAATGACCATCGGGTGCAAACGAAAACCATGTTGGTGGTTATTGCGAGCAAGGTTTGGTAAAGTTATTCATTGGATCGACCGAGTACCGGTTTGGATTTGAATATATCGCTGTGTATTTCGTCGTGTGTGTTGATGGAGAAACTACTCACAAAAATGAAAGTCTAAGTGGAAGTGATGATAAGAGTGTAATTACAGAGATGTACGAATTATATAGAGTCAGTACAATTGAGACAAATTTTCTGTTTGAGACCAACCAGTTGGAGAACACTTTGTTTAACATAGAAAAACTGTACATTTCATCTGATGTAATCTTTTCCGAGTACACAATGAGATGTGCCGAACATCAGGTTCCTTTTTATGATATGAATTTTACCCATTTTGTAAAAATAATTTGTATGTGATTGATAGTTTCAAGGAGGCAATACGACAACCGACATAGACTTTGATCATTACAAGGAAAATTGCATGCATGCACTCGTAGATGATTAATTGGTGGAGGATTCAATTTTTTTTATGTGGCTTACATTTTCTACATGTGTTATTGCAAAGCAAATAATATAGAAAATAAAAACATAAACACATTGTTGAAGTAAATGAATGGCGGACAGGTGGATTTTGGGTAAGTAACAATGACGATGGCAAGATCAGCATAAACATAAATATTCCAAAAATGGTTCGAAACAAAGTAGAGATGAAGAATATCGCGATGAATGTGAAGACGACGGAGATGAAGACTTTCCTCCACGAAAACAGTTATGTGGACCTGCATCATAGAATACTTTTAAAGAAAATTACGACTGGTTCATCTTTATTTTATCAGAGATGTTGAAACGCAGTTATGTGACAAGCAGGTTGTCATTGCTAGTTCGCTATGTCGTAAGTAAAAATTTAATAAAAATGATTTTCATGTATTTCAAGTTTTTCAACACGAACTGGTGTGCAAAGTTCATCTTGAGTGGTTGGTTCATCCACAATAATGTAATCAATCACTTGTACACTGGATTCAACAAGACCAACGTTCTTTACTTTTTGCTTTCAATTTTATGTGAAGGACCTCTCGACTGGACAAACCTGCTCAACGTGTACAAATACATCATCTTTGGCGAACCTAATGGTCGAGATGGTGGTGGTGATAATGGGAAATTGTCCTCAAATTAAAAGAAGAAATTGTCATCAGTGACAACTTGTAAGGCGACTAATTTTTTCTTTTGTTGACGAGGCTATCTGGCAACTTGGTGTTGTTGTTTGGCAATGGAAAGTTTTCGATTGTTTGCGAAAGCGAGTTGTCCTTTTGTATAGAAATACAAGAGTATGAGGCGGTTCTTGACCATCTAGGTTACCAAGTCTTTTGCGATGGGTATGTGTTAAACCCATTACTAAATGTATTTGAAACAGCTTCGTCTTGCCTGACATGTCTGGTGGCTATGAAGCACTGATACGATATTCCAAAACCAATAATCAATCTGCTCCATTTCCCTCACGTACAAGACCTGTGTTTAGACATCTACCTTAAATTGCCACGTTTCCTATTGCAGTTGCAATACAACAAATTGATGGTGATGTTACGCTGCCTGATATTTTCTAACATAGTGGCTAAGCAGTAAGCCTTAATCAAACCTGATTTCAAACCCCCTCAACTATATCTATGACAATGTTGTGGTTATGTTCAATGATTTAACTCTAAACTACAAGTGGCCAACACTCGCAGAAAAGTTACAGCTCATTACCAGCACCAAATTGGCAATTTCCTTCAAGATATTTGTATACTTACTGTATATTTTAACTCGGAAATATGCTGTGAACCTGAAATGAGTTACTCCATTAATATATTCTATTTTCAGACAATACATGCAGAAACTACTTGGTTTGGCCAACTTTATTTTTGACTCGAAAAACACTCTTCAGTTTTGTGATTTGTTAAAGGATGGCATAAGAAAAAAAGTTGGGTTGGTGGTAGAGAAGGAGACTCGTACAATGAAAATTATCCTGGTATGGAAATTGATGATGACAATTAAAGAACGACCACACCTTTTAACACTTAGAAATTTATGAATTCTTTTTGTGCAGCAATCGAGAAATTTTTGCATGTAAAGCGAAAAAAACTCATTGCCAAAAATAATGCCAAACAAACTGAAAAAATTGCAGCTACAGCTTCCTTGCTGATATATGCTGCGTTGTCACAACCAGATCGTCCCGAGTCCAGTTTTCGAATATCGCCATAGTCAAGATCATTGTCCGCAATGGGTGATGGAAATGAGCTGCACAATGAGTATGATTTCGGATTTGTAGTGCAAAACTTGAAGTTTGGTGATGAAGGACAGGTCGAATCATCCATCGAGCTGACCGAGTTCGAGGATGGATTCGTATGTAATGCTTTCATCATCTTTCCATGGTTGTTGCATATGGGGTTTCACAGTTCCTATGCGGATGGACCTTTTATCTATATTTATGTGAAAATTGCTTCGAAATTTATGATGATATGAAACAACTTGTTATCGAGCACATTGGCCAACTAGTGTACATGAAACACTTAAAGTACCTTGCTAATTTACTGTGATCATCTTGTGAAAATTCGCAAGTTCACATTCCTGTTCACATTGAGCCAAAGTGTGAGTGGTGCCATCTCAAAGAACTTTAGGATTGGTACAAACACTTGAATGTCTACCCAAGAGAGTACCAAACCAACTTCCAAAGAGGATTTGTTATTCACCAAGTACTTGAATCACGTGTATATTGGATTTGTGTATAAGATTTTGTATTGTAAATTCAACATGGATTTTATAGTCACTCTAATGAAGTCTATGGCATCTTTAAATTTCGGAGGTAATCAGTTGCAGAATTCCCTGGTACTTTATGATAAGACTGGTAGGGGAAAAACATACTTTCAGATCTTCTTTTGAAGCTACACAACACTGGTATCCCGAGCCATCTCGCATTGAATTCGGCCAAGATCCCACACAATGATCACGATCCCCTATCTGTTGCCTTGAGTCACAACATGTGTGTATGCATCCACGAGTTGGACTCGTTCGATGACAGCCGTTTCAAAGTGTTTTGTAACACGGGATGTATACCCACTAGTTTCATATACTCAAACAAATTGGTCGAATTACCAATAACTGCTAAACCTATAATTACCAAACAGAAAATGCTTTCTGTCGTGGACATGGCTACGATGGGTTGATTACTTCCCATCATTAAAAGTTTCCAATATGTTCAGTTCATTCCCAATAACCCGCTGTCGATTGCTTGCTCTACAAGGTGGTACTTGGTAATCACAGCAAAGCAACACCTTTATTGGGCGGCATATTATTCAATCTATGTGTACCAGAATTTACACCAGGACAAGATAGTTTGGAAATTCACCTTCTCAATATGATGTTACTCATCAACTTGTTTTATTTTTACACAACAAACAGGCCAGTTTCCATGACCAAGCCCTTCGTACATCGACAAAAAATATCAAGAATGCTTACTGAATTCACACATCACTTCGAAATTCTTTTCGACAGTAAAAGTATTGATGGCCAATGAAAAGTTGCCAGAAAGGCGACTAAAGTAATTTATGCAAATGTGGTACAAAAATAATAAATGTTTGTTTCCCGAAACCAAATGTCATGATTTTACCAGGAAGTTTATGATGAACTAGACAAACAGATTGATAAATGTCAAAGAACCTACAATATTCTATTGTATGTTCTAAAAATGTAATGCTTTTGTAAATAAAATAATAATTATTTGATTTTGTAATATTCCAATTCCCTACATATTCTTGCCAATTAGTGGTTACTTATTGGCAGAACTCTGTTCAAACACACACATTTATTTGTCAGCCCAACACCAAGCAATGTAAATAATGTACATGATTTTTTATCGTGTTAATAAGGCTTTCATAATAAACTTTTATATTGTTCAAAACTCAAGCCAAAGATAGCCAAAGATCGATTCAAGCTTAATGTACTAATATACCTAGATTGTTGATACCAACACCCTTTGTAGAGGTAGATTAGCAGTACTAAAATCAGGTACAAGTACTATCATCGAAATGATGGCAAGCATACAAAGTGATCTACTCAAGCTTAATGTACTGATATACCTTGAATTTTTTTTGGACATCACGACCTTTGCAGAGTCGGATAACATTTCAAGTCTGGTACAAGTACAATCACAATGGTAAACATGCGTGCAAAGCGAGAGCTTCTTCAGCAGCATCATCCTTAACATACTGATATACCTAGATATTTTTGGACACGACCTTTGAAGAGTCGGATAACATGTCAAACCTGGTAAAAGTAAAATCATAATGGTAAACGGGCTTATGAAGCAAGATGTTCTTGAGTGAGTACCTTTTTAAAAATATATGTAATAAAAGAGTTGTTTTAGTTATATATTTGTGAGTGATAAAAAAATTATTCTAATGTTTACATTACTTGGAGCACTAGTTAATATAAAAGAATATTTATTATTATACTTACCTCTTTTCTTCTGCTCTGGGAGAAAGAGTGATGTTTCCACTTCAACGCCCGTCTTTGACTGACATAATTTTTCCAGATTCTGCTGCCATAAAAGCCAAACCATAAGGAGGGGAAGTGAGAGGAAATTAAATACTGTTCTCTGATTGGCTGTTGATGGTAGGAGTGGGGGGAATAAACTTATCCAATCATCTGCTTGGATTATGATGTCACACAAAAGAGTGTGTTGTAACCACAGTTGTTTACTTTCGAGAAAAATTGCATTTGTGTGTGTTGTAATCACAGTTGTTTAGTTCTGGGAAAAGTTATTATTTAATTCTGAGAAAAGTGGTGAGTGAAGATGAATTACCCTAATCCTAATTTCAACAACCAAACATATTGCAGCATTTCATTTCCCTTCTCTTGCCTTCCTTCCTATTTGGGCTATATGGTGGCAAAATCTGGAAAAGGGATGTCAGTCGAAGTGGATAGCTGAACGTGGAAACATCACACCTACTCCCAGAGCAGAAGGAAAGTAGCAAGTACAATAATAAACATTATGAAATATTAATATTTTATAAGGTATACATATATAATATGTAATGTATTATTTTATAAGTATAATATATTATATTATTTTATATATATAAAGGTTGTTGTTTATTACCTTATTTTATTTACCTTATAAAATACTAATAATTTATAAGATTTATTATTAACCTTACTCCTTTCCTTCTGCTCTATGAGGAAGAGTTATTTTCCACATTTATCTCTCGCTGTCGACTGATGTTTTTTTTTCCTTCAGATTTTGCCACCATATAAGCAAAACTGAAAGGAGAGTAAGTGAGGGGAAATTAAATACACCACTCTGATAGGTGTTGACTCTAGGTGTGGGGGGAACAAACTTATCCAATCATCAGCTTGGATTATGACATCACATGAGGTTTACATCTGTAGCCAATCATTAGCTTTGATTATGATATCACACAAAAGTGCGTGTTGTAACAACAGTTGTTTAACTTTCGAGAAAAATTGTAAGAATGTGTTTTAATCACTGTTGTTTAATTCGGAGGAAAGTTATATTTCCCCCTCTTACTTTCAACACCCAATCACATTGCGGTATTTCATTTCGCATCCTTCCAGTTTGGGCTATATTGTGGCAAAATCTGGAAAAAGGATGTTAGTCAATGGCGAGATCTGAATATGGAAACATCACTCTTCCTCCCATAGCAGAAGGAAAGGATTAGGTATAATATTAATAAATAAACTATATATACTTTATGTTATACATATTATATACATTATATATATTGATTAGATGTAACAGTTTAAAACATAAAATATTTGTATCATTGAAGTATTTTTTCGCATTAAAGTTACCCACATATTTGCACCACAGTATGCCTGGATGTTTATAATCAATATTGACTACATGGGAGTATGTAAACATGAAATATTTGTATTATTGTAGTATTTTTACATGTTAAAGTTATCCATGTATTTGCACCACAGCATGTCTGGAGGATTATAATCAATATTGACCACATGTGACTTTGTAAACATGAAATATTTGTTTTATTGAAGTATTTTTACATATATAACTGTCCAGGTATCTACACCACAGTAAGTTTGGATTTTTATAATCAATAATAACCATGTGGGAACTTTCAAGCATTTAATATTTGTATTATTAAATTCCAAACACACTGATGTAGATACAAGTATAATTTTTAAGTGTAAAAAAGTTCTGTTAGAATACAAATATTTAATGTTTGCATGGTCCCATGTAGGCCTCATTTTATAAAATTTCAAAGATACCGATGGTTGTTTTAAAGTGTATACATATTTTAGGTACCATGTGGAATTAAGATATTATATTAATTTACTCTTTCAAAATAAACTTTCCTTTGCTGCTACTGACCTGTTCTCCTAAAAAAACCTGTTTCCCACTATCAGAGTTTGGTGGGATGATGTACCAATTCAGTAAATAAGTTCACTTATATCTAGAGGAAAATAAAAAATAAATTTGAGATTTATTTAATATACATAATAATTTATAAATGAACTATTAACAATATAATTGGTTAGAATAAACAATATACTACTTAACCAATAAAATTCATATAATTATATTTTATATTATTTAAAGAATGAAAGTTGTATTAATATTATTTTAAAATTTATTAAAAACATCTTTGGTGCTATCTCTTCGTGAATATATCAAGCTAATTATATTCATATTGTAAAGAAACACTTTACTATTAGTCAACGCTGCCAATATAGAAAGAAGTGATTTCTCTGTAGTTGTAATAAAATTCCTCCCTGCATAACTTTTTTCACTTTATTATTATTATTATTATTCTGTGGCGAAATGTGCCTGGCCTAAATGCCTAAGTTTGTAAAACCAATAATATAATTAATCTTCGAAAAACAAAGAAAATGGCGAATAAATATGTCAAAAGGCTTTTTAAAATATCAAAGAATCTAAATTCCAGAAACTTTCCAGTCAAACACCACATCCATATTAATGTCGAGATTGCAAGGTTAAGGAATAAAAATCCGAACATTTATTGTATAATATAGATAAATATAGTGGTCACATAATTCGAAAAAAATCTTGAAACATAACTAATTGAAAATGTATTTACACTTAAGAAAGGAAACTTCATTCTGCCCTGAATAATAATAATGGCTTTATAGTGACAGGTTAGTAAGGCTCTCCATTGTCCGAATAACAACACAAGTGCATTGCCGTTTATATTACAATAAATTAATATTGTAGATTATATATAAACTAAATTAAATAGACTCTTGTATTTATTAATTTAAATTATTTGTAGATTAACTCTCAAAAAAGGTGGGATTTTTTGTAAACCACAACAAATACATTAAATAAAAGATTGCAAAGATATCTATTCTATTTATAAGTAAAACAATATGATTGTAATTTATTTAATACATTGTACTTTATCACCTCACACTAACTCTTCGCAATCAATTAGTTTTAATAATGAAAATATACTTTTCTATTTTTTACTTTAAGAAGCATTTTCCAATAAGTAAACTTGTTTTAACTTGAGAAGAATGAACTAATTTACTATTCATAATATAATAAGTTTCATAATTTTTTTTTTTAAAGATGTTTAAATAATCCCACAACAACATCGGTGACAAATGACAATGATTTAACTACGCACCTATGAAGGAAATAATAATTACTATGCAAAATATCAGATCGTGCCCACTTGTTAACATTATTTGGTTCTGTCAAAGACTTACATTTACCGATGAGATGACAATTTTACACTCGTTTATGGCAATCACATGAAATGCCATTTTTCAATTTTTAGCATGCACCATACGGGCATTTATTGTGAGTTATTTGTTTAATTTCTTCTCGACAAAATTATTTGTTATTTCTCGAATTTTTGTTTACTAATGAAAGAAGCTATTCTAAGCAAATTATAGTGTTTGTTTAAAATCACTATATTCGCTAAAATTGTGTGCCTTCAGGTATTAAATGAACATAAAAATATATTTCAGTAAACTATTTTAAAAGTACCAATTAAACATTTTGTTTTAATTTATGAACTATCTAATGAGCAGTGTAGACTGATTAATGTAAGGAATTTATTAGATTATTACAGTTGTTTATAATGAAGTAAAAGCTAATAAATACTAATTTATTTTAAAAAATTGCTTTCAGTAATGTAGTTTGTAAATCACATTGTAGGTATTGCTAAACTGTAAATAATTATTGGTGGTTTTAACCAAAATACTTTCTCTGGAAAATAATTGAGTGAAAATTCATATTTTGATATAAATACAATTCACAAGAAACATGACAGTGTTTAGTTTTTCTTCGCCACTTATTTTATAATCTGTTTATTATAAATAACAGGGGGAAATACTTCTTTGTAAATAGCTTGCAGAAAAAAAAACAGCAAAAAGTTAATTGAAAAAAATCTTCAGCTATATAACAATCAATATTATGTGTGCTCTCTCTCTTACCGGCATGCACACAAATTCGTTTCACCTCAGTGCAAATGAAATTAACATATATTTATGTGTAATACAGCTAATGTTCTACCTAGTTATAAAATAATGTAATGTCGCCAGCAAAATTGATACACTTGACAATGTGAAACTTCCATATTTTAATGTAGGGTTTTATATACAAGAAAAAAAGAAATTAATTAAAAGTTACATTAATTTTTGTTATATTTACATATATAGTACAATATGCTAGAATTTACAATTACATTCCTTTTCACAATTGTATGTATATAGTATTTTTTACATTGGTAGTCCTCAACTGTACATGTTTATGAGAAGGTCTTTTTCTTCTGTCGAATTTGTACACATCCACTTATTGTCTTGTGTACGAGACTTTTCCACACAATAGCAAATATTGGAAATAAGATTGATATGATGCCCATGTTCAAAAAACTTTTCAGGTAAGAGGCAGAAAAAGTATGGCGAAGGAAATACACTTCCATTGTCCATTGCAAATAACTTTTTACCCTTGCCATAGGAATTTACCAGATCCGAAATATCGTTCCTGCTCTTTGTACAAATGAATTCTTCTTTGATGACCTGCTTCTGCTGCATCAAAAATGAAAGTTCATCAAATGTCTTCACTTTGGATGAGTCTTCTGTTGTAGTTGGTGTTGGCAAACACAATGGCAATTCCTTTGCATAGATATTTGTTGAGCAAAACAGTAATAATGCTGCATAGAACATCTTTGGTCTTGCTGGTACCATCCTTCTCACTTCACCGCATGCTTTGTCATGCCCGGCTACTGAAACTGTCCTAGAATTTATAGCTGTGAGTGTGTTACAAATAAAAAAACACCACAAGCTGTATTTTTAAAATTATTTTAACATGCTCTTCAACTCTTTTATTTGGTTTTCATCATGTTTGAACAGATTCAAAATGTTACATTTATTGGAATAAGTGGCCAAAATTTTTTTAATGGTGCAAATAGATTCACAATATTGCCATAGCACTGCTTCGGTTCAGTCTTCCAGCACAAACAAGTCTGTCGTCATTTGCCAGATTTGATCATCGAATTGAAATTTGCACCCCCCCGAATTCGACTTTGACATTATTTTCTCACCATACAAAGAAATACTATCAAAAGTTAAAAGGAAAAGGAAAATGAAATTGCATTGTGAATGATGATGCAAATGTTTAATGTGATTGGCAATTACAACGTTATAAGCTAAAAAAAAAATTTTTTCCGTAAAATTTTGCCAATTGTGGTGTGTATAGTTGGATCTACTTGCCGATTTCATACACGTATCAAACGATGCATAATAATCTTTCCATTCCACCCACAGGGTTTCCACATCCGCTCAGTTGTAGTTCGTGGATTTAAAAGTGTATTTTTTTACTTATAAGAAGCTACATAGGTATCCGTTGATAAAAAAGTAAAAAATAGAAAAAAGAAAACTGATAGTGAGAAGGGGGAATGGTAAAAGTAATAAAAAAAGAAATATCCTACAATGCCAGGTACAAAAGATTGTGTATTGTTGCTAAAGCTACCACAGTTCCCGAGGCTCTCATACCTCGAACTTCAAAGAGTTAGCACAGTCTACTGAGTCTGGAAGTGTGGATTCAAAATGGTATGCTAGTAAAGGCTATGTAAAAGAGTTTATTCACATATATTAAACACAAAGCTCTTGGAACAGAGATAAACAGGTGTACAAATGCACAAATGCACGGTATAAGGGATTTAGAGAATTTCTTGCAATTACCATCGAGTATGGAGAACATTATGTAGACCAATACACCATTGGCAGACGGATAAAGTCTTTATGAGATTCCTACATAAGGGAAAAGAATAAGATCAAATATGCAAAGAAGAATGGTTGTGTTTGTTAACCAACGCTGTGGTACTTTAACCTGATGAAATTCATTCAATCTAAAGAATGGGGAGGTATGCATTCGACCACGATGGAGGTGGATTATATGGGATGTGTAGTTGTGAACAATACATCCATCAAACATGGAATGATGAATGCCAATGCCATCTATTTTTCCATGTCTGTCAATGATGAGGTAGTGGACAATGCTGTCAACACATATG
The DNA here is from genome assembly GCA_029891345.1 of Dryococelus australis. Lineage (NCBI taxonomy): Eukaryota > Metazoa > Arthropoda > Insecta > Phasmatodea > Phasmatidae > Dryococelus > Dryococelus australis. The sequence goes on along the minus strand of CM056993.1, from coordinate 207,297,479 downwards.
TCAATACTGGGATTGGTGACACTGCAGTCAATACATCAATCAACTACAAGGTTGGTTTCAACACACTCGACTCGTTCCTCAGCAGCGAGGCTATGGACTGTGATGCCCGAGTGGTCTAGGGCTGAGTACAAGCACTCAATAAGAAATTATCTAAGTCAATTTAACAGATCTAATTAAATCAAGCACTGAAACAGTTACACTGTTAAATATACATCTACTTACTTGGCGATTTGGTGGAAAACGACATGGGAATTGTTAATATAAAAGAGAATAAAAACTCGATTTGAAGCATTGACATGATATAGCCATGGTGATGAAGGAGAGTAGATTCTCAGCACAGCTCAGGCGAGTCGTCCCAGACGGTGATGTGAAGTCTCTGGCATCCTCTGCTGAAGCCCGGCATTCTCAGGCCATGCATGGCATAATAAAAAAATATGAGTGTAGTGGGGAGAAATCTCCCTCCACCAAGCAGTCGCACATGAGCAGTCTCCCACCAATGAGACGTCAGGGCGAGAAGAGTCGCCCACCAATAAGAGAGCAAGGTTAGGGCGTCAGCCAATGAACTAGAACTTTGCATACGGCCCCAAAATGTAGTATCGAAATCATGTGATGGGAAAATAAAACGCGATACAGCGCGTGATTCCAGGAGTCATGGGGCTGAAATGTAGTGAAAAACATAATGTATTTCCCATCGAAAGTGGTTATCAATCGCAGTCACACAGTGCCCAAATCACTGCAGGCAGTGTCAGAGCGGATACAGCTTCCTGTTGCTGGCATCGCAGAACCTGATAAGTTGCAAAAATACTTCATTAAAACATTATCTCTCTGAAGTGGAAAGCTGGCGGAGTGCCCACGGCACTACAGGACAATGTAGTCAATGCATTCAACAGTGAGTTTGGGAACAATGCAGTCGACACAACCAAAACGTCTGTCAATAATACATTTGACACATCTATTAGTGATACAACCAATATGTCCATCAATGGTGAGGTTTTCGACATATCTATTTTTTTGTTATGAAAGTTAAAAAAAAAAACTCATAGGAATGGAACATCACAGAGGAGTTACTCAAAATTATTTTTTACCATGTAGTAGATGTGGGTTTGTCTAAAGGATGATCAAGTCGAGCCAGATGTAGTATTGTACTTTAAAAAATTACCTCATATGTAAATTATCTTTATAAAATCAAATTAAACTAGTTTTTAAAAAATAGTTATTATTTGTATTTTTTACAATTTATTTTTACATCAATTATGAACCACTTGTTGTAAATGACACATTCACTAGATTTCTTCGTAAACATCCCATTTGCAATATCCAAATGCACGTTGTGATCTGTTAGATAAAATTCATAACTTTCAAACAATTTTTTAAACAATTCATTGACTGGTTTTGTGTATGCTTTATGGAAGTCTGAGGCATGGCTGCATTCAAAATTGCATATATGACCTTTGCATAATTTTGTAGATATTTACCATAATGAATTGATACATTTCGGGCTGGCACATTGTTTATTTTTTGTCTCTCTAGTAATTTGGAATACTTTTCCAAAGTAAAGTATTAATCTGCCTGTCAGCCTTCAGGATCGTAAAAGAGCACCATTTTCTTACGGCCAATGAAGGGAGAACCGAGATGAGCAGATGATTTTTTGAGCCTAACCAACTTTACATTTTCATACAATTCCATCTGATCTACCAAATAGAGGTAGTTGAAAATGGAAAACAATACATTTTCGAAATTGTGGGATTTTTCCAATTTATAACAATTGGTTACTTTGGTCATATTCGCAAAGAAGAAGGCAAGTGCAGCGACATACTTGTAGATTCGTAACCTTTATGAACAATAGAACAAAGTTTCTACACATATTGATTTGGATTACTGCAAAACACACTGTAGTTAATCAGTTTTGTCAAATGCAAGTATTTTTTCTTGACTAGTGAAATAGATGAGAGTATCTCAGTGACTTTCAGAACGATACCCCTTCCATTAATTATGTTTATTTGCTCGTTTATGAGTTCGATAAACCTGTTACTGTCTGTTATATCTCTTTATATGACTCGTGATTTTAGATACTGAGATAACATATCTCTAATATAAATTGTCACTAGATACTGGATGGTTCATGATTTAAATCAAACAACCACAGTTTCGACTCAAATTTAATTATTATCTTACTTACACTCTGCTGCTTCAGTACTGCCAATAGAGATTGTTCTGTATTGCATATTTAAATCGCTCAAAAACCATTGTATTATGTATCCAATGGTAAAAAAATTCGAGACGATAAACCACCAATTACATATCCAACCACGGCCCGGATAAAGCCCAAATAAAAATACAAAGCTCCTCCTGAGTATCCATCGCACCTTGAAAAAGATGGTTTTTACCAAAAGTTTCCCTTTATGTATCCAGGAGACAAAACATGCAGGACCAAAAAGGATGAAAATGCGTATTTAAGTGGGAAGCGGGGAAATTGGTGCCACACCCCATTTGTTTCGAAATGTGAATCCAACCGAGTCAGGGAGAATTTTGACCTACACCCAATTATTTCCTATAGCATAACCAAACCAAAAACGGAATATAGGGTAACAGACCCCATTTGATTCCTGTGGTGTATCCCAGTGCCAATAGCAACTATTGCTAAAATTTTTCTATAGTTTTCCAAAAAACAAATTTTTTTTCGCCTTTTCTCGTCCCTGTTTAAATACACACGATTCATGATGCATAATTTTTAATTTATTTTAAAGATAATATTAAATAATTATTAACATTTTAAAAATAATTTTAACCATTTATTATATAAAGACTCACATGTATACCATCACCAAAGGGTACGTAAAAATTCATATTTTATAAATGTAACAATTTAACACAAAATTATTCACATGCACACCGTCACTAAAAGTGTACGGTAAAACTATGTTCATTTAAAAATTCAAAATTTTATAAATTTAACCATATATATTTTAATGGTGTGTATATATATATATATATATATATATATATATATATATATATATATATATATATATATATATATATATATATATAATATATATATATATATATATATATATGCAATCACATTTTTTTTTACCTCAACACTCGAAACCGGCAGATCCAAAGTCTGCGAAAGCAACAACGTATGCAATTGCGTTCACCACCGACCGAACCAGTCATGACAGACACGACCGCACTATGCCTTTTCGGGATCCCGAATGAATGTAAATTTAAAAAAAATCAATTTACCTCAATAATTGAAACTGGCAGATCCAAGTTTTGCCGATGTAACGGACGCAAGTACACCCGTCGTCGCTGGGAGGACCCATCACGACCTAATCGAGAATTTTAGGCTTTTTCCAGATCGCGAATGAATGTTTACACAAACAACACGTCACTCAATTTTTTTTCAAACCAAAACACACAGCATGTCAACCAAAAACTACTTTTTTTAACTGATACAAATAGCAACTTTTTAAAAACTTAAACAAAGAGCAAGTCATTATATATATATATATATATTTAAACTGAAACAAACTGTTGCACTGTCTCACTCGCACCTGTAAATTAAAACACACAGCAAGCCATCATTTTTTTTTTTTATTAAATCAAACAGCAAGTCAGTTAAATGTTAATTTTAACTTGAATCAAACAGCTACACTGTCTCATTCGCAACAGTAAATTAAATCAAACAGAAACTCAATTAAACATTAATTTAAACTTGACTCAAACAGCTACTCAATTAAACATTAGTTTAAACTCGATTAAAACAGCAACTCCATTAAACATTAATTTAAAATTAATTCCAGCAGCAATTCAATAAAACAATAATTTAAACTTGAATCAAACAGCTATTCAAACTTTTTTTAACTTATCAAACAGCAACTCAATCAAACATTATTTTTAACTTGAATTAAACAGCAACTCAATTAAACATTAATTGAAATATGAATACAACAACTTCTCAATTAAAAATAATTTCAACTTGAATCAAACAGCAACTCAATTAAACATTAATTTAAACAGAAACGAACAGCTAGTCAATCCCATTTTAAACTGAAACAAACCACAAGTCAATCACACTTAATTTTATACTGCAATGGCAACTCCAACTCAATTAACTTTTTAAAACTGCAACTGCAACAGAAATTCAATCTCGCTCGTGCCTATAAATTAAAAATAACCATAACAAACAGATACCTGTCGAGATTAGGATAACCTTTGCCACAATCTCATCTGCGCCAATTACGATGGTGCATGTCGGTGGCATGATTCAGCAAAGCGTGCATCTTTCTCCGTACCAATGATTCTTTTTCCAGATCTAATCGGCCAGGTAGCCGACCCAAAATTTTTTCTGTTTGCCAAAGCAGAGAATGCTGTATCGCACAGGACACCAACTTCATTAAATGTTTTGAGTGTGCACTCTCAATGTCTCGCCCCTGTTCACCTTTAGAGTATTTCGAGTGTTTGCCATTCTGCTCTTTTCTTTACACACAAATTCCTTCCTGTGAGTCATCTGCATGTGACGGTAGCTGTGAATGTCCAAGTTGCTGTAATGTCGCCAGCAGTCTGAAATTACCATTGTGCTTGGAGTGATACACTCGTGAATGATTTTGGTCAGGGTCGCTGCGTTCCTCTTTTCCACCTCCACCAGGAAGAATTTCGTCTGATGGTTCCGCTGCACTCCATCGAAAACCCACTGGCCGTGAACTTTATGTCCTTTGCGGTTCTTGCGTTTGCCCAATTTCGACTCGTCGAACTCAACTACTTTGCCTGGCACACCGATGCGTTTCCTGTACTCAACACCCAGTCTATGCACATTTGGCAGGAAGAAACTCGACCAGGCGACGACCGTCTTTCCCAAGCATAAAAGTTCGTTCACTATAGTCTGCTGTTGAGGGTATTTGATCAGGCACCAGAGTAAACACAACTTGACTATCTTGCTTGGAGGCAAGTTTGAATTTCCCACAAAGCTGCCCTGTCTCGCCGACACTTTCAAGTTGAATTTAGTACCGTCCTCCATTCGCTGTCGGCACCAATTAAACAAGCTCCTGTTTTCCACCAACTACGCTTTGCCTTCCCTGCATTTTTCGCACCGTATCATCGATTTGAGAATGTCGCGTGCTCGATGAGAAACATGTTTATGTCTGGCGAGGAATGAATAACTTGCCTGGCGTTTAACATTATGATTATACATCCCGTGCACACCCTCTTGCGATTCGCGAGAGAAAATTTACGGAAAAAATGCTTGGATATGCTAAACGGAACTAGATTGCAAAGTAAACAATTGGGATGGTTACTTTGTAGTACATACTGAATGTTTGTATGGTTTTCCCATTACGACATGCAATGTGGAACAATTACCTAAACGGTTCTGCATTGGCATTATGTAACACCAAGGAAGACTCGTAAGTGTCTCGATCACTGGGTTCATTCTCCTACTTCTCCTTCCATCAACGTCACATGCTTGGTTTATTTCATCACCATATTTGGAGAGTGACCTCCTTCCCTCTCTCTCACTCTTGTCTTTTTTTTAAATACTATTTTCTCATCCAGACAGGATGCTTGGTTTATTTCAATACCATATTTGGAGTGTGACATCCATCCCTCTTTCCCTTTTAAAAAAAAAAAAACCTAATCCCTCGCCCAATTGGCATGCTTGTCCCCGCATCCCAATTACCCTTCTCTAATTTCCTCCCCTTCCATCATCCTTATACGTGATATCACATCATCACCGCGCCCACCTCCGCTCCGAGTTCCGACATTTTAACTCGCTCACTTTATTTCTTCTCATTGCTGCGAGAACAACATTATTACTTTCTGTGCTGTTATGTGCAAATAATTTATTTTATTTGTCATCGATTAGAAAGCAGAAAGAAGGATGTTGTAGTCTGTACAGATCACGATATGGCAACTACATGTAAGTAGCTGTGCATAATTTCATCAGTAGGTACATGCAAGTATTTATATATAATTTTTTTTTTTTTAACTTGTTACTCGTGATTGTTTCTGTTTGTGTAAAACAATGTCTATAAAAATTTCATTTCTAGTTCCGGGATTATACAGATCTTCGCTGGTTGCAGACAATAAATTTAAAACTACAATTTCTCCAAACAAATTGTTTCCTTTAAAAAAATAACGATATTCAGCGACTATTGACTATTCATTACGACCCGGTAAAGCTCTATGTTCCGTGTGTGGAAAAACCGTTATATTCGAGTTTCATTTCTCAATTATATCGAAATTTTCCGAAAGTTAAAACTAAAGGAATCATGTACGATTGGCGTAAGATTTATTGCAGTCTGCATACTCGGTAAAACTTTCGATGGAGAAGTACTTGTCGAAATACTCATTTCCTTTGGAAATTTTCACAGTGGGCCATTCTGTGGTGCGAATAATATTGGAAATTTACAACGAGGCTGCATTTTACAAATATGTGAAATGTGTATTTTTTGTAGCCTCTCCTTTATTCGGTTTGCAAAACTTCAAAAATGTTTTCGACGATTCGCTTTTATCCTTGCTGGCAGAAGATACAGCCAAGTCCAAATACAATTTTTTCCAAAAATCAATTACTTACACTCTACAGACAATTTAGAAAGAATTTCATGTTGTTGTTACTGTACAAACTTTTTAAAACTACTCTGATAAATCACGAGTAGTCAATTAAAGACTGTTCAATTGTGCTAAATGGGGAATATTTGGTCAGTATGAAGTCATTACAAATTCATATTATGCTACAATCACCAATCTCGAAATGAATTGCGTGGCAAAAAAACTCCATGCCACTAGATGCGAGATGGCCCGCCATTCGCAAAAAAATGGCGATGGGGCGGTCTCCATATGCGATTCGTGTTTGAATGTCTCTCTAAAAACAATAAAAATTCTCTTCAAATAAACGACCCTACCTTTTTACTAAACAACGAGTTTATAAAAAAATATTACAAATTTAATTATACGAGATTTATATATAATATCAATTAAGTAATTGGATACAACAACCCAAAAGGCTCCCACTATCGACACTGTCTCGAATGATTTTTATAAATTTTACACTTTGAAGGAACGAGTCGATTCAAGCACAGCAAGTAAAAAATACGATAAATTGAGCGGCGATAACATTAAACTGTTGAACATCAATATCATTTTCACGTACGATGTAAAAACATTTATAAAAATTGTCAAAATCAACATGTTCCTACTCGATGTTACAATTAACTGTGAAGCTCTGTTGAAACTCAACCCGAAACTCATAATCGATTCCTTTTTATCCATAGTTCAAGATCTATACACTTCTACGAAAAGTTGTTTTTACGACATGTTTCAAATTCTTCCACCATGGATGGGCGACACATTCGGCGATAATAAACCAACAAAACCAAATTTTTGCGAGTTACCTGATGTATATATCACCAAAAATTATCGAAGACTTTACTCGAGATGTATTCAGGCTCGTGGAAAAACCGAATCAAGTAAACATGGTTTCCTTGATCAGGTAAGCTCGCTATTGCATATATTGTTTGTACCAGTGATGGGTTTCTGCCTAGCGTTCGCGGTTGCCGAACATACATGCATAGAGGTGCAAAAACAAAATATTTACCAGAGAGTCCTGAAGCACAAAATACGCCAGGATCGGACGATGTTTTGTGCAATTTGTTGTTCAAGTTTTTGATAAACGTCTTCAAACCTGACGCCGTCTTTGAGCATTACATTTCACCTCTGCTCGGACACCACGACAGTGAAGCTTCCACACTAAACGTACATAAATTCTTTTACCGATGCTGCAATGGTGTTTATTGGAAGCTATTCGGACCTGGTGCCAAAGAGTAATTTACAACAGACGAAGTATACGGCTTGTGCACAAATCTGTTTGATAGAAACAGAAATTATTTACCGCTCCTAATGGAAGCCGTCAACGAAAAACTACCATTTGACGATTTCATTCAATGAATGTTCCTGTTACAGGAACATTTCTGTGGGAAAAACGACCTGTCCCAGAAGCTGGCAATCATCTATGGTTATTTCCTCACCTTTGGTCTTCAAATAATGAGCACAAAAAAAATTTAAACATCAGAATATATATATATATATATATATATATATATATATATAATGAGATAAGTGCTTGAACATATTCTCAAAGTTAATTTACCTAGTTATTCGTTTATGCAAGACTTTTTTACGATAATTAGCGAGCACGACTCTATAGTGGATGTAATCATAGAACGATTAAAGAGAAACGAACAGTTTATGGAAACAATTTCGAAAGAATAGTCTAACAATATGTTGCTTGGTACCAGATCATGCCAACTTAAAACAAAACGTATATAATAAGAAGTTTTATTTTTTTTTTTTAACGAGTGACAAACTTTTGGATACTATTGCGGCAATTTGGGTTCGAATCTTAATACCAATATTCACAAGCTGAAAAAATTTTTGGGTATAAAATAGTGTACGCTGATTAGTTGTTGAATAAATGGTGGATGAGGGGGGTTGGGGTGTCATTCGATCGTGGAGCACTCTGGTATATAGTCACCAAAACTAAACAAAATGAATGAGAATTGGATAAATGAGAAAAACACACATAACAAAGTAGTAATTTATTTCGGCAAAAAATAAACATTTTTTTGTTTAAATTGGTGAAATATTATAATTTTCATCAACTCATCTTTATTATTCGATAGATTACATTGTTGTTTGAATTTGTTGGCAATGTGCATGTTCACTACACAAACTTCTGGTGGGATATACTGAATCCTTATATACCGTAATGTGCCTAAGTTGATCACAATATTTAATGTGCTCTTCTCTTTTGTGTCGTTCCATGTTTTCAATTACTACAGCGCGATTTTCCGAATCCCGAGGACTCGCGCGATTCATATGTGTATAACCACACGGTAATTCTTTCTTTCGGTAAATTTTAACGTACATGATTTCGATAATTTGCCAATCAAAATTATAATAATGTAATTCTTCCCATTTTACAGTTTTCAAATACGTTTCTCATTTGGCGTTGCAGCGAATGTTAAAACAATGAACATGCGTCTTCGCCGGATGTTTACAATACATAAAGTGTTCAGATCTGTTGCAGTGTCGAACATGATTTTCTGACTCGTGAGTATAGTACGAGTTTATGCCGACAATAATTTGTAACCGCATAAGGTAGTTCCGAAGCCAATTCTCGATGTTCCTGATTCGCACCGGACATTACAATGTTTCGATCGAAAGTTTTGGTTGAAATACTGATCAAGTTGTGGGCTTCGTCGTAATAACGTATTACAAATGCCACAGATACTGTATAACTGATGTTTCGCATAATGTCTGCCATTCAATATATAGGAATCGTTGGAAAAAATTTTTTTGTAACTATTGGAGGCGGAGTGGTGGGAGTCTATATTTTATTTTGATGCGTGGAGGGGGGGGGGGGATAATTCACCTTCCTAATAAATTATTATTTTAGAGGGGACCGGAAATCCCCACCCCCTTGGACTGAATCACCTTCCAAATAAACTGAATTTTTAAAGTTGGAACTTCCAGTCCCCTAAGTACATTGTTTATATCAAAGGGTACCGAATCACCTTGTTTTTGTTTGTTATGATAGATATCCATATAGTGGTATGTAAACACGAGTTTAGTTGGCCTGTTTCAATCATTTAGTGTAATGCCATTGACGATTCACATAATATATGCTAGTGTATAAGTAGGAATCGTTGCAAATTATTTTTTTTTTGTAATCGCAGAAGGTGGGAAAAAATAAGTCTACATTTTATTTTAACCCTTTAATGCATAACGAATCATATATACGATGCCATAAAACCAAGTCAGTTTATAAAAAGGGGGACTGAATCACCTTCCAAATAAACAGAATTTTTAGGGGGGTTCTTCCGGTCTCCCCTAAAATAATTAGGGCCTATTTAGAAGGTGATTCAATTCCCCCTACCCCCCTTTTTATACAGTATATGGTTAAGTCTTACATAATGATAGTTTATTGTCATTACAAGTCTTTGTAATCAGAATTCAGTAATTTAATGAAATTGTATTTGGGTAAATATTCGATGTTGCATCATCTCAGTTCATTTTTTAGACAATATACCATATTGGCGCTGTTTGGTCGGTAGTAGGAACGCATAATTTCCTGCATTTTTGGATTGTTTTATATAGTTTTTTAACCGCACGATTGGGAGATTTGCTTTGAGTATGTGTAAAAGTTAATGGTATTTTTCGCTTGGCTTCATTTGTATAGGATTTTTCATCATCGTTAGATTGGTACTGGCACACAACCAGAGCTTGTTGAAGTTGGGGTTAATCGGGTTTCACCACCACATCTTGAACAATATCCGCAAGCCTAGTAGCCATCGTGGACATTTCTTTTCGTGCTTCTACCGCATCATGTCTCATTTCAACTGTTTCATCGTATGCTTGAAGTAACTTTTCATTTGCTTAGATGAAATGTTGGGTGAGTTCGTAATTTTTTACATTTATCATATCCGCATTACGATTGACAGCCGCCAACATTAGTGTAAAATCATCAGTGGTTTCTGAAGAACGTTTTTGGTGCTGTTGAATGCTATAACAACCAGTTTGCCGGAGCGATGGCAAAACCTCTTCGTAAACCCATTTAGTAAACATTTTAGCTTCTGGTTTTTTAGAGTGCATCAATAAAGCATACGATCCAGGTTCATTAATGAATAACATTTGAGGTTCCCAATTAATACATATATTGTTTATATCAAAAGGGCCTACAAATTCCCCTTATGTACAACGTATGTTTTTTAGTACAATCACATATATTTGTTGTTATAACATTCCAACATATATGATAATCTTTTGGTACATCTTTTAAAATTGCTTTTTTAGAATCTCCATATTATAAAAAATCGGCAATTTTGTTTTGCTCTAAACCAAAACACTTATGTACTTGAACTGATTTCAGTTCGTATTATATTACAAGTGGTTAAAATTTTGCCTTCAATTTCAAAATGCTTTATCAACATGTCGGACCGAATTTCGTTATTATTGTTTGTCATCCTATATAGTGGTTTTTGTTGTTAGGTATTATCTTATATAACGTATTTTTTTTTTCATGATAGTGGACTTTTTCAACTGTTCAGTACAATGCAGTTGATGATTCGCATAATGACTGCCAGCGTATAAGTAGGTATATTGGGAATTTTCATAGACATGTATGTCACCATCGCAAAAATCTTATCGAGTATGACTTCTGACGAAATACCCACCTGTATATTGTTTATGTGAATAATGTTTAGTAATTTAGAGTAAAACTCATCGGGATTATTTCTTGCATCTATTTGAGCCAATACGTACAATTTCTGAAGAAATGCCAGTCGAAATTATTTGTTTTCCACTTTTGTTTTTAGCTTGACGAGCTCGTGCAAAATTTGTTTGTTTCGCTGGACTTGATATAGAAAGGTATCAATTTCCAAAACTGTAAACTCGTCTATAATTAAATTTTTTTTTTGTAAATTCATCAGAGTACAAGTTGTTAAATTGACGAATCATTCTTTCAACAGTGGCCTACCATCTTTGCGAGTTTTTCGACCTTGTCCTTTTTTCTTTTATCCATATATGTGATTTTTTTACGTTAGTTACAAATTAAAGATTTTTCTCAGAGGGTTTGGTTCTTTAGAAATAATTACATTGTTTGTTTTTTTGTTCTGTATACCAAAAAATTCTGTATGCCAAAAAATAAGGGTACCATCCTCCATATTACCACTCTCATCACTTTCGTTGTAGGGGGGAGCCAAAGGTTTTATGATTACCGTTTCCAGCAAGATTCGGCCACCGCAGCAAAACTGAAATAAAACGCCGTTCTCCTCGACGGGATATTTAAATTGGCCAAAGGTCGAGTGTATGCACAAAAAAGATGTCGTATTTCTTATAGTCGTAAAGGCCGAATTCAAAGACCATTTAGACTCGTCGAGGATGTTTATTAGGGCAAAATATACAACACAGTCATTTTTGTATAAATTGAATAGATTTACCGAAATATCATCAAATGCAAAATATAGTATGTCGTATTTCGTACTGGTAAAATTAAAATTTACATAAAAGTTTTGCGAAAGCTGTTTCCACTTATATTTGTCAACAGAATTTATATTACAAACGAAACAAAAATTGACAGAGTGATGGGTTACAAAGTTATTTCTGAAACCAAAATAAATATATATTTTATGGTTGGAATTATATTCGGTTGTCGGAGATGACTAAAGTGATGGAGGCGGCAATGGTGGTGGATACAGATTAGATATCTATAGAGGTTTTACGAAATGTTCATGTTTGGGTGCATTCAAAGACTTTTCAGTTATTAAAACTAGCAACACGACCATAATAATCAATAATATTATCTGTAAAAGAAATAAATGTGTCTTATTATGGAATATAGAAATGAAATACTATTGAAAAAATTTTTTAAATAGTAATTGTTACTGTATTAACAGTCCTATTATTGAAATAAACAGTCTTAAAACAGAATGAAATGCCTGGAGGGGGCAAAGGTACCTGTAATGGTATCTGTATAAACCCTCCAGGCAGCTCATAATTGGTGCTAGAGTTACCATTCCCATTACATGCTCACCAGCAGAGGGTGGTGCCGAAGGTGCCGACAGTTCCGAATGTGCCTACGGTGCCGAAGGTGAATTCCTTCTTTAACAGGCCTCGTCCTCCTCCTCCTCTGAGAAGTAGATGGTATCCTTGATGTTGAAGGAGATGACATTCTTAGAATCGAAGGAGACTGCATCCTTGATGTCGAAGGTGATGAGATCTTCAGCATGACAGATGACCTCTTCACTGTCAAAGAGTATGACATCATCATCGGTATCGAAGGGGATGACCTCTGCAGCATCGAAGAGAATGACTTATTCGGCATTGAAAGGGATGACCTCTACGGGGTCAAACGAGATGATGGCCTCTTCGGCGTCGAAAAGCATGACATCCTCGGTATTGAAGAAGATAGCATCTTCGACATCAAGGGCTTCGAGGTCTTCGAAGTTAAGATGCCAAATTCTTCAAAATCGAAGGTATTTGCCTCTTCGGCAAATGTTGATGGCCTCCTCGACGTATACGGTGGCATCATTGGTGTCAAAGATTAACATCTCGGCAACTGTCAACCACTACACACAATGCACTGTCGGTTGGCCATTGGCTGATGGTTGTTGTTTGTCGCAAAGTTCACTGCTTAATACTCTGGCTTCGACTGGAACACTTAGAGAAAAAAAACTCTGGCTCTTACCAGGATACTAGGAGAAAAACACACTCTGACTCCTACCCAGGACACTAGGAGAAAAAATAAATAAAAATTAGATGGTAGAAGGGTGGGAGAAATGTGAGGGGGGCCGCTTTTTGCATCGTAAAAAATTTATTTCTTCCCCGAGATAATTCTCACATAATAATGAGGCCAAGTTGAGTAATGTATGCCAATCGCCTCACCGGCTCATGTACGAAAGCTAGTCATGACTTTGAGCGAGTGCATATCAGACACACCGATGAAAAAAAAAGAAACGTGAATATACGAGTGTGTGAAGTAAAAAAGGAAAAACTCACTTATAGAGTAATCCCACCCCACAACCCTGAAATACGAAATAAGAAACTTACTTGGTGCGTATATAAACACCATGCACTTTGGTCTAGAGTCAGTATGCTATGGATAGCAAGTATTTGACTGTGAAGATAGCTGTCACTATTTTTTTTATATTCGCAAGGATGGATAAGTTTGTTGGAGCGAATGAAGTAGAGTTAGATAGGTTATTTGAAGGAATGGAAGATAAATTTAGGAATATTTATGATAGATTTTTGATGCACCGTAGTACAAAAAAGGAAATACAATTACTATTAGAAAAATACACAGAAGCAAAGGAAGAATTGGAAAAAAAATGCTAGAGGTTCAAAATAAAATAGGGAAGATGTTGGTTAAGGAGTATAAAGAGTTTCTGGAAGAATGGCACAAATATAAACCTTCACAAAAAATAAATAGTAAAAAATCACGAAAACGTTGCCAGTCTAATATTACACAAAGGTGTAAATTTTTTAAAAAAGTAAAAAGTCTGCTTTCCTTAGAAGCGAAAGAAATAAAGGCTTAATGGTAAAATTATTATTTTTTCAGAGTGTTTCCTTTTGTTTGATTTAAGGGTAAAACAGATTGTAAATTTTTTTTTTTGTTTACATCATGTCCACCAGCCAATGCTGGGAAAGAAGGTGAGGGGATTGAAATGCCAACCCCACAGAGGCAGTTGCTCTGGCGGCAGCCAACGGAGTATAGACTTTGGTTCCTCCAACAGCTTCTCCATCCCCAGCAGGAGTTCCATCTCCAGCAAGAGTTCCAACCCCAGCAGGAGTTCCATGCCAGCAGAAGTTCCAGATCAAGCAGAAGTTCCAGTCCCAGCAACTACAATTTGAAATCCCAAAATTCATCATATGCAATATAAGGGCGTTCATATGGGCAGACAAATGTTTTAAATATATCCCGACTTCTCTAATTTCCACTCAACAGTGACAGTTCCCACCACACTTCCCACATCCCCAATCCCTACCACAACATCAATAATTGCTCTTAACCATATGTGAGCCATGTAGAGGTTGTGGTGGTGATAAATTGGTGTACATTGTATGTACTCTCAAAGTGTAGAAGATTTTTTCAAAGCAAGGCCATACACAAGAATTATATATTGCTGGGTGGGTGGCCGGGGTCCTGATGAGTGGAAATTTGAGAAGTTTGGAGTTTATTAATTATATATATTTAATGTTTTTTTATATTTATATTATTTGTTATATTTTTTAATCTTTTATTATTTATATTATTTAAAAAATAAATTTTATTAATTTTAAAAAATAGTTTTTTATTTTTCACATTACCTTAAGGAATCATCTGTCTCTTTGAAGTTGAATGAAGTGTTTAAACTCATTTAACCAAACAAAATTTAAGAAAATGTTTGGCGATCAAAATAAAGTGTGCATTTTGTTGGAACAGCCAAACACATTGTAAAAAGGTCGTATCAAATGAGTTTAGAAATAACAAGAATGTTTGGCCGTATCCTTTTCTCCAAACTTTTCTATCTGAGCTTGTAAAATGCGATTGCAAATCGCATTCATGAATAGTGAATTTTGAGAAGTGATTATTTGTCCTGTTGTATCTTAATTTATGGTAACGTGAACATATCGAAAGTCACTTGCATTTTGTAAAGTGTGTGCACGGTTACTCTTGATTGAACATGCCAAACTATGAGCAAGTCGTTTGAAAAAATGCCTTATGCCGCACGACGTAGCAGTTTTTGTTTTTACAGAAGTTTAAACTCAGTTTTAATATCTTCCGCATAAATACCAAGTAAGTGAAATAATACTCTTCTCCAGCTAACAGCATATTCTTCTACAGCAAGAGTGAAAAAAGTCGGTCTGAAAAACAGAGTATCAAAGTTTTCCAACTTAGGTACAAAGTATACATTGCTAAATTTTTTGCACTAATGTACTCTTTAAACTGGTTGTATATATAGTCTCCTGTTTGGAGTAGGCTATCAACTAAATGGACAAATCTCATTGGTGATGTCAAGTATTCGTTTACAGATAGGGCATTAGGCGGTGTTGAGACTTTGACCGATACTCGAATAGAGTTGCGATTACATTCGTATACAAACACATTGTGTAATTTCAATTTTGTGAAGAGAGGAGTGCCGTCCTTGTTCCTTGTCATTCTCGTTGAATGATATGCATGTTCCATGGTGGTTTGATTGGAATCATAGATCAGGGGGCAGTTGTGTGATTACTCATTAAATGCATTTTTGTACTTGCACGTGAACGAAAGCCGATGTTGGTCAACAATTTTGTTTTTTTTCTGCAACGGAAACACAATTCATTATTATTTTCTTTTAGCTTATAACTAGGTATGTAAAGAGAAGCTGTTCCCTCAATCGTCTTATTGTGAAAGTAGTAGTTGTTCTAACAAGACTAGTAGATCTTTCTAGTTAATTTCAAAAGTGCAGAGGACGACAGTTGTTTAACATATAGATAGTCTTCGAGTGTGGTGTTTGAGAACTTGGCCCGAAAATCTTTATTCTTTAATGGAATGTAAGTATTGTTATTAAGATCAGTATAAAATTTCTCTTCGAAATCATCGCCAGAGTATTTGTCATTGTCATTTTTAAGAGTGCAAATGAATTCCAAGATATCGTTGCCAAAATATGTGTAAAACCATTTAAATTCGTCCAAAGTTTGCAGTTCTGGGTCGTTGTAGATATTTTATAATATTACCAATGCTCTGGTTATTGTAAAACTTAGTTTGTTAGCCATGACTAAAGGTTCTTATATAACAAGAATTTTAGCCCTCCACGTTCTTTAAATCAACAAAATGAAATATTTATATTGAGGTCTTTCATCTACAACAATCAGATAAATATGATGGGTATCGATGTCAAAACGACGAAGAAACGTCAAGTAATCTTGACTTACCCCTTATCGATATATTTTCTAGTTTTAAAAACATGAAATAAAAAATGTGCCAACTGCTGATTGAGTTATACAAACCGTATATTGATTCAATCGTCGACACGGCAATCTCTCTGGAAACTAATTCAAACTTGTTGCTGGAAATTTTGACTCAAAATGCGGCAAGCACATTGTACGTTTTATATCATATGGAAAATTGAATTTCTCATCACGACTAATTTGAACACAATCTACAAATTACTTGTGGAAAATAATTGTGAAAAAAATACTGTTTTACCATTCAGTCGACTGATATTGCAAAATTCATCCATCAAACTGAATCAACATGCAAAACTGAACTTTCGCAGACCGAAACATGAAGTCGGTAATCTCATGGTGGATAATATTTTTCGTGTAAATGGTGTGTGCTCAGTCACCGAGTCTAAGCATCTGATCCTAGACAATTCTTACGACTACACTCATCTGTACAAGTACATTCCTGTCGTGAGCTTTGGCATCGGGACTGGTGTGGATAATTTGGAAGACTTGCCGCTGGGGGGTTTCGCTCTAGAAAAACTGCTCATGTTTGTGCTCTATTGTGAGTATCTGGATGTCGAAGTGAGTATAATTTCGTACATAAAATTTCACGGCATACCCTATGAAATCAATGTGGAAATGTGGAAGAAATACGAAAACTGTCCACGAATGCATTTGGATCCAAGAATTCCCACACGAAGAGGATCTCATTACTAATTTTATCATTTGGTATAATCAGGGATACTTGCTGAAAATGCTAACGGGATACCAAAATTACCCACATTATTTCGTAGGCCACAACATTATCGAATACAATTTGAAATTCCTATTGACTCGCTTGCAGGTTCTCAAAATGCAACACGAAATAAAAGCATTACTAACCCTCAGAAAACTAGTCACAGCCCCGCTCATTTGTTTTCACTGCAAACTGTATCATATTCGATAGGCTGACAATCTTGAAAAAAAAAATGCATTGGTGGGTGGGAATTTATTGTTGGGGAGCTTGTTTTAAAACTATTTGAGCCAATAGTTTAGGAAAATCGATTTGAACTCTGTGTTTATGCGGATTTATTATATTCTTGATGACACCATCACAGACGATGACTTTCGTCAGGCTTGTATGACAAATTTCTTTCACATCGACACCTACCACAAAGAAAAGTTTGATTCAGTGAACACTCAATACACAAACATGCAAGTGTGCCACACCGAGTACATTGCTTGTAGCATCTGTTGTAAACTTACGTGTGAAACAAACGCTGACTCTATCACTTTAATTTACAACGAGAGGGATTATGGGCCATGGTTGGACTTTACAGCAAATTTAATTTGGCAATTTTCACCAACCAATTGGCCAATCTCTTTAACTGTGGTATCGATGTCAGTTCGATGAGTGTCCTTTCTCGCCGGATCGCGAATGCATTCCTATATGATGCGCTATCCTTTGGTATGTTACAGGGATACCAGAGCAATGATTCCGTTTTACTGGCCATGCCCGATATGAAATGTTTGTAATTTGCCGAAAGAGCCTCTGCGATGAATGTTAGACCAAATTACACCAATCCAAAGTTCAAGTACAAAAAAAAAAGGTTAGTTCATGCAAGGGGACATAACTATTTCAGACACCTGCCTTCACAGCCCTAAGGCCCTAAGTGTTCTCAAAGTGTCTTTTTAAAATTTTCTGTAATGTTCATTCTCATGACTTTTATCTCCACATCATCCACACAGTGCAAAGTTTTGATATAATGAATAGTATTTGCAGGGTTAATTTTAGGAACAACATGTAATAACCGACACACATGTGTACGATACACAAATTTTGTGAGCAAGGAAGTAGTGCAGCACGGGGTGCCAGCCCACCAAGCCAGCCTGCACACTGCATGGTAAAAGTCAGTAGTCACATCGGGGCTCGTATTTCACGTGCTCGGGTAGCCATCACCATGTTGGACTAATCATTTCACAGCAATAGTTATTTTGGCATACCGGAACCTTTTCGTACTACAGCTACCCGAGACTCCACTGCCCCTTGCACCTACCAAGTGCTTGCTTCGCCTCAGTAGGCTTAAATTATACTTAAATTATTTCATGTGACCATGTGTATTTGCATAGTATTACCCGAGTTGACAGGTTCATAAGCAGCACCGAATGTAAGATTTTCCCGGCGGGAATGTAATCATGCAACTAAATAAATTGCAGCAGTGATGAGTTACCACATGTGGTTTATTTCCAGTTCGCCGCAAGGCATTTAAGGCACAGCCTTCTCACGTCAATTTTCTCAAATTGTAACTTACTGTGAAAGTATGTCTGAAATGGCCACAAGTCGATGTAACAAGTAAGGGAGTTATTCAGTCAGTATAAATTTTATCCTACAAGAAGACAAAACTGCACTTAGAGGATTTTCTGTGGTCGTTGGCCGAACGACCATGAAAAACGAGTCCACAACTGCTCTCCGATTTCACGATATTGTCAACTCGACAATATCTGGTGTCCTGGGTAATTATCTCCACCGAGATTCCAAAACTATATTCACCACTCCGCGCCTAACCATTATCCTTATTGACCAACACCTTGGCACTAGTTGCCAGCCTCCATACACCTTAACCAACGTCAATTGTTAAAGCATGATGTTGGATTGTTGAAGAGTATTATATTATTTTGTTTGTTGATGACTTGCGAGAGTTTATGTCTGTTATGTTGTACACCTTGTTTGGTTCTATTTTGTCTTCTACTGTCTGTAAATAGTACTTGATGTTTTAAGCATGTGGCACACAGTTCTTCAGGTAAACAAATTTCAGGCAGTACTTTTATTTTTGGGTTTGCTGTTCAACATATTTATCCTGTATGTAAAATATGTTGAAAACTCTGTGGGGCAATAATCTATAATTGGGATAGATTATGAAGTTCATTATCCTAACCACAATAATATCAGCCCCGAGTTGAATAAGTAGTAACTTTACGTAATTTCGATCACCTCTCAAAACTTTAATTACTTGTTTACAATTGTAAATTTGGCATAATTTCTGACATTATTATTCATTTTTTTAAATGGATGTTAATGTAATCTGAACTCAAAGTCATGCATCAATTGTGACCTGATAAAGTGAATAAGGGCCGTATTCATAGTCAGAGCTTTGTCCAAGGATGATCAAGAGATGATCTTCGTCGGAGTTGGTCTGTGGTTAGGCCGGGCTAAGGATGGATGAACTATATCATATTCATAAACCCCGATCAGAGTGAGACTAACTTTGGTCGAAGAATCATCGAAATACGCTGTCGCCAACTGTACTGCTAATAATCATTAAAATATTTGTCTCAAATCAAAGTATAATTTCCACTCATCATAAAATAGGTACTAGATATCAGTACATTCAATATAACTTATTTAAAACAAAAATGTTTTTCCTTTTCAAATTATACAGTTATTTACAATGAGTGTTTATTTGCACAAGAAAAAGTAAAATATAATCTGTTATATCACGGGGCCCTGGGGGGGGGGGGGGGGGGAAGAAAAATAGAAGTTTTGTGAATGTACATATATCCTACAAAGTTATTTTGGAAGCAAAAGATGATGTTGAAGGTCTCGACATTTACATGAATATGATTATTTCCTTTCAACAATGATTGTTCTCGATAGTATGCCGAGTATTTTTTGCACAACTAGTGTAAACAAATCACATTAATCGTACAGTTTAATTGACAATCTCTTTTTATACTCGTCCACAATATTTTGCTAAGCGAGAATAGCAATTTCGTTATTTTTTACTAAGTTAACGTCACGTTATTCGTATTAACCTTGTTTTTATGACTCTCTTTCATATATTCTAATACAAGCTGGTTTCATTTTACTATGCTAATATTGTCTTTATAATGATATTAAATGAGTATTATAATGCTAAATACATTACAAAATGATATTTAAAAGTGGTCAAAATTGTACAACTCAGATGAGACTCGACCTCGCATCCTTCTGTATATCAACCCATGATGGTATCACAGAGCTACCACTTCCTTCTGGTTCCATGTAAATACTTTACATTATATAGATGCAAATATTGAGTTGCATTAAAATTCTCTTCGAGTGTATTAATATCACATCTCCTTAGAAAAGAATCTGTTTTCAGAGAAGGTATTTGATTGACATAAAAATAGAAAGGCATTGCTGTAGCTAAAAACTAATGTTTTATTAAGCTTATGAGGTATATTTCCTTTAAATTATTATTCACGGAACATTTCATTCATAAGTTCGTCATACAGATTGACAGAATCGGCTTTAAATACTATTTTTATGTTTCGCAAACTTTATCTAGCTTTCACTGGCATGTAGTATTTACGAAACTCTTGTCTTTTATGTTTGCAGTGTTTCTTTTTGACCTTGTTAACACCTTGTTAATCCTACTCTCAGTCTGGAGCAAGGCCGTACTAAAGCAAAATGATCCTCGGACTAGCAATAAACATGCTCTCTGAATAGGAAAAATATTGGCCGGAGGATGATCTTTCCTTAGTCCGGACTAAAAACGACTATGAATAAGGCCCTAAGTGTCCTCTATGAACTGTTATCAATTTGGATTTATAAGGTCTAGCCTAACAGATCTCTAGGCATGACATCGGCGGACGTGATATTTACCTCTTTCCGAAAAGACAATCGCTTGGGGGTGTGAACCCCATACAAAATACGAGTTCTGCCACCATCATGGAGATACGTGGACAATCATAAAAAGAAGGCTCCAGTGCACTGCTGTTTTATTGGGGCCCATAATCCTAAGGCAGAACTAGGATAGCTTGGCAGAACTAATAAGTATGTAGCTGTGCAAGGGTATGTTTTATAATAAAGCCCAATAGCTTTATCTAGATTTTTGTTGCGACTGCCGGAAGACGATGCCATCACCCGCAACAACATGTCAGAATGGTACCTTTTGATCTAGGCGCCTCGGCGCATGATTAGATATCACAAACGTATACAAAATATCTATGAATCAGTGTTAAAATGCAAAATAAATCGGTTTATTAATATAGGGGGCCAATTTAAACTCAGTGGATAGTTAGAGAAGGAGTTGAACTGTTTCCACGACTGCACTGTAAGCCGAGGTCATGACTACTATTTTGCGAAAAGTAATACTGAGTCAGAATCTTTAGCTTAACTATCTATTTTTTTTTTCCACATAATCTGCTTATTGTAATAGTTGTTTGGAGAGGTGAATATTAATTGCTATCACATGAATTATGAACAGCGAATCCTTTATTCACGCAATTCTCTAGTGCCTTCTGTAATACTCGGTATTGCAGACCTCGCTCAGTTTGATTACTTTCTGTTTAAATTAGGTGTTTGTATTTTGCGATTGTCCAATTGTTTACACTTGAAAACCCCAATGTGTATTTTTTCCTTTACATTGCATATATTTATTACTTCATTGCCTAATTAATATTTTTATTTACAGATAATATTTTCACAGACTTTTCTATGATATTGGTTAGTAATTCTTACAAATAAATTGAACTTCCTATGGTCTTAACCTAAAACTGTGTAGAACATAATTTTCAGTGTCGGAATATATTATATTTCACTTGAGGTTATTCTGAGTGCAGTTTTCTAAACACTATTTTACTCTTGTAGCAGTCGAACAAACAGTTTCATTTTACATATTTAAATTTGACATTTATTTGAAATCGCCGAAACAGCCAATTAATAGTGCTATATGCTATTCACGGTTAAGTGAGCACTTTTGAAAGCTCTCTCATTTGGAATAATTGTCAATAAATATTTTTCATTGTAGCCCTACACGTCAACTTCCGAGTGCAGTTGAACATATACATTGCGTTTATTACTTACATGGCAGTATTTATTTTAAAAGGTGGTTTATGGATAAGGAATAGTTGAGAGGAAAAGTAACTAGTGCCCAAAAGTTCTTACTTGACCATGAATAGTCTATAGCTTTATACATTGTTTCGATTACATTGTTATGTGGAAGCATGGGTGTAAGAGAAGCGGCGCTCCTTCTTGTATGTCTTGACCAGCCATGTGAACTAGCAGCTCAGTAAGGAAGTCCCAAACCACTGACTTTTCAAGGGACTGCTGCGATGGGTCAAGCTGGTTATTTATTTTCTAAGTGAATTGTTTATTAGGAGTCCTCAGTATAATTTAAGAAGCGATGTAGGCTAGGGGACAAGTGAATATTGTGCCACACGGACTCGAGAATGCCGAGGCTGATTACTCTATTTGAGTTCAGCCCTGGACTTGAACCATCAACCCGAGGTACTGCAAGGCCAGCTTAATCGTAAGAAATGAGACACTCTATCATGGCTTCGGCGATACTTGGTTGTGTTTTTTGAAGAAATTGTTAAGTCTAAATTGAACTGACACAGTATTAATTTTCAAAGTGGAGCTTTCTCGATAAAATGCAAAAGACTGGCAAGTTACAATTTCTAAACTTCTGTCTCAGTAATCACCAGTAAAATTAAAGAACTGATTTTGCCCGATCACGATTTTATCCAATTTTGCTGCAGAGAGTCTGATTACTAAAAGTTTCAACTTAATTTATGTAATTTTTTTTTGGACATTCATAAGATCACTACACAGCCTGACCAAACCTAAATTTTATACATGTTGTTTAATTTTAATGACAAAGTGGTAACTTGTCACTCCCTGGCACCTAACCGCAGCGAAGCCACGATATATAGTTTCTAGTCTATCTTGAATAACTAGGTCCTCTTAGAAAAATACGTGTTATTTTTCTCTGCACCATTTATTTATGTCTATTTCTATTAAGTTTAGTACAGGTAACACAGCAATCATCCCCTTACAAATTTTGTTTCTCTCACAATGCAGATTTGTTTCTGGAAATAATTTCTGCAAATAAGATAAACAACCGGAAATGACGTCGTCTTCAACAGCGTATGTTGCAACCAAAGATGTTAGAAGAAGGTGCAACAGTTTTCAGTAAAAATCTTACATCCGATCTAGGATCGAGCTTCGAACCACGATAGTGCAACTGTGTATTAAATCAGCTGGTATTTCCTTCAAATTTCTGGCATCGCTATTATCAAAGGAAACAGTTAAACAAATACATTTAGCGTACGTACATTCAATTCTAAAATATGGAATTATATTTTCGTGAAACACAACAAACAGTAAAAAATTAAAAAAAAAAACCCATTAATTATATTGAGTAATAATCACAGTAGAGACTTGTAGGTAGCTCTGAGTTATAATATTCTTACACTTTCAGGACTATATATATTTATCAAACCCTCTCTCATTTGGCAGATAACTTGGAGAAGTTTAATTATATAAAGGCAGTTCATAATTATGGTACAAGGTATACTATCAACTTGTACACCCCTTCACATCCCTTACTCTCTTTCAAAAGGTATTTTACTTTTCAGCAACTAAAATATTTACCTAATTAATTGTCCCTTCATCTCAAGGAGCTCTGATTCAGCAATAACAATATATTCAAACAAAATATCAAGTCCCTTTTTTACAAACCCATTTTACACAATTGAAGAATATTTTAATTTCAATTATGTATCTGAAATTGTCTACTTTTATAACTGTCTTATGTAGATATTTCTATAAATGAACCAGTATCATAGAAAAAGGTCTTGCGTAACTTATAATGGGACTGCATTGTGTAAATTTCCTGGGAATGTCTTATTTAGATATTTAATTTATTGTAATTTGTAAACATTCGTATGTTGTTTTAAATACTTAAATTAAAATTTCTGGTGATGTGCAAATGTTTGTTATTGATGTACTTATTAATGTAAATATGTATTAAATAATATGTTATTGACATGTACCATACCCCTATTGTCTTATAGACTGTAAAAGAATTGTCGGAGTGAATTGAAATAAGTAAAACTATTAATGAATTACGCGTGGTAGAAAATATAAATATTCTAACCGGACAGTTAACCGGACAGTTAACCGGATCAGATCCACGACTCACGCTAATTGTTCTCTTAATTTGACTTTTTTCCTCGACATACGATACTGCGACATATCTTCGGTGGTGGTTGTGGTGATGCTTTTCTTTGTTTTGGATTTGAAATTTGTTTGGTTATGTGGGTTTGCCGGTGGAAATTGTATTTTCAATGTTATGGTTTACGAAGAAAATTATGTATATTTTCGGCACGACAGCTTTGTAATAGAAATGTGCTGAAGTTGAAAGACCGAGGAATGTATCAGGACGTGTTCCCTTTAAATTACAAGTACGTTGGGGTTAGTTTATTTCTAGTTTGATCAGCGTGTTATTTAAAACGTGTTATGTGTACTTTGCATCATTTTCACGTCATTCACAATATTTCTACCCCTGAAGGTCCGTGTGTCAGTATACAATAGTTCGCAATATCTCCCGCAGGAGCTTCAAGGCTGCTGTCCGACCTGTGTGGAGGTTTCAGTGTACAATTGAAGCGGAGCATTTACAGTAAAGAAGGAGTAGGGAATGGGGGAACACAGTAGCCAGGTACCTGGAGAAGGATCTAGGGCGGGGAAAGTAAGTGCAGAGAGCATTTTTTTAATGGGACCCGGAGTGCCTGGAAGGTACCGAGGAGAGTCTCCGGTGAGGTGAAGGAGAAAGCGTACAGCACAATCTTGGAATATGTGTCAGCATATGGGACCCATGTGACGAGTTGGAGGCAGGAGCTGGAGAAGGTACAAAAATGTCCGTAAGAGATGATCTGGGGATTTTTATTATTATTTGGGTAGTGGGGTAGAGGTGTGAGGTGTTAGTGGAGACTTTGTTTTGACATACACTTTGAGACACACTTGACATACCACACTCTCGGGATAGTATTTAGGTAATTTCTTAAATATGTAATTGTATTGTGTGTGTTGGTGGTGTGTGATTGATATGAAGGGTTTCTGCATATACCACAGAACATAGACCAAGTGTAAAGTGCCCTCTCCTGCACATCAATAATTCTGTCTCCTCACTCCAACTTAAACAAAATAACTCACTGGCACTTGTGGATAACTTTGGTTAAATGAGAAAAAGAACTTTTCTTAGCAGTTCCTAAGGTGAAGTAGGGTACTAGACTACCATTGCAAGTAAAATACTGAAAATTATTTCCTCCATTAATTTTAATAAGGGATAAGTTTATGGAAATTAAAATGTTCAGCTTTAGACCACACTTGCAAATATTATTCATTAACTCTGCCACATAAATTATCCACTATAGAGTTCCCATTTAACATACAATAGCACTACTCAATCCACAAAATCAACATGAATCATTTTTAATTTCCCTTGGTTTCAAGCACCAGCCGGAGAGAACGAGATTCATATACATTTTAGGGTATTCTTTGGGCAGAAACATCTTCTAATCATCTATTGAATAAAAAAAAAAAAAAAAAAAATTAGTTTTGAGTGACTGCCTAAAAGAAAATAAAATTGTGTCACTTGAGATGAGATGCTCAAACGTTATTGGAAATGTTGATGGTCAGGTAATTGTATTTGGCCATTATTAAGTAAAGATGCAAATGGACTAGACTTAATCTTCTCATATTCCATCAACACAAAATTATAATTGGGGCCTCTTCTGCACCTGCTCTCTGCCATGTCATGTTTTTGAACGTATTTCACCACAATATTTGACGCATGCCACTCTACTGCGCAGCGAGCATGCACGCTCTACTCTACGACTTTGCTCCATCATCACACGATGAAAGCAATTCAGGGCAAGTCACACACCGGCAGGCAATGAATCTCGTGGCTACGTGGTTGATCCAAGAATTACGGACAACTACAGACATGCTGATATTAAACGGAAATTGTATTGTCCACTCGTACGTGGACATGCGGTCGCCACCACCGAAGTTGAAGCATGTTTTACGCACCGAGCTACCGACACGGCAGAGAGAAAGATGCTAGTTAGGAAGGATGCTGAAAGAGAGCAGCACTCTGCAGTCAATGTTGTCTCTGCTGCTCGAGCCTCGTGGAGAGGCGGTGAATTTATCAACAGTCTCCAGACAGGGAGATAAGCGGCCCACTGCTCCGTTTTAAACAACCCCTACAATATGAGGCTAGCAAGCTCTGGGGCAGCCACCAAACTGCAATTTTCACTATATAGGGAGAAGCGACACCTTCTCGCCAGTCTTTGGTTGGAGGACTCTCTTCAGTCTGTGAAGACTCCAGCCCGCAAAGGCTCTCCAGTCCGCAAAGACTTTCTTCCAACAGTCTGCGAAGACTCTCCTAGCCTGCGAAGGAATACCAACAGTCCGAAGAAGGCTTTCATACTACCTACCAGAAACTCCAGTTCCAACCCCGCAGCACGCAAAGAAACCAATATGGAAGCTCCATGTATCACGATGTCCCTACCCCTGCATCCTCACTACCCAAGTCAAACCTCTGCACTCTGCGGTAGCAGGTCATATACGTCGTCCCTTATCGACAACCACTCCTCACAACATGCTGTGAATTGCGATTAGAAATTTGGAGTTGTCTTTCATTTTTGTAACACAAGTTCGCCCTCACCTGTCATAATCGTAACTTTAAATAAATTTTATTTTTATTTATACAGAGTCACTCATCCCCGTGTTTTCACGTAGATAATAATAAATACGTTGTGACAAACTTGAATTCTTGAGAGACAATTATTTTTCCCCCCCGGTCATTGTTTTATAAGAGAAAGTGTAATTTGGTTCATTTTAATTTGTGGCTCTGTAGAAACCAAATGACCTCTCCGGATCTGCCATGAGTGGGCCAAACCTCTTGGGATTCCTGGAGCCTGAATAAGGCTATAGTCTGAACAAGATGGTAGTCTGAACAAGATGGGGAACACCTGAGGTGCATCCGAACCTGCTCGAGAAACGCTCCTACCTAGCCAGTCTCCTTGCATGCTCATTATGCCTACCTCAGTACTTCTGAGTAAGACAGAACCCAGGAGGGTTTGAGCACTGCTGCTAGGTTAGGAGTGCACCATCATAATTACTAACTTTTGCTGCAGTCCAATTAGAGTGTTTGTGTCTTTTTATTCTTTATTAATTAATCCAATGCACACGAAATATGGGTGCAATAGCCGATTAAGACGTTTAGCCCGACGGGTACTAGAAAATGAGTTAAGAGAGCCTGTCATTGTTACAACCTCCAATCAACACAGTGAACCTACTGCACCCCGCCCTCTACCAATAGCGAGGCTAGTCAACCCAGTCATGGAAGTACCTCCCATTTCAGATGACTGTAGCTCATTCTTAGATTCTTTACTAGGGACTTGGTGACAGTGGTCATATTCAGAACACCTCAGCTATTTGACGCTCCCTTGAACCCAAGCTAGAAGCAAAGCCCTTGCCACAACCGTGTGCCGTCAATAATATACCCCCTACAACCTTCCAAATACGCACCATTGCAGGAAAGGTTTTTAATATTGTCATTCCCCCAAAACCTGTATGCACACATACAGCAGTCACCACCTCTACTGATTTTGCCCCCATGCGTAAACCTACCAGGCCAACCCTGGTAGCGTAAGGGAGACTGACTAAATGCTACCCAGGGCAGTATTGGATCATTCCATCTCGTTAATCAACTATCCACACGCTATTTTATTATTATTAGTGACTGCTGGCATCAGGACTCTTGACAGCCTCTACGGTGAGTAAGGTCAAGCTCCCTGGGAGGGAGACTTTTACGATCAGACTCACCCTGGGGTTTGATTCCCTTCCACCTTCTGTCAGTCCTTCATCCAGTTGGTGATCCCTGACCCGCCAGGTAAAACACCACCCAGACATTCTTACACTGCAGAAGGGTAACGCAGTCATACTCCGGAGGGAATCAGCACTCTCATCCGCCTATATTCGTCCACCATAACCGTTTAGGACTAGAGGGGGCAGGAATGCGTCAATTTTCACCCCAGCGTGTGGCGTAAGTTATGCACATCCAAATAGGCGAGCCTGAGCGGAGAGTGAGAGCACGTAACTTATAATACACTTTGAATCACTGAATAAAATTTTTTAAAGCAGCTTATTTTAGACCAACTGGTCTTGTTGAAGCCTAGTCTGAGAAGGAAACTAGATGGGCTAGTTACAGACTCTCCAGATTTTGGCACAATATTCACAGCCAGCATCTGCTCTGGAGCTGTCTTGTGGCGTAGCACAAATAATGTTTACAAGAATAATTTAAAATTGTATATTTTCAAATAAATTATACATCAAAAATCTACAAGGCACCCTTGAGGGCTCATACATGACATTAATATATGCAAAAACATTACAGTGGAAATTCCCTCTTTATTCACATAAAATTAATAAATTTATCAACAAACTTGAATAATGCAACTTGTACGAACATTAAATGAAAACATTACTAAAATGACAAGCGGATTAAAACAGTTATTAGAAAAAACAACTAGATATGAATACTTTAGCAATTAGAAAGGAGGGCAGTTGTTTAAGCCCAGTAAAGTTTCAATTTCGTCAAAAGAAACACATTAAAATTACTATTAAAAGGATTACATTTTGGCAGAGGCAGTCAAACGACCCGTAAAAGCTCTAACCAAATAAAAATGTTACAGATTAACCACATATTAAAAACAGTATAAAAGACATCAAAATTACTTAAAAAGATTAACTCTTGAGCAGTGAACAAGACAATACACTATACGTTAAAACATGTAGTTGAAGTTGAACCGAAACTGAATTTAGACGGGCAACCTGTAACATCCGGAGATGCTACCAAATGTTTATTTTGTGTCACAATAATATTTAGGTATTCTATATTTGTGTTTGTGTTTACAAGCCGTTTTAAAAGCTTTGTTATTGTTTATTTTTAATTTATTTATGTTTTCAAGGTGATACAATATGGTATTTTATTTATTTCAGTGCACCAAACTCTCGTCCAGTCTATAACTTAACCTGCTTTTTTCTAAATTACCTTAATTCAAGGGACAGCAACAGGTAACAGTCTCCCTGCACGAACCTGTGCAGCCAGAGGGGGGGTGGAGGGGAAACAGCATTGGGAACCAGGGTTTGCTGGGGAAACTCTGCTTTCCTTAAAACAAATGCAGCTTGGCTAAAATATTTTGAAGGGGGCGGAGGGGGAAGGGGCTAGCTTCTCCTTCCTTCCACATCAAATATGAAAATCGTCTGGGTGGTAAAGTGCCCGGTCTATCCCCGCTCTGAGCTTCGGCAATGATTAGACTCGGCGGATGATGGCATTAATGGTGTAGTTTTGTAAGCCATTGGAGCTAAACAGCTGATCAGAGCAGCATAATTTTGTATGCTTGCCTGTGTATCTTAGTCTGAGGGAGATGGTTTTTGAAGCTCTGTCTGTGATTGGTTATGTAGGTACGGTGCCAAAATTCGGAGAGTTTGTTCTTGACTTTGTCAAAAACGGTCGCTCGAAGTAATGGCTTTAAGACTGTGGGACGTGTCAAGGAAGGACCGTCTTCAAACAAGTGAAATTTTACGAAAGTGTTTGTGAAGAAGTGTAAAATGTGTTGTCACTTAATGTTAATGATGTGTCATGTAGGCCAGACATATTGAAGAAGAGTCTGAGCCATGAATTTAATTATCAAGTTGAAAAGTCAAAGCCACCCCAAAATGTCTTACAGAAATACTCTGACAGGTATCCAGGTCTTAAGGATACAAGTTATAGGTCACTTGAACATTGCAGTGCTACATATTTTGTTAGAAATAAAATGTGTGGTGTTGTATACCGGTGGTGATGTGTGCTATAATTTTATGGGCAAGCTACTTTGTGCAGGGGGCAGGCCCCTGGACCCCCTCCAGCTAATAAAGCTGGAGGAGGGTCCAGGGGCCTTCCCCCGGGAAAATGTGGATTTCAAGGTGCAAAATGGTGTTATTTAAACATTTTTTGTACTTAAATATAAAATACATCGCTTGTAAAAATATTAATATCTTTTAACATAAAATTTGTTTGAGTGAAAAATATTACAATATCTTCATCAAACCCGGAACCTTGTCCACTCAAAATCAATATTATTTTAATACCCGTCAACAGTGAGGTATTTACATATGGAGCAATTTTGTTTGTACAGAAGTGTAGTCACGAGAAATGATTATTTGTTTGTGTAAAGATGGAAAGCAGTTAACTCTATTTTTAACAAATTCTTTGAGACAAAAACAAATTAATGTGAACTTCAGAATGCTCGTGTTTTTAAACAGCATTGCACAGATTGTTAAGGTCACAATACCCAGTGGCAGTCCATGTGTTAACGTCCTTTGAAAACAATAAATATGGCCAGCAAAACAATTTTTTTAGGCTGTTACATCCAGCTAACCACGAATGTTTGTGATAAACCTTTTTTTGAAATTACATACAAAATTACCTTTTTTGCATTGTGAACATAAGTTTAGGAGTCAGCCTACCCTCTTTTATGATGTCACATCTTTTCTGAAAAGTGAAAGCACTGCTGGAAAAATGCTTCACTCGTAATACACACACACCACACTTACATCCACATGTTTCTGTTGCACTCATTTTATCCACACGGTTCTCAGTCTCTCACTCTGATTTTAACATTTTTATGTAAGGTATACATTGCACACGAATATGTATAACATTCTCAGCACCAAAACTAAATTAAATAAAAACAATATGATTCGTGATGTGTGCACGAACTTGCCCACGCATCAATCTAGTTACTGTAAACTACACCACACCAACTGCCTGCGGCTAGGCCAGCTTCGGCTATGTTCGCTTCAGTTCAGTGAAGAAAGCACTGTCATCATAGCTGCTAACTCAGGTTGACGCAGCCCCGCCCCCCCGCATGCGATCTTCCTACCCTGCCTCCCCTCCGTTGGCCGGGAAACCATTGCGACCGCCTACCTGCTGAAAGCATTACTTACAGCGCTTCCAAACATCTTGGTTTTGCTAGCCAGTGAGTTGTTTTATTATAATGTCCAGTATTGTTTCCCGAGTAGAATGTGTACCGTATGAGTGGAAAGTTACCTCAAAGTAAATATAAGTTATAATTTAATATTAATTTAAGTATAACATTGTCAGGGAACTGTCTAGGCAAGCACTGCTTGCCTTGCTTGTCCTAACGAGATGCCACTGTTGTATATGTAAAACAATTCCAAGACATTTTGAAATACCATGCACATTAATTACTGAAAATACGCAAAACATTTGTAGTCATGTTGTGACCGGAAACGGGTATATTTTTGTCACCCATTAGTGAGCCTTTGAGAGAGACTCATGAACATTTTTCTCTACCGCAGTTAAAATGGCATAAAACAGTTGATTTTAAATTACAATCCATTTTGAACAGTGTATTTAGAATGTCTGTGCAGTACTGTAGACAGGTTTGTTTGAATTAAATACATTGCAGTGGATTGTGAAACATGACTCTTAAAAGGAATCCAGAATAATAAAATATATCTCAGAGTTTTAGATTATTAGTGTTTTTTTACAGTATCTTTTCCCCATTACACGTTGTGTGTCAGGCTTAAAGGTATACTGATTGCCCACAAGTTTACCTTAATGTTGAATACTAATGCTGAAACCAATCACAATGGAAAAACACTTGAAACTATTCTGAAGATTTTTTTTTGTTTACACATCTGAATGTTATTTCTCTGAATTCACATGTTTTTAAAGGTATTTCACAATGGTCATGTCTCGAGCCCTGGTGTGTAAAGAGGGACCCACACCAGTTGCATAGCTGTATTGATTGTGTGTTTGACTAGTTTGACAGATGAAGTTGTCACTATAAACTTGTCACACAGTGTATTGAAATATGCAAGGCACCCAACTACAATAAGAACATTTTATGGTTAAGAGGGTAATATTTCATTGTCTAAGCATTGTCACACACCATCACATTTTATGCACTCAAAACATACAAACCATAGTCAACAAAAGATATCACATAGCATCACTTAGTGGCATTCCATGCGTGAAGTCACGCGTGAAAAATTCTACAACAGTAAAAACCGAAACACAGTTTTGAAAAAAACTAGCATTACTGCTCACCCAAGACAAACACAACTATGGCACACAAAACACTAAAACATTTAAAAACAGTCCAACTAACACACAAAACTGTCCACGACTCACCGTTAATGACGTCCAAGTGCTTGGAGGCTCGGGCAACAACAGAACACTTATTTAAAACAAGCCCCATCATGGCTTCAAGGTCCTACAGGATGACAAGCGCGGCAGTTAAACCATTTCAAGAATTCTTGCAGGTGACATGGTCAGGCGATGGCAGGGTGTAGAATAGGAAGAGCTCCAGCCCTGCAACGGCTTAAATTAACTATCTGGATTGTATAAAAAATTATAATGCATGAACGGGGGGAAAATTGAGGGAGGTAGAACAGGAGAGGAAATAGGAGGGGATCTGAGCCAAGCAAAGAGTAAACTACAGCGTTGAGTTGAAAGCAAAAAATGTCTTGCGCAACTGGCGCTAGCGTCGCAGTCTCAGATGTGGATAATGTGAATATGTCAATGACATTTAGCTGTTAAAATCACCTGATAGCTGCTGATGTCACCAATGTTTATTTACACAGCGTGCGTCCAATACACTGCACATGCATTCATCTCTGGTGCTCACTCTCCCTCTAAAATACACTTTAAACCAGAAACAAACATATATCAACAACTTTTTAGACAAAATAATTAGTTTTTAGATACATTGTGTTCATTTTTCATTGACGTGTTTGTAAATAAGTAATGTTTACTTTTAAAGGCTATTCACGATAAAATGAGCACTACTGAAATCAACCTTAGAAAAAAGTCATTGCCCGTACCTGCATATATTTTAATGGTTGCACTGAGTGACATGCGCCCAGTTAAGTTGGTAATGGTGGATGGGAAGTAGTTCCATATCTTAACATCAAAAAAATTGTTAAATAACCATTTCTAATAACTTAAACTATTTATTTAGCCTTTTTTAACTGAACCGAAAAGTAAAAATTAGCAGATTTGTAAAATGTTAACTTTTCTAATAATGTCATGGTTTCACTTGACCAATGCATGAATAAAGTGATGAGGCCCATGGCAATATTAATCTTACGTAAGGCAGAAGAATACAAAACGTACATGCAACACATATCCGACATAGCAGACTGCCATTTATAAAACTTATACTTACACATTACATCACGTACAGTGCTTATGCGGAGCCATCTATGTAAACAATATAGAATTATTACAACTTCTTCAATCAAAATTGTCACATATCATTCCCCCCCAATATAAATATACCTAGGCCCTCAGTATATTTTATTAACTTACAATAAGGTAAAACCTTGGTTAAACAATCTGCAGATTGATCAAAAGTTTCTACATAAGACAACCTCAAAATCTTCCTTTCAAGTAGGTACCAAGTCTTTCTCAAAATGAAATTTGACAGAAATATGCAAGGTGGTAGAGCTACATCTTCATCAAACAGGGAAGTTTTCTTAGTAGTAGTGTTATAACCAGCAAATTTTATATTTGTTTTTGAATATGTGGGAGACAGCAGACTATCGTAAGTAAGTACTGTATTGTCTTGACAAAATATTTATATTCCATTCCTCCAATCCGTCTTATTGTCATCTAGCTTGGAGTTTAATTTAGATATGCCTAGTAACTCAAATTAGAGATGTTTTCTTAGCAATCATTTTCTTTGTCGTGGTTTCAGGTTATCTGGAATAAAAAATCCAAATAAATTACAATTATATAACATATGCCAAATGTGAATAATACACTGCATTGCACATGAGATTCAAGTAACATATCTATTAATTTCACTAACTTTGTCATACTACCTTTATTCCATTTATACTTCTATGATGGTATTGCACCTGTCCATTCTAATATTATGAAGTTTGTAAAATATAACATGAGAAAATTTGTATTTCATTACTAATAATCCAAGGTTGTAATGTGGGAGAGTTATTGTGTATTGTTAATGTGTTAGAGTACTATCTATAATTAAAAACATGAATATATAAAAATTATATAACTTATGACTAGCAGCGACACAAGTTTTTACCTGCGACATGTTGCAACCTACAACATAACAGTAACAGGGCCAAGTCACTGTGTCATTGTCACACTTATTCTAATTCTATGTCACCATTTTACGCAACTTATTACAAGTAACACGTTGACACATGCCACACTTCTGCACAGCGCGTCTGTGCACCCTACGGTCGACTTCGCTCCACAAACGAGCTAGTAAGAGTTCTGGGCAAGTCACAACAGTGGCAGACTACTATTAACGTGTTGCCAGAATTGACTCCACGTGTTGGACAACTCCGGACATAAAAATAAATAACGTGTTTAATTATGAATAGTACTGCCCGTCCAGATTTCGACATGCGGTCGCCACCCCCTTTAATCAAAATTGTTTTACCCGACGAGCCACTGCCCAAAGATAACGGAGAAGGAAGTTTCAACTGTCACCACAGGATCGCAGAACCCCCGCTGCCCCGTGACGTCACAGCCGTCAAGCCTCGAGCGGAGGTTGTAAACTTGTCAGCAATGATAAGGAATACGCGGTGCCACGGCAACCCTATGATAACCAACCCCTGCGGAGAAAGGCTATCATCCCCCACATCCCGGGAGAGCCCTGGTGCAGTGATTTTCGACTATATAAGGAGGCACGGATACGTCTCTGGCCAGAGGTCG
Source organism: Dryococelus australis (assembly GCA_029891345.1). Lineage (NCBI taxonomy): Eukaryota > Metazoa > Arthropoda > Insecta > Phasmatodea > Phasmatidae > Dryococelus > Dryococelus australis. Next base: position 207,262,443 of record CM056993.1, on the reverse strand, counting down.
CCCTGGTGGTCTGAGCAAGACCTCCTCCTATCCTGCAGCTTGTGAGGGCTCAACCTCTCCAGCAGCTTGTGAAGACTCCTCCTGTCCCAGCTGACTGCAAGAGCCAGCATGTCACTCCAGAGGTAACCTCAACGTCCAAATCCCTGCACCCCTTTACCCCAGTCACTCTTTTGAGTCCACAGTAGCAGGCGTCGTAACGTTCCCATCTGGACATCCACCCCTCGGAGGTTATGCTGTAAATTGCATAGAATATATTAATTCTCAGACCAGAGTATTTTTATTTGTTCTTTTCCATGATTACCATTGCCTGAGTAATCTTGTAATTTAGAGATTTATTTTGTGTGTAAAATCCAACCAGGATTACCCATTGTCTTCCAACACAATAATAAATATTATGTCAAACTTATAAATTGTTGACTACTTTTCTTCTAGTAATAATTCCTCGATCACTGTGTTGTTTGTCATAGGTATTGAAACCCCACTGAGGAATAGTCGTAAGACGTGCCGAACCCTACAGGAGATAGGGCTTGAAAAGACTTTCCACTGCTCCTGGGCTTCCGGTGCTCCCTCGTCTACCCTCGGTGGCATCCTTATTCCCAACTGCACATCTCACCGTCAGTGCCTCGGGTGTGTCTGAAGAAGACACACCCTCAGGACTGGACGTCTGCAGGAAGGACAGAAGGTTGGTCTAATGCCTGGTAGAAAAGGCGGAACTCAGAGTCGTAATCAGCGCAAAGAGCGGCGGGCTCTACAGAGGCTAACTAACACACAAGTGGAAGTAGGAACTCAGTGTGAGGACACACCCCCACTGGCGAATCCAGAGACTAACCCAAAACCAAATTCACCCAGCTTCCCGCTCGATCATACGTCTGAGTTAGACGCGAACTTAGGTATTTGCTGGTCGTGGAAAGATATAGATAATTTAAGCTACCTCTAGCCGGAGACACCCCTGCCTTCCGCAATCGTAGCACCTCCCGAGAAAGATAGGAGCAAGAACCCACCAAGCACGTGTACGATACGTCTCGTCTCCATAAAGGTGATCCATGTCAGACTACTGCCTAAAGATACCCCATAATCCCGTGTAACTTCCACCCCCTTAAATTACATCCCCAACCGTTGTCCTACACTGTCACAATGAATAGTCGACCGCACAGAGGGGATCTTCCACTCCCACTGCTGCAGTTGCTTAGTAAGTAAACACGACACGCACCCCGGGACTGTTGGCACCCCATATTTTGGCAACTCTTTCAGTGAGGAAGATTGTACACCCCGGATGGGAGACAATCAAGGTACAACTCATCATGGGGTTTGATTTCCCTCCACTCAGGAGCAATCCCTTCTCTAAGTGGCTCCTTGTGAACCTACCATGAACTATGGGCCAAATCAATCAAGAACACGCCGTGGAAGGATCATCTACCGAGCTTAGGAGGGCAGTCAGCACTCTAACAACTTAACTTGAGAGAGATGCGCGTCAACATTTACGTAAGTCGTCTCTATGTGTTTCAGTAAGTTTTATTATGATAGTTTTACATTTGTATCACTAATGGAAAGATTTTAGAGTCAAGATTTTGTGCAATATGCTACTCGGTAGCATATGCTCATGTTTGCCTATCACGACAGGGGTGGAGTTGTGTCGTAGACAATATATATTCATGTAAAACTTTCAATTTAAGTGTTTCCAATTTTAAATGCAACAATAAGATATTATGTGACATTTTTTCATACAGTACACAAAGTTTACGTGCTTGTGTGATGCACAATAATATGGCATCTGAAATGGCTACGTTTAAGCACACCTGAAAGTGTAACATGATAAATGTTAGGTATGTGTAATGTGAAAAGATAGTAACATTTGGCCTTAATGATGATACATTATGATGCACTGTCATTGTGTGTCTGAGATCGGTAAAGGAAGAGAAGTGTATAGAAAACCCTGTACTTTTAAGCATCATTGAGTTGCGTGTGTGAATGTGTTATTTTGGTTTTATTAAATATAAACATCAAATTTGTTACAATGCATGTAAAACTGATTCATACCATTAAGTAACTTGGTATATGTTGTGAGTATATTAATAATACATAAATGGCTCCCATATAGTGCAATTTAGTCTCCATCTCATTGCCAAACTATCCTCTCAAGCCTTCTCTTGGAATGACATCAGCCAAACATGCAATGAAAAAAAGAGGTATATTGCAATTGAAATCATATCAGTGCCTACATTTCATAATTACAAGAACTTGTAATTTATTTAGTTTTGTGGTTCGTGATTTGGCACAGTTAAAATGATAGAGGAACGAGTATACATGATTGAAACCCACAACTTATATATTTCCAATAGAGCAACTGGCACTGCTCGTGCTCATGTTGTGTGTCACAGCGACCGCATTGGACTCCGGTGCTGGTAGCAGATGGCGACTTTGGCAAGCGATGCCATGTTGCTGTCATGGGTACTGGCCCTATTACTGTCAATTGCGATCTCGACAGTAATATGTAACGTTTGCGTCACTGCGATTACAAACATTCCCCTTCCCTTCGTATGACAAACATTCTAAAAACTTTTTTTCTAGAGAATTGTGTGCTCTTTAATGTTGCATGAAGGAAATTTTTCCTTTGATTAAATATACCTGTCAAAGCTATTGCTGAAAAACTGACTTTCGGCCACCATTTTCCAGTATGGCAGCCATTATGGATTTTTCAGGATGACCTTATATATAATTTTAGTATGCATGTTAAAACTAATCCCCATACCAGTTTATGTACTTGCATTTCAAAGTGCCACTTTACTGCTTCAAAGAGCACTCTTAGCATTATGCTACCCAGCAAGACGACTTGCACTCTCACTCTCTCCATTTGTTACTGTACTCCCCTGAAAGGTAACAAAGTAGTCTCTAAGCATATGAATAACACAGGTGAAAGATTCTAGAGGAATTTATAACACATGTGAACTAGTTCGTAGACAACTGCAATAACATTATCCTTTGCCCTCACTCAAATTATAAGCACACTTCTACAGGTGAAATTATTTGACCACCAAATAATCATGAGTGAAGTTACCATTTATAATAACCAAAACTGTTACAAGTTATTGCAAATTAAAATGAAGTGCAATTTAAATAAGTTTTTTCATTCAAATGAGTTGCCTTTAAAAATTTAACCTATTTACTATTTGAAGTAATATTAGCTTGTAATTGCATATGGCTGGTAGAGAAAGGATAAGAGAGCACTCTGTTGGTCCAGTGAGAGAGACACTACCAGTTTACATGTTCCAGTCATCTGTATTCTGCTGTTGATACTTTCTACAACATCAGGATAAGTATGGATATTTCTTATTTCTCTCTTCTTTCTTATGTGCAGTGGTCTGTTTTCTTAAGATCAGAAGATCTGTTTTTGTGTTTTGTTTTCAATAATTATAGGGCCATTTCAGTTTTTTATTAAGTGTCCATATTCTTGCTTCATGTGTGAACATATTATAGATTATTGTTTTGTCACACTATTTTGTGGCTATAGTGAAAGTTCTTAAACTCGCACTTGTTTTTATGGGGGGAAAAAAACATATTTTTTTTACACTTAAAACACATGCCCTTTTTTTTTAAGGCAGAGAACTTTCTTTTTACACATGCAATGTTTGTGGTATACTTCATGTTATATTGGATTCTTGCTAGTTACTTTGTGTCCTAAAAATTCAGATTGTTCCATTTTCAACTTTGATGGTATCTATTTAGAGCATGCTGACGTGTGTGATAGTGAGACTGCTTGCCTCCTACCAGGGAACTGGTTTGGTTCCCGGTGTGGTCACTTGGAGTTTTGCATGTTGGAAAAACAGATGTTGCTGGCAGGCTTTCTTGGAACACTCGTGCTTCCCTCATTCCTGCATTCTGCAGCTGCTTTGTCCTCACTGGCTCTTAGCACCTTGCTGTCGAACTCTCAACTCTGCACATTGGCTCTTGCTTCTACTTTTTCTTTCTTTCAAAGTGTAGGCTATCTTTGTAATTTCTTCTATAACTTCTTTTATCATACATTCAATCCTTTGTTTTATTTCTGTTGCAGTACATCATTTCTGAATTTTTTCCCCAACATTTGGAGAACTAATTATGTCATCAGCATGTGCTATTGCTGAGATTGTGTGAACCTCCATTTATACTAGATCAGCTAGCATTCTGAGACACAATAAATAATAGTGGTAATGGTCCATTTTCCTGTTCGAACTTCAATATTTAATGTGAAACCATTTGATACTTTGGTGGATACTTTTACTCTACACTGGTAAAACTTACCCCTCTTGTATAGTATATCATTTTAATGAAATAAAATTAAAGATAATCAACTTAGAGCCATCTCAGCTCTACAGTTACGGATAATATGGTGTGTTAGTTATTTGTAAAAAATTTTATTTTGTGGACTGAAGACGTGAAACATTGTGCAGTTTCATGAATATGTTGTAGTAGTGGGAATGTGACACGCTGTGCGAGCCCAGTTCTCTTGTTGCAGCCACGAGATGTTGGGCTTGCTGCAGCAGGAGCCGCAGTGCGTGTACGCTGGCTTCGACCCGACTGCGGACAGCCTGCATGTCGGCAACTTGCTGGTGCTGATGAACCTGCTGCACTGGCATAGGGCCGGCCACAATGTAGTTGTGCTCGTGAGTGCCTTCCTCAGAGTGAACGTTGGGTGTGTCTGGTAGGCTGCCACCATAGTGCTCCTCCTGTTGGCAGGTTGGTGGAGCAACTGCCCGCATCGGCGACCCCAGCGGCCGCGCCATGGACAGGCCAGTCCTGATGCTCGAGGAGTTGGAGAAAAACACCAGTGCAATCAGAGAGAATGTTGAGCGAATATTCAGTAACCACAAGCAGTTCTTGTGGGGTCAGAATGCAAGCCTTCCTGAATTCAGGTGACTGCATGATGGTGTTGTATTCCTTTGGTATAAGTTGTATGAAGTATGTATAGGACATATGTTATTTTTACAATTTGCAAACACTATCTAAAAAGACAGTACATATTAAGAAACTATGAGAGAGATTGTGCCATCAGCATGTCTGCATGTATAAAACAAAATGGTTGTATAAAATTTTTTATCACAACTGTACATCAGTTTCCTGAAATTAATTGATTAGGTTGTCACACGCTTGTCGGAAAATAGTTAGCTAAATTTACCACAATTACTTTGTCATTTGTAGGAGTGTGCAAAGTAGGATATTATGATTTTGAATCAAATATGAATTTAAGTAACATAATATTTGTTAATTGAAATACAATTTTGAATATTATGATGCTACTTAATATGATGTGTATTTTTGCTGAACACTTTTGTTAATATAAACAAAAGAATTATCCCAAAAGCACTACGGCAGATACTAGATTTTATGGAGCTTCAGTTTGTTGGATGACTTTGTAAAAATCATTATCTTCGTAATTGAATAAAAATATGGTTTTTTTTAAATACCAGTAGTTTTTACATAAGGCCATATAAACTTATATGAATTAAGTGGTGTTGAGCACAGATTTTCAAAATGGCAGCAATATAAATCATTTAGGTAAGTTTGTCATATCTATTAAACAATGTAACCATATTCAACCAAACTTTGTATTCTGACAATATCTATTATAAGCATCATATACAGACAGAATGTTGCAATATTGCATGTCAATACTTCGAGGGAACATTCCTCACATCTGGAGGATGAAAAATGTTATATCATAAGTCCGCAAACGCTTTGTTTCTTCGCTACAGCCCGTAATACATAACGTACAACATACGACTCGTGGGCTGGATCATGGTACTGTGGAATGCCATCGCAGTGTTCTTTTGCATGATATACGACATGTCACACTAAGACACTACTACTAGAACAGTAGGAACTGCACAAGAATTAGTTACACATGTGTGAAAGCTTATCATCGGTACTAAAGGAAATGTTCAAAATGACCTCCATCAGCACGAACACCTGCATCAACCCGCCATTGTATGGACACCCGGATGTGTTGATGAATCCGTGGAAAATTCCTGATTGTTTCGCAACCTGCCTCAATACGGTTACGGAGGGATGTCTACATCGTCCACTGGAGTTGCATACACAAGTGCCTTCAAGTGTCCCCATAAATAAAAGTTAGTGGGTTCAAATCAGAGCTCCTTGGGGGCTGGTATGGGGCTACCAATTACAGCTGCGATGGCATTCCACAGCTCCATGATCCAGCTCGCAAGCTATACACTGTACGTCATGTATCATGGACTGTAGCGAAGAAACGAAGCATTTGCAGACCTGTGTACTGCTTTATCTCAGTAGCCAATAAACTAATTTTCACTAAATTCTTTGCACAAGTAGCATTACGGTAGTGATAGTCCATGAAAACTTGTGTGATTGAAGAGGCTCAGATACTTATTTTGAAAGTGATGGTTCTGTAAATATTTCAGGTTAGTAAACCTTATACCGAAACATCAAACTGATTACGTCCAAATTTGATGTTCTGAATCTACCTCTGTAATGTAGTTGGCTTAACAAGGTTTTCTGTTTTCAAGTACTGGATATGGCTCAAGTGTATTTGTAATCATCTCACTACTGTTGCATATCTTTTTGGTTCCATCTCTACTGTCAACAAGACGTTAAGTTATATAATTAATTTCTTGTTACTTACCATCACAGTGCTACAATACCAAATCATTGGCCATGTAGTTATGCTTTATTTTTTTGTTCTTATCGTGTTTCTGTGTGAGACATCTCTTAGTTTTGACTTGATTTTAGTAGACCTTAGCTTATATTAGTAGCTATTGATTGAGGCTGGAGTCTTCAAGCTTACGAGAAGGAATCCTCCATATATTTAATAATGGGTGTTGTAAATATTTCTCAAGAAATAATTTAGCAGAGAAAAAACTTAAAACTGAGCGCTGCAATGAGTTTAGGGGCAGATTTACAAGGTTGGGGCAGTGCTAATATGGGCTGGTGGTAATAGGTTTAATAGCTTAAGAAAATTATGTTTAGAAACATTTTAGGGATTATACACTCTGGACCTCCAAAATATTTCCAAACTTTATCCACTAGGGCTTTGCAAACGTTTTCCGTTGCCATGTCTCTCAAAGGCAAAAGTACTACAAATTAGTAAAAACCATTCACAAGGTTTAAAATACAGTTGTTGCAAGAACACTATTGAAGGAAGAAAGGAACTAAAGATACCAGTAAAACGCCTTCCCAAAGTCCTTGTGATAGATTCGCCAGGATAGAATCCCACTAATGTTTTAGGCTGTTTGCCCATCTGGTATTCCTTATAAGCTCTAACATACTTATTAACATCAGAAGTTATTGTGGGCCAAAAACTTTTTTTTTTATTACAAAATTTTTTGTCGTCGTACATATCGCTCCCAGCAGAGGAATTGTTAAAATACACTCATTTGCAAAAAAAAATGATTTCCATGAACAAATTGCACGAGTACAACACACTCACAGTTTTCGAAGGCAAATGATGCAAGATGCATGAGCGGAGTCTGTGAATCTCTGTCCAGCATTGCCAACCTTTTGCAATGCCAGGATCATGCAGTTTTCTTGGAAAGATTATACAAACCACTTCCAGGATTGTACATTTATAAGAAAAAAAAAGCACAAAATATTTATAATGACTTTTAAATAAGGTTAAATCAAAACTCTTGCTTACAGACAAAATTGTCAAGCAGTACCAACATGTACCAATATATTTTTAGTAAAAATACAAGAAAATTGACAAAACTTAAAAAAATTATTTAAATAAATGAATAAGTACATAAAATATTTTACCTTGGAGACTTTAAAAGAGGAAGAAAATTTTGAGTCAGCAATGCGGTTACTGTATATTTAATGGATTCTTAGATAAATGCAGTGACTGCTGTTAATAGGTAAAAATGAACCTGGCGGACAATCATACAATTGGCGTATGATCCACAGGTTGGATTGTAAATTGTACACCACTCGAAATTATCGTACTTGTACAATCAGGATCGTATGGTTGGCAATGCTGTCTCTGTCTCGTGCAAAGGTGCAAGAGCAAATGTTTAGGCTTGTGCAAACTTGCAACTGATAATCCTGCTGCATCATAGATAACACAATAACAGCTCTGGGATGTGAAACTGTAGCAAAGAGATTAGTTAAACACACAAAAGATAAGAACTTCCAGGTACAATGTGTTATCTCCAATGTTAAATTTACTCTGGGAAAGTGACTAAATGCATCACATGCTAGGTGGGTGATTGCCAAAAAAAAAAAAAGGGTAAGGTTTGATGACATATTTTGCAAAATGTACCAAGTAATAAAAAAAAAAAAAATTCTTAACATTCCACTTTACCCCTTCGTTTGATATCACAATGAAACCGAAATTGTTTAAATGTATTTCATTAGATATTTAGAAGTTTCAAAATCACTGTGTCCACGGAGTGGACCAAAGAGCTTGACGGAGTGGACACATTTGGTAACAATGTGAAACTAAGTAAAAGAATCTGAATCAATGAAAACAAAATATTGCCTAACTTGAATGAATTACATATTGTATGCAGAGAAATCAAAATCAAATTGGTATTGGTTTCTTCAGAAGGAAACCGGTTGGTCTAAAATGGTACAGATGTACCATTCTACATCATAAATGTTTCTGTCCTCTGGAATACAAAATGTAGTCATTCCAGTTTTCTTAAGGAAAACCACTCGATAGTCATTGTAATGTACATTTTTTTTCTCAACAAAAGCAATAGAGTGCTTCAAAGTTTTTTTCCCTGTACATTTCACAATGACAAAATCATTCGGTTGAGGCTCGTTATGATTTCTAGGTCCCTCCAACATGATGTGAAACCTCTTCTCCTTCACTGTCTGTGTAGATATCTGACACGGATGGATGTTTCTTCTTAATCGATGCTATAGGTTAATTAAGGAAACATAGCATAAAGGTGGGAGGAAATATATTTTCCCCCAACAATACAATTGTGGTCAAATATTCTTTACTTTTATTTGTGAGGCTATACGTGACTGTAAGTCTTAAATAAGAATCTGTATTGGGAGTATATTGTTATGTGGAGGGGTGGGAAGTAGGGAGGTGTGATCTCCAGGAGTAACCAACCAAGGAAACTACCCGGCGACTACACCAAATGTTACGAAGTGGGAGAGAGGGTAGGGAAAGGGTGAGGTAGGGTGAGGGAAGGATAAAATTTAGAACTACGAAAGAAATAGTAGACAAATGAGCCAACACCAAAAGTTATCCTGCAAAGCCTCTGACACATGCTGTAACTTTTACTTAGCAGGGCCAGCATGATACCCTTTACCCTAATCAGCTTCTTATATATATATATATATATATGCTCATTTAAACCAAAAGGGACGGAGTAGGGAAATGTAATGGTAAGGGGGGAGGGGGGTTTACTCGGAAGGCAACAGAGAGGAAAACCGCAAATGCTTCATGGGTCAGTCACAGACAGAGACCATGCATTTAGGTAAAAACTAATAAGATAGAACAAACTATTTTTTAATAAGCACTCAGTGCCAAAATATTAAGCTCCTAATTTTATCTGAGGTGTTTTAGGCCAACAAAATAGTGGGGGATTATCTTCATCAACTGACAAAAAGCAAGAACCATGATAAAAAAAAGTGTAGTTTTATTAAAAACAAATAAGTAAATTAACAGGTTATCAAATAATATTAAATAACACAAACAACAAAAACATTTTACAGGATATGAGTAAAAAATTAGTTCTCTTCAACTACCAAGTATGTAGGTATAAACAAACAAACTTCATGAAACACAATTGCTTACAGTACAGGTATTATAAAAGGGATCTGCGCATCGGAAAATTTAAATTTACTTCCAATTACGTGATTAGTAGCGCTCTACCCTTTGCCTCTAGGGCTTAAAAGAGAGAAACTGAAGATCACTAAAGTTTTTTATTTATGGGCACTTATAAATGCATTCTGTTTATTAATAGATTGGCCAGAAAAATTAACAGAGTAACTAGATTTAATTCGAACAGAAAACGAAAGAGAAGGGCAAACAACTTTAAAATGTATAAAAATAAATACTTTAGAATTTAATTTAAGGGAGGAACCAAATTAAAAGAAAATATCGAGCAATGCAACAAGGACTTTGAATTCTGTCAGTACAGTAGAGTCTACACTACTCCACCACCTACGAACCCAACAATCTTCGGAGCCATCTACACACCAGGCACTACTGAGACCCATATCCTTACAAAATAAAAAATACTATTGCAAAAAAAGGTTGGTTCGCTCCCAAATCCCTATTAAATTAATTATAAAGCATGGGAAACTTAACCCTGATGGCCCCTCGGTCAGTAGCGATGGAGAGTACATATTTACCTAAGAAGTAGTTATGTCGCAGTCTCTTTCAGGGCGGGCCACCTGCTCCACAACAGGCCGCTCACAACAGCTGTCCGTTATTGTTTCTCTCTCGCTCTTTCACGACTCTCTGGCCTTGATATCTACTGCCAATATACACCAGTCGGAATTGATACTTCGATACCTCGCAGCTAACAACCTGTTTCCGTGTACATGTACAGTTCCTTACTACCTCTCGTCAGCATAACAGTCTTGCCTTTACCATGGAAATACATGACACAGGTTTTCAGCTCGCAGACAAGCAGAAAAATAACAATCCTCCCGAACTGCTGAAGGGGGAATTATAACTCGCACCTGGTCGGGTAAATACGGCCAGCAGCTGCTGCTTCACAGGAAGCCTGCTGATCTAAGAAGTGACGAAACGCTTTCAATATTAAAAATAATTAGTGGCCTTAGTTTCTTAAGAACTCGGCAGTAAAAAAAAGTAGCAACCCTTTATTCTTTCAAAACCTAAAAAGAACATAGTAAAATAACTGATTCCTAATTCAATTCCACCATAGCTTAAATGATCTAACCTTAAAATAAGAAGGAAACACGAATGAAACAAATAAAATCGGCATATAAATAACCGTCGGTACGTTAAAAAAAGTACAATGATTAAAAAAAATTAAAGGAAAAAGTCTAAAAGAGCGACTGTCTGTTAAGTTTCCCACCAAAACTTCTGCATCTAGCTTAAGGTCACAACTGTTGAAACTGACTTCACCAAAAATGCATTTTGAAGAAAAAAAACCAATAAAGTATCTATCATCACCTTACATATTAAAGAAGAAAAAGAAAACACGTGTTTCTTAACAAACAAAACTCACAAGTAATAAGGAGGCCTTAACCCATCCCAAAACATCCTAATTTCCTAACCTAACCTCCAAGGATGGGACCGCCATTAGAAAAATACTAAATGAAAAATCAATTAAGAGTCGGCGTATCGCATCTTAACAAAAAAAAGGCAAAGGGGTAGGGAACTTCCTGCTGGCGTAAAATCTAAGGCATCTAAACAAAAAAGAGGTAGCCAACAGAAATACCACGACAGATATCATGCGTAACAAAAAAAGCTTAGTTTAACTCAAAATCACAAAAGAAAACTTTTTACTCTAAAATTCACACCGTAACAATATTGTAAAGGTTTGCCCTTACAGTAGTTCCAAAACACTGTTCTTGATTTGTTTTATTTACTTTAATGCCAATTTATGTTTGAAAGGAAACATAAATATATTTACCGTAGTTCCTTGCACTATCATACTTTTTCAAGGTTTGAAAAAGAAAATGAGGAAAGCTGGTTTGTGATAATAATAAGCTGAATTATTTATTTATATTCAAACAAAGATTGATTCAGTGATTTACAACACTTTTATTAATATTTTCATCAACAAACTGAAATTAGCATTTTGATGATCACATATATGAACTCATTTATAATTTTCTCGGTTGTCATAATTTGCCAACATTACTGGCTAGACGAACTATATAACCTGAGCCAGCTTGCTAAGGGGTTTATTTGTATTTATGCCAATTGCCACCAAGTTCAAATCTACAATTAAACTTAAAAACTGTTTGTTGCGAGCGAATGTTACCAAGGAACTAAGGAGAGGAGTTCAAAAGAGAGAGTCTGTTCTACATCATGGAGATGGATGGTGGTACACTAGTGCAATAGCTCCGAGAGGACGCCTGGTTATCTACGAGGACTGATGATATGATGTCAGATGGACATAGCAGAGGCTATGTCCATGACTGAAGTCGTATTATTCTGAGGGGAGAGAACGAGTCGGTGAGATGCCGATGTCCCTTCCAGACGCTAATGGCAGACCTGCAGCCATCTTTGTTTGCTGAATCATTATCACGTTAGATCTCCATTCATTACCCAAGGTGTGTCCTGCCGTCCAATGGAAGTGAATGAAAAGTGACTTCCTTATTTTCGGCAATTTCTAAATTAAAATCTGTACTAGTAATGGAACTGATCAAATCGCGACCTGTCCTTGTGAAAGATAACAATATGTCCCAGTGGTCTGTAGAAAATTTGAGTCTCAGTCATGCTCTGGAAACAAGACAAACCCGAAGCATAAGTAAAATACAGCATTAATTTGGACCCTATTCAAACATTATCATTATGTGGTCTGGTCATACTGTGGTGATCTGTTAGGTAGAACCTTAATTTATGACACTGGTGGCAGAATACTGATATTAGTAAAATAGTTTAATTTTTATTATAATTTAACTGAAGTGCATATGTCCTGCTGTGTTAAGTATTGTATTATATTATTGTTTCCCTCGCACATTCTCAGTAAATGCTTCAAAGATATTGTTTTCCTTATCTAAAAGATTGCTTAAATAGTCTTTGTTAATAATATGCACAACCTTGTATGATACTGTGTTAGTACAGAAAAGTTTACCTTCCCAATTATTGCAACTGTAAGAAATTCAATTTTCAAAAGGATACATTTTCTTTTTTTCTCAGCAATCTCAATTTTTCCAAAATGAAAATGCCTGCAGCAACTTCCAGCATCACACTGTAGACATGTGAGACGTCTAGCTTGCAAAACACAACCTGTTTTCAGAGTTAATTGGTGAATCTGTGTTGTACCTTTAAATGTGGCTAGGTCTTGAGGCACTTCATCAATTTCCATTATAGACTCCACTGTAATTGTTTCTATTATAATTACAGGACACCTTCCCTTCAGAAGTGGAACACTTGTCTGACAATCAGTAACATCTGCTCGCTTCGCTACTAGGTCATCAGCAGTTCACTTCAGGGTTGCTTCCACTCCATCAGGAGCACCTTTTCTGTGACCACTCTCTAAAAAATGCCACTGAATTACCTTCACATCAAGTTCCTTGAGTAACTATCCAATTACATTGAACATTTTTTAATTTTTGTATTGGCCAAGGGCCCCATCAGTTACGAAATGGAAACAGTTCACAAAATATACAGTGGACCCTCTCTATTATGACTCCTCCCCTCATGGTACCCGAGAATAGGGTTGGAATAGAGGGGAAGGGGGGGGGGGGGTCTTAATAAAAATTAGGAAAATTTTGGGTTGATTTTGACCAACCCCTATGCCCCCAAACTTGCCATTTTTTGCATGAAGTTTATATTCAATCATCTCTAGCACATAAAAAACCCACTTTTTAAATATAATATAAATACATATGTATATTTTAATAGCTGGACGTTTACTGATTAGTTTGATACCCAAGAAAGGCATGTTGGACCACCCCTTGTCATAACAAAGAAGGCCTAAACACAGTATGACATGGCCATTGAAAGTGTGTGAAAAGATTACACTATGTATTTTTAAAATATTACTAAACACTGTTGGAGATGCCTTATGTTTGAAGCAAAACACAGAACTTTATTTATTGATAATATATATGAAGATACATTAACATTGGATCACTCATGTGCTGGGGCTAGCAGTGAATACATTGCTGTGCACACCAAACTGAGTGAGCACCTAGATCCTCTGCAGCACTGCAGCTATCGATTGGCCCTAGATCCTTAGGGCTGCGCAGCTGTTGGTCGGTCGTGCTAGCGCAGTGCCGTTGTTACAGGGCCGGTTCGCTTCATAACAGCAGCCCGGTGTTGATAAAACATGCTGATAGATGCGATTCACGTCAATGTGTTGAATTTATACTAAATGTAGGCGGTGTGTTGGCCTCTACACTGGCACAATGAGGCCCATCAATGTTTATGGGAATATAAATGTTTAGTGCGGTCTACTTGAAATATTAACTATCCCAAATTTTTCATAAAAAACTTTTAATGTTGCCTATACACGCTCACAGCCTCGCTCGCCATAATATGGTACCGGTAACATAATAACACATTTTATTTGCACATACTTATCTTTATTCACTTTACACATATAATTGACTTCACAAGAAAAAATACAATTGCCCACCATAAAAAATTAGCATAATATTATGTAGGCGTGGGTGCACGTAAACATAAAAATAATCATTAAAAACAGGGGCATTGAATTGAATTTGAAGTTATCATACATACACTGATTAAGAAACTAGTCTGTGTAATGTGCCACCGTTTTTACAGCAAAAGAGGAGGGATAATGGAAGCGAAAAAAGACTGGTAGGGTAAGGCAGAGGCGGCGGCATGTGACTATAGACTGTTCATGGTAAAGTTAGCACTTTTGAGGCTGTAGTTACTTTTTTTCTTTCAGTCATTTTTTATCCTTTAACCACCTTTTTAAATTAATATTCTAATGCAAGTAATAAACACAGATTGTGTATTCCACCGCACTCGGAATTTAACTTCTAACTTCAAAGTTAACTTCAAACAATAAAATATATTTATTGCCTATTCCAAATGAGAGGGCTTTCAAAAGTGCTCACTTTACTGTTAACAGCCTATAGGACAAAGAATTCTTACTGACCTGGCCTGCCGCTCCCCCTCCCACCCCCTCTTCCATGGACATACACCAGTGTCTCCTTCTGGCATTAAGTAATTTATTGCTTCACGCTGTTTGGGACAACAAAGTCAAAGTCTATGACGGCAGCTTGAGAAATGCCAGACCACTAACATCAATAAAGGCTAGTTTCCCATAGACTGAAAACTGTGGATAATAGAAACTTGTACCGCAGTTGGAGAAAAGGTCTACAAAAATGAATCCGCTCATAACTGAAACGGCGATACTGTGGTTGGCGAGGGATTGCTGTATCAATTTTTAGACATGCCTCAAATTTTCAACTTTTTCGACCCTAACTTTTTACTGTTCCTTGGGATTGGGTCGTAATAGAGAGGTGGTTGTAATAAATGGGGTCGTAATGGGGAGGTTTTACTGTACAGTTTTTCTCACAAACTGTATTACAGGTTTGAGATTAGCTACAACTGCAGCCGGATCATGCCCATTACAATCAGAAAATGGTCCAATGCACTGATGTTCTTGCCCATAGCTATATAACACACCAGTACAGATAGAAATTTGAGTTTTTGAGGCTCCAAAGTGTGTTGATTGAGGTGCTCTGTAGTATTTCCACTCAAGTTCTCACTGAAATCCATGTGGAGCAGCACATCTCCAGGAAGAAGACTTTCTTTCACACTTTTGATCTGTCTGTATTGGTGATATATATTTCAAGTATGCTGCATGTATATGAGGATGCTATCGTTTACAAGTTCAAATCAATTATTTTTTGTCATGTCTATAGTGCACTTACATGTTTTTTTGCACAAGTCTTTCTCTTCCTTTCACCATTGCTGGGATTTTCTTTGTTATCCATTTCTGATAACTTGTTTCGTCATCAGTGAATGATGTAGCAAGGTCAACTGTCCTTGCAGAGCACACAGAGCAGATTCTTTCAAGACATTTCCTTTTGCTGGAATCACAACCAGGGCCGGATTTCCCACTAGGCCGACTAGGCCCGGGCCTAGTGGCACTTTTCTAAGGTACAGCATGGAGAAAGACATGTCTGCCTTAAATTGTCATCATTGATGCAGCTGGATTACTTTGCTATCACCATGAAATGCGACACACAGGTGTGAACGTGCTTTGTTGATAATCTTCGCTTACACGATACTCGCTACATAATAAGCTGCCCACACATTGTTTCCATTTCCAACCTTCTTGTTTGCCGCCCTCGTGGTGAGAGGATTGACCATGGCGATATGGGCAGTATGATTCAATACCATTGTTCTCTGTTTTTGAAATGGTGCAGTTGCCAGTGTGCACTAGTTGTCGTGCTGATATGATGCGGGTGGCGCTGCGCTGGCCACATCATGCCACATCATACTCGTGTTTCATACCAATGTTGTTTATTTATGTTCTGTCAAACTATGAACATGTCCGATCTTATGAGTGTAAAATAGGTACATGTGCATCCGCGTGTTTAGATGTTGCGAATTTAGCTGCCTTTGAATTGTGAACAAAATGAGTACCCAAAGAGCAAGCCTCGGTGGTGCTCAATACAAAAAATAAAAAAAAATTAAAGAAGAAAGGAGGGGTGCTCTTTTAAAGCAGATCTCTAAGATTTCTTCTTTTTTTTGTATGCAACAGTGATAACTGACAGGACAAAGATGTCGCCGATGCGATGACTGCAAGTGATAATACTACGAACAGCGGCAGTGCTTCTATAATCGTCCTTCCTTTGATAGTGATGACTTAGAGGCTACCGATGCATGTGTTTAGTCATTCCCAGAAAAAATATTTTCTGCTCAAGAACAGTGAATTCCAACATAAAGTACCAATAATTCACTGAACAGTGGCAGTATCTATCTACATATCCATGCTGAAGAAACCTGTACGAATTTGATGGAACCAGATGCAACTAGCTATCCTAAGAAGCTTGTTTTTGAACCCAGTATAGATCCAGCCCAGTGGGAAATTAATGAGGAGCTACGAGACTATGTGGTTGTTCACAGAATCGAACAAAACTTAGATGCAGATTTCAGTGCTTCAAAACGTAAGTTCCCTGGCAAAGAAAGGTATGTTTCAAGGTGTATTCTCGGAAACTGCATAATGGGAGACACAAGTTAGGCATTGGCTAGTATACTCCCTATCAAAGGTGTTTGGTACTGTGTGTATAGATGTCTTTGTAATTATTACTGTGTACAGATTTGAACTTCCTGCCATTACCATCAGTGGTGCGCTTGTAGTGCTTCTAGGAACTAGTATATTTAGACATTCTGTTGTTCGCAATTCGTTCGGGAGAAGTGGTGTTTGCTAGTGCCCGCCAGTTCTCATATCAACAAACTTTAGTGTAATACAGTCCATCAAGATGTTCGATGCAACATTTATTGGTCCTCCGGACTGGATATTATTCCAACATAGTTGATTATTTACCGCATCGCTATTTTGTGTTTTTTTCCGCGCGGTGCTATTTAAGTTGTGACTTGTGCTACCTTGTTTGTGACTCTTGTTGCCTTGGTTGTGACTCTTATTTCGTCAAGAGTTTTCAGAAGGTGTGGTGGAATTTTGTCCCAGCATGTTGTCAGAACATTTATACATCATTACTTTGCCAAAAGAGCATATTTGCATTTAGTTGTATTGATGTGTGTATCTTGTTCATATTCACAGTGATCTACATGCATTAAGGGTAAGGTTAATGTACATTTGAACAGTTAAGAATTCACAGCTACTTAGTTTCATAAACTATGATAAAATCACAGTTATAACAGTTAAAATCACTGTTAATTTTTATAACTATGCTAAAATTACTGTTACTGATCACGGTTAGTTAATCACTATTACGAACAGGATTATCAGCGTACGCAAGCTCCATGCGCCTGTTGATTTTGGCCTTAATAGTGCGGAATAGTGTTGAACATGGCTGATAAACACCTGGCACTTCAGAGACTCCTCGAAAGAGCGGAAAATCGACTACACCGTGCATTTACATTGTCAGCTTCTGTGCAAGGGGACGGTACTGAAGCATGCCTCTTCCTTTCTACTTGCCAGGACTTAGCTCAAATCTGGAACGGTTTTGATGATGACCACATCGCACTGGAAGTTGCGTTCAAAGCCAGTAGTGAGTTTGACACCCAGTCCCATACCCAACGACATCAAGTTTGATGATGAGTATTACACTGTAATAGACATACATGACCGTGTCATAGCGAGCAATGGTAGGAATGACAAATGAGCCACCCAGTCACATTCAAACACATGACATGTCAAGTTACCCACTATTCAGCTTCCCAGTCTCAATGGTGACCTGAAGTCATGGTCGAACTTTGCAAACCTGTTTCAGTCCATGGTAGCCACCAATGATAACTTATCTCAGGTAGATCGTTTCACATACCTGGTCATGTTTAACTGCAGAGCCATTGTCATTAATCTAGTCCCTACCACTCTTGAAAGAAAATTTCACTATTGCATGGGAGATTTTAGTGAGGAAATATGACAATAAAAGACTCATAACTTCAAACCACATTGAAGCGTTACTTCAAGTGCCAGTGGTATCATCTGACTCTTCGAGTTCTATGTGTGCACTGCTAACTGCGCTAGCTGAAAATATGGGAATTGAAAATTCCTGTGGATCACTTGGACTTGTTGTTGCTTCACATGATGGAGAAGAAACTGGACCCTTACCTGCACTGCCAGTGGGAGCTGACAGTAAGTGATTCATCACTGCCAAAGCTGACAGAATTCATAGAGTTCTTAGAAAAGCAGTGTCAATCAGCTGAAGCAGTTGGTGTGTACCATGTCAAGACCTCTATGTCAAAGACTTCAATTGTGTCCAATTCCAGCAAACATAATTCGTACAGTCCAACTACTTCCATGGTGAACATGACACAAACAGCTACTGCTAATTGTACCCTATGTAAGGCAGACCACATTCTTTCTCAGTGCTCCCAATTGCTGAGTATAGGCCCAAAGGAACGTTACGCTTTTACCAAAAGGTTGAATTTGTGTTTGAACTGCTTCATATCATCACATTGAGCTAGAAACTGTAACTCCAAATTCACGTGTAAAGACACTGTGGTTCTAGGCATCACACATTGCTACATGTAGCTGAATCACAGGATGCATCGGCCCCTGAAATAGATGACCCCTTGGATATCACAATAGAAGAATATACAGGAGATGGCCAAACTAAATCTGTATCCACACTTGCAGCTCATACCACCATGACAGCTACCACCACTGTCTACTGCTCTAGTAGAAATCCAGGATGCATTTGGAGCTCCTCAACAAGTACGTGTCCTTCTTGACTCAGCTAGCCAGGCTAGTTTCATAACCGAAGTCTGTCTACAGCGATTGGGACTGCCCCGACAGAAGATTCAGCTCCCAATCCATGGATTATCCAATGTGCCAGTCAGTGTTTCCAAGTCAACCATGACTTGTCTAATTAGTCCTTTAGGACAAACCTCACCATCATTCAGTCTGGATGCCTTTGTTCTATCGCGCATTTCAAGTGATTTCCCTAACGCTCAGCTACCCTCTAGCATTTGTGATGCTGTAACGCACCTGAAACTCGCAGATCCTACCTTTGCCTGTCCAGGCCCAGTCGACTTGCTGATAGGTGCAGAGTTGTTCGCGCACTTGATGACTGGCCGCAAAAGGGGTGAAAGCAAGTAAATGCCCACCACATTGGAGACTGTGTTTGGATGGATCCTCACGGGAAGGGTTAAAACTGCTGTTCCATCGCAACCAATAACATCATGTTGTATTTCATTGTTTACATCGTTCCCATCGCATGAATATGTTGTCAAAAGGTTCTGGGAATTAGAGGAAGTTCCTCAGAAAACACATCACTCTCCTCAGGAAGCTCTCTGTGAAGAGATGTTCGTAACAGCTCATACAAGAGACCAAACAGGGCACTACAGTGTTGCTTTGCCCTTTTGTCAACCAAGACCACAGTTAGGGGAATCTAAGAGCCAAGCAATACATAAGCTTCATTGTCTCGAGAGGCAACTGGAACTGAAACCTTCAGTAAGAGCCCAGTATGCAGATTTTATGAAAGATTACCTGTCATCTGGACACATGGAGAGGATTTCAGAGGGAGAAATCTCTGTAAGTGAGGTCTACTACATTTCTCACTACTTTGTAGTAAAGCCTGATAGCACCACTACTAAGTTGCGAGTGGTGTTCGACACATCTGCAAGAACCACAAATGGCCAATCACTCAATGACATACTTCTTATAGGGCCAAAACTCCAAAGCAGCATTGTTGATGTGTTGCTTCAGTTTCGTATGTACCCTATTGTGTTCACTGCAGATATCAAACAATTGTATCGGCAGATATCCATTCATCCCAACGACAGAGATTATCAGAGGATTGTGTGGAGGTCCTCAGATGATGAACCCATCGCGGAATATAGACTGAACACAGTTACTTTTGGGGTGTCATCTGCACCATATCTCGCCATACGCACTCTCCATTAACTCGCAGAGTTACTGAAGGTGGCTGGATTTCAATTGAGAAAGTTTATGAGCAACCATGCAGCCTTGTTGGATTGGCTCCCACCGGAGGACATTCATGCACCATCATCTCATTCATTTGATCTTGGCCATGACTTAGTTATTAAAGTCCTAGGCCTGCAATGGAACCCTTCCACTGACTCATTTTCATATGTAATCTATCCCAACTCCAATCCGCCTACAAAACGCATCATCCTCTCAGACTTGGCTCGAGTGTTTGACCTGCTTGGTTGGCTAGCTCCCTTAACTTTATTTGGCAAACACTTGATTCAGATGCTGTGGCTGAAAGGTGTGGACTGGGATACTGAATCATCTCTGGAAGCGCGTGAAAAGTGGGACCGTGTTATATCTGAACTGTCATTATTGTCTTTCATCGCTGTGGCCCATCCACTAGTGAATCTGCAAGGTTGCACATATCAAGTTCACGGCTTTGCTGACAGTTCCGAAATTGGTTATACTGCCTTGGCAGGGTCCAGCAATAGTTCACCTGTTGGTTGCCAAATCTAAGGTTGCGCCTGTAAAGGTGTTGCTACCTCGCCTAGAACTCTGTGCTGCTCTTTTGCTAGCTCAGCTTCTCTTTCTTGTCATAAACAACTATGATTCGAGGCTGCACATTGAGGCCACTTACGCCTGGACAGATTCTATGGTAGTTTTATCTTGGATTATATCATCACCTCACCTCTGGAAGACCTTTGTGGCCAACCGAGTCAGTGAAATTCAAGATTACATATCAACTGAATGGTGGCATCATGTTCAATCGGAGGAAAATCCTGCTGACTGTGCCTCACGGGGTTTGACGCCCGCACAGCTTCAGCAACATCATTTGTGGTGGACTGGACCATGGTGGTTGAAGGAAACCAGTGATCATTGGCCCTGCTATATGTCCACAGAAGAGACCTCGGCATCAGCCTCAATTATTCCTGAACATAAAACTCTCTCATTCGGCAACTTTGTAGACTCCAGTCCCTTGAAGTTATTGTTTGAAAGGTGCAGCAAGTTTAATAAGCTTATCCGCATAACAGCATATGTTGTATGTTTTATTCACAATTGTCGAGTGCCACAAAACAAGGCTACTGATGCCTTACTACCCCATGAAGTAGACAAAAACTTGAACATTTGGCTGAGATATGTCCAAACTTCTTGCTTTGAAGCTGATATTAATGCTCTAAAGAAGCAGCAGCGTGTATCACCTCAGATCCGGAATTGGTTCCTTTTATTGACCCCTGTGGAGTGGTCAGGGTGGGCGGTAGGCTGCCTCAGTCAGACTTACCATTTGAGTAAAAGCACCCGGCTTTACTTCCCAAATTGCACTGTTTTACACACTTAGTTATCAGTCATTATCATGAAGTCAATCAGCATCCAGGTGTTCAAACTCTTCAGAGTATTCTCAGGACACAATTTTGGATACTTGCAGACAGGTGTGCCATGTCAGGTCGCTGTCTTCGTTACTGCCTCAAGTGCTTTAAGACAAGATCTGCCTCTTCGGCACCATTAATGGGAGACATTTCTGCCATGAGGATTCAGCAGGTGAAACCCTTTGCAAAAGCCGGGGTGGACTATGCTGGTCCATTTTCTATTAAGCTCACCCGAGTTCGTCGCCCAGTGTTGTTAAAAGCTTATCTTTGCATATTTGTTTGTTGTGTGACAAAAGCTTGAGTTGGCATCTGACCTTTCTGCCGATGTATTTCTAGGTGCATACAAACGCTTTCTTGCCCATCGTGGCAGGTAATCTGACCTATATAGTGACTGGAACCAACTTTGTGGGTGCTAATAACTATCTGAATGAACTGCGACAGCTGCTTGCTTCTCCCAACCACCAACAGACCATGGCAAGCTCCTTGGCCACCCTTGGGGTAACTTGGCATTTTAATCCCCCCACAGCACCTCACTTTGGTGGATTATGGGAAGCTGGAGTTAAGTTGGTCAAGTCCCATATGAGGTATGTTATTGGAGAGCAAATTCTCACTTATGAGGAACTGAATACTGTTCTAGTGCAGATCGAAGCCATCCTCAACTCCAGGCCTCTTTGTCCACTGAGCT
The DNA here is from genome assembly GCA_029891345.1 of Dryococelus australis. Lineage (NCBI taxonomy): Eukaryota > Metazoa > Arthropoda > Insecta > Phasmatodea > Phasmatidae > Dryococelus > Dryococelus australis. The sequence goes on along the minus strand of CM056993.1, from coordinate 207,240,184 downwards.
TGGACCGAAATGACTTGTCCGAGCTTACTCCTGGTCATTTTTTGACTCTTGAGCCACTTGTCACAGTTCCAGAGTCAAACTTGGAAGATGTCCAGTTGAATCGTTTACAGCGCTGGCAGCTCGGGGAGAAGCTTCAGCAAGATTTCGGGAAATGCTGGCATCAGAACTATCGTCAAATCTTACAGCAGCGTCCAAAGTGGCAGGAAGAAAATCAACCTCTTCACCCTTAGCAGCTTGTATTAATAAAAGCGGACAGGCGTCCTCCACTGCAGTGGCGCTTGGACGCATCATTGAGCTACACCCTGGTCGTGATAAAGTGCCTAGGGTAGCCACTGTCTGCACAGTGGACGGAACCATTAAACGCCCCGCCGTTAAACTGTGCCCACTGCCCTTTAAGGGTTGAAATGAATATTTTAATGTGGACGGGTGTGTTTGGTACTGTGTGTATAGATGTCTTTGTAATTATTACTGTGTACAGATTTGAACTTCTCGCCATTGCCATCAGTGGCGTGCTCATAGTGCTTCTAGGAACTAGTATATTTAGACAGTCAGTTGTTCGCAATTTGTTCAGGAGAAGTGGTGTTTGCTAGTGGCGCCAGTTCTCATATCAACAAACTTTCGTATAATACAGTCGATCAAGATGTTCAACGCAACAAAAGGGATGTGTTTTTTGTGCGACTTGCTTACTGTTTGGTGGGGAAAATGGTATGTTTACTTCAGGGTTTAATGACCAGAAAAGTGCTTCTAAAAGGGTACAAGACCATGAGAATTCACCTCAGCATAAAAATAGCATTGCAATACTTAAACTCAGAGGAAATACTAAAGCATGAATTGATAATGGGCTCGTTGCACAGTTTAAGCAAGAATGCAACTACTGGAAAAATGTTTTGAAACGTATCATCGCAGCAGTAAAGTATTTGGCTATTAGAGGGTTACCATTTCGTGGTACTGATGAACACGTAGGCAGTAAAAGCAATGGCAATTTTCTAGGTTCGCTAGAGTTTCTTGCAGAGTTTGATCCATTCATGGCAGAACATCTAAGAAAACATAGCGACAGAGGTTTGGGACATACATCTTATCTTTTCAAGACCATTTATGAAGAAGTGATTATTTTGATGGCTGAAAAAGTAAGGGATGAAATAGTGAAGGAAGTGAAAGAAGCTAAATACTTTAGTATAAGTGTAGATTCCATCCCAGATATTTCACACAATGATCAACTAACATTTATTATACGCTATGTTAAGAAGGATGGAGTTGGGGAGCCAGTTGAATGATTCATTTGTTTTTTATCAAATGAAGGACATAAGTCAGAAGAAATAGCCAATGTTGTTTTTACTATTTTGAGCAAATATGAGTTGGACATAAAAAACTGCAGGGGCTAGTCATATGACAATGCCTCGAATATGTCTAGAGCATATACAGGCATACAAGCAAGGATGAAGGAACTTTGTCCCGTTGGTGACTATGTGCAGCACACTCTTAATCTTGTGGGTTCATGTGCTGTGGAATTTTGCTCTGAAGCAGTATCGTTTTTTTGGACTGCTACACGAACTGTACAATTTTTTTTTTCAGCTTCCACATACCACTGGGCTCTCCTAGCTTGAAACTGCAAAGGAGAAGGAGGTCGGACACTACAAAGTCTGTCGAAGACTCGTTGGTCTACTCTAAATGATGCATGCTATGCACTAGAGAGCAATTGGTGTGGACTATTTGAGACCTTGCAGACTTTAGAAAATAATAGTTCAGAAAATCGTCAAACAATGAATGAGGCACCTTCATTGAGACAAAAATTAAATATACTAGAAACTGCATTTATGTTAGTCTTCTGGACTGCAATCCTTCGTAGGTTTAATGTTGTTAGCGCCAAGCTGCAGTCAGTAAACATAGATTTGGGGCAAGTTGTGAAAATGTACAATTCGCTGTCTTACTTTGTAACAAATTTAAAAGAAACAGATATGTTTGACCACTATGAATGCCTTGCGAAGTCATTGAGCAGAATATAAATTTACAAATTTGATGAGGGAAGGAAATGGAAGGGCGCTCTGGGGCCTGATGTGATTATGGCTGGAGAAATAACTTTTAAGAATGGGTCAAATAATTTTTGTGTTGGTACATATAATGTAATTCTGGATACACTAAGATCAGAACTGCAAGTGCGAAGTGCACATTACAATGAGCTTCAAGAGAGGTTTGGCTCTTTAGAGCATCTCAGCACGTATGAACCAGCACAGATTTCTTCAGCTGCACGTAAATTGGCCTCTTACGACAATAGTGATCTTGAAGCATCCATTGTAGAAGAGTCATTACACCTTAGAGTGCATGTGATGCCACAAATACCTGATGACGAGGGAAATTAAGAAAATTTTTAAACCAAGAAGGGTTTGTTGAAGTCCATCCCAATGTAAACATAGCACTCGGAATGATTCTCGGTGCTCCAGTAACAAACTGTTCAGGCAAACGCTCTTTCTCTACTCTATGACGTGTGAAAAACTAACTGAGGTCGACCATGGAAGAAGACAGGCTATCGGCCCTGGCATTGCTGAATATCGAGGGATGGATTCTGCGGGATCTGGACTTCGAGGATATTATCATTTCTTTTGCCCAAAGGAAGGCTAGAAAGAAGAGCTTCGGATAAGACATGAGTTATCTTACTAGGCTTAAAGTTTTTTTTCTTTCATGGAAAGAAAATTAAATTTCTAAATGTTCTTACTATTGAATGATACCATGTCAGTGTTTTCATTGCAATCATTTTCATAATATGTGCCGTTCTGGTTGTCATTATTTTTTTAACGTTGCGATTTATTAACAAAACATTTACACGTTGGTTCAAATTAAAATTCGCACATCGTAAGATCTCCGTGGATCTTAAAATAACAAATAAATATGAGGTAGGGAAATAAAACAGTTTTAATGGAGGGGCGGCACTTTTTTATGGGCCTACAGGCGGCTACAAAGGATATCCGACCCGGATCACAACAAAGTTTTTTTAACAATATTGTCTGGAGAGTTCTCTAAGATAAGGCCCGCTGTGTGTGCTTTGCTGGTAGGCAGAATCATGTTTTCGTGTGTTGTACAGAGGCAGGTTTCCCTGTCAGAAACTTTTGGGTAGAGTATCCAAAATGGTTTGTACCTACGAAAGGTCCTGTACTTTATATTTCTGAACCTTGTATTCTCTTTCCTGAATTCTGCAACTAGATACTTTAAAGTATAGTTCAGGTAACGTTTCTGTTTTCTTGTTTTATTTGTCTTTATTTTTTCCTGTTTTCCTGAGCATAGTCTACTAGCGAGATCTGTTTCCAAAAATAATTGGACTGCGTGTTCTGTCTTACAGGTAGTGATTCCTCTATTTTTAAGAGCAGAGCCATAACATTTCACATGTGGACTTGTATTGACTTTAGTTGAGGTTATTGACCTTACTGACTCAAGGTACCTATACTTTTTGATAATCTTCCCTGTTAGAACACTCAGAACTGTTTTCTTCTTAGAAACTGATCCAAGTTTCTTGAAACTATTTTGTATTTGTTCTTTCACTACTTCCCCAAAGGATTCTTCAAGCAATTTCATCATCCATCGTTTTTCCATTTGCGAGGAATTTTTTTACTTGTTTCGTGGGTGTCTCATCAGCGACATTAAGTTTTGATGCATCTCTAAATCGTTTTAAGTCTTTTTTTTTTATATCTTTCAAGCCTTTGTTTTAGTTTCTCGTTTTCTCCTTCAAGCTTCATTTTATCCTTAAGTTTTTCTCTGTTCCATTTAGCTTTTCTTTTGCCACTTTCTATTCTACTAGTAGAGGGCAATACATTTAGTGGACTTCCTACAGGTGAATCTGGAGGGGCGCTCTCTCTCAATTTTTCTTCAAGTTCTTTGCTTTTCTTTGAATATTCTCTTTGTTTTTTTTCTTTGGTGGCACCATTTATTACTGCTCTCTGTTGTCTGCCAGACAATTCATTTATCAACTGCTTTCTATTGTGATAACATTATCTTTCTTCTGCCATTTCTTGTTCATATTTGATTGGGTTGCTTCTTTGTTTCTCCCTGACTTTTCTCATGGTTGATGTTTTTTAATTTCCTGTATCCATTCTACTGACTCAATTTTTTCTTGTTATTTATGTTGACAGGCTTTTTTTCCCCATTTTGTTTGCGTTTGGATTGGGCTGAATGTTCATCTGAATGTTCACATTTGTGCTAAACGTATTCTGCTTTGATTGACACTGTGTAATTTTTCTCCCTCTGGATGGAGTACTTGTCTATCTGCAACACACATTTAACAATAAAAATCAATAAAGAAATAAGACGGTTCTTTTTATAAAAGCACAAATATTCCACTCTGCTGCCATAGTAGTCCACTCCCTGTAGTGGGAGTTCAACAGAGTGGACAGACTTTTTTAACCTAATATACTCTGAATTTTGAGGTTAGAAATGCTTTGATTGTTTTAAATTGAATATGCACATGAATTCTGCATTATGAAATGAACTGTTTCCAAAAATTTAATTCGCTTAAGTTTTTATTGATGTCCACAGAGTGGAATGGCCACATAACAGTGGTTGAAAGTCACAAACATGAACTGTAATCATTTGCTAAATCATAACAGCATGCACACCAAACCACAGTAAACAACTAATATGGCTTCCATTTGAACTTCCAGCTGCTTTATGGCATTAGTGCTGCTATCTAGTGACATATGTAACTTGGTAGCTCTCTGTCCATTGAGTGGATACACATACTTGGGGACCAATGATTTTATTTTCGTGGGACGATTATTATAAAATAGAAGTAGTGGAATTTTTGTTTAGTAATAATTAGTATTTTGTATTCCTAATAACAAAAAGAAAGTAACTCTGTAGTTTAATATATTTTAACTAAAATTCAATGCACTTCGAGAGGTTCTGCAGGGGACTGGTCACGGAGTGGACAATCAAAGGTTTTTCTGTCGTGTTTTCAAGAAAATGCAATTTTGTTTTTTAAAAAGTGGGATGTATGCAATTCTTTACCTCATTTAATGGAAACTCTTAGTTATTTTACTACGAATAATTCATTTTTTGACATAGTAAAAGCAGGGGGACATTGTTTCTACTCCCTTTTTTGACCTATCGTCGTTATCAACATCCTTAGAAAATGACAAAATATTACTGTATACCTTTGATTTCAGATTTAACATACAGGATGTTTCATACTGTATTTGGTTGTAATTTTTGGTCACTGTAAAATAATTAGTGTGTTTGCAAATTAGCATTTTTTGTTATTATTGTGCTGCTGGAGTGATTGTGATTACATTAAAGTTTGTTTGACTGAATTCTGTTAACTGGTTGTTGTTTGGCGATTATTTTAGTTTTCAAGGTTATGGACTTGGAATATTTCTGACAACACGGAGCGGCAGTCTCACTAGTATTACAATGAGCTGCCACATAAAAAATTTATACACAATAAATATGCCTTATCTATTACTTGAGATGTCGGGTCGAACTTCAAGTGGCTGGCGAAATAAGATAGTGCCCTGCTGTGTTATATTTGCACTACGCTTTCTGTCTCATTCTCTTTATTGTATCTATGGTTTTTTCTTATCAGTTCTGTTGGTATATAAAGGTTGTGACTTTTGCTTCAAGTTCATTTTGCTCTGTGTCATTAGAGAAGACATATGAATTATGGTTCCTCTGCAGAATCATGTCGCTGGGTATTATCCTAGGAAGGTATACTGTAATATTTTGTCATTTTCTAAGGATGTTGATAATGACAATAGGTCTTGGACTGTTAAAATTGTTGATGTAGAAAGGAGTTATATTTTATTTTCATTTTTGTACCATTTTGGGTTTTCAAGGTATAACTGTTAAGGCTGGTAGTGGTTTGTTGGTGATGTGTTTTTTCCGGAAGTCGCATATTCAGAAGGAACCTGCTCCAAAGAAAATTGGTGACATTGATACTCGTGATATTATATGTTAGAAGACTTTTCCAGTTCATGAAAGAGAGATTGATAATACTGCTGTTATTGGCGTATTCAGTAATAATGTATCTATGTTTTCACGTAAGAAGATGAAGTTTGAAATTGTTGATCTGATTTGGTGGTATCGAAAGTTGGTTGGTACTACCGGTAATGTGCATATTCATGGTCATGCCAAACTGTATTATAATCCATGATAAATACCTTTTGCTGTAATGTGCAGTTTATGTTTTCTTTTTTCTGTATTTCATTAATAATACTTTCGTTATACCTTATACTTACTTATACCTATGTCTCAGGGATCCAATGCAGCCATACTGGTGTTAGGTTTCTTCAGTTATGAAGTTTACGAAAAAAATCCATCTCCAAAAGTCTACTTCCAGCTTTAGAAGTTATAACTTGAAGACAGGCATGTTTATGTTGGAAGACAGTGCCAGTACATGAAGACTGCTATAATTAGTATTTATTCAGCTTGTGTATAGTTCATAAATGTAAATAAAGTTTGTTTGACTGAAATCGGTTCAGTGGTTCTCATTTTATGTTTCAAGGTTATGGACTTTCACCTGTGTGTCACATGCTACTAGTATTATCTAGCGTGTAATATGATCAGCCTCTTTCCCAGCGTAAATTAAACATTGGAGATAACACATTAAACCTGGGAATTAGTATCTTTTGTTTATTTAGCTTATCTCTGCTGAGATTTCACTTCCCAGAGCTGTTATCATGTTATCTACGACACAGGAGGATTATCAGTTGCAAGTTTGCGTAAGCCTAAACATTTTTTGCTCTTCTGCCTTTGCATAAGACAGACTTACACAGACCCCACCAGAACTAGGTTATGTAGTCCGACATGTGTCCCATTTGCATTTGATGTGGGTTGCTTGCATAGATGTGCCACTAGGGGGCATAAATGTCTTAGCTGCAAGACAATAAAACCTTAGTACCTGTGATTCACAGGACCAAGTTCAGTGAACACGCTGAATGCCCCAAAAGTGTATTCAACAATTCTTTGCCCAGCTGGATGAGTTTGAGAGAGGCTGTATTGTCGGCCTCCGAGAGGCAGATTGGAAATTTTGGTGCATTACTCAACACTTGAACTGTTCTGCCTATACTATGAGTCAATGTTCGACGCTGTGGGAACTGGACAATACACATACCAATCGAGAAGGCTTGGGTTGACCGCAGTGGTCCGCCAGCAGCGAGAATCATTTAATTGTACGACAGATTGTAAGCACTGCACGGACGTCACTGCACATCATCAAGGGACATGTCACAGCAGCTGGGGATACGCCTCTGTACACCAATACGATATCTAGGCGGCTAGCAGAGTGGTACCTGTCTTTGTGGCATCCCTTAAGACATCTACAATTATGACCTGAGCATCGTCAAGCACACATGACCTTATGCTGGGAATGGACAGCATGGCAGCTTGCGGGTTGGCGTCGAGTGGTGTTCAATGATGAATGACGGTTCTGTCTGGATACAGACAGAGTCTGGGCATGTCCTGGGCAGCGCTATGATCCTTGTTTCATTCTAGAGCAGCACACCGCCCCAACAAAAGGTGCCATGGTGTGGGGTGCCATTTTCTACGATTCTCGCATCCCAGTGGTGGTGGGTGTAGGAACCCTGACATCACAGCAATACGTCCAGGAAATTCTTCGACCACCTGTACTCACCATCCTTGTCTAGCTCGACAACCCAATTTTCCAGCAGGATAATGCCCGGTCTCACACAGTGCGGGTATCTCTGGCCTGCCTCTGTGATGTCAGCACTCCAGACCTCTCATCTATCAAAAATGTTTAGGACCCAATTGGATGGCAACTTCGGCCAGTGACAACTACAGTAGATTTGGAGGATCAGTTGCACCAGTTGTGGCAGGATCTTCCTCAGGAGAACATCTGGCGTCTGTATGCCTCCATGCTCGACCGTCTCCGTGCTATAGGTGGTCCAACACCATACTAAGTGCATCGTGCAAGTGTTGGTCCCTTGCCATACATGCTTGTTGTGGTACAACATTTTGATGTTTTCTACAACCAACCATGTTCTGTGCCTGTATCAACTTATGTGCCCCACAATGACATCTTCAGGATGATATATATATATATACATTTTTTTTCACAAATCACTGACCTTAGGGTGATAAATTTTTTCTTCGTAAATGACTGTTCCTGGACAACCTGGGCCTTACTTTTTCAGGGACAAAGATTTCTCTCTGTTCAGAAGCATCATTGACCAAGAAACATGAAACTAGAAAGAATTTCTGAATAAGGGGAGTAGGAAAAAGTAGAAATTTCTTAAAAGAGATTGCTAGAGTATTCAAAGAATCAGGAAAATATGGCCTGACAAAGGTCATAAATATCAAATATTCACAAATAAACAAGGTCAGAAATATAGAGATTTTAAAGAAATCAAAAACACTTAATAGTTTGGTTTTATCAACAAATTTTTTAAAGTTAAATACATGACATTTGTGGCATGACCTTTATAATTCTGGAAAACCCAATACAACATTATTCTCATTCGTACATTTAATAATTTGAAAATGCCTTATGATAGGGGCTCTTAATATTATAATCAGAGTAAGCATCCAGCGTAAGCAAAGAATTGGTTCGCCCAGTATAAAATCACCTTATGTAGTGGTTAGCAAGAGCAGTTTCAGCCTGTAACATGCTAGAGACTTTGTGCTGCACTTGATTCTGCTCCTTGTTCCTCTTTGTGGCAGCAGCGAGGGAAGGTATTCGGGAAAGTGTTGGTTAAGTAATGGCCCAGGCAAGTTGTATTGCAAGATTCCACTATATTTACTTAGGGGAAGTATGGGTGACAGGTACAATACTCCACTGCCTAATACAAAAAATACTATCTTAAAAAGGTTTGAGTGAAATATCAAGCATCATTAAAGTGCCTAAGTGACCCACAAATTCTATTACTTATCTAGAACTACGCCTGTTAGGGTGTAATCAATTATTATAGTATAGTATAACATTCTGTTCACATCAATGTAGGGTATACCATATATACCTGAATCCAACATGACATTTTTTACAATAATTGACTATTTAAAAAGTAGGGGTCATCTTTAATTCAGATACATAGGTTTTTAAAGGACAACACTTTTGGGTTATTGTAATTGTATTATACAGTAGCCACCTACATAGAAGTTACTGGTAGCTGTATGTTTATGGAATGAACTGTAGCACATAATGTTTATGGAATGAACTGTAGCACATAATGGTGCCAACCTGATCAAAACGTCCTGAGTAAGAAAGTTGGTGTAAATTATACACTACTACCACTATGCAGTTTTCGTTTACGGCCAGTTTCGGCAAAACAGTTAGGCTGATTTATCTTCAGTTTTAACATGTCGTATTGAACTGTAAAAAATGCCTGACCATGTAGAAACAAGGGGTACTTCGTCAAGCAGTTTCTCTAAAAAGAAAAGGTGAAGTTATGACAAAAAATATAAAAAGGCTAATAATCAACTACGTGGCACAAACAATAATGCTGTTGCGCGGAAATACAGTGTGTGTGAAGTTAATGTGCGGTGGTGGAAACAACAACGTGATGCACTTACTGGCTATTTGAATTAACGACTTTGCTTCATCTCCACGCATCTCTGTAAGTAAAAATGAACGGTGTTTGGATCCATAGAATTACTACCGGAGTGTGTACAGGATTTTCCCTGGACTGGGAAACTATTATAGACGTGTCAGAATTCTACGTTTCAACAATGCCACCGGTTAGTAAACCATGCAATACGTTGCCTTTCCTCGAGAAGATGTCAACAATTGATTATCTATATGTGACACCTGCCACAACCCCGAAGAAGTTCAAGGGCGAACTGAGAGATTTTGCATAAAAATGACTGCCCTTAGCACCGCCCAAGATGTGTGCATGGCACCCCCTAACCCCTCCCCCCCCCCATATAGGCTGGCGTGCCCTCAGCCAAAGCAGAATATATGCCAGTGCAGAGGCTGGAAATGTCAGTTGTTCATCGGCTCATCTATGAGTCGCACCAGCTGGATAGATAGCTCCACCGTGCTCAGTCACCGGAGTCCTGATCAGTCACCAATATACCGCCTTGGTATAACCATCGCCTACAGCAAAAATTTGAAGGCCATCCCCCTGCGATGTCTTCCAGAATATCTGCCACCCTTAGTCGCTTGCCCCTGGCAATGGCTACCCCATGCGCCCTTTAGGACGTTGGCACCCTTAAGCCCCATCTGTGCACACGTACACAGTTGGACAGGGAAAAATTTGTAATCGGCTACCTAGTCGAAACTGCCCCCAGCCAGATTAGAACCAGGTCCCCTTCACCTGGACATTGTAGTTTGCTGCTTCCGGTCAATTTGTGTAGATAGGAGATAATTAGGGCCTCTGTGTCTTTTTCCTCAAGGAATAAATACAATCTGAACCTAACTACTCTCTCATTTCCCCATGTGTGTATCCAGATTGGCATAGTAAACATATACGTCCCGTAGAGTGTAGCAGGAGGCCGGGTTTGCCAATACCAGTTACCGCCTAGTTTAGGACTACAAGTTCTTTGGGACGAGGGAATTCATACATCAGAACCCACACCATTTGACGGCCACCCATTTGGTACACACGCTTTATCGAACGGGAGAAGCACGACCATTAGTCATACCCTTGTTTGAGAGAACAAGTCTCTAGACCAACTTGCATCCGTCCACCACACAGTTTGTGTTGCCGGAGGGAGTGCTTGGTTGTCTCTGAGTTGGACCTGTTCGCTCAAGGGGCCCACCTGTCGAAGCTATTGGAGCACCTCTGAGGAAAACCGCTCTTCAATCACCGCACCATTTGTGTTGCCGGTTGAGGTATACAGTTGTACTCTGCATAATTATAGAGTGCCTAGACAGAAGAACACACTTAGATAGGGAAAGCCCGTCGTCTGCTCCTATCTATTGTACCAAGGTTTTAAAATTCATGCTCTTCACCAAGAGAGGTGGGAAGGATGTTAGGGAGTGACAGGCAACTACTGCCTATCAGTCTACCTGGGGTTGCGCCCAACCCAGAAAGGCACTTTGCCAATTAACCCCACGGGAACGAGCTCAAGCTAGCTATCCAACTCCCTCCTCATTTTTGTTTATGTCACCTTGGAAGCTTCTAGACCCTGTTAACCACAACAGTGGAGAGAAGGTTTCAGTAGGAGCAGTCTGTCCATGGTTCAAGACTCGACACAACCCCATCCCGCCAAGAACACTACCCCATCCCGCCAAGATCCTTCAACAGCAGCAGTTGGAATTTCAGTTGCAGCAGCCTGTGAGGGCAGTCCGGATCCACCAGCAGTCGCACCTCCACCAGGAAGCCAACAGCACCGGTCTGCCGCCCTAGCATAGGACTGAGTAAACCGCCAGCACCTAAGCCCATCGGCAGGCCTATAGAAAAACCAGTAAATTACTTTGTGCCCAGTCGGCAGCTGTTGTGGCCAACTCTGTATGCAGGTCGAGTCCCTGCCCGGCAGTAAATGAGACTCGGGTCTTACCCAAAAGTGTCATCTGATGGACACTAACAAAGTAGCTACTCTGAGACGTAGCATATACAGGATGTCCCACAATTTGACCGACATACGTTGGCAATGTATTCTACAGCTCATTGGCAACAAAAAAGTAATGTACATAAATGGACTATGCAGCTCCAGTACTGAGTTACAGGGATTGACGTGCAAGGAACACAGACAGATGCAGTGGAGAAACCTGTCCATTGCTGTGCCGACAGGCCAGGTGAAAGACACACACACACATGCAGTTGACAAAGTGTCCCATTAAACCACATGCAGGCCATAATGTCAGGAGGCCGGCATGGCCTGTCAGTGTTGGTGTTACGAGGCGAGGTGATGCACCATTCCAGAACTGTTTACACGAGTAGAGTACGCGGACATGGTGTACGTGTATGGATTACGTGACGGCAATGGTGGGCGACATGCGGCGTTGGAGTATCGTTGGGGGTTCCCAGCCCGCCGGGCATCACATCATACAACATTCGCCAAGGTGTACTGGTGTTGGAGGGAGACAGGAGCCTGCCCGCGACGAACACAGGAGCATGAGTATCGTCGGCGTGACGTGGCTGTACTGGACGGGATCGTGGAAGCACCACATACCAGTGTACTTGCGATTGCATGGATGACAGGGCTGTTGCCAACAGGTGTGGTGGATATTGTGCGCTGACGGCCTGCATCCCTGCCACCTGCAAACAGTGCAACACCTGCAGCCCCAGGATCACGCCCCCCGTCTGCAGTGTTGCGCCTTGATGCAGGAACACATGGATACACTGCCCCATATTCTATTCTTCGGCGAGGCAACATTCACATGTCAGGGCATCACCAACAGCTGCAGTGAGCACATGTAGGCATACGCCAATGTGCACGATGTCACGGAAACCAATTTCCAGGAAAGGTTTTCAGTCAATGTATGGTATGGTGTGCTTTGTTCACGGCTCATCGGCCCACGTTACTTTGCTGGCAGTGTTACTGCTCATGTCAATAGGGAGTTTCTGGTCAACACCCTCCCCGTGTTATTGGAGAATGTGCCATTAGAGGTTCGCCGGTAGATTTGGCTACAACAGGATGGGGTTCCTCCACACTCTGGAAGGACTGTCACAGCATACCTGATTACTGTGTTTCTGCTCCGCTGGATTGGATGGGGTGGGCCTGTCCTGTGGCCGGTGCGTTCTCCAGGCTCCTCCGCTCTGGACTTCTTCATATGGGGCTGCCTGAAGAGTTGGGTGTACAACGGACGGCAGCCGGACACACGTACCCAGTTACAATAGGAGATTACCGATGCCGCCGATCAGTTACGTGCAGACCTAACTCATGTGTAATGGTAATGCTCCATGATGCAACATCTCGCAGCCTGTGTACGGGTGGACGGTGCACATTTTGAGCAGCTGGTATGAGTCACTCCAGATTCTTGCAGTCCAATGCAATAAAGGTGTTCTGTAAGGCTACGTGTGTTTTTTTTTCACTTTCGCCCCTGTAACTCGGTACTGGAGCTGCTTTGCACATTTTTCTATATGAATGTTTTGTTGCCAATGAGCTGTAGAATACACTGCCGACATATGTCAGTCGAATAGCTGAACATCCTGTATAAGTCTGAACCAGAACCCGTCACGCGTCAAACGCATCACATTTAAGAGTTGCAAATCTACTAGAAAATCATTTAGTGGACAGAAACACGGCCGATTCCAAGAAACTGAAAAACGAGTAGTTAATTTTGTGTACGTTCAATGTGCAAATAGGATGCTGATTTAGTGTGATGCTATTCTGTACAAGGCTCACGAAATTACAAAAACATTCAACCTTACGCAACGTGATTTCAAAGAATGCAAAGGATGGTGCGTTAGAATGATGAGGAGAAATCCCTTTTATCTGTGATGTAGAATATCTCTTTGCCAGAAATCGCCTCCATATTTTGAAGATGAACTTTTTGCTTTCCAGAGATATATCATTCATCTCGAAAAGCAAAATGATTATCTTCTTGGCATGATGAAGAATACGACAAAACATCTGCATATTTTGTTATGTCGACAAATTGTACAGTTGATAGTGTTGGTACGAAAATGGTGAGTGTGAAAACAACTGGCGTTGAGAAGATGAGAGTAACAATAATGCTTATAGTATTGGCAGATTGAATAAAGTTGCCACCTTTCATTATTCTTAGTCGCAAAATGATGCCAAAGGAAACATTGCTGACTGGGTTGGTTGTGAGATGTCAAGAAAAGGGTTGGATGATGAGTAAATTGATGCAGGACTGGTTAAAGGTAGTTTAAGATAGAAGGCCTGGATCATTTTTAAGGAAGAGAGGAATGTAAGTGTTGGATGCATTTAAAGGACATTTAACACCAGAGGTTAAGTAATCTATTAAAGGCATGAATACTGATCTCATAGTCAACTTCAAGGCATGACTTCAAAGCTACAGGTCTTACGTATCAGTGTCAACAAGTCATTTAAAGGCAATATGATAATGCTATATTCTGAATAGCTCCTGGCATCCAAGTGTAACAGTCTTGTGTCAGTGGATTAAGGCTGCTTGGGACAAAGTGTCTCCTGAAGTGATCATCAAATGCTGCAAGAAATGTTGCATTTCTAATGTGATTGATGGTAGTGAAGATAGTGTCATGTGGGATAATGATGTGGTGGAAGCTCTAGACAGTGAAGCAGATGATAGCAGCAGAGAAAATGATGCATAATGAAGCATATCAAAAACACCAACCACTAACTAGGTCTATTATGTGGCCATTAATATTTAGTTATTTGTATATAAACTGTAAGTACAGTAGTTTGGTACTGTAATTAAAATATTTTAACACTTATATTTCCATTTTACTACTAACTTGCCTACAATTAAAAAAAGAGGTAATGAATAACTATTTTTCCTGAAAACACCAAGCTGTAATTGGTGATCGTCTTAGATTTGACATTGTCGTGGATTTGGGTATATACAGTATTTCTGCCTATGGTTAGTCACTTTCTTAAGGCAGGTAAGGGACCCTAGTATGTGACCTTGTCATCATTTCTAAGAAGGTTACATGAGAAAATGCAGCTAAATTGGTATCTTTTACAGTTTGTCCCAGGATAGTTTGTGCTAGCGATGAGGTGTGTGCATAATTTTCTGAGATATTTGGAAATTTTACAGTAAGAGAAAGACGAACGTATCTTAAAAAAATGAAGGTGCCTTGTGTGTATTTTGTGCAGGTTGTAAGGAATAGGGTGTTGAGAACAAAGCGTATCAGGATAGTTTAGTGGAAGCTGACCTGATGAAGCGGTGTGGCGTCAGTGTGTCGTGCAGTAAACTGCTGGTTGCAGGATCGTGAACAACTTGGAGTGGTTCAAGAACCTCACTGCTCTAGAGCTGCTTGGTTCCGTGGGCAGGCACCTCAGGATGGGCCCGATGCTCTCCCGACATAGCGTCCAGTCGCGCCTCTCCTCTGACACTGGCATGAGCTTCACCGAATTCTGCTACCAGCTCTTCCAGGCCTACGACTGGCTACAGCTCCTGGAGCGGTACAAATGCCGCTTCCAGGTTGGGGGCAACGACCAGATGGGGAATATTGTGTCTGGGCACAACCTCATTTCTAGGGTGACTGGTGTAAATGTGTATGGTGAGTGAGCTGAGAAATGCAAACATGTATTTTTTTGTGTTTTAAGTTTGTGCTGTTTGTATGTAGTGTATTTATAACAGGATGTCCACCCACAGGGAAAACAGGGAAAAGTCAGGGAATTTCATGTGACTAGGAAAATTCAGGGAAAGGTCAGAGAATATTCTCCTTGGTCGGGGAAAATGTAAATAATTTACTGCTCTGCAAAATTTTTAGCTGTGTGAATACATGGTAGTGTAATTATAACCATATGCAAGTTAAAATTTCAATTTTTATGTTTATGAACTGGCAATAATAAATTTTGGTAAGTCACATAGGGCCTATATGTACAAAATAATTTTTTTTTGTGTGAAGTCAATAGCGTATATCGCGAGAAATATAGACTGAATAAACTGGTTGGCCCTGCTTGCTTGGTCAGTTGCAGTGTAATTTAATTCTTCTTCACTGATAGCGTATTTTTATTGTAAGTGGTAGAAAAATATGGTATTGGAAATTTTCATTCATGAAAATAGGTTAGGGAAAATGGTAGTATTCTGCCTGGAAAACAGGGAAATGTCAGTGAATTCAAAAATGGAATTTTAGCGGACATCCTGGATAAGTTGTTGAGTGAAAAGTGATTTAATGTGTGTGTTTTTCGCAGGCCTGACTCTGCCCCTCGTTACGACTGAGTCGGGAGACAAGTTCGGCAAGTCTGCTGGCAACGCAGTGTGGCTGGATGCTGGCAAGACCGCCCCTTTTGAATTGTACCAGTTCTTTTTGCGGGTCAAAGACACTGATGTTGAGAGGTTGCTAAAACTGTTCACGTTCCAGCCACTGGGGAGTATAGATGTTTTGATGGACTTGCATAAGGTACTGTGTATGGTAATCAGTTTTAAATTCATTAGTAGTACACTATTCTAAGTAGGTATACTTTAACTTATATTCTGTGCAATGTGTTAAGTTTGTTGACACAGAAAATATAATTGTCATGGGTCCAATCAGTGGGTTGGTGTTGTGTGACAAATATGTGTCTCTTTCATTGCAATAGTGCAAGTTGTAATGGTGCAGATAATATTGGTACTAAGGGGACATCTTTTGTTTGGTTGTTTAATTTAATTGGTTTTTATTTTTCAATATGTTCTCTATATGTTTTGGCAGTGTTAGTTTTACGTGTATTTGCTGTCACTTTGTTTTCAAAAGTTATAGTTTCAGTTGAGTCTGGAATCTGTGATAAGGTCTGTTAGATGTTCAATGTTGTTCTTTCTTTTGGAGTGTGTTGTGGAAACGTAGTTGGTTATTATTTTTGGCACAGTTAGGTTCATATGGAAAAGTGAGTGCAGTGATGTTCGCACCGGTGTTTAGAGGGATGCTTTGTACTGTGTGATGCTCTTACTAGGCAGTGTGTTGAGAGACACTATAAAAGCAGCACTGTACAATGCCCTTATTTGGGAACTTTGAAGGTACAATGTGATAAGGGTGCTGGTAGTGGCCAATGAAAGTTGTGGGATGGGGGTGATGCATTATGGAGATGTTAGTCGAGAGCATCCTCTGTCACTACACATACATAAACTAGCTGTCATGATGGATGGGCACATGACTGTGATGGCAGTGTTTTCAGTGACTTACTGTAATGAGTTTATAATGGTATATGTGGTGCTGTTCTCCTAGTCGGTCTGGCTTGTATTGCATTTTGTAACGGCCACCAAGGCACCGCTCACGAAACCACCTAAGGTACGATGGGTTATGGATCAGAGCTGTTTTCTAAACATGCAATGATGACCTACTGCATGGTTAATATAAAAGGGGTGTTGCAAGCCGTTTTCCCCCCCCCCCCCCCAATGTCACGGCGATGATTGAAGTGCTGCTACAGTGAAAGTCCGATGTAACGAGTATGCTTTATAACAAAAAAATCTGCTATAATGATAACTTTTATTGGCACCGTCAATTGCCCTTATACTCAGTGAGAAAAAGAAGTTGGTAATAACGAATGCAGTGTGGGCTTATTTTTGCTATAACGATAGCTTAAATAGCCGGTCTTAGCAGTTTCCTTCAAAAACAATGCAAGAAAAAATGACTGCATAAAAAAAATTAAGTAAAGGTTTTGGTTTCCATGCTTAAACTTTGTCAAACATGACAACATTCCTGCCACCAGCTGGTCACGCACATACTTGACAACGCCGCACGGCTTGCCTTTGGTGGCCGCGTGGTTGGCGCCACGCTGTGCTATCCAGTCCCGCACCGGCACTCGACTGTGTTATGTCGTGTGCTGCTTGTGCACTTGCCACTGTGTATTTGTGTAAACACAAAGTGGGAAGTTTCAATATCGGCCAAAGCTAATAGTGAAATTGCAACGTGAATATCTGTCCCTAATATAAAATTGAATATAAATGTACCTACGGATGAGTGTTTTTACTTAAACTTCTTTGAATCAATCATTGGAAATTGCCATATTTTTTCATGTGAAAATATAAGATGCTGCCTATACAAGAGACTTTTTGGGGGAAAAAAATAGATAAATTGTAAAAACGTTTCTGGCCATAATAAAAGGACATCTCAGGTCCTGCACTGCATCGTCAAGGAATAGACCTGAGAGTACAAGTAAATTATTTATACGTGCTATTATTGCACTGAACAGTTGCTAAGAATTGGGTAATCTGATCGCCGGCGAATGCCCGGATTAAATTCTGTTACGGGAATGTTTTTTTTAGTTGCAATTTCGCTGGCTTCAAACGGAAACATTTCTGTGGTGACAGAAAATCCATTATTCTTAGTGGTGCACATGTGATTAAACAGCTATTATTCCAGTTCCGGGTATTTACACATTTCGCTTCGCAAAGCACTTTTTTGGGCAAATTTTAGAATGTATATTTTACCCTGCACCAGCACCGTACATTTTTATCGTCGACCAACTGCCCTTTTTCCATGTTCATTTGCATATTCCACAACCATCAATGAAAATTTTGTATTACAACTCGCTCATTCCTTTTCCATTATCACGAAGCCTGTTCTAATTGGCACTTTTTGATAACAAAATACTCGTGTGACCTGTTTGTCTACAATATCTACGACGTATTTTTGTAATTTACGTTTTGACAACTTCGAAGTTGACAAATTACCAAATTGCCGCCATATTAGATTTTATTTTTGAAATCATGATAACACCAAAATAATAAAGAATTACATGCTAAGCAGTTAAATGTCATATTGTTTCAAATAAACCTTACAAAATGCCAGACACAAATAAAGAAAAATGAAACTAGAAACGAATTGGAACACTTGGCCTCAGGTTTGTTTATCTGTGAAGCGGTAAGTACGCACGAGAGAGAGTGTAGGGTCTAGTCAGTCTCTTTAGCATTTTAGTCATGCGCATTACAATATTGTGCTGTTGATGAAGGATGCCTGCAAGTGCAATCGCTTCACGGGAGAGTGTAGTAGACAGTCAGTTGTTTCCATACGAGGACAAACCTCACAAAGCTCAGGCTTTAAAAACAGTTCCATGCAGCCCGTACATGCTAAAATACGGTATACATTGTCTGTGGTACTACACATAGCATTTGTTTGGGGACATTATTTATGAAAGTTGCCATTTCATAATACGGAATATGCATTTGTGGACATTTTTGTATCGTGACATTCAGAAAATATGTTATTGTTTATATACTAATATTAATATCACGTAAATTAGAGTAGCAACCTGTCTGGCAATTTTAAGATTGCCAAATATTTTTATATTATCATACAGTATAAGAAGAGTACGTATAGAAATTTTAAGGGCCTAAACTACATAACTGCCTTGCACACCTGCAAATACTGCGCTTTCCAAGAGGTCCTGTCATTTGTCATAAGGGCGAACTGTTAAAGCGAACAAACATTGATTCTTATTTCAAGAATGAGCAATTGTGAGAGATTATTTTTAAAGTGTATTTTGGTGCTAAACTATAGCACATTTTGCTAATTAATGTTTATCTTGTGAATCAATCTGCATTTTTATGGTCACTAACAACAAAGATTTTTTGTTACTGTTAATAGTGTAATAAAATTTCTTCACTCAATTTTAGCAAAAAAATGTGCCAAGTGACAGTTGTACATAATAACTTTGCGTGCACGCGTCGCCCGTCTGTCTCCGTGTTCCTGCCCACAGCCGCCACCGTGGCGACAGGAAGCGCCATGACCTTGGCCGACCTTGTGCGTGAAGACAGCTGCACGCATGTGCGTTGCCTTGCCACCCTTCCCGCTCCAAAACCTTGCATGAGATACGTCTGTTCTTCGCTAGTGATTGAATTTTACGTCATATAAATTTAATTTTAATGAGTTATATTATCAGTCTTTTTATTTTTTTGGGTTGTGCCATTAAAGTTAATATACAGCACAAATAAAAAATTTGTAAATGTTGAATAAAAAAAAATTTTGTATAATGAAAGTTTGCTATAGCGACAGTTTTTTGTGCCGATGTAAACTATCGTTACAGCAGACTTTCACTGTAAGTTGAGTTGCCGGAGCCAGCAACAAGAAGGAGGACATCACGACACTGAGGCCTGGAGAAGCTCTAGGCCACTCTACAGTGAATTATATGGTGATCATAATTTTGAGCTGGCAGTTAGGAGTAACACTATATTTAGAGACCTCTTTGCCCCCTCTTAAGTAATTAATTTATGTACAGCAAGGTTAGGCGACGTGAGTAGTCTGTAACAGATTCAACAGTAAATGCTTGTAGGGAAACTATTACCTAAATCATTGAGTTCTTGTACCAGACTGACTTGTTGTATCACATCTTATGAATGTTATTAATGTTTAGTAAATTGTATTGTGGTAAGTATTCTTGGAGTTGTTAGTGAACTGTTAGAGCTACGTTCTACCCCCCCCCCCTATATGTGCGTATCCCCTCCTCTGTTTTGGTATTCAGTAATTAAGGAGCTTCAGTATTGCAATTAGAGTTATGAGGAAGGGGACACGTTACACTGGTGGAGCCACCTCTCGATTCCACCTCGCGCTTAGGCTAGCATGCTCTATGCACACAGATATCTTCTATTGTGTTTTATGTTAGGTATTTGTATGTAGTGAAACAGACACATGGCTGCACATCATGCTATCCATACCGTGCGAAGGCATTTCTTTAACATGTACTTTAATCACCATAGTATTCTGTGTTATTTATGTAAAATTAGATTTTTATTTACAACAGGATACAATATTTATGTTATAGAAATTACTCGTCAATTGTTTGTATCAGCGCCAGCAAGCATAACAGCTGTTAATCCCTAATCACGTGTAGTAAGCGATAGTGTGGCAGGTCAGTATGCCACGTGCACGCATCAGCAGCTTGCGTAGGAGGCCTTGCCAGCCAGCTGTTAACATCACGTCGCGTTCCCCGCCTCCCTTTTTACTTGCTTGTCTGTTTACGTATCCTAACTTAATGCATGTAAACAGCCTTTAGTGCATACAGAACGCTCTGTTCCCTTTTAAGCGGAAAATCTCCAAGTGTGTTGTGCGTTTCGGAGATATTTCAGTTTTCTTCTCTTTTGAATTTAGCATTAATTATAAGTTACACTAAGTGTGCGGAACCAATTACACTACGCACTTTACTCTAACATGTCGCCATGACTACAACACACACGTCTACCGCATACAACATAAGAAAACTAGTTAAATCTCTGTTAGTTGATTTAGGTGATGCTAAACGTGCTGTTCATTTATATGAGCAATAGAGATCCCAGTTAACTAGTGACAACACAGAACACATTACACCTCTTGAACAAATTTCTCAACACCAACACCCATCAACAGTTAACAAACCTGGTATAAGCGGTTATCACAAACCCCGCCCACACCACACACTGCAAGCAACAAATCCACTTGTAATTTCAATTCCGAGCACGAATACTGACATTCCACAACACGAGTACACAACCATAAATTACACAATAACCAGTCTGTAAACAACACTGACAACATCATATATCTACTCAACATTACAAACCCTCCACAGGTTATTTTACAACACCCACAAAACATCCCCACTTTCTCAGGGGGAAGTAATGAGAACGTAGAGGAATTTTTAGACACATTCAACGCTGCCAGCGAAGTTAATGGGTGGTCTTAACTTGACAAATGATGCCGCCTAAAGTTCTGTTTGAAAAGTACTGCGAAAAGGACATCTTTATTACGCCAGTACACAGGAAATCTCTTGGCAACACATTACAGAAAAACTATTGCAAACATTCACACAAATCGACACAACAGACAAGTACAGACAGCTCTTACACTCCACTAAACAACAACACGGCTAGAGTGCTCAGTCTCACATTAGAGAATTTTACTTTTTACAAGAACAAGTGTATACCGGAATTGCCTGAGTTAGATTTCATGAATATAATTTGAGACTCTCTGCTACCACCCCTTGCTGCAAAACTTGTGCCATTCCAGAACAACACACTCAACCAGCTACTACACAACATAAAAACATTGAGCTTGGTATGTACAGATACACTCAAAACATTGAACAGACCTCACAAAACCCTCAACATGTTAAACTGCACAAGGAGATTGCTCTTTTGAAAGAACAGCTGGTCATGCTTAAAAACACAAACATACAGCACCATCACCCACAGAAACACGCACATTCAGACAAGGTACACATGGCCCACAGTAATTTGAGTGGCCACAGAGGAGCGAAATATACAGACATCAAGGACCCTATAAATACTACACAAACCACTGGGTAAACCCCTTCAGGGCAGAACCGAGAGATTACAGGAATGTACAGTACAATGGTAACAGAGTAAATTACAAGCAAAAAGTCTCTCCCCCACCCAAGAAAACAACGTCCGGTTTCGTGACGCCTCTAGGACTATTTTCAACTAAGTTGTGCCACAGCGGTCATTGCTAGATTCAATTCCCGTAGTAATCTGCCTGAGACACAGAAAGCACCCCCAGTTCAAAGAAATGTGTGAGCGTCTACAGAAAATAGAGTCCAATAATCCATGTCATATACAGTTTTCATGCCGACGGCAAAGCGGCTAGTTCAGGTGGGATTTAGCCACAGGCAACACAGCTCATGCAGACAGGCCTAGTAAAGTTCCGTCTCACAGCGGATTGTCTGTGAGCCTCTGGCCCCTTGCGTCAGTTGTGACGTCCCCCCACCCCCCTTCCCTGAGCTAAGTAGGTCATCGTTGCCAAACCACCACCACTGCGCACTTCCGATTGGGATGTCAACTGTAAGCAAATCGTCACCGCACTGCCAAAAGTAGCAGGACACCACAGCCTTGCGCAGGATACGTTTGCAATCTGTTTCTATGTAGGCCATAAAAACCGCCAGTGCAGCCTATTTCCAAACCAAAAGTTTGAACTTTCCACTGACATCGGCGACCGCTTTCAGTGGCTTAATAACAAATTCGAGCTGAAGCCATGAAACGTTTTTGTAGAGCAACCGGCATGTAACAGCAAAGTGGCCACTTCTGTTTTTTTTTGTAACATGATGAGCGATGGCTGCAACGATGAGCCTATGGTACAAAACATACTGAGCGAGCCTGTGCCTCATTATTTTTTAAGTAAACAAGTGCGCCCCACATACTGTCAGCAAGTCGGCAGCTGAACAGTGACACCACGCGTTCTTGTGACCATCAGGGAAAAATAACACCTCGCTTTGCTTGACACTGGCTGCTCTCAGAGCAGCATCTCTACTACATTGATTACAAATCAATGCGTTTACCCTGTACAAGAACAAATTACTTTAGTTGCGGCAACATCTGTGTTAGTGTCACCCAAATTTGAAATCATTAATTTAGGTATATCAGGGTGCACTTACCCACAAAACTTTTTTTATGGAAGATAATTTACAACAGGACTTGATTTTAGGCATTGATTTAATCACCAAATATAATATCACCAAATATGATGTTATTCCAATTTTGAAATATGATATTATGCTTATCCATGGCCACAATTCTAACAAATTGGTACATGTACTACTACATTCAGAGGCTTTGCCACAAGATACCACTTCGACTGTCGAACATTCCTTGCATGTGCTAGACAGTTTTGAATCAGAACAAAGCAAATCAACACATATCATTATAAAGTTGTCTGATAAGCAATGAGCCGCAATCATCAGCATTATTGCATCTCATAAGGATAGATTCACCGATTCTATTTTAGAATAACCAAGGTTCGGAATTTTTAAATAAAGCTGGACTTGAGAACCAGTAGACTAATTGCAACATGGCAGTATAGAATTAGTCCAAAAATTAGGGACAAACTCTTAGTCCAAATTAATGACATGGTAGAAGCCAGCATTATCGAGGCAGCTGACTCTCCCGATTCTGTGTTGAGCTTGGTTGTTTCTAAGAAAAATGGCGGATTAAGATTTTTGACAGATTTTCGCAAACTAAATCAGTACCATACTAGAGTGCAATATTCACTACCCCGCACAGACAACATTTTGAAACGCCCTTCAGAACTCTCTGTATATTACCAGCCTAGATTTATTTTCAGGGTTTTATAGGATTCCTGTAAGAGAGCAAGACTGCTATAAGTTCACATTTACAATTGACGGCGTAGGCTTATTCCAGTACTAAAGAATGCCGTTGGGCCTCAATACCTCACCCCAGTATTTTAAAATGTTTATAAATACCCTATTGGGTCCCCTCAGGTGGACAGCCTCTATTGCTTATGTAGATAATATATCCATTTTAGGCAATTCTTTTGAAGAACATCTAGCCAACATTAACAAAGTTTTCGAGAGATTGCAGATGTTTAATGTTAAAGTTAACATGAAAAAGTGTACATTTGCAGAACAGACCGTCAAAGTGCTAGGCCACATAATTATGCCCCACAGCATTTCTGCTGACCTTGACAAAGTCCGCGCATTGAGCACATGGCACCTCCAGCCAACCTCAAACAACTTAGTACTTTTCTCAGAATGACTTCCTACTTCCGGAAATATATTAGAAATTATGCGACTATTGCACATCTTCATATAGAATTGACCAAACATGACATACCTTATGAATGGGGCAATTGCTGCCAGAAAGCTTTCAAAAGCTTTTTTAGACTCACCCGTCCTACAAATGTTTGATGAGAACAAAGAGCTTGTATTAGCTTGCGATGCGAGTATTGATGCAGTCAGTGGAGCACTGCTAGAGGAAGACCCACACTCTAAACAACGCTACATAATTGACTTTGCGAAAAAAAGCTATCAGTTCAGGAATCGTGCTGGAATACCACAGAGAGAGAACTTAGTGCTATTAGATACCTATGCAGTCATTTCAGGTAATGTTTGATCGAAACAGACCATGCCTGCCTCAGGTACCTGTGATCCATAGCGGAACATAATATAAGAATTCAGAAAATGGTGATAGCGTTCAGTGTGTACGACTTCAAACCTATTATTGCTAAAGGTAAACTAAACACCCTCCCTGATGCACTGAGTAGATGAACTACTATCCCCAAAGTGCAGACACACACTCAGTCACCATCAATGCAAATCCCTATGAAGTTAAATAATGCATGTTGACGTTTACATCGCTTTACACAGCATCAGCAGAAGCCATTTTACAAGACTCAAACAAAGCGGATGAGATTAGGAAAAATATTGTCAAATACACAATAAACGATTGGGAGGATATTAAGCATTATTTTTAATGGCAGTACCAATCTCTGGATAGAAACGGAATTGCCAAGGCATTGGTGAATGAAGACATCTTTCCCATGCACGCATTATGCAAGATTATTACTAGTTTATATCAAGTGAATGTGCACATAATTAAGGAAAATAGCACCCTATGTTGGAAACAACCTGTATTGACCCTGTGTTAGTAAGATACATATTGTTAACAAGTCAGATAAGCTACATTTTTTGCCTGTGTACACACAACTAGGAATATGTAAAAATTGACGACGATTCAATTTTCCATTTATGTCCACTTGTAAATTCCTCTCCATTTGTTAGCGAATGACAACAATCCCCATATAAAACAACTAAAACTAGCCTTACTCCATCCAGAACAAGCAGATAGCAAATACCGTAGGTTGAATCAATGGTATGGAATAACAGCGAATGGCGATATTTTTTTGAAAGTAAATACACCCCAGTGTTCCTTTTAGCTTACTCTTGTCCGAAAAGTGTATGTAAAAAAAATTATTCTGGCCCATCATGACACGATATTTGGAGGTGGCCATTTTGGCACTTTTAAAATGCTACGAAAGATCAAACAAACATACTACTGGGATGCCATGCATACTGATGTTAAGGATTATATGAAATCATGTCCCACTTGCCAGAAAACAAAAGGGAATAATGATAAACCTATGGGAAAAATGACTTCTATATCTCCTCAGCCGCTGTTGACAACTTGGGCTTTAGATGCGAAAGGACCCCTCCCCACACCTGTGTGTAGAAACAGATACATTCTTGTCATGACGGAGTACATGACTCACTATGTTGTCGCGAAGGCAGTACTGTCTATTGATGCCGCCACGTGCACGGAATTTATCAAACCGGTTGTGTTGCAATTTGGTTGACCTCAACAGATATTGATGGATAGAGGAACTAGCTTCCAGAAAGAACTAATAAGTCACCTCCTTAAATCGTTTGGAATAAAGAAACTCATGACCACCGCCTATAATCCTAGATGTAACGGGTTTGTAGAATCTTCAAATTGTATAATTGGTGAACAGCTCACGGCATGGGCAAATACAGATCAGACGAACTGGGACTTATACGTTGAGTTCATGGCACAAGTCGTAGCTAGTCAGCATTCGCCATGAGCCCATGATTGGTGCCAGAAACTTTTACAAGACCGTGAGATGGCCAGAATTAACTTACTTCACGCTCAGAATAATCAGAAGACTCAGTTTGACCAGTCTCATAAGCAAAATACTCTATGCATCAATGACTACGTCTGGGTGCACAATAGAAGCCGGAAGAAAGCCCTAACGCACCCTGAAGGGGCCACAACGCGGCCCGTTCAGGGTGACTGATGTGCTGGGCGATTCTACAGTACGCATTTAAACGGAAAGATGGGGCCACCTAAATATGACACAGTGTGTACACGACACACAAAACCCATCTTCGTGCATTCATTTAATGTATGTACAAGATTTTATTTTATAAGTTATGTGTTATTCAGTGTTTAAAATTTGTCATTGCCATATGTTAAAATCAATATCATTGTCTTCCTGGAGGGTACAAGTGTGTAAACGTTTGGGGACTCCGCTTGAACAGCCGCCTTTACAGTCTGCTCATGATACTACTTGGAGTGTGCTGACAACATTCTAGACTCAGCACAGTGTGACGCAGCCAGAGCCGAGCAGTGCGAGGCGCTCGCCAACCTCCCTAACTGCCGCCAGGTCAAGCAACCACTGCGGCCAGCCGAGCCGTGGTGAGGAGACGCCATGCTTACCAACTTCACGTTCACTGCAGCGCCACTTCACTTCAGCAGCCATGAGGCGCTGCTTCAACCCCAGATGCCGTTGGCAGCTCTGCGTCGGCACGAGGCATGCCACGTGCATGTATGCCACCATCGCCATGGCGACGCCAACTACTGGCCGTGTTCCAGACACGGAGTGGGGGCTTTGCACAGCTCTCAGTGTAGTCAAGGTCACTGCTGCATTGTTCGTCGTTCTGCCATCTGTCCTGGCCGAACAAATTTCTACACTAGCAGATAACATAAAAAACACCAACTCTGCCCTTAACGTAACTTTTGAAGTCATACAAGAGATCCAGCACAAAATGGAAAACAAAGTAAATTCATTGTCTCAGACTATAAATGGTATTTCTAATATTTTGCAAACACAACTTTTAACTGTTAGCAAATTAGACAATATTGAGGCACAGTACCTGCATTCATGCCGGCATTTATTACACTCCCGCTGCTGTTCGCTTTATTTATGAAGAAACCATCCCAATAATTTACATAATCCAGTTAAGACTACACACAACCCAGTCACTCTCGACGAATACTTACACGTAGCATGTGCAGTCCGCAATTTGACACTGTGCTAGAATGGAAGAATCGTTTATGACTATCTGAAAGTATTTTAAAACGGCATCTTTGGAGAATTCCTGAATGATATGAGCACCGAGTTCCCAGAAGAGAGGTATACAATTCCTCGGGGATCTGGTTACTTAGTGCTGTAATGTGCTAACCACTAAGTACTTACGTGCTTTACTAGATAACGATGCCATGCTCAATAGTCAAATTTCTACACTAGCAGATAACATACAAAACACCAACTCTGCCCGTAACGTAACTTTTGAAGACATACAAGAGATCCAGCACAAAATGGAAAACAAAGTAAATTCATTGTCTCAGACTATAAATGGTATTTCTAATATTTTGCAAACACAACTTTTAACTGTTAGCAAAAGCAAATTAGACAATATTGTGGCACAATACCACTTGCTCTCTACAAGTATTTTAGAAGTGATCAATAATGTTGTTCTTGAGCACTTGCTACAAACATACATCCACGCATGCCAACTTCATAAGTTGCCACTTAATGCAGTCAATAAAACTCGCTCACGAAGCTCAATTTAGAACTTCTGAAAATAATCTCACTCTAAGCATTGGTACTTCTGAAATTATAATATATAATTCATATGAATTGATAGAGTGCTCCCTCACGACGTCTCAAATGGGCATTAAATTGCAAATTCCTCTTTAAAAAAAGTGCATTCCGCATGGTAAGTTTATGACATCATTTCAGTCCGATATTGTTTCCAAAACCTTTCATGCACCATTCACACCCTTTCACCTACAATCGTACTTGATCCTACAACGGACATTGTGTAGTAAATTTCACGCTCACCTGACACCCCCACAGATATTCTAATCGTCCCCAAGGAATCACCACTTTACCAGTGATAATGCCAAATGTGTTAAAGCTGCAATTTTACTCGCTGATACGAATTTATTGTTTTCATCATTTAAATTTCAATGCTCTCATTACACTTCATTATCCATCAAATGTATCTCACCTCACCAATATGTTGTAATGCACCCCCCCCCCCCCTCCCCCAGGTACTGCTGTACATGTTTGAATAAATCCCTCAGCACCAATGTAACAAACCACAACTTAGGGATGTGGAACTTCATGTGCCATGCGGTTATCACGTTGCTACTCATGATGAAACCTTCATTGAGGCCACACATCTATGTGATGTCCGTGCACCAACAATTACACTACAATAAACAGTGTACTGGTTGAACGAACAATTGTTCCATCTCCAACAATTATCCTTAACAGCTGGAATTCAGTTTTCTAATATTACCTCTGCACTTGTTACTAACTGGCACTTAAATTTCACAGAATTGCCAGCAGTACCTAGTGTCGATACTTATCACAATAATGTTTTGTCGAGAAACTATAAACTATTCTCTATATTAGATCCCAGTCACTATGACTACATCTCTATGACTGTAATACTTACACTTGTTTTTGCTGTTGTTATGTTGTATGTGAAACTAGTCCAGATGTCAATTCTCCTTTCACGCATCAACACACCCACATAAATGCTGCAATCATGGACATACTCTTCCCGTCAGATTCCTATTGCCATCTTGTGTAGTATACCGAATTGACGAAGTAAGTATGCCTGTTAATTGTGTTTAAAAATGGTGGTTCCCACACCTTGGTAAGTAAATTATGATTCTCTCTTTCTTAAAAGTTTGAGGCACAAAGCTACATTTTGTTGTATTATACGGGCAACCAAACTTTCAATATGTATAATTGGTCTATACATATACCTATTTATATATGTGTATGTGTGTGCATGCGTGCATGTACGTGTGTGTTTGTGTGTTTGTAGGCAGGCATATTTCTTTCACCTGCAGCCAATGTCTCCTGGTATTAGGGGTCAATTCCAGATTTGATTGTAATTGGATACCCTCAGTGTTTTAAATGATCCAGTACACCTGGAGATGATTAATAAACTACACAGCAGTGTATATACTTGTTAGATCTTTTAATTTTTACAAAAACCGAAACCAACCCGAATTCTATTAAAAAAAAAAAAAAAAAAAACCGACCAGTCGGATTTTTCTTACACCAAATTAAAAACAAATTATGTAAACCCTCGTTTTACTGGATCTCCATTCAGCGGTCTTCCGTTTTAACGGACAAAATCTGAAGTGAAATTATTTTCACCACTGTGTCCAATTACTACATGCAGTCCGGGGGGGGGCACCTACATGGTTATTGTTCTTTGGTGTGTATGTGTAAGTGAGTTGACAGACTGACATGTCGGGCCTGGGACCTACATGGTTAGTGTTCTTTGGTGTGTATGGACGTAAGTTGACAGAATGATGCATCAGGCCCAGGAACTACATATTGTCCATTCCCCACTGGAAGCAACTTTCTCGGAGCCTTGCAAAATATCTATAGTCCATTCCTGATTTGAAGCGACTTATGAAAATCAACCTTTGAA
This sequence comes from Dryococelus australis, assembly GCA_029891345.1. Lineage (NCBI taxonomy): Eukaryota > Metazoa > Arthropoda > Insecta > Phasmatodea > Phasmatidae > Dryococelus > Dryococelus australis. The sequence goes on along the minus strand of CM056993.1, from coordinate 207,210,733 downwards.
AAACACCCTAGGCATAACATGTCAACTTGTTTTTTCAATAACCTGTATTCCACTAGAGTACTGTATTATTGAATAAATGAAACTTTACCTTAATATCTTCTATAACTTGTTATATTTATTTCTTTTTAAATATGAATTAACAACAGCGAGAGCAGCGACGTGTTGGCAACGACCGGTGAGAAATAGTTCACAGTAAAAATATTATTTTAACCTGGTTTTTTAGAATACTATTTGTAAATTAAACGGTGCCTATTGAAATATCTAGGTAGTCCCGATGGCAACATATATCATTTTTACAGTTTAAAGTAACAGTGGAAAGTATTGTGAGTAGGCCGTAATGGTACGATGTTGTTTTATCGAGCGAGAAAGCATCTGAAATACTGTCTGCTGGGTGAGCCTTGTCTCTTTCTCTCTCTTTCTTTGTCTCTTTCAAATATATTGTTACTGTGTATTTCATTAACCGCTGCGTGTGAAATAGCATGGCGTGGTTGTGTGGTGGTCGTTACGCTGGATCTGTGTGTGTGCGTGATTTCAAATATTTGATGTGAACTATTTATACGTTTTAAATGTGAACTGTTTTTATGACAAAGTTATTTATTTACATCCACATCTGTTTATTTATCACAACGTTGTACCCTTGCCCTGGGTGTTTGAAACACAGTCGTGTAACATGATTTACCACCAATCCCAACAAAATAACCAAGCCCATCCCCAATAAATTTCAATAAACCTAATACACAGTAAGTAGCAATACATATAAATATGAGTTGACTAAAAGTTACGGTAGGCTTATGTGTGTGCATGTTCACCGCTATATTTTAAGTTTCTATAACAAAAAATGAGCGACACGAGTTGTGTGCTTGATTTTAATGTTGCTTTTTCGTTGGACTGTGTATTCCTTTGTTTTTCGAACTGAGGCCGTCCTTTTAAAGAAATAACCCAACACATATCAATAACAAAAAGTTAAATAATACAGTTCATTACCCTGCAGTTGTAACAGTGATTAACACAATGGTGGCAAAATATTAACGTGCATTACCTGTAATGTGCTATGTCATGGAAAACAAATATGTCGATGTAAAGTAACCGTAATAACTATCTTTAATTCAGGCATTTTTAAAATGTCATAAAACTGACCTGAATAACGTTATAGGCCTAAACTGTGAATATTCATACAGAATGGTTTTTGAAATAGACCTAAGACAGAATTCTTTGAAAAGCTGTAAACAGTAAACAACACATTTGACAGATATAAAAGTAGAAGTCACATTTCTATGTTTATTTTTAGGTGTAGCGAAAGTATACAAACACACGTACACACACATAATGACATGTAAACATTGATTTTGACAGATGCTACATGGCAGTCACATGGCAGTGTTTGTTTACATTGGGCGGAAGGATACGAAACGGGCATGCAAGTATAGTCCATTCCCCATTGGAAGCAACTTTCTCGGAGCCCTGCTAAATATCTACAATAACAATTTACCAAATAATGAGCTTCCACTTATATTACGGTATATAGCATATCTGTGGCATTATATTTACAATATTACTAGTTATGTGTTGTAGCGTTAAAATCATCCTAAACAGTTCCCCGGGATAAACAGGTTATGGTTTCCTAATAAACCATGCATTGCCAATACAGGAATACTGTTTTATCTTTTATTGTATCTGATTTTATTTCATTCTGTTAAACGTGTTTATATATTCAAATTGTGTACACAGACGTTAGTAAAGTAAATTACTTTAATTATAATTGTATATTAAAAAAGCATGTAAACAGTTCCCTCGAATATATTTAGCAAATAAATATGATGCTGCGGAGCCAGTGCTGCCACACTTGCTCATGCAGTTTTTCCTTTCCTGTGAAAGGGTAAGTTTTGTTCATTGCATGGACACGATACTGTAAAGGATCTTTTTTCTTGTTATGTTTCTCTGCTTGCTGACCACTTTGTCATTTTCTTCGGCAACACCAATTAATTTAGGTTAACCACGTTTTTTTTAACTGCCTGATTATGAACCAGCCATGGCCTCACTATTGTGCGAGTCCGTGTTTCATTGCCTGCAAGAGTGTTTTTAAAAGAATAATAAAGAACATTTCTTTTGTTTTTGCTTCAGGCGGGCATCTTTTTAGCGAGGTCTTCTGCTTGTATTGCTAGCGGCATACAGTTGTTTAAATTCTTTCAGCTGAATTTCTGTTAAATTTGGCAGAATTTAAAACATTTAGCACAGAAATATTCATTAAATCGGATTTTTACAAGTCGAAATTCAAAAACTGTTGTAAATTTTGTAATCTCTATTGCACTAATAAAAATGTGTAGCTATGACCGACCCGAATTGAGAACCAACATTTTAAATCAAAAACCGAACCGAACTAAAAATGTGAGAACTGATCAGCCCTAAGTTTTGGTATAACTTCGTGTTACTGTTTGTATAAATGTTAGCAATCATTCTACAATACATGGCTCATGGTTGGGAAAAGGTTCTTTTTAAATATGTCAAAATCTGGTACTTTGTATATTCCGAACGAGAATATTATGTGCCACTGTAGTACGTAAGTATTTGTACTTTGCGAAAACAATGAACAATGCTGCACAACAGCTGTAAATTGCACCATAAGTTTTCTTGCTCCTGAAAGTATGACAAAAGACAGCTCGACCGCCCAGCACTGCCAACTTCAGGAGTGCTTCCTACCTTTCATACAGGTAGCACATTTTCTATAATGTTAAATATTTCCCTTGTATCAATTCTCACTTTTATAATTTAAAGTTCCCTAATTGCAGTTGCTATTTTTACTATTATTCTTTCAGCCAGCCGGTATATTATTTTTTAGACTTATGATTTCCTTAAGAGTAATAATTTTATTGGCATGTTGTAGAGCGTATTCGGCCACGCACACACAAATATTCAATCTTCCTTCCATGTCCATCGCCTAGTCTTGGGGAGACACTTAACCTAACGTTAAATATGGCGTTGGACATACCGCCCTCTATCAAGTGGTCATGCAACACAATGTGCATAGTTCATTAATAATTTTCTTTGTATTTTCTCTCTTGTTCGACCAAAACAAAAATCTATATATTTTCTTTTCTGTATAAATTTGTTAGCATACTAAGATTGTAATTTTTACAAGCCTCCCTACCTTGCATTTGCTTACCACCCATTTTTATTACTTCTGAGTTATAAACTAATGAATTTTCACTTGTTAAACGAGGTCTTGAATTTAGCCTTGCCCCTACGATACTGCCATTAATTCATACCGCGAATGCCACCATTCATCTGCAATTGTCCGAGGCTTGAGCTCTTCGGTCCATTTCTGCTCCACTACAGTTACCTTTAAAAGGGTCCACTACTTTGCCACATGCCTACTACTACCACAGCCGGGACGGCTGTTATTTTGACCAGAGGGGTTGTGTAGCGGCCACCAAGGCGCCACTCACGAAACCACCTAGGGTACGACTGGTTATGGATCAGAGCTGTTTTCTAAACATGCAATGATGACCTACTGCCCGGTGTTAATATAAAAGAGGTGCTGCAAGAGCCGCTCCCCCCCCCCCCCCCCCCCCTGTGTCACGGCAACAATTGAGGTTCTGGTACATTGAGTTGCCCCTGAGCTGGCAACAAGGAGGACATCACGACACCGATGCCTGGAGGAGCTCTAGGCCACTGTACAGTGAATTATATGGTGAGCATAACTTTGAACTGGCAGTTAGGAGTAACACTATATTTAGAGATACCATTGCCCCCTTATAAGTAATTAATTTACGTACGACAAGGTTAGGCGACGTGAGTTATCTGTACCATATTCATCAGTAAATGCTTGTAGGGAAACTATTACCTAAATCATTGAGTTCTTGTACCATACTGACTTATATCACGTCTTATGAATGTTATTAATAAATTGTATTGTGGTAAGAATTCTTGGCGTCGTTAGTGAACTGTTAGAGCTACGTCCTACCCCCCTATATGTGCGTATCCCCGCTTCTGTTTTGGTATTCAGTAATTAAGGAGCTTCAGTACTGCGGTTAGAGTTATGAGGGAGGGGACACGTCACAATCGGTTTTGTATGTCTGCTGTTTGAAGTTTGTGAACTGCATAACCGTCAATAAATCTCAGAAGAAAATTTCCAAGGTTTCATTTGTTTTTGGTACTGGCACCTTATTTACGAACTTTTGTCATGCTTCAATGCTGACTGAGTTGATGCTTTGGTCACAGTTTGGTTAAACGACGACTGCAATATTGCAACATGGAACACATCATGGAGCAAAAATTTTCTACACGCCTGAGAAATTAATTTCAGACACAAGACGATGACACCACGACAACCCAGCAGTTCCAGATGAGACAGCAAGCAAGATGGTGATGAGATGACGAGCACAAAGGATCCAAGGACCAGATATAGCGATCCAGTTACGACAATGCCTATTTCAGCAGGATAACAGCACCATACATTGTAAACATCAATAATTGTACCTGCTCTGGGAATTGCCAGTAAAGCCATCAAATTCCAAGTAAATTCGTCATCAGCTGTTTTTGTTTATGTTATATTTATGTGTGTTGTAATTATTTCAGTTTGAAGGGCGTGTGGTTGTATGTCATGTGTTTTGAAAGGCACACAGGGATCGAGACAAATGAGGCCATAGAAAGAAAAGGTGAGAAAAAATTGCAGAGTTAGTAACAAGTAACTAGGGGTGTTGAATCAGAAGACTAAGGTAAGTTTGGTTAATGCACCCACATTGGCCCACCCAGACATTAAGAAACAAAATTTAGGGCCAATTGTACAATCTCAGCATGTAGAGACATACAGAGTTAAAATTGTAAAGTTAAAAATGAAAACAAATATAAAAGTACCAAATGTGATGATGCAACTAAGAAGATTAGTGAACCAGATTTTAAAAAAGAATTAAATATATCTGATAGTTGACCAGGTTAAGGCGTACAAAATTCACATTGTACACCTGCACTCAGTGTACCCACATTACCTGAGGGTAAAATTAGTGAAAGTATTGAGGTAAATTCTGGGTTACCTGGTATCATTAGTAAGAATCATTTGCTGCGGTATATTGATAGTTGTGATTGTTTCAAGAAGAACGTAGTCAATTTAGTGAAATTAGTGCAAAGTTACGTGACGTAACTCAGCAAGGGAAACCTTGAAACATGTTCTTGAGGAATTGAAGGAGTGAGTAAAGAGATTTGGGCGGCTCTTAACAGTGCGGCCTTGCGAGCCGAATTTGAGGAATTGAAACTGCAGCTAGTATCAGTGGTTGTGTTGCACCATCCCAGGTTATCTCGGAATGTTTACATTTCTTGTGGTACTGCTGCCAGCACAACTGGGGCAGCACAATGTTATTGTGAGAGAGGGGGTTTGTCTATAATTAAAAAAAAGAAACATGGTCTCTGAAGTAAACACAAAACAGAAAGTTGTGGACTTGTTCACTGTTTAAGAACTGTTGTTTACAAGAAAATCTGTAGTGAGAAACAAAAGGTTAATATATAGGATCAGTAAAGCAGTGATAAAATGGAAAAAGGGGGAAAAAAAAAGGAATAGTGTTAGGACATTGGGGAGAAGTAAAAGAATGAAGTGCAATGTGAGAAAGGTTGTGAGAAAAAAGAATGACAGAGCAATTATGGTAGGCAGATAAAAGAAGAAAAAAAGAAATGTACACTAGTATGTCGTTATAATGATGACAAGTAGGCTGCTAGGCTGCCAGTATTATATAAAAGTACAGAAGCAGAAGCACAAGTACTCACAGTCTAGTACTTGTCAACAGACAAGGACAACACAATTTTCTCACAGTTGTACAGTTGCTATGTTTCTCTGGCTAGGGCAGCTTTATTGGGCAGCGGGTTGTAGGGCACTGCAATGTGGTGGATTATGAGGATGAAGACAATGGTAAGAACATTGATGAGGATGAGCTTGACGATAAGGACGACAGCAAGTATAAATATATGTAACAACCAGATAAATTACAGTAAAACCCTGTAAACAGCCCTGCCAAACCAAGCTGGCAGTCACGAACAACAAATGAGGAATCAATGTTAAATGAAATTCCTTCTCATTGCATCAATTCGAAAGATAACTATGATTATGTACTACCTTTGTGACAGAAAAGTGGGCACAGAAAGGTACCCTCATCATAACACAAGGGTGGCACGTAAATGGAAGGTGGGATATAGGTTCCTTGGTAGACTAGGGTATACAGTACTACAGAAAGCAATGCATGGGCATGCTCCTGTTTGACTTATTACATTAACATAATATATAAGCAATATGTACATTCATGGTGTAGATCAAATTTTATTAAGGACAACTCAACATTCTACATTTAGAGAATAATATATATTACCAGGGCAATTTTTCTATTAAGGAAGTAGTTAACCTAAAATAAATTAAAAACTCTTTTATTTTGAACACTTTTAGTTCTATTTAAACATTTTTTGCCACAACAAGAGTATTTTGTTATAATCTCCATGGATATACATATGAATTGACGTTAAGTTTTCTTTAACAGATAATATTTTATTTTAATTCAAAATACCTAATATATGTGCTTTTTCCTTTACTACTGGGGTGGCTATTCTGGGTTTCTACCTCTATGACGTAAAACTATCAGATATGTAAGCGTTTATTATCGCCTATTTGTTTAAAACTCTGGTTCTCTCCCAGAGAATCTGTAGATTGGTTAAATTGATTGCCTGACTGAGTCGTGGACCTTCTCATGCTGGAAGAGTTGGGATAGCACTGTTTAGGTGGAGGGACCTTAATTGGAGGAGGGGAATCAAACCCCAGAGTGAGTTTGACCATGAATGTCGCCTTCCCAGGGAGTCTGGTCCATCCTACTGTAAAGGCCATCAAAAAATTGTGATGCCAGTGTCACGGGTTAAATAAGGGAAATCAACCGAAGTAAGCCTATTCGAAACCCTGTCAGAAATTAATTGGACTTTTTTACAAGGGCGAGGCTGTGGGGTTGGTTTGAAACTAAACACTGGCGGAGTCGATTAATTCGAGGTTAGATTGGGGCCAGTCTGTGCCTAGTAAGGAATCCCTGTCATGCCTCAGAGCCTCAAGTAAGTGTGGAAGTTCCTAGGAGTTATCACAGGGCCAAAGAGTGGTTCATTAATTTTTGTAGTTTCAATTACGTCACTGTTGGCTGGTGTGTTTACTGAATTATTTAATTAGTCCGTCTAACTCTCTTTGCAAGGCCCAATGGAGGAATCTATGTAATTGGCTAGCTTTAACTTTTGAATTATAAGGCATTTAACAAATAACCAAACACACACAGGTGTGTACTCCCCTGACTGCCAGGTGTATGTTCAAGCCCTCCTGGGTCCAGTCTTTACTACAGAATGGGACTGAGAAAATGAGTAGATAGATGACTTGGAGTCCCGGGTTTGTATCCAGCCATAGGCCAATCGACGTGGTTTGTTCAGTGAGTATTCCTGGTCTTGTTTAGACGTGGGGAATACTATCTCAGCCTTGCTCAGGCTGAGAGTGTCTAAGAACTTCCGGTTTTGAGAGAATCTAGCGGTTGGAAGGCTTTGAATTTGTGGCTCGTAAGAAGCAGTGAAAATGCATCTCTCAATTTATGCAGGGCATACTCAAGCTCTCCTGAGTCCGGTCTTTACTTCAGACTGGGACTGAGGTAATTAGTAGTTGTGATTTTTAATAATTCAGGGTGAATCCTACTGGGGGTGCGGGCATTCCAGACAATATTTGAGTATTCCCAGAATCTTATACAGATTAAGGAATATTATCCTGGCTTTGTGCAAGCTGGGAATAACCAAACACATTTGGGTCGTCAGCTCCTGTCAGCAGGTGGTTGCTTAATTATAATGAGCCATTTGAAAATTATTATAAAAGTGACTTTATAGGTGGTTTGAAATGAGCAACAAAGGTTTCAAGTTACGAACTGAACGTATTTTTATTAATTCCTGGAAACACAATGGGAATGTGTAGATATTTATAATGATCAAAAACTGAAGTTAATTTTATGACAGGTGAAGGCAATCCTGCCTCAAAAGGAAATAAAATGCAGTGATTATTAATTAGAATTATTACATGATTTTAGAAAAAAAGGGGGGGGGGGGGGGGGCAGTCCAGAATGGACGTCAGCACGACGACCTACAGCGGAGGCTGGAAGGATTAGCTTGTGGGTAAGGGAGCAGGTGAGGACGTCGAGATACCTCTGGTTGATAATGGCGTCCTTGGCTGCCGATGGCATCGTAAGAGACTGTTGTGTTACTTCCACTTGAGACTTTCACTGATCACTTATTTCGATGCGTATGGCTTAGTGGTCATGAACCCTTGTTAAGATCTGCTTGAATGTCTTTGCAGACTGTGAGGTCAGGGTGTCAACCACTTGACTTGCTGGTGCCCTCAGCTTTGTACAAGCTGGAGGGCCGACAAACTATTTCGAGCTGCGGTTTGGCTTCTCCTTATATATGGAAAATGTTAGCTTGTTTGCTGTCGGAGGGGTGTGGAGATGGTTAGTCTCACCTCACAGGGGTGGCTTTAATTATGGTAGTGGTCTGCGCCACCATTTCTTATCTCCTCATTGGTAGGCTGTTCATATCTGTATCGCCTCTTCACGAGGCTCTGGCAGCAGTGACGACTTTGTATGTTGGGTGCTGCCCTCCTGCAGCATCTCTTCGAACTAACTTCTTTTGGGTCTGGTGTGTCAATAACTCGTCGAACAGTACAAATTCTTAGGCGGGAACTGGGCGACCACTTGCACATGGCGGCTTTTCGGTGGACAGTACAATTTAAAATAATTATCACGTGTCTGTAATTGCTCACTAGCCTGGGAGCAATCCTGTAGGCACGGGATTGATTGTCTGCAGTCATGTGACTTGCCCATATGAGTTTGTTTGCTCGATGATGGGGCAAAGTTGACAAGTAGTGTGCGCATGTCCAATGCACTGGAAAGCGCCATGCTTCAAAATAAACTTTTTATAACATGAGTGTATCCAGGTATAATTTTTAGTATTATTCGACTTGCTTTTGTTTAAATTTTTCACAAACTATAATTTTCTTTTTACTTTGGCCAATAAATATATAATCAAGTACCTGCAATTGCCAGGCCTTATCAATATTTCAGAACGTTAAACCACGGCTGAAGCCTAAATCGTAGGGCTCCGATTTTGCTGATTTATCCTTGGTTCAAACGAAACCTACACATGCGCAGAACGCATATAATTTTGTTGGAGCTGGTACCATGAGAACGTTCATAAACTCTATGATGTGTCGAGACCGTTTTACACTTTGATGTAATTATTTATCTAAAAATAAGGCAACTTACACGTTTATATTATTTTGCAAATATCATTTAAAGTCGGCAAGAATACTGTGTAATATGTACATGTTTTAAAAACCTCCACCATTAGACACAACGCAGAACACGTAATCTGTGAAGAAATATATATACTGTTTATCTAGCTTCATGCAGTACGTGTCGTGTTAATGCAACTGGAAGCATGTCTGACTGGGCTGGTTCGAATCCCAGTCAGTTCAAACTTTTTTTAATTAACTATAAATCTCATATTTTCACATATATTATTTTTAATAAAATCTATTTATTTTAATAACAGCGTTCAGTATTACAATACTTTACAATATATTATTAATAGTACTATATAATTGTGATTATTTGACAAGGCTTTTTTTACTGGTAATAATTACATATCTCATAACTTATTCGACAAAACCCACTAGACACGTTTGAAAGGCATTTTGCATTTCTCTCTTTCTATTTGAAGAACTTACTAGGCAAAAAAAAATAGTATAACGTGTGTGCAAATTTTTTGTGAGCTACGCCTCAGTGGCGGGAGACGAATTAGGACATTACGTTGACGCGACTGATGACATGGATTGTTTACTGTAGACACTGGCTGTTACGAGTACCTTTTACCCTGTGTGACTCAAAATTACATTATAAATATAGTATACGTTGATGTGTGTCCTACCGGATGAGGTAGGGGGAAGGACGCTGACTACCCTCTCAGCATACTAGATGGGCCTACCGCGGTGATGAATACTAGCTTTATGGGCCCAGCGGGGTGTGTGGGGGTAAAGATCTGAAGTGGGCCGCTTAGTGGTAGGGTTGCATCGGGGCTGAGGGGACTCAAACCCCAGAGTGAGGCGAAAGGACGTAGCTTCCCACTCAGGGAGCTCGATCCTCCTCACTAGAAGGGTCGCCAATATATGGGGTGCCAGCTGTCTCAGGGGAAGGGATGAGAGTGAACTTATTCGATTGTGAAGGTGGTGGTGGTGGAAGTTCTGGCGGGCGATATCTTGGTAGGTCGGGTGGGTTGTTGTGCGGGGACAAAGTCTAGAGATGGGGGTTCCGCATGAGGTCTGGTGTCCGCCTGTGATGGTAGTCGAACCCGTACAACTTTCCCAGATGCTAGCTTCACGGTGCAAAAGGTCAGAAGCTCAGAACCTTCCAGGTGTTGAACTCAGATGAGTCTACCTGAATTCAATCTGACGATGCAAGTTGTCTTGGGTATAGGTCTGGTATCCACCAGGGTGTTGCTAGCTACCTGTTGTGACCACTTTAGCTGGTCAACGTAATCCCCGGTTGGGTACCCTGGCCAACAGGTGGCTAAGTTATGATCCAGCAGGGTGGCGTGTTCTAGGGGAACTGAAGGCGATATAGGTCGAGGGATGAAGTTGGTGCTCTGTGACTGGGGTTCGACCTTGGTTATGGTACCTATTAAGGAATCAACTCTCTTCCTTGTGTAACTGCCTACTCTGGATTCCTCCTTTTTTTTGTTGTACATTTAGGCCACTGATCACCACACAACTCCTTACTAGACCAACACAAAAATACAACTTTTTTGGGGAAATGAGGTGATTATACTCTATAAAGGGTAAAACACAGATAATTAATTTTTACCTTATAATTATTACTTTCAAATACCCTGGAGAGTCCCGGATAATAAAATAATACAAAATGGAGTATGATTTAGCTACCTGGTTAAGCACTCTGATATTGTTAAATTACGATGACGTAATAAAATATAGTCGAAGGCAAGCTTAGAGAATACAATTCAAAAATACCAAAAATTCCTCTGTCAAAATCTATGGTACGACTACGCAATTCTACAGTGTGCTCAAATCTACCGGAAGTTACTGAGGGAGGTAAACTATTACGCGTCGCCTTGTTACCACAGAGTCACGGGAAGTTCACTGGGGTAAAGGATACCGCGGTCGGGGAGTAGGTTTACCTGACGTATGGAGTAGCCGTCTCTCAAGCTGTGGATGGCTGCAGGTCTTCTGCAGAGTGGAGGAAGCGCCGTGTTGCAGGTCGCAGAGAGGAGAGAGAGTCCTTGCAGACTGACGAGAGCCTTATTCCTAGCTGAGGAAGTTTAGAGTCTCCTGGTCAGATTGAGAAGGGAAGTTATTTTCATACTGAGGAGAGGAAGTCTTTATCAGACAGAAGGTGGGGAGACTGAGGAAGGTTCTCGCGTCCTCTTCAGCTGGCGAGCCCTGCGGATCTACTGGTCCTGGAAGTTGGATTTCTATTTATACTAAAAATTCTCATATCAGCAGTTCTTCGAGGTGCGGGGGGTATCGTAGCCTTCCAACACGGGGGTGCCTAATCGGGGGTGCAGGAGCTCTGCTCATTTCTTATCGCCCCGTGTTGAGGTGACAAAAAATTAAAACCTCTGTCTTCGAGGCGGACTGGTCGTGACATCACAAGGTCACGGGGCTGCTGCCATTTGTGGGCGTTGCAGGAACTTCTTCCAGGGCTAAGCAACAAGTAGTACAAATTCACAAATATTTATTTATTTTCCCGGGGGTACCTATTGCATGCATAAATTTGGACGGGCAAAGGAGATTGTAATTACGCACGTAATTTACAGTGGAGTTTTCGGCTACCCAGGCTTGTGGGCGTTCCTTGCGCAAAACTTTCTATTCAATTTGCCGCTTATATATTTTTTCCCTGAGCACGGGTGGCTCGTAGATGGGGCGAAGTTGTCTGTAGAGTGCGCATCCGTGAAGCACAGCATGTTGGCATATGTCAACATTGTAGGGCTGGGCTGATACCACTTTTTGCCGATTCCACCGATACTGATTCTTGTGAGCCGCTACAGCAGATACTCGATACAGATACCAACATTAGAAGTAATTTTTTAATGTAATGGAAGAATATTTTAATTCTTTCATGATTTATTATTAAAAAATAATGTTTGTTAGTAAGAACACTTAAAAAAGGTTCTTACAGACTTTACAATACAATCTAAAACACAACACAGTTTTATTCACTAATCTATAAGAAAAAAAATTATGTCACAAGCAAATAAAATAAAATAAAATTCCAACTGTTTTATGCTTTCAAAAGTGAATGTTATTGTGTACATTCCAAAAAGGATGTCAACACTTATTTGCAAGATTTCAAGATGTAAATATGTTTATTTAAGAAGACCAGCTGGCGTAGTTTCTCCGGGTTCAAGAAACTCTTTATCTTGAAAGATATCAGGCCAGTTGAACTAAATCTCTCAGTTGCCACAGACCCAGCTGGTGAGGACAGATTATTTCTGTGCTACCTTGCGCAACCTAGTTTATGGTTATGTCTTCCAGTATTGTAAAGGATTGGAATTTATAGGAATAGGTGGCTCTGCGAGAGATTTCAACTTCAGCCTCTGGACACCTGTAAGCAGATAGTATGCTTGTTTTAGTAATAATATTAGAGTAGATTGAAAGCATTCCTTTGAATCTTTTGGAGTCATGTTACTCATCTGTAGGTATGCCACAGGAAGTATTTGTAGTTTTTGGCATATATAAATCTCAGCCTCCTCTTCGCTGGTCTGGACTTGGTTGTGAAACTCGGAGGTTAGGCTAGTTATTACTTCTTTGCCCTTGAACTGAGAGGCGAGGCAAGAGCAAAGCTGTCCCCACTTGGTCATGAACTCCCGATATACCTAGCCCACCATTGGAGGGCTTTCCCGTGGAGTTGTTTATGGGTACGGTTTACCCATTGTTTTGGAGATATGTTGTGGTCCTTAAACTCACGTTCACATTCTTCTGTGAAGGAGATAGTGTCTTTGTGTGGTCGACCTTCGAATTCAGGCAGCTGAAGTTCAGAGGTAACCTTGGCCGTGACTGGGCTCTGGCGAGGGCCAGGGTTCGGTGACAGGTAGTCTTGGGCACACCTACAGACTTCGCAATGATGTGTTCGTCGGGCCGTCAAATGCATACATGATGAAAGTTCTGAGTGCAGACAATACACTGTATCATGTAGATCCCTTGTCCGGTGCAATTGAGGAAACTGCAGAGGGTTGCTTGGCAATTTGAACATTCTGTACAATGGTACAGAATGTTCGTCTACCCACTCCAAAAATTGGTAGTGGTAGCTTTGGGAGCAGTGTGCTCATGAGATCACATGGACTCCGTGCCAGGGCATGTGTCTACATGGCACTTTTTGAAAGCTTCGAAAAGGTTCTCAGCCATTGCGACCTCTGGGAAATCAGGCTCTGTCCAGAGTTTGTCATGAATGGGATAGCATGGCTTGAGCGTCACAGGAGGTTTCAGGACTCCCTGAAGTCCTTGGAGGCTTCAAATCCCGGCTAGAGGGCACTAGTCGACGGGTCTAATAGGGTAAAATAGTTACGTATGCTGGGCTAGCACTAACGTAACTGGGGTAAACCATGGACTGCGTGTGGTGGTTACTGGACATAGCTGTCTGGCTAAGGCACTAACGGGAGGGTTGGCGAGCTTGTTTGGATTGCCTAGTTTAAACTATTGCAATCACGTCCCACGTTGGGCACCAAATAAACTGATTTAACATGTGTCCAAGGAGGTCAGAATTATTTATGGGGGCTAGTCATGCCAAACAATGACTCCAGACATCTAAGGTTGAGAGTTACACAGACTCTGGTCACTTAACATTTGAGAGAGGATGATGATGTCTTAGTCACTTTTAGAGTTTTTTGTTTATGATGCCAGAATCATGAGGAACATGGGGGCATTTAATGCTCTACTGGCGCTCAGCCAGTGTACAAGACAGGTCGGGTGGCCTGTTGGAGGGGCACAAAGTCCAGAGATACTGTCACGGCCCTGCGAACAGGCTGGCCTTTATTCACAATTTTTCCTGGTAGCAAGATGTTCTGCTGAAGGTGTTGCTTCTGCCGGACACTCTTTCCCTGTCATGAAGAGGGTTGGTTGCCGCCATAGATGTTCTCAGGATGTGGAGTGCTCTTGCTTGACTTGTTGCTGGAAGAAGACTGTTGGTAGTAGGTTAGGTGACTGCTGAGCCATGGGTTGGCAATCCCTAAAGGTAGTTTTTCGCCTCTTCGGAATGCCTCAACCACAGGGTGAGGGATGCCGTTGATCAAAATTAAAGGCGGAAAGAGTGGTGACGGTAATTCTGAGAAGTGAGGCCTCTCAGAAGTGAGGGCAGTGTGAACTCTGCATCGCTTAGGTAAAATACTGCTGAGTGCAGTAGAGGGAACAGGTTTGCAAATTCAGATTACTTTTGGAGGCATAAGCTGCCTTTCTAAACTTTCTCTGCACGCCTCCCTTCAGAGAGTACCTCATAGGTGATAAGAGCTAATACAGCCTCGCAAAAGACAAACGGACAACTCAGTCCCTAGCGTGTTCTTGTAAGTGATCGCAGTTGGACAGGCGAGAATTGTACCTCTTGCTCCTTTCCTCCGGCCATGTAGAGAGCGGTGGACAGAGCGTTAGGTTGTTTCAAGCTGCTCGGCCGGATACTTAGGTGTGGTATCCACATAAGGTCAGTTAGTCAAGTTGATTGCAGCCTCCTTCCAGCCCTATAAAGAGCGATAGTGGAGTATGGACTAAGCTGATTGGCTGATTCACCTGGTGGAGTTTTGAGTGATTGGGGCCCTACCAAATTCCATCTGGTGGCAGAGCTCGGGTGGCCATCTAATGTGTGTGTAGTCTGGCTTTAAACAGCTCGTGGCGTGTCTGCTTGACTCTGGCAGGCTGCATTTACGTAGGAAATGACACAGTGACACTCAAGAAATTAGCACACAGAAAATAGGTTTAGAATCACATGTATAAAACACGGTGGCCGTGTACTACCTCCTAGAATAATCCAAAGTGATACTGATGGTCTGAAACTATGTAAAGGCCAGGTGAAGGTGACGTGGGTTTAATCTGATGGGAATAAGGCGATCATACCTGCCAGGTAAGAAATTAACAACTCAATCCTAACTATCGGTCTTGTGTTCTGACGGAACCTAGGAGGTGTTGACTACCAGAACGGTAGTATTGCCATTACCGTTTGGTAAGGCAGGGTCCTGAAAGGAACAATCACAACCAT
This sequence comes from Dryococelus australis, assembly GCA_029891345.1. Lineage (NCBI taxonomy): Eukaryota > Metazoa > Arthropoda > Insecta > Phasmatodea > Phasmatidae > Dryococelus > Dryococelus australis. The sequence goes on along the minus strand of CM056993.1, from coordinate 207,195,440 downwards.
TATCGCATGGGGTCAATACCAAGGGCTGGTAAGGAAGGAGCAGACGTCTTCAGGAGGCTTTGATGGTCCAGTCTCCCAGAGGCAGGAGGTTCTGTGGCTGCAGAAGTGACTTCTGGAGGGGTTGTCTTTAACTGGTAGCTGATTCTGGCCCTGAAGAGTGTGGTGGAATCTGCGGGTGTACCAGAGAGCACGAACCGCCGGTGGTGAGTGGTGGAGTAGCAGAGACTGTATTTTGCTGGCCGCACCAGCCCTTTTATACCTATGTTTTCCTGGGCCGAGTGAGGAAAGAGATAAGCTGCTCCTCCTCAGCTCTGCGGCTGTCGTCTGCTAGCATTGTCTGCTGGGCAGTATTATTGCTGATGCAGTGGGTTTCAATCCTTATCTTGTCCACAGGGTGCAAGTAGAATGTGTGCTGCTCATACCTCGGTGCACCATAGAACTACTTGGCCTTGGTTGGATGGTGCAGTGTCTCAGTCCGGCAATACAATCTCACTTTAGGGGAGTGTTAATGTAGCATTAGGCTTGTAGATCTGGGTGAACAGTACAAGCTGGACTGGCATGTCTGTAACAGCTTCCAGCATTGTGCTGGCATATTCTGTGGCCACGTGTCCAGCCTCTTTAGTACTGTTGGATTCATGACTTTCCAAAGGGGTTAAATTTTGTATCCAAGATGGGGCAAAGTCGAGTGTGCATTCTAGATGCATAAAACCATCATGCATCAAGGTTTTCCTGTTTAACTAGGATTTGCTGTCATCAGACTGAAGTCCAATCTGTTACATGACAATTTGTAACACGGGGAGTCTACTCGAAGTTGGCTAAGACATCCTGACTGGAAAGTTGGCCAATCAGTCGGACCGCACTACAATATAAAAATATAACCAACAGGTTATAACTTTTCAGCATAAACAAACCGAAAACATGGCCAGGTAAATAAAACTTTATATTAAACTTACCAATGGTGGTACTAAATATTTTGTCACCACATAATTAAAATATTTTCAACTACGCTTAAAAATATGGGAGTCAACTAAATGCTGATAATTTCGCGAAGAGAAGGTCACATGAGCACCATACAGCAACACACAGAAACAAATAAATCCACAGAGCAGTGAGTGGTTCGACAGAGTAACTGTAACTTGTCACGGTTAGAAGTAGATTGACCAGTGACATATCAATTTTATTGGTTCATGATATTTTATGTTGCAAACCTAACAGTAGCTTATACCTAATTACATTACTGAAAATAAATAATTTATTATATCAAAAGTCCTGCTATCTTAACAGATTGAACAAATGACATGGGAAATTCAACACACACATTTTAAATATATGTAACTGGAATTGACAATACAGAGTTATTTGTATGAAACAGGAAATCACATAAATAAACATATTATATTTGATTCACGATAACTTCTGCCTTTTCTGAAGCCCTGCTAAAGTTCTACTTTTGGTTACTGATTACGTATCCTTCCGTTACATGTAAACATAAACACTGCCATGTGACAACTACTTTTATAACTGTCAAATGTGTTGGTTACTGTTTACAGCTGTTCAAAGAATTATGTCATACTGGAGAAACCATTTCCTACGATTGTTCACAATTAAGCATATAACAATATTTAGGTCAGCTTTATAACTATGTATTACACATGATATGGCATGTTACACGTAATACACATTAATATTTTGCCACAACGGTGTTTGTTACAACTGTGGCGGAAACAAAAGTAGTATTTAACCTGTTGTTATTAATATGCCTTTGGAATAGAAATTAAAACGAAGGGACAACCGGTCCAACGAAACGACCAGTAAATTTGAAGCATGCAAATTGTGTCGCTTATTTATTGTACGTAACATCGACAAATGTAAAAGATAGTGGTGAACATGGCAAATTCATTGGCCTCCCATAACATTTATTCTGCTAATATTTACATGCATATTTATTTAAATTTATCTGGTTGGGCTTAGTATTTTGTTGGGATTGTTGCAGACATTCAAATCACAGAAACGTAAGCTCGTTACACAACTGTTTTTCAAACACCTAGCGTAAAGGTACAACGTTGTGATAAACAGACGTGAATGTAAATAATTAACTTTGTCATAACATCAGGTCATGGTTAAAACGTATAAATTTTGCACATATTTGAAATCCACACACACCTGGCCTGCATAACGATTACAACGCAGCCACCATGCCCTTTCATATGCAACACTCACAACACATTTCACTCTGCCATGGAAACACATATTTATCACAACATTGTAACTTGCCTAGGATGTTTAAAAAACACGAGTACGAACTTGACGCTTTGTTAAGAAACACGCCGTATTATTGACATGTTGCCGCATCACTGTCAGTTGTAAGGCCATATAAAAACTGGGTATAATCGTTTGCCATATTAAGACAAGCATGTGGAAGGTGATCAAGTTCTAGATTCTCCTTTCCACACCACTTCTGCCAACCTGCTGGGTTTGTGAGCATCATGCCATCACATCTAAATAACATATAATAGGTATTCAAACAATAAAATCTCTTTTCAGTTGTTAATTCCAAATTAAAAAATCATTATTTTGTTGTAATAAGTACACTGGATGGCTGGATGGATGGATCTCTGCCCAGCCGACAGTTTTGTCAGTCGAAAAAACAAACACCATGTCACTACGGCCTACGCACGTTATTTTGTGCTGTTATTCTTAACTGTAACAATGAAATTGGTTTCTATCAGGGCTACCTAAATATGGAAATATTTCAATAGCAATATTTAATTTACAAAGGGCATACCGAAAAACTATGTTGAAACAATATTTGAACTGAGAACTATTTCTTACTAGCTGATTCCAATGCACAGCTGCTCTCGCTGTTTTTGATTTGTATATAATACAAATTAAACGTTACAGGTTATAGAAGGTATTAAGAAAAGTTTCGTTTATTAAAAAATATAGTACTTTTAGAGTTAATCACAGTGTTATGTATTTGTGGAATATAAGTGATTGAACAAACCAGGTTGAAATGTTACACCTAGGGTGATTTTTCAAAGGTTCAATTCCAAAAGACTGAAGAAAGTGTGAATGGACTACACTCTTTAACAATTTATACAAGTCATGACAAAATAAATATTTAATGAACTTTATTTTATATAAATTTCAATTTTAAGTTTGAGCATAAAAAACCAATACTTCTAATTAACAGCAAAAAAAAAATGGACAACAAGACTTTGCCAACAAAAGCGAATTTTTACCAGAATCAGAGCTAAGACAAAAGACAAAAGGAAAAGCATAAGCAAAATGCTTACGGTGCCACAAAATGGTATTATAGTAACATACATTATATATGTTTGTGACAATTAAACATTTGCTCTTGACAGGTGGATACTGTACATTGTGTCCGCAGTAGTGCAAGTGTTGATGCAGCTTAATAGTATGTAACACACTGAAAAAAGAAGCTTGGCACAGCTTTCAGAAGTGCTCAGTTAACATGGAACAAGCTTAGTCTGTTGTGATCTGGGTTGTCACACAGGGTCCTGTGGAGGACTATTCCTAGCTCAGCTCATGAAAGGTGTTCCATGGCGTAGCTAGCTGTGACTGGGATCCAAACCCAGAGTGCCGAGCTGATGAGGCTTGTACAATAACGGCAGGAAGCAGCGAGATGCTACCCCTACGAGTGGTAGGGGTGCAAGTGTTGGTTGCACTGAGAGTTCTTCTCCTGAGTATGCAGACATAAATGCCCTGGTGGTCTCCCGCTCACCCCTTGTCTAACCTGATACCGAGAAATTAAAAAGAGAAAGAATGTGGGTGGAATTAGTCAATGTTGTGTTATCTCTGAGCATTGAGCAGCTACTGTAAAGATGTCAAGCTGAATGCTGCCTAGCAGACAGTGTGGATTACAAGAGTCATACTTAGTCATACTTGTGCAGTATAGTAGTTCTCCTCATGTAGTTGTGGAGGTGATGCTTGGGGGACTGTTTTGGACAGAGATAGGTGTTCTTAACACACAGTGTCTTAGCTGGAAGTGTGCTGCCAAGAGTGGTAGAGAAACAGTTTAAATGAAGCCGGCCTATTCTCTTCCAGTGGTGGTCATGAGGCGGACTGCAGTGGTCTTTTGGGCAACGTGGTGTGATGGAGTGTGGATGAGAAGGTCTCGTGAAGCGAGGCTCACTGGAGTGTAGTCACTCATTCCTCAAAACACCATGGCACCATTCCTAACCCCTGTGCGGGGGAGTATTTCGTGGGCAAGAGAGGATTTGTCCCCAATCCCCTTGGGGCGATTGGTTTTGTGTGTGGAAAACTGGCATGCTATGGCCAACTGTACCTTGATGCTGATGGAAATATATTCACTCTCTCCCCTTCCTCCTAACTTCTCCATTCCACATCTGCTCAAGCCTTGTGGGAAACGGAATGTTGGTGGTGTATGAAATGGTTCTGCACAGATCGACTAAGGCACTAGCTTGACTTGGTTATGAATCCAAGAATGTGAGCTTTGAGGTATGTTGTCTATCAGAGTTGACGCGTGCTTACCAGGACCTCACTAAAGCCAGGTTTGTGGCTTAACCGGTATTAGCTATGACCTCTACCAGGGATGACCATTGACCCAAACCAGCAGGCATTGATTGATCCTTGGCAGGGAGTCCTATGGGACAAAGCTGCACGTCAGCAGTGTATATGTGGCAGGCACTGCATTCCCTATTTACATGAAAGGGTGCCCTCCAAGAATAACCTGGAATAATGGTGGGCCGTATCATCTACCCTCCTTGTTACACCATGGATGAAATGGGGGTCTCTTGACCGTCCCAGACAATGAGGAGGCTCTGGATGTCCTGTACCATCTGCAGCCCCAGGAGTACGACCTCGGTCGTAGTCCCCTGACTCAGAGGTACTGATTGAGGCAATTCATAAAAAGCACATGCAACCTTGTCAACGGGTTGTTGATCACTACTGGAGCCGCAACCTCCACATGATCTGAAGAGTGATGGGGTCACGGAGAATAGACAGAGCTAAAGAGTTGTGCTTGATTCTTTCTAGTGTAAATTAGCTTCTTTCAATAAGTGAACTGGCATTCATTATTTGGGGTCCAAGAAACTTAAATATTGTGATTTTGATATCTGTTTATGCAAAAAATTGCAAGACAAGTTATATTTACTAGTTGAACAGTATGTATTTAGTTGAAATATAAATAGTGATCATGTTGTTATTGGACATTACGAAGATTATTTTCCTATGTTCTTGTATTGAGCTTGTCACTTTATACTGTGCTTGTGTGTGTTTTAGGCGAAGCCAGAACAGAGGACTGCCCAGAAGAGACTTGCGGAGCAGGTGACTCTGCTGGTTCATGGAGGTAACATTTCACTTGTTTCACTTTTGTTCTGTGTCTGAGTCACCACAAAGCATGGATCCTGGCATTAGTGCAGTCAGAGCTGTGTGTATGCAAGTTTTGAAGTGTCTGTTCAAGATAGTCATTTCCCAAATCTGTTTCCCTTTAGCTCATGTGTTTTTTTTTTACAGCTCTTAACACTGAAAAAATTTTACTAGCAAAAGAATGAGTTTTCAAAAAGAAAAATGTGGCCTACCATACAAGCCAGTTAAGTAAACTCATAACATTATAGTAAAATATACTACATTTTGTTTAATTTTTTTCTGCAAAAAAGATTTATATTAATTTATTTCAGTAGGCATGCATCTTTTGAATAAACTGATAAAATGTAAGGTCCTGTTCTGAAACCTTTTGCCGTCTAATAATGGGTAGGTAAGCACTGAGCCGAGTGCAGTGTAACTTACGACAGGGAAGATCAGAGGACGTGGTTTTGAATGATTAATTATTAGATAATGAAGAAATCAATAATAATTGATTTTATTTATTTATTTTTGTTTCAAAATTAATAATTTTATTTTCTGTTGAGTATAATTAATTACTTTAAAAGACAGACATTTGTCACACACGTAAAATGTCGGCACTCAGCAACAAGTCGCAGAGTGGAAGCGTAATTCTCCTGCCGCCTGCCACCACTCCTCCAGTGGCCGCTATGAGCACACTGCCTTATCAATAACTTCTCCATGCGCTCTTAGCTAAATGAATGCCCGCGGGGTATTCAAAATTTGACCTGCATTCCATGCCATATTATATTCAGTTTTAGAGGGTTTGAAAGTTTTAGGTCAGTTTGCATTTGATGTTGGATTATAATCAAATGTATATAATATTTTGAGACATTTTAAAAATTTAAATGAGTTTAGGCAAAATACTTTATAATCTATTATTTACAATAATATTTTTTCTAAATTTCCAATTTTTATTGAGTTTATTAGCTAAACTGTATCCATAGATAATGTACAGCTCATGCTATACTCAACATACAGTTTTATAAATTTAGAAGTTGTATTTTATTGATGTACATTTCAGAACCCTTATCTACTGAAATCCTGCATGTATGGACATTTTTTTTTCAATCCCCTGAATAACGATAGATCAAGAATTGACTGTAATTATTTGTAATGTAAATCATTACATTTTTGCATGTTAGATACTGGGTTTTAGTGTTACTGTGTTTTAGTTACTGTGTTTTAGTTATGTTATTATGTAGAAAGCTTTTGATTGTAAATTATTTATATTTGCTGTGAAAGACATGTGACATGAGCAAGGAGAAAAATGTGTGATGTAAGATGAAAAATGACCACCGTAGTGGTATAAAGCAGCATGTTGCAGAGGAGGGCTTGCGGAGTGCACGGGAGGTGACGGCGGCTCTGTATGATGGTAGCCTGGATGCGCTGGCCCAGCTGAGCCCAGTGTCGATGCAGCAGGTGCTGAGAGGAGCCGAGATGTGTGAGCTGCTGCTCCAGCCGGGCACCACCATGTTGCAGCTGGCGATGAGGGCACACTGCTTTCCCACCGAGAGTAAGTATGCTACCTTTACTGGACTGGACTGCTGAAAAGAGAAATAAAGAGAACCTTTCTTTGACATCGCTCTGAGCAGATAGATTAATAACAGTAGAACTTTATTAAAACTAAATGGCACCTCACAGTTTCCAGAAATAAAGTCGTTATAACAGGTCAGTCGCTACATATATATGGAAATTATGGACAGATTTTGACACACCCAACCCCGATATGTCTAAATTTACTGCTTTTTGCATGAAGTCAATCTTCAAGTGTCTCAAGCGGGAAAATAATGAGTTTATAAAATAAATATTGACGCATGATGCATTTACACATCTTTGATGTGCACTCTACATTTGACTTAGCCCCATCTTGAACTTAATGTTCAACCATTTGTGCAGGTCATAACAAACAGTACTGAAGGGTCTGGAAGCATGCTTACAGGATATGTGGGTGCAATGTTGGAAGCTGTTACAGATATGTCGGTCTAGCTTGTTCTGTTTACCCAAATTCTCCAAGTGAATGTCAGGTTAACTCTCCCGATGTAAGATTGTACTGTGTGACGGAGTCACCGAAGCCAGCTGCTTAGGGTACAGATGTTTCTGAGGAACACCAAAGAGAGTCCCACCAGTGTGACCCCTGTGACCAAGGCTATCACCCCTGCACCACTTTCCTCTGGAGGTGCAAGATAAGATTAGTATAAAAGGGCTGGTGTGTCCAGCAATAGACAGTCACTGCTCCTCCACTGCTCACGATTGGGCCAGAGGAAGCCATTGGCGGTTCGCGCTTGACTGTTACGTCCGCAGATTCCACCACTCTTTTTGGGCCAGAATCTCTACTAGTTGAAGACAACTCTTTCAGAAGTCACTTCTGCAGCCGCCGCATACCCTTAGCTTCTGGAAGAGTGGACCTACCATGGCTCCCAAAGACATCTGCTCCCTCTTTACAACCCCGTGGTATAGACCACAGAACTGGTAATGGTTGCAACAGTCCCTTCAGGATGCTGCATGATCAGATGGTGGTGCGTTGACAAAACTACCCCTCTGGTAGTTGTTTACCACTTATTTTCCTTCAGAACAACCGGTGATTGTTAGGCTAGAGTTGTTGATTACTTTAGCAGGATTATCACCTTTATTTTCCGATCAATTTTTATCCAGGTAGCCTTCACCTGACACTTTTACCTTAGTCAGAACTTCCTTGTAAGTGGAATTAGTTTAGGAGGTAGTTCAAGGCCACTGTGTTATTACTACTCAGTTAATATAACGTGTGATATTCTAACTGTTCTCTTTTTGCTGATTTCTTGAGAGTACTGAGTTGTTCGTATGTAAACATGTCCACCAGTGTGATGCCAGTAGATCAAGCGCTATTCGAAGTCAGAACACCCACATATTAGGTGGCCATCCGAGCTCTGCCATTCAGTAGACTTCAGTAGAGCGTATATCACTAGCAATTCCTCCACCACGTGAATCGAGCTTTTCATGCACCACACATGGGTATTCCTGTCAAGCCTGTTGCTCTGTCCACTGCTCTCTATAGGGCCGGCTGAAAGGAGCAAGACGTATAGTACCTGCCTGTGAGGCTATGAATATTCAGAAGTACATTGACGCGTGATGTACACAGGAATTAATACTCACTCGTCTCAAAGCAGTAAGAGACAAGTTCGTTTTGTCTAGGAGCTAAACCAGGTGCTCCTATATGGAAGGGGGATTCAATCCTGATGGGGCACTTGTGCGTTCCCGTTGTACAGGACTGGTCGGGATGCTTTGCGGCAAGGCACAAAGTCGGGAATAAGTAATGTAATCTTGCATTTGAGTGCAACTGGTTTCTGGATGATACAGTAGAATCCCATTGTTGCGAGCAAGGTCACTGCGAGAACGCTGGTATAGCAAGGTCTTTTTGAGAAACTGTTAAAAAATTGCAAAAATATTGCATGAAAAATTGTAATTTTACGAGTTGAAACATGTGCGGCGAGATCGTGTGAAGCAGGCTTGTGATGGGACTCGTGACCGTGGTAAGCAGGCTTTTGTTATCTGTCTGCCATAACTCCACTCCCTCGCCCCGCCGCCTTGTTTCCCGAAATACCTTGTGCCGCTCTCATGTGTCACATTTTTCCGCCTTGCAACCTAACTCCCCCTCTCACGCTAACCAGGTGCATTGTTCTATAAATAGAATACCGCCCTTTCTACCTTGACACTGTTTTCATTAACCAGTTCTGCTTTTCCATAGTCGTTCACCGTCATTGTGCTGTCAACTGTGTTTTTGGTTTCAAACAACATGGCGTATGTGGGTCGAACGCTATTGTTAAATGAAAACAAATTTCGTTTAAACTTAACAGTCCAAGCAATAGTTGGAATCCAATAAAGTTACATATTAACAGATTTTCGCCAGTTTTTTTTCCATTCTGTGGCATGCTAATTTAAGATAGGGACACAACTACTACATTTTATAGCTGTGCTATAACGAACGTAATTTTAATCCATTTTTATAAAGTTTATTTGAATTTTTGTTGGTTTTGAGTAAGTCTCGCACTATGCAGGTTTTGTTAGTTGAAAATGTATAATTTTCCAGTGAATACCATATTTAATGACATAATTATCGCACTGACACAATTCACGCACTCAATTTTTATGGTGCCGAAGTAGGGAAATAATTTTCCTTTCATATTTTACGCAGCATGTTTCTCTCAATGAGGCATGGACTGATGGTTTTTCCCGAAGACAAGACACTGTGAATTACAAATGAAAACACTAGATGAAATATTAACACGTGTGACTACTCGGCATCACTAACGCAAACTCGTCGGGGCTCGCCCGCCAGCATGTTGGTAGTGTGGTGATGGCCTACATACAGAGCCGGCTAGGATGGGAGTAATTGCACTGTACACAAATTACAAAATTACATAAACCCTCAAAGATACATGAAACAAAATGGGATGCGAGATGAGTATTCACAATAAACACACACATGTGTGAAAACAAGCTTAGATGGCGTGGATGCTGCTGGAATAAGTTCGTAATGGACAACGTGGTGCAGATGAAATATTATTCTTGTTGAAAAAATTATTCTCTTTACAATTTACGTGATTACAGGCTTGGGACATGCCTGATGGCGGTAAAATCAAACATGAACATGACAGTGTGGTCAAGTACAAAAAGCATCAATTTACAAGTTCGGAACGGACCACGTGGTGCAGGTGGAATTGCAATATTTCTTTGTGAAAACTGCAAATTAAATTCAGACAAAATATTATTCTGATAGAGAAAATTATTTTCTTTACGATTTAAGTGATTGCAGGCATGTAGCATGCCTGATGGCAATAAAATCAAACATTAACATAACCACGTGGTCAAGTACAAAAAGCATAGATTTACGTGAAATTACATAGAACCCTGACAAAATTTAACATAGAACCCTGAATAAATTATTGCACATATGATATTACATAAATAAGCTCTCAAAACGCAATGATGGAGTATACAAATACTTGGCGTCGGTCAGCCACGTACGTGATTATACGTGATGTTGCCGTAAAATATTCAAACATGGAAAATACCCTTAAACACATACATGAAAACAAAGCCCTTAAAATTGCTCGTAGCAATAATACAGAAATTTCAATGAAACGTCACTAACATAGGCGAATGGCGCCTGATTCAAGTTGCGCGGTTTGCGTGACCTCTCCAACATCTTTCTCCTCCTTCTCCTCTATTAAGTTAAAAATGCCACAAGGGTGAAATAAATTAGTGAAGGGGAAGCATAATGCTGGAGAAATGTCTGGCAAAATGTATGCAAGTAAAGATTAACCAGTATACTAAAAGTGCTATTGAAATCTACATCAGTGAACAAAAGGTTGTAGTGCGTACATGACAGTGTCATACCTCGCCTGCTCTCCTTGACAGACTGTCCAGAGGCAAGCGTCGCTGGGACCTACTATGGCCACCTACGGGGTTCACATAAGCGGAAGTGCTATGCACGCAGAATAAAATATTTTATTATTGAAAATAAAATGGCACAAATAAAATAAAATATTGTTTTACATTTTATAATTTTCTTATGGATTTTCTGTATTGATTCAGTGTCTCTTTATGACGGTGTTCTCGCCGGAATATTAGTGTTTTTAATCTCGGTGCCGCAGGCACTTTGAATTTCATAACTAAACGTTTTCAAAATAATAACAGGCACTTAAAAATATTTTAAAACATTTCAAACCCTGAAAATAAAAATACAAGTCACGTTTTACACTGAAAAATAATATTTATGTAAAAGTAAAAAAAATATCAGCCTCTCTGCACTCGTGCATGTACACATGACACGTGCATGGTGAGCGCCGTCATGGGCTCTAGTGCCGCTGGCTGTTAGCCAGCGTCAACAGGTAGTAGTAACAGAATGCCGAGCAGCCTTCCCACAACAAACCCACGAACCCTTCAAGACGTATTTTATCTCAATAAGTGTGTATGACGTCCTCTTTAAAAAAAAATATTACACAGATTGATGTTTGACATAGGCAATGCTTACTAGCAATAACAGAAAATTAAAAAAGTATTGAATACACATAAAAGGAAGGTTGCATCCTAGACACTAAAGTAAATTGTCAAACCAGGATATATTATTTTGTTTTAGACCAAAAGGAAAATGTTTGATATTATATTTTTTTTATAGATAAAGGTCTATTCTTTTAAAATTAGAAGTCTATTGAAACCTTTTTCTAATGTATTGAAAACCCCTCTACAGAATAATTATATTTGGTGTTCAATCATGCTAAGAATTATAAAATGCTATTCTGTGGGATGAAAGAACAAAAAAAGTCTGCTGCGCAAAGGTGCCGGGGCAGGAAGTATCAACATGGATGTCCTAGAAGAAGAAGAAGTTAGTTGCAAAATGGCAACATCACACAGAAATGGACATAGCCGGGCACCACAACTAAAATCACAAGGTAGGACAGAAAAGGGTAAAAAAAAAGGTTGAACAAAGAACAAGGTAACCGGGAAAATATAAAACATTAAAACTGTACTTATAGCAGCAAAGAAAGGTAATTACACATTAATTCAAACAATTAGAAAGGAGCAATAGAAGCTATTGTGCTTCACACCATGTTGAAGTTGAAGAAGGGAGAAGGACATGTTCAAAACTGGTGTGATGGAACACACAACTAGTATTTATCTATAGTATCAACATGACAAACAATATACATTAATTACAATTTCATTTTGTTGGCAATTACAATTAATACTATAACATGAAATAATATATTCACGAAACAAAAATGAACATAAGAGACTTTAAATATGACCTACTAGAGAATATAAATATTATATAACAAGTTAAACATACATACATACATACATACATACATACACAAGATAAAGAGACAATAACACTGTCAAAACCATAAAAGAAATTTTTTTGATTAACAGAGGTTACATATTTTTTTTTGCAGATACTAATAATAATAAAAAAAAGGAATAAAAGAATTTGGGAACACCAAGCTTTCCTATAAAATGTCCGAAATGACACAAAAGTTATAAGACAAAGAGTGACATAAAAAATGGCACAATATGTGAATCAGGTTTGGGCTTTGGCTCTAGTCAACACAGGTGAGAGGTGGGTACACCTGCTATGAATGTGCATGAACCCTTTCCCCCACCAAATGAGCTGTCAAGGCGCAGTATTGCGTGTGTGTGGCTAAGAGCACTATGTTGAAATAGCAAAAGGCATGGTCACAGACTATGTTAATGGTGTGTGTATGTGTGTACATGCACGCACGTATGTGCATACATAGTTACATACAGCAGGCTGCTAATATGCATAATTTAAATGTTCTTGATCGTTATTTATATTTATTTGTTTTTTTTTTAATTACATTTTTTAATTTTTTGCAAATTAAATCTATATAGAAAATGGCTAAGATGACCATAGTGAACATCATAATTAATAAATAATTCTTGCAATATACCATATTTTGGCATGTGTAGGGCGCACCAGAAGTTTTTGATGAAAAAGGTACAGATAATTAATATTTAAAGTATAGGCAGCACAAATTTTTTGTATTCCCGTAAATATTTCCGGGCCTCATCGTTCTAGTGCGGAGGCCAACCGGTACAGCAACAGCAAACTATGGCAATGTCAAACTAATTAGTTTGCTATTGATTGTGTCATTGCGTGCCGTCTGGCTTCTGACTGCTGAAAAGTAGCAATAGCACAGTAGTATTCTGCCAGACAGAACAAAGTGTGTGAGTAGCTGCAAGGTAGAGGACTTTGACTTTGCCGCACCCTTTGTCACCACAACCCTACCCGCCCCTTTTCTCGTCGCTTTCACTTACCAGTGTCTCCCACATGTTGCTTGTTTCCTCCCCTTCCCGGTCTTGTATAGCTTTCCACTTGCTGTTTTCAATCATTTACCGGTATTGTTAATGAGAGTTTTGAGTTGTGCTTTTGTGGAATAATGTATACAAACTAACGTGTGTGCCAAGTGAGTGTGTTTGTTTACATTATACATGGCCAGTGTGCAATGTTTTTTTATACATGTGAGTGATGAGCTATTCATTTGTTCTTTTTTTTTTTTTTTTTTTATTTCCTTAGAAACTAAGTTAAAACATTAAAGCAATCTGTATGTTGACAAATTTCTGAACATGTTTTTGGGGGAAATTTTTTAAAATGCCAATATCTTGTAAAAATGTGTGGCCTATACATGCTGAAAAATGGTAGTTATTTTCCAGTTAAAAATATAACTATGTGATTAATATTTTTTGAGTTCATGTATGTAGTCTGCTTTGTTCACTACAATAATACTATTAAACTTTCTAGAATTTGTTGATGTTTTTGTACCCATCGTAGTTTTATTGCTGAAATTCTCATGATGATGTCAAATCCTTTATTTGATTGTTTTGCTGCACTGTGTAGTGCTCCACAAGAAACAATTATTTTTGGCGTTTTGTCCAGGGAAACTCCCACACAGTTACTTAGAAATGGGAATAGGTAATTTTTTTGCAATGTTGTTTATTGCAAGCAGACTTGAAAGGTGTAATGAAACTTGGTGAAATGCCATAATCTGAATCCTTAAGTAAGCATTTAGTACCATCATCCATGAAATAGCATCTCTGATTGGATGTTACCACTATACCTTGGCAGCGTGAATGCTACCAAGTCATTCTACACCCAGGTTTGTGAATGTTTCATTGCTGTCAAGTGCTGCCTGCACATTTAGGCATGAATATTTCTTAGAATTACGTGTAACCAAATAGTGAGGGTTTCTTAATGTTAATTCATATGTTGTCAAAAGCTCCTTTGACTGTAGAAATCTGAAAGTGTGTTTGGCAAAACATTTTTCTTAGTTTACCCCCCCTTCTGAATATATTAGGAAAACGGACACAGTTCAGAGCATTCTCTAATATTGTACCCATCACATAATTTATTGTTTTTCTCACTGTTGAACTATACACCAACATTATGAGGGACTCCATTTTGGAAACTTTGGTTACTACAAACCTTGAACTCTTTCCATTTTTTGGTGTAGGAAAAGAGCGCCTCCATGAGTTTAATCCCTATGTCAAGGAATCTTTGTGCCAAAAGAATTAGTGTTATAATTTTTGAACTGGTAAAGCTCTTTTATGATTATTTTTGCTTTCATTTAGAATAAATTTTTCCATTACTACTACATGTATTATGCATTCTTAACCAAACAAAAGAGAGCATGCCATATTCTAGGCTCACAGGAATATGAGGATTAACTCTAGCTTGGAGCAGTTACTCAACTTTATTCAAATAAATTATAAATGAAATCTCAGGTATCAGAAAAAATCGGAGTCATTACTCGGCCAAATAAACTTTCTAGATTGTATTCACTTGGAATTGAGTATTTGATTAAAAATAACCAAGTATAAGCAAGTACTCATTTTTATTCTGTTTACCAAAAGATGACAGTCAGCACACGCGAATGTATGAAGTTATGAATCTGCTGTAGAATACAGAGTAAAGTTAGCTAACAACATTACATACGTGTCATTTTCTTGGAGGGGAGTCGTGACTGTGATATGTACATGAACTACAGTGTTAACACAGATGGGTGTGTGTGCTGCACAGGTGATGCGAGGCGCATAATAAGTGCAGGAGGCTTCTACGTGAACCACCAGCGAGTGAAGAACACAGAAGAGGTACTCAGTCATGCAGCTCACATACTGCGCAACAATGTTACATTGCTGCGTGTTGGTTAGTGTTTATTTTAGTTCATAATTTGTATTTCCTTCTAATTGTCTTGTTGTAGATGTGGGTTTTTGGTTATTAAAACATAGTATGGTGGAGCAAGACTAGTCAGAATGCCAGTAATATGTTGCCCATGCATGGTAAGGATTTGTGACTTGGTTTGCCAAGTACCCTGCAAGCACTGATAAGGCTGGAATGCACAGCCTTGTGGTTGGGAGTGCAAGCTGTGATTGTTCGGATGGACTGGCATCCATCCATTTGCATTGCAGTAGGATGTGCTTCTCTCACTGCCTTGTAACTAACTCTCATTGCACGCTGATGTAATAGGAACCCAGAAATTCAGTATTGCCATCTCTCTGCTGGATGGTATATTACTAGACTATAAGTTTGAGAAATACAGTGGAACCTTGATGTGTCATTTTAATTTGTATCTTTTTCTGCTTCCATGATTTAATATGCAGTCCCAAAAAAAACTTCCCTGTAGATCAGTGTTAAGGGAAGGGAAGGGGGCAGAATTGTTCTCATAAGAGTAGGAGTGGCCTTCCAACTTTGAATATGATGGAGGAAGACAAAGACAGAAACTAACACTGTGGCAAAAATGCAGCCACAATTTTCTTTCTCATAAAAAATTTGAATGAAGGGTTTTTACTTTATTTCACACATTTAATTTTATCACAGTCACATCTGACCTGTAAAGTGTCTCCTGGTCAAACAAATGACTACTGCAGTTGGAAAGACGGGAGGGAGTGTGGCCATGGGAGTTGGAAACATTTTCAGTGATTGGTCTCGCTTAGTTTTCCATGACCTGTCATCTGAAACCACAGTACAGTCAACTCTTGATTTTCTGGGAAAAATCAGCTGGATTGTGGCTTATCTGGGTTGTATTTCCCTTCCATAAACAGTTTATACTTTATAGACCTAAATACAATAATTTTGGTATCATTGGTTATTGTGTATCTGCATAGTAATTTTGGTATCATTGGTTATTGTGTATCTGCATAGTATTATAAACGTGCCCTTGTGAAACTCGTTCACATTTGGTGGTACTGTTAAGAGTCACTGGGGGAGGGGGAGTTATTGTGACTTCTGCAAGAAGAAAATGTTTCAAGGATGGATTGCAATTAATGCATTCAGCACAAGTCCATTCACTTTCAAAGTGCAATAAATATATTTAAAAAGTATCTGTATTTTGAATGCTTATGCTGACACGCCACGGACATAGTCATTAATCCAGTTTAGCCTCGTCACTGCTGAGGCCCCCTCCTAAGAACTGACATTATGACATACACACCACAGGTTGCCCTTGAAGCCAGATTGGTTTGACTCAGCTGATGCCCTGCCCCCTGTTAGATTGCAACCCGCTTAGCGCAACAGTGCGGCACTATTCAACGCCATCTGCCCTCAGCTGCTGGAGTGCAAACTAGCCACCAGCTTTGGCTGCCTTCTGCCATCTCTGCCACTTCTCCACCACGTCCCTCTCCACAACCTCTCTTCTACCTATGCATCCCCCCCATCCCTTGCTGGCCTTGTGCTCTGGGTCTACATACAGCCAGTAGACCCTAGTTCGAGGCTGTGTCGTGTGGCTTACTTGTAGGACGTTAGTCCGCCCAAATGTCGACCTACTTCAACAGTCACTAGCTGTCACACGTGGCTCCATAGTAGGACGTAAATGCTGTCCGACTTCTTCAGCCTTTGCTGACTTTCAGCACTACCTTAAGCTTCACTTACAGCTAGCTGATTGCTGTTTATCAGTCTAGATCATCATGCTACCCGTCAGCTACCAATTAGCACCACACGTGGAGTCACAAATCCAAGTACTGTATGGTACTGAGGTCACCCTGGTGCCCTCTGCCTCCACATGTACCAAGTCTAGGCGTCACTCTGGTTGGCATCCTAGGTTTGGTTCTTCAGACCCTAGTCAGAGTATAGGCTGGTTTATGTGTGTTTTCTGTTCAGGCAATAAAGACACAATCCTAACTTGGTTGAGTTACCACTCGCAGCTCACTATTCTTCTCAACGTGTTTCTACTATCTCCTGCTTCATTTTCAGAACCTCCAAAATTCTTGAAGGAGTAGTCACAAGCTCAACCTTTGTTCCTAACTCTCTTATGTTCTGCCTTCATGAGTAACACAAGTGCAGTATCATTCCCTTGGCTACTGCCACCTTCTGTAAGTGCTTGGTTCTACTGATGACATCCTGCCTGTCAAGTTATTTGTAGAAGACCAGTAGACAAACCCCTGTTAGGGAGCTCTGTCTCTTCATGATGTTTGGATCTACGGGGACATCCTGTCTTCCTGAGTAACACGAGAGTGACTGTCCCTATTCTGCTGCTGACATCTTCTGTCAAGTGGTTGGGTCTGCTGGCAACGTCCCGCTTTGCTAACGTACTTGCTGGAGACCAGTAGTTTAGGCCTACCTGTCCAATCCACCTGCCTGCCCGTACTTCTTAAAGTGGTCAAACAAGGGCTAGCCCTGGTTGGAGGCCTGGAGAGTGGTGAACAGGGTGCTAGTTGAATCCACACATTGAAGAGAGAGGAAGCTGTTCGGTAAATGGGAACATCCACCAGCTCCATCAGAGGGAACGGGAGTCTGCTTTGGCATGTTCCGCATGCTATCTCATCATTGCCTCTCACTCTACTGAAGAAGTCCGTAGTTCCAAGTCTGCCCTCAGCCACAGACAAGGTGGTTAGATGCCTGACTGTGGTACCTAGTTACATCCCGTTATGAGTACCAAGGCCCACTCTCACCAGCACCCCTCCTCAAGCCCAACGCTCTGTGATGGAGGTTCCAAAATCGACCAGCTCCACTCCCAATAGAAACCCCATCAAGTTGATGACGCTGGCCATCACTAGAAGCACCCATTAGGTAGGACGTCATTGCAGAATTTAAATTTAATACCAAGTTCAACCTGTGCATGCTGGCCAGTGGTTCGTAACTGTCACTCGTTGCCAGCCAACTGCGTCCATCTCCAGCATTGTGAGGACAGCCTAATTCGGTTCTCTTTGTTTTCCTTTCACACATTACCTTCCTTCTTTAGCCGGACATTGTTCAATATTGTTTCCCTGCCTTCCATCTCTAATGAATGAAACTTCACCCTGATCAAGATAGCAGCAAACATGACAGGGGAGAAGAGGCAACAGGTGGTATCATGGTACCTTAATGTAAGGGAGGGTATAGAGAAATTTGATGGAGAAAACTAAGAGCAAAACATAGTTGTCATGACAATTTACTCAACATGTTTGTATGTGATAAAAATTGTTATATACCTAATTTTTTAAGATTATAGATTCCACTTTACACAGGAAGAACCTTTATCAGTGTGGCCATTGTTCTACAATTCACACATTTATTGCAAACAAATAAAATGGTTGTGGAAACTTCACTGCCTTTGCTTCATGAAAAGTATGTTGTAATGTGCGACATCGGACTTTTTTTTAGCATTTCCACCGGCTTTGATCTGTAGTAGTGTTTGACTGGGTAGGGAAGAGAGAGGGAGCACGTTTGGGGGACGTTTGGGGTTGAAAGTTACGATGACTGTAGTCACGTAACGTTTAAGATAGGATGAAGACGCCTTAGTCACTTTCACAATTTTAGCTGGTGTTGCTGGAATCACAATGTATATGGGGCACCTTAATACTTGACTGGGGCACGGCCAGTGAACAGGACAGGTCTGGTGGCCTGTTGGAGGGGCACAAAGTCTAGAACCACTGTCACGGCCCTACGAGCGGGCTGACCCATGATCACACTTTTACCTGGTGGTAAGCTGGTCTTTTACTGGTGTGGCCTCGGCTGGAGACTCTTTCCCTGGTGTGGCGAGGGCTGGTGATCGCCTTGGATGCTCGTAGGTGGTGAAGTGTTCTGGCTATGTGGATTACTGCTGACTACTGGAGGCTGATGTAGATGACTATTAAACAAAGGGTTTGCGGAGGTTCTTCTCCCCTTAGCAACACCTCAAACACAGGGTGAGGGTTACCTTGGACTTTATTAGGGGCAGATACAAAGGTGTTGGAAGCTCTGAGGCCTCTCAGTAGGGCTGATGGTCTGAAGTCAACCCTCTCGATGGAAGTCCAAAGTGCATCTGGAGACTTTGCAAGCTAAGCTAGTTTTGGGGGCATAAGTTGCCATTCTTAACTTACTCTGTCTACCTCCCTTCCGGTGTATGGCATGGGAAATTAAGGGTACAAATTTGCCTCGCGAAAGTAGAGCCAGCACCGCAGTTCCCTAAAGTGTACTTCTGAAATATCACAGTCTCACAAACTCGAGGTAACCTTTTGCTCCTTTCGCCTGGCCTTGTAGAGAATGGTGGATAGAGCAGTAGGTTGATTCAAGCTGCTTGACAGGACTCTCAGGTGTGGTATCCATAGGGGGTCGATTAGTCCAGGCTAGTTCCAGCTCCCTTCCGGCCCCATAAAGAGCAGTGGCGGAGTATAGAATAGCTTAGCTGTTCAATTCACCTGGTGGAGGAGTTGTTAGTGATATAGGCTCGACCAAATCCTACCAGACAACAGAGCTCAGGTGGCCACTTAATGTGTGGGTATTTGGCTTAAAGCCCGGTGTTCTGCCAGCTTCACTTCAGTGGGCTGAAAGTACGTAGGGAAACAACAGTGATACACAAAGAAATGAGCACACAGAGAATAGTTAGAAACTACGTGTTATTTTGAGTGAGTAATATATAGAGACCTGAAAAAGTTGGTGTTATTTTTTTCAAAAATATGTGTTATATTTTTGAGATAGAAAGAAAAAAAAAGTGATATTTTTGTCAAAAATAGCTGTTATTTTCTTGCTACAAAAACGCAGGTTTCTGCATGAGAATTGCTCCAATTTTTAATGTGCGCTTTATAAAGACATACATAATTTGAGATATGTCACTATATTCATAAAACCTGAAATTGGCTATGTTATTCCTATTGATAAGCGGTGTTTTCTATCAATTATTATTTCCGTGCAAAAATTCCTAACTCCCAGAGAAATATACAGTTATGGTTTTAATACAGGCAACGGTTTATCAACAGGCAACATTGAAAACAAGTTCAGATTTTACTTAAGATTTTGTATTCTGCCTGTCACCTGGAACAACAAACTGTCGCAATGCACTGGCAAGGGCATACTGTTCCATGAAAAGAATAATGTAAACAATTTATACACAACGGTAAAAGTACTGTTTAAAAAAATAATAAAATCACCTTGTATGAACAGAAAAAAAAAAAAAATTCTCAGAAATCACATTTTTTCGTTTTTTATGTCAAAATTCGCATTATTTTTCGCTTTATCGCATTTGCTAATTTTTCAGGTCTCTAGTAATATAACACGGTGGCCGTGTACTACTTCCTACATTAACTTGCTTGGATACAGAAGTTTATGACCTGCACAATTCCAGGTGAAGGTGACCTGGGTCTAATCTGGCTGGGAAATAGGCGATTAAGACACTTTCTAGAATTAAGTAATTGACACCTTGCTCCTAACTAATTATCAGGTGTTCTAAAGGAACAGAAAAAGGGGACAACTACCAGAGAAATAGTTTCGACAATGCCTTCACCGTCCAGTGAGCAAGGGTCATCCTGAAGAAACTGGCACCCGTTACCAGTTCTGGGGTCTATACCAGGTGATGATAAGGAAGGAACAGACATCTTCGGGAGCCGCTGAAGGTCCACTCTCCCAGAAGCTGTTGGAGCCTACAATGCATGCAGAAGGCTTCTGGTCGGGATGTCTTCTCTGGTAGTCAGATTCTGACCCTTGGAGGGCGGTAGAATCTGCAGGGGTACCAGCAAGCGCAAACTGCAGATGGCTTCCTCCAGCCCTGTACTAGAGCAGTGGAGGAGCAGCGAGTATATTTTGCTGGTTCTGCGAGCCCTTTTATACTAATCTTGCTTAGGGCCTTCAGCAGCAGTGGGTGCAGGGGTGATAGCCTCGGCTGCAGGAGACCAAAATTGAAGAGTGCTAATATGGCACTATCATCTCTTATCTCGGCCGCAGAGTGCTAGTAGAATGGGTGCTGTCCTCCCTTGGCTTGCCATGAAACTTCTGGGGTTGTTGACTTGACATTTCTTGGAGATTTTTGACGAACAGTAAAAGCTGGACTGGCATGTCTGTGATCACATGGAATATTGCGCCGGTGTATCCTGTAGGCAAGTGTCCAATCTCTTCAGTACTGTGTGGGAATAAGACCTGACCAAAGGGTTGAACATTGCATCCAAGATGGGGCAAAGTCGAATGTAGAGTGCGCATCAAAGATGTGTAAAAAGAATCATGTGTCAAGGCACACAGTGTTTTTGTATGAAAGTGATATTATGAAAGGTAGCTGACAGTTATTTGACATGAAAAACTCTTATCCTGTTGCTTTGACGCACCACGAGCTATGTCATTCTGTCATTTAGCCTTGCCACAGCTGTGGCCCCCTCTTAAGAAGAATTGTTATGCCGTACATGCCGCAGGGTGCCTTTCAAGCCAGGGTGGTTTGCTTAGCCATTGCCACCTGCTGTGCTACAACCCGCTTCACATCACGTTGCTACTATTCACTTCCAGCGCCTGGTGCATGAGGGGAAGTCTCAGCTGCTCTCAGTTACTCCCTTCTCTCCTTCACATATATATATCTATCTCTCCCCCCCCTTTTTTTCCTCTACACCGTGCAACCCACATACTGGCCCTGTGCACCGAGTATAAATAGGACCAGCAGTCCTCAGCTCAAGGCTGTTGTGCGCCATTATTCTACGGAACGTCACGCTGCCCGAGCAACCATCAACTTTTTCAAGTTGCCACTGTCTTCCGCAGTCCTGTCAAGAGTTCTACTCTGCACAACACCGCCTCGCTGCCCATCAGCACGCCGAAGCTGCTGCACTTCCAGCTACCTTGTAGCTCACGTACAGCTGTCATTAGTACGAGTACCACTGTCTTGCAATCACCCTCACCCACCATGCTGCTGCATCTTCCGAGACTAGGTATCTTAACCAGTTGGCAATTAAGGATCGACCCTTCAGGCTTCAGTCTGGTTTATGTTGTTTGATTTAGCAATCAACAAAACAGGCATAAATCGAACTTGGTTGAGTTATATCTTCCAGCACTCTGTCTGTCCCACACCTTGCTACCGCAAATTCCCTATTTTCATCACAAATTGTCAAAAGACTCTTTTAGGGAAAGCCATGAGCCAAACCTCATTCCTTTTATCTCCTTTTGGTAACTGTCTCGAAGTGCAGCTTAGGAAGCCCGCCCTCCTAGGCCTCACTAGAGTAGTTTTAAGTTTTCTCTTGGACTATGGCCCCTCTGGCACATGCCTGGGTCCACTAGCGACGTTTTGCTCGCCAGGTCACCTGTTTGGACATGATCGGCCAACCCCTAAGGAGCCCCACTCTTTGTGACACATGGGTCCGCTAGCGACGTTTTGCTCGCCAGGGAGCCCTGGGTGTGGACGCCCCTCGCTCTGCTGCTGTATCCTCCAATTTGGTATTTGGACCAGCTAGTGATGTTCCTCTCACCAAGCCACCGAGCTGAAAACCAGCAGATCAGGCTTTCAACCTCTGCTAACCTCCGCACCCTACTCTCTATCAGGCTGTCTCTACCCCTTACTGGCCATCCACTATCTACCTGTCAGGTCTACCATACCCCCCTTATTCCTCACCATAGGGCTGGGCAGGGCAAGACTGCCAAGTTGAGGCTAGCTTAGACTGGGTACTAAAGAGTAGCAGTTCAGTTGACAACCAGGTCCAGCCAGCCAACGTTACTAGGGTAGTCAGGTCCCTTAATGTTAGATCATCTTATACCACAACTAGGGTACCTACTTACCTATCGCTCGCATGTGCCCCACCCAAAGCCCAATGTTCAATCTTAGAAGTGGCCAAGTATGAACAACGTAGGAACCAGGAAAATCCTCATGCAAGTGGAAACCACTGCTTCACCATCGCCCAGGGGGCAAAGTACCTTGCCGCCACCCTATAACTGGCAATCCCACTAAGGGTGAGCGACAAGGTGACAGCTCGATACACCACAGGCAATGTCTATGATCACTCTTTTTATGCCTCCGCCTCAGCTGCACTCCATCCCCATGCTTAGCAGCACTGTCACCTTTGCATGGATTTGTGAGGTCCGCTGCCGCTTGAGCACAGGCAACCTGCAATGCAGGCGCACCTGCCTTAATGTCATGGTTGCAATCTGCTCCTTGAAGTGACCTTCCAGCCAGGGGTACCAAACACATGTTTCACTCATGCAGAAGGGTGACAAGCTCTTTCTCCTCCATTGTTCTTCCTTCCTCACTTGCCGCCATTCAAACAGGTGTAATTAGGATTAGCACAGGCCTCTCAGCATGTTTTTTTTCACCTCCCTAGAAGATCTGCCTACTCACCATGCTGTCAAGCCACAGAATGTCTTCCTTCAAGACTTACCTTAAAGACCATCTGCAGTGCTCCTTGCACTAGCCCATTTATTTTGAGATGCACCTCCAAGCCTAAGAATAACCCTTATCATTCATAGACCTTCTTGGCAGTCAGGTATTCTAGACACAGGGTGGGTTATATTTAGTTCATTCTGAATAAACACACATAAACCATACCTCTGTTTTTTTTACCATTCTTTTCATCTTGTTCTTTCCAGCAATCTGCTACCGCCTCCGGCTTAGGCAAGATCTGAGACCCAAAGCCCTTCATGCTTACCTACACCATCCAATCTGGGAATGGCTCTCTACCTTGGTCTGGGCATCTGGTTACTAGTGATAACGCTGCTTCCCAGGCATGGCTGGGGCTGAGAGGAAACCCACAGTATGAAACTTACTCAAAGAGTACTCGGTTATCAGCGATAATGTTGCTTCTGTGGGCTCTACGGGGAGTAGGCTTAGCAAGACCTCCCACCACCCCGAAGAGGTATGAGGTACAGGGTACGTGCTTCTTCTAAGTTGGAAACTTTACCTAATTCAGCTAAGCGTCTGACTACCAGCAATAATGCAGCTCCTCTGGGCATCACTTAGTCAGGAAGTGGGGCCCGCCACCATCACATTAAGGGAGTGAGCCAATCATCTGATACCAGCACCAGATAAAGGCTCTGGCGGTCTAGAAGGCCTGCCCTTCCCTTACACACAGTTAGGCCTCCTTGACTTACCATTAGAGCTTACCAAAGACTGAGCCTGTACTTTGCCACGTGCCCCATCATAGAGAAGGAGAGCAAAGGTTAAGGAGTTGACCGCTGCTCAGACTAAACAATCTGTGGGTCAGAGGACCGACTGTCAACGGTTCTGTACTTGTGTGAGGAAGCTGTTTGTGTGTAGTTTAGAAATGCCATCATCATTTCCACCTAGCAGACGCCATCCAGGACCACCAGTTCCAGCTCAGCAGTATTGCATTACCATCCAGGGTACTTCAAAATGACAACTTTGTCCTTGCCACCAACCCTGCCTAAGCGCTCTCCGGAGCTCATCAGGTCTTCACCAGCTACAGCAGTCAAACATCAACTAATGCTCCTGGGCATCTGCCAACAGCTAAACATACCAATACTTCAACCACATTTGCCCCTGCTCATGCTGCTACTCGCCTCACTGCCATCTTGGCACTTTCATTGGCTGAGAGACATGTTATGAAGTTAGTGGGGAAGGGCCCAGCCATTAAAATACCTCGTGAACAGAGCAACTGCTTCCAGGCTTCGAGGGGAGAAGCTTGATACCCTTACCAAACCTACGTTGCATATGAAGCTTTTCTTTTCTTGGTGCCCAATGTGGGGCATCTCAGTGAACTGAAAAGGAGTTAGGAGACCTTAAAGCCCATGTGGTAAGCCACCTCAGATTAGCACCAGTCTATCAACTTTGCAAAGTATGAAAACACCCTTGGCACCCACATCAAAATAGGCAGAAAATAGCCTGGGAGTCACACCAATCCACAAATTAACTTGTGTCTCAAGTGAGGTTAACCAATGAACTGAACCAGATTGCACCAAAAATGGCAAATGCCAAGTAGATTGTGTGCACTGCAACAGTGAGTTTTACTTCACGTACCTTGGTTGGGTTGAGAAAATATGGGAATTGGAATGATTAGAGTATCCATTGTGACTACCCGTGTTGTGAGGGTGTAGGCCACGTTCACATCTCTTGCAAACAGTGTCCGAGGACATTCCACCATGTATACCTTTGGTGGGCTGACCAAATTAGAGACCTGCGAGGACTTGCATGTCTCTGCCAAATTTGCAAAATCAAACAGGCCGGTCACAACAGAGAAAGTCCCATTACTAGTCGAGGCTAGGTACACATTATCAGATAAAAACCTCCTGCTGGAATACAGAGTGCCTCTGCAAAAAGACCCTAGAAAATTCCTGAAAGCGTGTGTGGCAGAAATCAAACAAACCATAGGCAAAGCTATCTGGTGATGCCATGAAATGGTGGCGAAAATAAGGTGATTTCATCAACATCTGAGAACAGCTAGAGGAGCACCTTAACGTGCTAGGGGCAACGTCATTTAGGGTACTTGATCTAGTCTTGCCAGAGGTGTTCCCCCCTCCCCCATGCAAGAACCTTTAGAATGCACACACCTCAAATGCACTATCTTTGATGCCACAGAATGCATACAGGCAGTCTTCTGCCACCTACCTGCAGCAACCAGGCCAGCCCACTTCCCCTCCTGCTACTGGGTGCGGAGATGTAATCACACCACTACACTTAGCCGTACTTGGCTGCATTCAGCGATCTTCGCTTCTCTCTCTCTGTCTCTCCTCATGCTGGCCCTGAGCTCATAGTATTAATAGGGTAAGTGGTCCTTAGTTTGAGGCTTACATGTCCAGCACCAGTTGCAGATTGCCACTCTACCCGACTGCGCAGCGATGCCAGACATATACAGCCTTTCTCTACTAGCTGTATAGGTATGACCTTTCCCTTTACTGCTCGAGTATTAGTTCATTAGTGTCTGGGGATCGCTACCCCTCCCCCGTCTCCGTTCGGCAGCATCCTCTATGACTACCCCTTTTTACATGTTAGGATGAGCAACCTAGAAGGTCCCGAGAAGGGTACAGGCTGGGTATGTATATGATAGGTATTGCCTAGCCAATAAACAGACATATTCTATCCTGACCCCGTGAGTGATGAGCTATTCATTTGTTCGTATTTTTTTTTTTTTTTTACTTCCTTAGAAACTAAGTTAAAACATTTAAGCATACTGTTTGTTAACAAAATTTCTGAACATGTTTTTTGTGGGGGAAAATTTTCCTTAATGCCAATATCCTGTAAATAAGCAGCATCCCACTTGTAGTTTTTTTTTAAATGTGCGCATATACTCGCTGAAATACAGTAATTGTGTGGAAAAATGATTTATCGGGGCAAGTCAAAGTTATCACACTTGGACAAGTATTCATTAGTTGAAGGGATGTATAATTTCATCTCTACCAAAGTGCACAGATCACAAGTGAGCTATATTTTTAGAATGTTCCAGAGTTATTTTTTCTCTTGGCGCCCTGGTTTAAACCAAATTGTTGCATGTGACATGCTTCTCTCATAGGAACTTGGAAACTTGATAGACTCAGCCCATAAGGCAGGATGAATGGCAGCTGGAGCTGTTTATGTGGATGTAAACAGTGTTTGACAGTTCACCTTTCCTTTCATGCTAGGGTTTCCTTTTTCCACTTCCACTTCAAACTATAACTGGTGGGTTAAGTAAGCTACAGAAGATACAAAACAGACTACAGGAACTGAACTACAAAAAACAAATACTTGGCCAAACTTTACTTTGTCTCTGGTTAGTGGTTGGAATAGGTTTGAACTAGGGACCCTGAAAAATGGCAAATTAAAACTACCAATATTGGTGCAAAAAACTGGTTGAAGTGATGTAAAAAATTAAAAATTATTAATAAAGCAGTAAAAAATTTTGTTACACTTTACACATAGTACATTTGTGAAACCAAGCAAATAAATGTAGGAAAGTAGAAGCAATATGAAAGTTGATGCTCGCTTGCCCTTCTCGCTTTGGTCCACAAAATAGGATGTTCCAGGTGGAACGTATACTAGACTGTAAAATTGCAAGAAAATGCCGGACTGGGTTGGGGGTTCCCCACGTTGGGAAAGCTTATGCTTTGGGTTTCTTAATTTTAGTAGTTAAGGATGAAGGGTAAATGTGACTTGGTAGATCTCCTGGCAGGAGACTTTGGCATCCCTAAAGATAAACAGAACCTAATACTCTGAAGCTAGTTTCATGGAGAGCATGGGTGGAACTAGGCAGGGGCCTTAAGTTACTGAGTAGCCCGGTCTTTATAAAGAGTTGGTCTAGTAGGCTGATGTGCTGGTACAAAATCCGTAGTTATAGAAATAACCCTTCGACATTTTGGTACCTGGTTTACCTGGTTTTGAAGAAGGTGGATGACCTTCCCAGCTACTGTGCTCTCTACAAGTGGGTGGAGGCGTAGCTGCATGCTTGACGAGGCGGAGAGAGACAGGGTTTGTTTCTGGGTTTTGGAGTTCTGATAAATCTAATCTATGCCAATACAAATCAAGTCCTAGAATAGCCTCTCCTCTGTGTCGTACGGCTTCGATAGCTGGATGTTCTTCGGGGGTGATTTGTATTGGCGGGCCAAATAGAGGTACCGTGGTTTGAACAGGCTGAGGAATGTCACCATTATCTGTAGTGGTTTGCACTGGCGTTAAAGTAAGTAACTGTCTGACAGCGGCTCGCAGGTCCTTCCTATGTTGCTTACTTAATTTCCATTACGAGATTAAAAGAAAAATATCTTGCTATTCAACACACTTTACTACCTACACATATAAAAAAATTGTTAGTATTAATATAGTTCGAAAGTTAGAATACTACAATGTACAAGGATCTGCAATTATAGCAAGTTGTTTTCACATACTGTTTATAGAATCTAACCGTAATATCTTTTATTGTATGTAAAATATTTATAACTGAAAATTACATTCGGATACAGTAATATTCATGTCAGTTCATGGCATTTACTCTGAACCAAAGTACATCGATAGACACACATGTATGTGGTGAAAGTTTTTGATAGATTTCGTCAATTTTTTTGGCTGATTTTGGTGGATTTTTCATCAATTTTAAATTCATTTCATCAAAAATTTTGCTGAAATTTGGCTGAGGAAAATGCTTTTTAGTGTGTACGTTACTAACTGGAATCCATACTGATTTACTGACTTTAGTGTAGTTCATAAATAATCCCAAAGATTTTCAACTTTAATGGAATTGTTTATTGCGTAATCCTCGCATCGGTATGAATAATAGCGTCACATTTATAGCATTTTGTTATTTCAGTGCCATTACAACTTTTGAATTATAGTATTTGAATATTATTTCTTTACAAGCAAAATTTTCCACTGCATCATCAAAACAATGAGCAGTTCTAATTGCTGCTTTCTCATAAGAGGAGGCACAAAACAACCTCGGCTCACGAAAGATGTTAAATGTGAAAAACTAAAGTTCCACGCCCCACTAATAAAATAAACAGAAGCTTAACTAATATATTACTTGGTCAAAACAAAAATAAAATGGTGCCATCTACAAGATGTCCTCACATAACCTGGATAATTTTAAAAACATGTTTATATGAAAAAACGTAACCAAAAAAGAAAAACCATTTTGTAATACCATAGATATACAAATCTATGGAGCGTACTGTGTGCCTTTGCCACATAAATGTGTGGCCAGGAATTAGTGGAGAAGGAAAATTTTGTTACCATTTTTTAAAAAAAGTATTCGGTATTATTTCTATTTATCACATTTGTATACTACCAACGAGGTTGCATTAATTATGCGACAAAAAGTGGAAAAGTACAAAATGCAAACAAAATTAGTTTATTTTAGAAAGTCGGAGAGATCAGTTTATTTCCGAAACATATCGATATCCTGTAGTAGTAGATGCTCGTTGGCGTTATGGCTTCGGTGGTGTATATTCGATACATTAATTGTGTCGACTTCCCAATGTGGACTGCATATTGAAACGATTAATCGAATTAGCACCATAAACAGGATTCGCAACAGAAAAATGAGAGTGAAGTGTTATTATGTGATATGACCCATTTTGAAAAACCACGGACATTAAAACCACATGTCATTTACATTAACCAAACAGGGAATTAAAGATATTCTCGTTCTAAGTCTCGTTCTGTAATATTGTCTGGTTTTTTGTGGAGTTTTGACTTGAACTTGAAAAAGTAATCTTGCGTAACTCTTAAAATTATGATTGAAAATGTGATATTTTGTGAAAAAGCAGAATTTTGGGCAATTTTGTGTAAAACAAGAAAAATTACCAATTTCTTGATATTTCGCAAAGCAAAAACGGTAAGTGACACCACCAAAATAACCCCAATTGTTGAGAAATAGGCCCTACTTGTTTATATAAAAATTTTGTGGAAAAAACCATTTGTGAAATGAAGGGGTCCCTAGTTTGAACCTGTCTACACACACAGTTGCTATATGCATCACTTCACCAAGGTCAGTTTATGCAGCCTGGTTGCTGAGTTGAATCAGAACTGACCTGAAGTCAACTTCCACAGGTTTGATCAGGACATCACTGGTCCTGTCAGCTCAACCATCTTAGGTGTACAGAAACTCACAAGTATATAGAGCCTGTATGGATATAACTTCTAGAGTACCTTTAAGTGGAAATCCCAGTCTTGCCTTTGTATCCACAATAATCACCACCAGATTCGTGCCAGGAATGGATCCTGTGAAAGCTAAAAGAAAATACTCCCAGTTACCGGAAAGGAAGCATGTCAAGTAGAGCGGAACTAATTCATAAGCCAGTATCCAAAATCTGGCTATTCCTTAATCATAAGTATCCCTATGACCAATGTTGAAATAACACAAGACATATAGACATATTGCCCCCTCTATGACATCACTCTCCACTAAAGTAGTTTAGGAGAAAGGAGCATCATCATCTTCACAAAATGGTGTGACATAGTAATTAATACTTTAAGGGCAGCACAGTTTTGTTTTTATTTTTTCTTAGTGCTGTGTTTCATCATGCTTTACTTTAAGTTCTTATGAGACTGTTGCATGCATACGACTCATTAAATAAATGTCTGTTTTGGGGTGTTAAAATTTTCATCACTTTATAGTCTTCTCTATTTAAAATATGAACCTGGGCATGTACAAACAGTAAATATCAGTAAGTGCTCATGGTTTATAAAATGTTAACAAATTATGTGCAATAATACTTACAAAATTTGTTGATTTATTTTTTCAGGTAAGAAGAACTATTATATAGTGAAGTGGTTGACTTGATATACTCTGCAGTTCATTTGATCTGTACATTTTGTAAATAAAAAATATCTCTCAAATTACCTCGCTGTTAATGAGATACATTTTTTCCTTGGTACTTATAACAAGCTTATACAAAATGGTGTGTGTTAAGTGTCAAGCTTTATAAAGTTATCTTTTAGCTGCAACAAAAGAGTGTCGAATGTACATTGCAATCATAGGTTATGTCTGATGGTGTCCATAAAAGAAAAATACGCAATTGCAAAAAATATAGAAATGAACATTTTTGGCAGTTTGAGCATGGAAAATGATAGTTCGGAGGTCGATACAGATTCAGGGTTTCTACTGGTTTGCATCAATTAAATTTAGTGATTTTTTCTTCACCTTTTCATTATTTGTTGGTTTTCTTGGATTTCAAACATGAGTAGAATAGACCTAAACTGTGGTCACCCGCCACCAGTTAAATTGGTTGTAAGCATTTACAATGAATTGTTTCTATTTACAAGGTGTTTCATTTACTGTTATACAATTTACAATAAATAAATTCTGTTAACTGACTGAGGACATGGTAGCAAGAAATTGCAAATAATTTGCAGTATGTTAGCAAATATCGCTGAACTGCAGCGCCTGCAGAATCTGCTACCAAATAAATGGCTAAAATACACCTTTTACGGCTTCAGACACATTGTAAACAAGGGTGACTACTGAAAGTAAAACCAAGAAAATAGTTTTCTTTATCAATCAAGTGTTTATTTTTATTGCAAAGCACTTTTGAGCTACTTTCTGACTACTAAAAATGTATATATTTTTCCTGAGGTGATAATGCATGCACATTATCATAGTTTTGCCATTTTGTCACAATGTATAGCTGTCTTTCATGCAAAAATCATAATACAGTGGATTCTCTATTATTTGCTACCTTTATTTACTTTTACCGTATTTCCCGCTTATTTATTTTGGCCCCGCCAAAATTCCTGTATAAACAATGCTGATTACCAACCTCATTCAATGATCGCCGATAGTTGACTTTTCTGTAACATCCTTTCAAAACAGATTACATGCATCAATCGTTTTTGAACACTGAGTGAATGCAAAACAATGAAGATAATCGGAAACTGGTACTATCCATGGTATTGTTTACATCTCATAGCATTGTTTTGTGTTCTATTTTCTACTTTTGTTCTTCTTTTTATATGTTTATAGCACTTGTAGGTTAGTGACCATGAGAAATCATCTCTTTTCCTCTTACACATTTACTGCACTCGTTGGTCGACAACATTGAGAACGAATCACACAATCTCTATGTATAGAACAATCTATGATCTTGTTATTGTCAATGTAATTTGAGACACATGGTGGTATCTTTACTGGCGTTGTTATTGGAAACAATGAGTTGCAGGTTTGTTTAGTATTGTACGGGTTTGAAAACAGCTTGGCAAGAAATGGTTGGAGAAAATTGTTGCAAGTAAACTTGTTGTGGCAGTTTTTATCGTGGATTTGAGCATGGCTCAGCCGACAAGGGAAGTCAGATCACTGGACAAGAAAATAAAAATATTAGAGGAAATTGAAATGAATCCTGGCAAGAAAAGTGTGGGTATCGGCAAACGTCTTGAGCTTCCACCTTAATACAATTTTCGTGAAGGAGGAAGAGATACATTCGCAGGCCAGTAAATTCAGTTCATCTAGCAAAAACCAAAAAAAAACAAGTTGGGAGTCAAACTTCAGTCAATTATATTTTCGTGGTTGTCAACAAGCTAGGGCCTCCAAAATTCCCGTCGATGGTGCGATTTTGCTAGAGAAGGCTAAGCAAATCACATTAAGATTAGGTGTGGAAGACTTCACTGCATCAAATGGATGGGCAACAAGATTTAAGGATTGCCACAGCCTTGTGTACAAGAATCTGTATGGAGAAAAAGCTGCAGTAGATGCACAGACCACAGATCATTGGTTTAGACTGTATTTACCTGAATGCAAGACGAGGGTTTATCCCTTGTAGCAATGGTAAAAATTTCGAATTTGTTTTGCTTTTGCATATTAAGGTTATGTCAGGATGTTTTGGTGAAAATTTTCCAGCAAAATGTGTACATGTCGCTGTTCTTGATTTTTAGGCTAATAATATTGTTTTCGCTGGCAAAAATTTTGAATAATAATCATTTTTAATGCCACAAATTATTTATTTGCAATACTCGACTTCGCAACCCGAGCATTATGTAAACAGAGCAAATTGTCAACAAGCCAGCAAGAAATGTCATAGATATATCACAAGATATGTATGTTCCGAAAAGGTTACTAGCTTGAGCTAAGCAGTGCACATTCTAGCGTTTAGCCTAGTTAGTCCTAATTATTTTCTGTATAGAGACTGGCAAGCTCATTTATCTCAATATATTGATCGCTTAATAGAGAAGTCTGGATGTATTCAGATTGGTATTACATCTATGACATTGTTTATTGAACACATACACTGTACATTGCTAATTGTTAAAGTGGAGTAGCAGATGAAATGGATAATCTGGAAATGTGTGGAACATCTAGTTCTTAATTTCTCATAATCTTCGGGTGTACTGCAATGCAAATTTTAAATTTAT
Source organism: Dryococelus australis (assembly GCA_029891345.1). NCBI lineage: Eukaryota > Metazoa > Arthropoda > Insecta > Phasmatodea > Phasmatidae > Dryococelus > Dryococelus australis. The sequence continues at coordinate 207,162,618 of CM056993.1, read as the reverse complement.
GGTTATCAAACATGTAGAATAAAGCAACAACACAGCATTACAGAATTTCTGATGCCAACACCTGAAGATGGTGAAAGATGAAAGAGAAACAAAAAAAAATTGCAAACTCTACCTACAAGGTTTCTAGCGGAAAAAAAGGGGGTGGTTTCACTGAACTATAGAGAAAAAGAACAGTTGTTCAATATGTGCAGGAGAAGTGAAACAAAGAACTTCCCATCAGTGTAGAGGTTATAAAGATAGAGGCATCACTGATATTGCACAATATTGTTTAAGAAATGTTTTAATCCCTTCATTCTATTGTATGATAGTGATCATAATGACAGTAGGTGAAATGTGATATTTTTTATTTTGTACAAGAAGACTGGTTCAAGGGTCACGTCAGTTCTCTGAAAAATGTTTTCTATTAATTTTATTTAGAGGGAAAAAGGAAAATTAAAAGGGGGGAGGGACTTTAGATTAACGTCTTTCGTGAGATGGGATTATTTTGATGTTCTTATGAGAGTGTGGCATATTGTTTGGATGGAGCAGTGGTTAATTTTGCTAGTATGGAAATAATATCAAAATTATTTAACTTCGAAAATTATAACTTTAATGAAAACACACAACGTGATACATATGTCGCTGTTCATATTCGTACAGACGCAGCAATATATACATGCACACACTTTGACTGAAGTTAACCTCACACTCGAATTTACGATGTAAACAAACAAATATTATTCACTCACTACAAAAGTGTCCAAAGTGGTGGCTTTTTCCAGGTCACGTGCATTTAAATAATTATATTAATGGTTTGCAAATACATTTAGAAAACATGCTAACATACTGTTTGTAATATTTGCAACCTCTTGAACACATGTTTTTCTATGGCCATCCTTGCGAGTTTACTTCACAAAAATCACGTGTGTTTATCACTAGCATTAAATAATTTATTTGAAAAATCATTCAGTAAAATCAACATTGCGTACGTTTCCTGATACAAACAAACTTAAACTTATATACATAAAATATATCTGTCACACTTCATTGTGGAAGGCGAGGCGGTAAGGAAAATGGCAGAACAAGCAGTTTTAATGACTTGCCGATTAATATTACATTTCACTCAAGAAAATGCACTACAAGGGTACCTACAACCATGTTTGAAAAAAGCAAATTAAAAAATAATTAACTACCAATTAAATATTCGGACAACATCAATAAGATATTCGTATAATAAATACGATGAGAAAAAAGTACAGGCACAACGGTCTTCACCGGCTGGAAACACAAACATGGTTAGCCATTGGCAGGAAACGTTTACTGTTCGTATGTGTTTACATACTCTGTCATAAATGCTAAACATGTTTTTGAAGTCCAGTTACTACTAGCTAAGAAAATTTAATATTACTTAAAAAACATATTTTAAACGATAAATGTTGTAAGTATACTTAAGATTTTAAATTACAACTTTTAGTTCCGAGTACTATTTTCTTCCAAAGCCATCATCAAAATAGCCAACCTAACAACACGGATCCCGCAGCAGTTCATCAGCTGATACAATACTGTACGAGCGAGAGCATTTACTGTTTACATATTGTGTAGGTTGATCACATTGTCTGTCAGATTTTACCCCACTTATATGAAATGGACAATACCAAAAAGTATTTTCGTGTGAACAGAATACCAAAATCTGAGATCGTCTTGCATCCACGTAAATACGGCAATCTTCCCAAAATTTTGGAAGGTAAAAAATATGGCGGGAAGCATTCCAAAGACAGACATTCTGTTTTATTGGGTTAAAACAGTGATGGTTCAGACAAACTTTAGTCTATGGTGATTGGGAAATCTAAGAATCCCAGATATTTTTAAAATACTCCAAGTGCCAAGAAAAGTGCATAGATGACAGCACACACTTCCACATCATTATTGCATGCAGTTGACTGCAAAATGGGAACTAGGTGCAGGAAGATTTTACTTTTCCTCAACAACTGTGCAGCACATCCTCAAGACGTTTCGTTTTTGAGAATCATCAAAGTGGTGTTCTATCCTCTAAACTGCACCACTGTATGCCAGCCGCTTAACATGGGTGTAATCAGTGTTTCAACCACCACTACAGAAAAATGCTGGTGCAGAAGGTTGTGAGGTTGGTCGACTACAACAGATATGACGGCACCAAAGTGGAACTGAAGCAGAATGCACATCAAGCTGTTGACTACATTGCAGCAGCATGGTAGATGGTAACTCCCACCACTATAGCAAACTGTTTTGCCAAGTGTGGTGTCTCGTGTGAAACTCCATCTTCTTCAGGTGTTGAAGAAAATTACCCAGAGTTTGATGATGACTTCAAGAAGCTGGAAAAAATGAATGTTGGGTGCAATGCATATGCAAGTTGTGACGAGGGAGTTGATAAATGTGGCATTCAGAATATTGAAGCCTTGTGTGATACAAGCATTAATTGCAAGACAGCAGTGGTGAAGAATCCGACTAGATCAACAACACAGACTTGAGATTTTCCCATCATTTTGAGAAGCACACAATGCACTTGAAACATTTAAAGTGATGCATGCCACATTGCTGCGCAGCGCGTTTGTGCACACTACGGGCTACTTCACCCCATCAATGAGCAGGCAAGATCTCGGGGCAAGTCACAAACAGTGGCAAACTACTTTTCACGTGTCCACTGGAGGACTCCACGCGTTGGACAGCTTCAGACATGGAATTTGTTAACGTGTGTAATTATGAATGGTACTGCCCGCTCTGAATCCGGCATCTGATCGCCACCCCTTTTAATAAATATTATTTTATCCAATGGACCACTATGCTGAGATTATCTGAGAAGGAAGTTCCAACTACACCACAGGATTGCAGCACCTCTGCTGCCCTGTGACGTCACACCTGTTAGCCTTGTGCCGAGGTGGATAAATTTGTCGTCGCCTCAAGGCAGGGAGATAAGAAATGAGCAGCGGCACAGCAACCCTGATAAACCAACTGCTGCGATGGAAAGGCTATGCTACTCTGCACCCCCGGAAGATTGTTGACCCAAGGGATTTTCGACTATGTAAGGAGGCACGAGCACGCCTCTTGCCAGACACGCCGGGCTCGCCGGCTGCATAGGTCAGCAAGCACTCCCTGGTCTGCGAAGACCTCTCTCCACAGCCTGCAAACGGCCCTAACTGCTCCTGCAGCTTGAAAAGGCTTCAACCTCCAATAGCTTGGAAAGGCTTCAACCTTCTACACCTTAAAGAAGGCTCTTCCTGCACCCGAATACTCCAGAGGTAACTCAACGTCCTATACCCTGCAACCCCTTTTACCCCAGTCAGATTCCTTGACTCTATGATAGCAGGTTGTCACAAAGTTTTTCCCTTCTGGACAAACCCCTTTCTTGGGGAGACGCTGTAAAGAGCGTTAATTAGACAAATTTTGTTAATTGTTTAGCAGGCTTACATTCACCTGATTAATTATGTAGCTTATTAATTATTTCTCTAGCTAGCTCGGATTTTTCAGTCTCCAAGAATAATAATAATTATTACGTAACCTGAAATGTTTGACTACCGTAATTATAACATTAGTTCCTTGCTCACTGAATTTATTCTGTGAATAATTTTTGCCAGTGAAACTTGTCAGGTGCAATAAAAACACCCTGCTGAGGTCTATTTGTGAGGCATGCCGAACTCACAGGGGACTGAGCTTGCGTAAAGCTTTAAGTCTGAAAAGACTAGCACTGCTCCTGAGGTTTCCGGTGTTCCCTCGCCTTCCCTCGGTGGTGTCCTCCGAACTGCATGTCTGTGTGTCAGGGCCTTGGGTGTGACTGAATAAGACACACCCCCAGGACTGCATGACTGCGGAAGGGTCAGAAGGCTGGTCAAATGCACGAAAGGAAGGGTGGTATCCCGTGCCGTAACCGGCGCCGAGAACGATGTGCCTTATAATAGGTAATTAACTCTAAGGAATACATTGAAGTTACGAGTGAGGACACACACATCTCTAGAACTCAAATTAACACCTCTACCTATCCCACCTTTCAACCCCCTCGATCATAAGTCAGAGCTAGATGCTTATTTAGGTGCTTGTTGGCCGGAACCAGAACAGGAACTTATACATCCCCTCCAGCCAGACACTCCATCGCCTGCAGAGGGAGGAAGTTTAGAACACGTACACTATACAATTTGCTTCCGGGAATATTATCTGGGTTTGATTCTCACCAAAGGTCGTCCCAAAGTCTTGCGTGGTTTCTTCCCCCGTAAACTACATTACCGCATGCCGGCCTATACGGCCACTGCGGATCATGCCAATCCCTCCGGCAGGATCACCCACCCCGACTACCACCATCAAAAAATTGATATCACACCTCATACTTCCCCGGGACAGCTGGCATCCTAGATTTTGGCAACTCTTGTAGTGAGGAAGAATGGTCTCCCAGGAAGGGAAACGATCACGGTTTGCCTCACTCTGGGGTTTGATTCCCCTCTCCTTAGGCAGTATCCTCCCAATAAACGGTCCCCCACAGAACCTACCATGACCCACCGGGCTAGTCTAGGAACTAAAACGCTGCGGCAGGATTACTCTACGACCTCGGGAGGGCAGTCAGCACCTTAACCACTATCCCGAAGATAGGAGCACGCATCAAAATCATATTGCTATTCCTGTAAAATAAGCGAGACCGACAGCAACACACTTCGAAAACAGAAACCATGTTTCTTGTTTTAAGGAAAACTTGTTAATTCAAAAAATTGGAACCTCCCTTGCTTACTACTTGACACATGACCTCTGTCAACTAGGCGCGTGTCAGATGTAAGTGGTAGAGTATTTTTGTTTGGGTGCTAAGTAGGCAACCCTTTAATTCAGGGGATTCGTGTGCAGTTAATATTTACGTGAGGCCGGTGCCTTCCCTGTGTAGAGTACTGGCCTGGTAGCTTTCCAGCAGGGCACAATCTGGTTCAGCCAGAACGATCTTCCTTTTGAGGTTCTTAGCCTTGGGCGGTATACCTGGGTGACGACATTACTAGAGCTAGGGCGTGGTTCTGGCTGTTTAATGGTATGTGAAGATGTTCCTGAGATTGAAGTGGGATGCATGTGGTGTGTGGTTCGTGTCAGTAGGGACAGAGCAACAGATGTGAGATAGGCTAAGGATTCAGTTGGTGGCTGTTCCATTTGCATGTAGTACTCTGCAATCCAGGGGTGGACTTCGTTACTCAGGCAGGTTGGTGGCTGGAACAGGTCTTGTGGAACCTCTGGTGTGACTGGGATTAGCAGACGTCGGATGGCTTGAACTTGGTCTCTGGGCGTAAGTTGACTTACTGCTGCAACAAGGGTGGGGGTCAGCTCTGAAAAACATCCAGAGGAAAGCACCTGCTTGATCTTCTCCTTAAAACCACTCCATCTGGAGTAAGGCATCTGGAGTCACACACCCCTCACATTCGTGAGACAAAACACAGGGATTAGTGGTTCTCTACTACCATGTAGAGCCATGTGAGCAGCTGCAGACGAGCGGATATCTAACCTCAGTGCTCGGTGCTTAGGCCCGGTGAGCATAGAAAGTTACGCCTCGCTGACTGCAGCTTCAACATATGAGGGTTTGGCGTTGTCTGCATCTTTCGAGCCTAGAGAATGCTGCTTTCCAGCACAAAGGTGTAATGGAAAAGGACGAGTACCAGACGGCCAAGTGAGTCCAGAAACCGTGTACCTGTGTAGGCTCTGCCGTTCTACTTACCTAAGTATGTAGAAAGGTTGACCAGGTGAGTGCTTGTGGGTTGCAAAGATGTGTAATGGCTCATTTGAGAAATAATTCCTGAGATCACCTGTGTTTCCCCTCACATGTGAGGTCAGCTGGGAAAGGTGCTAGGCCGACAGGAATGTAGAACTCGAGGATCAGTTTCAACCAGTGTTCATTTTTTATTGCAGGGAATAAATATGTGGTGACGTACTCCTTTCTGCATTTATCAAGAGCTTGACGAGAAGCTAAGCTATGCAGTCCAAGTAGAGGCGACCGATTTATGAACTAGCAAGGGTAGAGGCAGGATAACGCTGTGAGAACAACTATAAAGTAATACTGACTCCCTAATGCATTGTTGCCCAGAAGGGGCTGCTGTGTCTAGCGTATAGTCGACAAATGGGCACGTTGATAGGAAAACTAAGCAAGGTGTTGACGGGTTAAGTCCAGCAATGTAGCTTAGGATAGGTGGTCCTTCTGGCACAAAGGTGCGGTGAAGGGAAGGTTGGAATAGCAAGGATAGAAACTGGCAAATGCTTTGGCAGCTTGTGCGATGAAGATCAGGCAGGTGGGTCAGTTCCAGCAGCGAGTGCAGTGGAAAACTGAAGACTGGTCCTCGTTGTGGCTTGTAGACGAGCCGATGAAAGACTGGCATCTGCGGGGTGTGACCTGCTATTTATACTCTGCCGGGGGCGGCTGCTTGGTGTTCATTGGTTGGCGTCTCGAGGATGAGGGATGGTGAAGGCCGTCTCCCACGAAGGCAAACCCGGTACAATCCCCAGCCAGGTCACCGGATTTTTGCATGTGGGAATCGTGCTGGATGATGCCGTTGGTTGGCGGGTTTTCTCGGGGATCTTGCGTTTTGCCCTCCCTTTCATTACGGTGCTGCTCCATACTCACCCTTGTGACTCTCAAGACCTCACGGTTAAGAGCCGCAGAAATCTCTTCACTTGCGAGGGGTGTTCGCTGAGACGGGGGTGGCGAAAAGCTTAGCTCTCTGGCGTGACGTCACAGCCGATGGAAGAATGAGACAGACGAACGACGAACATACTATTGATCCCATCTAGCAATGATTAGTAGTACTCGTTGCTTTGAGATGTATAGCTTCGCCAGGCGAGTGACTAGTAAAATCTCCGCTGGCAGGAATGTCCATTCTTGCAGGGTCGACAGAACAATCTTCTGACGTCACATGTGGTCAACAGTAATGCAAATTTTGTAGAATTCAGATGCATTACTGGCTATGCTAATGAGCTGAAGTCATCTAATTACTGTTGTAGAAAACATGTCGTGCATCAAGACAAACTTAAATCAAAAAATATTTTCAACAAAAGATGATTTTTGTTAAATGTCACTGTTTTTATTTTTGGTACTGGCAAACATAATTTTTATAATTGTATTTTTGTTTACATCATGTAAGGGTGGATTTCAAAGAGTATTCTCAGATTGTAGCTTACGTTTTTTTCTCGTATAGTTAATTAATTATTTTATATTGTGAGTGTTATCTTGAGAAGCATTTTTTTTTTTCGCTTCCGTGAAAACTGAGAATAAATTAGTGCATTGAATGGCGTTGGAGAAAGTTTCACAAGAACAGATTTTTTTTTTGTTTAGGTATGTACCTGCTAGTGTATTATATATTTTGTCATAAATTGATTTGAATAGGTTTTTTTAACTACCTCTTTAGATTATTGGTTGAATCAAACATGCATTTTGAAGTTATGTTGTAATGTTACAGTATTTAGGGTTTTTACTATGTCTTATGATTTCGGATTATTTGGTTGTGATGGCGAGTCATTAATGTAATTTTCAGATAAAGATTTGGTGGATCATTTAAGCGGAGTGCAGTGTAGTTTGATAATGCCATGAGTTTTTTAACGTAGCGGTTATTTTGAGCTTATTGTTTATTAGACCTTAGAGTGTACATAGTAAGTATTCCATTTTGTTGATCATGCACCATTAACGAAAAGAGTCCTGATTGGCTCTCGTCTTGCCATTGCTGACTGGAGTAGTGTGGTGTGGTCCACCAACAGCCAATCAGAGCGCAGATTAGAACAGGGCAACACTAAAGGTTGAGTTGAGTGCATTTCTCTTTCATAAATACCGCCAGCACCGCAGAGAATGGATGCATGTGTGTTGAGACGAAAAATGACACTGTGCATGGGTAGTACCCATGGCTTAACTTCTAGTAACTTTTTCTGACTGAACATTTGTTTCGACTAAATCATTTCCACCCAATACGTAGCCACTAAGTGTAGACAGCCTCATGTTTGCCTTCTTTGTAAATTTTAGATGCAAGCAGTTTGTCTGTAATTGCTGACGGATGTTTAAAGTTGCATCACTGATAATGGAAATTGAGTGATATTTTGTTTTGTCTGGCAATATGGATGAGTGAATATAAAATGAGAATGTATTTTGGCATTCTAATTCAAAAAGAGAGTGCTCACCTCCATCTGTAAAATTTGCGGAGCTAGCTGGTGCAACAGCATTATTTCCAGGCAGGCAACTGTTGGTAATTGTCATTTATGAATGAGGTCAATGTTCGTGTACATAAAATTACTGGAATGTTACAATGTATGATAGTTTTCAGGTCTAAAATGCTAAGTATTTTTTTGAGAGAATGGTTTGTTGTGTGATCAGTGAAATTATAGCTATTTATATAATACATAACCAAAATGAAATGTTTACTGGTAGCTATTCAACTTAAAACGATTTGCATGTTACTCGAAAATTTTACTATTTAATAGAAAAATATTCAAATATCATAATCCACCTTCTTTTCATAACAATTTGATTTTTTGAAACAGTGAGGGGTTGTTTTAGAAAATTTAGTAGAACTTTGATTATCCGTGATAATGCAGGGGATGAGATAGTCAAATAATCGAAACTCGCTGTTAAATGAGTAATTTTTATCTTGATGGCTGCAATGTGGCAGACTTCTATTATCAGTATTTGGCTGCCTCACTTCACTCTGACGTCACACTATGTGCTGTGTGGTGCGGCTTCAATGGGAAAACTGCATTGAAGAATAGCTATCGCTTTGCCACCTTGCAGTGTTACACTTTTCTGTGCACATGGGAAATGTTTATTTAGACACACTTAAAAAATAGTTTATATTAAACATCTTGCTAAGTGTTTACACCTTTTACAGTAAAACCATGCTAACTTATGCTACATTACTGTATTTATTCGCATAAGGTCAGCATCCTTATTTCTAATGACTTTTTTTAAAAAAAACTCATAAATTCTGCACCAGCCTTTTACAGCAGGTGGCAAAATCTTGGCCACCTCTGGAAGAGATAATAACAGGGTGGAAAGCTGCAGTCACTGTCCACAACACCTTGAGCTGTCTACTCTCTCTGGTCACTTGCGGGGGAAGGGAAACATCGATGAATGAAACAAAGTAACGGTAAACTTGGCAGGCCAGCAATCACGCAGTTTGAGAGGAGTCACTTCAGTTGGATGACAAGGTCAGTAAGTTTACCGTACTAATGGTGAAGTATACTATTACTGCCCAGTGTTTTATTTGGTACGTTTGTAATTTATAATTTTTCTTAATGTAAATTTTTGAACACGTTTAATAACATCACATTTGTTTGACGGGCTTCAACGTAGTTTTCTATGGTGATAGGACATGCTGCATCTCAGCTGAAACTAATACATGCTATTCAGGACCTTTCTCTGGTTTTGTTAAAATCTCGATGGGCCATTTTCCCTCTGCACATGTCAACAGTGTTGGCTAGATTCTTATTTCACAGCCAGAGGCAAGATATCTCCCTTCTCCTTCACCCCCGTGTCTCCCATACACTACTTCTAAACATCCGGGAAAGGAATTGGGAAAGGAGAAAGGCGGAGTGGAAGTGTGAGTGGATGCACAGCAGATTTGGTGACTCACTGCACTGTTGCAAACTAGTGGCCAGCACCCAGATGCCAGATTTATTTACCAGCCGGCCAGCTCTGACTGCTGCCGCCATGTGGGTTGGGGTAGGACACATACAGCGGTGGCGGCAGGAGTGGCACGTGTGCTGCACGAAAGCTGTGTTCCTGGGCAAGTTACAGCAAAATTATTAATATTTTTATCTGATACTATATTATCATAGTAAGTGAAAACCAAAATAAACACATTATAAACACATACACTTACCTTTCATTCCATACGAAACATGATGTTGAATTAAAAAACAGATTTCCGACCATAATGTTTGCACCCCGTTTTCTTGGACGAAAATCTGGTCAAAAAAGTGCGGACCTTATGCGAATGAATATGGTGCGATATCGCTGTTTCAAATTATCCTGTGCCTGGATCAGCCATTAAATAATTAAATGAACAATGTACTGTACACAAGTCTTAATAACATACACACTTTAAGTACAACGCCACATTCTGTATTTGCCAGTATAAAAAAAAAGTTGCATATAAATTGAGTAATAATTTCAGCTTAGTTAAAAAGTTAAAAATTCAAACACGATAAGACTAAGTAAAATTGTTTTCGTGATATCGTGCTGGTGGATTGCATTTTCTGCTGCTGTCATGGCATGGCCACAGCAATTCTGTGAGCTGACCCTTCTCTCTTCTCTGTTATCACTCTTTCCTCACATCAAACGACTTGTATTACCAAGGGTAAAGTTCATTTTCGGTAATCTTCTGTGGGAAAATCACAGGATTTATATCAACTTATTTCAACAGACACGCATCTGTTGAATAAACTGATATCCTGCAAGGGCCTATTCAACACCTTTTGTAGTCTATAATGAGTAAGCACCGAGGCCAAGTGCAGCATAACTAATGACAGGGATAATCAGAGGACATGGTTTTGAATGATTAATTATTAAAGACTGTGAAGAAAAAAATTTAATTTCCATATTTATACAAATCTGTCTCGAAATTACAGTTTTTTATACAGTAAAATATAATCAATTACTTTAAAAGAAAGACATTTGCTACGCACGTAAAGTGTCACCAACATGAAGTGGTGGAGAGGGGTACATTCTTTCACCCCTGCCGCTGCTTCCCCTTCGCCATCGCACCCGCCATGAACACACTGCCCGATCGACAACCTCTCCGTGTGTTCTCAGCTGATAGTGTGTGCATAGGGCATTAAAAATTTATCTTGCATTTTGTGTCATATTACTTAATTTTAAGAGGGTTTGAAAGTTTTAGGTCGCTTGCATTTGGTGTCTGATTACAATCAATTTGATGCGTGATGTCCTGTAGTTACTGAGGGTACGTCACCACGCCAAAGGTATTTAGTTGGAGCTAGGCTAGGTGCATCCAGAGTGGATCCGGGACTCCAGTCCTTACATAGTTCCGGAGTGCGTCCAGAATATAAAACAGGCCATTTGGCCTTTCCACAGGGCACCAAATCAGGTGTGGCCATTGACAGTTGTGCGTTTTGGAGGAATACCCTTTGCTTGTATACCTGGCGTTTGACCGTTTGAGGTTGTGAGGTTTTCGACTGTGCTACGCTGGAGTAAGGAGTGAGCTTCTGTGTCTGGTGGGTTGCGGTACAGGGGCTTGTTAGTGCTGGTTGCCGCAGGTGAAAGCTGTGGGTACGGCATTCCCCAAAACCACAGATAATCAAGGCAGAGTGGTGTCGCCGGCAAATTGGGTGGGTGACTCAAAGAAACGCAGTTCGTAGTCGGGCGTGGTCGGTCTCTGACTGAGGGCTGCAGATTGCTCCTGGGGACTGAGGTGCTAGAGTCTGGTGGGGTATTTAGAGACAGTCTCAGCCTGTTATACCATCTTACGGTTGGTTACCACTGTGGATGCACAGGGTTACTACAGGTATAGAAAACTGGGAAAAGTCGGGGAATTTTAAGTAGTCAGGGATTTGTGGGACAAGTCAGGGAAAAACTTGCAAAATTCTGGAAAAATATGTTTTCCAAAATTGCTGCAAAAAATTGGTATACGCGCTGCACTGAGACAGATTGCGCTCGAGACTTAGCAACAGTGTGTACGGCATGTCTCACCAACCCATGTGCATACGCACACACACATACACACACAGGCAATGTCTTGCTTAAAAAAAAGTTCACAAGCAAGGTCACCAGTTGTTCCATGATCCCGTCTGCTTACGAGTCCACTGACAATTGTTTTGATAACTTTCCTTGCAAACTATGCTGTGCTACTGGATATCCGTATACTGTAAACCAGACAGACGCCATTAGCAAAGAACATTGTGTTGTGCAACTTTACTTCTGTGTCCATCACATGAATGCTGCGAGCCAGCGAGTGCATCTGTGTTTAGTGCATCGGAACCCACAGGATCGTAACTATTTCTATTGTGTGGTAATGGGATGTTATAATGGAAAGAAAAGGCAAGTCTTTATTGTATTTCAACGCAACAAAACATTCCTGTAAAATATTTTGTGTCTGGAAGTTGGTTGATATAGCAGTGCAGTAATTATCTTTGCTGCCATGTCAGTACAGAACTTAAGATGACAGAAAAGAAAATTTACAATATTTTTCTCGATTAATATCAAGAATGGATTTTGTGGTAATTTTGGTGTACAGTGTTTTTTAATCTGTGTTTGTAGTTTTGCTAAGTTATGTCAGTACCGGTATATCATTGGTGATAATTTGTGCTAGTAATTGTGGCTAGGCCCATGACAGAACGTTGCGTGCTGGGAGAAAACATTTCATTTTGTACAAACAATAGATAACTTGCCATATTTTTCGGTGCATTGGTGCATATCTTTAAAAGTTTTATAGTTTGAAATGAAAATAATGTAGGAATTTTCTACAAATACACTGTTTTAAAAGAAACGTGGGTATTTGTAAAAGGGGGATCGAGTGTTTCCTTACTTGACTAAAGTTGACAATGGCAGTGTCCAAATTGGCTGATTTTGTAGACAAAATGATTGTGACCCGATTTTGTATACAAAAATTGTGACGTATTTGGTAATTTGGTATTTCGTATCTTGTATCTAGAGGATGCTAGAAAAAATACAAAATGACAAAATCAGCACCATGTTTGTTTTTACTGTATAAACACTTGTGCGAATGCATAAATAAAATTACTTTTAAAACAAATAACTGCACAGAAAATACACTATGAATGTTTTAAAAAGCAAGTAAGTGTTGTACTTCATATATATTTACCGCAATTTATTTTTTTAAAGTTGTTATTGCATTATTTCTTATTTTCTTATTTATAAACGTATTCGTAATATTCCAGTCATGATTGCAGATATATTATGCTGTTTTAAGCATTAAATTTAGATAAAAACATTTTGCACTATTAATGAAATAATGTGTTGCCACAAGTGCTAAACAAGTGACTATCAACGTCTGAATTGATACCTACCAAATTTACAAAATCACGAAATAACGAAATTCATCAATTCGGACACTGCCTAATTTTTGTCTCGTAAGAAAATACTAAATATGATTTTAATTAAGCGTACAGATCCTGTGATGTTTACGGCCAATAAAAACACCGCCTCTGTTACAGATAGAAGAATTTCCATACGGTATATAATCATTTTTAACGAAAATAGGAAATAGGCCTGTTTTATTTAATGAAAGACGAACAGAGAGAGATTTTATTTATTACGAGAAGAAAACAGTTTGCTAATCGATGTAAACTGGCATATTGGAAGCATCTTGTTAAATCATTTGGGACTAAGTTATGTCTTTATTCGCAAATGTCTGGTTTCTTAATTTTAAGTTTCTTTAAACCCAGCTCCACAAAAATAAGTAATGACGGTACTTCACGTTGCTGATTTTCACTAATAGTAAAAAAGAAAAATCGCTGCACAGTTTAGGCATAAGTGAATACAAACCAAATATTACTTTTGTGTAACGTTGTTTACATAATATCTATAGTCCTAAAATAGAAAAGGAAGTTTTCCGTTAAATGTTTATGCAATTATTTAAACTAATAAATTATGACCAGCATTATACCTTTTTTATGTACGCCTATGCACTAAGTTATGGGCTTTGGGGTGAAATAAAATCATTTTCCCTTTTTGAATGAACAATTACACTTAACTTAAGCCTATTAAAATAATTTCAAGAAGTAGATAGTTCCCCATGCATTAAAATGCATTCATTTATATGTTAAGTAGGCCTAACTTCTTTGTCATTGGGTTGAGCTATTTTCAGCTTTTTCGAATGTAAGCTCCTCATACATCCAAGGTAACGAAATAAGTTAATCACGAAAAAATTCTGGGAATTCAGACACTTAATATGCATTGTCATGACTGAATATTATTTTATGTTTTCCTTAGCATGCAACATAAATGATCTAATTGAATACTTGCCTTCATCCTAAGTACATAACCTTGTGTATGATAAGTTCCTGGTAGAAGTGGTAGTGCAAAGATTTTGCAATACACAATCATACAGTACCTACATATTTTTTTTTACTCTGCTCTATGAACACCACAATTTAAGATTACATTTAAGTTATATACCTTACTGAACAAAGTAGGTCTAACTTACAATGGGCTTTCATTTTTCGCAGCCAAGAAATACCGTAGAAGACTACTTTCAATGATGACTGGACCAAAGAGTCACAGTTTCAACACATTACATCTGTTTCTGAAAACCAAAACTCTGCCTACTGCGGCTTGTGTTACAGAACAATTGACCTTAGCAACATGGGCCGAAGGGCATTCACAAGCCATATTGAAGGCAAAAATCATAAACTCAGAAGAGTATCTACTAAGGAAAGCAGCTATGACATTAGTATCTTTGGTGCCCCCAAAACCGAAGTTAAGTTAAGTTTTTGTTTCAAAACTTATGGTGGGGTGCTGCAATTATATTTGCGTGTGCACACAAACACAAATATGAATTTTATATAATCAGGCCGTTGATTTTATGTTTAACCAACCAGAGATTTTCAAGAGTTTTGTAGCCCTCAAATTATATCTTTGTGATTTTTTTTGAAAGTATTTTAATTGTTAGTAAATTAATTACAGTGTTACCGCATTCATAATTTCAGATGTTTTTAAGAAGTAATTATTTGTTCTCCTCAACCGCCCAAATAAAATTAATGGAATAAAACCATTACATTAGTGTTCTTTTAAGCCTAAAAAGTTTATCAGGTCATACACTACGAATATCAAAGTTAATACTTCAGCAGGAACTTGAAAATAATTTTTTATATACAGGCCTAGTGCAAAAATGATAAATAAGTTAAAAATGGCAACAGATGTTCTGCTTTAAGAGGTTAAATTTTCTTCCCCTTCTTTTTGCCAGTCATATCTTTTTTATTTACTTTTAAACAGAATAACAGATTATGCTAAACAAAGTGATTAATTTAAATTGCTAAATTTTTTATCTGTTTCAACAACTTTCTCAAGTGTTAATTCTTTGTTTTCAACAGAACTTGTATACTTGCTTTTGTGTGGAACCCAATTATATCCTCCTTATGAATGTTAATTTGTGTTTGTAGGTTTCATCATCTGAGTAACTCCACATATCCTCACAGCTCTCGTGCAGTATCTTCAGTGTCTGCAGATATTCACCAGCCTCAGTCAGACATCTGCAACAATTCTGCCCATGAAATCACTTCTAAAAGTTTTGTGTGTTCCTCAGCAGCCTTAGTCTTCTACTTCCGTGTGCAACAACTCTCTCCATGAAATATGTTCTCAAGTCCATAGTCTCAAAAAGTATTTGTTAAAAGATAATGTCACCAAAGCTGAAATATTGTGGTGCCTAGCAAGTGTAATTAACCATGGGTCTATGTCTGCTGCAGAGATGGCTGTGGATGTTTTCTCAAAAATGTTCCCTGACAGCACGATTGCTGCACAGGTGCAACTAAGTTGTGCCAAAATTGCGTATAGCATTGTTTTTGGTCTCGCCCCTTATTTCCATGTGGATAGGCTTCTAAATGAAGTTGTTCAGTGTGAATGTTTTGTGATTTATTTTGACGAAAGTCTGAACAAGTATGCTCAGTTGTAGCAAATGGACATTGTTGTTCGCTTCTGGAGTAAAGCAAATAATTAAGTGTGTACACGCTACTTTAGCTCTGTCTCTCTTGGTCATACTACATCCATGGATTTGTTGACAGCATTCACTACTGAGCTTTCATTCCTAGACTTGAGACACTTACTTCAGATCTCTATGGGTGGTCCCAATGTGAATTTCCAGTTCATTAATGATTTACAGGCTCACTTCCTATCCAAACATGATGAAAATGACCCTGTGATGCTTTCTATGGGCTCTTGTGGCCTCCATGTCATGAACAATGCCTTTAAAAAAGGAATAAATGTCACAGGATGGATCGTAGTCAGTTTTTTGAGGTCGTCGTATAACATGTTTAAAGATGTGCCTGCTCAGAGGAGCAATTATCAGCAATATTCAGGCTCATCTTTGCTGCCTTTAAAATTTTGCTGTGAGATGGCTCAGCAGTGCTAGTGTAGCAGAAAGAGCATCATAAATTTTGGTAAATGTCAAATAATTCATTGATTGCATGAAGAGATGACAAAGTAGTGTCTTCAGGCAGTTATGTTACTGTAGTAGAAGGCGTTAATGATAAGCTAAGGGCAAAGTTAGCATTTTTTGCTTATTAGCAAGCATTGTTGAGCCATTTTGTACAGAATTTCAGAGCAATGCTCCAATGGCACCTAGTTCACCGATATCACAAACATCATCACAGAATTGATGTCTACGTTTGTGAAACAAGAAGTATTGCAGAAAGCAACACGTGTGGACGAAATTGACTTAAAACAGAAGGAAAATTTGGTTTTGATACAGTACACAAAATTAGGGTATTCCCTGCAATCAGATCTACGGAAACATGATCTCGCTGATCTGGAAATGGCAAAATTCAAAGAAATGTTGATTGGATTGTGTTTGAAGCTTCTCGAGAAATCTCCTGTCAAATACAATCTCTGCAAGGGAATCAGTTTTTGTGACCCTTCATGCTTACCAAATTTTAAGATACATGCATCAAGCACCTTCAAATTACTCTTGCGATATTTCAGAATAAGAAATGGTTGTCAGGAATTGAATGTGACATGATTGAAAAAGAATTCAACAATTTGACCACAAAGCCTGAAGTCCAAATTTTTATGAAACAATTCAAGAGATCTGATCGTCTTGACCATGTTTGGATGTCAGTTCTGCGTAACAGTGACTTTTCAAAAGTGCTCATAGCCGTCATTCAGAAAGTTCTGATTATCAGTCACGGTAATGCATTTGTTGAGAGAGGATTCTCAATGAACAAAGAAATTATTGTTGACAATCAACTAACCAGATCTCTTATAGCCCAGCGTCAAGTGTATAATGGTGTTCAGGCATTAGGTGGTTTGAAAAATGTTGAAATTACAAAGAAAAGTATTTTAAAAATGAGAAATGCCGGATCATTGTATTCTCAGGCACTTGATAATCAAAAGAAGGATGATGAGAAGAGCAAAAAGGCCTGGAGAGAAAAAGATTGCACGAACATGTGAAGGAATAAAAGGAGAAGAAAATGAGAATTTAACTAGAAAAGCAGTGGGAGACTGATACAATTGATGAAGAAATAAAGAAGATCTGTTGTGATGTTAGCGAATTGTACCCAAATTTTATTTCTGTGCTTCAATGTAATGGACAATTAATGTATATATCTATCATACGTAAATGGTTTTGCAGATATTTTTTTTCATGACATCAGTGAAAATTTGAGATTCATATTTGGTGTATTCTGCTCTGCATGATGTGTTTTCACAATATTTACTTATGTGAAAATTCATTAAACTTTTTTTAAACTAAGGATCTTTAATGGTTGCTGGAATTTTTTTGAAGGTAGGCCCATTTTTACATTCCTTCAAATGAGTTATTGTTATGAATATTGTCTTGTGTTACATAAGCAATTATTGTGACACACAAGTGTTATCTTTAAATCTATAAACTTTTATCCATTTTCAATAGTTTGCACATGTGATTTCATTTTCAAGTGTGTGTGTTTGCATTGCTATTGGTTGGGAAAGTCAGGGAAATTTGTGCTCAAGTTCTGAAAAACAGGGCAAAGTCAGGGAATTTTTTTAGTGAGTACCTGTAGCAACCCTGAAGCAGTATAGCATGAGGTCTCAGATAAAGAGCACTAATATAAATCCTCGTAGAAGTGGTGCAGGTGATGCTGTGGTCCCACTTAGGTGTCAAACCATGTTCCACGTCCGCTCACCCAATGCGGATCCTTATCCCTGCATCCAGCACCAGAAGCACAGTAGTTATGGTGAGTCAGGCCACACTGGCGAACTGTCTCAATACATGGGTGAGCCTTGCCTGAGGACAAGTCTTCCCAACTTAGGGAACACCCCTCCAGCACCAGAGGCGTGGTGGAGAGTAGGGATGGGACACTGAAAGGAAAACATTGATGTAGCCATCGATGGTGGCATAGGATAGTAAACATCAATATCTTGAATTCATCGGTCGTGAGCCATCGATGGTTTGTACCATCCATAGTATCTACAGCAAACATCTATGTATGTGTCCATCAATGTTTATGTCTCTTACAATTTGTAACAACGATTTAAAGGCAATAATAAGGCTGAAACAGCAACTAAAATAAATACCACGTGATATGAACACATTCAATACTTTTTTTTTTTTTTTTTTTTTTTACTTTATGACACTAATTTATTTCATTTTGGAAAGGTAGGTGGACCTTAATTCAGAAAGTAAAAGATTTACAGGGAATATGTACCATGGAGTGCATAAATCTTGAAAATTAAACCTTTCACATGTAAAAAAAAAATTATTAATCAGGGATATATATATATATATATATATATATATATATATATATATATATATATATATATATATATATATATACATTGACTGTTGGCATATGTTGATAATCACCATATCCTAATTTATGGTATCGGAATCAACATGGAATTGAGTGAAAGGTTTTGCAGTTGGAATCGAGAATAATATATATAGATATATATATATATATATATATATATATATATATATATATATATATATATATATATATATATATATATATATATATATATATATTATTCTCGATTCCAACTGCAAAACCTTTCACTCAATTCCATGTTGATTCCGATACCATAAATTAGGATATGGTGATTATCAACATATGCCAACAGTCAATGTATCCTTTTGAAATTTTGTATTATATGTAAAATTAGACAGACAAAAATATAGACAAGTACAGGAGAGACTTTTTGGTCTGCTAATTGAAGTTAATTTCCTATATTTATGTAACATTCAGACTTATCTAAATAGGCCTAAAAAGTTCATATCAGTATTTTTGATAAATCCATGATTTATTTGAAATTAATATAGACACAGCATTATTCTAAAAAGTTAAACAAAAGTTCTCAACTTCTCAATTCAATATATTAGGTCAACTTATGAAGCTAACCAATATGTACACAAATATGGATGCTATTCAGTAATGAAACTGAAATACAAGTAACCTTTCATTTAGCATTGCTAAATGAAAATACTCCAACAGGACATTTTAAGTTTCATGAACACTGGATGACTTGCTGATACATGCATCTTTGCCCAAAAGCTCTTCTAAAACATTATTATTAGCAATTTTCTTATACTTGTCGTGTTTACTGAAGTGTTTTCTCAATTTACTAGTTGTGCGACTAACCCCACCACATGAAATTTTTGCTGAGCACAAACTGCAAAATGTGTAATTTGTGTCATTTACATCAACGGAAAAATAATTCCACACATCGCTAGATATTTCCTTCAAGTCTAAGTAAATAAAATCCTCAGTACATTGAAAACTTTAACACTGCCCACATTTAGAAAAAAGAGATGGTTATTTTTGGTAAAGGCAAACACGAAAAAAAAATTTGCTTTCAATCTTAACCTCAAAAACGAAAATGTCACAAACAGGAAATATGTATGGTACGGAAAATGTACTGGTTCTTTATCTAATATACCATTAAAAAATAGGTAAACAAAATAAAAAATCTGAAAAATAATACCAGGAATCCTGGTATTATTAAGGATCCTGGTCCAGGATCCTTATGCTCCAACTACTAATAACTATCGTGCAACAGACTAAAAGCCAATGCATGTTCTGCGTCAGCGACCCGGAACTCCAGGAGCTTGCCGCTAGCGAGGGTTCGTATTTACAAACCACATCTGGTTGCAGACCAAAGCCGCCTTCTGGCACCCGGCTTATCAACCAATGCTGATTGCAACAAAGTGCCATCTTAGTATCCACGTGTGCGCCGGTGGCCTTACATTCGTGACTGCCAGTTTGTTTTAGTGTTTCGTCTACACAGACATTTACAGGTTTAGATATTGTGCTGTAGATTTCCATGTGCGTATGTAGCATTTTTGCAACAGTATACACATAGTACTGAATCATGTCAGAAAGTGCACAAAAAAAAATGAGTGCTGTTGTCGGAGTGAAATGAGGCAGCCAAATACTGATAATGCCTATTGCCAAATGGCAGCCATCACGATAAAAACCTCATTATCATGGATAATCGAGGTTCTACTGTATTATCTTAATTCTTTCATAGTCGGACCATCATTGAATGGTTAATTACGGTCAACACATGCAAGTTTGATGCAGGTTAAGCCTATTTGGAAAACCAATGACCTGTTGCTGTGCAACATAATCTCGAAAAATCATGTGAAGGTGGATGAGGATTTATGACAATTAAACATTCGATTCTCGATTCTTTGATACCTGTAATAATCGAGGGTATCGAGGAATCGACTTTGACATCCCTAGTATTAATTAAACAAAGAGTAGTATGTTACCAACACACATGGATACTGATGAATATTTCTAGTACAACTAAATAAAAATTTAACACAACAAATATTTATTGACAGTTTGCTTAAACAACAATTGTGTATAGATGTGGATAAATATATCTAAGCTAAGTAAATAAACATTTAATACAGTACAACAAACTTGCATTGACAGTTTGCAAAAACAATTATTGTACATAGATATAGATTCTCTAGGCCAAGTAAATAATATTTAAAAGAACAAATCTTCATTAACCATAACAAAAACAACAGTTACTGTGCAATATTGCTGAATATTTCCAGGCCAAGTAAATAAAAAATTAATTCAACAAATATTTATTGACCAATTGCAAAAACAATTACTGCACATGGATAATGATTAATATTTCTAGGCCAAGTAAATAAAAATTTAACACTTCATTGACTGTTGCAAAAACAATTACCGTACAAGGATATGGACGAATTCTAAGTCAAGTAAATAATATTTAAAAGACTGAATCTTCACTAACCATTTGCAAAAACAATAATTACTGCACATGGATATGACGAATATCTCTAAGTCAAGTAAATAATGTTTAAAAGAACAAATCTTCATTGATTCATTGAATGTTTGCAAAAATAACAATTTTGATAACTCACTCCCCTTCAACCAGTTTCTGTCTTGAATAAGAATACGCCCTGCTGCCGAAAACACCCATTCAGATGGCACTGATGTTGCAACACAGCCAGGAAATTTCAAGGCCAGTTGACTGAGTTCTGGAGTGGATACACTCATATCAGTCCAGTATTTAAATGGATTTTTCTTAACATCAGGTTCTGCCGGCACTCTTAAATAAACTGCTAGCTGGTCAGGCATATCGATTTCTGCCAAGAGATGTGCAGAGTTTCTCAATGTAGTGTGTACCAGTCTGCTATGGTGTGCAAACAAGCTAGAATTATCTGAAGTTCCACATTCACCAGGATCTGAACCTTCAGATGAGATGGCTGGATACTTAGAGAACTTTATGAGGCGCTTGACTTTATTCAGTGTTTTTGCAACAACCTCTGGGGATTTGAAGTACATGATTTTGAAGTGTGGGTCAAGGATGGTTGTAACAGAAATGAGAGTGATATGTTCACAAGCAGATAGTCTCTTATTAATCTGAGCGGAAAGTGCAGCTTTCAATGCCAACCCAACTGCAGATTGAGGCTTTAGTATTTTGTCTGAAACTTGGTTCCCTATTGGTATAGCAATACTACTTGTCATGTAGTGCTTGCCAGAAATGTCTCTCGTGGCTCTTTCAAGAGGACACAAAAGTTCCCAGATTTCCTTTAGTGTTTCAATTTCAAAGGCTATGGTCATTGGAGGTGCTGAGGTGTGATGAAGGACAATATCATTTACATGCGAGCTCAGAATGAGAAATCTTTGTATCATATAATATGTAGAATTCCAATGTGTATCTATATCTTGAATTAATTTCAAAATACTTACATGCCTCAACTCATCACTTGCGACAACACAACGCTTGAACCAAGACACAATATTCTTTACCTTAGCAATGATTTCTGATGTTCCGTTAGCTCCTCAGCATGTTGCCCTGTCAAGTTTAAAATATGGGCTAGAAAGCACACGTGCTTATTTCTCCCAAATGCTAAATGTATGGCTTTTATCATGTTTGCTGCACTATCAGTGACAGGGCAGTGAACATTAGCAGGGTCCAATAGCCATTCACCTAACAACTCTAAAAATTGGGTCAAAATGTACTCTGATGTATGGTTAGTATCTAGTTGTATCCACACCCAACAAGCAATAATTTCTTCCCCCTCTATATAATTAATGGTTGTGCCTAGGAAACTCCTAATTTGCATAGTGTCAGTGGTTATAGTGTAACTCTTTAACAATGCAAACTTCAGTTTGTAAACATTAGAAATATAATCATACTTGTCTTCGATCAGTTTTTTAATCATTTTTCAAGAAGTTGGCCGATACTGTTGAGCAGTGACTTCAAGAAATTTTAAAAATCCTGATTTTTGCGCTGTTACAAATGGCAAGTTGTCTTTAAATACCATATGCACAGGGACATTAGTTAATTCAGTATGCTTTGTGCCACTTTCCTGAAAAGATGATACACTCATGAAGGCCTCTTTCACTGTTGGTTGAGACAACAGCTGTTTCGTCGGCTTGTGGGTAGGCAATGATGACATACCTGGTTTCAAAGTAAGAAGTGTTGATGTTAATGGTCCTTCCATTGAAGCGGTCTCAGCTGATTTCTTTTTCTTGAGAGTGGAGATGAGATGTTGCTATCAGGAACATCGCACTCATTTTCTTCCAGGTCTTCAAGAAACTCACATCTCTTCTTAGAGAGTAAAGACTGATGCTTTGACTCAATGTGACACTTAAGATTATTCGTGTTACCCAAAATTTTTAGTATTTTCGCACACACAGTACACTTTGCAGATTTATCATCCAATTTTACAAAAAAATTCCACCACTTACTTTTGGAAGGCATACCTATCAACTCGACAGAACACAAAAGTATCTTCAAGAGACAAAAAAGAAAAAAAAATAATAGTCAAGCAGAATGAAAGTTCACACCATGAGAGCCTCACCTGAATCTCAGTGGTTACTGACAGAGGAAATGACTACAACTAAACCTGGATGCTCCATCAGGAACGTAGAATACACTTATAGGGAAACTCCAGCCCCAGGGAGTTGAAAATATAGGGGAACTCCAGCCAGGGAGGTAGAAATATAGAGAAACAGTTTATTAGTACTACTCAGATCAATATTTTCTATAGACTCAAAACCGGATATCCATTATTAGGCCATCGCAGACCATCGATACATCGGTGCCAAAACATCAGTGTTTCGATACTATTGTATACACAACTATCAATGGCCAATAGTATCGTATAGTTCACCATAAATTAAAAACCATCGATCATCGATAAAAAAAATCAATGTTTCGATACTGTCGACCATTGATGGCCATCCCTAGTGGAGAGAGCAAGCACCAAGCCAACCTAAAGGGGGAGAGATTACCAAATGTAGGGGCTTTACCGTTATGGCACTGTAGTGTGCAGGAAGGGTAGCCGTCCAAGGTGCATGTGTGTACTCTACTAACGTGTGTTGTGGTTATAGCAAATCTCCCCGTCACTTGGTGTTCCTACTGGATGGATACCCTTAAGTGGATAAAATTGTGTTTATTTATACCATTGGCAGAAATAAACAGTGGTGGTGGTGGTGGTGTTGTACTACTACTTACCAGCTGGAGCTTACGGAAGCTTAAACCTACGTGAGGCAGGTGAAGACAACCTGTTCCTAGGCTAACAAGGAGTAGGTAAACAAGCATTATGAGAATAACTTAAACTGCTACTTTACTATATTGCCCTGAAAGGGCCGGCAGATTCTAGTGTTTTACAACGTAGACGTTGACTGGAAAGGATGGTTAGAGCAGTCAGAGTCTTCGGCAACAGGCAGCGCGGTGAAGGAAAAGAACGGACTGGCATTACAGGGGATGCGGCCTACTATTTATACTCTGGCCAGCTCACCCTGGCTAGAGTTATGGAGGGGGTAGACGTGGCATATCCTTTTGGTGTTATATCATCGGCTGGTGCTGGGTCTTGGTGATCATACTAGTAGGACCATCTGGTGGCACGCTGGAGTACTTCGATGATCTCGATGCAAAGCTTTGGTAGTTCGGCTGGTGAATATTACAATCTTCAGGCAGGAACATCCATTCTTTGCCGTTGGTAGACAGTACAATTTATGATGTCTAGTAATGCGTGATAAACAATCAAACTTTGTGGAATCGAGCAGAGAAGACATGCACACTGATGAGGCAAAGTCGATAAATCATTGTTGAAAAGGCATCGTGTGTCAAATTTCATAAGGTATTTTGAGATGTTACATATGGTCTTTCATTTGAAACGAGTTAAGGTGAAATTTTTTTCATGTGTTATTTACAATAATACTAATAGAGTAAACTTTAGTGTGTGTGTGTGTGTGCGCGCGCGTGCATGTGTGCGGGTGTGTGTCTATATATATATATATGTGTGTATATGTTATATGTGTGTGTGTGTGTGTGTGTGTGTGTGTTGTGTGTGTGTGTGTGTGTGTGTGTGTGTGTGTGTGTGTGTGTGTGTGTGTGTGTGTGTGTGTGTGTGTATATATATATATATATATATATATATATATATATATATATATATATATATATATATATATATATATATATATATATATATATATATATATATATATATATTGTTTATTAGCTAAACTTCATTCACAGATTATGTACAGCTTTCATTATACTCAAAATAAAGTATAAACCCTCATCTACTGAAATCAAGCATGTATGGACATTTTTTGACAGTCCCCTGAAAAATGGTAGATAGGGAGTCGACTGTACATAGTTTCGTTACCAGATCCTTAGAATTCTTACAGTAGTTCTCTTATGCAGAATGTAAATTTTCCAACTGTTATTATCTTTTTTTAATCTGAGGTTGAAGTTGTATATTTATCTTTACTTGAGTTAGGGTGAGACTACAGTATGACCCATGCAGGTATGATGACAATTAATGTGCCTGGCTAACTGCTTGGCATTTTACATTTTCTTAACTGAAATTTTATTAACGGTTCATTTGTTTAGCCGAAAATCTGTAATGTTAATTCCGAATACTAAACACTGCTAGTGGCTGGCATTTGCATTCCCTCTTTTTTATCGCATCCCATTTAATTTAGATCCTGACTTGATGATGGAAATGATTCTTTAGTTAAACTTGCAATGTATTGTTTTGGACAGTTTTGCAGTTGCATTATCTGCAGTTAACAATTACTCAAGGAAAATATGCATCGAAGACACTTTGAAGAACAGTACCATACCTTAGTAGCATATTTTATTGTGTAAACTGTTATAAAGGTGTCAGAGGCGGAGGTAGTCGAGAACATGGGTGAACTGTACATTAAGCGAGGGGAAGTCTGCTAGCAAGGACTCGAGGATGGAGAGGAGGTGTCCTCGCATGGAGCTCTGGCGCTGGTGCTCAGCAGTCAATGCAGTCTCGCTGCGGAACAGCAGCTTGTGGCGGCCATGCCGCACGTCCTGCAGCATTCTCAGCTTGCGCTGACGCCGCACCAGCATCTCCAGCTTCTGTGCACACATGATCAGCACATATGATCAGTCTAGTCACCATAATTATCTTCACACTTTGTGAAACAGATCTTTAGCAAGTCATACTAATTATACATTTACTCATTAATATTAAGTACAGTAAAAGCTTCTATTTACCATACTAGGGGAGGAGAAAAGGGGGGGGGGGGGATATAGTACGATAAATGGCAAAGTACCAAAAAAATTTACATCTTTACAAATATTTTAGCGGGTCACTTTGGTGTTAATGTTGTCGGCGTAGTAAATATTGTTGTGTAACCATGAAGAATGATGAGCTGAAAGTATTTTTGGTAATTTACCACCAACAGTTAGCTGTCCTGGGTATAGGAAGGAACAGTGCAAGTTTGTGTAGTTCACATATTTTCTGGGTCTTGGCTGAGAAGTAATTGCGGCGAGCATATTAACTTAAACCATGACTTTTTTTTTAAATTTGCATCCACCTGACTTGTCAACATTTCCACTCCTGTGCCTTTCTTCACTATATTTTGTAACTTCCTTGGGCTTAGGTGATACTCTGTAAATTATCCTAACACCACATCCTACCTGCTACTGTGAATGTAAGACTGTGACAGTTAAATTTAATTTTTACCCATGTACCACTTGCAATATTTTTTTCACGTCAATTAGAAAAGTACAGCTCCTAGTTGACCTTTAAGTGGCAAGCGTGTAATAGGGATATAGTATGTGTATGTGATATCAGTAGCGGGTACTACCAGCTGTGTACCAGGCTATGCTACGCTTCAACACGCTTGGCTAAGCTCTGACTGTACGCGTTGACCTAGATGTTCCCGGCCATGTTATCGATCGCACGCCCGCCCGCCCGCTACAGTATGTCTTTCTCATTCCTCATGCAGCTGCCAGGTGGCTCAAAATGACACAGTCCAACAGGCAGACATTCTGTCTGTACCATTGCTCTCTTTAAAGTACATTTTAAGCACTTCTGCCACTGTACAATAAACTGTGGCAATTCCAAGACCTGTGATGTGGCGTGTAGTCTTGCCACTGAACCACCTGCTTCTGGTTTTTCTCCTGAGGTGCAAGCCATTTCACGCAATAAACATACACATTTTGACGTAAATGAAGGACTGACTAAAATAAGTCGCAAGTGATATTTCTCTAAAAAACGTAGACATGTTACACCTGACCAACACCATGTTAAATGAACAAGCTACCAGGCTGTTGCACAATTATAAAAATAACTTCCTTCCCCCAGCCTTTCAAGTATGCATGCTTATCTTGCCAGTGTACAGTTAACAATGCACTTCACATTCTACAAGCTGCAAGTAGACATATTGGGGAAAAAAAAAAAAAAAAAAAAAACATTTTAGAATAAAATCCCCATACGTACTTCTGCATGATTTCCAAGAGCAATGCAAAAATACACATTAAATATAAATTCACATCCAAAACAAGATTACTATTTAGGTGTAGTTAAGTACAATTCTGTTGAAAATTAATGTTATCCCAAGAATAGCAATGAACAACAAAAATACGTACGTTTCTGGATCGGAAACACCTATTAAGACTTGTTTTATTTACATACTATTTTTCAAAAACAGAAATTCCCACTTGCAGTAAAGTAGCAAAGTCAAGTAAAGATGTTGTAAAACACCACAGACTAAAACTCTTGATGTATGATGGTTAGGATGTTGGAACATGTCACACACCCTAAGGGGTTCTTAGTGTGTTCGGTTGGAAAACACCTGGGATGTCACTTTACAGAAGTTAGACTTCAGACACAGGGTCGGATAGGGGGGCAATCTGCAAGGTATATAGCTGTCAGTACTAGCGAGAGCCCTCCGGGCGGCTAGGGCATCAGCAGACGCTGGCTTACCTGCTGCAGGCCGGACCTGAGGGTTGGCTGATGGATAGCTAGTGCCGGTGTTCGGGGCTCCGTCCTAGGGCAGCTTGTGAATGGCTGGTAGTCGGACTCGTTCTTATTGGTCCCAAGGCTGCCTGGTTCCTGCTGGCAGCAGCGGGCATCGATGGTCCGCAGACGGCATCAGCAATGCTCAGGCCTATGGGCAATTCTATGCATAGGTGGACGACTATGGCGTGCATCTCTTAACAGTTCTTCCGAGGTGGCTTGAATAACTGACGGGCTGACTGGGTGATGAGGCGCCTGCATATGGCGGGTGGCTTGTGGCTTCCGAGGGGAGGAGTTCAACATCATCATGAGGGCAGTCATCCCTCGATTTTCGTAGCTTCCCAGCTGCCATGCGTGCTGCCTACTGCTGTGCCTCCCACAGCTACAACACAGTGGTTGGTGGTAGCGGACATCAGTGACGTGTGGGGAGAAGCGTCACCCCTTGACTTCCGCGGCTTTCTGGCTGCTGAGCAGCTTCCTGCTATGCTCGACTTTGCTGCAGTTCAGTGGTAAGCGGCAGAGCTCATCAATGACATGTGGGGGAGGTGCCACACCCTGCACTCAGTAACAACGAGCAGCAACAGACACAGAAGGGATGTGGGAGCATCTCTTCCGCTGCCTTCCTCTGTTTGTTGATATTCCACAGTATGACCCGCTCGCAACAATGCTGCAGGCGATCACCCTGCTTCAGGCATCAAGCTTGCGCCAGCCAGGACTTAGGCATGCCAACTCGCGCTACCAGCACGTGCCCTCTTGCAGGCCCAATGACAGAGGCACCCGCAGCCATCCAAGACGTCCCACGTCCTCGACGCCATCGGCGATCACCCGAGACGTCTTACAAGGTAAGGAACACGCCATTCCTTACTTATAGGCTGTGGCAGTACCCCTTGTGCCACCCCACCTCCTGCTGCACTTCAGCATAGCCAGTATTATGAGAGACATCACTACATCGCATCAGTAGACTCCCCGGCAAAGTCAGGGAGGGGGGAGGAGTTGGAGAGAAGGGTTACCAAGCGAGAACTCAACCCAGTGTGCATAGTGAAATTCCAACATGTG
Source organism: Dryococelus australis (assembly GCA_029891345.1). Lineage (NCBI taxonomy): Eukaryota > Metazoa > Arthropoda > Insecta > Phasmatodea > Phasmatidae > Dryococelus > Dryococelus australis. The sequence goes on along the minus strand of CM056993.1, from coordinate 207,134,155 downwards.
CCCCTGAAAGCAGAGTTTAAAATTCTTAAGGGAAAGTGTTATCTCCCTTTTGTTTCCCTTAAGTGAGGCATAATTAGCCTAAGAATGTGAAGCCACTTGAGTTATGTTTTCATACTAAACACGAACATGAGATATTCATAATTTCTAACATAATTTTCTGGTGGTTGTGCTATGTTCTATTTGTTTTAAAACAGCACATTTTATTTTCTGAAATTGTATTAAGTTGTAATGCAAAATATACTGGCAGTTCCGGCATCTGCCATGCCACTTGCCCAAAACTAAAATCTTTCACTTTTTATTAAATTATTTTCATAATTTAATAACAGAATTTTGAGTGCCTGTGTAATTGTTGAATGCTTTATAATTTATTGTAATGATTTCTACAGGCTTTGCCACCCCATTCCGGCTTGTTTATTTTATTATTATTTTCCGTCACGAAATGCACATATGAACTCTGGACTTAAGGTTAAAAATATCGCTCGTCGGAATTAGTGCACAAATTACTCCAGTGCTAATAATGTCTTTTCTTGTGTTTTGTATGTACCTTTTGTCAGATGTATAATTGAACTAATTTCCCTTTCAATGATGGTGGGAGATCTCTGCGAGGTAGCCGGATGTCTTGTCCACCATCTTCAGCCTTGATCAGCGGGCCAACAAGAGTACATGCGTCTCACGTTGCACGAGCCTTCAACTTCTTTTGTACAGTCACTTACTCTTATCTCCATCAGACTCATAACCTCCGAGATTTTAACACCACAATTGTACCACTTACTTAACAGTGCTTTTGCAGTTTCAGCCTATAGCAGGCCTAAATTCCATGCCTGCTTAAGGCTAGGGTAACTGTATTGTGTAGGTGCATTGTTTCTCTGCTCAATATAGCCATTCATAATTCCAGTCTCTGTGTTGCTTATTTGTATGTTAGTACTAGGGATGTCAAATTCAATTCCACAATTCCTCGATACCCATGATTCTTGAAGAATCGTATCATCGAGAATCGGAAGACGAAGAACCGGAGCATTAAAACTCGATTCCTTAAAATACATAACCTATCACTAGAGGCACGATTTTGTAAATTGCGATAAAATGAAATAACACCGAAATACAAATTGAAATATGAAATAAAACAAAATACAACAAATGCACGATATCTCACGAAATGAGCTTTCTCGAAAAGAAATAAACTCTTCTCCTATATTATTTCACCAATTTACTTAGTGTATGGACTGTGTTAACCTGAACTTACTTATGCTTAAACGTGAGCTTGTGAGGGGACTGTCACTTAGCTGTCGACCTGCTACAGCCCTGAGAATATGAGTCCACGAGCTCACCCACGAATGGATAAGCTGGCGCCCTATGGATATTAATAACTGGGTGCAAAACATAATCAAATACAGTAGAATCTCACTGTAGCGAGCACGGCACCTGCAAAAACATGGGTATAACGAGGTCTTTTTGAGGAAATGTTAAAAAATCGCAAAAATATTCCATGAAAAATTGTAATTTTACGAGTTGAAACAGGCTTGTGGCAGGACTCGTGACTGTGTGAAGCACGCTTTAGTTATCTATCTGACATATCTACACTCCCTCGTGGCACCTGTTCGTTTCCCAAAGTACCTTGTGCCGCTCTCATGTGTCACATTCTTCCGCCTTGTCACCTAACTCCCCCTCTTTTGCAAACCAGGTGCATTGTTCTACCTTGACACCGTTTTCATGAACCAGTTACTCTTTTCCGCAGTCGTTCACGGTCATTGTGCTGTCAACTGTGTTGGGTTTCAAACAACTTGGCGTATGTGGGTCAAACGTTATTGTTAAATGAAAACTAATTCCATTTAAACATAACAGTACAAGCAAAAGCTGGAATTGAATACAGCTACATATTTACAGATTTTCACTGGTATTTTTACATACTGTGGCACACCAATTAAAGATAGGGACACAACTACTACAAAATTTTATCACTGTGCTATAACTAAGGTAATTTTAATCAATTCTGATAAAGTTTTCTTGAATTTTTGCTGGTTTTGAGTAAGTCTAGCACCATGCAGGTTTTGTTAGTTGAAAACGTATAATTTTCCAGTGACTACTGTATTTACAGGCATAATTCTTGCACTGGGACAATTCACGCACCCAAATTTTTTGGCGCCGAATTAGTGAAAAAAATGTTCCTTTCATATTTCACGCAGCATGATCCTCTCAATGAAGCATGTAATGCTAACGGGCCTGCCCGGCACGCACTTTGTTCAACCGTGCCAGGTCACTGACACTTCAAGGTCACTGGTCCTTTTATCGATTTCTGGCTGCCACGCCCGCGGTGCAACAAAGTAAACAAAATCAGCCAAAGAGTTGATTTGTATGCAGGTGGTTTTTAAAGCGAAAGGAATAGTTTACATTAATATTAATTTTTGTTTAGTACGAATGCATAATGGGTAAATATACAAGCCAAACTGCTGCATTTAAACTTCAGGTAATTGGGTGTACAGAGGAACATGGAAATAAAGAAGCGGGCCAAAAATACACTGTTCCTGAGTTTTACATGCATGTCATATTTTCCCAATACCGTGCTGCTGTTAGGTCGTGAACCGGACCTGTAACAACGGCAGTGGCGGGCGGGCGGCCGGCAAAGGCGGGCGGTGGCCGCCCGTCAGAATAATCGTGTAGTGACCGACCGACCGTGCCAAGCCATTGCATCTGGCCGCGCTGAAAGGATCTATGCGCTTGCCCAGTTACGTGCACACGGAAATATTTTCGCTGGTAGCCCCAGCACACAAGTGATTTAATTTTGAATATGTATCTTCATATCTATTATCAAAAAATAAAGTGCTGTGTTTTTAAAAAACATATCCCCTGCAGTTGGCGAGGTATTACTTACAGTAGACCCCATTTTAATGTTTACATGCATGTGTCTTAGCAATTTCTTGTACAATTCATGCACCCTAATTTTTGGCACTAAAATCCTGTAAAAAAGGTGCGAGAATTATGCGTGCAGAGCTGTGATGGGTGAGTTATCGCTTGCACGGCAGTGCTTCGGCGGCCGAGTAAGTGATAGGGAGTAATGCTGCATAGGCCGGTCAACTGATAGTAGGACAATGCTGTGTAGGCCGAGCAACTGACTGCAGGCTAAGCGGCTATACTTACGTGATGCGGTCAGACTTTCCGCTCATTTTCCAGCAATCAGTTATCATATAACAGGATATTTTTACGTTATGGTGGTTCAAACATAATTTAAAAGCAATTTTAGGGAGATTTGTAAATAGTAGGCCCTACTGGAGATCAAAATCTGTCTTAGTCGATAACAGCGAGGACACACTTATAGCGAGGATCAAACCTGGAACCATGACATCTTGCTATAACGGGGCTCTACAGTACTATCTCCTATCAAACAAGAGTTGAACGGAAGTTAAACTATGGTAGACAGGTGAAGGTGACCTGCTTCTGAACTAAACAAGAAAGAAAAATTAAGTGGCTATGAAAACAACTCAACTTAATTATCTGGTCTTGGTATCCAGAAGGGACTTAAGGGAGTTACCACTAGCCAGAAGGGCAGTGGTAAGTGTTGGTGTTCCTGAAGGGACGGTGGTATTTATGTGTGGTTGACGACTTCTTCTGGGGTAGGCTCTGCAGGATCTCTGGAGAGTGTTGAAGACGTAGTTGAGCTGCCGGTAGATGTAGAAGACCTGGATGGCAGTTGAGAGCCCCAGCACACGAGGTTGTGGAACGAGCTACTGCTGATTGTTCCTGCGGCACCAGGAGTGTGGTGAAGGTACAGACTCTTGGAGATGTTGCTAGGACCGGTTGGTTTCCCCCGGCACCTTGCAGTGCGGAGGAGGAGTGTAGACTGACGAATAAGGTTCATGTACCTGTATTCGTATTTATATTGGCAGACTTGCCCTTGGCTTTGGTGGGGGGGGGGGGGGGGAGGTAGCGTGATGCTCTCAGGGCGTGATGTCGCCAGTCGGCCGTAATTTCAGCTGAGACAGCACGAGTCAGCGCTTCTCTCAGTGTTGCAATCCCTTGGCGTGTTATGGTATTACATAACGTCATCTTGGCGACTTAGGTGTCAGTTCATTTCATCTTGTGAAAATGAGCATTTAATTTTACAGTGATGTGAACAGTACAATTTCTCAGCATACGTAATAGCCCCTGCACAAGGGGTGTATCCTGTAAGAACTTATGGAAGACGGAACTATTTATAGGACACCCTTGGTAGTGATATTTAGGTTAGCACTGATGAGGAGAAATTGATTAGTAGTTGGAAAAAGACATCACGCGTAAATTCTGTCTCAAGTAGTCTATATGTACTATATCCAAGTACTTGCTGTGTAAATGGCACCACCATACACGTAAACATCCTGCATGGTGAGATAAGCATCAGCTGTCTTTGATGATACTTGGCATGGTTAAGCGCAACTTATTTTGTCCCCTTATATGGCTGGCAAGGTGGGAGATGATTGCCTAACAACTAGTATGGTGTCCTAGTCCCCTCCCTCTCATGGCTGGCGAGATGGCGTTCAAGGGAGCGTGTAGAGGGGTGGTCACTGAGTACCCTCCCCTTCATATCTGCACATAATAAATCTCACTCTAAACTACCTTTGCCACTGATTTTGACCAATTTTTAGCCTACTTTCTGAAGGAAAGAAAGGCTTACAAGATCAATTTTGTACGTGTGCGGTGTGTGTGTTGGCATGGCATGTGTGTATCTCCCCATCTTTATATTTTTGAATGAGTGAACCAAATTTCACCAAACTTGGTACACATATAATACTTAATAAGGACACCTGACTTTTATAGTTTTCGACCACGTCAGGCACTTACTTTCAAAATCGTAACCATTTTAAAAGGTGGGGTAGTACGCCATATTTCGAGAATCATTCAACTGATCTGAACCAAATTTTGCATGCTCGCAGAGCATCGTGTAAGCATTAAATTTTGAGATGAATATTGTTAATCTACCAGTTTTAAAAATAGCACCAAATTAAGAATTAAAGATTTTACATTATACCGTAAAAACCATTAAACCAATTATCACCCAATTTGGCAGGTAAGAAATACTATGATATGCCAAGTAAACATAAGTGTTGATTTGATTCTTATTTTTAAAATGGCGGCCATACACATTTTTTAGGATTATTTGGTATATCTACTAGGGGTGTGTGAAGCTTTGCATTTTCAAAGTAGAACAAAGACTTTTGTACATTCAACTTCATCTTTAAACTAAAAAATCTTCGAGTGAAATGTCTGAGATTTTCACCAAATATTTTTCCCCCAAAACTAGCATCAAAACCAGCAGCCAGTATCATTAATAGAGGTGTGCAGTTATTCGAAAATTTGAGTACCTTATGCAAAAATTATGAATAATTTACATTCCTGTTGGGAGTGGTTGTACAGACTGTTTAAGGCAGCATGTCTGGGAATGAAAGCCTCAGTGAAAAAGATGTTCAACTTCCACAGTTTTTGAAACAAAGTTTGTAGTTTTTACCCCAAGCTCCACTCCATGGAGATAACAATCCCCAAGTTTGACATTGACGAGGGTCATCTGGATGATGATCAAGTCAGAATGCACTACTTGTCAATATGCATGATCAGTATTATTTTGGTATTTATTTTGGTCCCTTAAAAACTATCCGTACAGGTTACAATATATTTTGGTTCGACTTACGTTTATATTAAAATCATTTTTATTATAGTTTATTAAATATTTATTATATAAAGTACTCTGCTTATGTTAGTTTGGTATATCAGTTTTTGTATATGATTTCACATGAAATTTCCCCAATATAGTGAAAAAAAGCAAGTGTTCCCTTCATATTCATTATAAAAAATGTTCTATTATATTTACAATTTTATTTGTAACATTTTCATGTTAACATTTATTCTGTGACATGCATTTATTTTTAATCATCCTGTTCATTAACAAATATTTTATACCAATCCAAATTTGTGTCAAAGCACCCAAGTTTAAATCATCAATTACCAGACATTTTGATTTTTGAAAATAACTAGGTTTTGAAAGTAGATGTTTTGCAAGTAACATTAATCTTGTTTATTGCAGAACCAATGCATATATTAAAAAATACAGCATTTTTGTTTCAAGCCTATTACTTGACTGTTGACTATCAACAGCAACAAAACTTGTAAACAAACTTACAGCTTACTGTTTTCTGAGTTCACAATTAAGTATCTATATAAATATAGATCAACATATTTTGTCTTCACTTGAACTTATATGGCTTGTTGTATTAGTCTAGTTATTTTTTGGACACTGTAAAATGAAATAGGTTAAAATTTGCTTTTAATTGTGCTCCTCTTCACTAATACCATTGTTTTGATTATTATTGCAACCTAAATTCAACTTAGATGTAAGCAAAAAGCTTTTCCATTCATTGGCAGCACATAACTGAATATTAGAGTTGGACCATTAGTTGCTTTTATGAATGTTTGCGATTTCCCGGGTGGCAAATCAACGATAAATAGATCCCAGCAATGATATGTTGTAGAATAACTCATTTAGAAATGAGCTGAAAACCAGAATTATTAAGAAAAACCATTACACACACATTTATTTTCACTTAAGCATATACCAAAGAGGACATATTTGTTTTTTGTATTTGGTTTGCAGCAAAAAAAAAAGGCATGTAGGCCTAAACGTTATGTTGCTGTGGTTTTGCACTATGATCACTTTTATTGACATAACATATGGCCCTGTATTATGAGCACATTCTTTTTTTTTGGTAATTCCAGTGAAATTATAAGTGCTTTATTTCTGCAAATACATTTAAAAGTATACAGTTTCAATACACTGATGAAAGCATGAGACAGCGACAAGATGGAAGCGAATGTCATGCGTTTCGGACAATGACTATTATTGCATTAAGAAGTTTTTTTTAAAATGAATTTTAACAGCTTCAAAAGCAGATACCAGTATTATAAGTTTAATTACATTTTATTTTATGAATTTCTCCAGGTATGGCTTGTATGGAGTTAAATATTTAGCAACACCAAAGTCAGCCATATCAGTTTCCATTTAATTTCAAATCATCTGTTACTAAAAGATAAAAATAAAACTAAGAAATTAGTTTTTCAGTTGCAAAAATAAAATTATTTGTTTGTGAAAACATGTCCTGCAAGATAACCAAGTGCGGTAATTTCCATGATTACTAAATTAATTGGGTTGATGAAATGATTTAGTTGAACCATAACAGATTGTAACTGATACAGATTTAGGGTTTATCAGCCGATGTATCTGTATCGGTCCAGCTCTACTAAAATGTTTATATGGACACCATTTTGAAAATATATGTCTGATCCTATCAAAGTTTATAAGTTTACATGGCCTGCCATAATGCTACTGGGTTGCCAAATTTGCTAGAAACTGGTTGTTTTTACAGAGATATCACATAATTTTTAATGTTCATATAATAATATTTTACAAAATGGCAGAAAAAAGAGATTTTGTGTGGACACATTTGATGGTTGTAATGCATACAGCCAGAATACAAAGTTTGTTGTAATTAATTACACTGTGTTCATAATACAACATACAAAATTAGAATAGCTATATGGCCGTCATTTTGATAGTAAGTGTCCAACATACCTAAACAGTATCATTTAGCATTACCTGCTGCAGTATTATTTGTTTTCCATATTTGGTAGGAATTGGACAATTTTTTTCCAAGATATTGACATAAAATCGTTATTTATTTGTGTGCACTATCTTACAAAATGGAGGACAAAAGAGGCTCCATGTAGACACATTTGATGTTTTGATATACATACTCCTAGCATACAAAACTAAGTTGGAATTGATTAAATGGTTTCAAAGATATAGCATACAATGCTAAAATAGCATGTGTCTGCCATACTTGAAACATATTTGTACGTATCAATTGCCGCAGTACTACTTGTTTGCCAAATTTCATAGAGATATATTACACAAAAACTTTATTAATTTACATACTGCTATCTTACAAAATGGCAGACAAAAGTGGTTGTTTTTTGTGTATATATTGCTTGTAATAGATACTGTCAGCATACAAAATTGGTTGAAAATTGTCAAACAGTGTGATAGTTAGGCCAAATGAAACCTAAAATATTTTCAAGGACCGCCATTTAAAAAATAAGTACCTACTAAAGTTCAGTTACTCATTGTATTACTTACGTGCCAAGTTTGGCAAATATTGATTGAGTAGTTTTAGATATAATGTAAAAGCTTAATTTTTTCATGAGGCATTTTTTCCAAAATGGCGGACCTATAACAATATTTATCCCTGAATTCAATGCTTACACTTTACTCTGTCAGTATACAAAATTTGATACAAATCGGTTGAATGGTTTTTGAGATATGACATATCACCCTAAATATAAAAATTGCTGCCATTTAAAAAATAAGCGCCTGGCATGTTCAAAAACTATAACAGTCAAGTGTCCTTAATTAGTACCATATGTGTACTGAATTGGGTGAAATTCAGTTCATGCGTTCAAAAATATAATAATGAAATCATTAGGGTTGATGAAACAATTTGGTTGGACCATGGCAGATTGTAACAGATACTGATTTTGGGTAAATCTGCCAATGTATCTGTATCAATATCTGTCCAGCCCTAGTTTTATCAAGTTTGTACGTATCTAAATGTATAATGATTAATTTCTTGCATATTTTATTTCAATTTTTCAGCAGTACGAGATCAGGATATGTTTTATTCCAAGGGTCAATGTCTAGTAGGCTTACCTTTTTTTGGCAGTAACACTACAAATGAGTTGAAAAACTTGAACTCTGTAGCCTACTATAAATTAATATATATAATTTTTAAACACTTTGACTTTGATTTTCCTTCGAAATTCCTTTGCATGATGTAAACATCGCTTTGACTTTGCTTCACATTTAAAAAGAGACCGTCGCACATGCCTAATATCTACCATACCATTTAAACAATTTCAAACAAATTTTGAATTCTGAAAAGTATCTGTTATAATTATCATAAATACAACCACATAACCACTTTCCTCAATATTTTTATAAGATAGCGCCAAACTATTAAATACGTAATGCCATATCTCTGTGAAAAATTAATAGATTCCTAACAAATTTGGCAAACAAGAAGTACTGATGTAGATGATGATAAATGGTATGTTTTACACATATCAGACACTTATTTTCGCAATGACGAACATAAAGTCATTTTAGCTTTCAATGCTGTATCATCGAAATTATGTAATAAATTCCAACATAACTTTGTATACTGGCAATAGTTATTACAACTATCTTCTATATGTACACAGAGCATATTTTGTCTGCCATTTTGTTAGATAGCGCCATGCAAAAATATAATGCTTTTATGTAGTATCTGTAGAAGATGGTGGTATGTTTTAAGCATGTCAGACTCTTATTTACAAAATGACAGCTATATAGCTATTTTTAGATTATAATGGTATATCATCTAAACAATGATAATCAATTCCACCTTAACTTTGTGTGCTGGCAGTGCCTATTACAACCAGATAATATGTCTATGCAGAGTCTCATTTCTCTGCCAGTAAAAAATAAAGTTTGTATCTCATATCTCAGGAAACAATCAACCCATTCTTACAAAATTTGGCAAAGATGTTGTACTGTGGTAGGCCATATTAAAATATGTATTTTTTAATTATGACACACTTATTTTCAGAATGGCTGCTACAAAATCATTTTCGTTTTGTGTGCTATATCTATGAAGCTGTGTAATATATTTTAACTTAACTTTGAATATTGGCAGTATATGATTATCAAAATTGCTAGAACATTACTTTTTTGTCCTCCATTTGAAAAATATCGCCTCATGAAAATTATGGAGGTTGTATGCCATATCTCGAGGAACAATAAACCAATTTCCACCAAATATTACATTGGAATATTTCAACTAATTTGTATCAAATTGTGCATACCATAAATGCTCCTGAAGTCCATGTAAACTTTCATGATTTAAATGGTCCAGAAAACATAGTTCAAAATGGCAGCATCATATATAATTTGGGGAAGTTTGCCAATTATATTAAAAAATTTAACTGAATTCAACGGAAATCTTATGTAGACAGTATACATTAGCAGCATCGTACATAAAGCCTTGACGTATGACGTCCTATGAGCAAAGGAGGCACGTCACGGCCTGAAGGGTTTTGGTGTGTGTGACGTCAGGCACACCCGGGGACGAGTCTTTACTTACAGCATGGAACAGGAGCCCCCAGCCAGTGTAGAGGAATAGTCATGTGGCTTTCCGGCTGGGTACGAAGTCTGGGACTGCTAGCACAATCTTTCGCTTAGGTGGGACCACTCTCACGTGTATACCTGGGCAACGGATAGCCTGAGAAGGCTGCTGGACCTGCTGTGAGTCAGGCTGTGCTGCACTGAGGTTGGCCCCGGAACCTGGTGTGCAGGTGGGCAGGCATTTGTCGGTGCTGGTTGTTGCCTGGGTTGACTTAGTGAGTAGGAACCCCCAAAACCATGGGTTGGTTGTTCCAAATGAGGTTTCCTCACCACTTAGATAGGCTAGTAACATGGGGTGAGTAATTCCTTTGAGTTTGACTGGTGGTGTGAAGAGATCTGGTACAGTTGCTGGTGAGGCTGGCCTCTCTCAATGGCGGATGGCTTGAGATTTCACCCTGGGACTGAGGCTCTCGAATTCGGTTGGGAACGGGCTAAGCTCCTGTTGGTATTTGGAGATAGTAACAGCCCTTTTAACCTGCTCATGAATACCACTTCAATGGGAGAAGGGCATGAGGAAAGAGTCACTAATACCAGACCTGGAGGTGGAACAGGTATTGTTTGGTCAGTACTCAGGTGTACTTCCATGCACCGCACTCACCAGACCAAAGCCACCCCTTATCCCAGTATCTGGCACCAGAAGCGTGGTGGACACTGACAGCCAGGTTACACTTTGGTTGACAGTCTGAGTATGTGGGTGTGTTCCCCTGAACGATCAGTCTCCTCAGATTTGAGGAAATGCTCCTTCCGGCACCAGAAACACGGTGGAAAGAGCACACCCCAGACTGATAGTACAACCCCAAAAGGATGAGTACCTAGTGATAGGGCTCTATCTAGCATTCTATACACCTGGGTGTATAGAACAGGTGGCCGTCCAATATAGGTGTGTGTGTGTCTACATGTGAGTTCGGTGGCTTGGTTAGAATACATTCAGTCACTTATTTACAAAATGACGGCCTTGTAAATATTTTAAGTTAGTAGACCCTATCATTTGAAACATTAGTTGATTCTATGAATCTGACCTCCATATTGCAGTGCATTACATGCAAACTTACTGTATGAGGTTTTCTTAGTTGTTGTTTTCTTGTCTTCTTGTTCAGTTTTTCATATTGCGGTGTACCAGTAAAGAGCAATGATATTAAGATATTAATAATTTATAGTTAGTGAACACATTTTTAATCAATTTCGACTACAAATTCTTGCATTTTTTAAAAAATTTTCCATAAATTTTTGGAATTTTCTGATGATTTTTGAGAAAGGCCTCATAAAATTACAGAACCAGTACTCATAAAACTTTAAAAATCACATAAAAAATCCAGGAATTTGCAGTTAAGCTCGGTGAGCTGGTGGTTTCCAGATTTCCCTCGATTTGTACGGTTCCTCAAAATGAGTTATTCTAACAAGATTGTCATTATATATGCAGTCGACATAGAGAGGTTCTACTGTGTTTCATTGTCGCTTACATTAAAACCTTACTCATAAGATCCCACATGGTTTGCTGGAATGGGGTCTATCTGATTTTGTTATGCTGCCAACACCTGTACTTAAGAATTTGCAATTTTTCGTATGAAGTCTGTGTTAAATCATCTCTGAAGCAAAAATGAGAAGTTTTTAAACTAAGTATAAATTTATATTAATAGGCAGGCATCTTCAGAAAAATAAACTATGCCCTAAAAGCAATCCCTTTTATGGCCAAAATAATTACAAACATAAAATGAAGCATCATTTTTACTGAGTGCAAAGTCCATTATCAGCGGCAGATTTCCGGAAGATCAGATAATTTGTTATTAAATTGTACATTTATTCCAACAGGCAAAATTCTTCTGAATAATATGATATGTAAGGGCATATGCGCTCTTTTGTTACCAAATAACGTGCAAGCACTCTACTGGAGCATGTGGGAAGCATTACCTGTGGAAAGCAAAACTGAAATTCTACAGGAACAACAGAGGATGTGGTTTAAATGATCAATTATTGAGGGTCATAGAAAAACAAATCTTAATGACCATATTTATTTGCTGTTGTCTCAAAAATCACACTTTAAAAAAAATAATAAAATATTACAGTAATTACTTCAAAAGTCTACCACAACAGACAACCACTGCTCTGTGTTCAGAACATGACTGGTGAAACCTTGTTTCCACACCTTACATGGCGGGTGAGAAGGGGATGGTTGGCCAGCAACCAGCTAGGCACCCTCGCACTCTCCCGCTCGTAGTCGACTAGGTGGGGGTAAGGGGATCCTGTGTCTGTCGCTGTGTCTGGACTGGAAGCATGTCTTCTCCTCTCCTCCCCTCCCTCACTTAACACACCGTGTGTTACAAAAATTATCACTGTACGCCAGAGTTTTTGACCACAATCACACAAGATACATTGAAAACTATGTGGGTCATAATCATCTTTCACAAAACCAAACCAAAATATTATGAAATTGGAGTCCAAGAAAACTAAGCATAATAAGTAGTCAGCAAACAGTAATCAAAACCAAGAGAAATCCAAAAACTGTGCACAAATCCAAGTTGTAGTAACACAAAGACAATGGCAAGACAAGCTAATCAAATAACAGTAGTTGGGATGTGTGTGGAAATGCTCAGCTGGTTGAAGGGGCGAAGGGGGGTGGGGGGTGGTTTACAGTCTATATATATTGTAGTGCAGGATCTATTTTTTTTATATGTGCTGCTTGCAATACAGCGATCGCCACGAAAAACGCAATGAGCAGTGATAAAAAAAAGAGGTTACAAACTTATTTTTCAATTGATTTCCCTCAAATTAACAACTTAATTAAATCCAAATTGTCCACAAAAATGAGTCGCAAAGGAGAGGTAGTTGCAATAAATTGGGCCACAACTCTCAGACTTTGGGTCTCACATGTTGGGTGCCACCGAAGCTTGCGGTCTGGCACTGGTTATACCTGCACCTAGGGCGGGTGGCCTAGATGTAAGTGACACTGGGGTGCCTGGTTGGGGAATTAGTATAACTGTTCTCTGCGGACGTGAGTGGTAAGAAGACCGGGGAATAGTCACAATTAAATAATAAGTGTCAGGGAGCAGTATCTGCCTGCTAGATTTTTTGTGTACGTTAGGCTGAAATCAACTTCTGGCGTACCACCTCTGGAAGCTGAAGTGAAGAGTGCTGGTTGTAGCTAGAAGAGCTCCTGAATTGCCTCATGCGCCAGGGTACTGGGCAGGGGCGGAGGACCTTCTCCAGGGTTTTAATTGGTGATATCATGAGAGGTTGCTGCCATTCGTACTACCTCGGTATCTTCCCTGACTTGGTGAGTGAGAGAAGAGATTTGGGCGGTGCTTAACAGCGAGGTCTTGAGATCCGATGAGGGTGATTGAAGTGAATATGGAGCGACACTGGAATGAAGGGGCGGAGGAAATGGGAGATCCCCGAGAAAACCCGCTGACCAGTGGCATTGTCTGGCACAATTCCCACTTGCGAAAATCAGGTTACCCGGCCAGGGATTGAACATGGTTCGCCTTGATGGGAGGCAAGTGTGCTAATCGCTCAGCCACCACGCACCCCCTAACTAAGTGTCATGTGTGGAATTTGGAGGAGCAGAAGGCGGGCTGACGACCTTATTGACTTCGGCCATGGCGAATTCTTCTAGAGTGGTGGTAGGGGCCGGACACTGCCCTGATAATTGAATTAGTTAGGACGATCATTCGTAGGTCATGAGGTGGTATGTCTCTCTGCACTGGCTCTTTCCTTTAGTCACTTTCTTAAAGTAAGAACATAGGAGGGTGGTTTAGCCGACATAAGAAAACACACTTGTTCTTAACTGGATTTTATTTACCGCACTGGTACGAGTTAAAGTTTACGTATAAAATTGCTTGAGAATACTTGCATACAATACACAGAAAAAAATTAAAATACACCCTACCTAATTCAAAACCGTGAACAATGGTACTGAATGTGGTTTACATGACAGGAAATAGGTGACAGCACTCACGACAATGAGCACTTGTTCCGGCAAAGTGTGGGGTGCGTTCTCAACATCTACGTAGGTCCGCACTCTGGCAGTTGGAGTAGAGGTAGATGGATGGTAGCTGAGCATGTTTCAGTCCCTATGCCTAGGTAGAGGTTGACAGCAGTTGAACGTGTTTCGACACTAGCTCCACTGACACAATGTTTTGAGGTGTGTCCTACTACTGCTGAGCGTATTTCAGCCGCAGGGATAGAAGGATGTGTTAGAGGTGGTGACACTGAATATATTTCAGCCCCTGGTCAGTGGGAGGGTGAGTGGATGCGGAGAGCATGTGGATGCTGGGGTTCCACCTCGGGGAAGGTTGCCCGATGCACTCTCTACTCTTCCCTGCTTGCGACCGTCTTATATACTCGTCTGGCTGGGGGAGGGGGGAGGTGTGGCTGATGTCACAAAATGGCAGCGTGACCCCTCTTACGGCCAAAGTACAAGGTAGAAGGCCAATCGACACTTCTCTCAACATTAGCAAATACAATTTCCGTGCCCAAAATATACTTTATGTAAAACAAATCACAAGTAACTTAAAGATTTACTTAATTACAAATTTCTACGTGTTCAATATATTTTTTGTTATTTACAAACACAATTTTATTACATGGAATAATCCCTTTGTGATATAGGCAGTGATTCATTTCTCTTACTCTATGTTTAGCTCTGTCAGCTATTACAGGAGAACCAATATCTTACACTTTTCTAGGGAAAAAGAAAAAATTGTGTAAATGAAGGGAAACACTAAATTAAAAGTAATTTACGTTTTGTTTCAAATAATTTTATGTAAAGAATGTTCACAACTTGCTGTACATTCATGTAGGTAAAAAAAATTAATAAAAAAACTACAATCCTCTGCAGAAGAAATTATCACATGAGACAAAAATGGCTTTACTTTAAGGCTACTATAACCGGTTGCCATTCCCAATTGTTATATTTTAGTTACGATCACATACTGTACTAGTCGGGGTTCTGTTTATGTGGAGTGGGGAACTCTAATTTTAATGTCTTTTGTGAGATGTGATTGTTTTGCGGGTCTTCTTATGAGAGTGGCGATTGGAACATACATTGTTTTGATGATGCAGTGGAAAATTGTACTGAAATAGCATTCAGTTTACTACAACTCTCAAGTTTTAACTTCACAAAAGAACTAAATGTGATAAAGTGTTGCTGTTTGTGCCGATGTGAGAAATACTTAACACATTGTTAAATATCATAACATTTTTAATATCATGAACTACACTAAAAGGGCGTTTACATATTTTGGCCGCGTACATTTGAAAACCTCTTGCAAGAACAAAATGCAATAAATACGTCACTGGTAATACCAATGTATGAAATGCACAATGTAGACATGTTCAGTATATTTATTTAACTTCATGTGTAAAAATAGTTAGATCTTTAATAAAATGAATTAGGGTAAAAAAGGCATTTTTATAAAGCCATATACATTAAAAATCGTCTAGCAACAGTTTCCCATAACGTAATTTACCAAACACGAACATACTGTACACTTTGAAATATTCCTTATCTCCAATACCTGAACATGTAGCGTGCCTTGGATGATAACTTCACGAAAATCACTTTTGTCGACCACTGATATCAAATAAATTATTTATGGACTTATTCAATTAACAGACGAGCCATTTCAGAAAATGGTGGACCAAGGCCCACAATCAACCAACATACGAAGCGGCAGGCACTGCCTGTGTTTCATTTCACTTAAGAACACATTTAAAGAGGCACGCCTTCACTATTTCATACTTCGTGGCAATATCTATACCTTTTTTTTTACCGGCAATGCTGGAACTTGCCATAGTTGCAAACGAGTACAGCTCACCCCGATACTAAAAAATATGCAATGTACTATGTAGAAAATACACTCCAAAAAATTTTACAGCAATGTCTAAAGTCCTCGCTGATAAAATTCGAAACCACTAGGAAACCACAAGGGAAAAAAACAGTTGTTTGTGAATGATGCTGAATATAACACCTGAGCGAAAATCTGGGTCAAGTTCAGGATGTAGGAGAGGAGCAAAGCATATCGATATGTCCACAAAAAGGATCAAGCAAGGTTTCAACAGTGATATGTGACAGTCCAGCTGACTGACTACTCCTGTCCTGGGTGACTTACGCGATGCTAGGTGAGTCACGTCTCAAGGCAGTTTATTCAGGTCAGGGCACGGGAACCTGCCCGGTGTACAACACAGGCCTGGTATGTAGGCGACTCGGTACAAAATCGGGCTGGAAAAATCTCTATGCGGCGTGGTGAAGGTTTAGGTTGTAGTGCTGTACGGTAATGAGGTGGTTCGGTTCGCGCTAGTGTGGTCTCTGTTCCCTCTACTGGGGTAGCATTCGACTGAGGGGCGGTATGCGCGAGTGTGGTACTTGGCTGCGGTTCCGGTGTGGTGGTGGATCTTACGCAGAACAGTGCCTCCTGCACTATAGGGTGGTATCCTTCCGCGACCTTGGTGGGTGGTTCCAACAAGTCCATGGGTGTGACGGTGGGTGCTGGTACGGTGAGACGTCTCAGTAATGCAGCTTGCTCACGTGGACTAAGCACCATGAACCCGCTAGGAAGGATATGTAGCCCTGTAAATTTTTGGAGATAGCTCTCACCTTCTTGGCCTGTCTCTCAACTCCACCCCTGCGGGTGTAAGGAATTAGGCACGAAAATCGGGGCTGCAGGAGGTAGGCAGTTGACGTGTATGTGTCCACGTGTAGGTGCAAATTACTGCCGCCAACACCGCCTCACTCTCGACACCTCTACCAGGTAGAGAAGGCTCAAACTGCAGAGTGATGAATGCGGGAACAACACTGTGTTGTCCTGCGGGGGTAGGTTTCCCTGCCCCAGAATGCAACCATCTTTGCACCACAAGTGAGAGGTACGAGTTGAGCACTCTAGCCAGCAAGCCGATCCCACCAGGAACATACCTAGTGTCGTGGCTCTAACATTCCTCTACCGTTCCTCCATCTTGGTACAAGGACCGGGTGACCTTCCAATACTGGTGAGGTGAGTGTCCAGTGGTCACTGGTCTCCCCGGACTCTTCGCTTAGAATTCATAGCTAGGGGTATATATTAAAAACTGTTAAATTCTATTTCTAATGTTATCTGTTAGTTGCATGAATTTTTGTGTTTCTCATGTAGAAATATGTTAGTATTAATTCATATTTAATGTTTGTATGACCTCTTACAAAAGGAATCTAATTGTACTTGTATATATTCAACATATTGATGCTACCAAGCAAGCCTTGTTACAGAATTTAGACATCTTTTATATGTTTCGTATTGAATTAACTGTACACATAAAGCAGGAAAGTGGAAAGAATTTGATATATTCAAAATAATATCAACAAAAGACAATTCTATCTATGAACTGTGTACTTGTCCTTTAGTGAAAAACACTCTTAGTGAGCATAAATGATTGTTGTGACAGACAGAGTGTCTAACATATGTATATATTAAAGTGAAGTGAAAAATAAACAGCAAATTCAATTTTTCAAGAGACTTGATAAGTAAAATATGTGTCTAATAACTGAACGACACGTGCACATGTGTACAGGTTCTAAAAACAAAATAATCTGCTATTGTATATTATTGTTACCACTTTATATTTTTGTACTGTAATTAACTAATGTTTTTATCATATCACGCTTAAGTTCAGTTTGTATGTATAAATCTTATGACTCTAATTGTATAACAGTCTTACTAACTAATTACCAGTGCTATATGGTGATCACCAGTAATTACATTTAACTACCTTAGGGTTATTTTTCTGTAAGGGCTATAGTAGCGTATGTAACACTTGTACTTATCTCTGTTCTGTGTAAAAGATTGTGATTAGCCATCCTAGCACGTAAGTTATTTGCACACTCTGAAAACAAAGCCAACGTCGCACGACGGCTAAAACTGCCACATAAGTGTTCTACCAACTGCCATTGCAAACAAAAACTGCACGTCCATCCAGCAGTACCAACTATGAACTACATTCTACCTTTCAGACAGGTAGCAACATTTCCCCATACTTTTAAATATTGCCTTTGTTTTAACTACCACCTTTAAGGATAACCTATTTATAATTGCAAGTTGTGATTACTATTTCAAAATACTCTTTCAGCCAGCCGGCAAGCCAATTTGCAAATATGTATTTTCTCAAAGAGTAATAGTTCCCTGGCACGTTGTAGAGCACACTAGTACCACGTGCATGCAAATTCAAACTCCCTTCTCCCCATGTCCATCGTCTTAGCTTTGGGGGTTACTTTAAGTTAACGTTAAATATGACGCTGGACATACATCCTTCTATCCTGTGGTTACCATTGTACGACGTGCCTAGGTCTTAGTGTCAAGGTATTCTGTATACAGGTCGACCTTATAAAATTCCTATGGATTATTATGTACTTACCTTTGTAACATCACATCAGAAAATTATCACAATTTTTCCTATCTTGCCATTTACGTAAAACTTAACATTGCTCAGATATAACTATGTTAAAACTCTTTGTAAAACATAGATTCAAATTTAGTTTTGCATATTCGATACTGCCTTTCAACATTACTGCGTATGCCACATTCTTCTACGTACTTCTCCCCAGGCTTGAACTCCTCGGTCACTTCCCTGTACCACTACAACTTACCATAGAAGGTTACTCTGATTACTACTACTAGTGCTGCAGCCGGGATGGCTGGCCTTTCGACAAGGGGGGTAGTGTAGCAGTCACCAAGGCGCCGCACACAAATCTCTTAAGGTACGCTGGGTTATAGCTTGTGAAATGAGGTAGCTGTTTTTTAAACATGCTCCACATAGCCGACCGCCTGATTCCTATAAATACGGAGTGCAGTATGCCCCCCCCCCCCCCCAATCCTAGATGCTCACACCGTGCATGAAGTTAGTCAGTGTGTTATTCATCGGAGTCAACCACGAAAGAGAAGGCATCACTACAACCACGCCTAGAGGAGCTCTAGGCCATCCTGCATGTATGGTGAGTATAAATCCACGTGACAGTTAGGAGTAACACTCTCTCACAAGTCTCCGTTACCCAGTCATCCTAAGCGTTAATATCTCTGGCAAGGTTAGGCAGTTTCATTTAGACTCTTGTGATTGATAATAACATGTAACTTTTTGTATACGGTTAAAGACTTAATGCTTGTATAATTCAGTCTTGTATTAATAACGTATTCCTCAAACGTGTAGTTAATGTTATAATAAAGGTGTTGTGTTTAAAGGAATTTTGGTTTACCAATCCATCATAGAGCTACGTACCCCATGTCCCCGCTCCTATGGTGATGACTATTGCTTACAGTAACTGAGTTTAGTATTCAGATAGCAGGTTTAGTCAGTGATATAGGTTAGGAGGAAGGTGGATTGCTACAAAACGAACTGCACTTATTTACATAACATCTTGGTTAAAATGAAACAAAAATTTTGAACAGTTGTAATAATATTTAACCTTAACATAATTAAGGAAGTATTCATGTCTGTATAATTATTCCTATGTTAAGTAACAGAGTAGAACCCGGATCTTACTTTCCTGTCAGTTACACTTTCCTATTAATATCACCACATTCATTATTTCCCTGCACACACCTTATATTTACAGTGCTTTCCGTTCCTGTTGTTTATGTCAAGGGAAAATATGGCTTCCCGCTATTTACACTTTTTTGTGCGTGTATTAGGTATACATAGGGCCACCTGAAAGTTATAAATAAAATTATTAAATTTCGTCATTTAAAAAGCTGAAAAGTGGTGCTAAATATCACTTTAAAATCTATAAAGCGGTGTTAAATTTTGTTAAAAAGCAATGAAACACCGCAACATTTTCCTGTAAAAAATAAAGTATTTACATCTACAAAATAAATTGTATTTATTCACACTTCTTATGCCAAAAATAAACACAACAAATAAAACAGTGACACCAAATATGATTTAACAGGTCTGCAATTACACATAAATGTGTAATGTAAAGTTAAATTTAACACTTTTCTGCATCTCAAAAAAGCAATGTAAGAGTAAGTATTACTTTACGATCTTCCACTAAAATACTTTGTTAGCATTATTTCAATGTTACATGTTTTAAACCAGTGCGCAAAACAGAAAATATGCGCTCGTACGATGAAAAGCCCCTTTCACAGTCCACATTTGAAGCTGGAATCCATAAAATGGCAAGGGCATGTGACACAAAATTGGCATGGTCATTTTTCAGTCCTTGCAGAACCTGGCAAACATAAACATTTGGTCCTTCTTCCAAAGCTTTTGCTGTTTGTGCCTGAAAGGCAAGATAACTTTCCAAGAATTCTTTCTGTGTTACTGCGGCCGTGATTGGAAGTGTTTTAGCAACTGCAAATAACTCAATTTGGTTGTTCACAACATTTCGGACAGCGTACAGATTTCCAACAGTGCTAAAAAATGGTTTTGCAGAATCTTTCTCCCTGAGATTTTGCAGTTTAGTCGCACATTTCAACCAGAAGTCTTTCAAATTCTCAGTCATCTGACACTTCTTGACAGGTGTTGGGAGCTTTGACAGGGCAGCAGATGTTTTGTCTCCAAAAATCCTTCTACTGACTAGTAAGAAATTATTCTCCAAGTCGGACAATAAACGATAGAGTTTATGACTTACAGTGTAACTTGAGCCTTCAAGTTCCAGGATGTGTTAAATGACAGGATTTCCATGTTCCATAAGAAATTCAGCAGAGTTGATTGCATGTTCGCAGTTGCTCAAGTTTGTGAAGTATTCCGCTGATACACACAATCCACCCCTGTTAGGAATTCAATCAAGTCCTCCAGGTACTCTGCAATATATTCAACAGAATGGAACCACGAATTCCACCTTGTCATTACCGGTGACGGAAGCAATTTTGAATTTTTTTCATTTTCAGGGTACTTCTCTTGGAGAAATGATCCGTACCTATGCTTCCGTTTTTGTGAATTGAGAAAGGCATGTTTGACATTACTCACACACATGTTCAGCTCAGGCAAATAAAGACTCCACAAACTTGCAATAATATTTAGTTTATGAGCCCAGCAATGAATGTGAACCATATTTTTAGAAAATACTAACTGTAATGAGTCCACACATTTGCTCATGTACCGCACCGAGTCACAACAGCTACTACATTTTTGTACTTGATGTCATGTTTTGCGAGCACAGACAAAACAGCATGAGAGCATTCTGTACCATTTGCATCGTCTAGTTCTGTCACACCACAAACAAAGGATCACCACTGGTGCTGGTTAGTATACGAATCAAAATAATGGAAATACACCGTCCCTTTTTGTCTGTTGTTTCATCTGCAAGAACAATGACTTTCTGGTTTTCAACTGCCCTCTTTACCTGGCTACAACTGGCCTCACCAATTTTTGGTAAGTATATTTCTCTTAATACCCCAGCAGTTGGAATATCACCAGCACCTATAACTAAAAGAGAACATGTTAAATCTGCACATTTAATCATCCGTAAACATTAGTATGTGTTTCAGTAACAAAATGGGCCAATAATTACAGAGTTAAAAAAATTGAGTAGTTCTTCATAAGTGAAATAAAATTACATGTGTTGAATTTAATTATTTTTTTCATATGTAAAAAAGGTAGGGCCTAAATTATCTCAGAGCTGAGCTTGGTCCAAAAACTTTAAATTTTGCATCACAAATACATTGCCTAGTATTTTGAAGTCATAATAAATTGTATTTCAAACCAGATGTGTAATATTTTTAGATTATATTTTCCAAGTTTGATTTTACTTGTTTTATCCTATAATTT
Organism: Dryococelus australis; assembly: GCA_029891345.1. Classification (NCBI taxonomy): domain Eukaryota; kingdom Metazoa; phylum Arthropoda; class Insecta; order Phasmatodea; family Phasmatidae; genus Dryococelus; species Dryococelus australis. Next base: position 207,112,191 of record CM056993.1, on the reverse strand, counting down.
CCCTGAACGTATTGTTGTATGTCTTCTAGTATATAAGCTGAATACAAAAACCAACTGGTTTACAATGAGTATTGAAAAATAAAAAAAAATTCTAAAAAGTTACAAAATTTTTCCCCCCCAGTAATACAGAAAACCTCTTTTTGAGATAATTACCACATTCGTGCTTACCTGGTACGTATTTTTGAAGACAGGTACGGACTGAATCATCATCAGCCTTTTCCAAGGGTATGTTGGCACCCAAAAACATGTTTGTAAAATCAAGAATAAATTCTTGTTTATTTTCTTTGCTGCTCTGTCCCCGATCAATTGCACTTACAATGCTTAACTGTTTTGGCCTCACACTATTTTTGAGGTGGTGTTCTTTTTCCGTTTGTGCGATTCACCCTGGACATGTTTCTTGCACGTGTCTTTCCGCATCCACTCAACACGATTGCCACAAAATTTGCACATTATCATTTTGTTCTTTCATCAAATATATAAAAGCCATCACTTTTGAATTCTCTCGCACGTTCATGTAATGACAGAAATTTTGGCATGATGAAACTTACAAAAACACCATTTAGATCATCAATCTTTAACCAAACATTCTGCCGTTTTATAAACAAACTTTGAAATGAAAAACAAGGAAGTAAACAAAACTCGGCCGTGATCAATCACGCTAGTCCATCAAATCGATCAACTCATGGCCAGGAAGCTCAATGTTATTTGTTTGGCAAGGGACAATTTCTGCCGCTAGTTAAGCTGGTGTCTGGATGTGGTCAAATTTATGCTGGCGCTTGTGGAGAAAACTTGACTATGCCATCACTCTAAGAACAACACAGTCTATGAGCGCATCTGAATAAAAACAGTCAACATGGCCGGTCACATTAACGGGAAAATAAATGTGTGCGAATGGACCATTCCATTTTTATGGCAGCTTTATTATTTTAAGTTTGTATTTACAGTTTGACATCGGGAAGTTTTTTTAACTTATTTATCTGTAACTTGAAACATTTCTTTGGAAGTAATGTTTTGCACGTATCGTCTTTGCTACGTGCGAAGTGTAAGCAGTTTGTAAAAAATATTTCCAAAAATATTTTTTTTTGTTTTTGAGGTGATGCATGATTTATTTTGAGCTTCACAAAGATTATTTTTTGTGTAAAAACACCATTTACATCACGAATTTGCAGATGGCATGATTCCGCATCTGTAATAGTGCAAATAAGATGTATTTTGTTGTTTTTACAAGTTTTTTGTGTTTAAGTCCAGAACTAAGTAAATTTCTCTTAAAAACACAATTTTCATGTAATTTTGTGTTTTTTGTCATTTTTTTGCGATCGCAAAAATCAGAGGACTATAGGTACACAGTGTAAACTCGCAACTTCGAGTATGGGCTGTAATGATACTTCCCTATGTATGACACTTTTGTAATGCATCGTTAATTTAGAAACGCATATCATGGAAATTATATCCTGTATTTACGAGTGGTATATCTGCTCACACACTCATACATAGAGTGATTTGAAGCACCGTCCTACTGTGCAAAAGCCATTAAAAAAATTACAGTAAACATGCTGAACAGAAACGCATGTATAAATTATCAATAAAAATATGTTTGTGTGCATCACATGCATTGTCTCGGGCATGAAAAATGTGACAATGGTGGAATTGCCATTGTATCTGGCAACACAGTTGATGAATGACGTCTTCTTCAATAATAATAAATGACTGCTACTCATCAATGCAACTGCATCCTGGTAGTTGTCTACCTAGTCACGATGCCACTGCAGCCACCTACACGATTGTTGTATCTTCCGGTCCGGGACAAACATCCCGATAATAATTTATTATTTTGCCAGATGAGCCACCGAGACCATGCAAGAGGTCTAGGGCAAGTACAGCAGTGTGCTGTGGGATGTCGCCACATGTAAGACACCTAGATCCCACCATTCTCCACTACACCGCATGTACAAAGGATCTAGGTGCTGGGCTTGCATCTGCTAACCCCCTCTCCAGATGCCTTATGCCAGTGAGGGAAGGGATGGCAGAGTAGTATATACGGAGATGCATCCTGGCCTCCGGATCGGCACTTCTGCTTCAGTTCTCAATCACCTCTCCTGAGCTCTTATCACTCCAGCTATTGTAGCCGTGGCTCAAACCTCTCTTAGTACTTCACCGCTCACATCGTGGGGCCGAAGATCCTTTTCAGCGCAACCTAAGGAATAACCAGCGGCATCGACAGCTTCACACTTAGACACGTTCAGTCCCTTACGAACAACCTGAGAGTAGAGTTAACCCTGAGGTTACACAGGCACCAGCTAACTGCCTATCCCACTAGCTTTGCACAGGGGCCTTCTCCTGCAGTACAACAGGGTGTTTACCTTCCACCTAGCCCATGTGGAACTAGGAGATAGCACCTGTACCATCTGTGTTAATTTCCATAGGGTCAATAAACACCGATCTTACCAGTTCTCTTGACTTTCACTCTGAGCTCCTTCCCTTTGTAATATTGGAGCTGGTGGACTCATCCGGAGACTGGATTTTTGCTCTTTCCATTTTCCAAATGCACACAAACAACACAACACCACATCCTTGGAAGGCCACCCATTTTCTGCCCCGATAGTGAATGGTAGAGCCACGACACTAGGATACCGTCCCTGGATGTTGGCTTGCCGGCTCAAAGTCGCCTCTCACCTCACCGCTCACTTTGTGGTGCAGAGGAGGTGATCTGCTTGGAGTCCGGGGAGAGCAGAATTGCAGCTTTGACACATTTTGAGTTATCATAAGTGAGCGATTCTTTTGGGATGAATAACATCCAGTGGCATTTCTGGTGAGTGAGAGATTGATTTGACAATGTCCGTCTTAGGATCAATTTCAATGGTAGCAGATGGTATGTGAATCGTACATGATTGGTTCTGAAAGTTGTAGGGTACTGGTATTAAGTTATACACTTGCCATGATGAATGAACTCTGGTAACAGGTACTTGTAATGTTATCACTAGTTAACTTTTTGAAAAGGAACATTCTGTCCGCTCATGCGTGTAATATTGAATTATATCTGTGACACCAATGCTTAAAGTTAAATTCAGTTTCAGGAGTTCTACATTTAACTTACTGAGATCATTTGACAGCTGGGTCTTGTTTACTGAATTATGTGGTAATTTATGCAATTGGCAGGAATGAATGTAGGTTTGGACTAAATTTTCTATCAATATATTATTGATCAACTGCAAAATGCTGGTAGCTAGCAAGTTATACTGATTCTCAATGATGTCAATTTTACTGATGGCAGAGTGTTGAGTTTTTAAAACTTGGGAAATGCCATTAATAGTTTTTGACAGGGAATTTATCTTATCTTCTACCTTGTGTTGTATTTCATTAACAACCTTGAAATTCACATTAAGGGCTGTGATTGCTGTCTGTATGTTACCTGCAAATGTGTTAATTTGGGTATCCAATTGGGCATAATTTTCAAGTAGTGCACATAAGTGTTTAGTTGTTAAAATGTCACAGCACCACGTACCCACATCGCCGAGAAATTGAATTCCTCTTCTCTGGCAGAACTGGGTACTCACATCATCTACGAATTCTCGGAGTACATTGTGTTCCACTGCTTGTAAATATCCATATATAAGTTTTCCACTCATACATGATGTTGAGTTTTGATCCGCACAAGTCACATGCAAGTGTTGTTCTAGAGATTGTGGGAAAATTGAGTTTTACAGTATATATTAGTGGAATGTTATTCTCGCACACTAGTTCGAAGTCAGCAGGGGCCCAGTAAACCCCCGCATGGTTCCTGTAGGTGGCTGGCACCGACAGGACAGCTGGTAGAACAAAACATACTGCAGCCATGACCTTGGCCGCATGGCAGGCGAAGCGGGTTGAGAGAGTGCATGTGCAGAGCGTAACTCGCGCTCGCGCACTGCTGTCAATGGTGTGCGGCATTGGGAGCGCCATGTCACAGCTGCTGTATATGGTATATGCGCAGCACGAGGTGTGGGGTTGGCAGCCGTGGTTCCCCTTCTCCACGCCCCCGGTCACTCAGCAGCCGCCCAGAGGTGTGACGACAGCCAGGAATGCTAGGCAGATGCCTTGTGCTGCCTGGTTCCTGCTGCGTTACACATGTTCTGAGTTCAGAGCATTATCATCAGCAGGCTGCAGTTGTGGCGTGAACAGGCGGCGTTGCGAATGGCACCCACACTAGTTCACGTCATGTTGTCGCTCTCAGTAAGTTATTGATACATAAAGTAACACATTTTTAGAGCATATATTAAACACTGTACACACACAACTTACAATTAAATGCAGTTAGAATGACACTGAATTAGTGTATAAAGGCAGGCTATGTATGAAGGGTACACACTGTGTCATATTTGGGGGTACACGTTTTGTTTGTTTGTATACGGATGGCTGAGTCGCCTAACACGTCAGTTACTCTAGGGGGGCCATGATAGCAACATGTGAATGCTTTCTGCCTGCCTCTGTTACGAACCCACATGTAATCATTAATGCGCAGCGTACTCTTTTTGTGTGAACGGTCAAATTGATTCTTCTGACGCCCTTGAGTCTGAAGTAAGTTTACTTTAGCCGTTCCACAGTCTTGTAACAGTCTCTGACACAAGTCATGAGCTCGTTGTGAATGCTGACCTGTTACTACTTATGCCGGCAGGGCAGCTTCTATACTGTGTAATAAGTAGAATGGAGTAAGTATTGTTGTAGTATTTATGCTAGTATTATAAATAAGGGAAATAAAATCTACGTACAGGTCCCAATTGGCCTGGTTGTTGTTTGCACCAGCAGTGTTTCATCAATGATACAATTCAACGTTTCTACCAGCCCGTTACACATAGGATTATAGGCGGTAGTCGTTAATTTTTGATTCCCGAGATTTGAGAAGTTGGCTAATTAACTCATTCTGAAAGCTTGTGCCTCTGTCAATCAAGATTTGTTTGAGTCAACCGAATTGTAAGACAACCTGCTTAATGAATTCAGCACACGTGGCGGCATCAATTGAAAGTACAGCCTTCGCTACAACAAATAGTGTAGAATACTCTGTCATGACAAGTATGTATTTACTCTTACACACAGTGATAGGGGAGGGATAGACGTCATTTGACCCATCGGTTTAGAATTATTGGCTTCAGTTTTCTGACAAATAGGGCATGATTTCACGTAATTCTTAATGTCGATGTTCGTGGTATCCCAGTAGTATGACTGTTTGATCATTTGAAGGGTTTTAAACGTGCCAAAATGACCACATTCGAATATCGCATCACAATGGGCCTGAATAATTTACTTAACATAAACTTGTGGTACAAGGGTTAGCTTGGTTGGACCCTGGGGCGTATTGATATTGAGAAAAATTTCACCATTAGTTGCAATGCCATAACATTGACCCAGTCTACAGTATTTATTATTGGCTTGATCTGGGTGGAGTAATGACAGCTTTAATTGCTGTATGTGAGAATCACGTTTGCATTCTCTAATGAATGGCAAGGTGTTTACTACAATTGGAAATACAGTAAAAACCCTCTATTACGACCCCATTTTTTACGACTGCCTCTCTATTATGACCCAATCCTGAGCAACGGTAAAACGTTTGGGTCGAAAAAAATGAAAATTTGAGGCACGTCTAAAGATAGATACAGTAATCCTCGCCAACCGCAGTATCTTGGCCACGTTTCAGTTATGCATTGATTTGTTTTTGTAGACATTTTCTCCAACCGCGGTACAAGTTTCTATTATCCATGGTTTTCAGTCTATTGGAAACTAGCCTTTACTGATGTTAATGGTCGCGCATTTCTCAAGCTGCCGTCCCAAGCAGCATGAAACAATGAATTTCTTCATGCCAGAAGGGGACACTGGTGTATTATCTGTTGAAGTGGGGGGGGGGGGGGGGGGGGGGGGTGAGCTGCAGGCCGGGTCAGTGAGGATTCTTTGTCATAGTCACATGACGCGACGCCGCCTCTGCCTTACCCTCCCTGTCTTTTTTCGCTTCTATTATCCCTCCTCTTTTGATGTATAAACAGCGGCACATTACAGACTAGTTTCTTAATCAGTGTATGTATAACTTCAAATTTAATTCAATGTCCCTTTTGAATTTTTTTTTTTTTTTTTTAAGTTTATGTGCGCCCATGCCTATGTCATATACTAATTTTTTTTGGTGGGCATTTGTTTTTTTTAAGGTGAAGTCAATTTTATGAGTAAAGTGAATAAAGGTACGTAAGTGTGTGTAAATAAAATGTGTTCTTACGTTACCATATTTTGGCGAGCAAGGCCGTGTGCGTGTATAGATCATGTCAGAAGTTTTTGATGAAAAATTCGGGATAATTAATATTTCAAGTAGACCGTACTAAATTTTTATATTCCCATAAATATTGCCGGGCCTCATCGTGCCAGTGCAGAGACCAACACGCTACCTACATTTAGTATAAATTCAATACATTGACTTGAATTGCATCTATCACCATGTTTTATCAACACCGGGCCGCTGTTACGAAGCGAGCCGGCTGTAACAATGGCACTTATGGTGGCCGGCTGGCCCCTGCCCACCAGAATAATCTTGTAGTGGGTGGCAGGTGGCTGGCCGCCGCCTGCCACCTTGTAACGACTGACCGACAGCTGCCCAGCCCCGAGGATCTAAGACCAATCAACAGATGCGAGTCGCAGCACCCAGCCATGCTGCAGAGGATCTAGGTGCTCACCCAGTTATGTGTGTATGGCAATGTATTCGCTGCTAGCCCCAGCACACGAGTGATCCACTGTATTTATCTTCATAATTATTATCAATAAATAAAGTTCTATGTTTTGCTTGAAACATAAGGCACCTTCAACAGTGTTTAGTTATATTTTAACAATACATAGTCTAATCTTTTCACACACTTTCAATGGCTATGTCATACTGTATTTGGGCCTTCTTTTTACGACAAGGGATGGTCCAATATGCCTTTCTTGGTTATCAAATAAGTTAGGAGCTGTCCAGTTATTAAAATATACATATTCATATTTAATTAAAGTGTTTTTTTTATGCGCTAGAGATGATTGAACATGAACTTCATGCAAAAAATGGCAAGTTTGGGGGTATAGGGGTTAGGGGTGGGTCAAAATTGGCCCAAAATTTTTCTAATTTTTTATTATGACCCCCCCCCCCCCCCCCCCCTTCTACTGCGACCCTTTCTCGGGAACCGTGAGAGGTTGTAATAGAGAGGTTCTACTGTAAATGGAAAATTGAGTCATTGTCAATCATAATATACTCTTGGCCATGTGTGTATACAGGCAAGAAATGTAGTTGTTCATGTTTATTAACAATGAGAATGTTACAACTTAACACAGGGTCGATACATGTAGTTTCATGATTATTTGGGTGATTTACCTTAATTATCTGTAAGTTGATTTGATACAGTGTGGTGATAATTTTACATATAGTGTGCATTGGTAAAAATTTCATCGTTAGCTAACGCCTTGGCTATCTTATTTCTGTCCTGAGATTGTAATTTATTCTGACTTGAAATAATTCCTAATATTGTTCCAATGGGTAATTGTATAATTAACAGTGTTTTTCTCTATTTCGCCTTGTTTATGAGCATCTTGGAAAACGGATTCTGCTAATGCTTGGTAAAGGGTTATGCAAGTGATCATGTGTTCTTTAATCTCATAGGTAGTGCTGTTAATGGTGACTTTGTGTGTCAGTATTTTGGGTTCAGTTGTGATTCTACTTGGCATCAGGGAGAGTATTTAACTTTCCATTCACAATATAGGGATCAAAGTCGTACTCACTAAGCGCAATTGCCATTTTCTGAATCCTAATGTTAGACTCTGCCATGGATCGCAAATATCTAAGACTACAATGGTCTGTTTTGATTTTAAAGCATCGTCCATATAAATACTGACGGAAATGATTGCAGAGATAATGTATGGCACAAAGTTCTCCTTCTATCACATTTCAGCACGATTCCTGGATTGATAACTTTTTCGAAGTGAACGCAATGATATATCGCTGTTTAGTGTGTGGGTCTTCCTGCATAAATGCTTCTCCGACTGCGTCATTACTTGCGTAGCATGCTAGAATTTTATTTCTGTCCTCATCAAAACTTTTCTAATACAGGGGCCTGTAGAATAGTTTTTTTTAAATTTAAGAAATGCTTGTTGGTGAAAGTCCTCCCATTTATAAGCTACATTGTGTTTAGTCAATTCAATAAGCTGTTTTGCTATTGTGACGTAATTCATGATATACTTGTGTAGGTATTATGTCATGTCTAGGAACATACAAAGTTGTTTTAAGTTGGCAGGAGTTGCCATATGCTCTACAGCGTAAACTTTTTCAGGATCCATAGAAATCCCTTGCAGAGTAATAATATGACCTAGCATTTTACTGTTTGTTTGGCAAATGTACATTTTTTTGTGTTTACCTTTACATTAAACATATGTAGTCGTTGAAAAATTTTTTCAATATTTGAAACATGCTCCTTGAACAAATTCCCTAAGATGAAAATATCATCGATATATGCAATCACTGCTGGCCATCGTAAGGGTCCTAGTAAAGTGTTTATAAACATTTGGACGTACTGAGGGGATGTACTTAACCCCATTGGCATTCTTTTATACCAGAATAACCCAACGCCATTGATTGTAAACGCCAATTTATAACTATCCTGCCTTCTGACAGGGATGCTATAAAAATCTGAATATATGTCAAGACTGGTTATGTAATGGGAGTTCTGCAGAGCGTTTAAAATGTCCTCTGTGCGAGGCAACGGGTACTACACCCTCGTAAAATATTGGTTGAGTTTACGGAAGTCTGAAAGAAATCTTAACCCGCCATTTTTCTTGGAAACTACCAAACTCGGCGCAGAGTAAAGTGAATCAGCTTCCTCAATAATGCCGGATTGTACCATGTATTTAATTTCGATTAAAAGGTCATCTCAAATTTTTACACTGATTCTGTATGGCCTAGTTAAAATAGGTTTATCAGTTGTCAAATATAGCTTTATTTCAAAGTTTTTTGACTCAGTTAATTCTAATATAGTATTGGTGAACCTGACATTATATTTCTCAATAATACTGGCAATCGTCTGTGCTTGATTGGTAGATAATTATTTGTTAATATGTGGCAGCTGTGGTTGTCCAGATTAAAAACTGTCTAAAGCTTGGCAATACTGTTCTATAGAATAAGTATCCTCGTGATCTGGCCTGCCTGAATAAAGTGGTATTTCCATAATTTTCTTAGCAATATGTACATGTATGAAGAGAGTATTATAATTTAATAAAGGGATGATGTCGTACCGCTTGATGAAATCAATCCCGAGAATCAAATCTTGCTGTAGATTATCAACAACTAAAAAGATTTGAGGGTAAGTTCGGCCAGATATGGTTAAGTCAAGAGTTGTTTCAAATTTCAGTGATGTTAAGACAGATGTGGCACTAACTAAAGTTATTTGTACATTTAAAGGGTGAAGATGCTGATTATAGTCCATTCACGCTTTCGGCCTTTTGGAATTGAACCTTGAAAAATCACCCTAGGCGTATTATGTCAACCTGTTTTTCCAATAACTTGTATTCCACAAATATTTAACACTGTGATTAACTTTAGAGTACTGTATTATTGAATAAATGAAACTTTACGTTATTATCTTCTATAACTTGTAATATTTATTTTGTATTAAATATGAATTAACAATAGCCAGAGCAGCAATGTGTTGGCAATGGCTAGTAAGAAATAGTTCACAGTTACAATATTTTTTAACCTCGTTTTATGTATACTATTTATAAGTTAAACGTTGCCAATTGATATAGTTGTTTTGTTAGAACTGATGGAAACACATTTCATTGCTGCAGTTAAAAATATCCGTGCAAATTCCCGTGTGTAGGCTGGTGTTTTTTTCCGTCCGGAATAAAGGTTCAATCAGCGAAGCAGAGTAAGTCGCTCTCTCTTGTTCTCTCTCTCTCTCTCTCTCTCTCTCTCTCTTCTCTCTCTCTCTCTCTCTCTTTCTCTGGAAGATCGTACCACCTGTGTAGGAATGGTATTCATTTAGTTATTTCTAATTTCAGCACATTTCATACTAATTATAGCATCAATAATGATGTTTGAGATTGTAATTTACAACTGAAACTAGATTTTATTGTTAAAATACCTATTATATGTTATTTAGATGCAACAACATATTATAGATGCGATAGCGCGACACAGCTTGTTGCGCGACACTTACAAATACAGCCGGTTGGCAGACATGGTGTGGAAAACATTCCCAATATGGCGGCAGTGGGCGATTATACACAGCCAGTGCATTATGGCAGTGGTGTGACGACATATCAATGACACTGTGTGTTTCTGAATGAAACGTCAAGTTCGTACTTGTGTTTTTGTAACATCCTAAGGAAGTTACAATGTTGTGATAAATATGTTTCCACGGCACGGCAGGGTTGATTAATATACTGTAAAGAGTGTTGTGATCGCTGCATGTGCAAGGGCATAGCCACCATTTCTGTCTATGGTGGCTGCATCGTAAATGTTATGCAGGCCTGTGGATTTCAAATATGTGCAAAGTTTATACTTTTTAACCACGAACTGATATAATGATGAAGTCAATTAATTATATCAACGTATGTTTATCACAATGTTGTTCTATCGTGCTAGATGTTTGAAACACAGTTGTGTAACGAGCTTACGTTTCTGTGATTTGAATGTCTGCCACAATACCAATGAAATACTAGACCCACCCAGATAAATTTAAATAAATAATAAAATTAACCTACAAACCAGTAAGTATGGTACCAATGCATGTAAAAAATTAGCGGAATAAATGTTAAGGTAGGCCTATGTGTTTGCATGTTCACCACTATATTTTACGTTTGTCGATGCTATATAGTACAATAAATAAGCTACACGAGTTGCGTGCTTGAATTTACTGTGTCGTTTCATTGGACTTGTTGTCCCTTTGTTTTCACTTTTATTCCAAACACATATTAATAACAACAGGTAAAATACTACTGTTGTTTCCGCGACAATTGCAACAAACATCGCAGTGGCAAAATATTGTGTGTTAGTGTAACGTCCTATATTGTGTGTAACAAATAGTTATGAAGCTGACCTAAATAGTGCACATTCGTAGGAAATGGTTTCTGCAATATGACATAATTCTTTGAACAGCTGTAAAGAGCAACCAAACATTTGACAGTTATAAAAGTAGATGTCACATGGCAGTGTTTAAGTTTACGTGTAGCGGAAGGATATGTAATCAGTAACCAAAAGTACAAATTTGGCAGGGCTTCAGAAAAGGCTGAAGATATCGTGAATCAACTATAGTAATCACTGTTCTCGCTACGCTGCTACAAGAACACTCAGTAGAACGTCGTACTAGCAAAGCGTAATACTTTTTTTCTTTAATGGTGACAAGGATGTGTGGTGTTGCTGTACGAAGCCCTACATGCTGACATTCTACTTTTGAGTCTGGGCTTGGGTGTTTACATGTGCTAGATTGAGGCGCAGAGCCGCTTAGTATGTTTTTCAACATTGGCTCATCACTGCGGGCCGTGTTGTGAAAACAGATAGTATTATCAAGTGTGTGGTTTCGTGGCACTCGCTCTACAAAAACAGTTCTCAGCACCAGCCCAAATTTGTTTTTAAATGCCTTAAAGCGGTCGCTGATGTTAGTTGAAAATTCAAAGTTTTGTTTAGGAAACAAACTGAAATGGTGGCTTTTATGTCTGGCGTAAAAACACAACGCAAAAGTATCCTGGGTGAGGCTACGCGGACATGCTACTTTCTGCTTTGCATCAACAGTTTGCTAGGTTTGGCAACGTTGCAATTTTGGATGTGTAGTTTGGCAATGCTGACCTGGATAGCATGGGCAGGTGAAGTGACGTTATTACAACTGATGCGTTGGGCTGGCGGCACATGTACAATCTGCTGAGACGGAGCTTTACCTACAGGCGTCACAAACCTTGTCGTACTTTTTCTGCATGGAGGAGACACAATTTTCCCTGTAAATTTCTCCACATACTTTCCCCTGTGCATGTTCATAATGTCTCGGTTGTGCCCTGAAGGGGCCTGCCTGGTTGTGTGAACGGTGTTTATAGGGTCCTTGATGTGACGGATGTCTGTATGGTTCCCTCGTCTGTGTTCATTCAATTACCATGAGCCTGTTGTACCTGAGCTGAATGTGCGTGTCTCCGTGGGTGTTAGGTTCGGGTGGAAATGTAGGTGTTTGAATGTATCTCACTGGACGTGGGCATGGGGCAGTGTGTTTATAAGTGTTTTTGAGCGTGTCTAACTACTCTTCGAAAATAGCGATCTGCTCTTGGAGTTTAATATGTTGTGTGTTTGGTGAGGTCTGTTCAATGTTCTGTGTGTATCTGTACATGAAAAGCTCAATGTTTTTAATGCTAAGTAGCAGCACGTTTAGAGTTTTGTTCTCCAATGGCACAAGTTTGTCGGCAAGGGGTGGTAACAGAGAGTCCCAAATTATGTTAAAAAAATTCTGGCTCAGGCAATGGTAGTGTACACTTATTCTTGTAAAAACTTAAATTTTCAATGTGAGCCTGAGCACTCTTGCCTGGTTGTTGTTTTGTAGAGTGTAAGAGCTGCCTGTAGTGATCTGTTGGGTCGAGTTTTCTGAATGTGTGCAATAATTTGTCTGCAATGTGTTGCCAAGAGATATCCTGTGCACTGGCATAATATAGATTCTCGTACGCCCTCTTTGCTGTTCCTTGCAGATAGAACTTTAGGCGGCATCGTTTATCAAGTTCAGACCAACCAATAATTTCACTTGCGACGTTGAAGGTGTCTTAAATTTCCTCCACATTTTCATTACTTTTCCCTGAGAATGTTGGGTTAGTTTGTGGATGTTGCAAAATTACTTGATTGGGGTTTGGAATGTTAGGTGGTTACGGGATTTGTACTGTGGTGTTGTCTGTGTTGACAAAGTGGTGTTCGGTTATGTTATTTATGTTTGTGTATTCATGTTCAGTAATGTCAGTATTTGTGCTGGGAATGGAAATTAGAAGTGGATTTGTTGTCTGTAGTGTGTGGAGTGGGTGTGGTCTGATATACCCGCTTGTACCAGCCTTGTTAAATGTTGAGTGGTGTGGTTGTTGAAAGGTTTGTTCAAGTGGTGTCACGTGTTCTGTTGGTGAGGTGTGTGATTCTGTGTTAGTACTAGTTAACTGATTTCTTAACTGATCATATATTTGAACTGCACGTTTACTGTCGCCAAAATCAATTAACTGTGTCTTAACTAATTTCCTTATATTGTGTGCGCTAGATGGGTGTTCTGTAGTCATGTCGACATGTTAGAATAAAGGTGTGTAGTGTAAATGATGTCGCGCACTTTGTGTAACTTATAAGTAATACTAAATACAAAATAGAATAAAATGGGAATATCTCCAAAACTCACACAATACAAGTGGAGATTTCTTTGCTTAAAAGGGAACAGGTTGTCTCACGTGCAAAAACAAGCAGAGTACATGCATTAATTGTAAAGAAGTAAAAACAAGCAGTTCTAATGCTAGTGGGGTGGGCGGCGTGACGTCAAGCTGCTAGTCTGGCAAGGCCTCCTACACAAGTTGCTGACTATGTGCGTGGCATACTAACCTTCCACAGTATCGCTTACTGCGTGTGCCCTGACAGCGCGGGAGTTAACACAGCTGTTATGCTTGCTGGTGCTAATACAATAATTTTTTCAATCACATGACTATTGCAAACCTATAACAAAATAATTACTGTAGCCTATTGTTACTAAGAATTTAATTTTACATGAATAGCTTGGGATAAAATGGTTGGCGTGAAGCGTTGCCACGTTTGAATTCCTACTTTGGTTCTTTTCCGCTGCGTACACTTACCTATCGCGAAGTGCAACTTAAGAAAATCTATACAGGCTAAGCCTACTCGCATAAGTGTGGGGTGAGTAGAAAGGCGACTCCACCAGTGTAGCAATCCCCCTTCCTCCTAACCTATATCACTGACCAAACCTGCTATCTGAATACTAAACTCCGTTACTGTAAGCAATAGTCATCACCATAGGAGGGAGGACTACTCATGGGGTACGTAGCTCTATGATGGATTGGTAAACCAAAATTCCTTTAAACACAACACCTTTATTATAACATTAACTACACGTTTGAGGAATACGTTATTAACACGAGACTGAATTATACAAGCATTAAGTCTTTAACTGTATACAAAAAGTTACATGTTATTATCAATCACAAGAGTCTAAATGAAACTGCCTAACCTTGCCAGAGATATTAACGCTTAGGATGACTGGGTAACGGAGACTTGTGAGAGAGTGTTACGCCTAACTGTCACGTGGATTTATACTTACCATACATGCAGGATGGCCTAGAGCTCCTCTAGGCATGGTTGTAGTGATGCCTTCTCCTTCGTGGTCGACTCTGATGAATAACACACTGACTGACTTCTTGCACGGCAGTGAGCATCTAGTTTGGGGGGAGGTGTGGGAGGTCATACTGCACTCCATATTTATAGGAATCAGGCAGTCGGCTATATGGAGCTTGTTTAACAAACATCTACCTAGTTTCACAAGCTATATCCCAGCGTACCTTAAGAGGTTTGTGTGCGGCACCTTGGTGGCCGCTACAATTTGCTCTACAAGATGTTAATACGAACCCTGTTTGTCGGCTTTACACACATAACCCAATGGTACAGCAACATGATACATATATGTATTTGGATAACCCTAAGTTAAGAACATCTGCACACGTTCTGACCGTTTTAAAGTTTTTCTTTTAGTAAATTGTTTCCATTGACATAATTGGCTGTTCTAGAAAGAGTAAAATAATGGTTTCAGTATGTTGTTAAGCAGAAATACTGAAACGAAAACTTTATTTTCTGGAAGTGAAACAGCACACAATGTCTGCCTGTTAAGCACAATTCAGCACAAATACGTATACAATAATTAATTATTTTCGGGCCACTGATGTATTGGGTAGAATGGATACCTCACCCAGGGGACGTGGGTTTAGTTCCTGGATCCAACCCTTACAATTTTAAATGTAGTCAGTGAGCGTGACTCACCCCCATACTGTGGAAGATAATGGCAGTTGCTCCAGTCACAGCACTGTTCTCATCACCACAGTGATGCCTGGGCTCCTGTCAGCTGTTGGTTCATTATAGTTAATATTTGTCATTCAAACAATTTAATGGTATTCTAGTAAATCAACAGAATTATACAAAATAGTAAGAGGAAAATGTGTATTGTATTTTATAAACCTAATATGAATTAGCTAGTTGTCTCCTCAGCTATAAAGGTGTATAAAAGTAATTTGTAAGGGAGTCAGCAGTAGAAGAAAACATGCACTGTACAAAGGAGGGAAAAAACTACTTATTTTGATTTTAAGAATTGATGAATTTTGACTCGTAATCATAATGATCCAGCCAGTGATACTATGGTGATTCATCAAAGTGAAAAATTTGTTAGTAGTCATACGAAGGACTAATGTGATACGCAAAACCATAAATTTGACAAACAGTTTTTGCCTGCATCACACCAGAACTGCACTCACTGATGAGGGTATTCTTTGCTATGAGGATATTAGATATGGAACAGTGCAACTAGTGGTGGTACGAGAGTGGAGGTAGGTACCTGCTGTTTGGTCAGCCAGCCGTCGTGCAACTGCTGCTCCAGCTGGGTGGCCTGCTGCTGAAGAACCTCCAAGCGCTGTTGCTCCTCCGTGAGGTGTAGGAGCAGCTCCTGCTGCCTGTGCTCCACTGCACCTGCTTCCTTCTCCTTGCTCCTCAGGTCCTGTGCATCACCACCAGCCCCACAAATATGCCTTTCGCTCTCTATGTGCAGTGTTATCACTGCACACATATCCAATATTGTGTTCCTCATATTGAATTGCCTAATTCCAAGCTGCACATTTTTTCCAGAAATATTTTTTTAAGGGTTCAGTTTAGAATTGAGGACCATCAATATTTCGGCACAAAATATTTTATAGCATTCATTAATTAATTATATTTTAAAACAAATGTGATTATTTTTGCAGAATATAATAGAAATACAGAGGACGGTCAGTTATATGAAACTAACGAATCAAACTTGGGTCACTGGAGAGTAGCAGGCAATACTATTATTTGCTTACGAAAGCACAATTTTGTGACTTTACAGAGTGAAATACGATATTGGTTTCGATGAGAAACCATTCTATTGGAGGTATTTAATATGTATACCCGTAATTTTTTCCCAGGATTTTCCCCAAAAAATTAGGCACGGCTTAGAATCAATGGCAGCTTAGATTTGAGTAAATGGAGTAATTACCCAGAATTCTACAAACTGATTGTCACATGGCTGCAAGTATTGAAACTTTGGTTGAAAATCTGTACATGTAGTAAACAACCACTTTAATTTGTGGTTTCAGGTGTCTCAAATAAGATATATTTTTATGCTTGATAGACTCTGTGTACAATTGTGGGCTATTGATGTGGATCACTGGAAGTCTGGTTACCTTCCCTCAGAACCATGGATCCGGGTATTATACAGTACACCAATGTTGTAGATTTGTACCCATGTTGGATTGGACGTGTACTGGAGGCGGCACAGTGAAGCAGGTATGGAGACACAGGGCTTGTTGTTGCTGTTGTCGTTGAGGTATAACTGTGGCACAAGGCTTTTTCCCTGTGTCTGCAACTCTTAGTCATGTGCATGGTGGAGTTTTGTCAAGTTTATTTAAGAAAGTGATGGCATGGTTACTTCAGCCATTTTTCAGGCACAAATGGAGTAGGAGACCTCTGAGGGAAATGGCGGTTCACTTGAAACATACCTGTAATCAGCAAGTTCATCCAGTTCTTTATTCCGACTACACTGTCTTTCACAAAATCCCTGGTAGCCAATCAATCTTAGCAAGTAATGTGCTGTAGTGCAACTACCTAACTGGGTTGGGGCTTGAACCATACTGTTTTGGAAAGGAGAATGTAGTGGCGAGGTACGTGTTACCGGTTGCAGGTATAATATCAGAGTGCTAGCTCTGTGATAGTTACTGTTACAGAAGCAGCAGTTCCTAACATTAACATTAGCAATTTTCTGTTGTTTGTCTAGGGTTGTGATAGAGTAGTTTCAAAATGACAAAATGTATGTACAGTGACACAGAATCTTTTAGACAAGTCCACATCTGCAAGACAGGAGAGTTCTCTTCAGTCTTAGTTAAAACTGCCTGCTGTTGAGGAGGGTAGCAGCCTCTGTCGACTGCATGTTCTGTTAGGGTGTCCAGTCACCAGGAAATGTGGGGAAAGCAGGAAATAGATCTATCTGAAATTCTGCAGGAAATGTCTGAGAAGTGTATAGCAATTTTTCCGAATGGCAGAAATTTTTTTGTTTATGAAATTAGTGTTAATAACTCAGAATGCTATGGTTTGATACTGAAAACTGTATCAAGGGTACACCAAGAGAATGTAGGAAAGAAGAAAAGTGTGTGCATTTGAGCCCCTGCTGTGAAGGTCAAGGGCGAAAGAGGTGTTGGTGACGTAAACTGCTAGTACAGTGCATAGAGGAGAAGGTGGGGTTGAAGCTTAATCGGAGGGCAGGGAGTGAAACATTTAACAGTAAGATGGGTGCTAGAATGTTAACAATCTAGAAGCGAGTCAGAATTCCCTTTCTCCAGCCTCTTTCGGTGTATCTGCTCTTTACCACCTTGGTTACTACACTAGTCCGGGTTAGTGTAGAGCAGTACACAGTCTAATTGCCGGCTAGGTCGAGGGTTCTCCACGCTGAGAAGATGATTGGGTTCTAGAATTTCTTAACCTCAGCCTAGGCCAAGTGGAAAGAGAGGTAAACTCTAGAGTGAAAAGAACTCAACACTCTTCTAGACAAGCTGCACTGGGACTTATACACTCTCAGATACTTCAAGGTTATGTGCGAAGTCAGTTTCACTGGGAACATTGGTGGTCTACACCTGGGATAGTAGACGATGAAAATCTATTCTCTTTCTGGGAGTCGACCGTTATGAATAGTGGGACGTGTCTGTTTCCTACTTGAGACAAAGTTATCCACTACCCTGGCAACAGGATGTTTGGCTGGGCACTGTACCTGTGATGCAGCAGGAAGCGGTGCACTTCGCTTAACAGTTTGGCTCGCCGGGCAGGTTATGGCTGGAAGTGCGCTCAATGCTGGTTGTGGCAGAGAAGAGCAGTGGCACAGGTTGTGGGGTGTGAGTGGACATATTATGGGGTGTGGATTATCAATACCTAATAAGGCATTGCCTTCCCTCAAAATAAATGCAATAGCAGGATGTTCCCCATCTGGTAGTTTAATAGGAGGCCCAAGGAGTGGGACTGGTAATTGTGGTGAATTACACAGACATTAAGGTTCTCAATGAGTGGGAAGTTGTGATTCTCAATATTCTATGAATTTAAATTATTCAATGCTCTTAGTATCTCTCGAGGGCTCCTCTACGTTGCCTTCTTTGTCTGCTGTGCCTTGCGTAAGGCATTGAGCTACACAGAAATTACCTGGAGGAGAAACAAGTAATTTAATCATTCTTGACGTGTCAAACCAGGAAGCAGTGCTGCCAATTTCAGTACCCTCTATCTGGTCTTATTCAGATTGGTACTGACGAAGACCTGGGTAAGGCAACCACCCGAGGTTAAGTCAGTGGACGTTCAGTTTTCCTTCTGGCCTTTCCAGACTGGGAAGGAGCAGTAGAACTTCTGGTCTGACTAACCAAGGTATGGATTTATCTTCCTGCAGTGAGGCGCTTCCGATGATCTGCCTAAGTGGCAGGCCTCGGTTTGCCATTCTAAAGTTGTGAGTATTTGGCCTTGGTGGCAAGCGTTAGTTGTTGCACCTTTGTTAAGT
Organism: Dryococelus australis; assembly: GCA_029891345.1. Taxonomy (NCBI): domain Eukaryota; kingdom Metazoa; phylum Arthropoda; class Insecta; order Phasmatodea; family Phasmatidae; genus Dryococelus; species Dryococelus australis. Next base: position 207,093,403 of record CM056993.1, on the reverse strand, counting down.
TACTGGCAGAATTATTTAGTAGTGATCTTAACATAAACAAAGAGTTTTCAATGTCAATTAAATTACTATCCTTTAAATGACAAAAAGGTTGATGCATACAGTGAAACAAGTTACTCTCAAAATTAATTGTAAAAATAATTAGGTTTTTAATTTAACATATGAAAATGCAAGGTGAGTCTTTACTCTCTCCTAATATATCAACATATCAATTTAGTATTTACAAAGGAAGCTTAGTCTTACATGAATATTCAGGTGAAGTTATCCTGAGTAAAAATGAGTTAATTAATAAAACAAATACTTTGTAAATTAAATTAATCCTAATTTAATTAGGAGTGTCCTCTGAAGCAGCCTCAGAGTTTCCCAACACCTCGTGACCTGTTCCCAAAAGGAATTTTAATGTAAACAGAAAAATGGTTTAAGGGAGGGTGAGATGGAGAGAGCTGTCTTCTGCATGAAGTGGCGCGGCTGTGGAGGCATCTTCGGCGCTCACCGATGGCAGGCGTCTTCTGTTGAAACGTTCACTTCAGCATGTGGTCTAGTGGTCAGCGCTGTAACAGTATATATTGTCCACTGCCTTATTCAGACTGTGAGGCCCGTTTGGCTGCCACTTACTATTTTTGGTCTAGTGACCATCGCACCCTTGAGACAGTTCTTCAGCCGTGTTTCAGACTGGAAGAGGGTGGACGGCCACTTACCCCTATTGCTCCCTAGGTCTTATGCAGACTGGAGGAGAGCCACAACTACTCTCAAGCCTTGCATGGAACCTCCTATTTATACTAAAATTCTTTGTTTGTAGGCTTCCAGAGGGGTGCCCAAATGGCTAGCCTCACGTCGCAGAGGTTGTTTATTCGAGCTTTGGCATGGTGCTACCCTTTTATTGTCTCCTGGGGTGGAGCCGCTGACATATCTTATCGCCTCTGTGCAAGGTGCTGGAGGCTGCGGCGATCTTGTATAATTATAATGGGTGCTGCACTCCTACAACAAACCTTTGAACTTGCTTATGTCTGCTAAGGGTGTCGGTGGCTCTTCCAGATTTAAAATTCACACATTGGTGTTAGGATGTAATGTAACTGCTTTTAAATAGTTAATACAGTAAAAGCCAGATATAACGCGGGTGTTAGGGGACATAACTCAGACCTGCATTATCGCTTTCTGCATTATTGCGGGAGTAACCGACTACAGGAAAAAAAAAACCACAAAAACACAAGCGCGTGCGCGCACGCATGCACACACACACACACACACACACACAACACACAACACACACACACACACACACACGTGTTCTAATGGGGTGTGGCACCTATCTGTCAAACACGGCGCAGGTGTTGTTATTTACTGCCTTAACTCGTGGAACATTTAGCCCCTTGCTATATGAATTTTTTTAATCTGCATCATTGGACTTGACAGCACCCAAGGGAGGGAAACAAAAGAAGAGAAGCTTGGTGCGATGAAGAGGGACACATGCATTCAAGCAAAAATAGCTAAAAATACGGCATTTTCCAGGCAAAGGATGTACTTATTCCACAAAGGGCGGTGTTTGTGGTGAGTTGTTTGTCATGTGGGTTGGAGGAGGGGGGGGGGGGGGGGGGTGGTGGTGGGGGGTTGTGTGTGTGTGTGCGCGCGCGCACGCACGCACGCACGCACGCGCGCACGCACGCACACACACACACACACACACACACACACACACATATATATATTATAATCTAAGTGTCTGCATCATAATTATAATGATTACATAGCGCTATATCCCATAGGAGATTATTATAGGAGTGTAAATGACTTAGTCCCTACCTTACCCATAATCTAAACCCAGTGGCCCTTGCATTGCAAGCCAGTTTTATACCGAATGCGCCACACAAGTCGGCATCCCTTTCATGACAGTATTCCAGTGTATTTTACCTTACTTTAGTTAAACATTTTGGCTTTGAATAATTGTAATTGCTTAAATGTGTCACGCTATACAACGCACGCACATTTCATGTTAACTTGTAAGTGCCAGTAAAACTTGAAATGTGGCAGTGCAATCCTCCACATTGATCCAATGCCCAGATAAGATGGAAAGGGTGCTACAGTAAAATTTTTCTTGGCCTGTTTACAACCGAACAGCAGACCAGGTATAATAGGGTCACATGAAAAAAGAACCTCTAGGAATTCTGCCGTCAAAGACATTGCACCACACCAAGAAAACTGATCATGGAAAAAACATACAATATTGGCTGTAATGACTCAGTAAAATAGATCTTGGTGCTGAAAGGAGAGAGAACACGCACCTGTTACCCTCCCTCCTTCCTCCATGTCAGCGACCCACGACCACCCACCAACAGACCACACGCCTACCTGACCGCACGCTTTCTACTGTTTTATTTATTCAGGCTGGGGACATAAATTGCCCTGTGGTATAACCGAATCTGCGGTGTAACGGACCGCGGTATTCCGGGCTTCCACTGTATATTTTTCTCACCCAAGTGTCTGTGATCTCGGTTTTCGTGATGCTTGTTGATCCTGTAAGCACGTGATTTAATATATTAATATGATGATGACTTGCCCAAATGAACATGGATGCTCGATGATGGGGCAAAGTCGCAAGTAGAGACCGCATGCCAACTGCACAGGAATGTATCATGTATCAGGGTAGTACTGTCTGAACCTACCACCTCTGTTGGCCTGATTGTGCACTGCAGACATTTTTGTAAAGAATAGTGTTTGTTCTCGTGCAACATCTGGGTTGTGTAATAGCTAAGTTCAGCTGCTTAAGCAATTCTACTTTAGTCTTCGGCAGATGAATTACATGATGAAGAACTGAAGCAGAGGACTCCATTGTAATCATACCACACAGTAAATTGTACAAATTAATTTGGTGTGGTATGTATGTGTTTTAAAAATATTTTAAATTGTTTGGCCAAATATGGTTGATAAATACCGCCCTTCTCCACCTTCTATGCCAATATTCCTCATCTAGGGCTACACATTTGTGTATTAAATTCATTAAAAAAGGACAGCATGAACCACATTTTCAAAATAATTAAATAAACAAAAACAGCAAAGAAAATTTGATGCTAAAATTAATCAAAATTGCACCAAGCTATGGTAAAATACTGCTGGCTATAGTGAATCACCAGGACAAACACATTTTAAACATGGCAACCGAGGTAAACAACAGTGTAATAGAATTTTTGAACTATGGGCCTAGTTCACTACTGATGTACGTAGTTATTCATTCTGTAGACTTGATAAGCGGCAGAGATGAGACTAAATTAGATGAAGAAGTTGTGTCTTAAATTATGACTCGAAATCAGTGAAATGAATAAAAAGTAGTAAAACAGACTTCCTGTAGTAATAGCTCCAATTTCAGATAACATAGTTGTAAAACAATGACTTCAAAATTTTTAGTACCTGCTGAGTGAAAATGACACAACCCTCAATTTTTTGTCAGTAAAAATTGTAATAAAACATAGTTGTATAATTGGATAAATACAATACTTAGGTGTAAGCTGGTAGGAAGTATTGTTTTGCTAACAGTCATTAGAGACACAGATCTTGTCATCCAACAGTCATCTTTTACGTGTGTGATAAGAAATCTTGACAAAGCAGACCAGGCAATAGGGAATAACAAGACTGTGTTCATGTGTGCTAGCACAACCATTAACATAGCTGCTACATCTTCAATTCAGTTTCAACAGTAGCCAGTAAACAGCCTGCAGAAGACTTTGCCTCTACACACAGAGGCCAAGTGAAGGGTAATGAATGAGCCCTCTGTGCCACGAGTGACATCTTTATCATACTACAGGTCCACTGTGATGAGGGTCAGCTGCTGCCGCTGGCTGGTTGTCAACTTGCATCACACTCCGGTGCACTTCCACCCCTCCAATCGTTGGTTGAGGAGGAGAATGTAGCCCAGTGAATGGCTGCCTCGGCCATCATTACCACTGTCTCCCCCCTCCCCATGCCCCCCGTGCTGGACTTGTGTTTATGGTATAAATAGGACCTGCAGTCCATACTTCAGGGCTGACACTAACAGCACTTGTACAGAACAACACTCTGCCCAGATGCATACTGAAACCTTCAACGTCAGTCACACTACAGTAAAACCACGCCATTAAGACCCCATTTATTACAACCCAATCCGGAAGAACCGTAAAAAGTTTAAGTCGAAAAAGTAAAAAAATTTGAGGCACGTCTAAAAATAGATACAGTATTCCCTCACCAACCGCGGTATCTTGAACCTTGATTTCAGTTATGCGCGGATTTGTTTTTGTAGACCTTTTCATCAACCGTGATACAAGTTTCTATTATCCACAGTTTTCAGTCTATGGGAAACGAGCCTTTACTGATGTTAATGGTCATGCATTTCTCAAGCTACCATCATACACTTTGACATTTGTTGTCCCAAGTAGTGTGAAGCAATAACAAATTACTTCATGCCAGAAGGGGACACTGGTGTATTGTCCGTTGATTGAGGGGGGAGGGGAGTTGCAGGCCAGGTCAGTAAGGATTCTTTGTCCTAGTCACATGCCGCTGCTTCTGCCTTACCCTCCCTGTCTTTTTTCGCTTCCATTATCCCTCCTCCTTTACACTGTAAAAACAGCGGCACATTACGGACTAGTTTCTTAATCAGTGTATGTATAACTTCAAATTTAATTCAATGTCACTTTTTTAATGATGTTTTATTACGTTTATGTGCGCCTATGCCTATGTAATATGCTAATTTTTTTTTGGCACACATTTGTTTTTTTCTTGTGAAGTAAATTTTATATGTAAAGTGAATAAAGGTAGGTAAGTGTGTGCAAATAAAATGTGTTCTTATGCGACCATATTTTGGCCAGTAAGGCCATGTGCGTGTATAGGTCACATCAGAAGTTTTTGATGAAATATTCAGGATCATTAATATTTCAAGTAGACCACACTAAATTTTTATATTCCCGTAAACATTGCCGGGCCTCATTGTGCCAGTGTAGAGGCCAACACACCGTCTACATTTAGTATAAATTCAACACATTGACGTGAATCGCATCTATCAGCATGTTTTATCAATATCGGGCTGCTGTTATGAAGCGAACCAGCCCTGTAATGACGGCACTGGCGGCGGCTGGCTGGCCCGCGCCTGCCAGAATAATCTTGTAGCGGCCGGCTGGTCGCTACCCGCCAGCTTATACCGACTGACTGACAGCTGTCCAGCCCCGAGGATCTAGGACCGATCGACAGATGCGAGTCGCTGCGCTGCAGAGGATTTAGGCGCTCGCCCAGCTACGTGTGCATAGAAATGTATTCGCTGCTAGCCCCAGCACACAAGTGATCCAATGAATCTTAAATATATTATCAAAAAATAAAGTGCTGTGTTTTGCTTCAAACATAAGGCACCCTCAACAGTGTTTAGTTATATTTTAATAATAAATAGTCTAATCTTTCCACACACTTTCAATGGCCATGTCATACTGTCTTTAGGCCTTTATTACAAGGGGTGGTCCAATACGCCTTTCTTGGGTATAAAATTAATCAAGAGACATCCAGCTATTAAAATATACATACGTATTTATAATTAATTTGAAAAGTGGTTTTTATGCACTAGAGATGATTGAACATAAACTTCATGCAAAAAATGGCAAGTTTAGGGACATAGGGGTTAGGGGTGGGTAAAAATTGGTCCAAAATTTTCCAAATTTTTTATTATGATCCCCCCTCTATTATGACCCTATTCTCGGGAACCGTGAGGGGTCATAATAGAGAGGTTCTACTGTACTTCATTGTCTCTTTACTCTGAACTATTCGTTGCATTCAAGTCAGAGTTCTGCCAGTCTGAGGTTACCCTCGTCCCACACGCCACCTCGTCTATAAGACTAACCCACCACCTTTTTTGGCAACCTATGTTCAGCCTTTCAGGTACCAATAAAGGTAAAGGAAGGATATGTGTTTTCTATTGTCAAGGCAGTACACATTCCAAGTTGTCTGAGTTCATCACTCTCAGTCTGCTATATTCTCATCCTGTATCATGCTACAGTACCTCCCTCTTAGACCTAGTGCTCCACCAACAATCTTCCAGAAGCAGGTACGTACCACCTTCCCCTTTCTCTCTCACCCTTAAGATGTTAACCAAAAGGGCCTTCAACTTCACATATTATTGATTTCTATGGTGACAGCTTGCCTTGCCAAATAACACAAGATCTGTGCCTTACCTTGCTGTTTACTCTTTCTGTAGAGTGCTTTTTGGTTCTATCAGCTATGTCCTGCCCAGCCAACGTACTCACAGGAAGCCAATAATAGCAGGTAATCCCTGGGGTTGTGGAACGTGAACCTTCCAAAGAGACTTGGAGTTGCTGGCGACATCCTACCCTCTCCAATAACCGAGGAACGGGGACATGTTCTACGGGAGCAACACACCATGAGGGACATCACTGCCCTCCAGGAGGCCACCCAGCTGCAGGTAAAACTCCTCCCCGCATATTCAGATGTGCCAGGCCATGCCCCCTCCTGCAGTACAACTGTGCTGTCATTTGACTTTATGCCTCGTCACTCTTTTGGACATGAAAAAGCCGCCAAATAGACTCTGATTCTGGTTGGAAGGGAAGCTTGGTGACACTGGGCATAGCACAGACAAGGTATACACGTGGAAACAGGAAGCCGCTGCATGCCAGAGGGGAACCACCGCCAGCTCTTCAGAAGAGAGAGAACATTCCTTCTTCTGCCTCATGTCGCATATTCCACACGCTGTCTCGCCAATTCCCCAAACTCCACCAGAGAAGCCAACTGCCAGTGGATGAGTCTCAGCTGTGGGGAAAGTAATGTGATACCTGGAGCCACAACTGCAGGGTGGTCCCCAACATGAATCCAACTGCAGGGTGGTCTCCAACATGAATCCAACTACGCTCTAACCAGGGTACCCATGCACCCCCTTTGAGTAGTGTTCTACTCTGTGCTCAGAGGTCAGGCTCCTGCTTCCTCCAAAGACCTTGTCAAGATAACCACTGCTTTTCAGCCATGAGGGGGGAAGTCCTTGATGCCAAATGCCACAACTAGACTCCATTCGCCAAGTGAAGAGTCAAGCTGCTGCTTTCTCAAAAGGATAGAAAAAGGGAGAAAGAGATGAAAAACACTAGTACTCTAGAGCGAATGTTTGTCTGTCACCTGCTAAGCCTCCCCAACGACAGTCGAGAATGGCACCAGACCAGGAGTAGGGGGAAGGACATGCCTCTTCTCCAATAATGTGCATCTGCCATGTGCCAAATATTCCTAAACACTTCTACTGCCTCATCTGGTGAATAGATACAAAATATGAGCTCCTCACATCACAGTTTTGCATTTGTAGGCTACAGAATTTTTTAAACATCTTACTCATGTTATAAACATGTAGTGAAGGGGGATAGTTTCTCGAATAGCACACATTTATACAAGTCCTGACACAGCTGGAAAGGTCAAACAAGAACTGCAACATTTAGGTATCGGCTGTTCACGATAAAGTGAACACTTTTTAAGGTCCTCCCAACAGGCATTAACTGCTAATAAATATATCTTATTGCAGCCTCGGACATTAAATTTTGATGGAGGTGAAATGTATGCGCTGTGTTTATTGGTCACATTGCAATGTTTATATTAAAAACCAGCAGGAAGATGAAAATTGGGTGAACGGAAAAAATTTATAAGGGCCTTCAAAAGTGGTCACTTTATTGTGAACTGCCAATAGTAAAAATATTTGTACTCTTGCCAGCACTTAAAATGTATGATTAGTCTATTATGTAATGATGATGACGATGATGTAATAAAATGCAATATACATGCACTTAAGATATATTTATGTAATTTGATGTATCTTAGCATGGTACTTCCACTGACCAATCATTGCAGTTTTTAGAGCAGAAGTGAAGCAGGAAACGAGGCCACACTTACAGCAAGAGCACGCCTGATCTTGTTGCTGAGGTCATCCAGTTTACTGTGCAGACTAGCATAAGTGAAGTGGGCAACTCGGAGTGCCCTCTTCTCGTGCGCCTGTGCGGCACTCACAATGGTAGCACGGCGAGACACACAGTTCTGCAGGTCCTGAGCCAGGCGCTCCTGCACCTTCCTCAGCTGCGAGTACCGCACCTGCACGACACACACGTCACTTCACACGTGCATGCTATACCTACTTCATAAGTCCTTCACATATTTCACATGTCTACCGTAAACTAACACTGAACCATGATTGATAAGTGGTCTCAGATGTATCGTGATATCTTACTAAAAGTACAGTTTAAATTAGCTGCCACTACAGAAATGAATCCCTTGAGGTACATACTTTTCTGTATGTGGGTCATTCCATGTGAAATCAACTAGACTAACAACCTTACCGTCACAAACTGTATTGAAATTTAGAACATTACTTGTATCTACACAAATACTTATACACAAAGTTTTCAGAAATTTTTGCCCTTAGTTTATGACTTAGAACCAACATAAGATGTCAAAACTTGATTAAAAAATTATAGGTAGAACTATTTTCAAATGCTCAGCTTCTAATCTAGTTAAATTTGTGGTAAATGTCTCATTTTAAAGCTTTTGAACGAAGCTTCCATATGACATGTCAAACAATACAGTACTTTAAACTTAATTTTCCAAGGACATGCAAAAATATTAAATTTTTTTTTTAAAAAGTAGTTTTTTGAAAACTCTGAGAAAAAATATGTATGTATTAGACCTTTAAGTGCAACTTCATAAAAATTTAGAGTAGGATCATTATGGGATCAATAGGAATTTGAATTTAAATTTAAATATATGTAGTTGCTATTTTAAATAGTGATCTATTACTTGCAAATGGTAGATGCTTTGACTACAATTTTTGCAGATGACATGCTGCAGCATGTTATAAAAAGGTGTGTGTGTAATTTATGCCTCTCTTCTTTCCTGAGGTATTCCATTCTTAAGCTAATGCATGGGCAACAATGAACCACAAAAAGTTCACGTTCAGAACTAATACACAATTAACATTCAAAGTTTATAAAATGATCATATTTACACACAAGTTAAAAGTAGAAACTTCAGATTTTATTGATTAATGGTCGGTTGCACCACTGAAGTTCATCTCTCGATACAAGATCATGTCCAAACTTGATCTAAGATTGACACAACATACTGTTGCACCATTCGAGTTCAGAGCATGACTGGAGATCGAGATGAACTTAATTTTGAATCACCAAATGTGGTGGTTCAAAGTCTCTATCCAAGAACAGAGGACTGTCTAAAAGCATTGTTACATATAATTATTCACCGAGAAGAAACTTTGTAGTACGTATTTAAAATATTAAAATATTTATTTGTTTATCTTTTATTGTTGCACTTGTATGATATAAATTGAAATGTAATATATATATAGACTAATGATGTTGTGCATTTCATTAATTAAAAAGAATTAATGTTGTGTTGTAAAGAGATAATGAAATAAAAATAAAAAGACTTAGTTTTCCACACAACACATGTTGAAAATTTTGACGCATGTCGCTTTCCTGCACAATGGGCATGTGCACACTACTTGTCAACTTCACCCTATCACCGAGCAAATAAATTCATATGGGCACGTCACACACTGGCAGAATCCTGTGCCTACAGGATTGCTCACTGTCCAGTGAGCAATTACAGACACGTGGTGATTTAATTAAAATTGTACTGCCCACTCAAAAATAGCCATACTGTCGTTTTTTCCCTCCCGAGAAATTAAATTATCCAACAAGCCACTAACATGCGGGATCCAGAGAAGCTAGTTTGATGGGATACTATAGGAGGGCAGCAACATACACACAAAGGTCCTCACTGCTGTCAGAGCCTCGTGGAGAGGTTATAGATATATCAACAGCCTCCTACCGAGGAGATAAGAAATGGTAGTGCGGTCCACAACCATAATTTAAACTACCCCTGTGAAGCGAGGTTAGCCATCGCCACACCCCTCTTACAGCCGACAAGCGAAAAATGTTCATACATAAGGAGGTGCCAAACTGCAGCTCAGGACAGTTGTCGGCGAACTAGGTTGCGGCATCAGCAAGGGAAGTGGCTGTCTCACTGAACTCGCAGTCTGTAAACGACTTGCAGAGCAGATCATAACCAGGGTTGTGCATGCTCACTAGGACTTCCTCGTCAAAAGCACAGGGAGAAAACTCCTGAAGAAAGAACACAAAGGTCTCCTACGACACCGCCAACATCGTTCACAGCCGAGGATGCCATCACCAGCCAGAGGTGTCTCGACATCCCTACATGTTCCTTTACCCGCAAGCTAACTTCTTAAGACTTCGCAGTAGCATGTCATGCTGATGTCCCTTCTCGACAGCCCTCTCCCCCTTCTCACAATAAGAATCAACTTCAAATTCTCATTGTAATTGCTTTTAAGCAGGTTCGCCTTCACATGCCTTAAGCTTAACTTCATTTTAAAATTGTTTGTAAAGAGTTACGCATTCCTGTGTACTTTCTAATGTTAGAATTAAATATGTACCTGTGAAAATTTTTGAAATGTCTTGTTGCTCATTTACCCTAGAAACATGATGCGTGACAGTCCCTGCCCTGGGTTACTTGCTCGACGCTAAGTGAGTCGCTTCTAAAGGTGACTTATTCTGATCTGGGCACGGGAGCCCGCCCGGTGTACAATACTAGCCTAGTGAGTCAGCGACTCTGCACAAAGTTTGGCTCTACAAACTTTATGCTGCAAGGTGCAGGTTTAGGTGGCTGTGTGATAGGGCAGCGAGGTGGTTGGTTGCGTGCCTGCACACATTCTGTTTCCGCTTCCGTAGTTGCACTCGACTGGGGAGTGATAGGCTCTGGTATGGGAGCCGGTTGCCGTTCTGTCATATGCCAAAATGTGCCTCCTGCACTATAGGATAGTATCCTTCTGCGACCCTGGTGGGTGGCTCAAACAAGTCAATGGGCGTGACGGTGGGTGCTGGTACGGTGAGGCGTACCATCCAGGGGATGGTAACCTAGTGTCATGGCTCTACCATTCACTGCCAGGTCAGTGATTGGGTGGCCTTCCAAAGATGTGTTGTTGTGTTGTTAGCGTGTATTCGGAAAAGCATAAACCCTGTCTCCTGCTGAGTCCTCCAGCTGCGATATGACACAGGGAAGGGGCTTGGACTGAAAGTCAAGAGAACTGGTAAGATCTGTGTTTATTTATACAGAGGAAATAAACACAGATGGCAGAGGTGCTATTTCTAATTCCCCACGGGCTATGTGGAAGGTAAACACCCTATTGTACTACAGGGGAAGGCACCCTGTGCAAAGCTAGCGGGATAGGCAGTTAGCTGGTGCCTGTATAACCTTGGGGTGAGCTTTACTCTCAGGTTTGTCCGTAAGGGACTGAACGTGTCTAAGTTTTGTAACTGTTGAGAGCCTCTGCACCAAGATCTGGAGCGAAGAGGTCTCAGGAAAGGTGATTGAGAACTGTAGCAGAACTGGCAATCCGGAGGCGGGAAGCATCTCGTTATATACTCCTCGGCCAACCTTTCTTCCACTGTCATAGGTATCTGGAGAGGGGGAAACAGTATGTGCGAGCTCAGGGCCTAGATCCTCTGTACATGCGGCATAGTGGAGAGTTGTGGGATGTAGGCATCATTCATGTGGCGGCATCTCACGGCACACTTCTGTACTCGCACAAACTTCTTGCATGGTCTCGGTGGCTCATCGGGCAAAATGATAACTTATTATTGGGATGTTTGTCCCGGCCCGGTAGGTAAAACTATCTTGCAGGCTGTGACTGCGGCATGAATCATTGACCAGCTGTTAGGAATGCAGTTGCGCTAATAAGTAGCAGTCATTTAGTATTAATAGACAAAATGTCATGCGTCAATTCGCCCCCTCTCCCCTTGCGACTTAGTCTCATCTGGGCAATGAATTGAAATGAGAAAAAAATTCCTATGCGGGAATATTGAACTGTCCCCACATCAGCAATTTAGTTTCCTCTTGCTGGGCTTCTGTATGGGCGCCGGCTCTGTGTCAGTTGTGGCTCACTCTCACTACTCGCAAACATATGGGCAGGCGACCGGAGGCAGGTGCTGGCTGGAACGTATTCTTGTAGCAGCGGAGTCGGCTACACAAAATCATCTCTAGCGGTGTCACACCCAAGGCAGTCTTCCTCCTTTCTCCCTCTTCTTGTTCGTAGCTGGCGAGTTGAAACAGCGTGCAGCAAAGTGGAATGGAAGATAAGTGTCACGAGGGGGATCCGATGTCAGTGATAATGCGTGGCCTTTTGATTATTGTGTGCCGACCTACATCACAGTTGTAAGGCTTGGTTACTCACAATATGATCTGTACGAATTGAAGGAAAGAGCAAACACATTGGCCGGCACACGGAATAAGTTTCAACCGTTGGAAGTTAATTTATTTATACAATTATTTATATAAAAAAGACCTAAAGCCCCACTCAAGAGGCATGTTTTGTAGCTAACTGCTGTGGCTACCTGGTGCAGTAGACTGTGTAGGCCCTGCCTTTGGTTTCCCTATCTGAACACACAACTATGGGGTTTTGCACAGCTGAGACCTTCTGTCATCTCGTCTGTGCACTAAAACGGGGAAGCGAGTGTATGGGCAAATGCAAGAGTCGCATTTGACGATCTTACATTAAAAGACACAGAATCCTTGTCATGCAACAAAGAGAGCACTCAAATTTATAACAAATTGAGATTTGCAATTTTTTCTCACCACGTTCTTGTTGTTATGGATGTCTGTCCGTGGCTCTGTTTTCCTGGTGTTTTCACTTGACTAAACGTTTACATGCATACTTACACAAGATCCTTACATTAACAGTACTCTGCACAAATGACTTTTGAATGATATACGTAGTTACTTAAACACAGCCGGTTATTAACAGTATGGCTAGTTTTAAACCTGACATCAATGGATTTTTAGAATGCAAACAAATTCACTGACATATTTGATTTGTATTACATGTACCAAGAACATTTATTGACAACTTGGTTTTCAAAATTAAAACGTTTCTGAGCTTGCCTCTTATCTGTATTATATACGCCAGTTCTGAACTGGTGGTTGCATTAAAGTGACTTTTACAGTTCAGGCAACCATTCGTAAACTATTCCAACAAAAGTGAAATATGTTAGAGTATTCTATCACCTACTCATTAACAAGAGACAAATGCAAACAAACAGTGTTACACATAGGCACTTTCATGTTGACAGAAACATTTACACTAACCTTTCACATAGGCAGCTGGCATACTCACAGCTGCCCATTTCAGTTACACAGGATTTTTCCTTTTACAGGAACACATGCAAAAGGTCACCCCTAGCTTAAACTAGGGGCTTTTTTGTTTTGAAGCACTTCACTGCCTCGTCTGTGTACATCGACTGTATGCCTACACTATCTGAGTGGGAAGTACTACTCGTCGTGCACTCACTCACTGGTTTTGGTCGTAAGGTGGAGCGGGGCCTACATCTCATCTTCTTCACAGGTCTGCCCTGTTTGCTCACGGCGACGTGTGATGGGGTTGGCCACGCAAACTTCGTTGACGGTCTGGCAGGATCATTGAGGCAGCATGAGTGGGTGTGGCAGGAACTGTGGTGTAGGCTCCCCGCTGACTACGGTTTTGGACTGACCGGCGGGCGACGTGGGCGTGCTGACAGGCTCCCGGCCCGTCGTGGATGCCAGCGGAGTGAGTGCTAGAGGTAGTGGTACTTGCGGTACTACTACCTCCATGGCAGATGGCATTGTGTTTGGGTACTTGGTAGGCCACCCCCCCACGATGGTGGACGGCAGTTCTTCCAAGTACTTCGCGGCCGCCGGTACCAGCTCAACGAGGGCCCTCATGATTGGCTCATTAAGATACGGAGATCTGAAGGGCTCCTCACTGTCAGCTGGGGCGGAATGGAACTGACTACCGGCACCTTCGGGTGAGGCAGGGAGTTCCTTTGGCAAGAGTGCCTCTGAGGCTTGACTAAGTTTCAGGAAAAACAATTTTTCCTTATTGGACTGTGCCACAATGCTAGGCGTATTGTCTCATTCACTGTCCGGGTTTAGCAGGTGTTGCTTCTGCTGTTTAACCCTGCTGAGTGGACTGTGCCAGGATAACTCGCTTGCGCTAGGAGTCCACTTTTCCCCTCGGGTCCCCATTTTGGTTTTGAAGTCTGTGGGAGTTGAGGGTATTGTGCGGCTCGTTGGTTCCGGGGCTCATGGTTGCCCCTTTGGCCATGCTGGTGGCTCCAATGACACAAGGAAAGAGCTTGGAGTGAAAGTCAAGAGAACTGGTAAGATCTGTGTTTATTTATTCAGAGGAAATAAACACAGATGGCAAAGGTGCTATCTCCTAATTCCCCACGTGCTATGTGGAAGGTAAACACCCTATTGTACTACAGGGGAAGGTGCCCTGTGCAAAGCTAGTGGGATACGCAGTTAGCTGGTGCGTGTATAACCTCAGGGTTAGCTCTAGTCTCAGGTTTGTCCATAAGGGATTGAACGTGTTTAAGTATTGTAACTGCCGACAGATGCTGGTTCTTCCTTTGGTTAGGCACTGGGGAGGATCTTCGGCCCTACAAGGTGGAGCGATGAAGTAAGGAGAGGTTTGAGTCTGTGTACCAAGAGCTGGAGCGATGAGGGCTCAGAAAAGGCGATAGAGAACTGTAGCAGAACTGACAATCTGGAGAGGGGGAAACAGCAGGTGCAAACCCAGGGCCTAGATCCTCAGTGCATGTAGGGTAGTGGAGAGCGGTGGGATCTAGGCATCATGCAGGTGGCGGCATCTCGCGGCACACTGCTGTACTTGCCCCGAACCTCTTGCATGGTCTCAGTGGCTCATCTGGTAAAATATAATAACCTATAATTGTGACGTCTGTCCCGGCCTGGTAGGTAAAACTATCTTGCAGACTGCAGAGGCTGTGTGACTTATGGACCAGCTGTTAGGAATGCAGTTGCGCTGATTAGTAGCAGTCATTTAGTATTAATAGACAAGACGTCATGTGTCAAACATTGAAAGCCCTGCTTAAGATCTACTTGTATACATCATGTGTGTTCTTCCGCCTTATGTAAAACTAACATTGCCCTAGGCCAAATCACTTTATTCATGCGTCAGTCAAGTGAATCTGTGAAATTGTTAGAAAAGTAAATATTGTATAAATCTGCTTATTTTTACACTTCAATGGATTAAAAAATACAGAATGCAAGAGAAATAGTTTTAAGTTATCACAAATGGTCACCTGACACTTTTTGTTCGACGTTAATATGGAACTACATTCCCCTCCATCGTTACCAACTTTACTGAACTCGTGTCACTCATTGCGCCCGTTAAAACATATGCAGGTAGAGGCAGTGACCCTTTTATAAGGTTGATTTCAAAAGTGCTCACTTTATCATGAACAGCCTTTACATAAATTTTATATTTGTTTAAATTGGCTCTTTTAACTAGCGACTGCTCACTGATAGGAACTGACTATCAGAACTTGCTTGGATACCCTATAGCCCGCATAAGGCCACAGTCTGTATAAGACTTAGGAATATCCAAGTATTGCCAGAGGCGCCCGCACCTCCAGTGGGATTCACTCTCAATTTTCTAAAATCTCTAACACTCATTACCTCAGTCCCAGTCTGCAGTAAGACTGGACTCAGGAGGGCTTGGTGTACACTTGGTTTCCCGTCGGAGTATGCTCCCGTGTGTTACACATTCTAAGAAATGCAGCACAAGAACAGACGTAAAACTAGTCAAACCCGCAGGCTAGCCTGACAGGTGCTTCAAAGAGAGTTAGTGGCACAGCCTAAAAGTGAAAATTCAGGTACTACCAGTGAAATAAATCAGACTTCTCCTGATATTGAACCTCTACTCACACCTGAGGAAAAGCTACGTAATGAACAACTGCCTTTAGGTGAAGATTGTAGTTCTTGCTGGGATTCCCTACTTGGTATAGACTGGCCCTGGCACAATCTTGATTATTTTGACACACTAGGACCACTAGCAATTTATTCTGAACCTATCCCACCCCTTGCCCTTGTACTCTCATAGAAGAAACGGCCACCATGTGCATAGTTCGCACGGCCACCGGTAAGGTACAAAATATCTATGCACCTCCCAAACTTGTCATTAATCGCAGGGTAGTATCAGTTACCCCGAACTTCATCCCTGTAATGAAGCCAACCAGACCAGCTGCTTATAAGCGTTGGGTAAAGTCAAATGTAGCCAAATAATTCACAGCTGGGTTTCCTTTTATTTATTAGTAAATCTGGATACACTTCAGGAGAGAACTATAATAGCTAACATTAAAGGGGGGAATCAGTGCTTGCCTTTTTTGTTTATTCTCCTTCACGGAACATTTAATATTTTCTTGCAGAGCGTAAAAGCTCAGACTAAAACAAGAAGGGTAGTTCACGTCAATTGGCACTCAAAGTTGGGCATAACCGCAAGAAGTTCAGCATTGGTGGTTAGACCGGGCCAGTCATCCCCTTTCCCCCTTTTTTCTCTAAGTGAGTCATAAATACAGGTATCATAAGCTTTAGTAAATTAAACCAAGCTCATACCTCCCATTGTGCCATACAGACGAATCTGACTTTGGGGAGTCTTTGGTTAAACACCACGTGGTGCTCAATACCTTATATTACATCATGTTTGGACCCAAAGGAAGCTCCTATGATGGCATCAAGGTAGTGGCCCAGGCTGACGACCTCCACGACATGAACACAAAATGTCCTATAGAAAACTGCGAAGGCACAGGAATCAACCTAATACAGTGTGAGTATTGTTGTAGGCAATACCACAATATCTGCCTGAGATGGGAAGATACCCCCCCCACCCCCCGATATACGGATGGTCTGGAATTTAGGTGCCAGCCATGCCATCAGAACCGTGTAATAATATGCAACTAGTCCGTATATTAGGGACAAGGGAGAAACACCTTATGGTGTATATTGTGCTCGGAAGTATTCCATTATAAGTGTATAGGCTGGCCGGATGAGAGAGTTACTCCTCCCGGTCAAGTACATCAGTGCAAAGTTTGCAGACGCAACCTTACACACAAAACCACTCAATCCTGGACCAAGAGTACGCCTCGCTACCTCCGTCCACCAGACAGAAACACCGCTCCTGTAATTTAGTGGTCGACCTCATGAAGAACCAGTAATCTTCCTGAACGACTATGAATGGGAATTTAACGAACAACAGGTCCCAACCAAACAGTACGTAGGTAGGACACACCACTAACTGTTTGGAAAAGTGAAACAATGGTAGGATAAATATGAGGAATTTATCCTAGAGTGGGGTCAGCTGAGATCCCGACTCGCTGCTCACTTTACTGGTGACCACGTGGTTTCGAATATGATTGCATATTTTCACATTCAAACCCAGTAACCCAAGGAAGTGGTTGAGATCTATATCCGCAGGAAGGAACAAATTTACAAGCAAATATATTCGAGGGAAGACGAACAGCAAAGGGTAAGAGGTAATGCCTACACCCTCCTCCCTAATTTCGTATCCTCCTGTTATCTCCCCAACCACAGACTGTGGACAAATTAGCAGAGAGGGCAAGAGAAATAGAACAACCGGACACTGTCTCGGTTAAACACCCTGGCACATGACGCCAATGCCGCAGATCTGTCCCCCTCTTTTAGATAGCCTGCTATGCGCAGCAGGCCTGTTCCTCAACCTGCTGCCCCCTTGCCATGCTGCTGGCATTGCCTGTGTCGGCATCACAACAGGGACTGCCCGACCCTCTGAACTCAAGGAAGGAGAACCTTACCTCCTCAACTGCCAGGTATAACACCTCGCGGGAGGGAAGCAATGATTCCTCCTCAATCATGAAATGCTTCCGTCGAGACACAAACAGGGCCGTCTTCCCAAGCCTGCGAAAAAACCCTTGAGATTAGGCAAATATGCCTAGGCATAAACTCATGAAGACCGCAACCAAAAAGCCAAGTTTCTAACCACGAACTTCAGGGAACGCGGCTAGATTGCTCTAACGTGGGCAAACATTCTAACACCGGCACCTGAAGCAGGTACCAGAATGCAGAATGTAATGAAACAAATGAAACGAGACCCACATTCTTCAGTCAAAGAACCAGGGACCTGAATCGTAGAACAGGAAGAGCCACCCTCTCCACCTCTGAATAGAATGTACGTTGTACTGTGGGCATTAGGAGGAATGTCCCATAGGACACTACCTTCAACACCTACTTCGTACCTTCCCTACTCTCCCCGGCACCAGGCCAGGAAAATAAGCATAGTTTCAGAAATCTCATGGCAGAGCCCATCTAATAGAGCACCAAGTATAAGGCCCCTGCAGATAGTACGATCATTGAGGTCAGTGAACTTCAAGCGATCCCTACAACAGAGGCTGTAAGACAGCATACTCCCAGAGCTCCCCTCATCGCCAACACTCTGGCCGAAACAACCAGAGACAACATCGCCGGATGGTGTAACCGTCTCCCCTGCCTTCTATCCCCCAGCGGAAGAGGTGCTAGAACAGGAACTCGAACTGGACAAGGTGTCCTAACAACTGCCCCCAGTTCCGCTCCATTCATGCCACCTCCCAAGGGCGTGGAAATTACCCGGGATAAGGATGTGCAGTCATGATACTTGCTACCCCTCCTTCCCTATCCACAAATCCTTGGCAACAGGAACTCGACAACTACACATGGAGTACGGATCACAGCCACCGATCATGCCACTACTACTTTGGTCAACTCGGAAACCGAGTCTACCGAGATGCCACCAACAACCAAGATATCAATCATCTTGCCTAATTCCAAGGGCATAACCAGTGCTATCCGGACATTTGGAAGCATCGGTGCTGCAGAAGCAGGGGCTGCAGGGGAAGCAGGGGATGTGGGAGGGGCTCCTACATCCGGAGTGGAAGGACACCACAAGTGTCAAATTGGGGATTCCGAAGAGCCCCGCAACCAACTGAACCAGAGAGAGACGTCAACCCAGGCCGATGCCGGTGACACTATTCAAGCAGATGATAGCTTCAATCAGACCGCAGTCCTAGGACTACCCTGCCCTGCTATCCATCATCAACAAGAGCCACCAGTTCATTCCAGATGTACGATGCACGTCCCAGGACGCTACTGAGAAGCTCCTTGGCAACCCCCATCAAAGTTTTGCTGGCCGTCAACAGTGTCATCCTTGCCCAGGAAGTGAGGGAGTCCACAAAATCGCTGACGGATGAAGCGACATCATCTGAAGTGAGGAAGGCGTTGAGTGAGTACCTGGCCACCATCATATTCTTTTTCCCCTGTTGTCGAAAGTACAAGTGGAATAAAAATATGATAGGGAGTGATAGTAGTAGGTCAACCATGAAAGAATGACGGTGCAAGAATTCATTCAGGATAGCTACTATAAAGGAAGAATAGGGTTAGAAATGCCATGAGAGGTTCCCCTTTAATAAAGTACTAGCATAGCTGACTTTCGCAAGAAAGAGATATAGATTTTGTGATTATGTACGTTCGTAAACTAACCCATGTTCATAGATAAGAAAAATTATAATTTCTCGAATAAATTTTAAGGCGTACGAATTAGCACAGATGCATTGCCAGGAACCGAGGTCCTACACTAACTAGTGCTCCGTTACAATGTAGCCTTTCCTCCCTCATGACAATGGGCATCAAGTAATGTAAATAAGCGTGATTAATAAGTTGATTTTGTTGCCTAGTTTGTAAGAGAGCATGGGAGGAAATAATGTAGAGTTAAGCCCTTAAGCTGAAAAGTTAATGCATGGTTTGACCTTTGACCCTTCACGTTGCTGTGGCCTATCTTGAGAGGATCAGGTCACGCATTAATCAGGGGAATTAGGATGGCTAGATATATAGAGCACTCAGATGTACAAACACTACTTTTATTCAACTCATAACAACTGTTACAGAGTCTTACAAGGATTACCTAAGGGCATTACTTTATGAACAGTAAATGTAAATATCAAACTCAACTACGGCAAGTATAGTATTACGTTCCTTAAGGTGCCCTCTGACTCAGGGAGTCCAAGTTCAAGTTAATGCCACAATTATACCTAAGTCTCGACGACCTTTGGCACCCTAGTGGATGTATAATTACCCTGTTTGGTTGCGTCGTCTATGGGAAGACCTCCTCGACAGTGGCTGCAGTCAGATGTAGAACCAGGACCACGGGCCTGGTGGTTCTCGCTTTTAGTTGTCCCTTGGGCGACTGGATTAAAGATAGCCACGAGCCGCCATTGCACCAGACTTATATAGGGCCTCATTACCCTTCCCTGGGGAGATATTTTCACAACAGCCGGGCTGGCTTGTCGAGGTCGCACTGTCCTGCGCTCTAGCATGTCGCTTGCCAGCCCTGGCTACTAGTGACCACAGCAACGTGCTCGCACTAGTAGTAAGTTGTCCTAAATTGTAGAGTGATTGAAATATTGAGGAAGTAAAGTAGAACCCCAGAGAATGAGTGAGTACGGTTAGGGAATTATGAGATGTGTGGTAACACGACCTCAAAGCAGGCCTGAATACGCTGAATTGCATACCCTCAACTATCCTAACAATGTGTCTCTGGGTGACTCTGTGACATTGGAAATGTGTAGTAATTGTAAGAGCATCAGTGATGACGCACTGTGACCATGCCACTACACGCTGCACAGAAAAAAATTCCACTGCATACCTAAAAATTACTATACTGATGTCTAAAGCAAACTGTACAAGTGTGTGTTAGGTTAGGTTTTAAGAAAGATTAGTTTTTACGGTTGTATTTATTTAACTTTAAGCGGATTGGACCGCATACATAATTGCACAACTGTACGTATAAAAATAGAGTTAAAAAGTTGTTAGAAATAAATAAGGTCTATTAATTTCCATGCTACTAGTATCATTGAAGTGTTCAAAGATGTTGAGTACAATGTAATGTAGAGATTAGCGATCATTGGACAATGTATAGTCCCCTTGTGTAAGTTAAAATACCTTAGAAGAGACAGAGCATTGTTAAAAGAATATAAGGAATTACTGATCCCATTAAGCACTATAGAATGCTACATATATTCATGCATTGATAATCTAGTGGATGTGTAAAAATTTTTTTATTTTGCTAAAGAGAATAAATTATTGCTAAAATATCCAGGATCCATTAGCACTGATAAATACTATCACTAAAATTAGTCAAAGGCAGTTTAAATATTAAGGAGTTAATTAAGTGTGAAGATAGTAAATAAAGAAATTATTAAGGTTGAACTATGAGGTAAAATATAAGCATAAAGTTCGCAGATAAAGAAGTCAATTGGTATGTGTAGATCGTATTGTAGAAAGTGAGTAAATATTAGCTAGTTGAAAGTGTGTCTCTGAAATATTAAGCAATAAGCAACTACTGAGTAAATGCTCAAAATATAACATAAAAAAAAAAGGCAGAGTATTGATAAGTGTTGAAAGAGTGTTATTATGTTACGTAGTATTTTCAAAGAGTGAATAATGTGTCCTTAGAAAGTTAAGAAGTTAGAAGTAATTACCAGGCCTTGGCCTATTGCAAATATTGTTTTAATACAATCATGAAAATGGTATGTTACAAATTTATTTCACTCATGTATTAACCAATTAAGAAGGGTACAACTCTGCCTCTATGAAAGTGACTTGGGTTCTCATCTATCACTATATCAATGTACGGGATGCTAGCGCCAACTTATTACCCATTAAGGTTTCTCTTAATGATACACAACTCACATTTTTTTTTGTAATCTTTGTAACACGTAGTCAGTTTTAGAGTGTATCAGTGCTGGAATAGAAAATTTCCAGTTAACTTCGCTCCCAGTGGGTGCCATGGTAGACAAACACTCTCCTCTCCTTTGCAAGTGGGATGATTGCTCACAAATTTTTTTTTTCTTTTCTCGAGACCAGAGACTGAACAAAGTATATAATATTTGTTAATAATTCATTTGTAATAAGATTAACACAACATTTCACTACCTATGTGAGCTGGTGCACGAACCAGGACGACTAGGGTTCATCCAGTGGAAAAAAGTAGCTCTTATAAAAATGTGTGATCTGCTCCCATCTTCCCGACTTTGCTTTTTCCTCCCTGCAGAGAAGCAGAGAACCAGCCAGCCAGCTGACACGAGCCGACATGCTGTTGCCCCGGGATGCAGTGGAGGGGAAGAGAGTGAGAGACTGAAGAACGAAGAGGACAAAGGCCATTAACCCAGAGACGAATACCAGATGTCATGTAGGCCCACTGATAGAGTCCCGCTTACGGAAACGGGTGTGCAGCACAGAAGAGGCACTAGACCACAGAGTTCCAACCAAAGATTGTAGCCCGAAGCCTGACTCAGAGGCAATCTACCAGATCTGAAGCCAGGCACTTTTTTTCTCACTCGAAGAAGGGTCTACATCATTCCAGAGGGTGGGCGATTGATGCATATCACTTTCCTGTGCATTGGGCATGTGCACACTAGTTGTCGACATCCTCCATCATCGAGCAAATAAACTCATATTGGTAAATCATATGTCGGCAGACAATAAATCCCGTACCTACAGGGTTGCTCCCTGCCTAGTGAGCAATTACAGACATGTGGTGATTTAATTTAAATTGTAATGCCCAATCACAAGTCGCCATGCAGTCATCTTTTCCCTCCTGAGCCACAGTCATGCCGGATCCAGAGAAGCTAGTTTGAAGGGATGCTGCAGGAGGGCAGCACATTACACACAAGGTCCTCACTGCTGCTAGAGCCTCGCGGAGAGGATATAGATATGTCAACAGCCTCCTGCCGAGGAGATAAGAAATGGTGGTGCAGCCCGCAACCATAATTTAAACTACCCCAGTGAGGCGAAGTTAGCCATCGCCACACCCCTCTTACAGCCGACAAGCAAAAAATGTTCATAAATAAGGAGGTGCCAAACTGCAGCTCAGAACAGTAGTCGACCCAATAGGTTGGATAAAGCTGACGGCATCATCAATGGAAGTGGCTGTCTCGCTGACCTTGCAGTCTGTAAAAACTTGCCGAGCAGATCATAACCGGGGTTGTGCATGCTAACTAGGCCTTCCTCGTCAACGAAAGAACTTGGAGAAAACTCCTGAAGGAAGAACGCAAAGGTCCCCTACGATGCCGCGAACACCGTACACAGCAGAGTACGCCATCGCCAGCCAGATGTATCTGGACATCTCCTCCTTTTTTTCTTTACTTGCAAGCTAACTAACTCCTTAAGACTTCGCAGTAGCATGTCATGCCGACATCCCTTCTGGACCTTCTGGACCTACCGCACCTTAGAATAAAGTAAAAATTCAAAGTAATTAATTCTCCTTGCAATTGTGTTTAAGCAGCTTTGCATTCTCCTGCCTTAATCTTAACTTAATTTTTAGTAAAATACATTGGTAAAAGGTAGCCATATAAATCATATCTGGGTTTCCTTTTATTTGGATTAAAAAAATTTTTTTTTCCTCTTCATCTAGTGACAGCTGGCGTCACAAATTTTGACAGCCTTTACGGTAGGCTGGACCAGACTTCCGAGGAGGTAGATATTCATAGTCAAGCTTACCCTGGGGTTTGATTCCCCTCCTCTTATTAAGGTCCCTCCACCTAAACAGCATCACCCTAGATCTTCCAGCATGGAAAGATCCATAACCCCCCCGCCAGGCAAACAAATTAGTAAATCTACAGCCACTTCAAGAGGGAACCATAATACAGTAAAACCCCTCTATTATGACCTTATTTATTACAACCACCTCTCTATTAAGACCCAATCCAGAGGAACCGTGAAAAGTTTGGGCCGGAAAAAAAAATTTGAGGCATGTCTAAAAATAGATACTGTAATCCCTCGCCAACCACGGTATCTTGAACCTTGGTTTCAGTTATGCTCGGATTTGTTTTTGTAGACCTTTTCTCCAACCACGGTACTAGTTTCTATTATCCACGGTTTTCAGTCTATGGAAAACTAGCAGCATTTCTCAAGCTACCATCATAGACTTTGACATTTGTTGTCCCAAGCAGCGTGAAGCAATGAATTACTTAATGCCAGAAGGGGATACTGGTTTATTGTCCGTGGAATCATGTGGGGGGGGGGGGGGGGTTGCAGGCCTGGTCAGTAAGGATTCTTTATCCTAGTCACATGCCACCGCCTCTGCCTTACCCTCCCTGTCTTTTTTCGCTTCCATCATCCCTCCTCTTTGCTGCATAAACAGCGGCACATTTCACACACTATAGTCGGTTCACGACTGGAACAGACTTTTGAACAACACCTTAGTCGTCAGCTGCATGCATCGTTACTACAAACAGTGACTGGTGTGGGTACAGTGACTGGTGTGGGTACAGTGACTGGTGTGGGTACAGTTAGTTTGGCAGCACGGAGAGAGAATATAGTTTGAATGTTTTAACGTATTTTTTAATCTATTGCTTAAAATGGGAGTAGGAAAGATTCAGAGTACGTCTGTTCCAGCAGTGAACGGACTATAGTTTCCAGTGTAAGTATGATAACTTAAAAATTTAATTCAATGCCCTTTTTATCAGTGATTATTTTTAAGTTTGTGTGTGCCCACGCCTACATAATATGCAAATTTTTTATGGTGGTAATCGTTTTTTTCTTGTGCAGTCAATTTTATGTGTAAAGTGAATAAAGATAAGTGATGCAAATATAATGTGTTCATATGTTACTGGTACCATATTATGGCAAGCGAGGCTGTGAGCGTGTATAGGCAACATCAAAAGTTTTTGATAAAAAATTCGGGGTAATTAATATTTTGAGCAGACCGCACTAAATACTTATATTCGTGTAAACATTGTTGGGCCTCATCGTGCAAGTCCAGAGGCCAACACGCCGCCTACATTTAGTATAACTTAAACACATTGACGTAAATTGCATCTATCAGCAAGTTTTCCCAATGCCTGGCCGCTGTTACAAAGTGAACCAGCCCTGTAACAACGGCAGTGGCGGCGGGCGGCCGGCCGTCACCCGCCATCTTGTAGCAACTGACTGACAGCTACCCAGCCTCAGGATCTAGGGCCGAACTTCAGCAGCAAACTGCCATGCCCGCACCCGTTCACGCTGCAGAGGATTTAGGTGCTCGCCCAGCTATATACACACAGCAGTTGGCAATGTATTCACTGCCACCCCGACAAGGGGTGGTCCAATATACCTTTCTTGGGTATCAAATTAATCAGGCCGTCCAGCTATTAAAATATACATACTTATTTAAAGAGAGGTTTTTTATGTGCTAGAGACGATTGAACATGAACTTCACACACAAAATGGCAAGTTTGGTGGTAAAGGGGTTAGGGGTGAGTCAAAATCGGGCCAAAATTTTCCAAATTTTTTTTACGACCCTATTCTCGGGAACCGTGAGGGGTCATAATAGAGAGGCTCTACTGTAGCTAACATTAAAGGGAGGAATCAGCGCTTGCCCTTTTTGTTTATTCTCCTTCACAGAACATTTGATATTTTCTTACGGGGTGCAAAAACTTAGACTAAAACAAGAAGGGAAGTTCGCATCAACTGAAATGCGAAAAATTTTTGTCAGTGAAAGAGCAGACATTGCTGTCAATCGTAGTTTGAAAATATCAGACAGGTAGCAATAGAAATTGTTTTCAGAAATATAAAACAATAATATACACACTTAAAGATTATTCAGTAAAATCCATACAATTAATTTACGTAAATACAGATAAAACATTGTAGCATTTTGTTTTTGCTTACTACTATATTCAGAATTTTGGTTTTAAAAATAACGAAAAGTGTGTTTATAAAGAATCAAACCAAAAATGTTTTTCTTTTTGTCTTACATACAATATATTTGTCTAACAAAATTTTCCAGCGCATTCAAAGAGGTTATATTGTTTAAAAAAATACTAGTTAAGGGATAATGTCCACGCAAACGCATTAATTGTCCCCTAACTTCAAAATACACAGTGCATCATAACGTCACAAAATGAGAGCCAATCACGAACAGTGTTTCATCCAAATCCTGGTTCTGAACTGAAATCAGGAGATCTGCGATTGGAACTCGGCCAGTCGCGTTGGTGCAAACACTAGTACATTGGAGCTCTGATCCAACTGCCGATTATGACTGAACCAGGATAGTAGGATCTCAGTTCAGGACAGTTATTGGTGCAACTGGGCGTAAGTCATTTAAAGTAAACACTTTCGTTACACTTTTCTATTGCTGGAGTTGACCATATTCTTTTTGTACCTCTATGCATTTATTCTTAATGCCATCTTGAATCTTTGCCTGTCACCATAATGTGAGGTTCTATTGCACTGTGCTGAGCTGGTGCACTGTGTGAATTATGTTAATCTGCATCTACTTCTTTAAATGATGTTTTTACACCTCTTCAAAGGGATTATGAAATTACTGAATGAAATATAAGTCTATGATCTTTGTATTTCAGTTTGCAAGTTGTTAACTATATATAGTGAAGAGTAATAATCAACTTACTATGTTTTTATTTGTGATATTACTGGACCATAATATTTTAAAATAAACTTATCATGGTTTCACCACAGAAACTGTTTTGTTACAGTCCAATGAACATATCAGAACACAAGTATGACAAAAAGGGATTAAAAATCGTACGTAACATCCTTCTTGAAAAAATAGCTTTGCTGAAATGAGATAAAATTTGTGATTCTTTTTAAAAAGAACTGCAGGTCTCTATGAAACCAGATGAATCTCGGCTATCAAACAGACCGGAAGATTCTGATAGAAAGAAAAATGTGCAGAATTTGTGTAGCCCTGAAAAAGACCAAGATTTAAATGCTTTCCATAACAGTTTGTTATGTTTGAATAAAACAACAATGGAAAGAAAAAGATAATGAGAGCAAAGATATACTGAAGAAGTATTAAAATGGCGATGCCACTTCGGCTTTTGAAAAGTATTACTCAATTCTCCCCTTAGGAACCAGGCAGCTGTGTGCTCCATTAAAGGGGCTTCAATTAAGGCTGTTCTCTGCCTGACAGTACGTCTTCTTCCTCCCAGCATGGTAACCAGGCATGGGGGGAGTGATGTGCACATAAGGTACCTAGGCTATGGAGTCTGTCTGGAATCTGTAAGCTCAGGCACATCTGGATAGTGTTAAATTTATTCGGTAGTCAAAGGGAACTCTAATCTGGCGTGGTCTTCCCAGCGGGCCAGCAATGCCCCCTGGTGCAGATGCCATATGGGTTCGTCCCATTTACCTTCCCATCAACAAATAGTAAGGTGGGGTGACACAATTGCTCAAGTCTTACTGTCAGGGTGAATGTTGGTAACTACACACAATCTCAGAGGGGAGTACTGTCATGGTCTTCTCAAGGAGCAAGTGTCTTCAATGGCAAAATGCCAAACACAGATTCCTGACCTATGCCCAGAAAAGCGTGACGTGCGAGGACAAAGCATAAGATATGGTGCGCGACTGAGACTAATGGTGCGGGCGTATGGCGAGTACTGGCTGACTGAAAATATACTGAACTTCAGAAGTGTAGCGATAGCTGGCTAGCAATGCAATGCTCAGGCTCGGGACTTACTCGCAGTTCCAAGAATGGCTGGTCCGCTGCCTAAATACTGCTCCGAGGGCTGCGGCGAGCTAGGGGCGCATGAGCAGCGAGAGAGTGGGGGAAACCATCCCTCCTGCTCATCGAGGATGCGTGTATGGTACCAGCTGGCCCAGTGCAGTCTTGGTAAGGGGATGGCCCACCCACTGTAGTGGCAGGCAGCGCAGCATACTTCCAGCGTTGGGGCGTAGAGAGGATGTGGTGGACGTGTTAGTGACAGCGTGAAACGGCACAGAACAGAGATAATGACAGATGCACACACTACTACGAGCCAAGGATGTTGCCTCGAGGTGCGTCAATGGATAAGTAAAGCTTCCCATTTTTAATTACTAGAAATTAAATCCAGTTGTGATGAAACTGTAAATGCAGGAGTAAAAGCTTCAGAGATTCAAATTAGTAATCAATTAAAATATGAGTTTCATTCTATGAGAGCAGTAGCAGGAGAATGCAAATCTTGACAACAATACCTAAAAGATGGAGTGTTGAAAAATTTTCAAGACGAATTTATCATAACCAACTTTACTGCTAACAAATGTGAAAGTTTGCAGGAGGAAGGCATTATGTTCTGCCGTGATTTAAACCCAGGTGAAACTTTAACTGTAACTACAACTAAGAAAGTAAGGTCTTTCTATGCGAGTGAAATCAAAAAAGTTTCCAGAATCATGCTGAGTACAAGGACTTTGTCTCTGTGAAGGTAAATGATAAATGCGAACTTGTGCAGAAAAACCTAATCCTTTTGTAACTTATGAGAGCTAATTTTCATATTTAAAGGAAAAATCCTCAACAAAAGATAGGTTTCTCAAAATTTTGTTAAACTGATACGAAATCAATGTGTGCTAGCAGGTGGGAGCGGGAAGTCTGCAAAACGGGAGGTTGGCCCAAGAAGGGCCATATAGACGAGGAGTCTGGGGGGTGAGGGGCAGAGGCGTGATGTAGCCTGCAGCCCTCCCAGGCAGCCCAGCCTGCATTCCTCGCTGCATCAGTTCCCGTGCGAGTTAACTATTTGTTGTTTTGACGATGGCCATGTGTTTTCTGTTGTGTGAGCAGACTGTATGATGCCAGGTACAAGGTCTGATGTTGCAGTTTGCAATAATAGTTTAGATAAGACAAAATTGCAAGGCAATTTAATTTTCTCATCATAGATTTCCGAACGATGCGCAGAAAATGGAATAGATCTTTCAATGTAGAAGAAAAGACAAATTCAACCCAGATATATCTTACACCTGCTCTCAACACCTCGAAGAAAATGTTGTGTTTTGAAACAAGTTTTGGAGGACAGATATATAGACAGTAAAATAACTTTCAGCAGCAGCATTATAATTGTTATCATGAACTCCCGGCTCATAACAATGTTTCTTGCTATAGTTATCTGCTTCTGGTTTTTTATTTCGAACTGACAGAGATCTGTTTTCTTTCTAATTGAACAATGAAGTAATACTACCACATCGTTTGAAAAGTTTTTGGTAGAATTATGGAAAAGTACTGGTAAAAATGTATCCAGAAACCTCCGTAATATAAAGGACATACATTTTTTCTCAGTAATGGACTTTCCTTGAATTTACAGAACTTTCAGTGTCTCTTTTAAATTATTTTACAGTGACATGCGATGTGGTATTCCAAAAATTGCACTAATAATAATAACAATAATAATAAATCATCTTTATTTGGTGCAGTAAGGCATATCTGCCTTCTCTTACAGTGAACCACTTTTACAATTTACACTTGCTTATTACAGTATAGAAAACAATTATAGTTCTTATAAATTAACAAACACTGCAGAAAATCAAAAGTCTGTACTAGACATTGATGGAACAGTTAATTAGTACTAAATAGATACATGCATATATAATTACTGAAAAAAGCATAAATTTAAGTGTTGATTATTAAGTTTAAACTAGTCCATAAAACACTGATGATGAACTGGCAGGTATCAGGCCAAAATATGCACCATATACAAGTAAGAATATAGTACATTAGCACAACCCATATAGTCCATTCACGTTTTCTTTGGCCTTTTGGAATTGAACCTTTGAAAAATCACCCTAGGCGTATTATGTCAACCTGTTTTTCCAATAACTTGTATTCCACAAATATTTGACACTGTGATTAACTTTAGAGCACTGTATTATTGAATAAATGAAAGTTTGCCTTAGTATCTTATATAACTTGTAATATTCATTATGTATTAAATTCGAATTAACAACAGCGAGAGCAGTGACGTGTTGGCAATGGCTGGTTATAAATAGTTCACAGTTACAATATTTTAACCTCGTTTTGTATATACTATATGTAAGTTAAACGTTGCCAATTGATATATTTGTATTGTTAGGTAGCACTGACGGAAACACATTTTATTGCTGCAGTTAAAAATATCCGCGAGAATTCCCACGTATAGGCTGGTGTTTTTTTTTTTCGTCCGGAATAAAGGTTCAACAAGTGAAGCAAGGCGTGTGTCTTTCTCTCATTCTCTCGCTCTCTCTCGGGAAGATCGTACCATCTGTGTAGGAAAGGTATACATTTTGTTATTTCTAATTTCAGCACATCTCATACTAATTACAGGTACTGTAATTAGTAGTAATGATGTCTGAGATTGATATTTACAAATAAAACGAGATTTTATTGTTTAAATGCCTATTACATGTAATTGAGTTGCAACAACACATTTTAGATGCAATGGCGCAACACAGCAACACTTACAAATCCAGCAGGTTGGCAGATGTGGTGTGGAAAGCGTTCCCAATATGGCGGCGGCGGGCGGTTTTACCCAGTGCAGTACGACTGACAACGGTGTGGTGACATACAATGACACGGCGTGTTTCTGAATAAAGCATCAAGTCCGTACTTGTGTTTTTGAAACATTCTAGGGAAGTTACAATGTTGTGATAAATATGTGTTTCCACGGCAGAGTGAAATGTGTTGCGATCGTTGTGTATGAAAGTGCATGGTGGCTGCATTGTATCCGTTACGCAGGCCAGGTGTGTGTGTGTGTTGATTTCAAATATGCACAAAAATTATACGTTTTAACCATGAACTGATATTATGACAAAATTAATTAATTACATTCACGTCTGTTTATCACAACATTGTACCTTTGCCCTAGGTGTTTGGAAAAAGTTGTGTAATGAGCAAACGTTTCTGTGATTTGCAACAATCCCAACGAAATACTAAGCCCACCCAAATAAAATTAAATAAATAATAAAATAAACCTACAAACCAGTAAGTACCAATGCATGTAAATATTAGCAGAATAAATGGTACGGCATGCCTATGTGTTTGCATGTTCACCACTATATTTTACGTTTGTCGATGTACAATAAATGACACGAGTTGCGTGCTTGAATTTACTGCGTTGTTTCGTTGGACTGGTTGCCTCTTCGATTTAATTTTTATTCCAAACACATATTAATAACAACAGGTTAAATACTACTGTTGTTTCCACCACAGTTGTAACAAACATCGCAGTGGCAAAATATTGTGTATTATGTGTAACGTCCTATATCGTGTGTAACAAATAGTTATAAAGCTGACCTAAATATTGTTATAAGCATACATTGTGAACATTCGTAGGAAATGGTTCTGCAGTATGACATAATTCTTTGAACAGCTGTAAACAGCAACCAACGCCTTTCACAGTTAAAAAAAGTAGTGTTTATGTTCATGTGTAGCAGAAGGATACGTAATCAGTAACCAAAAGTAGAAATTTGGCAGGGCTTCAGAAAAGGCAGAAGTTATCGTGAATCAACTATAAATGCGCAACAGGCCCATATATAAATACATACGTAACAATAGCTCCCTACAAATCAAATGATAAAATAGAAGACTAGTTCGTTACAACAACAAAACTGCTCAAATGTCTATGACAAACTCTGACAATAATAATACATGTAATCACAACACACAACACTTTAAGGTGGAAAACTAAAATCAGTCACACAACTATTTATTCAACCATACATTCAAAATGCTCCACTTTATGGGAAACGGTGGCGTGACAGTAGGCACTGCACTAACTTCTTTTTGAACATATGGTAGGAACCCTCATCGTGTATGTTCTGGCCCATGCCATTCGAATTCCAAGCTGCTGAAATGCTTAAAAAATTTTTAAGATAATTTGTTCAGTGGAACGGGATTAGAAGTTTACTGTAATATTTTTAGCGAGTAAAAAAGTCACGAACCCAGGAGAGGTAGCTAAAACAATTTCATAGGTATACAGTACTATCAGCATGCAAGATTTTATTTAGGAGCAATAAAGAGTGCTGTTTCCTTCTGCCAAGTAATTTTAACCAGCCAGTTTATTATACCACACACTGAGATGGTTTCTGGATTTAAGGTTAAATACAAAACATACACACATGTTCTGTAACCTGTCGTTATAGGCCGTTCACTGTAAAGTGAGCACTTTTGAGAACTTAAGTTACTTTTTTTACTTTCAGCCATTTTCGATCCTTTAACCAACTTTTCAAAGAAATATTGACATGTAAGTAATAAATACAGTGTATATATCCACCGTACTCTGAAGTTAACGTTTAGGGCTAAAATAAAACATATTTATTGGCTATTATTCAGAAGTACTCACTTTACCATGAATAGCCTAAACGAGATGTTGCACTGTGTAACAGAAATAGATGAAATATCTTACGTCCATTTTGTCCTGAAGCGGGATTATAACATGAATAAAAACCTTCGTAACCTAGCGCCCTGCTTATCCACCATACTTCTATGTGGATACTTCACGAGTGTTGTTAATATCTACAATAAAATACATATTTTCAATCTTCTGTATGGGTGAAGTGTTTGAACCGATGCCATCTGTTACAAAGTGTTTGTGATATCTTGTGATGTTTTAAATTACAGCACTTGAGATGCAAATGTTTTAAAAGGCACAGAAACAAACTTTTTCATTTTACAGAGGTTAAGAAGACTTTGTGTATCCTTGGCAGCATTTGTTCCTGACACACGAAGCTATGGCAATCACGGATAGCTTCGTATTTTGTTAAGTGCGGAAATCGTTTCGGTTTTCCATAGTAATGGATCTCATTGGCATACATACACGGTAAAATTCTATACAAAATCTCCATTACATGATGGAAATTTTTAACAGAGCTGTTCTGTAGAAATAGATTTTCAGCGAAGTAGCCATAAATATAGAACTGCTCTTGAATTACAAATGCAGACTGCACAAGAATATTTCATGAAGCTGCTGTTACACTATTTTTAGTCCATTTTAAAAATAACTTCAAATAAACGTTGTGAGTTAACTCGATTGTGTTTTACTGTGTTTTGATTTAATTATGACTTATATTCCTCGAGTGTGCCTGTCTTTCTGTTTGTGCCTGTATCCCTGTTTGAAAAAGCTTCCTTTTAAATACACTATAGGCCTATTTTTAAAACATGTTAATATTTCCCTGGAAGGATGTTTGATTTCAACTGAAATTACCTCTTCGCATTCTGTTACTGTATATCAATGTGTTAAAAATAACTCCCTTGTAAATGTATGGCCATAGTAGTTTCGGTTTCCATATTTTTACGTTAGCTCATAATATGTCGTGGAATTCTTGCATTATTTTGAAACAAAGAAGCTGGCTCATTTTTACAAATCTCTTAAGTCTACGACTGTTAACTAAGCAAAGATCTTTAATTTTAATATTTAACTGCATTTCATATGCTTACAAAACCTTACCATATAACTTGAATACATTTTAACTTCAATAACATGAGCACACAAATCGCAATAATTTATTTTATTGCGAGTGAAGTGCATCAGATAAAATGAAACAAGACCTCCGATTGGTGTCCGGTGGTTTCTTCCAAAACACTAAAAATTTTGTGCCATTATCTTTAGTGGTTTAGTTGTAATGTCAAGTTTGTTTTTCCTTTATATTTGGCTAGCGTGTCATGCGCTCGGTCCAGGGCTGCACGCTACGTTACAAGCAGGCAGCCACTTAGCGTGCAGCAGGCAATTGAGCCAACCTTCCCTTTTACAGAACTTGGGAGTGGGACACACAGAGTGTGTGTGTGCATGTGTGTGCTTCACATATCAAAATGCTGAACTGATGTTAGTGCAATGGGAGTTCCTAGAACTCACATAATGTTCAGATAAGCTTTTGAAAACATACAAAGGTATCATAGAAGCTGTCATACGTGAAAACTAACTTCTCTGAGGCTAGTTCTACTTTATGTCTTTCCTGGAAATAATAATTTCAAGAGAATACTGGAAGACAGCTCTGAGTTGAATGGTGTGGAAAATGCCACCTATAACCTTATGCATAACGTGGGCCAGTATGGATGCCAAGATTCCCTCACTCAGAGCCCGGAAACTGTTGCTCTGTTGACTGGGTATTTCAGTGCCTTGGGCCCTTTCCTGGCAATACCTCAATTACTCGTCTCTCTGCTCATAGAAGAGCAGAAACAGGAAATGGGGAGAGTGGAAGGGCAGGTACAGGTTAAAACAGTAGCAGTACTGACAGGCTTAGCATATGGCAGATGCCCAGGGAACATGAGTTGATGTTTGTCAGTGGCAATTGCTAAAGGCCCGATGGGCTCTGGATGGCACTTAGGTCGGGTCTGCAGTAAGGGTGACACTGGCCTCAGTATCATCAGGCACTCTGGATGGCACGATGATGCTGAACTGGAGCTGCTGGTTCTGGATGATGTCTGCCACATGGTGGGTGATGTAGTATTCAGGCGAGTAGCTGCTTCTCACATGTGGGTATAGACTTTTTGACAGTTGGTCCCCTGTTTCACGGATCGCTGAACCTGAGCAGGAGCTATCCTCTTAGCCATTGCCTTCCCTGCTCTCTGGTGGCACACATGGTATGGTTAATGCTAAGGCTTAGGCAAGATCAAACTAAATAACAAAGTGGCCTAAACTGTGTATCAGACAAAAGTGGGCTTTCCAGAGAGCTGGAGCCTCTCTCTGGTGCCAGTGCCCAAGGACTGGTACACTCACCAATGAAGGTTATCTCTCTACCTGACGGTACAGACATCATTACTGCTGGTAGCCAGATGCTCAGCTGAGTCTGGTAATATTTCCAACCTGGGTGGAGCACGTACCCCTAGGGGTGGTGATAAGCCTCACTACACTCACTCTCCAGAGAAGCGACACTGTCACTGGTAACCAAGTCTCCTTCATAAAAGTTTTGTAGTGAGGGCTTGCTCTCAGCTCAAGCAATGGCCAGACAAGTGGCACTACCACTGGTAACCAGACTTCCAGACCGAGGTGAAGAGTGGTTTCCAATGCAATTACTGTAGTTCAGTTGTTACATTTGGATGGCTCCTAACGAGGTGAAAATAAATAGGGCAGCCCCAGAATGCAAGGGTGGGGGAAATGGGATATCCCTGAGAAAATCACTGACCACCAGCATTGTCAGGCAAAATTCCCACTTGCGAAAATTGGGGAGAGACCAAGCCAGGGATCAGCCCAGTTAGCATTGGTGGGAGGCGAGCAGTCTAACTGCTTAGCCACCACGGTCATATACAATGTGGTTAGTGTGAGCCTGCAGGGCTCCAAGTCTCAGATCATGTCTGAGTCTGAGAGCATGGCAGATTGCTGGGTAGGAGTAAGTAGAACAGAATGGTAAATACCGAGATATGGTTTATATGTGTTTATTGAGGAATGGTGCATGAGGGCAACCCCTGACAGTAAAACTATAAGTGCCCTGCATGATACTGCCAGCACATCGGAGTGGACTACGTATCCTTAGTCTGGGAGGGAGTATCTTAAGAGACTGAGTAGTACGCAGAGCAAGGTAGACAGTCTTGAAGGTGTATCTTGCAGGATGTTCAGTGGCTGGACAGCACAGTTAGCAGGTAGGCCTGTTAGGCAGGTGGAAAAGGAACTGCCCCTCTGGGCCTGTGCTAGCCCTATTTATACCTGTGCAGCTGGGGGCTTCTCGTCAGAGTCGTGTAAAATCTGTGCGTAAAGTGAATAATTGTTTAGTGCAGATAACCTTAGCTGATGTAAATTATTCAGCCTCAGCTGACACAGGGGCCACAGTTTGTGTGATTAGTCAATCATTTTTAAGTAAACTCTAAAATTGAAAAGTGGTCAGCGACACTCATGTGTTTGATTCTGAAATATAGTTATGTATAGCTAGCGGGGAGGTGATTCAATCCAATAAAGTGGTGAAACTCCACATTAAAATAGGGAGATTTTCATGGAAGTTTCTATTTTCCGTGATCCAGAGTATCACTCATGATTTGATTTTATGCCTCGAATTTCTAGGCCACTCCAGGGCTAACATTAATTTTGATGAGGGCTTTATGTCCTTTGGTTTTGCCCCGAATATAAGGGTAGCCCTAAACACGTGTGACAACCCAGCTATGATGTTATCCTGTGAAAAGAATCAAGCTGAGAGAAATTTTCAAAATTAACTACAAAAAATGAAAGTTGAGTTTAGCAATATTATCTCGCCACGTATCTGCAAGTGTGACTTGCTGCTATACCGACTTTCTCTTACTGATTACATTCCAGTGCGGGATCATCATTTCAAATGTCCTTCACTTAAGTTAAAACATTCCAGGAAATTATCAACAGATTGTTGGCTGCTGGTGTTCCCGTCCACCTCAGACTATTGTTCGCATGGTTTTTTGGTCCAAGAGCGAGATAGTGATAATACTGGTTAGTGGTTAATCACTCCCTAGTAAACAAAAAAATACATAAAGATCCGTTTCCGCTTCCTACCATCGATTGTGCCTTGCAGCATTTGGAAAAGCAAAGGTATTTTCAGTTTTAGATCTCAACAATAGTTTCCACCAATGTCTGCTGGATTCTTCCTGTCATAATTATACTGCATTCAGTACACCCTGGAACCAGTTCAAGTTCACGAAAATAACCATGGGCTCGAACTTTGGTAGCCAGGTGTTATAGAGAGTTTTAGATTTTGTTTTATTAGAGTTTAAGTACAAATTTGTATTCAATTATGTTGACGACATTATATATACAGTAAAGATCATGAGTCTCACTTGGAGAATTTGTGTTTAGTGTTGAAAAAAATTAGAGTGTTCGGCCCAACTGTTAATCTGGATAAGGTCACACTGGGTTTGAATAGAGTTAAATTCTTGGGATATGTGCTTTGTGAAGTTGAATTGTTGATGGATCCTGACCGCACTGCCCCAATACTAAATTTTCCGCTGCCTAAAACCTTGAAAGGAGAGCAAAAATTTCTGGCTATACTAGGGTATTACTCTCATTTTATCCCACATTTTTCAGAAATAGCGGCACCTTTGAATGCATTGAAGCGGAAGGGTGTGAGGAACAGGAGTGCGCCTTTCAGAAGTTAAAGGATCTTCTGCAGTTTTGTATTTGCCAGACTTCAATAAACGGTTTGTAGTTCAGGTTGATGCCTAGTCTATTGCACTCAAGAGCGGGTTTGAGCCAGAAGGTAGGTTCTAGTCTGGTACCTGTTGCCTTTGCCAGCCGTCTCTTAACCGAAAGCGAACGAAAACTAGGCATCTATGAGATAGAAACGCTTGCCTGTATCTTTGTCCTCGAGAAGTTCACGTCTTACGTGGAGCACAAAGATTGCGACCTACACACCGACAATCAGACATTGAGTTGGGTGTTGAATCATCCTCAGCAGCTTGGTAAGTTGGGTCGGTGGGTGTGGAGACTATCTCGTTTTGGGTTTAAAGTGCACCACGTTAGGGGCTCTGAGAACCATGTAGCAGATGCTCTTTCACAAATGTTCAACCTCGAGGATTTTGAGGTAGTGGAGGCGGAGTCACGCTGTCCCACTTTAAATATTTTACAAGGTTTTCCAGAAATTTTTCTAAAATAACATCAGGCCCAGAAGGATCATTAATTTTGCATTCAGTTAATTAATGAAGCAAGCAAGGGTGTTAATGCTCCGTATTTTGTGGACAAGGATGTTTTATATTTTCTGGAAGAAAAAAAAATAATTGTAGTATGAAAATTGTGGTTCCCGTTGCTCTGAGGCTAATCATCCTTACTTACTATCATGATTCAGTGTTCAGCAGGCATTTAGGTATTAATAAGACATTTACTAAATTAGCTTCAAACTTTGCCTGGCCCACTTCAAAAACTGATGTAACAGAATACGTTTGTACCTGTGACCATTGTCAGAGGTGTACATAGGGACAAGGCATTAATGTAGGTCATTCATTGGTTCACATTCCCACTGCTGCATGGACTGATGTACACCTCTGCATATTTGACCCTCTTGTGAGATAAAAAAAGGCTATGTTTATATCTTGATTCTACTTGATACTTTTACAAAGTTTGTTTTTCTTTTACCCCTCAGGAATATGAAATAAACTTCTATAGTTAAAGTTTTGACAGGTCAAGTATGGAAAACATTCAGTGCCCCGATTGAATTAGTTACAGATAATGCCAGATACAGTAAACTCCTGATTAACTGTGTTAATTGGGGCCAAAGAAAACACGAATAAGCGAATTTGTATAAAAATCCCGGATAATCAAATTTACACATTTTTACTATTCATGGAACAGTGATATTGGCTCTGAAAATCGTGATAAAACACAGTACCTATTATACATTTCAAAGCAAACACAAATCCCTGTATGTACAGGTTTTAAGTATACAATACTGTAACTGATATTTATGTTGCACTGATTGTAGGTAATTCACGGCACATCGAGTATACACAGCCTTTTGCTGGCGCCACTGAAGCACGATGGGCGGGCCGTAGTTATGTGTGTGTCCTTTTCTCATTGTGCGTCACTCAGACCCGTCCTTTAGCTGGTACAGTTAGTTGAAAGTTTAGAAAGCAATGCAATAATAACTAGACTATAACCAGACTTTAAATGAGGCAACCTGGCATTTAAACAATACAGTAGTACAATCCCCTATAAAAAATTACCCTTAGAATACAATAGCTTATTAAAATTTTACTGACTTACAAACACATACAAAAGTTTAAAAACTCTGAAATGTTTAGTTTTTTGTTAACTTTTAAAGACTAGATACGAAAAAATGTAAGAAAAGTTAAACCGTGCCTTTCTTGAAAAGGGCTCAAATTTTCTTTTGTTTGGCACCGGAGTTGATGTTTTTGTTACTAACAAACTCAAATTATTTTATTATTTATAACATTTCCGCAATAGTTTTGACGCCGTCGGATGAGATACGAGACGAACGATGACACAAATACTTATTGGTAATATGGGTGCCAACGGTGCTTCCCAGTCAGTGCAATATTTACATTCAAGGTTCTCAGGGATGGTGTGGGTTGTGTGTGTGGGTCTCACCTGAGCGTACTTACAAACACGTAGCCAATACTAAACTTTTACTAAACATCACTTTGAAAATAAGCACTTAAAAAAATTACATGTGGCTAGGACATTGTCACCACTGAATAAATGAGGTAGGTTCACTATAGACTTGCTTTTATTATTACTGCTCGTACAGATCAACGTGCCAATGAAATTATGATACTCTCGGTCATAACTAAACAATTACACTTGGTTGCTCCCCAGCCCGCAATTAATCTAGTGCAAGCCTAAATGGATGATCTCACCGCGGTGTATGAAAAAGCAATCTTCATAAGGGAAGAAGGACGACAGCTGCTAGGGTGGACTGACGGATTTTCCCTAAATACAAGACAGGGTGAATTACAAATAAAACCCTTGATGAAAATGTTAACACATGTGATTACTTGGCATCACTAATGCAAACACGTCTGGGCTCGCCCTCCAAGATGTGGGGAGTGTGGTGATGGCCTGTAACAAAGCCTGGTATACATGGTATACAAATTACAAAATTACAGAAATACCCTTAGAAGTTGATGGGACATAAGATAAGAGGTCACAATAAACACACGTGTGAAAACAGGTTTATATTGCGTGGATGCCACTGGATGAAGTTCATAGCGGACCATGTGATGTAGGTGGAATTGCAATATTTCTATGTGAAAACAGTAAATTAAATTCCAACAGAATATTATTCTGATAGATTAAATTATTCTCTTTGCGATTGAAGTGCATACAGGTGTGTAGCATGCCTGATGGTGGTAAAATCAAACAGTAACACGACCGCGTGGTCAAGTACAAAAAACATCAATTTACGTAAAATTACATGGAACCCTGACAAAATTTAACAAAGAACCTCGAATAACACATTCCACACACGATATTACATAAATAAGCTCTCAAAATGCAATGATGGCGTAGACATATACTTGGCGTCGGTTAGCCACATGGTTGTACGTGATGTTGCCGTAAATTATTCGAACATGGGAAATACCCTCAAATACACATACGAAAACAAAGCCCTTTAAATTGCACGCAGCAATAATACAGAAATTATGATGAAACGCCTTTAGTAGAAGCAAATGGCGCCTGATTCAAGTTGCGCAGCTCGCGTGACATCTCAGACATATTTCTCCTCCTCCTCTTCGATTAAGTTGAAAATGCCACAAGGCCGAAATTAATTAGTTAAGTGGAAGAATAATGCTGGGGAAAATGTTTGGCAAAAACGTACACAAGCAAAGGTTAATCGGTAAACTAAATTAACTATGGAAACCTAAATAAGTGAACAAGTTGTAGTGTGTACATGACAATGTCTTACCTCGCCAGCTCTCCTTGACAGACTGTCCAGATACAAGCGTCGCATTGACCTACCATGGCCGCCTACGGGGTTCACATAAGCGGAAGTGCTATGCACACAGAGTAAAATATTTTATATTGAAATAAAAGTGAGACAAATTAAATTAAATATTGTTTTAAATTTTATAATTTTCTTGTGAATTTTCCGTATTAATTAATTAGTCTCTTTATTACAGCATTCACGATGGAATATCAATGTACTTAATCTTGGTTAATCTTTGAATTTCATAACCAAACATTTTAAAAATAACAACATACTCTTTAAAACATTCCAAGACATATTAAACGCTGCAAATACAAAAACAAGACACATTTTACACTGCAAAAGAATATTTATGTGAAAGTTAAGAAAATATTAGCCTCTTTGCAGGTCGTCACAGTGCCATTTCGTAACACGTTTTGGTCCCAACTTTACTAAAGACATTACTTTTCCCATCTTTCCCACCACTATCACTGGCCCCGTCTATCAAGGTGCCAGTCCACAACAGTACTTTTTTCCCCGGCTGATAGCGGGTTTTCTCTTACATATTTTACATATCTCTCATATTATTTGCCTATTTCTTAGGCAAAACATCACCCTCGGGAACAAATACAGCCCACCTAGTGTGATCTTCTCCTAATCGGACACATAATTGGATTTTTATGTCTTGGTTACGTCTCTCGGTTGGGTTAGCCCTGTGATGGTATGCTGGGATGGTACAGTGTTCTGTTCCGCACCTGGTATAGTACTTTCTCCACTTTTGCCATACAAATTGTGTATCATTGTCCGTCAACAAATACTCAGGGTGTCCCCATCTTGGAAAAATACTCATTCTGCATTACTTCTGCAACTGTGTGTGCACAGACGTTACTAACTGGGAATGCCTCTGTCCAATGGGTAAACAAATCTGTGGCAACACAACATATCTTTACCAGTTTTTGTACGCAGGTACGGGCCTATGATGTCGATGGCTACTGTTTTGAATGGCTCGGTTGGCAGTCGTGGCTGTTGTGGAGCGTTGCCGTCTGCTCTCTGCGGCTTCTGGGTGTTACATGTGATACAGTTCTGTACATGTTTCCCGACATCTCCCTGAATCTCTGGCCAGTGAAAAATTTCTGCACGTTTCTTTGTGTTTGCTCGGATCACAGGTGTCCATGCTCCAAACTGTTGTGTGCATACTTTAATATATGTTCCTGTTTCTCTTTCGGCACATATGTCCGCAATCGCGCACAGTTACCAGGTGGTTTGGTTTGTATTTCTCTGTCCATTAGCTTCAAGTGTTCTGTGTAATGTGTGACCCAGTGTTGTTGGCATTGTGCAACATCTGGGGAATTTTCTGGCGCAATGTGTACCTCTCTTAACATGTCACAGACATTCATTAAAACAAGTTTGCCGGGTGGTGTGGCAACAATGTTTTGTAAGACAGTTTGTATTTCTACAGTTGGTATTGCACTACAAGGTGGTAGCGCTTCTTCCCACTCTGCATCGTCAGTTACCATTAGATTCGAACAAGGATTACTGGACAAGGCATCTGTGAGCTCGTTGGTTTCGCCGCCATGTGTTTTACCTTGAAATCATACTTCTGAAGTAACAGCACCCAGCGGGCAAGTTTGCTC
Organism: Dryococelus australis; assembly: GCA_029891345.1. Lineage (NCBI taxonomy): Eukaryota > Metazoa > Arthropoda > Insecta > Phasmatodea > Phasmatidae > Dryococelus > Dryococelus australis. Next base: position 207,051,824 of record CM056993.1, on the reverse strand, counting down.
TTCCCATTATGCATGCCCTCTAACCACACAAGACACTGGTTGTCAGTTTTGATTGCAAACTGCCTTCCTAGCAAGTACGGCCGGTACTTCCGCAATGCAGTACAATAGTCAAACATTCCTGTTCGTTAACGTGATATTTACGTTCTGCTTCCCCGAACTTTGCATTGTGGTAACTGATTATTTGTTTTTCCCTGTGTGTTCCCTCCTGATACAACACTGCCCCAATGCCTTCTTGACTGGCATCTAATTGTACAATAATGGGTAACTCTGGGTTGAACCTAGATAGCAAATTACAGTTCTGAAATGCAAGTTTGATGTCTTTAAAGCTTGGTCTGCTTGAGGTGTCCATACAAAATTATGTTTTTCACAAAACAAAACAGTTAATGGTGCGGTAATCACAAAAAGTTTGGAACAAATTCCCTTAGCCAATTAATTAAGCCAAAAAAATTTCCTGACTTGTTTACATGATCTGGTTGTGTGTGTTTTTTTTTTTTTTTTTTTTTTTTTAATTTCCTATATGTGTTGCTGTTCTGGTTCATGTCCATCCCCTGTTACATAGTGTCCCAACAATTCTATTCTACTCATACCCAACTTACACTTTTCCACTTTGCATGTAAGTTTGTTACGTTCGAGCCGTTCAAACACAAGGCTCAAATTGTGCAAGTACTCCTCCCAGCTGTTAGACCAAACAAGTACATCATCCATCACAAAGTCTCCAATGTATCCATCTAGTACATTAACCATTAAGTTTTGAAACATTGCAGGGGCACACTTTAAACCAGATGGCATGGCAACAAATTGAAATCTACATGCATCTGGTGTAAATAAATACTGTTTCCTTTCTGTCCTGTGGGCGGACAGGCACATTCCAATATCCGGAATTTAAATCAAGTGACGTGAAAACGGTAGCTGGTCCTAATGTTGAGAAAGTATCTTTCATATTAATGACTGGTGGTGGCATGTTTACTGTTATTTTATTGAGGGGGATAAAATAAACACAGAATCGCCATTCACCATATTTTTTTGGAGCAACGGTGATACCTGAATTATAGACACTCTGCATAGGTTCAATTACATTGTTGTTTAGCATCTCACATACCTGCTGGTTGATGACGTTGCAAAAGAAAATACCTGGGTCTCATGGTTTGGAGTACACCAGGTCCTCGTGCATTGTGACGATCGCATGCTCTGTGATGTTGCACTGCAGCTTCCCCTCAGTGTGGAACACACTGGCATACTGCTCCAGCAGATGTTGCTGATGTGTAGTGGGCACCTCGTGCTTGAAGTCAGCAAGCGGCACAGCTGTTGTTGTTGGTGGTGTTGCTCCCATGGTGTTAACAGTCCATCAGCCATGTGTCCCCCACGTGCAGACGATTCAGGTGTGATTGTAAATAAGCCATGGCAGTCCCAAAAATCACTTCTTCGTACAAGTCCGGCACAATGTAAACATCGCACTTGGTACGCAGTTCTTGGATCCCTACAGTGACGTGCATAACACTCCTCGCTTCTCCCTGTTGGTTTGTGGTAGCAAATTACAGACATCACGGTGGCACTCTAGTTGTAATGGCTTGCATCAAACCCCCACGCACAAAAGTGTGACTGGCGGCAGTGTCAATTATGGTTGTGACATTTTCCCCTTCAAGTTCTACACAGACCCTCAAAGCTTTCACTGTATTGTCCGTCACTTGCAACACTCTTGGGCGTGTAGTGTGCAGGTTTTCCTCCTGCGGCGGCGATGTGTAATCTGCCTGACAGGCGGCGGCTGTCGCGTGACATCAATAGCTACCACAGGGGGTACAGGCTGCGGGGGTTCACGGTGTCTGTCCGGCATTTCTTCTCTTCATTCCTCCTGCTTATCTTGTTCGTAGGCACATGCTCTCCGGGTAAACAGTTCCACGCTCTCCCAGCTGGCTACGTACAACTGCCTAATGACCCATTTTTATAATGCCACAATTATCTCTAATACCCTGCCGGTTGCCTGTCCTAGGTGTAGCCGCTTATACATGCCTACCTTGTGATGAATTCTTCAATTCCTTTGTGCTCCCTCTGCTATTCTTGATATAGTTATGTTTGTGCCTGTATAGCATCCCCGTCAATGTCAAACCGACCTAGCAATTTCTCACAAAATTCTTCATACATAACTCAATAGTCCCTTACCAAGTTCCACCATGTGGCAGCGGTTCTTCTTAACCTGGTGGCAGTTACTTCAGTCCAATCATCTCTATGCACACGGTGCCTATGCAATTTTTCCTCACAAACAGCTAGAAATGTGCCCGGGTCTTCTGAGTCATGTCCTGCAAAAATTGGTAGTAATACATTGCGATCTGGCCCAGTTAAGCCCCGTGGCATTTACGTAACAAAAACTGGTGGCGGCGTGGTTTCACCTCAGGTGTTATTGTTGGTGCAATCTCAGCACACTTCATCTTACATCCATTCGTCACAGTTTATAACACCATCGCCGTAGGTGGTAAACTCTGCAGACCATATGCATTGTAAATGCGAGTCTTTCCTACACTGTTGGCACTGTGCCCACTTGGTTCCCGCCGGTACACTGACATAAGGGTTGGTCCCATTAATTTTCTGCAAATAGATTGAGTTCACTGACTCTGTTGCAGTGGCAGCATTCGACCGGCATGTTCATATCATTCGGGATTGTAATCGTCACGGTTGCCGACGCGGAAATCTTGATGCCTACGCACGGATGTTCAGGCATGATGCCCGCCATCTTCTCGCAGTTGATGCGACATAGTTGAGCAAACTTGGCCCCACTTAGGAATGCCAATTGATGCCGTCGCGTAAGACAGGAGACGAACGATGACACAAATACTTACTTGTAATTTGGGCGCCAGCGGTGCTTTTCAATCATCTCAATATTGAGACTCAGGGTTCTCAGGGATGCTGTGGGTTCTGTGTGTCAATCTCACCCAAGCGTACTTACAAAACACGTTGGCAATACTAAACTTTTACTAAACATCACGTCGAAAATAAGCACTTAATAAAATACATGTGGGTAGGACACTGTCACCAATGAATAAATGAGGTAGGTTCACTGTAAATTTGCTTTTATTGTTATTGCTCGTACAGATCAACGTGCCAATGAAATTACGATACTCTTGGTCATGACTAACCAATTCCGCTTGGGTGCTCCCCAGCACGCAGTTAATCAAGCGCACTCCTAAATGGATGTTTCACCACTGTGCATGAAAACACAATCTTCACAAGGGAAGAGGGCCAACAGCTGCTAGGGTGGACTGACGGATTTTCCCCGAAGACAAGACATGGTCAGACTTGCCAACTTTAAAAGTTTCCAATCAGTAAAATGGATAAAAACTATTAAAACACGCGTAAAATGCCTGCAGCAATTTCACATACACTAATTTTCTTATCATTCACACGTAATTTCAGTAATAAAATTTCCACAATTTCATAATAAAGATTTAATATAATCCACTATTGTTCAGTGTTTCAGACCAGAAACTAAGATTTCCCCTAGAGAAGACTTATACATCATCAAAATGTGTTTGTTTAGTATGACGTGTAAAGCAAAAATATAGCCTACTTATTCCTTGCCTTGGGTGGAATATACATTAATTTAAGATAACTTCCATGCCATATTTATTTTCACATTTATAGCATTAATACGCTTGCCCTATAAGTATTAAAAATTTACTTTGTAATATACAAAATCCCTATTCTGCAATGATTTAAATTTAAAATTAACTTGTATATAAAAAATGTGCATATACTCACATGTAAAGTTTCAAACTAAGAAAGCTTACAAATTTTATTTAGACAAACCAGCAGTCTTTTTTTTCTGGATTAAGTCAGATAGAGGAAATGCGGGAGTTATTTATCGCCGGATGAAAAACAATAGCAATTCTACTGCTACCTGTTTGTAGTTTTGTGTTGGTCATTTTCACAGATCGTACACACATAAAACATTTAAAATAAATATGAAATACTGGTTGTAAACAGAAATGGCACGTAAAATATCAAAATATGTACTATGTTGTAAATTCGTGATTTGATAGGTATCAGTTGTGAAGTTGTCGACAGCCACTTATTTAGCACTCGCGGAAATGCATTATTACGTTAACAGTAAAAAATATTTTTATCTAAATGTAATGCTTCAAAAGATTGTAATATTTCTGCAAAATCACTGGAATGCTACGAATACGTTAATAAATAAGAAAATAATAAATTATGCAATAACGACTTTTAAAAGATTTTCTTCCCCAATATACAAACATAGCACAACACTTACTTGTGCTTTAAAACATGCATAGTGTATTTCATGTACAATTGTTTGCTTTAAAAAACATTTTACTTACGTATTCGCATGTTTTTAAAGGAAAAACAAACATGGCACTGATTTTGTCATTTTATATTTCTGCTAACATCCGCTAGATACAAAATAAGAAATACCAAATACGTCACCATTTTAGTATACAAAACAGGTCACGTGATCATTTTAACAAACAAAATCTACCAATTCACCATGGCCTCAAATCATTATATAACCTGAAAAGTTTTAACCGAAAGAAAAAGCGATAAATATGTAGATAGTACCAATCCGAATATTAAACACGCTTCAAACATAAATATTTTTCAGGAAGTTAGTTTTCGATACTGTAAATGTGTTATTTTTACACTGCAAAACAGATTTGAAATAATAATTTCATAATACGTTATTTACAATACACACTGACTTACTGTTTGTAATTCATATTTGCAAATCCTTAAAATACATGTTCTGCTACAATTCTTACTACACGTTTCAGTACCATTAATACAAATTAATTAGCTGAATCATTAAATAAATGACATTTCACCAGCTTTCTGAAACTAGTCACTGCAGAACGAAAACACTGTTGCTTTGCTTCATGACAATTGGGAAAATGGCGATCCAAGCCATTTTAGTGTCGATAATATTACTTTCACGCATCGAACAAATGTATCTATACGCACATTGCGTTACTCGATACTTTCGATTCGTCCTGATATTGAGATATCGAAGAATCAATAGTCATGTCTCTTACGTAAATATTCACTCCACAATTTTTTCCAATATCGGAAATCAGAAAAATCAAGGCGTTTCTGTAAAATCATAAAAAGGGTATTTTTTCCGTACATTTTACGGAAAAATCGTACAAGTTGGCAAGTCTGCATGGTGAATTACAAATTAAACCCTTGATGAAAACGTTAACACGTGTGATTACTTGGCATCACTAATGCAAACACATCTAGACTTGCCCACCAGCATGTGGGTAGTGTGGTGACGGCCTGTAACAAAGCCGGCTAGGACGCAAGTAATAGCATCGTATACAAATTACAAAATTACATAAATACCCTTAGAAGATGATGGGCATAAGATGAGAGGTCACAATAAACACACACATGTGTGAAAACAAGTTTATATTGTGCGGATGCTACTGGATGAAGTTCGTAGCGGACCACGTGGTGCAGATGGAATTGCAATATTTTTGTGAAAACATTAAATTAAATTCGAACTAAATATTATTCTGTTAGAGAAAATTATTCTCTTTATGATTGACGTGGTTACAAGCGTGTAGCATGCCTGATGGCGGTAAAATCAAATATTAACATGACCGCGTGGTCAAACACAAAAGCATAAATTACGTGAAAATTACATGGAACTCTGACAAAAATTTAACATAGAACCCTGAATAAAACATTGTACACATGATATTACATAAATAAGCACTCAAAATACAATGATGGCGTAGACATATACTTGGCGTCGGTCAGCCATGTGGTTGTACGTGATGTTGCCATAAAATATTCAAACATGGAAAATACCCTCAAATATATATACGAAAACAAACCCCTTCAAATTGCACGTAGTAATAATACAGAAATTATGATGAAACGCCTTTAGCAGAAGCGGATGGCGTCTGATTCAAATTTCGCACGTCGAGTGACCTCTCAGACATATTTATCTTCCTTCTCCTCGGTTAAATTGAAAATGCCACAAGGACGGAATTAATTAGTTAAGTGGAAGCATAATGCTGAGGAAATGCCTGGCAAAACGTACGCAAGCAACGATTAACTGGTATACTAAAAGTGCAATTGAAATCTACATCAGTGAACAAAAGGTTGTAGTGCGAACGTGACAGTACCTTACCTCGCCTGCTCTCCTCGACAGACTGTCCAGAGGCAAGCGTCGCTGGGACCTACTATGGCCGCCTACGGGGTTCACATAAGTGGAAGTGCCACGCACACCGAGTAAAATATTTTATTATTGAAATAAAAGTGTCACAAATCAAATTAAATATTGTTTTACATTTTATAATTTTCTTATGAATTTTCTGTATTAATTCAGTGTCTCTTTATTACGGCGTTCTTAATCTCGGTTAATCTTTGAATTTCATAACCAAACATTTTTTAAACAACACCAAACACTTTAAAACATTCCAAGACATATCATAGAGACATTTTACACTGTAAAAGAATATTTATGCTAAAGTTATAAAATATCTGCCTCTTTGCGCACGTGTGTACATGTGACATGTGCGTGGTGAGCATCGTCATGGGCTCTAGCGCCGCTGGCTGTCAGCTGGCGTCAGTTTAAACTGTCCTTTTACGATTTATTGAAGTTGCGAAAATGAGTGAACAATGACCCGGGTTGGTGATTGATAAACTGGTAAGACGTGTTTCATTCGTACGTGTTTTTTTTGGGGGAGGGGGTACCTGACACTGTGTCCAAAAACTAAATGGCAAGTTCGTTATTTGAATTTGTCATTTTGTAAGTTTCACTTTGGAAGTTGTCGACAGTCACTTGTTTAGCTCTCACGGTGATACATTTTTACATAAAGAGTGAAAAATATTTTTATCTAAATTTAATGTTTAAAACTGACGTGATATTTCTACAATCATCACTGGAATGCTGCACATACGTTAATAAATAAGAAAATAAGTTTTGCAATAACAACTTCAAAAAGATTTGTTGTGAAATATATAAACTAATCAAAACAGTTACCTGCTTTTAAACAATGCCTAGTGTATTTTATGAAATAATTATTTGTTTTATAACACAGCGATAGACATACCTTACCCCTGCTTGTTAAATCACTTTACACAATCGCCTGACTGCCGCACAGATAAGCCGAAAACTGGCTAAGCGAGGCACGATTAAGCTGGAGTGTATTGTATTAAAAAAAAAAAAAAAAGTTTTAAGTGGGTCATTAAGCATTACACCTCTAGTCCTTATCATCCCCAGGGCAATCAAGTAGAAAAATTTAACAAGAATTTGAAACTTTGCCTTACCATCTTTTATCATAAAGATAATTTGTTATGGGATCATTATCTGGACTTGATTAATGTAGGTTTTAACAGTGCTGTCCATGATTCTACGTGTTGTTCACCTTCCCTACACTTTTTAGGCAGTGCCCTCACACATCCGTTGTTGAATATTTCGAATTTACCTCCCATTTTCTTCTTTAAGTGACGCTGAGCGAGATTGCTTGTATGGAGAGGTCATGAGAAAAATTGAGCCTTGCTAAGCAACAAGTGTTGGCTAAACTTGAAAGTGGACATGGTGTTCGTAAGTTCAATGTCGGATATTTGATATATCTTGCATGAATTTTGAATTGGCTGATTTAGCTCATAATGTTAAGGGCAAACTGATCCCAAAATTTTGGGGCCCGTTTTGACTGGAGAAATTTGTGAATCCTAAACCAGTAATATCAGTTGATGCGAATTCCGGTAAAGTTGTATGAAAGTCCCATATTACTCATATTAAGCATTACATTGCAATGAGTTGATCTGTGGTAGTGAGTTGCTCATCTTTGTACCTATTCCTATCCCTTATCCCTACTGAATTCTGGTTCTGTTCTTCTGTTCTTTCATGTTTATCTGACTACCCCGCCCCCCTTCCGAGTTGGCTTGAGTTGAGTGTGTGCCTTCACGATGGAGCTCCTCTTCGGCAACTGAAGACCTAAGTGCTGATGGACTGAGGTGTGTCGCTGCCCACCTTTGTCAAGATAGACTGAGGATCACCCTTATTTTCCATCGTCTGCCCATGAAGAATCCACATCTGTTTGCCTGGGCTTGGATGCCCTTATGTGTAGTCCCCGGGGACTTGCTGCGAATTTGTTATGATGATGTTTGTACTGTGAACTGTGTATGCTGAAACATGTACTGTATATTTGTCTTTCACTCTTCAAATGAACTATCTTCTCTTTGCTATGTCTTTTCAAAGTTTTTCTAACTTCTTCTACTGCAATGGTGTTTGTACGGTTTCGCAGATTGTGGATACCTGCGCAATTTTTGGGGAGGATATTGCGACGCTAGTGCCTAGTGCCTGTCGTCTGCAACACTAGCGCTTGTCGCCGAACATTTATTAAGACTCTTTGGCCACATGCGTGCTTCTTGACCAACTCCTCCTTCTTGAGTTCTCCCTCTGCTGCCTCCTCCTGACCTCCCCTTCGTTTCTCCACTTAAGGTTGTCTATTTAATCCAGTGCACTCCCCTTCTTTTCTTCTTAGTCCGACAGACCTGCTGCTTAACTACTTACTGCTCCAGCTCATATGTAGCATAATCTTATCAGCTTGTTCAACTTTGACAATCTGTGAAATTCTTTGCCAACTACCTGGGTATGATATGACAACTGATAGAGTAATTTAACCCCATTGCAACAAGTGATCATGCTGCCGCCGGCGATTATCTGCAATTTTCATAATTATCAGCCTGCGATGCCAGGATCGTATGCTGTCAACAGGATGGGCGGTATGTGACGAAATTGTCCACTAGTGGGATAGATTGTATTTTCGTCCATGAGTACTGAGGTGGGTGTTGTACATGGTGAGTGTTGGCGATCGACGTTGTGAAGTAAACTGGCATAATGTTTGGTTGATGAATCGTAAAGTCACTGTAACCTTCAGTTGCCTGGCTTGGTTTTTCTTAAACAAATTTTCGCTACCATTTTTATCGGGCAACAGGTAAGTGTTAGGATTTGTTGAAGTTGCTCATTTGACTGGCTTAACACTAGAGTTAGGCTGGCACTGTTTAGTTTAGGGGCTACTCTAGGGAATTACATTTAATGCAATGATGAGTTTTGGTACTCTGATTCCGACCTGTAATATCCATGAGGTAGTCTAGGTTCTTAGGTGTTGGCTATGAAAAGGAACTTGATGTCGCCCAGCACTGTGAGTCTGGAGTCTCGGCTTGAGGCCCATAGGTATTGGGCTAAGTCAGAGGTGAGTGCTCTTGAGCAATTTGGATTGAATGAAATAGGTAGTTTGGTTTTTGACTGATGGCTTATGAGTAGCAGTTTAATAGGTTTTCTGGTCTCTTTGGAATGTTGAGTGCATTGCTCGTCAGCCAGATTCGTAGTGGTCTAATATTCTAAATGGATTTGTATACACATTTCACCCTTGTTGGAAACTAGCTGCTCAGTGTATCTATTTGACCTGTCTTGTATTCATTGCCATTCCAACCAAGCTTGGACCAAGGATATAAACATTTGTTTGGCTATAGCTGCTGCTAGGTTTGAAAGCAAGAAGTTTTACTTGTCAATTGCAGAAGTTTCACCTTTTTGTAAAATAAAGGTTGGCTGAACGTACCAAATTAAAGTAACTAAACAGTGACGAAAGATAGATGGAAAGTGGGTTGATTTTCCCTGTACTGATTGATCACTATTGTCCATACCACTGTGGTTAAGCAGTGGAACGTTTGTATAATATTTTTTTAATGTGGCGCTGGTGCGCGTACTTTTTAGGCAAATCTTGTTGTCAGAATAAATGTTAACGTGCTGCGGCACAGTTTTTAATTGAAAGTTTCATGGGAAGTTTAAGTAATCAGGTGCTTGTTGTGTGTGCTAGCTGATATAAAGTATGTATAGAGTGACTAATTTTTCAGCCGCCTACTGAAGCTGTATTTTAACTTGTTAAATATTTTGGGTTTTGTATTCAGAGCTTGGACTAATTTGCCCTTGGATTACAAGGAGTAGTATGTTGCTATGTGAAAGAATATTTATGTGATTAAAGCTGGTCCCTGTACTGTAGTTGTGAGCCTTCTTAAGGCGATAAATGTAAATTTTATTCCTTGCCCATTATTTAAGAATGGGCACATAAGTATTAATTTGCTGTGATACACTGTAAACTGAGAGTTGAGACAATGATCGCATTCAAATGCATTACTTTTATAACCCTTTTTAATGATATAAAATTGTTAGCGCCTATGTTAATTGGCGAAGTGATCTTTTCGAATATTATCTGTATTGCCTAAATTACGTCACTGTGTATGGAAGTAGTGGCAGGAAGTTTTCACTTGGTAAACAAGTAACATGTATATTTTTGATAAAGTTGTTAGAAGTAAATAACAATATACGTATATTTCATGTAACCCTGTTAGAATTATTAATGAACACTTTAAATTGTATCAAGTGTCACTATATTTTAGGCTTACATTTTGTGAATGACTTTGAAATATGGTGTGAAAGAAATGGTACAAGATGCTAACACTATTGTAATAAAATGTGTTTAGTGTTTTTGAAATTATGTGTTTGATTCAATGTTCTTGCTTGGTTTACCTTTGTACGGCACACTCTTACTGATAAACTCTCTGAGTGAGAGCGTGCGAGACTGCCAGTTACTAGGGACTTGCCTTCCAAGTGAGATTGCAATTGGAGGGCATACAGTCTCCTCTTCCTAAAGCAAGTCACGTGAAGGTAGAGACCAGAGGGCTTGGCTACTTCTCCCTGTGCATGAAGGATGCACGTAGCTGCGGGTGGCAGAGGCGAGTTAGTTGCTGGAGACTGCAGGTCCTGCGCAGCTTGCACACAAGTGAGGAAACAAGCAACAAAAGGCTTACCAAGTCTCACAGAAGTGCGAGAGAGAGGGAGGAAACAGACACGGGGCTCTAATGTGTTCACATAAGCAGGCGAGGTGTGACATGTGCCAATTTGTTTTTTAATTGGCAAACTAAGATAATGACCAACAGCAGAGGAGTGGGCAGGTCTCCAAAATGCACTTACACTAATAGCACATGTTCATATGATGATGCCGTGGTCTTGTGGAATTCTGATCATTGATAATATTTTTGCATCACATGGTTCACATGATGATGATGAATAAATTGAGGCAGTAAATTCACCTTCAGACCTCTCAAAACCTTTTGGCTTTATGTGTCTTTGTTGTAAACCCAAATTGGTGTACCTAACAAAATTCTGAGTGTTTTGTTGAAATGTGTAGCTGTAATAGCAAGACTTTATATTATGGAAACAGCATGTTTAATTTTTCACAATATTTATGTAAGAGCAACTTTTTTTGATTGAATTTCTGCTTTAAGTTTTCTTCATATGAGTTTATTTCCTTAATGCTTGCTTGTAGGTGTAATACTAATTTCTGCTTAAGTAGGTTTTCTAGCATAAAACATTAAATTTTACAGACAAACTCCCTGAAAAAATGTTATAACAAGGTTTTACTGCATTCTCTCTCTCAGACGCAATAAAATTATAAATTTAATAAATGTAACCTCATCATACAGAAGAGCAGAAATTTTAGAACCTAGCTTACCAGTCCACCTCTCTAGATTATAAATTTTTGCAGCTTGCCCAGCTTTGCCACATCACTGACAGGCAACTAACAAGGAGCACAGAGAGATAATGACTATGCTGGTCTGCACTATACACAACATAACTGCAGTATGTGTAGGCATTGGTGTTATGTCGAGGGAACTAGGAGGCAGTGGAAATGTACAAAAATTGGCTACAAGCCACAAAAGAAGTTGTATTACGATTCAGTAAACGAGTTTAATTACATAGGTTTGAAGTAAATGCAAAACAATGCTATATTCATTTTATTGTAAAGTTCATCACATCTATAAACATGAATGCAATAAATGCTAGGTAAGCCATGATTATTGCAACAGTCTGGCTGTGGCAGAGGGGCTGTGCAGTGTGGCGATCAGAAAAGTGATATTATGGGTTTTACAAAACACAGATATGCAGAGAGAACTGGTTATTGAAGTGAACTTGAAAGCATGTGAGTACAAACTCGGTGTTCAAAGAGGCAAATTATGAGAGAAGCAGAATGAGCAACAAGTGCAAGCACCATGCTAGTTTGTAAGATGAATACAGACGGTGTGGTGGTTTGCACACAGACCTCCATGCGGTGTATCTCGCACTTCATGGTGGTCATGTCTCCAAGGCTCTCCTTCACCAGGCTCTGCTTTGTCTGGACGGCGAGCTGCAGCTTCTTGTTCCAGGCAAGGCTCTCGCGCCGCAGTTCTAGCAGCTCCTGGGAGAGCCGCTGCTGCTCCTGCTGCAACTCTGCCATGTCTCCGAGCTGCTCCGCATGCTTGCGCTCACACTCCTGACACAGCACAGCACCAGCACTCTCACTTTCAACACTTTCTTAAGTGGACCGTAACATGCTAGCATCAGTCTAACTACTTTACTGCTACAACAATTTTTCAACCCTTTATTATAACTGACCTTGTAATTAGTGATGGATCAAAATAATGTTTTACCAATTGCAATTTGAACTTGAACGTGCAATTACAATGGAACCATGCTATTATTACAATTAGTGATGGCCAGATAAATTAATAACTTAATAAATACTGCAAATGAACACACATAACATTTGCCTGAATCATTTAAATGATACAGCCTCTAAATATGATTTTGCTGTGTAACAGCAGTACTTTGATATCTAAGGACAGCAGCCTTTTATTTGTCATCAATTGAAATGTAAATATTGTCATAAGCCGAAGTCAGATGAATGAACCACTGACCATAAAAACCACTTGCACATTCCACTGCTATCTCCCTCCATATTACTTTTGTTTGGGCACATTTTCTTCTGGGTTGCTACCTCTTCTCTTTTAGCTGCTCTCGTGATCAAAACTTTTCTACCCCTCTTTGTTTCCTTGAATAGAATTTGGCCTACCACACACGCAAAAGCAGAGCTGAATAGGTGGTTCTCCATTAAAGGGTAAGAAAGAGATGTTACTCCTTCTTATAATTTCCTTTTTTGTATACTGGTAAGGAAACTACTTACATGTTTTTGTCCTCTCTATGAGAGGGCGTGTTCTCAACGATGGGGGATGGGAAGTGCTTAAGGGGCACAGACCAACAGCAAATACATTTACATATGTTTCTACCAATAGAATGACTGATACAGTGAGTGAGTACACAAAAAGGCACTCCTCTGAAATTAGTATATTACCCATGTATTTAATATAGCACAGGGGGTGCATCAAAAATTTACTGCTATAGCGAAAGTGTTGTCATAGTTCTTACTATAGCTCCACTGAAATGGTCCACGTCATATCTCATGGTAGATCTTTCATCAGAGGGGCAAAGCAAGAGAGTGTAAAGGGGATGTAGGAAATAAGAAAAACAATGGTGACAAACAGTGGCAGTGTCTACAACAAAACCCATTCGAGAAAAATCGCTCTGCATGTTCTCCGCTACATTCACTGTGGCAATGAAACACAGCCAAGGCAATCCAGATAAGTAACACTTAACAGAAAAAAGGAAGTGACAGAAAATAATTTTAGCATGTGATAACTAGAGGTGCATGAAAATAGCCCCTTGAAAAGTATTTTAAAATGGAATTTTTGGCATTCTGTAATATTTTAATGAAAAACAGTAACAATATTAAAGCAATTTTTTCCTCTCATTTTCAGTTAGCAAATATAATATTTATGCTAAGAAATTTGCAGTCAGTATATTTGCTGAACTTAATGTTAATGCATTACACAGATTGGCATTTCATTAGCGTAAAAAGTATTTCAGAAACTCTTTAGTCAGAATTAACTAGTGAGGCTTCAAAATTAGAAAAACATACACAAGTGAAGGAAGGAAATGTGGCTTTCTTTTTTTAAAATGCATCTGAGGAGTATACAGGTGTTAGTAACAATTGTATAATTACCATGTACGCAGTCTATTGTAATCAGGTTTTTGTCATAAGATTTTTGATACATATTCAAGTGTAGCTTATGGTTTAACATAATTTTTCCTCCTGAATAAATGCATTATGTTTAATTTTTGTTTCTGATATCAATATAAATAAATCGGATGTGTTTAATAAAAGCCAAAATAAGCAATTAGCTAAATACATCCCTAAATAATTTGCGGGAACTGTTTTACTATAGAAAAGAAAAAAACAAAAAACTTAGTTTTTCTTTGAGTTGTTATATTTTTCATAGCTTTTTATTTTGGGGTTGGGATAATAATGTCATATTTTGGGATTATTTTAAAGGTGTCTAATTTTCGAGTCAATTTAAGGGTATTATTTTTTACCCATTTTTGGGCATCTTGGATTTGAAGGCATCTGGCGTTGAAAAAACATATAGTTGTGATAATTATACTTCAGGGTGTCTTACTTTTGACGTCACCCTATAGGGCAAATTTGTTTTTTAATATTTAGCAAATTATAGAAGTTATTGGAAATTCTAGCATATATTATGAATTTAAAACAAGTTGCTATTTACATTTACCTTATTATTGTTTGCTATTAACATTCCGTAAAGTTGTGTGACACATCCTGTGCTTCTAGAAAGCGGACTCTACTTATGGCTGCACCGCATATTGGAAAGGACTACTCCTTATGGGCCAATCACAATCATTAGCAAACAAGTAACAGAGGTTGGACACGTGTCTACAGAGCGTCTCGGTACAGCCCCCAAACTAAGACTCAAACACGTGATGTTAGATATTACTTCAACACATCAAGAAGCCGTCACGTCGTCACCCCTCTCAGAAGTTTGAATCACCCGCTTCTCCAGGACACCAGCGGTATATTAAATCCTGTCACTGGAGAGTAGTGCGCCACATGCTGGAGCATCACAGCCACCACAAGCACATGGGAAGGCAAATATATATATAAACACTTTCCAGCCACGTGGCGAGCGCCGTGCAGATAAGTGTTCAATCACCCACATGTGACGTCAGAAAGACCAACCCCCAGAAGGCAGAGCCAGCTTCCCCCTTCACCCTTCTAAGTGCCACAGCCAGCTGGAGACATTAGTATAAAAGGACCTCCAGAACATGGCCTCAGGGCAGTCTGCTGTACCTCCACCACTGTAATGACCACTGAAGGTGTCAGCCCACCAAGGGTACGCTCTAGTCTCCTGTCTCCTGCTGTAATGGACACGAGATGTTCTAACAGCGTAAACTAAGAGCTAGAACTATTTGCGCCACATTGGTAACCAAGCAGCCTCCCGAGGGTCCTTGACGGTCAACCAGCAGCTCCGGAGATCCACCAGCAACCAGAGGGTCTTTCACCTCTTCGGCAAACTCAAGCTCCTGAGGCCTCCCGGACACCGACGTCACCAGAGGGTCCTGCCAACACAGTGATCGTATAACCTACCCTTCTTTGGTAAACCGTCCTCCAGGTCTCCCTTGGACCGCAAAGACAACGTTCCTTCAGGGCGATAGCCACACCAACTCTTCAGCGCCCTTCTGGTGCTGAACCCCAGACAGTTAGGTTCCTTAAGAAAAATTTCCTCATTTAGGGAGATTTTAATACTAAATTGTGGCTTAGTTAAATTTAATTTGCTCACCAATATTTACACGCACATTTTATTCACTTGCCATCAGGATGCCCTTTGATTTTCACTGGTTAGTTATTATCATAAACTTATTATTACTAGGAGAGTGAGGCCCTAATTGATCTTTAAGCTTTTTAATAGAAGCAAACGAATTTCACGAATCCCTTGGAACTTCACTTATCGAGTTGTACCTTACTTATGGCTCTTTTATAATATTGCACTTTGTTTAATAGACACCCTTATGGCTATAACTAATTCTTTGATATTAAGGAATAGCACACGCCTCACGTACGCAGCCCTTAAGGCAGACTTACATCTTTCACTAGTGGTATTGAGTGACCAGAAAACCTCCCTACTCCCCACCGCTGTGAAAGGCAGAGAATAGGAGAGAGGAGTGTACTGACCACTGGACCCACCGTGAAACCTCACTTGTCCACTGATACACCACAGTACTGCCTACTACCTGTATATTCCACCCACTGCTGTATAATGCCGGACCAGGAATATCAGAGTGCGCGAACACAGTGGAAAGTAAAGTGTACAACAGCACATGGCAGAATACGTGATAAACCCACTACTTCTGAGTACAGTTTGTATTAGGCAGACACATGCCTTATATAAGGAAAAGTGGTGTTAAATATCGGAGGAAAATAGACATGCAAAATCTTCTCAATAAGTTAGTTAAAACTGTGGCTATTAAAGTGGACACCCCTGTACCTGTCTTTGAGCCACCAACATGATTACCTGAAGGACTGCACACAATCCATTTTACCATTACTAATATCCGGAAGCTTTCCTAGGTTTAGACTCAACGCTATTAAAATACCTCTCCAACCAACTACCTTCTTGAACTACCGAGACTTCTTCGACTTTACTCCACTGCAGCCAACGTCGGCTGCCATTCAGCTGTTTCCATCTGCAAGCAGCCCGACTACGCAGGAACGAGCAGCACAGCAAGGAGTTGCTAAGGTGTGGTGTCAGAATCGTATTGTGTTAACCACCCCAAATTTTGTGCCGTCCAGGATACCTGCAAGGCCACGGCTATACACAGGCAAAGCCCCACAACGTAATAATTCACAGATATAATTTTGTACGTTTTATAAATGTCCCTTGTGATGCTGACATCACAATGGTCTGCGTTCTCCTCATTGGCTAAAAGACAAGCGACTCACAAATCCACCTTTCATTATCAATTTGCTTTGATGTTGAAAGTCAATGGTTCAAATCCCAGAGTCGACATTAGCAAGCCCCTGCTACAAAACTCCTGCCCTAAGGTGGCACAGTCCACGCCAAGCTGGCAAACCAACGAAACGCACATAGAATAATCCACAGGCTTGTGTCTCGGCTCCGACCTACATCAAATCTTTAACCAATGTATGAAGTGTTTTGTACAATGCTTAATTTAACAACTGCCCAGCTAAGAGGTAGTAAACACGTGACAATAAATTGTGCCCAATGTAGGGCGTAATTGGATAAAGTTCACCCTTGGCAATTAAACAGTGTCAGGCATGTCCCACAGAGTGTATATCCAGCAGACTTTGTTAAGTCACGCTAACCCGTAGCCATAACGGAACTACACTAAACGATGCCAACATAGTCTGAATATGACGGACGTCCTATTTAAATAAGTAATAACTTATTGTACAATCTAGATCTCTTTCAGAAAGTAGGGCTAAGTAGAGAGAGCACAACCAGTCAAATTGTTTGTATAACCTTCACTATTATAGTGAGCTTACAAACCCAGTGTAAGTTAATGTGTGATTGGATGGCTAAGCGTGTTAACCTATACTCATAACGTATTGGACAGATACATGTATGATCAAACCCCTTTAGAGCTTAGGGAAATAATTAGTACAGAGACCATGGCATTCAGTGTCACTAAATCTGTTGCCTACCTTATCTTAATTAGGACTTCAGGCAGTCTACGAAGAAAAACACCCTGTGACGCCCTAACAACAGCCCCATTATATCAGACTCAGAGCGCAGTCTACATGATGCACCCCAAGCTGCAATGCAGAGGGATTTATTTATTGACCAGCTGGAGAAATGTTCAGTGGCTACGTGCCCGGGAACTGGATTACACGTGATCCACTGCGTACACTGGTAAAGACATTTTCACTACTCCTGCATGAGTGGGAAGACGTCCCAAGATTTACAGATGGTTTGGAATACTGCTGTACCACCAGCAGAAACTTTCAGTTAGCTAGGTGCAATTGGCTAGACTACACTGGACAAGGGTTGTACACAGTCCATTGCTTAATATATGCTTCGGAATTTCACCTCTCGTGTATAGGCTGGCCGGACGAAACAGTCACTTGTCCTGGCCAGATATACTATTGCAAAGTATGCTAGTACAACCTGTCTTACAGATCACACAACCCAGACAAGAGACCCTGTGTACTAATGTCAGTGGCTGACAACAATTTTAATTTGCAATAATTTAGCGGTCACCCCCACAAAAACACCATCACCTTCCGAAAGGAATGTGAGGGGGAATTCAAATAATACAATTATCACGAAAGCAGTGGCAACCAAAACAGAGTGGCTGTTACACGGCAAAGATCATGAATGGTGGATGAAGTATGATGAGTTTGTAATGGACTGGGATCAACTGAGGGATCGCCTCACCTCACAATTCACCAGGGAAGAGGTGATGGCCCAGCTCATTGCAGACTTCCATACAAAAGTCCAGAGTTCGGAAGAAGAGGTCGAAATTTATAATCATTGCAAGGCGTAAATGCATAGGCGAATATACCCACAAGAAAATGAGGCCAGTTACGTGCAAAATATTTTGTAGACTCTACTACCCTCCTATCATAATTTGCTACACAGCCAGAACGCCAAAAACCGTAAATGAGTTTGTTAACAGGGCAAGGGACGTCGATAAGAATAACAGATAACAGTTAGACTGGCTGGCACATGCTACAACCAAGGTCGACAGCTAAACCCCCCTCCTCATGCCACCACTTTAGCCTTCTGCTGGTACTGCCCGGTGAGACATCTGAACAGAGACTGTCCCGCATGGTGGAAATGGAGAAGGGAAGGAGAGGAAACGCGACCGCCCGAAACACAGCGGTGCTTAAACCCTAAGGCCTCTGCACCTGCGGAAAATGTTGCCCCTGGAGTGCGCACTTGGTCACCGCCACCTCAGGTGAAAAGAAGCCCCTTCAAGTCACAAAAATTGAGCACATTAGCGAGTTTAATATACCACACAAGGCACCACATATCTCCATAGACATAAATGGATGCACACACCTGGCATTGTTAGACTCCGTTGCTACACGAAACTTCATAAGAAGCAACTTGTTAAAGGCTGAACAGAGAATTCTAATACAGCCCCAACCCCTCACAGAGTTTATGGTAAAACCAAACCAGACCTTAGTGGTTGACGGAAAGATTAGTGTCCCTCTGTGTGTTCATCACTTAAGCCAGATAACTGAATATACAGTCTGTGGGCAGATCGGAGAGGAAGTTATCCTGGGACAGCCTCGGCTGACAAAGAACAACAGTGTGACGGACCACAGCAGGAAGATAATATGTTTCCAGGGCAAGCATAGGCACGACAATCCCATGCCTGCGGGGACCATTGGTGATCGTTACACCCTTACCTAACCGCAGACACGAGCTACCCGAAAGTGATACCATTATGCGCACAATTTAGGGTCTAACTGAACACGGCAACGTGTTCTAAAGAAGGTTTTTCACGGTCAATTGAGGCCTGGTTCTAGGCGACTCGGGGGAAGTTTCCACCTGCCCTGTGCTGAACAACATGCCAAGGCTAGTCTTGTAGGGTAACCTTCAGATAGAGAAGAGCTATCACGAAAGTTATCCACGTCTTGTCTAGCCTACACCTTATTGATACACGGAGGTCGTTTGTCCCCACGGACTCTCCCAGCTACGCCTACTTCCTACTTGCAGTCACCTTTATTCTGAAGAGGCAGAAGGATTAGTGCGGCTACCATGGCAGAGCCCTCATAACAGGATTCCCCGGCCACAACCTCCTACCCCAAGTGTTATTGTTGAGGTTGATGAATATCAACAAATCACCCAGGCGGTAGTCGAGCAAAAGTCACGAGTGAGACATCCTGTCCATTGGTATAGTGATCCCCGAGGATTCCACCGACGGAGTAATAAATCCAGCACCCAATCCAATATCTTGTACGACTGTTTCTGTACAGGAGAAGAACCTTGTTTCAGAGCCTGATCAGTATCTATCTCCAGGCTCGCTGTCACCCGTGCCATCTCCAGGGGACGTGGGAACTACTGAACACCAACACGATGATGCCACAGCCAAGCCATCACTGTCCTCCCTATCATCACAGATTCCTGGTCGAGCACCACACCAAACGACAAGGATGGAGGCAAAAACTCTAGTCATGGCCACGTGAGCCGAGACGCCAGCTGTACCTCAGCTCCCGACAATCACGTCCAGCGCAATGGGCATAACGCTAACTACCAGTGCCAATGGGAATGACAAGATGCATTCTCCGTACGCCCACCAATGGCCACTCCAACAACACCATTGACAGGCATCTGGGCGCGTACTCAATCAAGACAGATGCTCCCAGATGGCAAGATGTCTCAGTAACTTACAGAGGTAGAACCTACTGCAGACATTTCACCTGCTACTACCTCACCAACAGACTTGAAAGACTCCAGTAATGATGGTATCGAGCTTCTGAAATCAGTAAACGACGTGACCAATGCAGATTGAGCTGTGGATAGCCAGCAAGTGTCAGAGACAATGCCAACAGAAGAAGAAAGTGTCCCAACCAGTTCACAGGTACAAGACCAGATCCCAGAGGAGGGAACTACTGGCCCCTTACAGCTACCTCCCTCGCTCGCTGGGACAGTATTGCGAGGGAACATGGCGGCCTCCTCAACAGTTTTGGTCGCTGCTACTGCAACAACCACCACCAAAGAAAAGGGGCCGAACACAAGCCAAGGGTCCACAGAAAAGACACCGCAACGAATAGCATCAATTACAAGTAAGTGCCTATGGACTTATAGTGCTTTATCCCAAATTGGAAGTGCGTGTGCCGCTATACAGTCGTAGCAGCAAACTAACTTTTTATGGTTGCTAATTAAAGGCCACAAAGTCAAAACCCGTTGAGACTGTGTAGTGAAACAGGGGAAGGACTGTAATAAAGTTTACAACTCCCAGTGACCATGTGTAATCTTCAAACACTCCCCGACAGTGCTAGCTTACATGCGAAGTGTGAGAGAATCAAACACTCACCAAAGCGAAGAGACTCTGGGTAGTATACAGTCGACAGACGAATGATAGGACATTCCAAGTGCAGAACCTACTCTCCTTACAAATCATAGCTAGGCGCAAGCCTATTTTAAGCATTAAAAGTCATGAATGATTAATGTGTAAAAATATATATAATCAGTAAAAATTAAAATTTGTTTTCATTCTTTTTTTCATCTAAAGGAATAATGTGTATTGTAATAAATTAGTATAAATTTTAGTGAGAGTGAACTTGCAGTGAATTTATGTCATGTTAGAATTAAGAAACAGGGTAGTGCCTGCATCCTTAAAACACTGGGATCATCACGTGCTGAACCCACATGACGATTTCAGAGTATAGACTAGGAATGCAATGACATGATCGTTGGAACTGGCAGATTTAATTTGTGGATGCTTGTACCAAGTCGGGTGGTATGCTAACGTAAATGAAATCCAAAGGAACTCACAAGTTAAACATCCTCAATGTAACATGTAGCAGGTATTTTATATTTTACTGTGTTTATTATTTTAAGAGTTGCTACTGTGCCATTTATATTAACATTGCCTTTGAAGAATTACTTATGAGCAAAACTTGTTCTTGCTGCCAGAAGCTTTGTTGAGACGGGTAAAATTACTGAAAGCATCCGACAATGGGTCCTTGTTGGGATAGGGTAAAGTATTGTAAATAATCATTGTTAATATAAGGGTGTAATATTATATTGTTCTTTGATTTAGCTAGTCACCACGAGACATTGAGGTTCGTACATGCAGGCCAGTGTGAATTAACTTTCAATGGAAATTATGTATCAAATACAGGAATTAGAATAAAACATTTATATAAATGATTGTACATACTCAAAAATTGATGCCTTTGAGCAGCCTAACTTATTTTATTTCTCTCAGGTGTGCGCACACACACACACAAACAACAAACACACAAAAACACACACACGTGCATGTATGCACACACACACACAAAAACATATATACATACCTTCATTCAACATATAACCACGTTTGAAAAAAAATTATTTTATGCTATGTAATAAATTTTGGGATACCACACGCAAATCGCAGGCTAATAAAATTCAACTTGAAAACTTGCTCGATTGCTTAGGGACTAAATGAGATTTACCCCTACTTAGACACAAGTAAAAATTATTTACCGTGCAATTACACAACACGGCTATGAAAGCCTTTTGATTTTTATTTACTTCGCACACTGTGTATAACATAGACTATTCCTCCCAGTGCTTTGCGAGCAGGACATTATGCTACACACACGTGCTCAAGGTGCACCCTCTTGTTTTCGAAAATTTTCTTTTTCTAAATCACAGTGGAAAAAGAAATGTTAAATAGTAATCATGCCTTATGCAGGCATGTAAACTGGCACTCTGAAATGCTCTGAAATGTATGAAGGGCCATGAAACATCATACATAAGGATTAGGAAACATGCATTCTGAATTCCACATACCGTAACTGACTCTTTTCCTTCCTCAAAACCTCAGCCCTTCCCCTTCGGCAGAGAGAGAGAGCAATGGACCCCCAGCTGATGCCCGTGATGCCACCAGTTATTCCAGGATGAGGATGAGGGGAAGTGAAGGGAACCAAAGAGGGACACGAAACGTGCCAAGCAGAGAGAGACAGATACAGTCCTGGCGCCGAAAAATTGGAAACAGATGCCAGCGTGCCGAGGAGACCAAGATAATGGCTTTCATGCTGCATGTTCAAGCCGCTGCTCACAGAACCACCACCACTACAGCAGCAAACCAGCCAGAGAGATGAGAAACCCAGACCATTATTGCCAAAATTAGAACTTCTACTTTTTTAACTTCAAGATGTGCCACCAATGAAACAGGGGGAATGGGGGGCGAGATTGACACATGAGAGATCCTGTGCTTCTAGAAATCGGACTCTACAAATGACTGTTTGCCATCATAGTGAGCACTACTTCTTATGGGCCAGTCACAATCATTAGCAAACGAGAAATGGAGGCGGGACAAGTGTCTACTGAGCGCCTTGGAACAGCCCCAAAATTAAAACTCAAACATGTGATGCTAGATATTACTTCAATACATCAAGAAGCCATTACGTCATCGCCCCACTCAGAAGTTTGAATTGCCCGCTTCTCCAGGACGGCAGTGGTCTATCACAATCCTATCACTGGAGAGCAGCAAGCCACCCGCTGGAGCATCATAGCCACCACGAGCGCATGGGAAGGTAAAGATATATCAACACCTTCCAGACACGTGGTGAGCACTGCACTGATAAGTGTCCAGTCACCCATGCGTGACATCAAAAAGACCAACCCCCAGAAGGCGGAGCCAACTTCTCTCTTCACACTTCTGAGTGCCTGCAACCTGGAAAGATTGGTATAAAAGGACCTCCAGAACATGGCCTCAGGGCAGTCTGATGTACCTTCACCGCTGTAACGGCCACTAAAGGTGTCAGCCCACCAAGGGTAAACTCTAGCCAGCAACCAGAGAGTCTTTCACGTATTCAGCAAACTCCAGCTCCAGAGGCCTTCCGGATACCGACGTCACCAGAGGGTCCTGCCAACACAGTCATCGTATAAGCTACCCTTCCTTGGTAAACCTTCCTCCAGGTTTCCCTTGGAGCCCAAAGACGACGTTCCCTCAGGGTGCTAGCCACATGAACTCTTCAGCATCCAAACAGCCCGACTACGCAGGAATGATCAGCATGGCAAGGAGTTGCTAAGGTATGGTGTCAGAATCATATTGTGTTAACCATCCCAAATTTTGTGCCAACCAGGATACCTATATGACCACTGCTATACACAGGCAAAGCCCCACCAAGTAAAAATTCATAGATATAATATTGACATTTTATATATGTCCTTCGTGATGTTGACAATCACGATGGTCTGCGTTCGCCTCATTGGCGAAAAGACAAGCAACTCTCAATTCCACCTTTCTTTATCAATTTGCTTTGACATTGACAGTCCAGAGTTCAAATCCCAAAGTGGACATTAGCAAGCCCCTGCTACAAAACTCCTGTCCCAACATGGCAAATTCCATGCACAGCTGGCAAACCAACGAAACGCACGTAGAATAATCCATGGGCTTGTGTCTCAGCTCCGACCTGCGTCAAACCTTTAACCAATGTTTGAAGTGTTTTGTGCAATGCTTAATTTAATATTTACCCAACCAAAAAATAGTAAACCTTTAACAAATTAAGAGAATTTTACAACCATCAAACTTTTTTTTTTTACTCATGAAGATGATAGCCAACATAGAGGACACATATTCAGTAAAATGTAAAGGCTCGTACTGCAAAGATTGTTCTTTTATAAATTTGCAATACATCTTTAGTAACAACATAGCTAATCTGGATATTTGCACATGGTGATGAACAAGGCAACTGACCGGAGTTAGCATTGTACATACATTTAAGTCACAGCAGGATGGAAGCAAAAACAACTCCTGGCAAAAGCAAAGGAGTTAATTGTTTACATGAACGAAGGAATTACCATTTAGTAGACAGATACTACTGTACTAGTGTCAGTGAAGCATTGCCAAAATGGTTTACATTGAAACACTGTGACGCGTGCCCGGTTAAGTCTGAATGGCATGTTTGTCTAGGATTTTAAAGCTAGACCAATAGCATGGTTTTAATTACGTTTAACAATAATTGGCGAGAGGTGTTGATTAATGACTTACACCGTCGTCCTGGGTGGTGCTGGTGATGCTGTGTTGGTCTCACTCAGTAGTGGCTGGCTCACCCCAATCTAAAGTGGCGATTCCAGGCGGATGACACTCTGCTCCAGAAGCGTGAATTGGACCAGCCATACCTAGCCTCGGTCTGATAAACTAACCCTCTCAACACCAGGTGGTACTCCTGGCTGGTATGGATGGATGGTGAAAAGTATACAATTATGACCGCAGCAGACGCGACTGGTTGGTGTCCGAGTGTGGCGGCACAGTCTCGTTCTGGCTGTCTTTCCTTCATAGGAGGTGGTACTGAAGCCCACTGTTTGGCAGTAATGTAAGCTTGGAATTGCTCCCTACACTTGAGGCCACCCCTTACCTTGTAAGGCATAGAGTAATGCGGCTTAACAATTTATGTAGTGCACCTTGAAAAGAACAGTATCTACAGTGTTCACCGAATAGCTGCTTGCTGGCCTGAGCTCGGTAAGAGTCTCCACTGATCCCCCAAACTTTTCGGACTGATCAGAGACGGGGAGCTGTGTGGGCTGTCAAGCCTCTACTGGATGTGCATTCAGGCAAGGTTGAGCGGCAAGTCTCAGGCTATGATCACTTCAGCACTAACTTAGTGCTCAAAGTGAGGAAATAACCCTGGCTTGTAGCCCCTCCTTGGATGAAGGTGTTACTAGTGGTTGGGGCTCTGCTGTTTCTCCACTCCAGCACTGAATTATTAGTGCTCGGGTTACTGGAAAGAAACAGGAGGCCGTCTGATGTGTGTGTTATTAGACTCACGGACACCTGAAGGGGGTCTGTATTCAGACTAATTTGTTTAACTAACAATCTCCCGGTTCCTGTCGGCAGTGCATGTCGTATATTGTTTCTAGCCAGTGAAACACAACAGTACTCTAAAGAAGAAAAGGTTTAAGGATAGAGAACAATAGATATTTATTGAGAACTCAATAAACACGTGACCCATGCTACCTCCTACCAAACAGTGGGGTACTGAAGGTAGCTGAGTTATTCAGGTGTAGGCGACCTGGTTCTGAGTAACAAGGGAAAGGAAACCATTCTAGACAAATACAAAGTAAATTACTGTTAAACTGTACTGAGTAAACTGGTTCCAAGATCTCTGGAGTAGTCGAGACGGGAAGTAGCCGCTGGGGGCGTACTTAAAGGAACCAGTTAAAGGTTTCCAAGGAAGCATTTGTCTCTGTCAGCAAGATAAATAGTTACGTGTGACAGGGTACGAGTTCGGCAACCGCAGGCCCTTCAACACCTGGGTTGACTGGCTAAATGAATACAAAGCGAGTACACTAAAACATGCATGATTTCGTGGCAAATTTGCACACGTTGGTCACTTAAATACAACATGCATAGACACTTTAATATATGGAATTTAAATATCTTGCACCGTATTTATTCATAGCAAGTTCATTTGGTGCTCTATGGCTCAGAGTACTGGTTTGACTCTCAAATGGTGAAGAGGATAGCAAACATATACACTGTAAAAACACATGAGTAATTAAAGTTGGCAGATGTATAAGCACATTTAAAAAGAATTCTTCGTGGTAATTCTCTTCAGATAAACACATAGTTGTGCCTACACATCAAGTTAGATTTAAATGCTGGAGAATAGAAAAACTAACCTAACTATCTCTTAAGGGAGTCCATCTTATTACGTAGGGCTGACAACTAATTTTGTACACTATGTATCTTCATTGATATGTGCAAAGGTAAGTACACAATAAATATAAAAGTCAACAGAGTGGAAAATGCATTCCTATAAAACTGCATTCTTCCTGTAGGCGATCTTCACAAGTAGGGTTGTTCTTGCGTGGCAGAATCGTGGGGCAGAGCACTCTTGTCAGAGCTCAATGTCCGTAAATGCGGGAGTTCCTCATCGTTGGGTGCATTGGCCGACTTCGTGGAAGTTGGCATGTCCTTGAACACTGCCCCTGGCAATTCCTTCTGTTCCGCCGAGTTTGTGCTCGTGCTGAGTGCAATTTCCGGTGGTCTAGTGGTGGCCTCTGAGCTCTCATCTGGAGCGTATTCCGGTGGTCTAGTGGCGAGAAGTACTTCACACTCGGAGCCAGAGATCGACTTCGTGGAAGTTGGAACTGCCTTGACTTCTGGTTTCGGAGTTATACTAGGTGGAGAGGTAGGTGCTTGTGTGATTCCTACCCCACTCACCGATGGTGCTTCCGATTGCTCACTGATGCGGCTTGATTGGCGGGGTGTCTGACAGAGTTCTCTGTCATGTGGACTCTTCCATGACAATTCAGAGCAGCTAGGGATTGCCTGATCGCGTTTGGCTGTGATTTCCTCAGCATAGCTGCGTGGCGTTGAGGGCATTGATCTGATGGAGAATGCTCCTTGGTGTTGTTCTACATCTGGTTTCCATGGCACAATGTAGCTAGGTGCCCTGTCAATGACAATGGGTGTCGGCTCTGGCCTCATCAAGGGTCCTGGCTCAGAATCGGGAATTACCCTTATGGGTGAAGGTTTGTCCTCATCTTCAGATGGACCAGGTTTTTTCTCCTTCGGCATCATCGTCCCCATGTGTCGGCATGTGCCCTGGGTAGGGTTGTATCTGGCCTCAGGTGGCCTTTCGGATCCATCCTCATATGTCCTCGGCCCAGTAGATGTCTCTTTTGCCGACAATACGATACAGACCATCCCATTTGTCAGCAAGGCCAGCACTGAACTGGTTACTGGCCTTGTTGAGGGGGTGCGTCCTAAGTAGTACTGTTTCACCTAGGGAGAATTCTCTTACCCCTGTTTTTGGTATAGGGTACTTTTCTTAATATATTTGTCCTGGGCCTTTTGGGAAGTGGTAGTTCGGGCTATGGCAGCTAGCCGGATGTCCTCGGGTTGAGGCATATCGGTGGGCTCACTTTCCCATTGCCAGTCGTCTGGTCGGTGGAGTGTTTGGACCAGAAGGAGTGCGATAGGACTTGTATCAACCGCATCATTGATTCTACAACGAAGGGCAAACAGAATTGCTGGGATGTGCTTGTCCCAATGTTGGTGGTCATTTTCCACACTGATGCAGAGAAATTTTTGATCTCCTGGTTCCTTCGTTCAGTAGGGTTGGCCTGGTGATGGTATAGCGGGGTAGTCCAGGTTTCTACTCCCCATCTCTGGCAAGCTGACTGCCATTGGCGACTTGTAAATTGAGTGTCGTTGTCAGTTAAAATGACTTTTGGGTATCCCCATCATGCAAATATTTCCGTTTCTGTTTTTCGCACAATTGGGACGGTTTCTTGGATATGTAGAGGGAAGGCCTCTACCCACCTTGAGAAATGGTCAGTTACTACTAGCAGGTAATGGTTCCCCTTGGTAGTGCGTGGGTAGTGCCCCATGAGGTCAGCTGCAATGTGTGTCCATGCCGTCTTGGGTCAACATGGTCGCACTGAAGGAGGCGGCACTGGGTATGCTTTGCCACGACAGCACGTAACACAGTTGCTTACGTACTTCCAGACGTCACGGCTTATTTCGTCCCAACTGTATCAAACTTTGATGACTAGCAGGGTCTCCCTTGTGCCCAGGTGCCCAGCTCGAGGGTGGTTGTGTTGGTGCCGGCATATATCGGCGTATAACTGCTGCAGAACTCAGATCTTCCAGGGTGTATTGGGTTGTCCGCTACGCGTCCACACAATGTCATCTCGTAATTCAAAATGTTGGGGTTGTTCCCCTGGTAGGTAGCGTATGTCGGGGTACTCCTTCTGACTCAATGTTATCTGGTGTCTGGTAATTTGAAGCTGAAGGAGATGGATTTGTTCTTCCGGACTTCTTTCGATCTGAGGGGGAGGCGACATTTTTTCCTCCTCTTCCTCCTCAGCTTTTCCCTCCAGTGTAGGAAATCGGAACAGGGCGTCTGGAAGGTCGTTTGTTTTACCTGGGCAGTATTGAACTTCAAAATCGAATTCCTTGAGGAACATATCCAACCATCCGAGTTTAGCTTAAGCATTCCATGACTCGTGTAGCCATTGGAGGGCTTTTGAGTTGGTCCGCAGAATGAAGTGTTGTCTTTTGAGATAGTAGTGATATTTCTTCACTGCCCAGATGACGGCCAGACATTCCTGTTCGTTAATATGATAGCGCTGCTCCATGGCATTAAGCTGGGTTAAGGTATACGCTATCACATTAGGTTGGCCGTTCTCATCTTGTTGATATAATACTGCGCCCAGACTGTTTTGACATGCGTATGTTTGCAGTATTAACGGTTGATCTCCTTGCAGGCGGTGGAGTTGCCTGATGTTCGCTAAGCTGTCTTTTAGATTATTAAAAGTTTGTCGTTGCACCGGTTCCCATAACCAATGAGCGTCCTTCTTGAGGAGTGGGTGAAGTGGTGCCACGTGTTGCACAATGTTTGGTAAGAAATCGCGTAGCCAGTTGCACAGAACCAGGTACCATCGTAGCTGTTGCTTGTTTGTTGGTTCGTCTGCCTCTTCAATAGCTCAAATCAAATTTTGTTGTGGGAAGCTCCCTTCTTGTGACATGACATGTCCCAAGTATCTAGGAATGACTTGCCGAAATAGCTCTTTGACAGCTTGCAAGTCATTCCATGGAGTTCTAGTCGTTCAAGAATTCGCTGTAGATGTTCAAGATGCTCCTCCCAGCTATTAGAATATATTATTACATCATTGAGGTATTCAAAACAGAACTCTCCGATGTAACCAGTTAGTACCTCCGCAGATACGAGGCGTTGGAATGTGGCAGGGGTGTTCTTCAACCCAAATAGTATTACTCGGAATTGAAGAGTTTCACCCTCGGGTGTAGTGAATGCAGTGTACTTGCGGCTATCCGGGTGTACTGTAATTTGCCAATACCCGGACTCTATGTCCAGGGTACTAAAGATTTTTGCTTGGCTGATGTTACGCAGGGTATGCATTAGGTCGATATCTGGGGAGGCAATAAGGTGTGTTACTTCATTTAGACCCTTATAATTAAAACAGAATCTAAGTTTTCCATCTTTCTTCAGGACGAGGACTATGTGGGAATTATACGGTGAATTTGAGGGTTCTACTATCCCTGGTCCTACATGTCATTTACTTGTTCCATGATTAAGTCATGGCAGCATACTGACATCCTGTAGGGTCGGTTGTACACGGGGACATCGGTTTTTGTCCAGATCTCATGTTGGATTGACCTAGTCTTCCGTAATACAACCCCCCTTGTCTGAAGGAGCTAGCATGTTCATTTAATAATTGGTGTAGATGGCTGAATTCCATCTCACCAAGCTCATGATTAATTCAGTTGGGCTCGATAGGTGTAGGTACAATGTTGTCTGGACTGTAGTCTGAGTTTACAGTGATCCTATCCTTCTCACCCACGTACACATGGCGTTGCCCATGGTCTATAATGCACTGGTGTTTCTGTAGCCATGGGCAACCTAGTATTACTGCTTCAGAAATTGCTGGTGATACTATAAATTCGATAGACGCTGAGAGGTGATGCAGATTTACCTGTACGGTAATTCTGCCATCAACCTGGAGAGTAGTATCGATCTGGGCCATTCGTATGATTTTTCGTTGGTAGCGCATGCCCGCTAGTTACTCTGCAGTCAGGAGGTTTCTTCGGATAAAGTTCCCAGTTGCTGCAAATCAAGTAGCACCAGCACTCTGTTCCCGTTTATTTCTACTTCTATATAAGGGGCTATGGGGACTGATGGTTCCTCATTTAAACCCTGGATGATAATGGGCCCTTGGAGTCCGAAGGCGGCGGCCCGCTTCACACCCCGGCAGCAGCATTTCCCATCGTACTATCGGGAGTCGGTTTTCCAGTCGGTCTTGCTGGGATAGTTGCTGGTGTTCGATTAACATTGTTGGGTGGAATGGCAGACCCATTTGGTTTCCAGGGGCAGTCCTTATTCCAGCGGTTCTCTAGGAAGAACCAGCATTTTGGTATGAATGCCATGTGAGTGGTTGGAGCTGGTGAACTTTTAAGAGGTGCAATCGGTGGAGCTCAAACTTCAGTGACATTGTTTGATAATGGTTTTTTGAGACTAGCTTGCACTGCAAAGTTTTGTTCTGCTTCTTGGGCTCGGTCAACCAGTTCATCCAAGGTGGTAGGTTTAGCCATAAGGAGAACGTTCCTGAGACTAGGTTGTAACATCTGACTAATGGAACGAACGGAGGTAGCTTCGTCCACTCCAGGGAAAATGCGTTGAAACATCTGTTCCTTCCTCCATATAAAGATTTGAGCTTCATCGTTGGGTCCTTAGTCTGGCTATAAAATTGAGTCATCAGTCTGGCTAACACCTCCTCGCTAGTGAATTCTGCAGCGAGCCTGTTACTGAACTGCTTCTAGTCAGTCGGAAATTCACCACATCGTTCCCACCAGGTGAGGGTGAGGCATTTCAAATGTAATTGGGCCCGGTCGACCCATTGTTTTGCTGGTAGGTCAACTTCTCTGAACACTTTTTCACATTCTTGCATGAATGCTACTGGGTCCTCATGGGGTCAGCCTACAAAAT
This sequence comes from Dryococelus australis, assembly GCA_029891345.1. NCBI lineage: Eukaryota > Metazoa > Arthropoda > Insecta > Phasmatodea > Phasmatidae > Dryococelus > Dryococelus australis. The sequence goes on along the minus strand of CM056993.1, from coordinate 207,020,925 downwards.
CAGTAATTAGAATGTCGTCGTCTCTATCAGTTGCTGGATAGCCAAGTGCTGTCTCCGCTTGTATGTAGATACGGGATGGCTTGTATTTGCGGGAGTGAGAGGTATGCTTTATCGGCAACTCTCACACTGATAGGCCAACCCGGGCGTAGAGACCCGTTTGTCAGGCCACCTTATACCTATGTGATGGAAGGGTTCGCAGTATGTCGTGCACCTGATATGATTAATGCTTCCGCCAGGACACGTGATTTCAATTTAGAAGCTCATGGGTTGTTGACGGCAAGCGGAACATTGGTATTCTAATCCTTCTGTATTACGGGCCACTTCTAGCCAACCTAGGCATGCATAATGGAATATCTTAGCACAGTATGTACATTCTATATGCAGGTAGCCACTGCCTGGACAGTTGGCATGGCTACACTGTGCATCGGGTATGTCATACTCATTGTCGCGGTTTTCGGCGGTAGTGACATTGACCTCTGAGATCGACATTTTAGTGGTTATGGGCGTCACGAGGTGTTTTGTAGATTCCTCGAAGTCCATTTGGTTTCACCGGCTTGAGCCTTACCTCTCTAGGTCCTGGTTGGTCTAGTTTGGCCATTCGTTGCGTACAGTCAATAATCTGACGCCCCACGTTGGGTTCCAGAAAATCTCTGGACAGTGATCAGTTAAGTCTGAATGGCATGTTTGTCTAGGATTTTATGCTAGATCAATAGCGTGGTTTAAATTAGGCTTAACAGTGTTAGGCGAGGGGTGTTGATTACTGACCTACACCATCGTCCTGGGTGGTACTGGTGATGCTGTGTTGGTCTCACTCAGTGGCGGCTGGCTCACCCCACTCTGAAATGGCTATTCCAGGCGGACGACTTTCTGCTCCAGAAGTGTGAATTGGACCAGCCGTACCTAGCCTTGGTCTGATAAACTAACCCTCTCAACACCGGGTGGTTCTCCTGGCTGGTATGGATGGACGGTGAAAAGTATACAAATATGACCGCAGCAGATGCGACTGGTTGGTGTCTGAGTGTGGCGGCACAGTCTCGTTCCGCCTGCCTTTCCTTCCTAGGAGGTGGTAGTACAGACCACTGTTTGGCAGCAATGTAAGCTTGGTATTGTTCCCTATGCTTGAACCCACGCCCTACCTTGTAAGTCATAGAGTAATGTGGCTTACCAATTTATGTGGTGGACCTTAACAAGAACCGTATCTACAGTGTTCACCCAATAGCTACTTGCTGGCACAAGCTCGGTAAAAGTCTCCACTGATTCCCCACGCTTGGTGGGCTGATCAGAGACGAGGAGCGGTTTGGACCACCAATGCCTCTACTGGTTGTGCATTCAGGGAAGGTTGAGCGCCAAGTCTCAGGCTATGGTCACCTAACTTAGTGCTCAAAGCAAGGTAATAACCTGTAGCCCCTCCGTGGATGAAGGTGTTACTAGTGGTTGGGGCTCTGCTGTTTCTCCACTCCAGCACTGAATTATTAGTGCTCGGGTTACTGGACAGAAACAGGTGGCCGTATTCAGACTAATTTGTTTAACTAACAATCTCCCGGTTCCTGTCGGCAGTGCATGTCGTATCTTGTTTCTAGCCAGTGAAACACAGCAGTACTCTACCAAGAAAAGGTTTAAGGATAGAGAACGATAGATATTTATTGAAAACTCAATAAACATGTGACCCATGCTACCTCCTACCGAACAGTGGAATGCTGAAGGTAACTGCACTATCCAGGTGTAGGAGACCTGGTTTTAGGTTACAAGGGAAAGAATATAGTTCTAGACGAATACAAAGTGAATTACTGTTAAACTGTACTAAGTAAACGGGTGTCTAGAAGAGACAAAGCAAATTTAATAAGTATTAGCATGTTCACTGGTTGACTGGTTGTCGAGACGGGAAGTAGCCGGTGGGGGGTGGGGGGTGGGGGGGGTGTGTGGGGGGGGGGGGTGTGTGTGTGTGTGTGTGTGTGTGTGTGTGTACTTAAAGGTCCTAAGATTTTCGGAGGTCCCAGCATTGATCAGTGCTCTGGGATGTCGCGAGAGAGGATGAAAAATGAACTCTCGAACCCTGCTGTGCACTGACTTATGTAGTGCTCAAGTCTAGGCTGCCGCAATGGGGTGCGGGGAAGGCGTGTGACGCCCTTCTGCCGTGTGTGGGAGTTGAAAATCTCTGGTCAGCAGTAGTCAACAATACTGCTTCGTTCATCTTCGGTAGCTTTTGGCCTTGCCTGGTGGCGGGCCGCTTGTAGGCTCTCAGGATGGAGAGAGGGGTGGAGGTGGTGTGCGCACTGGTTGCATAACCTTATTTCCACGTGCTCGACTGCCCGGGAGAATTAAGCAGCCGAGAAATTATGTGCAAAGTGTTGTATGCACAACTCTATTGTGGGTGGTTGATGTAGACAACTCTTACGTAGGTTGAAGTAAGGGTATACTTCAAGAAAAGAACAATGAGTCATAATCGTAGTTGATTAGTAGTAGGTGCGGCACGCGTCAACTGTATGCTGCTGTTGACTCTTGATTCTGTTCAAAGTATATGTATACTGACACATTAAACTAATTCAAATAATGAACATTGTATTTATGCATTTAAACTATTCAAATTCAAACTTACAAAATTAAATAATTTATTTACATAGAAAAAAAAATGTAGTGTACAAAAATCATTCTTGGAATGGATAATTTAAAAAAATGCTGTCGGAAACGGTAATAAATTGTAAAAATTTAACTTACTTTTTAACATGAATCATATTTTTTAGCAAAGATGGTAATCTGAAATTTAAAACTCAAAACATGGATGTTGACATTTTAATTCCTTTTGTAAAAATTTATTGTATTAAAAACTGAAAAATCAATACACACCAACACAAGTACTCATAATAAGTTCTCTGAGTCAGACAGTGTTATGATGATGTCTTAAGAATATACTGCAGTTAATGTAGAGGAAGACAGAAAAAGAAAAAGACAGAAGGTTAGGGGAGTGAGTAAATGTGATGTCGTGGTGGGGGTGGGGGTGGGAGGAGAGATATACATATATATGCAGTAATGATGTGCTAATCCATTAAAAAATTCATTCCATTAATAAAATAAATAGCAGAACCACATTCAATTTTCGTATACATGTGTTTCCTCATAAAATGTGAATTCATTAACAGTATACAAAACATTTCCTAAACTGTTGTGGTGAGTAATGTATCAAAAGAAATGAAGACAATAATAACAACAAATAATCTAAGTAGGGACATCCCCAACTATTATCCTTGTGGATGGGACAGGCACTGCTAACAGTTGGACGCATGACAAATTTCCTGACTATACTAAACTTGAACTTGCCTCAACTGAACGTGCCTTCACTTCAACCAAGGTGGGGTTAAAACTGTACTGGAGGCTGCTGACATGCCTACAGGATACACCCTTTGCAATGAGGGCCATATACAGACACAACATGCCAGCTTGTACTGTTCACTCTAAGTCAGATGTCACGTCTAACTCCCTGAATTGTGAAATTGTACTATTGGCAGAGCAGCTGAGACGGCCTTCCAAGGTCAAGTAGTTCTACAAAACTCCAAGGAATAATGCTAACAGATGACTGCAGAGGACAGTTTCGCGTGGGGGGGCGGCGCTCACCACCGAAGACACCAGTTTAACTCTGGCAGACAGCTCCAACATCTCATGTGCTGGAGCTGTCTGCAGACAACCAAGTCCTCATGACCTACCAAAAGCTGATCAGCGACTGCGCCAACAACACCAGAAGCTCTTCAGTGATATTCCAGACACACTTCAACACTGCAGCAGCAGTTCCCGAAGTGCTGTTAACATTCTTGCCTTACCCCCTCTGGTAATGGTCCTCGAAGATCCCTTTTGGAAACACCAACTCTCGCCTTACCGGCTGGTAATTGCAATCACTCACCACTACACACTTTAGTAATGCTCCTCAACAGTCCCTTCTTGACAACCATTAGAATTAGTTAGGGCCAGTTATTTTCATAGCTACCTAGCCAGATTGCCTTGTTCATGTTAGGACCAGGTCTCCTTCATCTTGATACTCGTAATCTAACTTATGTTCAACTCTGCGATAGTTGGGATGTAGTACAAGCCACCCTATATTATGGTTCATAGAATACATACGTATTCTTGCTTACTTCTGAGTACTTATTCCACAGAGTAACTTTGTTACACCATGTCCATCAGAATGAAGCAGGAGACCGGGAATTTATCTCAACCAGTACAAACCATAGTGTAGGACTGAGGGATCCCTTCACTGGGACGCACATACGTCAATATATACCCATTAGAAGGACACCCGTTCTGTGCACCAGGTGTAGAGTAAGATGAACCTTTACAACATCCACCGTGCTGAACTGTGCCGGAAGGAATAAGAGTCTGATTCTGGAGGTCTGACCTCTTTTGGATCTGCACCCAAGCGTTGTTGATGTGCAGCCTGAGGAAATCCATCACTCTGCATCCACTGCGCTGAACTGTGCTGGACTAAGGTGCACAGGGTACGCCTCCTGCCTGTTTGGCTTCAACCTTGGCTCTACACATAGTTATGGACCATTGTCACCTGCTTTCCGCTGTCGAGGCCAGTATTTGTGCTTTCCTGTATGCCATATTGTTATGCAATGAAAATTTAGAATATATATATATATATATACACACATATATATATATACATATATATACATATATATATATATACATATATATATATATACACATATATATATATATATATATATATATATATACATATATATATATATATATATATATATATATATATATATATATATATATATATATATATATATATATATATATATATATATATATATATATATATATATATATATATATATATATATATTTGCTTTTTTTGTTCAGAGACATATTTTCACTTACATTTGAGTAAATTTGTTTTTTTTTTTATTGTTAGGGGAATGTTTATAATACAGTTGTTTCTTTTTTTTTTTTTAAGATGGGAAGCATTTTAGGTTTTTAGTTTTAATTATTTTGAATCCCTTTTTTTTATCTTAGTGCTTTTCCCCTTTGGTAAGTTTTTTTTTTTCCTGACCTTCAGCTATTGGGAGCTCTAGAAGCCGCTAAGGCTGCCTTGGTTGACAATCATTTTCTGGTCATTTCTAGGCTTTCGGGATTCAAAACTCATTTGTGTTCATGGCCTAATAATCGTGGGTTGAAGATTTCAGCAGTTCTCTTCCTAGCCTATTTTGAGGCATTCTAAGAGACTTGGGAAGGTTCCAGGCGCTCTGTGTTGTCATGTGTCAGAAATTGAGGTGTTGCAACACGGCGTTGTTTGTGTGTTGGCAGCCACCTGGCCTGGTGGTTCTGCCAGAGGCAAGCGGAAAGAGTCCTGCTGAATTCAGCTGGAGTAACTTGGCCGCCGAGGATTGAGGGAAGCAGGGAAGTTAGGAATGTTTTGGAGACCAGCATGCTCATTGGCCAGGGTCAATGGCATGGCTGGCCAGTTAAAAACCAGGTCAGGAGGCGCTGACATGTTGTTGTTGTTGTTGTTGTTGTTGTAGTGGGCAAGATGGCGTGACGTGAAGGTGACACATGTGCAGCTTGGAAGTGGCCACTGAGATGTCCACAGAAATGAGCTAAGTAAATTTATTATTTATTTAGTTTTTTTGAGTTGGTCCAGACTATTCATCCTAAATCTGCGAGGAATGGCGTCGACCAATTGTATAAATATTAGTTCCGTAATGTAAACAAGGGAGTTAGTCGCTGATGAGCAGTCATAGGCCGTGAGTCAGAAAGAGAGAGCACTAGAGCTGTTCAAGCATTCTATTTATGAGGTAAAATAATAGTTGATTTTTGAGGAACAGAAATTAAGTTGAATTGAGGAAATTAAGAATAGTTTTTTTTTTGAGGTTAATAGCTATTACACTTTTAGTTAATAATTTGGGGTTGTTGACTAGTGGGCAGTTTTCACAGGCTTTAGGTGGTATGATTTCTTAATCCTTTTGTGTGTGTTGTTTGTTGTCCTTGCTAATAATAGTTCATAGTTTTGTGTGGAAAGAGAGCTTGTAGCCTTGGACAATTTTTGATTTGCATATCAATATTCGTTTTAATTTTACAAAGCAGATAATTGATTTTAAGTGCCAATCCTTCATCTTGAATTAAGTTTGTCTAATGTTTGCCATAACTGGTAGAACCTGTCAGAAACATAGGTAACCTTGATTTTTTATTTGACGAGTATTTATTTACAAAGTTTTACTGGGTATAGTTGAATGTGTACATTAACCTTTATTCTCAGACGTCCATTCACAAATACAAAGGAATATTGGAATAGTTTTCTCCTGAGAAATAAGCCTACACTGTGTGGAGATCTTTAAATTGAAAGGAAAAAGATTATTTCATCTGTAAAATTATTTTATATTTGCTTATTCTATTTTTAATCTGAATAGTCTTTGAATATCACTCTACACAGAGTTTTACATTTTCTGTATTTTGGTAATTGAAGTTTACTCCTAGTGGAGTATAAGGCGACAAGTTGTCGACAGAAGGTAAGTTTAAATTATACAAACCAGACATTAAAGACGTATTTCCAAACCAAACTCAGGTTGTAGATATAACTGTAATTTTTGTTATTTTTCTTATATTTCGAAACATTAACCTGCTTACGATATTTAATTCATATTTTTGTTTGTTTACATTTTTATTATTGTCGTTTTGAGGAAACTAAATTTCTTTTTTTTTTTCCTTTGAAAAGAAAAAGACTTTAATTCTGAACAAATAAATGACAACTACTTTGTAACAACATATTTTAAATTACTGTTTAACAGTATCTATTGATCATAACATTTGTGAATTGTTATAACATTTTTGTGACTTTTTTCTACTAACTTAAAATAAATGTTCACATAGACTGAAGTCTGTGAGTTGTTATCTGTACAAGAGTTACGAAGAGTATTAATAATTTGAAGGTATAATCCACATAGTGAATTTTTATTGATGTTAGAAGATCTATCTAGATTCATTATCTTCCTGGATGAATTACAATACTAAAATAAAGTGAATTATTTTTTGTTTTTAGTCGCTATAGACATTAGCTCTCATTCCTGACTTACTGAGTTTAGAGGTAACTACAATATAATTTATTTTATTTATAGAAGAGATTCACCATTGTCACAGCCCTCAAATACACACGAAGACCATGAAGCGATTCCTAGTGCCATTCTTTCCCCCCTAGCGAGTAGACATTATTCCTTCCCCCCTCTTTTCCGCAGTCCTTCTATAAATTTTAATTGTTTTGTTCAACCGTTTTTGTCTGATAAATGGAAGTTAAAAAGTGATCTAAACTTTAAAAATACTGAATTTTTCAACGAGCTATTTTATTGTTTCCACAGTACTTTGTTCAATTCTGGGCTTCCAGGCTGACAAGAATTATTATTGAATTTTATTATAATACCTGGTGGTGGAGGTCTTTTAGGATAATTTAACAAATTAGGAAAACAGTGGAGGATAACATTTTAGAACTAATCCAGGTTACATTTTGGTATTTTGAAACAAAGATCCTCACGTGGTGTAGTCTTTTTGCAGAGTTTTGGTAGAAGTGATATATCTTATATCACCCCCTTCCCTAATTCAACCAGCTTCAACACAATATTCTCAATGAAGCAATTCTCAGCGGAAGGTCAGAAAGGCAGCTGCCGCCTCCAAAGTCACGCGGAGTTGTAACCTCGCTATTATTACACTCCACAGTATAACCCGGCGGGAACGAGCTTATGCCGCCCGCCATTTGAAGAGACCTCACCTGCCAGCTCCCTTCACATACTTGTTTCCAGCACTCATCAAGACAGCCAGGCACCCATACCCGATCATCACAGCAATCCACAGGGGCGAGTACATCCCTCTTGGAATCGCCAACCCCCTGGTTCGGAGGTAACAAGACAGACAGCCACCGCCTCTCCCGGGCCCTGAACAGCATCACCAGTGTACCAGGTCACTGTACAACCAGCAGCTGCCATCTTCAGTCACCGCAGCTTGGTCCACAGCCACCCCGGACCACCATCCAGCAAGGTAAGTCCGTGGCAGTGTGCCAACCCATCTGGCGAGGACGTGACAACGGCACCCAACTTTGTACCGAGAAGCACGCCATAGGTCCTGCCCTCTACACTGGCTGCTTTCCTGCCCATCACTACTGGTGACAGATGTCATTAGCTCTCATATTACTGACCGATGTAAGCTAAAACTATAATTGACCGCAGCGACCCCATCTCAGCCAAAGACAGTAACTCCACAAGGGTTTTTATGGTGACTATCTAAGGCCGTCATGCGTCTAGTGTTTTCGTGGTGGCCAACTTGGGGCCAAAGCTTGAGTAGCTTAGACTAGGAAGCAGAACTAGGCCAGCTGACCCTGAGATCTAGTGACCTAGCCAGTAGTCTCATCTAAACTGAAGTGAACTTCGGGGTGTCTGAAAACACCCCGTGATACCCAAACAAACAAGCCGCAATGTCAGCTCCAAACAGAGTCTCGCCGATAATTTCAAAGCCACCAATGCTTAAGACACAATCGACCGCTTCCATATATAACCACATGCCCTGGCATGGGGACACATGTGATTATACATGTGCAATGCCACAATTGCTTCCATTAACCATGCTTGGGGTGGGCGGATGAGCCACGTTACACATATGGTTTAGAATACCGATGTGATGAATGCTGCACTTGCCAGACTGCCTACTGTAACTGGCTAACATGTATTGGGCAAGGGATCAACATGGTACATTGTGTTGTCTGCGCCCATAACTTCCATCATATATGCATAGGATCACCCGATGAACGCATCACGAGGCCAGGCCTAGTTTACCAATGCCAAGTCTGCAGGCTGGCAGAAGAATATAGACAACAAAGTTCTGGACGTTGCCAGAGACCTGTCACCGCCTGGAATATCATCAAACTACAACTGCCAGAGTTTGGAGGACCCAACAGCAATCACAAAATAATGTGAAAGGGAATTCCGCAAGCAAGATATAACACTCAAACAATAGGTTGGCAAGGCCCATAGACTACTCATAGGGATGCTCTCGAATTGTGGGCAAGGTATGGAGAATTTGTTACAGAGTGGATGCAGCTGTGTTTTCGCCTCGCCTCACAATTCATAGGCGATGAAGTCACGCAATTTTACAGCTGAACCCACGCCAGCGATGAAGAAGCTGAGATCTTTATACGTCAAAATGTTCAGATGTATAAAAGAATCTACCCTGATGAAAGCGAGGAAAGTTGTGTATGCCATGTGGTTTGCATGCTTCTTCCAAAACTGCGAAACTTCCTACAAATGCAGAAACTACGCACAATCAAAGAACTAGTGGAACGAGACCATGAAACGGAGAAGAATTATAAAGAGCAGGACATGCTAGACTGCAAGCAGGGTGGCAAAGAGAAGGAAGAAGTGAAACTGATAGATCATGCATCCTTCCCTTACCCTCTTGCATCCCCTACTGCGACTTCTCCTCCCCTCAACAAGTCCCTTCCACAGTTCCGGTACTGTCCGGGCATACACCTCCAAAGAGATTGTCAGGATAAGAAAGGGCTAGAGAAATCAGCGCCGGGAAAAGAAGAGAGCCCACGGTTACCCTCCAGACATTAACCGAAAAACGCAATTTCCCTGATGCGCCCCATGTAAATGCCCAAGTAAAACGGCAAATTACCATGGTCATGTTCAACATGGCGGCCACAGGCATTTTTGTCAGGAGCAACCTGCTCAGACCCCACCAACAAGCCTGCTTGTCACCCACCGGAAAGAAAATCCAAATGGTGCAAACCTACATCCTTCTCAAGATAGAAGGGGAGATACGACTAACGATCAGGGTCCACCATAAAACTGTCCAAGTAAACTTCCTAGTTGTCCACCACATTGGGGAACAAATGTTTTTGGGGCAACCCTGGCTGCAGCAGCACTGCATCCTGAATTGCTGACAATACTGCACCCACCTGGGAGAATACGGGGGCGTGATAATCAACTGGGAGGGTAGCCAGGTCAATGGTACCCATCTCCATACCCCAGTCCACCTCCAACAGCTGCAGGTAGAAGCACACCAGCCATCCCCATGTCAACCGAAGAAGACCAGAAGCCAGGCCCGAAGAGCGTGATGCCATCATACGTAGCTGCAGAGGGAGGGCGACCTTCCTCCGCACATCACTTCAGAGGTCAAGACCCTTGTGGCAAAGGAGCCCGAACCTCAGCCGGATGCCAGAAGAAGAAACTACCAACCTACCTTCACCAGAGTCGAACCTCAACAGGTGCATAGAGGAGGCATGTCCATCTGGACTCCGCCCTCAACACCAAGCGACTACATCCGGAGGACGGAGGAGCCTGACGCAGCCGGATGACTTACACAGGATTGAAGTTATCCCGACGAAAACCTTTAGACAGGGGACCCAGCCGGAAACCTCCATGTCCCAGCCCCATCTCTAGGATAGATGGGCCACACCACACTATCAAGCAGAGGATCCCCAAGAACCTCTGTCTCCAGTCACCATGCAGACCACATCAGCCCACAAGGGCTTTGTCAAATTGCACACCATGATGCCGGACGGCACCGAGGTCATCTCCGCTTCCCCTCCTGTTCGGGAGGATGTGCAACACCAGGCTGTCGAGTAGTGATGGCTGAAGAACCTGAACCTATGATGGCCACTCCAAGGCAGTCCCTCGAGAGGAGCAGTGGGCCCCGAGCTGGCCACTTCCAGGGACGAGAACCAGGAACCAAGTAACCAAGCAACCAGGCTACCAGAGAGATGCCTGCCTGCACCTGCCGCAGTGTCTCTCAACCTGGTCGTTATTGCAAGTCTCCATGGTGACATACTTCCTGCTTCACATGGCCTTACCCTAAACAGGAAGCGGGGTCGATCACAGAAAACAAAGACACAAACTCATCACAACCAATAAACCCAGTATGCAAGTGTTCACCAAAAATATTGAAAGCGTTAAATAGACAGCTGCTAAGAGCTGTCACCAACACCAGTACACAAAATGAACAGAAGTTATAACAGCCATAAACCGCTGAAACCAGTCAAATCAGTGATGATAACAGACTGTGTATTTACAGCAAAATACGTGTAGTAGCCAGTGACATAGTGCTACGTACTAAACCAGTCGTAAAGTTTTGGATGCTCTTTTAATAGTGCAGAACAAAAAGAATACAAGACAGCGAGTACTATACCAGTTGTGTTGGACATCGCAAGTGTGTAACCTGTGAACAAAGACTTTTCAAAAGTTAAGAAGATAGTAGAGGCCCGTGCCTGTTATCAACACCGACTTTCTCGAGATGGAAAGAAAATTGATATTGTTGTAAATATTTCTCAGTGCTTTATTGTTATTTGCGTTTTAAATGGCTACATGTTTCAATAATATTTAGCAGTGTTTTATATGTCTTGAAGGGTTACATTGTTTGACTATTTATCTCTTGAAGGGTTATACACTTTTTAATATTTTGTAGGTGGTCCGTACATATTATTAATTTTTGTCATTAGAGGGTACTCGTGCTTATTGTAAATATTAAGGGTGGTAGAGGCCGACCTAGATGACAGAGGGCCTAGAGTCGGCCGTCCACTTAGCATAATGTCACACGTAAATTTACCTGCTGTGCGACATATTAAGTCTACAAGGCGAAGCCGCTTTTATCATGCCCTCAGCGCCACGACAGGTAATATGTAGAATATAGCAGACATGACACAACCCTCACAAATGGGTGTGTGCTTGCATGTAATTATTGTCTTGCATGAATAAGCTGTAAATAATTCTAATGTATGTAAATGTAAATAACCACAAGCCTCAGCTGAGCTTGTGAGTGAGCGCCATAAGAAACTAAGGTAAGAGTACATTCACTCGACAGCGGACACTAATGTGTGACACAGATTCTCACTAGGGAGCAATAACCCACCAGTCGGTTGCTCGACAAACCAACCCGTCACGCTAGAGAGAGACAGCGCTACACTCCACACAGCTGCCCGACAAGTGGCACGTTACTGACAGCTGATAAGCACGTGCCACGTCACATCACAGAGAGCTTGCACAGATGACAAATTTAACTATCGGCCGAGCAGATAAGACTGCCTGCCAAGGTCACGCAATTCTACAACGCTCCAAGTGATGATGCTAGCTGCACTAGCAAATGACACCAGAAGACAACTTCACTTGAGGGGCAGCGCTCGCCACCCCACCGCACCCCCACATCACATAGGGCCCGCGGACCAGAAGAATATATGTCAGTGAGCTGACCAAAGACACCAGGACTCTGGCAGCTCATTCCACCACCTCGTGTGCTGGAGCTCCCTTATGACAACTAGGTCTCCACAACCTACCAGAAGCTCTTCAGCTACCTTCCAGAGACTCTTCAATACTGCAGCAGCAGCTCCCGAAGATGCCATCAACACTCTTGCCTTACCCCCTTTGGTAATGGTAACTGCTGAACCACTACCCCCTCTGGTAGTGGTCCTTGAAGATACCTTTTGGACACACCAACTCTCGCCTTACCTGCTGGTAATGGTTATCGCTCACCACTTACCCTGGTAGGGGTCCTCAACAATCCCTTCTGGACAATGGTTAGAATTAGTTAGAGTCAGATATTTTCATAGTTACCTAGCCCGATCACCGTGTTCAGTTTAGAACCATGTCTCTATCACAGAATACACATAGTCTAACTTCTGTTCAACTTTGAGATAGTTAGGAGGTAATACAGGCCACTATATATTATTCTTCATAGAATATATACATATTCTCACTTGTTCCTGAGTACTTATTCCATAGAGTAACTGTGTTAGTCCTACGTAGACACCATGTCCGTCAGAGTGAAACAGGAGACACACCCATTAGAAGGCCACCCGTACTGTGCATCAGGTGTACAATAAGACAGAGCCACCACCACTTATAAGTAGGGTTGTGTGAATGTGACTTCTTTCCCACAAAGCGAAGACGAAAGATATGGTTTGAACTTCTGTGCAACTGAAACAAAAATGAACAATAATGTCATTAGAGCTCAGTCGTAACAAAATATTAACGAATTCGATAACATTTTAGCAAGTTATTCATAATAAAAAATTTGTTGTAAAATCAACCCAAAAAATTTAGGATACAGAGTATTTCCCACAGGAGGTCTTGCAAACATTTAAATTTTCATTTTATGTAGTTATTTCAGTAATAAAATTATGAAAACAAACAAAATTTTTACAGACAAAAACTTTCTCTGCTAGTGAACTAAATAAACATTCATTAAACACCTGAAAATTCATTGAAATTGAGAATTTTAGTTTTATTTAAAATTTCCGCAACCAAATTTCTTACAGAAACGAAAATGGAAGTTGTCATATTTCATTTTTAATTTGGTATACCAAATATTTGCACAATCTTACTCATAAGAAATCCCTAAGGCGGCTAGGAGGGAGTAAGAGGTTGGTTCCAGAGGTCTGAACACTTTTGGATCCGCACCCAAGCATTGTTGACGTGCAGCCTGAGGAAACACATCGCTCTGTATCCATAGCGTTGAACTGTGCTGGACTAAGGTACACAGGGTACGCCTCCTGTCTGTTCAGCTTCGGCCTTGGCTCTACACATAGCTAGGGACCATCGTGGCCTGCTTCCCTCTGTAGAGGCCGATATTTGATCTTTCCCGTATGCTTTAAACTCAGAGGAGCGGTGCTTAGTGGAAGGTCAGAAAGGCAGCTGCCACCTCCAAAGTCAAGCAGAGTTGTAACCCCACTATAGCTGCAATCTGCAGTATAACCCCACGGGAACGAGTTCAGACCGCCTGTCGATTGGAGACGCTTCACCTGCCAGCTCCCTCCACATACTTGTTTACAGCTATCGTAAAGACAGTCAGGCACCCACACCCGATCATTGCAGCCATCCGCAGGGGCGAGGACATGAGGACATCCCTCTTGGAATCGCCAACCCCTGGTTCGGGGGTACCAAGACCGACAGCCACCGCCCATCTCAGGCCTCGAACAGCATCACCAGTGTACCAGGTCACTGTACAACCAGCAGCTGCCATCTTCAGTCACTGCAGATTGGTCCACAGCCACCCCGGGCCACCATCCAGCAAGGTAAGCCCGTGGCAGTGTACCAACCCATCCGGCGGGGACGGGACAATGGCCCCCGACTTTGTACCAAGAAGCAAGCCATACATCCTGCGCTCTACAATGGCTGCTTTCCTGCCCATCTCTACTGGTGACAGATGTCATTAGCTCTCATGTGACTGACAGACGCGAGCTAAAACTGTAATTGACCACAGCGACCCGATAGCCAAAGGCCGTAACGCCACAAGGGTTTTCATGGTGACTAACCAAGGCCGTCGTGCGTCAAGCTGATAAATATTCTCTCTGAAATATTGCTATTAAGGGTCGTCTTCACCCCTTTTGCAGAAATGCTTTGTTTTTGCACCATAATTTCAGTTTTTATAGTAATTACTGATAATGTAAGATTACAGATAATTTGAATTTTACAAGTTGTATAATATTTTTGCACGTAATTTTATGAGTGTTGTATGCTTGTTGTAAAAAACCAAGAATATATTTATATTTCATTAATACGTTCTCCAATTTTTACAAGCAGATAACACACAAAATTATGCACAAAAATATTAAACAACTCATAAAATGTACATTTTCTATACTAGTACATGGTCAGTAATTACTATGAATCTGAAATTATAATGCTAAAATTAAACATTCAGCACAAGAGGTGAAGCGGAGTCTTAAGTGTAGGAACTCCTAAAAATATTCATCATAATAATGTTGTCCATGACTTCGTTATTGCTGTACCCAATTGTCTACTGTTGTTTTGTTCTTTTAAAATGATAACAGAATGTTTGCTGAGTCATTTGCATACTAGAACTCTTAAAGGGTTGATTTAGAGATTTGCCAGTTCTGATTAAGTTTTATTCAGATACCAATTATATCACTGGTGTAAGATCCACATTATTTTAAAATAAAATATTAACTTCATCGGTAGGCATACGTCTAGCAAATAAAATGATCCCCATAACTGCCTATTCAATGTCCCATAGCTGCCAAAAATGTTTTATTATTAATTAATGAAGGTTGTAAGAAAACAAAAATTTTTTTTTTTTGCCAGTCTCAGGAACCACACATTTTAAAAAGAAATATTATCAATAATTTCAAACTCATATATAAAAAACATAAAATGGCCATTACTAATATGGTGTTAAGGCGCTGGTTTCCCTGGCGGCTGGCAGGTAGATTTGGCAAGTGTCACACCCGTTGACAGACATCAGAGACGAGCTTGAAAATTTTCCTGTTATTTCAGCCTTTCGACAAGAGATGGAGACAGCAGCGACATGTTTTGGTAACAAAACACAATCATCATTCATTGGAAGGCATACGTCTCGCTTCTCAGAAACACGAACCAGTGCATTGAATTAGATGCCAGCAGGTAGTCTGTGGCTAATGATTGGTAAAGTAGGGGGATGGGGGGAGTGGACATAAGTGCTTACCCTCCTGCAGTGACATACAGCATGATGGTTCTGGTTCGTAGGAAATGCTGTCAGGTGACCGTCAAATTTCTTCGAACTCTCCCCCTACCAGTTATCAGCAACTGTAGCTACAGGAAACAATGGGTATTGCCCATGAATTCTTTGGTCATGTATTTGCTTCCTTCCTGAACTGTGTATCATAAGAAATAATTTTTAATAAGAAAGAAAGGTTAAAGAAATTATGGTACACCTCAAAAACGTAATATTAATTTGTGGTACACTTAAAACATTGAAGTAGGCCTACAAAGTGAAAAAGAAAAATGATGTCGGACATTGATATTTAGGTTTGATTATTATTCAGCATAAACGTTTGCTCCATGGATCTCTTGCATTAAAATACTACGCTATTGAAAATCAACAAGTTTTAAATCCAATACTGCTATTTTGTTGTATTCCATTTCTTAATATCTATACTAATATTATAAAGATGTAATGTGAGTTTGTTTATTTGTTAACCAATTTGGAGGAAAATGAGCTACTTGGCTGCTTTCTAAGCATGCTCTACCAAAACTATAGGGCCGATTATTATAACTATTTCACTGTTAGAAAGCTACATTCTTACAGATGGACAGGCATATATCAAGTCGGGCCACAGGGGCCCAGTGGGTAGAGTAATGCCAAGTGGGGCCGCAGTGGATCAGTGGCTAGAGAGATCCCAAGTGGGACCTCAGTGGCTCAGTGGAAACAGAGATCTCAAGTGGGGCCACAGTGGCTCAGTGGATCTTAATATTATCTAAATATTACAAATTCGCAAGTATTCACACTTTTGTTGCAGGGAGTCACAAGTAGTCACAGGTAGTCAAGGGTAGTAGCAAGTTGTTGCAGGTAGTCACAGTTAGTTGCAAGTAGTGATGGGTAGTCGCAAGTAGTGATGGGTAGTCGCAAGTAGTCACGTGTAGTCGCAGGTAGTCATGGGTAGTCGCAAAAATATAGGTATGTATTTTAATAATTCCATAAAACCTGAGCGAAGCTATGTTGGGCTGCTAGTTTTCTATGTGAAGGCAATATATGAAGTACTAAATTAAAAATCCAAGAAATTCAGAAAATAATTTATGTTTTGATACAAAACTTTTTATGATACTATTTTTCTTGAAATTAGCAAATAAAAATAAGCGAGACATTTGATATACAACGTGTTTCCGAACAACACCAACGAACATTGGCAGGTTATTCTTGATTAAAAAATAAGACGAAAATGTCAGAACCACTTTTTCCCTAATGTGATTATTAAGGAAGCTACACACCCCTAAAAACCATAGCTATGAAATAATTAAGTTAAAAATATCAGGAATTACTCGCGATTAAGCAACAAATCGGTCAATTGTGGAATGGAGATCTTACACCTATGAAAATGGGGTTGGTAATATTATCCCCCATCATCATGAAAGTAAGGGATGCCACCCAGTTTTTGCACAAAATATATGAACAGTAAGCTATAAGCAATTTATTAGCATGACTTGATAATTAGTAGATCGTAACGAATTAAAATAGGTAGTTTTGTCGGAATACTCTCAGGTGAACCCTTTCGCGAACTTCATTCGTGAAGTATTGCTGACCTTGCTGGCCACTCACCTTCACGGTGCTCAAGAGTAGTTAGGTGGTCAGGTGCCAGCCTTCAAGATACCAAGTTCTATACCAAACCATTCTCATTATCTAATGATTCAGTGTTGTTTTTTTTTGTGTGAATAGTGAAGTGGACAGACTCTTTTTATTTGTTAAAATAATGATATTTAAATTAGTGGCAAATCAGATCACTTAGTTTCTTGGGTGTGTTGGTGTATGTGCATGCACGCGTGTGTGTTGGTGTATCTGTATGTATGTAACAGATTAGAAAAAAATAATTTGTATACCGGAAACATTTTTATGTTTCTAAAAATGTTTTTGTGCCTCTTTCATTTATGCTTGTTTATGCCTTCTAGGTAGGCCTATTAGGTAAATGGCAATGTTAATTGCTACCTCTGGTTTGGAATGTTGCACAGTGGGGCTTGAAATTAAACAGAGCAGAGCTACCAAAAGTGTTTAGCCAGTTGTGTACCTCGTAAAATGGTGGAACTAAGTGAATTTTTTTCTTTTTCTGGTCAGATATCATCTGCATTACTACTGTAATTAAAAATTTTCTTCCCACTTTGTTGTTATAAGAAATAAACTTGCCTGATATTTGTAATGCCATAAGATATAAGATGCTTTATTTAAATAACATACAAAGCCATACTTTATTGCTTCATACGAAATACATACCTTATAACAGGTAAAACAATTTAAAAAACATACATATCAAACTATGTAGTTATATCGTTCCTTAACTAATTTTAATGCAAAAGACATATTCCTATATATGACATTACCTCTAAAAACATTCACTATGGAGAAAATAATTTTAACGAATGACTAAGATGATTTTTTATTTTCAGAGATACCAATTTTTTTCAGGGTATGGTTTTAATTGCATTTCTAGGCTAGGCGACCTAATAAAAATATTTTACAAAGTAACATTTCTATTTACTACTTGTTTCTTTTCTTTGGCTCTTTCTTGTGCCTCCAGTATGTACGGTGGCTCCTGTACAGGCATTCCTCTGCTCATTCGACTGTCTGCCAATTCCAGTAACAAGTATTCTATATTAAATCTACGCAGCTTGGGGAACATATTTTATCTCCAAAATTCGTTCTCCCTTAATTATCTGATTATTTGGATCCCACTTTGACAATTTATTACTATATCACACAAGTTCCTGCCTGTTATGTGAAACTGCCCCTGTATTTGGTATCAGTACTTGTGCAATTTTTTAAATTGTAGTTTACCATTATTTTCTTCAGCAAAGAGTTTCTTAGACTTTGCTGCTTCGCGAATAGGCACACAACCAATTAGCAAAATATGCATTAGTAGTGTGGTAGACCATGTTACATGAACTACGTCCGCCTTTACACGAGAAAGGTTAATTTATGCGATAGGGAAATCATACATGCACTCGACTTTCCTGATGTCTTTATTGTTGAATGAATGTGTATGTAGACACAGATGTGATACATTGTTTTTTTCCTATGTGGTGGAAATGGTCGTATTCGTTGAATTTTGCTATAGTAATATTGTAACAATGTTCGTAAACTAAGGCATTATTACATACCACATTTCACAAATGTGTTTTGATTCGAAAACATAAGAAAATGTCTGCTGAAATGTGCACAAAGTATATATAATAATTAGCAACTATTTTCTTTACATAGGCTACTATAACACATTTTCTGATAACACAATTTTTTTAGGCCTAAGTCTTTTTTTCATTTTGTATACTGAAAACGTAAACAAAATAAAAAAGATTGGTTACTCTAGATGACTTAAACTTACTTTTGTCTGTAAATTGAGATACAGCACA
The DNA here is from genome assembly GCA_029891345.1 of Dryococelus australis. Classification (NCBI taxonomy): domain Eukaryota; kingdom Metazoa; phylum Arthropoda; class Insecta; order Phasmatodea; family Phasmatidae; genus Dryococelus; species Dryococelus australis. The sequence goes on along the minus strand of CM056993.1, from coordinate 207,002,059 downwards.
GTAATAAAAACGTTTAAATAAAAATGTTATAACATGTATTCAGATGTCTGTGTCAACAGTTTTGATTAAGATGATAGGTGAACAGCACATATCATAAAAATATTTTTTATTTACACGGTGAACACTCATCTTACATCAAATTATCTTGGGAAAAGAAAACACAAGATTATGGCATGTAATACAGATAAACACTTTACTCCATATGCAGTCATTAGTTTAACCAGTCTAAAGATATAGTTAAATTCATTTGGAAATTTGAAAAGAGTATTTAATGTTTTCAAGGTACCATGGCTTTCGAAAAATTCGAAGTATGAAGACGTTTACTAAATGCTCAAAACACTGTGAATATTTGGAGCATTGGCTGGTTCCGAGAACTGTCTGGTAGGAAGGTGGCAGTTTCCCCATCACTTTCATACAAGCAAGCTACCTGGCTCTGAAACCGCAGGTGGCCTACCGTTCGGCACTTTGGTCCCTACCCACTACACCTCACCACTCTGTGTTTTTCTCCGCGAACCTACGTAATTCCACGACGAACCAAACTGGCGAGGAGTGCGCCACTTTTCAGGAACTATTTGCCAATTAATAGTTTCTAAGTCATATTCCCGTTATATGCTATTTCAGCTCGTTGGTCAAATATGTTATGAATTGCACAAGGTCTTTCCCATGTTACTGTAGCTTTGTTTCTTTGTAATTTTTTCCATAACTTGGCAGCCGATACTTTTAGAAAAGTGAAAAATCCTACAATCCATGGGGTACGGAAATATCAAATTTTTGAAGTATTCTGGATGAATACAGATAGAGCTGTTTATCCTTTTTTTTTGTCAAAGTATTGTTAAGTATAAAGTATTTGTTTGTTAAGTACTCGTTACTGTGGCTACTTAATTCATTAACAACTGTATTAATATAAATGTATTCTGTTTTACTGTTTTGTCTAATGTGTGTGCTTTAGTTTTGCTCAGAAAAATAAATTTATTTGTACCTTATTTGGAATTACTTATGTACAAAAGACTTTCATAATATTTGTCATCAACTATATCACTGGATCAATAAGTAAATGGCGTATTAATTATCACTAATAGTCTTTATATTTCAAAAGATTTTAATATTTTGTTTGCTAATCTAATGTTCATTTGAGGTTAAAAGTCATGTTTTCTTGGTAAAATGAATTGTCAGTTAATGCCACCCAATGTCAAATATTAGCATGTATCAGTAAGCATGAATATTTTTTCTTTGTAATTAGGTATTTAACATAAGGTGACGTACAGTAGAGTTCCGTTATAGCGAGATGTCATGGTTTCAGGTTCGATCCTCGCTATAAGTGTGTCCTCGCTGTCGCCGAATTACACCAATTTTGATCTCCAGTAGGGCCTACTATCATTTACCATCACTTACTCGGCCACTGAAGCACTGCCCTGCAAGCGATAACTCGCCCGTCGCAGCTCCGCATGCATAATTCTCGCACCATTTTTACAGTATTTTAGTGCCAAAAATTATGGTGCGTGAATTATGCAAGAAATCGCTAATACATATGCATGAAAATATTAAAATGGCGTCTACTGTAAGGAATCCCTTACCAACTGTGGGGGACACGTTTTTTTAAAAATCACAGCACTTATTCATTGATAATAGATATGATGATGCATATTCAAAATTAAATCACTCGTGTGCTGGGGCTAGCAGCAAAAACATTGCAGTGTGCATGTAGCTGGGCGAGCACATAGATTCTTGCAGCATAGCCGGATGCGGCGGCTTGTCGCTGTCGGTCTGTCGGTTGCCACACAATCATTCTGGTGAGCAGCCACGGCCCGCCACTGCCGGCTGACCACCGGCCACCACTGCCGTCGTTATAGGTCTGGTTCACAACGTAACAACGGCCTGGTATTGGGAAAACATGAGATGCATATTAAACTCAGAAACAGTGTATTTTTGGCACGCTTCTTTATTGCAGTGTTCCTCTACACACACAATTACCTGAAGTTTAAATGCAGCAGTTTTACTGGTATATTTACTCATTATGCATTCGTACTAAACAAAAATTAATATTAATGTAAACTATTCCTTTCGCATTAAAAAAATCCCCAACATAAATATAAACTCCTTGACTGATTTTGTTTACATTACATTTTTGCAGCAAGGGCGTGGCAGCCATAAATTGATAACAGGACCAGTGACCTTGAAGTGACAGCGACCTGGCACAGTCGAACAAAGTGTGCGCCGCACAGGCCGTTAGTATTACATGCTTTGTTGAGACAAACATACCGCGTGAAATATCAAAGGAAAATTTTTTTCCTCTAATTTGGCACCATAAAAGCCTGCTTCACACTATCTGGCCGTGTGTTTCAACTCGTAAAATTACAATTCTTTACGAAATATTTTTGTGATTTTTTGACGGTTCCTCAAAAAAACCTTGTTATACCCGTGTTCTCGCAGTTGCCGTGCTCGCTATAGTGGGATTCTACTGTATGTAAAACTTATTACCCAATTCTGCTGTCTTCATAATTTTGTTTTAATTTAAATGTAATTTTTATAAACTAAATTACAGAAATCGCAAAATGTTACAGTATCAATTATGATACTGGTTTTCTCGAATCGATACTACCCTGTGACGATTTCCGGAATGTCACTTACTTCTTCACCATGTATCTTTCGTGACATCTTTAATTTAATTGTTCAAATTATAATCCAGCAATCATGATTTAATTCATCCCATTTGACCGCATCAGGTGTGTGTTTAAGTGTAACTAATTTTGCATGTCTCATTTTGTGCATTGTAGTTGTCGCGACATTTGCGTATTTGTGACTTAATTTTGTGATTTAGCGGTTCAACCTGATCAATCTTAAGATGATGACTTGAATTGTTATGTGGCTTCGGAGTTGAGGCATGGTCGTTTCCTTTGGAGGAATTTCTTCGCTACGCCTCTCCTAGGCATTGTTTCCTGACATCTGGAACATCCCAAATGGAGATGTGTATCTCATCTGCATCTCTCATGCATCACCAGGCCAATTAATTCAAATTTCTCTCACATGAGCATGCTGTTCCACTAACCATCGGTTATTAACTTTTGTAGAGACTAAAGAAAATTTTGTTTGTCTGGCACTTTGATCATCTCTGAAATTATTTAGTTTTCTTTTTCGATACATATGAATTCCAGAAAACCATTGTACTAATATATATATATATATATATATATATATATATATATATATATATATATATATATATATATATATATATATATATATATATATATATATATGGTCTGAGTATTTGCGCATTTCATATATTTTTATATATTATTTTTACACATATATGTGTATATGAAATTTCTGTTACTTATACATATCTGTAATTTTATTTTACCTACTCCGGGATCCCGGGATACATTTACATATATATATATATAAAAATTTTCATTGATTATCAGTGGCCATTTTGGCCAACTCTGCTAAGACACACAAAATATTACGTATTTAAAATATATATATATATATATATATTATATATATATATATATATTATATATATATATATATATATATATATATATATATATATATATATATATATATATATATATATATATATATATATATAAATATATATATATAATATATATATATATATAATATATATATATATATATATATTTTAAATACGTAATATTTTGTGTGTCTTAGCAGAGTTGGCCAAAATGGCCACTGATAATCAATGAAAATTTTTATATATATATATGTAAATGTATCCCGGGATCCCGGAGTAGGTAAAATAAAATTACAGATATGTATAAGTAACAGAAATTTCATATACACATATATGTGTAAAAATAATATATAAAAATATATGAAATGCGCAAATACTCAGACCATATATATATATATATATATATATATATATATATATAGTTACTTCACCTGAATTTAAGTATTTTTCTTCTTCAAATATAAAATATATATACCTAGGACCTCATAAACTTAGAATTTTAATAGAAAGTTTTTTTTTTTTTTGCTTTTGAGTGCCAAATGTCTCTATCATATTCTGTTGGTGGGATATTTGTAATGAACTAAATTTTTGGGTTAGGCCTCTAGACCATACTTACAAACATTTTAATATGTACCCTCATTACGCAACCTGATCTTTGGACGCATTCGTTCTTGTGGTGTTATTAGAGAGAGAATGCTCTTGGTGTCTTGCCCTTTAAAAATCGCCACAGTTTCAAATGTCTTTGGTCCAAACACAGTCAGTGCGACAGTGTTTCGTACCTTGATATGTCGCGCAAGAAGGGGGATAGTTACTTAGCCACCAGTGGTCCTAAATCGTCCCCCATTGACTGAGAGAGGAAGGAAGCCAATAGTGGGGAAGAATAGGTGCCTTGGCACAAGTGTGGCATCCTCCATTCTCCCTCACTGACTGACAGAGGAAGGGAGCCAGTAGAGTAGTGAGAGATGGTGCCTTGCCAGTAACGGGGCATCTCACAGACAGAGAAGGGGATGGTTGCCTAGATACCAGTGTGGCTTCCTCCATCCTTCCTTACTGACTGACAGAGGAGGAAGTCAGTGGAAGGTGAGGGATGTTCCGCGTGACCAGTTAGATGAATAGTCACGACAGTTGAGGATTCTGTCTGCTAGACCAAAAGTGGGCTGAATGCGTATGCACAGAGATACAAATAATACCACAACCGGAGCAAACAAAACTGTCTCGCGGCTGAGTTGAGTGGCACAGTCCCATTCCGGCTGCCTTTCAGGTGTAGGTTGAGGAAGTGCACTCAACTGTCTGGTGGCACAGAGAGATGCACATTGCTCCCTATGCTTTCGGCTGTGCCTCTGGCTGAAAGGCTCTGCTCACAGGTTACTGGGTACACCTTCACGCGAACAAACTAAATACAAGTTATAGTGTAAGTTCAGTTTTAGCTTGGTGACCAGGCTCTGTAAAGTCTCCACTGATCCCCCATGCAAGGCGGGCTAATCAGAGACGGGGAGCTGTTCGGGTCACCAATGCCGCCACTGGATGTGCAGACTGTCACCCCTTTCTGGGTGAAGGTGTTACTAGTGGTTGTGGCTCCTCTATTCCTCTCCACAAGCGCTGGAAGCAATGCTGCTGTAGTTTGAAAAGCAACAGATGGCCGTCTAATGGATGTGTGAAAATATGACGGACCCCTGAAGGGCACCCGTGACTGAAGTTAATTCAGTAGTAAAAAATTCCCCGGTCCTTGTCAAAGGTGTATGTAGCAACCTGTATCTAAAAGGAAAACAGACAGATACTTTAAGAAATGAAAGCCGAGAGGTAGGAAACAACACTAAGTTTATTGAGTCTTTCTCGAGGAGTGTATGTAGTGGTGCAATATATGTTGCAATATTTGGAACAAAGTCTCGTAGCCAATTGCACAGACCCAGGCACCGTGATAGTTGTCGCTTACTTGAAGGTTCTTCCGCTTCTTTGATCGTTCGTATCGAACTGTGTTGGGGAAAGTTTCCCTCAGGTGATATGACGTGTCCCAGATAATCTATTGAAGACTTGCCGAAGAAGCTTTCCGACAGCTTGCAAGTCATTCCGTGTGATTCGAGTCTTTCCAATATTCTTTGAAGATGGCCTAAGTGCTCCTCCCAGCGAGATAAGCGAAGTATAACTCGCCGATGTAACCTGTTAACACTTCAGCCGACATTAATCATTGAAATGTCACTGGGGTATTTTTCAAGCCGAAAGGAATGACTTGAAATTGGAGAGTTTCGCCCTCTGGTGTTGTAAAGGCCGTATATTTGCGACTGTCTGGATGGACCGCAATCTGCCAATAGCCAGATTCCATGTCGAGAGTGCTGAATATTTTGGCCTTACCAATAGTTTATGAGACTAGTCTATAGCTGGAGGAGCGATCGGGTGGGTAGCTTCATTCAATGACTTGTAGTTTACGCAAAATCGTAATTTCCAGTCTTTTTTTGGCATAAGGACCACGTGTGAGTTAAATGGGGAATTAAATGACTCTATGATTCCCTGGTCCTTCATATCGTTGACCTGCTCCATGATGAGGTCACGGCGACGCGCTGACACTCGGTATAGACGGTTGTAGACTGGTATGGCAGTGGTTGGCCATATTTCATGATGTATGAAACGTGTCTGTCATAGCAGTCCTCTTTGCCGGAATGCTCGGGCGTGTTCATCTAGTATGGACTTTAAATGAGAAAATTATGGTTTGTCGAGTTTGTGGATAATGCTCATCGGGTTGATGGGCATTGGCGGGATGTCATCTGGGTTTTGATCCCAGTTTACAGTAATTCAGTGGATTTCTCCCAGATAGGATCTTCGTTGTCCATGATATAAAATACGTTGATTGTTAATGAGCCATGGGCACCCTAGTATCATCGACTTGGACGTGGTTGGTGATACAATGAATTCTGTCAGTGTAGCAATACTTTGAATATTTATGTTCAGAGTAATGCTGCCTGTTACATCCAGAGTGGATTCAGGTTGGTCATTCTTACCATTTTGGTTTCTGATCTTAGTTCGGTGAGCTGGTCTAATGTTAACAAATCTTCTCTGATAAAATTTCCGGTGGATAAAGAGTCAAGTAGGGTGAGTAACCTATTATTATTTACCTCCAACTCCATATGGGGGCTACGGCAATCGGTACTTCCTCACTTAATCCCTGGAGGATGGGCCCTTGTAAACCAGGTATGGTGGCTTGCTTCATACCCCGGCGTCGGCATTTCCCGGCTTGGTTGCGGGGGTCAGATTTCCAGCTGGTCGTGTTGGGATATTTGTTGACATTTTATCAACTCGGTTTGGTGGAATGAAGCTCCTTCTGGTTTCCGAGGGCAGACCTTGTTCCAGTGGTTTTCCGGACAGAACCAGCACTTGGGTACGAATGCCACGTGAGGGTTGGGGTTGGTACACGTTTAGGAGGTGCAGCAGGTAGTGTTCATACCTCAGGGCCCTTGGTGGATACTGATTCTTCGAGACTAGCCTGTGCTGCAAAGTTTTGCTAAGCTTCTCGGGCTCAATCAACTAATTCATCCAAGGTCGTGGGTCTTGCTATCAAGAGTACGTTCCGGAGATTTGGCAATAACATTCGACCGATGGAAAAAATGGCTGTAGCCTCGTCGACTCCGGGAAACACCCGTCGAAACATTTGTTCTTTTCTTCATATGAAGATTTCAACTTCTTCCTCGAATACCTGGGTCTGGCTATAAAACTGTATAGTTAGCTTAGCCAACACCTCCTTGCCTGTCAATTCCGCCGCTTTCCGGTTACTAAACTGCTTCCAGTTCATAAAAAATTCTCCGTATCTTTCCCAACATGTGAAGGAGAGGCCCTTCAAATGCAGTTGGGCCTGGTCAACCCATTGTTTCGGTGGCAAGTCCATTCCTTTAAATTATTTTCGCATTCCTGCGTGAATGCGACTGGGTCTTTGTGTGGGCGACCTGCAAAATCGGTTATTTGAATATTGTCATCTCTACCGGTAGCTGGACGGCCAGGTGCCATTCCAGGTTGGATATATATCTGGGAAGGCTTAGATCTGTGGGAGTGAGAGATGTGTTTCCTTCAGCACCTCTCACATTGGTAAGCCATCCCAGGCATAGAGAAGTGTTCGTCGGGCCATCCTATGCATAGGTGGTGATAGGGTTCACTGCACATTGTGCACCTTATGCGGGGCATGTAATTTCATTACCGAAACTTGTTGGCTGTTGTCGACAAGCAGTACAGCTGTACTCAAAACTGTATGTAGTTCGGGTATCTTCAGGCTAGCCTATGCAGGCACAATGAAAGAGTTTATTTCAGTAAGTGCATTCTATCCTTAGTGTCCATGGCATGGGAAGTCGGCATGGCTACACTGTCTGCTGGATATGTCAGGTTCATTGCCAGAGTTTCCGCCAGTGGTGACATTGACTTCTGCGTCTGATATGGTAGTAGTTAAGGGTACCACGAGGTGTTTTGAGGACTCCCCAAAGTCCGTTTGACTGATCGTTGTTGACCCTTAGTACTCGGGTTATGGTTGGTCTAGTTTGTGCCGTTTACTGCGTACAGCTTTTTGACAGACGCCCCACGTTGGGTGGCAGAAAATCTCTTTACGTGTGACCGGTTAGATGAATAGTCACGACAGTCGAGCATTCTGTCCGCTAGACCAAAAGCAGGGTGAATGCGTATGCACGGAAATACAAATAATACCACAACCGGAGCAAACAAAACTGTCTCGCGGCTGAGTTGAGTGGCACAGTCCCATTCCGGCTGCCTTTCAGGTGTAGGTTGAGGAAGTGCACTCAACTGTCTGGTGGCACAGAGAGATGCACATTGCTCCCTATGCTTTCGGCTGTGCCTCTGGCTGAAAGGCTCTGCTCACAGGTTACTGGGTACACCTTCACGCGAACAAACTAAATACAAGTTATAGTGTAAGTTCAGTTTTAGCTTGGTGACCAGGCTCTGTAAAGTCTCCACTGATCCCCTATGCAAGGCGGGCTAATCAGAGACTGGGAGCTGTTTGGGTCACCAATGCCGCCACTGGATGTGCAGACTGTCGCCCCTTTCTGGGTGAAGGTGTTACTAGTGGTTGTGGCTCCTCTATTCCTCTCCACAAGCGCTGGAAGCAATGCTGCTGTAGTTTGAAAAGCAACAGATGGCCGTCTAATGGATGTGTGAAAATATGATGGACCCCTGAAGGGCGCCCGTGACTGAAGTTAATTCGGTAGTAAAAAATTCCCCAGTCCCTGTCAAAGGTGTATGTAGTAAGCTGTATCTAAAAGGCAAACAGAGAGATACTCTAAGAAATGAAAGCCGAGAGGTAGGAAACAACAGTAAGTTTATTGAAGTCTCAATAAACATGCGATGCATGCTACCTCCTACCAGGCAATTGAGTGCTGAAGATTACTACGTTGGCCAGGTTTAGGCGACCTGGTTCTAATGGAGAATGGGAAAGAATTAGCTCAATGAGAAAATATATAATACTTCTAAACTGTCTAATAAAGATGTCTTCATGAGACAAAGTGAATTTGACGTGTTGGTAAACGTATTCGTTGGTTGTCGGGTTGACTGGTCGTCGATGGTGAAGTAGCCGCAGGGGGCGTACTCAATGTTTTGAAGATCTTGGGTGGTCCCAGCACTGACAGCAGTGCTGTGGAATAACGCAAGAGATGGAACAAGAATGACTCTTGAGCTTGGCAGCGTCCGGACTTATATAGCGGAAGCTAGTAGGCTGCCGGCGTGGGGTGTGGGAGAGGCATGATGTCCTCCTGCCTTGGTTGGCGTGGGAATACTCTAGTCAGCGTTTCTGCCTCGTGCCTCGTCAGTGGTGCTCGGCCTTGCCCGAGGTCTGGGCAGCTTGTAAGTTCTCAGCGCGGGGTAGGGGAGACGGCGTGACGGCCAGGTTGCATATCCTCCAGGTGAATACAATAGACTTATAGATTCCTGCTGCCTGTAGGATACGCAATGTGTCTCTCACATCTGTAGTGGTGGAAGAGGTACTCTTGGCGATGAGTCGTAATCGTATTAGATTAGATGTATAAGCGGCACGCGTCAGGTGGTTGCTTTGACACCAGAGTAGCATCATCCATTCTTTCTCACTGACAGGGAAGGGGATAGTTGCCTATCCCTCAGTGTGGCAACTTCCATTCTCGCTCACTGACTTAGATGGGAAGGGATGGTTGCCTAGGCACCAGTGTAGCATTTTCCATCTTCCCATACTGACTGATAGAGAAGGGGATGGTTGCCTAGCTACCAGTGTAGCATCCTCCGTTCTCCCTTACTGACTGACATGGGAACAGATGGTTGCCTAGCCACCAGTGTGGCATCCTCCATCGCCCCTCACTGACTGATGTGGGATGGTATGGTTGCCTACACACCAGTGTAGCATCCTCCATATTCCAATACTGACTGATAGAGAAGGGGATAGTTACGTAACCTTCAGTGTGGCATCCTCCAATCTCCCCCACTTACTGACAGATGATGGGAGCCAATAAAGTTGAGAGGGATAGTTACCTTGCAAACAATGTGGATTCCATTACCCTTTCACTGACTGACAGAGGATGGGAGCCAACAGAGTGGTGGGGAATGGTTGCTGTGTTCATTGAGACTACTTTCCATTGCCTTGATAAATGTCCATCTGATTTTTTTTCGGGCACACTACTTTCTCGCTTTCTACTTCTTGTTTTTTGGCTGTGCCTAAGATCAATACTTTTCTCCATTGCTCTTTGTTTCAGAGAAGGCAACTCTGCTTGGCAAAATGTCAATAGGGAACAAAGTTCAAGAAGAGGAGTGTATAGCCAGTATTCAATTGAAGGGGAAGAAAGGTATGACACACATTACCATTTCTTCCTTGTGTGTATACAAAGGAAAGAAAAGTAGTTGAAATTTCTTTGATCTCTCAGTGCTACTTGTTTGCAAACAATGAGAATATTGCAGTTCTGTCAGCGGTAAGGAAATGATTAAACCTGTACGTCTATTTACAAAGAAAATCTGAAATAGAATAAATCAGTAATGTTCTAGTTTCTAAATAGTCACCAATTCAGTGATAGTTGACCACTTTCAATCTCTTGTCAATGCATCGCACATTTCCCTAGTTTGTAGAAAAGAAAAGACAGACCTAGATAGACATGGCCACACACAAACACACAGGCATGCATACACAAAGAGTAGTAACCTTGAGGTAACCAAAGTACTGGCCCGAGGTGAAGGTGTTGTCCCTGTTGAGTGTGTCCTTGTAGCCTCTGCGTTCGCTCAGATGGGTGTTGAGGCAGGTGAGTCTGTGGAGAAGCACGTGGATGGAGCGTCCCAGGTCGTGCTCCTCCTGCTCCAGTGAGGCAGCCTCATTCTCCAGGCGCAGGCTGCTGTGCTCCTTCACCACCACTTCTGCAACATACAACACATCCTGGTTCCCCCAGTGTCCTGCCCACGTGCACTGCTGTATGGCTGCCATAGCTGCATCATGAGAGATGCTACAAGCCCATGGAACAATTGACTAGCACTTCTATGTCAATAAAGTGACACTGTAAGGTTCTTATACATGTTACAGTTATGCCTTTTAGTAATGGGCGAGTTAAACTTTTATGGTTTTGAGTCAAGGAGTAGAGTTCATTACAAAATTTTGCAGTTAAAATTGAGTTTGTAGCATAAATGTAAATGTGTACTGTATATACATACATGCCCACCCCTCATAATGTGTTCTCTCTCATTTAGTCATGGTTTACCAAGAAAAATAAGTTTGGGACTAGTATCTACCAATAAGATCAATCATTTACCTGGTTAAGTGATGCACAGTTCTACTTATTCCCTCCTGCCTACGAATGAATGACTACCTACGGTAGGAATGGTAATGTCAGCTACGTGATGCTAATAGAGAAAAAGAAACTGTTAGCGGAGTGGAGTAGGAGGGTAGCTTCCATACCAGTCTGTCAGAGTCATGCCGCCAGGTGAGCAGACAATCAGTCCACATTTAAAGTTTTTGTTGCTAATTGTTTTTTTTTTTTTTCATACACAGAATTTTAAAACAGTGATTACATGAGGAAAATAATTACAAGTTTACCATACTTATAAATAATTTTCTTTTCAAAAATACCAGATATTAATAAATTGAAACTTCATTACTAAAATGATACATTATTAGAGCAGAAATTTTGCTGTGTTATTTTAGCACAAATTTTATAAATGGAGATTTGTAGATCAGTTAACATTTTATCCCTGTATGTATATTTGATTTTAATTTACTAATGTTTATGCAACTGTATAAACAAGGGTAAACATTAAATTTGAACTAAGATTATTAGGGTTTTAAGTTTTTCTAACTCATGTTGAGGTTCTTAGATGATGCGAATTTTCTGTCGCAATCTGACACAAGTACCTTTAATATTATTGCATAGAGAAACATTCAATGCTGAAAATCAATTAATTTTAATAATACTTTTTACAATTTTGCTTGTTTAATAAAATTATTATTTTCGCCTTATCTAGATGGAATGTGATACTTTTTGCTTTTTTTTTTTTTTCACCCAACTTGAATGATAACCTCAAATTAATTTTTTTCTTCCCATTACGTACTTAAAAAATTAAATGAATCTTACTATCACTTGATTTATACATTTTTTGCCACAAATCATTGTTGGTCATGGTTTTGTAAATAAGACAGTGTATGTTGGCTAAATTACATTTTATTTTCTGTTCTAACTCCGATTTTGGTGTTATGCAGTGTATAATTTGCATTTCAGCCTTATTTTGGTATTAGTGTTATTAACCACATAATAAGAGAGACCTTTCATGTTTAAAAAAGTAATATGGTTGTATGGATTTGTGTTGCGCTGAGACTGTACCTGTCAACCTTGACAATTTCTGGTTGTGTTATTGTTTGCCGGGCATCACACAGACGGCAAAAGGAATTGCTTCGCCAGGAGGGAAGCAGCATTACAAATTGTGCACATCGTTGATTCTGCACACAGACATAATTGTGGGAATCCGCTCAGCTCTAATGCTACTTATCTTAATTTTGTGATATAATAAATAAACTTTATAAGAGAAATACAGTAAGTTTACAATTTTACAACTATGGATTTTATAAAGGTAGCTACTTCATTGTGTCATTCTTGGGAATCACCCCAATTAGAAAAAATATAAAAAATCTCACAAAAATTGCAAAAAACTGTTATAAAAACCAATTAAATGATATGTTTGCAAGGGATGAAATATGGTTGTTGTAATACTGTTGCCCTTAATTGGTACACTACAATATGCATATTAACCCACAAGCTGGATGTTACATGTGTGTTGACACCACAGCAATGGGCATTTTTATTTGGTATACATCTGTCTTTTGTAGTGTACAATTTTTTCAGGCGACTGTAAAAAAAATTTTCCAAACATCCAGAATTTCAGTGTCAGATATCTGACATGTACATAGAGAAAATACAACTTCTAACATTATTAAACTTCATATTGAGTATGATGAGAGCTGTACATCATGTGTGAATAAGGTTTTACTAATAAACATAAAAATGGGAATTTTTAAAAATATATTACATTATTACCATTACTGTAAATAATACACTAAAAACATTTCACCTCAACTTACGTAAATGAAGAATAGTATAACATCACAGATAATATATAATTGATTGTAATCTGAAACAGAATGCAAGCCAAACCAAATATTTCAAACCCTCTGAAAAAGAAAATAATATGACACCAAATGCAAGCTGAATTTTGAATATCTTACACACATTTAAATAGCTGAGAGTAGCTGGAGAGGATATTCATTGAGCAGCGTGTTCACCTTAGAGTAAATATATGGACAGAGGGAGTGTTGGCTAATAGATACAAAATCCTGTGTTCAACATTAACATGTGACTTCGGGATCAAAATGTGTGGGTGTTTAAAATTACTTTGGAAAACAAGAATCAATGTGCCTTTAATCAGTAATAATGCAATATCAAGGTGATACCACATGAAGATACATGTATTTGAGAATGCCAAAATATCACCAAAATATAAAATTAAGAAACCCTGAAATAAATTAGAAACCTTGTATATTACATCAGTTTGCGTTGTCTACACATCTAAATGAATTTTCAGCTGGGTATAAAAAAATGTGTGTCGACAACTGTGCTGCCTCTGCATTTTTTATAATCTTGTTGCAGTAAGCAGTTATTAAACAGTATTCTCAGATTTGTAATATCATTAATTGAAAAAGAATCAATTTTTAGGATTAATGATAACCTAACCATTATCGGTACTAAAAAATTGGCACTTATCACCTATAAAAAAATAGAATATTTGGCTGAATATACAGTCAGATGTGGGAAAATGTGTTTTATGCTAGGGCCCAAATTTTATAGAAAATAAAATTGAACTGATTTCATCAATAAAATTTCACCATTTCATCAAATAAATATTTTTATTTTGTCAAATAAATTTTATAGCAGAAAATGCACATGTTATTATTTGAATGTGAATTCCTTGTTTCTCTGACAAACTCAATCAAATCTAAATGGAACTTGTTATGAAATTATTTTAATCAGTACATTATTTCAGAGAAAACTTACAAATATTTAACTCATCATGTAACACACACTGTCACAGTCACAGTTTTGTATGATCAATCTTATACTTCGTCAAGACATTTAAAGCTGCCCAAGAAAACTGGTACATGACTCACTCAGTGTTTTTACGCAAGGTAGTTTACTTTCCACCTGTACGAGCTAAGCTGTCGTAGGACGAACATAGCGCTTGTGGCTGCTCGCTCGCTGGGAACTGCTCGCGACTTGATGACCAGCAAAAGTGAGGTGCATCTGCGAGTGCAATGGGACCATGGCAGCTTGGGTGCAGCGACTATCCGAAACACGTTGTATCCCCAGGTGGCAGGCAGGGGATCCACAGGCTATAGGGTGGCTGGGAATATTCCAATACCAGCCTGTAGACCAAATGGCTGGTGCAAGAGCGCAGTTGTCAAGGGCATCGGGAATCTGGGCAGCTCGGTACGAGATGGTGAAGTGCGTCTGCTGGTGGTGGCCCAATGATTAAGGTGAAGAGGGGAATCTTGAGGTGCTGAAAAATGTGAAGTGTAGCAAACCTGACTGCTATATTCTGTGGGCTACCAACTGCGGATGCGTTATAAATGGATTGGAATGCATTGGACCATGGAAGTGCTGCCGGTGTCAACCTTCACTCCTGGGCCAGCGGCTTTGCTACCGCTGCTGGTAGGTCCCAGATGTATTGCGTTTCCCAGACCAACAGACTATTTTGGAGGATGGGGAGGGGGTGGCTCCCCTGATTGCTAGTTCCCACCTTCACCCACGGATTGGAGATCCTGGTATCAGCGGTGCGGAACAGCGAAGATGGAGTAGCTGCCATGACTGAGCTGTTCCGCTTTTCTGACGCAATCCATGAGAAGCAGGAACAGCCCTGCATCCAATTGCTGCTGTTGGTGCTGCAGTGCTGGTTCACCTGCATGGAAGTATTGACAGTAGCTAAACTTCAAGGGCGCTTGCACACACACGATGGCTGGCAGTGGAAAGCGGACTGTTCTGTCTCTCGCAATACACACCAGCTGCACTCTCATTTCATTTCACCCCACATCAAACCAACAGAAGTCTTTCTTCCCAAACTAACAAATACAATACTTTATCCAGCCGTAATTCAATGAAACAAAATTATTTTTATCCTCCACGACTGTCGCATAGATTTTCCACGGCCTTCTACGCTTTGCCTCATTTGCTATGCTCTTCCATCTAGACCCTTCTTCTTTCGGGGTGTGCACATGGCTACAATTGCGGCCATGGCACTACAACCCTGCTTAGCCGCGATACATGAGCCCATTATAATAATTAAACCCGACCTAAAATGCGTATTGGGTTTGCCCTGAGACGCATCCCATTCTCCAACCAACTTAGCTACTAACATGCATGCAGGAGGGCACACAGAACTGTGAAGGTGCTCATGCTAGTGTAGCAGAATTTGGGGGCTTGCCAGGAAAAAAAAATTTCCACCTGTAAAGTTTAGTACCATGTGTTTATTGATAAATGATTTCAAAGAAATGTATAAAACTAAGGTAAACTGAAATACAGTAACAGCGAACACTGACAAAATGTCTTGTTACTGTTAAATATTACTCTGACAGAAATTCACAATCTAACCACAAAAAGCAAGAAAAGATTTTGATTAAAAAAAAAACTCCTTACCTAGAGTACTATACTACAAATATTACAAAATTTTTAACCAGAGAATTTTCGAGTTTTTCAACAAGGATAAGGCACAAATCTCTTCCTTTTAAACAAATTTTCTTCCAATGAAGTGGTATGTTTATTTATTTATAACATGTCTGTTCATGCACGTGTCTTTACATGATGACTAGATGTCTGTGTCCAAATTAACAAGCTAGAGGTTCTTACCTGGCTTCGTACCCTTGAAAAGTGGATTCATGAAGTAACATTGTCACAGTGAGAATGCACAGCAAGGTCACATTTAGCACCCTAGAATGTCTCTTTAAGTCAAGGTCATGAGACACTTGTCATTCTCAAGGCCTAGACTGTTTCCAGATAAACAACTGTTTTAAATATTTCATTTGTTTGTGTTTGGTATGTTCACAACTTTGAACGGCAGTGGAAAACCTTTTTTAACGTCACAAAGACAAATGAACCTCACATACTTTGAAATTGATTAGAATAAAACTTAAGGTAGAAACAAACATGGGTGCCTGAATTCACAGATGAATATTTCTCATGATGAAAGAAAGGGCTCATGAAACAGGAAAGATGGGTTAAGTGATCACGGGCACATTGCACTGAAATTTAACACAGCCATTTTGAGCCCAAAGTCATGTGATAAATGTTGAACATGTGGTTTTGTAGGCATTGGTATAGCCAACGATCCCTCTGTGTGTGTGTGTGTGTGTGTATGTATATATATATGTATATATATATATATATATATGTATATATATATATATATATATATATATATATATATATATATATATATATATATATATGTGTGTATGTGTGTGTGTGCGTGTGTGTGTGTGTGCACGCGTGCGAGAGAGAATATATATATATATATATATATATATATACACACACAATGGGGATATGGATATAGATATGGGGGAGGGGGAGAGAAGGGGGTTGGAGAGATGGGGAGAGGGAGAGATAGGGGAATAGGGAAAAGGGGTGGAGAAGGGTAGAGGGGGAGGAACGAGATAGAGAGGGGGAGGGGGAGAGAGAATGTAGCTTTTTTTGTTATATAACAGCATCCCTTTTTGCCAACACCTACGGTGAGGACAAGAAAAAAGGCAAGGGGGGGGGGGGGAGAATGAGCATGTCCCACGCTTGTAGCTACGTAACCACTTCCCCTCTCATCAGGCGTGTAAGGGGAGGAAGCAAGGTCACAGCTGAATGCTCAACTTACCGCAGCCAAACTACACTCCTGGAGAACATCGCGCTGCAGTGATCATAAACGGTGGCACACCTAACGTATTTCACACCCAGTTTCAGTGGCGGATGGTGACTTTTGAAACTGGGAGGGATGTGGCGATCCTAACTCAGATGATTACAAATAGCATTTTTTACAAAGGCAAAGTGATAAATAAATTGCATATGACAGGCTTATGTAGCTAAATACAAAAATTAAGAATAGTTGTTTGAAGAAAAATGTATCATTGCTCAATTTGTAATGGACAACACACTGTGGTCACTAGTTCAGATATAATCACTATCAGAAGTAGGCGTATTTGTTTATTTTAAATTTGTGTAGGTTATATGTCTTCCAACCAGTACCTGCTGGGTGTGGTACATGAGACGAGATGATTGATGAGAGATTAGATAATAATACTAATTCTACTATTAGATAATAGTACTAATTCTACTATACTAATAATGATGATAACTTGAATATACTAAAACAAATATTTTTAAAACCCAATACTAATTTTAATACCATGCATACAAAATGCATGTCATATTTAATTTAGAGGATGAAAGTGGCATATCTTAATTTACATATCTGTAAACGAAATCCATTCTTCAACCTGTATGCATTATCTAACTGGCAATGAATATTCGCCTCACCAATCACTGAAAATTATATGGCATTTTTTAATACACTGTGAACGTGATTTATGTCTTTTAAATTTGTCTCCCAAATATTCAAAATATTTTTCCACATTGACAGTCCACACAAGATCATTAGGTTTCATTAGCAAAAAAATGAAACACAACAACACATTTCTAACTATACATCCGCAAAGCAAGTCCGTGAAATTGTATGTAATTACATTGTATTTTTGCATATATGAACCACTGTGCTTACCATCTTGGCATTGTTTTTGAGTTTTATTTAACTGTGGCCTTTCTGGAACCAAATTCTTAATCTCTAGTTTATTTTCATAATTCAACATCTTTGTCATAATAAGGTTTAAAATGTTACCCACCGGATTATCCATTATTTAAAAGTTTACACAACACAACATTAACAACAAACTTATTCAGAATATTTATTACACACTATATTTAAAGCTCATGCAAGTTTGAACGATATCTATAAATAAAAACTACCGCATTTACCCAAAAGGAAGATGACCCCTTCCCAAAAAAAATATTTTTGAGAGAAATATATTTAAACCTGAATTCAAGACTACCCCCATGACGTGCTGTAAAAAATTATTTGGGTTTAAGTATTTTTGAATGAATTTATGACAAACCCTTCAAGAAGAAATGCTATTATATGAATAATATGATATATTTGATTTACTTTTAAAGAAAAGCTAATCACAATGAAATAGGTGTGTCTAACCTGATTGTATGCTAGCAGCATATTTCTTACACTGTAGAACTTTTGTGGGTGTTATATACCTATTTGTGAATTGAACCATTTTGCTTCCCAGCAAAGCGCTTCCTCTTTACAGTGGGGTAACATCAGATATGGAGATGCTTGTCAAAGTTGACAGGTACAGTCTTAGGACTACAAAAATATGTACAACCATAGGACACATGGTATTTATGCATGAAAAGTCTTTGTCGAAATTGTGTAAGGTTTGAATTGAAGACGATTTCCGAATTGTAGACAACCCCTCATTTTTCCTATTTCTTTTCTGTCAAAAAACCTTGTCGTCCTTTCCGGAAAATACGGTATTCAAAATAAATACAAGAATTGTTAAGAAATGTGTTTAAAAACTGGAAAAGAGCGGAACGCGAAAGTGTGCCTACAAAACATGTAGTATGTAATTGTAGAACACATTCTGCTTACAGTGGGATTTGAAGTTCCAGTTTTGGTAGCCTTGTCAAGTTCCAGGAAACCATTTTTGTGTGAGAGGAAAGGCGCGCCCTCCTCTCTCTGATTTACAGCATGTGATTGGCTTAAAAGTAATGAGCTCCGGAAGTCTTCCCTCCCACCCGTAACCCCCCTATTCCATTGTTATAGATATCTTTCTTTACTCGCTCCACCCACTTCGGGGCGAAGAACCTGCAGCCCCACCACTCGACATTTCCAAAAAACATTTCTCTCGTGAAAGTGTCTCGTCCATCTCAAAAACATTGGCTGTGAAATAACCACTGTATTCATAGACAGTATTATTTGCTGAGTAGCAGATAAGTAGAGGTCTGTGTTCTGAAATTTTATTAGGAGGGCTGCACCCCAAAGCCCTTCCTCAGCAGCCACCACTGGTTTGCATAAATAATGAGCTTAAGAACAATTGTGTGAAATCTTGTGACAGAAAGATAATTTGATCAACACAATATTTGATAAAAGATGAAAGCAGATAATTTTTTCGTTATTTATACAGGAATTTTATCAGGACCACTAAAAAATTAATAACAAATACAATTTTTTGGTATATACATTTTCTGTACATCGAGAATCCACTGTAATAATATTTAACTTAAAAATGTGTAACTTTTAGCCAGTACAAATTAATATATGGTAATTAAGGTTTGCTTGCATCAATAATTACACATACTTTTGCACTTGCCGTGGCACCCAGGCTTGGTGGTTACCTACATAATATGTTGCAACAAAAGAGTATTGTATATATAGGGGCAAGATTTAAAGTGTTAATGTAAGGCAAATTTTGTTTTTAAATCTACCAAATTTTGGTATTATTGGTTATATTATTGAAGACACATTAATTAAAAATTTTTTTTACTAAAATGATGCGCTATTAAAGTAAAAATTTTATTTAGTTATTTGAATGCAACTTTTATTATTAAGGATTGTGGACCAGTTAACTATAATTTATTCTTATTCATATATTTGTATATAAACTTTCTAATCTTTATGCGACTACATAAACAAGAGAAAACATTTTATGTGAATTAGGATGACAAAGAGCATGCCATAGGTAAGAAAATTATTTGTTAGTGTTTTATTCCTAACTCACATCTTGAGGTTCCCACACAGTGTGGATTTTTTGTCGCAATCTCACACGAATGTCTTGGATATTATTTTATAGAGAAAAAATAAATTAAATTGTGGTAACGAAAAACATTGTTACGTGCAGGGTTATAAGAATGTGACTTTTTTCTCACAAAACAAAAACGAAAGATATATAATGAACTTTCTTGAACCTGAAACAAAAAAGAAAAATAATGCTGTTAGAACTCAGTCTAAAGGAAAAATTACCAGAATTCATAACATTTTAGAAAGTTATTGATTAAACAAATTTGTTGGAAAATCAAATTAATAAAATGTAGGATATGGAATATTTACCACATGGAGTCTTCCCTACAGTAAAATTTTCGTTCTATGTAGTTATTTCATTTATAAAATAATGAAAACAAACACAATGATTTACAGGTAAAAATTTTTTTTTCTGGTGCACTAAATTAACATTCATTAAATACCCAAAAATTCATTGAAATCAAGAATTTTTGTTTTGTTACAACTTTCGGTAACCAAATTTCATATCAAAATGAAAATGAAAGTTGTCATTTTTTAGATTTGTTTCGGTATACCAAATACCAAATATTTGCACAACCCTAGTTACGTGTTGCTCCTTTTCATTGCGCGAGCGAGTGAAGAGTGTGTGGAGGACAGAGTAGTGATATGATAGCACAGTGAGAACAGAGGAATGAAGGTCAGGCAAGTGATACTCCAAGAATCATGTATTTTGTTTCAAAAAGCGAACCTCTGCCATAATCCTTTTGCATCTCAAACACTCCTGACCTATAGCTAATAAAATTTCTGCATTTATCTGAAGAATGCTCTAGATAAATGACAAGAGTTTCTCTCTGCGTAACACGGGGTGCAGGAAATCTTCAGTTCAAGGCCAGCAACTATAGAAGCGCATCAGGACTTCGAGCCGAGAGTTCATGAGAGTTGGGAGTTTGGGCGATTGTGCTGCTTCAAGTGAAAGGTGATAAGCAAGAAGAGCAATAAGGGGTGACGGAAGTGACCAGGAGGAGCAAAATCTATAACTATGATCATTGGTACAGTGAAGTATATGACTGGCAGGCTGGACTATTGGATTGGATGCGTGAGTGAAAGACATTTCAAATGATCACAACAGACTGGACATGTGTTAAAGATAAGTGTGAGTTAATTGATGATACCATAACCAAACAGAGACATACAGGCAGACTTTAATTGGAGTTGAGATAGACATTAAATACTACGCTCATTGAGTAACAAAAAGAGTACTAGTAGAGATGGATAGATTAATGGTGTAAATAAATTAAAATCAAATTTAGTTCTTTTATTTTTATTAAGACCTCTATTCTTCAACAACTCAGATCTGCAGCTCAGGCAACTTGTAACACTATTTTTATATTTATTTTTACAATTTTATTTTATTATTTATAACTTTACTCTTTATCTACACTGTATCTAAAACTTAATTCTGTTGTTGACTCACCATAAATAATAACTTAAAATTAATTTTTTCTTCCCATTATCAGAACACTTAAATTACTTTTATTACTTGGTTTATACATTTTTGGATAGAAATTGTTGGTCATGGTTTTGCAGATAAAATAGTGTACTTCGGCAGAATTTCATTTTTTAACTTAAATTTTGGTATTGTGTTGTATATTAACTTGCATTTTGGTATTATTTTGGTTTTATTGTTATTCATTATATAATATTGGCTCTAAGTATATGCCCTTCCAGGATATAATATTATTCAGAAGACTTCTAACTACAGAAATAAAATTATATTTTAATAACAAATCCTCTAATTTTCTTTCAACAAGCAATAAAAAAATGGAATTCATGCTTGGTAAAAAAAATGTTGATTTAACAGCAGAAACAATCAAATATGACTTCATAGAAAAATCACACAAGAAATGACATTTTTGGATATTTAGGTGTCAAAATGAACTATTATTGAGTTTACAAAGTTAGGGATTTTACCAAGTCATTCTCATGAAGCATGACACCTCTTAAAGCACAGGTCTACTGTACAGTGACTTGTTTGATCAGTTGGTCAAGTGGCAGAATGTAGGAGTGGTAATGTGTGAGGTAACACGCTGCTTGGGGACACACGTGGCTTGCTCAGCTATAGAAGATGCTTAACATTTACACATTTACCGAGAAACCAATGTACCTATATCCTTTCAATGTATGGACAGTTAGTGTCTAAGTTATCTGAGTCCATTGTACGAGAAAAACAACAATGTAACCTATCATGAACAGTGTTCTAGTAACAAAGTATACTCAAACCTTGATCATACAGCACCTGGTTCATACAAACACCTCGTTTGTAAAGACATATTTCAGGAACAGTGAAAAATAATAAATATTTGGTTACAAAAATTTAAAAATAAAACAATTGCCACAAAAATTTATCAAAACCACAGTTGTAAGCTGCACCATTTAAACATAATACAGCTTGCATGCACTTTTATCTTCACAAGATGCAACAAACTGTAAAATTAAACGTAACTTAGCAGAAATTCAATAATTTTGATACATGACGGATGGGAAAATTGGCAATGTTACGTGTGCTAGCTACAAGGTTAAATAGTTAAAATTCCAATTAAAGATAGAGAATAAACCAATTACAATTACTATACCATAAATTTCTCAGGAATAGATAAATGAGTGCCAGAACTCAGTCAGTTGGAAATTTAGATTTTTATAATAGTCGTGCTTTATTTCACCAGCAGCATGTGAAATTGGTGATATTTCACCTTTTTTTATTTGGTTATCTGAAAGAGCTTTTGAAAAGTGCCCCATTTATGCAGTTATTAGTTGTCAAATAATTATAGTTTTCAAAATATAACACTCAAAAGTCTTAATTTCCCGAATTGGGCAGTATACTAGGCTTAGCGCCTAGATATTTTTTCCAGTCAAATTGCATTTAATGCAATCTGTATGGTGTGCAGAACATATTGATTCAGTATGAGTGCAATTTATAAACAGGTGAGCGAGTATTGGCACTCTGAATTTTGTTGAAAATATGACAGACTTGTCGTAAATATATTTTTGTTCATTCACACGTCACTGTTAACATTCATTTAATAAATAGTTTAAACTAAACTGTAGAGGAAAAGTTGTTTTTGTTCCTTTTGCAGTTTGTAATACAAATGCAATATGCTGCGTTTAGACTCTAATTCAACACTTTGAACCTGCCTATAACACTCTTGTGTCAGAATTTGTGTGTCATATTTGAAAACTATAATGATTTGACAACTAACTAATGCATTAAGGAAGCACTTTTCTAAACCTCTCTCAGATAACACAATTCCAAAAAAATGAAAAATATCACTATAAAAAACATGAAAAAAAAACTATTGATATGTCGGACCGAAATACTGGCCCTCTGGGACAACATCGACCAAAGTTCAACGTGCTTGGCTTCGGCGAGGCAGTAGTGAAGCTGTGGCGGGATGGTCGGGTGGTCTCGATTGTCTTCCTGGCCTCTGCAGTTGTGGAGCTGCTGTACTGTTCCGCTAGGTGTCAGCGATTCCACTGGGTACCTTCCCAGCTGCCGAAGTGAGGGTTGGTGCGGCTGAGCCTGGTGTCGCTCTCGGTAACCACGGCCCGGACCACCGGTTAATTCCCGGATAATTCTCCCTGCCACTCCTATTTGGATTGGAGTGGAATACAAAACTCTCGATGGCAGAAGCCAGTCTCTCCACGTGTCGAGCAGCTTGGGCCTGCCTCTGTGGGGTTTCGATACCTGGAGCGACGAGGTTGGCTGCACAACCTGCTTAGCACTACTAAATTCCGTCTTCTTCACCGCTCTCTGAGTCCCGTGCCTTACGTGGAATGGCATAAAAGTACAACACACTCAATACCCTTCGGAAGCAGCAAGCATTAACAAAGTCCTTGCTAGAGTGTATGGCAACAATGGCTGATAGTGCGTTCCCTGGCTCCAAACAGTGCGAGCATCTGGAGTTGTGGGTCACATACTATTTTCCTGCCACTGTCGGGTGTGGTCCACGGGCCTCCAATCCCAAGCAAATACCCCTGCCAGCACCTTAGCTAGGTACTCCAGTCAGCGATACAACTTGAGATGGCTGTCACACCTTGGTGAGGTGTGTACCTAGCGGTAGAGTCTCTATTGTTCTATACACTGTGGTGAATAGAATGGGTGGCTGTCGAAAGATGAGGTGTATGTAGTGACAGGCAGGCCCCTGAATAGGGTCTGACGTCCTGCTCTAGGTTTGTAGTAAATCAGTCCGGTCCCTTGCTTGCCGTTTCTGAAGTCTATACTCAGTGACAGATAGGTTTTACTTCTAGGACAGAGAACTCTCGGATACAAGAAAGAATTAGTATTTATTGAAACAATAAATACTAGGTGACTCATACGTAAACCAAGGAAGTGACCAGCTCCTAAAACTACTTAAGATGAAAGTGGATAATTAAACTATAACTTATGCAACTATACCTATATGGCTGCTTAGAAGAGGCACTAGCTTACAGGGTAACCACTACCAGCAAGTAAAAGTGGTTGTCGACCCAGGAGGATCGGCAATGAAAGTGTCAAGTATCTGGTCTATGTCTTCTGCAAACGGTGGGAGGTGTGACGTGATCCTGTGATGTCTGCCTGGAGCGAGTGGGGTAGGGAGAACTATCCTTGTATGGTCGGTATATGGCCTCGGGCGCTCAGCGATATTCGGCCATCTTTGGCGGTGTGGCGACACTCTGTCTGCCAAGTGCTTTGGGGAGGCTGACATTTCACGCAGCTGCTTTGAATACCCTTCATTTTATATCCAGGAATAGTCTGTTTGAGGTGAAACTATTCTCTATGCACTCGTAAAACTCTGTGCTTGGTTTGAACCTTCCTCGGGTTTTAAGATTCCTTAGCAGAGAAAGAAGAGCAAGTCAGGAACAGTCCAGAAAACAAGTATCAACAATGTCCCTTCTCGGGAACACATCCTGTTAGACGTCTTGGAGTCGTTTTATTAGGTTGTTGAAGCACGTGTGGATGAGTCGATGAGTCGTAGTCATGTTTGGTATATTGGTTTAAGCGGCACATGTCAAAGGATATTCAATATTTGACTCAAGAGCAGTCTTTAATTCCTCACCGCACTCACAGCTGGGGAACTGACCAGCCTGACTAGCCCTCACAGTAAGCTTTCGTTTACCAAGCTCCCCAGCTTATCTTCCCTCTTCACGGCACTTTCAGTGCCAAAGAGACATCCATTCCTTGGTCATCTTGTTAAGATCATTCCTTCCATGAGCTGCTTAGTAATCAAAGCACCGTGCTGAAGATAAACGCCAAGTCATCTATACCTCTAGACACTGCGGCCCCCTCTAGGCAACAATGTGATAGTGAGTTATATTCAGTTTTAGTTGTTTTTACAGACATAATCTACTCCATCCCGTTTAGTTCAGAAGCAGACCACCTCTACCTGGATTACGTAAGCATTAGCTTCCCCTAAGCTCTTTTATACATAGGATGTAGTGTGGCATCACATTTTTACTTCCTCTCACGTAGAATAAACATTATGTTTAACCCGACTCTTGAGTACCACATTCCTGTAGACTAAGAACCTATCCTTGTTCACCTCCTCCTTGAGAGAAACACAGGTGATCCCGAGAATATTACTCAGTCGAGCCAAAACACTTACTGTCAAATTCACATGCATTCCGTATACGCCAAGCTTTCTGCATACCCGGTAGGATGAATGGTGGAGCCCAATAACATGTACTCAGTTTCCAGACCAGGCTTGTTGGCCCAGTGCTCGTCGTTTCCACTGAACTTTAAGTGCCGGGGACATTCCCTGGATTGAGAAGACTCTGTGGAGACAGACACACTGCATAGGAAACACAATCCCCGTATTTCACCTCGTGGACGTGAGCGTGTCTCTGTGTGAATTCAGATGTCTTCCTCCAAACTAAGTGGGATAAGGGAAGAGATTAAATAAATGCTCATTGCCTATGGGTGCCTACAAGAGCTGACTCCCTCCCTTGTAGTCTTCATCAACAAGCTTGCTCCAAGAGAACAGAGCCAAGCCCTGCGCCAGCTACTAGTACCTGTCACACCACCTATCCTGAAAGAACTGTTCATGGCTCCAGTTCATTGCAGCAGAGAGGTACACCTGTGGGTCAGTGAGTTCCTCAACTGACCAGAACAGCAGCTAACAATTCCAATTGCCTACCTACGACTTGACTTTGTTGCTCTGCCCCGAAGACACGTTCCAACATCCACAATCAAAATAATCAAATACCTGCAGCGCACACACGCACCACTGTAAAACCTCCGGCACATGCTAGCACAGTAGAGATGCGTCGCCCAGGTATACCACCCACAGCACGTAACATAAAACGTAAGATCTCATTGCCAGAACTCAACTTTGTGCCCTGCCGCAAAGCTACCAGGTCAGTCCTGTACACAGGACGTGCTCCAGTCCCTCGTGAGGACTAGGATACACCAAACCCTGCCGGAATAGGATGTGCCTGGTCTAGCATATGACAAAACCTGTGCTGATTGATGTAGTGTTCTCCGAGACAGCTGGGGCATCCCGCGTCAATATATATATATATATTTTTTCTCTTTTATGTGCTACTCAAATCTTTGTATACATAAATTCCAATTAACTATATCTGAATTTGTACATTGTAGAGAAGGTGAGTATTATTTATATCTACAGTACTAAGACCTACCTGCTACACCCCAAGATTCCTGTAACTTTTAATACCACAGAAGTAATTTTATTTGTGCGCACACATGCACACACACATGCCCACACACACGTGCCCACACCCACACAAACATGCCCACTCACACCTACATGCACAAATGTGCACTCCTGCATGTGCACATGTGCACTCACCCACATGCACACACATGTGCATGCACTCACACATGCATATACACACATGCCCGCATGTGCAAACACACACATACAAATGTGCACACATACCCACACATGCACAGATACACACACACATACACATGTACACACACACATGAGCATGCACACACACAAACATACTCTCTCATGCACGTATGTGCATGCGCACATGCACACGCACATGCACACACACACACTCTCTCTCTCTCTTTTACCTTCTCTACAAGGTACAAATTCAGATATAGTTAGTTGAAATTAATGCATACAAAGATTTGAGTAGCACACTAGAGAGAGAGAGAAAAAAAAAAAAAAAAAAAAAAAAAAACCAGATGTGTTCTTTCATCACTGCTATACATCAGTAGTAGAAACACAGGAGAACTGGAATTCTCTCTGTTGCAGTATTAGTCACTTTCACTGGCCTCAGGAGTTTGGTTATCATTACAGTCGGCTGCAAGCAGGGAGTTTCGGGGTGACAATTATTTTTCCAAATCTTGCCCATCTTTGTTAGAATCCTGTAAGCTTGGCCACCAATGTGAAGCTCGTTGCAGGGTATTGCTAATGCCTTACCACATCAGTCCATGGTAATAACATAGAGAATATTATGATTTACTTTTAATTAATGTCCAATTCATCACTCTCCATTCTCACTCTAGGTCTTTTCAGCCATTAACTAATGGGGACATCACTAAACGTTCTTCATGATAATATGAACAAAAGAAGATTAGATGCTAAAATGTAATAGAAATAATAATAAAGTAAAAAACTGGTGCACTAAACTATCAAAATAGAGTATAAGAGAAGAACTATAACCATTGTGACTGGAGAATACGATTGCTAATATACAAAGAAAAAGAAATGTGAGTGGCTTGTTTAGTAAACATAGATGTTACACAGACATGATAGAGAATCACATGAGTATTGAAGTACATACCTATCAACTCAGAAGACGTCCAACAGCTTATGAACAAACTATGGATGGGATCCGTGATACCCTTGAAACTTCATAGAATTGAGTATCACACGAGAATATCCAAAATTATTGAATTGTAATACCAATTTTTGTGCCATAATTATGGCACAAAAAGCACATTAAGTGTACCACAATGTTTGGAATATGTACAATAATTTCTAAATGTGTACCATAACTTCCAGAATGTGTACAATGATTTTGAAAAGCATATCATAATTTAAGTATAAGTGTACCACAATATACCATATTATATCAATAGCAAATTATTCACATGGTTGCGAGCACCTCGAGGTGTTTTTAAGCAACACATACATACCATAATTATGATTTTTGACATTTACATTAATGGTACATAATTAAGGCACAATAAAAATGGGTTGAGAGAGTTATGAGCAAGCACCGATAGGCGCGAGTAACTTGAGAATTTACTGTATACCCAATACATACCACAATTATATACTGCACCAAAATTTTTCATTTTATTAATTTTTATTCTATTAATCATTTTTATGGTATATATTTCAAGTACAATAAAAGCAGGTAGAGAGCTGTCAGTGAGTGCTGATAGGCACGAGTGAGCAAATTGATTAATTATTGTACATCCCTTGTATACCATAATTATCTGATGCAACTGCATTATTAAATATTCACAAAAATAAATATCATAATTATATGATACACCAGTTATGGCCTAGAATGCATATTCTGCGGGCTAGGCCACAACAAGTGTATCATGTAATTACAAAATTTATTTAACGTTACAGTAATTTCCTTAAAGTAAAAAAAAAAAATTAAAAAATGAAAAATCGCCAAATAAGTGTGTACCAAGCTATAATTTTCCTTAAAGTTTGATTACAGCTTACACTGTGGAAACATGATTCTATAGAATCGAAGGAGACTGTGTTGGTTTATCATGGGTTAAGGATTTTTGGGTTACAAGCCATCCACCATTTGTTTCCAGTGAAATGTAGGTTTTCATCTAGTTTCAATGCGCTTCAACAACACTAGTGAAATGAGCAATTTTCTTGGCCAAGTTGTTTTGTGTTCATGAAAATTTTAATTTGGTATCGAGAAATGTATCGGTATTAAGTATCGTGAGAATATTTTGGTATCGAAACTGGTATAGAGTATCGAGAAAATGTATTATCGAACCATCCCTAGAACAAACATCATCATAGAAATTTGATCTTACTGGACTCATTTTTATATGACACCTAGTGGCGATCCATTTTCCTTCTCATTTCCTATTTCAGACTACTATTGTTCTGCAAACACTACTGCATTATACATGGCAAGTGGGACTTCGGCAGGTATAGACGAGTGGTACTCCTGCCTTGTTTATAAAGAGTATGCTAAGAGATTCCACTTCTTGAAGTTAGACTCAGTATACATAATAAAGCTCTATATGGTGCGATACAAGTGTGCCAAGTGCCTTTGCGCACTGGGTCCACAGTATGGGTGGCCGGCAAATCGCGTGGTGTTTTGTGACATACAAACTACCCACATACGGAAGCCTAGAGTCCTACCCTGTTATCTGCAATGGTTTGGCAAGACCCGGTCACGTGGTGCTCCCTTGGGGGACGACATTTACAGGGGGGTTAAGAGGTACAAATACCCCTTGGAAATTAGAATGCAATTGTTGACTTGAAGGTATTTATTTTCGGCAGAATAAACACGGTGAAATGTACTAACACTTATGCTTTTGTAGTTACCAAGCAACCGGCAGGAGTTATATTAGGAACAGGTGAAGAAGACTTGTTAAAGCGAAAGAAAATCTAGAGCAACTACAGTATTTACCCGAAAGGAAGATGAGGTTTTTTGACAGAAAAGGAATAGAAAAAATAGGGGTTGTCAACAATTCAGAGTCGTCTTCAATTCGAAACCTAGGCAAAAATAGCATAAATGTACAACACTGCTAGTCCAGTATTTAAGTTTGTGTTACCTGCACAAAATTATTACGGGCTTCTATTCACAATTTTTTTTTCAGGTGGCAGTTAGTCCTCCAAAATTGGCGTACCATGAGACAGGATTTTGACAAAGACTTTTCATGCTTAAATACCGTGTGTCCTATGGTTGTACTTATTTTTGTAGTGCTGAGACTGTACCTGTCAATTTTGACAAGGGTCCCCTTGTCTGATGTCACCCATGTTAAACAGGAAGTGCTTTGCTGGGAAGTAAAATAGCTCAAGTCACGATTATATAACAACCACAAAAGATTTACAGTGTAAAAACGATGTTGCTACAATACAGCCAGGTTAGACACTGTGATTAGTTTTTCTTTAAAAGTAAATTAAATATATCACATTAGTCATATAATAGCTTCTTCTTCAAGGGTTTGTCATAAATTCAGGCAAAAATACTTTCAACTGATGCCGTCGGGTAAGACACGAGACGAACAATGACACAATTTACTTACTGAAGATGGGCGCCAGCGGTGTTTCCCAGACACCGCACTTTGAGACTAAGGGTTCTCAGGGATGCTGTGGGTTCTATGTGTGTATCTCACTCGAGCATCTTTACAAAACACTGATCAATACTAAACATTTTAAGACTGAAAAATTGGCTGGAGATTTGCTGTTCTGACGCTACAAGTAAACACATATGTTAAACTGAGTCACATACCATTTATTGCCTTCCAAATACAAAGTCGTGCCAGAAAATGAGTTAGTGATTGTAAACTCGGACGTGTCTAGCAAATTCCAATGGGTTCTTACACCCGGCTCAAAATTACTCTAGCGCACTCCTAGATGGATGATTTCTCCGGGCAGTTTGAAAATACAGCCCCCCACAACGAAAGAGGTCTACAGCCGCTAGGGTGGACTGTCGATTTTTCCTGGAGACAGGACACTGAAAATTATAAGATGAGCATCAAACCAGTGTGATTATTTGGCATCGCTACTGCAAACTCGTCGGGACGTATCTCCCAACACATGGTGAGTGTGGTGACGGTCTTTACACATAGCCGGCTAGGACGGAAATAATATCACCATACAAATTACACAATTAAGAATGATACAAGATGGGACACGACATGAATGGGCACAATAAACACACAGGTCAGTGAAAGTATGGTTACGTGGCTTGGATACCACTGGATACAATGTGTAACGGACCTTGTAGTGGAGGTGGAATTGCAATAGTTTTCTGTAAAAAAGGTAAATAATCTCCGGACAAAGTGGTAGTGGTATTGGGAAAATTATTCCCCTAAAGATTTCAGCATCTAGAGATTGTAGCATGCCTGATGGCGGGAAAATCAAACATGAAAAAGAATGCGTGGTCATACATACAAAAGCATCAATCATAAAAAGTACACGGAACCCTGAATAAAATATTACATAAAACCCTGAAATTAATTATAGTGCAGATGATGTTACACAAACATACCATTAAAGTTCACGGATGGTGCAGATACGGACTTGATGACATCTGACCATGTGACCATGGGCGATTTGGCCGTAACACAATTAAACATAAAAATACCCTTAAATACATACATATATAGAAATATAGCTCTTAATATTGCACACAGCAATGATGCAGAAATTACAATGAAAAGCCTTTGCTGTAGGTGGATGGCGCCTGATTTACAAGTTGAGCGGGCCGCATGGCCTCTCCGACATTTTCTCCTCCTTCTCTCGTTTAAGTACTAAAAAGCCACAAGGACTGCAAAATATTAAGTTCAGCGGAAGCACAAAGCTGGGGAATATCTGGAATAAATCTACGCAAGCAAAGGTTAACTGGTATACTAAAAGTGCTATGGAAATCTAACTCAGTGGAAACAAAAGTTGAAGTGCATACGTGACATCGTCTTACCTCGCCAGCTCTCCTCGACAGACTGCCCAGAGGCAGGTGTCACGTGGACCTATTATGGCTGCCTACGGGGTTCACACAAGCGGAAGTGATATGCACTCAGAGTACAACTTTTAATATCAAAAAGAAATGGCACATAATAAATTTGCATACATGAATACATTAAACTTTTAAATTGTAAAAATTCTGTGTTCGAAGATTGTCCTTTATGGGGGCGTTTATGCCGGAATAATAACGTCCTTATTCTTCGCGCAGCACTCATTTACAAATTTAACCAAACATTGTGCAACACTTTTGGAACATACAATTTTTACACTTTTAAAACACTTGGACACTGAAATAAAACAAAAGATATGATTTCACTTTAAATAAATATCCCGTTACAGGAAAGTCCAGGTTATGGTCTCTTTGCATACGTGCGTACCCACGTATCACGTGAGTGGTGACCGCCATCATGGTCTTAATGCTGCTGGCTGTTAGCCGGGGTCAAACGACCCCTCCCTCAAATGCCAAGACGGTGTGAGCAACTCAACTTTGCTCTGGTGAGACCTGCCCGGGTGTGAACCGGGACCACCAATTGCGGGCAAAGGAAGCATGGCCTCGGAAGTCTTCTCACTCTGCAGCGTTTGCAGGGGGTGGGGGTGTAGGCTGGAACGATGTTGTTGGGATGGAATGGTGACTCGCCTTGCCTCTTGTGAGACCCTCAATGTGGTTTATTGACATTTGACATCACATTTACTTCCCTAATAGCTTCCCCAAACCCTTTGAAACTTTCTTGTTCTACGAGGCTATCCCCTGTGGGTGCCAAAAAACCTCTGAAAGGCGTTACACTTACACTTATGGTATTACTAGTTATGTTTTCACATATGTTACAACCATGTTGACTTGTGCCTTGGTAAAACCCTATAAAACTTTGGTGCCTTGTGAGGCTGTCCCTTGTGGGTACAGCAAACCCTAGAAAAGATGTATCATTGGCACTGGTTGTGTTGCAGTTTACGTGTACACTGTTACCACATTTTCCTCCTCTACGCAAACAAACCCTTTAAAATTATCTTGATATCTTAGGCTGTTGCTTGCCCCTATGGGAAAGACCCAAAACGGTGATTCACTACTACTCATTTAGTTCACTTGCGTGTTCACAGTTTCGTCGCCTTCGCCCTCCCTGTTTGGTGTGGAGTGTTCGGATGGCGCGAAACCCTTAAATGACATAGTGTTTACAATGTTGATGTTTACGTTTTCCGGGTGCGTGGTCACGAGACTGGTGTTGTTGTTTGGTACATGCTGCTTCTGTCATTCCTCGTACCACCTGGTATGCAACATCGCGCTTGCGGAGGTATTGGGCTTTCTGGCTTCTCCTTGCCCTTCTTCCCTACAGGTGTGCAGGCTATACGCAGGTCATCACAGTAACGTTTCGTGATTCATTGCGGACCCAGTTTCATAAGAAATGTGGAATTCCCCATCTTTGCTGTTACTCTTACCGGCCCAATC
The DNA here is from genome assembly GCA_029891345.1 of Dryococelus australis. Classification (NCBI taxonomy): domain Eukaryota; kingdom Metazoa; phylum Arthropoda; class Insecta; order Phasmatodea; family Phasmatidae; genus Dryococelus; species Dryococelus australis. The sequence goes on along the minus strand of CM056993.1, from coordinate 206,969,091 downwards.
CACTTGGGTGCAGTCCTGTACAACGGTTCATGACTCCGGCTGACAAAGGGTTTTCCCTTACATAAACATACATGCTGGGCACTAACTCTGGCGGTGGCCTTCGACTCTCCTGTACCCAAGTATTACAATAATTCTCCTGATTTTCCCTTGCCTGTTCATAGATCTGTAGTTGGTGAGCGACAATTTCGTCAGATGGTACTGGCAGGTTTTCGTGGGGTTCTCCAGGCGCACGCAGTTCACGGCCCTGCACCATCTCCGCAGGTGTTTTTCCAGTTGCCGTATTAACTCGATTCCGTAAACAAAACATGACTTCTGGAATCAGTTTCACCCATCTCGTGTGGTCTGTTCCTAACCTGACTCGCAACTGGATTTTCATGTCTTGGTTACGCCGTTCGGGCAGGTTTGCCCTGGGGTGGAACGGTGTTCGGTTCCCCATGTGGTACAATATTCTCTCCATTTTCTTCCTACAAACTGTGTAACATTATCTGTCAGTAATATTCTGGGTAACCCCACCTGGCAAATAACTTGTTTTGCATTACATGCGCAACCGTGTGTGAATGGACATTACTGACCGGAAATGTCTTAGTTTACCTTGTAAACAAATCAGTAGCGACAACAAGAAAACGTTTCCCACCTTTTGTGCACAGTTATGGGCCCATGATGTCGAGTGCGCAGTTTTGAATGGCTCCATTGGCAGCCTCGGTTGTTGGGGAGCATCGCAGTCTGTTCTCCGCGGCTTCCGGGTGTTGCACGTAACACAACTCTGTACATGTTTTACGTATGTCTCCTTGTTCTCCGGGCCAATGGAAAAACTTCTGTACATTCCTATGTGTCTGTTCGGAATCTGCGTGACCATGCTTTAAGCTGTCATGCCTGTATGTCAGTACAAGTTCACATGTTTCCTTAGGTACGTATGTTTGCCATTTTGTGCAATTACCGGGGGGTTTTACTTGGATTTCCCGGTCCACTACTCTCCAATGTTCTGAATATCTCACGGCGCAGTGTTGCTGGCATTGTGCCGCAGAAGGCATGCATAACGGAAAGAGAAAACTCACCCGCTGGGCTTTGTTGTTACAAGAGTTTTACTTCAAAGTAGAACATGTGGTGGGAAAAACCAATGAAATCGTAGATGCACTGTCTACGAATCCCTGTCCAAACATAACAGTAACAGATGATGCTTAGTGGAAAGAGGCACTACCTCCTTGCTGTGCCACACAAGCAACATACGTACCATCTTTTGTTTTGTAAAACATTGTTGCCAAACCACCCGGAGAACTTATCTTGTTAAATGTCCGCGATGTGTTAAGAGAGTTGCACACTGCACAGGAAACCAAACTAAACAACTGTTATCAGTTTTCAGTGTAAACTGCCTCCCTAACAGATACGGCTGGTACCTCCTCAGCACGTGTATAAATGCCAAACACTCTTGTTCGTTTACGTGATATTTACGTTCTGCATTGAAAAACTTCGCGCTGTGGTAGTTGATGATGTGTTTTTCCCCTTGTTCTCCCACCTGATATAACACCGTTCCTATGCCTTCTTGGCTCGCATCGGTCTGAACTACAACAGGCCGCTCTGGGCTAAACCTGGCTAGCGGTTCACAATTTTGAAAAGCAAGTTTGATGTCTTTGAATGCTTGATTGGCTTGAGGGGTCCATAATAATTTACGCTTCTCACATAGCACTTTAGTTAACCATGCAGTTATTACAGAAAAAGTTGGAACACATTCCCTCAACCAGTTTATCAAACCAAAAAATGTTCGAACTTGTTTATGTGACCTGGGTGTGGGTTTTTCCTGTATCTGTTGTACATGTCGTTGTTCTGGTTCGTATCCGTTCCCTGTTACATCGAGTCCCCAAAACTCCATCCTACTCATCCCCAACTTACACTTGTCGAACTTAAATGTTAGCTTTTTGCGTTCGAGCATTTTGAACACAAGGCTCAGGTGGTGTAGATGTTCTTCCGAGCTGTTTGACCACACAAGTACATCATCAAGGTATCCCATTGCAGTCTTCTATGTAACCATCCAACACATTTACCATTAGGTTCTGAAAAGTGGCAGGGGCACATTTTAAGCTGAATGGCATTGCAACGAACTGAAATTTACGCCCGTCTGGTGTGGTAAAGGCAGTCTTTTTATGATCTTGTGGGTTGATAGGTATTTGCCAATACCCTGACTTAAGGTCGAGTGAAGTAAACACAGCAGCTGGCCCTAGTGTTGACAAAGTGTGATTGATGTTTATTACTGGAGGTGGCAAGTTTTACAGTTACTTTGTTGAGAGGCTGAAAGTCTACACAAAACCTCCATTCACAGTTCTCTTTAGGGGTTAGTGTAATGCCTGAATTATAGAGACTCTGCTTAGGTTCGATTACATTATCATAGAGCATCTCACATACCTGCTGATTGATCATATGCTGAAAGAAAATACCTGGATCTCGTGGCTTGGAGTACACCTGGTCCTCCTACGTCGTGAAGATGGTGTGCTCTGTGATGTCAGTACGATGAAGCTTCCCGTCAGTGTGGAATACTCTGGCATACTGGTCCAACAGATGTAGCTTTTCCTGATGTTGTTCAGGCACCTTGTGCACAAACTCTGCAAGTGGCATGGCAGCTGTTGTTGTCGGTGATGTTGCTCCTACTGTGTACAGCGACCATCTCCCAAATGTCCCCCCGTGAAGATGGTCAAGATGTGGCTTAATTACTGCTTGATTTTCGAGGAATCACGGTAACCCCAAAGTAATTTCTTCTCACAGGTCCGGCACAATGTAAACATCACATTTTGTACAGAGTTCACATATTCCTACGGTCACGTGCATTATGCTTTTAGCCTCACCCTGTTTATTAGTAGTGGCAAATTGCAGATAGCATGGTGGCAGTCTAGTTGTTATTGCCTGTATTAACCCCTCACGTACCAAATTGTGGCTTGCGGCAGTGTCTATCACATCGATAACATTCTTCCCTTCAAGTTCTACATTGACCCTTAATGCACGTACAGTACTTCACTAACCTGAAATACTTTGGCACCTTCATTAGGCAGATTCCTATGATCTGGCGATGAGATGGGTGCAGGTGCTGTTTCGCCAACCTCCCTACTTAGTTTCCCGACCGATTACCCTGATAGCAATTTCCACAGTTGTTGTGGTGAAAGTTTCTATGTCCACGGTTTGAACTCGCTGGCATAAATGGTGGCAGTGGTCGCGTAACATCTGGCATCATCGTAGGTGTTGATGTATGGTAGTTCTGCTTTGGGGATAGGTATTCTTGTCCTGTGCTTACATCTTGCTCATAAATGCATGCCTCCCGCATGAACTGCTCTACACTCACACATGTTGCTCATCACAGGTACGGCCTAATGTCTGGTGTTGAAAGGGCTACAATTATCTCTAACACTCTGCGGGTAGGTTGACCTGGGTTTAGGCTTTTGTAAAGACCTAGTTTACGCTGGATGAACTCTTAAATTCCTTCATGTTCGCGCTGCTGTTCATGGTACAATGGCGCTTGGACCTGGATGGCATCTCCATCTGTATCAAACCTGCCCAGTAACCTGTCACAGAACTATTCTCATGTTACCCGATAATCTCTTACCAAGTTCCACCATGTGGTGTCTGTTCCCCATCAGTTGGTTGGTAGTGACCTTGGTCCAATCTTTCCTATGCACGTGGTGTCCATTTAGTTTTTCTTCGCAAACCATGAGAAAAGTACCACGATCTTCTGTATCGTGCCCCACAAAAGTTGGCAAAAGTACATTCCTATTGGGACGTGTTAAGCCCTGTGGCATGTACGTAATGACTATCCGTGGCGGCGTGGGCTTCACCTCTGGTGTTGTTGGTGGCGCGATCTCTGCACAGTAAATCTTAAGGCAGTCGGCACAGTTTATAAAGCCATCGCGGAAGGTTGCATACTTATCTGGCCCTACGCAACACAAATGTAAGTCCCATTTGTAATGCTGGGCCTGCACCCACTTGGCTCCCGCCCCATCATTTCCAGTATGTAAGCACAAGCGTGGTTCTGACGGCGTTGACACAGTATCGGATGTGCATTGGCATAGCGGTTTATCCCATAGATTTTCACTGAACAGGTTGACTTCACTTACCCTTCCACAATGCATGCATCGTTCTATCGGCATGTCCAGGCAGTTCTCGCTAGCGTTTGTGGGTGTCGATGTGGATGTCGTGAAGCTTTCTCGCAGGCGATCAGACGTGGTGTCCGCCATTTTAACGTGGTTAACGTGGATGAACACACTGGCCCTACTTGGGAATGCCAATTGATACCATCGGGTGAGACACGAGACGAACGATGACACAATTTACATACTGAAGATGGGCGCACGCTGTGTTTCCCAGACACTGCACTTCGAGACTCAGGGTTCTCAGGGATGCTGTGGGTTCTGTGTGTCCGTCTCTCCCGAGCGTCTTTACAAAACAATGATCAATACTAACATTCTATCACTGAAAAATAGTTGGGAGATTTGCTGTTCCGATGCTACAAGTAAAGTCACATACCATTGATTGCCTTCCAAATACAAAGTCGTGCCTAAAAATGTGTTAGTGATTGAAAACTCAGACATGTCTAAGGAATTCCGATGGGCTCTTACCCCCAGCTCGAAATTACTCTAGTGCACTCCTAGATGGATGATTTCTCCGGGGTGTTTGTAAACACAGCCCCAAGGAAAGAGGTCTACAGCTGCTAGGGTGGACTGTCGATTTTCCTGGAGACAGGACACTGAGAATTACAAGATTAGCATTAAACACACGTGATTATTTGGTATCACTAACACGGACTCGTTGGGATGCATATCCCAGCACAAGGTGAGTGTGGTGACTGTCCTTACACATAGCCAGCTAGGACAGAAATAATGTCACCATACAAATTACACAAATAAGAATGATACAAGATGGGACACGATATGAATAGACACAATAAACACGCAGGTGCGTGACAGTATGTTTATGTAGCACAGATGCCGTTGGATACAATGCGTAGCGGACCATGTGGTGCAGGTAGAATTTCAATAGTTTTCTTTAAAAATGGTAAATAATCACCGGACAAAGTGGCGGTATTGGGAAAATAATTCCCCTGAAGATTTAAGCATCTAGAGGCTTCTAACACGCCTGATGGCAGGAAAATCAAACATGAAAAATACCACGTGGTATATATACAACAGCATCAATCCTGAAAAGTACATGAAAGCCCAAATAAAATATTACATAGAGCCCTGAAATTAATTATAGGGCACATAATGTTATACAAAAATACTCTCAAAGCGCATGGATGGCGCAGATACGGACTTGGCAATATCTGACCATGTGACCATGTGCAATGTGGCTGTAACACAATTAAACATGAAAAATACCCTTAAATACATACACAGAAATACAGCCCATAATATTGCATGCAGCAATGATGCAGAAATTACAATGAAAAGCTTTTGGTGCAGGCTGATGACGCCTGATTTACAAGTTGAGAGGGGCTCTGTGGCCTCTCCGACATTTTCTCCTCCTCTCATTTTTAAGTTATATAAAGTCATAAGGGCTGCAAAATACTAAGTTAAGCGGAAGCACAAAGCTGGGGAATGTCTGGCAAAAACCTACACAAGCAAAGGTTAACCAGTATACTAAAAGTGCTATGGAAATCTAACTCAGGGCAAACAAAAGTTGAAGTGTGTATGTGACATCATTTTACCTTGCCAGCTCTCCCCAACGAACTGCCCAGAGGCAGGGGTCGCGTGGACAAGCCATGGCTGCCTACGGGGTTCACACAAGCGGAAGTGCTATACACGTAGAGTAAAACTTTTAATATAAAAAAAAATGGCACATAAATAATTAGCATACATGATATCATTCAACTTATAAATTGTGAATTTTCTGTGTTCGTCGATTGTTCTTTATGGAGGCGTTTACGCCGGAATAATAACGTCCTTATTCTTCACGCAGTGCACATATTGAAATTTAACCAAACATTGTGCAACACTTTTGGAATATACAATTTCAGCACATTCAAAACACTTGGACGCTGAAATAAAACAAGAGACATGGTTTACACTAGTAGTATAAAACAGTTTTGACCGACCTGGCTCCTGTCTGGGGACACAGGGATGTAAAAATTTAAATTAGGGTCTCATCACAAACTGTGGCCATTTTGTCAGCCAGTACCGACAGTGACCATTTTTCCAGCAAGTACCAATGGCGGCCATCTTGGATTTCCCTTTTACCAGTAAACTTTCCAGAATTTCCCTCCCATTGACGGTGTCCATCTTGGCAGGCAGTCCCAGAAAGTGCCTTTACACTTTGTGGCGTCAGTTTGCACATTGTGGATGAGGTTTGCTCAATGTGGATGAAACGTGCAGAAATGGAGAAATTCCTGCCAAATTGAGAAATCATTCCCGGCGGTCGCTATCTTGGTATTGATGACCTATGTCTACTCAGGACAACTGGCAGACAGCTCACGATGTCGACCATATTGTTGGCCAGCGGCGGCGGGCGTCTAGTCGTCGCAAACGTTCATTGTTGGATCTAGTTAAACACTGCCCCCCTCCTGAGGTCTGTGTGTGTGCATAACACTTGTAAGCTGCAATTTCCGAACTGTTTAAGTTATATTTGCCAAATTCATAACATAGGCATCCACGACTAGAAGGGTCGCGGGGTCAAGTATGCCCTATGTCAACTTATAAACATAGTTGGCTGTAATATCTGAACCGTTTACGTTATAGTTGCCAAATTCATAACATAGGCTTCAATCATGACTATGGGAAGAGGGTCATGGGGGCGGCCGTTTTAGCAGCAAGTGATTTATTTTTTCGAATTCCATAAATATTGATTACTGCTATGGTTAGAGCATACGACACAGTGTTTATGTTGGCGGCTGCCATTTCGCCAACAAGTGACAATTTCTCCAACATGCCAGGGGCTGACATCTTGCCAAACAGTAGCCAAAAAAAAGTTATTTCGATTGACATTGAATGTGGCGGCCAGAAAACACGTTGAACGATCATGCACGTACACCACCTCCTCCAGCTGTATGTCAGACAGAATTTTTTTTTGTGATGAGACCTTAAATATTTCCATCACTACATCCTGAGTCAAAAGCCAGGTGAGCCAGAACTCCTTTATACTAGTACACTGCCCCCTCTAACGGTCCGTTAGTCATTACAAAAAAATTCTACTCACACACACACCATATCGCAGGCAGCCAGGTTGATGTGATAACGAACCACCGATTCACTGATGTCATCACAACGAGGGTCCCTCCAACACTGACCCTCCGCAGCCACCATTCAGGCATCTTGGACATACAGGATACAACCAGACCAGAATACTCCCAGCCTAGGCAGGTTGTTGAGAATGTAGCCCGTTCTGCATGGAATACTATAATAAGGAGAGAGATAAATAACAGTGACATCATGACCGGGTACAATGAAATCTGTAAAAAAGAATAATAACCACCCACCCAACAGGGAGATTGAGAATATGATATGTAACACCACCTGTATAAAATACACATAACGGGAGAGAGGAAAAATCTTCATCTCGGGTCTACACAAGATGTGGCTTTCCGAACAATATTATATATATTTGTCAAATCCATTACATAGACATCACCTGGGTTTCGAGTCCCCACACGTACATCAACATAGGCTCGAATGATAAGCTTCTTAGTATTATTAGGAAACAAATTATATCCTACCTTAACTGGTGTAGCAGTGAATACCCATAGGCTGCAAGCACATCTCGCTGTCAACGATGCGACCTCGCTGGAATTGGAGACTTTAATGAACGATCCACCTTTCTGTGCACTGTAGATACGGAGGAAGTACTGCATCCCCACCTCCCCTTGTCAACGTACTTACCAGTATTGAAAGGAAACAATGAATCTAATCTGAACCAACCTCCAGGTATCACAGGTTAAATTTTCATAGAGAGCGATAATAATAAAAGTCCACATAAAAGCTGTCATTTTGTATACAACAGTGTTAGTAATTAAAGTCACTCAGTCCTCAACCTGCACTTGCGTACCAAGCCCATCACACACACATTATTAAAGATAAATATATGCATTACTCTGTATGCTTTCTCACGTCGTCTGCTAGAGTTCACGAAAGGAAAAAAATTACCTACCAACCTACACGTGCGTATTACACAAGTGACGACTAGACAAGATAATACATAGTATGTCATTCGATCAAAGCCATATAATTTCATTAACTACACAGATTGTCAGTTTGGAAGAGCGGCCTAAGGCATCTGATATACACACTGGTACCAGTAAAAGGGAGAATGGGTTCAAATCCCTGTACCTGACACTTTTTTTTTTTCTGTACCCTACTTGAGTAAATAAGGTACCGTAGGTTTGATTTTCCCGTTGAGAGCATATGCAGACATTCGTCGGTCCCACTGCCCATGAAGAGACTAGCATGACAGTCGTACTCTGTCTCTGACCTGAACTCATTTACAGACCCTTTTTGCATTAACAGACAGTGATACCCCATGTAGATGGCTTTAATTTCCAAACCTTTTGAGATACAACTAGCAAAAAAAAACATAACATGAGCCTACACACTCGACATTATATATGCCCTGCACTCGTGTACCGGAGCAGATAATAATAATAACAGGGAGGGGTCTGGGAGGAGTCACCCTCCTTTGTAATACGAGCCACAATCACACGTACAATGTAAACGATGTTAGACCACTCTAGTCAAACAACCCCCTTACGAACCGACTGAAACGAAACAATCACTCACGACCAGACCATGGCCTACAAACTCATGTACAAAAGCTTGTAGTTGCAGTCAGTCATTCCTGCATCGAACCTTCAATGTACAAAAGTCATACTCCAACCCACACTAGTGTACTGAACCTTCAATGCTCACAGCTAGTCTGTACCCCCACAACAATAGAGGACCAACCTACACTTGTACCCCTAGACCTAAATGTACATCACACACTCAACCATCAATGATTCTAGACAACTGAGTACAATCGGGTGAGTGAGTGAAGAGATTTGGGTGTCTCTTAACAGCGAGGACTTGAGAGCCGATGAGGGTGATTGAAGTGAATATGGGACAGCGCCAGAATGAAGGGGCGGGGGAAATGAGAGATCCCAGAGAAAACCCACCTACCAACATTATCGTCCAGCACAATTCCTACGTGCAAAAAAATACAGTGACCTGGTCGGGGATTTAACCAGGTTCACCTTGGTGGGAGGCGAGCATGCTATTTGCTTAGCCACCGTGGCTACCCTGGAGTATAATTGAATTAGACATGGTGAGTAAGGAGATATCACACATATTTCAACTACGTACATACTCTGTTTGTAGAGCAGAAGACCTGTAGGTGACGATGCAAACTCACTGGAAGCTTAGAAGGCAATGATGGCTCTGTCTTTCCTTGTACAGTATACATTACCGACCTAGAAAGTACATCACAACCACACTGTGTCATAACACATGTACTTGAAGGAACTATTGCATGTAGCATGACGACGATGGTAACGAAGGTTCGATTCCCGGTGAGAGTGTGTGCTGACACACCTGCAAACAATCGTTCGTCGTCGGTCCCACTGCCCATGACGAAGAGCAAGTAGTGGCGCGGCTATGACAGTCATACTCCGTCCCGACCTGCACTCGTGTACCGAACCGTTACAGTTACAGACAGTCATACTCTGACGACCTTACCAGCACTCGTGTTCTGACCGAGCCTTTTTACATTCACAGGAAGCCAGCGCTGCCAGAACATTTAATGCCAATGCATGTACCAAGCCTTTGAAATTACAAGTAGTCGACCCATTCCGAACCTTTAATGTATGCACTTAGACAGTTTCCATCCAGCATTACATGTTCGGCCATTCCAGTATGATAACTACAATGTTGTATTTACCCATAGTGATAAGTCTTGAAACCAGGTCCCTACAGACAACTGCTTGCTCTCCCCAGCCGAGTTTTGCCCGCTAGAGCGCAAAAGGGGGAAAAAATAGTTATAAACAAAATGGCTAGTAATGAGCCCATCGTGTAATGTATGTTCATCACATTTGGCTCTGTCATGTTCCATAAGGACTTGGAGTGTGCATAAAGTGAGGTGCAGACACACGAGCTTATTCACAGTTCAAGTTCTGACTGACTCTCGAGTCACTCAAGAGTACATCCGTGTGTGTAGGTCAGCAGCTACACAACACATGCCACTCTAGCGGACCGCTAACACATAGCAGTAGGTACATTGCTTAGCTAGAAGTAATTTAAAAAAGAAAAAAAGAAATGTATTGGTAACGTATTTATTTACATGTATAACCAAATCATACACACATGCATATATCTATTATATCATTCAACAAAGTCTCTGGCTCTGAGTTCATCAATAATTGCATTTATCTCTCCGATGACAGAAAGCTATCCACCTCTTTGCAGCGATGAAACCAACAACCAAAGTCTATCAACTAGGTCATTGGGGTATTCAGAACCATGAGTACGCCTTCGCTTAGCAAATGTAGACCCTCATCGTCATTAGTAGAATATGCATCATCGCCAGCAACATGTACAAACATTTGCTTTGCAATTGTCGTCACGTCATCGTCATTTGTAGAAGAGACATCAGCATCACCAACAGACTTCGAGGTCACAGATTCATTGTCGGTGTCCTGGGTAGCATCTTTGGTTTTCACTTCACATGTTAGCAGTGCAGGTCTAATATTTACAACTCCTGACGGTCTGTCTGGTTCATGCACTGCAGCACTTGTAGTTCCTTCTTTGCACACTGGTGTGGAACACCATGCACGCCCTCATATTGTTATGGGCGCTCGAATGAACATTAGTATACATGTCAAATCAGCACAGAAAGGTTAGCCTTGTCATGCGACAATGCATGCCAAGCAAAGGTGAATTACCTTTACATGTACCAGTGTGTCGCTGGAGAGTATCACCTCTACAGAATGTTGCACCACACATATCACACGTTAGAAATAGTCTAGAGGTGGTTGCCTTTGTACACTCGCTCTGTTTATGACGACGTTCATTACAACTTTTATGGAAGACCTTGTCACAGTAATTGCATTGTTTAATACATACTTGTTGTTGTTGTTGATCGATCGTCAAAGTTTCACATGTAGTCGTACCCGATGGCACACTCTCAGTGGTTACCGTCATCTCCAAGCTGTCTCACTGCCGATGCCACAACACTTAATAAACACCGCTGACTCCTCTCTCCCCACTCACGGTTTAAAAACTATGTGTGTGAATGTCTGTCGTTGCATATTATACGTCTTCTTTTACCGGTCGAAGACAAAGCATTGTTGTTGTCCTCTGAGTAGGAAAGGGAAAATAAGTATGTGGCTATTTGCTAATTAAAGAGTATCCATTTGTTCTCAACTCTATAGCATTTACCGAAGCGAGGGTCCAACCCGAACCCTTGGCTACCATTATGTCTTCCTCTTGACATATCCCCCATATACTATCAGCAACTGCATCTTCTACTGCAGATGAATAACACATAGCTACAGCAGCAGTTTTGAAAGTTTGGATACAATATTCATCATCATGAGGTTCTGGTTTCGTATAGCTCCAGTCCAGACACATATTATATTTGACAGCACCATGTTGTTCTGCATCATCGATAAGTTGGTTTATTATATACTAGGGCTCATACTTGTCAGGAAAGCGCAAATATTGCGTGGTGTAGACATATTCAGTGCAACCAAGTCTTTAAAAAGACCCCTGAAAACATACTGCTTTAGGAAAACTCCATTATCAGAAGCTTCAGAGACGGTGAATAATCTTGTGGTTGTTTATCAGTACCCTTTCCTTTACATAGTTCCAAATGTCTATTTAAATCATCATCGAGTACATACCTTCTTCAACACTTATCACATAGATATGCCCTACGAATGGCGTTCCTCACACAAGTACTGGTTTTGTGTTTCCTAGCATCGTGTGCACTTATAAATACCTTGTCACAATAGTTGTATGGATGTCTTGGTGGGAGCAAAGAACTAGCTTTGTCATTTGTAGATGACCATGCACATTTATTAGGTAATCTTCGCCAGGCAGGCAGTGCAGGGCGACCCTTACAGGTTGCAAGTTGTCTTCTCAAGTTGCCATATCGGGCAAACTGTGATTTACACTTTTCACAGGCGAACACAGTACGCTCTGGATTCTGACGACAACCGGCTTTATGATGTTAATAGATGTTTTTGTTGGAAAAGGTCTTCTTACAGTAGCGGCACAAATAACTTTCCTGTTCCATCATCTAATACGAACATGTTATCCACAGCCGATGCTCACTCTTCAAGGTCTGACCAGCAATGAGCTGTCCAGCCGAGGGGCTTCTGACCCACCTGGCTTCTGGCTCGAGACACAAGTTAAGTTCTCATCACAAACGGTGGCCATTTTACCAGCCAGGGCGGCCATTTTTCAGCCAGTACCGACTGCTACCATTTTGCCAGCCAGGGCAGTCATTTTGTCAGCCCATATAGACAGCAGCCATTTTGTCAGCAAGAATAATTTTTTTTCGCAAAAAAGGTAATGACCACTACGACCATGGCCACCCACAACCATCGGCTGCCGCCATTGTGCAAATAGACGTTGTCGGCACACTGGCTGCCAACATGGACCCCAGCCACCAGGCATAACTTTTTTCTGGTCTTGATTAGCTTGTGTAATATGCACTGGACCTGTTCTTACATGTGGTCATACTCTGTCATCATGACCTACCTGCACTAGTGTACCAAGCCTATAATTAGCAGTGGTCATAGACCGACCTACACTTACAAGTGGTCATACTGTCTTTATGACCTATATGCACTTGTGTACCGAGTGCGCACACAAACCTTCATTGCAACAGATGGTCATACTCCGCCTTCATGACCTACCCACAGTTGTGTACTGAGACTGCACACCGACCCTTCATTGTCTATACTTAGAGGCCCTATGGCCTTCCATTTATGTAACTATACACAGAGTCATACTTTACCTAAGCACCGACACTTGTAGTCACACTCTGTCCGATCTTCGTTGCTCGTACTTTGTCCCTCACACCATCACTGGGGTCCAAGATAAGTACCATATTTGGGCATGACATGCACTCGTTCATCGTGTATAGAGACTTTAACATGTGTAATGAAGGGCAGTCATATACTCTCTGTACATCTTGTACATCTGTGCTGCAATGAATACACAGCCATCTCTTCTGTTCCGACGATGCTGTCCTCCTCCAACATAAAGGTGAGTACATCATGTATTGTATCATATTCAACATTACCATCGCACAAGTTAGGAAGTAACAAAAAAAGACACATTTTGTAGCAACATCACATACATATAGTATAGCATTCAATAATGCTTGTAATTTCCTTACTGATACAGATAGTCAAGTTGGGTGAGAGGTCTATGGTGCTGGATTTAAGCTCCGGTTCCCCGTGTGGGGAGCGTAGGTTCGAATCCTACACATGACAAATATTTTTTTCTTCTTTCTTGCTGATATATTGCCAATGTTCGATAAGGATTTCATGTGTGCATAAAATGAGGGTATATACAGAGTCACACAAGCTCTCTGGCTCATTCGCAGTTAGTCTGTCATTCACGCTCTGACAGACGTGGGAGTGTATCCTTTCAGATCAGCAGTTTGTACCATAGCTATACATTAACCAAAAACTTGTGGAGCACAGTGAAAATGATGGTATACTGTTCTAGTGGTCAGAAGACTCTACCAGCTATTCTGGCATATGGAAAGCTTAACTCACTGCAGGACTCGACAAAGAAACTGAACACAAATACTTGCCTAAAGAATTCCTTCTGACATATGCTCCACATGAAATACGGTATGTCTACAAACACTTACCTGCATATCTACAACAGAACAAAAAGACATATGCGACTGTCTCCTGCGTGCACAGTGTTTGCAAGGATGTACTACCATTATGGATACCCCACATTCTAGGGGCTGGTGTAATGCACGTCGGACGAGCGCTGAAGAAGCATTCAAAACTGATTCCTTCCCCTAGGAACTCATGAAGGACAGAGAAAGAGATGTGTACATGGAGCAGATGATGAGGTCGTCGCCCACACAGGTTGGGCTGACAGTACCTCCTGGCTGCTGTTGGCAATATACATGAATCTCACAGTTGTAGTTAAACTAGCGATATGATGGTTTAAGTATAAGGTTGGCCATCTCAGTTGTCATCCAGACTTCGAAGAATGAACATCGGATGTGGATAACGCGCTCTTGTTCATCAATGGAACAGGAAGGTTATTGGTGTTGCTAATGAAAAAAGGTATTATATAACAAAAACATTTACAGACAGCATGAAACTGGTTGTTATCAGAATGTAGGTCGTATTATGTTCGCACGTAAAAAGTGTAAATAGCAGTTTGGTCACAGTAGCTACTTGAAACGACATCTTGCAACACTTAAGGGTCGTTCTGCTCAAAAGGCTGTTCACGATAAAGTGAGCACTTTTGAAATAAACCTTAGAAAAAAGTCATGATTCTAACTGCATATATTTTAACGAGCACCCTGATTGACATACGCCCAGTAAAGTTGGTAACGATGGATGGAAAGTAGTTCTGTATCTTACCATCAAATAATAAGTGCTAGGTAACCATTAGTGATAAATATAATTATTTCATTAGCTTGCTGTTTTTTTAAAGCATCAAAGTGTAAAAACAAGCATATTTGTTAAATATTTACTTTTCTAATAATTTCACAGTTTCACTTGACCGACTCGGGCAGCGCTGGCTTCCTGTGAGTGTAAAAAGGCTCGGTCGGTACACGAGTGCAAGTAAGGTCGTCACAGCACGACTGTCTGTAATTGTAACGGTTCGGTACACGAGTGCACGTCGGGACAGAATATGACTGTCATAGCTGCGCCGCTACATGCTAGTCGTAATGGGCAGTGGGACAGATGACGAATGATTGTTTGCAGGTGTGCCAGCATACACACTCACCGAGAATCGAACCTTTGTTACCTTTCTTTTAAGGATCATACACCATCGTCATCATGCTACATGCAATAGTTTCTTCAAGTACATGTATTTTGACACAGAGTGGTTGTGAAGTATTTTCTTGGTTGGTAATGTATAATGTACACGAAAAGACAGAGCCATCATTGTGGTCTCAGCTTCCAGTGAGTTTGCGTCGCGACCTACAGGTCTTCTGCTATACAAACAGAGTAGTACATAGTTTAAATATGTGTGATATCTCCTTACTCACCATGTCTAATTCGATTATACTCAGGGGTAGCCACGGTGGCTGAGCGATTAGCATGCTCACCTCCCATCAAGGTGAACCTGGTAAAATCCCCTGCTAGGTCATTGGATTTTTGCACGTGGTTATTGCGCCAAACAATGGTGTTGGTAGGTGGGTTTTCTCGGGGATCTCCCATTTCACCCGCCCCTTTATTCTGGCGCTGCTCCATATTCATTTCAATCACCCTCATCTGCTCTCAAGTCCTCACTGTTAAGAGACACCCAAATCTCTTCACCCACTCACCCGATTGTACTCAGTTGTCTAGAATCATCGATGGTTGAGTATGTGATGTACATTTAGGTCTAGGTACACGACAAGTGTAGGTTGGTCCTCTATTGTTGTGGGGTTACAGACTAGCTGTGAGCATTGAAGGTTCAGTATGCTAGTGTGGTTTGGAGTGTGACTGTTGTACATTGAAGATTTGATGAACTGGAAAATCAAACCTACGATACCTTATTTATTCAAGTGGGGTACAGAAAAAAGTGTCAGGTGGGGGGATTTGAACCCATGCTCCCTTTTACTGGAATCAGAACTTATATTAGACTCTTTAGGTCACTCTGCCAACCTGACAATTTGTATTAGTGATGGAATTACATGGCTTTTGGCAAATGACATAGGATGTATTGTCTTGTTTAGTCGTCACTTGTGCAATATGCACGTGTGGGTTGGTAGGTATTTCTTTACCTTTCGTGCACTCTAGCGGACGTTATGAGAAAGTACAGAGAGCAATGCATATGTCTATCTCTAATTATGCATGTTTGTTTGTGTGTGTTGGGCTTAGAACGCGAGTGCGGGTCGAGGATTGACTGACTGTAATAACCTACAATGTTTTATACAAAATTACAGATTTTATATCCACATTTAATATTATTATTATTTTTATTATTATCTCTCTCTACGAGAATCGAAGTTGCGATACCTCAAGGTTGGTTCACATTACATGCATTGTTTCCTTTCAATACTGGTAAGCGTGTTGACAAGTGGGAGGTGGGGATGCAGTACTTCGTCGGTATCTTCAGTGCACGGAAATGTGGACCGGTCATTACTGTCTCCACTTCCAGCGAGATTGTGTTGTCGACAGCAAGATGTGCTCATGGCCTATGGGTATTCACTGCTACACCAGTTAAGGTAGGGGATAATTTGTTTCTTAATAATAGGAAGAAGCTAATCATTCTAGCACGTGTTGATGTATTAACGGGGACTAGAACCTAGGTGATGTCTGTGTTATGGATTTGACAAATATATCTAATGTCGTTCGGAATGCCACATCTTGTGTGGGCCCAAGATGGAGTTTTTGTCCTATCTCCCTTTATTCGTATTTTATACCGGCGGGCTTACATATCATGTTCTCAACCTGCCTGTTGGGTGGGTTATTATTTTTCTTGACAGGTTTCATTGTGCGCGGTCATGATGTCATTGGCATTTATCTCTCTCCTTGTATAGTATTCCACGCAGGCCCGGCTACATTCTCGACCACCTGTCTACGCTGGGTAGGTCATTGTTATTCTGGTCCGGTTGTATCATGTGTGTCCAAGATGCCTGAATGGTGGCTGCGGAGGGTCAGTGTTGGAGGGACCTTCGTTGTGATGACATTGGTGAGTCGGTGGTTCGTTATCACATCAACATGGCTGCATCCGACATGGTGTGTGTGGTAGTAGATTTTTTTGTAATGACTAATGGATCGCTAGAGGGGGCAGTGTACTAGTATAAAAAAGTTTTGAATCACCTGGCTCCTGGCTGGCTCAGGATGGAGAGATGGACATTTTTAAGGTCTCATCACAAAAAAAATTCTGTCTGACAGACCGTTGGAGGAGGCAGTGTATGTGTGCGATCGTTCGAGATGTTTTCTGGCCACCACATTGAATGTCAATAGAAATAACATTTTTTGCCACTGGCTGGCGAAATGGAGGTCACCAACATGGACGCTGTGGTCATATGCACTAACCATAGTAGTAATAGATTTTGATAGAATTCGAAAAAAAAAATCTCTTGCTGCCAAAATGGTCGCCACCATGACAACCCTTCTCATAGTTATGATTGATGCCTATGTTATGAATTTGGCAGCTATAAAATAAATGGTTTGGGAATTACAACCAACTATGCTTATAAGTTGACATAGGGCATACTTGACCCTGCGACCCTTCTCCTAGTCGTTGTGTATGCCTGTGTAATGAATTTGGCCACTATAACTTAAACGGTTTGGAAATTGCAGCTTACAAGTGTTATGCACACACACAGACTTCAGGAGGGGGGCAGAGTTATACGAGATCCAACAATGAACGTTCAAGACAACTTGGTACCCGCCGCCGCCCCTGGCCACCAAAATGGTCGACATCCTCAGGTGTTCTGAGTAGACATAGGTCATTGATACCAAGATGGCCACTGCTGGGAATGATTCCTCAATTTGGTAGGAATTTATCAATTTCTGCACAATTCATTCACAATGAGCAAACTGACGCCACAATGGGCACTTTCTGGGACTGGCTGCCAAGATGGCCACCATCGACGGGAGGGAGATTTGGGAAAGTTTGCAGGGGAAAAGGGAAATCCAAGATGACCACTATCGGTACTTGCTGGCAAAATGGCCATCATCAGTACTGGCTGACAAAATGGCAGTCATTTGTGATGAGACACTAATTTACATTCTTTGCATCTCTGTGCCCCCAGCCAGAAGCCAGGTGGGTCAAAACATACTATTTTATACTATTTACACTTTATAAATAAATATCAAGTTACAAGAAGGTCCAGGTTATGGCCTCTTTGCGCACGTGCGTACCCACATGTCACGTGAGTGGTGAACTCCGTCATGGTCTTAATGTTTCTGGCTGTTAGCCGGTGTCACAACCTAAATAATTTTTTCAGCACTTTACAGGGATAATCTTGAATACAGGTTTAAATATTTTTCCCTCCAAAATATTTTTGTAGGAAGAATTTTGTGCATTAGATTCAGGTTCGTCTTCCTTTCGGGTAAATGCGGTAATAAAGTAGTCGTGAGAACGACTCAAACTCTAGTGTTGACTAGTGTGGTACTAAAGAAACAGGGTGTAACATTCCCAAGTGGATTGTGTATCTCAGGGGTTGAAGCAAACTTTGCTGGCAACAGATCGGTTGCAGCAGAGCACCCTAGCACAGCAGTGGTAGGGCAAGCTGCTGAGTTGATAAGGCAGAGGAAGCCAATGCAATGACAACTCACATTCTGGGGGCTCATCCGGTCCTAAGTAAAGACTGGTGTCTTTCTTCGGCTTCCTTCAGGCATCTTCGGCCAGCCGGCTCCTGCGTGAGTGAGGAGCGGTGTCATCCCCTGCTGCATTCTCTTGGTGAGGGTTGTAAGCAAGGTGGCTCACCGTTGTGGGTGGTATCATGGCACTCAGTTAGGGGCAGGCCAGCTCTGTGCAGGTGGAAAGGCAAGAGTGCATAACTGACGTGCGTATTTTATTGCTACTGGCAACAGTGGGTAGTATTTATCTCTCGGGTGTAGCAGTCCGGGTTTGTCCCCTGGTGAAGGTGTCGCGGCTTTCCATGGGGTGAGTTGAAGTCATAGATGCTTACATGTGCATTGCCAGCTACGTGTCAGGTGTAAGCTTTTATTGTTGTTAGAGTGTAGCCTGCGAGAAAGGTCATTAACCTCTCAGCTGTTTAAAAGCATGGCCTCTGTTGGCGCAGTTCTCTTTCCTGCAAAATGCTTGTCTGTTGAGATACACATATGCAGCATATAAGCACATTCAATGTCTCGCCACATGGGAGCTGCATGAGCCAATGTTGACATTAATGCATGCTGTTAAGAGGCAAAAAAATGATTAATTCTGCTTTTTACACTTTATATCTTCCTGGCTTATTCCAGTCATCTTGTTCCTGTTATTATTCATGAGGAGTTTCACTTGTTACACTTGTTTTCAACTGCATAGAGATATATTAATTAAAATTTTTTGCATTTATTCACTGATTGCTATTTGGATTTATTTTTATTGACAACTTCAATATGTTACCATATTTCAGCATGTATAGACCGCACATTTTTACAAAAAAAATTACTACAAAAAGTGACGTGTGCCTTATTTACGAGTAATTAGCATTTTAAAAATTCCCCCTCCCCCCAAACATGTTCAAAAATTGATCAACATAGAGTATATTTTAATGTTTTAACTTAGTTTCTAGGGAAGTAACTTGTGTTTAAACGTTTATGGGCTTCCCATAAAGCTGAGCCTTTCTCTTTCTTCCTTTCCACATTCCCCCCCCCCCCCCCCCGCCTCGCTCTTTCTCATCAGCCGCCAAGTGCCAGCCCAGCTTGCTTGCTCTCTTTATTTTCTTTCTCTCTCTCGTTCAGCATCCCTCCCTTCAACTCCCCCACCCCCTCTTCCACGACCCAGTTCTTTATCACTCCCTTTCACTCCCCCCTGCCAAACAGTGTCTCTCTTTCCACTCTCCACACAGCCACTTGGCAGTGGTTGGAGGAGAAATACAAAGGAGGGAAAGTGTTATGAAGGCTGGGTGGTCTACCAGTATTTTTCGAATGCTCCCTTTACACTCTTTCTTGTTTCTCACACTGACTCTCTCTCTCTCTCTCTCGCTGGATGAGACAGTCAGCAGCAGCTGTGTGAATGATGATACCGACACTGTGACACACACAATTGCAAACTAATTAGTTTCCTATTGCAGTACCAGCTGGCCTACATACTAGCACGATCAGACCTAGCAATATTTACAGGAATACAAAAATTCAGTGTGGCCTATACTCAAAATATTAATTATCCCTAATTTTTCATCAAAAACTTCTGGTGCAGCTTATACATGCATGGTGCCTACTCACACTAAAATACGGCACTTCAATAGTGTTTCGATTTTTGGCACAAGTTTTGTATTTATTTTGATATAGTTGTTGGTAACCGATGATAGTTTTTGAACAAGTTTTTGGATTGTGATTTATTAATTTATATTTCATTTAAAAAACACTATAAATAGTCTGATTTCCTTATGGGAAGTGTAAACACAGCCCATATTGCAGCTCCTTTGTGGCATATGCACAACGTGGCAGTATGCTTTTTCATTAATTTTAGCTAGCTGAGGAAACTTTTCTGCATAACTGGGGTATCAATTTACTTGGAATACATCATCATAACATATAAATTTACATTCCATCAATGAAATGACATAATTTTTCTATCAGCGATGTGTGAACATAACATAACATGTGCTGTTTGGATGAGATTTTCACGTTTGTGGGGAGGGTAGTACAAGGATCAAAATTCAGCCGTATCAGTTTGTATGAACAACTCAGTCATATGGACAAATTTTGAGGAACCGTGAGTGTGTGTGTGTAAAATTGAGATCAGACAGTTGAAATTGAACTAGGTCTATGTATCTATATTTTGTAATGAATTACTGCTGTAGCACAATTAATTTCATCCAGAACTGAATACATAGTATGTTAGTTCACAATTACTGTATATACCTGAAAACAAGATGATGTTTTTTATGATAATAAACTCTTTATTAAGTACGGGTAACCTTAAATTCAAATACATTGGGTCAATATTTGTGGATAACCATGTGCATAGAAATTTACTGTGATGCCCGAGCGGTCTAGGGCTGAGCACAAACACTCAATAAGAAATAATCTAAGTCAATTTAACACATTTAATTAAATCCAGCACTGAAACTGTAACACTTTTAATTAAACATCTACTTACTTGGTGATGTGGCGGAAGATGACATGGGAATTGTTAATATAAAATACAAACGCTAATAGAAGCAAATTCATTCTACAGCCACGCTGATGAAGGAGAGTGGTGTCTCAGTGCAGCTGAGGCGAGTCGTCCCAGGCAATGATGTGCACTCTCTGGCATCCTTTGCTGAAGTCTCTCTTCCTCAGGCCGTGCATGGCATAGTAAAGCAACATGAGTGTAGTGGGGAGAAGTCTCCCTCCACCAAGAAGTCGCGCATGAGCAGTCTCTCACCAATGAGAAGTCAGGGCGAGAAGAGTAGCCCACTAATGAGAGAGTAAGGTTAGGGCGTTAGCCAATGAACTGGAACTTTGCAAACTGCCCCAAAGTGTGGTATTGAAATCATGTGACGGGGAAAATATCACGTGATACAGCGTGTGATTGCAGGAGTCATGGGACGAAAATATTGTAAAAACGGGACGTATTTCCTGTCAAAAGTGGTTAGCAATCGCAGTCACATGGTGCTGAAATCACCGCAGGCAATATTAGAGCGGATACAGCTTCCTGTCGCAAGCACCGCAGAACCTGATAAGCTGCGAAAATTCTTCACTAAAATGTTCTCTCTCTGAACTGGAACACTAGCGGAGTGCCCGCTGAATTACATCACTCCCTCTTTTAGAAAATTTGTTTGAGCTGAGCAAAACTTTAGAAAGATGGCTGAAGCTATATGTGATTTGGTCATCAAAATGAAACTGGTTGAAGTATAGAGTCTGGGAATGTAACTGCTCTATCAGAAACAACAGATGTGGACTTGCCAGCAACGGAAATTCAGCTATCTGGTCAACCAACTAACAGCCATTAGTGTAGCAGCGATGTTGACACAGGAGTCTTCTTTCTTGAAGCTTTATGAAATTGCTTCCATACTCGCGGTCAACTGAATCATAAAAGTTAATAAAAGGGAATGAGTTAATTACTGTTCCATTAAATAACTTTAAAATTAACTGAACTTAAAATGGGAGTACCATGTCACCTTCCTCATTATTTAAGTTCGCCTTTCTAATTTCCCAAAGTGCAGCTGAAACAAATCCCATACACAATATACATATTGGAAAACATTAAACATCAACACTCATTACAAATATTTGTTACAGCTCTGTCTTGTGTACCATGACTATTAAATAGCTCAATCATCATTTATTTGTAATGTTCATGGAGTAATTAAACAAATAAATATAATTTCGTGATATATATATGTTTATATCACAATTTATCTTGTATTCATTGATTAATCTTAAAATGTCTCTCATTTTGATTCATTAAGCTTACAATAGTTAAACATGTTTTCATACTTGAGTTAAATTATCTTAAAAAATCAATCAATCATTGCATTACAATCAAACAATTGAATAAACACATTAGGACAATGTAAGATTGTTGCTCTTTGGAATATCAGATTCCTAGTGTACTATTACTTGCTGTAGCATTAAATTTTTCAAAAATTCCACGCACTATACTCTGCTTTTCACTGACTCTACTTAAGTTTTGCCTCTGGGCGTCAACATTTAATCACTTCGACATATCATGGAATTCTTAAAGCAAGTAGTGGCTGTCATCCTCGATGTCGGCTGCGGGGCTGGAACTGTGCTTGAAACAGCACACATCTCCATGGCATCTGCTTGATCCTCGGGAAGTTGGGCAGGCTCTGTGGTCTCAGCTAACTTCCGACGTGGGCGGCAGGCGCGTGAACACCTGGTCAGTGTCTCACACAGGAGCCGTTTCAGGAACCAAATGATGGTACCAGACATACCCTCATAACGAACCTCACCAAGTAGTGACTGTGGCGTTCAATGTGTTGACTCAGAATCTTTCTATGTTATAAATCATGAATGTCTGACATGAGATGATTGAACTCTACATCTTCTTCTGTATTTAGCTCTAACAGACTAATATTGAAGTCATTTTTCATGGATGCAACGAACACTTGTTCACTATTAGTTAATAAGGACTGAACTAGAAAGAACTTGATGCCATTCACTTTGTATTTTATGTGTTACCTTGTTACTGTGTGATATAAACTGAATTCTCTCATTAATTATCAGACAACTGCTTACCTGGGACATGACTCCCTGCGCCGAGATCCACTCCTCCATCACGCGTGCTTCACTCTTTTCATAAGGACACATTTTTGTAACTTTCATCTTTCCCGGTACTGAATAAATCCAACTATCACCATCTACTGATTTAATAAACACTGGTACGAACGAGTTATCTAGATCTTCTCTTTTACACATTTTATAATCGTAACCAGGTTGTGACAATATTACATTCACTAGATGATTCGGAACCTTTATGGAAAACGTCGGGATGTTAGCTGGACAAACTATATTATTCCCGCCTTTACATTGACTCATGTCTGCTCCAGACATTAACACATAAAACCGCCTGTTCTCTGACAGCGCGATATAAGGTGCATCTGGTAGTACCTGAATGTATCTCTCTAAATTTCTCTCAAACATGGGAAAAGGGTGAGCTCTATAAATCGTGAAATGCCTATTCACGGATCTCAAAGGAAACTCAATTATCAACTGTATACTATCAATTGCAGCAAGTGCATGTACTGTCATTACTTCATAATAATTGTAAACCTGATATAAATCAGTTCTTGCTATCAAAGTCTTGTCCGCAGGTAATTTAAGAGCAATATCTGGAATAATTACTGACAAATTTCCTGAAGTCAATAACAAAGTGGGTAAGCTACCAGTCGCTATGATATCCAATGCCACTTTTATTTTTGTTACCTCTTGTTTATAAGACTGAAGAGTTAATTCTAATTCTCCCAGCAAACTAGTATATTTAAGTGCTTCCCCTAAATTGCTAATCGTTAAACTGCGATTTCTTTCAATTTTTGAGGCTGTTAAAGTATTCCAAGCAGTCATGTGGTTCAAAGTTTTTATTACTTTTGCTAACTCTTTTGCTAAAATGCCTACATCCTTTGAGTTTTTCTCTATCCTGGCATCCATCCCTTTCACGAAAGTTAATTGTTTCTCTAGTATATGAATCAATTTTTCTTGTCTCGACCCCAACTCACTAGTGACTTGGTGAATACGGACATAATCATCATTCGTAAGTATACCAAATAAAAATTTCAGAATACTACCACCTGCATCTATCAAACCTCTCTTTTCGCGAGATGATTTTCTGGGTAATATCAAAGTTAATTGATTTACTTCCTCCTCTAATTCTGCAATTAGTCTATCAAGAACATCAATCTCTGAACGTGGTCTTTCAATATCTTGGTTTCCAGAAAACTTCATCCCTTTAATTATGTTCAGTTGTTCCTAAATTCCCAATTAATACTCTCCAATTTTCTTATGGGTATGTCTAGCACTATTGTCCATCCGTCTCCTGTTAATACGATGTCCATTTCTTGGATCAGAATCACACAAGCGCCTATAGTGTGATCTGCAATGCACACCAATATACCTCTTATTTAGTTTTGCGCATTGAACTCATCATTATCATTAAATTCTAGGTTACATTATACTCTGAGGTTACACATCACTTATTTCTGCTTTCTCCTCTACCATTGAGGGGTTTCTTACAGTTGAATGCAAATTATACCTGACACTAGGTTCACCTATTTTCTCACGAATTTTCCCTTTTAAATACTGCGACGGTTCCCAAACGTCATTAGTTTCTACACTATCATAACACTCACTATCATAGAGGATGCTGTTGTCCCTAGGGCATTCAACATATATTTCCTGTACTTCACCTATTTCTACTAACTCTGTTATATCTGCTAAAATTGGGAGTGACTTTGAGACTATATTTTCTTCAATATTTTCCTCACATAATTCTTTATCTCTTTCACTATCGTAAAATTTCTCAACTGTTTCTACTTCATCACTAATCGGCAGGGCTTTTTCCCTACACGTTGTGTCTTGGCCTAGACACGAGCTCCTTGGCTCTGTAGAATTCTTAGACAACTTTAATCTATCACTGTGCACAATAACTTTTCTCTTGTCTAGTAATACTTCAAATGTGACTGAGCTCAGTTTTCTAGAAATTTTATGAGGTCCAGACCAAAACTTATGAAACTTATATACTCTACCTTTCTTAACACTTGGCATGTGTAGATACACATAATCACATACCTCAAAAGCTACTTTATTCCTTTCGCTAGCTACTTCATATGCTTTTTTTAACTTATTACTCGAAATATCTACGTGTTCCTTGGCTGTCATACCTCCTCCTAACACATTAGGCTGACTACACAATTCACCTAAAGGGGGTAGTCTAACTTCTTTCCCATATAACAAATAATGTGGGCTATAACCCATTACTGAATGTGGGACCGTCCTATATGCGTGCACTGCATATGGCAAATATTCTTCCCAATTACTACTGTATTCATCTACGTAATGAGATATCGTGTCCGCTAGGGTTCGATGAGGTCTCTCAACACGTCCGTTACATTGTGGTCTGAAAGGGGTCGTTTGTAACTTCTTAATTTTTAACACTTTGCACGTCTCAAACATCAACCTAGGCACAAAATTTCTCCCTCGATCTGTCAGCAGGCTTTGAGGACAACCATGCCTTAAAATAATCTGCTGTACAAAATATTTTGCTACTGTCTCTGCAGTTTGATCGGGAATTGGTATTGCTTCACAGTACCTTGTGAAATAATCAATAAATGTCACAACATATTTATTCCCTTTCTCACTCATTGGTAAGGTACCTAAAATATCTTGAGATACCAACTGAAATGGGGAATTTACTTGGGGTAAAGAACCTAACGGTGCTTTTGTCATTTTCATACTTTTTCTCCTAAGACAATCATTGCACCTGACAATATATTCATCTAAATCTTTATTCAATGTTGGCCACCAGTACAAAGCTTTGAGGAGGGTTTGAGATCGCTTCACGCCTTGGTGAGCAGAAAATGGAGTGACATGGTGATGACTAATTTCTATGGTCACGAGCTACTTTGGAAAAACTACTAAAATTTTCTCCTCTTCACGTTTATATAGGATGCCTTCCCTATCAAATAAAGAAATTTCCCTTATCTGCCTTAGACATGATTCGTCTTCCCTCTGTTCTTTTTTAATTATTTCTCTAGTTAAATCTCCTGAATTTATCGCATTTACAATTTGCGACAAACAATCTGCATCTTCAAAATCAAACTCTGCTAAACGAAGTGCCCATCAAGTGAGTCTCGAACTAGGGTCTTTCAAACAATAACCATTTCAATGCAGCATGATCAGTAGTAACGGTAAATCTCCGCCCGTACAAATATGCTTTGAACTGTTTTGTGGCAAAAACTAAAGCACACAATTCTTCTTCCGTTGTAATGTAATTCCTTTCTGCTGAGTTTAATTGTCTACTGGCATAGGCAATCAGTTTCCCTGTCCGTTCCTCATCTGAGACAGGACAGCACCTATGGCATAATTACTAGCATCTGTACTCACAATAAATGGCTGTGAAAAATCTGGATATACAAGAATCAGATATGAAATTAATTTTTCTCTTAACATTGTAAAAGCTTCCTCTTGTTCTGCTCCCCATATTGAATGGTTCACCTTTCTTAGTTAATTTCGTCAATGGTCTCGCTATATCCACGAAATTCGGTACAAATTTCCTATAATACTGAAATAAACCTTCCACTGAGCGAACTTCTGTCACATATTTAGGTCTGGGGTGTAGTTTAATTGCTTGTAGATTTTTCTGATTTGGTTCTACGCCTTTTTAAATTACAACATGCTCTAAGTATTCTACACTATCTTGTACAAATGAACACTTACTAGGCTGGATTCGCAAATTAGCTTCCTCTAGTCTTCCCAAAACTTTACTAATGCGCTCTGCATGTTCTATCACATTACTACTAAATATTATGATATCATCAAGTTATACTAAACACTGATCACCTAGCAAACATGTTAGAAAATAATTCTCCATTAACCTCTAAAATGTAGCTGGGGCATTACACAGTCCAAACTGGAGTCTATTAAATTTATATTTCCCCAAGAATGTAGCAAAACTTGTTTTCTCCCTATCACTTTCTTCTAACTCAATTTGGAAGTATCCACTCGCTAAGTCCAATGTTGAAAAATATTTCGACCCGTGCAAGGAATTTGACGTCTCCGTGACATTCGGAATTGGATAAGGATTCTGCTTCGTAACTTTATTTAACTGACGGAAATCTATACAAAATCTCATCTTCAAATAACGGTCTTTATTTTTCTGTTTCACCATCACTACGGGAAACTGCCAAGGTGATTTACTCTCTGAAATAATATTTTTATCTAGCATGTAATTACTGCAATTACTGGTTTCAATGCATGTGGTACTCTGTATGGATTCTGCTTTATTGGTATGGCCTCTCCTGTATCTATTGTATGTTTCAATCAATTAGTGCACCTGAAATTCAAACTACTTTCCACTTGAAATATATATGCAAACTTCATTAACACTGGGAACATAATATTAAAATAACTCTTACTTAAATGTTTCAATTAATCTCTGACAATTTTCTCTACCTCTATAAATTCATCTTTTGGTAGTTCTGGTAACATTTTACCCTTCTGCTTCACTGATTTACTACTATTTGCCATGGGAGTTTCAAAACTCTGACTACCTTGAGTCACTAAACAATTTGGCACATTTAATCTTTTATTCTCTCCGTATTTTCCATGCGGGTTTCACAACTCTGACTACCTTGAGTCTGTATATTATTCGGCTCATTTATTCTCATTTTACGTGAACAATCTAACATCGGTACCGATTTTTCATTTATGGGCGTATTTTCAAAGTTAACTTCTCTGTTTTTACTACTTTCTACATTACTCTGACATCTCAAATCATCTCGACACATCAAATTATTATGACAATTCAAACTTTTACGACAGGATTTGGGGTTTTCATTTGGAATCGGAACTTCCTCTGCTTGGTATACACTCTCTCTGCGGGGGACACAGTGACAAAATCTGTCCTGTTCCGTGACCTCGCTAACTAATTCACTCACTTTATGGCTAACACAACTCAAGAGGATTGCTGCTTCAGAGCCTGGAAGCGAACACTTTTTATCTTTGTTTCTAGGGACATCTGCGAGGATTTTCTCCCGTGGTTCTATTTGTGGCGACACTAAATCACTTTGTTCCGACTCAAGACTTATACAACTTCTCTCAGATATTCGGGGTACACTATTTATGCATAGAACTCCAGCAAATGTCACTGACAAGTATGGCAAATCCTATTACCATACCCTTTGGCACGACGAGTGTCTCATTAGTAATGTTCACGATTTTTGTCACAGACCTTACTGATTTTACTAACACTCTGTCAGGTTTCCTTGAACCTTTACTGTGAGGTTTCCTTGAACCCTCAACTTGACCTACCCTGTCAGTAGTCCTCTTGACATGACCACCTACTTCACATGTCACTCCTGCATCATCCGCGCGACTAGGACACCATGTTCTCTTGCCCCCTTTGACATGATCGCGATGAGGAACGAAACACTGGGATGCATTCCTTTGACCCAAAACAAAGGGGATATCACACTGGTCACTCACCCTCATAAGTGCCTTCTTTTCAACTAGACAGGTACCCTGACGGTCGTTCACCCCATCCTCTGGATTCGTCTCACTGAATCTATTACATATCCCTATAGAGATTCTAGCCGTACTGCTCCTACATTGCACCTCGTACTCTGGGAGGCTCTTACCGATAAGAATTAAGTTGCATATTGCCCTTGCCACATGGATGCCTGGTACATTCGTCAATGCCGGTTCGATAAGAAGCAATTTCGAGTCAGCGTTCTAACCCACCATGTGTAAAGCAACATCTATCAATGTCTCTGATTTTGGTGGCAGAATTGTGTGCTGTGTCATTTTCACTTCATTGTATTGATTACCATTCACAGATCCGGATCCATGTTCACAGATAGCTAGGCTCTCAGCTTGTTTCCGCTGCTCTTTCTCAATTATGCAAGTTATTGAATTATATGTATCTAAATCAAACGTATTTTTGAGATACAATGTCTGTTCTTTCAAGTCGATTCTGGCATCATAATGGTGGAGAAAATCAGTTCCAAGTATTCCCTCAAAAGGAAGCTCTGATGTGCACACAAGGACTCAATATGGGACACATTGACCATTTACCCACAACTCTACAAACTGAGTACCTGCAATCTGGAGTGTCTCCAGTTACGCCTTTCGCTCCTAACTGACATTCATAGATAATATTCCCACTAACGCTAGGTCGAACGAGAGATACATCGGACCCTGTGTGATTTAGGAACGAGTGAGACTGGCTCTCGACAAGAACTGATACTATTGTCTCTTTTCCCCCTAAAACTGTAATTACCGCAGTGTGGTGCCCGGGGCTGACACTCGGCTTCTCGCGTTTGGTGATTATTACCTACATTCTCGCTAGTTTCTCTATGCCATGCCCTACGTTCCTAGGTACTTGGGCTTGTTGTGGAGTTCCCAAACTTTGGCATTCTCTGATCATGTGCTCAAAACATCTGCAGTTAAAACATCTAATATTACAGTTATTACCTTGTTCTTGTCTGTAACTCATGTTCTTAGGAGAAACACCTGCTCCCGATAGACTCTTTCTACTGTTATTGCTATCAATCCAACCATGTTAACATGAGTTATAACCTCTTCCAAAACCTCTGTTAATGGAAGTATTTTCGCCACTTCTCGCATTACCCCGTGCTACACTTGTTTGCTGGGAGACTATGTTATACACCTTTCTCCTCATCTGAAGATCATCAAATTTTGTTTTGCATTCCTGATGCACCTTTGTAACCTCTAACGCTATAGCCACGCGTTCAGCTTCGTCCATGGTTTGTGGTATCTTATACCTTAACTGCTGACCTACGTTACCTTGTAACCCGTCAGTGAAAGCTGCTAATAACCTCTTTTCAGCTTCCTGATACAAAATGTCCTGTTTCTCAGGCTCAGCTAAATGCTGAACTGTTTTCTCACATAATTTACGGAAACCTATCTGCAAATGTCTGCACATCTTCATTATGTTTCTGCCTAACATGTAATAATGAAATTGCAACGGTTGCTTTTCCTTGAATGTGTCGTTCAACTCATCTTTCAATATTTTAAATGTTATATCCCCTCTTAATCTAGGACATGTCGCAACAAAACGCGACGCTAAACCTTTCAATTTAATTTTTGCTAATTTTACTTTGTCCTTAACTGAAAGATTTCCTAGGCTTGCTGCGCTTTCTATGCTTTCTAGAAAGTCGTGTACCAGTAACGAACCTTTTTCGCCAGTACATTTTTCTACGAATGAAATAACCGCCAAATCTGTAACTTGAGCTTGTGCTGGTATCGCGTGGGCTAGTTGACGACGTCTTTCGTCGTCCATGTCAACTAGAAAGGTGCTACTATAACTTACTAAATTTTATTCATTCAATTTCGAAAAAGGAATTCAAGTCTTACGATCGTGAGTCCGTTTCTTCGGCGTATCGTAATGAGTACGACTACTTTTAGGTTTAGTTTCATGAATCGTGTTCAAATTTTCTCTCTTAGGAACTGCAATATGTTCCGCACATGAAGCACTTGCGTGCGTTTTACGTTCGCGTTGCAAAGTTGAAGGCTCTGTGCTAGCAGCTGTGTTAATATTACGCTATGAATAAAATATAGTATATTGTGGTACACTTGTACTTAAACTATGGCACTCTTTTCAAAATTATTGTACACATTCCAATAGTTATAGTACACTTTTTAAAATTATTGCACACATGAAAGTTATGGTACACCAATACCATAATTATGGCATAAGAAAATTGGTGTTTAAATGCAATACTTTTGGATATTCTTATGTGATACTTGATACTATAATGTATAGAGGGTATCGTGGTATAGAGAATCCCATCCCTTATCTATTTGATATGGCACTGTTTCAAAAAATTTCCAACTGTCCCAACAGTTTATTCCTCATGATGATGTGATTAAACTAGTTCCAGTATAATTTCAACATTGATACCACTTTATTAGGCACATATTTACTGTAAACATAAATGGTAAACGGA
Source organism: Dryococelus australis (assembly GCA_029891345.1). Taxonomy (NCBI): domain Eukaryota; kingdom Metazoa; phylum Arthropoda; class Insecta; order Phasmatodea; family Phasmatidae; genus Dryococelus; species Dryococelus australis. Next base: position 206,938,146 of record CM056993.1, on the reverse strand, counting down.
TAGTATTGCTACTTTTAATATGAGATGGTCACAGCTGCACCTATAAATATAACAGAACAACCTTCCTCGTATCATATTTAAATGTAAACTACAGTTAAAATGGAGAAAAGCAGTGGTATGTGCTAGATGTATTGGACAAAGTATATTTGAAACTACAATTTCCCTGAAATGTTCAAATATTAATATCAGATGCTGATCAAGACTGAAGAAACAAGCAGAAAAACATTCAGCCTGCTATAATCCTGAGGAGGAATTCCTTTTTGATAACAGAGGCCAAAGGAGGATGATGGCTGGAAATGTAGAAACAAAAAGACAGATTGCAGTTTTTGCAAATCACTTCAGATTTAAAATGTGGTGCACAGAAAATACATAACATAATGGATCACTGGGCCCAACTTACTGCAAAGCGATATACCATATTTACCTGAAAGGAAGACAAGGTTTTTTGACAGAAAAGGAATATAAAAAATAAGGGGTCATCTACAATTCGGGGTCAATATCAATTCAAAACCTAGGTGCAAATATCATAACTGTGCGACACTGCCAGTTCAGTATTTAAGTTTGTGTTACATGCACAAAATTACTATAGGCTTCTATTCATAATTTTTTACTCAGGTAGCAGTTAATCCTCCAAAATCTCATGCAGTGGATGGAGTAGGTAAGCTGACTCGGGTGGTCCAGTTGCTTCCTCATGGAGTGTACCTAGTAGGAGGCTCTACTGTATGTGTGTGGCTAGTGCATTTGCACATTGTACCCACAGTATGAGTGGCCGGCAAATCATGTGGTGTTTTGCGACGTACATACTACCCAGTTAAGGGAGCCCACAGTCCTGCTGTATTGTCGGAAACTGTTTGGCAAGACCCAGTCACCTGCCGCTCCCTTGTGGGATGGTGCCTACAGGAGGATTAAGAGGTAAAAATCACCTTTAGAATCAGAACACAGTGCATAGACTTAAATGTAGTATATATTCTTGGGAGTATAAACATGGTGACCCATATTAATTCCTAGGCTTTCGTGGGTATCAATCAACTGGCAGAAGTTAAGTTAATAATACATGAAAGGGACGTGTTAAGCAAAGAGCTAGTCTAGAGCAACTATTAAAGTAATCGTGGAAACTTCTCAAACCCTACTGTCGTCTAGTGTAGTCCTGAAGGGACGGGGTAAGCACTCCCACGAGGAGTGTGTGTATCAGGGGTTAAAGCAAGCTTCATTGGTAGAAGATCTAGTAGAGGCAGAGAGCCCTAGCTCAGCAGTGGTAGGGCGAGCTGTGGGTTGCCAAAGCAGAGGAAGCCAGTGGGATGACAACTCTATGTCAACTGGCATTCTGGGGGCTCATCCAGCCCTAAATACTGAAAGGTGCCTTCCTTTGGTTCCCTTCCGGCCATTTGGGAATCTTTTGTCAGTCAACTCCTCCCTGTGTATGGGTGGCGTCATCCCTTGCTGTGCTCTCTTGGCGAGGGTTGGAAGCGGGGTAGCTCTGTGATTGCTGGATGTATCTGACACTTGCTTACGGGCAGGCCGGTTTCGTTCAGGTACTAGGCAGGGGCGTATTATTTATGTTTGTATTTAGTGTTCCTGGCAATGGCATGTACTAATCATCTTTGGTGCGTAGCAGTCCAGGTTCAATCTCCGATGTCGGTGTGTGGCTTCCCACGAACTGAGTTTGAGTTGTACATTCAACAACATATATATTGCCAGCTACACATTATGCGTCAGTTTCATTACAGAAGGACAAGGAAATATATATTTTTGGCCACAGTGACATCAGCATGGAGCGGAGTGGAGTGGAGTGGAGTGGACAGATTTGGGCAGCTCTAACATTGAGGTCTTGAGAGCTGATGAAATTAAACAAGGTGAGTATGGAGCAGCACTGGAATGCAAAGGCTCATGTGTGCCACTTATACTACTAATACACTACGATTACAACTCATCGCTCTTTATGTAAAGTAATAGTTGTCTACTTCAACCACCCACACGAGAGTTGTGCATGCAACACTTTGCACATAAGTTCTCTGCCATTTAAATCTACCGGGCTGCCGAACATGTGGCTACAAGGTTACGCAACCAGCGGGCACGCTGTCCCCCCTTACCCCCTGCACTGAGTACCAACAAGCTTCAGCCACTTCGGGTACAGTCGAGATCAACCAAAAATACACTCACCAAGGAATGCTGACAAGAGGGTTCCTACCTCCCATGCCAGCCTCATCGCAGAAGGACGTCATGTGTGCCTTACCCGCTCCCCACTGCGGCAGCCTAGATTTCAGTACTATATAAGTCTGTATGCAGCGGGGCTTCAGTAGGCATTCTTGTATCCTCGCTCGTGAACATCCCGAACACTGCTCAGTGCTGGGCCCTCCAGAGATCTACCAAGTCTTAGGTACGCACACAGCGGCTACTTTCAACAACGACAAGCAGTCATCCAACGAACAACAAACACGCTAACACTCGTTAACTTCACTTTGCCTCTTAGAGACACCCACTTTCTTTAGTACAGTTTAGTAGTAAAGTATTTTTCACGTCTAGAACAATCTTTCCCTTTTAACCTAGGACCAGGTGACCTATACCTGGCTAATGTAGGTAACCTTCAGCATCCCACTGATTGGTAGGAGGTAGCACGAGTCACGTGTTCATTGATTTTTCAATAAACATAATTTTGTTCTCTATCCTTACGCTTTTTCATTTACTGAGTATCTTTCTATTTCGCCCACTAGAAACACTTCACGCCGTACACTGCCAACAGGAACCAAGCATTATTCTAAAACACACCCATTAGATGACCTCCTGTTTCTTCCCAACCACTATAGCACTGGTACTGCTGGAGGGGAGGAACAGAGGAGCCATAATCGCTAGGAATACCTTCACCAAAGGAGGAGCAGCAATGCAGGTTATTCCCTTGCTTCGAGCACTTATAGTGATGGAGTGACTATAGACTGAGTCTTGCTGTTCAACCTTGCCTGAATTCACATCCAGTAGAGGCATTGATGGTCTAAACGGCTCAACGTCTGTGATCAGCTCGCCAAGCGTGAGGGATCAGTGGAAACTTTTACCGAGCTTGTGCCAGCATGCAGCTATTGGACTGACACTGTTAAATTGTTTCTCGTCAAGGTGCACTACGTGTGTTGTTTAAGCAGCGACACTCTATGCCTTACAAGGAAGGGTACGGCCAAAGGCGTAGGCAGCAAAACCTAGCTTTTCTTGCTGCCAAACAATGGCCTGCACTCACCCTCCTATGCAGGAAACGCAGGTGGAACGGGACCGCATCGCTGCACTAAGGCGCCAAGCAGTTGCGACTGCTCTCGTCGTATTTGTATATTTTCCACAGCATATTCAGCCAAGAGTACCACCCGGTTCTGAGAGGACTAGTTTAAAGGACCGAGGCTAGGTACGGCCTGGCAAATCCCAGGATCTGGAGCCGGGAATCTGCTGCCTGGAACAGTCAATACGGCGTGAGGCAACCCAGCATCCATTGAGTTGAGACCAAGGGTCGAAACCTCAGCTTCATCAGCATCACGGAGGTCATCTGAGTAAGTCAGTAGCTAACACCTCTCGACAGCTGCTGATAAACCTGTATATAACCGCACACTTGGTCTAGCGCATTAAATATTGATGACCGTGCCACACAGTCAATACCCAGGCAAGCGTCAAGTGATTTTATGTGACCCAACATGGGGCATCAGACTATTAACTGCACACAGCGAACAGCCGAACTAGACCAACCAAGGACCGGCGAACTAAGGATCAAGCCAGAGAAGTCAAATGGACTTTGGGGAGTCCATTAAACACCCCATGATGCCCATTACCTTTAAATTGTCTGTCTCAGAGATGAACACCACCACAGGCGAAAACCGCGACAATGAGCATGACATACCTGACTCACAGTGTAGCCATGCAAACTGTCCAGGCAGTGACACACTGTAAATTGAATGCACATACTGCGCCAAGACATTCCATTACGCATGCCTAGGCTGGCCTCAAGAAGCCTGCGATACAGAGGGTTAGAATATAGATGTGCGGTCTGCCGTCAACAACCCACTAGCTTCTGCAATGAAATCACGTGTCCCAACTGAGGCATTAATCATAGGGTGCATGTCGTGCAGCGAACTCTTCCTTCATTTATGTATAGGATGGCCCGACGAATGTGTCTCTATGCCCGGGATGGTCTATCAGTGTGAGAGGTGCCGACAACAGCATACCTCTCACTCCCGCAGGTCCAAGAAGTCCCGTATTTATATACAACTGAGGACGGCACCTGGCCATCCAGCAACCGGGAGAGACAAAGAAATTCAGATTACCGATTTCGCAGGCCGACCCCATGAGGATCCGGTAGCATTCACAGAAGAATGTGAAAAGACGTTCATGGAAACGGCCCTACCAGCAAAACAATAGATCGACAGGGCCCAGTTACATTTGAAAGGCCTAGACTTAACATGGTGGGAACGGTACAGCAAGTTCCCGACTGACTGGAAACAATTCAGTAATAGGAACGCTGTTGAGTTCACCGGCGAGGAGGTGTTCGCTCGACTGACTACTCAATTCTATAGCCAGACTCAGGTATCCAACGAGTCACCAAAATCTTCATACGCCAGAAAGAGCAAATGTTTTGACGCGTGTTCCCAGGAATCAATGAAGCCACCGCCATTTAATCAATTAGTCAATTGTTACTGCCTAGTCTAAGGAACGTCCTACTCACGGCTAAACTCACAACCTTGGACAAACTGGTTAATCAGGCACGAGAAGCAGAACAAAACTTTGTGGCACAAACAAGTCTCAAATAACTTGTATTGACAAAAGTCCCGGAAATATGAGCTCCACCGGTTGCATCCCTCAAGAGTGCACCAGCTCCACCTACCCGCATGGCATTCGTACCAAAGTGCTGGTTCACTGGAATAAGGAACACAGTGACTTAATCATGAAACAAATAAATGTAATGTAGGACCAGGGGATAGTCGAACCCTTGAACTCACCATATAATTCCGACGTAGTCCTCGTCCCGAAGAAAGATGGAAAACTTAGATTCTGTGTTAATTATAAGGGTCTAAACAAAGTAACACACCCTATTGTCCCCCCCCGCTATCGACCTAACTCATACCTTGCGCATTGGCAAAGCAAAAATCTTTAGTATCCTGGACATGGAGTCAAAGTATTGGCAGATTGCCATGCACCCGGAGAGCCGTAAGTACACTGCATTCACGACACCCAAGGGCGAACACCTATCAATTCAGAGTAATGCCATTCTGGTTGAAGAAGGCCCCTGCCACATTCCAACGCCTCATGTCCGTGGAGGTATTGACCGGTTACATAGGAGAGTTCTGTTTCGCATACCTAGATGATGTAACCATCTATTTAAATAGCTGGGAGGACCTCATGGGGCCCTAACCACGCAGTACTAAGGGAAACCGCTACCTGCTGGTTGTACCTTACCAATTTTCATGGTAGGTAGAAGCCTTTCCTCTACCTAGCCAAGAAACCACTCCAATTGTGTGAAAGATAGAAATGGAGATATTCGCACGATGGGGATATCCAAAGCCTATTTTAACTGACAACAGCACTCAGTTCACGAGTCGAAACATGGCCAATCCTACCGAACAAAGGAACCAGGAGATTAAGAAGTGCCTACGTATCAGTGTGGGAAATGACCACCATCAGTGGGACAAGCACAGCCCAATAATTCTGTTTGCTCTACGTCGTAGAACAGACGAAGCAGTCAACACGAGCCCTGGCGTGTGGTTTCTGGGCCAAACACTCTGCCGACCAGGCAACTGGCAATGGGAAAGTGAGCCCACCAATATGCCTCAAGCCAAGGACATCGAGCTAGCTGCCCTAGCCTGTACTACTATTGTCCAAAAAGCCCAGGACGAGCATATTTGAAAGAAATACTAGGGATAGGTCGATGCCGATACCAATAGCGATTAATCGGAACAATTGTTTTCTGATGATTTGCTCCCTTTATTTAAATTTTACAGTATTTCACTTGTGTTGGTACATTCACCAAAGATTGTGTGCATCATTCATTTTTGGACACCATTTGAGTGCAAAACAACGTGAATTTAGGGTCCCCTAAAAATTGTGAAGTGCCGAAAATGAAAAAATTTGCTATTTGTAACAGTTGTAAGCAAATTTTCACTCTTCGGTTTTAAAACACAAAGTTTTACCCGAAAAATAAAACGTATCTTCCTGTTGTTTATATTAAATTTAAGACTTCGCGTCACTATCAAATGTTGTTGGAATCGATAGTAAGTGACCTTAATGGACAGTGCACATAATTTTCTCAAACATCCAAAAGAAAGTAAATTTGACAAAAAATTTTTGTACAACATATATTGATAGTTATTTGGATAGATCGTGAACTGAAAGAGAGCGGCATAAGCAATTTGTAAGCTTTTTCTTGCAAGAACAAAATATATCTCCTGTAATCTTTGGGCATTGCATTCCCAACTGAAATTTATTGTGTTTAGTGTTTTGATTTGGGCTGACTTCAGATTGTCGAATCTTGGCAATGTTTTTTGAAATTATGTAGTGCATTTCCTAATGCCCACTAAATGCTGAAGATTTTGTTTAAAAATTGTGAAAGGGAGTACAAAAGTGATGGATTTTACATTTTTGATAGATAACACGAAATAATGATGAGTGGGTTTTGCAATGTGCACATGGACAGGATACGCAAAAATATGTGTCCAATGAAACACACAAACAAAACCAATATCGTCAATTTACACTGTCTACGAAAAAGTTTCTATTGGTGAATCGCTTCAAAACGTAACCTGTTCGGAAAAAAAAAAAAATAAATAAATAATCCGTGTGTGTGTGTGTGTGTGTGTGATTTTGTGGAAATGATGGTAGAATCCAGAATTCCCCTGGAGAAAGCAAACAATCCTAGCATGAGAAACTAGCTAGAAAAATTTGTTCAAGCTGAGTTTAGCATAAAATTCCATGCACTTTTTCCGTGGTGGAAAATATTTTGCTGTGAAAATATATTTCAGTGTAGTAGCCCTTGTAAATATACAAGATGCATTGAACCTAACCTCAAATAGGAGAAACAAACCTAGCAGCTTTTATTTTTTCCTTTTTAATTTGGCTTTAGACGTATGTTGCACAACATGTCTGTTTTCCACTACTTGTGTAACATTACTAGGGCTGAGTTGTAATAAATGTACGAGATGCGTTTACTTAATACAGCAAGGATATAATTATTTCCCAAGGAACAGAGAAAAATAAACCATCGAGGGAGAGATATTAAAAGAGAATTAAATTAGTTCAAATAATAAATGAAAATTTTGTGTATTATATTTCACAGATGTAAAATCCAAGTCTTTAATAAACTCAGTTTGTAACTAATACTGTATTGTATGGTAACATTTTTTCCTTGAGTGTTAAGTTACTTATTCGCCCAGTTAAACTGTCATATCTTCTCATTTTCTTATTAAAATTAGTGTTGTATTTCATTTCCATGCTGTAGACACCTAATACAAAGTGCTTAAAGTGTTCATAAAACTGAATACTTAAATCTAAGTAATAAAAAGTAATTCCAAATTTTGGGAATTGGGAATTATGATTGTGCTCATCAAAACTGGTATTGGCATATGTGTAATCAGCGGCATCTGCAGTTGAGAATCTGTATCTTAAGTATCGGCAAAATGTGGTATCGGGCCATCCCTAAAAAATACCCTATATTGAAGACAGGGGTACGGTAGTTTACCCTCGGTGAAACTGTACTACTCAGGATGCATCCCCACAGGAATGCCAGTAACCAGTTCAGTGCTGGGCTCACTGACAAATGGGATGGTCCATATTATATTGTCTGCAAAAGGGACAACGTCTACTGAGGCAAAGACATACAAGGATGAATCGGGAAGGCCACTACAGGCCAGATACAACCGTATCTAGGGGACATACTGACACTTGGGAACAATGACACTGAAGGAGAAACACCTGGTCAATCTGAAGACGAGGACGAAACTCCATCCAGAAGGGTAGCTCCTAATCCCAAGCCAGGACCCTCAACAAGGCCTGAGCCAAAGCCTATCATCATCGACAGGACACCTAGCTACATCGCGCCATGGAAGATGGATGTAGAGCAAAGCCTAGGAGCATTTTCCGTTACATCAATGTCCTCGAGTAGAAGACTATTGCAGATATTGGTGCAACTCAATAATTTAAATAAAATTCATGCAAATTTCTCATTTTCAAGCAACAATTTTTCAATAGCTTTGGAAAACATGATTCGTCTCTTCAATTTCACCCCTAAAATCAAGATGATTTGACCCAAATCTGCATTCTCAATTAAGCGCACTTTTTTAAAAACATACTTTGTTCACTCTTTGATCAGTGGTCCATTTTCAGGGTGAATGAGGTTAAAGTTAGGTTAAGAAGGTAAACATTTGCTTAGAATTTGAAAAAAATATCACAAGAAAAGTATGAAAATTCTTGGAATTTCATCAAAAATATGGTGATTTAGCTCGAAAATTAGTCTTTAAAAAACCACACACAAAGAGTGAACACAAGTTGAAAACTGATTTTGATTGTAATTTGTGCTTTGAAAAATTTGACGGGGAATTAGAAATTTGTTTTTGAACTTAGCGAGAAATTGGTTGAATTTTAGTTAAACTTTTTAGCTGGCCACTATCTGTGTAAGATTTGTACGGGGATTAGAAAGTTGCTTGAATTTAGCATGAAATTGGTTGAATTTTAGTTAAATTATAGAGTTGCGCCAATATCTGCTATAGTCTTCTACTGAATTTATAAAAAATGTGTACATATTTGAGACATATTTGAAAAGACAAAAGGTTTACAAGCAAATTAATGCAGACTCCAGGGACCTTGTGTTTTTGGAGTTTACAGATATTTCTATAGTGCCAGGGACTCCATTTTTAATTTTTCGGCCTCATTATAGCACCAACAAAACTCCAATAGGAGAAACCTCCCACTTCACCGGCCTGCCTTTTTTAAAAATTTTTTAGTGAAGTGGGAGGTTTTATATTTATAATTTTTATAATTTCTTATGGTACTCCCTTCTTATATGTCGTGGCGCATTCGACATATGACAAAACCCCAGCTCATACATCTGATAAACTACAGTGTATTGTGGAAAGCATTTTTTGCTGAGTCTTCAGCAGTACCAATTTTTTATGCCAATGCCCATATGCAGATTATATGGGCAAGAGCAATGAATTGGTATTAGGCCCAAATTTTGAATGGTTTGGTGATAATTTAATAGTGTGGGCACCTTTTCACACAATTAAATTATCCTCTCAAAAGGGGATTAAACCCCAAATCTTGAGTTGCAAACCTAGCTCCTAACCACTGAGCCAAAGTGGCTGGGCGAGCAAGGCTCCGATAAAAATGCTGCATGTGGTGAGCTGCAATGTTAATATAGGTTGTTCACGGTAAAGTGAGAACTTTTTAAAGCCCTCCCAGCAGTTATTAACAACTAATAAATGTATTTTATTGCAGCCTCACAGTTAATATTTTCAGTGTGATGAAATGTATACATCGTGTTGACGCTGTCCGGTGAGACACGAGACGAACAATGACACAAATACTTACTGGTAATGTGGGCGCCAGCGGTGTTTCCCAATCACCACTCTATTGAGACTCAGGGTTCTCAGGGATGCTGTGGGTTCTCTGTGTCCGTCTCACCCGTGCGTACTTACAAACATGTTGGCAATACTAAACTTTTAATAAACCTCATTGAAAAAACACAATGGATAAACATATGTGGCTAGTACACTGTCACTACTGATTACAAAATTGAGTTCACTGTAGACTTGTATTTATTGATATTGTTTATACACATCAACGTGCCAATGAAATGGTTATCTTGGTCATGACTAGCCAATTCTGCTTGGGTGCTCCCCAATCCGTAATTAATCTAGCGCACGCCTAAATGGATGATCGCACCGAGGTGCATGAAAGCACAGCCTTCACACGGGAAGAGGGCCGACAGCCGCTAGGGTGGACTGACGGTTTTTCCCTGAAGACAGGACACAGTGAATTACAAATGAAAATTCTTAATACACATTAACACGAGTGATTACTCGGCGTCACTAGCGTAAACTCGACGGGGCTTGCTCTCCAGCATGTGGTTAGTGTGGTGACGGCCTATACACAGAGCCGGCTAGGATGGGAATAATTGCACTGTACACTAACTACACAATTTCATAGACCCTTGATTAAGACATGAAATAAGATGGGACACGAGATGAATATTCACAATAAACACACACATGTGTGGAAACAAGCTTAGGTGGCGCGGATGCTGCTGGATGAAGTTCGTAGCAGACCATGTGGTGTACGTGAAATTGCAATATTTCTGCGTGGAAACGGCAAACTAAATTCCGATAAAATATTATTCGTGTTTGGCAAATGGATCTCTTTACGATTATAGTTGTTTCAGGCTTGTAACGTGCCTGATGGTGGTAAAATCAAACATCACTGTGACCGTGTGGTCAAGTACAAAAGCATCAATTTACGTGAAATATACATTAAACCCTGAATAAAAAATACATGGAACCCTGAAATAAATGATTGCATATACAATGTTATACAAATAAGCTCTTAAAACGCAATGATGGCAAGACTTGGCTTCAGTCGGCCACGTGGTTATAAGTGATGTAGCCATTAAATATTCAAACACGAAAATTACCTTTAAATTCATACACAAAAAGTAAGCTCTTAAAATTGCGTGTAGCAATTATGCAGAAGTTACCATGAAAAGCCATAAACATAGGCAGATGGCGTCTGATTCAAAATGTGCGAGTCACGTGACCTCTCCGACATCTTTCTATTCCTTCTCCTCGATTAAGTTAGAAATGCCACAAGGGCGTAAGAAATTATTAAAGCAGGAACATAATGCTGGGGAATATGACTGGCAAAAACGTACGCAAGCATAGAATAACCAGTAAACTACATGGACAATGGAAACCTACATCAGTGAACAAAAGTTGTAGTGCGCACGTGACAGTGTCTTACCTCGCCAGTTCTCCTCGACAAACTGTCCAGATACATGCATCGTACGGACCTCTCATGGCCGCCTACGGTGTTCACATATGCGGAAGTGCTATGCACGCAGAGTGAAATATTTTAAAGTGAAAATAAAATGGCGCAAATTAAAGTAGACATTGATTTACATTTCTATACTTTTGTTATGAATTTCAATATTATTTTAATATTTCTTTGTGATGGCGTTCATGCCAGAATATTAACTGTTCTTAATCTCAGTGCTACAGGCACTTTGAGTATTCATAAACAAACAATTAAAATTAGTACAAGCACTTTAAAACATTTTAAGACATATTAAACACTGTAAAGACAATATAACATGTTTTACCCTGAAATAAAAATTGATAGGAAACTTCAAAATTGTCGACCTCTTTGCGCACGTGCGGTACACGTGACAGGTGAGCGCCATCATGGGCTCTAGCGCCGCTGGCTGTTAGCCGGCGTCAGTGTTTATTAGTCACATAGCAATATTTAAAAAGTGGCGGAAAGATGGAAATTGGCTGAAAGGAAAATTGTAGCAGGGTCTTAAAAAGTGCTCACTTTACAGTGAACATCCTATAATGGGAATGTTTGATGCTTGGCGAGGAAATAATTTTCCGCATATGCACTCGTCGAGAGCAGCGCGGACGAGCTATCAGCACAACATAATAACATATTTCCTGTTGGCGGACAGAGTTTACTGATGAGGAAAACTTGCACCACTGAGGCCAGAATACGCCGCAGTTCAATTAAGAACAAGAGTGTAGATATGCTTATTTTTCTCACTACAAGACTGCGCTGAAGTTTGGTTGTGGACGTTAGTGTAGCTAAGCTTTTTTCTATCACTATGAGAATGTGCTGCAGTTCAGCAAATGAAGAAGAATAACTAATTTGTAAAACTTATTGCTAGTTGCTACTGTGCAACTACACAAATATTGAATTCACAAAAGAGAGTTAAAATATAAAATTTTTTCTTTTGATTACAATATTTCCACTGTCCATTTTTCTACTTACATCTAATGTTAAATAAACCAAAATTTTCGTCCGAGCAGTTGGCATATATCGCTATAAATTTCTCAGAACTCATGTCTCCTCCTACAAAATCACAATATATATGTCTCAAGTTTGTTTCATCTTGTCGAAATATACATAGAAAATTTGTGTTATCTCGTACTAATTGCTTGAGGACTCTGGAATATGTCTGCGCAAGATAAAAAAAATCCATTTATTTATGCCGACCTCTAGTAAAATATTTGCGGACTACATCTTGCTCATCTAATATTACATTATCAAAAATAACTACAGAATTATTTTCACATTGATCTAGTAAAACCATTTCACCATTGCTACTTTAAAATTAGGCATTTTTTGGATATCACATCAAAATCGTCTTGTAATTTAATATATTTTAGTTGATTCAAACTTTTACAGAAAACATAGCGTGTATTAAAATTTAGCCATCCTGTCTTATAAATAAAATTAATCATTAAATTCGCCTTCGAGCAGTTGCTTTTCCCTACAATCAACCCTCTAATATTATCTGGCAATAACTCACAATTTTTTTTTATTCTTGGAAGTTTCCTCAGAAATCAAAACACCTACACCTCAGTCAACTTTTTCTATTTAATTACAATAATTTTTGTAATAAATGGATAATAATAAAGTTTTAAAGTTAACGAACAATAGTTTTATTCTAAAGAAGAAACTTCACTTTGATATAATTCATAAAGATAAATCGATAGCATTAATTAGTTTTCATGCAAAATTTTTAACTCCAAATGTGGAAAACAATATGATAACTGCAATTGAAAAAATTAGTCCTCGTTGATAAAAAATACCATTATAAATATTCCCTGAGGGCAATATAATGTTGAATCATTGAAACAAGCTATAAATTCCATTGAGCAGTTTTCAACAAATACAATTGAAATATCAACAGAAAATGTGAAAAATTGAATAACAATTAAAACCAAGTTCAATATCAAACTTGATGATACTTTGTCTGATATTTTCAGTTTTGAAAGACATTTATTGAAAAAGATAACATTTTTGTAGGCACTAAATTGCCTAATTTTAATCCATATAAAACAATCAATGTTCATTGTAACATGGCATATGGCATATTAAAAAAAAAAAAAAAAAAAATGATGTATCTAACCACTTGGCGACTAATATAATTGCTAGTTTTCCACCAAAAAGTATGTTTGGTTTTAGAGACTATGTTATTTATGAGCCCCCATATCCCATTTTGTATAGAATAAACCAATATTCTGAAATTAGAGACAAAAATGGAAAATTAATTGATTTTGATGGTTCTGAGATCGATGTTGTTTTGGAGATTACAGACATTTAAAATATAAAAATTTTCTTCAGAAATAGGTGTGATGAATAATTTTTGTATAGCACCAGTTGTATGTGATTCACTAACACAGAATTCATCATATGATTTTTAATATTTTTTTCTTACTCATCGCACGTCTCATTAATAAAATATACAATTTTTCTTTCAGAATTAGGTGGTATGCAAAATGCATACCATGTCTAATTAAAAAAATATAAAAATTTTTCTTCAAAAAAATTGGTGGGATGAAAAACTCATCCCACCTTTCATTAATACAATTATAAAATTTTGATATCGATATGGCAGTGTATCTATTTTATTTTATAGTAAAATTCTCTTGTTATCACAAGGACTCAGAGCTTTTTTATTAACTTCTACTGTATATATTTTGTGTTTCTCACTTCTTATCAAATTCAGTGTCCTATACCGAATTTTTCAATCAAACACACATTTCCTATAATAATCAAAATTAATTATATTGTTCACTACACATTTTTCCACACCTTTTGCTCTTTTGTTTTGTTTAATCCTCAACTCTGTATGCATACATCATTGCTCATAAACCAACAAATGCTTTAATTACATTGCCATTACACTCATGTTTCATTTTGCCTAAAATTAATTTATTTATTTATTTGTGGCATGTTATAAATATTGTCTTTCGGATAATCACTCATGTCAAATTTATCTAACATCAACTTCATGTCTTCATAAAAATTCTGTTTTAATGTTATAAAAATAAGAGTCGGTATCTTGAAAACAAAATTCAATTTTATCACCATTATTTACCTTCTAATTTTATAGTGGAAATTGTACATCAGTTCTTTTAAAATATTCAAAATGGCCATGCCCACGTATATTGGCTTGTAAAATTTTACACTCGTTTTATTCATGTGAACAGCCGCAAGATTCTAACATTACATATAGTACTTTTCTTAAAATTTGGCTTGGCCGCTAATTTCTCGGAAATTTTTTCACTTGAAACAAGCCTTACATATACTCTGTTTCTTATATTCTCCATTGTTTTATCAAAGACAGAATTATTCATTAGTTTATAAAAGTCCTTTTCAAAATCATTTTTTGCATTAGTCCTCATTATTGTGTTGAAATCCATATACTTCTGTAACCAATCAGATTGATAAAATGTCAATATTCTGTGTATTTTTGTAAGCTTCGCTCCATTATTTAGGCACTGTTTAAAACTACGATATTGCAGTATATATTATTATTTTTTATGTAAAGTTCTTAATGTAGTCCATTCCCGATTGGAAGCGACTTATGAAAATCAACCTTTGAAAAAACACTCTAGGTAAAACATGTCAACCTGTATTTTCAATAAACTGTATTCCACAAATATATAACACTATGGTTAACTTTAGAGTACTGTATTATTGAATAAATGAAACTTTACCTTAATATCTTCTATAACTTGCAATATTTATTTCTTTTTAAATATGAATTAACAACAGCGAGAGCAGCGACGTGTTGGCAACGTCCGGTACAAAATAGTTCACAGTTAAAATATTATTTTAATCCAGTTTTTTAGTATAACATTTGTAAATTAAACGGTGCCTATTGAAATATTTAAATATTTAGGTAGCCCCGATGGCAAAATATCTCATTTTTACAGTTTAAAATAAGAGTGGAAAATATTGTGAGTAGGCCATAATAGTACAGTGTTGTTTTATCGAGCGAGAGCAATTTTGAAGCAACTGTCAGCTGAGCGAGCTTTGTGTGTGTGTCTGTCTGTCTCTCCCCCTCCCTCCCCCCACTCTGCAACCCCCCCTTCGCATTCCCTTCACACACACACACACACACACACACACACAAACACCCCCCCCCCCCACACAAAAAAAAAACACATGCACGCGCCACACACACACACTCACCCCCCCCCCCCCCCCCCTGCTCTTTTGGTCTCTTTCACACTCGGGAAGTTTCACTTCGCTAGTACACATCAAATTGTGCCAGGTTTTCAATTGTAGCATATTTCATATTTATTACAGCAAAATAATGATTTTTGAATTTGTAATTTACAACTGAAAAGAGATTTTATTGATTGAATACTTACTTTAATAAATTTAGATATGATGGCGGTACAGAAATTATGTGAAGTTGGTAGACGTGGCGAGCCATGACATTGCGTGTTGCTGTTTTACCAAACAAAGCGTAAATTATACTTACTCTGAAAAATACTTCAAAATACCATATCACGTTGACATCGGCTAACAGCCTGCGGCGCTAGAGCCCATGACAGCGCTCACGTGTCGCATGTACCGCATGTGTGCAAAGAGGCCGACAATTTTGAACATTCCTATCAATGTTAATTTCAGGGTAAAACATGTTATATTGTCTTTACAGTGTTTAATATGTCTTAAAATGTTTTAAATTGCTTGTACTAATTTTAATTGTTTGGTTATGAATACTCAAAGTGCCTGTAGCGCTGAGATTAAGAACAGTTAATATTCAGGCATGAACGCCATCACAAAGAAACATTAAAATAATATTGAAATTCGTAACAAAAGTATAGAAATGTAAATCAATGTCTACTTTAATTTGTGCCATTTTATTTTCACTTTAAAATATTTCACTCTGCGTGCATAGCACTTCCGCATATGTGAACACCGTAGGCGGCCATGAGAGGTCCGTACGACGCATGTATCTGGACAGTTTGTCGAGGAGAACTGGCGAGGTAAGACACTGTCACGTGCGCACTACAACTTTTGTTCACTGATGTAGGTTTCCATTGTCCATGTAGTTTACTGGTTATTCTATGCTTGCGTACGTTTTTGCCAGTCATATTCCCCAGCATTATGTTCCCGCTTTAATAATTTCTTACGCCCTTGTGGCATTTCTAACTTAATTGAGGAGAAGGAATAGAAAGATGTCGGAGAGGTCACGTGACTCACACATTTTGAATCAGACGCCATCTGCCTATGTTTATGGCTTTTCATGGTAACTTCTGCATAATTGCTACACGCAATTTTAAGAGCTTACTTTTTGTGTATGAATTTAAAGGTAATTTTCGTGTTTGAATATTTTATGGCTACATCACTTATAACCACGTGGCCGACTGAAGCCAAGTCTTGCCATCATTGCGTTTTAAGAGCTTATTTGTATAACATTGTATATGCAATCATTTATTTCAGGGTTCCATGTATTTTTTATTCAGGGTTTAATGTATATTTCATGTAAATTGATGCTTTTGTACTTGACCACACGGTCACAGTGATGTTTGATTTTACCACCATCAGGCACGTTACAAGCCTGAAACAACTATAATAGTTAAGAGATCCATTTGCCAAACAATAATTATATTTTATCTGAATTTAGTTTGCCGTTTCCACGCAGAAATATTGCAATTTCACGTACACCACATGGTCTGCTACGAACTTCATCCAGCAGCATCCGTGCCATTTAGGATTGTTTTCACACATGTGGATGTTTATTGTGAATATTCATCTCGTGTCCCATCTTATTTCATGACTCATGCAAGGCTCTATGTAATTGTGTAATTAGTGTACAGTGCAATTGTTCCCATCCTAGCCGGCTCTGTGTATAGGCCATCACAAAACCACACTAACCATGTGCTGGAGGGCAAGCCCTGACGAGTTTGCGTTAGTGATGCCAAATAATCACTCGTGTTAATGTGTGTAATTCACCGTGTCCTGTCTTCAGGGAAAAACCATCAGTCTACCCTAGTAGCTGTCGGCTCTGTTCCCTTGTGAAGACTGTGCTTTCACACACCTCGGTGAGATCATCCATTTAGGCGTACGCTAGATTAATTACGGGTTGGGGAGCACCCAAGCGGAATTGGTTAGTCATGAACGAGATAACCATTTCATTGGCACGTTGATGTGTATAAACAATATCAATAAAAACAAGTCTACAGTGAACTCAATTTTTTAATCGGTAGTGACAGTGTCCTAGCCACATATGTTTATCTATTGTGTGTTTTCAATGAGGTTTATTAAAAGTTTAGTATTGCCAACATGTTTGTAAGTACGCGCAGGTGAGACGGACACAGAGAACCCACAACATCCCTGAGAACTCCGAGTGTCAATAGTGCGGTGATTGGGAAGCACCGCTTGTGCCCAAATTACCTGTAAGTATTTGTGTCATTGTTCGTCTCGTCTCTCACCCGATGGCGGCAACGTTTGTAGATGTTTTGTTTTTTAAACCTACCTAAGCAAGTTACGATGATGTGATAATTCTGTTTCCACTGCAGTAATAAATATACTGATACAGTGTGTTTTGTTAACTGCTGCGTGTGAAAAAGCATGGCTTGGCTGTTTGGTGATAGTTGCGCTGGATCTGTGTGTGCGTGATTTCAAATATTTGAAGCAAACTATTTATATGATGAAATGTGAACTGTTTTTATGACGAAGTTATTTATTTACATCCACGTATGTTTATTTATCACAATGCTGTACCTTTGCCCTGGTATTTGAAACACATTCGTGTAACGTAATTTACCACCAATCCCAACAAAATAACCAAGCCCAGCCCCAATAAATTTCAATAAACCTAATACACAGTAAGTAGCAATACATATAAATATGAGTGAAATAAAAGTTATGATAGGCTTATGTGTGTGCATGTTCACTGCTATATTTCAAGTTTCTATAACAAAATATCAATGACAAGAGTTGTGTGCTTGATTTTAATGTCGCTTTTTTGTTGGTCTGTCTATTCCTTCATTATTCGAACTGAGGCCGTCCTTTTAACGAAATAACCCAACACATATTAATAACAAAAAGTTAAATACTACAGTTCATTACCCCGCAGTTGTAACAGTTTTAACACAGTCGCGGCAAAATATTAACATGCATTACGTGTAATGTACTATGTCGTGGAAAACAAATATGTAATGTAACGTAACCGTGAGAACTATCGTTAATTCAGGCATTTTTAAAACATCATAAAACTGACCTAAATAATGTTACAGGCCTAAACTGTGAATACTCATACGAAATGGTTTTTGAAATAGACCTAAGACAGAATTATTTGAAAAGCTGTAAACAGTAAACAACACATTTGACAGGTATAAAATGTGTAAAATGTTTATTTTTAGGTGTAGCAAAAGTATACCAACACATGTACACAATCAATGGCATGTAAATATTGATTTTGACAGATGCTTCATGGCAGTCACATGGCAATGGTTGTTTACATTTGGCGGAAGGATACGAAATGGGCCTGCAAGTAGATATTTAGCAGAGCTCCGAGAAAGTTGCTTCCAATGGGGAATGGACTGTAGTTTAGATTCATTGGTACCTTGAACTAAGTTATTTTCTGGACAAAATGGAAGATTTTCGTATAAATTATGTAGTTCTTGTGGATATCCTAAATCAACTTCTAACGTATAAACAAACTCAGAATTGTTTTTCAAATTTAATATTTTTTCACTCCAATATTCTAAATCATTTAATGCATAGTACACACACTCAAAACCTCCATATGATAAATGCTGAGACATTGCACAACCATTAAAAATATTCACATTGAGATAAGCTAAATAATTTGATTCTCAATTTGAAGTAAAATCTTCCAAATATTTGTTATTTGCTTTAACATATCAATTACAACTCTGTGAAATACCGCCTCGAATTCCTTTTTCAATCACCAAAATCATATCATAATCATGTAATAAATCTAATGATTGTTTAGTCATTTTTAACATTGCGTCCCACAATAAACCTGGTGCCGTAAAATACCATGCAGAGTCTAGACCATAATAATTTATACACTTGTTTCTCAAATTTTCGAATATTTCTGCTAACAATAGTGCATCACTTTTTAAATATAAATCATGGTATTCATCAAGATTTTTTATATTAAACTGGTTCCATATATTTTCTGCATGTTCGTATTCATCATCAGATATACTATTTTCGTTTAGTTTATTATAAAACTCACTCTTTGGGGGGAAGTTGAGTTTCGTTAAATTTTTTTAAATCATCCATATAACCATAAGGATAAAAAACCTTTTTTAATAACCAAATCTATTTTATCTTCTGGAAAATGTTTCTGTGTATGTTTCATTTGATCTTTACATAAATTAGATGATAATTTATCTTGGCTACTAGCCATAAATTTGAATGTGTTTATAAATCTCAGTAAAAAATTTTCTGTCCCCCCCCCCCCCCTCCCAAAAGTTATGAAATTTTCTTTGTTATTCGCAAGTAAACCAATATTTTTTTCATCATAGCCAAACTCTTTAATGAATAAGTGAGCATCATAACCAGCTAAGTTACAAAAAAAAAATTGGTACAAAATTTGGCAATTTTGATTGTAAATTACAATTGTTGCATGTTGGCTTAATAAATTTTCCACTTATATGATCATGATGACGCACTTTTTTATTGTCCTTAAAATATTCAAACTCACATATGTTGCATTTTTTTAATTTCCTATAAAATATTTTTCTTCTTTTGTTAGTGGGTGCATTAGTTCAATTTGTGAATATATGTCGCCAATTTCTTCTATTTCCCTTTTTAATGATTGTAGAAAAATTTTACGTGCATTTGGACCTCAATATACAATTGGTGGTTTATACTCGCCATAAGTAGATAAATTATAATAGCAAAAACCAGATGCTTCATGTATAGGCTGTTCACAGTAAAGTGAGCACTTTTTAAGGCCCTTTAAATTAAAATTTTCCTTTCACCCAATTTCTATCATCCTGCTGCTTTTTAAAATAAACATTGCAATGTGACCAAAAACTCAGAGTTTACATTTCACCACTTTTAAAAGTGAATGCCTGAGGCTGCCATAAGATATATTTATCAGTGATTAATGCCTGTTGGGAGGGCCTTAAAAAGTGCTCACTTTACCATGAATAGCCTATAATTGATATTTCATTGTATATCGACTCATTCAACTAAGAACATTGTAACTGCAAAATGGAAAACGTTTAGAAGAGCAGTTTAAGGTTTTGAAAAATTGCTGTAAATCGGATTGATATTCGATATCTGTATTTACAAGATACAGCATAACATCTCTGGCAAAGGGTTGTTTACATGCTATCTCATATTAGAATTTTCGGGATTATTATATTGGAAAACTCCATCTAATATCATCGTAACTTAAGTTACGATGTTCTAATGGGAACTATATAAATTGATAACATCTTAATTCATGTTAATTTTACATTGATGGGCAATTTGAATCACATAGTAACATGGTATACTGTAGTAAGTATTAAGTTACTCTCACTATTAATGCGCTAATAATATTTACAGTTATAATAATTTACCAACGTATTACTAAAACTCTATACATTGTAACAGCAGAAATTCAGTTTGGGCTACATGGATGGACACGTAGTTTATTTAGTATGTTGACTTTCTCTTTTTGGGGTTTATTAAAATTTTAACAGACACCATATTTTCAAGTATAACATTATTTGCATGATACATTTTTATCAAACAGTCTCTTATTTTTGCAAATCATTGACATCAATTTCATTTGTTTTTCTCCACAAATTGAACAGTATACTCAAACGTTACATTATTTGCATAGTAATATTTTTATCAATTAGTCTGTAATAATTTTTGCACATCACTGACACCTATTTCATTTTTTTCCCCCCCAAAAATTGAAAATTTTTTTTTCAAACATACACTTTGCTTGAGAATGTTTTTATTGGAGGGTCTCTGATTTTTGCACATCACTGACACATTTTAATTTGCTTTCCCCAAAATATTGAACAGTTTTATTATAACATGTCCTCATCACTGCTTATTTCCCTTGACTTATTTGTTGGTTTGGCTACACCTGCCTTCATAGTCCCATTAAAATGTGCGTAAACTTCTGGGATTACCCCATACTGAATATGTTAAATCATATTAAATGTGATCAAATTACTGATTTTTGTTGCCAGTTTCTTAAAGCCAAAATTCGGACATAGCAATTCTGACATTCACATTCTTGTTCGAATATAATATTTTTTTGGCGTGTAGTAGACTGCAGACCAAGCTTCTTGTGGACACGGCTTTACAGTTTACTTTACTAAAGGTACTATGTCGTGGATAAACTCTAACAGGTTTAGATTAAATAATTTCACACTTACCCTGAGATAGATTTTCGCTGGCAGATATTTTCTTAGCTAAATCCACAAGATATTTACCTGGGTTGTACATTACGTAATCTCACATACGTACAACACATGAAAACATAACTTCATTTTCTGCACTCAAACTTTAAGTCATACTATATTCAATGTACTGCAATCAATTTTGTAGCTTCCAAACTTTTAACAACCAAGTTCCTGACACTGACGCCATCTTACGGCTTAAAGAATGACTATTACATCGAGTGTTTACAATACGCCCGTGAGATTGCAGCATAGTAAGTATGAGCACAGATGTTCATTTCAGAAATCTCATGCTGTTTCCCTGCAGTAAGTTTATATCAGAAGTTATGATGTTATTGTGCTATTAAGGTTCATTTAATACTATCGTATCTTGAGTTACGATGTTCTTACATGGAGCAAACATGCGAATGGTAGTTACGATAGTCATAATCTGAGCTGTAAAAATAAATTATTGACACTCACAATTATCATATTATACCACAAAATATAGATAATTCTTTTGCTCATAATGAGCCAAAAACCTCAAATTCGCAAAAATGTCAATTATGATAATCGTTGTTCAATTTTAAATCAATGTTATTTATTTGCTCATTTGTAAGTTTATATTTTTCTTTGAGTATTTCTTTGTAAAAACCATTATCAATGTCATCTTCTGTTAAAACAGAATATTTTTTGATTAAGTTAAATTTTTTATTTCTCTTGGATTTGGTTTGGTGGTTGATATTTTCTTTAAAATTTACTCAAAATCTCCATATATTGCGAACGGGACTTTTGTATTGTGTTTTGTATTTTTAAATTTTATTTGCTCACCTTTTGAATGCAAGATTAGCTTCACCGGTCCATTTATTGAACAATCTTCTGTGTGTTTATTTAATTTTTCTTAAGAATAAAAAAATTGAAGAGACACTGCAAATATGAATTTTACTTTTGTGTTTACTTGTTTGTGCTGAAAGCAAATTTGATAAATCTTTAATTCAACAATAATGCGAGTTTTCACCATTTTAAAAATAAAGTAAATTTATGTGTTGGTCTTTTTTATTTTTTGTAAGCTTTAGTGGATAAACATTGAATTTATCATCAATAGAGTAAACATTTATAGAAACATCAATTTGGTTTTCTATTTTTGGAATATCATAAATTTTTATAGGATATTCATAGTTATCCAATGCTTTCTCGATATTGAGACCCACATTTTTATATTTAGATATTCTTTGTGGGTCTTTTTCAGCAGGAAACAGTGCAGATTTTAATGACCCAAAAGAAGCATTTTTCATCATTGTTCTTCACATTAATGGATGCTCTTTTATTCTTAATCACTTCTGGTAGTTCAATATATGACAAGCCATTTAATGGATTATACTTATTTATTGCTAGTTGCAACCCAATTATGAAATGTAAAGCCCATTCTGAGGTGCTTCTTTCAATGTTTTCTATTCATGCAACTATTTCATCTGTTATTTTGTTTGTATATTTATAACACGTCTCCTTCATTCAATATTGTAAATGTGTGTGATTGAATGTTGTCAAATATTTGAATCTCACCAGTTTTTCGGCTTCAAAAATGAGCAGCAAATTTAATGTTAGAATTTACAGCTCGAAGTTTTATAAGTTGATCATGTAATATGATAAAGACTTGTTGCTTTACCGATGGTAACAAATTTCTGGGCAACACTATATTAAAATTGTTTTCGATGTTACATGTTGATAACTGGCATTTGAAAGATTTCTCAATTTCGTATGTGTTATTAGTTTTTCTATTTGTGTTGTTCACATACACACTACTAAAAAAGGGGAAAATTGATTTTAAAAACAATTTCATCTTTCCTATTTATTATTTTGCCATTTCGAAAAGGCAAATTGGCAAAGGTTTTTTTTTTCTTTGTTCATTTTTAATTATTGCCATAAGAACTGTAATTAAATCAGCTTTTCATAAATGATACATAATTTTTATTTTTAAGCTTTTAGCCTTAATTCTTAATTCAGCAACTGTTAAATCATTTAGATTCTCGGTAGGATTTTTAGAATTATATTCTCTTTTTTGAAAAATATTTGCAATAAGATCATATTTATGTAATTTATATAATTTTTTTATTTTTTATTCTTTACCTATAATTCTCAACTCGTGCAATTTCTTTCCTCTTAACTCATCCACTAGGTTGCTCGTCTCCATATTTATATGTTATAAATATTATTATAGTAAAAAATTATGAAGTTGGCGAATGCTGAGTTTCATTAGAATATCTATTGCTGCAGTGTGCATGTTACTATTTTTATGCTCTTTTAGAGAATGGTTATATACAAATTTTCTGCATTCACATTGCACTTTCAATTTTTTTGACTCATAATATCATTTATCATATTCGGTATAACATTTTTTGCAAGTGTTAAAATGCTTATCTATTGTGTTTTTATGATGACACCGGATGATAGTCAGCAGCGCTAGAGCCCATGACGGAGCTCACGTGTCAAATGTCCCCCACGTGCGCAAGGAGGCCGATAATTTAGAACGTTCCTATAAATGTTAATTTCAGGGTAAAATGTGTTATGTTGTCTTTACAGTGTTCATATGTCTTAAAATGTTTTAAAGTGCTTGTACTGATTTTCATTTTGGTTATGAATATTCAAAGTGCCTGTGGTGCCGAGATTAAGAACACTTAATATTCTGGCATGAACGCCATCAAAAAGAGACATTAAAATAATATTGAAATTCACACCAAAATTATAGAAATGTAAAACAATATATAATTTAATTTGTGCCATTTTATTTTCAATATAAAATATTTCACTCGGCGTACATAGCACTTCCGCTTATGTGAACCCCGCAGGCATCCATGATAGGTCCATGTGACGCTTGTATCTGGACAGTCTGTCGAGGAGAGCTGACAAGGTAAGACACTGTCATGTGCGCACTACAACTTTTGTTCACTGATGTAGGTTTCCATAGTCCATGTAGTTTACCGGTTAATCATTGCTTGCTCAGGTTTTTTTTATTTTCTACATCTTGTAGTTCGGTGAATTCAAGTGAATTGTTCAACTTGCAGAGCAGAGAATCAATTTTTTGTTTTATTTAGAAAGAAAAAAATTATTAAGAAGAAGAAAAAATTTGGTGCTGAAATTTTACTAAGATAAGCTGATAACCAAGGATATTTTGTGTTGTATTGATTATGGAATATCAGTCGCGGGGAAGCCTGCACCAGCAAATTGTGGCAATATTAAGAGATATTTAGTAAAAATATTTTTGTATATAAATTAAGACTTATATAATTTTGCACTATCCAAAAAAGAGAATCAGACAAAATGTGTTAAATAAATATGGATATCTAGAAGGTGATGCAAATTCACTTTCAAAAATTGATACTGAAAAGCACGAAATTTATTTAATAATATTTCAAGAATATCACAACCTCTCTTCATTTAATGGTAAACTCAATGAAGAAACACTTAATTTAATCAACACGCCAAGATGTGGTGTTAAGGATGAGATAATTGTGGACCTTTCATCAACAGCAAAATGGACTAAAAACTCATTAAAATGGAATTTTGAATATGCAAATAAATCAATTACAAATCTAGCAAAAGAGGCTTTTAATATTTGGCAGAAACACGCAAATTTGAAATTTGTTTAAAACAGGAACTCTCCACATATACTTATATCATATAAACAAGGCCTACATAATAATCAAAAGTTGCGCGAAGTTTGTCCTTATACAGTATATCCATTTGGTAGTGCACTGGCTCATGCATATTTTCCAAATAAAGAAAATAGCCTCGTTTAAATTCACATCAATAAGCAGGAATATTGGTATAATGATGGTAAAAACAATCCTGAAAATAAAATTTATTTACTAGCTGTTTTGATCCACGAAATTGGCCATGCATTAGGACTTCGACATACAAATGATAAAAATGCAAACATGTACCCAATTCTCAACAATGACTTGGTTCATTTGCAAACTGACAATATTTAAAACTTTTATGGGCCACCACAACAAAATAATTTTAATGATGATGAACCATTTGATTTATGCATAGACGAATATATATATAAACATTTTTAATTATTGTTGGTAAATTGAATATTTTTTACAGTAAAAATGTTTGGACAAAAAGTTTGGGAGACAAGAAATTAATCAATATGCCATTTTCAATAACCAATTTCAATAATTTTTTTTATTTTCCAAAGACCATTAGGCAAGTTAGTCCTGTTTGTTGACGAAAAAACTTATATGGTTGATTATTCTAGTTGTAATCGTATTGGTGGTTATCCAAAAAAATTCCCTTCATTTGGATTAAGAGATTAATATAAAATAAATGCTGTTTTTAATTCATATTCTGGGAAAACTTTTATCTTTTATGAAAAGTTGTATTATGGAGAAATAGATGAACGTCGTTTACAGAACAAAAAATATGGTCTAATTAGTGAGAAATTTATTAATTTACCAAATATAATACACTCATCTTTTAGATGTACAAATGGTTTACTGGATTTTTTTAGTAAAAAAACTTTTATGGAATATAATGAATTTACAAAAAAATTGACTAGAGTTGGCAAAAATAGCATTTCATTGTTAGGTATAAAGTGTGAATCCTATAGTGAAATTATAAATAAAATGAAATATATTGTCAATGACTTAGAAAATTTAACTCCTAAAGAGCTATATAATTATAGCAAAAATATTGATAAACAAACTACTATTTTATTACAAAACTTAGAGGGTGTCTGCCAGACACCCTTAAGAGTCAATGAAAAATCTGCTGCATTTAAAAAAATTATCTCCATATTTTATAAAATAATTTTCTTCAATTTTTCGTTCCCTTTATAAACAAGAAAATGAATAAAAACACTTATAACAACTCACCAATTTCACTTGCGCATAGTTTCGTAAATAAAAATTGAGTCAATTGTGGATATAAATAACAACATACTTATTTACAATGGTAGAAGAATTTTTATGATTATTGATGAGGAAAATAATCCTTGGTTTTGTGGCAAAGATATTGCTGAAATTTTAGAATATCAAAATAGAAAACACATCCTTTATAAAAAAAGTTTCTCCAAAATATAAATTTTGTCTTTCAAAATAGGTAGTATGCAAAACGCATACCACCTCTCTTGTAACAAAGGCAAAGCAGTTTATATTAGTGAGCCTGGTTTATATGAACTTATTTTTAGTTCACATTGTAAAATTGCTAAAGTTTTTAAAACATGGATATTTGAAGATGTTATTCCATCAATTAGAAAACATGGTGAATATAAGATTCAAAAAGATTTAATGCAATTATTCAAAGGTCAAATAAAACACATTAAAAAAACTAACAAAATTAAGGTTAATCATTTAAAAGATATAAATAAAATGAAAGACGATCACATTGAAAATCTAAAAGAAATAAATAAAATTAAATATGGTCATATCGAAAATTTAACAGAAACAACTGATAGAGCCATAGATGGAATAAATTGTAGAAATGAGGTAGAGATATGACACCTTATGTTGTACCGCAACCACAAAACCAAAATTAAAATCAAACTTTTATTCTTCTGAAATTATTTGATAATGATTTTGATTATTGTGTTATTAGAACTCAAAGAAAATATATTCAAAGACAATTGTATATGATTCAAGATAGACATCCAAATTGTGTAGAATTATTGAGATTTGAGTACATTCCAAATTCTGTAAATTTATACCAAAGAATGAAAGAAACGATGAACGGCAAAATTTAATTTTTCTATGACTATTTTAACATTGTCGGAAATAATTATACTCAACAATAATTAATTAATGATATAAATATTCTTAGTTGAATTGAGTATGAAACTAATTTTAAATAAAAAATAAATCATTTTTATGAGAATGAGGTGTTGGTAAAACACCGACACTCAGTGCTGGGTCCCAACTCGACCATCACAGTGGTAAAGCAATTTACACTATATCCCTGAATTATGCGCGTAATGAAATCCTAACCACTTAACAAATTTTTTTACCATTAGTTTTTAAAAACTTCTTTGACCAAATATTCATCAGGATAGTTAGTTTTCATAATTTTGTATTCATAAAAACTTCACATTATTTCTTCTCCTTTTGTATCTTTCAATTTGTAAATTGGTATATCTAAATTTAAAACTTTACACATAGTAAACAATTCTGTTGACCAATTAACAGAATAACCATTTTAAAAAAAATTTTCAGTTTGCTCACGTGAACAATATCTCCAACTTTATATTTTGGTTTAGTAAACACAAAATTTGTTTGCAATAAATTATTTTAATTATTTTTATTAACTTCAATTGGCTTCATACCATTAGTGCTATGCTCTGTGTTGTTGTAGTCTTTCACTAATTCCTCCAATTTATTTGTCCATTTATAATTGCCATTCAAAGCAAATTTTTTCCACATCATATTTTTTAAAGGTCGATTAAAACTTTCAACACTAACTTTTAATTCAGAAAGTGAATGAAATATTTTTAAACTATGCTTTTCCATAAGTTCTTTAAATATTTTAGTATAATATTCTGAGCCATTGTCACTTTGTAAATTATTTGGTTTTCTTTTAGACAATATATTTTCTGAAGCATTTGTTACATTTTATGCTGTTTTATCTTTGATTGGTAAAGCAAATGCCAACTTTGAAAAAACATCAATAATTGTCATAATATATTTGTAGCCTTTACTTATGTGAGATATAACTTTAAAATTTCCAGTATCAATTTCTACAAGATCAATTTGCCACAAATCATCAATGCCAGACGAAATAACTTTTTTCCTTCGAAAATTTTTTCGAGCAAATTTGTATATAAGAATGTTGATTTTGGAATTGCACAATGAGCAAATACTTTTCTGGACTAATTGCCCATTTGTTGTATTTTGATGTGTTATATTATTATTTTGTGACTTGTATGCACTTCAAACACCACGTGTTCTCCATTTGAGAGAGAGAGAGAGAGAGAGAGAGAGAGAGAGGAGATAGAGAGAGATAAGAGAGATATAGAGAGATATAGAGAGATATAGAGAGAGATAGAGAAGAGATAGAGATAGAGAAGAGATAGAGAGAGAGGAGAGAGAGAGAGAGAGAGAGAGAGAGAGAGAGAGAGAGAGAGAGGAGAGAGAGAGAGAGAGAGAGAGAGAGAGAGAGAGAGATAGAGAGAGAGAGATAGAGAGAGAGAGATAGAGATAGAGATAGAGAGAGAGAGAGAGAAGAGAGAGAGAGAGAGAGAGAGAGAGAGAGAGAGAGAGAGAGAGAGAGAGAGAGAGAGAAAAGGAGAGAGAAGAGAGATAGAGAGAGAGAGAGAGATAGAGAGAGAGAGAGATAGAGAGAGATATATATATATAGATATAGAGATAGATAGAGATAGATAGATAGATATATATATATATATATATATATATATATATATATATATATATATATATATATATATATATATATATATATATATATATATATATTCAGTAAAACATTTTAATTCCAAAACGTAATTTTCTTTTTGTAAACATTGTTGAGGCAACAGCTACAGAAGCAATTTTTTCTTCAATCTGAGTATTTATATTTAAGATTATTTTTTTTTTGTAAAATTTTATCAGCTTCATGAATAGATTCTAAATATTTGTGGTCTCTATTAGCAACATAATGAAATTTACAAGCTTCATCTAGTTTATTCACTCCTGCATCTCCTCTTTCTAATAATTCATTTAGTTTTGGAAATGGTCAACAATAATTATAACCTGGCAAATGGATTTTGGGCAAATTTTAATTGTTGTTCAATGCCCAGTTTATAATGCATATGTCATGGTGTTCAGAATTTCAAAATGAACATTTAACATTTAAAACTCTTATTAGATATGGAATTCCTTTTGTGGTATTAACAACAAAGTCAGAAAATTTATTGATTAGCATATACACAATGTTTACTTTTTCATTGTAAAAATTTTTTATTTCTAGCATTTTCTTCAGCGTGAATAACTAATTATCTGTCAATTAATTTTATAACATTGTCCACCCAAACACTTTCTGTCAGCAAATTGTTGTATTTTTTTAAACCTTCTCCAGATCTAGGAGAATATGTAAAATTCGTTCTTTCTGGTGTGTTTGGTGCTGATATTGATGCTCTTATATTTTTACTATAAATTGGTTTAGTTATATTTGTAAACTTCCAACTTCTATTCGAGTTTATTGGTTTTTTAGGATTATATTCTTGGAATGCAGCATTGGTTGATAAAACAATTTCTGTGTAATTTTCACAGTCATTATCGGTGAATTCCCCTTCAAGACCCAGATTGTGTTTTTTTTTGTTAACAAATTAGAAAGTCCTTCTGTTAATGTATATTCTTTGCTTTAACAGATAGTTAATCGTTATTTATCTTTACTTCTGTATCTCCAATTTCAAATTTATGACCATCTCCTTGTAAACCATATGGTGTAATAAAAACCATTTTTTCAAAAATTTCTTTCCCGCGTCATATAACAGAATCCGGATGCGTAAAATTTCTTACGGGTACAATGCCCATTCACTCTGCTACATTAGTTGATTTTGGGAATAATTCCCTTTCAAAAGAATTTTCTTCTGGTGTTGGTGGACAGTCCAAATTGTTTACAGCAACATGTACTAGTGCTGTTATTAAACTTTTGTTTTCTTCATTTGTTCTACTTTTTTTCCAATATTTTGTAATTCACGAATTAATGGTAGATCTTTTTTCTTGCTTTTTGATATTCTACCTCATGGTTCTTTTTATAATTTCTATACTTCTCGATGAGTAATTTCACTCGAGAAACACCCAGTGAATCCTTCATTTATATAAAATTGTTTTTTACTTATAAATGAGTTATAAAAACATTGAGAGTTTTGTGAGACATGCTTTCCTCCCAACTGATCAAACTAGTGGGAATTTAAATGTTTACAATAATAGAATCTAGTTTGAAATTCCCATAGGAGATGGCTTTTCTTTTCCAAACGATGCTTATGTTTAGGAAGAAAATCACCTACTAAAAAGAGATAAAACTGGAGATGAGGCAAAATACAAAAAATTCTGTAATATTGATGTTTATTCTAATTTTTATCTATTTCAGTTTTCTAGAGTAGAAATTTCAAAACATGAAAATATTATTGAGGCCGTTAATAATCCAGGAATAACTTCGACAATGATGAATATTTTGCTAAGATCACCAGGTGAACAAAATTATTTATAGTCTAGGTGTTGATAATAAATTTTGAGTAAAATCTGTTTGTAGTGATAGAATAAACAAAATAATGTACCATTAATATATTTGTTTGGTTATAATAATGAAGTTTACTGGAAAGGTGGTTATAAAATCACTTTTTTTAGAATTTCATCTGATAACAATTGTTTATTTGAATATGAAACTAAAAAAGCAGATGGTTCGTTGATAAAATCCAGGTAAAATTGTTATTAAAAATTAGAAATTTTGTGGCCTATTGTTGAATACAAAGTTAACACATCAATTAAAATTATAGAAAAAATATATAAAAATCCTAAAATTCATATTGATTTAAAGTATTGGCAATTTTTAGAAAAAGAAGCCCTACTGGGACAACTGCTTTTAACTTTGATACAAAAGGTCAGTTTAGTAATTTACAATTTGACATGCCTGATTTTGCAATATATGCAAGCTTCAATGTTTGATCATTGTAATGTAAGAAATATTTTTGTTAAAAATGGAAGAAATGAAATTTTTCCAAAAGAAAATTGGAATCTAGATATCAAAAATGATCTTTGTTTTACAATGTTTCTTGCTTTTAATGATTTCAGAAATTCTAGAACAAAATTAGATACTATATACAGAAATAATAAACTTTATTATAAGCCAACTACAAACTATCATGGCGATATAAATTATTATTCATTTTGGGGAAGAGGCCCATTGTATGTTGTTGACAGCCTATATAGAAAAATAGTAGTAGTTAAAGATAAAACAAATATAAAAATTAGTGTAGATTTTAAAAAAGCTATTGAGGTTAGTACAATTTGTAACGTTGTTTTAATTAGCCAACAAAATTTAACTTATGATTATATGAAAGAAAATATAACATATATATAATAAGATATATAAATTGTGAATTTTATTAAATGGCAAATGTAAATGATTTTACAGAAACAAAAAATTGTTAGGAGATTTTAATAAAACTTTTTTTGATATTTTTATTACTTTTTTTTATCCAATAAAGAATCATTTTTAAAAATCTAAGTAAATTTTTTTCTTTCTCTTGTGTTTGTATGTACACTTTTTTTTATTTTATAGAAATCAATAGAAGACTATTGCAGATATTGGCGCAACTCAATAATTTAAATAAAATTCAGGAAAATTTCTCACTTTCAAGCAACAATTTTTCAATATCTTCTGAAAACATGATTCATATCTTCAATTTCACCTCCAAAATCTAGATGGTTTCACCCAAATCAGTGTTCTCAATTAGGCACACTTCTTTTTAAAAACATACTTTGTTCACTCTTTGATCAGTGGTCCATTTTTATGGTGAATGAGGCTAAAGTTAAGTCAAAAAAGGTAAACATTTGCTTAAAATTTGAAAAAAAAAAACACCACAAAAGAAAGTACGCAAATTCTTGGAATTTCATGAAAAATATGATGATTTAGCTCGAAAATTAGTCTTTAAAGAACCACACACAAAGAGTGAACACAACTTGAAAACTGATTTTGATTGTGATTCGCGCTTTGAAAAATTTGACGAGGAATTAGAAATTTGTTTGAATTTTGCATAAAATTGGTTGACGTTTAGTTAAATTCTTCAGCTGTGCCAATATCTGCAAAAGATTTGATGCTGAGATTAGAAATTTGTTTGAATTAAGCTTGAAATTGGTTGAATTTTAGTTAAATTAATGAGTTGCGCCAAGATCTGCTATAGTCTTCTATTCCTTCGACGCCACACAGTTATGTTGAGAAAATCACTGCCAAATGCGATAAGGCAATCCCTAGCTGCTCAAAATTGTCATGGTAGAGTCCATGTTACTGAGAAACCCATCAAACCTCTCACCGATCGAGCCGCATCAGTGAGCAGTTGGAAGCACCATCAGTGAGAGGGGTAGATATCACCCAAGTGCCTACCTCTCCACCTAGTACAACTCCGAAGCCAGAAATCAAGACCGTTCCAACTTCCATGAAGATAATCTCTGGCTCCGACGATGAAGTACTACCTGCCACTGGACCAACGGAATACGTCCACGACGTGAGCCTGGAGGCCTACACCACTAGACTACTGGAAGGCGAACACGCCACCAAGCTAATTCCTACCCAGCAACCACAAGAAACATCCACATCCGGAACAGGGGTCAAGGTCATTCCAGCTTCCACGAAGCCGACCACTGTTCCTGCCGACAATGAATCGCAGCAGACATCGAGCATAGCCTAGGGCAGTGCTCCGTCAGAACCTCCTGCTATGCAGGAACCTTCGCCCATCGGCACCGTTGAGGACGAGAGGCCTGTTCTGCCTCTTGCTCAATCTGTCGCCAATTATAGGAGCGTCGAAACTATTGATGCATCCTACTAGCCGACACCTGGAGCAACACCCGCAGTGTAGGTCGAGAGTTCTCTCCCTTCCACTGCCTCGTTGCGGAACCTGAACATAGAGAACGTTGATGCCTCCAACGACCTGGTCCCACGACGGAATGCTTCCACAGGCATTTCCCTTGTCCTGCGCCAGCAGAGAAACGTCCTACCCTACAAGTAGGAACCCGTGCAGTCGGGGTGGAGGACCTGGACTCACTCCCCCGCACTGCCACAATGTCCCTTGTAGCTGTGCCCCCTCTATTAGTTCCGGCAGAAGCAGACGCCACGGCACTATGTGCTGAACCACGATGCCTGATGCCACCTCGTGCCGTCAAGGCAGACTCAACGCCTGGCTGGTACCAAGAATCACAGTGCGACCTACGTCAAGATACACGTGGCCGTACCCCTTGCATGCTGAACTACATCCTAGGGGCAGGCCAGCTAAACCAAATCTCGACAAACACAAGTAAGTAAAGTGCTCGACGAAGTCAACTGCACGCGTACTTGTAAACCACAACGAGAAACATTACAGGACTCGTTATAGATCTGTATCAAATAGTGTCATTTAATCTAGCCGACCAGTCAAAGACAGTGAGATAGGCAGACACACTTACATTTAGGCTAGAGCAAATATTGTATATCCAGTAAAGTGCCTACAGCTAGCAGGGGGGGAGGGGGGGTGAAGAAGTGTAGGAAAACCTGTGAGGTAAATGCAACAGACAGTTATTTAGATACTCGACTATGTGCAAACTGAACTTGTAAATACAGCAGTCATTACGCTGTATGTAATTAAAGCCAGTAAAAACAGACTTTTACAGCTCGCTGGCGACAAGGTTCTGTAAGAATAAGTGGCCGAAAGCCCACATAAAAAGGTAGTATTAATTATAGATGCTCCCCACAGTGCCAGTGATAGTTGAAGACAGAGACTTCGATGAAATACGTATTAGAGTTAGCCTACGATAAGCAAAGACTCCTGCACAGGAATAAGTAAATTTAGATTTTTGTGTATTGAATTTGATATGTAGTTACACCTTTAAATATTACCTTGAGTTTTTACAGTGTATTTGTGAAGATCGCCTACAAGAAGAATGCAGTTTTGTAGGAATGCATTTTCCGCTCTGTTGACTTTTGTATTTATTGTGTACTTACCTTTGAACATTCTACGAAAATACAGGGTGACATGTTAGAATTTAAATGGATAACCAAAAGGTAAAGTAGCATTTAGATATTTATATAAAGAATTTGATGTGTAGGTACACTCTTAAATATGCTAATGAGTTTTACAGTGAAAATGTGAAGATCACTTACAAGAAGAATGCAGTTTTGTAAGAGCGAATTTTTATGTTAGCATTTGTATGCTTATATTTTTGTAATGTATGTGTTTTGTTTGCAATAGCTTATGCACCAACTGAATACTAAACCAAAGACTCTGAGCCTCAGAGCTCCAATGAACTCACTACGGTGTAAACAGGTGCAAGTTTTTTTCAGTTTCAAAATATCACAGTGTTACGTACGTAATTTAAAGTGACCAACATGCACCATTTGCCTGCATTTCATACATGTTTTTAAAGTGTACTCACATTGTTTGTTAAGCCGGTCAAACCAGGTGTTGAAGGGCCTGCGGTTGCCAAACAATAACACTGTCACACATAACTGTTTAGCTTGATGTAAGACACAAGGTTCCCAGAAAGATTTTCCTTTTCTTTGTAATAACCACAGCAAGCTCCAGGATAGTTAGTGGCGTCTCCCCGCCTTCCACAAGTAAGGCTTGAACATACTTATTTTATTCCCCTTCGTTTTTTGCATGCCATCAATTTCAAGTGCCTTTTATTACATGTTTATGTTGTATATTTTCTTTTAAATATCCACAGCACTATGCTGAGTAATTGTCGGTAGAATGCAAAACTAAAGTACGCCAGTGGGACACCCGATAACCGTGGCACTCCTGACACAATAATCTCTGCAACGGGGGGAAAAACACATAAGCAGCGTCAGCGAGCACTGCACCGCCTGGGCGAGGGGGCAGAAAGAGGAAGTCCGTGCACCAGGAGACAGACAGAGCTACAGTCTCCACATCCCATGTGTCTTGCCTTCGCTGGTGAAGCACCCAACACTAAGGGTCCTGCCTTCATGATGATGAAAATTTCTTTTTCTCTTCTCTTCACAACTTTCTTCGCTACTCCTACCTTGACCTTCCAGAGAGGAGGCCTACGCCTCACTCCACCACCTTTCACGATGAGTCATTGAAACGATGAAAAAAAAGGGGGGGGGGATTGACACGTGACGTTTATAGTACCAATCATAGTGTTATGATTACTACTCATTGCTCTTAGTGTAAAGTATACCTTTACTTTAACCTACGTAAGAGATAGCTACTTCAACCACCTACGTGAGTGTTGTGCACGCAAAAACTTTGCACATACATTCTCTGCCATTTAAATCTACCAGGATGCAGAACCCATGGCTACAAGGTTATGCAATCAGCAGGCACGCTATCCCCCCTTCACCCTGCGCACAATGCCAACAAGCTTCAGCCACTTCGGGCACGGTCGAGATCAGCCAAAGATACACAAACCCAGGAATTCTGACAAGAGGGTTCCTACTTCCCATGCTAGCCTCACAGCAGGACGTCATGTGTGTCTTCCCCGCTCCCCGCTGTGATAGCCTAGACTTCAGCACTATATAAGTCCGCATGCAGTAGGGCTCCAGTAGTTATTCTTGTATCCTCTCTCGCGAAACATTCCGAGAACTGCTCAGTGCTGGGCCCTCCAGAGATCTACCAAGTCTTAGGTACGCACACAGCGGCTACTTCCAACAACGACAAGCAGTCATCCAACGAACAACAAACACGCTAACACTCGTTAACTTCACTTTGTCTCTTATAGACACCCACTTTCTTTAGTACAGTTTAGTAGTAAAGTATTTTTCACGTCTAGAACAATCTTTCCCTTTTAACCTAGGACCAGGTGGCCTATACCTGGCTAACATAGGTAACCTTCAGCATCCCACTGATCAGTAGGAGGTCGCACGAGTCACATGTTCATTGATTTTTTAATAGTAATAATTTTGTTCTCTATCCTTACGCTTTTTCATTTACTGAGTATCTTTCTATTTCGCCTGCTAGAAACAATTCACGCCGTACACTGTCAACAGGAACCAAGTATTTTTCTAAAACACACCCATTAGATGACCTCCTGTTTCTTCCCAACCACTATAGCACTGGTACTGCTGGAGGGGAGGAACAGAGGAGCCATAATCGCTAGGAATACCTTCACCAAAGGAGGAGCAGCAAGGCAGGTTATTCCCTTGCTTCGAGCACTTATAGTGATGGAGTGACTATAGACTGAGTCTTGCTGTTCAACCTTGCCTGAATTCACATCCAGTAGAGGCATTGATGGTCTAAACGGCTCAACGTCTGTGATCAGCTCGCCAAGCGTGAGGGATCAGTGGAAACTTTTACTGAGCTTGTGCCAGCATGCAGCTATTGGACTGACACTGTTAAATTGTTTCTCATCAAGGTGCACTACGTGTGTTGTTTAAGCAGCGACACTCTATGCCTTACAAGGAAGGGTACGGCCAAAGGCGTAGGCAGCAAAACCTAGCTTTTCTTGCTGCCAAACAATGGCCTGCACTCACCCTCCTATGCAGGAAACGCAGGTGGAACGGGACCGCATCGCTGCACTAAGGCGCCAAGCAGTTGCGACTGCTCTCGTCGTATTTGTATATTTTCCACAGCATATTCAGCCAAGAGTACCACCCGGTTCTGAGAGGACTAGTTTAAAGGACCGAGGCTAGGTACGGCCTGGCAAATCCCAGGATCTGGAGACGGGAATCTGCTGCCTGGAACAGTCAATATGGCGTGAGACAACCCAACATCCATTGAGTTGAGACTAAGGGTCGAAACCTCAGCTTCATCAGCATCACGGAGGTCATCTGAGTAAGTCAGTATTGAACACCTCTTGTCAGCCACTGATAAATTTGAATATAACCGCACAATTGGTCTAGCGCATTAAATTTTGATGACCGTGCCACAGAGTCAATAGCCGGGCACGTTTCAAGGCGAAGGAAATGGGAGATCCCCCAGAAAACCAGCCAACCAGCGCTATTATCTAGCGTGGTTGTCACACGCAAAAATTCAGGAGCGACTCCGCCGGGAATCAAACTCGGTTTGCCTATGTGTGAGACAAATAGTATGTATGACCACTACACCAATCAGCACTGGACCACTGAATTATAGAAAAAGGTTTTTTTTTTCATTTGGCAAGTCACAAGTGTTGCTGTGAAGCAAACTCAGAATGTGGTAAAATGCATGGCCCCACCATGTCTGATGGAAACTGTGCACAATAGCAGTGGTGGTTACGATTTAGGTGATGTTTCTAGGTAGACAACAGTTCACTGATACCATAATTCATTACTGAGTACCACAACATACATAAAACACTGTTTTTGACCAAGCACGTCTCTTCTCATTCTCAGTTTATTTTCAGGGAGCTTGTTAATTTCATTTGGATAATGATGTGGTGCATAAAGCTTATATCACTGTGGAATGGTTTCATGAATGTGAGACCAATTTTTCTTTGCCACAGTGGCCAATCAGTCAACCAATCTCAATCCTTCTGGATATCTTTGTCATCAGCTGAAAAGGACTTTTAACACAAGGCCTAGCCAAATATCCAGAACTGCTTCAGACACTCATGTTAGCCTACGAAACACAATAATGTACCTTGTAATGTCGCAGCTGTCACAAATATTTAACTAGCAGAAGCATGAGCTGTAACAATGACATCAAAAATGTTGAATATTTATGCAGTTCAAATACGCTACACAGCAGAGACATGAAACAGTATACGATATGAGCCACACAGATTAGAAGAACGTTACAGAGTTTATTAATAATGTAAGTCACATGACTGTCACTACAACCATGGTCCTACTGCAGCTGTGAAGTGCCTAACACTAACTGCCAATTCCAAATTTTAAGTGAAAGCGGGTGCCCACTGCTAATAATTCTATAGTGCTCTAACCCAACCCCTCACATTACTGCACCATAAACATACCAAAATAAGTAGATCAAGCAGTGCTACTCTTATCACAATCCCCAATAACTATCCTAAAAGGGCATCGCGTGGTACAGAGTCCCTTCGGACACTGGTGTGAACCCCATCACAACCACTTTCCCACATGAGCCAAACTGCGCCAAAATAATGAACAACTGTATTTCCAGAACGTATTTGAAGAGAAAGAACATCATCAATATTCTAATGATACTTATCACTAATGCCTGATGAAACTTCATCTACAACTTTAGAAGAAACAAACTCATGACAAATACACGTACTAACACTGACAAAATGTCTAAAATACTGAAAAACAATTACACTCCCTGGCAAAATCCTAAAGAAAACAACTAAATATTTCCATCGATGCATGACATCTTTTCAACAATGATTAATCAACTTCTACTCATCAGTGCACATGACTTTGCTGCTCAATTCCAAGGGGTTTCTTTGTTGCCACACATCAGGAGACGTTATAAATGGTACTATATACCCAAGGCAAAGGACGGATGCTCCACCCCAGATTGTATGATTCCTTGGCTGAGCCACTGAAGATATGCATCGAGATCATCCAAGTACTCCAGAGCACTGCCGGATGGCACAACTATTACAATCGCAGAGTCATGCATTCAGAACCAGCACCAGCTACTGACGAAACACGCCAAGAGATTCTATGCCACGCTTACCCCCCCAACTACAGCCAGGGTGCGCCAGCCAGAGTATAAATAGCGGGCCACAGCCCTTAAAAGTCAGCCTGTTCTGTTCCTTCACCGCAAGCTTGTGCCGAAGGAACCATCTGCTCCCTGGTTCTCACAGCACTCCTTGTGTCAAGGATCATCTCCAACTACCATGTCTTCACCGCATTCAGTTAACGAAGACTCATACCCATACCTGCCTGTCTTCACCGCATTCTGTGCAGAAGACTACTATTGTTGTCTACATCGTTACACACTAAACACTGCCTGCCCCTTCACGGCAACATAAGTAGAGTAGTTCCAGTTTAAGTTAGTATCATAACGCTCATCTACCCTACCCATTGTTGGCCTAGTAACAGGTCATCTTCACCTGTCTCACATAGGTTAAAGCTTCCGTAAGCTTCTGCTGAGTTAGGAGGTAGTGCGACACCACCCTGTGTATTTCCGTCACTGGAATAAACTGTGTTTAATTCACTCATGGGTATCTTTCCTCTAGAATAGTACCTTGCCCTGTAGACAACAGGCCCGTCAGAGGGTCAGCAGGTGAACAGGAGATTTTACAGAGATTTTACACAAATGCAGTATATCAAGTAGAGTACCCACACTCATCCTAGATGGCCACCCTTTCTGTGCACCACGGTGTACAGAATGGCATAGCCCACACTAGGTATTCTTTCCCTTGGGGTCAGCTTGTCCGATTGGTGCTTACTCTCTCCACCATGCTTCTAGCGCCAAATGCTGCAATAGGGATACCACACTCGGTTGGCAGACACGGTACGTGGGTTGTACATCTGTATAGGATTACACTTAACCTGCCTCACTTCCATGGGCTTGTTAGTAGTGATTCCATCCTTATGCCCTATTCCCATTGGAGTGGTGTCCGAGAGCAAATAAAATGGGCTAACGCTGCCTCTGAACCTCAGCAGGAACTTAACCACATCCTTGCAGCATTCGCGCATCTTTCACTCAAAGAACGGGCCCAAGCAATCTGACACCTGCAGCGACCAACCAGGTTGGAGTTCCCCACAGATCTCTTCAAAGCATCGTTCCAAGTCAAAGAGGGAACACATCCCAAGCTTGCAGCTTATCTAAGCGGACAGGATAAATCCCTAGGAATTACCAACCCACACTTTTGGATATTTGAACTTGAGGAACCAACCCCAATGGCCAACAACAACTACGAGTGCCTGCACACTAGCCTACCCAGTTCTAACACCCGCCAGTCGGAATTACCACAGGTCAGGCAACCTCCACATGTTACGCGTCGCCCAGGTATACCTGCCCATTCAAACCCGCCCAAATGCATAGTAGTATTAACATTACCCAATCTCGTGCACTTCCGCAAAGCTACCGGGCTTGTATTATACACTGGACAAGCTACAGTAACTGAACTAGCACCCACTAAAGCACTTTAGATGTGGTGATGTTCCTCCATCAGCCTCAGTACATCACATGTCACCATCAAATCAGTATGGAGTGCAACTGTAAGAACCTACACTACAACAACAATATCTTGATGAGTCCAAGCCGATGTGGACAGATGTTATGGTGAAGGCTAAAGGAAGTCCAACATGCTACTAGGTGATAAAGTAGGCATGCAGTGTATGTGCTATGCTAGTGGTGTAAGTAGTAGTGTGGTGCAGTACGTTTGCGCAGCATATCGATGTGCTGGAAGAGCTCGGCTGACTTATGGGATAGCTGAACAATGTGAGCCTGCTGTCTAAGCCACAGCTGCTGCAGCTTGTCCACACTGCTCACAGTTTCTGTGATACTTTGATTCAGTCCTGCAATTTGCATCTCACTGGGTGACTGGTCTGCCACCTGCAACAACATGCACACACTCTCATATATGCAAACACAAAATGTAGCACTCACAGCAAAGCTGTAAAAGGAAAGGTTTTGTGTGGCTGGTTATGCTTTATTGGTGCATTGATGTTCGTCAACCCATATTTGCAACCAGAATTTTGTAAGAAGATTTTTGAGGGAGGGGGAAGAAAAGGTGATGGCCGATGGAATAAAAGTTAGGGTTTGACCAGCATGCTGTCAAAACTGTAACAGAAAACGTAGGCCACTAGTGCTTCAGGTCGCCGATGTTCAACTTAAGTGGAGGCTTTGGCTAATGCTATTCATGCTGTGCTATTTTTACGAGACGTAACACTGAGGATGTATGAAAATCAGCCATCTTACAATAGTACCATGCCCTGTAGTTGAAATATATTTCATTGACGGCCACCATGGAAATAGGTATAGGCTGTTCATGGTAACATGAGCATTTTTGAAAACCCTCTCGTTTGGAATAATGGTCAATAAATAATAAATATTTTTATTACAGCCTTAGACATTAACTTCCAAGTACGATGGAATATACACACTGTGTTTATTACTTATGTGGCAATATTTATTTAAAAAGGTGGTTAAAGGATAAAATATGGCTGAGAGAAAAAAAGTAACTAGGGTCTCAAAAGTGCTCACTTTACCATTAACAGTCTATAAGGTCCATGTTCCCCCTTCCATTTCCCAATAAAAATAACATATCAGTATTGGGGAGAAGAAAAGATAGGCTGATAAACAGACGAGACGATTGTTGCAAATAAATTATTATTCACAAAAATCGAAAGGCAGTGACATAAAATATTAAAAAGATGACAGTTTCAAGCAATTCATACCAAGCAGTCAGTTTACACCAGAACTGAAACTGCACTAACAGAGGACAATTTTACACACACTGTGTGTTACATGCATATGGATAATGATGCATTATTTGAAGACCAAGAGTCTGTTCATACACATTTACATACTGATATATTGTGCAAGGACTGTTGCTTGCTTAAGAATTTTATATTCACATGCTCAACATGTTTTCATTAAGCATTTGCAGACTTAATTTAATGACACTTTGAAAGCAGTGTTTATTATGTAATGAAATTTGCATAATTGACATACAATTAATAATAAATAATAATAAATAATTTGAAACATAGAGAAATTATGTTAACTAGCGAAATGCTGTAAAATTCCTGTATTAGCAAAACATCAACGAAATTGCTCATTTACGTGTATCTAAAACCACAATACAAGATCCTTTTGCCATTAAATGCTAATAAAACTTTAGTTTTACAATTTTCCATTTATTATACAGTATTATTGCTAATTTATTTCACATATGCATTCATAACAAAACTATTTGTTTGGTGATCACATTGTTGATTATACAAATATAAACCAAGTTTTACGTAATGAGAACGATTCATAACTTGATTGGTTGCACGGTTGGAAGATTATTGCTGCACTTTCGATTTGATGTATGGCCCCAAATCGCTAAAGTTCTTGTTCATTGGTAGAAACGGTAAACCTATAGATTGTTATTTATAAACAAAATACTCTACCCAAAAATGTAGGTAATAATACGAATGTAAAAACATATATAATATATGTGTGTGTTGACTTGTGAGGCCCTGAGGGTCACCAAAAAAGTCAAGAGGGTTTTTTGGTGGGTGCTAGGTGAGGCACACACAATGGCGGGGGGTTCTGGTTTATTTCAGTCTGTACGCGATACTGATGCACATCCAGTGTAAAGAACTGGACTGGTAGCTTGCGACAGGGCACAAAGTCAGGCTCCACGAGAGTGATCTTACGTTTCAGTGGACTGGCTCTAGGAGGTATACCTTGGCGACACGTAACATGTGGAGGCTGCTTAACTTGTGTCAACTCTGGCTGGCACAAGTGTGGGCTAGATTGGTTAACGTACAGTGGTTCCAAGGTTGGTTCGGTCGTATGAGTTGTTTCCACTGGCTCAATTCCACCGAAGAATACATTGACGGGTCCTTAGGACCGGTCCTGTCCGCTTTTGTATGCTGCAAGTATGGGGCGTGTCTCCTCGCTCAGACGAATGGGGTACTGGAAGAGGTCCTTTGG
The DNA here is from genome assembly GCA_029891345.1 of Dryococelus australis. Classification (NCBI taxonomy): domain Eukaryota; kingdom Metazoa; phylum Arthropoda; class Insecta; order Phasmatodea; family Phasmatidae; genus Dryococelus; species Dryococelus australis. The sequence continues at coordinate 206,895,543 of CM056993.1, read as the reverse complement.
AATCTCTGAGGTGGCCGGTATCTGCATATGGCACACGGCCTGGGCTTGATCCCTCAGTGATAGCTTGGCGAATATAGTCAGGAGGAGGGAGAAAAGCACCTGCAGACGCCCGGAGGCAGGTGGCACCTGTCTGATTTCTCAGATACCACTCCGACAGGAGTAGTGCAGCTGGACTGAATCACACTCTCACGTCTGTGAAGTGACTGCAGGTGACGTGTTGTCTTACATGGTGCAGAGCCCCGTGTAGAGTCTGATGACCGAAGGCAGTATCCCTATCCCAGCACTCTGCGTCAGAATGTGGTGAGCCTTAGAATCAGGTCTCCCTGGATGACAGTCACAGCACGTGGGTGAGTGCCTCAGAAGGTAACAGTCTTCTCCAACTCAGAGAACACCAACTCCGGCATGGTGGGCGCAGTGGAGAGAGTAGCCACTGAGCAAGCAAGAGACTGAGAATCTAGTGTCGGGGCTCTACCGTTCTGTCCACTGTAGAGCACAGAAAGGGTGTCCGTGCAACGTGTGTGGGTACTCTGATTGATGTGCTGCATTTTGAGTAAATTCCCTCGTCACCTGCAATCCCTTGGACGGCGTGAGGTCCACTGGGAGAGGAATTACATTTATGGGAAAAATATCCTTGAGTCAGTAAAACATCTGTTTATTCCTTTTCACGGGAAGTAAAGAAGGTGGTGTCATACTCCTCCTAGAATCAACAAGAGCTAAACGGAAGCTTAACCTACAATGAGATAGGTGAAAATACCTGGGCCTAAGCTAACAATGGCAGGGTTGATGGGCGTTATGAAACCAACTTAAATTGGTACTACTCCTACTAGTGTTACCCAGAAGGGGTTGCAGTACCTGGGTGTGTACATGACGTTAGCATTGGTTGATCTTCAGCACAAATACGGTGAAGGAAGGGCAGGTAGAGCTAGGAAGCGAGAAGGCTGGTCATTTCCTCAGGCAAAGGCTGTGGTGGAGAAATGAAGACTGGTCACGAGCGAGAGATCCCCTAGGCTGGTCATTCCCCTTCAATCAGCGGGATAGGGACGACAATGGAGAGGGTGTAGCTGGAGCATAGCTTCAAGGTGTCACCTCATCGGATGGTTTAGAGAATCGAGATGTGGCAGAACGTACTGGTAGACCCATCTGGTGGTGGCATGCAGTGGTAATGAGGTGCCTTGGATGCATAGCCTCAGTGATCTGTGAATAATTAAATCTTTGGGCTGGAACATCCATTCTTGCCATCGGTAGATAATATAATCTTGTGTCTTGTGATGCATGGCAACAATAAAATATCCATTGGAAAAAGGTGGCAAGGCTTGCTTACTGATGAGGCAAAGTCATAAAATCATTGCTGACAAGACATCATGCATCAATTCGCCCCTTCTCTGCTGCGACGAAGGCTCATCCTTGAAGGAATGTAGTACTGTCCCCTCAAGAACAATTTTTTTTTTTTCCTTTCTCTGCTGTGATGAAGGCTCCTTTGCTGAATGAATTCGTCAACAAAGAAATTCCTTTGAGAGAATGACATACTGTCCCCTCAATAGCAATTTTTTTCTCTCCAGGTTGGCTTCTTTAATTGCCTTCACTCTGTGCGTTTCTCTCTGCTCTGTGCTCAACCTTGATCGTTGAAGTCAACTGGGTTTGGAGGTCGTTGCTCCAGGCGGTACATGACTCTTTTATTTGCATTCTTTGAAATACTCGGTGGCTACTCATCTTTGTCTCTTTCTGGTGCATGGTCAACTTGCGTTCTCTTTCATTTTCCTCCTTGGTCTTGCAGCTGTGTCATACTGCTAAAAGAAGCTCCATGTCTTCTTTTTTCATGAGTTCTTGTGGGTTGCGCAAGGTCAAGTTGCGAAAGGGAATCCGATCAATACGGTTGTGATGCAAGCCTTCGTTCGTTAATGTGTGCCACCCTACAAGAATAGTGTTATGGCTTGGGTGCTTACAATAAAATAATTTACACAGTAGAACCTATGGAAAGAATGCTAAGACATAGTGGACAGCACACGGAATAAAATTTGACCCTTAGGGAATAATAATATGATTCTAATAGTTGCAAGTAATATTAAATTAAATAATAAAAATTGCCGTAAGTCCCACTCGTAAGGCTTGTGTCAGTTAAGCAATCCTGCTGTGGCCGCCTGTTGTGGAAATAAAAAGTAACCTCTACCTGGTCTTCTACATGTCGCACAGCAAGAATATAACTTGTGTAAAAGAAAACTACAGGGTTTAGCCAAGCTGAGCGCTTTCAGAACTCAGTCGACTGCTAAGCTTTGCAAAAACGAGTGTTGTGGCAATCAAGTAAACTATCAAAAAATGTGTACGAACAACATAATAGAGTAGTACAGGATAGAAACATAAAGAATATTCTTTTTAAAACAACATCATTCATTGGCATTTATTTTTACAATATGTACAGTTCATCACAACTTTTTTTTTTACTTTTAGCATGTCTTTGTTAGGTTGTGCTTCCTTCAGGTGACTGTACACAAATCAACTTGTGATAGCTACAAAAGAAAATGTTCATCAGTTTTAAATAATCACTGGAGGCTTCTTGAAGTGATTCTACACAAAGCAAGAATAAATGATTAAAATGTAAATTATTAAGATAATTAAATTTGAATTGCAATTTCCTTTGAAAATAGAAAAGTGCCAATTAATTACACAAAATGCAAAGAAAATATTTACAGTATGTTAAAATATTTAAAGTCTTTCGAAATGTTGTCAACATTCCCAGAAATTTGTAACTTACTGTTCATTCTCTTTACAATACAAAAATACGGCATATTCAAATGTTTTTACACAGGTGATGTCTTCTTAACACTCATAATCAGTGACACTGTTACTAATGTGGCCAAGTGTTCATGTAATCAACTTTACACATAGCAATTAACAGGCCATTAATACACATGGCAAGTTACGTAATTAAGGAGAGATAAGAGCAGCTGATACTAACAAAGCCCACAAACCTGGATAACCGATTCCATCACTGTAAATTACATGCATAATTACAATACACATTGCCCACTCAGCTTTATGCATGCAAAACGCACCCCCGTGATTTGAATAATTATTATTGTGAATTCTACTACTCATGGCTAGCTCTGTTTTCGAGAGATGGCAGCACCCCCGTGACCTTGTGATGTCACGACCAGCCTGCCTCAGAGACAGGGATTTTAATTTGTCGTTGCCTCAACGCGGAGCGAAAAGAAAGTCGGAGCGCTTCTACACCCCCAATAAATGTACCCCATGGTGAAAGGTTATGCTAGCCCCTGCACCCCGCAGAACTGCTGATAACCGAAAATTTTATACAACTACAGCTCCAGCAGCCAGCCCTGGTAGATGTGCCGAGTTCGGCGGCTGAAGAGGACGCGAGCCCACCATCAGTCTGGAAGACTAGAGTCTGCAAAGACTCCCGGCCTACCCTGAGTCCGAAAGAACTCTCTCATCCTACACAGTCCCAAGGACTTAACCTAGCCTCGAGTCCGCAAGAACTCTTCTGTTCACCTCCTCACTTCCGCTTACCCAGTCTGTGAAGACTTTCCCGTCTGCCTGACCAAGGGCACTCTACATCCTACCTTAACCGTCCTACCTTACCCGGCACCTTAAAGGCGTCGCCAGTCTGTGAAGACTCTCTCTCCCCCCCACCCCCCAAGATCTGCACATCACCGAAGACCTGTATGTGAGACTACTCCAGCTACAGGTATACCTCACCTTAAACCCGGTAATCCTTACCCCAGTCAACTTCCTCTGACTTCATGGTAATGAGCCGTCCCGTTTCGTATTTCTTGCCTGATTAACATTCCCTTCATTTTGATAGCCACTGTAATGTTGCGTTGATATAGAGATTTATATTTTTGATAGCCACTGTAAACTTGGGTAGATATAGCTTCCTCAGATTTGCCTTCGCCTGACCCTTCATTCACGTTCTTATGCATTATTTTTCCCCAGAATTTTGCTAAGGCGATAGTCTATTTTTGTATTGTACGTAATAACTTTTATTGGTTACCTCCAAGGTCAAATCCCCTAATAAACCACAATGTCAAATTTATTTCTTTGCGTACCTTTATTTGTAGTTAGCCAACCCCTTGTTATAACTCTGTGTAATTCCATCACTCAGATGTACAGTAGAAAGGGTGGATTACAAAGCCAAATACGATATAGGGAACGTCGGGCCTTAGCCCATGCACCCGTTAGTTCAACAACTGATGACAAACATCAACCTGTGAGTCAAGAGCTAGTCCCACGGCCTATCTCTCCACTCATTCCTTTAGAGATCGACTCCCCCTTAGATCACTTGCTCAGTAGCCAGACTACCCCATGAGTGACTACAAGGACCAAGTTGAGTTACTCGCTCAGGAGGACGAGGCTAGTCACTGTGACAACTGCATTAGGCAAACTCCCAAGGATCCCAGTAATATTAAGATGCATTCTGGTAGATGAATTAGAATGATTCACCCAGAGGTCACCGTTTTACCTAAATTTTGCTCAAATAAACTTGCATCGGGAAAAGTAGTTCGGGTTCGATTCCCAGCCCAGCCAGACAACCGGCCCCATGCATCATCCCCAGCTACAGACTTTGTCCTGTCATGCTGACCCACAAAACCCATTAAGGTCTCGTCTGCCAGACCACGCACCCACCTTCACTATTTCAGAGTATCTTTCACTTCATACCACCCAATCGGGATAGCTGGCATCCCGCATATTGGCGACCCTGTTAGTGAGGAGGATCGAGCTCCCTGGATGAGCAGCCACGTCTATCCGCCTCACCCTGGTATTTGACTCCCCACAGCCCGTAGCAAACCTACCCCCAAGTGGCCTACTACTACACCTAACCCCCTTAAGCCACATTGGTCTAATAAAAGTAGTATTTGCTGTGGTAGGTTAAGCTAGGTTGATAGGATAGTCGTCACCACACTACGTTCGAAGGTAGTCACACCCAGTAGCTACCCCGTAGCAGCACGTGTCAGTGTCAAATGCTGTAAAATCCTTGGAATAAAAAAAATTGCAAATTACAGAAAAAAAAGTGGATATGAAATAAGTTTATATATTTAATGTAGTTGTTTTGGTTTGGAATTACATGTTACATAATTCTTTTCTCCACTCACACTTATACTTTTGTTAATACACTGACTGTATCAGCATTAATTTTCATTCCCTCACTACTGTGATATCAATGCCAAATGCAAAACACAGTTACCAAATTTGAATTGCATGCGTGAAAACGGCAATTCGCAGCAAAGGTTTTTTTTCAATAATGGCCTTGGCTTTTACATGTGATCCTATAGCCAGGAACAGAAATATGTAGATAACTGTATTCCAGCACCAGTGAAGAATTAAGCAAAATATTTGGGACATACACTATTGAAGCAATGGTGTATGTCCAAAATATTTACATTTCTCTTAATTATCCACCTCCCGTATAAAAAAAAAAACCCTTAAGTTTGGGCTTGGATTTTTCTAGTGTGTTAAATATCCACAAAAACTGATAAAATCAGTTAAAATGGCAGGCCTGAACTAAACCCTAAGTGAAGCTGAGGGTGTCCTGAAGGGGCTTAGAGGGCAATATGGGGTGTGGGTATTTGATGGCAAGCGTCAATGGTTAGGGGGAACGACGACTCTTCTGGGGCTGCAGCAGATGCTGAAGAATTCTGGCATTGATAACTGAAGATCAACTGGTGGTTTCTTGTCAATAGAGTGGTAGAGAGCAAACACAGCAGAGCGCCTGGGCATGATTAGTGCGGAAGGCAAACAGCTGATGTGAACTGGCGTTCTGCGGCGGTGCAGGGACATATATTCTCCTGCACTGGGGATCTCGGGTGCTCTCGGGCTTCAGGTGGCTTCGATGGAGGGTGGCTCCTCCCTCCTGTGCCGAACCGAACTCTGCTGCCATCTCTCATGTGCCGTCTCTGGAAGTGGCTGGAAGCAGGCCTCCCTGCTATAAGAGGATCAGTTAGCCGCGTAAGCTCAGGCACAGCTTCTCTGGCGTGGTTTACTAATATATTCCGATTTCACTGGGTTTTATTTAAGGTAGAGGTAATTTAATATATTCTTCCTTTGGGTGAAAATCAGTCTCTAGGCATCCTCCTTATTATAAGACATATTGGCTTGGGTAGCTGCAGTTCAGGATCGTATCACTTGTAGGGCATATGGCGTGCATGTGATGATACATAGTTGGATAAAAAAAATAGTCTATATACATGTCACGCGTCAATGTGATACATGAAATGTGACTGGTGACTGGGCAAGGAACATGACATGCTGGAGTTGACGATGGTCGGTAGGTGGGTGAAAGACAGGTCTAAACAAAGGTTAAGGAGGTGAGCATAATTTACTTTGATCTGTTGAAAAGTTGTCTGAGATAGTGAAGAGATTTGGGCAGCTCTTAACTGTGATGACTTGAGAGGAAATGAGGGTGATGAGGTGAGCATGAAGCAGCGGCCAAATTAAAGGTTGGGGAAAATGGGAGATCCCAGAGAAAACCTGCTGACCAGCATCATCATCCAGCACGATTCCCACCCGCAAAAATCCGGAAGTGACCCGGCCAGGGATTTAACCTGGTTCACCTTGGTGGGAGGTGAGCAGGCTTACAACTCAGCCACTGTGTCCCTAAAAGTTGTCTGAGGGATGTGTACTTTTTGCAAGTAAACATAGGGTGAATTAACTCAGCAGTGTGGTATGACAAAGTGATGCATGTGAAGCATATGCACAAGGCAGGTACTCACCCCAGTCTTGTAGACGAGGGTGTCAAACCTCTTGTTGAGAGAATGTATGACAATCTGCTTCTTGCTGACTGCAACGTGCGCAGCACCCAGTTCCTTCTCCAGCTCTCGTACGCTCTGCTCCTGCGTCCACACCCCCCGCTTTAGGTCTGCCAGCAGCTGCTGCCTGCTCTTGTTAAACCCCTTCTGCTGCTCTGCCCCCAGCGACAGCTTTGACAGCTCATTCTCTGCATGCACCATGTCTCTCTCCTGCAGCAAACACATAACACTCTGCACAAACTACTGCTCTGCGCTTCTTGTGTTTCTTCCCTCACCAACACCACATCTAAAAACTCTCTTTGGCCACACACTAACTGTAAAATATTTGACATCACCTACCTAGTCATAAAATTACTAAAGAAATTAACGTATTCACATTCAGGCATTCCCCATACTGGATGTGTAGAAAATACTACGGAATGGGAATACTGCATACGTCCTTACCCTTAATAGAAATATGACGGTCTCATAGTTTTCCTCCTGGGGAAAATAAATAAAATAAAATAAATCTGCAACATTTAATAACAATAGTGGTGCTGGGTTCTCTACCAATTTGTGCTGTATCATTCAGTAGAAGAGGGGGGAAGGGATTGCCAGAGTCATGTGTGAGCAGTGTCCTGACTCACAGGCCACCAGCTGTTTCACAATGCATGTATACTCTACTGATGCAGTTCCTTTGTGTGCCGAGGTACACATGCACAGCCCCTCTCACCGTAAAGGTGCTAGCCAATTATGTTGATCCTGATGTGTGTCATTCGTGAAATAATAATAATAATAATTATTTATTTTATTTTTATTTATTACATAGCATAACGTGCCACCCAACAGTACAGGACCATTGACAGGGAGGCACATGAAACATACAACACATAACACATGAAAAAAGAAATAAAAAAAAAACAATGACACAAAACATGAAAATATCTAACTACTAACATACATAGAAAGGGCAAAAACAAAAACATTAGATTAACAAAAAAAGCAGAGAAAGATTTAACTTTGGCACATAGTACCTATAGTTAAGATAGTTAGTATTTATTGTTGTAAACTATCATAATGTTTGAACAAATCACTAAATAAATTTTTTTTCACCATAAATGGTCCAAAGTTAGAAAAATATTCATTGTATTTATTAACACATCTGTTGACAAAATTTGTTTGACACTTTAAGACCGAAAACATGTGGCATGTTCTATGCATGTAGGATGGAACTTTCAATCATACTTTTTTTATTGACTGGCTTTGCTGATGTGGCAAGAACGTATATTCCCCCTGTGTGCAACGATTACTGGGTTAGGAAGCAGCATGTGTCTGGTGTCCCCACCAGCCTACTTGTCATAATGCGTGCGATTCACAAAAACCAGCATAGCGCTGGTGGATATTACAAGTAAACCCTGAAAGAAAAATGATTAAAAAAAGAATGACACGAAAAAACGAGGGGAATGAAAGTAAGAATATTTATAATATGTACAAGCCTTACTCGCGGAAGGTGGGGAAACGCCACTACTATCCTGATGCTTGCTGCAGTGATATAAGAAAGAAAAAGGAAAAAATCTTTCCAGGGAACCTTTGTGTGTTGCAGCAAGCTAAATAGTTACTACAGTCCCTTCAACACCTGGGATAACTGGCTAAATGAGTACACTACATGCATGAACAATGCAGCAAGTTATGCACACATTGGTCACAGGTTACATACATATACACTCATAAACAAAAACATGGAAGTTAAAATATCTTGTGCCAAATTAAAAGAGTTATAACGTCCAGACTGTGAATTTGTCGAGGTGCACAAGATATTGCAAACAAAAGCACTGATAAAATGTACGCATAAAAAGAGTAATATACAAAAACCCTCCTACAAAACAGTATTCTTTCTTGCAGGTGATCTTCACATATACACTTTAAAACACATTAAATCATTTATAGGTATACCTACACATAAAATAATATTTAAAAAAATAACTTTCTCCTGTACCTGTTGGTAGTCCATCTATCTTACCAGTTGATGATGTAAGTTCATAGAATGTTTACGAGAAAAGTTATAAGAAAAAACATATCTTAAAGAAAACACATAGCCCTGTGAAATGTCATTCTTCTTAGAGTTGCATCTTCGCGTAAACACTTAAAAAAAAGTTATGAGCATATTTAAATGCGTACCTACACATCAAATCATTATAAAAAAAATCTAAAATTAGCTAAGAGTCCTGTGAACGAAGGCTAATTCTAACATGTAAACTATGGAAGTCTCTGTCTACATCTATCCCATCTACTGTGGTGAGTTATACTATCATGCACATTGTGGTGAGTTTCCATACGTGATAATTATCGTAGCTATTACTGTCACTGTGGAGAGCGTCTGTTCGTAATGCTACTTTTTACGTGGGCTGTCGGCCACTGAACCACTTTAACTGTGAGGTGTAAAATGTCTGTTCAAAAGTTACTGCTATACAACTTTTAAACTTTTACGGTTGTAAATAAAAAAGTGAATTATCACGTAGCCGAGTGATTAATCACATGCTTATTTACCTCATTGGTTGTTTATGCTGTAACTGCACTGCTTCTTTTAATTTAGCCTAAATGTGATTGTTCTGCTTACGTCACTGTCTTTTGGCTTTCGGATAAACTAAATGCACTGCACGTGACCGGTGTATAATGAGTTCTTTTGTCACGTGCACGTAGTAGTGGTTTGCGATTACTACGCAGTTTTTAAAGTGCACACACTATTGGCGATCTTCGTCTTCCCCCTCATCATCACTGACCTTGGGATGAAGGGCACCATGCTGAGGGTATGGTCACATGTACCAGGTTGTAGGTTTCCATGGCAATTCCCTGTACCGGCCAGGTGTGTGGGAGGCCTTGGCGGGGCGGTACGTGGCGGTATCAGGCGTCGTGGTTGCAGCCTGGGGCATCGTGGCTTCTGCTATGCCGCAACAAAGTGAGAGGGCACTCGTTCAAGGGACGTTGAGGCAGTGCGGGGGAGGGTTAGCCCTTCCGACTGCACGGGTTTCTACTCGTCGGGCAGGATGTTTCTCTGACAGGCGAGTGCGGGGGAGAAATGTCTCCACTCTGAATGCGGACAGCACAGCTTGTCATGGTTCCAGGTCGTGGGCGGCATCGACGGTCTCAGTAGCCAGGTCTTGGGGCGAGGCAGTGGAGAGGAAGTTTACATCAGCCTCCACTGCAGGTGACGTGCCTGTTGAGAGGTCGTGGGTGGCAACGATGGTCTCAACGGATGCAGCTTCTCGCATAGCAAGATGGCAGGGCGGAGCATTTCCAATGTGGCAGCTCAACGTCCGGCTCTGTGGGTATTCCTGTTACGCAGGACCTGGGGATGGAGCACGTCTGTTGCAGCTTGACGCCCCGGGTGGCGGAGTTTCCTGTTTAACAGGAGGCTGGGACGGAGTACTCTTGTCCGAGCTCGACATCCTAGCTGGCGGGAGATCCTGCGGGGCAGGTTCTTGAGGTGGAGCACTTCCGGTTTGGCAGCTCAATGTCCCAATAAGCGGGTGTACCTGCTATACAGGTAGACCCGCTTATTGGGACGTTGAAGCGGGGCGGTCTCAACTGAGCTTGGCGTTTCAGAATCTGGTGGTCTAGTGGTGTCATGTAATTCGTCGTCTGAGGACGACCTCTCTAAAGTTAGGACAGCGGTGACTTCCGGTTCCGTAGTTGAACTAGGTGGGGAGGTAGGCACCTGGATAATTTCTAGCCCCCTCACCAAAGTTACTTTTGATCGTTCACTGATGCGGCTTGATCCACGAGGTGTTTGACGGAGTTCTGTGTCGTGGGGACTCTGCCAGGATAGTTCAGAGCTGCTGGATCTCGCGGCTGCTATTTTATCTGCATAGCTCTGTGGTGTCGAGGGTATCAATCTTATGGAAAATGCTCCTTGACGTTGTTCAACATCGGGTTTCCACGGTGCGATGTAACTAGGCGCCCGTCCAACCACGATGGGCATTGGTTCGGGTCTCGTTGAAGGTAATGGCTCGGTATTAGGTTCTATCTTCTTGAGTGGAGGTTCATCTCCATCTTCCGATTGGCCAGAAGTGTCCCCTTCAGCGTCGCCGCCCCTAAGTGTTGGCATGTCCCCTGGGTATGGTCATATCTGACCTCTGGTGGCCTTACAAATTTGCCCGTGTATATCCTCGGCCCAGTAAATGTTATCATGTTTGCCTACTATACAGTATGGTCCATCCCATTTGTCAACGAGGCCAGCGCTGAATTGGTTTCTGTGCTTGCGTGTGTGTGGGTGTGTGTGTGTGTGAATTAGAACACAGCTTTAGAGTAGTGGGGGAACAAAAGTTCAAACTTACGTACTGTAGAAATACGCCAAAATAAAAACTGATCTTAAGTAAAATTTCTGACATGACATTTACATAACTGGTAACTTTCAGTAAACTTTTAAAATGGAAATATAATTCCATGCTAGCACTTTACCTAACATAAAATATTGGATTATATGATATAGCAATAAAAACTATTATGCATTTAATAAGAAAATGGAACAGCAACTCATAGGCTACTGAAATTTGAAAGACAACAAAAAATTGAAAACACTGGCAGAAATTACTGAAATAATGTTTTATTTCTTTAAATACAACAATCCGAAAGAGGAAAGAAAAATATTCACAAAATTCCCATAATGACTAATTTTACGTGGGGGGAAAAAAAAAATAAAAATAAAAAAAAAAATAAAAAAAAATGATTTAACATGTTACGTACCACAAAAGTTGACATTTTGATAGTAGGGCAGCTATAGGTTGTTCACAATAAAATGAGCACTTTTGAGAGCCCTGCTCAAGATCTACTTGTGTGCCCGTTACATATTCTTCTGCGTTATATAAAATTGACATTGTCACGTGCCTCATCACTTTATTTATGCGTCGGTCAAAAGAAACTGTGAAATTGTTGGAAAAGTAAATATTTAACAAATCTGTTGGTTTTTTCTGAAGTTAATTTCAAAAGTGCTCGCTTTATCGTGAATAGCCTTTGCACTAAAGCTGTTTTTTATTTACATGGCTGGTTGTATATACAGTACATATTTGACCCCATGTTTACTCATGTTGTGTGTGATGTATGGTGACCTACTTGCACACATCTCCAAGGAAATACTGTACACCATAGGATGCAAGCTGATTGTTACGCAACTCAAATACATTGATTGTTAATGTGAATGGCTCTCCTGCATGTCCTCTCTTGGCAGTCGACGTCCTGCTACGTCAGTATTTCATGAGCCACAATTGACTGTTGCACCTACAGTACTTGGGGCAATTCAGATAGTCAGTAGGTTTCCAACCACCTAATGACAGTCCAGGATCTCACACTTGCCAAGGTGAGACGCATCCAGTAACAGCTGCTGATGCTGCTTTTCAACACGTGGTGCGCTGTTGTTTACAGCAATAACTCGAGGCACTGGGTACTCTCAGCACTGACCTTGAGTTACGTTGATTGACACCACAACAGGCAAGTTCTTCATTATAACTAAATGGTTATCAGAAATGAAAATACTCAAAATTACACAGGAAATTTAGGGCAAAAAAGAAATTAAAACTTTTTTTGTGTTTTAATTTGCCAACCTTGAATAATAATTACAAATTAAAAATTTTCAGAAACGCATATAAAAATTACTGAAACTACACAAAAAAAAAAGTTATTTATTCTGAAACCTAAGAAACTTAACAGAAAATTTCAAACATAGGCTATATATTTGGTCTTCCTCAGATAAGATTTCATGTACTGTAGTAGAGAGATTTGGGCAGCTTTTAACATTGTGGTCTTGAGAGCAGATGAGAATGGAGCAGTGCCAGAATGTAAGGGCAGGGGAAATGGGAAAGGCCAGAGAAAACCTGCCAGTCAGCACAGTTCCCACGTGCAAAAATTCTGGAGTGAGCCCGCCAGGAATCGAACCAGGTTCACCTTAGGGGAAGGCAAGTAGTCTGACCACTAAACCACTGTGGCCCCAGTTCATGCACTGATCCTCCAGTTGTCATGTTCCAATTTTCAATTTTTTTTTTTTTTTTTTTTTTTTTCATACATTTAAGTAAATATCTGATTGTTGTGTACATTACATCTGTACAGGTATTTTTTGTGTAACAGTTAAAACAAATTTTGTGTAAAAGTTTTATATTTATTTGAGAACGTAATATAGTAATATGACTCCTTAGGAACACAATTTATTTATTCACTGCAAAATCCACCGCAATTTGGCACTGTTCTATAATGCAAATTCTGAGATGTATAAACATACCTGCATATAAGACAAAATGCCACTTTCACATGTCGTGATTGGCCAGATAAATGTTTGTTCCACAGCGTAAATAGTTTTGATTATGTAAACATGGACAAAATTATAAAAAAATGAAATATTGCTATGTTTGAAAGCTCTATGTTTTACTATTACTGAATCCAAATCAGGTAAAAAGTTTCCAATTTATGTATTGATTGTATGGCAGCATTCAGTAAGCATACTTTATATCCCACACATCGCAGTCACGTGACATTGGCCTCAGGAGGTGGGGACCTCTCGTCAGCCATTCGCAAAGTCCAAAATGCCATGGTCAAATATTGTAACCTTAAATCTAATTGTTAAAACATGAGATGTAGATTTTCACCAAAATATTTTCTTTTAGTCCCCATAATGGGGAAGAAGAAAAATAAAAAGCAAAACTATGTAAATACTGCACCAACAGGTTTCTTATCTGATGCATAATTTGCATGTTATTTTCTATTAATACCTCGAAATTGCTAGTAGGATTTGCTAACCATGTAGTTAATCACAAGTAAAATACATTTTAAAATTTGTATTATAAAAGTGAATGTGAAATTTGGATCATCCCTTAAGTTAAAGATTTTACAGAGTGCATAACCAGTGGTAGACCTACGATAGGTATGGAGAATGGTTTCCAGTAGGCATTGTGGACTGCAAATTATGCCTGGCACTTTTTATGGAAATTCACTTTTATCTACCAAACACAGAAAAAATTGACACAAATTTAGCAAATCTGTGTAACAGGAAGGATATTTTACAACAATTTGTAAAAGTTGAATCTATAGCATCGAGGTAGCATCAAAAAATTATATACAGGAAAAAAAAAATGGACTTGTGATATTGGCCTACAAATTTTTAACTAAGAGCTCATATTCCACTATCATTTAGATCATACAGAGAAGTGCTGGTCTCACACCAATAATTTTAAACAAATTCAGGTTCTGGGCTGACTATTCAGTTCATAAAATTGTATTTTATCCAAATCTTGATCTACAACATAAAAAAGTGGAAATTTCATAAGCTATAACTTTTCAAAATTAAATAGGCTAAGAATTTGAAAGGTTCCGGTAGTCAGCACTGTTGTAGTTTGAAAACAACCAAAACTCATCATCATTAGGACCTGAACCATGTTAAATACAAGTACCCTAAAAGAAATCTTCCTTACACACCAAACCTGTTTTTTAATTATTAAATACTCTAATAAAGTACATCACCTCAGTGAGCGTCAGCTGTACTGATTATGTTTGCACCAAATAATGAAATTACTTGACAGTATAGAAGTATTATGTAACTGTTTGTAGAACTGTTCAGGAAAGCTAGAGATTTTATTGTATAATAATACTTTCAGCACAGTATAAAAACACTATGGTCAGTACTTTGTTTCATTTTTACAATAAATGTTTGTTTTGTCAAGTTCATAATGACTGAACAGTACATGTATTCTGAAAGTTTGAAAAGTATGGAACAGAACTTACAGTTTGAGAACAGTGTGAAATCATTATGGATACTATTCAGACACACACAAACTCATATCCAACAGTTAAGAAACAATTAAAATCAGAATACAAAACTGTTTTCATACCATTTTATAGTTTTTTTTTTTTTTTCAGTAGGGGTGGCAAGGGCTACTACATCCTTATATGGGTGACACAGTATTCACCAGTGAGACACCATTCTTGAATGTGATATTTGTTGTTATAGTCAGAGGATATCCCTATCACAGTTCTCTAACTGTTTACAGTGAAATGAATTTCAGAGATAAGTGTATTTTGATATTGTGTCAATCAACTTGTGGAGACTCAGATCACAGTAATCTTATACCTAGTGCTAGTATTCCAGTGTCCTATACTCATGCATGCTTGACAGAAACGTTCATGCATTAACAGGTCCTGTGACCCATTCACTAATGGAATGCACTAGTCAGTGCAACGTCTCTTTGTCACGTAGAGAAAACTCAGTAACTATGTCAGAAAATGTGTTTTATTAAATCATACGTAGTTTAAAACCTATGGGTAAATGTCACAATCAGCATATAAGGCACCACGTATTTGAGCAGACTGCCTGTTGTACAATCTGTTATAGCAATTAACAAGTGTTAATGGATGTAGCAAGTCAGTACATTATGTGAGATTACTTTCAGTGTTTGTTATAACTGGATTGTTCCAGTCAAAGTGTGGCCCAGTTGGTCGGATCCAGCTGGACGTATATGTTGCACACAAATTGCATCACGGATGGTGAACTTCTTTTGTTGTGATAATTTTTGTGGACCATAATCGTTCAGCTTTAGTAACCTGAACTTAATCTTTGTGTCACCCTCCATGTTCACAGCATCCCTTCGTCGACTCACATGCTTTTTATTTTTAATTTTGTGTCAAGTGATCTTGTTTGTGCCATTCTGGCTTTTTTTCGCAGCTACGGCCACATGCATGTCACGTGAGCCAGAACAGTTTTTGTTCACCTGTACATGTGTATTTTTTTATACATATTTATTCAATAAACTATTTACTGCACTTCAAAACATGTTATACTCAAACAATACCGAACTATGTCAAATGCAATATCACAATTGATGCAGACAAGAAGCCAATTATAACACTATATTTATGCTCCCCACCACAGATCAAGAAATTATTTACACTGACTGTATGTCTTGGTCTCAGAAGCGGGGAGGAGGGAGGTTTGACTTACGATCCAGGTTTTGGAATCCAGTAGAAAGTCGATTATCTGGACTTGTTTGAAAAATAAAGAGAATAGTAAAAACACGAAAGTCCTCTTTGTCACAGTGTTTCCCTTACCCACGGAGGAGAGACAAGCACTTGTGTGTGCACTTGTGAAGTGTCCTTTCACGTGTTGTTCA
This sequence comes from Dryococelus australis, assembly GCA_029891345.1. Taxonomy (NCBI): domain Eukaryota; kingdom Metazoa; phylum Arthropoda; class Insecta; order Phasmatodea; family Phasmatidae; genus Dryococelus; species Dryococelus australis. The sequence goes on along the minus strand of CM056993.1, from coordinate 206,879,660 downwards.
CAGTAAACACGTCTTTGTTAACTGATTAAAAATTTTTTTTTTACAGTTTCTGTTTTGGATAAGTTAGTGTTCTATGCATGGACGATAAATTTTACGTTGTGCGAAAACTTACAAATTCTTTAATCTTGATTTTTAACATATTTGCATGATCAGAATTTTCGCTTACCTATCGTAATTACCTTTGGTCCGTATTAGTCGGGATAATCTACTATCTACTGTATTCATATAGAGTTGCAAAGGGTGCCAGAGCACAAGAGACTCATCCAGGGTGTGGGCCGTTCGCCCACGTGGCTCTCCTCAGTTCACCCTGCGATGAGGTGACATTGTTGCAATGATGCAATAAAATTGTTATGCCTATCTAACGAGAGTGTTGGCCCTCTCATATACCACTAAATGTTGAGTGAGACTGTTGAATGGCCATCTTATACGCCAGATACACACAATAAGTTAAGACATTGTCAGGAAGTTACAGTGGGTAGAAAATTCAAAACAGTTATACGGCTGTGAAGCGGCCGGCAGTGAAATAAAACCACCACTTTCAACTGAATTGATTTTTACTCTCTGAATTCCCTTCAAGAAGGTATGTACTTAATCATGGTTTACACCATACTTGTCTCATAGATATCAACAGGTTGCAATAATTCTGATGTTATAAATACAAGTCTAAAAAAAAGGGCTAGGTAATCAAATACTATTCCCAAAGATTCCATCCTTTGCCCTCTATTATATTAATTTTAGGGGCATTGGTGGCACAGTGGCTAGCGCACTCGCCTCCCACCAAGGTGATCCAGATTTGATTCCTGACGGGTTCACTCCCGGATTTTTACATGTGGGAATCGTGCTGGATGATGCCACTTGCTGGCAGGTTTTCTTGGGGTACTTCCGTTACCCCCGCCCTTGCATTCCAGCACCTCTTCATCCTAGGGTCTCATTTCATGTCATGTTCTGGGATGATGGACACCTATGTGTCCCAGATGGAAAGCCCGCCACTCGGAGGGTGTTGCCTCGCCTTGGGTCCACCCCCCATCCTTTCACATTTATTATAATTATTATATTTATTTTTAATATACTAGATATAAATTACCTGCATTCCAACATTCTATTCATTGTGGATGATACCTATTAAATTTTTATTTAAAGATGAGCACCTGAAGCATTTATGGTGTCATTAAATGAGGCTATTCATAACTAGATAAATTGTACACAGCAAATAATCTTTCTTTAAACTGGGATCAAATAGTTTTAAAGAAATTCCTCACATAAAAACAACACAACTATGACTTTTTAGTAAAATATAGAAACTATGATTTGAAAGAAAGCCATCATACAAAATTTTAGGCTTATATATTTGTCAGTCATCTTTATGGGAAAACTCATATTGATAACATATTCTCAAAACTAAGTGCAGCATGTTACGCTTTACATAATTTATCATATCATCTAAAGATATCGTACCTTAAACAAATTTTTTTTTTCATATTTTCAAGCTGTTATGTCATATTGTATAATTCAGTGGGTACGTTCTTCTCAAACTATCAAAGTTTTCAGACTCCAAAAAAGAGCCATACAAAATTTTTACAAATATATTGTGTAGGTATTTGTTTGTTTTGTAACATTTTTGACTAATGTTATATTCCAGAGCTCCTGCTCATTGTAGGATCGCTGGTGAGATTTTATAGTAAATAAAGAAATAAACCAATTAACTTTAGCAACACTTAAATTCTGTGTATGAAGTTACAAAATTTCCTAGGTTAAACAGTTCCCTGCTGTGAAAATCGTTAGTTTTTTACTGGAAAAATTTACTATACATACTATTACATATTTGTTCGTGTTTGAGAATGTTTGTGATATTTCTTGTGTTACAGACTAACAGGCTATTTGCTGAAAAACAGTTTTCAGTACAAATAATTAAGAAGTTAATGTGTTGATATGTGAATATAGAATAGAGGCCACAAGTTCAAGAGCTTCATGCTGTCTGTTAGAAACCTGTAACAGTGTGCAGTGTAAATTTGCACATTTATTCTATTGAACCATAAGTTATTAATTAACTGTATGGTGAATCACTTGGTTTGCTTTATCATTGTGCATTGGTAAGTTTTGTACATGTCCCATTCTCTGCATACCCATGGCAAATTATGTTACATTCAATACTACTGTACATACATTTATTTATATATGTAGCTCCTGGAAACTGTTTACATACAAATATACACCACTCTGATTCCCCGAGCTCTAGTGAAGAGAGCATAGAGGGCGCACATATGAAGCACATAATACCACCTCCCCTGCACATACTTTGCTGTACTCAGCCAAGCTAATTGGTGCAGATATGAATGTCATCAGTTTTTTCTGGAGCTTGACTTTGGTTTTCAGGTTTTTCTAATGTTACGTTTACATTTGTTCCCCACGATTTCCCTGCAATCTCCATTTATAGATTAAAATTTTTACAAAAATTTTGCACAGGAATGAGACTAAGACAAATTTGTAATAATGTTATCAATTACAAACTTACTTTGGCCATAACTGCTCTGCTGCTATCTTTAAATAGGTACCTTTTTACATAATATTTTCTGGTACAAAGCATTTTTCACATACTGCAAGTACCAATTTTAACTCAAATTTATTTTGCGGTATCGCAGATTGCCACTTCGTTCTTTAAGTGGATCATTCGGAATACAAAAACAAATAATTTGAAGCTTTAGTATAGTGGAAATATAAAAATTCAGTTATCTTGAAACAACAAAATTATATCGGGACTACTATATGTTGCCAATGAATTTAGTAACTATTTTGTAAATATTGCTACTACCCTAAATATGGTAAATAATAATATATCCAAACAAAATAGTTATGCATCACACATACTAGTGGAAGTATTACAAACTCAATACCTTAAACCAGTGTGTCAAGTCTTGAGCAATGCATTATCATCATACGGAATATAATTTGTAGCTAGAAAAAGGGCCATTAGCATAACCTCTAAAGTAAATAGGTATAATACAGGTTGCAGGCCTTTATTTAAAAAATGACAATTATCATTCACATCAATCTACATTTTTGAAATTCTTAATTTATTCACTCTAACAAAAACTAATATCTTAAAAAATTTTGAGTTCCATCACTATTCCACAAGAAATAGAAAAAAGTACCTATAAAGTATATTATCACTGGCTAAATTTGTACAAAAGAAGTATTGAGTTGAAAGGAATGCATTTATACAATAAGCTACCAGACTCAATAACCTCAATAAACTTAAATAACTTTCAGAAATATATTAAATATCTTCTACTGAGTAGGTCTGCTATTGAACAGTTGCTAAACACTCTTAACACATTTTGCAATAGTGTGGATGTGATGACAATGCAGTAGTATCTATTTGTACCGTACATAATTGTCTTTTTACTTTATAATAAAAAATATTTTTATACTATATTTATTGACATGTCCCATATTGTGTTGCTAGGCACAATGTACGATATTAGTATTAACTAGACAAAATAAACTAGAACTAGTCAAACCATAACTTTCATTTAAGAAAACAAAAACAATAAACATGATGCGAGGAAAAATGTGATGCAGAGGTTTTTAAGAACTCTGTATACTGCGCCAGCAAAATATTATCGTAAACGAAACCAACTTCATACGCACCTAAATATATCACAGTTCTATATGCCGAACGGACATATGAAAATAAAAATGTGTTATTTAATATTATTCAAAATCCTCCGAAACTCCCATATACCGCAATGTTAAAAGCGGGTCAGCCTGCACTAGCGCTATTAGTTCACAAGCCGCAGCGAGCTTCACTAAGCGCACAGTTTCGATCAAGACAAAATTATAGCAGTTGCCGGACCTATCTTTATGACCGTGGCTGAGAGGACAACAAATCTTCAGTAAACATTTTACTTCTTTGTTTATTTATTGGCAATCCTGGTGAGCACTTTTGGGGCCCTAGTTACTTTTTTCTTGCAGCCATATTTTATCATTTAACCACATTTTGAAATAAATCTTGCCATTTAAGTAATAAACACAGTGTGTATATTCCACAGCATTCAAAAGTTAACGTCTGAGGCTAAAATAAAATATTTTTATTGACTATTAATCCATAAAGAGAGGGCTTTCAAAAGTGCTCACTTTACCATGAACAGCCTATATCAACAAACTTTCATTATTATGTATAGTCTATTCCCGATTGGAAGCGACTTATGAAAATCAACCTTTGAAAAAACTCTCTAGTCATAACATGTCAACCTGTTATTTCAATAACCTGTATTCCACAAATATATAACACTGTGGTTAACTTTAGAGTACTGTATTATTGAATAAATGAAACTTTACCTTAATATCTTCTATAACTTGTCATATTAATTTCTTTTTAAATATGAATTAACACCAGCAAGGGCAGCAAAGTTATTGGGTATTGTGTTCAGGTAGAATTAGGTTAGGTGGTATGTTAGTTGTTAGGTTTGCAATAGCAGTAGCCACAAAGCTAAACACAGTAGCTGGGTAGCCGTCATGGCGACATGTACGTGATGTGGAACATAACAGTTAGCAACAAGGTTTAAAATATTGCATGTTGTCCAGATCCACAAAAAATAGCACTAATTGGAGCTATAGGCACGTTTGCTCCAGACAAAGTCATTGAACTCGAATCGCGAAAGTCTACAGTTCTGTTGCATCGCAAACAACATCAAGGACGATGAAGCTAAGCGGGCGGTGTTTTATACAGTATGTGGCCCAGAGTAGTATGGTCTGGTGACTTCATTATTGCCACCGAAAGCTACCGATGCAGTACCTCTGGCGGAAGTGTTCACAAGATTAACGAATCACTTCCACCCGAAGCCCAGTGAAATAGTTGAAACTTTTAAGTTCCTGAAGCGTGATCAAAAACAAGGGGAAACAGTTGCTGTGTATATTGCAGAGTTGTGACGGATAAGCACACACTGCAATTTTCCAAATTTGGATCACATGTTACGAGACCGTCTGGTTTGTGGGGTTCGGGACGAAGCTGCACAACAGGCTCTCCTCGTTAAGGATCAATTGACTTTGCAAGAGGCTGTGGACATCGCAATGGCAACGGAAGTGACAGGAAGGAACATGGCGCATTTACAAGGCAGTACATTAGTGGAGGAAAATGTCCACAAAATGAATAATGCAGATGGGAGGAACATGAACATGGGAGGATCGGTAAAGTTAAACAATGTATCAGTTGACAGGCAAAGGAAGGAAATAAGTGAAGGAAATCAGCAATGTTGGCAGTGCAATGGTAACCAAGCAATTGATAAATGCTGACACGCAAATACAGTGTGCCGCTTTAGCAAAAATAAAGGACACTTTGAGAGGGCATGCATAGTAAAAAAAAAAAAACAGCAGGCAGGTTTAGGTGTGAGGGACTTGAAGAAAACTGGTGCCACATAGGAAGTGGAGCATTTTGAGGTGGACGTTGCAAACTGTGTAGGTTCAGAATACAATTTGTACAGTATGCAGGAGCAAGCACATAGGAAGTCATGGTGTATCGAAGTGCTGTTGAACGGACAGTTGGAGAGCATGGAAGTTGGCACTGGGACGGGCCGTTGAATTATCAGCTGGCACACATACAAGTTTCTGTGGCCCAATGAGCCACCTTTGAAAAAGGTATTGCGTTCATGGTCCAGTGAACATTTAGAAGTGTTAGGGGTAAAGGAAGTGGCAGTAAAACTGAACGGTCGTAAGGCAATGACGCTGGAGTTAGTTGTGGTGCAAGAACGTGGGCCAAGTTTGTTGGGACAGAACTGGTTCAAGCCACTTGGAATTAAATTGAACGGGGTAAATAATGTTCGGGAAGACGTAGTAGACTGACTTGTTAGCGAGTTCCCAGCAGTATTCAAAGAAGGTGAACTGGGAAAATATGTGGGTCCAGAGGTCACCATTAAAGTCCCGCAAGACTGCATTTCTGTGTTTAAAAAGGGCCGGCCAGTGCCCTTCGCATTGAGAGACAAGGTAAGTCAGGAAATTGAGAGACTTGTACAGCAGGGAGTTTATGAAACTGTAAATTTTTCAGAATGGGCAACACCTGTAATACCTGTCTTAAAAAAGGATGGCACAATTCGACTGTGTGGGTATTATAAGGGAACAGTGTATGTGCCACATGTGTGTATCCACTGCCCACGGTTAACGAGGCATTAGCAGTACTGGAGGGAGGACAACTCTTCACCAAGCTCGACTTGGAGGAAGCGTATTTGCAGGTAGCAGTAGATGAGGCAACAGCCGAACTGCTTACAGTTAATACTGTGAAAGGGCTTTTCAAGGTCAAGAGGTTGCCATTCGGGGCTAGCAGTGGTCCAGCAATATTCCAAAAGTTGATGGATACTCTGCTTGCTGGCATTCCAGGGACTGTAGTATTGCTTGATGATATACTAATATTGGGATAAGATGAAGAGCACTGGAATCGGGTGTGTCAAGTTCTAGAAAGGCTGCAATGGGCAGGACACCGACTGAAAATACTCAAGTGTATGTTCGGAGTTGATTCTGTAGTGTTCCTGGGCCACAGAATCGACAAAATAGGTATTCATCCCTTGTCCAGTAAGGTGGATGCTGTACATGATGCACCAGAACCGAAAAACAAAAAGATGCTCTAGGCCTTTCTTGGACTGTTAAATTTCTACGAAAGATTCCTTTACAACAAGGCAGAAGTGTTGTAGCCACTTCACCGGTTATTAGATGCAAATGCTCCATGGCGTTGGACAGAAAAACACAGTAAGGCATTTCAAAACACCAAGATGTTACTGCAGCCAGAGCAGGCACTGACACATTATTACCTCAATAAGCCCCTAATTCTAACACCATGCCTCAAGAGTATTGTGTAGGAGCGATACTGGCCCATGACATGGGTGATGGGAGGGAAGCTCCAATAGCATTTGGCTTTAGGACACTACAGAAGAGCGAGTGAAACTATGCGCAGGTGGACAAAGAAGCCCTGGCTGTCATTTTTTGAGTAAGCAAGTTCAAACAATATGTGATTGGTAGGACGTCCAAGATAGTGACGGATCATAAGCCTCGCTTGCAAATGCTGTATTCTAAGAAGTCTCTTCCAGATATATATCCCCTCGGTTGTTGCGATTGAGTCTCATGTTGGGGATATACGATTTTGAGTTGGAATGCAAGCCAGGACACCAGATACAACATGCAGATGCTCTCAGCAGACTTCCGCTCCAAACACAAGAATTTGAGGTACCAGCGCCTAGTGACATTCTCATGTTGGAAGAGTCAGCAGAGGTGTTGGTAGAGCCAGGTAAAATAGCAGCAGAAACGGATAAGGACACCTTACTGTCTAAGGTTCTTCAGTACACTGCAAGTGGATGGCCAGTGAAAGTGGCTGTGGAAATGAAACCATGTTTTGTGCGCAGTCAGGAACTGTCTATACATAAAGAGTGTTTATTGTGGGGAAACAGGGTTATGATTCCATCCCAGTTGCGATCAGAGGTGATGAATCTACTGCATGATCAACATAATGGAGTAGTGCATATGAAAGCATTGAACGAAGCTATTTCTGGTGGCCAAAACTGGATACGGCCATAGAGCAAGTGGTAAAGGATTGCAACATTTGCCAACAGTGCCAAAATAACCCACCTAAAGTTAAAATGGTTGCTTAGCCAAAACTAGATAAACCGTGGTCATGGTTGCACATTGATTTTGCTGGCCCATTTCAAAGTTCAACATTTCTAATAGTCATTAACGCCTTTTCCAAATGACCTGAAGTCAGACAGGTTGAAAGTCAGTCAGCCATATCAGTCATTCAGGAGCTGTACGTAAGTTGCTATTGGCTGCCAGACGTCATTGTAGCGGACAATGGGACTACATTCCAATCTCAAGAAATGGCAGGGTTTGTGAAGAATAATGGTATAGAAATAGTTTTTCTCCCACATACCATCCTTCCAGCAATGGGTTGGCTGAAAAGACTGTACAAACAGTGAAGCAGAAGTTAAGAAAAGTTACTGAAGGTGACTCGCGGACACGGTTGGCACACATTTTATTAGCTTGGCGGACAACCCCACGACAAGGGGAAAATAATACCTGGAAGACTCCTGCAGAGTTATTAATGGGGCGACCACTACAGACGGTTCTCGCCAAACTGCATGCAGGTGATAGACAGGCACACCTCCCAGGATACGCAGGTAGCAGGTGCAGTAATGGCAGGGGCTCGAAACTTCAATATGGGAAAGGTCATATGGCTGCGTAACTACACGAGTGGATTCAAATAGACGGGTTGGATCAGTGGGGAGGAAAGACAATTGATTTTCCAGGTCACAGATGAGCAGGGCAATTCTCATAGAAGGCATGTAGACTAGTTGCAACGGAGAAGTTCTCAACAGTCTCAGATTCAAAGGCCAAAGAAGCAGTTTCCAGCAAGGTACAGACAGCAACCACAGTATTACAGCAGTTCGGGCCCAGGATCGCTCACAGCAGTAGAGACCCAGAATGTTCTGTATTAATGGATGCTGGGACATTGGCTGCAACCTGCCAGAACACCAGGGATGATTCCACAGCTGCAGGTGGAGTCGAAGCTTCAGGGCCTCCGTGTGTAACTCCGGGAAAGTCAAAAGAGGCAAATTGCTCAGCTGTGTCCCGAGAATCTTCTACCTCCCGAGGGTTTTGTGCAAGTAAAGCTCAAGGATGTATTCGGGGCAGAGCGTTGAAACAACAGCATGTGCCCCCAAGGAAGTTGGACGATTTTGTCACATTTTAAATGGGGAGGAACTGTTATGTATTGTGTTAAGGTAGAATTAGGTTAGGTAGTATGTTAGTCGTTAGGTTGGCAATAGCAGTAGCCACAAACCTAAACGCAGCAGCTGGGTAGCCGTCATGGCGACATGTACACGATGTGGAACATAACAGTTTAAGAGACATGTCGGCAACGTCCGGTAAGAAAGAGTTCACAGTTAAAATATAATTTTAGCCTAGTTTTTTAGTATACCATTTGTAAATTAAATGGTGCCTATTGAAATATTGAAATATTTAAGTAGCCCCGATGGCAACATATATCATTTTTACAGTTTAAAATAACAGCGGAAAATATCATGAGTACGCCGTAATGGTATGGTGTTGTTTTATCGAGCGAGAAAGCATGTGTCTGTTGAGCGAGGCATGTCGCTCTCTCTCTTTTTTTGTCTCTTTCACACTTGGGAAATTTCACTTCACTAGTCAGCACATATATTAAACATGTTTTCAATTGCAGCATATTTCATACTTATTACAGCAAAATAATGATTTTTGAATTTGTAATTTACAACTGAAAAGAGATTTTAATGTTTGACTACTTATTTTAATATATTTAGATATGATGGCGGGGCTGAAACAAAGTGAAGTTGGCAGACGTGGTGAGCCATAACATGGCGTGTTCCTTTGTTGCCGAACAAAGAGTAAATTATACTTGCTCCGAAAAAAACTTCAAATTACGACATCACGTTTGTAGACGTGTTTTATAAACCTACCTAAGCAAGTTATGATGTTCTGATAAATCTGCGTTTAGGCAGCAGTAATAAATATACTGTTACGGTGTTTACTTAACTGCTGCGTGGTGATTGTTACACTGGATGTGAGTGTGTGCCTGATTTCAAATATTTTACGTGAACTATCTATATGTTTAAAATGTGAATTGTTTTTATGATGAAGTTATTTATTTACATCCACGTCTGTTTGTTTATCACAACGTTGTACCTTTGCCCTGGGTGTTTGAAACACAGTCGTGTAACGTGAATTACCATCAATCCCAACCAAATAACCAAGCCCCGCCCCAATAAATTTCAATAAACCTAATACACAGTAAGTAGCAATACATATAAATATGAGTGGAATAAAAGTTACGGTAGGCTTATTTGTGTGTATGTTCTCCGCTATATTTTGTAAGTTTGTATGAAAAAAAATGATTGACACGAGTTGTGTGCTTGATTTTAATATCTTTTTCGTTCGACAGGTTATTCCTTCGTTATTCGTACAGAGGCAGTCTGTTTAAATACTATAGTTCATTACCACGCAGTTGTAACAGTGTTAAACACAGTCGCTGCAAAATAGTAACGTGCATTACATGTAATGTGCTATGTCGTAGAAAACAAATATATTAATGAAAAATAACCGTAAGAACTGTTGTCAATTCAGGCATTTTTAAAACATCATATAGCTGACCTAAATAATGTTGCATGCCTAACTGTGAATATTCATACGGAATGGTTTTTGGAATATGACCAAATTCTTTGAAGAGCTGTAAACAGTAAACAACACAATTGACAGGTTGACACTGTCGGGTGAGACACGAGACAAACGATGACATAAATACTTAGTGGTAATTTGGGCACCAGCGGTGCTTCCCAATCACCGCTCTATTGAGACTCAGGGTTGTCAGAGATGCTGTAGGTTCTGTGTATACATCTCACACGTGCGTACTTACAAACATGTTGGCCATACTAAACTTTTAATAAACCTCACTGAAAATACACAATGGATAAACATATGAGGCTACGACACAGTCACTACTGAATAAAAGAAATGAGTTCACTGTAGACTTGTTTTTATTGATATTATTCATACACATCAAAGTGTCAATGAAATGATTATCTTGGTCATGACTAGCCAATTTCGCTTGGGTGCTCCCCAACCCGTAATTAATCTAGCAAAACCCTAAATGGATGATCTCACAGAGGTGTGTGAAACAACAGCCTTCACAAGGGAAGCGGGCCGACAGCTGCTAGGGTAGACTGACGGTTTTTACCTGAAGACACTGTGAATTGCAAATGAAAACCCTTAATACACATTGACACGTGTGATTACTCAGCATCACTAACGCAAACTCGTCGGGGCTTGCCCTCCAGCACGTGGGTAGAGTGGTGATGACCTATACACAGAGCCGGCTAGGATGGGAACAATTGCACCGTACACTAATTACAAAATTACATAGACCCTTAAATAATACATGAAATAAGACGGAACGCAAGACGAATATTCCCAATGAACAAACACATGTGTGAAAACAAGCTTAGATGGTGCGGATGCCGCTGGATGAAATTTGTAGCGGACCACGTAGTGCAGGTGAAATTGCAATATTTCAGCGAGGAAACGGCAAACTAAAATCAGATAAAATATTATTCTTGTTGAGAATGTGATTCTCTTTACGATTAGAGTGGTTATAGGCCTGTAACATGCCTGATGGCGGTGAAATCAAACATTACTGTGACAGCGTGGTCAAGTACAAAAAGCATTAATTTACGTGAAAAATACATTGAACCCTGAATAAAATTGACATAGAACCCTGAAATAAATGATTGCACATACAATGTTACATAAATAAGCTCTTGAAACGCAATGATGGCATATACAAGACTTGGCTTCGGTCGGCCACGTGGTTATATATAATGTTGTGGTAAAATATTCAAACACGAAAATTACCCTCAAATACATACATAAAAGTAAAGCTCTTAAAGTTGCGTGTAGCAATGACGCAGAAGTTACAATGAAATTCCATAAACATAGGATGATGGCGCCTGATTCAAAATGCGCGGGTCGCGTGACCTCTCCGACATCTTTGTCCTCCTTCTCCTCGAATAAGTTAAAAATGCCACAAGGGCGCAACAAATTAATAAAGCAGAAGCACAGTGCTGGGGAAAATGTCTGGCGAAAACGTATGCAAGCAAAGGTTAACCGGTAAACTAAATTAACTATGGAAACCTATATCAATGAACAAAAGTTGTAGTACGTACATGACAGTGTCTTACTTTGCCAGCTCTCCTCGTCAGACAGTCCAGATACGAGTGTCGCACGAACCTACCATGGCCGCCTACGGGGTTCACATAAGCGGAAGTGCTATGCACGCTAAGTAAAATATTTTAAATTGAAAATAAAATGGCACAAATCAAATTAAATAATGTATTACATTTCTATAATTTTCTTATGAATTTCATTATTAATTTAGTGTATCTTTGTGATGGCGTTCATGCCGGAATATTAAGTGTTCTTAATCTCGGTGCCGCGGACACTTTGAATTTTATAACCAAACAATAAAAAATTAGTATAATCACTTTAAAACATTTTAAGACATATTAAACACTGCAAAGACAATATTACACATTTTACACTGAAAATAACTTTTATATGAAAGTTAAAAATTATCGGCCTCTTTGCGCACGTACAGAACACATGACAAGTGAGCGCCATCATGGGCTCTAGCGCCACTGGCTGTAAGCCGGTGTCAAGGTATAAAAGTAGATGTCACATTTTAATGTTTATATTTAGGTGTAGCGAAAGTATACGAACACATGTACACATGCAATGGCATGTAAACATTGATTTTGACAGATGCTACATGCCAGTCACATGGTAATGTTTGTTTACATTTGGTGGAAGGATACGAAATGGGCCTGCAAGTAGATATTTAGCAGGGCTCCGAGAAAGTCACTTCCAGTGGGGAATGGACTATAGTCAAAGTCTCAAACTCACACTGAACTAGTTCATTGGTGTTTACTGAGGACTACAACGAGAGAACAGGACAGTAACCAGTTACAAGTGGCGCCCGATGTTTCGGCCTGGATTTCTACACGCGCTTGCGACATGAAGGGTGCCGACATTCATCCTCATCAATTATTCAAGAACCTGCAAGCCCACCTGTCGCCGGCGCATCAGTGTTTTTATCACTCGTCTTCCAGGGTGAGTGTAATTATGTCAACCTCAAACTTCTAACTACAGTTCCAGAGACAGTTTCCATACCGCCAAGTACAGTCAACAAATGAAAATACATCAAGGTAAATATAAACTTTTCGCCGCAGAAATTGCAGGTATGAACAATATTGCAAAACTCCAATATCAATCTTTGTTTTACTAATATCACAATGATTTGGGTATGCATTATAAATAATTTTTTTGTAAGCCGATTGAGCGGTGGAACAACAATCAGGTTAGGTAATTAGGAAGTATGGCACTAAATTCACAAATGAGCGATCAGATAACTTTGATCGTAAAGTTAGTTTTTGAATGTGGGAAAGAACCAAAGGGCAATGTTTCAGGAACTTCAGGTAAAACAAAAAGAGTTGATAAACGATCTTCGGGAATATAATAAAGAGTTTAAAGAATGTAGGCCTATGACAGAACTTAAAAACAAGTGTAAAAAGTTAGCAGGGAAATTCACAGAGTTTGAGGAAAAACATGACAAACACTCAACTGAACCTAAAAATGTGGCATTGACTGTAAACTTTGGGCAGAGTACAGTAGATAATAATAATGAAAGTTTTCCTGAAGGTAAAAACAATAATGCAGACTTGCCAAATATTTCCAGTAGTGAATATAAAGTCGTAAATTCTCAAGGTGAATTAGAAACTCTAAAGTACAACTGCCATAGTTTAGAAATTGAAGCAAATGAAATTCATGTGATTCAACAAAAAATTTGGGAGGTCAATCCTCAAAAAACTCTCACAGAATTAAAGTTAAGGTTAGGTTCAGCGGTTCTTGTAGAACAGCCAAGGGTCTCTCGAGTTTTTGTATCTTTGGTGACGCTACTGAAACCATAACAGAAGTAAATTATTATTCTGAAAATGGGAGGTTAAAAAGGAAGAATTATGGTTGTGTATTAAGTAAATTTAAAACTGACAATGTTGAACAAAGTGCAAAATGTGTTAAAGTGTCTAACTTGTTTAGGATTCATGAATTATTCAGAAACGAAACTGTAAGTCAATAAAAGAGAAATATAGACATGAATATAGGGGTAAAGAAGACTTGCAAGAGAAAAAAGAAATGTAGTTTCAGGTGTAAAGAAATGGTGAAATATGTTGTGAGGAAATTTGTTAGGAAGAAGAAAAAATTGTATAAAGTGAGAAATATGAGAAAGAGAAACAAGATACACCGTATAGTCGGTGATTTCATGAAGTCTAATATGATTAAGTAGTGTCAATTCATTAGTCATTATTATATATCATGTATTTTTTTATATAAATTAAAGTTGAATCAATGGTAGGTTACTATGTATGTAAACACACAATGCCAACTGGCCTGTCTCATTGCGGCCCTGGGGGTTTAAGAGTTACATGAAATTGTAGGATAGTGGATGATCTAACCTAATGTTTGGGTTATGGTGAGTAAACGAGACAACATTGTCCCAAGTATATAATAATGGTTAAAAGGTGAAGATATCTACTACATAGGCTACCTGTTATTGTAACTTTCGTGTAAGAATATACTAAAGGATGTAACAAAACTTGATGAGTTTAGAGTGAGACCAAATGTAATGTAATTTGTTTTGATTCTATTAGCGTTTATTAATATAATGTCATTTATAATATATAAAATTCTTAAATTGAACTTCAGAAAGTTGTATTGCAATTTGTTAACAGAAAGTAACGTGATTATTTTGTTATAGTTAAATTTTTTAAGGCTAATTTGGCCTATTATGATTGATGTGAAGAATTTATTTTATTTTCATAAATTACATTTATTTTGTAATAACTATTTGCCATCACGACATGTGACCAAAAGTAACATTGTTCGTAGAACATCATAAAATTGAGAGAAGCCTTTGTGAAGAAGAGTAAGACAAAATAAATTTGCAATTATGAGGTTTTCCGACATGAAAGGGATTGAAAAGTTTAATGATTATTAAAAGTGATAATTTAAAATGCAGTAAGAAACTGTATAAGGTATAAATATTTGTTTATAAATTTGTTAACGAATCATGTTGTGAGTGATAAAAAGTTGCATAATTGACTGTACCTATACATCAAACATTAAGATTTAATTTGGAGAATTACAAGCTTAAATGAAGTATATAATGCTGTGTTTATTAAATTATTGTAACTGAAAGTAAGGGTGTATTGTAATTAAATAAAAGCACAGTATGTTTAGTGTCATAATGGAAAAACATTATGAATTAATTTTTGTATTTATTTTGTAAATGTATTTAGATCATTCTCAAGAAAGGTAGCTCATATGTTGATATGTATTACATGTTGATTTTTAAAAATGTCGAGGTACATTGCAGATTAATTTTAAAAACCAAGAAACCATAGTTTGAATTTGTACTTTAGTATAATGATTGAGTGTGAAATTGTGTAAAATGGGTATTATTGATATTGCTCCCGTTATGATTTCCAAAATGTAATTTGTTGGAATACAAGGATAGTTTTGAAGTAAATGAAAATTATTTAAATTTAACAGTGTATGTTAAAGCAAAGGTTATAATTAACATGAAAAATTTTTCTTTTTTGACAACAAATAAATGTTGAGATGTTGTGTATTTAGTTTTAAGAACATAGCGATGAAGTGTGGAAAGGTTGCTCCAGTGTGTATAATGTCCTTGGATCTTAGCAATAAGAGTAAGTTTTTGGGTGTGACAATATTTTGAAATATGATGATAATTTTAGGGAATTATGTGTAAACTATGTATTGAGTATAAAACCATTCAGCGACTAATGAATCAGGCACTGAAAGTCAATGTAACATTCTAATGACTTTGAAAGAGATATATGATGTGGAGAAATTTTTTGTAACAAATTATAGCTAATTTACTTTGTGGAATAAAGTAATGGAATGTATTTTACAGTGATACAAACTTTATATGTGAAGTGAGTGATCATGTAAACAAAAAGTGAAAGTGAATGTACTATTGTATTTAATTGAAAAGAGACATGTAATGTAGACTAAAATTTTGTATCATGTTATGATTTATTTACTTTATGTGATAATGTAATGAGATGTATTCTATTGTGACTTAAACTTTGTATATGGATGTATAACCATGTAAACTATAAAATTTTCGAGATGGAATTGCAGTTCAGCCTTGATACACGACATCCATGTAGGTTTCGATTTGGGGACAGGTTTATTCAAAACCTTCCCCAAATTGAGGATGGAAATGTAGCATTGCAGCTAGATTATATATATATATATATATATATATATATATATATATATATATATATATTATATATATATATATATATATATATATATATATATATATATATATATATGGTATATTCGGGAAGTACTTTGAAAGGTTGTGACAATGACAACTTGTTTGTATTCTATATATTATTGTTTTTCCAAATTTATTATTTTTCTTTCCTCATTTCATCGGTAGTAGAAGACGTTGACAACAGATATCATAGGACGATAGCACATCTTTTCCTTTTCACTGGGTTGATAAACTAACCACGTCGCCGCACAACATGTTGTAACAAGTAAAATAACAGAGGTCACCTTTAGCTGATATGACCGACTACTCGAAAACAATATGTTTACAATGAGGGAACTTTTGATCAATATATAGGGAAGTACGAATTTTCTCAGGTATTACGACAGTTCATCACAGCACAATCATTTGTCAGTTGTCAGTCGGACAGCCTGTAACGAGTGATCACGTTACTCGCACCGACCAGCGCCCGCAACTTTAACATTCTTTATAATTCGTACATTTCAGTTCAATATCTATTAAATTTATTTTCCGTCGGTGCAAGGAGTCAATAGGGGGCCAAGAGAGAAAAGTAACGATTCTCTCTCATCTTCGTAACTCTTGAAGTAAGAAGTTTCGTTTTGTGAAGGCTGCCATTCTGTCTTGGTTTTTTTTGTTTGTTAGTCAGCTGCGTTTGTCAATAGGCCGAGACGACAATAAATCTCCAGTAAACATTTAACTTCTTCTTTTGTTTATTGGCAATCCTGGTTTCAACAAACTTTCATTATTACATAGTCAAAGTCTCCAACTCACATTGCGCTAGCTTGTTGGTTTTTACTGAGGACTACGAGAAAACAGGACAGTAACCTGTTACAAAATGAACCACCAATTAGATGGATCGGCAGTAGCACAGTTGGTACCTATTTTGAACACACACTACAAAGTGTTCGAGAACCAAGGAACCCTAAGGCAAACCAGCAGCATCACACTCAAAATTCACCTTTGCCACCCTGACATAATACGTAACAAACCAGACAACCCATCACCCTACCGGAGACAGTTCACTGAGAAACAAATAGAGAAAATGAAGCAATTAGAAATCATTGAACCCACCAATTCAGCCTATAATGCAAGGGTAGTACTAGTACCAAAAAAAGACGGAACATTGAGGTTCTGCGTGAACTATCATGACCTCAATCAAATCATGCAACTCAGAGCCCCACCCCTTATCAATGTGGGTCACACACTAAAAACTCTGGGCAAAGCTAAAATTTTTAGTGTGCTCAATTTAGACTGTGGGTATTGGCAGTTCCCAGTGCAAGAGGAATGACAAAATTTTACGGCTTTACCACCCCTAATGGGGAGATTTAACGTAATGTAATTTTGGCTGAAAAACGTTTGTGCCACTTTCAAATGACTCATATCGGCAGCCGTCCTGACGTGTTATATAGGAGATTTCTGCCATACATATCTGTACAATGTGATAATTTTTCAGACTCCTGGGAAGACCACATGAGACACTTGCAACTTGTACTTGAGAGATTCAAGCTAGATGGCCTGACATGCCAGCTAAGCAAATGCCACTCTGGTGAATGCGAGGTTAAATTCTTGGGGGACCACGTTACACTAGAGGGCACAAGGGAGTTGCAGAACCTTGCACTCAGCCTCGACTGCGGGTGGTGCGTCTCGTTGAAGGACCGGGTAGTTGGAGGCATCAACGGTCTCGAAGTCCAGGTCCTGTGGTGAGGCAGTGTGAGGGAGAGGGATCTCAACATCAACTGCAGAAGTTGCACCAGGTGTCGGGTAGTCGGAGGCATCGACTGTCTCTGTGCCTTCTATATCAGTGGACAATTGAGCAAGAAAAAGATTGGGTCTCTTGTCCTCAATGGTGCTGAAGGGTCATGAGCTCGCGAGTTCGTTGTCCGGTGGTCTAGTGGTGTCAATAGGTACTTCCCTGTAGGGGCTCGAGATTGCCTTTGTAGAAGGTGGAATGACCTTGATCTCGGGTTGAAGAGTTGTACCAGGTGAGGGGGCAGGCACCCGGGGTGGTTCTACTCTCCTCACCGGGGTGTCTGGTGGCATTCGCAGTCTCGTGGACTATGCCATGACACTTCGGAGCAGCTCGGGATTGTTTTGTCGTGTCGTGCTGTCACTTTGTCACGTAACTACGTGACGTGGAGGGCAGTGATATTACGCTATCTGCTCCTCAGCATGCTTCCCCGTCCGGCCTCCATGGTGGCACGTAACTGGATGCTCGTTCAATGTCAAAAGGTCTTACTTCAGGTGGCCTCATGTGTCTTGGGTTCAGATCTGGAGCGGCCCTCCAGGGTTGTGGTTCATCCTCACTGTCGGAGTCCCCTGGTGTTTTCCCCTACGTCATCGGCATGCTCTTCTCGTGGCATGTCCCCCGGATAGGGACGTATTTGACCTCGTGTGACTTTCTGTATTCTTCCTGTATCGTCTTCAGCCCAGTAGACATTGTCCCGTTTGCCGACAATATGGTAAAGCCCATCCCATTTGTCAGCGAGGCCAGCACTAAACTGATTGCTGGCCTTGCTGAGGGGATGTGTTCGGAGTAACACAGTTTCCCCAAGGTTCAACTCGCGTACCTCTGTTTTGGATTGTGGGTACTTACTACGGATATAATCATCCTGGGCTTTCTGGGCAGTGGTAGTGCGAGCCAACGCGGCAGCCGGATGTCCTCGGGCTGAGGCATGGTGGTGGGTTCACAGTCCCACTGCCAGTCACCTGGTCGGCGCAGGGTCTGTCCCAGAAGGAATTTACTTGGACTGGTGTCTACCACTTTGTTAGTACGACGATGCAGGGCAAACAAGATGGTGGGAATATGGTTATCACAGTTCTGTGGTCATTTCCCACACTGATACGGAGGCATTTCTTGATATCTTGATTCCTCCGTTCAATGGGATTGGCCTGGGGGTGGTATGGTAGTGTTGACCACGTTTCAACTCCCCATCCTTGGCATGCTGACTGTCATTGGTAGCTTGTAAACTGAGTGCTGTTTTCAGTCAGAATCGCCTTCGGGTATCCCCAAAATGCCAATATTTCGGCTTCATTTTTCACATTATAGGAGCTGTTTCCTGACTGGGCAGAGAGAAGGCTTCCACCCACCTGGAGAATTGATCAGTATGGACTAGGAGATAGCGGTTTCCCATGGTGCTCCTTGGGTATGGCCCCATTAGATCGGCTGCTATATGTGTCCACACCATCTTGGGACTCCTTGGTCGTGCAATGGGAGGAGGGACTGGGTAGGCCTTGCTGTGGCAGCACGTAACGCAGTTGCTGACATACTGTCGGACGTCGTGGCTCATTCCATCTCAACTATAGCGAATCCTGACATCTAGTAGGGTTTCTCAGGTCCCCGGATGTCTGGGCTGGGGGGTGCTCATAATGGTAGTGGTGGCAAATGTCAGCTCGCAGCTGCTGCGGTACCCAGATTTTCCACAGAGCGTTAAGCTGACCACTTCGTGTCCACACAACGTCATCCTGAGCTTCGAAGCGCTGTGGATGCTCTTGCAGGAGCCGGTGTACATCAGGGTCCTCCTGTAGGCTTATCGAGATTTCATGTCAGGTAATCTGTAACTGGAGGAGCTGGACCTGCTCATCGGGGCTTCGTTCTACTTGAGGGCAGGGACATCTTTTCCTCTTCCTCGGCTTCCACCTCCAGCGAAGGAAAGGTCGTTTGATTTTCCTGGGCAGTGCTGTACCTCTAAGTCGAATTCGGTGAGAAACATATCCCACAGACTGAGCTTAGCTTTGCTGTTTCGTGACTTGTAGAGCCATTGGAGGGCTTTCGAGTCCATTCGCAAGATGAAGTGCTGGCCTTCTCGATAGTATCTGTTTGTTTATGTGATAACGTTGCTCCGTTTCATTGAGGCAGGTGGAGGCATACACTATCACACGTGGTTGGTTGTCGTTGTCCAGCTGATAGAGGATGGCTCCCAATCCGTTCTGGCACGCGTTGGTTTGTAGAATCAATGGTTGATCTCCTTTGGGTTGGTAGGTCGTGGAAGGCTTGCTGTTGCTCTGGTCCCCATCGCCAACGTGTGTCTTTTTCCAGTAGCGGATGTAACAGTGCCAATGAATTGAGCAATGTTTGGCATGAAGTCACGTAGCTAGTTGCACAGACCCAGATATTGTCGTAGCTCTTGTTTATTGGCTGGTTCTTCGGCATCTTCAAAGGCTTGTATGGAATTTTGCTGTGGGAAATTTCCTTCGGGTGACATGACATGTCCCAGGTAATCAATGGAGGACTTGCCAAAGTAGCTCTCAGAAAGCTTGCAAGTCATCCCATGTTATTCTAGGCATTCAAGTACCTGCTGCAGGTGTTAGAGGTGCTCCTCCCACCTCTGCGGACATTAGGCATTGGAAGGTGGCTGGGGCATTCTTCAACCCAAACTGCATCACACGGAATTGTAGGGTTTCGCCCTCTGGTGTGGTACATGCCGTATATTTGAGGCTATCGGGATGTACCGCAATTTGCCAGTATACGGATTCCATATCCAAGATGCTAAAGATCGTGACCTTGCCAATGTCCCGCAGGGTATAGGTATGGCTGGGGGATCAATAGGGTGCATTTTCTCATTTAGGTGCTTGTAATTAATGTAGAAGTGCAGCTTTCCATCCTTATTGGGTACTAGAACCACGTGGGAGTTGTAGGGTGTATTCGAGGGTTATATAATCCCCTGGTTCTTCATGTTGTTTACCTGGTACATTATCAGGTTGTGTTGGTGGGCAGATACCCGATACAGTAGATTATATACAAGGGTGTTAGTTGTTGTCCAGATGTCGTGTTGTATGGATCGAGTCTGGTGCAACAGCCCCCCATGTCCGAATGCATTAGCGTGTTCATTCAGTACCTGCTGCAATTGGTTAAACTTGGATTTGTTGAGTTCATGATTAACCCTCGTGGGATCGATGGGTGCGGATATGAAGTCTTCTGGACTGTGTTCCCAATTTACGGTTATTCTTTCGTGCTCGTCCATGTAAGCTCGGCGTTGTCCATGATCAATAATGCACTCATGCTGCCTAAGCCACGGGCAGCCGAGTATAACTGCTTCTGATAGTATGGATGACACTATAAACCCGGAGGGAGCTGAGAGCCGATGTATGTTCACCTGTACGGTATTATGGCCGTCTACCTGTAAGGTTGCATTTGGTTCAGCCATTCTGACAGGTTTGGTTTGTGGGCGCATGCTGGCTAATTGCTCTGATGTGAGTACATCGCTTCTAATGAAGATTGCTGTGGCAGTGGAATCAAGAAGAGCCAAGACTCAGTCTCCATTTATTTCCGCTTCGATGTGGGAGCAATAGGAAGTGCTGGATCCTCATTCAAGCTCTGGATTCTGGGCCCTTGTGGTCCAGTGGTGGCGGCCCACTTCGCACCCCGGCGGCGGTGTTTCCCGACTTGATAGCAGGAATCTGTCTTTCGGTAGCCCTAGCAGCTGAGAGCGCTGATGTCTAATTGGATTTAAATGGTGGTACTGTTGACCTGGCTGGCTTGCGGGGGCAGTCGTTGTTCCAATGACTACTGGGACAGAACCAACACTTTGGCACGAAGGTCGTGCGTGTCTGGGGTGTGGGCACATTCTTGTGTAACTCAACCGGCAGGACTCGTGGTTTCGGGGTTTTCACAGGCAGTGGCTTTTCTATACTAGCCTGCGCCGCGAAGTTCTGTTCGACTTTTCATGCCCTCTCAACTAGCTCATCAATAGTTGTTGACCGGGCTGTGAGGAGGACGTTCCTCTGGCTGGGTAAAAGCATCCTTCCTATTGAACGCATGGGGATGGCTTCCGAAACCACTGGGAATATGTGCCGAAACATTTGCTCTTTGCGATGTATGAAAATTTCAGCCCCATTTTTGGGTACCTGTGTCTGGCTGTAGAACTGGATTGTTAACTGCTCTAGCATCTTCTCACCAGTGAATTCTGATGCAATGTGATTGCAGAACTTCTTCCAGTCTGTAAAAAAGTCCCAGTATTTTTCCCACCAGATTAATGCTACACCTTTCAGGTGTAGTTGGGCCCTGTCTACCCATTGTTTTGGAAGTAACTGGGTATCCTGGAATTCTTTCTTGCACTCATTGGTAAACGCTACCAGGTCTTCGTGCGGATGACTGGAGAAGTCAAGTGATTTGTTTATCGTCATCACGTCCAGTTGCAGGCTGTACGTAGATTCGGGACGGCCTCGATCAACGGGAGTAGGGGACGTGTTTCTTCCTACATCTTTCACATTGGTACACCATACCTGGCATAGTGATGAGCTTTTCGGGCCATCCTATGCACAGGTTATGGAAGGGTTCGCTGCACATGTTGCATCTGACCCGGTTAATGCCCAGACCGGGGCAAGTCACGTTGCTACAAAAACTTAGCTGTTGCAAACAGACTACACAATGGTATTCCAGACCTGCGGTATCTCATACGTCGCCTGACCAACCTAAGCAGAGGTGATGAAATGACTTTGAACAATACGTGCATTCAATTCTGAATGAGCCTATACCTTGACATTCGGTATGGCTGCCTTTTGTGTCTTTGGTGTCCGATCCAGAGTCATTGGTAATGTCTGATGCGGCATTCATCTCGGGATTAGACACTGCTATCATTTCTTGGGGGCCACTGGATTATTATTGGAATCCCTGAAGTCTGGTGGGTTATTCCAGTGGACTCTCGGGTCTTGGGGTCGGGTGACTTTGTTCGGCCTTTTACTGTGCACAGTCAATTAGTTGACGCCCCACGTTGGATGCCAGAAAATCACTTCACACATGTCTGATTAGCTAAGGCTGGATCACGGTCATGTGACTTTGGTTGCACTTCTGTCGGTTCTGCTTTGAGGTTGACTTACTCTTATTTGCAGCTTGATATAGCGGTCGGGCACGTGGCCTTACGGGATGGTACAAAGTTCTTGACTTTACGAGTCACGAGTCCCTTTGATTGAACCGGCTTTCGACTTGTATCGGTTCTGGTCGTAGTTGACGACAGGAGGGAAGTGATAGCGGGAGGTGCTTTGTCATCTTGCGGGCGAGGGGTAGCTGGATACAGCAGATTAAGTTGTTCGTCTTCGGTTCAGGCGGTAGCGAGGGCATGACGTGATATGCAACAGAACTTGCCATTCCAGTCCTCTGAGGCCCTCCTCCAGAAGTTACTATTTTCAGATGCCTAGCCGGTTCTCTGTCTGATTGAGTAACCCTCTTACAACTGGATGGCAGGTCAGATGCGTACGCAACGGTGCTGATGGGAAAGAAGCTGGATTAGTTACAGTCGACATTGGTGGTGCCAGTGACCGGAATAAGGCAGCGCGATCTCATTCGACTCGTCAACTAGCTGTGAGTGGTACGAGACCAGCCAGCTGCCTGGTAGCATGGCGTGCAACTCTTTGCTCCTCCCTCCTTGCGTCGTGTCTCACCTTAAATGGCATAGAGTGGATTTAACTACTGAGGACCTCAAAAGGAGAACCACGGACACAGATAGGCCTAGATTAGTGTTACGTGGTAACAGTTTTGCCAACGCGAGCTCCGGTGCTTCAGAAGATCCCTACGGTTGCGGACTGATCAGAAGCATTGGAGCCATATGGGTTGCCAAGACTATTACTGGGTGTACGATCTCAACCAAGGCCAAGCCGTAGCACTTAAGCAAATACTCCTGCCAACACCCAGGTGCTCCCATAGGGATATAACTCATATGTACTCTCTCTCCCTGGTTGAGAAGTGTTGGTAGTGATTGTGGCTCCTCTATTCTACTCCTTCAGTACCTGTATACCTGGTAGGAATAAAATAGATGGCTGTCTAATGGGTGTGTATTCAACTTGGAGCCGCCTGAGTGGGAGTCTCCAGTTGTAGTTAATTTGTAATAATAATAACTTCCCGTTTCCGGTCGGCAGTACTCAGCTTGAGATTCTCCCAGTAGTTGGTGACAAAGTACTCTATAAATGAGACTCGAGTTTAAGAGAAACAAGGCAGTGTTTATTAAAAACTTATAATACATAATAACACATGCTCTCCTGCCAAGAAGACCGGTGATTGGAAGTAAATTCTACGTTAGCCAGGTGTAGGTGACCTGGTCCTAGGCTAGTTGGGGAAGTGAAATTCAAAACTCTCAAAAATTACTTAATAAAAACTTAACTCTAAATTGGGTGTCTGTAGGACACAAAGAAATTACGTGTGGTATGTACTATAGCTACAGAAAGCTTCTGGTAGCTATTGGCAATTGATGGCGGTGGAGCATCTGGTAGCGGTGCTGCAGAGCTTTTATGACAATGTCAAGGATGGCAGCCTCTGATGGCTGTTGAAGACTGCTAAGTTGTTGGCAACAGCATCTGGAAGGGCTGTTGAAGATCTAGCTGTTGTAGTAGTAGGCTCCAGCACCCCGGTGCTCAAAGAAGACTGCAGGAACAACTGGCGACGTCCGCCGTGCATGACCTTATATAGCGGGACAGCATGTGTCGTGGCGGCTGTGGGGGCAGGGCATGTGATGTCCCTCAAGTGCAAGGCCGAAGTGGGGGCAGCACCCTCTGGTCATCTCTTGGCCTTCGCGTATCCTCAGTGGCGCTCGTGCATGTTGGCTCTCAGCGTGGGGGCGGAGGGATGACATGCCGCTGTCTTTCGCAACCCCTCTTATCCATGTGTCCGGCCGCCCTCCAGGATTGTGGCATACCGTTACTTCCGTATATGAGATGATGCAGGGTTCGAATCTCAAGTGTGTAAAACTAGTACACTAGGGTTGCAGTGAGATGAGTTGTAATCGTTTGTAGATGAATGATATAAGCGGCATGCATCAAGCGTATCACTCGTGTTTAAATGCTAAACGGGCCACTGCTTATGGACCACCATGTGGAGGCAAACCTGGATCTCCTTTTTTTTTTTCCTTTTTTTTTTCCATCTACATCTCACTCCTCGACCCTGCTGTCCACCCCCCCCCCCCCTCCAACAAAGCTTGCTTGCTCCAATTATTTTGCTCTCCCTCTTGTTTGGTATACCACCCTTCCACTACCCACCCCACTTTCCATGACCGGTTTCTTTGTCACACCCTTCCGCTCCCCCCTACCAATCCTTGGTGTCTCTTCTCCTCTTCATACTCACTGATGCCACACAGCTGCTTGGCTATTTATAGAATACCCCTTTCAACATCTCTCTTGTTTCTCAAGCTGTCTCTGGCCAGATAAGAGAGCCTGCAGCAGTTGTGCGGCAAGGACACACCAGATGTCAAACTAATTGGCAAACTAAGCAGTTTGACGTCACTGTAGTTTTCTGTCATTGACAAAAATTCAGTGAGGCTTATACTTTGACGCACGCACTTGCCGGGTGGACAAGTAGTTAGGGTGCTGACCACCCTCTCGGTTCTTACGAGGGAGAGGGGAGTCAAACCCCAGTGTGAGTCGGAATGTAACACTATCCCTCCCGGGGAGGTGTACTCTCCTCATGACTAGGATTATCAAGAGATGGAATGCCAGCTGTCCCAAATATGGGAAATGTGCTCAGTCTGATATTAATTGAGAATGGGTGTGGTGGTGAGTGATCTGGCAAAATTTACGAGACTAACCCACCGCAGCTTTATTGACTGTTGAGCAAGGATAAAATTGGCCGGAGATCGTTCTCCACGTGGCTTGGGAACTACCTTGGCGGGAGTCGAACACTGGTCGTCTTCCCAGAGGACAATTTTACCACACAGAAGTTGGGATGTTCTTCTGTGTTCGGGTGATGAATCCGAATTAATTTTCCCAATAATAACTTTACGGTGCTGGCATGGATGGGGGTTTCCTGAGTGGGGCGTTTCTGAGTTTCTATACTAGAAGTTGACCCATGTACTAGTGATTGCTCAGTGGGAATATCCTCTGTCTCTGATTCCTCGTCCAGCGGATGCCAGCCTAACGAACGTTTCAGAGGGGTTTCCTGGGTTGGAGGTGTTATAACGTCGTAATCTACTGGTAAGTGTTCAGTCTCGCTGGGTAATAATGTGGCTGGAACAATTACAGTAAACATGTTGTGATTGACTGCTTAGTTAAGGCGCGCCTGTCGCGTTGATTCTGGTGGCTACCTGCACCACCGTACTGAATGCGCATTTGAGAAAATTAAAAGGCTGTCTACCTGGTTGCAAACGAGCAGTCCTAGGTGGTGCCAGTTCTTCAGTCGTTCACGAGGACCTGCCGTGTAATGGGCAAATATAGGTATCAAGTCCTTACACCTCGTGCCGGCGACGGGTGCACTAGAAACCCAGAAGCAGCGGTATGCCCCTGTGGGCTTGTATTCCAGTTACTCTTATGCCCCGTCTCATGAGGAGTTCAGTGCATCTCTTGACTGTGTAGTGACGTGAGAAAGAAGATAATTATTGCTCAACTGAATTTACCACAATTATGAAATATTTCTCCACACTGTAATTGACCATAAATCAAAATTAATAAAATACCAATGAACAAGAGATCTAAAATTAAAAGTACTTCGGACGACACCAAAGGATTTAAATTGCATGTAATTTTTATTACGTCTACTAGAAGAATATTGGAAAGTCCTAGCTGACTGATACACTCTAATATATAGATAAAATACAAAATATTAAAATTATTTGCTACTCAATAGGCGAAGGCAAGCCTGGGAAAATTAGTTAAAAATTAACTAAAAACAAATTAGCTAATAAACAACGCTATTTACAGTGTGACTCTACGAGGGCTCAATCCAGGGAGACGTAATCTTGCAACGACCGGCTACCATGGGAGTCAAGGAAAGTTGACTGAAGTAAAAGGGTAGTGGGTACGGGTGTTGGAATTAACCACTGAAGAGGTGAGCTGTCCCTGGGCGGTCAGCTGTAGGGATGAGCCTTGTCCAAGTTGAGGTTGGAGGTGGTGGCGGCCTTCTGCAAGCTGCTGGCTGGAGAGAGCACTGCTGATCCCAAGCAGTGGGTAGACAGTTTGAGCCCTGCTTCGGGCTGAGGAGAGGAGAGAGAGTCTTTGCCAACTGGAGTGAGCTCGTGAACCTTGTCGGCCAGTGAGCCCTGGAGTCTCTGCTGGACCAAGGTGCTGGACTTCCAGTGATATGAAATTGCCCTGTATCAGTGATTCTCCGGGGGCAGGGGTAGCATAGCCTTCCATCACAGGAGCAGGTTTATCGGGTGCAGTAGCACCGCTCGTTTTCTTATCACCCCTGGTGGAGGTGTAGATATTTTCATGCGCCTCGGGCTGAGGCCGGCAAGCCGCGATGCCACAATGCCACAGGGGTGCTACTCTCTCTGGGATTATTCAGAACTTTTTCGGTGGTTACAGTTGCATAGTGGATATTCAAATAAATATTATTTTGTTCGTCGGGGTGGTGCTTGCAAGCTAGATTCCGGGCGGACGTAGAATTCCATAGTTAAACACGTTAATTACGGTTACTTAGTCGGCTGGCCAATGCATGGAGTCTCCTTGCTCGACTAGTAAAAAATCATTTCAGCCACTGAATTTGACTTTCCCCGAGCGTAGGGTGCCCTCAGATGGGGCGGAGTCTTCCGTAGAGCACACTTTTCTGTAGCACAGCATGTTGCCATGATTCAACATAAATATTAATTATCCCTAATTTTTCATCAAAAACTTCTGGCGAGGCTTACTAATACACGCATATAAACTATACACACCAAAATACGGTATTCATTACACATAAGGCTCAGATGTATAAGTGATTCATGCCAAAAGGGAGCGAAGAAGGATGCATCCAAGCCATAGCTAGGATATTGCTTCCTAACCTAGAGAATTTCCTTCAACCTTCAGACTGCTGAAGAGCTAGTAGAAGAGCCAGGTATATGAAGAGAAATATTAAGGCCAAATCAGCCTTAAACAAACCCCAAACAGTAACATTAAGGGAGGAATGAACTGCATTAAGGAGTAGTGCCATGAGCCTCGCATCACACTCCAGACGTTAACCAACGAACTCTACCCATCCGTCACTCCTCGTATTTGAGTAAAGCCGATCAAACCTTCGAGATGCCACCGGCCGTGACATCAGAGCCAGCTAGCACTGTTCTTGCCAGCACACCTGCACGTCATCCACGGGACCAGACAGGGGATATTCTCTCCATCCACCACCTCCAGCAGAAGCCAGTCCAGGTGACACAGCTCCTAGTGTCCCAGGGAACAGATTCCAGTGGTAAGTTGACAATAACCCTTGCCCCAACCACCTGGAGGCATTACCTCGTAATCACAGATTTTGTGCCCTGCAGGCAGCCTACCCACCCTATCCTCGTTGAGGGACCAGTGCAAGGTTGTCTTCATATAACACAGATGCCTCCTCATTAGTGTCTGCTCTGAACCTGCATGCCTGACTTGCGCAAAAATAAAAACCTCTTGACTGATGTCTTGCTTCCCTGACTGTCACACGTCAACTATTCGTAAATAGTATTAAAATATTTTAATATTTGCCAACCCTTAGAGTTACAATGAGGTTAGTTTAGCAGGTGAGTCTGATAGTGTGCAAGGTAAGAATATGCAAATTACCTGAGCACGGTTCCTCTCTCTGAGTTGTACGACAAGGTGGTTGATATGGTGCGCTGTGTTGTCGTGGTTGCCTTGCTCCCGGAGTCTCTCCAGCAGGTCATCCTGGAGCCGCACCTGCTCCGCGACCAGACGTTCCAGTTGCTGCTGGAATGTGCGGTCCTCACGCTCCAGTTGCTGATGCTCCTGCACGTGCACACACATACACACCTCACCAGCAATGTCAATACAAACAACTTGATACACAATAGCCCATTTCATCATATTTACTGTCTTTCAAACTTAACCTAACTGGTTATTATGAACTGAACACTTTTTGAAAGTTCTTAGATTTCCTTTTTCTTTCAGTGTGTATCCTTCAACTACAATATAGTAAAGACTGTTCAGATACATAGAGCACTTTTGAATTCAAACTTTGAAAAATATAACTGCCCCTAACTACATATAATATTTTAAAGGGTGCACTGAGTGGAGTGCGCCCAGTAAAGTTGGTAACAGAGCGAAAATAGTTCCATTTCCTAGTGTTGAATTCAAAGTGGCAGGTAAACATTCGTGCACACTGAAATTATTTCTTTTGCTCTCTGTTTTTTAAATTTGTCTAAGTGTACAAATTAGCAGATATGTAAAATGTTTACTTCTAAATAATTTAGAGTTTCATTTGACCGATGCATGAATAAAGCGATCAGGTCTACGGCAATGTAAATTTTAGATATGGTGGGAGAATACACAATTTTCATACACGTATATCTTAAGCAAGGTCATCAAAAGTGCTCAGTTTACCGTAAACAGCCTTTACAATAAACACTGTCAAAGTCGTGATGAACACTACGAGTGTGCTGATAAGTGCCAGTGAAACTGCTGGAAATATACACGTAACTAGTACTTACTATGCTAATTGTTACTGTTATGTGCACAAAACATTTCACTCTTAACAAAACTTTAAAAAATAGGCTACGTTTCCAAATTAGCTGTCTATATTACTGTAGTCAAACTACTGTAGTATAATCAACATTTATAAGGGTACAGGCAGGGATTTTGTCTGAAATATTTATTTCAAAAGTGCTCTTCTCGTGTAGCTACTTTAGTAAGAGTTCTGCTGGTGAGCTGGACACTGCCCTTTATCACAAATACTGTCAGGCAAATAACTACAGGTGCCCAATTTCGATAACCCAATTTCAAAATGTGCCCTACACAGTCTCATTAACATTATTTCACGCACACACTGTACAACCATGCTGGGTTGTGTGAAGCAGCGACTCCTCACGTTGGAAACAGTGATCAGGAGTGCCTGTCTGTGAATGAAGACAAGTACAAGTTACTCATATGAGATTTGAGCTGCTGCTCAAGCTGAGGCTCCGTCAAGCTCTTATTTTCTCTCGCTCACAAATAATTAACAAATATGACATGATGGGCAAATTTGTACCTCTGACTTCAATCATGGCTTCCATCAACAAACCCAAAACAGAAACTTGCAAGTAAATGAATTTTATCCTCTGGTGGTGCAGGTGCCTTTCTTGCTACACTCGTCTGCCGTGGTACACATGTGCAGGACGGTAAATTCCATACCTTGGCCATGGCAACAATGACAGACTGCCATAAGTGACAGAGAATTAAAAATAAGTCTCCTTCTATCCACTTTTATTTTCCTTGCCTGTTCCAACTATGTACATATCTTGGTATGGTTATTATTTGTGAGGAGTTTTTCCATTTATGTATGTTTTTGATTTCTGGTGCCAACAACTCACATATTTTGCTTCTCTTTAATGACTATAATATTTCGATTTTATTTTAATTTGTTAAGATTTCTGTTTACTCACAACCTGATTATCGTATGGTATATTTCACTTGGATTTCGAACATTCTTACGTTTTTAGAGTTGCTTTGCTGCAGTTTTCGATGACTTGCACTATTTTTTGGACATGTTTTGGATTGTGATTCTGACCAAAGGCAGACCATCACTCTCTTGCAAAAAAAAACCAAATTATTCAGGAAATGGAAAAGCAGACATGCTGTCACAATTCCAAACAGCACAGCAGCACGGCATGACACGGTCGAAATATTTACAATCCTACAAAACAAGGTGGCCATCGTGATGGTGATGCAAATAAAGGAGTACAGTTTTGAACTGAAGATATGCAACTTTTTGAATATTGTTTTAATAATGTAAAAAATTTTGCTTCACTGCGGAACATATAAACTTGGGCTTCATCACACATTCTGTGTGTGGTCTATGCATGATGCTGCTGTCTGGTTTTACATTAATTTTCACTCACTGAGTAGCTGTTTCTGCACAACTAAGGTATTGTTTTGCTTATAGGCTGTTCACGGTAAAGTGAGCACTTTTTAAGGCCATCCCAACAGACATTAACTACTAATAAATATATATTATTGTAGCCTGAGGTGTTACATTTTGAAAGCGGTGAAACGTATACAATGTGTTTATTGATCACATTGCAAGGTTTATATTAAAAAGTAGCAGGAAGATAGAAATTGGGTGAAAGGAATAATTTAGAAGGGCCTTAAGATGTGCTCACTTTACCGTGAATAGCCTATAGAATACAACGCCACATCAAATAAATTTATGTTCAGTAAAGATGTAACATTTTTCCATCAGACACATACGGGCATTACTTTGTATACCCAGTTAGCAAAATGTGCTATTCTGGGACAATTTTTTGTGTTTGGGAGTGCCACATAGGTTGAAATTTCAATGTATCCATTTGTACAGACTACTCTGTTACAGACAAATTTGGGGAATTGTAAGTGTCTTTAAAATTGAGGGTTAGGATATGTTTATCTGTTGTTCACCACAATAGTTTAAACATTTTAATTAATCAAATAACAATATCAACAATATTTAAATATAGCTTGAGCTTGGGTTGAGAGTTTGTTTTCTAATATGTCTGTTATTACCATTTTATTTTTATTAATTAGTTGAGTATATACAGTGAACTACTGAACATTTGATGTTAACATAGGGAAAAAGTTAAATTTACTCATGTTGGAACGATACAAATGAGCCAAGAGTGTAAACTTTGCAGGACTTTAAACCTTGCTCAATTAACTGCAAACAGTCTTACAGTAACTTCACAGTTGTCATTATATATATATATATATATATATATATATATATATATATATATATATATATATATATATATATATATATATATATATATATATATATATATATATATATATATATAGGGTGATTATTTCAAAGGTTTGATTCAAAAATTGTGAGTAAACTACAAATAGACTCTACTTACCACTGTTGTTCACAGCACATGTCATCAGATACTAAGCTTTGTCATATTACATGTAAATTAACTTTAAACAATTAAACAATTGGCACACCCTGACTACACTAACACCACCTAGTGACCACCTACAAGAGCAACAAATAATCAGACATAAGGATCCTTGTCGTGTGGCTTTCTAATGCTGATATACTGGAACAAGTTACACAGCAACATATACCTATAACAGACATTGTGGTTCACTCTGCAAGTCAAACTGGCAAGCACATACACTTGAAGCCAAGACTCACACCAGCAGACTCCTGTACGCTCTCCTCAGTTGCCGTCAAAACGTCGTTGTAGGAACACAGCTGTGCCTCAGACAGTGACTTCTTGCTCCCTTCGATGACCAACAATCGCTGCAACTCCCGCACCTCCATCTCGTGCCGATGCAGAAGCAGGGTCACTTTCTCGTTATTAACCATTTCACACTCTGATGATTTTTTGTAGCTATCAATGTCACAGTTCAGGTTCGAGATGTCCTCTTGCAAGTTCCTGCAATCAAATAATGTTAAAGTGAAAAAATTTCTTGAATGTAAGTGGCTGGAAATAGTGCACGTGATAAGCACATACCTTACCATCTGGAAAAAATTTTAATAAAAAGAGTAATTAAAATATATTTAGAAAACTTGTAGCTAATAAGTTTCTTATTTTACTCCCTTGCCTTGTGACGTGCAGAACTGCTCACTAAGAGTTATGACGATTCAGGAGATCTTCATTGTGTAATTAACATCTTGCCTTGCCACCAATTCTATTGCTTCTTCCCTCCACCCTCCAAGCTAATGCATTGCTCAATCCTGTCTGGCCCAGGTCTATGTAGGTTTATAACATTTTCTGATTTGGATTGTATCTCAGTTAGTTTTTGCTACACCACAATGTTCTGCAGCTTACGTTCAATTTTTAAAAATGTTTTTATAGCTTACTGATTTGATAAGTATGCAAGTCATTATTCACAATCTGCAGAATGAGGTAGCAGTTTTTTAAGAAATTGTTAACCTTAATTTAATAAGTTCCCTTCTAGAGCTTTAATACATTACCTTGTATGAGACTGAATTATGTTCATCTGCATGTATTTTATGTACATGGGTTGGCTTTACCAAGTGTATCCATACTTTATCATATAACTTTACAGTCATAAAAACCTTTGCATCCCCCAGCTAACCAATGTAAATATTGTCAACACTTCATTCTAGGACTTTTCATAATTCTTGGGGAAAAAGTCAAGTTTCAAAGAGGTCATTATTATAATTTGGACTAATAATGACCCACCCCTACATACAAAAATTACATTAAAATTGTATTTAACGGGGTTGGCTACAGAATTTTTTCCTGTGGTTTGCTCATCTCTGGATTTTTCTCATAAGTACATTGTTTCTTTTGTACCAAATTGCATAATTGGATTTACGATATTCAAACCAGGAGTATACAAATTTGTAAATTTTCCAGTTTTGTAAGGTACAATAAGGAAAATCACAATAAGTTGTTTGACTATAATTGGCATAGTAAGAGCTTGTACTGTAACCAGCTATGAGACATAATTAGAACTGCCCTAAAACTTATACGAAGAAAGTGTGCATGGTTTTAGTAGCGTCTTATTTGACTGGTATAGAAAATGTATTTATAAAGTCTTACTTTATTTACGAAATGCAATGTAGTTTCATGTACATAAAAAATTTGAAGCTCCTAAATATTCATGATAGTAAAAGAGTTCCGTATCATAAACATACTGCACTTTTTCTGAAATATATCTGATGCAACAAGCCTCAAGCAAGATGCTGGCAGTGTGTGGAGGGGCACTGCTCCTTCCCCTTACCCTGAACCCCGAGTGATCCCTTGCAGGCGGAAGGTTCACCTCCTCAGGCTCACCAGAGATGAGATGCCACACCTCGGCAAGGGATTGCTGGTGCTCACCGCCCAGCTGTTGGACTCCTAGCCTTCGTCTGCATGAGCTCTCCATTACGCGGGTTATTTTCAAAAACAGTTTGGTACTATCGGTTTTAAACATTCTTGTCTGTAATAATATTCAGCGTTCTTGTTATACAACATGGTGTTCATAACAGCAGGTCGTACTATATCACACTGGACAACTAAATTGGGAGATTCTGATAGTTAGCTGTGACCAGGAAATATTGTGAGCAGGCCAATAACATACTTAGACAAAAATAAAGCTTCACGTGACTTCAGTTGGGGCATAGACTGTGGAATCTCGTAGTCCTATTACCTCAAACACACCCACACAATAATGTGGAATCAGGGAATTAATTAGCCGTGGCTTTATTTTAGAAACCATTGCATTGGAGTATTCACATAGAGTGATATTGGGAAACCATGATTAAATCTTCAGAATGACCGAACCAGGATTCAAACCCTGGTCCTCTCTATATCAAGTACAATGTATTACCATTACACCACCTCTCATTTCTTGTTTAATCTTCATGGTGATGATATATACAATTTATAAATGGCATAATTAGAGCAAAACAATTTTGCGTGAGATCTCGTTTGGTTTCTAAATGTATGTGAATGTTTGCATGGAACTGAGCTACATAATTTTAAATTCAGTACTTCAAGACTGAATTATGGTATTTGGATTGGGTGTATTTTTACATGTGCTTAAATATTATAAATCTTATATCTGCATCACAGTCAGTAAAATTTGAATTTAATGTGTTTGAAATTAAGATTCCTAGAAATATTAAGTATAACTACAAATACTGTAGGTGTTTTTACAAATTATGCACACAAAATGTGACATTACATATTTGTATGTGAAGATCAGCATTTCAAATTTTTCCACATCATTATTTGCAAAAAGGATGTAATGTCATCTTATACCAAATTCTTTACTGTAAACTTTCACAATTGAATATGAAATAAACAGATATAAAAGTTTAAAAAATGGCAGCATAATACCAGAAATACACAACTTAAGATTTAAAAAAAAAGTTTTGTATTTTTACACATACATCAAAATGTGTAGTTTAGCATATTGTTATGATGGATTGCGCAATCCTTAATTTTACAGTCCGTCTAAATACGCCACCTCAGACGTAAATGAAACCATGCCATCAGGCAGTGGATTTCAGCAATCAGGACATGTGATGCCTTGTTACATTTATATGTCAGATGGTGCGTTCAGGCAGGTTGTAGAATTAAAACTTACCCATGGCATCATAATAATAGACATGTATAAAAAAATTCTTGCACTCTCATATTTAAAATATATATGTCATAATCATTGGATTCCTAACAACACTAGTCTACAATTACATATACTTTAGTAGTTTTATGAAATTACAGCTCTTGATACACATTGGCAGATGAATCACAGTGAGCTGCCAGTACTGCCAACAGTTGACCAATACCACATGCATGTTAACTTTGGGGGAAACAAACAGTTTTCTGTATTAGAACCAGATCACTATGACTATATCACCATGGTAGTCATAGTTGTACTTCTCTTTGCAACTATTGCATCGTATGTAAAGTTTGTTAAGCTCTCAATCATCCTTTCAAGAATGAACACATCTTAGTAAGTATGTCAGGGACATTAAATTTTATTCGCTGAGCTGATTGCGAATACATTTATTTAAACTCTATACTACTTCAAATGCAGTCGACGCAGACATAAAATTGTGTAAGTATATATATGTACACTTGAGGTTCTTAACATTGACTTATACACACCTTGGATAGAATTAAATAATTTTCTTAGGCAAGCAAGGGCGCAGCTATCAGGCCCTGAGGTAAAGACCGGTAGTTGGGACCATATTAGGGATATTAATTGCTTTATTTAATAAAGGACTGATAGGTCTCAATGGTGCAAAACAAATATTGACCCTTTGATAGCAGTGAATGCATCTTGGTATTTATGATTTTCTTTTCAACTTGAATTATAATTCAGTATTGGCTCCATACAGTCAACATTTAATACTTATTATAATGATGACAATCTTAAGCACAGTTGTAACTGCTGTATGAATGTAGTAAATAGTGACAATATTTACTACATTTTATATATTTATTACATATTTATTACATGCTTTGGCAATATATTGCCAAAGCATGTAATAATATCTTTATACCCCAAGCAAAAAAAAAAAAATTGTCCTACAGTTTTTACTCAGGTTAAATATGTGTAAATAAATTTTTCTATGTACATGAGATATAAATAAAATATTTCCCAGTGAGTTATAGCAAATAAGCACAGTCTCCATTGTCATAATTATGTCTACTAAACAACAAGGGGATAGAGAAACAAGTATTTGACATTTGTTTTTTTTATATATTTTATCATGAAGTGACACGTCTCACATGTAATGAAAAATAAGAAATACTTCAAAGTTAATTATTCTACTAAGTATTAGAAAAAGGTTTTTCTGTGTTACAAATGATCCAACAAATGTTATTAAAAATTTCTTACAATTTTTATAGTTATTTAAATCTTTTGTATGTTAAATGTTTAAGTTTGTAATAATTTCCACTCAAGTTTTGTAAAAGTGAGATCAAAAGACATTATCTCCTTCAAATAATCTAATCAAGCTACACGCTAATGGACCACAATTTTAGCAGACTGTGGCATAGTGCTTCAGTGCAAAAACACTCATAATGATGATGCCATCGGGTGAGACACGAGACGAACAATGACACAAATACTTACTGGTAATATGGGTGCCAGCGGTGCTTCCCAATCACCGCACTATTGAGACTCAGGGTTGTCAGGGATGTTGTGGGTTCTGTGCGTCCGTCTCACCCATGCGTACTTACAAACACATAGGCAATACTAAACTTTTCACTAAACATCAATGGAATAAACACTGAATATAATATATGTGGCTAGGACGCTGTCAATACTGAATAAAAGAGTTAAGTTCACTGAAGACTTGTTTT
Organism: Dryococelus australis; assembly: GCA_029891345.1. Lineage (NCBI taxonomy): Eukaryota > Metazoa > Arthropoda > Insecta > Phasmatodea > Phasmatidae > Dryococelus > Dryococelus australis. The sequence goes on along the minus strand of CM056993.1, from coordinate 206,843,099 downwards.
TATTGTTGTTATGCATACACATCAACGTGTCAATGAAAATGATTATCTTGGTTATGACTAGCCAATTCTGCTTGGGTGCTCCCCAGCCCGCAATTACTCTAGCGCATGCCTAGATGGATGATCTCACCGAGGTACGTAAAAGCACAGACTTCACAAGCGAAAAGGGCCAACAGCTGCTAGAATGGACTGACAGTTTGTCCCTGAAGACAGGACACGGTGAATTACAAATGAAACCCTTGATACATATTAACACATGTGATTACTCGGCCTCACAAATGCAAACTCGTCGGGGTTCGCCCTCCAGCACATGGGTAGTATGGTGACCGCATATAAACAGAGCCGTCTAGGACGGGAATAATTGCACCATACACTTATTACAAAATTACATAAACTCTTGAATAATACATGAAACAAGATGGGACATAAGACGAATATTCACAATAAACACACACATGTGTGAAAACAAGCTTAGAAGGCGTGGATGACGCTGGATGAAGTTCATAGTGGACCATGTAGTGCAGGTGGAATTGCAATATTTTTGTGTGGAAATGGCAAATTAAATTCAGATAAAATATTATTCATGCAGAGAAAATTATTCTCTTTACGATTAAAGAGGTAACCAGCTTGTAACATGCCTGATGGCAGTAAAATCAAACATTACTGTCACCGCGTGGTCAAGTTCGAAACGCATAAATTTATGTGAAAAGTACATTCAACCCTGAATTAAATTGACATAGAACCCTGAGATAAATTATAACATATATGTTGTTACATAAATAAGCTCTCAAATGCAATGATGGCGCATACAAAGACTTAACATCGGTCGGCCACGGGGTTATACTTGATGTTGCCGTAAAATATTCAAACACAAAAATTACAGTCAAATACATACATAATAATAAAGCTCTTAAAATTGTGTGTAGCAATAACGTAAAGTTGCAATGAAATGCCATAAATGTAGGCGGATGACGCCTGATTCAAGTTGCACGGGTCGTGGGACCTCTCCGACATCTCTCTCTCCTCCTTCTCCTCGATTAAGTTAAAAATGCCACAATGGCACAAGAAATTAATAAAACAGAAGCATAATGCTGGGGAAAACGTCTGGCAAAAACGAATGCAAGCAAAGGTTAACCGGTAAACTAAATTAACTATGAAAACCTAAATCAGTGAACAAAAGTCGTAGTGTGTACATGACAATGTCTTACCTCGCCAGCTCTCCTCGACAGACAGTCCAGATACAAGCATTGCACGGACCTACCACGGCCGCCTACGGGGTTCACATAAGCGGAAGTGCTATGAACGCCGAGTAAATAATTTAATCATTGAAAATAAAATTGCACAGATTAAATTAAATATTGTTTTACATTTCTGTAATTTTCTTATGAATTTGCATATTATCTTTGTGTCTCTTTATGACGGCGTTCATGCTGGAATATAAAGTGTTCTTAATCTTGGTGGCGCGGGCACTTTGAATTTTATAACCAAACTATTTAAAGTTAGTACAAACATTTTAAAACATTTTAAGACATATTAAACACTGCAAGTAAAATAGAACACATTTGACACTGGAAATAAAATTTATATGAAAGTTCAAAATTATCGCCCTCTTTATGCACGTGACACGTGCGTGGTGAGCACCGTCATGGGCTCTAGTGCTGCTGGCTGTTAGCCGGCGCCAAAAAGTACGAACAATTAATATGACGGACACTACTACGCCAAAACTGTGTGCTCTCTCTCTCTCTCTCTCTCTCTCTCTCTCTATATATATATATATATATATTATTGAACATCTTCAGTGACTTGTGTTACCCAATGTAAGAGACAGTCCTCAAAATACTTAATGTATGAACAGTCTACGTACTATTCTGCAACTATTTAAATGCCAAAGGCGAATGTATCAACTTAAGCATAAGATCAATAACTGTAAAAATGTACAAAAATGTACTGTATGTTGATAACACCTCTTTACATTATTCCTAGAGAAAATCTATGTCATTGTAACTAAATATTAAATTACTTGCTGTGTTACGTTTAAGATAGTTTTATAACTTCACATATGCCCTTTCTTGTATAATAATATTGATAGCGTGTCTGTCTACTAGCCTATGGAATCCGCCATACCCTACAATACAAATAACCAACAAATGTAATTTTTGGGTTGAGTTATAACGTTTTATATACATTTATTACTTATCTGTGTATGTTCTAAGGTATTTTGTTAATCCATATGTCACACAAGTAGCTTGCACTGTGCAAAGACAATGTCCACACCGCATGACGGTAAACTAGCAACAAAAGTGTTATTCAAGGTGATATTGCTGACAAACAAGGCACGAGTATTTAGTGCTACCAATGACGTAGCCTCTTATACCTTTCATACAGATAGTAGAATTCCATAGAGATTAAGTAATGCCATTAATTTTGTATGTCACCTTGCCATAATCTATGTAAAACTTGCTACTTACATTCATTTTTTAATTATTATTTTAACGATCAGGTATTTCCGCCAGCCAGCATACCACCTTATGAAATTGTAATTTCTTTAACGTTAACTTTCCTGGCACATTGTAGAGCGACGTAGTACGACACATGTGCACTTTTCAAACATCCTCTTACCCATGTCCACCGACTAGTTTTGAGGATTATTATAATATTTTAAAATTACAAGTTAAATGTGGCGCTGGACATACTTCCTTCTATCCCATGGTCCGCTACACAACGTGCATAGGTTTTATAAACACAGGTCGACCATTATATTTTTATTTGTTATATATATATATACATATACACACATATATACACTATAACCAGGAGGATTCCCGCTTCATTCTTCCAGTACTGCAGCCGGGACGGCTGCATTTTCGATGAGGGGGGGAATGTAGCGGCCACCAAGGGGCCGCACATGGTTAGCCTAAGGTGCTACAGGGTATAGCAACAACATAGAAGCGCTTATTTATAAAACATGATCCCCGTGACCCTCTGCCAAAGGAGTATATATGTTGAGCGCGTAGCATCAACCCTCTTCCCCAGACACACTAGTGTAATCAGAGTGTTACGACGTATCGCTGTCGGAGCCGGCAACACATAAAACGGGTCAACATCATCATCCAAGCCTAGTGAAGCTCTTGGCCAGTCTACAGTACTTCAATATATGGTGAGCATAATCTGGATATGCAGTAAGTGCAATGCTATTTATCGGGACCCCGTTATCTAGAGAAATTTTGGCTATTAATCATTGGCAAAGTTAGGAAGACAATCTAACTTGTAGCATATTGTGAGCAAATATGAACTAGTGTCAAGAAAGCGGAAGAGAAACTTTTCATCTTGTATCATTTAATGTAACTTGTGTATATCACGTTAACGTAATTTAATGTTTTAAATAAAGTGTTTTGTGTTTAGTGAACCTCCTGTTTAATTAGTTTCTATTTAGTCAGTCAATGCCCCCATGTGCGTTACCCCTTCTTATAGTAATCACATAACTTATACTGAACCTAATATTAACAGTAAAAGTAGAAGTTGCAACCAGCTGTGAGAGGTAGGAGGAGGGGAGAACACTACACAGCGAACACCCCCCCCCCCCCCCCGGAAAGCCAACAAGCTGTCAACCGCCTCGGGGCAAAACTGAGCGCCAGCAATTATGCACTAAGCTAAGAGGCCGGGCAGAGAGTAGCTAACCCCACACCTGCCTCGCACTAGAGGGATGTCATGAGGTGAAGTCGCACCTCCCACAGCGGCCCGGCGCTGCACCTGTCCTTCGGACTATAGAAATTCATGCACAACTAGGTTCGCAAGTTATTCTTCCATATCTAGCAGTTTGCTCCTTCGTGTGCTGGGGCCTCTTACTGCTCAACAATCTTCAGCAGCCACCAGAGGCTGCTACCATGACCATCACCAGAAGCTCTTATGCAGCCTGCAGATACAAGAGACTTCATTGTCGACAACCACCAGCTACCAGAAGCTACCTTTATCAAAAACCACCAGAAGTTACCATTATATACAACCACCACCATCTACCAGAAGCTCATCTTCTTCTGCACCACACTACACCTTCCGCTACTGTTCCTCCTTGACCAGCAGCTGCTTCTACTTGCTGGTAGAGGCAACTACACCCACTGGTATTATAGTAGCGGTCCACTTTAATTATATTTGTCTCTTCTAGACGTCCCTTGATATAGTTAGCTGCGACTGAGTTGTTTTCATAGCCATCAACGCCACTAGTCATCTTGAGTAGATAGAAGCAGGTTGTCTACACCTGTACAGCATAGGTTACTTCCATACTAACATTCTCTTGGTTAGGAGATAGCACGCATCAATGTGTTTATTACATTATTAATAAATACAGATTTGTTCCTTCACCAAGGGTATCTGTTTTAGAGGTACTTCGTGTGACCACTAGGAATAACACTTACTGTGTATTGTCAACCGAGACCAGGTTTGGATATATCAGTACGAAATAGAGTAGGACTGCGGATCCCCTTCAGGAATCTGTACGTCTAAACACACACACCATTCAGGACCCACCTGTTTTAGACCTCTGGGGATAGAACGGTGGAGCCACCACCACAAGTAACTCATCCTACAGTGGAGAGACAGTCCTCTTGAGTTGTATCCAAACCGGAGCACCTAGGTGTTGGTGAGGGTATTTGCTCGAGGGTTACGGCATGTCCCATGTTACAACCTAAACCCAGTAGTGGCAGTAAGGCGGCCCATATGGCTCAATGCTTCTAGCTTGCTCGCCAGTGGTGGGGGACTTTCTGGAGCACCAAGCTCGTGCCGGTAGCCACTGCTAGAAGTACACTAAGGTAGGGCACTGTCTCTGGTTCATGACGCACAGTGGCTATCATTCAGTGTCAACCCAATCTCTATGTCTTTTGGGGTAAGGCACAGCTCAAGGAGGGAGGAGCAAAGGACAGCCCATATCGCTGCTAAGTGATTGTGTGTACTAGCCCCGCCTACTCCTAGCAGGCAAGCCGAATGTGACAGTACCACCACACTTACCCATATTTTAAAGAGGCCTTCCTCCCCTGTGTAGATGTACATCCATTTCCCTCCACATATTTGTATTGCTAGGGAATATCACCCAGTGGTGCAGGGGTTAATACAGGGTACCGTGGTAAGGTACAGGGTAGCCAACCCCAGATTCTTGAGTCCAGAGACAGCAGAGTGGAATCGACAGTACCGTGTTGGCCAGCACAGTATTATTATGATATATTATGATCTTCCTCTTACAACCTTTAAAAGAGATAGTGAAGGTGTTAGTCACCTTAAAAGTTTTATTTTCTGATGCCAGAATCACGAGATTGAGCACCTTAATATTTGACTGGGTGTATAGAATAGGCCTTGTGGCCTGTCTAAGGTGCACAAAATCCAAAGCCACTGTCACGGCCCTAAAAATATGGCCATATGTACACAGGTGAAACTAGCAGAGCTCTCTCAACCCGAATTAAAGAACACAAAAACAATGACAAGAAATGTGAAACTCAGAAATCCTGACTTGCTGAACATGCTTGGAAAAACAGCCATAACATTATGTGGGAAAATTCAACTCCATTCACTCAGGAAGCCAACAAAATGAAAAAACAATATCACGGAATCAGCTTTTATTATTAGCAATAATAATATTTTCAGTCAACAGAGAATTGGGTAAAAAAATATGTGGATCCCATTAATTAAGATGAACACCTTAGCAGCACAAAACCACAACTAAAACTCAATCCATACAAGACCACACCAGCCAATCAAAACCAGTTTTAGCTACACAGCAAATAAGGAGACAGCTCGACTATCATTGGCTGCGGCAGAAAAACAGTCTAAATGACATAAACCCATATTTTTCCAGTCTCATCGTCACTCACACTTGTGCTCTCGGACCCTGTGTGACACTGTCTGAAGATGGGAGCAGATATCAGTTCCCGAAACGTCTCATTCTGTATATTCTGAAAAATTTACTGTGTTTGTGCAAGTTTCTTCATTGTCTTTGCTTTATTTAAGTAAATAATTAGCATGTGTCGTCTTCGGTGTGTTTTCTGTTGGTACTACATAGTTTTTTGTTTACATATATAGTACATTAGTTTTCCACATTTAGCTCGGTGTCCTCTCTGTTTGACTCGATTCCTTCATGGAATTTTCTGGCTTTGTGCTTACATTCTTGACTACATCATATCTTGCTTGCATTCTGTTGTGTCATTTAAAATTGCTATGTTTGGGTGCGTTTATTTTGTTGTGTTGTCCTATTTTGTTCCTACTTATTTTGTCACAGTTGTCCTCATTTTTTCAAGCGGATTTGTAACCAGTGTTGATTTCAATGTGTTATCTGTTGGTTTATATATATATATATATATATATATATATATAATACACATATTTTTTGTAATTAGTTGCTGTTCTGTTTTTTTAACTCTATTCCCTCTTAGTATTGTCCAGTGTTGTATACATACAGGATGTGTCTAAATTCCCATTATATAAGGGCTTGTAGTGGGGACCAAAGCGGTTACATTATGCATAGGAACTTAGGTGCAGAAACGTACCGTTTCCCCGCGACAAACACAACACCACCACATCACATGTTGACCTCTCCCAACTCTACACAGACTGTATGTTGTTTTTTTTTCTAGATCCACTAACAAAAGGGCTCAATGTGACGACCAGCAAGGTCCAGACTAACACGGTACCTACGTAACATGTTCTGGTACATATGATCACCAATACTAGGAAGTCCAAGATCCGCTGCAGCCATAATACCCACCAACAGGTCTTCCTCTGATTCCACAGAGGTCTCGTCAATCAAGCCCTTCATGTGGCCCCTCAGGAAGTAGTCTAGCGGAGTCATGTCGGGTGAACGTTTAGGCCAAGCAATCGGGCCACCTTGACCTATCCACCCCGTCAGTCCCAAGTCTTAAGTTTTGTCGTCAGTTTTCAGCTATCAATTTTCACACATTTTACACTAAGTTGCAGATACAGTTCAACATGGTGGCCACCTTTTCAGATGCACACTCAACAACGACGGAGCATGATTTCTTCAGTCTCCACTACTACATCTTAAGCAGCCTGAATGTGTGAGGCAGCGACATGCATTCACGTGATTAGGGTAGTTTGTGAATCCATGGGAGTCTCGTACACTAGCAACTTTATGTAGCCCAATAAAAAGAAGTCCATCTAGGCGAGGTCTGGGGAACTTAGCGGCCAAGGTACAGGCCCACTAACAATGTAACTATTTGTTTCTGATCCCATGTTTTATACACAAAAGTTGTTCCATTTAATGTGTACTATCAGCCCTACAGTGTTGTAACACAAATTTTGAGACATCTTGTATATGAAGTTGTGTGTGTGTGTGTGTGTGTGTGTGTAGTGTGTGTGAGCGTGTGTGTGGCACACGTCAATGTGTGTGAATGTGTGCATGTACGTATGAATGTTTGTTCTCTATACAATTCCACAATTCTACACAAATTTACAGATCTGGACCAAATTTGACAGATGTGCCCTTCAGTATTCAACTTGAAATACTGTGTAGATCAAAATGGGCTATGATCCTCCAATGCACCCCAAAACCCCAAATCTCTAAAATGGAGTTGGGTATCTCAAGTCCACACATTTCACAGGGTACTTACAGAAGTGAAAAGGCTATTAGGAAAGATCAGCTGAATGACCCCACATTGCAGCTTTAGTAGGATGGAAAGAAGCTGGCTGTATGTCTATGTGTAAAATTGGAAGAGATCCAGCCTGGGCACAGCAGATAAAGCATACTCGACACAATGGAATCCCCTCATACTAAAGAATGGCATAATTTACAGGAAGTAGGAAAGTAATAATTGGAAACATACACCCTTAAAATTGGTCCTTCCAGAATGTAGGATTCTCAATGTATTGAATGAACTCCATAAGCCAGTGGGCACTTTGGTGTTAATAATACCCTCAACAGAGTTAGCCCAAGATTCTACTGGCTTACCAAGGCGGTGGCATAGTGGTAACTCACTGTAAACTGAAATTAAGGAGAACCCGGGTACGATTCCCGGTCCAGCCATCCTGATTTTGGTTCTCCATGTTTCCCAAAATCCCTCCAGGCAAATGCTGGGGTGGGTCCTTATCAAAGGACATGGCTGATTCCTTCCCATTCCTTCCCTAATCCCTCTTCACTGTGCACCTTGCACAATCTCTAATAACCTCGCTGTCACGAGACATTCAAGCCAACTACCTACCTACATTCTACTGGCTTCATTGTCGGGAGAATGTTGAGAAGTGGTGTCGAATGTGTGACACTTGCACCAGAAGGAAGGGATTAAGGTCCAGGGGAAAAGGTCACTTCCAGAAATAAATACAATGTTGGAGCCCAAATCGAAAGGATGGCAATACATATTCTGGGCCCCTTGCCTGTCACAGAGAGAGGTAATTGGTACCTATTGGTGGTCCAAGATTACGTTACAAAGTGGCCTGAGGTCATTCCTCTTCCATACCAAGAAGCACATGCTGATGCACTCATACATCATGTCTTCTTGAGTTTTGGGGTGCCACTAGAACTCCATGTCAATCAGGGAAGCAATCCTATGTTCCAGGAAGTAACACAGTGATGACTTACGGGCTGGTACATCAGGAAATATAGGTTTTGGTGGACAGAAATAACGTAGATTGTGAGTTGCCAGACTTGAATGGTGTCAGCTCGGAGAGCATGAGTGCTGATGAGGGGTCGTGGTGTCAACAAACCATGTGGCTTTCCCTGATGTCTCCTGCGTCAGCTGATAATAATGGTGCTGCTGTAGATTTAAATTCCATTAATGCATGGGTTAGTAGGAGGTATTCTAACTCCCCCTAGATGCTTTTCTTACTCCCGACAGGTTGTTATGGCTACCTTCACACCTTATTACTAAAATTGACGAAAACAGGTAAAGTGACCGAGACGTGGGCATGGAATAAAGACGCGAGGAAATTTATATTTCTACAACACGTTTATTGACTTGCTTCCTCATGAGAGGCACTGAAAATAAATAGGTCCTCAATTAAAGCGGCAGGGAGCTTGTACAGATGAAAAAGGTGTGAACACAGACATGGTGACTAATATGCAAATTAAGGTCCGGCCACATATAAAACAGACAGGACTGTGGAGTGGCCCTCTCCCCGGGCGATGCAAAAAGAAATTGTGGTTCCGTTATAAATATTTAACTATTGAAATGTAAGCAGTTGGTTCTATGTAGATGGTGACATACAGAACCCTTGTACACTTTAATACAAATTATAACAAGAAATTTCTAAAATTAACCTCGCGTGTCACTCTGTCCTTAAACTTACACCTTAACGTAACAAACTCTGTGTTTTACGACCGTAGCGAGCTACGCTCAATGTGAATATTTTTTAATGCTTATTACGTACAGTTACTGAGGAGGTACATAGCTTTATTAGGAATTAGATATGCACTCATAAAAACACTTATACATTACAAATAGGAAAGTCTCCATGTGGCGTGTCTCTTACAGACTACGACAATTTCGACTTGTTTGAGGTTCGTGGCTTCTGGCAATGTTCGCTTTATCCAATACTGGAAAAGTTTCGTATTATACAGGCTGATACTTCTCTCTAATAATATTATTTTATAAAACAAAAAAATATGTACATTGCACATGAAAACTGGATGAATGGAGGTTAAGGACACATTCCGGTGTGTATGGTGCACGTTGCGTTACATGAAACACAATATTATATGAGGTGCTCAAAATGACATTACATAAAACACTCTAAATTATCTACACAAAAACCCTCAAATAATTTATATTACAATGTGGATGCATGGCAGTACACAACTCACCTACCTTATTCGAAATAACAAAACACTTTCAATTAATTTACACACACTTAAAATTTAAACAGGCCATCACAAATTTACAAATGTAAAAAAAAAAAAGTGGCTACCCTTTCGCTGCATGAACATGTGACACACATAAAGTAAACACTATAAAATAAAAAGTATTTAAAAAGACCACGAAAAGATAAAAATACAATTACACAAAATACACAATTCCCTGTTGCACACGTAACACATGCAGGGTACACTTAATATACACTGATGCCGGCTAACAGCCAGCGGTGCTAGAGCCCATGACGGCGCTCACCTTGCAAGCACGTGTGTCACGTGTCCCACACATGCATAAAGAGGCCGATAATTTAAATTTCATATGAATTTTATTTCCAGTGACAAATGCGTTCTATTGTACTTGCAGTGTTTAATATGTCCTAAAATGTTTTAAAGTGATTGCACAAACTTTTAATAGTTTGGTTATAAAATTCAAAGTGCCCGCGGCACCGAGATTAAGAACACTTAATATTCTGGTATGAACACAGTCATAAAGAGACACTAAGATAATATACAAATTCATAAGAAAATTATAGAAATATAAAACAATACTTAATTTAACTTGTGCCATTTTATTTTCAATATAAAATATTTGACTCGGCATGCATAGCACTTCCACTTATGTGAACCACGTAGGCAGCTGTGGTAGGTCCGTGCGACGCTTAAATCTGGACAGTCTGTCAAGGAGAGCTGGCAAGGTAGGACACTGTTAAATGCGCACTACAACTTTTGTTCAATGATTTAGGTTTCCATAGTTAATTTAGTTTACCCGTTAACCTTTGCTTTCATAACTTTTCGCCAGACATTTTCCTCAGCATTTTGATTCTGTTTTATTAATTTCTTGTGCACTTGTGGAATTTTTTAACTTAATCGAGGAGCAGGAGAAAGACGTCAGAGAGGTCATGTGACCTGCCCAATTTGAATCAGGCACCATCCGCCTATGTTAATGGCAGTTCATCATAACTTCTGCATTATTACTACAGGTAATTTTAAAGGCTTTATTTGTATATGTATTGGAGGGTAAATGTTGTGTTTCAATATTTTACGGTGACATCACATATAACCACGTGGTTGACTGACGCCAAGTCTTTGTATATGCCATCGTTGCGTTTGAGAGCGTATTTGAGTAACATTCTAAGTGCAATAATTTATTTCAGAATTCTATGTCAATTAAATTCTGCGGTCAATGTATTTTTCAGGAAAAATTTATGCTTTTTGTACTTGACCAAGCAGTCACAGTAATGTTTGATTTTACCACCATCAGGCATGTTACAAGTCTGTAACCACTACAATTGTAAAGAGAATAATTTTCACAGCAAGAATAATATTTTGTCCGAATTTAATTTGCCGTTTACACGCAAAAATTTTACAATTCCATCTGCACCACATGGTACCCTACGAATTTCATCCAGCGGCATCCGCGCCACCTAAGCTTGTTTTCATTAATGTGTGTGTTTATTGTGAATATTCGTCTTGTGTCCCTTCTTGTAACATGTATAATTTAAGAGTTTATGTAATTTTGTAATTAGTGTACGGTGCAATTATTCCCGTCCTAGCCGGCTCTGTGTATAGGCCATCACCACACTACCCACGTGCTGGAGGGCGAGCCCCGACGAGTTTGCGTTAGTGATGCCAAGTAATCACACGCGTAATATGTATTAAGGGTTTCATTTCTCATTCACAGTGTCCTCACTTCAGGGAAAAACCGTCAGTCCACGGCTGTGAGCCCTTTTCCCTTGTGAAGACTGTGCTTTCAGGATTCTCAGTGAGATCATCCATGTAGGCGTGTGCAAGAGTAATAACAGACTGGGGAACACCCAAGCGGAATTGGCTAGTCATAACCGAGATAATCATTTCATTGGCACGTTGATGTGTATGCATAATAAAAATAAAAATAATTCTGCAGTGAACTTAATTCTATTATTCAGTAGTAACAGTGTCCTAGCCACATATATTTTATTACTTGTTTATTTCAAGTGATATTTAGTAAAAAGTTTAGTATTGCCTACACGTTTGTAAATACACACGGGTGAGATGGACACACAGAACCCACAGCATCCCTGAGAACCCTGAGTCTCAATAGTGCGGTCCCAAGTGGGGCCAAGTGTGTTCATTCGTGTTGTGTCTTCCGCGTCAACTGCAAGAAGATGGCAGACACCACGCCAGATCAACCACGAGAAGCCCTCAAGACATCCACGTCAGCAAGACGCGAATGTGAGTTACATAGACATGCCGATCGCTCGATGCGTGCATTGTGGCAGATTGAGTGAAATTAACTTGTTTGAGGGAAGTATGTGGGAGCAATCCTTGTGTCAATGCATGTCCAACAACGCCTCTACGCAGTCAGAGTAACGCCTGTGCACGTGCACCGGATGTGACAGGGTGGGAACCAAATGGGCCAAGTGCCAACAGTGTAGGAAAGGCTCGCCTTTATGATGCATAGGGCCTGCGGAGTTTACCACCTACCATGACGGTGTTATAAACTGTGACAAGTGCCGTAAGACAAACTGTGCTGAGATTGCGCTACTGCCAACACCAGAGGTGAAACCCACGCCGCCAGTAGTTGTTACATACACGCCACAAGGCTTAACTGGGCCAATTCGCATTGTACTAATGCCAACTTTTGTGGGACATGACTCAGAACACCAGGTACGTTCCTTGCAGTGTGCGAAGAAAAGTTGCATAGGCATCACATACATAGGGATGACTGGACTGAGGTAACTGCCAACAGATTAAGGAATACCGCTGTCACATGGTGGCACTGGGTCAGGGACTATTGAGTCACGTGGGAGGAGTTCTGTGAGAGAGTAGTAGGTCGATTCGACACTGAAGGAGATGCTATACAGGCACAAGCGTGACTGTACCATGAACAGCAATGTGAACATGAGGGTATTGAGGAGTTTATACAACGTAAGTTAGGTTTGTTCAAGCGTTTGAACCCAGGTCAGCCGACACGCAGCGTTTTAGAAATCATTGTGGCATTGTCAACAGTGGACATTAGGCCATATCTGAGAAGGGCAACAAGGACAAGTGTCGAACAGTTTACGAGCGAAGTGTGTTTGTATGAATAGGACGTGCCAGCGGGACTTTCACACCTCAACACCTACAGTGCTGCCAGATGTTAAGCTACCGCCACCAGTGTTTACACCCGTGAAGCAGAACTGCGGACACAGAAACTTCCACCACAATAGGGGAAATAGTTACCAGGGCACCAGGTCGGAAAACTAAGTCGGGAGATTGTCGAATCCACACCAGCACCAATCTCACCACCAAGTCATATCAATCCGCCTAATAAAAGTGTTCCAGGTAACTTACAGCACCGTAAAAGCACTGCGAGTATGTGTAGAGCTTGAGGGAAAAAATGTCACAGCCATTACTGACACTACTGCTAGTCACAATTTTGCGCATGAGGGTTTGGTACAAGCAATAACAACTAGAGTGCCACAGAGACGTCTGCAATTCGCTACCACCCATCACCAGGGAGAAGCGAAAAGTGTTATGCACGTAACTGTAGGCATCAGAAAGCTGCGTACCAAGTGCGATGTCTACATTGTGCCAGACTTGTGCGAGGAAGTGATTCTGGGACTGCCATGGCTTATTGACAACCAAGCTGAGATAGAACCACACCTGACTTGTTAGCACGTGGGGACACGTGGCCGATGGACTGTTTACGCCATGGGAGCAACAACACCAAAAACAACAACTGCTGTGCCGCTTACTGACTTCGAGTACGAGGTGCCCGCCACACATCAGCAATATCTGCAACATCTGCTGGACCAGCATGCCAATGTGTTCCACACTGAGGGGAAGCTATAGCTCACAGACATCACGGAGGACGTGATCATAACAACACATGAGAACCCAGTGTACTCCAAGCCACGAGACCCAGGTATTTTTCTTTCACCCTGTCATCAACTAGCAGGTATGTGAAATGCTCAACGATAATGTTATTGAACCTTCACAAAGTCTCTATAAATCAGGTATTACCCTTGCTCCAAAGAAAAATGGTGAAGGATGATTCTGTGTCGACTACCACCCCTTTAACAAAATCACCGTAAACATGCTGTCACCAGTCATAAACATGAAAGATACTATGTAAACAATAGAACCAGCTTCAGTATTCACATATCTTGATTTAAAGTCTGGATATTTGCAAGTGCCTATCCACCCACAGGACAGAAAGAAAACAGCCTTTACTACCCCAGATGGACGTAGAATTCAGATTGTAGCCATGCCATTTGGTTTAAAGTGTGCCCCTGCAACGTTCCAGAACTTGATGGTTAATGTATTGGATGGATTTATTGGAGACTTCCCGATTGCATATTTGGATGATGTACTTGTTTGGTCTCTAATAGCTGGGAAGATCATTTACACCATTTGAACCTTGTGTTTGAACGGCTCGAAGGTAATAAACTTACGTGCAAAAAGGAAAGTGTAAGTTGGTTATGAGTAAAATGGAGTTTCCAGGGCATTATGTAAAGCAAACGAATATGAACCGAAACAACAACACATACAGGACATCCAAAAAAAACCCACACCCAGGTCATGCAAACAAGTCAGGAAGTTTTTTAGCTTCATTAATTGGTTAAGGGTATTTGTCCCAAACTTTTCCGTCATCACTACACCGTTAACTGCTTTGTTGTGTGAGATGCGTAAATTTGTCTCGACACCTCAAGCAGATCAAGCATTTCATTTCAAGACATTAAAATCGCATTTCAGAATTGTAATCCGCTGTCTAGATTCAACCCAGAATTATCTATTGATGTACAAATGGATGCCAGTCAAGACGGCATTGGGGCCATGTTGTTTCAGGAGGGAACACATGAGGAAAAGCACATAATCAATTTGGGGAAACAGAACGCAAGTATCACGTCAATGAACAGGAATGTTTAGCAATTGTATATGCATTGCAAAAGTAACGGCCATACTTGCTAGGAAGGCAGTTTACACTCAAAACTGACAACCAATGTCTTGTATGGTTAGAAAGCATGCATAAGGGGAAGAGCAAACTTGCCCGCTGGGGGCTGTTACTTCAGAAATATGATTTCAAGGTAGAACACGTGGCAGTAGAAACCAATGACCTCGCGGATGCTTTGTCCAGGAATCCTTGTCCGAATATAACGGTAACTGACGATGCGGAATGGGAAGAAGCGCTACCACCTTACCATGCAATACCAACTGCAGAAACACAAACTCTCGGTGTACAAAACATTGTTGCCACACCACCTGGCGAACTTGTTTCATTGAATGTATGGGACGTGTTAAGAGAGGTACACACTGCGCAAGAAAATTCCCCAGATGCTGCGCAACACCGACAACACTGTGCCATGCGGTACACAGAACACTGGAGGGTAGTCGACCGAGAGATACAAACCAAACCACCTGGTAAGTGTGTGCGATGGCGAACATATGTGCCAAAGGAGAAACAGGAACTTGTACTTAAGTATGCACACAACAGTTTGGAGAATGGACACACGGGATACGAGCAAACATGAAGAAACATGCAGAAATTTTTTCACTGGCCAGGGATTCAGGGAGATGTCAGGAAATATGTACAGAGCTGTGTCACGCTAACACCTGTAAGCCGCAGAGAGCAGACGGCGACGCTCCACAACAGCCAAGGCTGCCAACCGAGCCATTCAAAACTGTAGCTATTGACATCATGGGCCCGTACCCACGTACGAAAACTGGGAAAAGATTTTTTGTTGTTGTTGCCACAGATTTGTTTACCCGTTGGACCAAAGTATTTCCCATCAACAATGTTTGTGCGCACACAGTGGCATAAGTAATGCAGAACGAGTTTATCCAGAGGTGGAGACACCCCAAATATTTGTTGACTGACAATGGAACACAGTTTGTACTGCGAAAATGGAGGGAGTACTGTACCAGGTGGGGAACAGAACACTGTACTACCCCAGCCTACCATCCCAGGGCTAACCCAACAGAGAGATGAAATCAAGACGTAAAAATCCAATTATGTGTCCAGATAGGCGAGGATCATACTAGATGGGCCGAATTGATCCCGGAGGTAACATTTTCCCTATGGAATAGAGTGAACATGGCAACCGGTAAAACACCCGCTGAGATGGTACAAGGCCGCGAACTCCGTGCCCCTGGAGCACCCCGCGAAAACCCGCCCAGACCACCTGAACCAATTGCTGAACACCAGGCGCAAATACATGAAGAAGCCAGGGGAAGAAGCCAGGGCGAACCAGCTCAGTTATTGTAATGTGTGGGTACCAGATGGCAAGAGACCGCCACCCAAACTTGTACCCGGGATGTACGTGTACGTAAGAGAGAACCCGTTATCGGCTGGGGAGAAGAAGTACTGTGCTGTACTAGCACCTAGATGGACAGGGCAAGTGAGAAAGGTGGAAAAGATGGGAAATTCCACATATCTTTTGAAGTTGGGACTCAGACGTGTCACAAAACGGCACCGTGACAACCTGCAGATGGCCCGACCGCCTGAAGGGAAAAGAGACAAGGAGATGACGTTACACCCAATACCGCAGCGAGTTAGGAGAATTTCACCAGGGAGTTCACAGGAGAGCAACAACACGTACACTGAGGAGAAGAACACTAACATGGGAACACCCAGCCAAAGTAAAGAACTGTTATTTAAGGGTTTTTCACCGAATGCACACTCAACACCTAGTAGTTAGGAGATGGAAATGAGTAGCACCACAACACCGTTTCTGGGTTTTTCTGTTAATGCATGTAACAACACAACGAATCAGAGCAAATTTCAGGGGTTTCCAAGTGTACATGAAGAAAGTGGTAACATAAGTGCACACGTAAATGTCAACACAACCAGTGCCAGTTAGTTGAGTTTTGAGAGGTTTCCCCAGGGCACAGCTGAATTTCGTTGCAACCAAAGTGTAAAGGTAAATCTTAATACCCCTTGTGAAGGCACGACGCCTTTTAGAGGCTTTCCAGTTCCTGCAGGGGAGAGTCTAGTAGGGCAAGAGAGTTTGAAAGGGTTCGGGGAAACTAGTAGGGCAATAAGTGTGACGTCAAAAGTCAACATAGCGGAACACGGCACTCGCAAGATTGTTGTACCTGCCTACAATCCTACCCCCTGCAAACAATGAAGAAACCGACAACCTCTGAGGCCATGATTTCTTTGCCCTCAATCGGCAACCAGCTGGGCAGAGCAAGCCAGAACAATGTTATCTTGTTCGCAAAGTCTTGGTCATCAAGGGAGGGGTCGTTTGACGCTGGCTAACAGCCAGCGCCGCTAGAGCACATGACGGTGCTCACAATGCACGGTCACGTGTCCCGCACTTGCTCAAAGAGGCCGATAATTTTGAACTTTCATATAAATATTATATCCAGTGTCAAATGTGTTCTATTGTACTTGCAGTGTTTAATACGTCTTAAAATATTTTAAAGTGTTTGAACTAACTTTTCATTGTTTGGTTATAAAATTCAAGTCAAAGTGACACTAAGATAATATGCAAATTCATAAGAATAACTATATTTAATTTAATTTGTGTCATTTTATTTTGAATATAAAATATTTTACTTGGCGTGCATAGCACTACTGCTTCTGTGAACCCTGTAGGCGGCTGTGGTAGGTCCGTGCGACGCTTGTCGAGGAGAACTGGCGAAGTAAGACACTGTCACGAGAGCACTACGACTTTTGTTCAGTGATTTAGGTTTCCATATTTAATTTAGTTTACTGATTAACCTTTGCTTGCATACGTTTTTGCCAGACGTTTTCCCCAGCATTATGCATCCGCTTTATTAATTTCTTGCGCCCTTGTGGAATTTTTAACTTAATCGAGGAGAAGGAGGAGAAAGATGTTGGAGAGGTCACGCGACCCGTGCAACTTGAATCAGGCTCTATCCGCTTATATTTAGGGCATTTCAGTGTAACTTCTGCGTTATTGCTACACGCAATTTTAAGGACTTTATTTTTATATATGTATTAGAGGGAAAATTTTCGTGTTTGAATATTTTATGGCGATGTCACTTATAACCATGTTGCCAACTGACGCCAAGTCTTTGTATACGCCATCGTTGCGTTTGAGATCTAATTTATGTAACATTGTATGAGCAATAATTTATTTAAGGGTTTTACATCTATTTTATTCAGGGTTCAATGTATTTTTCAGGTAAATTTATGCTTTCTGTACTTGACCAAGCGGTCACAGTAATGTTTGATTTTACCGCCATCAGGCATGTTACAAGTCTGTAACAACTACAATTGTAAAGAGAATAATTTGCACAGCAAGAATAATATTTCGTCTGAATTTAATTTGCCGTTTCCACGCAAAAAAATTTTACAATTCCACCTGCACCACATGGTACTCTACGAACTTCATCCAGCGGCATCCACGCCATCTAAGCTTGTTTTCACACATGTGTGTGTTTATTGTGAATATTCATCTCGTGTCCGTTCTTGTTTCATGTATCATGTATCATTTAAGAGTTTATGTAATTTTGTAATTAGTGTACGGTGCAATAATTCTCATCCTTGCCGGCACTGTGTATAGCCTGTCAACAAACTAGCCACGTGTTGGAGGGCGAGCCCCAACGAGTTTGTGTTAGTGATGCCAAATAATCACACGTGTAATATGTATTAAGGGTTTCATTTCTAATTCACAGTATCATCTCTTCAGGGAAAAACCGTCAGTCCACTCTAGCGGCTGTGATCCCTCTTCCCTTGTGAAGGCTGTGCTTTCAGGCACCTCGGTGAGATCATCCATCTAGGCGTGCGCTAGAGTAATTGCGGGCTGGGGAACACCCAAGCAGAATTGGTCAGTCATAACCGAGATCACCATTTCATTGGCACGTTGACATGTATGCATAATAACAATAAAAACACGTCTACAGTGAACTTAATTCTTTTATTCAGTAGTGACAGTGTCCTAGCCACATATATTTTATTACGTGTTTATTTCCAGTGATGTTCAGTAGAAAGTTTAGTATTGCCTACATGTTTGTAAGTACGCACAGGTGACAAGGGGAATCTGAGAACCCTGAGTCTCAATAGTGTGGAGAATGGGAAGCACCGCTGGCGCCCAAATTATCTCTATGTATTTGTGTCATCATTTGACTCGTGTCTCACCCGATGGCATCTACACGCTGCCCTCACACGGACACGGCGAATGGTGGTACTAGGCATTGATGCGGTGACGAAACGAACAGACTGGCGACTGATGCAGCGTGATACAGGTCAAACGCCCTCCCCCTCTGGAGACTGTTCATGCGGCACTGCTGAAAACACGTCCTTATTCGCAGCATCTGGCCAGCGGGCAGATGTTCCCCCATGGCTGCAGACTGTGGCTGCTGTTGATATCTCGAGGATGCTGGCCTTGTGATGACTGCTTTGGGAGCTTCTGTCTGCCTACAGGCCGTGCACAGAACACCATGTGAGCAACGCAGCTGTGTGGAGTGATGAGGGGGGAGAGGCTGCCCTGATCCCGTGTCATCTTAACTGTTGCAGTTTGCGGCAGGGCTGGGGGAATGACTGATGTACCACTTTCAATGTGAGCTGGAATGATCCTGCTGATCAGGCGGGGGCGACTCGGATGCTGGCATCGCGACGCCGTCAGGTGGGAGTTTCATGGTCCATCTGATCCGTCTCGTGAGATGTCCTGAGTTGCCGCTGGAATGTGAATGATGGTTGATGGTGACGTGCTAGCTGGTTGTGATGAGACGATGATAAATGTGCTGTTGTTTAGGTGGTACGATGAACCCTACACACGGTGCTGTTACATTCGGCGTGATGGCTAATGCGGGACTCGAACACATGACCCTTATTATGAGGAGGGGTGGAGTGAGGGGTGTGGACTTCCCCGCCCGTCACACCGTGATGAGTGGCGATGTTGACAATTGGTGGCACAGAAGGATGGAGGGAGGTGGTGTATAGCTCGCCACTCGCTTTCTGCTGCATGACGGATCGATGACTGGGCCAAATGTACACACACACGTGGTTGCATGATGTGAGTACTGCCAGCTCCCAAAACAACAGGTGTGAATGTGGCTGAAATTACTTTGACTTGCCTGGGATTTGAAATGTCATGTTAGGGCAAAATGTCATAAAGTCTATACACTTTTGCTTGGCCCGGGTGGCCTGAACATGTGTTTCATTGTGACACGCAGACATGCGCATTGTGGCCCCGTGAGATGACATGAGCAATGTTTACAGGAAAGGAGCGGCGTACTCAGTTCACAATTCGCGGTAGCAAAACTGCAAACTATCACACACAATTTTTTATGCATCCTCTGTTTGCTGTTCGGTGATGAATGCTTATGTTCATGTTTGCGTGAGGTGATTTTCCATGTTGTGAATGCGCGGCAACAAAGCAGTGTATCGACCTTACCATGCGGTTACTTCTAACACACAGTGTTGGTATGAGGTGGCATGTTGTGGTCAAACATGCAGTAGGCGGTGGGGTGAATGTTGTTTGTTCACACGTGGATACTTGGTCGGGGGTGACCAGATGAATGCTCACTCGTTCACTTGTTCGCAGTTACTGACTTGCACAAACTGTATTGTGGCACTGGAAAATACATGCAGAAATGGGGTGGACGTCATGTTTGCATTGCAGTCCCGCAGTCCGCTGCAAAAATGTGAAGTGCGGCTGTAGTTGTGTCCTTTTTGCTTGGGGGTGTGTGTTGCGTTGGCGCACCAGCAGTGGCTGGTATCGATTAGACCAGATGGCCACATGGCGAATTGTTTAAATGTGCCTAGGTGGGCGTGGCAGTGTGTTGCGCTGCGTGGACTCCAGACAGCTTACTCCCAGTGTCAGAGAGAGGTGTTGCAGCTGTCAAAACATATAATATGAATCTGCTGTTGACATATCTTGCTCTGTTTGTAGGGATGGCTGAAGCACAGGTGATCGTGCTCATTGTGGTGTGGATAGAGTTGTATGGTCTGGTTTGTAGGCAGGATTAATATTGAAATCTTGTTGCAGTACCTTATCCACACACGTTATTGGATGTGGCTATTGGCTTTCATTCTGTGGCACACTGGGGTTGTCTTTGCACCATATTATCTTGTTTTCATTTGTGCTTGATTCGCGCTAGCTCAGCAGCGTGGTGGCAGTAAATACGAATACTAGAGTGTACAAAGTCGTCACAGGTGGTGTTGGTTTCTCAATGTCCTTGCATGAACTACAAAGAATGCATTCGTTGTCTTTGTCTGGTGGTTTCCACTCGTCTGCGATTGCGCATTCCTTGTGGTATACCATGAACACCGCTGGCATTATACCATGTAGGTCCCGGTTCCTTGACACATGTCTTTCGGGCACCAGTTGTGTAGGGCCAATTGTAGCCATGCTTAGGCAGTTGCGGTGGGCACTGATGAACAGTTGCAGACGGAGTGCTTACCAGCAAGTATGCCCACATACTTCAGTTTAACGCACTGTTGACAGACAAGCGTCCATATGTCCAAATGAAAACCCACAATGTTTCCGCGCGAATGCGCAATGCGGATGTAGTCCGGCGCAGCCACCACTGTTGTCTCCCACTGGTCCACGTAGCTCGCAGCATGCGGCAGTAACCTAGTAATGTGACACAGGAGGACTGGTTGACACGGCGCGGCAAAGGAGGGGAGGCAGGTGGCATGCTACCACTCTGCTGCTTCCCCAAAATGGCGGCTGGGATGGCTTACGTCATGGGCTGCAGCAATCGAAGCAGTTGGTTCACAATGACGATGTGCCTGGGGAGGCAGACACAACATCCACTCCACGTGAGTACCGTACGACTACTGAAAAATTGGCCACATGGGAAGCTGCTGACAAGCATGGCGTTTCCGCATGACGTGATGAAAAAAAATGGATAATGCAAAAACGTGATGACTGCGAAAACTGAATGTACATGAACACTGATGATGTGGATGGTTACATACAGAACCATTTTACAATTTAATACAATTTATACACAACAAGAAATTTCTAAAATTAATGTCACGTGTCACACTGTCCTTAAATTTATATCTTGACGCAAGCCACATTGTTGCGCAGTGCACCTGCGCTCTGTACAGGCGACCTCGCCCCATCAATGAGCAGGCAAGAGCTCGGGGAAAGTCTTGAACAGTGGTAGAGTAATTTCCACGTAACAATCAAAGGGACTTCAAGCGTTGGACAGCCTCAGACGTAAAGATGATTAACGCAATTAATTATTAATTTTATGGCCCACCCAGAACCCGGCATATGATTGCCACCCTTTTGAACAAAAAATATTTTATTTGATGGACCACTACCCTGATGCGTTAGGAAGGGGTTGTCTTAGATTAAGGGTCGTCTTCCTTTCTGGTAAATATGGTATCACGTAAACTGAAATAGTGGACTAACGTAATTACAATATTAATTCCTGGTTCATCTAGTTTGTTAATTACTTGTCAAGTGCAATAGAAAAACCTCGCTGAGAACTACTCGTGAGGCATGCCAAACTCCACAGGAGACGGAGCTTGCAGGAAGGTTAGAGTCTGCAAAGACAAGCTACTGCTCCTGGGTTTCCGGTGCTCCCTCGCCTACCCTCGGTGGTGTCCTAGTACCGGACTGCATATCTATACGTCAGGGCCTTGGGTGTGACTGAATAAGACACACCACTAGGACTGCACATCTGTGGAAAGGTTAGAAGGCGGTCAGATGCACAGCAAGAAGGGTGGAATTAAGTGACGTATAAAGTGCAGAGAACGCAGAGCCTTGCAAAGATTAATAAACTCACAGGTCGACATTGAGGTTACGAGTGAGGACATAACCCTGCCTGCGGAAACCAAGCTCATACCTAGGCCTATTTCACCTTTCATCCCTCTCGAACACAAGTCAAAAGTAGATGCATATTTAGACGTTTGTTGGCGGAATCAGAACCAGAACTTATACGTCCCCTCCAATGCCTGCCATTGTCATTACCCCGCTGAAGGAAGCCCAGAGCCAGGATGTTCAGAATACAGGCATTATAAAGTTGGCTTCCAGGAAGATTATCCGGGTTTGATTCCCACCTAAGGTCGCCCCAAAGTCTCATGCAGTTTCTTCCCCCAAAAATTATATTCACGCAGACCGACCTACCCAGCCACTTAAGATAAGGCAAATCTCTTCAGCAGGGTCATCCACTATCACCATCGATTAGCTCATTTCACTGCTCATACACCCCTGGGACAGCTAGCGTCCCGCATCTTGGCAGCCCTTGTAGTATGGAAGATTGATCTCCCAGGAAGGGAAACTATCACAGTTCGCCTCACTCTGGGGTTTGATTCCCCTCTTCTCTGATGGTATCCTCTCACTAAGCAGCCCCCACAGAACATACCATGACCCACCGGGACAGAATAATAACATGCCACGGCAGGACTACTGATGAACTCGGGAGGGCAGTCAGCACCTTAACCACTATCAGGAAGATAGGAGCCACGCGTCAACCTTAACCTACTAAACCTGCATTTTACGACCATAGTGTGCTACCCTCAATGTGAATATCTTTTAATGCCTATTATGTACAGTTACTCAGGAGGTACGTAGCTTTATTAGGAATTACATGTGCACACATGAAAACACTTATAAATTACAAATAGGAAAATCTCCACATGGCGTGTCTCTTATGAACTATGGCAACATGGACTTGTTTGAGGTTCGTGGCCTCTGGCAATGTTTGCTTTATCCAATACTGGAAAACATGTATTATACAGGCTGATACTGCCCTTTAATATAATTATTATATAAAAGAAAAAAAATGTGTACATTGCACATGCAAACTGGATAAATGGAAGATATGGACACACTCTGTGTGTATGGTGCACATTGTGTTACATGAAACACAATATTATATGATGCACTCAAAATGACATTACATAAAACACTCTAAATTATCTACACAAAAACCCTCACATCATTTATATTACACTGTGCACACATGGCAGCACACATCTCACCTACCTTATACCAAATTGCACAAAACTTTCAATTAATATACAAACACTTTAAATTTAAAATGGCCATCAGAAATTTACAAATATTAAAAAATATACATAATACAAAATTCACTGTTGCACATGTAACACATGAAGGATACACTTGATGTACACACTGCTCTCACGTGGTGAACGGTGGTACTAGGTGCTGACGCGGTGATGCAACGAACGGGCTGGGGACTGACGTAGCATGGTACAAATCAATAGATTCTGGGGATGGAAAAGACCAGGACTGCAGCCTAACCCCCTGAGTCTAGTGGAATGGTTGAGAGGCTTAACCATACTCTTCAGCAGTACTTGTTATTTGTGGCAGACAACCAAAAGGTCTGGGATTCAAAGGTGCCATTGTTTCTCCTTGCTTACCGTTCAGCAGTTCATAAGTCTACAATGGTAACACCATCAAGGATGTTGTTTGAAAGAAAGATATGCCTTCCTAGTGACCTGTTGTTTGGCCGACTGACAAAAGAGGAAGCTGCTGCTCTTAACCCTACAGTAGGCGCATGGACAACAACCGTAGACCAAACATTTTTTATAATTTAATAATATTTTTACAGACACCTACACTTTCATCATCTTCAGTAGCTGTTATATAAAGATCAATTTAAATGATAAAAGCACCCGTTCTGATCAATGTAGTGGAGAAGCTCTTTGGGAGATGTTCTCATCGGTTGGTCTACATTTGTAGTCCAAGCTACCAATAACGTATTACTGTGATGTGTATCGAAATACTTCTTTTGGTACTTTTTATAATGCATTTAATGTTAACTTTCTAATAATGTAGTAAAATAATGATTACTAATAAAATTATGTTGGTGTATGTTTTTAAACTGGCAGAGCCTGTGTTTTTATGACTTTCTTTGCATGTAGATTTCTACCTATTCTGGGCATGAAACTGCTTGAGGACGTTAGTAAATGAATGTGTAAGCGTGTCTCATAGTTATTTTTGTTTTCATACTATGTTCAAACACTTCTACTGTATAGTTCATATACACTGCTGAAACATGTCTGCGCAAAAGAGAAAAAGAACTGAAGGAAGTATCAACTATAACGTCAGGCGGCAATGGCTGTATAAAGTTTCTACACTACACATGAAGAAATCTCAGTTGAGGGCAGTGATGAAGAGAGAAGCAAATACGACAATGTAGATCAAAGTGAGCATGACTCATTCCGAAGGAGTTTGATCTGATGTTGAAGAATAAATTACTTTGTCACTTGATGGTGAGTCACCAAAATATTTTGTTGGGAAAGATAATATAAAGAAATGAAGAAAATAAATACCAAATAAGAATATTGGCACAACTAGGCTCGAATATAAAAAGAGTTATAATAAGTATCAAAAGGACAGAGTTGCCACACTAAAAGGTGCATCTCTTGGTGTCCTCTATTAGGTTGCAATTCTTTGCGGTTCAATAAAAAATGTACATCAATCATGGGGTGACTCAAGGGAAGAGGGTTAGAAAGTTGCTCTTTGGCAGTGAGTGAGAAACAATTTCTTTTTCTCGTACATTGTATAAGATTTGATATCACAGATAGGAACATCAAAAAAGAAACTGACATAATTGTTCTCAAACGTGAAATAATAGAGCAATGCATAAAAAATTCTTAGTAAGTACCTCACTATAAACAAACAACTGCTGGCATTACATGGTAATTACTCATTTAGTCAATATATATCAAACAAACCAACAAAATATGGCCTAAAAAGTCCGCATTAGTTGATACGTAAAAAATCACAATAAATTTAGAATTGTATGGTGGCCAGCAACCTGAAGACCTTCACATGGCAAATACCAACAGGGACATTACACAAGACAACTGGTTCTCAAATGTGCCATTGGTGATGGAAACTACTCCATGAGGAAAAGCTTAAATAGGTATATTAATACCCTCCCTAAAAAACAAAATTACAATTATTTTTTCCCAGTAAAAAACAGACAAGTGTTGTGTTTTATAATCAAGTGATAACATGTGTGTATCCTCTGTTTACATTGAGGTTGTTTTGTTTACGTAGATTTTTTCTCCTTTTCTCTCGCACTGTGTATCGTGCCTGAACTGCCCTCAAGTGGCATCTCTGTAAAACGCAAGTGTATGAGAAACAAAAGACAGTTGAGCAGAAGCCATGTAGCTGTGAAGTACCGTTAATAAAGAACTTGTAATAACTACTTTATTACTTGTGTTTCTTCACAAATTACAAGATGTTATGGGCCCTGGACTCACTAAAGATGTTCTATGCATACCGTTCATGTGAAGGAAATGCGAGGCGTCATGTCATAATAAAAGGTTGCATTTCAGTAGTCACAGATAGCATAGTGTGGCTGCAAAAATGGCATCATGACAGCCCGTAATATAGTGCCGGTACAATCTCAGTTCATGTATTTTTTCCTTCTGTGCTTGGTCCTAGTAAAAACGGAAGTCTCCTGGTTAATAATTGACAACTGAGTGGGTCCATAGAATTGGACGGACTGGAAGTTCCAAGTGAAAATTCATCTTCAGGTCCATGGGTGTATGGATGCTGTACAGGGAAAAATAAAAACCTCTCATGGAAGAATCGGACAAGATAAGTGAAGCTACAAAGAAACATGAAGAATAATCGTTGCTAGAAAAGGCAGAATTTATTGCGCAACACATAATTGTTTGCTCTATCAGCAACCAAGTACGTCAATTGGTAAACATGTGTACGTCAGCAAATGAAATGTGGGACAAACTGCACAGTATATACGAGCAACGACAAGCTAGACTATTTAACCAATTCCTCAGTATATAGGAGAAAGACCCATGTAATTCAGTGGCTAAACATATCGCAAAACTAGAAAAATTGTGGGTCGAGCTACAAGATGAGACGTCGAAGGAGGATAAAGCAAAACTGCCAGATTCACTTTTCTTAACTAGAGTACTTAACACTATGCCACGAGACTCTTTTGAGTTCATGAACGTGTGGGAATCAGTTCCAAAGGAACAGAGAAATTTTACTCTTTCAAGAGAGAGGTTATGTGAAGTGGAAATGCGTCTTTAAGAGAGAACAAACGATGAGGCCTCAGTGCTCACTGCAAAATGAAGCCAAAATTGTATGTGAGTGAGAAGACAGTGAATACAAAGGAACCCAAGTGTTTTGATTATGGAAAAGTGGGCCACATAAAAAAATATTGTCCAGAAGACTCCTCAAGTGACAAGACAAAAGCTTATTCATCGGAGTCAGGCAATAGAAACCACAGATAAAAGAGTAAAGATGAAGATTTACTTATAGCTCTAAATACACCCAGTGAAAACTTGAATGAATGGTATGTCAATTCAGGAGTCACGTCACAAATTACAACTAGGAAAGACTGGTTGATAGACTTCAAAGACAATAGCCAAATCAAAGTGACAGCAAATGATGAATCTGTGTTATCAGAAGGTGTCTGCAATGTTGAGGTAAAAACTCTGTATGGAAACAAGGTCATACAAGATACAGTGTTAATACATGGAATAAAAGCTAATTTGTTATGTGTAAGCAAAATAGTAGAAAAAGGTCATAGTGTTGTGTTCGATGAGAGGAAGTGCACAATATACTCTGATGATATCATCCTGGCTACGGCAACAAAATGAGGGCATTTGTATGTGCTGGATACATGTCAAGAAAGTGTTTACATGTCCAAGGGACAATCAACAAACCGACTGTGGCGTGATAGGTTGAAACACCTCAACAGAATGGGAATGGACCTACTGAAGAAGGGCATGGAAGATGGAATATCATTTTCAGAGGAAAAGAATAGACAGTGCAGTGCATGCTTAGAAAGTAAACAATCCCAGAAACCATTCAAAAGGAAAGTTTTTGTGTATATAATCAGGCCAAAAGTTGATCTGTTTGAAAAATTTAGGGAATTTAAGGCCCACGTTGAGAAGCAGTCAGGATAACAAATAAAGATCCTGAGAACTGACAATGGTTCAGAGTATGTAAATGGGGACTTCAAAAACTTCCTAAGGAATCAAGGAATAAAAGATGAACCAACTATACCATACAGTCCAGAACAGAATGAACTGACAGAGTGCACTAATCGAACACTTGTTGAAAAGGCCAGATGCATGATGAAGAAAGCTGGTTCTCATGAAAAGATGTGAGGCGAAGCTGTGAACAAAGCTGTTAATTTGGCAAACAAGTCGCCTCATAAAGCAACTGGTGTGACAACACCTGAACAGTGGTGGTGTAGAAGGAAAGTGAACCTAGCACATCTACGTGTTTTTGGTTGCATTGCATACATTCACATTGAGAAGCAGACATGCAAGAAGTGGGACTCAAAAAGTTACCCGTATATATTTGTAGGTTACTGGAAGACAGTAAAGGGTACATGTTATTTGACACAAGAAATCCAGGAAAGATTGTACACTCCAGAGATGTTGTGTTTTTAGAAGACACATTTTCAGTGAATGAGCAAAAGTCTACTAGCATGACAACTGTGGATGCAAGGTTGCCTTCAGTGGACACAGAATCTGAAAAACTTAATATAGGTTCGAGGAAAAATATGGAATACACAGAAGAAAATGCAAGGGATACAAACCCATCTCAAAAGAAGAAGTGTCAGAAGACGAATCTGTATTCAGAGGCTTTGAATTGGATCCTAGACCCAGAGAAGAGTAAGGTCCAAGAATCAAGAAGCTATCAGAAAAATTTTCGGACTATGTCTTGTATCACACATCAACAGAAGCCATCCCTAGCTCTTATGGTGAAGCAATGCAAAGTGATAAGAAATATCTGTGGCAACAAGAGGCAATGATGATGGAAATGGATGCCCTGTCAAGTCATGGTGTCTGGCAGCTCATGGATCAACCTGAAAACAAGACTATGGTGAAGTGTAAGTGGGTGTATAGCATAAATAAAAATGAGCTTGATAATGCAGTTCAACATAAAGCAAGGTTAGTAGTGAAAGGTTTCACACAGGAACAAGGTATTGACTATACAGAGACATTTTCTCCAGTGGTCTGCAAAAGCAGCTTAAGATTACTGTTTGCATTAGCTGTAAGATTAAATATGACTATTGACCATTTGGATGTAAATACAGCTTACTTAAATAATGAATTAGATGAGATAATTTATATGTACCAGCCAGAGGGTTTCGTGGAGCCGAAACAAGAAAACAAAGTTTATGTCTTAAGAAAGGCTCTTTATGGGTTGAAACAATCCTCTCGTGTTTGGCTTCAAAGGGTAGGGGAGGTAATTACAGATCTTGGATACAAATAAAATTTAAATTTGAGCCATGTATTTTTCAGAAAAATAATGGGAATCTGCATACATACGTAGCAGTGCATGTAGATGATTTTTTCATTTTTTCAAAGGTGTAAATTTAAGAAACTTTTATGTACGGAGTTCAATATCAAAGATTTGGGTGAGGTAAAGTCTTATCTAAGATTAATTATTGAGAGATCTCAAGGGATTATCAAAATCTACCAGAGATCATTTGTAGAAGAGCTGCTTAAGAAATACAAAATGGAAGAGGCTAAACCTACCAGCACACCTGTCGTAGCAAATTTAAGGTTAAATAATGATGGAAAAGATGCTCAGAATGTTCCATACCAATATTTGATAGGGTCTCTAATGTATCTTTCTGTAAACACTAGGCCTGACATTGCCTATGCTACAAATTTCCTTAGTCAGTTTAACACCAATCACAAAATGGAGCACTGGGTAGCAGCCAAAAGAATCTTGAAATACCTAAAAGGGACAATAAATTTGGGTCTCACATTTCTAAGTGATGATCAAGGGTTGAAAAGGTACATAGATGCTGATTGGGCCAACAATCCTACCTATTGAAGTTCTTATAGTGGTTTTGTGCAAATTTTCAGTGGTGGATCGGTTTTGTGCAAATTTTCAGTGGTGGATCGGTTTCTTGGGAAGCCAAGAAACAATCCTGCGCTTCACTCAGCAGCACAGAAGCAGAGTATGGTGCTCTTACTCAAGCTACTAAAGATGCTGTATTCATGAAAGGGTTGCTCAAGGAATTAATTGGGTTCAAAAGTCAGGTAATACTGTTCAATGATAGCCAAAGTGTCCAAAAATTAGTATATAACCCTGTGTTTCACAATCACACAAAATACATTGACACAAGGTTTCACTATATCAGGGAAATTGTGAAAGGGAATGATTTTGTTCTGAAATATTTAGGTAGCTAGGAAATTCCTGCTGATATGATTACCAAAGCATGCCATTAATAAAACATAAGTTCTGTGTAAGGAGGGTAGGACTAAATTAAAAAGACCATAGGTATCACCAGATTAAGGGTGTGTGTTATGTTTATAATCAAGTGATAACACGTGTGTACCTTCTGTTTACATTGAGGTTGTTTCGTTTATGTTGATTTTGTTTCCTCCTTTTCTCTTGCACTGTGTACTGTGCCTGAACTGCCCTCTAGTGGCATCTCTGTAAAATGCTGGCATATGAGAAACAAAAGACAGTTGAGCTGAAGCCATGTAGCTGTGAAGTACCGTTAATAAAGAACTTGTGATAACTACTGTATTACTTGTGTTTCTTCACAAATTACAAGAACAAGAAAAACCATCAACCTTTGTATTTTAAGGCGACTCTACTTTGATATCCTAACACCCACAGGAAAATTAATCTGTTATATACTAATTTTTAGCGTGTACCTTAGGTGACAAGATTGAGTCTAACATGGGAGATGCAAGAATGCCAAAAATTGTCACATATTACAACAGAACCAAAATTGGTGTAGTCCTAATATTTAAGCTTTGCTAGGAATGTGCAACATTGGCTGATGGTAGTGTTTTAAGATCTAATGAATATTTGTGTAATTAACACCCTGTCTACATAACGAACCAAAGAAATGAGTATGTAAAAAGATGTTTCCTGGAAAAACTCGCATAAGATCTCGTAAAACCGCAAATATAGCAACAATCAGAAATTCCCTAGATTTCACGGACCAACAGAACCAGAGCAAAAATGTCATTGGACATGACAGAGACTGTACCAGAATCACCTCTGAACTATGTATGTTGCTGCCTATGTCTGCACGAGAGTGCAAAATAAATCACCGAGAGGGTGTACA
The DNA here is from genome assembly GCA_029891345.1 of Dryococelus australis. Taxonomy (NCBI): domain Eukaryota; kingdom Metazoa; phylum Arthropoda; class Insecta; order Phasmatodea; family Phasmatidae; genus Dryococelus; species Dryococelus australis. The sequence goes on along the minus strand of CM056993.1, from coordinate 206,812,306 downwards.
AAATGCAAAAAATTTGTTTTTAAAAAAAATATGACCGCCAATTGTGTAAATTATATTCCAGGACAGAATAACACAGTTTATAAGAGAATATATCAAGTAAACTGTGATTTCAAGAACCCACGTTTGCCTTTGTTCATCGCCGGACATTCCTGCATCCATACCATATGTGGTGTCACCTTTAAAACATACATCCTCTTAAATTTCAAAAAGTGAATTATTTATTTCTTTATAGCCTCGCAAGAGGGCTTTTGTAGCATCTGCTTGGTATGACCGGGGGCCACATCCACTGAGCGGTTGGCCTGCTTGCCTCCCACCAAGGCGAACCAGGTTCAATCCCCAGTCTGGTCACCAGATTTTCTCACGTGGGAATCATGCCGAATGATGCCATTGGTTGGCGGATTTTCCCAGGGATCTCCCATTTCGCCTGCCCTTTCATTCTGATACAGCTCCATAATCGCCTCAATCACCCTCATCGGCTCTCATGACCTCGCTGTTAAGAGCCGTCCAAATCTCTTCACTCACTTAATCTGCATGACCAAAGTGGTGTTGTTGTCCTTTTTGGCACAGGAATGGGTTTGTGCCTTTTTGCTTCTTTCAAGCAATCGGTCAGAACTTTATATCTATTATTTGAGGCTGTAAAATATAAATAACGTTCTTCCAAAAAGTTAAAAAGGCTTACAGCACTCGGACAGCACTCCGTAGCATCCTGTACTACTAGACTGAGTGAGTGCCCAGCGCAAGGTACCGATACTGCTGAATTATTTTCTGCCAGTACCAACGCTTGAAGGCCATTGTTCTTCTCACTCATTGAAGAAGCGCTACCATAAGACTGACCATGGCAGTTCTTAATGTCTACATCATTCTGTTTCAAATCTTGCTCAAGTCTTGAAACATTTCTTTAGCTTGGTTCCCTGGTGAGGCATATGTTACAAATCTTTCAACAGGGATGTGTTCCTCTAAATATATGAAAATAAAAGTAAGCTGATCAATGTGACATTTGTCTGGAGTTAAGTATAATTATATGAAATAGTACTTTGACTGCTTTATTCGAGAGATAACTTCAATGAAAACTCATTTGCCAATTAGTTGCACAACTTCCTCGCAAATTGTTGATGATAGGTAGTTAGTGTGCCCACTTCAACAGTTTCTTTGGTTCCTTACGTGATGGCTTAAAAGGTCATCATACTCTGCTATAAGTCCCAATAGTCCCAGGTAGTTACCATTTCTCAGTGACTAAAGGGTCTGATTTTCACCTCGAAATGATAGACCTCTTTCATTAATAAAATCTATCACACTTATCAATCTCCTGAGAACTTCTCACCAGTAGCTATATTGCTACATTTTCTGCTTGCAGTGTCAGTTCTTGATCAATACAACCCACTTCTTTAGAGTGTCCTGCAAAATCAATCACAGCATTCAGCTGACTTTAAGAAGTTTTGTGTTCAACCAGACATGTAGCAGCATTTTTCCAATCACAATAATTAACATGAGTAATTTCTGAGCATGTTTGGGTGAAAATTTTGCAAACTTAGCAGTAGACATGTCCATTGCTATGAGAAAAACAGAGGCATGAACGTTTTATGGTTTCACCGTTCCATGTTTTCCGCTCAAAAAACTTCTTTCAGAACTTCTATCACTTTGCTTGAAAGATTTACAGTCAAATAGATCACCATCACAATTTTGAAGTGCTGTGGAGACCATTTTTATGCAGTAATCCATATTACCTGGTGCCATTAATTCCAGCCACATTACAATGTAATTTTACAATGATACATTTTCACTTAAAGCAGGTTCAAGAGAAACCGTTGTGTCCTATTGATGTCTCCAACTTGGAAACCGTTGGTGCTGGTAATGTCTCGGAAACCTCTGCTGGAATTTCTGGAACCTGAAAAAATGTATAAAAATTATTAATTTTTAATTCAGTGTGAAAGAATAGATAAGAAATTATATAATCATTGAAAAGAGACATTATAGGCCTGTAAAAGGTTAGCCAGTTGTCATAGTTGCGTACAATGGTGTTTAAACCACAGGGAAATTGTCCAAGCAAGAACAAAGGGACGATAAGCACAACAGCATGCAGTGTAGTTAACTTTATAATCATTCACAATTAAAAAATAAGTTATGATATTAAAATTAATTAATTATGAATACTACTCTGTACGTATCGTAGTATGATTTGTTGGAAAAAAATTAAATTACTTGAAGCTTGTATTATTGTCACATTGTCAATGTTTTGTTTATAAAAAAATTGCTGAAAATATTTTAATTCAATGAATAATGATAGTTGAAGTGATGAGGCCTGCATCAGTCACACCTATGTGCTAAAATACTTGTACATGTTATACAGAACAACTACAAGTAAGACTACAGTTTTGCGTTCATCAATCACCAATCTAAAGCTAAAATAAATGTAAACTAGAAACAGTTTTTTTAAACAACCAATTTTCCAAAAACAACATTTCATTTTTTAAAAATAATATTAATGTTACACTTTTTTTCAGAAATTTCTATACACAATAAAGGGAAATGATTTCAACCTAGGCACTCAATAACTTTCATAATTATTTTTATTCAACTTACCACTTCGCCATCTTCAAAGTTTTGAAGCTGACTCGAGCCGGCAGGTGAACGTGTATCATTATTGGTCTTTAAAGCAGCAGATGAACATGGCTTGAACTTCATATTATCGATCATACAATGTGGAGTGGAGAGTAGAGAGATTTTGGCGGCTATTAATAACCGATGAGGGTGATTTGAGATGAACATGGAGAAGTGCCGGAATGAAAGGGCGGGGGAAACGGGAGATCCCCGACAAAATCCGCCGACCAATGGCATCGTTCGGCACGATTCCCACATGCGAAAATCCGGAGTGACCCGGCCAGGGATTGAACCCGAATCGCCTTGGTGGGAAAAGAGCAAGATAACCGCTCAGCCACCATGGCCCCTCATATGATGTGACTTAGCTATAATTTCATTCTTATTTTCTTTGTCTTTTGCAATCTTTCATTTGGCTCTTCCCCTTTCAAATTACTCTTTCTTTTTATGGTGATTAGGTTGTTTTTTGTGGCAGTCCATAATACTAGATTACATTGAAAATATAAAAAAACTACTTACTACAGTGATAGCTTTACTTTGTTGTTATGAAAAGGTTTTAATAATAATATGAAACAGTAGACCTACATATTAAGAAGAAACAAATTATAAATTATGATTACGATCACCAAAATATGATATAGAGAAAGGTTAAAAGGACAATATAAATTATTCACCCATGCATGTCAACAGGAAAACAGGGACTGATCTATTTTTAGACAGCGCTCCACTTGTCAGAGCCTTCCAACACAACATGAAGTGATCAAGATTTCTGAATGCTAACTCAGCTCATAACCATAATAGCTGTCCACTGAAGAATTCAGCTGAATTAGCCCATACAAAATAACTGTGTCATCTTTATGATTACAAGAGTGCCCACACCACAGTATTAAAACCAAGAAATTTTTTATTTTAGTCTATTTATAATTAAAATTTATTTAAGTTTTTTTTTGGTAGTACGGACCCCTTTATGGTGTGGGCCCATAGGCTACAGCCCAAATAGTCTGTGTGTAAATGCAGCCCTGGTTCTACCCTTTTAGTCACTCACTACAAGTGTACCAAACACACATCCCAGAATGCCTGGCTCTCCCTCCTCACTCGTTCTCAGTCGAAGTGTGTACAAGTCCCACACAGTCCTCATTTCTGGGCTACTTCACTGCTACTCATGTTTGTTGACTCTACCTTCACCAGTATGCTTCGCCTAGCTACGTTTTCTACATTACTCATTGCACAGTACAAGAGCCGAGTCTCACAGTCAACCTCGCCCCCTGATGTGCATCTGTGATGTCAGTGATGTCCGTGCTCCTATACCACTATTGACAACCACAGGACAGCCGTTCAGGTACTAGATGGGTACGGTTGGGCTTAATGGTTTCATTCTATTACTAAAAATCTCACCTTTCTCTTTCACCTCTCTTTGCTTGTTCACTTTGATCCCACTTTTCCCTTGTTTGCCATGACACCTCACCTCTACTTTCAGGGAGAGGAACATCTGAACAGCTCACACACCAACAGTCTGACAGTTGCAGTTCTGCCCAGCTATTCCCACTACTGTGAATATTGCCCCGGTCAGAGCGGTCAGCAGACCGACAGTGACTCAAGCCCCTCCAAAAATAGTTCAGCAAATTCTGTTGATGCCAGCTAAGCCTAGTCAGCAGGAACGCCCACATCTCAGATTAACTCCATAAACACAGCACACACTTCCCATCTCTGAATGGGGAAGAAACTGGACACACATCCCTGCAGATCATCCCTGGGTGAAGTGTCTGAGAGAAAAAAAACTAAAACTTGCATTCTGAGATAACTAATTACAAAAATTATGGCAAGGGAGAGAAATTTTAACATAGTGGCCACACAAGCATACACCAGTTATAGCTATGCACATAGAGGTGACTAGGCATTTTGTGAGCTTGTCTATGGCACTCTTAGGGCTTCCCAGCTACAGTACTTCAAATGCACAATAAGATTTGCACAGGCAAGCTTGTTCTGAGACAAACCATTTTTGCGAGCTGAGGAGGTCATCAGCAAGATATGCAGTAGTCACAAAAAAAAACAAATATCAACTGGAAGTTTATAGTAGTTTTTCAGAGTAAAGAAACAAAAATTAACAGAAAATAATCATCACAACACAGAGTGAGTTGCTATTCAAAGCACAATTAAATACGATGAAGAATAAAATAACTGTATATACAGAATAAAATTTCACATAACAAATAAACCGCACTCTCATAAAAAAAAAACTAGTAATTTGGAGGGCTGTATATGAAAGAAAATACATGATATGACAGTATGGTTCAGCATAAGAAACCACTCATTTGAGAGCAATAATAATGATGATGATGACTGATGCTGGATGTGTGAAACTGATGAATGATGATGATCATAGTTATTCCTTTAGTGCAGAGGTGATGAAAGAGTGGTAGTGAGGCAGGCAGGGATGAAGGAAGTGGCGTGGTTGTGGGACATACGTGAGCTGGAGCTGTGTGGCCTGCAAAGCACTGTCTCGATGTTGCAGGCTGGCCACCACGTGCCCCCACGCCTGCACCAGCCGGTGCCGCTCCTGCTGCAGTGCGCCCAGGTCTGCGCTGCCGTCCGCCACCAGCTGCCCCAGCTCCGCCCCCTCCTCCTCCTTGAGTGTCAGCTGCACATCCAGTCTCTCTCCACGCTCCTGCAGGCGCCACAGCTCCCCCATCAGACGCAAGATCACTTCATCCTGCAAACCACATCCACTCTCTTACATGCTGCACCACCCACTCCTCACTACTAGCAGTCATGCCAATATGTTGCCCTCAAGTGTCTAAACCAGACAATAATATCTCATATTTCCTAGTACTACATCATTAAGGTACTATGCTCATGTGGCAAGGTGGCAACAGCGATAGTTAGCACTTATCCCCTGACATGACTCAGCATACAAGCACAGAATAAGTAGTTCCCAGCCAATTTTAATCAAGAGATCTCATTCTCTGTAGCAGCCTGTGCTATATTATCCCCCATAAAACACTACTTTGTAAATGGACTTTTTCATAACTTAAATAAATATTCTAAATACAGAGTGACGTTCAAGTCTTTAATATGTTCACCTCATAGTTATTTTTTACAACAATAATTACTTCCATTATCTCACACAGAATTGACTTGTTACATCAGGGTTGGATTAAGACTACAGTTAGACCCATACGTTTGAATCCGTTCTCTACACCTTATATGCACTTAGAAATGCCAATGATGATTAGACAATCCCTTAAAACAATGAGTTCTCAAGATAAAAAAGAATATGAAGAGTAATAACTGTATTAAAATATACCTTAAAAATTGTTATCTTCATTTGTTTTAAATGCCCTAAAAATATGTATTTAATATTTAAAAACTTAGATCTCGATCAATAGTTATTTTCAGATGTTTTAAAATTTCAGAAATTATACGTAGAGAAAAAACTGTATGACTGTTTACTCCTAATAAAAGAATAGTATTTTGTTATGAAAAATTTATAGAACCAAAATCATTAACATTTGCAACCAATTAAACTTTAATTGCTGTGATATAAAATTTTGAACTTACACAATTTTAGTATAAACTTTACATTACAAGCATTATGTCAGCTAACCTGTAGAAAAACTACATTCACTCATCTACAGTAACACTTTCAGACAACATGGCAACATCTCACCATTATTTTTTATTATTTTTTATGCCAATCTTGAGTTTTTTTCTCCTGAATACTAAAGTTTACCAACACTTGCTACAGTGATGAAAAAGTTCTTTCCCTACATAACACTGTACTTATTACTTCAGATACAACATAGTTCTAAAACAATCCAGTGCTACAGAGTGCAAATGAACACCCCAGCTGAGGATAACATTAGAAGACACATGGATGATATAGGCCGATGCAAAACATGCAGTCACATGGGGCACCAAATTGTAGAAGTGCCATTGAAGCAATGCATACAGAAAATTATTGTAAACAAATATTTTTTGTTTGAAATAAATAAATATAACTATCAAATTAGCTCCTTCGATTATTATCTTCCTAGTCTCTCTGAGGAAGTCACCATAAAGTTAAAAATATATTTTAAACTTTTAAAAATAAAATACTAAAAGCGTTCATTTAAAATTATTTGATCTTCTTTGTTTAGAAAAGTTATTTCACTTTACAATAAAACTGAATAATATACAAGTGATATTTAACAGAGAATGTATAATTTATTAGTTTACACAATTACCTAACTTCTGTAAGTGTGAGTGTTGCCCCCATGGCACAGTAGTAACAGACTGAGGTATTCTAACAAAATTTGAAACAAATGGTTATCATGCATTTCCTACAAAATAATTTTTACATTTTGAATGTGCAATTTATGAAAACAGCAAAATTATGGTTAATGGCAAGAAATTCTGTCCAACATCATGCATAATTTGAAGGAAAAAAAATTCTGTCCAATACAGTTGTATTTTTTTTATTAAGAATAGTTTTTTTCACATTCATATTTTACTTAGCAATATTTGAAGTCTTTATTTTGTAAAACTGATACACTTTTACACCTTATAATCTAATAAAAGTGTACTAAGATTGATGTGACCTTGCACAAAGGATACGTTTCAATATAAATGTCAAACATGAAAATCAAAATTTTATTAAAAGTAGACACACTGCATTTATACATTTTTAAGCATTTGCTGTGGGTAGTGAAATTTCTTTAACATCAGGAAATGGCATTTAGAGAAAGAAGTAAAAATCATTACACAAAGGAAAATTGAAATTTTTACACAGTACTTTCATCAACACATAACTAACTTTGACTTTGTAATGGCAAAGCATCTGCATACCATACCTTGTGGGGGGAAAAAACATGTCAAATTTTTTAGTGAAACTAGGTAGAATGAATTTATAGGTCAGAAACAGTTGGAGATTCAGAATCACATTTTGTATGGCACAAAAAAGCCACTTACTACTCATTAATATTGGAGTAGACCTGATGTCAGCCATACAGAAAATAAGAAGTTACTGATAACTAATGAGCCTACTATCCTCTACATGGGTGCAAATCAATTTTAGTAAAGCACTTAAAAGCTTAGATAGTACATAGACGTTGACATCTTATTGACAGCAATATCATTAGAGATGAAACCAGAAACATGTTGTAATGGCTGTGAAAAGCCCATATGAAAATATATCTAAGTGACACTGTGGGTAGGCAAGACAGCACCGGAAACCTAGGAGGCGGCATGTCCGTTTTGGACTAAAGCCTTATTTAAGCTCTGTTTCCTGTGGAGTAAGGCGCACAGGGTTTTAGAAATACACAACAACCCTTCAATTACAGAATACGCCATGAGGGGATACAACAATAAAATAAGGTAGTCAAAGGATATAAGTTTGACGTAGTATTTATTATCATGTCTGGAGACAGTGGGGAATCCCAATTGGGTTTACACTCTAAATTTACTCCTAACAATAATTACGTGATTAATTACTCAGGCGAAGGTAAGCCTGGACAATGAACTTGTAACAAAATACTCTGGTTCAATAAATTAGTTATGGTATACATTAATGTTAACGTAATTCGCAGCATTATCCTCCCGAGGGGTGGTTGTCCAGAGGGGATATTGCAACGACCTGCTACCGCGGAGTCAAAAAAGTGACTGGGGTAAAGGGGTGCAGAAGTAGGTTGTCGAGGTTATCACTGGAGCATCGTGCCAGTTCTTGCAGTCTGCTGGTACAGGAGGAGCCTTCTCAAGCTGCTGGAGAGGTTGAGCCTTTGCAAGTTGCAGGAGAGGAGGAGGTCTTGGTCAGACCAGGGAGAGCTCGTAGACCTATACGGCCGGCGAGCTGGCGAACTCTGGCTACAGGCACTCCTGTGCCTCCTTATATAGTCAAAGGATCGGTTCTTTAGGACTCTTCCGGGGGTGCGGGGGATGATAGTATTTCTTCTCTGCAGGGGCTAGTTATCGTAGGGTTGCGGCGTGCCTCACATTCCTTATCACCCTGAGTGGAGGCTGCTGACAAGTTTACAACCTCGGCTCGAGGCTTGGCAGGTGTGACGTCATGGGGCAGCAGGGATGCTGCCATCCTGTGGTGCCTCTCGTAACTTCCATCTTAGTTATCACTGGGCAGTGGCTCATCGGATAAAACAATCTTGGTTCAAGGGGGTGGCGACAGCATGCCGGAATCTGGGTGAGCAGTACAATTTTATAATCAAACGTGTTGATTATGATCATATCCGAGGGTGTCCAATGCATGGAGTCAATTCTATCGGCACGTGAATGGTAGACTGCCACTCGTATGACTTACCCCAAGCTCTTTCTGGCTCGTTTAGGGGGAAAAGTCGCCCATAGGGTGCGCAGCAGTGTGACATGAGTCAAACTGAATTTAAAAAGTGCTACCAATGGAAAAAAGCCACAAAAGACTAAGTACAAAAAATGAGTCAATATATCAGCTCTGGCCCAGCAATGTAAACATTTAAAAAAATTTAATTTAGAAAAACACAATGATATTTACAGAACTTTGCAGAAAAAGCAGTGTATTTATATAATTTTCGAAATATTCACGTGTTGATGCATGATGCCTCGGCCTGTCAGGGTAGTCACTACGTTAAGGAGTGTTGGTTGTGTCTAGCAGGAATTAGGAGTTTCTCTTTTAGTCCTTATGTGGTACCGGTGTATGTCCAGTACTGAGGTTTGACTTGGTAGCTTTGCGGTAGGGCACCAAATCGGGTTCTGTGAGAGTGATATTTAGCTATAATGGGTTGGCTCTCAGTGGTACACCTGGGCAATGCATAACCTCTAGCGGTGGTTTCACCTGGGACAACTCTTGCTATCGTGGTATGAACTTGGCTGGTTAATGGCTCAGAGGTTATGATGGGTGGATGTTTGGGTTCCACTGGTTCTACTCCCCTGTAGTATTAGTTGGTGAGACCCAAGGACTCGTCCTGTCCGCTTAAGAAGGCTGAGAGCAAGGGATGTATTTCTTCGCTTAGACGGATGGAGTCCTTGAGGTCCTTAGGTGTCTCGGGTATCAATGGAATCTGGAGTTGGTGCAGCGCCTGGGCTTGATCCTTGGGGGAAAGCTGCATGATCGTAGTGATAAGGAGGAAAGTAAGATCCTGCAAGTACCCAGAGACAGCTAGCACCTGTCTGACTTTCTCTCGGATACCACTCCGACGGGTGGTGAGTGAGTGTCTCAGGAGGGAACAGTCTCCCCATACCCAGTGAACACTAACTCCGGCGCTGAAACGTGGTGGATATAGTATGCAGCTGAGCAGGCAAGCTGGCCTCAAGAGACTAAGTATCTAGTATCGGGGCTCTACCATTCTGGACTCCGTGGAGCACAAGAATGGGTGGCCATCCAAGGTGTGTGTGGGTACTCTATTGGTGTGTATGGTTCGTGTGAGTATTTTCCCCGGTCACGTGTAATCCCTAGAGTGGTGTAAGGTACACTGGCAGAGGTTCTAAACTACAAGAAAGGATACTCCTGAGTTGGTAAAACATCTGTTTATTCCATTTAACGGGAAGTAAACAGAGTGGCCAGAGCTTAGGGAAGCTTAACCTACGCTTAGCCAAGTGGAGGCGACTGGTCCTAGTCTAACAATGGCAGGGTAGACAAGCACTATGAAAATAACTTAAACTGGCGTAGACATCATGGGGGGTTGTATCTTCGGCATGAATGCGGTGAAGATAAGCTGAAGAGGATGACTCCGGCGGTGAATGCAGTGGAGTCAAGGAATGGTAGTTCCTTCTGCACAAATGCAGTGAAGGAATAAAGACTGGCCGATGAAGACTGGCTGTGAGCAGGTGAGCATCCCGCTATTTATACTCTGGCTGGTCCTTCCCCTTCAGTCACCTGTATAGGGGCGGTGCTGGAGATGGGGTAGCTGTAGCATAGCTTCCTCAAGGCGTGAACGTCACTGTCCGGCTTGGAGAATCGAGATGCGGCGTATCATACTGGTTGAGCCACCCAGCGGCATGCTATGGTACTCAGTGCCTTGGATGCATATCATCGGTGGCCGGTGAATAATACAATCTGCAGGCTAGAACGTCCATTCTTGCTGCAGCAAACAGTAAAATCTTGTGTTTCGTTGCGGGGTCAACTATAAAAACTCTGTTGAAATCAGGCAGCAAGGCTTTCTGACTGATGAAAAGAAGTCGTAATTTCAATGTTGGAAAGACGTTATGCATCAATGTTTAACATAATATTTTGTTCATTTTATACGAATTTATTTCTGTTAAGTCATTTCACAAATATCGAAAGGTAAATAAACTCTGTTCTGCCATCTTGCATGCATCATGTAGCAATCAATACCAAATAATGGCAAACTGCATAAAATAAAAGTTAGAAGTGTGCTTTATAATAGGGAAAAGGAACTAAAAAACGTTACATTACACAGTTTAAAAGTCTAATGTTGAGACTTTTGACTGTGTTAATGGTTGCTAGTGTTTGTGTTTTGTTTATGACATCACTCAATGTGTTCGCCAATATGGCGCTGATGAAGAATAAAATTGTTGTTGTCGTCTGCATTCATTTTATTTTGTACTGTAATTAACGCTTCTCTGAACACTAAACTATCAGAATAGTAATGACAATGGTCCTCCAGAAGAATGCATAACCGCCAACGTAGCATTTAGTCTTCCCAGCCAGATAAAACCAGTTTTGTTGTTTGTGTCTTTGTGGTGCGGTTGCCATTTATTCTAAGTGAAGAATAATTTGAAGAACTGTGGTGTCACGTAATTTGTATTTTGTTTGCTTCGTGTTTGTGGTTGGCTGCGTTGTTCATATTTAAATAATTTTCTCTGGCAAAAAGTTTTGTTAAGCACCTTTTGTTTCATTACCATTACAATAGATGTCATGAACTAGTTCAGAATATCAATATTCGGGCATTGGTTGGTTACTTTTCTTTGGTCTATAATGGATGACAAAATCTAAGTGTTTACAAGGCGGCTGCAGCATGCCGAGAATCAATTACTGAGGGCGGCGTCATCAGCAGAAGCAGTTGTAAGCAATTTATCTCAAAAACAGTTATTTATTGCAACATGTCGGGATTTTCCACAGATACGAGCTAGATTTGAAGATGACCACTTATCCTTGGATTTACTCATGAAAGACATTAAAATTTTGATAAAGGCCTCCATAACAAGTGATTAGATAACTTTGATGATGTCTATTATGGGGTTAGGTCAGTTCTAGCAACCATCCAGGAAGAGCATAAGAAAGATGAAAGTGTGGTCACCATTTCTCCTTGTCACACATCTCGTGTTTCTCTTCCTACAATCCATTACCCATCATTTTCTGGAAAGCCAACTGAATAGATTAACTGCTCCAATTTGTTCTCTACACTAGTGGTGAGTAATGAACATTTAAGCAATGTTGAAAAGCTGTTATAGGCTACTTGAAATCTTCACTGTCAGCTGAACCATTGTCATTGATCCAGGTCCTGCGAATGACATGAGACAATTTTTTTGTTACTTGGCAGTTACTCAACAAACAACAAACTGTATGTCAAGTCCAGCCACTGTCACCACCTTTGTGTCATTACTGAAGGGGCATGTGGCAGCATTACGGTCATTAAATTTAAATATTGATGCTTGGGACCTGCTGTTATTGTATTTTTTTTTTTTTGGAAAGGAAGTTGGATAGTCATTTAAGGCAACAGTGGGAACTGTTCATTAGTGGTGATGAAATAAGTTGCCTACATTCAGTGAATTTTTATTATTTTTGGAGGTTTATCATCAAGCTTCATAATCCATGTCCTTACCTGCTGCCTCGAAACTGGTATCTCGGAGCAAGTTCCCACAGTCTCGTGCTATGTATCCTCAGTGTTTTGACTCACTTGCATAGAAAAGAGATTAGTCACTTGTTCACATGTCATTACACACCCGATGCATGTGCATGTCTCCTCACAAATTCGTCATTAGGAATTAACAGCACCAATGCACAAAATAACTAGCGTAAATGTCCAAGGTAGTCCACATTAGGTCGATGTAGCATTTGCAATATCCCAAACACCCTATTTTCCTAACTTTGATGACCGGACACAATTATTCCTGACCGGAGTAAGCAAGGTGCTAATGTGGCGGACACAAGCATGCTGACCCTGATGTCCACAAACGTGGCCGCCACCACCTCGAATAAAACTGAAGTGTCCCAACACTCAGACTCTTAATACTTTGTTATTTGTGGAAGCTCTACTGACTCAAATTGTAAATGTAATCTGTGCAGTGGCGAACATAAGCTGTATAAGTGTCTAAAGTTTTTAGACTACCCAGCAATAGAGCACTGTCATGTTGTCAAGAGTCTGATGATCTGTCCGAACTGCCTGGCAGCTTCTCATCATGCCAGGCTAGACATCATACTTTACTTCATTTCACTAACAGTACCTGGCAACCTTGCGCATTCTCCCAAGGATAATCCTGTAACTTCTGGGTCTGTAAACCATTCCCCATTTGTTAATCTTGTTGCTGCCCAAACTTGTGCAGGGCATGATCCTCAAGGTGTGCTATTGTCCACAGCTATGATAGACGTGCAAGATAGCAAAGGTGCTTACCATAAAATGTGAGCGCTTCTCGACTCTGCTAGCCAGTCGAGCTTCATAACAGAGGACTGTGTTCAGCGCTTGGGTCTAGTACACAAAATGGCACATCTTCCTATTCATGGGCTTTCTGAGACCTCCCTCTACACAGCAAGGGAAGTAATTGAATGTTGCATAAAACCAATGGAAAAACAACCACCAAAGTTCACATTAACTGCATATGTTTTGCAAAATATCACCAGTGAATTGCCAATACTTCCAGTGTGTACTATCGACTGAGAACATGTTGCACATCTACAACTAGCTGACATCCTGTTTGCTACCCCTGCATCCATTGATGTCTTGATCGGAGCTGACCTGTTTCCTTACATTTTTACAGGCAACAGAATTGTTAAAGATGTTTACACCCCAGTGGCCTTGGACACTATTTATGGTTGAGTATTGATAGACCAGGCTAGGAAAGAACATTGGGCAACATCAGAGCTTCAGTGACTGTATGTATCTAGCCCATAGCAACCATCATTAGAAACATTGGTACAGAGGTTTTGGGCAGTAGATCATATTTACGCAAAAAACTTTGTATCCCCAGAAGATAAAATGTGTGTCAGTTTTTCAAGCAACCCATCATCAACAATCATCAGGTCGTTACGTAGTATCACTGCCATTTCGTCATCTGAAACATAAAATATGTGAGTCAAGAGAATATGCCATATGTAGATTAAGGAGTCTGGAATAATGCCTGTGCATGCAACCACAAAAACAAATGAATTCATAGTATGTAGCTTTCATGGAAGATTACTTGCAGTGTGACCATATGGAACTGGTAGACAACCCAGAAGAGAACTTTAAATTTGTGTAATATCTGCTGCATCATGGAGCAATAAAGAAAGACAGTACAACCACAAGGCTTTGTGTCATCTTCAACGCATCTCCTAAGATGCAACATGTTGTCAGTCTTAATGACATGCTGCTGACTGGACCCAAACTTCAGACAGATATCAGTGAAATTTTACTACAGTTCCGTATTTCAGAAGTAGATTTCACATCAAGATTATCAATGGATAGTGTGGCATGACTCCCCAGACGAGCCCATAAGGGATGATCGCTTATACACAGTGACGTATGGAGTGTCCTCAGCCTCACACCCAGCCATCCGTTAACTCAAACAGCTTGCAGAAGATGAGTAACACAGGCTCCCTAAGGCTGCTCACATCTTGCAGACAAAGGTGTATGTAGATAATGATGTTACAGGAACAGCCAGTGTGACTAAAGCCATTGCACTGCAAAAAGAGTTGATAGCACTGTTGCAGACTGGTGGAGTTCAATTCTGGAAGTTTTCCAGTTCTCATCAGGAAATACTAGCATGGCTGTCTCCAGATGAATTGCAGCCCTCCCAGCTGCTGTACTTCGATAAAGACAACCCTTCTGTTAATAAGGTTGCTGGGATTGCATTGGAGTACTACCTCAGATTACTTTTCATATCATATCACTCCCACAAGCATAAGTCAAACCAAGCATGGTGTATTTTCAGAGATTGCTGGGATTTTGTATTCACTTGGATGGTTGACACCTGTTCTCATGTTTTCTATGACACTTATGCAACAGTTGTGGCTCAGTGGGACTGGCTGGGATGATGAGCTCCTGTCAGACATTCTGCACAAATGGGAAAACTTCAAACAAAACCTACCACTATAATCATGCCTGCAGTTGCCTTGCAATATTCCCAAAGTTCTGCAAGCAAGGATACACAGCAGTGGTGTATCTTAGACCAGTGTATCCAGATGGGAGCATTAAAGTGATGCTACTAATGAGAAAATCCTGGGTTGCATCAGTGAATAGGCTATCTATCTCCCAACTGGAACTATGGGCTGCTGTTATATCGAATTTGTAGGACTTTGTCATATCAGTCTACAATACCACATTCCTGATAAGTAGAGTGTATGCATGGTCAGACTCCACTGTGGTGTTGCACTGGGTTTCATCATCACTTCATAGATGGAAGACTTTTGTGGCAAACCATGTCAGTCAGACACAAGAGTTTATTCCTGTAAATTGTTACAGACATGTTGTTTCAGAAGAAACACCTGCAGATTGTGGTTCCCATGGTTTGTTGCCATCTCAGCTAATCAATCATGCTCTTTAGTGGTCTGGGCCTCATTGGCTAACATATTCATGCATCAAACCAAAAGATACTAAAAGCATTGATCAGTGTGAGAATGAGTGTATCATATGTGAAGAAAAATCTGGCATGGCGAGTTGTACAATAAGGCTTTCCTAGGACCTGGTTGCTCATTACTCAATCTTAGGGAAACTGCAGTGAGTTACTGCTTATTGTCTTAGGTTTGTGCACAATTGTCGACAGCCCAGAAAGCAGAGAATGGTAGGACCCTTGACAACAGAGAAGCTTAAGAGGAGTCTTCACATCTATCTCCAATATGCTCAGTCATCGTTTGCAGAAGGTATAGCAGCAGTGGAAAGGGGGCAACTGTGCTCAACATCCATTCGGTACTTGAATCTCTCTTTGGATCCAGCAGGACTTCTTAGGGTAGGTGGGAGGCTGTCTTATGCAAACCACCATACCATGTGCAGCATCCAATACTTCTGACTAAGAGACAACCTCTTACTGCATTGATTATTAATCATTATCATTACCTTCATCTTCATCCAGATCCTCGTGCTCTGCAAGCCATACTCAGTCAACAGTTCTGGATTTTCTCAGCATGGTCAGTAATCAAACAGGTTTTGCAGCAGTGTGTTAAGGGCTTATGTACCGAGCCCATTCCTTTTCACCAGCAATGGGTGAACTCCCTGCTGCTCTGGTACAGCAAGTCAGAGCATTTCAGCACACAGGATTCAATTACAGTGGTCCCCTTCACATCACTAGGACTCGAGCACGAGGGCGCAAGTCCACAAAAGCATACATGTGTTTGTTTGTGTGTATGGCAACCAAAGCCTTACCTTTGGAGCTGGTGTCTGATTTGTCCACTCCTATGATCATGGCTGCCAGTCATATGTATGGTGACTGTGGGAGCAACTTTGTTGGGGTACCTAGAGAATTCGCTGAACTGTATCAGTTTGTACGTGCCATCACTCACAATGATAAGGTCAGTTTCCATTTTGTGCGAAGACGGAATAGTGTGGAATTTAAACCCACCAGCTGCACACCATTTTGGAGACCTGTGAGAAGCGAGTATGAAATCTGTTAAGACCCATTTGTCAAGGTCATTGACCAGCAAGTTTTGTCCTATGAATAGATGTCCACTGTACTGATTCACATAGAAGAGATTATAACCTCTCATCCCCTGTATGAGCTCAGCTCTGACTACTCTGAATTGGATGTGCTCACACCAGCTCACTTCATCTTACAGCCATTACAGCTCTGCCAGAGTCAGATATTACATATCTGAACCTTACTCGCTTGAATCGCTGGAAGCTAGCACAAAAAATATTACATGACTTTTGTAAGTGCTGGCGGAAGGAATACCTCTATACTCTTCAACAGCGCATCAAGTACTACACTCATTTTATTTTAGTAGTACAATGAACACTCTTTTGAAGACTAAACTTTCAGCATAGTAATGGCTATGGTTCTCTGGAGCAATTTGTTATTGTCAATGCAACATACACAACAGTTAACAGAAAGAGCTGCAGGTGTTATAAAGCTACACAACAAAAAGTAAAAATATACTCTGAGCTTATTAATGAAAGCAAACACACTCGAGCGAACACTACAATGATGGTATAGAAAAAACGCGCAACTACATGGGGTGAAGAAGACGAGTGCCCAACACAAACTCCTGCTCACTACGTGTCCGTGCAACCAAATATTCTCCAAGTACCGGAGTGGGAAGGGAGAAAGGTAGGGATGGTGATACTACAGGAGGCATTCACCACCTGCTATCTGCCATATCTTTGTAGTAGCCGAACCACGGAACAGGGAACAACACCCCTCCCCTGCTTCCTTCCCCCAGCTGCACAAAGTGCCACAATGTTGTGCATATGCATCCCTAGCCACACGAATAGAGCTCACAAGCATGAGACTTGGAAGGGCACTACAGTAGCAAACACATGTGCCACAAACACTAATGCATAAACATGTGGATGAAAAGAAGCACTACACATAGTGTTTTACCTCTGACAGAAAACAGGAGCTATCATATTCACAGCCTTACCGCAGGCCTGCCCAGTGGCTATAACACACAACATGAGTAAGCACCTTGTCCTGGATCTCTTTCTCCCAGACAACTCTCCAATAACTACAGTATTTGTGATTATGTAATTGCCCAGCAATCACCCTGCAAGGCAAAGACCTCAAGCACGTAACAAATATTATGGTAATTAACACCAGTAAATTTCTAAATGCTGGCAAAAAAAAATATATTATAGGGTTCACCAAGTAAAAACAAAATCCAACACAGGCCCTTAATGAGTTTGTCACTGAATAATATTTATTTCTTCTTCAAACAGCACTTCTCACTACATTAAATATTACCTACTATCATACTCACTATCTACTATCCTCGCGCATTCATGGTTTTTGACAATACGGCTTGGTGTAAGGGCACTGTAAGTTGTCTACGAGAGCAGATGTTGCACAATACCTACTGCTATACTTGGTCTTGCATAAGCTTCTACAAGACCTGGTGTGCAAGCCAATAAAACAGCCGCTATATGAACTGGCATGGAAGATTCCTATTACACAACAGCAGCATGTTGGCATACTAGCATTCAGTGTGTGCGTAGATAAGCTTATGGTTCATATTAACTATGAACCTAATTGTACAACTGCTGTTAGCCAGTAACCTGCATAGGCTTATTAAAAAACTAGCACATTATAATTTGGCTTTATTACTGTTTGTCACTAGATCAGTTTAATGCTTTCTGATGTTCACTACTTGAAAATTACAATATGAAGTAACAAGAGTATTTTTTTTTTATATTCACATAATTGTAAACATTGTGCATTACAGTATGTATATAGATATTTCATAATGTAAAGTTGTGATCTGTATGCAAAGTAAAATAAAGTACGGCCAATTAAGTTTTGAACTCGTGCCAAAAAACTTACACTTAGGTTGCTTAACTGAGACACTGTTATCACACTACCAATTACACACACAACTGCATTTCTTAAATATTATTCCTATACTGGTATTTTAAAAAGTGCTTGTACTAATTTTACATTATCCAGGTAATGTTTTAAATATTTGGTATGCTTCCTAACAGTAATTAAAAGCTTTCATTCTAGATATTATCACGTTTTGTATGAGTTTTAGCTTCACAGATATATGATCAAAATGGAGGAATCCTTCTTGCATTCTTCATCAAATCAATTCAAGTAGTAGCCTTGGAGGGCACCGTACATTCTGAAACTGCAGTGTGATTGGCCAGGAAACTGGTATGGAACATGCCACAGAAAATAGAAATAGGACAGGTCTAATTACCAACCCTGGTATGAAATCTGGCCATACAAGGTGATATTTGCCATGATGTGTGCCATAATAGCCAGTATAATGGCCACTATTGCAAACCTTGCCCAAACTGTTATGAAATCATGTAGCATGTAACATGGCTATATAGGTTTCTGTGAGAGTACAAGCTGCTGAAGCTTACAGTGGTTAGCATACACCACCTCCGTCCAGTTGTTGGTTTCCCTATTCCACTGCAACCACATACACCATCTCCACAATTGATACATCACACCAGTCCCTTGACTACAAATTAGCACAACTTCTTTGCAAATCTTCTAGAACATCCATTTGGTTTACATTGACAAGCACCATCTGATTAAGCCATTACTGTAGTTGTACAGACGGCCCCTATGGGTGTGAGAGTGAAATATGCCAAATTTATGCAGGTAATCTGTGGCAATATGGGAAGATATTGAAAGTGTAGAAGAGCCACAGAAGGATCTCGTATGATGCCAATCATCGTATCTGCCAGATACTGCCCACAGTGATCAGGTGTATGTAATTCCCATGCCTATATGGGGCTGCAGCATAAATAATGGCCAAACCAGCTGACGCTTGATGTAAAATAAACAGATGTTCTAAATGTTCTTGAACCCCCTCTGCACAAATTGCACCAATACGATCAGCCATCAGTCCAATGCCCTTTAAAACTAATGGCCAGCACTTTGATGGGACAGTGGTAACTGAGAAAGCCAAACCAGATGATTCTTCCAACAAACTAGCAAACCAACCCCCCCACCATCATTCCCCTTTCCCTTTTATTATTATAGTGCTAACCTGCTTTCTCTTTTCACTGGCCAATAGCAGCTTGTCCTTGGTAGTCTTCTCGGTGACACGCTGGGACACGCAGAGGTCGGACTCGAGCTGCTGTTCCCAGCGAGACATCTGGTTGAGCAGAATCACCAGTCCCTCCAGCTCGGAGCGCAGATCATCCTCTGCAACAAGCAGTTCCTGGGCATCTCCAGCTGCCACTACGCTGGCGCACTACAGAGCTCTGGCGCCTCCCGGCCACACTGAATCTCTCAGTGTTTCCAAAGTAATCCACACTTAAGATCCTCATCTCCACTACCCTAGTCACAGATGACATATACCAGTGAGAATGTAAACCTCTACAGAATGCTAAAATTGTTGTCATGCGCTTATGCATTTTTATTTTTTATTGTATTTACTTATTAAATTAAAGCAAACATAGTGTAAGATTCAATACCATGTTTAAAATGTAAATGGGTCCACATTCACCGAACCGGAAATTTTTTTATAAAGAATATATATTTTAAAGAAATGCTACATACATATGGACACAAAATACCCAGACTTTTTCAAGTTTACAAATATATGGCTACTTGGAGTCACTGTTACACTGTACAGCATATCCCTGATTTAATTACTGCCACAGTTCCCAAGAATGAATAAGTAAAACCACTACCCTTATAAAATCGAAACTGACCAAGTTTGACACCTGAAAAAACTCTCATAACTGCTTTTATGGTTGAAGTAAAGCAACTAAGCAACTGCCTATGGAGCACTGTACCTGACTGTACAACGTGAAGAACTCATTAAAAAAAAGTACAGAACCATAAAAATATTCAGAAAAGTGCACTTTATATATATAAGGAGAATGTATATATTTTGCAACATTATAAAACATTTCACTAAAATATACTTTTTAAATGTAACAAATTAATTGATCAATAGAGTCGGCATTTTTAACCAAATTTAAGAGCATTGCCATTTAGGATACTTTGGAAAGCAGAATTTACAAAAAAAATCTTCTCCATGAAAGATTGTCATAATATTTACTGTGATAATATGTAATAATATCATAGTAATAATGTATCATATAAAATTTATAATTAACCATATTTACATCAGTTTCTGCCATAAATGTTTTTGACAAATATACACATATAAAATAAATTACAAAAATTATTTCCTACATTATTATTATAATTTTCTTACACACAATCAAAGCAAACATTATGACAATATTCCATGACAAATATTTTCTTGAAAATTCTGCTTTCTGAAGCATTCAGAATGGAAATATGCTTAAATTTTATTAAAAATAAAGACTATTTTCATAAATTACTTTTTTTTTACATTTAAAAAGTGCATTTTAGTAAAATATTTTATAATGTTGCAAAATACATACATTATTCTTTCATATACAACATAAATCACACTTTTCTAACAACTTTTATGGTGTCTGTACTTCTTTTTTTATGAGTTCTTCACATTGTATAGTCAGGTGCAGTGCTCGATAGGCAGTTGCTTTACTTCAACATTAAATGTATTTTTTTCCATTAAGTCAATGTTTAATTGTCTCTGGTGTTGTGAAACGGTTTGGACAGCTCTTGACAACAAGGTCTTAACAGTGAAATGAGGTGGATTCGGAGCAGTGCCAGAATGCAAGAGCACAATTCCCACATGCAAAAATCCAAGGGAATCCAGCTCGGTTAGCCTTGGTGAGAGGCGACAGCTGTAGCCACTATGCCAATCCACGACCCCATGTCTCTAGTGTAGAACCAACATGAATTTTAAATAAAATATTAATTTCATTCAATATGCAGACATTGTCAGAATAAAATGATGGTCCAGCAGCATATACTTGACATCCGTTTGCTGTTAAGCACATTGAGCAATGCCTACCCTAAGCTTTACAGATTGTGAAGTTCATTTTTACTAGCTTCTTGAGGGAAAATCAGAGGATTTTTTTGAAAAGTCAGTACATTTCAAGAGATAAACACTTCTGAATTAAACATTATCCTGGGAGGGCATATACGATACTCTCTGTCAACAAATGATACGTAAGCATTAGCTTAAGCCCCAGGTAATTCATGGCAAGCACATGAGGGACCTTGTGGGAAAATTAGAGGATATGGTTTATAATCATATTAATTAATCAAGAATGGCAGTTTTTGCACAAAAATGCCATTTTTGGAGGGCCGCTGTGGTCAAACGGAAGAGGAGAGGGGATCGTCCAACCCTCACTGATCCCCCATCCTTCCTCTTTGAAACTCTCCCCTTCCCAAAGAGGGGTTAGAGGGACATGTTTTCCATTTAGTGGGATTGTAGTGCATCCCATATTTCACCTTTTTGATACCCCTTTATGGTGAAGCCAGTATACGCAGTTAGACCCTTCGTAGGCCTTATGCCTCAAGTCTTAAGTCATACTTTCACCATAATTGCTACTGCATGTCGGGATGTGCGAGTGAGCGCCAATAAACGTCAGCGAGCATGTGCCGAAGTTCCCAGGATGACATTACATCATAAATACTAATTTGTACGGTTACCTCCATGATGTTTGGGGGCTCAGCCTGCGGTTTCCGTGGGCCCGACCCCTGGTCATTTCGTTAATGAAGAATGAGAGTTTGGTGCTTTAAAATGTGAGTTCGGGAGCACACAGCCACCCTTTTAGGGTTTGGGGATGCTGCCCCTCCCAGTACATATTCCCATCCTTCCTCTTTCCATTCCCCATCTCCCCTTTCGCAGAGCAGATTTTTAGATGCAGGGGGTACTTTTTGCTGCTTCCGATGTTTATTTACCATGCTTTTTCAGCACTATATATATATATATATATATATATATATATATGCCAGAGACTTGCAATTTGGCTCTAGGTCATATTTTAAGAGTGAGTTCTACCAGGCATAAGGATTTTTGAAAATGTTAAGTTTATAAATAGAGAGGGAAATTATTTAGTCCCAATATTTCCAAAACAGTTTGACCTTAGGTGTTCAAATTGTGCACGTTTCGGAAGACTATTGGTCCTCATAGTTTCATGGTGTGTTACAGACCTCACCAATTTTAAGAGGGGTCAGATTTCAAATTGTTATATCCCCTAAACTGTTTGCACTATGGCAACAGGACTCCGCAGGCATGTTCAAACGCACAACAACTTTCAGCAATTAAAGTGGCGGGTACCTATGATCATTTTTAGCCTACTTTCTAAAGGAAAGACATGCTTATACAATCACCTGGTTGTCTGTCTAGAATGTATGTCCCTGTCTATTATATTTTAACCCGACAACCAAATTTGATCAAATTAAATTAGGTCAACATATAAAATTTAGTAAAGAGAACAGACTTTTATGCTTAGTTTTCAATCACGTCAGAAACTTATTTTCAAAATAGCAGCAATTTTTTTAAAATTAAGCCACAACGTTATATCATGGGAAGCAGCTATCCTATTTCAATGGAATTCGAAACATTGACAGTATATTATCTACGCATTGTATTTTGAAAGCAATAATTGTATTAATCTGATATTTTGTGAGATAGCAAAAATTTTAAAATAAAGCTTCTCCATTACATCTTGAGAACCATTTCGCTAATTTAAACTAAACTTGGTACATTGACAGTGCATGGTGTAAGTATTAAATAAGAAACAGATAATGTTATTGGTCCGCCATTTTGTAAGATCATGAAAATTTAACAAATAAATCTCTTACGCTATATTTTGGAAATTATTACATAGATTTAAACCAAATTTGGTTCAATAACAGTGCATGATTGTAAGCAATGAATTTAGAAACTGATAATGTTATTGGCTTGCCATTTTGGAAGGTAGCCCACATAAAAAAAAATAAAGCTTTTGCATTATATCTAAGGAATCATTTAATGGGTTCACAAATTTGGTACATTCAGTGCATTATATACACATTGAAAGTGATAACGTTATTAACCGGCCATTTTCGAAGACAGGGCAACATGAAAAATAAAACTTTCATGTTATTTCTTAGTAACTACAAAACCAATTCTTGCCAAATTTGGCATGTAAGCAATGTTATCGCAGGCCATGTTTATATGTGAATTTGAAATGGATAAGGCACTTATTTTTAAAATGGCAGCTATATAAATATCTATCATACTGTTTGTCCAACTTCAACCAAACTTGATATACTGAAATTATCTTTTACAAGCATCAAATGTGTAAATAAATAGCCTTTTTAGTACGTAATTTTGTAAGATAGTGCCACATGAAAATAAAGTTTGAATGTTATATCTTGGAAAACTATCAAAATATTCCTAGCAAATATGGCACTAAAGTAATACTATGCTAGATCATGTAAACTATCATGTTTAGTGGGTCAGACTGTTATCTTTTAAATGATAGCCATTAAAACAATTTAGAATACTATGCTATATTAATGAAACCACGTAACAAATTGAGAATTAACTTTGACTGCTGGCAGTATCTGTTACAATCATCAAATTTGTCTACTCAGAGCCTCTTTAGACCTCCATTTTGTAAGATAGTGGCACAAAAATAAGTTAATTTATGCCATATCTTGGGAAACAATCTACCAATTCCTTCCCAGTATGGCAAATAAGTTATACTGTGGTAGGACATATAAACTGATAGGCTATGTTTTTAAAGAGCCAGGTGCTTATTTTCAAAATAGCACCCTTATAAACATTTCAGCAAAGAATTAATGTAAGCTATCTGAACCTAACTTTGTATGCTAAGAGTATCTATACATGCATCAAATGAGCTAATACATAAACCCATCTGTCCACCATTTTGGAAGACAACACTAAGTTTTTGTGTCCTATCTCGGGAAACTGTTACCTGATACCCAACAAATTCAGGCAACAAGTAATGCTTGACGCATCACAGGCATCGTCATTAACCTGATAAAACCTCGCCACAGCCATGACCCCCTCCTAAGAAGAGCCGTTATGCAGCAAACGCCACAGCACACCTTAAAATCCAGGGTTGGTTTGGGACAGCTGATGCATCCTGCTGCGCCGCAACCCGTTTTGCACCACGCTGCCGCTCTCTACCCCTCCAGCCTTTGGCCACATGAGAGGAAGTAGCTGCCAGCTTTGGCCATCTCCGCCGACTCACCACCATCCTCTCTCTGTGACTTCTCTACTGCTACCTTCGCACCCCCTGCGCCGCACATAAATAGAGCTTGCAGCCCTCAGTTCAAGGCTATTGTCTCGTGCCAGTTCAGTAGCATGAAGTTACTCTTACCAAGTGCCTACCGAAATCATGTCACACTTCACAGAAAGTCATTCTACCCAAAAACCAACTGACTTCTTCAAGTCGTCATTGCTATATGCAGACTATGTCAAGAGTTTTACTCTTCACAACACAACCATGCTGCTGGCCAGAGCACCATAATGCCGCAGCTTCCGAGACTAGGGAACATACCTGTTGGCAACCTAGGATTTGCCCTTCAGGCCCTAGTCAAGATACAGGCTGCTTTATGTGTGTTTAATGACCAGTCAATATGTGTGTTTAATGACCAGTCCTGCTTTATCACCATATCCTTTAAACAATATTGCAGGAGTAGTCACAAGTCGGGACCTCGTTCCCTACCTCTGAAGCATTGTCTTGAAGTGAAACTTAGGAAGCCCGACTTCCTGGGTAACACCAGAGCAGGTGCTACCTTGAACTATCGCCCCTTCCAGTACTTGCCTGGATCCACCAGCGACATCCTGCTCGCCAGGTTACTTGCAGAAGAATGATAGGCCAACCCCCGACAAGGAGCCCCGTTTCTTCGTAATACTTGGGTCCGCCAGCAAAGTCCTACTCGCCAAGTAGCCACGAGAATGGATGCCTTCAAACATGATACTGTCTAGTGGCTTCCAGGAATACACCCGTTTTACACCTGGATTGGAGCTCCCAGGACTTCAACCAGGATTAGCCCCTGCTTGGCTGCTTTCCCCTGGCCAGCCCAATGGTGAGACGTTGGGGGGGGGGGGGGTAACAGTGCATAGGCATTGATAGAGAGTGTTCAATAGCGGTAGACATGGCCCAATGGAAATAAAGAGAAGATGGTAAGCAGTCTAGACTACTAGCCTTCAGTCTAGTGGCTTGTCAAGTGGGACATCGCTGGCAGATCCAAGTACCAAAAAGAATGTGACTGAAAGCTAGTAGTCAGGTGGCCAGGGGGAAAGCAGCCAAGCAGGGGCTAATCCTGGTTGAAGTCCTGGGAGCTCCAATCCAGGTGTAAAACGGGTGTACTCCTGGAGGAATAAAGAAGATGCTTACCAGAGAGGGTCAGCCACCAGCATATCCAGCCCATCCTGCCAGTGTTGACAAGGTGGTCAAACAGCTCAGCATCATACCTGCATACACCCCAATGTGTGCGCCCACACGAAGACCTAGTGTACCATAATAGAGGTGGCTAAACCCACCATTGCAGGCCCCAAGAAAAAACCCATTGGAGCAGTGGCTCTCGCTTCTCAGTTGTCCAGAAATGAGATCAGGGGGGAGCCTTGCCACCACCCACCAATTGCTACAACCAGCAGGGTGAGTGTCATGCTTTTATAGTCCATCTAAATTTATATGACTTAAGGAGGTAGTCATGTATTTTCAAGATCACAGAAATGTAAACATTTTATGTCAGTATGCCACAGGTCTCAAACAATTTCAACCTACATAGTATGTAACAGTATCTATGATAAGCATAGAATGTGTCAGTAAATGTCAATTTTGCTCTCCAGTAATGAAGAGACCACATGATGTAATGGAACTTTTTTGTAATATGTCCAGGATCAGTCAACGGATTCCCACTGATCTTTGCATACTAGCAGTGCTTCAGTCGGCTTTGTTTAAAGTGTGTCTGGCTTTACTTACAGTATGGCTACAAAATAAATAATTTAATTAGTTTTTAGTATTTACTAAACAATTTTACCAATTTCAGTCCAACCTTGTATAGGTACTGAGAGTATCCATTATAAGCATAACATGTGCGTATAGAGATCATCTTTTGCAGCCTTACTGTAAGTGCCCGATGATAAAATACATTATTTATATAATATCTTGGGGACCAATCATCTAATTCCCACCAAATTTTTCACCCATGTAGTACTGGCGCTATAAATTATTTAGATAAGTTAATCATATATATTAAATAATTAGATATATAGTCCATTCCCGATTGGAAGCGACTTATGAACCTTTGAAAAAACGCTCTAGCCATTAGCTGCATGCATAGCTAGTAAAAAAAGTTGCAGGTTCTGGTGCAGGTACAGTACACCGCACCAGAACCTGCAACTTTTTTTACTAGCTATGCATGCAGCTAATGGCTAGGGTGTATTTTCAAATGTTCATAAGTCGCTTCCAATCAGGAATGGACTATTGTTCAGTATCTATTAGAAGCATCACATATGCCTATACAGGGCCTGTTTTAGGGATATTTTGTACAATAGTGCCAGAAACTAAAGCTTTTATTTCATATCTCAAGAACTGGTCAAGCTTCATTCACAAAATTCTGCACACAAGTAGTGTTACAATATACCATGAAAACATACATGATTTAAGTGACTCACACACTTGTTTTCAAAATGATTTCCTCATAAATATTTAAAGTTCATAATCCCAATACTTTAGACTGATTACTATCAAAGTTGATGTTCCGAATCCTATCTCCATAATGTATTTGATTGTACGCCAGCATTATGTCTTAGTGTTCCAGGTAAAGCACGTTTGTAATTGTAATTGTCTCACTAGTGTTGTATTTTTTCTGGTTGCATCTCTAATGATCTTGCTCTCAACAAGAAGTCAAGACCCATCTACTATCTAACGTTTTGATAAGTTCGTCAAAATTATTTGCATTCATGTAAAGGAAAGTAGGCTCATTAGTTATATTGATAACTTCTTGTTAACATAATAATTTTTTTTTCAAAATTTGTTTTTTCCTCGTTCAATAGTTTTTTTGTGGGTTGTTCTCCACCCAGTCTTGAGTCATATATAAGGCTATCCTGATTTATTTTCATTTTCCCTTCTTTTCCCTCTTCTTTGTAGTGGTTCCATTTTCCTTCGGCTCTGGTACCAAAAATTGCACTTTGAGGAATTGCTACTTTTGGTGTTATTCCTACCTTATCCTTAACAACTTTCAATAAAGCCGATTTTTTTTAAACACTACCTCCTTCTTCTTTTGGACCTTGCACCAAAAACCCTAGGAGGATATAACATTAATGTGGGAGGAATGTTTCACTGTTACCTACATTTAATCACTCACTGTTACCCTGTAAAAAAATTTAAGAGAGTTGAAAGGGAGGTGAATATTTGATTCCCAATATTTTCAAAACAATTTGACATAAGTCATTTAAATTTGGCATGTTCCTTAACACTATCACTCTCCCATTGCCTCACAGTATAAAGTCAACCTCACCATAGCTAAAACAATTTTAAGAGGGGTCAAATTCCCAACTGCTATATCTCCTAAATGGTTTGAGCCTCTGTAATCGAGAAGGGTAGTCCGACATTCTAGCATTAAAAAAAAAAAAAAAAAAAAAAAAAAAAAAAAAAAAAAAAAAAAAAACGCTAAAAGGAGAAAGGAGAAGAAAAAAAAGAAGCCGGAAGTGTGGAGTAGTAGGAGCTTAAGGTTTTCGGAACTTTTTTATTTTGGCTTTTTGCACCCACGTTATTCAATTACAGTATTTTCCAAACATATCACAATCACCACACATTGATGTAAAAAAGAATACTATGTTCCGTACTTACTAACAGGGAGCCACAAATTTTTGGTGTAATTTTATTTAAAAAATTTTATTCTGGAACTTGTTGCAAAAATCATGGTGCACACTATACACGAGTGCATGCTATACATGAGTAAATAAAGCATTTTCTTTAGACACAAAAAAATTACAGTATTTTGGTGTGTATATGCCGCACATAAAAAAAATTGGAACAAATAAATTGCATCAACCAACAATTTTTTGTGGTACCAGGAAAATTCCTATTTAAATAATGTTAACATAACATTTTATCGTTTATCACATGTTGTGCTGATCTAAGTATATTTCGGGTCTGGTCACCTAAGATTTCCCGCAACTATAGTTCTTCAGCTGGTTGTTTATGCAAACAGCTAGTAACTGGATGTGAAAAACTTCATGCGCGCCACCGTTTATAAATGCTCTCTGACGCACTGTCTAATGTCTTGACTTCACAACACATCTGCTGACACTGCCGCCTTACGGCCTGGTGTGAGACTGACATTCTACTTCCCCTATCTCTAACCTTTTTTTCTGTCTCTCTCAGCCGCACAACTTTCATCCTCCCCTCATATGCCATACACGGCGCAGAAAGGGGAAGTTGTTGTCAAACAAAATATAAAGCATGTCCTCTCTCTTGGCCACGCCCGCTTGGCTTGCCTTCCACACACCGTCCATCGGTATCAGAGCAAATAAAGTGCGCATGGGGAACATAATTTTATCATGGTTATGAGTCGCTCAAAATAGTTGCACCTAACATCTCTTGTATTTCAAAGCAAATAGTTTCACCTCTAAAATGTTACGCAAAACATTTTAATGAGGATTTATTTTTGAAAATATGTTTACTTTTGTTTAAAGGTCATTTTATCCCGTAAGGTTGGTGTTTCATTGTTTCTGGCGTAAAATTAACATGGCTTTAAAACTTAATATTTATTTCAAAGGGCAGCATCTTCGTGAATAAAATTATATGCCCGAAAGAATATACTCTACCACTTGTCAGCAAAAAATTGTTTGAACATCGAACGACTTGTATTATAAGTGTTCATTTTCAGTAACTTCTTGCAGGGACATCGGAGAATTTATATTAATTTAATAGACATGTGTTTTTGAATAAACTGATAATACGTAAGTGCCTATTCAACCCCTTCTGCCATCTAATAATGGGTAGGTAAGCACCGAACCGAGTGCAGTGTAACTCATGACAGGGAAAATCAGAGGACGTGGTTTTCAATGATAAATTATTAAAGACAGTGAAGAAATCAATTATAATCACTTCATTTGATTCTCAAAATCACAAGTTTTCTTTGCAGTAAAATATTATTAATTATTTTAAAAGACAGACATTTGTCAAGCGTGCAAGGATTCGCTAACAAGTAGCAGAGTGGAGAGCTTACACCCCCCATACCCACCCCGTAAACCTACAGACGTGACACTGCCCGATTGATAACTTCTCCGTGCGCTCTTAGCTAATAGTGTGTGGGACATTTAAAATTTGACTTGCATTTGGTGTCATATTATTTGCATTTTCAGAGGGTTTGAAAGTTTTACGTCAGCTTTCATTTTGTGTCAGCTTACAATGAATTATATACAGTATTTTAAGACGTTATTTTCTTTATTTCAACGAGTCTAGGAGAAATGTTTTTTAATTTATTATTAACAGTAATAATTTTTCTAAAATTCTGTGTGAAGGGCATTGGTATCGGGGTATCGGCGGTGGCATCGGTATTGGAATTACTCTAGATAAGTTCACAGGAGTTAT
Organism: Dryococelus australis; assembly: GCA_029891345.1. Lineage (NCBI taxonomy): Eukaryota > Metazoa > Arthropoda > Insecta > Phasmatodea > Phasmatidae > Dryococelus > Dryococelus australis. The sequence continues at coordinate 206,782,511 of CM056993.1, read as the reverse complement.
TCCTGTATCAGGCCAGTGGTATGTTACATGTGATTAGTAAGTGTTGGCTGGAAACAATCCACATGGTCCATTGAGTGTTTACCCTGCATAGGGCCAGCACGACCTTGAAGAGTAGCAGCGAGAAACAACAGGTGACCGGAAGTCCCCAAACCCTTCCCCCTTTCTTCCGCTTCATCCTCAAGTTGCATGTAAGTCTCGCCTATTATGTACATATGTTCGGTCATAGCTAGAGGCAGTAGTTTTGTTTGTGCAGTTGACGTCCTGCTGTGACTTGGATGAATGTGGGACTGTAAGCTGTCTACATTGGTAAGATGCTTAGTTTTATAGAAATCTATTAACGTGTAATTACTGGCCATGGCTTCCATATAGAGTAAGAAAAAGGATAGTTACCGGCGAATGTAGAACATTTCAAGTGCAGTGATGGAACCAATATTTTTTTTACTGAAATGAAGAACAAAGCAGTTTGTTTGATATGCAATGAGGCAGTTTGAGTTTTCAAGGAGTTTAATGTTAAGAGATATTACTACACTAAACATGCATCTGTGTTTGACAAGTTTAAAGGTAAATTTGGTGAAGGCAAAGTGTCTGAACTAAAACGTAAACTTTCAGGTCAGCAGTTGCTTTTCAAGAATGCATCCTCCCAGTCGGAACAATTGGTCAAAGTTATCTACGTAGTAGCTGAAATCATCGCAAAAAAATTAAAACATTTTTCAAATGGTGAATTTGTAAAAGAATGTTATCAGCATGTTGCTGATATAATATGACCTGAGAATAAGTCTCAATTTCCTAAAATAAGTTTGTCACAACATACTGTTGCTCGTTGTATGTATTGATGAGTTAGCCTCCAGCATAATATCAAAAGCTTCCAATTTTGTGTATTATTCACTGGCGCTGGATGAAAGTACTGATGTCAGCGACACAGGCCAATTAGCAATCTTTGTTTGTGGGATTGATAAATATTTCAATATAACGGAAGAAATGGCAGCGTTAGTGCCTCTGAAAGGTCCCACAAAAGCTAGTGATTTATTAGAGAAGGTAACTGTAACTTTGAACTGCCTTGGCTTGAAGTATACAAATAACGATTGATGGAGCTCCAGTGATGGTAGGGAAACGAGAGGGACTAGTGAAGTTAATTCAGGAAGAGGCAACTAAAGTTGGAAATGACTCTGTTATGTAATACCATTGTTTAATTCACCAAGAGAACTTTTCTGCAAAGTCCCTGAAGGCTGAAAGTATAATGGCAGTCGTTAAAGTAGTGAACTTCATCTGGTCTAAAGGTTTGTACCACAGGCAGTTTCAAGACTTCTTGAACAGCTTGGAGACAAAATTTGCAAATGTAGTTTACTATTCTGAGGTACAATGGCTCAGTTGTGGGAAAATGTTGAAAAGAGTGTTCGAGCTGAAGGACGAAATACAAATATTCATGGAAAAGTAAAAGGTAAACCAGTGGCGGAATTCAATGATGATGAATGGATATGTGAATTTGCATTTTGAGTGAACATAACTACCCACTTGAACGAACTGAATCTACTCCTCCAAGGAAAAGATCAGTTGATAAATTCTATGTTTGATCACATCAAGGCCATTGAAACAATATTGCATTTATGGAAATCATAGATATGAAAAAATTACTTTGCACACTTCCAGCTCTGCAGAAACATACAGTTTCGGACTCTCAAAAATATGCCAGAATTATATCGCAACTTATGGAACAATTCGACACCAGATTCCAAGTCTTCAAGAAGAATACTGCAAGTTTCAACATCTAATTTGTGTCCATTCTCCATTAGCATCACTGACGTTCCAGAGGACCTGCAAATGGAGTGTGTTGATCTTCAGTGTGCATCAGTCTTGAAAGATAAGTTTAACAACTTTTCTTCGTTGGATTTCTACAAGAAATATGTCTCAAAGGAAATATATCCAAGAATTCACAAACATGCCATTTTAATGACTTAATTATCTGGTAGCACATATTTGTGTGAGCAAGTCTTCTCTAGGATGAAGCATGTTAAGTGCACATCAAAATCGTGAATCACGGATGGTCATCTGGAGAGTTCACTGCGTGTTGCAACTTCGTCTATAATGCCTGACACCGGAAAACTTACTGCGGGAAAGCAGTGCCAAGTCTCACATTAACATTTTATTTTAGAGATCTGTGTAAAAACAAGTTATAAATTTTAAGGCTAATTCCTTTTGATGTGGATATTTTCTGTAATTAGTATTTTGAATGTGATGGAGTAGTGTGTTTTATTAATGAAACTAACTCATTTGTATTTTATCTCAAACTACAGTAAAACCCCTCTATTACGACCCCATTTATTATGACCACCTCTCTATTACAACCCAATCCCGAGGAACCGTGAAAAGTTTCGGTCGAAAAATTGAAAAATTTGGGGCATGTCTAAAAATAGATACCTCCTCTTCTCAGCTGTCAGCATCAGCCAATGCTCACCCTCTTCCTCTCAAGTATTGGAATGTTTTCCGTGCGCGCGGGGCAGCCATCTGTTTTGTCATTATCATCTTTCTTTGTAATACACATAAATTTTACATTTACCCCACAATTTACCCCACCTTCACATCCCTCCCCACTATCACATTTGGTAGTATGTAATGTGAATATGGTAATGCCACTAGTAAATTTATGCTCAGTGTAATTAGTAATTACGATTTAACATGGTAAAGGAACTTGAATAACATGGAATTTACCTACATTTTACATATTTTACCTCACAATTTCCCGGATCTTCATACTCTCCCCCCCCCCCCCCACTAACGCATTTGATAGAATGTGATAAGAATACTTTTTATGCTCCTAGTAAATTTCTGTTGTCTGTAATTAGTAATGTTGATTTAGACCATTTTCCCGGGAAATAAATATTTAACAACGTGATAGATATGATAGCTGTAAACACACAGAAGCACAGTTATTATCTCACATTGTACTCGGCACGGACACACCACTTGTAAACACACAAAGGTGGACTTATTTTCTCACGTACATTTTTTTTCAACATAGTACAGAACAATTAATTGGATGAAACAGTTTATTGGCACAGAATTTTTGAATAAATGTGAAAAGAATTATACATCGCAAAATTCATTAGAACCCCGACACAAAATTGAAACATTTCACAATATTTGAGAATTTTAAAAACATTTTGCATCATACTGTATTGTAAAGTAATCACGTTTGAAAGTCCTTGTATTTTATTGTTGTTACCGTTTTGTATCTTTTCACACACTTCAAGCAAATACAAACATTGCCATGCAAGTTCATTTAATGTCACAAGTGTTTGGTGTCTTTACTCAGTAATAAAAACACAACACGTAATCACTGTTATGTCATCTGCCAGAAAATAAAATGCATTAATACGGCAGTCGACGTGTGTGTTCTGTTGCCAGGTGGAAGCAAAGTCAAGTCACGACCACGAGTGCCAACCAAGCGGCATTGATCGCTCACGTAGACTGGAAGGGATAGTCAGCTAACCACCCTCCTTCCCTCCACTCCCCTCCATCCAGCCAGACCAAAGGGAGAGCATGGCGCGCACACACGTATTGCACAACACCACCTGAAATTTTTGATCAGTACGTGCTTCATAGCAATGTATGACCCACGAGACCTGCGTAATAGATCTTTAATAACAACTTTATATTTTAATAATACATAGTCTAATCTTTTCAGAACTTTCAATGGCCACGTCATACTGTGTTTAGACCTTCTTTTTTACAACAAGGGTTGGTCCAATATACCTTTCTTGGGAATAAAATTAATCAGGAGATGTCCCACTATTAAAATGTAAATATTTAAATGTAATTTAAAAAGTTGTTTGTGCGCTAGAGACGACTTAACATGAACTTCATGCAAAAAATGGCAAATTTGGTGGCATAGGGGTTAGGGGTGAGTCAAAATCAGCCCAAAATTTTCCAAATTTTTTATTACGATCCCCTCTATTACAACCCTATTCTCAGGAACCATAAGGGGTCATAATAGAGGGGTTCTACTGTAGGTATTTGAGGTTATGATTTTTAAACTTGCGGCCCGCGGACAAGTCTACATTGAGAGTTGTGGCCCTTTGCACAAAAAGGTTGGACACCACTGCTGTAAGTGCAGAATGTGTCATGCGCCAGTATAGTTCAAGGGAAATTCCAAAAATGTATGGAGGATCTGTTAGCAGGAAGATGAGGTTGTACCCTATTTTGTTGATATTCCGATTAAGGCAGAATCCATAGAAGATCTAGTTGCTATTCTGCATCAGGTGTTTTAACATTTCCGGGCTACTGGTATTCGTGTGAAGAATGTAAAGTGTATTCTGGGAGCCTCATTACTCTTCTAGGCTATGTTGTTAGCGAGGATGGTATTCAAACATCACCTGACAAGGCTTGTGCTATTCAGGAAGCACCTATACCCAGGACTCGACAAGAATTTCCAGTTTATTTTGTGTTATTAAACTTTCATCGTTCTTTCCTGTCTAACAATACCTCAGTGGCAGAACCTCTTCACCGCCTTCTGGATAAAGCAACAAAATGGGAATTGACAGAGGAGCATGACAAGAGTTTTGCCACAACCAAATATCTGTTATAATTTGACTCATTGTTGGCTCACTACAATTCACTGAAACCACTCAATCTTAAATGTGATGTATCACCATATGGCAGTGATACTGTATTAAGCTAACCTAATGAGGCAGCGAAAGTACCTATTAGCTTTTATTCAAGGACAGTGTCCCTTACTGAGCATAAAAATGCTCAAATAGACCAGGAAGCCCTGAGTGATAGAGCAAGTATGAAGAAGTTTCATAACTACGTACTTGTATGGAAGACATTTCGAGATCCAAAGTGACAATAAACCATTGTTGGGCCTATTCACAACCGTAAGCAAACTCCAAACATCATCTCTCCTAGGATGCTAAGTTGGAGCATCATGTTAAGTGGATATGATTTTGAGCTGCATTACAAACCTGGTCCCAGCATTCCCACATGCAGATGGACTCAGCTGCCATCTCCGAAAAGTTATTGACCTTGAAGAGCTACCACCCCAGTAAATTTTGTTGTTGGAAGCCCTAGGTACGCCTCCATTTCGAACAGATGAAATTGCAGACATCATGCAGAAAAATCCTGTCTTGTCAAGAGTATGGAATATGTTGTAGAAGAGCTAGCCTACTGATAAACTAGAAAGAGTTTACCAGCCATTTTTTAGGTGCCAACATGAGCTGTCAATGCACCATAGTTGTGCTTTGTTGTGAACAAGAATAGTTGTTCCTAAAGCGGCACAGAAGCATATACTAGACACACTGCATGAATGACATCAAGGCATTGTGCAAACCAAGGCACTTGCATGCAGTTATGTATGGTGGCTGGGCACAGATAACAACACTGAGATGGTGATCCAACAGTGTAGCATTTGTCCGTTAATGCAACATGCCCCTCTGAAAGCACCAATTCATCTGTAGGAGTGGACGAGGAGGCCATGGTCATGAACTACATGTACACTTCACCAGTCCAGTACAAGGGCAAGTTTCCTTGATAACAGTTAATTATTATTTTAATGGTTTGAAGTTGCACTGGTCAAATCTGCTGATTCTTCAAGTGTTATCCAGGTTCCTTCACAGTCTGTTTGTCACACACAGACTACCTGTCACATTGGTTAATGAAAATGACAGCAATTTCAGTTCTGCTTTGCTACTTTAACATGCAGAAAAAAAATGGCATTTTAATGATTAAGGTAGATCCCTATCATCCATAATAAAAGGACATATTTTTCAGAAGAGATGAAAAACAAACAAGAGAAACTGTGTCTCAAACCAAAGGTGTTTGCCCCACTGGACCCAGTTTACGCCAGGAATATGGGAAGGTGTCCAAAGTGGTTATCTGCATTGGAAGTTGAGGTGACAGGACCAGTGTAGTGCAAGGTGCTGATGATAAATGGACTTTGGATGCGTTGTCATACTGACCAGCTTCGCCCAAGTCATGCAAGCTTGTCTGGAGATGCTACACTACAGACACCTATGGAGCAGTGGTAACTAGCACCTTTCACAGGCCTTCAGCAGTCAGTAGAGGAGCCTCTGCCTGAAGGAAGCGAGGGGTTTAATGGATTCCCAGCAGTAACCACACCATCATACTCAACTGACGTAAGTGAGGGGTTTAAGGAGTTCACAACAACCACAGCACAAACATGTTTGCAGGACAGTTCAGTGAAGCTGCAAGTCAGTGGGTTACAACAGTATCTTCAAGTGGCTATGTTACAAGACCTCAAAGACTAAAAATAAAACCCTTTTGGTTCAAGGTCTTTTTTATGTAGGGGGAAGATTGTTATGTATGTAGATGTCGTCAGCAATGTTAATGTTTGTGAATGTGTGTTGTTATTGATCATCATGGCAGTTGTACCATCAATAGTAAAACAATCATAATACAAAATAATGTGTAGTAGTTTATCCCCAAAACATCTCCAGATATATTGAAGCATTATGTCTTGTTAACATGGAACTGTTGCTAATGGATGGTGAGTTATATCTGAGTATGCCCATTTCCATTTCTCCTGGTGTTTATGCCTTCATTGTGGTTTTCAACTAATTTCTGCCCATAGAAGGTTAACACTGGCCATTTACAGTACCCGGGCCCATCTGCATTTTTTGGGTGGAACAAACTGCATTTTTTTTTTTTTTTTATTCATCATTAATACAAGTTTCAAATGTGTATGGAGTGAGATTCTGCTCGTTTACCTGGCAAAAATTTACCTACAAACAATGTTTGAGGTATGACAACATCACAAGCATAAAATAAATGGTGGAGTATGGTAGCATACCTCTCCTTTCAGCCTCTGCAAGCTTGTCGGCCTGGGTACGGTGTGTGCCCTTGCAAGAAGCCACTGCCTCCTCGGAGAGTACGCGGGCCTCCAAGGCAGAGGCAAAGGATGTGTGGCATGTATCCAGCAGCCGCAACTGTTGGTGCACCTCCTGCTGTGCATCATAGAGACGCTCCCCAAGCCGCATCCTCTCTCCCTCCTGCTCGCGCCACTCTGCTTCCTGCAGAACAACATACTCCTAGTCAATGACCAACACACCATGATGGCATTTCATAGCAAACTGCCATTTCAAAATGCCAATTCATACAGTTTAGATATTACTCTGTATTATTCTTTATAGATACAGAAACATTTATACCTAGTGTTTACACATGATCAATCCTACATGTGCCCGTGGTCGCCATGACTGGATCACAGAGTTGTTCATGTCCACAGGGCTGCCAACACTGTAAGCTATACAATCTAAATATACAACAGTTCTCCCCCACATTAATATATATATAACATGAGATTCCTCAACTTAATGATGAATGCTAATAACCAAGTTCTCTTAGATAATATCCACATACAAATGATTTTCAACTGGACCCAGATATTAAATAGGAACTTAAGCTTTCTTACGTCAAAGACACATTACTTCTGACTTCATTACTTAAACATGCACTGTACATAAAAAATTTCTTTTGGAACTCTTTTGCGCCCAGGGTAGCATGTGAAATGCTCTTCCTTTCTGTGTGCACTTCCACTTTCAAAACCCCTGAACTCATCTTCAAACAATGTTTCATTATTACCACCCTCACCACGTACCAGTGTTTTCTCACAATAACTCAGTTTTTTCTGTACCCCTGTTGGGCTTGTATCATTACTGCTGCTGCTGCTGACACCTGCGATATATCCTGCAACCCCACAATGGCTGCTGCTCATCAAATGATTGCTGCTGCTCGTCCTTTGTTGTCCTGCAGCCATATCACTCTTCCTCTCCTCATCCACCATCTGCACTTGTAAAGCAGCCCACATCTGGTCCATGTGCCTGTGTGCCGTGAAGCCGTTTGCACCTTGCATTTTGTAATTTAATAAACCCATTTTTTCAATGACGATTCCACCAACTGATTTCTGCTCAGCCTTTCTATATGAGCGGTAAAATACAGAACTGCCAACCTCAAATGAAGCAGTAAGACGCTGAGAATGTAAAGCAGCTGAGTCGAACTAGCGAGACTCAAATGTTGCAGATATAAATGGGGTGATCAATGTCAGTCAATTATATATAACTCGCCCAAACATAAGGGTACTGGGTGAGTCTCTAGTAACTGAGTGGGGTGTAATAGAACAATCTAGGAGAAATTGTGGTAGAGCAACCTGTAATGGGGCATAAGACTGGACCAGAGCTTTTATTCTGTTTTGAAGGTTTTGACCATGTTCTCAGATTGTCCATTTATGGATGGATGATATGATTGTGAATATGTGTAATTTATACCATTGTTCTTACAAAATATTGCAAATTGTTCAGATGTGAACTGTGTCCCATTGTCAAAGACAAGCTGTTCAGGAATCCCATACATTGCAAACCAAACCCTTAACTGCTTTAACACTGTGTCTGAACTGATGTGAGGCAACTCACAAACTTTCGGTCATTTTGAAAAGCTGTCAATAAGAACTAAAAATAATTTACCCAAGAACAGCCTTGCAGTGTCAATGTGGTCTCTTGACATTGTCTGCGAGGCCATGTACATGGTAATGGAATAGAATTTTCTGGCATGGACTTACTTTGGAGACATGTTTAACAACAGGCAACCACTTTTTCCAAGTCTGTATCAATTTTGGCCACCGCACATATGACCTAGCCAATGCCTTCATCTTGTGAATTCTGAAATGATTGGAATATAGCTCCTGTAATACTCTCTCATGTATGGCTGCAGATACAATCGCTTTGTGGCCCCACATGAGAGATCCTTGTTCAAAAATGAGTTTGTAGCATTGCAGTTAGATATTTATAATTTGTATATTCGGGAAGTATTTCAACTGTCTATATTTTAGTCAAGGATAGTAATTCATGTAATATTTGAAAGGTCGTGGCAATGACAACTTGTTTGTATTCTATATATTTTCATTTTCCCAAATTGATTACTTTTCTTTCCTTATTTCATCAGCAGTAAAAGACGTCAACAACAGATGTCATAGGATGATAGCGCACCTTTTCCTATTTCACTGGGTTGATAAACTAAACACGTCACCACCGCAAGGCAAGACATGGTGAAATGAGGAAAATAACAGAGGTCACCTTTAGCTGACGTGACCGACTGCTCGAAAACAACATGTTTTTAATGAGGAAACTTTTGATCAATATATAGGGAAGCACGACCTTTCTCGGGTATCACAACAGTTCGTCACAGCATGACCGTTTGTCAGCTGTCAATCGGACAGCCTGCAACGAGTGATCACGTCACTCGCACTGACTAGCACCTGCGACTTTAACCTTATTTTGTATCTATTAAATTTATTTTCTGTTGGTGCGAGGAGTCAATAGGGCACCGGGAGAGAAAAGTAACGATTCTCTCTTGTCTTCGTAACTCTTTAAGTGAGAAATTTTGTTTTATGAAGGCTGCCATTCTGTCTTGTTTTTTTTTGTTCCTCAGCTGCGAGCATCAATAGTTTGTTTTGCCGAGGTGACAATAAATCTCCAGTAAACATTTAACTTCTTTTATTTATTGGCAATTCTACTATCAACAAACTTTCATTATTAGGTAGTTAAAGTCTCCAATTCCCGCTGAGCTAGTTCGTTGATGTTTACTGAGGACTACAACGAGAGAACAGGACAGCAACCTGTTACAAGTTCATTTTGTTTAGAAGAAAATTATTTGAGTGCATGCTCAAATTTTATTGGCCAGTCATCTCTTACATGATGTGCAGTTTTGCTGAAATCTGGGTCTCTTTCTACGGCCTTCCTTGTTTCCTGTGGTGTCACTGGTAATAACTCAGAGGAACCAACTAACAGATATAAAAACTGCTCCAACTTTTCTGCTGATGAGAGTGGAAGTCCCAAAAATGTGTCTTCATTTCCACGGTCCTCTCCTTTAACATACTGCAGTGGGTAGTCGTATCCTTGCAGAAGCACAGCCCACCGTTATAACCAATTTGCCGCAAGTTGTGGAATACCACAATGTTCTCCTAAGATGCGGACAAGTGGTTGATGATCTGTGACAAGAATAAACCTTCTGTCATAGATGTAATGAAAAAACCTTTTAACTCCAAATATTATAGACAAAGCTTCTGGATCAATTTGAGAGTACTGCTTTTCAGCTGCTGAAAGAGTTCTTGAAGAAAATGCAATGGGCTTCTCTATCCCTCCAGGGAATACTTGGCTAAAAACTGCACCGACACCATATGGAAACACATCACAGGCAAGTTTGACACACAATTACATATTATAATGTGCAACAACTAGTGAAGAAGAAATTACATTTATTAAATCAACAAATTCTTTCCCACAACCATAGACCACTGCTAAGGTCTATCTCGCTGCAGCAAATGCAGGGCTGTCAAGAGGGTGGAGAGGTTGGGCAAGAACTTGGCATAATAATGAACTAATCGTAGCCATGCTCTGAGCTGGCTCACATCAAGAGGACTTGGAGCCTCAATCACATCCGGTACCTTGTCATTCCTTGTGTGCAACCCTTCTTTATCCACAACATGCCCCAAGAATTTTACACAGCTTTGAAAGAACTTACCTTTTCTCTTATTGACCTTGAATCCATAGTTGTTTAACCTCTTTAGAAAGTTGTTAAGATCTTTCCAGTGCTCTTCCCTCATTGGGACTGTTACAAGTGTATCATCCAGGTAAGATACAACACCATCCAGACCTTACAACACCTGCTCCATTGTCCACTGAAAAATTGCTGGATGGGACTTGATTCCAGATGGAAGACGAGTGTAGTAGAACAGACCTCTGTGTGTGTTGACTGTACAAAGCTCTTGTGACTTTTCATCCAATTGCAACTGTTGAAATACCTGCCATAAGTCAAAAATAGAAAACTCCACACCACCTCGTAGTTTCGAAAACAGTTCCTCTACCCTGGGAAGTGGATAGTGTTGCACTATTATATGAGGATTCAGTGTCAATGATAAATCTAAAAAATTTGAAAACTGACATTCCTTATTGCCACTGGCACAATAGGCGTGGCCCAATCACTAAACTCCACAGGCTCAAGGATACCCAGCTATAAAGCCTATCCAGCTCTACATCCACTTTACAGGTCAAGGTAAATGCTAAAGCTCTGGAAGGCAGGAATACAGGTACAGTATTATCCCGCAAATGCAGCAAAACACATCCACCAATGAAAGTGCCTTAACCACCATCAAACAAGACAAAATTTATTTACTAGACTTCTTACTATGAAGTCCTTTTCCTCAGCAGTACCTAAGGTGTTGGAAACCTGAATGTTGTTTAAACACGGTTTTGGAAACATAAGTTTAACATACTAGTCCCTGCCCAATAACGGAGCGCCACCATCTGGTATCACAAACAAACTTAAGTCCTGTGTATGTTGTTGTAATTTAATTGTAACTAGCACTTTGATGACACCACGTGGAATTATTTTATCATTGGTGTAGGACTTAAGGCGAACACTTGTTACTTCCAAAGGATAGTCGGAGAACTTACTTTTGTACACACCGTTTGATAGAGCAGATATGGCAGTTCCTGTGTCCATTTCCATATTTAACCTCACTTGGTCTATATTCACTGGTAGCATCCAGGGTTTGTGGTGTGGCACAAAATATACTAATTGATCTGAAAAGGCAGCATCTACCTAATAAAATGATACCCCCAGAAGTGTAAACTTAACCTTCCTTTGCCACAGAAAATGTTTGAACATTGAGCAGCAACTTCTATTACCAAGTGCGATGATAATTTTCAGTCAGTTCTTGTGGGGAGATCTGAGGATTTATATTAATTTCTTTCAATACACACACACCATCTGAATAAACTGATATCCTGGAAGGACCTATTTGACAGCTTTTATTGTCAAATAATGCATAAGCATCGAATCAGAATGCAACGTAACTCGCGACAGGCGTAAGTGTATGCAAAGATAAGACGACGTACTTTTCAATGATTAATTATTAAAACTGTAAAGAAATTATTTAAATTGCCTTATTTACACATCTCTACATCAGAAGCACACTATTTTTTTTAAATTCTATTATTATTTATCACGGTGGCTGGGCACAGATAACAACACTGAGATGGTGATCCAACAGTGTAGCATTTGTCCGTTAATGCAACATGCCCCTCTGAAAGCACCAATTCATCTGTAGGAGTGGACGAGGAGGCCATGGTCATGAACTACATGTACACTTCACCAGTCCAGTACAAGGGCAAGTTTCCTTGATAACAGTTAATTATTATTTTAATGGTTTGAAGTTGCACTGGTCAAATCTGCTGATTCTTCAAGTGTTATTCAGGTTCCTTCACAGTCTGTTTGTCACACACAGACTACCTGTCATATTGGTTAATGAAAATGACAGCAATTTCAGTTCTGCTTTGCTACTTTAACATGCAGAAAAAAAATGGCATTTTAATGATTAAGGTAGATCCCTATCATCCATAATAAAAGGACATATTTTTCAGAAGAGATGAAAAACAAACAAGAGAAACTGTGTCTCAAACCAAAGGTGTTTGCCCCACTGGACCCAGTTTACGCCAGGAATATGGGAAGGTGTCCAAAGTGGTTATCTGCATTGGAAGTTGAGGTGACAGGACCAGTGTAGTGCAAGGTGCTGATGATAAATGGACTTTGGATGCGTTGTCATAATGTTGTCCTTGTGCCATAACAAAAAGTTGGAATATATATCTATTATTAATTACTTTAAAAGGTAGACATTTACATGTATGCATAGCAGGCGTCGCCCACATAAGTGTAGATTGGTGGATTGTGTAAGCTTCACTGTCATCAATGATAACCGGCAGAACATGTTTCCTACCCTTACATAACTGGCGGGATGAGAGCTTATTACCTAGCAGCCAGCATGGCATCCTTGCACTCTTTCTGTGGATACCAACCAGTTTGGAAGGGAAGGAGGAGATTGTTTAACTCTTCCTGCCACTAAGGCCTACCCTTCTCCATCTTGCTTGCTGCGAACACATTAGCTGATCAATTACTTCTCCGCATGCTTTCAGCTGATCGAGTGCACGTAGGATACTCAAAATTTAGCTTGCATTCATTGTGATATTATTTTATTTTTCAGAGGGTTTGAAAGAGTGGGTTGACTTGCATTTGGTGTTGGCTTACAATCAATTATATACACTATTTTGTAATGTTATATTCTAAACTCAGGCAAGTTGAGGTGAAATGTTTTTAATGTATTATTAACGGTAATACTAATTGAGTACAATTATTTTTAAATAACAATTTTATAGTGTTTATTAGTTAAACTTTATTCGCAGATAATGTACAGCTATCACTATTTTTTTAGAGGTGGGACAAACTGAGATTTTAGCACAGAACTGAACTAGAACGTCACCTAGAATAATTTTATTGAACCAAACTTGAACCGAAACTTCAAAACTGTCCACGAACCGAACTCGAACCGAACTGTGGAATAATTCATTGAACTCGAACCAAACTCAAATTGATCTTTAAAATCTGCCTTCACAGTTCAGTCCTTAATTGATCGAGAATAAAAAAAAAAAATAAAAATTTAAAAAATTTAAAAAAAATTTAAAAAAAAAATGTAGAACCACCTTAAAAAACAATGGATTATGTATGGATGCTAAACAGTAATTGGTGTGCAAGTACATGCAGGTCTCCAAATTAAGTTCTTAAAATAAATTACAGTGGTCCAGTGGATTACGTTAGCAGCGCTACCCACTCAGGTAACAACAGTTCCATTACTGGTCCTCTGGACTTGGCTAGAAGTACGAAGTGAAAACAACGTATATACATACAACATTCACAGTTCAGCCCATATTTGTTTAAGCATATAACACAAAAAACATATATAACCACATTCACAATTTCACCTCTGATTGTGGAAGCATGTAACATGAACAATAAATATCACATTACATATACAACCTGTACAATTCCACCACTAATAGTTCCAAAATATAATGGCCAAATTTTTATAATGTGAAAAAAAAAAGTACAAAATTAACTTAGGCCTACTACATATTAACTTTTTGTTTTTATAGATTTTATTGATATAACTTATTAAAATGCTGAGAAATGTATTTTTTTAGTTGTTGTAGAAGTATGGGACAAACTTAAATTAGCAACACGAAAAAAATTATTGAAAATGTAATTTTCCACAAACTCAAGCAAATCACTTATTTTGTTTGCAATCATTTATAAATCAAAAATTCTGTACGTTAATAAAGAAAAGCACCAAGATTTACACACTATAGAGTTCAAGATATAATGTTCTCATCACTGCTGCAAAAAAATTAAGAAATATGAATTTTTATGAAATTTTTATGTTGCATTGTTATTTTTCAGCTTCTTTCAAGTGAAGTAAGTTTGTTTCAAAAATCATTAATTATGTTTGTTTCTGGCAAATTTTCAAACAGAACACAAACTCGTGTAAATTTTTTGAACAGAACTAGAACCAATCTTTTACACAGCAATCAATAACGAACAGAACCAAACTTAACTGTAAAGTTTAGGTTTAGTTCAAAATTTGAACATTCAACCAATCTCTATAAATTTTTTTGATTTACATATCAGATCCTCATCTACTGAAATTCTGGATATATGGACTTTTTTGGGTCTCCTGAAAAACAGTAAATAGTATGTTCACTGTAGTTGCGAGCTACCTGTAAAATATGCAAGTAGCTGACTAATATTTATTACACTGTAAGTAATCTACTGTAACCTGCTTGAAACAAATAGCATTTTATTTTAGGTGAAACCAGAAACAGATATTATATAGTTATACTCTGTTTCATATAACTTCAGTAAATGTTGACAGTTCTCGAAAAGAAGTGTGGCCACCATGTATCCCTCCACCACAGCTGCACTGTCTGTGAAGAAAACCATCTTAGTAAAGAAACTATGAATCTAATGGGAGGCATTAAAAGACAGACAACTTCTGTCCAGTACTTAGGCTACTATAGCTGGTTGCCATTCCCAACTATTTTATTTTGTTATGATCACATAATAAAATAGTTAGGATAGTTTTGTTTTATTGGTGGGGTTGGAAACTATAGATTAACGTCTTTCGTGAGACGTGATTTTTTTGTGGTTTTTATGAGAGAGTGGAGATTAGAACTTTTGATGAAGCAGTAGAAAATTTTGTTTGTACGGAAATAGCATTCAATTGACTATAACTCAAAAGTTTTAACTACATCGAAAGAACTAAATGAGATAAATGTGTCGCTGTTCATACCAATGCGAGAAATGCTCAACAGATAAATATAATTGCATTTTTTATATAATGAACTACACTAAAAGGGTGCTTATTTAGGCCACGTACATTTGAAAACATACCGCAAGAACAAAACCCAATAATTACGTCTCTGGTAATACTGATGTACGAAATGCAACAATGTAAACATGTTCAGAAAATTTAACTTCTATATAACAATCGTTAAAGATTCAATCAAATAAAAGTCCAAATACATTTAAAATATTCTAACAACAATTTTGGAAAACATTATTAACTAAACACGCAAACTTACTGTTCACTTCATAATTCCCAAAAAAAATGTGTCAAACTTTGGAAGATTAATTCACTAAAATCACTTGTCGGCTAGCGAAACGAAATAACTTATTTGCTGACTTATGTAATCAAAAAAACACTTGAACTATTTCATGAAACCAACAAATTCAAACTTCACAACATAAATCATTTTTCACTGGCACTTTGCGATGGTCACAGAAAATGGTGGACCGCAGCACACAATAAACAATTCAACAAAGTGGCAGATCCATGTCAATAATTCATTTAACTGAGGAGACTTCTAAAAAGGCACCTACGGCACCTACGAAGAACCACACTTAATGAGATACATAAATACAAAAATAATTAACTACATACATATAATATTCAGACTTCACCAGTAAAGAATTCTCGCATATAGATAAATTATGACAGAATAGAGTACAATGACAGTGGCTTTTCACTGGGCGGGTGGAGACCATAGCCAACACAATCAACAGAGATTGGTGGTGACCTTTCACATAACCGTGATGTTCGCATACTCTACCATAATATTTCTAAATATTTTTAAAGCCATTGCTCTATAACTCAGAAAAATTGTGTATTAGTCAATGAGGGTAATTTTAACCATAATGCTGTAGTTATCCTTAATTTTCCAGAATGTAAATTTGTATTCTGAGTACTATTTTCTTTTACAATCATCGCAAAGAGCACCAACATAATAACACACATCCTGCTACAACCATTAGCTGATACAGTACATTGCAAATGGGAGCATTTACTGTTTACATGCTGTGTAGGTTGGTCACAACGTCTGTCAAATTTTTCTGAAGTTATATGAAACAGAGTATACTATGACTTAGTTTTAATGTATTTTAATTTATTCTGGCACAGATTATACAAAAAATTGCTGCTATGGATAAAGAAATCAAAATAAAATGGGACATGATTTCAAAGCTATCATTACTTTAACAACAGCAATGTACACTCTCCTAGCACATACTATCATCTGTACCATACTGAAAGGCTATATGCGTACATACCTGGGATTTGTACAAGTATCAAAGAGTGTAAACAATTTTCCTTGGTAAAACATGACTTTGCAACTCAATATTGGTCACCAGCATTGTATGTAAAGAGATTTTATTGCTGAGTGTTACAGAGAGTCAGTAGGGATTTTTCCTACATTTTTTCTGCCTACCACATGATAGTATGATACATTTAAGACTCACACTGTGGTCCTTCCTTTATTTATGTTTGTATAACTCAAGAATAACACATTTTAAAATATACTACAATTTTTCTAGGGAAAAAAAGAAGCGCCATGTTACATGCAATGTAACGTGTATATTGGGAATTATTATACTTTGTTGTTTCGGAGGATGTTAATGTTGTTGCAACATCAAACACCGGTAAAAGTTGCATAGTTCCACTAAGCACAAATACTCCTTATAATATACATAGTGAATAGTTTAAGTGAAAAACAAAGTGTGGAACGTGCTTAACATAGTTAATAATCATAAAAGACTAGGCAGTTTGCAACAGAAGTACAAGTTTTGTGCGTGAAAATCATTTCAGCATTAAGTAAATGTGCTTCCTTAGCGTAATTGCACTGGCCTAATCCGTAACATGGTAACTTAATGTTTATTTTAAAGACGGTGCCTGTACTGCAAATGCGGAATTGCCTGTATGTTTCATTAAAACTTTGTGGTTTACACTTTATGACAGGTATATTTTTTTCACTTTATTATTAAAATATATAAATATCCTGTCAGATAAAAATACTAATAATGTTAATGTTGAAAACTGCTTCATAATTTTGACGTTATATGCTAATGTGTATGCCTGTTATGTAAGGCCTACATTAAAAATATTTCTTTAATAAAACTCATATCATCCTAAATTAACCTGTAGAGGGTAAAACATGTACTACGTCACATGTATGTTAACCAATAGCAAACCAGTGTGATTCTTTCCAAAAGCCACAAAATTAACACGTCAAAAGGGCAATAATTTTAAAGATGAAATGTGCACACCAATAATAATTTGCATGGTACTATTACATACTGTATTTTCTTTATGGCATCAGTATAGGTGTAATTGATTTTTCACGTAAACATATTCACCATCAACTTGTTCACAATTACAGAAAGTGCCATACCTCTGCAGTAGCAATATTTTTAACACAGCAAGATGGTGCCAGAACCTCCTTCCACAACCATCTAAAGACAGAAACCCTTCAGCATAAATCTAAAGGCAGAACTGCCTCCCTCCATCATCTACAGGCGGAACTGCGTTCCTCTACCATCTACAGGCAGAACCCACTTAATTTACCATCTCCTGCACAACCCCCTTCCACAACCATCTACAGGCAGAACCCCCTTCTTCCAACATCTACAGGTGGAACACCCTTCCTCCACCATCTACATGCAAAACACCCTTTCTTCACTATCTAAAGGCACAACCTCCTTCTTCCACCATCTACAAGCATAACTCCCTTATTACACAATCTACAGGCAAAATGCCTTCCTCTAACATCTACACGCAGAACCCCCTTCCTCTCCCATCTACAGGCAGAACACCCTTCCTCTCCCATCTACAGGCAGAACACCCTTCCTCTCCCATCTACAGGCAGAACACCCTTCCTCCCCATCGACAGGCAGAACACCTTTCCTCCCCCAACTACAGGCAAACACCCTTCTGCCATCATCTACATGAAGATCACACATTCTCTACCATATACAGGCAGAACACACTTCACCACAATCTACTGACAGTATTCCAATCCTCCACAATCTACAGGCAGAACCGCCCTCCTCCACCATTAACAGGCATAAACCCCTTCACCCACCATCTAAATGCAGAACCCCATCCCCTACTATATACAGGCAGAACCTACTTCCTCACAATCTAAAGGCACTATCTGCTTTCTTCACCATTGACAGGCAGAAACCATTACTCCACCATCTACATGCAGAATCCACATCCTCCACATTGACAGGCAGAAACCATTACTCCACCATCTACATGCAGAATCCACATCCTCCACATTCTACAGGCAGAAACCCTTCTTCTACTATATACAGGCAGAACATGCTTCCTCACAATCTACAGGCAGTGTCCCTTCTCAACACCATCTACAGGCAAAGCCCCATTCCCCCACCATCTACACGAAGAACACATTCATCCACCATCTACAAGAAGAGCCACCTTCCTCCATCTACAAGTATGACCCCCTTCCTCCACCATCTACATGCATTACCGCCTTTTCCCTCCATCTACAGGCAGAACACCCTTTCTCTACCATCCACAGGCAGAACCCCCTACCGCCTTCATATACCAGCAAAACCAACTTCCTCTACTATCTACAGGCAGAACACCCATCCTTACCCAACTACAGGCAGAACCCCCTTCTACAGGCAGAACTCCCTTCTACAAGTAGAACCCCCTTCTACCACCATCTACAGGCAGAACCCACTTCCTCTACTATATACAGGCAAAACACAGTTCACCACAATCTACTGGTAGTATCCCCATCTTCCACTCTCTACAGTCGGAGCCCCCTTCCCCCACTATCTACAGGCAGAACCTCATTTCCCTACAATATACAGGCAGAAATGCTTCCCCTATCATATACGGACAGAACCCCCTTTTTCCACCATCTATATGCAAAATACCCTTCCTTCACCATCTAAAGGCAAAACCTCCTTCCTCCACCACCTACAGACATAAACCCCTTATTACACCATCTACAGGCAGAACACCTTCCTCTAACATATACAGGCAGAACCCCTTTCATTCCCAATCTAAAGACAGAAAACCCTTCCTCCCCCAAACTACAGGCAGAACCCCCATCTACTGGCAGAACCCCCTTCTACCACCATCTACAGGCAGAAGCCCTTTAGCTATCATATACAGGCAGACCACCCATCCTGTGCAATCTACAGACAGAATACTCTTCCTTCCCTATTTACAGGAAGATGCCCATCCTCCACCATCTACAGGCAGAATCCCCTTCAAACACCACTTACAGGCAGAGTCACTTTCCTCCACCATCTACAGGAAGAACCCCCTCACACAAACCATCTATGAGGTGAACCGCCTTCCTCCCCATCTACAGGCACAATCTCCTTCCTCCACCATCAGCAGACAGAGTAACCGTCCTCCACCATCTTGAGGTAGAAACCTCGTCCTCCCCAATCAACAGGAAGAATCCCCTTACATCACCATCTATGGGAAGAACCACCTTCCTCCACCATATACAGGCACTATTTCTTTCCTCCAACATCTGCAGACAGAGCCACCTTCTTCCACCATCTATAGGTATAAAACCCTTCCTCCACTATCTCCAGGCAGAACCTCCTTCCTTCACTATCTACAGTCAGAGCCACTTCTACCACCATCGAAAGGCAGAGCACCCTTCTTCCACCATCTAAAGACAAAACACCCTTCATCCACAATCTACAGGCAGAGCACCCTTCCTCCAATATCTACAGGAAGGGCCTCCATTCTCCACCATCTAAAAGCAGAGCACTCTTACTCAACAACCTAGACAGAGCAAAATTTCTCCACTATTTACTGACAGAGAATGCTTTCTCCAACATCAACAGGCAGAACCTACTTCCTATACCATGTACAGGCAGGACCCCAACCTCTACCATACACAGGCAGAGTCCCCTTCCTCCACAGTCTACAGGAGGAATCCCAATTTTCTACCATCTACAGGCAGAATCCCTTCCTTAACTATAAAAAGTCAGAACCTTCTTCCTCACAATCTACAGGCAGTATCCCTTATATTCACCATCTACAGGCATAACCCCCTTCTGCCACCATACGCACACAAAAATTACTTATTCTACCATCTACAGGCAGAGCCCCCTTCCTCCACTATCTATAGACAGAACCTACTTCCTCTACCATATATAGGCATAAACCCTTCCCCTACCATATACAGGCATAAACCCTTCCCCTACCATATACAGGCATAAACCCTTCCCCTACCATATACAGGCAGAAACCCTTCCCCTACCATATACAGACAGAAACCCCTTTCTCCACCATCTACATGCAAAACACCCTTCCTTCAGAATCTAAAGGCACAACTTCCTTACTCCACCATCTACAGGCATAACCCCTTTTAACACCATCTACAGGCAGAACCCTCTTCCTACCCCAACTACAGGCAGAACCCCTTCCACCACCATCTACAGGTAGAACCCACTTCCTCTACCAAATACAGGCAGAACAAACTTCACCACAATCTACAGGCAGTATCCCCTTTATCACCATATGCAGGCAAAGCACCCCATTCACCAACATATACAGCCAGAAGCCATTCCTCCACCATCTACAGGCAGAATTTCCATCCACCTACCATCTACAGGCAGAATTCCTTCCTCCGCCAATCTACAAGAAGAAACCATTCCTCTACCATATACAGGCAGAAACCCTTCCCCTACCATATACAGGCAGAACCCCCTTCCTCCACAATCTACAGGCAGAATCCCCTTACTTCACCATCTACAGGCAGAGACCCCTTCCTCCACCATATACAGGAAAACCCCTTTAATCCAACATCTACAATCACAACCCCTTTTCTCCACCATCTACAGGTACAACTCCCTTTCTCCACTATCTACAGGCAGAGCCTCCTTCCTCCATCATCTAGAAGCTGAAACACCTTCCTCCAACATCTATATGCAGAACCCCATTCCACAACCATTTACAGGCAGAGACCATTTCCTTAATCGTCTACATGTACTGTCTCCCTCCTCTCCCATATAAAGGAACAATCCCCATATTCAACAATCTACAGTCAGAAACCCCTTCCTCCACCATCTACAGCCAGAACCCCATTCCTTCCCCATCTACAGACAGAAATCACTTCCTCCACCATCTACAGTCAGAACCCCCTTCATACATCATCTACAGCCACAACCCCCTTCTCCACCATCTACATCCACAATCCCCTTTCTCCACTATGTACATGCACACTCTCCAACCTCCAATATATACAGGCAGAAACACCTTCCTCCAGCATCTAAAGGCAGAACCCCATTCTTCCACCATCTACAGGCAGAACCCGGTCCTCTACTATATACAGGCAGAACCTAATTCCTCACAATCTACGGACACTATCTCCTTTCTTTACCATCAAGAGGCAGAACCCATTCCTCCACCTTCTACAGGCAGAATCCACTTCCTCCACATTCTACAGGCTACAGGCAGAAACCCTTCATCTACCATATACAGGCAGAACCTACTTCCTCACAATCTACAGGCAGAGCCCATTCCCCAAACATCTACAGGTAAAACACATACCTTCACCATCTAGAGGAAAAGCCCCCATCCTCCTTTGTATACAGGCGGAATCTCCTTACTGTATCATGTAAAGGAAGAGCCCCCTTCCTCCATCTACAGGCACCACCCCCTTCCTCCACCATCTACAGGCACCACCCCCTTCCTCCACAATCTACAGGCATTATCCCGTTATCCCACCGTTTACAGGCAGAACATCCTTTATCTGCCATCTACAGGCAGGACCCCCTTCCGCCACCATATACCGGCAAAACCTACTTCCTCTACCATCTACAGGCAGAGCCCCCTTCCTCCACTATCTACTGGTAGAACCACCTTCCTCCACAATATATAGGCAGGAACCCCTTTCCCCTAACATCTACAGGCAGAATCACCATCCTCCTCCACCTACAGGCAGAACCCCCATACTCCACCATCTAACGGCAAACCAACCTCCTCCACCAACTACAGGCAGAGTCACCTCCGTGCACCATCTACAAGCAGAATCTTCTTCCTTCATCTACAGGCAGAGACCCTTCCTCCACCATATACAGGTAGTACCCCCTTCCACCACCATCTACAGGCAGAATCACCATCCTTTACAATCTACAGGCAGAATCCCCTACCTCCACCATCTTCAGTCAGAACCTCCTTCCTCTACCATCTATAGGCAGAGTCTCATTCCTCCACCATCTACAGGCAGAACCTCCTTCCTCCACCATATATAGGCAGGAACCACTAACATCTACAGGGAAAATCACCATCCTAAATCATCTACAGGGAGAACTCCCATACTCCACCATCTACAGGCCAAACACCCTAACTCCACAGTCTACAGGAAGAACCCAATTCATCCACCAACTAAATGTAGAACCCTAGTCCTTAACCATTTACAAGCAGAACCTTATAACTCAACCACTTACAGGCAGAGCCCCCTTTCTCCACCATCAACAGGCAGAATCTATACTTCACTTCACCATTTAATCACAAATGCCCCTCCCTCCACCATCTACATGTAGAACCACCCTTCTCTAACCTCTACAGGCAGAACCCCCTTCCTCTACCATCTACAGGTAGAACACACTTCCTCCACATTCTACAGGCAAAACAACCACTTCCTATATTATATACAGACAGAACCTTTTCCTCACAATCTACATGCATTAACCCATTTCTTCACAATCTACAGGCAGAGCCCCATTGCTCCACCATCTACAAGCAGAACACTCATTCAATAACATCTACAGGCAGAACACCCTACCTCCACCATCTACAGGAGAAGTCACCAACTTCCTCCGCCATCTACACACAGGACACCCTTCCTCCACCATCTCCAGGCATAAAACCCTTCCCCCACCATCGACAGGAAGAATCCCCATCCACCACCAACTACAGGCAGAACGCCATCTCCCACATTCTACAGGCAGAACCCTTTCCTCTAATATATACAGGCAGCAACTACTTCCTCACAATCTACAGGCACTGTCTCATTTCTTCACCATCAACAGGCATAACCCATTCCTCCACCATCTACAGGCACAATCGACTTCCTCCATATTCTACAGGCAGAAACCCTTCATCTACCATATACAGGCAGAACCTACTTCCTCACAATCTACAGGCAGTATCCCCTTTCTTCACCATCTACAGATAAAGCTCATTCCCCCACCATCTATAGGTAGAACACATTCCTCCACAATCTACAGGAAGAGCCCCCATCCTCCTCCATATACAAACAGAATCTTCTTCCCCTATGAACTAAAGGAAGAACCCCCTTCCTCCACCATCTACAGGTAGGACTCCCTTTCTCCACCACCTACAGGCATTACCCCCCCCCCTCCTCTATCCCACCATCTACAGGCAGAACACTCTTTCTATACCATCTACAGGCAAAACCTACTACTTCTACCATCTACAGGCAGAGCCCCCTTCCTCGACTATCTACAGGCAGAACCTACTTCTTCCACCATATATAGACAGGAACCCCTTTCCCCTAACCTCTACAGGCAGAATCACCATCTTCCACCAACTACAAGCAAAACCCTAATTCTCCCCCATATATGGGAAGACCCACCTTGCTCCACCACCTAGAGGCAAAGTCGCCTTCCACCACCATCTACCATCAAATTCCTCTTCCTTCACCATCAACAGGCAAGCAACCTTCCACCACAATTTACAGGCAGAACCCATTCCTTCACCATCTACAGGCAGAACATACTTCCTCTACCATTTACAGACAGAACCCCATTCCACTACAATCTACAGGCCGAAAAACTTTCCTTCAATATCTACAGGTAGAATCCCCTTCCTCCACCCTCCTTATTCAGAATCTATTTCCTCTACCATATACAGGCAGAACCTATCTTTTCTACCATCTACAGGCAAAGTAACATTCCTCCACTATCTACATGCAGAAATTCCTTCCTCCACCATATTATATGAAGGAACACCTTTCCTCTAACATCTATAGGCAGCAACACCATCATCCACCAACTACAGGCAAAATCCACCCACTCCACCATCTACAGGAAAGACTACTTTCATACACCACATACAGGCAGCATCTCCTTCCTCCATCATCTACCAGCGGAATCCTCTTCCTTCACCATCTACAAGCAGAACCCCCTTCCTCAACTATACAGGCAGGACCCCCTTCCCCTTCCATCTACAGGCATAATTCTCATAATCCATCATCTACAGGCCAAACACCCAAACTCCACAGTCTACAGGCAGAACCCAATTTGTCCACCATCTAAATGTAGATCCCCATTCCTCAACCATTTACAGGCAGAACCTATATTTCTCAACCATTTGCAGGTAGAGTCCCTTTCTCCACCATCTACAGGCAGAATCCAATTCCTTCACCAACTAATCCACATTCCCCTCCCTCCGCCATTTACATGCAGAACCACAATCCTCTAATATCTACAGGCAGAACCCCCTTCCTCCACCATCTACACTAAGAACCCACTGCCTTCACATTCTACAGGCATAACCCCTTCCTCTATTATAAACAGGCAGAACCCACTTCCTTACAATCTAGAGGCAGAATCCCCTTTTTTCACAATCTACAGGCAGAGCATCATTCTCCACCATCTATAGGCAGAGCCCCATTCCTCCATCATCTACAGGCATCCCTCCTTCCTCTAAAATCTACAGGCAGGAACCCCTCACTCCACCATCTACAGGATCTACCCTTCCTCCACCATCTAAACACAGGACCCCCTTCCTCCACCATATCCAGGCATAAATCGCCTATTCCACCATCTACAGGCAGAACCCCCTTCTTCCATGATCTATAGGCAGAATCTCCTTCCTCCATGATCTACAGGCAGAACCCCCTTCCTTCACCATCTACAGCAGAACCTCCTTATTCCACCATCTACAGACAGAACCTTCATCCTCTACCATCTACATGCAGAACATAATTCCTTTAACATATGCAGGCAGAGCCCCTTCCTCCCCATCTACAGGAAGAGCCCCCCCCCTCCTCCTCCTCCCTAAAAAGGCAGAATCTCCTTCACCTACTATCTACATGAAGAGCCACTGTTCTTCAGTATCTAAACACAGGATTCCCTTCCTCCACCATTTCCAGGTATAACCCCCTGATTCCACCATCTACAGGCAGTACCCCCTTCCTCTAACTTCTACAGGCAGAATCATCTTCTGCCACTATCTACAGGCAGAGCCCCCTTCCTCCAACCATCTACGGGCAGAACCCCCTTCATCTACCATCTACAGACAAAAAACCACTTTCTCCACTATCTACAGGCTCCCTCATTCCTTCACAATCTACAGGCAGAACCCCATTCCTCAACCATTTACAGGTAGAGACCACTTCCTAAACCATCTACAGGCAGGGTCTCATTCCTTATCCATATAAAGAAACAAACCCCTTATTCAACCATCTACAGTCAGAACCCCTTCTTCCGTTATCTACATACAGAACCTCATTCCTTCATCATCTACAGGCAGAACTCACTTCCTGCACCATCTAGAGGCAGAACACCTTTCTCTTACATATACAAGCAGAACCCCTTTCCACTAAAATCTACAAGCAGAATCACTTTCCTTTCTGATCCAAAGGAAGAGTCCATTTCCTCAATATCTACAGCCAGGACTACCTTCATCACCCATCTACAGCCACAATCCCATTTCTCCACCATCTACATGCACAACCCCCTTTCTCCACTATTTACAGGCAAACCACCCTTCCTCCACCAACTACATGCAGAACACCCTTACACCACCATCTATGGGAAGAACCACCTTCCTCCACCATCTACATGCACAATCTCCTTCCTCCAACATCTGCAGACAGAACCACCTTCCTCCACCATCTACAGGCAGAACCCAATTACTCCACCATCTACAGACTGAACCCTTCCTCCACCATCTAAAGGCAGAACTCCTTTCTCTACCATATACAGGCAGAACCATCTTCCTCTACAATCTACAGGCAGTATCCCATTCCTTCACCATTTACAGGCAGAACCCTTTCCTCCACCATCTACAGGCAGAACCCCCTTCTTCCACCATCTAAAGATAAAGCCCCCTTTGTCCACCATCTACAGTCACAACGCCCTTCCTCCACCATCTACGGGCACACTGTGCAGTGGGGATCTGTAGTGAGTTCACTTGCAACATACATTGCTGTACCTTCAATAACTTTAACCCTTGTTTTTTTCTTATTCCTATACATGCACAGATTGCAAAGACATTTGCAACAATTATTTGGCAAAGTTTAGAAAATAGACTTGTTCATAAATGTTTATTGTAAACTAAACAGAAAACTGCTTTACTAGCAAGAAGGAAGGGACTGGGGCAAATGCCATCGTGTTCTTCAAGCCATAAAGAACATCTGGACAGGTCTGGCTGACCCCTTAGGATCAGGTCGGCATACTTGGTACATGTATAAATATGAAGATTTGATGTATGCGTAATTGAACAAGTTTATTCACAGCATGTTCCCACTTTTAAATCAAACCTTTAAAGAATCACCAGTGTATGACGTTTTTGGTTTCCTTTTCCTAAGTATGTCATGTATCACCAGTGCTTTACACTCCCATTAACATAAAATTATCTTATTAATGGTTAAACTAAACTCTGACTTTATTTTTACCTAAAAACTTTAAGAAAATTGGTATATTGGTAATGCTTAGTAAGACACAGTTTTCATGCAAAATATTTAAGTGAGTGCACACAAATGTGGTGTGATCCCTTCGTGTCCTTTTCTAGACTTAGCTAAACATGAATTGACTAGACACAGTTTTACATTTACTTGCTCTTCTTGATAATATGAAATTTAAGTTTAGTTACAGTGATGTTTCACAATGCTAGATTTTCATAGTTGCTAGTATGCATGAGTCATGTAAGTTATTCAGTGCTAAATCCTTATATTATAATTTTCTATTCATTGCTATGATCGGCAAGAAATTCAAACAAATTGACCAAAATAACCTTTAATTTGTGTCATAATCTATGAAAAAAGGCCAATATCAGCTGCTGTTACCAGATGTAGCTCATACAATTGAAATTTTCTTGGTGGATAGAATGAGATGATACACCAGAGAAAATTTAGCTTTGTAGTGGTATATTACACAATATCAGACCCAGTATTGGTGGTTAGCCACTAATTCTTCTCGGAGACTTTAGAGGTGGAACCACACCTTTAAGAAAATGTCTGTAGTCAGGTTATTGATTAACACTACCTCGTAGAAATGAGGTCATGTGTTACTTATGCAAAAATAAATTTCACATTAACATAAGATTAGAATACAAAGTGGATTTTAACACAAAACTGCACAGATACTTAAGAAATTAACATGTGAGATTCTGAAACAATACAATAACAAACAACTCTGACAAATCTACCACAAAATATTTCTGGCTTTATGAAACAACATACTAGAAGTATTTTCTTTATGCAAAGTTGGTTTTGTACAAAAAATTTTTAACACATCCATTCCTACAATAAAATATAACAAAATAAGTACGGATTATTTTTCAGTAATTATGGGCATAAGATTACCAATTTTGATGATATAGTTATGAAAATAAATTTTTTGGGTAATATGTGTGCAACACAGGAAATGTCAAACTGGGATGCCAAATCATTATAGTGACATTTGAGACCTACGGTCGGGAACAGCTCTTGACAAAAGAGTCAGGTGGTATCAGCGTATCAAGAGAGAAACCTTTCGAAAGGCCTCAATACAGACCATGAGAGAAATAAGAGGACCAAATGAAAGGGGAAAACTGGGAAATAGTTGCAGGTGCGGAGCAGCAGAAAGACAGAGGAACAAGGGTTGGTAGTAATGAAAGAGTAATAAACCCAACACGAAAAGTGCTACACACAGCTTTAGTGATGTAAGAGTGAGAGTCACACCACAGCAAGTGCTTCACATTGTAAGAGTGACAGTCACATTACGACAAGTGTGACACACTGCCCTTGTGATGATGTAAGAGAGAGACACAATACGGTAAGTGCTACACACAGACCTTATGATTTCAGAGTGAGAGTCACAACACCGTAAGTGCTAAACACTGCCTTTGTGCTAATTTAAGAGTGAGAATCACACCAAGCAAATTGTTACACACTGCCCTAATGATGCAAAAGTGAGACATACACTACAACAAGTGTTACACACTGCCCTAGTGATGAAAGAGTGAGAGTTCCTAAAAAAAAAAATGTTATGCACTCCCCTAATGATCTGAGAGTCACACCATTACAAGTGCTAAACACTGCCCTAGTAATGTAAGAGTGAGAGTAACACCACAACAAGTACTACGCACTGCCCTAATGATATAAAGTGAGAGTCACACCACGTCAAGTACAGCGCACTGCCCTAATGATGTAAGAGTGAGAGTCACACCATTACAAGTGCTACACACTGCCCTTGTGATGCAAGAGTCAGTCACACCATGACAAGTGTTACAAACTCCCCTTGTGATGTACGGGTGATAGTAACACAACAACAAGTGCTACACACTGCCCTGATGATGTAACAGTGAGAGTTAAACCATGAAAAGTTCTACAGAATGCCCTAGTGATGTAACAGTGAGAGTCACACCACAAGAAGTATTACGCCCTGCCCTAATGATATAAGAGTGAGTCACACCATGACAAGTGCTACACACTGCCATACTGATGTAAGAGTGAGAGTCATTCCAAGACAGTAGCTTAGAACTTCTGTAATGATTTAATACGTATAGTCACACCATGACAGGTTCTACGAACTGCCCTAACTATATTAGAGTGGGAGCGAACCCTCGACAAATGTTACACACTGCCCTAGTGATCTAAGAGTGAAGGACTACTCAAGACAAGGGCTACATACTGCCCTTATGATATACGAGTGAGAACAACACCACTGAAAGTGATATACTCTGTCCTAGTGATGTAAGAGTGAGTCACACCACAAAAAGTGCTATGCACTGTCCTAGTGATATAAGAGTGAGTCATACCACAGCAAGTGCTACGCACTGTCCTAATGATGTAAAGGTGAGATTCACAGCACAAGTATTACACACTGTTCTAGTGATGTAAGAGTGAGTCACACCACAGCATGGTTAAACAATGCCTTTGTGGTGATATAAGAGTGAAGGTCATGCCACAACAAGTGATATGCACTGCCCTTGTGATGTAAGAGTGAAAGCCACACAACTGCAAGTGCTACGGACTGCCCTTGTAAGATCAAAGTGTGATAGTCACACCACAACAAGTAATAAGCAGTGCCCTTATGATATAAGAGTGAGAGCCACACCAATGAAAATGCTACGGACTGACCTTGTGGTGATGAAAGAGAGAGTCATACAAAGATAAGTACTATAAACTGCACTTGTGATGTAACAGTGCTGGCCACACCACGACACGTGCTACATACTGCCCTTGTGATGTAGGAGTGAGAATCACATCATGACTTGTGCTATGCACTGCCCTTGTGATGTAACAATTCTAGTCACATCACGCTAAGTGCTACGCACTGACCTAGTGATTTAAGAGTGAGAGATCCACAACTACAAACACTACACACTGCCCTAGTGAAGAAAGAGAAAGAGTCACACTACCACAAGAACTACAAACTGCCCTAATAATTAAAGATTGATAGTCACACCTCGACAAATGCTAGACACTGCCGTAGTGATGTAAGAGTGAATGTCTCCCCAAGACAAGGGCAACTCACTGCCCTGGTGAAGTTAAAGTGAGAGTCAACCCACGACAAGGGTTACTCAAAGTCCTGGTGATGTAAGAATGAGAGTCTCATCACCGCAAGTGCTAACTGATCAAGTGATGTAAGAGTGAGAGTCACAAAACAACAAGTACTACGCACTGCTCCAGTGATGTAAGTATAAGAGATACATCACTGCAAGTGCTACGGACTACCCTTGTTGAAATGGAAGAGTGAGAGTCACACCACTTCAAGTGCTACACACTGTCATAGTGATGTAAAAGTGAGAAACACCACGTCAAGTGCAACACACTGTCCTTGTGTTGCCTCTAAGAGTAAGAGTCACACCACAACAAATACTAAGCACTGCACTTATGATGTAAGAGTGAGGGCCACACCACTGCAAGCGCTAAAGACTACACTTGTGCTGATGAAAGAGTGAGAGCCACACTATAACAAATGCTACACACTGTCCTAGCGATGTAAGAGTGAGAGTCACAGCACGTAATGTGCTAATTACTGCCTTAGTGATGTAAGAGTGAGTCTTATCCCATGTCAGGTGCAATTCACTGCCCTAATAATGTAGGTGTGAGAGTCACAACGCAGGAAGTGATACGCACTGATCTAGTGATGTAAGAGTGAGTGTCACACCACAACAAGTGATACACACTGCCCTTGTGATGTAAAAGAGAGAGCCACACCACGGCAAGTGCTTCACACTGCCCTAGTGATGTAAGAGTGAGAGTCACATCACGACAAGTGTGACACACTGCCCTTATGATGACGTAAGAGAGAGACACAATACGGCAAATGCTACACACAGTCCTTATGATTTCAGAGTGAGAGTTACACCACGGTAAGTGCTAAACATTGCCTTTGTGATAATGTAAGACTGAGAATTACACCCAGGCAATATTTACACACTGCCCTTGTGATGCAAGTGAGCCACACCACAGCAAGTGCTACATACTGCCCTAATGATCTAAGCGTGAAAGCCACACTACAACAACTGCTACACACTGTCCTAGTGAAGTAAGAGTGAGTCACCCCATGGTAAGTAAAGCACACCACCCTAGTAATGTAAGAGAGAATCTCACCACGGCAAGTACTACGCACTGTCCTAATGATGTAAGAGTGAGAGTCACACCATAACAAGTGCTACAGAATGCCCTAGTGATGTAACAGTGAGAGTCAAACCACAAGAAGTACTACGCACTGCCCTAATGATATAAGAGTGAGAGTCACACCATGACAAGAACTATGCACTGGCGTATGATGAAAGAGTGAGAGTCACATCATAAGTGCCACACACTGCCCTAGTGATGTAACAGAGACAGTCACACCACAAGTGCTATGCACTGCCCTAATGATCTAAGAGTGTGAGCCACACTACAACAACTGCTACACACTGTCCTAGTGAAGTAAGAGTGAGTCACCCCATGGTAAGTAATGCACACCACCCTAGTGATGTAAGAGTGAGAGTCACACCATAACAAATACTACGCACTGCCATAAAGATGTAAGAGTGAGAGTCACACCATGACAAGTGCTACACACTGCCCTAGTGATGTAAGAGTGAGAGTCATACCAAGACAGTAGCTTAGAACTTCTGTAATGATTTAATAGGTATAGTCACACCACGACAGGTACTATGAACTGTCCTAACTATATGAGAGTGGGAGCCAACCCTCGACAAATGTTACACACTGCCCTAGTGATGTAAGAGTGAAGGTCTACTCAATACAAGGGCTACAAACTGCCCTTATGATATACGAGTGAGAACTACACCACTGAAAGTGATATACTCTGTCCTAGTGATGTAAGAGTGTGAGTCACACCACAACAAGTACTACGCACTGCCGTAGCGATTTAAGTGTGAGAGACAAGCCACGACAAGTGCTACTCACTGCTCTGGTGATGTAAGAAAGAAAGCCACACCACGACAAGGGCTACTCACTGCTCTGGTGATGTAAGAGTAAAAGTCACCCCACAACAGTGGCTGCTCACTGCCTTGGTGATATAAGAGTAAATGTCATCCCACGACAAGGGCAACACACTGCCCTATTCATGTAAGAGTGAAAGGAACACGGCAAATGCTACACACTGCCCTACTTATATAAGAGTGAAAGTCACACCTCGACAAATGCTACACACTGCCCTAGTGATGAAAGAGTGAAAGTCGCCCCAAGACGAGGGCTACTCACTGCCCTGGTGACATAGGAGTGAGAGTCACCCCACGAAAAGGACTACTCAAGGCCCTTCTGATGTAATAGTGAAAATTACCCAACGACAAGGGCTACTCACTGGCCTGGTAATGAAAGAGTGAAAGTCACTCCAAGGAAAGCGCTACGTACATCCCTTTAGATGTAAGAGTGAAAGTTGCACCACAACAAGTACTACACTATGTGATAGTGATGTCAGGGTGTAAGTCACACCACAACAGATGATTAGAACTTCCCTAATGAAGAAATAGATATAGTCACAACATGAAAGGAATTCACCCTGACCAAGTGAGGCAAAATTGAAAGTCACACCATGACAAGGGCTACGTTCTGCCCTTGTGATATAAGAATGAGATCCACATCACGGTAACAGCTATGCACTGTCCTAGTGATGTAGGAGTGAGTTACACTGCAGCAAGTGGAGCACACTGCCCTTGTGGTGATGTTAGAGTGAGTGTCACGCCACAACAAGAGCTACGGTTTGCCCTTGTGATGATGAAAGAGTGAGAGTCACACCACAACAAGTGCTACACACTGTCCTAGTGATGTAAGAGTGAGTCACACCATGGCAAGTGCAACACACTTCCATTGTGATGCAAGAGTGAGAGTCACACCACAACAAGTACTACACACTGTCCTAGTGATGTAAAAGTGAGTCACAGCACGGCAAGTGCTACACAGTGCCATTGTGATGTAAGAGTGAGAGTCACACTATAACAAATGCTATGCACTGTCCTAGTGATGTAAGAGTGAGTCACACTACAGCAAGCGCTACACACTGTCCTAGTGATGTAAGAGTGAGACTCACACCACAACAAGTACTACGCACTGTTCTAATGATGTAAGAGTGAGAGTCACACCATGACAAGTGCCACACACTGTCCTAGTGATGTAAGAGTGAGTCACACCTCAGCAAGGTTACACACTGCCCCTGTGGTGATGTAAGAGCGAAGGTCATGCCACATCAAGTGCTATGCACTGCCCTTGTGATGTAAGAGTGAAAGCTACACTACCACAAGAACTACGAACTGCCCCAATAATTTAAGATTGGTGGTCACACCTCGACAAATGCTACACACTGCCATAGTGATGTAAGAGTGAAAGTCTCCCCAAGACAAGGACAACTCACTGCCCTGGTGATGTAAGAATGAGAGTCTCACCACCGCAAGTGCTACGGACTGCCCTTGTAGTGATCGAAGAGTGAGAGTCATACCACGACAAATGCTACAACTGCCCTAGAGATGTAAGAGTGAACATCATCCCCAAGACAAAAACTATCACTGCACAGGTGATGTAAGAGAGAAAGTCACCCTATGGCAAGTGCTACAAACTGCCCTTGTGGTGATGTAAGAGTGAGAGTCACACAACAACAAGTACTACGCACTGCTCCAGTAATGTAAGTGTGAGAGTCACACCACAACAAATACTAAGCAGTACACTATTGATGTAAGAGTGAAAGGAACACCTCGATAAAAGTTACACACTGCCCTAGTGATTAAAGAGTGAAAGTCACCCGAAAACAAGGGTTACTCACTGCCCTGGTGATATAGGAGTGAAAGTCACCCCACGACAATGGCTTCTCACTGCCCTGGTGATGTAAGATTGAGCTTCACACCGCGATAAATGTTACACACCGCCCTAGAGAAGTAAGAGTGAAAGTAACCCCAAGACAAGGGGTGACACTCCCCTGGTGGTAAGAGAGTGAAAGTCACCCCACGACAAGGTCCACTCACTGCCCTGGTGATGTAAGAGTACAAGTCGCACTACAACGAGTACTATGCTATTCCCTAGTGATGTCCGAGCGTATGTCACACCACGAAAGTTGATTAGAATTTCCCTAATGAAGAAATAGATATAGTCACAACATGAAAGGAATTCACCCTGACCTAGTGAATCAAGATTAAGAGTCACACCATGACAATGGCTACAGTCTGCCCTAGTGATGTAGGAATGACAACCACACCACTGTAACTGCTATGCACAGTCCTAGTGATGTAGGAGTGAGTCACACCATGGAAAGTGCTACACACTTCTCTAGAATTGTAAGATTGAGAGTCAAACCACAACAAGTACTACGCACTCCCCTAGTGATGTAAGAGTGAGACTCACACCACAAAAAGTACTACGCACTGTTCTAATGATGTAACAGTGAGAGTTACTCCACAACAAGTGCTACACACTGTCCTAGTGATCTAAGAGTGAGTCACACCACGGAAAGTGCTGTACACTTCTCTAGGAATTTAAGAGTGAGAGTCAAACCACAACAAGAACTACGCACTGCCCTAGTGATGTAAGAGTGAGAGTCACACCACAACAAGTGTTACACAGTGTCCTAGTGATGTAAGAGTGAGTCATACCACGGAAAGTGCTATACACTTCTCTGGGAATGTAAGAGTGATACTCACACCACAACAAGTACTATGCACTGTTCTAATGATGTAACAGTAAGAGCCACATTACAACAATTGCTACACACTGTCCTAGTGATGTAAGAGTGAGTCTCACTACAACAAGTGTTACGCAGTGCCCTTGTCATGTGAGAATGTGTACTACACCACTGCAAGTGATACGCACTGATCTAGTGATGTAAGAGTGACAGTCATACCATGGCAAGTGCTACGCACTGACCTACTGATGTAAGTGTGAGAGTGACACCACAATAAATACAACCCACTGCCATAATGATGTAAGAATGACAGTCACACCAGAACAAGTACTACGCAATCCACTAGTGATGTAAGAGTGAGAGTGATACCACAATAAATACTACACACTGCGCTAATGATGTAAGAGTGAAAGTCACCTCACAACAAGTGCTACGCACTACACTATTGATGTAAGAGTGAAAGGAACAACATCGAAAAAAGCTACACACTCGCCCAGTGATGAAAGATTGAAAGTCACACCAAGACAAGGTCTACTCACTGCCCTGGTGATATAGGAGTAAAAGTCACCACAAGATGATGGCTTCTGACTACCCTGTTGATGTAAGATTGAGCTTCACACCTCGATAAATGCTACATACTACCCTAGAGAAGTGAGAGTGAAAGTCACCCAAAAACAAGGGCTACTCACTCCCCTGGTGGTAAAAGAGTGAAAGTCACCCCACGACAAGGTCCACTCACTGCCCTGGTGATGTAAGAGTGCAAGTCGCACCACATAAGTACTAGCTATTTCCGAGTGATATCAGAGTGTAAGTCACACCACAACAGTTGCTTAGAATTTCCCTAATGAAGAAACAGATATAGTCACAACCTGAAAGGAGTTCACCCTGACCTAGTGAAGCAAGATTGAGAGTCATACTATGACAAGGGCTACAGTCTGCCCTAGTGATGTAGGAATGAGATCCACAACACGGTAACTGCTATGCACAGTTCTAGTGATGTAGGAGTAAGTCACATCACGGAAAGTGCTTCACACTTCTATAGAAATGTAAGAGTGAGAGTCAAACCACAAGTACTACGCACAGCCCTAGTGATGTAAGAGTGAGAATTACACCACAAGTGATACACACTGCCCTTGTAATGATGTTAGAGTAAGAGTCACACCACAACAAGTGAAATGCACTGTCTTGTGATGTAAGAGTGAGAGCTACACCACAGCAAGTGCTGTGGACTGCCCTTGTGGTGATGGAAGAGTGAGAATCACGCCACAAGGGCTACTCACTGCCCTGGTGATGTAAGAGTGAAAGTCACCCCACGACAACTGCTACGCACTGACCTGGTGATTTAAGAGTGAGAGTTCCACCATGACAAGTACTAAGCACTGCTTGGTGATGTAAGAGTAAGATTCTCACCACAACAAGTATTACAAGCTGCCCTAATGATATAAGAGTGAGAGTCACACCTCGACATATTCTACACATTGCCCT
Organism: Dryococelus australis; assembly: GCA_029891345.1. Taxonomy (NCBI): domain Eukaryota; kingdom Metazoa; phylum Arthropoda; class Insecta; order Phasmatodea; family Phasmatidae; genus Dryococelus; species Dryococelus australis. The sequence goes on along the minus strand of CM056993.1, from coordinate 206,746,493 downwards.
AGTGATGTAACAGTGAAAGTCATACCAAGACAAGGGCTACTCACTGCCCTGGTGATGTAAGTGTGAGAACCACACCACGGCAAGTGCTACGCACTGTCAGAGTGATGAAAGAGTGAGAGTGAGAGTGAGAGTCATACCTCGGCAAGTACTATACATTGCCCTAGTGATGAAAGAGTAAGAGTCACACCACGGCAAGTGCTACGCACTGCCCTAGTGATGTAAGAGTGAGAGCCACACCACGACACGTGCTACATACTGCCCTAAAAGAAAAAATTGAGACATACCTACCAATTTGAACACTTCCTCTGCAAGCTGGTCGCTTTGCCGCTGGAAGTGGTCTCGCAGCGACTCCTGGAAGTGCTTCATCAGGGGATGATTTGCAGGCAGAATCTCCAGTGTATCATCGCCCTTGATGGTTTCCACTCTGGCATCACCCTGAGCCATCATCCCATCTTCTCTATTGCCAGCCATCCTGCAACGTATACCATTTCACTGGCTGCACATCACACTCATTTGTCTTCAATCATTAGTTTTCTTTAGCGAAATACAATATAACAGCTCCAGCACTGAAGTCTGGCATTTGATAGACAGCTCAGCAAGTGTTATCTTCATAGTGAATTTTCCTGGTGTCGAGATATCAGACATTTCCCTCAACTGAGTGGACAGTACCATATGATGACTTAGATGATTAAATGATCAACTTAACTGCCAATTCTGATTTTATAATATTTGAAAGGCTCATTAATTCTGCATCACATCTGCATCTACATGGAAACTTCAGCAAGTTAATTATTAATAATATTTATGAAATAATAATAATAATAATACTATCAATAATATTAATGGAAAAATAATAATGAATAACCTTGAACATAGTCACGATTATGATGAACTAGTTAATTTAACCAGCATTTAGACACTCCCTCACATTAGTAGTCTGACTACACGGGAAGATAGGGATTATTATAATTTATATGCCACTCACAAACACATGGCCATGTAACAAAAACAGATAAATGTCACCATCAATATATCGACAACACAGTTAGACACATTTACAGGGAATGCTAGTGAGGACATCATGAACAAGTACCTTATGAAAATCAAACACATGGTCAGCATTTACAAGTGGACAGACACAGAAATTAAAGAACATTTACATTTACACTTCACAGGTTCCATACATAAAGCATACAAGAACCTCATTAAAGAAGTCACTTTTCAACAGTTAACATGGCCTATCATTAAAGAACACATCTAAAAATTATTCACACCTGCAGACAGAATAGAACGAGCAAAACAACAGCGGTAAAGGAAATGGCAAGGTGCACATGAGAGTTCACAAATACAAATGAAGGGCTTTGTGTACCATTCACAGAAATACAATCCAACACTACCTAAGAACAAAATCCTAGAAATATTGTGGAAATCACTATCTACTTCAGTGGTAGATAAACTTACTGTATGTAAAACAACACATTAGCAGAGATGAACACCAGTTTACACAAAATAGATTTATATATTCAAAGGTACTTGGAAAACCTTGGCAATACGTCACCTAACACGGCACACCTTGACTGTCAAATAATAAACTTGAAGGAAGAAATATGCAAGCTTATGCTAAAACAAGACTCTGGCAAATCAGACTAACAGCTCAAAACACAGATTCAAAAATGTGTACGGGCCGAACTCAAAGCAGCCATAACAGGGGCCGAACATATTATCATTATTAGTAACCACCAAAATATATACTCTTCCTCATGACACTATGTACATGGCATTTCGTACTCGTATGGTACAACCACAACAGAACCGTTACAATTTCTACTCACACCATGACAGGAAAAAGGTAAAATTTCCACACAAAAAAAAAAGGAGATGGCTATTGGCACCACACAAGGACACAACACAATGGCCTGAGCCACAGTATTGATGCGTCAAACCACGAATACCAAGGGGACACAAAAAATGCTATGACCAAAGTTCTCAAAACCCATGAAGGAAAGAGATGAAAACCAATTTCAAAAGTCAAAAAATGGGCTGCCATGGGAGTAACAGACACTGCCCTCCCTTCCAAAGAAACACACACAAAGGTGTCCAATAGGTTTGTTGATGAAGGGATACCTTATACTCAGATCATAAGGAAAACTGTGATTACGAATCCAACATGTTTCACGTTCAAGTCAATTGCTGCAGAAACAAAAGAAAAAAATTGAATATATATATATATATATATATATATATATATATATATATATATATATATATATATATATATATATATATCGGAAGCCTAACAAACACAGAGGAATTACTTTTGCAACACAATGGCAGTTATGAAAACTATGAAAAAATTTGTATATAAAAAACACTTTCTGACAAAAATACAAAATTGACGAGATGAAAAAATTTGATCAATTTCAAATATTAAGGATTCTGAACAAGGCAAAATCAATAACCTCACTGATATCATATCACTCATAGGGCAGCATGATCAAATTCATGAAACATGGCCCAGATGTTTTTTATACAGTGTATTATTTAGAATGATTCTCTCCCCCTTTTGATAATGATGGCACAATACCAGTTTCACTTCCTTCACACAAAAAAAAATGTAATTATCACATTCATAACAAATAAAATATAATATAAATTTTAAACTATACAGATGTGTCCACCTCTGTTACAGCAGTGAGCGTGTAACACTGCAACCTCCAAAAGTATGTTTGTCATGAATAGACTCTGCTGCATCTGGTCCTTCATACAGTACCAGTCAGTCGATGTGGACAACCTTCGGCTTCGCCTGAGAGCCTTAATGACAAATCCAAAAGACCACATCATTGATATTCAAAATCCTGTAGGGGCCTTCCCGTAGCTTCTGCCTGTAGGTACCCTTTTCTCGTCTGTGGGTTGTATAGCTACACCAGTTGTCCTTCTTGAAATACCTCTCCCGATATTCTCCTATCGTACCGCATCTTCATCCTGTCACTATTTATTCTGAGGTGCTGTCGAGCAAAATCATGAATGCCAAGACATCTGTTACATAATACGTACCTTCGAATCCCAATCCTTTTGGTTGTCGCCAAATAGATTGACTGGTACTGCTCAAGAGTGCGGTTAAGTGTCTCGACCATTCCATCTGACTGAGGGTGTAAGGGCATTACATAGCCCAAAAGGCATAACTTTGAACTGCCAGGTTTTTTTTCCCCTTGGACACAAAATGCTGTCTTCTCTTAGTCCTTTAGGGCCACCTCGCACTGCCAGTACCCACTCTTCACGTCCAAAGTAGAAAAACATTGCAAACCTGTTAAGTTGTTCAATGTATCATCTATCCTTGGAAGTGGATAATAAGTCTTTCTTTGTCACATTATTAAGCAGGCAATAACCTACACGAAACCGCAAAGAGTCATGGTTCTTCTTAACAAGCACAATGGGTGACGACCACTGACTAACTGATGGCTCTATCACATCTAACTCCTTAATTTCCTTCAGAATTTCCTCAACTGCCTCATGCAAAGCTAGTGGTAGTCATCTTTGTGGCTGCTTTATGGGTCTGGCATCTTCCGTATCAATGTGGTGGCAGGTCACCTTAGTCCTTCCAACATCATTTGGTCCACATGACAAGGCGTTCCTGTTTCTCTACAATAATTCAGAGACAGCCTTCTCCTGTCACCAGTTAAGATTTGCTTCATTTCTTACTAGAAGTTCCCCTGGTACTCCTGGTAAATGACATTCTATTTGTTTTACTATTGAATCTTCTGGATCATTTGAAAATACCTCTGTGACCTGCTTGCAAACATCTGTCACGGCCCCCTCCTCAAGACGAATGGCACTATCTGACCAATATATCATTCTAACTGGAAATCTGTCAGAATTAGAAGAGACCAAAGTCCTTGCTTCAACAACTTTACTTGGCAGGATGCCAATCCTCTCTGCTGGCTCAGTTAAACCCAAACATCTGACAATCTTTCCTTGACATCTGCCTGTAATGAAAATTTTACTAGAAGCAGGCAGCACAGTGGGTTGACCACGTACTACTGGGCAGCTAAATGGGGAGGAGAAATCATGCCATGTTGACACCACCAATTCTGTACAGCTTACTTGTAGCACTCCAGGTAAAGTATACATACAGCAGCTCAGCCTACATAGTATATCAAGCCCCAAAAGACATCCATCCTCTATTTCTGCTATGTAAACATAGTAGCCTATGCTAATGTCACCAAGCTTCAAGATCTCTTTCCTCTTACTTCTTACTGGTGTAGTATCACCTGTTATTATAGTCAAAAAGCATCATTCTATGTTTTCATCGGGTGATCACTGGGGAAAAGACCCGAGGATGTCTGATCTTACTACTATTATGGTTGCCCCAGTATTGACGACCATCTGAGAATAACATTATTCAAGCTCCCCTCCACCAGTATTGCATCCCAATCCTGTTTCACCAAGAGTACATGTAAGAACATCGGGGCCTTCCGTCCAGCAGTTACCGACCTTCGCCCCCCCCCCCCCAAGGTCGGTGTTTACAAGTTTTCCGAAAGTGCTATATTCTCACCAGCCTCTCGCTGCCTCTTTTTCTGCTGCTGCTTCTACTGCTGCTGTTGTTGTGGTCAGTAGGCTCTCAGTGTCCTGTCTCGGCAGTCCACATGACCAACACTCCAGCCATTTGAGTGGGGGTGGCAAAGCTCTGCAGCACGGACCCTGGAAGCAATGTCCTTCACAGCAATCTGCAACTCCTTCAGTGTATTCTTCATGCTGTCATCGTGGTCTTCATTCAGCATCACTGCCTGTACCGGACGTCGGGGTGCAGCTACCTGTCTTTCTGACTCTACCACTCGTGCTCAGGCCGGGTGTCGCACTTGTGGGGTGCAGCCAGATGTACCGCTTGCCGTACCTCTGTGTCAGTGATAGCATCTATGAAAAAGCTGACTGTGATGATACCACACGCCTTCTTGGGACATCCTTTCAGAGATAGGTGGGAGGGCTGCATAATGTCTTGCCATAGCTTCTGCAGTGGCTCCGCTGGTCGCTGGATGCGGCTTCACAACTATGCATGGTGGGCATATCACAGCTACCAGTTGCCAAAATGTAGCTCCGTAGCTGACGCCAGTGTGGGACACTCCAGTCAATGTCGCTCTGGCAGAAATTTTAGTATGCTCAGTGTAGAGCCTCTCAGTACAGCCGCAAGGTAGTAAGCCCAATGTTCGGTTGTCCAGCCATTTAGGATGGAGACTATTTCAGACTGGTGTTGGTACTTCCCCCAAGAAGTCTGGCCATTATAAGGGGTGGGCTTAATTGAGAGTCCCTTCCTTACTTCTGGATGCGTGACCCCACTTCCAAGGTTGCTGTACTGGTTTTGTCTTGCACTGAATCTTCACTTTTTTTGGCTGTCAGTGTGGTGGTACCAGAACTCTGTTGCTGAAGAGATTCATTAAATTCCTTCTCTAATACTCAGATCTTCTGTTTCAATTCATTCTCGACACTGTCCATCCTTTCATCGACACCGTTCATTTTATTTGTTTACAGCATTTGAGTAGTTAGGAGGTGAAAGGAATATAATAGAGGGATGAAGTAAGTATGTTAGTATAGTGTAAGGAAGGTTTTACGGAGACAGTAAGGTAAGTACATTAGTAATATATAGAGGCTTACAAACACTATATATATATATATATATATATATATATATATATATATATATATATATATATATATACGTTAAGTAATGTGGTGTTATCAAGAACATCTAACTGTAGTATATCATCTTATGCATTTTAATCTGTACTTATTCAGTGCTGAAAGGATTGCAACTTGTAAACTTCGTTGAATATTTTTTGCAAACCTTTGATTTCATACAAAAGGGATAATTTCAGGAAATGGATATATAATAATTATAATGTTTCTCCAGTCGTATTATTTAAACTCTATTATTTGTAGTCGTGTATCTTTCAGTTATAAAGGAATGCGTCGCTGTTATCAAGGGATGTAGTTACGTGTAAGAGGTTATTAATTTTCAAATAAATATATAAACATTCAAGTAACTATTCCTCAGCCATAGTAAATTTCACTTACACTAACTTTGTGTTCCGTGTTGGGACTAAATAAAAATGTATGAGAACTATCATCTTTCTGTCAAAGTGGAATAGTTCGTATACCTATAATCTCCGAATAACTTGCGGGAAACTATGATATTAGGCCTATCCATCTGTTCGAGCGTACTCAGCATTCACGACACGGCACATCTGTGAAACCGAGGTGAGTGCTGTCTAATAAGCTGATATCATAGCATCGTCTGGAGGATTTCTTCTGTACGGTTTGGAGCCCTAATAAAAATGTTTACACAAGCCGTATATAATCACATGTTATGGATGTCGGTTAAAATTAAGCTGTATATTAAAGAATAATTGCACTCAGACAACGAAAAGAAACTTTGTAGAATTCCGCAAATTTTTATTACACATACTGGTCAACACTATGGAAGTCCCACATACATGCTATTTGATTATATGAGCCTACTTTTAGAAATAGTATCATGTCTTTATTAATTTTGACATGAACTCAATTATGACATTCAATAATGCAACGAGACCGACGTTTCTTCACAATCCTTCTAAGCCTGTTGCATGCAAGTATTATAAGGTGATTGACGTATGATATATGTTGTTTACAGTAAGTGTTAGAAATGATTTCTAAAACCCACTGAACACTGTCAACAGAGAGCACAACAGCAAAACGTTGGTACATGAAGATAGTCTTGCTATAAGTACACACATCAGCCACAAAAACTGTGCGCTTTTTAAAGGAGACCTGCATGGCATGGCTGGTTGCATCAATAGGACCTTTTTTATTGCAGTAAGCTCGTGCTGCTCGAGAAAGAACACAAACCGAACGATAAAAATATGTAACGTAATTAATCGGTGGAAAATTCCAAAATGTGTTACCTTTATCATCAGTCGGTAGCGAAGCTTATGTTTGTTAGACTCGGAATGGTTGTAATTAATAGGTACATGTGATTCATTTTTGAGATTTGTATATTTCGCCATATTTAATGCAGCCTACATGAATGGTATATAGTTTGTAGAAGTTGGTTATAACTCATCGCACAGAAGAAATTATTCAGCTTTTTAAATATGACATCTTCAAATTCAGCTAGCATTAATGATGTCTAAACGTATTCATCGAACATGTCATATAGCTTTAACATTATCCTTTAATGATGTTAGGTATAAATGATATACTGTACGGTACTGGCTGCATGCATATGTGTATGTGTGTATGTATATATATATATATATATATATATATATATATATATATATATATATATATATATATATATGTGTGTATGTGTGTATATATATATATACACACATACACACATACATACAAACTCTATCGTATCAGAAGCGGAAACATCCGGGAATCTAATCAAAAGCATTGTGCAAGAGTCCCTCAGATAGATTGCACGAGACGAGACATTAACATGGAGGTATTCACCCCTAACTCTTTAAATTGGGTGAGACTTTCAACCACTCGCCGGAACGTTTCCGAAAAAAGGCTTATTACCATTCTTTCTGTAGCGCTAGTTGGGGGGTCTGGCATACAGTCACCATTCCAGTTCTTCCAAGAGGAGTTCGGGGGCTTGAGGTCAAGGCTCTGGGATGGCCAATACATTTGCGAAACCATATTGTCAATAAATCACTGTGATTTATGGAAGGAAGAATTGTAATACTAAAACATACAATTAACATCTGCTAGTTGATCTGCCGTGGACACCACACAGTCAGTTAGTGTGTCATAATTAACTACCGACTTTAACGTACCCCAAAGTATTATAAACCTGTCGATTCCCTTCCGCAAAAAAGACCCCACTATATTCCCCCGCATCTACCAGATTTCACGGTTGGCACTATAGACGCCGCCATTATATGTAGCTTTCTTCAGTAGCTCACAACCCCTCAAACCCTCCCATCGTACTGCAACATAATATAGCGTGAATAATGACTTGAAATAACGTGTATTCAGTTGTTCACATTCCAGTGGTGGTACTCTTTAAACCACGGAATGCAATGCTTCACGTTTACAGGTGAAATGTGCGAGTTATGGGCAAATAAGTGAACTTCAAACCGAAGTATTCATAACTGTTGGTTGACAGTTACAGTGCTAGCTGCACAAGTTGTGGTACTGCAAAATTCATGGATTATGGTATTGCACTGTGACATGGTAAGTTCTCTTTAGTACCTGTTGGTCAACACACATTACCCACCCTGGTCAAGGTGGGAAAATTGGAGTGGCTCTTAAAATTGACGTCTTGATAGCCGGCTGTGGTTGTGTTGTGGCTGTGCCTTCTAGTTTCCTCGACATAATCATATCCCCAACGGTTGGCTTGAACAGCCTGAGAATTGACAAAATGGCCCTGATATATAACTTACAGATGTGACAACTAATAACATCACCGCGTTCGGAATCACTGAGCTCCCTTGCTTCACCCATTCATTTAGCACCACGTAGAACTGACTTACACAGAGCCCTTTGCCTTCTTTTAAAGTGGCCACGTTGGTTGTAATGACATCAAGTTAACATGCATAGAGAGGTGTCAGATTGTGTACATGCCTATTGGATAAAAATAATTACAACTTGGAGAAGATACGTACAAACTATGTTCTATACATTTACGATGCACACGAGACCACTTCATTGTAATTTGTCAATAGTTTGTATTACCGTCATACCTTCAAATACCTATTTTATTATGTGATTGGTGTGACACGGTGTTGCAGCAGGGAAGTGGCTTTGATGTTTGGCGGAGAGACGTTCACACTGTCCTGATAGTCCAGGAATATTAGGGGTTTCACCTCGGAATGAGAGATAGTCAGCTATAAACTTGTATAAACCTTTATTTTGACACCCTAAAACTTGTCTCAAACCTACCTATCGTAGGGTATCCGCGACCACGGATATTTCAAGGTCAAAGGTCAAAAAATAGATTTTTTTACACATTTATTGCAAATATCTCGTTTCCTATGGGTTTTGTGCTATTTGTATTTATTATAAATATTATAGAGGATTAAATTCTCTACAACTTTTGTTCAAACATTTTTTTTTATATCTTGAACCATTTTCGAGATAGAGGGCAGAGCGCGCGCAGTTTTTAACTATTTAGAGTATCATTCGAGGTCAACCTGTAGTCCCGATTAAAAACACGCCGTATAAAGTTTATAAATTATTGATAAATATATAATTCTAAATAATTTGCATTTTTTATTAACTATTACGTTATAATTAATAATTTTTTTCAATAATTCAGTATCTATTCATTTAATAATACTTACCTACTCGTGTACTTATAAAGTTATTAAGGGAAATACTTTAATTATTTTTTAATTCTAATCTTATTTATACTAATTACTTCCTAACTAAATAAAAAGAAAAGAATTAAATTTTTAATTAATTTTTTTATTGAAAAATACCATTTCATACATTTATGAACGTTGAAATTTAAAAAATTGAATAATAATAAGAACTACAAGTTCTAATTTCAATTTTCTTCTTCTTCATCATCGTCTTCCAGTCGCTGTAAAATTTCAAATTCCTCCGTGAAGAGTATTGTTACCATCAAGAGTATGGACTTTTATATCGGCATTGTCTCCAACATTTTGTACAAGTGCACCAGTATGATTAACTCATTAGTAAAAATTTTTTTTATGAATATTGGAAAAAGCATCATTAAGGAAACAGTTATAATACATTCCTTTTTCTCATTTTTAAATATTGGTACAGTATGATCAAAAACTAAGTTTTTGTTTTTATGAAGATTGCTTTTGGTAAAGTGAAGATTGATTTTGGTAAATTGAAGATCACGTTTGGTTAACTGAGGTATACAAAACCTAACTGTATAATTGTAAATTAAACTGAATGTCAATGGAAGAGAAAAGAAGAAACTGGTTCATTTTATTGAGTGTAAATAGTTATACAGATTAAAAAAACTATGAGAAGAGTTTAGTTGGGCAGAGTAAATAAGCTAATAGAAGAGTGGTTTTACATAAAATGTATGTTTTTTTAAATTGTTTTTGTAACTATTGGGGTTTAGTTCTTGTACTTAAAGCACAGTACCGAACAGGAAGAGCTATATACGTGCAATGCATATTAATAGTTAGTTTTATCATTTGTAAAAAAATTTACATTTCAATTAAAAAAAAATTAATTTTGAAAGTATGTTGAAAGGGTTAAAAAATATGATGGATTTGATGTAAGAGTTCTAATAACTGTAGCATAACTGAAACATACAGAATGTAACTTTTTGAAAATAATTTACAATGTTGAAAATTGTCACATATATAGGTCAAGGCATGTCGTGGCCCCAGACAGTGTGAAAATAAACATGGCATCAGGTTGCAATGTGCTTAAAAGGCAGCTAATGTTTAGTATTGATATGTAATAATGTAACCAGCATACTATCTAATATTGGTCTACTGTGTGTTCTATTACCTACCTACAAGATGCAGACATGGTGCTAACAACCTGGGATTGTGTGATGGATGAGTTAATAAGCACTAAAACAACACAAGCTACTTACAAGAGATCGTCATGGCCACAGAGTCGGGGATAAGTCTAAACTGCCCAAACCCCTAACAATAACAGAACAAGTAATAGCATACTCATAGAAGTTAGGGAGTGAACAATTTGAATGGTATTCAGTCGCCACTAACCCCATAAAAAAAATTCCGGAAATACAAGTTGCTACCTTCATGACTGTTATTTGTTCTGATGCAGCTGACATATATAACACCTTTTCACTTACTAAGGCGGAAGAACACAGCATAACAGCTATCAAAGCAAAATTATGTACGTATTTCTCACCAAAAACAAACACAACCTATGAGAGGTACATGTTCAACAAGATAATGCAAACAGAAGACCAACCCTTTGACAATTTCCCGACATCTCGTAATGGTCAAGGCAAAAAATGTGAGTTCCAGGAACTAACAAAATAGTCGTGGGCATTGCCAGTAACTCAGTATGCGAACGACTACTAGCGGAAGAAAAACTAACCTTTGATCAGGCGGTAAAAATTTGCAGAGCTGCGGAGTTAATCAAACACCAACTTCTAACCATGAAGACAGAAACGTAACTAATGGCCAAGGCCATTCGCATGGACAGATATGGCAAAGGAAAGCCCTCGAAACAGACAACAGAAAGGGGGCAATCATCATCGTCACTGTTTGGGTGCTCCAGGTGTGGGGGTTTCCACCGACGAAGGGCATGTCCTGCATTCGGAAAATCCTACCGAAAGTGCGGGAAACCAGGACACTTTCCACAAATGTGTAGGTCTCGACAAGTTGCTACACTTATGGATGCGGCATTGCAGCCAGAAAAAGGACAGCATGCTCAATATGTAGAAGAAGTATTCCTAGTATCATGCCTGTCCAGCTCTGAAACCGAGTTCGACTGGGTTGAAACATTAACACTGCCTCCTAACTAGAAAGTGAACTTCAAACTCGACACTAGTGCGTAGTGTAATGTTATAAACACTTCCATTGTCAATAAGTATAAACTAAGAATCATCCCAACTAAGACAAGAAGCCTCATGTCCTTTAGTAAAGACACTGTTCTTGTACGTATGTGGAGGTGGAGGTGCAAGAACTGGAAAAGGTGCAGAGAAAGGCAGCAAGATGGGTGACGGGTAGGTGGAGAAGGCAAGGGCAGGATGATGAGGAAGAAGGGAACTATAGGCCATCAGTGATGATGAAAGAAATGGGGTGGAGCTCATTGAAGGACAGGAGGAAAGTTGAACGGTTAGTCAGGATGTACAGGATGGTGAATGAAGAGGGAGGATGGGGAGGGCTATGCTGCAAGCTAAGTAAAGGGGGTGTTTAGAGGAAGAGGAAACAACAGTGAGAAGCTTCAGAGGGTGTGGAAGAGAACGGAGCGGGGTAGGCAGTCCATGCTTGTGAGGTCTGTGAGGGAGTGAAATGTGTTGAGGGAGGAATTGGTATCTGTGAGAGGGGTTGGTAAATTCAGGAAGGGAGTGGAAAAGGAGTTGGTTGGGTGAAGGAGAGTTGAGAGAGCTCGCCACCGGGCGGTAGCCTAATTGCGAGTGTATGTATGTATTTACTTGGGGGTGTACACTTACCTGCAGTGAATAACAGTAAAAGGGCAGCAGTGGTTAAGTTTTTGAGTGTTGACAACGGACACCAATGTGTACTACGAAGGAAAACATGTGAAAGCCTAGAGTTCATAAAAAGGCTCAAAACAGTGGACACTAATGACAAATTATTTGATGGTATTGGTTGCTTAAAGCGCTTTGTATATGACATCAACCTAGCAGACCAACCTAACCTCAAGGTACATCCACCTTGCAGAGTGCCCTATCCAATAAGGAACAAAGTTAAGGAAGAAATTGACAGCATGGTGAAGAGCAATATCATAGCACCCATCACGGAACCCACCTCTGCTGTCTCCCCCATGGTGGTGGTACGCCAAAATGATAGGGTTTGAATATGCATTGACACTTCTGATATAAACAGAAACCTGAAAAGACACCATTTTCCTCTCCAGAAACTTGATGAAACTGCAACTTGCTTACATCACTCTAAATATTCACGCTACTGGACTGCAGGAAAGGATTCTGGCAAATAAAAGTGTAGGATAGAACCTCCATATACCTCACATTTGCAACACCATGGGGCCACTATGCATGTAAAAGGATGCCCTTTGGCCTGGCATCTACTCTCGAAGTCTTCCAACAAGTAAAGAGCCACCTTTTAAAAGACATTGATGGAACAGAATGCTCGCTGGATTCATGCCTCCACCAAGGCAGAGCTCGAAGACATTACAAAGAAGCTAATACTCAAATTAAAACAGGCAGGGCTAAAACTCAATGCGAGTAAATGCATATTCAACAAAGTGCAGGTCAAATTCCTACAGCACATCATCACCAGCAAGGGGATACCACCAGACCCTGCAAAGGTTGAAACTATTGAACAAATACGGAAACCCACCACCATACAAGAACTACAAATATTTCTTGGTATGGTGAACTACTTGTCCAAGTTCATACCACGTGTCCGAGCTAACTACTCCCCTACGGCAGCTGTTGGAGAAAAACGTGGCCTGGCACTGGGAACACGACCAAGACAGTGCCTTTGAGACGCTCAAAAGATCCCTCAAGTTCTCACAAATGATAACCTATTATGATTATAACAAACCTGTCACCTTGTCAGTAGATGCAAGCAGCCACTCAGTGGGATCAGTGCTGCTCCAAGAAAATCAACCAATTACTTATGCATCCAAAGCACTTACAAAAACTCAGCTGAACTATAGCCAAATTGAGGAGGAAGCCCTCACCATACTGACAGCATGTAAGAAATTTCACCAATACATTTGGGGTAACAAAAATTTACAGATTGAGTCAGACCATAAATCTCTCGAAACCATGTTTAAGAAGCCACATCTCGATGCACCTTCAAGACTGTAGAGAATCTTGTTTGAAGAACTGCTGTATAATCCTACCGTGATATATGTTATAGGCTCACAATTTTACATTGCGGATGCTTTAAGCAGAAACTACCACAATATGCCAGAAGTGGATGTTCCACCCACATTTGAAATCAATGTCCTGATTCTGCTGTCAAAAGAACGCACATTGGAGCTGCAACAAGCCGTCGACTCTAGTGAGCTTTCGACATTATGTACCACAATACTTAAAGGGTGGCCTACAAAGCAGGAACTCTTACCAGAATACCTAAAAAAATACTGGCCTTACAGAGAAGAATTAGCAGTGTATAAAGACGTCATCTTCAAAGGGGCTCTAACCCTCATCCCTAGCAGCATGAAAGGACTCATTCTCTCACACCAACATCGCCCCAATAAAGGCATTATAGGTACCTTGAAATTAGCTAGAGACAATGTATTCTGGCCCAGAATGACACAGGACATCAAGAAATTTGTCCAGAAGTGTGCAGCCTGCAAACTATCACAAGGCAATCCTACCCAAGAACGTCTTGCAGTAGAAGACATTCCGTCACGCCAGTGAATTTACATGGCTTCTGATCTATTCCAGCTAAAGGGCGACAACTTTCTAGTTATAACGGACAGCTATTCAGGGTACTTTGACTTTACACCGCTGCAATCTACTACAAGTGATGCAGTTCTCAGGGAGTTGAAACTATGGTTCTCTCAGCATGGCATTCCAGATGAACTTCGGACAGATGGCGGCCTCAATACTCCTCGCATGAATTTGAAAAAGTCCAACAGGAGTGGAATTTCACACACCGCATTTCCAATACCCACTTTCCGCGTTCCAATGACTTAACCAAATGCTACATCCGAGAAGCTAAGAATCTCATTCATAAATGTCGCATGGATGATACAGACACAATGCTTACTCTCTTGCCCCCCGAGGGAAGCTTGGGTCACCTTTCCATCGTCTCATGGGACGTAGGGCAAGAACCTTACTACCGACCAGTGAAAAGCTCTTACAACCAGTGTTAGTAAACGGCATCAAGCATAACCTCAAATCATTACGTCAGACTGACAGAAATACTTTCAACCAAAACCGAACTTTGCCCCCTCCGTTGCTACAAGGTGATAACATTCCACATAGAGAAACTCAAAAGCTCTAGGTCCCAGCAAAGATAGTGCAACCAGTACCAAAATCATGCTTGTACATAATTGACATGCCCACTGGTAGATATCGACGGAACTCGTGGTTCATCAAACCCAGGGGTGCATCCTTACTTGCTATCAGCATCCAGGTAAATGGAACAAGGCCTGTTTATCTAGGAGAAAAAACATATGACAAGGTGGAACAAGCTCCATGTACAGCTGCCGGAACTTCACAACAAATTGTACCAACACGCTTGCTTTCCCGGAGCACACCCTCTGATTTCTTGGGCTTTGGAGGAGACCTCCAGAAAAGGGACAACCCCAACATGGACTCTAGTGCCCCTAGTGCCCCAAAGAAAACTCTAAGTGGAAGTGTGGTATATGTAACAAGTTGAGGTTGGTACGAAAGAGCAGAGAGAGTGAGACAGAGGACAATGGAGAAAACAGTGAGCAAATTGTGTTGGTGGAATAGCACGAATAAGCAAAGCTATTGTAATTGTGCTTGTGTATAAGTTGTACATTAAGAAGTTAATAAAGATGTGAAATACAACACTGTGGCGACGAGTTGTTAAATAATCTATGGGCGTGTAGATGGCGGGAGTTCAGTGGAAAGGTGATACGAAAAACCACAGTTGATTCCACAATATGGCGGAGGGTGCCAAGTCCTTACCCGCCAGAATTTTTCCACGGTTTAATCTGAAAGAAGATGATTGGGAAATATGGTGTGAAAGGCTCAAACAGTATTTTGTAGCCCACAACGTGACTGAAGTGAAAAGAGTGCCACTAACTTTGACACCGCTGGACAATGATGCATATACATTGCTAAGGGATTTGTGAACACCGAAACGACTACCGGACTTAACATTAAAAGATGTTATGCAGCTCTTACTAGACCACTTGAAGACAAAAACGTCAGAAGTAATGGAACGGTACAAGTTTAAGGAGCGGAGGCAGCTACCAGGAGAATCAGTTGCTGCATATGTAGCTAGTTTAAAATGATTGTCACTGAATTGCAAGTTTTCGAACTTGGTAGAGAATATCAAAGATCAGTTAGAGTGTGGTTTACGGGATACCAGACTTCAGAAGCGGCTCCTGAGTGAACAGAAACTAACTTACGAAAAGACAATTGACCTGGCTACAGATTTCGAAAAACCTGTACGTGAAGTTTCAGAAATGAATAATAGTGGTGAAACCAGTGACGGATTCAACATCAATTATTCAAGTGTTCATAGGAACTTCAAACAAATGACTCCACAGTCCAAGCTGAAAGCTGAGGCAGTTTCAACAAAACCAAACGGGTTATGCTTTGTTTGTGGCAAACAAAATCACAGGGTCAACAATTGTAAGTCCTATAACTGCAGGATATGTGGGAAGAGAGGACATTTGCAGGCAGTCTGCAAGATGAGGTCCGAAGGTAATGAAGGTGAAGAAATACATAACCTAGCAGCTGAACGAGGAAAGTACTACAAACGACAGATCGCCGTAGAAGGAAATACTGGAAAAAATGGAGAAAATTCACAGGTTAGGAGTACTGCAGGTAATCGGAATGAATATTTACATAATGTACAGGAAGGTGCATTTACTTCTGTAGGAAGGCATGATGACTTTTAATATTTATTTAATGTGCAAGATAGTATAATGGGCACTGTTGAGACGGACGTTACGATAGATGAATTTAAAATTGATGTGCAGGTTGACGGGCAGGTAATAAGGTTTGAATTAGACAGTGGATTGAGTGTTTCAGCGATAAGTGAGGAAATGTACGTGCAAAAATTCAAGCAGAAGAAGTTGCTTCCATCAAAGAAGAACTTCAGAAGTTATACTGGAGATACTATGGAATGTGTTGGTATAATTGAAGTGATTGTAAATGTTAATGGTGAAGGTCGAGCATTATTGTTTCATTTTATAAAAGATGGTGGACCCAAACCACTGTTTGGTAGAAGGTGGATAGGGGAATTTGCACTTATGATACATTGCATGACCTCCAAAAAGATCCTAGTTACATGTTTAACTGCTAAGTACCCTGATGTGTTTACAGATAAGTTAGGGTTGTATAACAAACATGACATTACATTAGAACTAAAGGAAGATGCTAAGCCGTTATACCATCAGCCATATTCAATATCCTATGCTATTAAAGATAAGGTTGATAAGGAAATAGATTGTTTGGTGGACATGACGGTGTTGAAACGGGTAGATCACTCAGATCACTCAGAATGGGGGACACCCGTTGTTCCAATTGTTAAGGATGATAAAACTATAAGAATTGCTGGGAATTTTAAAATCAATGTAAACCCATGTTTAAAAGTTGACAGGTATACAGTCCCTAAGGTAGATTTGTTAAGTAGAGTGAATAGCGAAAAAAATTTGTCAAGCTTGATTTGCCAAGAGATTACAA
This sequence comes from Dryococelus australis, assembly GCA_029891345.1. Lineage (NCBI taxonomy): Eukaryota > Metazoa > Arthropoda > Insecta > Phasmatodea > Phasmatidae > Dryococelus > Dryococelus australis. The sequence continues at coordinate 206,729,494 of CM056993.1, read as the reverse complement.
TCAAATCAAACTTAGTGGCAATAGTAAACACTTGCTGGCAATTTCAACACACAAGGGTATTTATGAATATCAAAGATTGGTATATGACATGGCATCAGGACCTGCATGGTTTCAAAGAGAAATGGAGAAAATGTTACACGACTTGCAAGGTACCATTGAGTATATAGACTGACACCAGCTAACAGCCAGCGGCGCTAGAGCCCCTGATGGCGCTCACGTGTCACGTGTACTGCACGTGCGCAAAGAGGCCGACAATTTTGAACTTTCCTATAAATGTTAATTTCAGGCTAAAATGTGTTATATTGTTTTTACAGTGTTTAATATGTCTTAAAATGTTTTAAGGTGCTTGTACTAATTTTAATTGTTTGGTTATGAATATTCAAAGTGCCTTTGGTGCTGAGATTAAGAATACATAATATTCTGGCATGAACACCATCACAAAGAGAAATTAAAAATAATATTGAAATTCGTAACAAAATTACAGAAATGTAAAACAATGTCTAATTCAATTTGTGCCATTTTATTTTCACTATAAAATATTTCACTCGGTGTGCATAGCACTTCCGCTTATGTGAACCCCGTAGGTGGTCATGATAGGTCCGTGCGACACTTGTATTTGGACAGTCTGTCGAGGAGAGCTGGTGAGGTAAGACAATGTCATGTGCGCACTACAACTTTTGTTCACTGATGTAGGTTTCCATAGTCCATGTAGTTTACCGGTTAATCTTTGCTTGCATACGTTTTGCCTGACATTTTCCCCAGCATTATGCTTCCGCTTTACTAATTCTTACGCCCTTGTGACATTTTTAACTTAATCGAGGAGGAGGAAGAGAAAAATGTCGGAGAGGTCACGCGACATACGCATTTGAATCAGACACCATCTGCCTATGTTTATGGCTTTTCAGTGTAACTTCTGCATAATTGATACACTCAATTTTAAGAGCTTTATTTTTCTGTATGTATTTAAGGGTAATTTTCGTGTTTGAATATTTTATGGCAACATCACGTATAACCACGTGGCCGACTGAAGCCCAGTCTTTGTATACGCCATCATTGCGTTTTAAGAGCTTATTTATATAACATTGTACGTGCAATCATTTATTTCAGGGTTCTATGTATTTTTCATTCAGGGTTTAATGTATTTTTCACGTAAATTGATGCTTTTTGTACTTGACCACGTGGTCACAGTAATGTTTGATTTTACCGCCATCAGACATGTCACAAGCCTGTAACAATGCTAATCGTAAAAAGAACCATTTGCCAAACACAAATATTATTTTATCTGAATTTAGTTTGCTGTTTCCACACAGAAATATAGCAATTTCACCTGCACCACATGGTCTGCTACGAACTTCATCCAGCAGCATCAGCGCCACCTAAACTTGTTTTCACACGTGTGTGTTTATTGTGAATATTCATCTCGTGTCCCATCTTATTTCATGTATCATTCAAGGGTCTATGTAATTGTGTAATTAGTGTACGGTGCAATTACTCCCATCTTAGCCGGCTCTGTGTATAGGCCGTCACCACACTAACCACGTGCTGGAGGGCGAGCCCCGACGAGTTTGCGTTATCGATGCCGAGTAATCACTCCTATTAATGTGTATTAAGGGTATTAATTTGTAATTCACTGTGTCCTGTCTTCAGGGAAAAACTGTCAGTCCACCCTAGCAGCCATCTGCCCTTTTCCCTTGTGAAGGCTGTGCTTTCATGCACCTCGGTGAGATCATCCATTTAGGCATTCGCTAAATTAATTACAGGTTGGGGAGCACCCAAGCGGAATTGACTAGTCATGACCGAGATAACCATTTCATTGGCACGTTGATGTGTATAAACAATATCAATAAAAACAAGTCTACAGTGAACTCAATTTTTTTATTCAGTAGTGTCAGTGTCCGAGCCACATATGTTTATCAATTGTTTATTTCAGTGATTTTTATGAAAAGTTTAGTATTGCCTACGTGTTGTAAGTACGCACGGGTGAGCCGGACACACAGAACCCACAACATCCCTGAGAACCCTGAGTCTCAATAGAGCGGTGATTGGGAAGCACCACTGGCGCCCAAATTATCAGTAAGTATTTGTGTCATTGTTCATCTTGTGTCTCACCTGACGGTGTCAAGATGATATTTTAATAAGTGGGGAAACAATAGACATAGTTCTGGAAAGAACTAAACAAGTTTTAGACAGACTGCAAGACTGTGGCTTAACAGTAAAGTTGCGCAGATGTAAATTTCTGACACCTGAGGTACAATTTCTAGGTTACATAGTTGATAAAGATGGTTTTCACATGGATCCAGGTAATATTGAAGCAATTGTAGATGCACCACAACCAGAGGATGTAGAACAGTTACAGGCCTTTCTAGGATCAGTGAATTATTATTCAAAATGTGTACCCAACACGTCTGAAACATTAAGACCATTATATAACCTTCTAAGAAAGGATGTGAAATGGGCATGATCAGACACATGTGACAAGGCCTTTAACAAAATCAAGGGAATACAAACATCACACACAGTTTTGGCACAGTATGATTGAAAATTGGAAATAATCCTAACATGTGATGCCAGCAGCTATGGTTTAGGGGCACAGATTAGTCAAATAGGTAAGGATGGGAAGGAAAGGCCTCTAGCTTATGGTTCCAGGTCGTTGACCAAAGCAGAAGGGAATTACTCCCAGGTGGAGAAGGAAGCACTAGCCACTGTATTTGGGGTTAAGAAATATTACCAGTATTTGTATGGGAGACAGTTTGTATTGGTAACAGACAACAAACTGCTCAGGACCATTTTTAGTACTAAAAAAGGAATTCCAGTAATGGTGGCTAGTAGACTCCAGTGTTGGGCTGTATTTCTGTCAGGGTTTATGTATTCAATAAGACTAGTACTATCTAAACAAAATAGAGCAGATGGGTTATCTAGACTACCACTTAGTAAAGTGTCTCAGAGTCAGAGAGAAGCAGATGATTCTTCGTATATAAAATACATTGAAAAGGAGGTGCCAGCTGTTACCATTCATGAGGTGGTTAAGGAATCTAGGAACGATATGATAATCAAACAAGTGATACAATTTGTTTTGAATGGGTGGCCAGAAATAACCCTGCCTGAAGTTTTCAAATCCTATCATTCTAAAAGGCATGAATTAACAGTAGAGAATAAGTGTCTAATGTGGGGTCATAGGTTGGTGATTCCAAGCAAATCGCATAGTGTGCTATTGGCAGACTTGCACATGAGCCATATGTGAATGGTAAAGACAAAAAGCTTGGTGCGATCATATTTTTGGTGGCCATCACTTGATCATAAAATTGAACACACTATTAGAAACAGTAACGCATGTAGACAGTAACGGGCAAACCCTCTAAAAGCAGAATTGAGTCCCTGGGCATGGCCATCAAGACCCAATCAATGACAGCATGCTGATTTTAGTGGCCCAGTACATGGAAAAATGTTTTTGGTAATAATGGATGCTTATTCAAAATGGATTGATGTTTTTGAAATTATTAAAATTACTGCAGCCAAGACAGTGGTGGCATTCAGGTAATATTTTTGTAAATGGGGATTTCCTACGTTACTTGTAACCGATAACAGGTCTAAATTTATGTATGCAGAATTCCTTAAAAATAATGGTGTTAAACACATCACAACAGCAGTGTACATGCCACAGTCAAATGGTGCTGCAGAGAACAGTGTTAAAACATTTAAAGCTAGTTTTAAGAAACAAATGTTAAATGGTCAAAGTTCAACAGGAGCATTGCAGTCCTTTATATTTATGTATCGGGTTACACCTCATGTTACTACTGGTTCATCTCCTAGTGAACTTCAGTTGGGGCGTAAGCTATGTACTCAGTTTGACTTGTTAACTGCCGTACCAGAGGACCATATCATAGGAAACAATCATTGCTGTGTGAAAGTTCTTCAGGCTGTCAAAAGAATAAATTTGTTGTTGACCAACAAGTGTATGTTAAGTATTATACGGCCAGGGGCGTAACATGGATTCCTGCAACAATTACAAAAAGGTTAGGAAATGTCATGTTCTTAGTGACAACCAATGACAATAGGGTGTTGAGAAGACATGTAAATCAAATTGTTAATGCTCATGCCCAGCCACCCAATAAGGTGAGTGTACCAGTCTTTGACACTGACCCAGTCATTGACACCTACATGCGTAATTCTAAATAATAAGCTCAATTCATAGCATATTTTGTTTTCATAAAAGGGAAATTTCAGTTTGAACTGTTTGGCAACCCTGTTTAACAGCTTATTTTTTTCCTCCAGTGCTTTGGAGGAAAATCATCCATGAAGATAGTTGGTGTTATTTACACATGAAATTTGCTGTATCTGTTACTAAAAACCATGAGGTAAGTCGATTCTAAAATACTTAACAATGTGAAATGATTTCACTGTTGGATCAAATCAAGTAATGCTATGAACTGTACAAAGGTTATACAACACTTTCATCTTATTAAAACTAACCTCACTTTTGGTTTTGATTTTGGGGGAATGTCAACTACTGGTACTCTGAATCTGAATTGTGCCCCAGTCTCTGACACACTGTCAATAACTGGTAAAAATAATTTTCATTTTAAATCTTTTCCATTTATTTTGTACCTGAATACAATCTCACTGACTGTCAAGGAACTGTGATCAAAATTTTCCTATGTAGCTTGTGTCGTCTTTGACATGGTTTCAATCTCTGGTACATGATGACTGTCAATAACTGATCACTTTTACCAATACTGTACTTTATGTTAATATAATGTTTATTACTCACTTAAGATAGCATAAGTAAGCTTTCATCATTAGTAAACAAATAAGCATAAAAACAAACATAGAACAATTACACATTTTTTTGGCTTTGAAATTTGGCTCTTTATATCGTGACCTTCTGTACTTGTGAATTTAGCCTTGTTTGACTGTTCTAGTAGATCTTTAAAAACAATTCAATAAATTAATGCCATTCAGCATATAACAAAATTTACATACAGTAAAGCTATTTTACATACTGCCCTAAGGCGTACTAATTAAGGCTGGAATAATGTGTCTAGTAACAATCAGGTATAGGCTGTTCACAGTAAAGTGAGCACTTTTTAAGGCCCTTCTAAAATTTTCCTTTCACCCAATTTCTATCTTCCTGCTGCTTTTTAATACAATCATTGTAATGTGACCAAAAACTCAGTGTATACATTTCGCCACTTTCAAAAGTTAATGCGTGAGGCTACCATAAGATATATTTATCAGTGGTTAATGCCTGTTGGGAGGACCTTAAAACGTGCTCACTTTACTGTGAATAGCCTATAACTGAAATTTTGTTGTTGCAGGTATGGGTCCGAAAATAAATTATACCCATGAACAAATGTTACAGGCCATTGCGGCAGTTAAAAAAGGGACTCCGGCTGCTGCAGCAGCAAAATAGTTTAATGTACCTCGAGCAACCCTGGTGTACAAGGCCAGTGGTAAATCTCCAAGTATGTGTCGATTAGGGCCACCTCCAGTGCTTACAGATGAGGAAAAAATTATAAAGCAGTGGTTATTGCATGCTGCTCGTTTGCAGTATCCAATAACAAAATATCTACTGTGTGATAGTGTCCAACATATAATTAAAAACATGGAAAGATCTAATCCATTTAATGATGGACGGCCAGGCAGAAAGTAGTACAAGGCATTTTTCAAGAGACATCCGGAGTTACATCAGCGAACTGTTCAGCCTTTGACTTCTGCTTGATATGGAGTGACTGAAGAACAGATAAGTAACTGGTTTGCAGAAACAAAATTGTATTTACAGGAGAAAAAGTTATTGGACATTACAAATGAACCCACTAGAGTTTTTAATGCTGATGAATCTGCATTTTTCCTTCAGCCAAGTGGAGGAAAAATTATAACAAAAAAGGTTGACAAGAATGTTTATTCGGCAAATAACAAAGACGAAAAAGAAAATTTAACAGTATTGGTTACTGCAAACGCAGCAGGGAATATACCACCGCCAATGATATTTTTTTTCATATGAAAGAATCCCTAGCCACACTGCACACAGTATTCCACCTTCATGGGGAATTGGCAAGTCTGAAAGTTGCTGGATGTGTGGTCCTGTTTTTTATGGGTATGTTACAAATTTTTTTTTGCCATGGTTGGTTGAAAACAACATACAGAGCCCTATTTGCTTTTCATAGATGGACATGTATCATATTTAACATTACATGTTTCTGAATTCTGCAAATGGAATAGAATTGATCTCATTGTATTCAAATTCAACGCATCTACTTAAGCCAATGGATGTGGCTGTTTTCCACCCTCTAAAAGCAGCTTGCAGAAAAGAAGTGAGAAAATGGGAGAGTTGAGCACTTTGGGAATAAATTTAAAAAACAAAATTTAGCTCCGGTGTTGAACAAATGTATTGGTCAGATTACAAAAACTACTTTCAAAAATGGTTTCAAAGCTTCTGGCCACTGCCCATTTGATGTTGAAAACGTGAATTTTAACAAAATAGCTAGTAATACAGCACCTCATAAAGAACCAGTGATAAGTGACAATAGCAAGACCACATTGGAAGAGGGTTTAAGCTTCATACAATCAAATATTACTAAAGAGAAACTAGTAAGTTTCCATGGAAATTATAAACAGGACCTGTGGACAGGTGCTGTTGGGGACAAATCACTTTTTCACTTATGGAGAAACATCAAAAAGCAATTGGAGAAGTGCACTAATGAAGACAACTTTGACGAAGATGAATCAGTTGTAGTGCATGACATAGCTGTTTCAGAGGAAGCCACAAATTATATTTTACCACAGTCACAAATGCAATCAGCTGCAGGTGAAGTTATAGAAGATAACACAGAAAGTGATGTACCTGCTTTGGAAACAGAAATTCATCACAAAGTAATCCAGCCTTTTAGTTACTCCCGTTCTAGTCCTGGTCCCTCAGCTGGTACTCCTACTCAACATGTAACCCCAAAAAACCCAATTACAATACATACATCCAGTCCAAAATCAAACATACCTGCAAATATTCCTTCACCATTCAAAAAAAGCTTTATTTTTGCCAGATCTCCAGCTTTCAAAATCACCAAAAGAGAAAATACCATCTGCAATAACCTCTGAGGCATGGCAGAAGCATCATCAAAAGAAAGAGGAAGAGAAGTTACAAAAACAAAAGGAAAAAGAGGAAAGAGCAAACATCAGAATGGAAAATAAAACTCAAAAGGAATTTCAGAAAAAAACAAACTAAAAGTAAAAGATCAATAAGTCCAATTTCATCTGATGACAGTGAAGAATGGGTTGAAAGTGGTGATAGTATGGATGACGTAAATACATTAGAAGAGGGTGCAGAGAATGATACTTGTGAACTGTTGGACAAAGAAAGCATTAACAAAAGGGATTTTGTTTTAGTTTGATTTACTGGTGGTAAATGCAAATGCACAATTTATAGATATGTTTGTGTAGTTCAGAAAATGTTTCACGGGGAGAATGAAGTTGAAGTAATGTGCTTGAAATGTTTAAGTGATGATAAAGTAAGGTTTAAATCAATGGAAAGTGATGTTAGTGTCATTAGTAAAGATGACATTATTGGGAAATTGCCATCTCCTGATTTTTTTTACAAATTGGAGACAGAATCAGATATCAGTTTCATCAGTCAGTTGACATTTATGAGCAATTGTAAACAGCTTACACATACCAGAAATACTTACTGTAATGTAAATTTCAGAGTTACCCATGTATGTCTAGTATATTGGCATGTTTATGCAAAAAGCAATTTTGTCAGAGCTCAAGTATTCTTTTTACTAACTTCTGAAATACCCTTAGGCCTAGTTAAAATGTTTGATGCCAACTCATTTTATATTCATTGTTTGATCTTACACAACCAACTTTTCAAGACTGATATATTTTAGTTCATAACTATGTTGGGTAAACATTGTATCACTAGTATCAGTTGTATTAACTTACATTTTCTTTATATATATACATTGTAGTAACTTACAAATTACTCTTATAATGTTACTGTAAATTTATTCAAAAATGCAGTAATTTATTTATGTCAGAGAATTTTTGTTTAATCATTTAGAGTATCAAAATAATTTAGTAAAATTTTTTAGGGTCAGAATATAATGTGTCAAAGACTGGTACATTTAATATGTCAATGACTGGTGCATGATACATTTTCAGGTGTCAATGACTGGTGCATTTAACTGTATTTTATTTATATATTTTTTATATTAATGGATTTTAATAGATGTTGTACTTTTTAATAAGACTTAACAGTAATAGTTAATGATTACATCTATTACAGAAGATTAGTGTGCTATTAAATGGTATACATTTACATTTTTCAGTCTAATAGTGTCAAAGACTGGTACACTTACCTTTCTACTAAGCAAAACATCACTGTGAGCCCTATGATTATCAGTCACGAAAATGAGGATAGGGATACTTATGGGAGTTATTTTATAGTAGGGAATACTAGCCAGGAGAGCAAGGACACTGGCAATGCAGAATCAAGGTTGAAGGAGGGTGACGAAGTGAGGATGCATTTAAGTGACATGAGGGAGAAGAGGATTGAGGCTGGGGGATTAAGTTTGAGTGAAAGTGAAGAGATGTTTAGAGGATTTGAAAATATGAAACCTCGAGATTCAGGTGTTGCTGGAAGGAGACTAACAGTTAGCGGCCTGGCTGGACTATTAAACCTAGGAAGGTACTGAATTTGTAGTAAACGATTGGTAAATAATATTAGAGTAATATACGTAGAATTCTATGTATTAAAAAGATGCAGAAATTGTGAACAAATTCTATATAGTAAGAGTGTGACAGGTGTTACAGAATGTACAAACTAAGTATTACATTGAAGATGTGTAGTGACCAACTCTGGATTATTAACTAACGAAAATGGTAAAGTAATTGAGGGGGAAGAGTGTGGTATATGTAACAGGTTGAGGTTGGTACAAATGAGCAGAGAGAGAGAGACAGGGGACAATGGAGCGAACAGTGAGTAAGTCGTGTTGGTGGATTAGTACGAATAAGCAAAGCTATTGTATAAGTTGTATACTAAGAAGTTAATAAAGATGTGAAATACAACAGGAAGAAATGTGATTCCTCCACTAAAACTGAATCTTTAAACTACATAGATTTCAAAAGGTATAGCAATACCAGTTTTAGTTGATAGACTGTGAATTGAAGTAAGGTTCAGTGTGGTGGTGGTGAGACTGTCGTGCAACACATCTGAAAACTTACATCTGAAAACTTCTCCTCCTAGGTAGTAGAAACTTCTTGTTAGAAAAGGGAGGATGTCACGTATATAGGTCAAGGCATGTCGTGGCCCAAGACAGTGTGAAAACAAACATGGCATCAGGTTGCTATGTGCTTAAAAGACAGCTAGTGTTTAGTACTGATATGCAATAGTGTACCCAATAAAATAAGTGCATACTATCTAATATTGGTCTACTGTGTGTTCAATTACCTACCTGCAAGTTGCTGACAAAAATCTGTTGAAAATTACTCAACAAATACACTGTTTGTTGATGTAAGAATTGTAATGAATGAATATAATTTTACCGCTATTTTGCAAATTTAATGTTGAAAACTCAGAGTAATGAAGAAGAAAATTTGAGAATCTAAGACATTTTACCTAAAAATACAAAGGTTAAGGTATTGTAGTGTATCTGGCTTGAATAATATAGGTATGCAAGAGTAAGAATTTGCTCCTCCAGTTTTTATGATTTCACTGGATCAATAGCACAAAGAGTGGATTTTTTTATGTTGGGACAGATCTGAGGCTCCTTTTCGTCAGCACTGGCCTAATGAATACGACAGTGGTTTTTTATAGTTTTGGGCACATCTGGGATCCCTTGTGAGTGTTGTGTGCTGATTCCGGCAAGGGACCAGAGTAATGTGAAGTCTACCTATAAGGAATCATTATTGGCTTACATTGTGTGTACACCCTCAACCACATATTAGAAATAACATTTCACTGTAATTGTAATATGGATACATGATATGTATTATGTTCTTGCAGCATCCCAGTAGATATCTTGAGTGGCTCTTCTTTAATATGTGAACAGAATATTTTTCATTATGTGATTAAGTTTGGTTACCAAATTGTAAACTTAAATTGTTTATAAAGAACAGAGTCCCAGTAGGCTGCAGAGTAGCTGCATACAAGGAAGGTTTCAATCTGGGAAAGTTTTCTACAAAATCTCTCCCAAACTGAGGGGGGTTATGTAATAATATAGTTTATAATAATGTAATAGCATAACTGATTAATTTTCTTTTGTTTTTGAAGTAATCGTATTTGCTTATCAGTATTTGATGTTTTGGCAGTGTTAGAATGTTTATCTGTCATGCATTTTCTTTTTCTGAAATTGCAGTTTAGGTTTCATCAGCAATCGGAGATAAAAGGTTTTACCACTTTCATAGACTTTTTCCCTTCGAGAATGTTAAAAAAATTTGATTAATTTTACTACAACACAGTTCGGCATAGTGTGGGGAAGAGGTTGTGACGGGTGTCCCTCGGTATTCTGAAGGGATTTCGTACCATGCCATGCCCTTATTTGGTCACATTTTTGGCAACCTGGTGCTAGGAGGGAGGTAGAGCATGTGGCGACTTTAGCCCTGAGTGTCTGCCTCTTGCTAACAGTCAACAACAAACCCTCGAAGAAGACACGTCGAGTGTGGCGAATTTCCCCCACACCAGCAAGCACATGCGACCTTCACTTCTTTTCTACAATGCCAGGAGGGAACTGACCTTCTACCTTCATAATTGTCTCTTCTAAGAGTTTTGAATCACATTAATAACTACTGCAGTGCTGTTCTTTGCTCATCTGTCTTGTTAAGCTGACTGTTCGTGACTCTGCATTAATGGAAGATTGTGAACTGTTTATTTTGAACTTGAAATAAAAATATGGAGGAAATAATCAGAGACTTGAATTCTTTATGATATTTTTTAATATAGTGCCTTTACTTAAGTTTCACATCTCTACCGAGTGAGAAAACCGAGCTGTGATTTCCAGTTGTCAATTCTGATGTGTGCGACATTACAAAATACGAGGAAAACTTATCACGCGTGTAACGGAAAATTTAAATAAAATGAAAGAAGATTTCGCCTGGAAATTATTCCCAAACGAATAAATAAAGTTTAAGCCCTGGTTCCAGTTATGATTTATCATCAGAACTGTAAGTACCAAACAACAAATACACAGACATAGTTAGGAATGTATTGTGTGTCACTAGTGTGTATGTATCATTGACCTCTTAACTCCAGGCAGCTGTTTGACATAGTGTAATGCATGTTCAAGTGAAACCAGTATTATAACAATGTTAGTCATCTTCAGTAGTAAAATACAACCCTTGGCATTTTCATTGCCTTATCAGAGCTTTATTCCAAATAATCTTGAAGTTCGTTCTCATTCAACAACTAAATAATTATCTGTGTTAACAGCTTCTGTAGCTTACTTCTGGCAAATGGATAAACATCATTAGCATCATAGCATGTAGGTACCTTATTCAACGCACAAATGACGGTGAGAAACATATCCATGCTGCAAAAAATACGCATGACATAGTAACCTTGAAAAGTAATACATAATACACTTGACAATACAATACACTTGAACAATAAACACTAGACAGTGCACTTATACTCAAGGCTCTGGCAACTATCACTTTGCAGTACTTTCTACTGCATTATATCATGCAACATTTGGATGCTAGTTAAAATTATTAAATCCCAGTACAAGCTGTCGAAAAACACTTAGATGTCATTAGAGACAAATTACTCAACTGCTGCCGGTTGTTGACTCAACATTTAAGCAGGGTTCATGATATGGTTTTCACTGAGTAAGGTTGTACTGTACTTTCCAACTGGTTTACCTTCCATATAAGATAACTTGTAGCAATTATTCCTGGTGATACCAGACATGCGATACGGGCCTTCAAACGTCAAAAATAACTTGCACGAGACAAACTCTCAATACGAATTTCTAGGATTAGTTAGGTGCAATATCATGTCATTTAACTGGAACTTATTCAACTTGCTGGACTTTTGATGTAGCTTGTGGTTCTCTGCACATATAAACAGTCATCTTCTTACTAACTCTTCTTATCTGCTCCAGATCTTCTTCGGTTAATTGCATCAAGTTTAGGTAGAACGTCTATACCTGGCAGAAAACCACCCAAGCCCTGACTACTGAGAACTTCTATCAAAGAAAAACCAGTAGTTAGGTGAACAGTATAATTCATGACAAATTTGACCAAGCCGATCTTGTCTCTCCAGCTCTGCTGACAATCATGTCAGAAATCCTAAGCATAGTACCGATAGTTTCATACTGTGTTCAATAGATTGCTCTGAGGGTGACATATTGAAATTGTTGTAAGTACAATACAAAATTGCTTTAGTCCCTCGTGCCATAACTCTCCTATAAACTGGCTTCCCGTGTTTAACAAAATACAGGTGGTTTTCCTAATTCAGAGATAAACACTTTTAATTTCTGCAGAAACATTTTAGCATTTGTTTGCCCAACTAGATATAACTTGGTAAACTTCAAAAATAAATCCAGCATTATAAAAATGTACTTTACCCCTGCCTTGGATCTGGGTAAAAGTTCAAAGATATCTCCATAAATTAATTGCAAAGGCTCTTGAGGTAGGAAAGCTTGCAAATCCTCTTGTAAGTTCTCAGTACGCTACTTTGCTTTCTGACACAAGTCACAAGATGTATTAGCTTCTCTGATAGTGTGTACAAAATTATGCAAATACATAAGATGTTTAAGACTGCCATACAACTTACTGGCTCCAATGTGACCAAGAATAGGATGAATTTCGTAAGCAACTTGCTGCTGGATACCAGTAGGAATAACAGACTTCTAATCTTGCTCAAAATTGCTAACATTTTTCACCATGATAAAACAAAACATTCTCTTCGGACAAACAGAAAACTCTGTGAAACTTGTCTTCATGTGGTAGAGCTTCCAACATAGTTCTAATCTTCTGACAGTACTCATCCTCTTCCTGTACCTTAGCTAGCAGTCTCACAAGTTCCCTCAGCTTTTTGTTGGACTTGATTGCAGATGAATTAATGCTGGCAATTACAAAACTCTTTCAGCCTCTTCGATGGTCATAGCAGATGAGGTTCGGCATCAGATATCCAACTTAAATATCCTGCAACCTCATTCTCGACTCCTCTAATGTATTGCACTTCAATACCATATTCTTGCAAACACAAAAGCCAACTAGTGAGTCAGTTACAGAAAGCTCTTCCATTCTTCAAGCACATCAGAGCTTGATGATCAATAAGTAATTTGATTTTCTCACCTAAAAATAAGTCACAAAACTTCTGTAATGCCGACACTATAGCTACTGCTTCCCGTTCAATCACAGTATAGTTATTTTCAGTATTATTCAAAGTTCGAGTAGCCATAGCTGTGGTCTTCACAATACCTTCCTCGTTTACTGGTCTAGCTTTACTCCCAAAGTATATGCAGATGTGTCTGTATACAACAAAATTCTCGTCCCTGGATAGGATGATAAATAACATGATCAGTCAGAAAAATAGCACTAAGCTATTCAAAAGCTTACTGATACTCTGCTAACCAATTCCAAGTTTGCCTTTTCTTTAACAATGTAAACAAAAGTAATGCTCTCATAGAAATGTTGTCAGAATAATTTGTATAGAAACCAAGCACACCCAGAAATGATCTCAGCTGATGTATATTTTGAAGAGTAGGAAACTGTGTAGTGGCTTGCAGCCTTTCAGGAGCAGTGCGAATACTTTTATTAGACAAAACATGTCCCAGAAATTGTAAATTTGACCTGCAAAACAGAGACGTCTTGATCTTAATAGTCATTCCTGCCTTCAGTAGTTAAGACAACACAGTATGTACATGCTGTACGTGCTCTTCAAAACTTGCAGTTATTATAAGAATGCTGTCAACATAGGCTCTTGCAAAAGCTCTACATTCTTCTCCTAAAGTAGCATCGAGACATCTGGTAAATCTTGCTGCCGCATTGCATAATCCAAATGGCACGATGGTAAACACAAATTGCTGGTTCTTAAACAAAAGTGCAATGTACTGCATTGCCTCATGAGATAGAGTTACTTGCCAATATGCACATGTAATATCCAATGTAGTAAAAATTTTACACCTTAATAGGTTCTTAGTCTGTATAGGACATTCCCTGTCTTTAACTGTGATCTTGTTAAGACTGTGTGCATATAAGCATAGTCGCACTAATCCATCCTTCTTTCTAACACAAAGCATTGGACTGGCATAAGGACTAGTCTCTCGTTTCACAATATTCCAGTCAATCATGAGCTTAAGTATTCCTTGGCTTCTGGCAAATATTTAGCTGGAATATGATAGGATTTCCTATGAAACTGTATGTTATCCAAAACTATAATTTTCACCTCATACAGTAAATTTCTTCCTGGTATCTCCGACATACAAGGCTGATGTTGTACTAACAAATTGTACAGCTGGTGCTTCTGAAGTTCAATAATTGTAGTGACTGAAGCAACTGCATTACTTATTCTTCAGTAGTACTAAGTGAGACAACTGAAAATATCATATTTGCTACTTCTCTGGCACTGGAAGAAATTAATTAAGTCGGCTGAAATTAATAGCCAGTCACCAAAATTCAAGATAATATACTGTGACATGAAACTGACGCATAATATCAGTGTCATAACAAGTCCTTTAACAATCAAAACATTGGCCAACTTGCTAGGACCTAGACCCTCAATAGTTAGTCTGGTCGGTCAATTAACCACTGAACTTTCTCTTGAAGTCACACCAATAATCGTCTGGGAACTGGTAAAACAGGAAGTTTGTGCCAGAGACTTTCAATTTCCTGCACACTAATGGTTGTGGAATCTTTGTCAGCCATTTCATGTTCGTTGATGTCATGTAACAAATGTAATGAGCTACAGAGAAAATATGGCTATCTTGTAGGCAAATTGCTCATCACACCAACTTAGTTCAAAAGGCCTACACGTTGTGCACCATTCTTTGTTAAAAAGTATTCTAGTGTGTGAAAATAGTAAGTAATACATGTGTTGTGAAAGAGAGGAGAGATTTCAATAGAATAAATATTGAAGGTTTGTCTGGCATGTGCACATGCACATGTGCACATGGTCTCTAGATACCACGTATTTTCTCTTTGCTCGCTGCAGCTAGCTGTTACGTAGTGACGCCAATCAAATGCAGCAACTCTTTGTGAATTAAATAGTGTGAGAAAAATTATTTAACCCTTGAAAAATATAATGAAATGTTACAGAACATTTGTGTCAAATTTTATGTACGTGATCAATTTGAATTCTTAACCACATTAAAAGTGGTACGGTATTAGAATTCTAATACTGTACATTCAGTTCAGAACTGACATAATATAATACACTTCAAACAAATAGAAAAAAATGGACAACACAAAACTTTCATACAATTTGTATGAAAACCACCCACAAAAGAATACCCTGCAAAAAAAAATTAAACTACTTTCTAAAACTACACAAAACATACGACTCTCAATTCTGTGAAAAATGACATTTTTATTTATCAGAAGAAACTGTATGAAAATTGTAATTACTGATGAGATAATACTTAATTGGTTCAGAAAATTCAGTATTAACTATCAAATTTAAGATGCTGTTGTCAAAAGAAACTTATCTATGTGATATCAGAATACTAAATCACCTCACTAAAACATACAAAATAAAATTTTAATTTATGTGAGTTCTATACTGGCTCAAAATAATTTCATCAAAACTAATATGGTTAGAAAAATTCATTAAGCTCGGCTGTAGAACATGAGAATTTAATCCACTAGCTTCTGGTTAACATTCTTTAACTAAGCCATGCCCTTCAGAGAAATTTTACTTGAAAAGTTCTGATTGAAAATTTCAGTAGTAAAATTGTTTCAAAAAATTAATCCTGCACACATGTACAACAGTTTGCAGTCAAAGCTGGAACATAGTCATAAGTACACGTTATACTTAAACTGGTCTTGGAGTGGAGAAGGCAGTTTGCTCAGTTTCGAAGCACTCAAAAATTAAATCAATGTGGTTTCTGGCCTCTTCTTAGTCATGCCCCACATATTTAATACCTAAGGCACCTCTCTAGCATATGATGAGCAATTATCAGTAAAATTTATGAAAAACATCTCTACATGGCATCTGGAGAAAGAGTCCTCTGGCATGGCATTCTCACGATGATGATTAATAAAAATCCCAGATATGGGTAACTTCCTGAGAGTAACACATACTAATCAGTCTTTAATTAGGCTAATTTCTCCATGGCAAAACTTAAGTGATAACACAGGTAATGTACATAGAAAAAACTGCAATAAAATATTTTAATTTTACACTTCCAAAGATATATGAGAACAGTCAACGTAGAAAATAAACAAAAATAAAAGAACTGTCAAAACGCGTGAAACTGTAAACAAATAAATTGAATAAATACAAATTTTGAGATGATGACCTAAAATATAATTATTTCTTATAGTATATATATTTCTTAAGGTAAGGATTTTAAATTATGGTCAAAATAAATAAATATCCAGCTCAAAAAAATAAACATAAACAAATAATATTCAAAGGCTTTTAATGCTACAGAAAAAATGCTGATAATCCTTGAAGCAGTGACAATAATATTCCAGATAGGGGCCTATAGCAGGGTGATCTAATAGATCAACATGATAGTTATGGAGATTGTGTGCGAACATGAAAACGAACAAGTAAAGCATGTGTTGTAGCAAAGTTAGTAATGTCGAAACTGTAAAATGTGAAGGGTATCATTATCTTACACTTTGTCAATCATTTAAGAAAATTAACATTGACAGTACATGTTACCAATAACCTTTCATAAAATTTAAGCCCTAAAAAGAAAGCAAAAAATAAACGACTTCTCATTCCAACAGAACTTGGCACTATGCTTCATATAAGCAATTTGTATCCTGGATGAATGTGTGGACTGCTATCAAATACATAGTTGTCATTCCATCTTGTGTCATTAGTGCTTTAAGAAAAAAAGTATCTGAAGAAGAATTGTATTCAAGTTGGATGAAACTAAAAGCTTAGTCACAGTATACTTTACAAAGCAGATGGTATGACTGCGATGTACTGCTAAGATTCACACTCATGTTTTTCTAACTCAGCTGTTACTTGTCATTTCTGTAATATTCCAAAATCTACTATTCTCCCACTGTCAATGTACACTGTTGTGTATATTACATATTTTGCGTAGTAACCAGGGCCCTCGAATTGTCCATCATCAGTTACCCTTACTTCACATAAATTTTGAAAATATGAACCTTCTTTTGTTAAGCCATGAATGTTTTTATTTCTGGAATAACCCTGTGTTTAATAATCTTATAAAAACCGTCTTGGAAATAGTATCTGTTTGTCTTAAATTAATCATTCTTTAACTAAAGCAAAACTTATACTGCACGGAAAATTCAAAGTTATCAGTCACTTAATCGATGAAGATCACATGTGACTGTTTGGTTGTTAATGTCATATACTCTGGTGATTTTCTCACGGTTTGTGGTATTGTGAGTGAAGTACCTTTTACTGCTGTCTACACATCATATAAACAACTACCACATTACAAATACAACTTTAGCAGGTGAGGAAGATAAATGAACACAATTATAAAAAGCTGTGCATCAAAATAGCATCTATTGTAAGTTTGTATTTAGTGGCCTTGTTACAAATGTTTCGTCAGATTCATTTCCTGAACTTGAGCTATCTTTGCTTATCATCACCATCATCATCATCTCCACTACCTTCCTTCATACTTCCTTCTGTTACTTAAAAAAATATTCCTGCAACTCTCTGTTCCAAAGCCCTGCTGAATATCTTGATCACAATGAGGCCCAAACAATTAGCTTATTTCATAACAAGTCTGATTTTCAATCCCATTACCTTTCGCAACTTCCATGTCGCTAATATTATAGGCTGTTCACTGAATAAAGTTAACACTTTTGAGGCCCTGTTGTGAACACACTTGGTGGTTTTACCAGAGTAAATGTCCTGCAATTAATGGTACTTAACGAAGCACTGTAGGTATCCTTAAAGTGACTTTCCTCTGTTAGAAAACAGTGAAAACTCAGACCTTTATTTTTATCAACACTACTTGAACACATGAAATAGCAACACTGATACAGCATGAGTGGCCTACACTTCACACATATGCTGCACAACATAGTGACGATAAGCTGCGCGGTGCATCGCTGGCCTGGCCACTGCGCAGTGGTGAAGCCATAGGTTACAGTGACATCATAACTCTCTGGTCACTTGCACAGTTCCAAGGATTTCTTGAGATCCAGACATCACATAGAGCTCCCATTTGTTCTTTACAACACATTCACTTGTCTATCTGACCTTACAGCCCCTTTAATTACAAATGTTGAAGCATTTTATTTTAATTTCAATTTTGCTGCTGCCTCCCTGCCTAAAAAAAAATTACCCTGGGCATAGTGTATCTATCTAGCTACCTGTCTTCCCCTCCTTTTCTTCTACAAGTGCCTAGCTGAGGATTAACTTTCTCTTGCTTTAAATACAAAGTTTCAACAAAATAAGTATTGTTAAGTGCTCGCTACCTCGCATCACGGAACGAGCAAAGAGATGGAAAAGGAGTTGTAATGTGATAGCGGTGGCGGTGGAAGGTAATGACGGGTATCAACTTACAGATGTGTGCCACAGACTCTGGTCGTATTGTTTTTGGCCAATATCTGAAGAATGCTGTAGGTTACTGACCTCGTTCTCCTAGAGCGTCTTGGGGTGCATTGAACCTTCCAGATGGTTGCCTGAGCTCTATAAATATTGCAGCAAGCCTCCAGGCCATGAGTTGTTGTTGTTGATGGATTCCGTGCTATAGAAGAGCGGGCGACGTGACCAGCAGTGAAGAAAGGAAGGCTGCGACTGCGAGTGTAAATGTTTTGAAGTACGTGACTGGCAGGTTGGACTATTGGGCTACATGCATGAGTCAAAGACATTATAAATGATAGAAACAGATAGACTGAACAAGTGCTAATAATGGGTATAAGTTAATTGACTGTAACCAACAGAGACAATTAAGAACAACGTTCATTAGAGTTGAAATAGACATTAAATATTGTGCTCACTGTTAAATGAAAAGAGTAGGTGAGACATATAAATTAATGTTGTACATAGTAGCGGAGTGAATAAATTAGAAATCAAATTTAGTTTCTTTTATTTCATTTTTTATTAACACCTCCATCACTCACGAACTCAGATACGCCCCATAGGCAATCTCACATGTAACACTGGTGTCAGAAGTGGGATGGAGGCAATTATTATTGATCAATTGTAAATAAAGTTATTAATTATCAATTGTAAATGATGTTACACTTTAAGAAAGTAGTTAGCGATCTTAAAACTAATTAATTAGTTGTAACAGTTGTGTATGAAAATAATTAAAAATGTTTTTATAACTGACACAGTGTGTGTTTACAAGAAAAATGTCTGCAGAACTGGAAGCACTGCATGCATTAATTGAGGGGCTAGGTGGCCGGATGGTCAGTGTGAGCGCAAGTGTAAATAGCTTGAAAGAAGATGTAAACAACCAAGTTAGTTACGTAAAAGATATTGTAAATGAGACTGTAAACACCCAATTAGTTCAGTAATTGAAAGTGTGAACGAGAATGCAAATAGCAAAACTGATACTGTGAATGAGAATGTAGACAGAAAAATTGACTCTATTGATAGGAAAATATAAGGTATTAGCAAGTTAGTGAAAATAAAAATTGACAGTGTGAATGAAAGAATGGACAAGTGTGACTGAAATAGTGAACAATGTAAACAACAGGATTGACAGTGTCGAGAACGAAATGAAACAGGAAATGAGTGAACTGAAGAAGGAATGGCAAGAATTTTTATGCAGTGCAGTTCAACCAATACCACATTGACAGCCGACAAAAATAAAGAGGCAGTATACATCATAACAAACGCAGCAGCCTCGGAGGATAGCACAAAGATCTGCAGCATTAGTGTTGTGCAGCCAACAGTTGGGAAGGGAGCCCATCCCTTAGAATGGCCAGACTTCATGGCAGAAGTACCAACACCAGTTTGAAATAGTTGCTACCCTTAATGGCTGGACAACCAAACAGCAGGTTTACTACCTCGCTGCAGTATTGAGAGGCCCCGCACTGAGTAAACTACAATCTCTGCCAGAGCGACATCGACTGGAATACCCCACGCTGGTGTCAGCCTTGGAATATCATTTCAGCAACCAGTACCTGCAACATGCACAGCTGCGAAGCCACACCCAGCAACCAGGAGAGCCACTGCAGAAGCAATGGCAAGACATTGTATGGCTCTACAACCTATCTCTAGAAGGGTGCCCCGAGGAGGTGCACGACATCATAGCAGTGGCTTCTTCATCAATGCCATCGCCAACATGGAGGTATGGTAAATGGTACGTCTGGGTGCACTCCACAACATGCAGGAAGCCCTGACCCGAGCACTGGAGATGGAGTCATCAAGACAGGGGGCCACACCCTGACATCCAATACAGGCAGTGATGCTGAACAAAGACGACAAAGACAGATTAATGAAGACACTGAAGGAGATGCAGATGGCCATAAAGGACATTGCATCCAGGGTACGTACTACAGAGCCTTGCACCCTCCCTCCCCTCTAAACTGCCAGAGTGGAACCTGGCAGTTCAAAGTTATGACTTTCGGACTAAGTAATGCTCCTGCTACTTTCGAACACCTGATGGAAAAAAATGTTGCCTTTTTCATATTTGTCAGGTTTACCTATATGACATAGTTGTGACTGCAAGGACATTTGAAGAGAACCTATCACGCTTAGAGAATGTATTCCAGAAAGTGGCCGCAGTCGACTTGAAACAAGTTGCCAAGAAGTGCCACCCATTTCAAAAGAAAATAAATTTTTTGGAAGATGTAGTGTCTGCCCATGCCATGTAATTTAAACAGACTCTGAGAAGACCAAAGCAATAATAAATTGGCTAATGCCAATTGACAAAACTGAAGTGTAGAATTTTCTGGTATTATGTGTCTACTACCGTCGGTTTGTACCTGGGTTCATCACAATTGCCAAGCCACTATATAAACTGACTGAGGCAAAAAGGAGATAACATTTGACCACTGAACGTGAGGATGCTTTTAGTAAACTAAAGGAAATTCTGATATCTCCTCCAGTTCTGGGTTTCCTGAAAAGTGAGGGTGTATTCATTTTCGACAGTGATGCTAGTGAGGTAGGTATTGGAGCTGTGCTATCTCAGGTTCAAGATGGGAAGGAAAGACCATTAGAATACTTCAGTAAGGTATTGCATAAGCCTGAGAGAAATTACTGTGTTACACACAGGGAGCTTCTGGTTATGGCGCAGGCAGTTTCACACTTCCACTCCTACCTTTATGGCATACATTTTATTCCAAGAACAGACCATGCTTCATTACACTGGCTACTAAATTTTAAGAATCCCAAAAGGTCAAATAGCCCGATGGATACAGCATCTTCAAGAATATGACTTTGAAATACAGCACAGATCTGGACCCCTTCACAAAAATGTAAAGTTACTTTCTAGGAGGCCAAGTGAGACACTTTGTCCTCATTGCGAATGTCAGGAAGTAAAGAGTGGTGAATTGCTGAAGGTATGGATGACAAGAATTCAGGGTTCTTTGTCTTGTGATTGGACATCTACCTAGAGTGATAAGAGTATTAGAAAATACCAGCTGAATGATCCCACTTTGCAGCCATTATTAAAGTGGAAAGAAGCTGCCTGTCGGCCAAAATGGGAAGAGATATCTAGTCCAAGCGTGGCAGTCAATGCATACTGGGTACAGTGGAATTACCTTGTATTGAAGAATGGTGTATTTTACAGAAACTGGGAAAGTAATGGTAAACACACACATTTACAGTTGATGCTTCCAGAATACAGGGTTCCTGGACTTTAAAAAAAACTTGACAGAATTAGATTGAGGTTCTATTGGCTTCACTGTCGGGAGGATGTTGAGAAGTGGTGCTGATTGTGCGACACCTGCACTGCGAGAAAGGGCCCAAGGACCAGAGGACAAGGTCACCTCCAGAAATACAATTTTGGAGCCCCATTCAAAAATATGGCAGTAGACATTCTGGGTCCCTTGCATGTTACAGAGAGTGGTAATCAGTTTCTACAGGTGACTTAAAATTATTTTACTAAGTGGCCTGAGGTCATTCACCTTCTGAATCAGGAAGTACGTACTGTACTGCTGAGACACTAATATAAAATGTATTTTAGAGGTTTGGGGTGCCACTAGAACTCGATTCTGATCAGGGAAGAAACTTTGAAGCTCGGGTATTCCAGGAGGTGATGAGAATTCTGAGGATGAAAAGGACTAAGACTACAGCCTTACAACTTCAGTCGGATGGAATGGTCGAATGGCCTAACTGTACTCTTGCGTAGTACCTGTCAATTTCTGTGGCAGAGAACCAAAAGAATTGGGATTCAAATGTGTCATTGATTTTTATTGCTTACCACTAAGCAGTTCACAAATCCACAAGGGTAACACCATCAAGGATGCTCTTTGGAAGAGAGCTACGCCTCCCCAGTGACTTACTGTTTGGCCGACCAACAGAAGAGGAAGCTGCAGCCCCTGATTATGCCAGCGAATTAAAGTAACATAGTTGTTAGCATTCATGATTTTGGTCATCAGTACCTCCGAATAAATAGTGACAGGATGAAGAGGCAGTATAATAGGAGAATGTCAGGAGAGGTATTTCAAGAAGGACAAATGGTGCGGCTGTACAACCCACAGAGGAGAAAATTGTACTGCCCGAAACTACAGAAATATTAGGAAGGCCTCTACAGGATTCTGAAGATCAATGGTGTGGTCTTTCAGGTTTGTCGCCAAGGCTCCCGGGTGAAACTGAAGGCTGTCCACATCGACTGACAGGCACTCTACGAAGGCACTGACATTGAAGAGTCTGTTCGGGACGAACAGACTTGAGGACAGGGCAGTGTTACATGCTCGCTGCCTCGCATCACAGAACAAGCAAAGAGAAGGAAAAATAGTTGTAATGTGATAGTGGGGTTGGTGGGCGGCAATGACGGGTATCAACTTACAGATGCGCGCCACGACTCTGGTTGTATTGTTTTCGGCCCATTTCTGAATAATGCTCTGGATTACTGATCTCGTTCTTCCAGAGCATCTCAGAGTGCGTTTAACCTTTCAGATGGTCGCCAGAGCTCTATACATATCCCAGCAAGCCTCCGGGCCACGAGTTGTTGTTGCAATTGATGGATTCCGAGTGATAGAAGAGCGGGCGACATGACTAGCAGTGAAGCAGTGAAGAAGGGAAGGTGGCAACTGCGAGTGTCAATGTTTTGAAGTACGTGGTTGGCAGGCTGGACTATTGGAATAAATGTGTGAGTGAAAGACAATATAAATGATGGATGGTAAGATAAGGTAAGTTGGCTTAACGTCTCGTCAACAACGAGGTCATTAGAGACAGTGCAGTTGCACAAGGAAGAGGGATTGGGTAAAGAATGGGAAGGAATTTGCCATGGCTTTTGTTAGCGACCCATCCCAGCATTTGCCTGGAATGATTTAGGGAAACCATGGAAAACCGAAATCAGGATGGCCAGACCGGGAATCGATCCCAAGTCCTCCTGAATGTGAGTCCAGTGAGTTACCACACGCCACCTCGCTCCATATATATAAATTATGGAAACAGATAAAAGACTGAACACGTGCTAGTAATGGGTATGAGTTAATTGACTGTAATCAACAGACAGTAAAGGGCGTTGATTAGAGTTGAATAGACATTAAATATTGTGCTCACCATTAAATAAAAGGAGTAAAAGTGGAGACGTAACTTAATGTTGTACATAGTATGGAGTGAATAAATTAGAAATCAAATTTAGTTTCTTTTATTTACTTTATTTTATTTTATTAAGAGCTCCATCTGTCACAAACTCAGATACGCCCCGCAGGTGTCCTCACATATAACAATATTATTTCTGCTACTAATATTTAAAAAAATGTATATAACAAATACTTATAGTGTCATTGGTGTACCCAGTGGATTCTCTATTCATAAATTCTCAGGGACTGACAAAGAATTTCAATACATGTGGACTTTCAATTAATGTGATCTTGAAATGCAGATAAATAAAAATGGGATGACAACATGTTACATGGATAAGGACTTCCAATCCATCTGGGTTCAATACATAGAGGTTCCACTGTACATCTCATCATACAAGTTGTTACTGAAACCTTCCAAGCTGTATGTTTTCACGATTCTGCTTCACTGTTCGACGAGCATGGGGAAATGCCGAGCAATGGCCAGCATTGAGTGTGCAGTCCAGCCCGTGTGGAAAGTGACAGCTAGGGACACCATTCGTGATGACATTTGATGGAGACAATATATAATTGAAAACCATGCTGTGCAGGCTAATTGGTGTATACATACTCCAGAAAATTTGTTGTCTGATACTGACTGGATATGCTGTATTTCCATTGCAATATTTATGAGAATTTCTTTTAATGTAATGGTAAAGATGAAGGGCTTATTGTCCTTGTCAGGATACTTCATGAATATTCTACAACACAGTTTACTGACCTATAGCTCAAATGTTAATTCGGGTCATATACAAAAAATTGCCAAATTGCAGTCCTCGCACTTAACAGTTGAACGGTAGAAATTTTATTTATTGAATAACTATTTATATGACAAAAATTTAAAGAAAAATTTCACTGCAATATGAAATAAATTTACCATTGCATCACAATTATTATTTTTTGTTAATTGTGAGATTTCTCAAATGGACGCCCTAGTTTCTCTTGTATCCCTATTGTAAATTTCAATTTTCACCAAGTAATATTCAAATAACTATTAATTATAAAAAATTCTTACAAGCTTTAAAGAGGTGCTTAATTAATGCTGTTACATAAGGTGTGTTTGTGTGGTATACTCTTTTTGCTACTTCTGCTCTTTTAATGCTATTTTCATGTTCTCTAGCGTTTGTGATATCGGAAGCATTCTTTTGGTATGGTGTTCAGGTGGCAGGGGCATTGTGCTTTCTGCTCTCAAAGAGCAGCTCTTTCTGCTCTTCCTTGCAGAGGTAGAGCACAGAGAGCAAGGTGAGAGGAAGGACATTGCTACCAAAAGTTCAAAATATAAACATGTTTATCTTTACCTACTTGTTGATGTAGACTGTTTGCTTACTGTTAAGGAAGTGTTGTGAGGGAGAAGTTTTATAAATAAACATTGATTCTGGTCAAGTATCGCGGTCTTAAGTCAGTCTTGATCAATACCATCTTATATCTCAAGACAGTTTATTTCCGCACAACGTTTTACAGTAAACAAACAAGACGATCTTCTTGAAGACGGTGTCCTCAAGGCATAGCTCATTTTTGACCATTACCGGCTTGGTCAAGAATAACTTAAGGTATGCGAAACATGGCGGTTAGACCCGAAATAGAAATAAGTACACATTTTTTGTCATCACAACATAATGTATTGTTGGCGATGTGAGCAAGCAATTGCTTTGGCGCTTATGTGAACATACCAGTACACCCCTAAAGAGAGAGATGCGACGAAAGCAGAGTGCGCAGCGACATACAAAATACGAGCTGCAGGAGCAGTTTGCAAACAAACTCAGTAAATAGTAAAACGGCCCTGATATTAAAGGATGGAGGAAAGTTGACCTGGGGTCTAGACACTTCAAGCAGACAACAGAACAAGATGGACCAGCAGATAGGGTTTCAGCCGCCACAGTCGCATTAGCAATCAGCCTTCGGCAACAGAAAAGGTAATGCCTTTCCAGCAGACAATGAAAGGTCTATCAGTAGGTAGATCAGAGGTAGGATTATACCAGATAAAACATAATTGAATGCAGATATAGAGTAGCTTAAAGTAACATGCTCTGCCGGCACAATCTAAAGCATTCAAGAATAATGTAAAGTGGACATGCTCTGCCGGCACAATCTAAAGTATTCAAGAATAATGTACGGTGGTTTATGTTTACAATGTAACAGGTTTAGTTACAGTTTTAAATATATTGACGTAGTGAAATCATATTGTGTTTAACCTCTGAGATGCGCATCCCCAATTCATACTTCGTGTGGTTGCCCATAAGGTGGACCAAAACATTGGCGGAAGCACCGGTCATTTCCTCACTCTCGCTACCAGCTAGGGTTTATCGCACCTTAATGTAGCCAAGTTTAAAAGCTCCGCCAATTGTGTTAATATAAATATATTTGCAAAATTAAATTGAGTGAGAACAAATTGTTGAGAGGGATAGCTGTAAAACTATTTCCCCCAACTATTTTAGACAATCCCCTCCCACCCACTTGTAATATATATTGCAAATTTTAATCCCACTTTGAATAGGTAATGAATACAGTGAACAATATGTGTAACTTAGTAAATGTGGTTATATTTAAAAATAAATAGCATTAGTTAACGAAAAATTTTAAAAGCTTCTGTGTGCGACAGATTAGTAAATGTAATAGCATAAGATGAGATGTTGCTGCGGTACAAACGTCAATATTATCATCTGGAGGATAACATGCAATTTGTTAGTGACAATAATAAGTGAATATGATTATGACAGATAAAGAGCATTAACAATATGCACAATGGTTAAAGTTAAATTACGAAAGTAATTTTAACAGAAAGTAGCTTTTAAGCCAGCCATATGTTCAGTTCATTGCGGTTATACGAAAGCATGTAACACATGACCCAGTGACGACGCCACAGTAACGTGGTATTTCCAAGTCAGCACTGTCTTTATAGAGCAGGCAGTCTGAGTCTGAGTGCGACAAGAATGCACAGACTTAACAGGACAGATATACCACAGTAAATAACTTACCTTCATTTTATTGTATGCACACGGAACCATTTAAATGGAAATCAACCAGGTCTGGACAGAACTGTGATATGGGACTTAACTATCCCATGCTTTGATCCCACACTAGAGGTGTGAATCACCGGTCAGAGAGGGTGCATAGATCCTCGGCTTGGAAGCGCAAGCTAGATTATTGTGTGGAATGATAAGAGTTTTTAGGGAATGTGAAATAATGTACGAGCCAATCAATTCTCCTGTGAGGCCTATAAGCAAGCAAACTCACGCATACACAATATAATGTAGTATCTTATCCAGGAGGAGAAAATCATATTGCATCGTTTTGCGCACAACTGTGAAATAATTTGGGCTTTTGTCGGGAAGCTGACCCGCGAAGCATAAGGCACGGAATATTGTACCACTGACTTGCAGATGCAGTCCAGGCAGTATAAGGGCATATGGGATGAGTCGGACATTTGTACTGTGGGGTCCTATGAATATAACACAGTTACTGTGCGATATACCATAAGGGTACTGCAAAACTCAGACCTCTTTGGATAAGTCCTTGAGAGCAGAAAAACATCTGTGTACCGAAAATGTTCAGGTTATGAATAATTGTAAATAGTTACAAGAAATCAAAATACGTTAGTAGAGTAATATAATTTTAATACGTGTTATTATGAGAAACTATAGTAATCCTCAGTAAATGCCACATCAAGGCATAAATTAATTCATGAAATCAAATCTATGTATTAGGTAAAGAAGCAGGGAAATATATAATTACGTATATCATCAAGCAATAACGGCAAGGTACTAGTATAATGAATTAAATTAGTCCACCTCCACGTACGCACAGAGAGCACAAAGGAATAAGAGGGGGCAATAATAGAATAACAGAGAAATATTGCAATTGTATATATTTAGAATGAGAAACAAGGAAATTGCTCGGGGAAGCAATTCGGTAATTAAATAGATATTAAAAACAAGATATATAATATGTCTGCAAGTACAGTAAATTAATACAAGTGCCACAAGTAGAAAGAAAGAATTATTTAATTAAATTAGTAATGTTAATATTTGTTTGCTGACGCCAGCTAAGAGCCAGCAACAGCAAGCCTATGACGGCACTCACCTCTAACATAACACGTGGTGGTAAACACATGTGCAGTACCATTGCACAAATGTTTGCAAAGTGTACTATATTTAATTTCAGAGTTTCATGTAATGTTTTAATATTCATATTCAAAGTGTGCATGGTGCCAAAGAGAAGTACTATACTATTGAGAGTAATACACCTTTCAAAGACATTTAAGTTACCACAGAAATTCAGCATTAATAGTCTATGTGTGAAAATGTATTAAAATGCTTTTTATGCCATTTAAATTTCAATATATTAATATTTCACTCTGCGTGCATAAGGCTTGTGTGAACCCCATAGGCAGCCATGGTAGGTCCGCACGACCCCTGCCTCTGAGCAGTCATCCTAGGAGATCTGGCGAGGTAAGACGCAGTCACATACGCACTTCATACTTTTGCACTGATGTGGATTTCCATTGTCTCACTTTTGTATATCAGTTAACCTTTGCTTCACGTACGTTTGCCAGACATCCCCAGCATAATGCTATCTGCTTAACTTAATTATTTTGCAGCCCTTGTGGCTTTTTGAACTTAAACGAGATGAGAGGAGATAATGTCGGAGAGGCCACGCAGCCCGCGCAAATTGTGTATCAGGTGCCATCCGCCCATGTTGAAGGCTTTTCATTATAATTTCTGCATTATTGCAGCAAGCAATATTAAGGGTATCATTTGTGTGTAATTATTATCAGGGTTATTTCATTTTTAATTGTTTTATGGCCACAAAGCCCGCTGCCACGTGGTTAGCTACCACCAAGTCCGTATCTGCGCCATTACAGCATTAAGAGGGCTAATTCTTGTTCCATCTTGTGCACCTTAATTGATCTCAGGTTAATTTGTATTATTTTCATTTAGGGTTCGTGTATTTTTGATGTTTGATGCTTATATGTATAACCATGTGGTTAATCCACATGCTTGTATTTTCTCGCCATACGGCATTTGAAGAGCATTTGTATGCTCGCATATTAGAGAGAGTATTTTTCATAATACAGTATCATTTTGGCAGACAATTCTCAGCTAAATTTCACATAAAATAATGTGTTTTACATCTGCACACATTGTCCGCTAAGAACTTCATCCAGCGGTATCCTCGTCATCTAAGAATCTTCTCTTCATGCAGCTGCGTGTTTATTGCGCCTGTTCATGTTGTGCCCCATGTTCATTCAGTGATATTTATGTAATTTTGTATGGCGTTACTATTTTCTGTCCTAACCCGCTATGTGTATTAACTGTCACCACACAACATGTGGTTCGGGGATGCGTCCCGACGAGTAGGCGCTAGCAACAAAGATAAGTGCACGTGTTAGTGTTTGTGTTCATACTCCGTGTCCTGTCTCTGGGCAAAATCTACAGTCCATCATAGCAGCTATAGACCCCTTGCCTTGTGGAGACTGTGTTATCACACACTGTGGAGGATCACCCATCTAGGAGTGTGCGAGTTATGTAACGTGTTGGGGGATCACCCATCGGTACTGGCTAGTTACGTCCTAGTAGTTAACCATAAAATTCATCCTTGGCACGATGTAACTTGCATAAATAAAACAACCTTACCAGTGTAAAAATATGTATTCTTGTAGTGTCAGAACCCAGCTTTCTCCGAGTGTTTTGAAGTGAAATGTTTAGTATGTCAAAGTGTTTTGAAAGTCCACACGGGTGAGACGAACATACAGAATCCACAGCATCCCTGAGATTGCTAAGTATCTAAGTGTGGTGTACAGGAACCACCGCTGGCATCCATCTACTAGGTAAAAAAAGGTGTATTGTATTCGTCTCGTGTCTCACCCGACGGCGATAGTGCTCTTAATAAGGAATATATTTCCCTGTATTCTGCGCAAGAGCGTAGGATAAATTTCAAGCTCTACCGGGGATAGAACCCGGACTAGAGTGAAATCCTAGCTATATATGTATATTTGTATATATAAGATATTCTTTCATGTGGTCGAGGAGTCTCCCACTAGATGAAATCAGGATAAATTGAGTAAGCTATCAGAGAGAGAATAGAAGCTTTTGCTATGGGATCACTGTACTATACAGGTGTACATTACAATAGGATGTTTCTATGGACTGAGGATGCTACATTACTAGGCATTGCTACATATTTTTGCTGTAGGTCCTGCATGCTATACAGTAGTGAATGAGAGAGACATTTGCTGTGGGTCATCCCAATTACACAGCATCGCGCAAGTGTTTCACGAGGGCACGTTGCACAATTCAGAATTCCTGAGGCTAGTAGAATCATTACAATTACACGAAACAAAATAGTCCAGTGTGTCGCATAAGTGTAGTCAGAGATAAGTCACAAATAAAAACAGCCAGGAGTAATTTATCAATTATATGACATAATAAAGGTGAGAATACATTAAAAGGTACATGTATTAGAAACAACAAATTAATAGTGATGTTAATTAAAGTCATATAATAGTGCGAGTTAAATTTAATGAACTTTAAGTGTAATTGTAGTGCATAATTTGCATATATATATATATATATGCAAATTATGCACTACAATATATATATATATATATATATATATATATAGCTAAATTAAATGAATTTTAAGTGTAATTTAACTCTCACTATTATAAGACATATGTGTGTGTGTATGTATGTGTGTGTGTGTGTACACACACACACACTTAAGAAAATTCAATTCACAGTAAAGATTAAATAATTTATTATTTAAAATTAATTAACTGTGCAAATAATAAAATGCAGACATATGCAGAGCAGTTAATAAAAGAGCATTTAATAATATAAGAGCTTTTAATAATAAAAAGAGCAGTTAATAATAAAATTGCAATTATTAAAATAGCAATTAATAAGGTATATCAGTTAATAATGCAGGCCAGATAATAATGTAGAGCAATTAATAAATGCAGAGCAGTTAATGATCATAGATCAATTAGTAATAAAGAACAGATAATAATAAAGAGCAGATAATAAATGCAGATCAGTTAATGAAAGCAGATCAGTTAATAAAGCATAGCTTTTAAAAAATTATAGCAGCTCTATATATATAATTTAATATTATAATATTATAACAAAATATTCAGCTACATTAAGTATTACAGCAAGGTAAAATATTTCAAGTTTCTACACCTCACTAACATATTTTTACACACACCGGTACCGGCACAAATACACAAGAGACATACTGTATACACAAGCGCACGTAACGCAACTATATAATCAAGCTGCAATTTTAAAGACAAGCGTGTAAGAAATTTTAAATTTCAGAAAAATAATTATATTGTAAAAATGTGTTCACAAATTAGTTGAAAACATTAATTGTATACAAATAACTGTAATGTCCAATTCAAATACTAAAACCAATATATATAATTGAAGAATGATGCAACAAAGAAAACCCATACAACTGTAAATTCACAGAAGTAAAATTAATTTTATAGTATAGAATAAAGTAAAATGTATATTGTATTAATATTAAAGGGAAATAGATTATCAAATATAAATCCAGGAGACAGTTTTGTCACAAATTAATGTATCATATTGACGCCACCCTCACTCTGTGTGTCACTAGGAGGGCAGACCAATAGTACTCGCTGCTGCATGGACAGCACAATGTGCATCATGTGTGTGTGATGTGGTATGCCATTTGTGCATGAACAAATTAGGGATCTGATTGCTGCATTCAAAGACCCGCTTCTCAAGAGTAACCGGCGACTAGCGAGTTTCTTTTTGTGCATCAGTATAACCCCCTTAAAGCAGAGCCTAATGCATACCCGAGGAAGTGCTATCTCCTCCTTGCATCCCTGCATTAATTTATATTTTAATCTTGAGTGCTCACCCATGTGGTGCACATGTATTCACACAGACACAATCTGAAACATTCTAAATTATTATATTATTTTTCCAAGTGCTATGTTGTGTGTTATTTTGTTTCAATATGCTAGTCAATGATTTTACATTTTAAAGAAAATAAACATTCAAAGAGGCTTGCAGTTCTGGCAACCACATTGCCAAGTTCACGGAACAAATTTCCAACAGCTTGTGTGTTAATTTTTACTATAATTAATTTTGCTGTTTGAGAAGGGATTATATGTATGTTTTATTATTGATAAATTTTATTACAGTGTTTTATGTCTTCCGCTTGCCTGTTCTGTCATTGAAACATAATATGCAAATCTTAAAGATGCTTAAAAACAATAACGAGAGACTGTCCTGAAGAGTTCTAAACATTACAATTTAAGTACAATAATCCAATGATTATTTTCCTGCTCTCAGCAATCTTTTGTATGAAGTGTTTTGCATTTTGTTCTGTGTAAATATTTCCCTAGAGATGCTGGCAGGAAGGTGTCCGTTTCTCACGTAATTTACACGCCACCATCTTCAGTCTAGTCTAACGGGTCTTCGAAGGCGGATGTGCGCAGCTCCGCACCGCAAACCATGGGTGCATCATCAAGTTGCGTTAATCATAGAGGGTGTCAAGCGTTTAAAGTCTGTAATTATTCCGGAATATTTTTCTAGCTTTTAATCTCCTGTGTGCCGATCCTCTGTTACGCCGATTTGCAATCCTGGGGAATTTTAATTCATAATTTCCATCTTGGCGTAGTTAAACCATTTTTCACCACATAGACCCCTGGCAGGCCTTGTGTGCCAGGCCTGCTTCAGACACTGGGAGAACGTATGTTACCACGTGTAATCTTTCTGGTACCTAATATATTTCGTAGTTGCAAACCACGTGTCTTATTTTAATGTAAAAAACTTTCACCTCGGGAACTGGCCTTAACCAGCAAGTATAACCACGTGTTTGCCGATCACATGCTCAGTGTATAAAAGTATTGTCATGACTTTCTTAATCATTTCATAAGACGTATGCTGCAAGGTAATGAGGCCAGAGGCTGTTGACCAATAATGACCCTGAGAGAAGGAGATCCTTGTGCTTTGCCGAGTAATTGAAAAGCTGGCGCCCTGGTAAAACTACCATCTGAATCTGCATCCATCGACAATCTGGAGCATCATTAAGGTAATCTGGTATTGTATGCCTCTCACAAGCCCCAAGCTGCATCAATATAAAGTGGAAAAATTTAAACATTAGAGGAATATAAGAAGTAGAAAGAATATTGACTAAAAGTATATTTCATATAATCATTTTTAAACACAAAATATTTTGTAAGCACATACAGTAAAAAATATAATTTTTGTACAATATTCAGGTTGCAAAGTCACTACAATAATTATTTATATTATGTACATTGATGCCGGCTAAGAGCCAGCAGCGCTAGAGCCCATAACGGTGCTCACGTCTCACGTGTTCCACACGTGCGCAAAGAGGACGACAATTTTGAACTTTCCTATATATGTTAATTTCAGGGTAAAATGTGTTATATTGTCTTTACAGTGTTTAATATGTCTTTAAAGTTTTAAAGTTTTGTACTAATTTTAATTGTTTGGTTATGAATATTCAAAGTGCCCGCGGCACCGAGACTAAGAACACTTAATACTCCAGCATGAACGCCATCACAAAGAGACATTAAAATAATATTGAAATTCATAACAAAATTATACAAATGTAAAACAATAATAAATTTAATTTGTACCATTATATTTTCAATTTAAAATATTTCACTCGGCGTGCATAGCACTTCCGCCTATGTGAACCTCATAGGCGGCCATGGTAGGTCCAGGCGACGCTTGAATCTGGACAGTCTGTCGAGGAGAGCTACCGAGGTAAGACACTGTCATGTACGCACTACTATTTTTGTTCAATGATTTAGGTTTCCATAGTCAATGTAGTTTACCGGTTAATCGTTGCTTGCATACTTCTTGCCAGACATTTTCCCCAGCATTATGCTTCCGCTTTACTAATTCTTACACCCTTGTAGCATTTTTAACATAATCGAGGAGAAGGAGGAGAAAGATGTCAGAGAGGTCACGCGACCTGCACATTTTAAATCAGGCATCATCTGCCCATGTTTATGGCATTTCAGTGTAACTTCTGCATAATTGCTACACTCAATTTCAAGAACTTAATTTTTACGTACGTATTTACGGGTAATTTTCATGTTTGAATATTTTACGGCAACATCAGATATAACCACGTGGCCGACTGAAGCCAAGTCTTTGTATACACCATCATTGCGTTTAAAGAGGTTATTTATATAACATTGTATGTGCAATAATTTATTTCAGGGTTCTATGTCAGTTTTATTCAGGGTTAAATATATTTTTCACGTAAATTGATGCTTTTTGTACTTGACCATTCGGTCACAGTAATGTTTGATTTCACAGCCATCAGGCATGTTGCAAGCCTGTAACAACACTAATCGTAAAGAGAAACACTTGCTCAACACGAATAATAAACACTATCTGAATTTAGTTTGCCGTTTCCACGCAAAAATATTGCACCTTCACCTGAACCACGTGGTCCGCTACGAACTTCCTCCAGCGGCATCCACGCCACCTAAGCTTGTTTTCACACATGTGTGTGTTTATTGTGAATATTCATCTTGTGTCCCATCTTATTTCATGTATCATTCAAGGGTCTATGTAATTTTGTAATTAGTGTAGGGTGCAATTATTCCCGTCCTAGTCGGCTCTGTGTATAGGCTCTCATCACACTAACCACGTGCTGGAGGGCGACCCCAACGAGTTTGCGTTAGGGATGCCAAGTAATCATACGTATTAATGTGTATTAAGGGTTTTCATTTGTAATTCACCATGTCCTGTCTTCAGGGAAAACCGTCAGTCCACCCTAGCGGCTGTCGGCTCTCTTCCCTTGTGAAGGCTGTGCTTTCACGCACCTCTGTGAGATCATCCATCTAGGCGTGTGCTAGAGTAATTGGGGGGTAGGGAGCACCCAAGCAGAATTAGCTAGTCATGACCGAGATAATCATTTCATTGGAACGTTGATGTGTATGAACAGTATCAACAAAAACAAGTCTACAGTGAACTCAATTCTTTTATTCAGTAGTGACAGTGTCCTAGCCACGTATGTTTTATCAATTGTTTATTTCAGTAATTTTATATAAAAGTTTAGTATTGCCAACGTGTTTGTAAGTACGCACGGGTGAGACGGACACATAGAACCCACAACATTGCTGAGAACCCTGAGTCTCAATACTGCGGTGATTGGGAAGCACCGCTGGCACCCAAATTACCAGTAAGTATTTGTGTCATCGTTCATCTGGTGTCTCACCCGACGGCGTCAACTGGTGTTCTCAAGTGTGTTTATCTGCATCGCATCATCTGCGAGAAGATGGCAGGCTCCATGCCTGATTGACCACGAGAAGCCCTCAAGACATCCCTGGTGGCAACCGCGACACCCGCGAGCACGCGTTACATGGACATGCCGATTGATTGATGTGTGCATTGTGGGAGATTGAGTGAAATTAACTTATTTGAGGGAAGCATGTGGGAGCAATGCCTGTGCACATGCACCGGTAGTAACGGGGCGGGAACCAAGTGGGCGTAGTGCCAACAGTATAGGAAAGACTCACACTTATGATGCATTGGGCCTGCGGAGTTTACCACCTCCCGCGACTGTGATATAAACTGTGATGAGTGCCGTAAGACGAAATGTGCTGAGATCGCGCCACCGTGAATACCAGAGGTCAAACCCATACCGCCAGTTGTTGTTATGTACACACCACAGGGCTTAACCGGGCCAGATCGCAATGTATTACTGCCAATTTTTGCGGGACACAACTCCGAAGATCCGGGTACATTCCTAGCAGTGTGCGAAGAGAAATTGCATAGGCATCACATACATAGGGATGACTAGACTGAGGTAACTGCCAACAGGTTAAGGGGAACTGGTGCCACATGGCACTTGGTAAGGGACTATTGAGTCACGTGGGAGGAGTTCTGTGAGAGAGTGCTAGGTCAATTCAACACAGACGGGGATGCTATACAAGCACAAGTGCGACTGTACCATGTAATTGTGAGGGTATTGAGGAGTTAATGTAACGTAAGCTAGGCTTGTTCAAGCGTGTGAACCCAGGTCAGCCAACACGCAGCGTTTTAGAAATCATTGTGACATTGTCAAAAGTGAACATTAGGCCGTTGTTGCGCGGAGCCAGCCAGAATAGCGCAGAATTGTTTACAAGGGAGGCACATTCCTACGAATAAGCTAAACAGGCGGAACGCAGAGAACAAGTGCTGGACCGACAAAGTGCACCCCCCCGCCTGGGTTATCAATGTCACGCAACTGCTGCCTCCTGTCAGGCAGATCACACAGTCGCTGCCACAACAGGAAAACCAGACCGCTAAATGCGCAAGAGTTCCAGGTAACTGACAGTACCGTCAAAGCACTACGAGTATGTGTTGAACTTGAAGAGAAAAATGTCACAGCTGTTATTGACACTGCCGTTAGTCACAACTTTGTGCATGAGGATTTAGTACAAGCAGTAACGACTAGGGTGCCACCGAGACGTCTGCAATTCGCTACCACCCACCACCAGGGAGAAGCGAAAAGCATGATGCAAGTAACGGTAGGGATTAGAGAGCTGCGTACCAAGTGCAGTGTCTACATTGTGCCGGACTTGTCCAAATAAGTGATTTTGGGATTGCCATGGCCTGTTGACAACCATGCCATGATTGAACCGCCCCTGAATTGTTTGCACGTAAGGACACATGACCGATGAACTGTTTATCCCGTGGGAGCAACACCACCAATAACAACAACTGCTGTGCCGCTTGCTGACTTCGAGCACGAGGTGCCCGCCACACATCAACAACATCTGCTGGACCAGCATGCCAGTGTGTTCCACACTGAGGGGAAGCTGCAGCGCACTGACATCATGGTGCACGCGATCATTACCACGCACAAGAACCCGGTGTACTCCAAGCCATGAGACCCAGGTATTTTCTTTCGCTGTGTCATCTACCAACATGTATGTAAGATGCTCAACAATAATGTTATTGCACCTACACAAAGTCTCTATAATTCAGGTATTACCCTTGCTCCAAAGAAAGATGGTGAATGGCGATTCTGTGATTACTGTAAATATGACACCACCAGTCATAAACATGAAAGACACTTTGTCAAAATTAGGACCAGCTTCAGTATTCACATCACTTGATTTAGAGTCTGGATATTGGCAAGTACCTATCAGCACACAGGACAGAAAGAAAACAGCCTTTACTACCCCAGATGGATGTAGATTTCAGTTTGTAGCCATGCTATTTGGTTTAAAGTGTGCCCCTGCAACGTTTCATAACTTAATGGTTAATGTATTAGATGGATTTATTGGAGACTTTGCGATGGCCTATTTGGATGATGTACTTGTTTGGTCTAACAGCTGGGAAGAGCATTTGCACCATTTGAACCTTGTATTTAAACGGCTTGAACATAATAAACTTACGTGCAAAGTGGAAAAGTGTAAGTTGGGTATGAGTAAAATGGAGTTTCTAGGGCATTATGTAACAGAAAACGGACACGAACTAGAACAACACATACGGGACATTCAAAACAAACCCACACCCAGATCACATAAACAAGTCAGGAAGTTTTTTTGGCTTAATTAATTGGCTAAGGGAATTTGTCCCAAACTTTTCCATAATCACTGCACAATTAACTGCTTTATTGTGTGAGAAACTTAAATTTGTCTGGACACCGCAAGCCAATCAAGCATTTCAAGACATTAAAATTGCATTTCCGAACTGTAATCCGCTGTCAAGATTCAACCCAGAATTATCTATTGTCGTACAAACGGATGCCAGTCAAGAAGGCATTGGGGCCGTGCTGTATCAGGAGGGAACACACGGGGAAAAACATATCATCGGTTATCACAGTGCAAAGTTCGGAGACGTAGAATGTAAATACCACGTTAACAAACAAGAATGTTTGGCAATTGTACATGCATTGCGGAAGTACCGGCCGTACTTGCTAGGAAGGCAGTTCACACTCAAAACTGACAACCGATGACGTGTATGGTTAGAGGGAATGCATAACGGGACGAGCAAACTTGCCCGCTGGGGGCTGTTACTTCAGAAGTACGATTTCAAAGTAGAACACGTTGCAGGAAAAACCAACGAGCTCGCGGATGCCTTGTCCAGGAACCCTTGCCCGAATCTAATGGTAACTGATGATGCGGAGTGGGAAGAGGCGCTACCACCATGCCGTGCTATACCAACTGCAGAAATACAAACCCTCATTGTAAAAAACATTGTTGCCACACCATCTGGAGAACTTGTTTCGAGAAAATTCCCCGGATGCAGCACAATGCCGACAACACTGTGCCACACACTATACAGAACACTGGAGGGTAGTGGACAGGGAAATACAAACCAAACCACCTGATAATTGCACGATGGCAGACATATGTACTGAGAGAGAAACGGGAACTTGTGTTAAAATACGCACACAACAGTTTTGAACATAGGCATCCGGGATCCGAGCAGACAAGAAGAAAAGTGCAGAAATGATTTCATTGGCCAGGGATTCAGGGAGATGTAAGGAAATATGTACAGATCAATGTCACGTGTATCACCCGTAAGCCGCGTAGAGCAGACGGCGACGCTCCACAACAGCCAAGGCTGCCAACCGAGTAATTCAAAACCATAGCTATTGACATCATGGGCCCGTACCCACGTACGAAAACTGGGAAAAGATTTCTTGTTGTTGCCACACAATTGTTTACCCATTGGACCAAAGCATTTCCAGTCAGCAATGTTCGTGCGCACACAGTGGTACAAATAATGCAGAACGAGTTTTTCCCGAGGTGGGGACACCCTAAATATTTGTTGAAGGACAAGGGAACACAGTTTGTAGGGTGAACATGGAGGGAGTACTGTACCAGGTGGGGAAAATAACACTGTACTACCCCAACCTACCATCCCAGGGCTAACCCAACTGAGAGATGAAACCAGGGCGTAAAAATATAATTACGTGTCCGGTTAGGCAAGGATCATACTAGGTGGGCCAAATTGATCCCGGAGATAATGTTTTGCCTACGGAAAAGAGTGAATGCAGCAACCGGCAAAACACTTGCTGAGATGGTACAAGGTCGTAAACTCCGTGCCCCCGGAGGACCCCGCGAAAACCTGGCCAGATCACCTGAACAAATCACAGAACACCAGGTGCAAGTACGTGAAGAAGCCAGGGCAAACCAGCTCAGCTATTGTAATGCGTAGGTACCGGATAGCAAGAGGCCGCCACCCGAACTTGTACCCGAGATGTACGTGTACGTACGAGAAAACCAGTTATCGGTCGGGGCAAAGAAATACTGTGCTGGACTGGCACCTAGATGGACAGGGCCAGTGAGAGTGGTGGAAAAGATGGGAAATACAATGTATCTAGTGAAGTTGGGACCCAGACGTATCATGAAACGGCACCGTGATGACCTGCGGATAACCCGACCGCCTGTAGGAAAGAGAGACAAGGAGACGACGTTACGCCCAATACCACAGCGAGCTCGGAGAATTTCACCAGGGAGTTCAAAGGAGAGCAACAACACTTACACTGAGGAGAACAACGCTAACACTGGAACACCCAGCCAAAGTAGTGAACTGCAATTTAATGGTTTTAAACCGACTGAACACTCAACACATAGTAGTGACGAGGTGGAAACAAGCCAAACCACAACACTGTTTCTGGGATTTTCTGTTAATACAGGTAAAAACACAACGAATCAGAGTGAGTTTAAGGGGTTTCCAAGTATACATGAAGAAAGTGGTAACACCAGTGCACGCTTAAATGTCAACACAACCAGTGCCAGTGAGTTGAGTTTTAAGGGGTTTCCCCAGGGCACAGCTGAATTTGGTTGTAACCAAAGTGTAAACGTAAACCTTGATACCCCATGTGAAGGCG
The DNA here is from genome assembly GCA_029891345.1 of Dryococelus australis. Lineage (NCBI taxonomy): Eukaryota > Metazoa > Arthropoda > Insecta > Phasmatodea > Phasmatidae > Dryococelus > Dryococelus australis. The sequence goes on along the minus strand of CM056993.1, from coordinate 206,689,792 downwards.
AGATGCCTTTTAGAGGCTTTCCAGTTCCCACATGGGAGAGCCTAGTAGGGCAAGAGAGTTTGAAAGGGTTTGGGGAAACTAGCAGGGCAGTGATCATGGCGTCAAGTGTCAACAAAGCACAACGCAGCACTCGCAAGAGGCAAGCTAAGTCACCATCACGTACCCACATTGTTGTTCCTGCCTATACCCCCACCCCCTGCAAACACCGAAGAAACATATGACCTCCAAGGCCAAGTTTTCTTTGCCCTCAATCGGCAACCAGCTGGGCAGAGCCCACCAGAGCAATGTTCCGTTGTTCGCATCGTCTTGACCTTCGAGGGAAGAGTTGTTTAACGCCGGCTAACAGCGCTAGAGCCCATGACTGCGCTCACGTCTCACGTGTTCTGCACGTGCGCAAAGAGGTTGATAATTTTAAACTTTCCTATAAATGTTAATTTCAAGGTAAAATGTGTTATATTGTCTTTACAGTGTTTAATATGTCTTTAAATGTTTTAAAGTGTTTGTACTAATTTTAATTGTTTGGTTATGAATATTCAAAGAGTCCACGGCACCGAGATTAAGAACCCTTAATACTCCGGCATGAACGCCATCACAAAGAGACATTAAAATAATATTGAAATTCATAAAAAATTATAGAAATGTAAAACAATATTAAATTTAATTTGTACCATTTTACTTTCAATATAAAATATTTCACTCTGCGTGCATAGCACTTCCGCCTATGTGAACCTCATAGGCGGCCATGGTAGGTCCGTGCGATGCTTGTATCTGGACAATCTGTCAAGAAGAGCTAGTGAGGTAAGACACTGTCACATACGAACTACAACTTTTGTTCACTGATTTAGGTTTCCATAGTCAATGTAGTTAACCGGTTAATCTTTGCTTGCATACTTCTTGCCAGACATTTTCCCCAGCATTATGCTTACGCTTTACTAATTCTTACGCCCTTGTGGCATTTTTAACTTAATCGAGGAGAAGGAAGAGAAAAATGTCGGAGAGGTCACGCGACATCTGCCTATGTTTATGGCATTTCAGTGTAACTTCTGCATAACTGCTACATTCAATTTCAAGAGCTTTATTTTTATGTACGTATTTAAGGGTAATTTACGTGTTTAAATATTTTACGGCAACATCACGTATAACCACGTGGCCGACTGAAGCCAAGTCTTTGTATACGCCATCATTGCGTTTTAAGAACTTATTTATATAACATTGTATGTGCAATCATTTATTTCACGGTTCTATGTATTTTTCATTCAGGGTTTAATCTATTTTTCACGTAAATTGATGTCTTTTGTACTTGACCACGCTGTCACAGTAATGTTTGATTTCACTGCCATCAGGCATGTTACAAGCCTGTAACAATGCTAATCATAAAGTGAATCACTTGCTCAACACGAATAATACTTTAAATGAAATCAGTTTGCCGTTTCCCCGCAGAAATATTGCACTTTCGTCTGTACCATGTGGTCCCCTACGAACTTCCTCCAGCGGCATCCACGCCACCTAAGCTTGTTTTCACACATGTGTGTGTTTATTGTGAATATTCATTTTGTGTCCCATCTTATTTCATGTATCATTCAAGGGTCTATATAATTTTGTAATTACTGTAGGCTGCAATTATTACCGTTCTAGCCGGCTCTGCGTATAGGTCGTAACCACACTAACCACGTGCTGGAGGGCGAGCCCCGACGAGTTTGCGTTAGTGATGCCGAGTAATCACAAGTGTTAATATGTATTAAGGATTTCATTTGTAATTCACCATGTCCTGTCTTCAGGGAAAACCGTCAGTCCACCTAGTGGCTGCCGGCCCTCTTCCCTTGTGAAGGTTGCGCTTTCACGCACCTCGGTGAGATCATCCATCTACGCGTGTGCTAGAGTAATTGGGGGGTGGGGAGCACCCAAACGGAATTAGCTAGTCATGACTGAGATAATCATTTCATTGGAACGTTGACGTGTATGAACAGTATCAACAAAAACAAGTCTACATTGAACTCAATTCTTTTATTCAGTAGTGACAGTGTCCTAGCCACGTATGTTTTTTCAATTGTTTATTTCAGTGATTTTTATTAAAGTTTTATTATTGCCAACATGTTTGTAAGTACGTACGGGTGAGACGGACACACAGAACCAACAACATCCCTGAGAACCCTAAGTCTATAGTGTGGTGATTGGAAAGCACCGCTGGCGCCCAAATTTCCAGTAAGTATATGTGGCATCGTTCGTCTCATGTCTCACCGGACGACGTCAACATATTAATATATATAGATATTAAAATAAGGTAAAATACCTTCAATCCCTCTTTAAGTACCATGACATAATCGGGGGCGAGATTTGAAACATTATTTTGATTTTGTACTTGGGTAAATTGTAAAATTGATAAGCGATTACGTTTCAGTATGCCAATCCTGCTACTTTCAAATAAAAATTATTTCGGAAAATCTGGAATTAAGTTAGTAACAATACATACAAGGCGAGGGAATTAAACTTGTGCAATACATATTGCTGTTTTATGTTTAAATATGATTTTGATTTTTCAATGTATTTTCTTTCAGCCATATAAGGGTAAAATGAATCAAATTTATAAATACCCATATCTTAACAAATGATTCAAACAAATAAAAATATTTTTCAATTTTACAAAATATGTAAAATTCTACACATTTTAAACAATTTGCCATGGGAGGTGCATTTTATACTATAGATTTTTAAAACATTAACTTGTAAAGTAAATTTTGTTGTGCTTTCATAAAATCTTCAACTTTGTTATTAAAATTAATTTTATATTTGCCAAACCACGTAAAATATAGGTAGGATTAGGACCTCAAGAGAGGCTGATGCATTCGGTTCTGCAATTTGTTGCGACAGCCGTGTCTTCCGCAAGGAAGAGTGTACAACCCTCACATGAAGCAAGTTCATGGCCATGAGCAGGAGCAAGTACGTTCATTCTGCACAAAATGCAAATAAACAATCGTAAAGCAGACCTGCATGCCAAATACACATTTCTGCACATAGCTAAAGTCAAGAGAGAAGGAAGAGCAGCCCCTTAACCCAGTTTTCCTTACGTCATCATAATTTCCTCCCCTTACATTCCTACAATAATGAAAAGGCCATATTCCCGCTGCCAAGAAGCAGATGAGGACAACCAGGAACACTCCAGCGACATTGCCGCATCATAAAACTGAGTAGTTTTCTTAAAACAGCTTCTGGCAAAACCATAATCTACTCCACGAGCTGAGGGTAGCTTGCTTATCAGAAGAGAGTACTTGTGCGGTGTGGGCAAGCCATTACTTTGGCGCTTGCATGAACACACAAGCACACTCCTAAAGAGAGAGAGGTCACAGAAACAGAGCACGCAGAGACAAACAGAACACGAGCCGTAGGAACAGCTTGCAAACAAACTGTGTAAATAGTAAACATCCCTGATATTAAAGGCCGGAGATGAGTTCACCTGGGGTCTTAACACTTCAAGCAGACGACGGAACAAGATGGACCAGCAGATGGAGTTTCGGCCGCTGTATTCATATTAGCAATCAACCTTCGACAACGGAAAAGGTAATGCCATTCCAGCAGTTGACAGAAGGACTATCAGCAGCTAGATGAATGTCAGTATTACAACAGATAAAATACAAATGAATGCAGATATTGAGTAGCTTAAAGTATCACGCTCCCCCAGCACAAACTAATGTATTCAAGTATAAAGCAAGGTGTTTTATGTTTATAATGTAACAGGTTTAATTACGATTTTAAATACATTTACATAGTGAAACAATATTGTGTTCTACCTCTGAGATACGCATTCCCAAATCATACTTTGTGAGGTTGCCCATAAGGTCATACCAGTATGCGTGATATTATATGTAAATTGAAAAATAAAGTATTTCAAATTATACATAAGTATTGCAAGTACATAAAACATGTTAAAAACTAAAAGTGACAATGTGGTGAAAAATAACAAAATTGCTTTTCTTGCTTAAGAAAATGTTACGGACGAGAATTAAATTAAATTGTAAAGCAAATGGTATGAGTAATGTGATTTGTTTACAGGAGCACACAAGAAATAATGCAGCACTCAAATGAAAGCATTACAACTGACATGATAAAAATTTGAAATAGGGATGGGGAATATTTCCCGGAATGGTCCCAAAGAACAGTTTTGGAGAGAGGAACTGGAAATAGAGTTCCAAGCAAGCCAAATGAACGGTTGCATCGGTATGCCACATTATTCCACCACTTCCATACAGAAAATACACATAATGTAGGCTATTTATATTTTTGGTTGTTTACTTCTAATCAGTGACAAAATTAGTAACCATACTTAATAATTTGGTATACCACGAGTATTATTTAAGTACACTGAGTTGCTGATTCCGGCAATTGGATGGAATTGTTCGCAGCCTCGCAGCCTCCATGGTTCCGGCAAATCAACTGAACCACCAACAGTATTGTAACTGTTGTGAACTGTTTAAAACACATGAAATATAATACCAATCATACCGTGGAACCGGTGAATAATTTTTCAATAAATAGATTTATTGGCACGCAAACACCACAACCAAAGTACTTTTCTAAATTCAAAATCATATGCCTGGACTTACCAGTAAGGATAAAGCATTTTTTTTCTCAAACTAAACCTTTTCTTGCAGTGTTTCTGTGGATATAAATGTGCCGTATTTGTAAGTTATGTGACCGTAAATATTGTGGTCTTAAAGAGTAAATACAAAATTGTTACAATGTAAGAAAATGTGAAAAAAGATAGTTAATCCTCAATTTTCTGCGATAATTTAAATTGTGACAAAATTGCATGAGTATGAATGACATTTCTTAATGATATATTTTCTTACATACAATAGAGAAGTAGTAATTGCAATTGCATAGCAGCAGAAATACATTCATTTAGTTGGGAAGTGTTTCTTTAATGTGTATATTTCCCTCCTTTTCTTACTAAAACTATGATTATGTCATAGAAAAGATTAAGTACATAACACGTATGTTAGTAACCACTCCGAAATTAACGGTTAAAAAGAATGATTCTTTTTGATGAACTGGAACGTTCCGGAATGGTTCCTGAAAATCGGAATGGTTGCCATCTCTAATTCAAATGTAGGGCTAAGGCATTTTATATAACGTGTTTATTAAAAATATTCAGTTTACCACATATTTATGTTTACATAATTATTCTTTTATTTTCAATTTAGCACACAGCATAATCAATATTTTGTTTCTTAAGTTCGTAAAAGTTTATTGTAAATTACTATTAAATGCATTTTTTTGTAAATAAGTTGTATTAAGGGAGCACAATCTATTTGTAATTAGCGGAAATTGAGTTCCACTATGCAAATTAGCTTAAATAATTAATGGTATTTTTAGAATTACATAAAAACTTTCTCAGAACAATTTAGATTTTCCACCAAATGCGTTTAGAAGTGCTGAAGGATACCTTATTACTAAGGCAAACAAAGAAATCACGTTTAGCTTGGAAAGTAAAGCAATCATTTTATTTAAGGTCCACTGAACTGCCTAGTTGCTTCCGAAAAGTTGACATGTCAGACATTTACTTCATTATCTTCTTCACTGAACGAATAATTTTGAGGGGTAACTGCTTGTAACACATTTCCAATCTCTCGTCTACGTGCCATATTTAAAATAACTCACTATTTTTGCTCTTTGTTGTTTGGATGGTCGTCTTTGAGAGCAACTGCTCTTTATGCTCCTTTCTTGCTCCTAGCAGGATCTCAACTTGCTCTCAAGAGCAAAGAGCAATGCCACCCGAACAAACCCAATATACACTAAAATGTTGTCGTTTGGTGTATTTCTTTAGTTTAAGACAAAACATTTTGTTTGGTCCCTAAATTGTCTCATGAGTGTTACCTCATGAATGTTACAACATTCTTTGAGAATTCACAAAAAAAATTAAGGTGGCAATGGACTCAGGAGAAGCCATTTAGTGTTGGCTTTCAACTGGTGTTTGTTTGTTTATGTTCAACGAGACTATTTTCTCTGAATACTTCAGAATATTATTTTTCGTTGGTGAGTAATTTTATTGATAATCATGAGTGTTAACATGGTTTTTTAAATAAATAAATTGATTTAAACTTTTTAATGTATTTCATCATAAAGATTAATGAAAACATATTACATTACCAATAACCCCCTTTTTCATAGTATGTAGAACAACTGGGATGAATTTGTTTACTTATAGGTAGCAGTTTTGTCTCTCCTCATGAGTGTTACTTCTTTGTGGCAACATTCATGAGAATAAGTCACACTCATGAGGTGTTGTTAAACAACTGTTTACTGCAGTGTAGATTTTAACTTGTTCAAATTAAAAACTTATCAGTTTTGTTTAGTGACATTTATATGGGTTTTATTAAAGTCCTGTTAAAAAAATTTGTATACTTAAAATCTTATCTGTATACATCGTCCCAAGCCTACACAGTCATCAGTCTTAGATTGTAATCCCATCTCATATCAAAATTTACTTATTGGAAATTTAATTTAAAATAAATTTTTAGTACTGCTAAAAAAAACACCAAATACTATTTCACAACTAATTCTATATTTTTTTGTGCAGGCGAAGCTCGCCACTGCAGAAAAGCAGTATAGATACAGAGAAAAGCAGTGGGAAGATCCTGTCAGGGAAGAAGCGTACAAAAATAAACAGAAAGTCAGGTATAGGCTGTGCATGGTAAAATGAGCACTTTTGGAAACCCTGCTTATGATCTAATTGTATCCACATTATGTATTCTTTTGTCTTATGTAAAAATAGCATTGCTATGGCCATCATCACTTTATTCATGCGTCTGTGAAGTAAAATTGTGAAATTATTAAAATAGTAAATATTTTACAAATCTGGTTTTTTACACTTGGATGCATTTTAAAAAAAACAGAAAGCGATAGAAATAGTTTAAGTTATCACAAATGGCACTTGACACTATTTATTCAAAATTAGATATGGAACTTTTTTCCATCCATTGTTACCAACTTTACTGAGCACATGTCACTCAGTGCCAAAGTTAGTAAAAGAAGGTTGCCTCAAAAGGGCACACATCTTTCTGCACAAGTATCTTGGTGACATCACGTGAAGTCCACTGCATCGACCTTTATCTCAGTCAAGACGCGCGCTCTTTTACAGATTTATCTTTGTGTACGGACAAAATCGATCACAGCATGGCAGTCTCGTTACAAGCGTACTTCTTAACAGAAGAATTAGTAGGTTTATCATGTCAAATTGTGCATTTTATGGCTGTCACAATCACACGCGAAAATCTAAAGGAAGTGCAATTAACGAGCCTGCCTACCAAGCCAGCAGTCGCAAACTTGAAATGGGGAATCAATGTTAAACAACATTCCTTGTCATTGCGTCAATTTTAAAGATAACTATTTCAAACAAAAAACACGTTGACTCAATTTTCTCAAAGAATATTGCTGCATAAAATAGTTTTTTGAAAAAAAAATTATTTATCCCCCTTTTTTTGTTATACGTAAATATCAATATTTACATTTTATAAAAAACATATTAAACAAAAAAAAAAGGCAAAATATTATAATGTATCATCATTCCTTAAAATATTTCACGTAAAATACTTTTCGTTTGAAATAGTTATCTTTAAAATTGGCACAATGAGAAGGAATTTTGTTTAACGTTGATTCTCCATTTGAAGTTCGCGGCTGCTGGCTTGGTAGGCAGGACCGTTAAGTACTTCAGGTTTCCGAAGAATGAAGATTTGTGTAGAAAGTGGATGATAACCTGCAAACGAAAAGATAATGTTAATGTTGATAATGTTAAGATGATAACTTTTTATTTAGTTTTTACTTATTGTTCCTGTTGGTATTGTAAATTAATTTTAAATTTTAATATACTAGTACTAACTTTTTCAGCTAGAATTTGCTCCATCCACTTCACGCAAGAAGAATATACAAAATGCAAACAGCATACGATGTTGAATTATTCTCGAGATAAGTGCCGGAAAATTAAAGGTGATCAAATTCCATCATTACATCTGCCACTGAAAGAATGCCCAAGTCATAACAATGAACGCTCTGTAAGATGCAAGGCAAGAGATAGAGGGAAAATTATGTCTTTTAGATCTACTTACAGTTTTGGTAAAGATTATGTTGCGTGTTATGTAAATACGTTCTGAATTTCCTGATTTTCTGTATACTTCAGATGGTAACATTGATGACACTGTGTCATACAAAATAAACATGGAATTCCTTGCAGTTTTGTCCATTTATGTTCGGAGCTATTACTTCGACGATTTAGTATATTCACATATCAGACAAAGCTTGTAAGTAGCTTTACCCTCAGATATTCCGGTTATTACAAAAACGCTGTACTTAGCACCAATAGTGACTAGCTGTGCGCATAGAAAGTGCTATCAGGAATATTTTATGACAGCGATAGTACGATTATATACATCATATTAATTTAATAAGCAAACTCTTTCATTTGGTTTATGTAAATGTTATAACTTTACCATGCTACCCAGGCAATAAACAGGTCTTAATTCAATACTATCTGTTTTTAATGGCACACTGCATTTATTTACATGTAAGACATGATTATTCATCTATGATGTTAACAATTACAATATTGTACAAACAATAATGTGTATGCTTTGCTGGAAAACCAAAAGAAGATATGTTTACATTTCAATACCCAGCGTGGTGCGCGGCAGTGCGAAAGGCACGAGCGCGCAGGCACAACTCCGTGCCTTCCTCAACTTTTACAAATAAAACACATGATCTGACAACAACTATTCCACGTGGCATACTGCCGTTTTTTGCAAAATGATGTGCGCAGTTCTGAGCAAGTTTTGAAGTACACCACAAGATTTATAAGTGACAATATTAGCCATAAAATATTATTTTAATAACATCATCCATAGCAAATTAAACTTACAATATGTCTTATGTAAAACAATATTTATTTTTAATGCAAAGCACAGCAGCCACATACATCAAACATGAATATTTAGCATCATCACACTCTCCAGTGTAGAAACTACAATTTGGAAGGATTTTTACCTGTCAGATATTTCATAATGGCAGTTTAAGTGAAGGCGCGTCTATAGTCCGGTGGGCAGGTAGCAGGAAAACAGCAGCTGCAGGACTTCCAGTTACGTCACACACTCTAGGCCGGCTGGCTACACAGGCCTCATGGAACTGAGACAACCTCCCTTTATTAAACTTGACTTAGTGCATCTGTTATATATGCAGGCAGGGGCAGTGACTTTTTTCCTAAGGTTGATTTCAAAAGTGCTCACTTTATCTTTAACAGCCTTTGATAAAATATATTATTGAGAAAATAACATTAATTCTCCAAAGAGTTTGGATTAAATTATCTGAAACATCACTTTTTATATGCAGAAATGCAAAACACAAAAAAAAATTGGGGAAATGACAGACAGAAAGACGGAAACAGAGGAGACATTGGAGGCAACTAAATCGGAATAGAAGGCAGAGAAGAACAACAACTTTGGTGCATAAACCTACTCTCATAGATGACACTTTTGATACACAGAATCCACCCATTGCTTCAAATAGAGTCCGTGGATGAAAAGAAGTCTAACATAACCGGCCAAAATTTGCGAGAGAAAATGTTAGGTTGAAGAGTGTTATAGAAGACCTCAACATAAAACTTGTAGCTGGAAAAAAGAAAACAGGTAAGTACAAGAAACTTTTAGCAAGACAGAAGAGTACCAGGAAAATAGTAAAAAAACAAAAATTCTCAAAATGAGCTAACACATGACAGAGAGGAAAATTAACTCTTAATGAAAACCTACGGAGTTATAATTAAGAAAACAGGGTTAAAAAACAAAGTAGCTCATACCTATGTATTCCACAATGCACTAGTTTCATCTCTGAAGGAACAATACGCCACATCAAACTCTTGTTGCTCCAATGAAAACATTGTGTAGGAAATTTATAAATATTGATCCTGTTATCAAGATCTGTTACACAAATTTCACCGAAATAGGCCATTTTTTGTCTGCAAGCCAACAGAAATAAATAAACATGGATACCTGCCTGTGCTAGCAACACAAGAACACTGAATTTAAGGCATCCAAGCTCAAGCAGTTACAAATGTTACTGTAGATGATCAAAATGCTCATGCTTTACGCAAACTTATGGCATGTGATAAAGAATCAGCACAGTTAATGAATAATGTTTGTTCAAAATGTAAAGATAATGCCATACCAATTCCTTTACACCTCTAAAATGAGGATGAGATGGTAACTTGAAAGCAGTGGGATACAGTGAAAGAAACATGGGATAAAACAAAGGCAGGTGCGAAAATTGTGGTGCAAGTAGAAGTGGCAGCTAAGCTAAACATTTTGGGTAGTTACTCTGAAAGAATTAGAAGTGTTTCAGAATGAAATGAAAAAAAAAAAACATATTATTCAACATTAAGAACCAAAACAAAGAATATAAAACATGTAAAGACAAACTAAATTATAGTCAAGCTGTTTGACACGTTGATTTCTCAGAAAACTAAGCAATTAAGATGGCAGGAGAAATTCAGACTTACCATTTTGGAACAGCACATAAGCAAGTTATCTTACATACTGGAGTAATTTATGTTATACAGGTAAAGGGACGCCAATCTCATTTTCTTTGATTTCTCCAAGTTAAGATCATAGCCCTGCAGCCATATGGGCACATTTAGATCCTGTTTTTACATTTTATAACAGGAATTTCCAGAACTGAAAATCATACACTTTTTTTTCTGATGATCCTTCAACGTAATACAGGCAGAAGAAGAATTTTTACTTGTTTGCCAATAGATTATTTTATCTTGGCTTCAGATATCGAACATGGTCATTCTTCTCAAATTAAGGGAGCACCTGATGGCATTGGTTCTGCAGTCAAGAGGTTATATTACACATGGCCATAACATTCTACATGCACAAAATTTGTTCTCTGTTTTGAAAAAAGACTTGCAATATTAAAGTCTTCTACGTAACCCGAGGGCAAATTAATGAAATGGGAAAACTTATACTGGATAACCTGGAATTGTTGTATCGAGGAGTCTATGGTCAGGAGAGGACCGGGCAAGACGGACCTGTGACAAGACTGTGTGATGGAGCAATCCTCGAGCCTGATGAGGAATGTAACGACTTTGATTACTGTTGCCTGAACCCACTACAACATGGTGTCAGAAGTGAGATCAAGAAACGTTGTTTAGCAGTAGCGGAGAAATGGTGTAATTACAGTGCATCCTTCATCTCACAGGGTAAACATTCAAGATGGGGAACGGAGATGATGGAGATGGCAAGCGCGGATCGTCGCTTTGTACGGCAATAGGGAAACAGCTGAAACCACTGGAACCTTTAGATTTCACTGATCTCAATGCTTTGTTTCGGTGGAAAGTTCAATCTAATCGTTACCTAAATCTGAGTAGCCAGAACAAATGCAAGAACAAAGAGAAAGTTGACTTTTTATTGCATGTTTTGGGTGAGAATGCAGCTGAAGTAACAGTTACGTTTGAAAAACCAACGAGCGGGTGGACTTACAGTGAACTAGTGCAGGTGTCTGATGGACACTTCAAGCCTCGTGTAAATGTTATCTTTGAAAGAATTCAATTCAAGAACCCAACAGCCAGGGGAAAATGCAGAGCAGTTCATTGCTGGCTTATATAACCTGGCGGAATCTTGTGACTATGGCCCTTTGAAGGACGAGCTTATCCGGGACAGAACCGTCGTCGGCATGCAAGATGTAGCAGTGACTGAGAAGACGCAGCTTCAGTGTTCCTTAACATTGCACGAAGCTATTAATATGTGCCATCAGGGCGAATTACAAGCATTACAGTCACAACAATTTTGAGGGAATCAAGAACAGGTTAATGCCATAAAAAAAAGGGGGGCATTCATTAAATCAGAAACAGGTCACGGTCACAGAGACAGTGCTGGCTCCAGTTCGACGACACCACAACTAGGTCAAAATTTTGACTCTGGTTACCACCAAGCCAGACCCCTGTCCTCAATGCAGGCAAATGACGACCGTGGAACGTGTGGCTGCACACACAGCAGAAATAATTGCCCAGCCCAGAATGTCACGTGTTACTCCTGTGAACGCAAAGGCAATTTTGCTAGGATGTGCAAAACCAAGAAAAACATTAGAAACATCTGTGAATTCTCCAAATCAAACAAGGAATCAGACTTCGTAATAGGAGCAGTGCAGGAGATTCCGCATTCCAAACTGTTTTGAGTACAAATTGAAATAAAAGAACTGAAGCAATCTATGGAGTTCGTTGTTGACACAGGAGTTAGCATAACCTGTATGCCTAGCAAAATGTTGGACTTAACACACATAAAACTGGAAAATGGGACCAGTAAAGTGTGCGGACAAGATGGCCATATTCTGGAAGTAGTGGGTTATAATAATTTAACTTTCCAATACCGAGGTAGCAAAGAACAGGAGAAAGTAAAAGTAAAAAGGTAATTTGGACATTAGAAATAGTTCAGATTGTTCAGCTAGTGAACGTGGAGACAGAATTCCCAAACTTGTTTTCAGGGTTAGGTAAATGGGAAAGGGACATGGAAATTCACCTTCAACCTGATGCTAAACCATTTGCATTGAAGACACCATGACGAACAGTTCCCTTACCAATGTTAAGTAAAGTGAAGCAAGACCTGGAAAGGATGGTCGAGCTGGATGTCATCACCTCTGTAGAGGTTCCAACGGAGTACTGCGCCCCAATGGTACTAGTGGTCAAAGGAGAAGGGGTAAGAATTTGTGGGGAGGGGACTTCACAGAACTAAACAGGTATGTTCAACGTCCAGTGTTTCCCATCCACAAAATTCACTCTACGCATTGTCACAACTTAAGGGGGATAAGATTTTCAGCAAACTCGATGCTAACTGTGGATTCTATCAGGTTCCTCTTAGCAAAGATGGCCAGCAGTTAACAACTTTCATTACACCGTGTGGTCGGTTTATGTATAAAAGGCTCCCGTTTGGACTAAACTTTGCCCCAGAGTATTTCAGTTCGAAAATTGTCCAGGTGCTTGAAGGTATTGATAATGTGGTATATCATGTTGATGATGTACTAGTTTTTGGGAAAGCTGCTGTAGAACATTAGACAATTTTGCATCAGGTACTGGCCAGGTATAATGCAAATGGCATCATGATTAACAAATCAAAAAGTGTGTTTGGGGTGAATGAAGTTAATTTCTTAGGCCATGAAATATCAGCTGGCGGTATAAGGGTGGAACCTAGTCAAGTTAAAGTCATTGCTGATTTTGCTGCACCAGCAAATCAGCAGGAATTGCTACGGTTTCTGGGGATGGTCAACTATGTTGGTCACTTCATCCCAAACCGATCTCACTTGTTGCAGCCACTAAACGAGCTCTTGAAAGAAGGCCAAGTGTACATGTGGGGCGTGGACCAACAATTAGCTTTCATGGAGGCCCAAAATCTTATTACACACACACCTTGCTTGACCCATTTTGATGCAGAGAAACAGCTAATTGTTAGTGCAGACAGTTCATCATATGGGCTGAGATTAGCATTGTTCCAACAAAATGCAGACAAAACCAGAGAGATTATTTGTTATGGCTCTAGAGTTTTATCGAAAGCTGAATGTTGCTATGCTCATTTTGAAAAGGAGGCACTGGCATTGACATGGGCATGCGAGAAGCTGCAGGAGTATATCCTGGACTTGCAAAAAATATACTAGACAGATCACAAGCCGCTAATCCAGATGCTAATGTCCAAAAATATTGATGAACTGTCTCCTAGACTTCAACTATTCACAATCCGTCTTGAAGTACAATTATGAGGTAGAATATATGGCAGGGAAACAATTGGTTGTGGCAGATTGCTTGTCTAGAAACCCTGTTTTGCATGATGAGTTGTTTACGGACACTGAAGAGCATGTTAAAATGATTGTAAACCACTTGTCAGTTGCTCAAACAACAACAACCACAAAGTGAATTTGTCTGTCTGAAATTGCTGGATTATACGGTGGGTCAGTGGCCAAGGAAGAATCACGTTCTAGTCGAGCTTAAGTTGTATTGTCAGTAAGTAAAGGATTCCTGTTGAAAGGTACTAGACTAATTATTCCAGAAAAACTGCAGGCGTATGTGTTACAGCAGCTCCACAAAGGTCATCTGGGAATAACGAGATGTAGAGCTCGCGCTCAAGAAGCAGTTTGATGGCTGGGATTAAGTACACAGCTACAAAATCTCCTTCAAACATGCCTGGTTTGTGTGGAACACCGGACTAATGCTACAGAGCCTTTTGTGAAAGAGAAAATTCCTGATTACTCATGGCAAAAGTAGGGATGGACCTAACAAAATGTCAGGAGAAGTGGTACCTAGTTAAGACTGATTACTATTCTAAATATTTTGAGTTGGGGAACAGAATAGCCTGACTGGAGCAGCCATTGTGCAGAAGTGGAAAGACATATTTGCGCGACTTGGGATACTGGAAATTGTGCGGACAGACAATGGTCGACAGTTTCGGGGTACCTTCTATCAGTTTGCTCAGGACTTTGGCTATATTCACATCACCAGCAGTCCACATTACAGTCAGTCTAATGGGTGTGTGGAAGCAGCAGTAAAAACTGCTAGAAAAAAAAAAAAAAAAGAGAGAGAGAGAGGAGGGAGGGAGGGAGGGAGGGAGGGAGGGAGGGAGGGAGGGAGAGAGAGAGAGAGAGAGAGATGTGCGTGTGTGTGTGTGTATATATATATATATATATATATATATATATATATATATATATATATATATATATATATATATATATATATATATATATATATATATATAAAATATATATATATATATATATATATATATATATATATAAGAGAAACAGATAATGCCTAGGTAGGAAAGGAGACCTCAGCAGGGGAATCGCAGGTGCCGAATGAGTCGGATGATGAACCTGAATGATTGGGTTGGGACAATACAAACGGAAACAGTGCTGGGGTAAACGAACCTATGTTACGTAAATCCAAACACCCGTTTGGATGAAAGATTATTATAAGATCTGAGGAGAAGGGTAAACTGTATTTATTAGACATGGCAATGGCAAATTTGGTAATGTATGTGTTCATAGGACAGTGTGTGTATAAAAGAACTGTACGAGCCTAACTTACGTAGTAGCTGACACAGAGATGCCTGAGACAAAAAAAAATTGTATGTTGTCATTCACTTATATAATTGTATTGGTATGCTTCAAATATAAAGGGAGGGATGTTGTATTGAGGAGTCTATGGTCAGGAGAGGACCGGGCAAGACAGACCCATGACGAGGCTGCGCAATGGAGCAATCTTCGAGCCTAAGGAATGTAACAACTTTGATTACTGTCGCCTGAACCCACAATAATTGTAACTTAATAGGTATCATTGAAATGAAACACACTACTCAAGGTACAGTCAGCTTAATTACCTGAACATGTTACTTACAAAATGTGTGAAACATGTAGTCATTGTAATCCCAGCTTAACGTATTGCCAATTTCCATTTAATACACAACACCTTATCACATTTTAACTGTTAGGACTATTTCTTAGCCTGTTGATGATTCTGAATGATTAGTAGCATTGTAACGATGATTATAATGCATTTCCACATGGTAGTGTGTCCATTCTGTATTTCCATAGTTCATCATTATGAGGTAGGCCTACCATATACTAACATTTTTAAATTAAAACTTCAGTTAAATTGATATGGTTATTATACCTGTATGCATTTAAGCATATTTGATGTGGAATTGTTCATTGAATGTCTTGTGTGGTACACAATTTTCTGCATAGGCCTATAGCTGATGATAACTCTATTATATTTATTTATGATAGTTCTTAAAAATTATGAACCATAATTTTTACTGAAAATACAAGTTATGTTGTGTTCGTTGTGGAAAACCTGTAGTATTGCCCATTCCAAAAAAAAAGTGAGATTGTCTTATTGTATTTTGGTGATGCTGGTGGTGTTTGTTTGATGGGCACTGTAGTATGACACATTAATCTAGCACTGAAAACATTTTGCCACCTACTATGCTAGATATTCTAAGTTGGATAAATATACCCTACATAGGTTGCAGTAATGCTGTTAGTTCGGTCAATTATTATAAAACGCAATTGAATTATTTTTATCTCTTTAGCAGAGAACTGCATCAACGAGCCTCTATGTGCACTACTTTCTTCCTTATTCCTGTTCTTTGCCACAATTGCAAAAATCATCAAGCATAAAATTATATGAAATAAATACCTCCAACTCTGTCTAGTTGACTTTAATTTTGACAACGGATGGATATTTTCCACAAACAGAAACTGTACTCTTCACCGCATTCATATATACACTTTCAAAGTATTTGCAACAGTAAAATAACTCGCACTACTTTGAAACATGCGCGCTGACCTCATATTTTTTTAACCTACAGTTTGTTGTTTGTTTCTGTTGCTACCAATATCGCCAACGTCGTCACGTGATAATCCTTATACACGCCGAAAACTGTTCCTCCGATGTTACTTTCTGATACTTGTCTAGTTTTGTTTTGATTTATTGCATCCATAGTATCTTTTTTCAATGCATAGCTGTACAAAGATATTGGACAAGTCAAATTACAGTATACAAAGTTTATAGACTGGACCACAGAGCAAGTAAGGAGACAAGATCTGAGACTTCCGTGTTGTATTAATCTTATTTTGAAGTCTTTTTTAAGTGGTGGTGGCATTGAAAACTTTTGCTTTCCGACAAATTGTTTCTTATGGAGCTTGACACAATGAAACTGTCGAAGGTAAAGTGAAGAACTCTTGACTTTACGATTTCGTACAGTTGAAATTTATAGTCAAAGTAAAGCTGTCATTTTGCCGAGAATCTAACAAGGGTTATTCGAAAAGTGCGTTAGTTTATCATGGGCGATTGTAATCTCGGTATATTAAGCAAATCTCGTCTTAAATTAAATAAATGAGAAACGAATATAATGCGAAGAGGAAAATATATGAATTTACATATTTTAATAAAGTAAACAAATGAGTATTTGTTTTATAATAAACTTCTAACATAAATTTTAAGACTGTTTAAAAAAAAAAAAAAGGTACGCATAATGCATTCCTGGATAATAATAATTTTCATAACATGATACACATTTTTACGAAACTTGTAGAACCGATGATCAATTGCCTGAACTCTGATTTTACCATTCTACTGTGTATTAGTGTTTTTGTAAGAGGAAAGGAGACGTAAAGCAATCAAATGCTAAAGTTTTCGATTGTGTAAGAAGCTTTAGGAGTATAAGATAAATGGCATGTTGTGACTTACCTGAAGCCACTGGTGATCGGTGGTTTTAAATTGGACTCTGGCCCCGCCATCTTGACAGTAGCCCAAAACATTGTATTTACATTAGAATGACGTTGAGAGAAACGTTACATTCGAAGCATTTCGTGTTGAACAAAGAAGCTGATGAAAAAATAAATATATATATTACAATTCCCGTGTGAAGTCTTGCGAGTTTATTATTGGCTTGTCTTGCAATCAAATAATTACCTCATAAAACTACAATTTGTGTGTGCGCGGACCAGTATTGGATTATGTGCGAAATAAGCACATGTTTTATATGTAGTGCTCGTATATCGGGATTTGTGGAAAACAATTTTTTTGTATTAATTATTAAATAGCAAGCGTTTTTCTTGTAGTCGTGTAATGCATTGCAGGTTGCGTATCAGTAATGAGTGCAACAAAATGGCGAACAGCAGCCTAGCTGAATTTCGGGGAGGCAAAGTTCATATGTTCCTGAGCCACGAATAAACGATTATTAGCTGGCGTTTATATTTCAATACCTAATAGTGAAAATGGTTCGAGAGATTTGTTTCCAATATGACTTCATTTCCTTTGTACATATTTAATGTCAATATAGTAAATGGTTTCTGGAAAATAAATTCAAATTCCATTTTAGTTATTCCCTTTCTTTACATTACATTAGTTCTCTGTTATGATACAGTTTTATGCGTTTTTATCCCTTATTGTAGGGTATAATTTTGTTTCTTGCGTCTACAATGTTGGACAGGGTTAAGTTACCCTTGGTACATAACTAAACACACAGAAATTAAAATTTTTACTGAATTGTCTGTACTGGACAATCAAGTATTATAGATATTTTTCAGAAGAAGAAAAAAGGGAGAAGGACAGGAGACATTTGTGGATAATTTTATTCCCTATATATACAAAAATTGTGTTACATATTTTTCCAAAAGTACAATTTAGTACTAAGAGCTTAAGCCCCGGTTACAATCACCATAAGAATAAACAATAAAAAATCGAATCCACACTTGTATGTGGCACCAGCTGCAACACAACATAAGGGCGTAAGATGGCAGCCTGCTCATGGTGGCAGTGTTAAGAGGATTGAATGTTTTCAATCCTTTTATGCTGAGTTCTATGAAGGCCAATCACGAGACAATATTTCCAACCACGAGAGTCGGTGCAGTGGAAGCTAATAACAAGAACATTGTTATTATATGAATTTTGTGGTACACTTAAGATTTCCGTTTATTTAAATAGTCAACACAATTATTAACATGTATACCATGTTTTAAATATCCCGAAACACGATTCCCATAAAACTTTTTTCATCACAAGTAGATAAACAATAATATATATCAGGTTAGCAAACACACTGTTTGAAAATATTCGCTATACCTGTGCAGTCTGGCTTTTATTTTACGCTCATTTCTCATTAGTAGCATAACAGTTTTCTTACTGCGGTTGTAGCCAGTTCATTTTCAAACTTCCAAGGTAATATCATTGTTATTTTGTTATGGGAAGGCTACAGTGATTGTAGTCTAGGCTTTAGTCAGTCAGTAGCCACAATTTTAATTCAGCCCAACATGTTAAACAATTTCAGATTGGGAGAGAAAACTACAATAGGATATTATTTCTCTAAATACACTTTTAGGGATAGTAAAGGAACCAACCTATGATTAGGTTAAAATGTATGAAAACTTATTCGCCAGCATTTTAGGTTACTTTGGATGGTTTAATTAGATTAGGATATATTGTTGAACTACAATGGGTGAAAGACACATGCACTCCAATGATATCGATAACAAGCGCACGTGTACTAACCGCTGCCAAAGTGGTCCACAGACACACTTGTGACAAAATTTCTTTGTTGTTACCTACCAACTTGTGCAATTATTATTTTTTGTGTGAAATTCTCCTTTGAATACATTAAAAACGATTCTGTTTCAATATCTCAGAACCACGCTGCAGCAAATTGACAACCAAACATTCCTCTAAGAAAAAGCATTATCGCTGAAGAAATTAGGTTCCTCTCCTCCCTTCCCAAGGTGGTGGGGAGGGGTCTGCAGTAGGCATAGTGGTAGGACACTTGCCTTCCACCAATGTGATCCATGTTGGTTTCCCATATAGGAATTGTGCTGATTGATGTTGCTGACTGGCATGTTTTCTCGAGGTTTTCCTATTTTCCTCCACCCTTGCATTTTTTAATGCTGCCCTATATCTGCCATATTTCACCCACATTGCCTCTCAATACCTTGGTTATTATAAACCACCAAACCTCTCTCAACTCCTTCCGACTTAAGTTGATGGATGGCATGGTGGTGTAGCGGCTAGAGTATTAGCTGTTTCACTAAGCGCACTTTTTTTGTATCCCATATACATCCAATACACTTTGGAAAGGACTTGTCAGTTATTATTTTGTTTTGTGTTTCTTATGCAATATGGATATTTGCACACAATTACATTAACATAAAAATATATAACAGATAAATAATATAATTTACACACTTATTAATTCTAGCAGTACAAGTTGTTACAATTCATGTACATATAGATATTTTAGTATAAATATGTAAAGTCTACATTAGATTGAAACGAGATATTATATGAAGTCTCCTTATATCAATCTTGTTCTGCATTACAGAAATTTATCTTTATGTAAGTATTCTCCTATGGAATAGAAGGCCTTATTTAAAAAGTATAATTTAGGAGCTCTTTTTAATTTCTGTAAACTAATAATTTACCTCAAATGACTGGGTAGGTTATTTATCAGTTTTGCCCCAGCATAGTTTGGATTTGATGTAAATTTTGAAGTTCTGTAGGAGAATAGGTGAAGATGATTAGCTTGTCTGGTGCAGTAATGGTGTATATCACTATTTTTTACTTTTAAAATGTTTTCCTTGTAAAAAAGAATACTATGGTATATATACATGCATGGAAGAGTAATAATTTTGTTATTTATAAATAGCAGCCTTCAATGGCTTCTTTATCATTATTACTTATTAATCTCACTGTTTTCTTCTGTAATCTAAAGGCCTTTTTCCATTTTGTCGATTTACCCCAAAATATAATTCCATTATTTATTATGAACTGAATATTTGAGAAATAGTATGCAAGTTTTGTAA
This sequence comes from Dryococelus australis, assembly GCA_029891345.1. Taxonomy (NCBI): domain Eukaryota; kingdom Metazoa; phylum Arthropoda; class Insecta; order Phasmatodea; family Phasmatidae; genus Dryococelus; species Dryococelus australis. The sequence continues at coordinate 206,669,413 of CM056993.1, read as the reverse complement.
TATTATTACAAATCTTGTTTAAGTTATGTACCGCAAACCACACTGAACTAAATTTTTACAGACATTATCAACATGCTCATTTCATGTTAAAATACTGTCTACAATGAGCCCTAGAAATTTAGTTCTATTTGCTGTATGTAACCTGCATTCTTCTATTGTTGTGCATCTTTCATCCTGCATTGTATGTTTATTTCTTTGCATGAAATTCATGAGCACATATTTGTTTACATTTAATAGGTAAGTTATTCATTTATTATACTGGAACCAACTGGACATATCAGTCACTGCTTGTTTTATATTTTCTTCAAGAACAGCATTATTTGAACTATATACCAAAATGTTTGTGTCATCTGCAAACATTATAGCTGAGCCATTGGTTATTTGTTCTGTAAAATCATTTATAAACATTAAAAATAAAATTGGTCCCAGTATTGATGCCTGTGGCACTCCTAATCGAGTAGTACTGGTATTGGACATAACATCTGTAATGTGATTTTTGTCATAATATCTTATGGAGGTGGTCTGTTTTCTGTCTTCAAGATATGATTTAAACTGATTATTGGTTACGTCTCTTATTCCATGCTGTTCAAGTTTTTGCAGTAAAATATTGTGGTCGACACAATCAAACACTTTTGAAAGATCTGCAAATATACCTGTTGAGAATTGCCTTTAATCAAAAGAAATTAATATTTTTTTCAGTGAAACGGTAAATAGCTTGTTCTCTGGATCTGCCCTCTACAAGGCCTTACTGATGTTATGAAATAACCTTGTTTTTTATTAAGAGTTGGGTCAATTTATTTGCTATCAATTTCTCTAAAAAAATTTTAAGAACGTAAGAAGACCTATAGGCATAGCCATCAATGCCTTGTCACTTTTTTATGTTTTGGTACTACTTTTACATATTTCAGTCTATCAGTAAAAATTCCCTGGGCAAGACATTCATTGAAAATGTAAGTCAAAGGCAGTTTTATTAAATAAGAACTTTTTTTTTAACAGAGTCATAGGTACCTCACCTATTCCACAGAAACTTTTACTTCTGAAATTTTTAATTACATTTGTGATGTCTTCTTCAGAGATTGGTGTGAAAAACAGTGTGTTAGCATTCCAAGTGTTAGGTCTTTGGGGTATGTATGCAGGACTAATATTTGTAGCTCTGTGTTCATTTTGCAATTTTAGTGGGATGTTTGTGAAATAGTCATTAAAACTATTAGATATTTCCTTGCTATTTTCGATTTTAATACCATCAACTTTCAAGGAAAGGTTAACATGTCCTTGCCTGTGTTTCAAATAGCATTACTTGCACGAGGAAAAAGTACAAATGCTTCATGCACTGACATCATAGTGGCAGGAGAATGCCAGAAACGTGCGTATTTGGAGGTTAGCATCGGCAACGACCAAGGGCAAGTGTATTGGTGTTAGGAAACGTGTGCAGTGTTTATAATACTTAATGATTCCACAACTAATTTTATAATTCTAATGACTAACTAACGTGTTTGGTGAAGTAAACTTGGAAGGATTTCCATAGGAACACACAGTTTTAAGAGGTTGCGAATTAAACTAACAGTAAGTGTGCGTGTTTTGTAAATAATGTATTTGCAGAATGTTACTATAATTATTGAAATGCACGTGATCTAAAAACGTCGCTCTTTCAACACTTTTGTAGTGTGTAAATAATATTTGTTTCTTTGCCTATATAGTGAATTCTACGCGTGTATGGTTAATTTCTGCCAAAGTGTGTGTGTGTGTGTGTGTATTGCTGCATCTGTACGAATATAAATGACGTATATATCGCATTTTGTTTTTTCATTGAAGTTAAAATTCTCGAAGTTACAATAATTTGAATCTTATTTCATTACGAGCAGAATTTTTTACTGCTCCATCAAAACAAATCCGCCTCATGAAAGACATTAATCTAAAGACCCGCCTTCCCCTTACTATTTTGAGATACAGTAAACAGAACCCAAGCAAACATAACTAGGCGAAAATAAAGCATGTTGGAATGCCAACCTGCTTTATTAATCTGCTGTGTATACGACTTTGAGGTTAATATGTACTCGTGATGGCTGTTAAATATTTAATATTAGAATAATTTTAATATGCCCCGTTTACATATAAGAGAATTGTAAACAAGTTATCCTGTCAAATCGTACGACAGGATCACATGTTTACCATCGCCGTATATTTAAATGTCTTGTCATTCGTAAACAAAATGCTCAAATTACGTGCCAAAAATAGAGCATGGGAGTTGTTCCGTTCCCCAGCCCAGCATTAAACACATGGAGTAACGGAACAACAACTGGCGGCTATGCAGTTGGTCACATCAGTGCAGGGAACTGAACACGTCCATAGCCACCCTCTGTGTAGTGGGTGGGAAGTAGGAGTCTGGAATAATACCAACAGCAGACACACATTACAAAAAATAATCACCTAGTTTAATAAAACAAAAAAATTGTTTTTAATAATTATTTTGTGATAAACGTGCTTCACTGAAGTAGTTAACAATCACATTGTGTGTTCAATGTTAAATAAAATAACTTTTTTTTTTTTTTTTTTTTTTTTTTTAAGGCTTGCCGGGTAGCATTTACATTTTATAGCTTGCATTATTTTTGGGAGGTTCTAGAACGACATTTTAAAATTGCTTAATTAGAACCTACCTGACTAACACCATTTATTTGCCGAATGCTATTTTCGGCAAAAATAAATCTATACCTTTGCTTTTCGTATTAGCTTGTCTTTGAAATATTTATGTTACCTCCAATTGCGACCAGCAGAATAGAATAAATCCTGCACATGCAGTGCAAAAAAAAAAAAACATTAAATATTTCTAATTGTTTTAGAAAGTCACTAAATCAGCACTTATGTTAAATCGCTATGTTTGAGACTCAAAACACTCATAGTTTTGACTCGAAACCGATCTGTTCCATAAAATAATTACTTATAGGGGTAAAATGTCTATGTTGGTGTTTTCACAAGCACTTACTTCAAATAACGCGATTGTAATCCCTATCTAGTGTCTCCCCCTGCACTGGACACAGTAAACACACACATAATTATATATATATATAATTATATATATATATATAATTATGTGTGTGCGCATGTGCGTGTGTTAGACTACACCATGGAGGTTAGAACTACACGTACATACATCGCATTTTTTCCTCATAATTTGGCAAGTCCTCCTCCAAAATACTGTGGGACGTCGTCGTGTTGCTGAAACAGAAGAAAAAGGAAACGAGAAAAACCGGAACAAGAAATGTGTACAAAGACATGTTATGCAATAATTTGTTAAATTTTGTAGTTTAGATAAGATATTCATCTACACTATAAAATGTTAGTTTAGGAAAGAAATTCTTTCAGCTGTTTTTAAAGAGTTTTTGGTTAGAGAAGCAAATTTCTTGAAGGTGTTGTTAAGGACAACAGTTTTAAGACTGAGTGCTCTATTAAAACAGTTTTTTCTCTTATTTCTTGTATTCGCCGAGTGTATGTTGTCTTTGGCTAGGATTTATATGATGCTAGAAGCAATGTTCTAATAAGTGGTATTTTTTATTGTGTATGTGTAAAAAATTCTTGAAGGGATTTTCATAATGTAGGTCTTCAGCAATTCTATAAAATAAATGGAGTGAGAAAAGAATATTGGTAATTTTCTGTGATACCAACGATTATATAGGTTGTGTGATACATGGTGACCTCTGACGTAATATAACAGTAAATGTGTATTAAGGTAAGCTGTAAAATTGTTACGAAATGAAAACCAGTGCGCGCCTCCTTTACCAAATATTATAATTCACTTACTGGTCTGTTGTCAAAAGTGAATTCAAAACAAAAATCGTTACTTTAGAAAGGTTAGGCTGATGATAAAACTGAAGCAGACTATTAATAAGAGTACATGACTGTTCAGCAATACAAGGAGAAACTAGATAGTGCCAGAGTAGAAGTAGAATTGTTTTTGTGCAAATTAAATTCTTGTAATCCAGCTTCATTAATGAGTTCATCGCTAACTTCATGTAAGAAGCTAAAATTACCTAAGATAGAATTGCAGAAATTCAAGGGTGATATCAAAGTTCGGTTAAGTTTCTGGAGCCAGTTCAAGCACATTGATGAAGATAGGGTGATAGAAGCCGAAGATAAATTCCAGTATCTCATACAAGCAGCTGTAGAAGAAATGAGGGCAAGAGAAATTGTGGAAGGTTTTCCTCCTACAGCAGAAAATTATCCTAAAGTGATAGCATGTTTAAAGGACAGATTTGGTTGTGAAGAACTTCGTATTGAATTTTATGTAAGATAACTGTTGAGGTTAGTTATTGAGAATGTTAGAAATAGCTGGAAAAAGGTAGACTCTGTTCATCTGTATGACAAGTTTGAGTCACATCTAAGATCACTAGAGTCAATCGGAATGACATCAGATAAATATTTAGCTATGTTATTCCCTCAGTAGAATCATGCATTTCCAAAGATGTATTGAGAGTTCGGCTGAGGAGTCCGCCAAACAATTATGGTGTAGATGGTGAGGATAATGCTCATAGCAAGAAGTTAAAACAGTTACTGTATTTCCTGAAGGGTGAAGTGGAATGAGAAGAACGTATTAGTTTAGCAAAAACTGGATTTTAGCCATATGAAGGAATTAATGGCCACGAAAGGAGAGAAAAGGACTCGAGATGTATAGCCACAGCAAGTGAACTGTTTTCTGGAAAGTTACAAACAAACATAAGTTGAACTGTGTGTTCTGTGAAAAGACACGTGAGTATAAGGAATGCTTCCAGGCACAAAAGACGTCACTTGGAAGGAAACAAGATATTTTGAAAAATTCAAGAACATGTTTTATCTGCTTTAAACCAGGACACTGGGCAAGGGAATGCAAGACCAGTGTAAGATGTTTACTTTGTGCTAAGAGGCACTGGGGTTATTGTGTGTCCAGATTTCTCACGAAAACAAGAGAAACTAAAGATTAACGAAGTTAAAGAATCTGGGGTTGAAAAGGGGAGTTCTACTCTATCAAGTCAGTGCCAGAAAGGAAGTGTTTTGCTTGAAACTTTACAGGTCAAGCTTGCAACGTCTAACAAGACAAAGATTGTTAGAGCAATCATTGATTCTGGCTCACAAAGATCGTACATTCTAGCAGACACTGCAAAAAAATGGGCTATACATCAAAAAGATCTGAATGTCTTGCACATGCTTTGTTTGGTAGAACCACATCACAGAGCATGAAACACAAATGTTACAATATCGTAGTGACGAATTTAAGGGAAATCTACTCCTGTAATATTGAAGTACAGGACCAACCAGTCATCTGTGGAAACATAACTAGAATTAACAAGTCTAGCCCACATGTCAGAGAGTTGAAGATGATGAATATTCACCTCAGTGATGTCGGAGAAGATGAACCACCGATAGAACTTCTCCTAGGAGCTGATTTGCTGGGGTGTTGTATTCAGGCAAGACCATAAATTTGTCGTCTGGGCTGGTTGCTGTACACACGTACCTTGGATGGGTAATGATGGGAAGAACTGATGGTGAACTGAAAGAGAGTAGTTGGTCAATGTTGACGACCCTACTGGTCTATATGCCTAGTGTTGTAGACCTGTGGAAGTTTGGAAGTCTTGGGTACATCAGATCCAAAAGAAGATTTAAAACAAAATGAAGAAGAGGTCATTGTTTTGGACCATTTCGGAAGAAACCTCAAGGTAAACTCTGAGGGGCGGTACGAAGTGAAACTCCCATGGAAGGAAAACCAGGATGATTTACCTGTCAACAAGGATATTGCAGAGGAAAGATTAAACTGCACTTAGCAAGATTAATTAACACATCCAAATTCAAAGACTATGATGCAGTATTACAATGTTGGAGGCAGGAAGACATAATTGAAGAAGTACTAGAAGACAGGGTTAATGCCCCTTATTGCCACTATTTACCCCACAGGACTGTCTTCAAGAATAGTGAAACTATGCCAGTTAGACCAGTTTTCGATGCATCATGCAAGCCAAAAGGAAAAATGATCACTGATTGATTGTTTGGCAAATGTACCAAATTTGTTCAATTCAATTCCTACACTGTTGCTCAAATTCCGCGAGAATAAAATAGGGGTTGTTTCAGATATCAAGCAAGCCTTTTTTACAAATTTCCATAGAAAAAGTGGACGAAAACTATTTGCATTTCCTGGAAGGAAGGGGGAGAATCATGAGAAGAAGAAGGTGAAAGTTTTCAGACAGTGAAGGGTGTGTTCAGAGTGAAATGTAATCAATTTCTTCTTGGTGGAGTGCTTGATCATCATCTTAGAGAATGTGATTCAGCAGTGGCGTGGAAACTCAAGCATTAATTTTATGTCGACAATTGAGTGGCATCAGTAGCTAACATTGAAGAGTTACATAACTTTGTAGAAGAATCAAAAGGGTTATTGGAAGATCAAAAATTTGATTTGAGAAATTGGGAATACACCAAGAGGGTCGAAAAAATCCCTAAACACACGTCAGTTGTTGGGTTGAAATGGGATAAACAAGGTGATGTACTGTTGTGTGATATGCTATATATTGGTTTCCTATCGGAAGAAGTTATGACATGAAGGAAAATGTTGTCTGTCTCACAACAAGTTTTTGATCCTATTGGTTTCAGCTGTCCCTTCACTTTGTGCCCCAAGCAAAATTTAGCTTCAAGAATGTTAGAAGAGTAAGGCCAGTTGGGATGCAGGGGTACCTGACCATATTGAGAAAAAATTTCGGAAGTGGCTGGATGTATTACCTCGACTAAGTGAAGTGAAAATTCCGAGATATGTGAACCTTCAAAATGCAAAAACTAATGAGTTACATGTGTTTTGTGATGCTTCAAAGGTATCTTATGTAGCTGCAGTGTTCCTAAGAGGACAGAGGGGAAAGGAGATCTGTGTACAACTGTTTCAGAGTAAATCAAGAGTTTCTCCTTTGAAAAATCTAATGATACCCAGACTTGAGCTTTTAGCATGCTGTATTGGAGCCTGTCTAGCCAGTTCTATAAAGAATACCATTATTGTTGAAATTAGGCAGGAATATTATTTGACAGATTCAACAACTGCACTGTGTTGAATTCAGAATGGAGAATGTTGGGGAACCTTTGTTGGTAACAGAGTAAAGGGAATTCATCTTTTTTACTGAACACAAAGCTTGGCATCATGTTACAGGTTAAGAGAATCCAGCAGACTTGCCTTCACGTGGATGTTCCATACGATGTTCAGCCTGTTTGGCTGAAGAAGGAAGAAGGTGATTTGCCTCAATCAGACAGTATAGTGAATGAAGAAGTATATCACGAAAGAAACACTAGTTGATGTTGCAGATGAAATACCTTGGTATTGCACTTATTTTTCAAAGTATTCGAAGATAGTGAAAATGGTTGCATGGATCTTAAGGTTCGTGAAAAATGTCAGGCAGACACATTCAAGAGCCAGTAATGACCTAAGTATAGAAGAATTTGATCAGGCTAAGAAGCTACTAATCAAAATTGTTCAGCAAAATATTTTCGCTGTAAAAAGCCAAGCTGATTTTAAGTATATAAACATTGTAACATGTGAGCAGCATATCCTCAGAGTTAGAATGAAGATAACTGAAGTTACAGATGAAGAAGGTTTTCTACATCCAATGTTGCTTCCAAGCAAACATAAACTGACTGAACTAATCATCCTAGCACAGGGAATTGTAAGAGCACCAATACCAATTCCAGAAGATAGAATGAGAGAAGCTGCTGTCTTTGAGGTAACAGGAATATACCTCGCTGGATCTTTAGTGTTAAATGGTAGCAAAAAGGTCTGGATAGTTTCGTTCACCTGTGCTGTGTATAAGGTTTCCTTTTTTGCAGTGAGAATATTCATATCCCGTAGAGGGCATCCCAAGACCATATACAGTGAAAATGGTACCAATTTTGTTGGGGCGAACAATCTTTTGGACAGTATAAACTGGAAAAATATTGAAACTGAAGCTGGTGTAACACGAATCCAGTGGAAGTTAAACCCACGAACTGCAGCTTGGTGGAGTGGATGGTGGGAGCAGTTGTTACATATGATAAAAAAACTGCTAAGAAGAATTCTTGGACATACTGCCCTTCACTATGAAGAGTTATTGACTGTAATTTGAGAATGTGAAGCAGTGGTCAATTCTAGGCCATTGACTTATTTTTCAGATGATCCTAAAGACTTATAACAACTAACGCTAGCAATTTTCCTTCAGGAGACTTGCACAGTGGGCGTTCCTGACCTTAACCAACTCGACCAAGTAGATCTTAATAAGAGAAGACGTTATCAACAGAGGTTAAGGGTAGATCTTAGGGTCAGGTTCAGCGCAGAGTACTTAAGCCAACTGATGCAACGTCCAAAGAAAGTTGGACAGCACGAACTGAAGACTTGAGAAACTGTATTCCTGGAAAATGTAAAGCAGGGAAGAATATTTTGGCCTTTAGCAAGAGTTTTTGGAGTATGCCCTGTTAGAGATGGAAATGCCAGTGTTGTTAAGGTCAAGAAATCCTCTGGAGAACTTGTTCGACCTGTACTGCGAATTAATCCTCTAGAGACATATGCACCAGTAGAACAGCTGAAGGCACGAGTGGCACGCCAATTTGAAAAAGGGACTTCCAAGACCATGGCATTTAAGGGACCTACTGTGACTAGACATGGCAGAATGGTTAATGGTCCCCAGAAACTGAGAGACTAAAATGATTATTAGTGTTTATTTTTGGTTGGTCACATACTCCCAATAGAGGTGGGAGGATGTTACGGACAACAGTTTTGAGACTGAGTGCTCTATGGAAACAGTTTTTCTCTTCTTTCTCGTATTTGCCGAGTGTAAGTTGTCTTTGGCTAGAACTTCTATGATGCTAGAAGCAATGTTATGATAAGCAGAAGTTTTTATTGTGTATGTGTAAAAGTTTGTTGAAGGAATTTTCATAATGTAGATCTTCGGTAATTCTATAAAATAAATGGAGTGAGAACTGAATAGTCGTAATTTTCTGTGATACTCAAGAGGTGGGATAACTTATTGAAAAGTTGGCTACCAAGGTAGGATGGCCCTTTCTGGACCAGATTTAAGTTAACTGAAGCCACGTCTTTTATGTTATTCTAGTGTCATGCTTATGGAAGGACTTATTTTTTAAAAATAAATGTCTGATTTTGGACATGAATATAAGTACTGAAAACATGTACTCACATGTAAATGTTAAAATCTCTGAGTTCTTGAAAAGAGGTCTACATGAGTATGACTTTCTTTGCTATTGGTTATTCTTACAGCTTTCTTTTACATGTGAAACACATTTTTGCTGTCAGTGTAATTACCCCAAAAAGTTATACCATAACACATGATGTAATGAAAATACTCAAAATATACCATTTTTGCTGTATTTTTGTTCAAGACCTCTGGAACACTGCAGGGTGAAACATGCTGAACTTAGCTTAGGTAAAATATAAGCAATGTGAGATTTCCAGTTAAATAAATTATCTACTTTTGAGCCAAGGAACTGAATCACTGCAGTTTCATTAATTTTGTCTCTGTTACTGCTAACATATAAATTAATGTTTTTTCTGTTCTTTGTGAGGAAATTCATAAGATATGTTTCATATAGTGACATGTGTTGCCCTCACCCCTAGGCCGTTTGTCATGCCAGCCACTCCAAAGCGCAGCACACACATGCGCTCAACGACTGATCACCGGCGAACAGTGTAGTGTAGTGTGAGTACAGGAGTGGGCAAGAGCAGTGTAGTGCAGTGTAATATAGGGAGTGTAGCGCCACGTGTGCCTTCCAGCCCGGCAGAGCAGGCGAAATAATACACATCTACGTGTGGTATGTAAAAAGGGTCGTAGTATTTTGACAAAAAAATTTCTGGGCATGTAATAAATACATGTGACACGTAAATGAAGGGCAATTTGTTTATACACATGTACGCACAATGTTATTGTTTTTAAAGTGTTATTGTTTTCTGACAAAAATGTTTATTTTCACCACCACTGATGTTATGTTCTCCCCATGTCATTTCAACCACAAGGTAAGGTGTAAAAAATTATTAACTTTTGTTTTTTTTTGCAGTATTTCAAAGTATCATAACATGTAACGGTATATTTGTTTATCCATGTGTGCAAGTAGATCCCTCCACAGTCTGCGGGCCCGGCAACGCCAGCCCTCGCGCCATGGCAGAAAGTCAGTCAGCTGGTTGCACCCATATGGGGAGGCATTTGTGAAACCATGTTTGCGCTTTTCCTGCCCGGATGGCATCAACCTTCGTCACGTTCAAGTTCACTGATTACCACGTTTATTTGTTTGCAGCAAGGCTTTTCAGGGCACGGGCCCCTTAAAACCCGTCATTTCCTGATGCATGTGTCTGTGAATTTTAAGGGTAAATATTGATTTGTATGTGTACTGCAACCTAACCAAAGTACCATGAGTAGCATTTATGGGCGTGTGGTTTGGCCCTAACAATCCACACATAGAGAGTTCTGTTTTCATTACATCAATGTCATACTTATTTGCACTACCAAGCAGTTAATGGGCCGCCCGAAGAGTCCCTCATTTAGAAAACACAAGGCCTCCATGCCAGGTGAACTACTGGAAGAACTACATGGGAATGTGGTTCAGATGATCGGCCAGCATCGCCCCGATCTTACGAGGACTCGGCTCTACTGCAACAACATCAGTACCAGGTATACAATTCCTAACACCTTTCTCCTAATTGTGTTCACCGCCTTTGTAAATCCCTATTTCCCCATATCGTCCAGTCAAGCCATGTCAACTGTCGCCCTTCTGTGTGGCCAAAATTTTCCACCAAAATCCATCTATGAATTTTTGACCAATCTTTCAAAATCATTCCCATCTCAAGTTGTCCATCTATGCCATCCTAACCCTGTTTAACCGCCTACCCACAACGAGAGGAAGCAGAAGAGAACACCAATGGCGCCATGATGCCTTCCAGATACGTGGGAGACGCCAGAAAAGCGGCCACATGCTCTGTGGGAAAATGGGCACGCAAATGCTGGTTCATAGCCATTGTGGGAACAAGGAGTAGAAGGGCGAGAAAGGCTGCCATCTTAGTGCAGCACTGACATCAGGGCTCCCACCACCAGGCAGGTCGCAGTACAAAGGAAGGAGAGGGAGCGCACACCTGCACCACCCCCTCTGCCCCCATCAGCAGTACCTAGCAGACAGGTGGGAGGGACGAAGGGAGGAGAAGTTCGCCTACTTCCCCGTGCTCATTGCTCGCACTACATGCTGGCAGTCAGTTGAGCAGGAACCAGTTTGTTTGCCCTCATGCCAGTGCACATTCTCGAGCGGGGCTGCCACATCGTGACCACCATGCTGTGCATGCCACTGTGAACTGTCAACATGGCCAGTTACACGACATCCCCTGCAACAGCAACACCATTTTGTTTCCAGTGCCTCAAAGCACTTCCAGTGGACTTTGTCGACAAATTTGAGTGAGGTACACAGTATTGTTGTTGTGATCGCTGACCGAACTCGACGACAAACAGCAGCATCGCGACCATCCGCGAGCAACCATGCGCAGTGGAAACAGTGGTGTCATGGGAAAATTCGCGAGTAGAAACAGTGCAATCACCATTAATCAAGACTGAAACAGACTCTCATGCGCCGCGTTATTGTAATAACCTCATTTGCGATGGACAAGGAGCAATCATCTTACAGTGCCAGAACTGTCAATAAAATTCCACTGGGAATGCCTTAGTGAGAAAGAACAAAGAACCGCAAGCATATTAGTATTTATGTGTAGTACTTGCTACATTATTGATGGACATTGTAACATACAACAAGAAGTTCAGGACCTCACGTCAACATGTTGCATTCAAGTGAACAGCAGTGAGAGGAGTATTCAAAATTTCAATTGGCTGACGGGCACAACAAGCAAGAGCGACGAGAAGCAAGGAAGTGATGCACAAGTCGTAGGAGGGAAGGAACGCCTCACATACGCAGCAGGAATGCAAGCAGGGGAGCAACATCAACGCGTCAACAGTGCGCACATGGTGAGCAGAGTATGGATACCATCGACATCAGCAGCATTACTGCCACCCCATGCGAATGCAACTCCATTACCGGATTTACCCATCAGTACCTATTTACTGCCAATACCTACCATGTATCCAACACCGTTGTACCTATCAATCCTATCACCACTAACGATGCCATTCCTGACCCTGCCATATATAACATAGCAAGCAGAGTCGGTACAACCAACACCAAGGACAGCAATGGAACCGGCTAGAGAGACAGGGACTGCTGTGCCACAATTCAACGCCACTCTGCCAGGAGAAACACATGTGAAGATGCCTAGCAGATTTTAGATTATGCCCACATTTGCAGGAAGATCGTCGGCGGACCCTATGGCCTTCATAGAGAACTGCGTCCGCAGACTCACTAGGTACTGCATCAGTCAGGAGGAATGGGCTAGCTGTGTTGGCATGCAGCTCCATGGAGACACACAGTCTTTGTGGAAATCACTTAACCATTAGGGGCTACAGTCTCAAGATTTCTGCCGAGCATTCCAGAGCCGTTTCAGGGGTGTGTTCAGCTCTATTCAGGCACAGAGTAGGCTCACACAGGACCAACAGCAGCCAAATGAACTGTTTACCATATTCGTCACCCACAAGGGGCACTTAATGCACAGGATTCACCTGCACTTACCGGAACTGGATGTCTTGGAGAATATTGTAAAAATCGCCAGGCCAGAATCCAGAGTAGTACTGATACCACTACTGAACGAGACCATTGAAGATATCATACATGCAGCAATCCTACTGGAATGTGACCATGTACAACCGGGTCGTGATCCGGAAGTTTTTCGATGGTCTAACAAGCAGAGAGATACACAGGGAAATGCCACCCCACCACTGGTACAGCAGAAGCAAAATGCAGTTCGGCCAACCTAAACAACATTTTTTTCGACCACCACCAGTTAACAGGCTGGCGTACCAGAATGGGAGGAGGCAGGATGTGCAACGTACAATGCACAGTGCGGGAGTGCAGCCCAGTGTGTGGAATGAAAGTCAACCGCCGCGACATCCATGTTGGGATTTACGCTACACTGGCATACACTGGCATAGTAAATGCTCCAATAATCCTCATATCTCACTCATTCAGGAAGCCGCAAGTAAGAAGCAGGGAAATAGGATGCGTGGGTGAGGAGGCCGGACATCTCTTCTACCCCTGATCCGTATCCAAAACCACAGGAAAAGACACCACAACAAGCCTTGTTACAAATGGTCAGTATCTGCGAACAGCAATTTATTGGGATTCTTGTAAATGTGAACGGGCATCAGTGCCAAGCGCTAGTTGATACCGGAGCATCACACAACTTTATTAGGCCGGAATTTCTAAAATCACAAGATGTAGAACCCGTTAATTTTGTCATTCTGTTAGCTACGAAAAATGAGAACAGTATAGCATTAGGCCAAGCAAAAATTAAAATTAACATATGGGATATCAGCACGATAACAACAGCTATTCTTATGCTGGAAATCCGGGAGGATGTCATATTAGAAATCCCATGGTGGTCCGAGCAAAACACGATCGTAGAACTGGCTGCTCGCAGAATACATCTTGGTGAGAAAGAAAGACGTACAGTTTATAATCTGGACAGCAAACCAACAGTTAATTTACTGCACGTCATGTTGAGTGATCTTGACCACAACATACCAACCGAACACCAGGCCGGTTTTCAATGTTTATTAAACGAACATAAAGATGTATTCGGAACACAGAACACTTTACACCGAATCACAATTGCAGAGCATGAGATACCGTTAGAAGCAGAACCCATATGGACACCACCACACAGTTATTTACCGCATCAGGTGAGAATCATTAAACAGCAGATTCAGGAAATGCTAAATTATGGTGTTATTGAGCCAACGGACAGTATGTACAACTCCGCAATAACACTCGCGCCTAAGAAAGATGGCATGTGGCATTTTTGTGTCGATTTAGGTGTTAAACCAAGTTATAAAAAATTCCTTACTGCTGTACATAAGCGTAAAATATGCTCTCAGCTCATTAGGACAGGCAAAAATTATAACATCCCTTGACTTGAAAAGTGGTTATTGGCAAGTACCAGTTAAGATGGAAGACCGTAAGAAAGCAGCATTCACCGCACCAGATGTGCACCACTTTCAGATCTGTGCTATGCCCTTTGGGTTTAAGTGCACCCCAGCCAACTTTCAATCCATGATGGTGTGCATGTTGGATGGCTTAATAGGCGACTACATTATGGCCTACCTGGATGACGTAATCGTATGGTCCAACACGTGGGAGGAACACTTGCAACATCTGTCTGTAGTGTTAAAGCGGTTAGCTTTTAATGGGCTGACATGTGCGCTGGAAAATGTAACATAAGGAAAACCAGCATTGACTTTCTAGAGTATGTCATAAAAGCAGAGCGAACTAAAACCGAATCCAGAACAGTCGAAATTAATAGAAGAGTATCCACAACCAAAAACAAGGAAGACGTTACAAAAAAATTTCGGTTTAATAAATTAGTTAAGAGAGCACATTGAAAATTTCTCAGTCTTAACAGCACCGTTAACAAATTAATTTTCACCTCAAAACAGATTTCAGTGGTCAGAAGTAGCAGAACGGTCTATTCAATAAATTAATTAGAAATTTCAGATTTGTCCAACACTGGCAAGATACGACGCCGGCAAGCATTTGTATTTACAAACCGAACTGAGCCAGGACGGAGTAGGAGCAGTGCTTTACCAACTAGCAGATACTGGGGAAACAAACCTAATTGACTATACTAGCGCCAAGCTAGGCCCTACCGAGCGCCACTGCAATGTCAATAAATGTGAATGTCTCGCTGTAATCTGGGCGATAAAAAAATACTGGGTGTACTTAGAGTGCCAGCACTTTGCATTATGCACCGAAATAGATACCTGCTCTGGCTTCATAACATGTGCGAGGCCCATAGTAAATTAACTAGATGGTCACTGTACCCGCAGTCATTTGATTTCTCTGTGGAACATGTAGCAGGAAAGCAGAACCAGTTAGCAGACACATTACCACGTGCACCAAACCCGCAAGCAATTTTGCAAGACGAAGTGGAATGGGAAGAGATTATTCCACCAGGTAACGGGACTATTTCCGAACTCAGTATTCAGGAAGTGAGTGCCATGGAAAATGACATTCTAATCTCAGAATTGTTCGAGCAAGTTAATCAAGTGCAGCAGTGTTGCCAATTTTCGTAAGACAAAATGCGGCAGTGCGAGAAGGGAATAGTAGAGAACTGGCGTGTCGTGAATTGCAGGTTGGGATGTGCTCGTTGGGTAACCTGGCAAATTGGATAGTTTACATCCCTACACATGCGCAGGATAAGGTGTTCGCCGATGCGCACAGTGCCAGTGTAATCGGACACCCCGGGGTGTCCCAGACAGTTCGCAACATAAAGGAATTTCTATTGGCCAGGATTCACGAAACGCACGTGCAGTTTAGTGCAGAAGTGCCACAGGTGCAATTTGTTTAAAAGTCGTAGAACAGATGGCCAGCAATAACAACAGCCGTGCCTGCTGCAAAAGTCTTTCGAGACAGTGTGCCTTGATTTAATGGGACCATACCCTAGGTCAGTTAATGGGAAGTAATTTATATTATTGGTAGTCATTGACAATTTTTCTAAATGTGTTGAGGCGTGCATCATAACTAGTGCCCAAATTAGATCCCAAGAGTGCTCAGTGATGACTTTTTCCTGTGTTGGGGTTTTCCTAAAAACCGATTAACTGATAATGGGACACAGTTTACTGGAAGGCAGTGCCACGAATTATGCACGAAGTGGGGAGTAAGCAGACAACTGCAATTTACCACTCCAGGGCCAACCCAACGGAAAGGCGGAACCAGGAGTTGAAAGTTCAGTTTCGCCTCTGTGTGGGTTACCAGCATGCAAAATAGCCGGAACATCTAGCGTCTACATTGTATACACCCCAGCGATGTCAACACTGCCACTGGCAAAACACCTACCAAAGTTTTGCTAGGAAGAAACCTCTGCCTACCAGGCGAGGGAAAATGCGGGAGACCGGACAGCAGTGACGTGCCGAGCAGTACTATCAACTGGCAAGCACGTAGGGAGCAAGTACAGCAGGAACGTGAACAACACGTGCGATACACAGCAATATGTGTGCCGACAACAACAAGTTTACCACCGGTGCCGCAAGCAGGGCAAGAATCGTATGTGAAGACGCACCCACAGTCCACTGCACACAGGGATTTTGCGCGGATTTGCGGCAAAATGGAGCAGGCCGCACAGAGTGTTGCAGTAGTTGGGACCCATTACATATTTGGTTCGCTTCGCTAGGAGGCGGGTAAGGGTGCATCGGGACGACAGCTGGTTCACCCCGGCAGTCGTCCACGTCGAGGTTGGTCCCGGTGTCCCTCAGCCCCAGGACGGCGATGGTACTGCTAAGCTCGCCAAAGCAGGGAGAGAAGCAGGAGGTGTGACGGCACCTCTGGATGAAGGAGTAGCTCTGGCTCCTGCAGGAACCACCTGGTGAGCCCCATGACGACCTCATGGGAGATGAGCTCCCTGAGCGTGCTAGGAGGGAGGAAACTACAGCAGTACCTCCAGCAAGAAGGGGTGAAGAGGGGGGAGAAGTCCTGCTGTTGCCCGGCGTCACTACACCTGACAGGGAGCGACGGAGGTGCTTGCCCAGGTCTCTCCAACGGCGACGCGCCTACGAGCGCAGTCAGTGAAGATACGGGACCCATACCGGTGACAGCACTTCTGGATGGGACACTCGCACCATATGCACAAGCAAGTTTGGAGGAGGATGCCACAAGAGAAGAGGGAGGAGCATGAGAAAACACTGCAAGCAAACAGGAAGAAGGAGACCATCTGAGTCACGCCCGTGAATGGCAGCACGACTCAAGAGGAGAAGGAAATGCAAGAGGAGGAGGAATTTGCAGCGAGACGAGGATGAATGGTAGGAGCAGACGACGGGATGCCAGCAGCAGTAGCGATGGCGGGAGTGAGAGCAGCAGGTCTGTTGCCTCAATCCGTATCTGCAAAACGTCACGACAGGTTCGCCCACCTCAGCAGTGCTCTCAGTGTGGGCGTGCTTGGCCACCGACGGCACAGTTCGCCGCAGACAAGCCAGAGCACCAGGAGGAGGTATGGCCCAGCAAGGAAGGGCCTACTACCAGTGCCCTTGGAGAACCTCGAGGACACCCAAGTGTTGCAGGTAGTGGCATCGGTCCTCAAACGGCCTCAGAAAGGTTGCGGGGAGTGGGGATTTGACATATGTCGCCCTCACCCCTAGGCCGTTTGTCATGCCGGCCGCTCCCAAGCGCAGCACATGCAGGGAGTGTAGCGCCATGTGTCTAACAGCCCAGCAGAGCAGGTGGAATAATATACAGCCACGAGTGATACATAAAAAGGGTCATAGCATTTCCACAAATACATCTCTGGCGACGTAATAAATACACGTGACACATAAATAAAGTGCAATATGCTTAGACGCCTTTATGCCCAATATTATTGTTTTTAAAGTGTTATTGTTTTGTCACACATGTTTATTTTCACCACCAATGATATTATGTTCTCCCCATGTCATTTCAACCACAAGGTAAGCTGTAGAATAATTACTGAATTGTGTTTTTTGCAGTATTTCATACTATCATTACATGTAATGGTATATTTGTTTAACCACATGTGCAATTAGATCGCTCTTTGGTACACAGGCCCACCACCGCCAGCCCTGGCACCATGGCGGTACGTCAGTCAGCAAGTTGCACCCAGAGGGTGAGGCACGTGTGAAACCATGCTTGCGCTTTTCCTGCCCGGATGGCATTAACTTTCATCAACTGTTATTTTTCTCAGCAATAGTTAAGTATCAGGAACCTTTTTTGTTTTAGCCATCCGGAATACCCCATCCTCCCCTCTCCACACCCAGGAATTGCATCACCTGGGGAATTTATAATTTAACCAGCACACATAATCTTCAGTTAAGCGTAGACTTTTTTTTTTACTATATAACCTTTGCTGCAGGTTCAAAGGGAGCAAGTGTATAAGTTATTCTCCTAGAAGGAATGTTCAAGTTTTTAATAAACTGCATGAATTGATGACTCCCTTTATTAGATTGTCGCAAGGCATTTCAGGGCATGGGCCTCTTAAAAACCACCATTTCCTGATGCAAATGTCTGTGAATTTTAAGGGTAAATATTGATTTGTATGTGTGCTGCAACCTAACCAAAGTACCATGAGTAACATTTATGGGCGTGTGGTTTGGCCCGAACAATTCACACATAGGTGGTTCTGTTTTCATTACGTCAATGTGATACTAATTTGCAATGCCAAGCAGTTATTGGGCCGCCCGAAGAGCCCCTCGTGTAGGAAACACAAGGCCTCCATGTCAGGTGAACTACTGGAAGAACTACATTGGAATGTGGTCCGGGTGATCGGCTGGCAGCACCCCGAGGTTATGAGAACTCAGCTCTACCGCAATAACACCAGTGACGCCGCCACAGCAACTTCTGGTGCCTACTGGGTATACAATTACTAACACCTTTTTCCAAATTATGTACACCGCCTTTGCAAATCCCAATCAGCCCCATATCGTCCAGTAAAGCCACGTCACTAGGTTGAGATTTAATTTGTTTGCAGTAAACCATGCATTTAGCTCTCTAAATGTTGTGTTCATTTTTGTGTAAGATCATTTACTGAGTCTCCATAGACTAAGAGGTAATTGTTCCTTATTGTGTATCGTAATGGGAAAACAATAGAAACATTCAGTGTGTACTATAAAGTAACCATCCCAATTGTTTACTTTTCAGTTTTAGTGCCGTTTCGCGTATCCGGTTAAGTTCCATTTAACCTATCCAAATTCAGCAACAATTGTTCTGTATAGTGTATCCAACCATTTTTTCCGCAAATTTTCTCTCGCGAAGCACAAGATGGTGTGCGCGGGATGTAAACTCGCAATATTGATCGCCAGGCAATTTATTTATTCCTCGCCAGACATGAACACATTTCTCATTGAGCCCGACATTCTCAAATCGACGATGCGGTGCGAAAAATGCGGGAAGGCGAAGCCAAATTGGTGGAAAATGGGCTCGTTTTACTGGTGCCGATGGCTACTAGAGGAGGGTTCCAAATGTAACTTTAAAGTGTCGGCGAGACAGGGAGTTTCGGGGGCGATTCAAACTTGTCTCTGGGCAGGATAGTCGAGTTGTGTTTACTCTGGTGCCTGATCAAATACACTCGACAGCAGACTATAGTGAACGAATTTTTGTGCTCGGGAAAGACGGTCGTCGCCTGGTCGAGTTTGTGCCGCCAAGTGTGCATAGACTGGGTGTTGATGTACAGGAAACGCATAGGCGGGCCAGGCAAAGTGGTTGAGATCGACGAGTCGAAGCTGGGCAAACGCAAGAACCGCAAATGTCGCAAAGTTCATGGCCAGTGCGTTTTCGGGGTAGTGCAGCGGGACGATGCGATGTAATTCTTTCTGGCGCCGGTGGAAAAGAGGAATGCGGTTACCCTGACTGACCAAAATCATTCACGAGTGGATCGCTCCGGGCACGACGATAATTTCAGACTGCTGGCGCGGTCACAGCAACTTGGACATTCACTACTACCATCACATGCAGGTGAATCACATGCGGGAATTTGTGTGCAGCGAAAAGAGCGGAATCGCGAAACACGCTAAAGATTAAGAGGAGCGAGAAGTTGAGGGCACACACAAAAAAAAATCGAAGTAAGTCGGTGTTCTGTGTGATACAGCATTCTCTGCTTTGGCCGATGGAAAAAATTTTGGGTCGGTTACCTGGCCGAGTACGTCTGGAATAAGAATCATCGGTACGGAGAATAACTGCATGCTTTGCTGATTCACGCCGCAGAACTGCACCATCGTAATCAGCGCAGAGGAGATGGCGGCGAATGCTATCCCAATTTCGACAGATATCTGTTTGTTACTGTTGTTTTAAATTTCAGGCACGAGCGAGATTGAGTTGCTGTTGCAGTTGCAGTTTTAAGAAAGGCAACATAGTTGCTGTTGCCATTGCAGTATAAAATTAAAGTGAGATCAAATTGCTGTTTGTTTCAGTTTAAAGTGTGAATGACTTGTTGTTTGATTCAAATTAAAACTAATTTTTAATTGAGTGGTTGTTTGATTAGAATTAAAATTAATGTGTAATTGAGTAGTTTGTTTCAGTTAAAAAAAATTTGATTGACACGCCGTTTGTTTTGGTTAAAATAAAGTTTAATTGAGTTGCTGTTTGTGTAAACATTAATTCGCAATCTGGAAAATAGCCTGAAATATTCGAGTGGTTCATGATGGGTCCACCGCCTGGCGACGACAGGTGTAATTGCATCTGTTGCATCCGCAAAACTTAGATCTGCCAGTTTCAATTATTGAGGTAAATTAATTTGAAAAAAAATTAAATTTATTCGCGATCCCGAAAAGGCATAGCGCAGTCGTGTCTGTCATGACCGGTTCCGGCGGCGGATGCAATTGCATATGCTGTTGCTTTCGTGGACTTTGGACCTGCCAGTTTCGAGTGTTGAGGCAATT
Source organism: Dryococelus australis (assembly GCA_029891345.1). Lineage (NCBI taxonomy): Eukaryota > Metazoa > Arthropoda > Insecta > Phasmatodea > Phasmatidae > Dryococelus > Dryococelus australis. Next base: position 206,648,912 of record CM056993.1, on the reverse strand, counting down.
TATAACAAAAAAGTGATTTCGTATATATGAAACTTAAAAACTTATGTAGTTAAATTTATAAAAAATTTGAATGTTTTACTGTACAATATTTTACCGTACCCTTCTCGCTATTGCGTACATGTGAACCTTTATTTAATAAATGGTTAAAATGATTAAAAAATGCTAATAATTAATAAATATGCTCTTTAAAATAAATAAAACAAATATGATCTCTTATTACGTGTATTTAAATAGGGACGAGGAAAAGGCGAAAAAAAATTAATTTTTTCGATACATGATAGGAAACTTTTAGCAATAGTTACTTTTGTCACCTGGATATGCCACAGGAAACCAATGGGGTCTTTTACCCTATATTCCGTTTTCGGTTTGTGTACGCTATTGGAAATAATTGGGTGTAGGTCGAAATTTCTCCGCCGACTCGGCTGGATACGCAATTCGAAACAAGTAGGGTGCGACACCAATTTCCCCTTGCCCGTTTGGATACGCAATGTCGTCCTTTTTGGTCCTGCACGTTTTGTCACCTGGATATGCAAAGGGAAACTTGGTAAAAACCAGCTTTTTCAAGGTGTGCTGGATACGCAGGGGGAAACTTTGTATATTATTTGGGCTTTTTCCCGGCTGTGGTTGGATATGTGATTGGCGTTTTTTTGTCTCAACTTTTTTACCATTGGATACGTAATACAGTGGTTTTTGAGCGATTTAGATACGCAATACGGAACAGTCACCGGCCTTTTGGATTATTTACCAACTGATCCCTGGTGAATCTCTCGAGTTCCAGCCAAATGGAAGATGAAACAGATACAGAGGATGTGGAGGAAATGGACGAGATGCTTTCGGCTACAGATAATGAGTCATTAACCTTTTCAGTCCCTGGTCCATCCACTTCTTCAGCCCTGGGACCATCAACTGCTTCTTTCCCTGGACCAACAACTTCTTTGAATGGATCTATGTAATTATGATTGACATTTATTATAATTATTTTTATAATGTGATTGTAATTATTATATTTGAGAATAACAATTTTTTTTACAACAGAACTGTTCGAAGATCGCAAAGGCACAGATCTACAGTTGTTTCCCACCAGTCGAGACCTCAAACTACTTCTGACGTCCATCAACAGAGAGGAACAAAGCGTAAATCGGTACCCGACATCACTCCCGCGAATCAAAAACTAGCACCGAGTAAGCATTCAAGACAAATACCAACAGCAGATGTCTCCCAACCTCGAAGAAAAACATCATAAACCAATCAAGATGACCGATATTTCATGTCGTGATTTACAGCGAGAAACAGCCCGAAATACTCGTTGTAATGTTAGAAAAACATACCATAGTACATATCAGAAACATGGTTCTGATTTTGTATTATAATTTATCTGTATATGTAGTATATTTACAAAAAAATAAAACACAATTTCATATATATATATATATATATATATATATATATATATATATATATATATATATATATATATATATATATATATATACACACATACTATTTACATTTTTGCTAACATTTGACAATTTCCATTCAAGAAATATGTACATAGATACCAACTGGCATAGCGATAAATAAAACATTGGCTTCATTTAGTCTTGTTTACGGTTTTGCCCCATATTCAATTAAAATTTCACAAATTTCATTAGTAGTATCCCACATAATTGCAGTTTCACCATTCAAATCCTCAGTATTTAGGAATTTCTCCATTTTTTCCTTGTCGTTATTCAATGCCTTTTTTATATTGTCCAAAACACACTAAACTGTCGATTTATTTTTGCTAGATACAGCTTCGTGTAATACTGTAATGTTATTATGTCCCTTTAATAAAACATTTGCTCCGTTTTCTAGCAGATAATCTACCCCTTCAACGATGCTGTAACAAATCCTTTTGTAATAAAACCTGTTCACTCAAACTTTTTTCAATTAGGTAAAGCACAATGTTTTCACGATCTGCATTAGCCACTTTCACCAACAATTTCCAGTCTTTGTGAATCCCTTTCACTACCGCATCTATTGTTTGCACCAAATACACAAGTACGGGGCAATTTTCAGAATAATAATTGGCATACCCCAATACGGTTATACCCGCCGAATCTTTGGCTAAAAAGTTGACACCTTCTTCTATTAGAAATTTTACAATTCCACCCCCCCCCCCCCCCCCGCGGCTGCTTGCTGAATTGGAAATTTGCCACTGAAGTCCTTTTCTTCAAAATTCACTTTCATCCCCTTCATGCGTACAAGTTCATCTAGCCAAGCACGATAGGCAGCTAAACTCACCATTGACATTTCCTTCTCGTCAAACAAGTCTTGTTTGTCTTCACTGGCTCTCATGGTGTCTTCATTGACTTTCATGGTGTCTTCACTTGCTCTGATGGTGTCTTCACTGGCTCTGATGGTGTCTTCACTGGCTCTGATGGTGTCTTCACTGGTTATCATGGTGTCTCTGCTGGCTCTCATAGTGTCTTCACTCTGTAGTTTGCAGAGAGCTAGTGTGATCCCTTGGTTCAATCATCTCGTTTTTATACACACACTATGCGAGATTTTTTATTTTTATATTGGCTGAGAAGGAAAGTAAGTTTTTTAAATTTTTTTTTAATTGGCCGAAAAGGAATGTAAGTTTCTTTATATGGTATCGTGAGTTTTACCAACCTTGGTAAATCGAATAAAAAGATTTTTTTTATTTCATTTTCCCATACACGATTAATTTCACATGCAAAAAAATGACTAGGATATATTAGCACGATATTGTCAATTAAATGAGCAAAGCGTAAAAAAAAAAGCTTAGATTTATACGAAATGTTAAAATTTAACGCCGCTTGTTTTGTTTCTCCAATCAATACGCAAGTTTCATTGCAAATTTGTTTATACTTTTTAACTTTCGAAACATTTTCATGCAAACGACCGATGGACTCATGGGAGAGCAGTTTGACTCGCGCTCTCGACCTCAGCAGTCGGTTAATCGGAGGTAGTTTTTGTTTATCACAGTTACCAAATAGCGCAGTGAGCACTGATGAAACATATTTCATTTTAACATTAGCTCATTACTTTTCAAATTTCAAAATAGTTTTGGCATTAGTGACGAAACTGATTGAAAACACTTTGAGGTTTCTGGATGCCTCGGGAGATACAATCATAATTTGTTTGTTATCGGACCCGTAAACTAATTCGATTCCATTTTCAAAAGTCCATTCAATGTAAAATTGTTTGTAACTTAGCGTTTGATCGAGTAAAGTTTTGTGATTTATTTCATTGACATCCAACGAAGCCTTGACTTGGCCGTCTCCATTATCGTCTAGACGAACCGTGAATATAGTTTGCGAATGTTCGTCCAAAAGGTCGGAAATTGTATTAAATGCTCCGAAATTTAACCGTTTCAAATTCTTAAATATTAACCGAGTAAATACACTTCTGGGAATATTCATAGTGTATCTCTTTGCCGTTTTAAAATGAATCATGCTCGCCTGTCCCGGCTTGATTATTGATGACTGTACATATGCTATTTTTGTGTGGTTAAACTAGATTCGCTGGTATTTGTATAATCATAAATTTCGATAGTAAATTCATTTTCCACATATGCGGTCGTGGTGGAGATGTAGTTTTTTCTTTCCACCCCACCACCCTCCTCGTCGAATTCTCTTATAGGGGTGTCCATATTGTGGTGTTTTTTTCTAAATGTATATACCGAGCGGAATTACAATAATAAAACTAACTATGATTAGACCCAATTCCACGTAGAGTTGTTTATTTCCTTTATACATAGTTCTTATTTATATATAGGCAAACTATAGTAAAAAAAACTCAAAATTACATAGAGCGATTTTCGGTTGTTAAGCTGTCCATCGGGTGCCATGACGACCGAACTCAGATCGCAAATGATTGTGGGCAAACCATAAAATACTTGCCGCACTGATGTTTGAATGGCGTTTTCATCGTATTTTACCGACAGGTAAGTGAGGAATACAGACATTATTTCTAAAATTTGAGAATAACCCAAGGTGCCATGGATTTACGTATTTTTTGGGGATCGTTTGTTTTTGTAACGCCCTCCCATAATGTCCTACATCAGCTAATATATCTTCGTGGTAATTTGAAAAGAAATTAATTTTCTTCATGTGATTGAATATTTTTCCGTACTTGTGTCGTACAGAACCAACTTTATTCCTAAACTCCTCAATTTGAAATTATATGATCTTTGTATAGTAATTTTGTCAACTGTTTAATATTTTCATTTTCTGCCTGTAGTTTGTCTCTCAAAAACATTTTATAATTTTCGCGAGTGACGTGCGGGCCCAAACAATTTTGTTGGATAGTATACTGCTTAAGATATAAAAAATTTAAACGATGGGTAAATTGCGAAATTTTAAATTTTATTTCGTAACCGAGTTTATCACGTTCAGTCAATAACGAATATATATATTTACGCCTTTTAATCTCAATATGGAGTCGTAAGAATATGTGTTATTTATGATGACTGTCAGATGTAAAAAAAATCCAAGTACAGCTGCTGATTTAGTTTTATAAATTCAACCTATTCCATAAATTCAGAATGCGTCAAGTTTTATTTAATTTTCTCCACGCTTTTAACTTTAGGTACTCTCTAATCGTAAAGACAAAATCACAAGGTATTATTGTTTTTTTCATAGTGAAATATTAATTTACTTAATTACGGGCAGCTGCAGCTCCTGAATTAGCAGCACCCCCGAAAGATGTACTCACGCCAAATTGTGTATTCACCGAGCCTTTGATTTAACTTTTAAATTTCCATAAAACAAACCCTAAAATTCTAATTAATAAAATAGATCCTATAATGATAAACGCGTATATTTTCTGTTTTTTATCCATTGTCTTATAAACAAATACAACATGTAAAAAAATGTTTCACGTAGGGTTGGGAAAAGTAGGATAAAAAATAGGATAAAGACAGAAAATTAAAACATGTTGGGAAAAAATATTTTTTATTCATTGATGTATTTACAATATTAACAAAAAAGTTTTTATACTTTAATACATTTCAATTTATTCTTGTTTGTTGTTCTGGAGAAGACTACATAAATATATTCTAGCGTACATCCCGTCAAAATCGCATAAATGTCATTATCAATTGTTAATCCTATACTGCTCTGAACTGTATTTTCAAATGTCATTTGAAGCGGGAAACCATATAACAAAGTTTATTGTTTTTAGTAGCTTCACATGCATGTTGAAAGGCAAATTTATCGATCGTATGGAGATTCATCTTGAAGAAACATTTTGATATCAGAAAGAGGTTGTTTTTTTTTTCCTCGTCACACATGAGTGTTTCGCCTCCAACATATCCCAAATAATATAAAACTTCACTGATGCAAACTCCATGGCCACGAATTAAACTGCGGTAGGGAACAACGATTAGCGGCAAGTAGGCGGGTTTGGGATTTTCATTCTTCTCTGTTATCAATTTTTTTTTATCGTTTGAAAAGAAAATCAGATTGAACCGGGGACGAGTTTTGAAAATACCTCGTCTGTCCATCTCAGTTACATCAAGTTGGCAGCTTCATTCCTTTATAAATTTTTTTTTATTTGAGCGAGAACAGCAATCGACACACTTAAATTGAAATAGTATTATTCGATGTTTGTAAAGGCAAAGAAAAGAAATCCGGGAAATTTTACCAAGATTTCGTGGGCCCAGTTCATAAACTCTTTTGCATTGAGTACCAAACGTGAAGCCAGTTTGATTTTCGGCTCAATCACAGTTGCCAACATTTCTACCGGATACTCAAAATCCAGAGTTAAACAACTCATGTTACGATTGTGAATGCCAAAATGACGTGTAAGTAATTTCTTACAATTCAGAGTGGTATTTAAAGTTGTCAGAAATTCCTGGTATGTCGAATCCATGTTTCTAAACTGTGTGGTAGGGAAAAAATTATCACCGCATAGTTCGCGAATAAGCGATATGTCACTGGGTTTGTTTGTCATAAACGGCTTTAGCTGATACTAATCGCCACTAAATACAATCAATAGTATATTAAAAGTGTGCTTCACCATTTGGAAAAATTCAACTACAAATTTTGCTAGACATGCGCTGATCATTCTGTATCCGTCAATAAACAAAGCGATGGGTGCATTGAAGGAAATTGAATAGTCAGTCGTTGTTAAAAAAAAAAAAAAAAAAAACGAAGCCATATTGTATCCGATATCGCAAAACTTGCTCAATTCTTGTACCACTGCAGATATTTTGTCAAGATCAATCAGTGGCAAGAACTGCATGGATTTGAAATATTCTTAGTAACTGAATTTAGATAACCTAATTAGGAGACTTGATAACGTCAAACCATATGCTAGTTTCATCTGTCGACAAATATTTCGCAATAGAATGTGTTGCGGGGTGGTGTTAAAAAGTCCGTATTTTTTTCTTCGCGATAAACATGCAATAATGTATATTTCTCATTGCCGGCAGGACCATTTAATGTAATGTATTTAAGTGTAGCCAACTCAACATCGTTCTCATCGAGCCATGTAAATAAAGTGGTTTTTACAAGTTCTTGTTCCATTGAAAGAGTTAACTTTGCCGACGTAAAATCTGTTGTTGTTTCCACAGCTTTCGGTTCAGAATTCGATGAATATACAAGAGTAATTAACTTGTCCTCGGGATTTTCACGTGTAATTTGTTCTGCCCATAAACACATTTCATTACTACTCCAGTCTCGTTTAGCCGGAAGGCCATGCTTCACTCGTAATTTATACTTGACGATTTACCCAAAGGTATTGCTACTTGAAATGGGTTTTTTATGTTTGCTGAGGAGATTTTCGAGGAACAGCCAAAAAAACAAAGGGACCATTGTAATATTTTAAACCTTTCACCATGGATGTTTCCATTATAATAAACAAAGTTACTTACAAACTGACCCTTTTATAGTATATTTATTTATCCATAAAAAATATAAACCAATATTTTTTTTTAGTGCGATATGGGGTAAATAAAAAGGTAATGTGTTGCAAAAAAAAAAAAAAAAGGATTTTTTGGTATATAAGACTCTAAATTAAAAAATGGGAAGTTCGCAGAGTTTTCAAAACAATAACAATTTAGGTGGTGCCAATTAAAAAAAAAGGGCCTTTTACAATTCCAGAAAGTCTAAAAAATGAATATTCGAAACATTTTTTTCTTATTAACACGATAAAATTAACTGATTATAAAAACTTTATTTGCAGTTTACAAAATTTACCATCATTGAATGACTATAATTTTTTCCTAAACTTTGAGGGAAAAACACCGGATGATTTATATCAAGAAGAGGCGGGAAAAAAGGGATATAGGATTAAACGTATTTAACAAAATGTTTTAATTATATCACAATGTTTACGTAATTTGGAAACAAATTATGCGACTTTTAAACGTTCGCACATTGGCCTAATGGCAAATGACCCACACCACATTATTTGTGCATTAAACAGAAATTGCGCAGAACCATTTGATTTTTTATATAATGCTGATACCGTTTCTTTCGAGAATATTAACGACTTGGTGGAAATCGAATCAGAAAATAGACAAATATTTATAAATCTACCCAAATTCAAGTCACTTAAAGTTGCTCAACATCGTTCGAGATTTAATAATTCCGATATATGGAATAGATACAATAATAACATAGTGGTTGCCGAATCGAATTCGTTTAAAGACCTTGAAAAAACAATTAATTGTTTTGACAAAGCACTCGATACTAGTAAAACTGGATTCGTGATACTTGCGAAAAACTTACAACCTCGTGAGACTGTATATTTAACCAGGTTGATGCAGGATGTTGGCTCTAAATCGGGTAAATGTGTAAAACACTATTTTGAAGGATATGTAGTTTTCGTTATGAACTACACGGACGTAAATAATTCGATTATTAAATTTAAAAACGCTGTCACTTTACAATTATTGATGTCCACTATCAGCCAAACCGATTGTGATTTTACCTGTGGGTTGGATGCTCAAACTACGGCGGCGGTCAAGTCGTATATCAAGGGTAAAATTCGAACACCAAATATCATAAAATGTATTAGCAAAGCGATCGTGGCGAAAAGTTTGAGTACACGGATAAAGAAATTCGTTTACAACCCAATAGTGAATTGGGAAAATTGTCAATTTCCGTTCTCGATGAAGACAATGACTGTTTGGCGGCACAAATCATTAATAATTTGCAACACCTATCAAACAAGCACTTGTTGTTTTTCAAATGCACATCTCAGTTTTATAAATCCGATACTAATTTGATAAACCTTCCCGTCGAGTATTTCAAGCTACAAAATAATTTCGTTTTCGTCGTGACGAATAACTTGAAGAATAGTGTAGCGGTGATACCGAATAACGATTTGGTCAAAGTAGTGATCGATAGTTCTACATCACTAGCACTCAGTGCGGTTCAGATTCCCGTTCTCGATAAGTTAAAAGAACACGTTATTGTTTATGCTCCATCCAGTAACAATTCGTACATTTATCCCTCTCGTAGTTATACTATAGATTCTTCTTTGAAATTCCAAAATTACAATAGAATATCAAATACCAAAACTATCATGTTGAATGACGAAATTGAATATATTGTTTTGAATACTAATAAATACCAGTATTTTGCACTCATTTGATCCGCTTCAGAACTTTTAATAGGAGAGGCGATGGAATTGATACACAAGCACAACATTACATTTTGGTTTCAAGTTGAAAGTAATTCAGTATCTCTGATGGACATTCCCAGGATCAAAAAGTATATATGCACAATATCAGAACGAAATGTTTGTTCTTTCAAACATACATTATTTTATGATATGCCATACAAAAAACATGTCTGTTACTAAGCGACTAAACGACGATCAAAGTTTCCAGTTTTCCTACTCGTCATCCTCGTTCTCCTCTTCTTCCACTACTCCTTCCACTAATACATTAGTGATTGGTTTTTCCAAATTAATTTTAAACAAGACAAACATTTTGGATTTGGATGTAAGTATGGCTAATGTTATCTTTTCGTTAGAACCAAATAACTACGAGCAAAAGAGTATAGAGGGAGCGTTTGAATCCTCGGGGGAAGCTGTTTATTCACCAGTAGATTTGAATTGGCACATAGTTAACAACCACGAATTAAGGTTGGTGGATCGTAGGAAAGTTCATGTAATAGCTATCAATAAAGTGCGGAATTCGTATGATGAGTTAATCAATTACTTTGCGACACTTACGCGTTCTCTAATTTTTTTTTTTTCTCGTAATGTTTCCGAACAATTTGTCCGCGTTTTGGTGACGAATTTGGCCACGTTTAAAAGCCAATTGACCAAATACACACATATTTCTGTTACGACGGCTAGGCTAAACGACAATTTTCAGGAAAACCAACTAAATACACAACTTACTGGCGTTTCGTATAAAATGCTCACCACATCCAATAGTTCCATGTATCAATACATTTATATAGGAGATCTAAACACATCCCTGCTCTACGACAGAAACAAAAACGAAACGATTGTCCAAACGACCAGGTCGAATAAAACACTACGCTTTGTCATTAGTGAAAACCCTAAAAAAAATATGTGAATGCCAACAACAGTGATCATTTTATGGTCACGGCATTTTAATATAAACCTTCGGTGAACGAACAATTTCCATCAAATGCTGAATATATGTAAAGTGTGATTGATGGTCGACATTATGTTGTAAACCTCTCATCCTTTGTTGGTATTCCAGGAACTTCTGCCATTTACGAGGATAAAGATCCGGGAGAAATATCCATTGTCAACACGCATAACAATCACGAACACTATTTTCATTGAATAGTAATATTCAAAGCTATTTGAACTGATTTGTATTATTTAATCAAGTACTTGGAAACCATGCCCGATGGAAAACACACAATATTGGTGAAGGTTATCGATTCATTCACGGGAGACAGCGGTATCATTTTCAAAAAAGATCTAGCCAATTTATTTACCGAAAGTAATGGTTTCTAAGTCGGCGAAAATATTCAGAGGAACCTCGTCATTATTCAAATGCTTCCCCTGAAGTTCTAAACGATTGTTTGCAATCCAAGTATGATGCAAACACAAAAATTTTATTCCACAAAAACTCTAGCTCGTCCGAAGAAGGCAAATTGGTTTTAGATACCGAAAACTTCAAATTTACTGCTGAATCGTATGTAGATAATTTACAATTTATCGAAGAGAATTATGAGTTGTTCAAGTTTAATACCTGAAATACCCATAACAATAACTGTGGGGATGTGGTATACATATATTGTGGTGATCAACAAAGTTCGAACTAGTTTAATTTGCAGCTGAATACAGATTTGGAAAATGAGATACAAGCGATTATGATTTACTTTATAAATTATATTTCGATAGCTTCCTTCAACACCATATTGCAATTTATGGAAAGTTATAATACTGCTTTCTATGACAAGGTTGTAATTGCCAGCATTACCGATCTGAAGAAATATAAATTAAACGCATATTACGACGAAATCCATCATTATGATAAAATGTTGAATTACTTAGTCCGAGTAAATTAATTAAAGATATTGAGAGAGTAAATAGTTCAGATAGCATTTACGTCAATGGTTTTCATGGTATAAATGATAAAATTGGGTATGGTACGCTGCCGGCAAAAATATTTTTTGCGATATGTTGAAGTTGATCGAAGGTAACTGTCTCGCGTCGGTTAAATTCCAACTTCTTGTAACTGCATTCCAAAAACCGAACAATTTCAGTGAGTATTAAATTCATTTCGAGTCATGGAGGCGAAAAAAAACACGATCGTCGTTGATAAACATGCTCGTTTGGCCGAAATTCACTACCACCTTGGCAAACATCAGGTAACACAAGGGTCTCAATACACACAGATGAGGATTTCTCAAGGTTTTGACATTGTTCAACAATCCAAGCAAAATGTGCGCAAAAAATTATTGGTATTATCGGATGACAACAATTTAGATAATTGCCGTTCGATCGATAATACTTTGGACATTAATTTTTTGTGTAAATAATCATCTTATTTCCTTATATGTTTTTTTTTCCCCGTTAAATGAAAGAGACATGTTTAACTCTGCTTTACAAATCAGAAGCAATGGTGAAGATTCTGATGTGGTTGGCGATTCCAGATACGGCGGTTGAGAAAAGGATTTCGCAATCAGAGAATCGCCAGCGGTGACGAAGACGATCGCGAACTGGCCGATAAAAGAGCAAAAAAAAAATTCACAAAGATAAGGCGAGTGCAAGGCATCGCAGTCATCGATTAAGACGACACTCTAATAGACGAACATAAAAACGAATTTCACGGAGCCAATCATTTCATAGCGACTTTGGCTAAAGACTTTAAAGTGGTGCTGTGGACAGCGGGCAACAAGGTGCACGTGAAAACATTTGTCGAACAGTTTCTGCAAGCAAATAAATTTGCAAAAGTTCTGAATGGGTTGCACAGAAAAACTAAACCAGTATCTTTCGTTCGCCAACAACTTCCGATAACGACGGGCCCATACATTTTAATAGACGATTCTGTGAATAATTTGAATATGGATGGTTACGACATAACGGTCGACGTTAAAAAATACTATTACGTACCAAACACGAAAAATGAAAAATAAATAATTTACCAATTACAACTCATTACTGAATGATTTATATTATCTGGTAGATGCTTTTCACGAATCGCAGTTAACTCACTCGCCCGTTAATGTCACATTTTTTTCATAATCGTGCAACAGATTAATTAAAAATGCTTCTTGAAGAGCCGTCAAATGTAATTGCAGTGTCCAAGTATGCAATAACTTTGTAATCAACTCCATGTATTCGTCGATGTTTCTAATCGAGTTGCTTCTACACATCCAATTCTTCTTGTGGTGAGTATAAACAATTTTTTTGAACTCGAGTGTGTCCATTCTGTTTTGCTCTCTGGGAGGGAATATATACCTTATATATACATGGTTTCACACCCAATATTTTTTTTTATTTTGTGTTTGCATTTGGTAATTGTAAGATTTTTTTTGTATTATGTGAAACATCAATGAAAATAACAGACTACAACAAACCATTACAAATAAAAATGAATGTGTAATGAAAAATAAAAAAAGAGAGAAAATATGGCCAAAATAACGACGTAGTGTCCCAATAATGAAAGATTATTAATTCTCATTTACTGGTAAAAATATTAAAAATATTATTTTGTTCAAACAAATCTTTAAAGTAATGATATGTGCAAAACTTCCATAATTCCTTAAGTTCCACTACAACACAATACGCGCCGGAATAATCGACAAAAATTTGGGCAACTTCATGAGTACTGGGATGCTATTCGCAGTTATTTACGTTGATGAACCAATGTCGTAGAAAGTTAATGTTTAGAAAATATACCGGGCGGTGTTTCATCAACAGGAATTCTGTATTGTGTTGGTCGCTATCGCAAAATATAGATTCGATGGAGTTAACTTTTGGCTCGGTCTTGCAAAATGATTCCCAATCATCCAAAGCATTACTAACAGCAGCATCGGAATATTGTTCATATATATCTTTCATGCCAGAAAAAAATGATGTAATTGTTTTTTTTTTCAATGAAACTTTTTTTTTCAGTTAGTTATGCAAGACATCCACCGATGCATTAAAAAAACAAATCACGACCACGGTGGGTATATATACGATGGCATCGGCCCAGACAAATCATGCACTTTCGAGCCAGCACTTGATACACTCGCAAGTATCAACATACAACAGGTTTTGCAATATGCAAGGCTTCCGTGATAACAATGGTGAATATGTGCTGAAGGAACTGGTAGTCACCAACATTGATGGTTTCACCGAAAGGTGGCTCTTCAAATCTCCGTATCCGTGGAAAGCAATGGATGATGTAAGTAAAAAGACCAACTACTGACTGAAGGAAAATATTCACCAATTGGCATGGCAAGATGGCGAAATTCCCTATGACGAAATTGAATGGGAAGTAATTCAATTGATAAGGAGCCAGTACAACAAATATATAATATTTGTTGCAGGTTCACATCAAATACAATGGTGAAAGCAGTTTTGTAAATTCGATCACTATCTCGAAATTGTGGATTTGCAAAAAAACTTACAAATGCCCATCATTTAAGACCCTGGTAGCTGGATATGGGAATATAGGCCATTATGATTGTTGGAGACACTTTTGTGGAATTATGTGTGCAGATAGAAAATCGAAATTATTGGTTTTGTGGTTCCGTGATAATGTAGTGGCAAAATGGGAAGATTTCCAAAAACAACGAAATTAAAATACAATGTATCAAAGACTTTACACTTAAAGTTTTTGGTGCGGGTTCACAACAGAAGAGATAGTTCAACTGGATTGTTGCAGGTCTAATCTCCACATCCATGGGCCAACTGAAGAAAAGTTTCTGTGGATTGGAGTGGCAATATGGAGAAATTCCCTTCAGTAAAATTGAAGATGACTGACAAAAAAATCACATTGTCTATAACTATATTATATATTTCACAAATTTATTTTTTGTAAATCAAATATTATTATATTTTGTTTGTAAATATTTTTTTTATTTACTCGAGATGTAGTAATTGGTTACATAAATTTCCCACACCTATCAAAACAAAACCAGATATTACTCTTATGTTTGTCAAATTATCAGAGTAGGCCAACATTAATCCCAAAACTGTAAAAATGACACTTAGGCCTATCAAATAAGCTTTTTTTGTTTGCATTCTCTTATCTCTTTATGGCATAATTGTCGTATTATGGTAATGGAAACTAGTTCGAATTCGACTACAATTTTTAATAGAAAAATATAAAAGTTGAATTTTGAAAGGGTACCAATTACCATTTATCAGTCAAAAGTCAATTGTTTATATTTATTTGTTTTTTTTTTTTTTGTATACGTAAGCCATTGGACTTTTCACAAAACCATTACAACTGCAACATCGTTGGACAGGAAATATCTTCGGTTGTCGAATTATTTAACAGGTATTGTGAAAACGACTAAAAAAATTCAACCTTAAAATAATAATTCATGTGGAATAATACAAGTGGTTTGGAAAAATAGCTGTATTCGATGTTCTAACAAATATGAACTCACGAAATATAACGTCCAGAATGCAGAACTTTATAGTAAAAAATATATTAAAATGAGGGAAATGGTAAAACAATTAAATATCAGAGGATATTCCTATAAAAGAAAACGAGAACTTATAGAGAGGATTATCAAAGTTGGAACTAACCATTCGTATGTAAAAACAATAAGTTATAAAAAAACTGAATTTGAAGCATTAAATTAAAAAAATTAAAAGCTTTGGGAAGGTACTAAAAATAAAAAAATAAATATAATCAAAACAGATATACTATGGTGGAACAAATAGTTCGTTATAAATATATTTCAGAAAAAAAATTGCAAAAATTTAGAAGACTTGAAAGTTTCAGAAATGAAGCAAATCACTAAAGATTTCAGAATTAAAGGTTATGCATACATGCATAAAAATATAAGCATCAAAAAATTATTTGATACGACTCATACTAAATGAAAGGGAGAAATTGAAGAAAATTCAAGAAATTTACTTTAATACAAATAATTTTGAAAATATCTGTATTCTAAAATAGTTGTCAAATACCAACTGATATAAAATTCCCTGTTTTTATAAGGAATTAAACATAATTTCATAAAACCATTTCAAGCGAATTATCGTTGATTAGAAGGACTCTTCAGTTGTCGAGAAATAAGAACTTTGACTTTTGGATTTTCATGGTAGTCGATAATAATGGCAATGAGAAATTATGGTTCAAAAGGAAAGATATAGCTTCCTTTCTCGGATATAAAAAACCACTTAATGCAATTTTAAATTTGGTCAAACCAAAATGGGGGGAAAAAAACATGGGCAGACGTGAAAGGATTGGCCATCACCAGTGAAACCCCCACTAATTGGCAACAACATACGATGTTCATAAAAAAAAAAAATAATTGAATTTATTGATACAAAATTCGAGAATACCCACATCGAAATACCTGCTACAAAAACTGATCAAAGAATTCGACTTGAAACTGAATCTCATTTCGAGAACAAAGGAACAATATTACATTAGCGTAATTGTGAATTGTTTCAAATATTTGAATTAGAAGTTACAATATACAATCAATAATTACAGAATAGATTTGTACTTTTTGGATTACAAAATTGCAGTAGAATGCGACGAATATAATCACAAATACAGAAACATTGAATATGAAATCAAACAACAAAAACACATAGAGGAAAAGCAAAATTGCACATTTATCAGATTCGATCCGGATACTGAAAATTTCAATGTGCATGACGTTATATGTACTATCGTTCCATTGATAGAACAAAGGAATTTCAAGTTATAAAATGTTATCAACAGTATCATTCGAATGATTGAACAAAAATAAATCATTAAAAAAATATACTGTAGTTCATTACATAATTGTATAAAAAAATATTTTTTGTTAACAATTTGTCTATATATAACCAACAACCATTGCATCTAAAATGTCGTTGGATAGGAGATCATTTCATGTTTCGAATTTCGAAAACTTTGACTGTTGGATTTTTACATTAATAGACCCTCTGTGGGTGGGGGTCCTTATACAAAATATACCCCCTTTTTTAATGCGATTTTGGGTCCAGAAAATTGGTACAATGCCAAAATTCAATTTTGGGCGTGCACAAAAAGTCCCTCCTTTTAAAATTCAATTTTATACATTTTCAACAATAAGTTTATCTGACTCCCATTGACCCGCAATTAACACCCTCACTATGAACCAACATCACAGTTACTTTGAAGGAAGATTGTTGGCGAGGGTCCTTATACAAAATGGACCCCCCTTTAAAATTCAATTTTTTTATAATTATTATTAAATAAAATTTATATATATAAGCAATTGAACACCAATTCACTCATAATGTCATTGGTAAAACGGTATTTTCCATTGTCAATCTTCCGCAGTTTCAATTGTTGGATTTTCATGCTAATCGACCGTAATGGAATCGAACAATTTTGATTCAAGGGGAAAGTTATAGCATAAATTATTGGACACAAAAACTCACACAAAATTATTTTAGACAGTGTACACAATAAACAGATGAGAACATGGTCCAATTTTGAAGTGAGTGGCCGGAATTGTTCCCTTTCCAAAAATTAATTTGGGGTCCCCAAAATTGTTAAAATGCCAAAATTCCAATTTTTATATTAATCATTAATAAAAAGTTAATCTGATTCCCCTTACCCCCCTAACACCTTAATTACAAACCAACATCATAATAGGGTTACTTTAAATGGACATCGAGGGTTTAAGCCCCGCAAATGCTCCCTTTAAAATTCAATTTCCCGCAAGATTTCTCCAGAGGGCCCCACGATCGACATTCATTTCCCCACTCCTACTTCCAGCAACATATCAGATTGCAGTACTTCACTTCCCCTCCCTTCCCCTATTTTCAGTTTAGGCTATATGGTGGCGGAACATGGAAACACCACTCCTCCTCCAAGAACAGAAGAGGAATAAGAAATAAGTATAAAAATAATAATTACCATTAATATGTATATGGTATATTTATTATATTATATTATTATATCTCGCCTTCGACTGGCGTCTCTTTTTCAAGATTTTGCGGCCATATATGCCAAACTGAAATGAGAGGAAGAGAGTGGAGGTGAAATACTGCAACTTGATTGGTTGTTGAAAGTAGGAGTGGGGGGAGGGGCAGTGTCGATTGCAACACACACAAGTGGGTTATCTCGATACTAATTCATTTTTTATAAATATAATTTTTTTAATTTATCATTACCGCAGTTACCAATTGGCATCATCTCGGTGTAAACAATTTCTACAATCGCACTCGAAAGGAGAGCAATTTCGTTCGCTTTCAATAGCCATTGCGGCGATATTAGAACGGATCTCTCGTGATTGGACACAAAAACATTGTCTACGTTTTCCACGAGTTTCTCTTTTCGTCCCGGATCCCAACTGCTTGTAAAGTAGGTTTCGATTTTTTGCACGATCGGCTTGGAAACATCTCTTGGTAAAATTTTTTTTGAAAGGAAATTATGATGATAAAATTTTAATTACAGCTGCAAGTACATGTTTTTTAGAAGTGGGCTCATGTTTTTCCACGGACAAAACAAGCCGTGTAGTTCAAAGTAATTGATAAATTTAGTTTTGTAGCCGATATTTATGCCTTTCGTTTCGTAGAGAACACCGAGTCCTTTTACAGCTTTGTAAGAGTGCTCTGATTCGATCTGGAACTCCGTCACTTGATTATCATAATACCAGTCATTTAAAATGTGTTTTGCACCCAAAATGTTTAAACACTCTTCGAAATCGTCCACTCCGATGTAGTACCATGGCTCAAAACATACAACCAAGTCGTTAAATTTATTCTTTGCAAGTTTGATGGTGATGTAATCAAACAATAATTCGTTTACGTTCTACATACTCGTATCATCAATACTTTTTACATAGGTGTGTGCTTTTTTTGTAATACATAATATATATCTTGGAATAAGACCATGCTTTGTATATATATATATATATATATTTATGCATCATCATGAATTTGTTGAGGAAACACATAGTGTTCCGTGCGGTGAATGTGAATGCTCGGTCGACATTAATGGATTCGATCTGTACCGGTACGATAACGGCACTTGTTGGAAATATCACATTTCCGTCATGTTTACCAACAAGGTGAAACCCGTGAAGAACAGTTATTGTTTGACGGCAAATGTCTGTGGTCGGGTGGAAAAAGCTGTTGCAAATTCCTTTAGTAAACATCCTAAAAAAAGACAGTAAAAATCCTCAAAACAAAGGCGATGAGAAAGAAAATAATGGTGGCGGTAATCTCATGGACCTCATTAATAGCGAGAAAAAAAAAACCAACTTGGAATTATCACTGTGTCGAGCCAACTAATTGAACATCTACACCATCCCTCAAACGTTTTTACGGAATGATCTCAAGCCTAACAGAATGCTGAGACTATCTGTAAAAGATTACGTAAAGTGGATGTAGGACTTTCAATTGCACGATACAATGAAAATAATAATTACTTTGATTTCTTTGATTATGAACGAAACTTGTTGAAAACAGATTGTTGTAATTTGACAAAGATTTTTGTAAACTTGAACGAAAAAGACTTTGTAGATGAAAATCCAATTACCATTGTCAAAAAAAGGAGATGTAAAAAGAAAAATCTATAAATACTGAATTAAAAAGTATACACAAAAAAGATTATTTTTTATTTATTCTCTTACCTCATATATTTTAGTAACTTTTTATTACTCATAACAAATTATTAATTGTGTTTTATATATATATATAAAGAAGTAAAACAAATACCAAAGATGGCCAGGGTTATAAATTTTGTATGTCGAGCATTTCATTTTATATTTGCATTCTTGTATAAGAATTATGTTTCCCTCTGGAATCGCGTGCAAGGGGAGATTTCCAAAGCTCTGCAAGGCCGAAATTTTTCAGCTGATGAAAGATATGCTTTCCAATATCGAAGAGGGCAGAATAGAAGAATTTATTGATAGATCTAACAATGAGCCCAAACTCTCTTCCCTACATGAATCGTGCAATGAATTTATTTCATAAATGTCTGATTTTCCATACGACCCTTATTAAAATTCCTTGAGATTTTAGACGATCCCGATATTCAGGAAGCAATCAAAATACTTTTCGCAATAATGTTAAAGGTATGTTTGCATCAATTGAAAAATAGAAAGATGAAGATGAATGGTAATGATGATGTTGGTGAATCTCAAATCAAATAGAGTGTATAAATAAGCTTTAAAAAAAAGTGAGAAATCACCCGATATGGACAATCATTCGGTAAATTTATGCAAACTAATTTCCATATATCAATCTTGGGGTAACATCGACGATGTAACCCTGTACGAGTTTTATGACGAATCTGGTTTGAAATCCTTTGTCACGTAGAATGAGGCCAAAACAAAATTTATGGGAATTTTCAACAACTCAATCGTCCAACAAGAGATTAAATAATCTATCCCAAAAATTGCTTTGAACAAGAATAAAATTAGAGAATTCGTATACAAAAAAAATACAAAAAAGGGGGATTTCCAATACCTCCTTACGTATAAATAGTCGGTGTAGAAAGAAGCGGCTGGGTACGACTTGAAGGCGACTCATGACATTGAAATTCAACCAGGCCAAGTGGCCAATGTCGACGTCGGCCTGGTGTTTAAAATACCCGCAGGATATTTAGATTTTGTTACGAGTCGTTCGGGGCTGGCATTCAACCATAGAATACATGCCTATAATTGAATTAAAGACTCATACTACAGAGGAGAAATCTTTGTGCAGCTGGAAAATCGAGAAAATTCGACATTCAAAGCCAAGAAAGGATCTCGTATAGCTCAACTACTCATAATGCCACACATGATAGTATCGTTTGTACCGACAGATAAAAATGATGACGAAATTTACAATACACAGCGAGGCACCTCGGGATTTGGATATTCTTCATCAACACCATTACCATCATCACCATTACCTACACCAACGCAAACCATCAAAGTGAATCCTGCAGTCCATAGAGAAGAACCCATCGGGATGCCATTTTCCTTTCCCGAGTGGCATCACTTTTCGCCGGCCGAAATGCAAGAGTGTTTTTTGAGATCAAAATTAATAAAAAAGTGTATGTATTTTATATAATAAAATAAAGATTGAAAATAGGCTATAATTACTTTCTTTTTTCATTCAACCCATTCTCTCTCTCTCTCTGTCTTTCTCTCTCTCTCTCTCTCTCTCTCTCTCTCTCTCTTATATATATATATATATATATATATATATATATATATATATATATATATATATATATATATAAGGAATTTACCCTGCACACATAAAAGATAATATGGAATATTTAATATATAATGATTAAAAAAAATTCGTTTATTTTAGACAAGGATAATAAGCAGTGGTTTCGAGGAAAGGATGCAGCAAAAATTTTGTAATACAAGGATACTTGCGATGCTGTTCGGAGACACGTTCCCGTAGATGAACGGACAAAGTACAGACAACTCGTAGAATCAAATAGTTTACCATAATCGAACTATCATGGAAATTCGAGAACCATTTTCATCACAGAAATAGGCCTATATAATTTGATTATAAAATTGCGATTGTCGGATGGAAAATATTTTAAAGATTGGGTAGTACGCCAGATTCTACCAACCATTGACAAAACTGGCAACAACATGTCGGCAGAGGAATCGAAAAACGATCGCAAACGACTGGAGGGTGAAATCAGACTATTGACAAAAGTACTTCAGTTTGAAAAAGAAAAATATTTGAAGTTGGAGAAAAAAATGATAGTATAATCATAAGCTTTTTGCAAAATTATGCAAAGAAAAAATAAATCGGTATTTTTTTTAAATTTGCTTTCGTACTATTCATTGTTCAAGTTTCCATTCACCCATCGTTGATGTACAGGCGATCCAATTTCTCACAAAAATTCCTAGAATCTGCTATGAATTACATACACGGGTTGATCGGTTTCGGAAAACTACCGACCGTCACGTTGAAGGAGAATGTGAGTGCAGAAGACAGCGAAAATGGCGAAGAGTTGTTTCTACAAAATAAATGCATATTTGGCCATTACCTGGCCGAGAAAACCGAGCCGGTATCTTGCACCTCGATTTGTAACGACAACAATGGTGAATTCGAATAGAAGTTTTTCCCGACCGAAACCATCATCAATCACATGTCGTATCGAGGTGCCTACTGTATGTCTTCGGAAGCAGCCACTTGTAATCCTCATCTGGGTAAAATATTTTATGTGGATGACAAGTGTTGTCCGCACTTGTTTGGAGGTATAGGTTCCAACCTGATTGTCGGTTGTAATGGATCGATAGTGGATAGAGCGACGAATACAACGTACACTGATATGATACCCAGCATATTTAGGACAGAGGATGTGGACGAACAGTTGGATGATGGTGATTACCGGATCGTGTGCGTCGAGCAATCAGACCCTTTACAAAATCGATAGATTCTGTTGAATAATGGATCGCGGTTCAAGTACATGCTAAATAAATGTGCTTAGATGATATTCAATGACCAGAAAACGTGATGCCCGATTACTCCACAGGTAATTGTGACTGTGGCCCGCAATTTTAAACTTGAATTCCGACCCCAAACTTCCATGAAAAAATGAATTTTGAAATGGGCTGGAAGTGACCCGACCATACAAGGAGCCAAATATGCATTCAGTATAGCACGCCTGTGTATAAACCTAAATACCGATAATTCTTTGTACAAGCAATTAAAAATACCTTGCTCTTTCGACACGATTAAAGACCCTACAAAAAATTCATGTGAACGTGCACTTTTACTCGCGACTAATATCTATAGTCCATTGGTTTTAGAAAAAAATACTGAAACAAAAGTAAAAAAAGGGGAAAAAATATTGAAATGGATGCATAAAAAATAAAAAGAATAAAACATTTAAATAAATAAAGTAAGTAAAAAAATCTTTTTTTTTCTTTCTCGAGATCGCGACTATAAAAGAAGTTTAATTGTTGTTACTTTACCAGTCTGGAAACAGCTCCCAGGCGCTACCCTGGGAATCCTGTACAAGAATGTTGCCTTGCAGCTTAAAATATGTTTGATGGGTGCGGAGGGGGGAGGGGGTTAGCTTCTCCTCGCCTCCGCAATCTAATTGAGAACCAACTGGGTGGCCAAGGTTCCTCACAAGGGACCGATCTACCCCCGCGCTGAGGGAGTAGCGTCCCAGTGATGTAAAATGGCTGACTTTACCAATCGCTCAGAAGAAACTCGGCATGATGGATACCCCTAGTAACACTACTGAACAACAACAGCAGCAGCCCAAACCACAGCTGTATCAATTCGACAATAGTGCTAATAATTTTACTAATCTCATGGCGGAAGATCGAAAATCAGTTAAGCGAAAAAATTACGAATGTTGTGACGATGACGAAGAAGCTCAAGACATTGAATCATTTATTCAAGCACCAACCAACCAACAACCAGATGGGAAACTAGCTGTGAAATATCAACGGGTCAAGAACAAAACATGTCTACCGAGCATTGTCGTAGATATTCCGAAGTAAAGTTTGTTTCAATTTTGGGTGAAATTGATTGCAACTACTTCAAGTTATATTACAATGATCAAATAAAGGTGAACTCGCTCCGAAGATGATGAAATTACCAGCTTTATCCGACTGTTGGCAAAATACCTTCAGTTGTTTAACCTACTCGGTTCAAACATTAACCTTGTCAATTTAAACGATGTCGACGAGATAAAGATAAGCTCTCAAATTCCGTTTGTTGGAAACAAACCGTTTAGAAAATATGTCTTTTTCACGATAGATCACAATTTACTGAAAAGGATTGTTCGCATAAATCATAGTGGGAGAAGTTTCAATTCGTGGTACTTGATCACAGACAATGTGATCCAATACACTCTTTCCACTGTGGAAGAAGAAAACATGGAACGTATCGATGATTGAACTAAAACAAAGAGATTTCCCTTCCTGCTACTCCAGAACAAAAATGGAAAGTTTTTGAATCATAAAATCAAGGATCCTGCCAGTTTAGAAACACTATGTAAATGCCAGGATGAAATCCCAACAGTATTTGCCATTTTTCGGTATCTATACAGCCGTAATGTGCAGCATTTAAAGTTTGAGCTTGCTGCATTGTGTATAAATCTAAAGATATGGAACAATCTATGTGAAAAAAAAAAATACTTTTTTTTATAATTTATTTATATATGTGTATTTTTTGTAATTTATACGCAAATAAATTTTTTAAAATAATATATAGACCTATTTGGTTTATTTGTTTTGAGTACACTATCTACAAGGGTCATAGTTAACCAAATGAAGACTTTTTCTCATCTGAGCACATTTTTTAAATGCGCATTTTAAGAGTGCCATACCTAGAATTGTACCCAAAATAACCAAAGACACACTTTGAACAATAGCTTCATTTTTTATGCGATCACGAGATTTAGATGTTTTATTTGTAGCTTCACTATTCACCCCTTGAAAATTTCTATATTTTTTTTCGAACGTCTTTTCATGTTCTTCCATTTTCGACAACATATCAGGACAAAAACTGTCAATAAACCACGGGGAAACATAATCTGCATCTGAGTCTGTTTCTTTTATTGTCGGTGTAGTTGTTTTCCTAATAGCATCTACAATTTTACTGATAATTCCATTACCTCTAGCTTTGATTCGAGTAACAATACTGGCAGCTCCTTCAGTTACAACATCTTCAGTTGTATCACCGACACTTGGTTTCACATTAGAATTTTAAACATTTTCATGTTCAATAGAATTGTACGATTTTGTATCCACATCTCGCCCCAATAAATCATCATTATAGTCTCTTTCCACGTTTCCCTCTATCAGTCTATTAAAAGTGTTAAATTTTTCTGATTTAAATTAGAAAAATTATAAAGTTCTGTAGTATTGGATTCGGGTAGTAAAGGTAATGAAAAGGCACTGTTGGTTATCGTGCATAGAAATAAAATACGAGGTAGGTTTTTACAATCAATTTATTTTCAATGTTCTTATATATACGTATTTGTTACTCAATTTTCTCTGTTATTTTATAATATATGTATGTTTTCAACAATCTGATAAAAGTGATGACATAAAATGTCTCTGTTGGTGAGGTTGTTTTCCCAATACTGACGGTTCCTTCATTAACAACACTTTCAATTGTATCACCGACATACGAATTTGTATCCCCTTCTCATCTCATAAAAGGTGTCGAATTTTTTCTGATTTAAACTAGAAAAATCATAGAGTTCTGTATTATTGGATTAGAATAGTAGAGGTGATGAAAGAGCACTGTTGGTTACTGCGCGTAGAAATAAAATACAAGGTAGTTTTTTTGCAATCAATTTTTTTAATGTTCTTACATACACAGATTCATTATTTAATTTCCGCGGCGCAATATTCTGCTTGGATTCCGCTGAAAATGGGCATGCTTAATACTGTGGCCAAACCCGATGCGTTTGTTTTCTGATACTCTCGATTGGTTATACTCGCATCTGCCATGGAATTAATTCCACTTTCGCCTATAACGTTCACCAGAGGCCCCGATATTTTCGAAGATATGTGCAATAATTCAGTTAATTTTTTTGTAATCTCATAAGACATGTAGGTTTTCAACAATCTGATAAAGGTGACGATGCAGAAAGTCTCTTGGTGTAAATCTTCTGGAAGGGGAATAATCTTGTAATTTTGCACAAAGAGCAAAGCTAGGTGTTTGTACAAGTACAAATCTTCGTACGAATACCAGAGTTTTGTGTTTCTCGTGTATATCAACTGAGCCTGTGGTTTTTTTGTCCCAGACCGTTTTTCCGATTGGGTCACATGGATGGGATTTCCAACCATTTGTGTAGGATATTGTACAATCTCAACTCGAGAAAATTCCGTACGTAAAAATGAACGTAGAAAGAAGATTGGTCGCTGAAGAAAGTGGTTGCGACAACAGAGAACTTAAGTTGAATATCTCGAAAAATGCCCAATGTTGCATTTTCCGAAACGACAGCATACACATCCTTAACACTGCCGTGTTTATAATTATACGTCTTGTGGCGCGACCTCAACCTCTTTACAGTCGTCGTCTTTTCCGATTCATCAACGGATATATCGTTGGCCTCATATTTTTTTCGTGCCTCGGACATCTTTTCGAATAATGCATAGTTGCAGTCATGGTGTACATAAATCACCGCCAACACCGAACTCGAAGGATGTTTCGAGTCCAACTCGTGGGCCGTGATATATTGATGATGGATCAATTTGTCAAACACGTCGCCAAGTAACTGGCTACAATGGTGCTTAGAGACGAACTCGGGTCAATGTCGGACAGCAAGTAATACTGGTTGAGCATCTGAACCTAGTTTTCATCCATGTTTGCAAACTTTTCGATGATTTCGTCTAAATCTCGCGGGGTTTGTGGTGGATGTGTCAAGAATTGAACGCATCCATCAATTGTAGCTTCGCACGATCGGATCATCCCCTCGTCGACCTGTTTCGCCTGCAAACTCTGCCGTATTTTCTCTTTCAAGTTTTCGCCATCGCATTGATTTTCGTACATGGTCGTCAACAGCATGAGAAACTGTACCGTCAAGATCGGATAAAATCCCTTGGACATTAATACTTTCGGGAGATGGTGATTCAATAAAGTCGAAAATTCACTTGTCGAGTAATGTGCGAACATTTTTTTGCCAGTAAATATACAATTTCGAAATTTATATTACACACATATCCTTTCCGAAAATTGGGGACAAAGGAAAGTTTGGTGGAATAAATCAGAATATCACCGATCGGAACATGATCACGAATTAATTTTAATAAAATGTATGGTTCCAACTCACCCTCGTTTAGCAGACTCTTTGCCTTCTAACTTAATCGCCTTTTCAGGCAGCGACCATGAGGGACTCTGAGCATTAATGTCCTTTCCTGCGAAATTAATTTGCCTACATTGCATGATCTTCACTCACAGAACACTGATTTCAAACTGAAAAAAAAAAAAAAATTAAACCCCTTACTATATAATTTTTTTTTGTAGAGGTTTCTTTTTTTTCGTTTCTGTTTTTAACATATATATAATATATATATATATATATATATATATATATATATATATATATATATATATATATATATATATCTGAACGAATCTCCTCCAACTCATCAGAAGATCATCGTCAACCATGTCGGAAAGAGATGTACTCGAAAACTGTTTCACTGCATTGTATATCATGTGGCTGATTATTTCGATATTGATGATAATCAGCAATGGATTTTTAGGCGAAGAATACTTCAACAACATTTTTGTCATTATAGCAGGACTGGCAATAAATTTGGGTCCGATCATTCAAACACTAACATTGATTGTTTGGCGAAGACAGTTACTGTCTCCAATTTATTTGATTGAATTATGCGTCGGTTGTTTGGAATTACTAATTTTACTACTCTATGAACATTTCACATTTGGAAATGAAATGATGCCTACAATTATCACGATGGTTTTTAGTTTGACTTGCACAAGTTTGATGTTTATCACTTTGTGAGTTTTTGGCCTATAAAAACAAGTTGTTTTTCTCCAAGGCACTTCAGGTATGGGGAAGACTACAGTGTCTGCTCGATCGTTTGATTTTCTCCAGTTTCTGGGGGAATATTCCCCATACAAGAACAAGAACGAGAATAACCTACTCCAATCAATGATTACCATCGACTTGGAAAACGAACTAATGTGCTACGCACAAACTCTGAAGAAAAGTAAAGTGTTTCTAGACCACTCTCCATACTCGCAGTTTGTGTATGGGTTGTTATTCGATTACAACGGCCAACATGCCGACCCACATACGTTCAAAGAAAATGTGTTGTACGACTTTCAAATTTGTGCCGAACATTTACTTTACATACACGAAAGGTTCCTGCATAAATTTTTCGTTTTAGGTTGCAAAGTCGAAATGAAATGGTGTCTCGCCGCGGACATCCCATTTACGAAGGAATTGATGAAGAAAAGGAATATGTTTGAAATCACCAATGGGTTCAATTTGGATAATTACATTACTAATTAAAATTTCTTGTTTGCTTGGTTTGTTTCCCTGTTTGATGAAGATGTTGTGTTTGTTAAAAAATATGTATCAAATGAATTGACAAAAATAAATGTATAAATAAAAAAAATAGTTTTTTAATATACATATGTTTATCTACGATATGAATATTTTGCTTACAGCAATGATTTTTTACGTCATATTGCACATTTGAAATGTGTAAATAGAGATTCGATACATTAAATCGAATGACCACAAGGCAGAAAAACCACCTTCAATTCTCTTTGGTAACAAATCTTGCATAAATATGATTTTGTGGTTCATCTTCATTATCGCCACTGCTGCTGCCATCCACACATTTCTCCAAATAGTTGTTTGTGGAATTATCGCTGCCACTCACACATTTCTCCAAATCGTTGTTTGCAGGATTTGACATCTCCTCGTACTCTTTTTGTTTAAGCCATTGTATTCTTTCCACCCGAATTTTGTCGATGAAACCCTTTCCTTTTGCCAAAAGGAAAAATTTACATTTGGGATACCAAATACCATGTTCTATCCAAGAATCGTCTTCATCTTCCCAACGTATAATGTTTTTACCACAGTGAAAACAAGACACTCGATCACCGAAACCCATATAAAAGAACCCCACATTACTTAGCCATTTCAGGTCTTGAACTAGAGATGCAGGCCACTGTTTTATTTTTAATGTTTTTATTTGTGCTTCACACATATTGTATTCAGGATAGGCATGTTGTTCTTTGTTGTTTTGCAAAAGTTGAGATATGTCATCTACATCGACATCATCGTCTGTCATGTCGATTTTACAAACATTTTTACCACCCACGAATTTCGCAGTCATAGTAATATATATGTTATCCTTTATCAAGTGAACATACAGACATTCAATCATCGAGTAATTATAAACATGTTCTATCCAAGAATCATCTTCTTCTTGCCAGTGAAAATATTTGCAGCCGCAATAAAAGCAAATAACTGTATCATCCCCATGTAAAATTAACCCACTTTGCTAAGTTTTTTCGACTGTTGTTTCAGTGCCTTGGACCAAAACTCGTACATTGCCAACTATGATTCAAACAAATTATATTCGGCATACCTCGAACCTATATATGTTACGATATCCATCCCTTCGAAACACGTTCGCAATCCCATAACTGTAGATTACACGGCATTGGAGGGCCATATCCCATGTTTTTTAAAAGCATACTCGAAATTAACCATGATTATTTTCCTCCTCTCTCTATTCGGCCCACCTTTTTTGGTGAGTATTCATATATATATATATATATATGAAAACAATTCACAAAGTATGCACAAAGTATTGCATGACTGATTCGGTAAATCATTGCCTGGGAAAAACGAAGTCTTTGATTTATTTAAAATCCATTTTTCATTTTAATACAAACCATCTTCTCTCAAAGTTAAACCATTCCATTCGATGGCCGAGATAAACTATTTATGACCGAGTTGGGAAACAATGTGCGAATTTATACCCATTTGGTACATTTCCTTATCGATTTTGACCGCAATTTCGTTCAAGGAAAGTTTCGAAGAATTTATTGTGTCTTTAAATTCGAGTGTACCACCGAGTGACACCATTTTATCCATGAGTCCCAGGTAGTTATGAATGTTTCCTTTGGCGCTGCTCAAAACGATGCGAATTAAATTTCTGTCCAATAAACTCGGCGATTTTAATGAGTAGAGAAATGGGAGCAATTCGTCGTGAAAATCATTAGTGAAGCCATTTGCCAACTCGTAAGTTTTCTGGTTCACCTCGCAAAAGAAATTGTATGTTTTCCTCGAGCCATATTTGAAATAAAGAAAGAGACAAAAAATTTTCCAAAATACTTGCCGTTGGTTCGACCAAGTTGTAAATGTGCGGCACGTTGACAATCAGTTTGTCTAATGCTTCGCGATTCGTGTCATCATCGAACCATTTCAATGTGTAAATATTCCGAAATAGTTCGTGTAAATGGTGAAACTCATGTATTTTTGGTAAACTTTGTTTATGCATGACCTTTGGTAAATTTAACCTCAGTTTATTAAAAGGAATGTAAATACTGTAATTGGGAGACATGTTGATTATAGCTTCCTTGACGACGACCACATCCGAAACCACGTACAATAATTCCATATCTCCGTCGATGTCGGCATTCTGATTCCTCAGGATCAACGGCGAGACAAACAGTAAGTCTGTCGTCACAAAAGCCACTCGTTCGATGAGAGCAATCGAGAAGGGATGTATCACTGGATCTCGTTTGAGTAAAGTTATGGTATCCCAACACAGATTGATGAATTTTCCTGTTGTCCATCCACAATGTTAGTCAGGTCAAAGAGGACCATTAGAGAGACATTCAGGTCGATGCCTGGCGATGTCATCCATGTGTGAGAAACAATGATCTTGGTTGGTTGTAGATCGGCCTGAAAAACGATTAGACTGCACAACATTTTATTTGTGGTGACAGTAAATTCCAGCGCATCTGGCTCCTGCTACCTTGCAAAATTTTCTTTATCGACCCATTAGAAAATGGAATGTCGAAAAACTTTTGAATCTCGACAAATGTTTTCTTAATGCAGCAAAAAATTTGCTCATCCAAGGCATAAATAGCATGTTCATCAACTGTGCACAACACACAAACCTTGCACAATTCCAACAAGTGTAAGAAAGTATTAATTTTCTTCCAGTTGGCATAAATTTCATTGTACTGCCACATCTTTTTCCGATCTATTAAATCGTGGTACCAATTTCCAGGGGACAATGCAATCAGGGAATCGAATCCAGAATGGAATATAATTTTTTTTTTTTTCAAAATGTACTGGCAATTCTCAATCATCTAGAACAGGATGACAAATTCGGCCATTTCACCAGTTTCTAGAATGTTTTTAAACTTGGAATTTGATTCCTTCGAGTGTATTTTTAAGTTGGGAATAATAAAACAGCATAGATTATCGGAATTGTTTTTAATTGTTCTATGGCCCTTGATCCAACATATGATGAATGTATGGGAATTTTGTTTGTATGATGTAAATACCAATATTGTTTTGCACCTCGACTAAAGAACGATTTTTAAAATTTTTCTTGAACCACCAACTGTTGAGGATACACCTCATTTGTTTTGTGCTAAGAATTGGCCAATTTTGTTGTTTTTACTTGTTTCAGGGTAATGTCCGACACTCGGTACTTCATTTTATTGTGATTGTGGATTTCACCTGGGAAACAAAGATTTATATACACCATTTATTTTATATTTTTTACTCTAATTTTTTAATTGCATGTGTATTTCACCCGATAAAAAAAGGCACATGTGCTTTATTTTGATGGTTTTTTTTTTCATCTATCAAGTGAGACTCTCTCGAGACTCGAAAATTTTTTTAAAACTAAATATTGCACCAAGTAAAAAATATTACACGAGGAAAAGTTGAGGGTAATGAAGCAAAAATGTTGGAATACTCTTGAGGCAAACATGAAAATTGCCTCAACTTTGCCTCAAGATTATTCCATTATTTTTCATTTTATTACAGCATAATCTTGAGGCAAAGTTGACATATTCTCAAGATTGCCTCAAGAACCACGTAAGACAAAGTAGATGTTGTCTCATCTTTCCCTTCTCATTCCCACTAATTAGACTCACCCACTCACATATTTTTGTGAATCGACCCGTGATACAAATGGATGGTGTTGAAGAAAAGCATTCAGTATCAGCATTGTTACCCTCATCGTTTCATAAAGCATCGGCTATGAATGTAACATCAGAGGATATATCCAGACCTTTTATAGATGAACCTGATGTATCTGCATCGAAAATCAGCTGGATGTTTATCAATTGAATTATGTTTCTATAACGACACATCTACAGTTTAAGAAATGGTTCCGAAACATCGACCATGTAGGTAATTTTCCCATGATATTTGCTTTTTAATATGCAATAATCATGTAAAACATTTTTTATATTTATTTCCTTGCCGCAGTTAAAGAATATTGTGTGAAAATTCAAGTTGGCAACCACCCATTCCCGTTTATCGATTTTTTCAATATCTGCAACACTAAAACATCCATCAGCGAACATGAAAAACCACTGTGGTCATTTTCAAAGATACTGATTTTATACATGATAAGAATAAAAAATATATTATATTTCGAGACTTGATGGAATTTATGCACAATTATTCTTTAGGAAGATGTTGTGTCAAATGTACTGAGATGGAATATGTTCGATATTTGCTAATTTTACCCTACAACACAATGATGATGAATTATAATGGAAAACTAGCAATTCTACGCCCAAAAGAAAAATCCGATAAATCCAACATGACTCGAAAAGTGTAAATTGACGATTAATGCGAGGACAAATGCTTGAGAAAAATACTATAAACCTTAAACCCTCGACTCTGTTAAAAATACTAAATACCAACATATGTGAAATTGAATACTTATTTAAAGATATTACACCCACACAGTATTCGGCAGTGCAAATCATCAACAGACTACTCGAACTAGCTATAATAAGAATCTGAGTTTGGGTATTTATAGTTTAGTTTTTTAATTTTGCAGTAACAAAAAATATATATTTTTGATATTGAAATGACTTTTTATAAGTAGGGAAAACATTCGAGTGCTCTACAATAGTCATTCATCACAAAGTGACATGGTTGTTATGGCTATGATTCCAACAACATTGGTGATGGCAGTAACATCAGCGATGGTTATGATGGGAACATTGTTATTGTCAACAATGATAATGTTGATTGGAATATGACATTTTTTATGAAATAATTTTACATAAAAAATAAACAAATGTACATTAAATTAAAAAAATACTAAAGAAAACTGCATATTTTATTGTTAAGTTTCACTAAATTTTGACAGAGTTAGTCGTCAAGGACATCCCCCTCACCAACTCGTAATTTAAATACCAATCACATTGCAGCATTTAACCTCCCCCCTCATTCCAGTTTGCCTATATGGCAAAGAGATCTAGAAAAAAGCCTCCAATCGACAGTGAGCCATGGACAGAGAAACATCAACTTTCTCCTCCTCTCCAGAACATAAGAGAAATAAAGTACCATAAGTGATTTAATATATATAAATATATATAGAGTATATAGTAATTAATGTACCATTTTGTTCTTACTTTAATTCTCTTATTTTCTGGAGAGAAGGAAGGTTTATGTTGCTCTCTCCAGTTCTCGCTGTTGACTGAAATACTTTTCTAGATTTCTCCACCATATAGCCAAACTGAAAAGAGGGGCAGGGAGGGGAATGAAATGCTGCAATGTTATTGGTTGTTGAAATTAGGAGTGGGGGAAATCAACAACCAATCAGAGAAGATTACAATCTCACTTCCATACATTCTACTAAAATTTGCCTATATGGTGGAGAGATCTACAAAAAGACTTCAGTCTATGGCGAGAACTTGACAGAATAACATCTACTTTCTCCTCTACAGAATGGAAGAGATATAAGGTAAGTACAAAAATGAAAGTTAATTAATATATCCTATATAGTATACATATATATACAATATATGTATTATATATTATATCTATATAGAATAAAGTAATTAGCTTACCTTTTTGTTCTTACTTTATTTCTCTTCTATTCTGGAGAGAAGAAAGGTTGATGTTGCTCTGTCCAGCTCTTGCCATCGACTGAAGTATATTCCAGATATCTCTGCCATATAGGCAAACTTGGAAAAGGAGAAGGGAGGGGAAACAAAATAATGCACTCTGATTGGTTTTTTAAAGTGTGTGCATGTTGGAGGGGGAAGAAATGTCGATGATACCACACTCTAGTAAAGTATTGCAAATGTAAACAAGGGTAACACAACTAATTCAAAGTTACATTATTATGCACTTCACATTTACCATATGATTTTTGAATACTAATTATCTGTATAAGGATCAGACACTCATTTGCCAGTTTTCTCCTAACTAAACATACTTTACATTGTCCTCCACCCCTTGAAAGTAAATTAAGTTCAATTCCCCCCAACTCCTAATTAGAACAATGAATCACTTTGCAGCATTTCATTTCCCCTCCCTTCCCTCCTTTCAGTTTTTCTGTATGGCAGAGAAATCTCGAGAAAAAAATTATGTCAGTCGAAAGTGAGAGTTGGACACACCTAATTGTCGAATTAGGCTATGACATCACACCTTTTCAATGCCTCAATGTGTCAGTATATAACACTCATTCATCGACTTAGGTTATGACATCATACTCATTTATAAGATTAATCTTATATCCATTGTGTTAGGTTATGATGTCACACTCCTTAACAGGATCGATCCTACATTCTTCGACTTAGGTTATGATGCCACACAACCCTAAGATGACAATAAAATATATTTTTATAAATTAAAAATTAAAAACTTTTTAAAGAATTTTTTCTCATCATGTGAATATATAACGAAGAAAGACTGAACAGGAATGTCGGAAAGTTGGAAAGAAAAAACAGGAACCATTAATCGCACTTGAACATGAAAACAAAGCACAACCAGAATGTCAACGTGCTCATGAACAGGAATGCAAGATTGCTATCATTTTACACACCAATAACAAAATGTTGGTCGAAATGGCAGCTTTGTTCATTATACCATGTACTAAAGTTCTGTGTAAGCTGATTCTTATCGGCGCATACCACTTCGATAGCAAACCAGAGGCACAAAACACGTTCAAATCGACCTTACAATGACTGCATTAAAAAAAACAAGTTGACTGTTTGATAAATAGAGTCTTTACTGGTTGGTAATTAACACTGCATCAAATCGGCAGTTACAAACCCAGAGATAAAGAAGCAAAAATAAAAGGATGGCCTTTCTTTGCAGAAATTGAAGGTGTATGACTATGTGGGTAGCAGCATCAACATCACCAACATCGTCATGGATAAACTAAGATCGAAGCATAATTATTTCAATGGTCGATGGTGCGAATTTGATGTTAGGGGCAACATGTGTATGTTGTTACCCATTCGTGAAGATGGTGTAGGTATCACAGACACATAGTTGATCAATTTTGTCGATTCTTGTTCACTACATTTTCACAAATCCGGTTCATCATTTGGTTTATAAAAAAACGAGCAAATGTTGATCGACTTAAACAAATAAAAATAACTCAATGAATAAAAGCAATTTAAAAAAAGATAATGAATAAAAACAAAAAAGCAAGACTAGAAATTTTATATAAATGATAATAAGTCGAGTAACTAATGTTATTCAATACAGATAAACTACCAATCCACACATTACCTTACAATGGTCCTTTCCTCTGTTACAAATTGATTCATCCATATGCAAGAGTGCATAAATATTAAACTCTGGGATCAGCTTCGTGTGATTTATACACTATCACAGATATCACGTATAGCTCCAGGAGAACAACATGCACTACCTCTGGGTCTTCGATTACTGTATCCTGCTGGCCATGTTGAGTACATGATTCCTCATTCATCGACTGGAAAACAAGGACTTGAACTTTATGCCGGAGTGTGCGATCCTGCATAACACAGAGACCTACACATCTGCATCTGGAATGTTGCAATGAATGAATTGATCATGAATAAAGGAGACTGCATTGTGCAATTATTAATTCTTCCATATAAACGACCTGTTATTTTCGAAAGTCAAGAGTTAGCCTTGGCTCCGAGTGAACAATGTGAAGGACATTTTTGATCTACTGAATGGTAAAGCTCACTGTCAAGCTTTCGACTACCAAACTCATTGGAAAAATGTCAGGTATAAATGTTTTTTTGTTTTTTATATATTTGTTAAACTTACAGAAGATACCAATTATGATGTAATTATATATTTCAGATATACTGTGGATACCTATTATGTAGATAGTATATATAATAATTAATATATATAATATTATATACTATATATAGTATATATTTATTAACTTACCTTTTTGTACTTACCTTATTTTTCTTCTGTTCTGGAGAGGAGGAGAAGAAGCTGATGATGTTGCTCTGTCCATTGCTCACCATCGACTGAAGTCTTTTTTTACCATATCTCTCCACAATATAGGCAAACTGAAAGGAGGGGAAGCAAGAGGAAGTGAAATACCACAACCTGGTTGGATATCCAAGTTAGGTGTGGGTGTAAAATTTAACTTTGTTTATCTTGCAAAGTGCGGACGACAATGTAAAGTATGTTTAGTTTGGAGAAAACTTGTAAATCTGTTTCCTATCATTATACAGATAATTAGTATTCAAAACTCATCTAGTAAATGTGAAGTGAATAACAATGTAACCTTGGATGAGTTGTGTTATACTTGTTTAGTTCTGCAAGACTTTAGCAGAGTGTGTTGTGATTGACATTCCTTCCCCCCTCCCACACACACATTCAACAACCAATCAGTGTGCATTATTCCCTTCCCCTCCCCCAAGTTTGCCTATATGGCCAAAAACCTGATAAAAATACTTTAGTCGATGGTGAGTGCTGGGCAGACACATCAACCTACCTCCTCTCTAGAGTAGAAGAGAAATAAGGTAAGTACAAAAAGGTAAGATAATTAATATTTACTATACATTATTTAATATATATATATTAATTAACTTACCTTTATGCACTTATCTTATTTCTCTTCTGTTCTGGAGAGAAGGAGAAGCTGATGTGTTTCTCTGTCCATCGCTCACCATCGACTGAAGTCTTTTTTCCTGATCTCTCTGCAATGTAGGCAGATTGAAATTAGGGGTAGGGGTGGGAAATGAAATGCTGCAAAATGATTGGTTGTCCAAATTAGAAATGGGGGTAAAATTCAATTTCATTTATCTCACAAGATGTTGACAACATTGTAAAGTATGTTTAGTTCGGAGAAAACTTTCAAACTGAAAGGAGAGAAGGGAGGGGAGAGTAACTGATATACTCTGATAAGTTGTTGATTCTCCCCCCCCCCCCCCCGATAATTTCACCAGCCAATCACATTGCAGCATTTCACTTGGAGATCTCGCAACCATATAGGCAAACCAGAAGGATTGGAAAGGGAGGGAAAGGTAGGATAAATGTTGTACTCTAATTGGTTGTTGAAAGTGGGAAGTTTGATAGGGGAGGGGGTGAATGAATGACATATGTAGACCACTTTGCTAAAGTCTTGCAGAACTAGACTAACTTATCCATAGGTCCCTATATAGGTAATATGTATTCGAAAATGGTCTTGCACATCAAAGGGGAGTATAAATGAGATTTTTGCTATGCAATTCCTCAGGTTAGTTCCTCATGTAGCTGCGAAGATTTCCATGAATACTGTCTAAAGTGAAAAAATAAGTAAATTTCCATAAATGCGAATGCAGACCAAGAGTCCACTATCACCTTTGAGAAAACAATATGACATGTTTTGCTAAAAGTCAACTACATTATTTTGTTTGTAAATTGTCAAATAAAAAAACCAAATGTAAAAGTTTTTAGGTGTCCTTTCCTAATTCTTTTTTCATTTATTCAACTACTAGGTTCTCATGTTTCAGCTCATCGTATTTGTTCATCAAACAAACAAGTTTCTCATAAAACACATTTTACCTCATGAGACAAAATTTACTTGTGCAATACCAAGCAGATGCGATATTAATTTGCCTGTTATTCATTGTATTTATAGCGTGACCTAAAGTTCCCACATACGATTGTTGGGAAAGGGTGTGGATAATAAAATAATAATGGCTTCCCCGAAGTATGGAAATGTATTTACAATTACCGTTGTTATTTCACATCCTTTTTTCTCCAGTTTGTCACCATTACCATTTACGAGCGAGTCTATGAAATTAATGTGATAATTTGTAGCTACATAGTTTAACTGAAATGAGTTTGTCTGTCTAATTTTGAAATAATTCTAATTTTTACCAAATTATTACAAATGTTGAGCAATTTTTGCGAAGTCTGTAATAAATCAACACTTATTTTTACATCATCTATATTTTGTATAGTTTAATTAATTATGTTACATAAAATTATAAAATTAGTAGACTTGTTAAAAGCTTGCCACTATCTTTGTATTCATTTTTTTTCAAAGTCATAATTTTTCCCATTAATCCTTTCATCTTCTTATGCCTTGAGTCATAAGATGCTGTGAAATGGAAAAGAAATATTTTTTTTCAAGTCCTAATAGTTTTGGTATACCTTACCATTTGGAAATATCGACTAATATAATTATAAGTAGATGACTAATGTATGTAAAGGTGTACATATCCCAAATTACATGCAAATTCTATCTATTAGTAATTAAAAATGGCAACTTTCATCAATGCAGCTTCATTCACGTCCAACGATTCGCTGACTTTGAACACTTTGTTTGGTTTTTTGCAATATGCTTCCGAAGAGTGTTTGAATTTGAAACGAGAAGACAATGTGGTGAAAACTTATATTGATTTGACTAGGATAATGTCAATAATATACAATTCACCAAAGGGCTCAGAGACTAATTTGTGGGATGGTTTCTTACACACCGATCTGCAAAACATTCTAAACAGCATCTGTAACAATTTTTATGCAATAACAAAAAAATATTTTGCTAGCAAATAAAAGCATGTGTAAAATCTTACGTCATCGTAGAAGGGTATATAATGAGTGGATCTGTAATTGTGACTTATTTGAACGACCAGAATTTATTGTTGAACATTGATGTGGATGGGGCTGTGCAGTTATTGTATAGTTCTATCAGTTGCTTCACTCTCATCCAACTGAAAATCTCCATTCACCATTCGGTGGAGACATCTTTGTCCCCAGACTATCTTTTCGAGCTGAATTGTAAAATTCTAATGGTCCAACGACATCCGCGACAAAATACCGTAAAATATCATTCCTAAAATTTATTTAATGTGCAAGAAATTGGATCGTCGGTGTTGCAGCAGCAGTATTTTCAATGAAATGCCATCATATGCGAATCGCTCAACAACATTCAAAATAACATTGGTGACATTTGGATGAATAAAACCAACTACATAAACCTGTTCCTGCTAACTCTGACGTATTCTATTTTAATTGCGTGATTAAATCTCCTCTACGTGGATTGTTCAACATACTCGCAAGATTTGTGGGTCCCGAAACTCTTTGTAAAATACAGTGTGGCCGATGCAAGGATAAATGACCAGCCCAATATTGGAATATCTGTGAAAATATGAACATCACACCCAAAGTCTTGAAATTGGGTAAAACCTCTTCCTCTCTCGTCTCATCTTCCTGCGATAAAAAGGCTTGTAGTTTTGTAATGAGTGGAAATGCAAAGAAAAATGTGGCAATCAAGGAAATTCTGCTCCAAATGGAAACACATGACCAGTATAAATGGGTGTTTGATTTTTTAAATCAGTTTTTAAACTGTGATGTTTGAAACGAACCTGATATCTGCAATGGCGATAGGGCCTATTCGGATGATGACGATGAAGGTAACAACTATATTTCATCTCTATCAGCAGGGAAACCCACGTATAAATAAACTATACAACAAATGATGAATAATTTCAACGTGTTTCACAGGTGTGTCATTCGTACACATACACTGTGCATTCATAGGCAATTACCAACTAATAGGGAAAATTGTGGTGTTCATGTCCAAATCAGGTTAACAAATGTATCACAATCAACAAAAATAAAAAACCAAAAATTTTAATAATAGGCAAGGCTTTTTCGTTGAACAAAGAACTGAAGAAATGTGCATATTTTTTAAAATTATGATAAAATTATAGATATCCATCGAAAACATACCAATTTCATTACATCCCTAACAATATTGAGCTACATTTGGTCAACGAAACATTTAGTGCTGGTGAAAATAATTCATCCACTCTTTAAAAGATACTATGATATTCTTCCCGAAAACATTGTTCAACAACTGATAAAATTGTATTCTTTTACAATCATTGTATGATAAGAATGTTGATCAATTCCAACCCATTATTTTTGTTCAAGATTTACATAAGAAGATGCGAACGATGAATCAGGTTCCTTTTAAAATACATGAATTTCATGAAAAATGGTGGTATTTTGGCAGATTTCCAAGATTTAGTTTAATATTAAATTTTTCGGTATTTAACAAAAACTCGAGCATATTGCACCGTTGTTTGCAACATATTGGTGAGCGATTTAAAATGTTAAGATCCCTCCTACCAAAAACCCTTTAAAATGTCCATGATCACTTTGGCTTATCAGCAAGTGGCTAAGCTGAACCACTACAATGCATAGATCTTATATTTAAGTGACGGAATTCCCATCACCGTCGAAGGAAAAAAGAATAACAATCTACAAATTGACCAAAGTCCAAAAGTCTTGCCTTGGAATAAAACAAAGAAAATACACCACTATGTGAAAAATGCGTTTACCAAGTTTCTAAATGACTCGAACACTCCCTACTCATCGGAAGTGGAATTGATGATTTTAATTGATTTCTAGTACAAGATGGGTAGGCGAAAAAACGAAATTTTGTCCCTGATGATGAGTGAAGTTAACAAACTGATTGAAAGTGAAAAAAATGAATTTAAAACAAAAACTACGACAATGTGTATTCCTTCTCATTTTACCCATACACTGAACGTGTTTGTGAATCATCCATCACATTCTATTTACAAAAACTTGAGTATACTCTTTGTCATCCGATATGAAAAACTCCATTTGATTTACATTTCCTTGTACAAAAAATAACTGGAGTGAGGCCCGATTGGGGAGTGTTGTTTCATGCTTGGCGAAATAATTTTTTGGTGCGTGCAAGTGCGGTCGATCCTAGATTAGCTCAAAATGCACTTGGGCACAGTAAGAATATGTCCATGTTGAATTACGTAAATTAACAAATGTTGAACAATACCTACATTCAGCAAATTTTACTCAACCAACACACATATAATTTAAAAAAATAATAATAATAATAAATAAGATATTTTTTTATTGGCAACTCGATGTTATATAACTGCAGGAATGTATCGAACC
Source organism: Dryococelus australis (assembly GCA_029891345.1). NCBI lineage: Eukaryota > Metazoa > Arthropoda > Insecta > Phasmatodea > Phasmatidae > Dryococelus > Dryococelus australis. The sequence continues at coordinate 206,609,431 of CM056993.1, read as the reverse complement.
TCATCAATCAATCTTTGTCATCAAGAAGAGTATCATGTCGATGAGGTGTGATAAACATGGAGCATGTGCCCACCAACCTTCCTTGTGTCAATGTTTTATTTGTGGATACAATGCTCAGTGTCTCGAATATATGATATGCCTTTGCATACATGAGAGATGGAGAGATCGTCTTGGCCAAATTCCTCGATGGAGATCGGCGGACGTCGAGAGGGTGAAGATGGTGATGCGATGGAAATCGGTGGATGGCGAGAGAGTAAAGATGGTGATGTTGCAGCCGCTGCCATCAATGTTCCTGTTTCTGTTGTAGATGATGAAGTTCAGTCGATTTGCATCATTGACTTTCAAGGTTTTGAAATTCTGCAAGCATTTTACATAAAGGAGTTGGCTATTTTCGACATTGAAACGAATCACATACAACACTACATTTTTGGACCTTCGTGCAAGCTAACTTGTTTCAGTGATGAGACCAAATCAGACATCCGAAATTCGATTTTACATGTGCATGGAATATGCTGGTATGAAGGGTGGGTACCTTACAATTGTGCATTGAGTATGGTGCAAAAATGCTGAGGAATTACATACATATTTACGTTTCAAGTGTGGAAGAATACAAGATTTTACGCAGTCAATTTCTACCCCCATACCTATTCACCAACCTGATCCATGACCTCGAAAACCATATACCAAATTTTCTAGAGGATGTGAAATATGTAGTTGACTAGGTACTTTTCTCAAGATGTATGGCCCACTGTGGACTTTGTGTGATGGAAAATATGCATGTTTTTGAATATGTTTTATTAGAAAGAATATACATTTGTAAAGTGCATTTTTTGTATGTAATTTTGTATTTTTTTTTGTATATGAGGTCTAATCATGGCCCTAAATAAAGAAAAAATAAACAAATACATCGATACTATTTTGGATTCTCAAAAAATCCTACCTTAAACGATGATTCCTACTCCAATGTAATATATAATAAACTCTTGCGTCATACGCAAGATGGAGAAATATTCAATAGTCATTACATACCAAAGTCGACAAAAAATGTATATTTAATGTAAAAAAACCACATGAAATGTACCTGATTTTAAAAGAGTTAATCAATCCACACTCATTTATAGATTTTGTCCTCTTTCTCTTGTGTAAAATTATAGACCAAGTGGTTCTCGACAATCGGGATAAATGCCCATTCATAATAAACTGGTTTATTTTGGCATTGACTCAATTTCCCAAGGACAGAAACCTTGTTTCGACGAACACTGATAAACCTTCGTCGTGGAGGAGGAGATTTCGATGTAATTGACGACATTTCAAATAATTAGCCCATTTCTCTGTTTATCATTTATTACATTACAAAATACATTTTCGAAGTGTTTATACAAGGTTTAAAGAATATTGACGAAACTTTTAACAATATGGAAAAATTGAAATTATTTGAAGAGACGGTCAACCCTAATGATTATTTCGAAGTTTCGAAAAATACTGCTACGATCGGGGAGACCGAAGGTTATAAAACTAGAGACGAATTTCACGCGGAAAACGGCCAAGTGTTGGATATGCTCGATCCGATCACGGCCACGATAGAAGTAAATGATGGCAATAATGGTAAAGATGATGATGATTATTATAGTAAAGATAAATGCAAGTTACATAACATAGATAAGTATTGGGAGAATCTTGACAAAGTCACAGTATCGGCCATTGTTCACCGGGAATATCATGTCGATGAGAACGAGCTGCTCGAAATTAGCGAATTAAATGAACCTGAAACTGAAGTCATTCTTTCTGACGAACTGGTTATAACACAAACTGATTAAAATTTCTGCGAAAACAGAACAGAAATCGATCTTTTAAATACTGCTGGCGAATCCACAACAGTACTGGTGGAACTGAAATCCTACATAACCAAGTCGAAACCACATTCTTGAAAATTGAAAAGCCAACAACCACACCTGTCGAAATATATTTCAGTAAAAGCGAATCGGAAACTGAAATTGAAAGCGAGGAAATAGTAGCACTGCAATTACTCGAAGAAAGTACTTTGACGAGCCTGTGTTGGAGGAGTTGAGTGAAATGGAAACCAATCTTCAAGGTACTTTAGATGAGTGTGTGTTGGAGGAATTGAGAAAAATGGAAACTAATCTCAAAGAACCTAACAAATCGATGGGGGTGGAAACGGATTCGGGCGAAATTAAAACTGAGGTCGAGATTCTCGAAAAAGGCGAAAATAATAATAGTCCAAAAATACATAAGGATAAATTTCCGCTATATTTAGTCTGTTTGATGGAAAACGACTTGTTTGACTGAATGGAAAAAATAAGCTTTAACGAAAAAATTTATTTTAATTTGTTGTGTTTGTATTTCACTTACCATGGCTACACTTTGCATATGCGCAACGCATTAGATGATTCCAGAAAACTATGGCGATCGAATCGATTATAAAATATTTACAAATAATGGCATGTTTCACAAGACGGTCGATTGTCTATCATTACCATTTCACTGTATCGATTCGTCAGATTGCCAAGTTTTGTGTGATTTATCAAAGTTAAATTTCGATTGCGATGAAAACAAATACACTCCATGAATAAAAACAGCACCTGCCACAGTAACAACAACAACAACAACAACAATAACTCAACAATCGCCCACAACATGTTCCCATCGCGCTAGCATTGTTCTGTGTGATTCCGAACAGGGAATAGTCAGAGTGTTGAAAAGCACCGATCCTTTTGAAATTGAATGGGTGTGCATCTCGATTTACCCACTCATGTGGAATCATGATGGGACTCAAACTCCAAACACATGCAGGGATGGAATCGTCACAAGCTATCTGACAACATCCAGTTTTAAATTTAACGATTGTAAATGCAGGGCCGATATGATATTGGGTGTTTTCGAATTTAAACCACATGAACCGAGATGTTTCCCATAAACCCACGTTAATTTCCTGACAAACTTTCATGACATTCAAAATATCAATGATAATAATAATTCATAAGATCTATGTGTTTATATATTATTATTATTATTATGGCTAACTGGGGTCATCGTAGTTTTAATTTATTTTTCCACAGAGATGCGATATTTTATACTGGAAATTTACAAGAGAAGCGAAAATGAATTTCCTATTAAATTTCGAATATTATTTCCCACGATACCTTCATATCTCAATAAACAATCAATTTTGAAAACAACACACTTAATTTTTCAGGTGTTAAATCTGCAATTTGTATCTGAAATCTTTATGTATACGAATAGAAAAGATTCCAACATCAGCATTATTCAATTCGCCAGCTGCGACCACGGATATGGAGACCCGTTCGATGGCGAAGGTCCAATATGCACATGCATCCCTACCTCCCAACAAAAGCATATATTTTGACAAAGAAGTGCTCTTACCAACGAGAACTAAAAAAAATGGATAAGTTATTGGATTTGAAAAATCATAATTTCTTGTATAACAACTACAAAATTGTTTACCTTATGGATAGAAAAAATAATTTATGTTTTAAATAAAAAACCATTGCCGGGTTATTGGGATACGAAAACAACTGGAAAGCTATTAGGAATAATGTGAAAGAGTAATATAGAAGAACTTTCAACGAACTGGCAACAAATGCAACTTCAGTTGTGATTGACAACGAGCTGCCGCACACCACCTTCATCAACGAACCGGGTATTTATAGACTGATTATGTATTCCAAAATGCCCTTTGCGGGAAATTTTCAAGATTTTATTTACGAACACATTTTCCCGTGCATTCGCGAGGGTAAACAACGCATGTTTCAGAATCACATCGAGTATTTGACAAAACAACTCGGAGAAAGAACCAACGATGTGGAAGTTATGATGTGACAATTATTGGCTCGAGCTGCAAAAGAAGTTGTCGTCGCCAATAACACCAAAGAAAGTACAGAACAAATTAGCAACTGTTTGAAACCAAATTTCTTGGTGTTGAAATTGAATGAAAACAATTTTTGTTTTCCGTATTATGTAATTTGCGTACAAAAAGGAAATTTGAAGAGGCAACTCAACTAGCTTCGAAAGAAACATCCCGATTGCAAGGAATTGCTGCATTTAGAGTATAATTCACCGTCTCGAAACATGTACGGCTGTGTCAAGAATGCATTGAGCCCACATTTGAAATTTTTCAAGAATTACTTTATGATTAAAAACACTGAATTTACAGAAAATAAAATTTTGATTCAAATAGGTAATATGGAAAAATGAAGTGTATATGTACCTATGTGTGTGTGTTATATATATATATATAATATATAAGATGGCATAGCCGTAGTAGGAGTAGATCTCCGAGTCCTTTGTATAGATCATCGTCACCCATTCGACACCGATGGAGAAGACGAACTAGCTAATATATATATATATTTGTTTGGTTGTAAAGAAAAAAATTATTTCTAATTTTTTTTTTTTTATTAATTTTGCTCGATTTACTGAAATTATTTTACGCGTATGTAGTAACAATTTCCGACTACTTGAACAACTCTATGTTTTTTAAACCTGTTTAACTTTTTACTCAAATTAGCTAGTGCTTCGTCTTCTCCATCGGTGTCGAATGGGTGACGATGATCTTCTATACAAAGGACTCGGAGATCTACTCTTACTATGGCTATGCCATCTTTGTCTCCTTTATTTTGGCATAATCAAGTTCTTATTTACATGTGTGTTTTTAAAATTATTTATTTAATAAACGTTCGATAATAATACCTTAAATTCAAACTGCGAGCGCGTACTTGTATTTATCATGGATGTTTGATAAAAATTTACGCTCTTTTGTGTACACATTACACAACAAATTTAATTCTTGTAAATAATGCTCGGAGCTTAGCGAATTCAAAATTCTTTCTTGAATCTCTTCAAAAACTATGCCATTTTGGTCGGGATATAGGTTGAGTTTCAAAAAGTACACCCGGTTTCCTATTTTGAGCTTCGAGAAATAAATTATATACGAAAATATTAAACTCCTTTTTTTTTCTGGATAACCGAGTTGGGTGATTAAAGTATCGGGAAATAAGTCGTTCGTGCCCATGTTACCGTTTGGCATAATTGACAAATCCTGCAAATCCCGATAAATACTCGAACCTAGAGTAGATATGGGTCCGGCGGAGGAAGAAGATGAAGTCTACATCTTATCCAGAAAATTATCATTGAGAATGCGATTTTCCTCATATTTGTCGCCGATTTTGGAAACGTTTTGATTGTCGGGTGCCACCATCACCTGATCATCATTACCATTCATTTTAGACATTGTCATTTCGGGAGATGTAGACATCTCATCGCTGTGGTAACTGTCAACGTTGTTGAGCGATATTCGACAGCGTAATCGTCTATGTTCTTGGTATTCCTCTCTGAGTTTTTGTTTGATTGATTTAACTGAACAATTGTGTTTGAATGGTTGGCGTAAATGATTTTCAGAGTTGTCGTTGATGTTTTTGGAATGGGGTGGTATTTGATGATCGATTAAAGGTAATCCCACCCTCTCTTCTTTTTCGAAACCTTCAGCTGGTAAGTTATTACACTCGTCCCTTCTGGTTTCGTCATCTGCCAGTCAGAAATCATCGTCATCTCCGTGATTCGACTCTTCGTCAATGCGAGTTTGTGGAATAGACTCGAATACATTTTTGTCGAGACACGATGATGATGCGGGGATTGTGGGAGAGGTGTGGAAGTATCGAAAAGGTGATCTTAGGCACCAGTGTACGTGTTTGATTAGAATCTTGCGATTGTGGGCACCTGGGTGATGATCGGCGTGGAGTTGGGGGTCTAAGATGAGATTGTGATGCAAATAGAAAATTTCTCTATGCAAAAAGTATTTTAACATCATTATGGTAAACTCAATTTTTTCCGTAGCATTAAACACCAACAAAACCCCCTCGTCATCGTTTCCAAGTTTTAAACGAGTCGATAAATTCAGATCGACATAAAACAAGTTGGCCACTTTGCGAATCACCGTGTTGAATATAATGGTACTAAAAGTGGGTAAATCCATAAATATTAGGAGGTAATTTATGTGGGTCGTTGTAACGAATTTTTTAATTGCAAATTTTAGATTCGTACGAAAACTGTCCAATTTTAAAATAATTGTAATATGTAATTTTTTCTCATGACTAAAATTTGTAATGTATAACTGAGATGAATAATCATAATTTTTTTAGGTGGTTTATAACTTATAATGAAAAAAAAATATTTCTCATTTCATTTAGCTATTTATTTTATAAATATATATTTTACAAATACATCGATTAATTTATGACATAAAAATATATACATACAAAAACAGATTTATTTACACAATACAATTATTCCTTTTTTACACAAGAGTTGTTATACCTAGAATGAAATTCTCTGACAGGATAGTTCCAAATAAAATCTACATTTACAAGACAACATCTTTGTTGATATGCACTTGGATTATGAAAACCACAGGTGCCACATTCAATGGGACATTTCCTCATAGCTATTACGAGTTTCTCGGCAGGCACACCCAACTGCATCAGAAAGTGTATTGTTTGAGCACATTTCACGACAATGTGTTGGATCCAACTTTCGTTTACGATTTTGCCAATTTTTTCAATGTTCATCATCTGATGATGTTCGTTATGTGGAAGATTCCAAGGTATGCCGTGTATTTTTCGGTAAAGGTACAAATTTTTCCCAAAATCACCCAACATACTCGTACGTAGGTGTGATAATGGGACCGGTCTTTGAACATGAGCCATGTAAATACCCTTTTTTATAACACATCCAAATTCTAGGGAAACGTTTTCACCAGCATAAACGCCAAATTGAATGTCGATGACCATCGTTTTATCCAGATCCAAATCCACTTCATACGTAGATGTTATTTTGATATAGTTTAATTGTGAAATTTCGTTCGAAGTTGTTGATTCAATTTTTCGAGAAATTGTGGCGATGTCAAATTTCCTATGGTAGCTTATTTCCAGAAGCTCATCTCGCCATAGTCCTCAGCCCACTTCTGGGGTGATCGTGTTTGTTCAATGTCCATTTCGATACGAAATGAGTTTTTGTGTTTTCCTTATATATTACACACATACTTGTTTATGCACAGAAAAAAAAATTATTTATTGCAAACTTCCATTGCCATTTTCACATCTTTTGTAGTTAGATCCCAAATCAACAGAACTATGTGTAGGGCACAGGCCCAAGACTTTTTTTTTTGAGAATGGCATTGGCAAATTTTTTCCAGGTCCCTTTCAACCACTCATGTGGCAAATTATTTTCTTCCTGGGCACTCCCATTTTTTTTTGTAAATATCTAGCCTGCTCTTCATTTGCTACAATTATAAATTTAATCCCTGCTTCCTTCAAAATTGAACGAACTGTTTTGTGTTTGGCGTTTTTCTCGTTAATTTCCTAAGGTTTTCCATGCTCTTTCATGTACAAATTGCGATTTTGTTCGAGATTGTGTACATACTCTTTACCAAGTGTATGTATGGAACGGGTCTAGATATATACAAGATGTTTGACCCTTGCTGTGTAATATATACAAACTCTAAAGGTATTTTCTCCCATGATATCTGCCAAATTTAAAATGAGCAACTAAAACAGAAGCTAGATTAATATTTTCCAACAGCTTACATTTTTCTTCTGGCCTCTTTCTACTCAGAGTAGATTTTTTGTTCTCTTCACTAGAGTCTCTTGAAGACCCTGATCACCCATCACTACTGTTGGTACTACTTTGTATTTTCCTTTTTGAACTAAATTTTCGCACTTCGTTGATATCAAAGTCTTGTTCTTCTCTTATATCAAACTTTTTCTCTTCTTTCATATAAGACTTTTGTGATTCCTTTACATCTTCATCAGTCGAATGTACCTCTCCTTCGTCGTCACCAGTGTCACCATCAGTATTCCATGTTGAACACCGTACTTGTTGTTGATAATGTCTCATGTCGTCTCTCGAAGAGCATTGTATGGGTTCAGCTTCAAGTTTACCATTCAAAGGCTGTAGTTGATGCACTTTAGGTTCTGCTCCACGTTCACTAAACATCTTGTTGAAATACTACCTCGTCGTTGGAAATAGTCAAGGTAGTTATCATTTGGAAACTTCTCGCAGTCACTGAAACTGCAGGAATGACTGCTCTGTGATTTCCGATGCCTATATATACGAGAGTGCGAAAAAAATAAACAAGTTTTTATAAGACAAAAAGAAATCACCAACCTTATCATGTATGGAATTACTCATTTATTTTTTTCGCCATTTCTAAAACCCGAGTTTGCTAAAGAGCTCGTGGCATCGCCAAATTTTTTTTTTATTTTTTCAGCACTATACACTTTTTGCAACACTGCGTTTTTATTGCAATACATTGAATATTCAAATGGAATGTTTTTATTGACAATTGAATGTTTATTACATTCGTTGCGTAATAAACGAAAAAAATAATAATAACACCGATGGAAATTTTAAACATAATTAAAGATGAATACGTTCACCATCCATCTAAACGACGTGCGAAAAACTTCTCTATGATGATGGACGTTCTCAACAAGCGGTCGGCCTTCGATGTGACTGTACCCGAATATAGCGAAACTTTAATGGCTCCCGAAATGCATAGGTGATGGGGAGGTTCGAAATCGGCTTTGATGTGGATATGGTTGCATTTAATGTTGGCCGGCGAAAATAATCGGAATAGATATTATAGTCACGGCAATCTTTACCAGAGTTTACTCGAAAAATTGGATTTGTTAAATCCTGTGTTCCATGTGTTTCGATGGATGAAGAAACAAGAAAACAATACTTAAAATACTCGCGGAAAATAACTTCCTGCTAGATTATACAACAGTATTAATTCATTCGAGCATCGAAGATGAGAAAAGTATTTCACAGATGTATAACAAACCCGCGGTGATAGTTTTGCTAACGCTCGAGTATCGGCCGTTGAAATTACGCATATTGGACCGAGAAGAAAAACAAAAAAGACTTATTTCTGTAAACGAAACCACTTGGCGGTGGGTAATTGAAAGCAACAATGAAGACGAGGGTGGCGAGGGGGATGATAGCAGTGGTGAATTTGGTAAATGTAAGCAACATTCGAGACACGAGAAACCGGGCGAGTTTATCAAAATCTACAAAGTGTTTTTTCAAACAGTTTATCATGTATATTTTGATTTTATTCGTGAAAATTTCGTTTAAGGAAACATGCCTGAATTTTTTGTAACGATGGACAAAATCTACCTCGTATAAATATGTAAAAAGTTATTTACAAGTTTCAAATAGAAACGATCGGTTACGATCACAAGGATTAATATACGAAAAAAGACTAGGGATATTTTATTTTTGGCAGGATAGTGCAAAGAGACTGTTTTCAAAAAAAGAACATCGAGATGAATCGCTGATGTGATTAATACTTGAAATGCGCAAACGGAACTATGAGAATTGGCGACAAATGACCATGATAATAGAGAATGTTTATCATCGCTCGGATTGTATTACTTTGGAACAGGTTCATTTCTCAGCTGCTTGAAATGTGTAAATGTAATAAGCATATATGATGAAAATTGTAATCACGAATGCATTTCCAATAAATAAAAAAGGCTCCTTTTTTCATGACGTATAGTTGTTTCATTTCCTCCTCCTCCCTTTTTTTGTAAAAAAAAATTTAAAAAACTATTTTTTTACCAGTGTAACATTGTATATAAGACGAAAAATAAATTGTTTTTCTTCCAGTTAAACACAAGTCAATGTTGTCGGACGAGACCAATGAATACTTGCGGAATAATCTCGACCGTTTGTATTCTGCATTTCTGACGAGAGAATACGGCCCAAATTTTTTCCTGTATATCGCTTCGATCAACATTTTTTTGCCTCGTTCTTGTTTGTAAGTATTCTGATATATGTCTTATTTCGCGAAAAAGATTACTGACTCGAGTAAAATGGACGAGGAGTGGGAACATATTGGGAAAATGATCAAAGACATTGAGGAAATTGGCCGAGTAACCGTCGATGTGAATCTGGATCGCATAATAATGCAACTCGTCAGCTGGTATGACGCCAAATACAATCGAAACAAAACCATCTCCATTGTCGGATCCAGAGAACTCGGTAAAATAACCCTGCAGGATATTTCGCCCTTTGATTTCGATCTTTTGTTAAAGTGTATGTTTGCTCATTGGCCTGCAAAAAAAAAAAAAAACAACGTGGAGCAAAGTACAATCGTGGGCTGGTTGTGCAAAAAAAATTTGGCTAACCAACCCATAATCTTGAACTTTGATGTCGTCAAGGAACACAATTTCGATTTGTACGAAGAGAACCTCGTTTGTGGCGATCGTGTGATTGAGTTTGTCGAGAACTTTACTGCAGCCGTGTTCCCATTTTACGTCAAGGGGCCTTGTCTGGTGACACATTAGGCAGAAAAGGCGAACTTTCACCTAATTATACCCATAGTGATGGATTTTGTTAGTGCGCACGTATTTTTTTTGCCATCTTAATCACATCTACTCGCAATCGAACGTGGGATTGGCATTCAAGTTTGTGTTGGACGATCCGGCATAGTGTTCTTTGCCCACCATCCAAGATCACGTTCCTGAATGGCTGAGCACATATGATAATTTCAAAAAACTAAGTCCCATCAATATATGGACTCTAAAGGATAAGCTCATGTCTTTTGTTCCCTTTTACGATCCCTTCATGTATCAGGCAATCAAGCTAATGCGAAATGAGGAGGAATCGATTGTGGCAAATGACCGTCGGGTGCAAACGGGAAACGACGTTGACGGTTATTGCGAGCAAGGTTGGGTTAAGTTATTCATTGGATCGACCGAGTACCAGTTTGGATTTGAATATATCTCTGCATATTTCGTCGTGTGTGTTGATGGAGAAATTATTCACAAAATTGAAAGTCTAAGAGGAAGTGACGATGAGAGTGTAATTACCGAGATGTACGAATTGTATAGAATCAGTATGATCAAGACAAATTTTCAGTTTGAGACTAACCAGTTGGAGAACACTTTGTTTAATATGGAAAAACTGTACATTTCATCCGACATCATCTTTTCCGAGTACGCATTGGGAAGTGTCTAACATCATTTTCCCTTTCACAATAGTTAATTTTACCCCTTTATTAAAAATCAATTGTATGTGATTGATCATTTCGAAGAGGTGATACGACAACTCAACATTGACTTTGATCATTACGTGGAAAATTTCATGCATGCACTCATAGATGGTTTATTGGCTGAAGATGCGAACTTTTTTTACATGGCCTACACTTTCTACCTGTGTTATTGCAGAGCAAATAATATCGAAATTAAAAACTTAAACATCATTTTTGAAGTAAATGAATGGCGGAACAAGTGGATTTTGGGTAAGCAACAACGGCGATGGTAAGACCAGCATAAACATAAATATTCCAAAAATGGTTCGAAACAAAGTAGAGACGAAGAATATGGTGGTGAATGTGAATACGATGGAGATGAAGACCATCCTCCATGAAAACAGTTATGTGGACCTGCATAATCGGATATGTTTAAAGAAAATTACGACTGGTTCGTCTTTGTTTTATCAGAGATGGCGAATCGCAGTTATGTGACGAGTGTGTTGTCATTACTGGTTTGCTATGATGACAGCAAAAATTTAATAATGTTGATCGGATGTGTGTTCAAATTTTCCATCCCGAACTGGTATGCAAAGTTCATCTTGAGTGGTTGGTGCACCCACGAAAATGTAATAAATCACTTGTACGTGGGATTCTACAATACCAACGTTCTTTACTTTTTGCTTTCGTATTTATGTGAAGGACCTCTAGACTGGACAAACCTGTTCAATGTGTACAAATATGTCATACTTGGTGAATCCAATGGTCGAGACGGTGGTGGTGATAATGGGGATTCGTCCCCGAATGAAAAAAAGAAATTGTCATCAGCAACAGCTTGTAAGGCGACTAATTTCTTCTTTTCGGACACTTTATTGACGAGGCGATGTGGCAACTTGGTGTTGTTATTCAGTAATGGAAAGTTTTAGATTGTTCGCGAAGCGAGTTGCCCTTTAGTCTCGAAATACATGAGTACGAGGCTGTTCTCGACCATCTAGGTTACCTAGTCTTTCGTGATGGGTATGTTTTTAACCCATTACTAAATGTATTTGAAGCAGCTTCACCTTCCCTGACATTTCTGGCGGCTATCAAGCACCGCTACGACATTCCAAAACCGATAATCACCATGGTCCATTTCCCTCATGTACAAGACCTGTGTTTCGACATCTACTTTAAATTACCACACTTCTTATCGCGGTTGCAATACAACAAGTTGATGGTGATTTACTCTGACCGATATTTTCAAATGTAGTGGCAAATCAGTATGCATTAATCGAACCTGATTTCAAACCCCTCGACTACATCGATGAAAATTTTGTGGTTACATTCAATGATTTGACTCTAAATTACAAATTGCCTCCAACACACAGTAGAAAACTTAAAGCTTATTACCGGCACCAAATTGGCGATTGCCTTCAAGATGTTTCTGTACTTACTGCATATTTTAACTCAGAAATACGCACTGAACCTGAAACAAGTTACTCAATATATACATTCCATTTTTGGACAACACATGCCGAAACTACTCGGTTTGGCCAACATTATTTTAGAAACGAAAAAAATTCTTCAGTTTTGTGATTTGTTAAAGAATGGCATAAGAAACAAAAGTGGGGTTGGTGGTAGAAAAGGAGTTACGGGCGATGAACATGATCGTGGTACGGAAATTGACGATGATGATGAAAGAACGACCACGCTGCTCAACAATTCGCAATCTATGAATTCTTTTTATGCAATGATTGAGAAATTTTTTTCGTGTAAAGCGAAAACTACTCATTATCGAGTATGATGCCAAACAAACCGAAAAAATTGCGGCTACAGCTTTCTTGCCGATAGATTCAGCATTGTCACAGCCAGATCGTCCCGAATCCAGTTTTCGAATACCGCCATTGTCAAATTTAATGTTCGCAACGGGTGATGGATACAAGTCGCTCAATGAGGATAATTTCTGATTTGTGGTGCAAAACTTGAGATTGGAGATGAGGGGCAAGTCGAATCTTCCATCGAGCTGACCGAGTTCAAGGATGGATTCGTTTGTAATGCATTCGTCATCTTTTCGTGGTTGTTGCATATGGGGTTTCACAATTCACATGCGGATGGACCTTTTTTCGATATTTACGTGAAAATCGCTTCGAAATTTACAATGATAAGAAACAACTTACTATCGAACACGTTGGCCAACCCATGTACATGAATCACGTAAAGGATCTTGCTTATTACTACCATCATTATGTGAAAATTCGCGAGTTCACCTTCCTGTTCATATTGAGCCAAAGATTGAGTGGTGGCATCTCAAAGAACTTTTCGATAGGTACAGACACTTGAACGACTACCCAAGAGAGTACCAAACCACATCTGAAGAGGAATTGTTACTCACCAAGTACTTGGATCACATGTATATTGGATTTGCATCCATGATTTTATAAGGCGAATTCAACATGGATTTGATAGTCTAATGAAATTTATGGCATCTTAAAATTTCCGAGGTAATCAGTTGTGGAATTCCCTGGTACTTTACAGTAAGACTGGTGCAAGAAAAAACATACTTTCAGATACTCTTTTGAAGCTACACAACACAGGTATCCCGAGCCATCTCGCATTGAATTCGGCCAAGATCCCACACAATGATCATGATCCCCTATCATTTTCCCTGAGTCACAACATGGGTTGGACTCGTTCAACGGCAGCCACTTCAAAGTATTTTGTAACACAGGATGTATGCCCATGAGGTTCATGGACTCAAACAAGCCGGTCGAATTACCGAAAATGGCAAAACCTATAATTACCCAACAGAAAGTGCTTTCGGTTGTGGACATGGCCGTGGTGGGTCGATTACTTCCCACAGTGAAAAGTTTCTAATACGTTCAGTTCAATCCCAATAACCTGCTAATCGACCACTTGCATGACAAGGTGGAACTTGGTAATCACAGCAAAGCGACCCCTCTATTGGGCGACATATTATTGACTCGATGCGTACCAGAATTAACACCAGGACAAGATATTTTGGGAATTCACCTTCTGAACAAGATGTTACTATTAAATTTTTTATTTTTAATTTTTTTAATTAAACAAACAGGCTCGTTTCCATGACCAAGTCTTCGTACGTCGATGCAAAATATCAAGAATGAGTGCTGAATTCACACATCACTTAGAAATTCTTTTCAACATTAAAGGTACGCGTGGTCAACGAAAAGTTGTCAGAAAGGCGACTAAAGTAATTTACGCAAATATGGTATGAAAATAATAAAGGTTTGTTTCCCGTAACCAAATTTATTGATTTTTACCAGGAAAATTGTGACGAATTAGACAAGCATTTTTTAAAATGTGATAGAACATACTAATTCTAGTATATCTTCCAAAAATGTAATGCTTTTGTAAATAAAAAAAATTTAAATTTGATTTCATAATATTTCAATTTCCTATATATTATTGCCAATGACTGGCTAGTTATTGGCATAACTCTGTTAAAAAATCACATACACACATGCATGTACACACACATATACATGTGTGTATGTGGTTTTTTAACAGAACAGAGTTATATATATATAACCTTCATGATTGTTTATCACATTAATCAGGCTTCCATAATAAACTTCTATTATATATTTTAAAACTCAAGCTGAAGATAACCAAAGATCGATTCAAGCTTAATGTACCAATATACCTAGATTGTTGACACCAACACCCTTTGTAGAATTGGATTACCAGTACCAACCTCTGGTACAAATACCATCGTTGAAATGATGGCGATCGTACAAAGCGATCTATTCAAGGTTAACGTACTGATATACCTAGACTTTTTTTGGACACAGCGACCTTTGTAGAGTCGGATATTGTGTTAAGTCTGGTACAAGTACCATCGCAATGGTAAACGGGCATACGAAGCGAGCGTTTCTTCAGCAGCATTAAGCTTAACATATTGATATACCTAGACTTTTTTTTTACACGACCTTTGCAGAGTCGGATAATGTGTCAAGTCTTGTACAAGTACCATCATAATGGTAAACGAGTATATGAAGCAAGATGTTATCCAGCGAGTATCTTTTATTTTTTAATATATAAAAATGAAGTGTTGGTTTAGTTATATACTTGTGGGTGATAAAAAAAAATTGCAAATGTTTACATTACTTGGAGTACGAGTTAAAATAAAACAATATTTTTTATTATACGTACCCCCCTCCCCTTCCTTCTGTCCAGGGATAAAGAGTGATGTTTCTATGTTCAGCTCTTGTTGTTGACTGATTTCCTTTTTCCAGATTCTGCCCCCATATAAGCTAAACCGACAGGAGGGGAAGTTCGGGAAAATGAAATACTATACTCTGATAGGTTGTTGCCTGTTGTCAGTAGGGGGGGGGGGGGATTATCCAATTATTGGCTTGGATTATGACATCACACAAAAGTATGTGTTTGTAACCACAGTTGTTTACTTTCGAGAAGTAATGACAATTGTGTGTGTTGTAACAACAGTTGTTTACTTTCGAGAAAAGCTACAAATATGTGTGTTGTAATCGCTGTTGTTTCGTTTCAAGATATTTTATTATAATTTATTTCCAATCAGAGTGCAATATTTCATTTCCCCTCCCTTCCCCTCTTCAAAGTTTGCCTTCACGGCAGAGAATATAAATGTATATATATATATATATATATATATATATATATATATATATATATATATATATATATATATATTGGACGCTGCACAGGTAATTAGTATTTAAAGTTGATCTTTATGACAAAGTTTGAATTTTAATATGATATATAGGGACCATGGTTAAATTTGTTTAGTTCCATGCGATATATCGATAATTCTATCCCCTCCAAAAAAGACATTGAACAACTAATCACAGTGCACTATTTCATTTCTCCTACCTTCTCCTCTTCAAAGTTTGCCTTCATGGCAGAGAAATCTGGAAAAAAGATCTCAGTCAATGCCGAGAGCTGGATAGAAAAACATAAGGCACGTGTATATATATTGATATATATTATATATTGATATGTATTATATATATTGATATATTTATATATTAATAGATATGTTTGTTTAGTTCCATGCGATTTTGCAAGAATACTCCACAATCGACTATTCTTCCCCTTTTTTTTCACTTTATTGATCAACCAGAGTATACCACAATCTCACTGGTGTTAGTTACTGTGCACTAAAAAGACTGACCTAAAAAATTGTCCTATGCCACCTGTGTTGAAGAGTGTCACCATCTTTGGCTGGAAATGTCTGGTGCAGGTGCATGTCTCCTTCATTCTTGTTTGCACAGTCGTTTTCCTTCAGAGAAACACCTTGTGATTCATGTTACTGGCGTATGGTTGCGCAATTGCCCCTGGTGTTAGTTAACGATGAGGGTGCCAGCACATTATGTTTCTTCCCATAACAGACAGTCACAACCAAATTTTAAAACAGAGTAAGTGGGACCTTGCAAACATAAAATGTTTGAATTAGTGAAACATTTTTACACATTAAAGTCATTCACGTGTTTGCACCATAGTATGTCTGGACATTTATAATCAATAATGACCATTTGGGACCATGTTAACGAAACATATATTTGTCAAGACACATGGGTAATTTTTAAGTGTAATAATAACTGTAACAATACAAATGTTCAAGTTTGCAACTTACCATGTGGACCTCATTAATGATAAAAGTTCAAACTTACTGATGTCCCAACATGTGGGTAGTTTTAAAGAGCACAAATATTTTAAGTCCCATGTGGACCACTTTAAATAATGTTGTCTTTGTAGGAGTTTAAAAATTAAATTAATTGACTTTTATAAAATAAACTTTAAAATAAACTTAAAAACAAGATTTTACTTACTGCTACATATCAACAGCACGATGTGGCGCCTATAACCCAAAAACTCTGATGGCTGACCTGCTTTCTTGAAGAGAGAAACAGGCTATGCCTCTGGGATGCTTTCCTGCCAGCACCAGAGCCTGGTGCGACGATGTACAATTTCAGTATATAAGTTGTCTTATACTTAGAGGAAATAAAAAAATAGCTTGAGATTTATTTAATATGTAAAATGTTTTGTATACAAACTATTAAAATTGTAATTGGTTGGAATAAACAAAATACTATTTAACTAATAAAATTTATGTAAACATATTTTATATTATTTAAAAAATGAAAGTTGTGTTAATATTATTTTATAGTTTATTTAAAACATTTCTGGTGCTACCTCTTGGTGAATATATTATGCTACTTATATTCATATTGTAGCAAAGAAACACTTTACTACTCGCCAATGTTGCCAACTTAGAAAGAATTGATTTCACTGCAGTTGTAAAAAATTCCTATCTATAAAACAATTTTTTGATTTATTGTTGTAATTCTGTGGAAAAATATACCCAGCCTAACTAACTGAGTTTGTAAACCAGAAATATAATTAATCTTGGGGGGAAAAAAAATGGTGAACAAATAAGCCTACAAACTTTTTAAAATATCAAAGAACCTACACTCCAGAAACTTACCAGTCAAACAACACACATGCATATTAATGCCGAAATCACGATGTTAAGGATAAAAAATGGAATACTATTGTATACTATTGATAACCATAATGGTCACATATTTCGAACAAATAGTGGAACATGAATTATTATAAATGAATTCACACCTAAGAATGAAAGCCCTGAATGTTAATGATGGCCTGCATTATCAGTATAACAACAGGGGTAAATTACTCTTGCTATTTAAAACAAACTTAAAGAATATATATATATTATATATAATTAAATTAATGTTCTCTTGTATTTATTAATATCCAATTATTTGTATATTTACTATCGAAAATGATAGGATGTTTTTGTAAACAATGACAAATACATTAAACGTATTCTTGTAAAAATATCTACTTTGTTTAGAAGTAAATAATATGATTTTAATTAATTTAATACTGTGTGTTTAAATTTCTAGCACTATCTTTGGCAAACAATGAATTGTAATAATTACAACAGATTTTTCTATTTTCTACTTTAAGAAGCATTTTCCAATAAGCAAATTTGTTTTAACTTGAGTAGAATGAACTAATTTACTCTTTATAATATATTATATTTTATAAAGATAAAATATTTTAAAGATTTTTTGAATAATATTGCAACGTCATTCGTGACAAATGACATTAATTTAACTAGGCATCTGTGAAGGAAACAATTATTATTATGCAAAATGCCAGGTCGTGCCCACTTGGTAACATTATTTGGTTCAGGAAAGACTTATATTTACCGATGAGTTGACAAATTTACACTCGTTTCTGGCAATCTCATGATATGCACCTTTTCAGTTTTCAGCGCACACCAGGGAGGTTATTCTAAATTATTTGTTATGTTTCTTTCTCTTTAAAAATGCTTGCAGTAATGTAGTTTGCATATCACATAATAGGTAGAGCTAAACTGTAAATAATTTTTGGAGGTTTATAACCAAAATACTTTGTCTTGAAAATAATTGAGTGAAAATTCATATCTTGATATAAACACAATCCACAAGAAACATGATGGTGTCTAGTGTGTTGTTCACCACTTATTTTATAATATGTTTATTATAAATAACAGAGAAAAAATGCTTGTTTGTAAATAGCTTGCAGAGAAACAGCAAATGGTTTATTAAAATGAAAATCTTCAAGAATTAACAACCGAAGTTGTGTGTGCTCTCTCTTATTGGTGTGCATACAAATTAATTTTAACTCAATTCAAATGAACATAACACATATTTATGTGTAATACAGCATATGTTTAACCGAGTTAAAAAATACTATAATAATATCAGCAAATTTGAGACCCTTGATGATGCAAATCTTCCATATTTTAATTTAGGGTTTTAAATACCAAAGAAAGAAAGAAAAGAATTAAAAGTTACTTTGTTTTTTGTTACATTTACATATGCAATATAATACACTACAATTTACAATAACATTCCTTTTTATAATATTATATATATAGTGGTTTTTTTCATTGGTATTCCTCCAGTATACATGTTTACCAGAATGTCTTTTCCTTCAGTCGAATTGGTACACATCCACTTATTGTCTTGTGTTCGAGACTTTTCCACAAAATAGCGAATATTGGTAATAAGATTGATATTATGCCTGTGGTCAAAAAGCTTTTCAGTTAAGAGGCACAAAAAGTATGGCAAAGGAAATACACTTACATCGTCCAAAGAAAATAACTTTTTATCCTTGCCATAGGAATTCACCAGATCCGAAATATTGTCTCTGCTCTTTGTACAAATCAATTATTCTTTAACAACCCGCTTCTGTTGCACCAAAAATGAAAGATCATCAATTGCCTTCACCATGGATGAATCTTCTGTTGTAGTTGATATCGGCAAACAAAATAGCAATTTCTTCCCATAGATATTTGTTGAGCACAACAGTAAAACTGCTGCATAGAACATCTTTGATCTTGCTGGTGCCATCCTTCTCACTTCACCACACACTTTGTTATACTGGCTACTGAAACTGTCCACATATTTATAGCTGGGAGTGTGTTACAAATAAAACAAACACCACAAGCTGTGTTTTTTTATTAATATTTTAACATGCTCTTCAACTTGGCGGCAACGTTTTTAAACTCTTTTATTTGGTTTTAATCATGTTTGAACAGATTCAAAATGTTAAATTAATTGGACTGAGCGGCCAAAATTTTTTGCATTAAGTAAACGGGTTCGTAGTCTCGCCATAGCACCGCATCGGTTGAGTCTTCCGGCACAAACAAGTCTGTTGTCGTTTGCCAGATTTTATCATCTGAATTGTTATTTACATCCCCCGAATTCTATTTTGACATCGTTTTCTCACCATATAAAGAAATACTACAGAAATTTAAAATGAAAATGAAAATGTTATTGTAATGTATGTATTGTATTTTAAATGACGACGGCAAATGTTTAATGTGATTGGCAAATACAATGTTGTAAGCTAAAATGTTTCTTTTTTCGTAAAATTTAGTCAATTGTGGTGGATATAATTGGTTAATATGAGAATGGCCCCTGTGTCTACTTGCCGCTTTCATACATGTATCGAACGAGGCATAATGATCTTTCCACTCCACCCGCAGAGTCTCTACATCCACCCAGTTGTAGTTCATGGCTTGAAATGCTTTTTTTTTAACTTACAAGAAGCTATATAGGTATCCATTGATTAAAAAAAGAAGAAAAAAAAATAAAAATAAGGTAGATAGATTAATTGATATTCGGGGCGTTGGGGGGGGGGGGGGGGTAAAAAATCTCCTGACGCCAGGTATAAAAGACTGTGCATTGTTGCTAACGCTACTACAGTTCCCGATGCACTCATACCTCGAACTTCAAAGAGTCAGCACAGTCTAATGAGTCTGGAAGTGTGGATTCAAAATGGTATGCTAGTAAAGACTATATAAAAGAGTTTATTCACATATATGAAAAGTACAAAGCTCTTTGGAATAGAGATAAACAGGTGTATAAATGTGCAAATGCAAGGTATAAGGGATTTAGAGAATTAATTGCATTTACCGTCGAGTATGGAGAACATGATGTAGACAAATACACCATCAGTAGACGGATAAAGACTGTACAGGATACATACATAAGGGAGTGGAAGAAAATAAAATATGCGAAGAAGATTGGTTGTGTTCATAAACCAACACTGTGGTACTTTAATCTGATGAAATTCATTCAATCTAAAGAACGGGGAGAGACACATTCGACTGCGGTGGCGGTGGAAGATGTGGGGTGTGTGACTGTGAACAACACATTTATCAAACATGGAATTATGAATGACAACGTCGTCTATTTTCCCATGTATGTCAATGATGAGGTAGTGGACAGCACTGTCAACACATTTGTCAATAATGGGGTTGGTGACAGCCCAGTCAATACATTAATCAACGGCGAGGTTGGTGACACTGCAATCAATACATCAATCAATGGGGACGTTGGTGACACTGCCATCGATACATCAATCAACGATGAGGTTGGTGACAACACAATCGACTCGTTCCTCAACAGCGAGGCTATGGACAATATAGTCAATGCGTTCAACAGTGACGTTGGAAACAATGCAGACGTCACAATCAACATACCCATCAATCACACATCTGACACATCTATTAGTGATACAATCAATATGTCCATCAATGGTGAGGTTTTTGACATACATGTATTTTGTTACGAAATTGAAAAAAAAAAAAAAAGACTCATAGGTATAGACCCTCCACAGAGGAGTAACTAAAAATTAATTATCAACCATGTAGTAGATGTGGGTTTGTCTAAAGGATGGTCAAGTCAAACCAGATGTAGTATTGTACTTTAAAAAATAACCTCATATGTAGATTATCTTTATAAAATCAAATAAAACCAATTTAAAAAATGATTTTTATTTGTATTTTTTTACTATTTATTTTCACATCTTCTATGCCTCACTTGTCGTAAATGACACATTCACTAAATTCTTTTGACAATCTACCATTTGCAATATCCAAATAAACTTTGTGTTCTGTTAGATAAAATTCATAATTTTCAAACCATTTTTTAAATAATTCATTGACTGTTTCTGTGTATGTTTTTATGGAAGTCTGAGGCATGGCTGCATTCAGAATTGCATGTATGACTTTTAAGTAATTGCGTAGATATATACCATAATGAATCTGATACATTTCGGGCCGTGGCACATTGTTTATTTTTTGTCTCGGTGGTAATTTGGAATACTTTTCCAAAGTCAAGTGTTGATATGCCTGACAGTCCTGGGGATCGTACAAGAGCACCGTTTTCTTACGGTCAATGTAGGAAGAACTGAGACCACCAATGTACCTTTGACATGCAGATGAGTTTTTTAGCCTAACCAACTTTACGTTTTCGTACAATTCCGCCTGATCTACCAAATAGAGGTAGTTGTAAATGGCAAACAATACATTTTCATAATTGAGGAACTTTTCCAATTTATAAAACTTGGTTACTTTGGTCATATTCGCAAAGAAAAAGGCAAATCGGCGACATAGCTGTAGATTCGTTTCACGAAACGCCGTGCATTGCGCTCGTAACCTTTATTAACAATAGAATAAGGTTCCAACATATCTTGGTTTGGATTACTGCAAAATAAAGTGTACTCAATCAGTTTTGTCAAATGCATGTATTTTTTTCTTCACTTGTGAAATAGATGCGAGTATCCCAGTGCCTTCGAGAACTATACCCCTTGCATTAATTATGTTCATTTCCTCGTTTATGAGTTCGATAAATCTGTTGCTGTCCAATTTCGAAATAATTGTCAATTGATACCCATTGGTGTCTGCATCAAAGACCATTTCGCGATACTCTCGCGAAATTTTGCAAACAACTGCACGGAGTTTCGTCTCGTCGTACACAATTAGTTTTTTATTTGCTTCAAGATTAGAGTAGGTATCATAAGCATCTTGGCGATTGAAATATACCAACTGCATGAGCTCCTCTTCCGTCAGGTTGTGTATTGTTTCTTTGTGATCGCGAATCGCGTGCAGCAGATACAACACGGGTGTAATTCTACATAATTGTATGAGATGTTTGTATGCAAACAAAGTCGTGCCTATAGCTACAGGAATGCTGACAAACTTGAAAGATGGAGTGCCAAAAGGCCCATAGGTCGAGTTGACCGTCATTTTAAGCGATAGTGGCTTCACATCCAACACCGAGTACTCTAGATTCATGTCTTGAATACTCTATTCAGAGATATCTTTTTTTGCATTTCAGACTTTAGAGATTTCATTTGCTTCTTTACAGTTTACCTACGGTCGAGTAAGCTCTATAAAGTTTATGGTGAATTGAGTTTTGGCATGTGAGAGTAAACGAATCAGAATGGGCCCATCGCTAGCCAATGACTCTAGTTCCACGATGGAATGTATCGTCTTCCCGATAGGCTGGGCGGAATACATCATGTTCATGTATTCCGAATAATTTTGGTTTTCGTATTCCGTCACATAGAGAGCAATTACATCATTCCTCAGCATTTCATTGAACGCGTCGCGGGATATCGGAGCATTTTCAAGCATTAGATTCGATGATTTCGCGCAGCAACAACCGACGGTCGATCTGGAAAGTCGTTTGTTGATGATGATGTTAAGGTAGAAACTATTGACATTGTATTGAATAACATTCCAAAAAATACCGTGGTTTGCAAACACCATGGCTCCGAGATATTATTTTTTTGTGTGCTTGAACTTTGGTTTGGTGTAAATTGATCTAACATCCATCGCGGACGTTCATTTGGCGAGCGACAAACATTTCACATCGGGCATAGCCAGTAAAATTGAATCATTGCTCTGGTATCCTGGTTACATACCAAAGGATATCACATGATATAGGAAAGCATTCACAATCCTGCGAGAAATGGCTCGAATCGAACTGTCTTCGAGGCCGCATTTAAAGAGATTGGCCAATTGATTGGTAAAAATTGCCAAATTAAACTTGTTGTAAAGTCCGACCACGGCCACACAATCCCTCTAGTTGAAAATTAAAGCCTGCTCCATTCTGTAGAAAATGATATAGTCTGCATCGTTTCACCTGTACGTTTACGCCACACACTACCACAAATACACTCGGTGTGGCGCACTTGCATGTTTGTGTATTGAGCATTCACTGCATCAAACTTTTCTTTGTTGTAGGGCTCGATGTGAAAGATATTTCTCATACACTCGTGACGAAAGTCATCGTCTGTGATGGTGTCATCTAGAATATAATAAATTAGCATAAACACAGAGTTCAAATCGAGTTTCCTAAACTTTTGGCTCAGATAGTTTTTAGACAAGTTCCCCAACGACTAATTCCCACTCGCCAATGCATTTTTTGTCAAGATTGTCAACGTATCGAATATGATACAGTCGTGGTGAAAACGAATGTGCGGAGCAGTGGCTAATTTTCCGAGGGTTACAAATGTTTTTATTCTGCGTGGAATATTGAGAACTCGCAAGCGAGTCAATAGGAATTTCAAATCGTATTCGATAATGTTGTGGCTGACAAAATAATGTGGGTAATTTTGGTATCCCATTAGCATTTTCAACAAGAATCCCTGACTATACCAAAAAAGAAAATTAGTAATGTTATCCTCTTCGTGTGAGAAACCTTGGATCTAAATGCATTTAGCGGACAGTCTTTCGTATTTCTTCCGCATTTCCACGTCGAAATCATCGGGCATGCCGCGACATTTTAGGTACGAAATTATACTAATTTTGACATCCAGATACTCACAATAGAGCACAAATATGAGCAGTTTTACTGGAGCGAGACCCCAGGAGCAAGGCTTCCAAATTATCCACATCAGTCTCGATGCCAAAGCTCAAGACAGGACTGTACTTGTACAGATGAGTGTAGTCGTAAGACTTGTCTAGGATCAGATGCTTAGACTCAGTGACTGAGTACACACCATTTGCAAGAAATATATTTTCCATCATGAGATTACCGACTTCATGTTTCGGTCTGCGAAACTTCAGTTTTGCAAGTTGATTCAGTTTGATGGATGAATTTTGCAATATCCCCTCTGAAGTTGCAGTATCGATGTGCCACTCCATTTGCAACATTAAATGCATATCGGTTACTGGATGGTAAACTAGTATTGTTTTTTTCTCAATTATTTTCCACTATAAATTTGTAGACCGTGTTCAAGTTACTCGCGGTGAGATATTTAATTTTTACCAAGTGATATGAAACGTGCACTGTGTTTGTAGCATTTTAAGTCAAAATTTCCAACAACGAGTTTGAATTAGTTTCCAGTGAGATTGTCGTGTCGACGATTGAATCTATATATAGTTTATATTACTCACTCAGTAGTTGGCACATTTCGTATTTCATGTTTTCAGTAACTAGAAAGTATATCGAGAATGGGTAAGTCAAGATTTCTTGATGCCTCTTCATCGCTTTAACATCGATGCCCTCCACATTTATTTGATTGTTGTAGATGAAAGACCTCAATATAACCATTTTATTTTGTAGATTTGAAGAATGTGGAGGGCTAAAATTTTTTGTTTTTTAAGAAACTTTAGTCATGGCTAACAAACTAAGTTTTACAATGAAAAAAGCATTGGAAATATTCAAAAATTTCTACAACGACCCAGAACTGAAACTTTGGACTAATTGAAACGGTTTTACATGTATTTTGGCAACGGTCTCTTGGAACACATTTACACTCGCGAAAATGACGATGACAAAGACTCCAACGAAGATTTCGAAAAGGAATTTGATACTGATCATAATAACAATACTTACATTCCGTTAGAGTTTAAAGATTTTCGGGCCAAGTTCCCAAACACCACACTCGAAGACTATGTTTACTTCAAACAACTGTAGTCCTCTCGCACTTTTGAAATTAACTCGAAAGATAAACTAATCTTACTACAACAACTGCTACTTTCACAATAAGACCATCGAGGGAACAGCGACTCTTTATATACCTAGTTGTAAATAAAAAAAAAATGAATTGTGTTTCCTTTGGAGAAACGAACCAAATTTGCGACCAACATCGGCTTTCGCTCATGTGCAAGTACAAAAATGCTATTCATGAGTCATCGCACAACTTCTCCCTAATTTTCGATTCCAATAAAACCACGTTGGAACACGCATATCATTCGACGGGAACGACAAGGAACAAGAACGGCACTCACCTATTAACGAAATTGAAATTACACAATATGTTTGTATAGGAATGTAATCGCAACTCTATCCGAGGATCGGTCAAAGTCTCAATACCACCTAATGCTCTATATTTAAACGAATACTTGACATCACCGTTGAGATTTATCCATTTAGCTGATAGCCTACTTCAATAGGGAGACTACATATGCAACCAGTTTGAAGAGTACATTAGTGCATAAAATTTAGCTGTTGTATATTTTGTACCTAAATTGGAAAACTTTGACACTCTGTTTTTCAGACCGACTTTTTTCACTCTCGCTGTAGAAGAATATGCCACTAGCTGGAGAAGCGTATTCTTTCACTTTCTCGATATTTATGCAGGAAATATGAAAACTGAGTTTACAACTTCTGTAAAAACCAAAACTGCTACATCATGCGGCACAAGACATTTTTGTCAAACGACCAGCTTATAATTTGGCATGTTCAATCAAGAGTAACCGTGCACACACTTTACCAAATGCAAGTGGCTTTCAATGTGATCCTGTTACCATAAATTCAGGTACAATGGGACAAATAATCGCTTCTCCAAATTCACTAATCATGAATACGATTCGCAGTCGCATTTTACAAGCTCAGATAGAAAAGATTGCAGATAAGGATACGGCCAAAATATACGAACATTCTTGTTATTTCGAACCTCATTTGATACGAGCTTTTTACAATGTGCTTGGCTGTTCCAACAAAATGCACACTTTATTTTGATCGCCAAACAGTTTCTTAAATTCAGTTTGGTCGAATGAGATTAAATACTTTCAACTTCAAAGAGACAGATGATTCCTGAAGGTAATGTAAAAAATAAAAAAATAAATTATTTTTAATAAACAAAATTTATTTTTAAAATAATGTAATTATAAAAAAGATTGCAAATATAAAAGATAATATATTACATATATAAAACAAATATTGTTTAAAACATATATAAAATTAATTAATATTTACCCGAGTGTACAAATTTACAGTGGGAATTTGGATCCCTAGGGTTAGGATAGATAATTTTCATAGAAGGATTGTAATTTTAAAAAGTATCCATACTATTGATATTATAGAGTTTAAACATTTCTCCGTGTAGGAGGAGAAGTGTTTTAACTGTATAATTTCAAATAGTATGCTCTCCCCACCATACACCCCATACACATCTCGAATTTAGCTAAGAGCTGCGGTTGGGGTGGTGGTAGTGATTGGGTATGTGGGGGGTGAAGAGGGAACTGCTTCTGCTATTGGGTCTGTGGCTGGGCGAGGGACAGTTGTTGGAGCTGCTGCTGCCGGGTGAGAGGTTCCTGCGGCTGAGCAAGCGACTGCCGCTGAAGTTGTAAGAGGAGCCACTGTATAGCTGATAAACTTGCTTTCCGGCTCCTCTTTCTCGCCCTTTCCCCCAACATTGGCTGGTAAACGTGCTGTAAAAAAAAACATGTTTACTCTGTTTTACCCTAAAATTAAACAAAAAAAAAACACTCTAAAGTCAAACAAAAATTTTCCCTTAAGCTTTCGTTTCTTATGCTTCTAAGCAAAGCAGACTTTTTACTTTTTTTTACAACATTTTCACTTTTGTGTAATACTACGTTGACAATGGTTTCGTGATTTTTTACTATTTCTTTTTCTTGAAATTTTATATTTGTGCCATACTTCCAGAAACTCTTTATACTCCTTAACCAACTCCTTCCCTATTTTATTTTGAACCTCTAGCATTTTTTCCAATTCTTCCTTTGCTTCTGTATATTTTTCTAATAGTAATTGTATTTCCTTTTTTTGTCCTATGGTGCATCAATAACCTATCATAAATATTTCTAAATCTATCCCCCATTCCTTTTAATAACCCGCATAACTCTACCTTATTCGCTCCAACCACTTTATCCATTCTTGCAAATATAAAAAATTAGCAACAGCTATATTTACAGTCCTATACTTGCTATCCCTAGCACACTGACAGTAGACAAAAGAGTGTGGAGTTTATATATGCACCGAGTAAATTTTTTATTTCTTATTTCAGGGTAGTGGGGAGGGATTACTCTATAAGCGAGTTTTTTTTTTTTATTTTACTTCACGCACTTGTATATTCATGTTTCTTTTTTTTTCTCATCGATGTATGTGATATGCACTCGCTCTCTCAAAGTCATGACTAGTGTTCGTACATGGGCCGGTGAGGCGACTTGCAAACATTACTCAACTTGGCCTCATTATTATGAGAGAATTATCTCGGGGTAGAAATAATTTTTTTTTACGATGCAAAAAGGAGTTTCCCCTCACGTTTCCCCCGCCCCTCTACCCGCTAACTTTTATTTTTTCTCCCAGCATCCTGGTTAAGAGCCAAAGTATTTTTTTTTTCTCCAAGTGTTACAATTGAAACCAGAGTATATAAGCAGTGAATTTTGCGACAAACAACATCAACCATCAGCCGATGGCTAACCAACCGTGCATTGTATGTAGTGGTTGCCAGTGGCCGAGATGCCGATCTTCGAAGACAATGATGCCACCGTCTACGCTGAAGAGGCCATCAACATCGATGACGAAGAGGCCACCGAGGGGGCGAACACCTTCGACGTTGAAGAGGCAAACGCCTTCAACTTTGAAGAATTTGGCATCCTTAACTTCGAAGACCTCATAGCCCTTGATGCCGAAATGCCAACTTCTTCAGTGCCGAGGATGTCATGCTCTTCGACGCAGAAGAGGTCATCCCCTTCGTCGCCGAAGTGGTCATCCCCTTCTACGCAGAAGAGATACCCCTTGACGCTGAAGAGGAAATCCTCTTCAATGTCGATGACGTCATCACTTTCGACGTCAAGGATGCCTTCTCCTTCGATGCTAAGCACGTCATCTCTTTTAACCTCAAGGATATCATCTACTTCTCAGAGGAGGAGGAGGAGGAGGAGAATGAGACCCTTTAAAAGAAGGAATCCACCTTCGGCATCTTCGGCACCATCAACACCACCACCCTCTGCTGGTGCGCATGTAATGGGAATGGCAACTCCCGCACCAACTATGAGCTGCCTGGAAGGTTTATGCAGATACCATTATAGGTACCTTTGCCCCTCCAGGCATTTCATTCTGTTTTAAGACTGTTTATTTTAATAATAGAGCTGTTAATCCAGTAAAAATTACTAATAAAAATTAATAATTATTTTTCAAAAGTGATTCATTTCTATATTCCATAGTAAGATGTATTTATCTCTTTTACAGTTAATATTATTGATTATTATAGTCGTGTTTTTGGTTTAAATAACTGAAAAGTTTTTAAATGCACCGAAACATGAAAATTTTGTAAAACATCTAGATTTATCTGATCAGTCTCCACCACCATTGCCACCTCCATCACTTCAGTCATCGCACACAACCGAATATAATTCCAGCCATAAAATATATATTTATTTTGGTTTCAGAAATAACTTTGTAACCCATCACTCTGTAAACTTTTGTTTCGATTGTAATGCAAAGTCTGTTGACAAATTTCAATGGAAAGATCTTTCGCGAAATTGTATGTAAATTATTACCATTTGATGATATATCGGTAAAGCTATTCAATTTATACAAGAATGACTAGGTTATATATATTTGTCCTTATAAACAAAGTCCATGAGTTGAAATGGACTTTGAATTCTGCCTTTACGATAGTTCTAAATATTGTCAAACATATAGCGATGGATGTAGATCGAGACACTGCGATTCCTCTCTTCACGAGCGCAGTGTTTTTTGCAATTGAAAAACGAAACAATATGGATCCTTTGATGGAAATGTTACGAGTGAATAACGTGTTTACACATTTCGACTATAAGAAATACGATACCTTAGTGTGCCTACTCTCTGAGAAAAATCTTTCATTTATAACTAAGGTTAAAACACACACACACACACACTCACACACACACACTCACACACACACACACTCACACACACACACTCACACACACACACACACACACACACACACACACACACACACACACACATATATATATATGCGTGTGGATAAAATAAAAATGGACAGTGTCGGAAAACTCACAAAGATTGTAGGCCATGGTCGAAAGAATGATATTTTGTCAATTTTTTTGGAAGTCGAATATTACAAATAGGTGACGAAAAGACTGAACAGTATGAACGAGACTATATATTTCGCCTTAAACAACCTGCACTCTTACGAATTTACAAAAAAATAAAATAAATTAAAGATGAGTTTACAGATTTGGAAATTGATACCGTTCTAATTCAACTTCAGCGAAACAAACAAACTTTGTCCGAACTCGTCAAACTAAAAACAAAAGTGGAAAACAAATCATTTCAACTGGCATTTCTTCAGAAATTGTACGAATTGGCTCAAATAGATGTAAGCATTCATCCCGAAGAATTTTACTCGAAATTACTAAACATTATTCACGTAAACAATATACACATAGACATTTCGTCAGAAGTCATACTCTATAAGATTTTTGCGATGGTTACCTACATGTCTACGCAAATTCTCAATATACCTCTTTATGCTGGCAGACATTATGCGAATCGTCAAGGGCATAACAGTGGATGATTGAAACAGACCTACTAAACTCATGTTTACAGGCCACTCTATCAATATTGATCATAACAAACAAAAACAAAAAAAAATACATGTATTACAGTGTTTATAACAAAATAGGGATTAAACAACCTTCCAAATTGAATTTTTTTAAAGGTGATTCAGTCCAAGGGGAAATTTAGGGTCCCCTCAAAAAATTCAATTTATTTGGAAGGTAATTTATTCCCCCCCTTAAAAATTAGATTCTCCCTGCGTCGCCAATGGTTACAAAAAAAAACATTTTTGCAACGATTCCTATATACTGAATGGTAGACATTTTGCGATTCGTTAGTAATACAGTAACCATGGCGTTTGTAATACGTTATTACGACGAATCCCACAACTTGATCAGTATTTCAACCAAATCTTTCGATCGAAATATTGTAACGTATGGTGCGAATCAGGAACATCGAGAATTGGCTTCGGAACTTCCTTGTGGGGTTCCGAATAATAATCGGTGTTGCATAAACTCGTACTATACTCACGAGTCGGAGAATCATGTACAACACTGCAACGGATCTGAACACTTTACGTATTGTAAACGTCCGGCGATGACGCATTTTCAGCGATTTAGCATTCCCTGCAATGGAAAATGTGAAATGTTTTTGAAAACTGCCAAATGGGAAGAATTATATTATTATAATTTTGTTTGGCAAATTATCGAAACCATGTACATTAAAATTGACCGAAAGAAAGAATTGCCATGTGGTTATACATATATGGATTGCGCGAATCCTCGGGATTCGGAAAATTATGCTGTGGTAATTGAAACCATGGAACGACATGAAAGAGAAGAGCATGTTACATATTGTGATCAACTTATGCACATTACGGTATGTAAGGATCTAGTACGTCCCGCCAGATGTTTGTGGAGTGAACATGGAAATTGCCAACACAAATTCAAATAACACTGTAATTTATCGAGTAATAAACACTAGTTGATGAAAATGATAAAATATCATCAATTAAAATTAAAAAGTGTGTATTTTTTACCGAAATAAATTGCGACTTTGTTATGTGTGTTTTTCTCATTTATCCAATTCTCATTCAGTTTGTTTAGTTTTGGCGACTATCCAATAGTTTGTCAATCGTTAAAAAACAAATAAAACTTCTTATTATATACTGTTATAGTACCGAGCAACTTACTGTTAGATTGCATAAACTGTTCGTTTCCCTCTAATTGTTCTATAATTACCGCCACTATAGAGTCGTGCTCGGGAATTATCGTAAAAAAGTCTCGCATAAACGAATAACGAGGTAAATTACCTTTGAGAATATGTTCAAATACCGATCTCATTAGATATATACACTCTGATGTTTTAATTTTTTTTTGCGCTCATCGTTCGAAGACCAAAGGCGAGGAAGTAACCATAGATGATTGCCAGCTTCTGGCACTGGTCGTTTTTCCCACAGAAAATGAACGGGAACATTCGTTCAATGAAATTGTCAAAGGGTAGTTTTCTGTTGGCGGCTTCGATTAGGAGCGGTAAATAATTCCAGTTTTTATCAAACAGATCTGTGCGTAAGCCGTGTACTTAGTCTGTTGTAATTGACTCCTTGGCCCGAGGTCCGAATAGCTTCCAGTAAACGCCATTGCAGCGTCTGTAAAAGAATTTGTGTACGTTTAGTGAGGATGCTTCGCTGTCGTCGTGTCCGAGCAGACGTGAAATGTAATGCTCATAGACGGCGTCGGGTTTGAAGACGTTTATCAAAAACTTGAACAACAAATTGAACAAAACATCATCCTATCCCGGTGTATTTTGTGCTTCGGGACTAGCGGGTAAATCGTTTTGCTTTTGCACCTCTACACGTGTATGTTCGGCAAGCGCGAACACTAGGCATAAACCCAACATTGATACAAACAATATATGTAATAGCGAGCTTACCTTATCAAATTCAGTCACATAGAATCGGTAAATTAATTTGACCAGGAAACCATGTTTACTCGATTGGGTTTTCCACGAGCCTGAATACATCTCGACTAAAGTCTTCGATAAGTTTCGGTGATTTATTCTTCAGGTAACTCGCAAAAATTTGGTTTTGTTGGTTGATAATCACGGGATGTTTGCCCATCCATTTTGGAATAATTTTAAATGTCGTAAAAATAACTTTTTGTTGAATTGTTTAGACCTTAAACTATAGATAAAATGGAATCGATTTTGAGTTTCCGGTTGAGTTTCAACAGAGCTTCGTTGTTGATTATAGCATCGAGTAGAAACAAGTTGTTTTTGACAATTTTTATAAAAGTTTTTACATTGTATGTGAAAATGATATTTATGTTTGAAAGTTTATATTCTCGAATATTCAACAGTTTAATGTATTCATCGCTCAATTTATCGTATTTTTTACTTGCTCTGTTTGAATCGACTGGTTCCTTCAAAATCTAAAATTTATAAAAATCATTTAAGGCAATGTCGATAGTAGGAGCCATTTGGGTAGTTGTGTCCAATTACTTAATTGATCTTATATATATATATATATACATCTCGCGTAATTAAATTTGTAATATTTTTTTTATAAACTCGCCGTTTAGTAAAAAAAGTGAGGCCGGGTGGAGGGTGTTCGTTTATTTGAAGAGTGTTTTTAGTTTTTAGAGAGATATTCAAACACGAATCTCGTCTCGAATCTCGTATGGAGACCGTCCCGTCGCCATAGTCGAAAAAGTTAAATTGGAAACACAAAGTGACCCCGTCTGAATTATTTTTCTTGCGAATTGCAGGCCATCTCGCATCTAGTGGCAGGGAATTGTTTGCCACGCAATTCATTTCGAGACTGGTGATTGTAGCATAATATGAATTTGTAATAACTACTTACTGACCGAATGTTCTCCATTCAGGACAATTGGACAATCTTTCAACCAGCCAGTGATATTTGTTTACTATCATCGACGACTCATTATTTATTAGAGTAGTTTAAAAAAATTCGTACGGTTACAACACGAAATTCTTTCTAAATTGTCTGTAGAGCGCTAGTAATTGTCTTTGGAAAAGAAATTGTATTTGGACTTGGCTGTATCTTCCACCAGCAAGGGTAAAAGCGAATAGTCGAAAACATTTTTGAAATTTAGCAAACCGATTACCTACGAAAAATACACATTTCACATATTTTTAAAATTCCGCCTGGTCGTAAATTTCAAATATTATTCGTACCAGTAAACCACCCAAAGAATGGCCCACTATGAGAATTTCCAAAGGAAATGAGTATTTCGACAAGTACTTTTCCATCGAAAGTTTGACAGAATATGCAGACTGTAATAAATCTTTACGCTAATCGTACACGATTCCTTTAATTTTAACTTTCGGAATCTTTCTATATAAATGGGAAATGAAACTGAAATATATACAGATTTTCCACACACGGGACATAGCACTTTGCCGGGTCGTAATGAATCATCATTTAATAGTCGCTGAAAATCTTTATAAGAAATTTTTCTGAAAGAAAAAAATTTGTTTGGAAAAATTGTAGTTTTAAATTTATTGTCTGCAACTAGCGAAGATCCGTATAATCCCGGCACTAGAAATATAATTTTGCTAGACATTATTTTACACAAACACACACACATTCACGAGAAATCAGTTTTTAAAAAAAATATGCATAAATACTTACATGTACATACTGGTGAAATAATACATGGATACTTACATGTAGTTGCCGTATCGTGATCTGCACAGAATTTATCATCCTTTTTCTACTGCCTTCTAGATCGATGACAAATATAATAAGTTCTTTGAACCATAACGGTGCAGAAAGTAATAATGTTGTTCTCACAGCAATGAGAAGAAATTAAGTGAGTGAGTTAAAATGTCGGAACTCGGAGCAGAGGTGAGTGTGGCGATGATGTGATATCACATGTGACGGCGATGGAGGGGGGGGGGGGGGAATTGTAGAAGGGTAATTGGGAAGAGAGGACAAGCATCAAGCATTCCAATTGGGTGAGGGATTAGGTTTTTTTTTTAAAGGAAAGAGGGAGGGAAGTTACACTCCAAATATGGTAATGAAATAAACCAAATGTGCTGATTGGGTGAGGAAATAGTTTAAAAAAAAAACAAGAGTGGTGACAAGAGGGAAGGAGGCTACTCTCCAAATTGCGATGAAATAAAACAAGCCAGTGATGTTGATGGAAGGAAAAGTAGGAGAATGAACCCAGTGATCCAGACAGTTAGCAGTCTTCCTCGGTGTTACATAAGACCACCACAGAACCGCTTAGGTAATTGTTCCGTATTGCGTATAGTAATGGGAAAACCATACAAACATTCAGTGTGTACTATAAAGTAACCATCCCAATTGTTTACTTTTTAGTCTAGTGCTGTATCGCATATCTGGCAAAGTTCTGTTTAGCGTATCCAAATTCGGCAACAATTGTTCCATATCGCATATCCAAGCAATTTTTTCCGCAAATTTTCTCTCGCGAATCGCAAGTAGTGTGCGTGGGATGTTAAATCACAATGTTGAATGCCAGGCAAGTTATTAATTCCTCGCCAGACATAAACACATTTCTCATCGATCACGACATTCTCAAATCGACGATGCGGTGCGAAAAATTCGTGGAAGGCGAAGCGAAATTGGTGGGAAACAGGCGCTTGTTTTACAGATGCCGACAGCTACTAGAGGACGGTACCAAATGCAGTTTTAAAGTGTCAGCGAGACAGGGCAGTTTCGTGGGAGATTAAAAATTTGTCTCCAGGCAAGATAGTCGAGTTGTGTTTACTCTGGTGCTTGATCAAATACCCTTGACAGTAGGCTATAGTGAACGAACTTTTGTGCTCGGGAAAGACGGTCATCGCTTGGTCGTGTTTCTGCCGCCAAGTGTGCATAGACTAGGTATTGGTGTACGGGAAACGCATCGGCGGGCCGGGCAAAGTGATCGAGATCGACGAGTCGACGCTGGGCAAACACAAGTACCACAAAGGACACAAAGTTCACGGCCAGTGGGTTTTCGGGGGAGTGCAGCGGGATGATCCGACGAAATTCTTTCTGGTGCCGGTGGAAAAGAGGAATGCGGTGACCCTGACCAAAATCATTCGCGAGTGGATCGCTCTGGGCACGACGATAATTTCAGACTGCTGGCGCGGTTACAGCAACTTGGACATTCGCGGCTACCGTCACATGCAGGTGAATCATAGGAGGGAATTTGTGTGCAGCTAAAATAGCGGAATAGTAAACACTCGAAACACGCTAAAGATGAAGAGGGGCGAGACGTTGAGGGTGCACACTCAAAACATCGAGCGAAGTTGGTGTTCTGTGCGAAACAGCATTCCCTGCTTTGGCCAACGGAAAAAATCTTGGGTCGGCTACCTGGTCGAGTACATCTGGAAAAGAATCATCGGTACGGAGAATGACTACACGCTTTGCTGATTCACGCCACTGACATGCACTATTGTAATCGGCGCAGAGGAGATAGCGGTGAATACTATCACGATTTCGACACGTATCTGTTTGCTATGGTTGTTTTTAATTTTCAAGAACGAGCGACATTGAGTTGCTATTGGAATTGCAGTTTAAATTATTGTGTAAGTGACTTGCTGTTGGTTTCATTTTAAAAAATGTTTAATTGAGTAGCTGTTTGATTCAAGTTTATATTAATGTTTAATTTAGTTGCTGTTTAATTCGAAATAAAATTAATATTTTATTGAGTAGCTATTTGATTCAAGTTAAAATTAATGTTTAATTGAGTTGCTGTTTGATTTAATTTGCAGGTGCGAGTGAGATAGTGTAGCTGTTTGTTTCAGTTTAAAAAAAAGTTTGATTTACATGCCATTCATTTTGGTTAAAAAAATGTTTAATTGCGTTGCTGTTTGTGTAATCATTCATTCGCAATCTGGAAAATAGCCTAAAATAGTCGAGTGGGTCTTGATGGGTCCACTGCCTGGCGACGACAGGTGTACTTGTATCTGCCAGTTTCAATTATTGAGGTCAATTGATTTTAAAATAATTATATTCATTTGCGATCCTGTAAAAGCATAGTGCGGTCGTGTCTGTCATGACCGGTTCGGCCGGTGGTGGATGCAATTTCATACGCTGTTGCTTTCGCGGACTTTGTATCTTTTAGTTTCGAGTGTTGAGGTAATTTATAAAAAAAGTGATTGCGTATATAGAAAACTTAAAAACCTATATGGTTAAATTTATTAAAAAATTGAATCTTTAACTGTATAATATTTTACTGTACCCTTTTTCGCAATTGCGTACATGTGAACCTTTATATAATATCGGTAAAAATTATTTTAAAAATGTTAATAATTAATAAATATTCACTTTAAAAAAAATAAAAAAATAATGCATTACGAATCGCGAAAAAAAAAAAAAAATTTTTTGGATACACGATAGGAAACTTTTAGCAATAGTTACTTTTGGCACCTGGATATTCCATGGGAAACAAATGGGGTCTTTTACCCTATATTCCATTTTCGGTTAGTATACACTATTGGAAATAATTGGGTGTAGGTCGAAATTTCTACCCCGACTCGGCTGGATACGCAATTCGAAACAACTGGGGTGTGGCACCAATTTCGCCCCTGCCCACTTGGATATGGAATGTCGTACTTTTCGGTACTGCATGTTTTGTTACCTGGATAAACAAAGGAAAACTTTTGGTAAAATCCAGCTTTTTCGAGGTGCGTTGGATACGCTGGGGGAAACTTTGTATTTTATTTGGGCATTTTCCCAGTTGTGGTTGGATACGTAATTGGTGGTTTTTTGTCTCGACTTTTTGTACCATTGGATACATAAGACAGTGGTTTTTGAGCGATTTAGATACGCAATACAGAAAAATCACCGACTAAGATGCTAGTATCATCTGCAAACAAAATTAGGGTAGTTTCTGGGATTAAGGCACATGGAACGTCATTTATATAAACTGGGAAGAGTAGGGGGCCTAATATTGATCCCTGTGGGACCCCATGCTTGATTTTTCCTGGTTCAGAGTAGAATGAAGTAGTTTTCCTTTGATACGTATTTGTTGCCTGTTTGAAAGGTGTGAGCTTATTAGTTTATTTGGTGTACCTGAGACTTCATAAAACTTTAATTTTTCTATAACTATGTTGTGATTTACTCAGTCAAATGCTCTAGTGAGTTCGCAGAGTATTCCTTCAGAAAACATATTTTTATCAAGTGCATTAAGAATGCTATTTGTTAGTTTGAAAATTGCATCATTTGTTGACGTGTTTTCCAAACTGGAAATTTGATAAGATTTTGTGATTCTGAAAATGTTTTAGCAATCTTCTGTAAATTGGGTTTTCAATTATTTTTGAAAGGATATAAGAAATGAGATGGGTATATAATGATTTACTTCGATCTTGTTTCCTTTCTTGAACAATAGTGTTACCATAGCCCATTTGAGTCTGTCTGGAAACAATACTGTATTGAAGATATCATTACAAATATGGCTCAATGGAATGCTGAATTCAAAACCGCATTGCTTTAATAACCTACAGCTAATGAAACCATAGCTGTTAGATAATTTGGTTGCAAAGAATTGATTGTCTTCTCCACTTCTTTTGGAGTTGTGTTTGTAAAAGATATAGAAGGGTATTCTGTATCCTGTAGAGTATCGATTCTCGAACTTGTGCGACATTATCTATTACAAGAGTTAGCTTGTGATTTAGCAATATTTCTGCTTAAGGGCCGGTTGCACCATCGTTTTTCGAAACTCTGTCTGAGATCGTATCTAAGATCGACACAGAAAACTGTTGCACCTTTCAAGTTCAAAGCTTGACTGAGATCGAGATAAAGCTCATTTCGAATCACCGAAATTTGTGGTTTAAAATCTCGATTCGAGAACAGCAGTTATTGTCGACAAATGTAGTCTGTAAATACATCGACTGATAGAGCTGTAGGCTAATGCCAGGTTGCACCATCGTGGTTCGAAACTCGCTAAGAGGTCGGATCTAAGATCGATACAGAAAACTGTTGCACCATTCGACTTAATTTCGAAACACCGAAATTGGCTGTTCGAAATCTCGATCTGAGATCAGCAGCCATCGTCGACAGTAGTTTGAAAATATGCGAAAAGATAGAACTTGGTTCGATTGTTTTCTTGGTATATTAAAACAACAGTTGACGCACTTGAATATTATTCAGTAAAATTCGTGCAACAATAATTCACTTAAACCATAAAAACATTGAACATCTATTTCTATCTATAGTGAAAAATACGCCTACTTCCATGACGTCTCGATCCGTCACTTTGGAACCAAGATTGACGAATTGGAAATCAAGAATCATGAAATTTCGCTGGTCCAAACGAAATGTCGTTGGTTGGTGTAATAGCAACGAGCTATATAGTAAACATAGAGTGGCGGAAGTGTTTGCTGACTGAGGCCAAAAGAAACTCTTCCGCCAATTTCATTTCAGTCAAAACAAATGTCCGAAGTACGATGTAGCAGTATGGAATATAATGCATATGTACGCAAAATAATCGACAAATAAAATACAGTTGGACATTTTCATATACTTTCTGGATGGAAATAAAGTGTAATTCGCGGATTTTGCTTTGCAAGGTTAAATATGGCATAAAACAAACCGCTGGGAAGTTGTATAGTGTTTTGTTGTGAACGTTATTTTTGTGAAGAATTTTGTTAATATCAAACCAGCCAGCATGTTTGAGATTGCAGTATATAA
The DNA here is from genome assembly GCA_029891345.1 of Dryococelus australis. Lineage (NCBI taxonomy): Eukaryota > Metazoa > Arthropoda > Insecta > Phasmatodea > Phasmatidae > Dryococelus > Dryococelus australis. The sequence continues at coordinate 206,570,571 of CM056993.1, read as the reverse complement.
GCGTATGCATGGAAGCATGTAAGCGACTATGTATCTATTTAAATGAATGCTCTGAAATATTAAAGGTGCAATGGGCTGTGGTGTTTTGGCTCAAAACTACAGCAGTTTGGCATCAAACCATAAAGTTGGTGGATTGGCCTCGTAATCAAAATCAATATTTTCGTGTATTTATATAGACATGGAAATTATATTTTGTGGGTGCTCACGGAAAGCAGGTTCCTGTAAATGTAAACATATAGTCGAGGTAATGTAAATCAGAGGGGATTTTTTGAAAAAAATCTGGAAAATGGTATAAATCCACTTTATTATTAATACAGAACACATATTTTATGAGGTGCATCAATATTACACCTGATAGGGAGAGCTATGAACTGTAGAGATAATTGAGGGTAAAAGTTTATAATGAAAATGTACATGTTCTGTATTTCTTTACCCCACAATTTCCCTGATCTTCATTTCCCTACCCACTTTCAATTTAGGTGTTCGTATTGGTTTGGTTATGTCTTTTTGGCAATTCGTATATTTCCATATGAAAACATTATTATAAAGTACATATTCCCACCTCTTTACCCCACAATTTCCCTGATAAAATAATTGTGATAGGCCTTTTTCAAAAATGATTTCGTACGAATATTCACATTTTAAGCCTCTAACAATATTTAAATCAGCTTTATGACATTTTAAAAATGCCGGAATTGACGATAATTCGTACGGTTATTTTTAATTGACTTTTGGCTTTCCACGACATAGCACATTACACGTAAAGTAGGTCAATATTTTTGCCACAACTGTGTTTAACACTGTTATAACTGTGAGGTAAAGAACTGTAGTATTTATTCTTTTGTTATTGATATTTGTTAGGTTATTTCTTTAAAAGGACGGCCTTAGTTGGAATAAATATTAGAACGAAGGAAAAAACCAGTCAAACGAAAAAGACACATTAAATTCAACCACGCAACTCGTGTTGCTTATTTTTGTCATACAAACTTAAAACATAGTGGTGAACATGCTCACAAATAAGCCTATGGTAACTTTTATCCCGCTCATATATCTATGTATTGCTACTTACTGTTTATTAGGTTTATAGAAATTTATCAGGCTGGACTTAGTATTTTGTTGGCATCACGTAATACAACTGTGTTTGAAACACCTAGGGCAAAGGTGCAACATTATGATAAATAATAGACAGGGAAGTAAATAATTAACTTCATCAAAAAAAACAGTTCACAGTTAAAACATATAAATAATGCACATCACATATTTTAAATCATGCAGACACACAGCAATGCCACTATACACGCAGCTGTTAACGAAATACACATAACAATATATTAATATTCAAAAACTTATCATGTCTCATTCACGGTAACAACATGACAACAAGCATCAGCTGACAATATTTTGTCTGAAATGTAAATGGCGGGACAGTTTGGCGATGGCTTTCACTAAGAGCAATGTAATCACTCAGTCATCCTCTCTATGTTTACTATATAGCTCTTTGTACAATACTTTTACATTGGAACCAAGATCAAACTGGATCCAGGCTCGGAACTAGAATCATTCGATATCAGATTGGGGAACATGTTGGTTCAACTGGGCATTAGAGAGATAAAATATTCAGTAACCATTTACAGCCTAAAACCACAGTTATTTCGTGAAATGTAACAGAAATGTGTATTACATATTTAGTTTTACAAAAATTAAATAATTTAGAAAATAACGACAGCATATTATTAGAGGCGAAATTAATTTTGATTTATGAGACAGGGAAGATATGAACCTGTTTAGGTAAAACCAAAGTTTCGTAAGAAATTTAATTTTGAATCTGATGGTGATACAGGAGACCGATAAAATACATGTCTCTATGGGTACAATGCAAACTGTGTACTTGTGTTGCCCCAAAATAGAATTAAATTCCAAAGAGGATGGTGGATGTTGGAAATAGCGTGTATTTTCAAAAACGTACAATGCTGTTAGAACACCACAACAAGAAAGTGCAAAACAGGGCATAACCCCGTTTTTCCAGAGCAGGAAAGTTATTAAGTAATAAGTAATAATTGTTGAAGTGCCAATTTGTTCCATCCATCATGCAATTATTATAGCACATTATAATTAATTTAATATCATCCTGTAAGTGTGGCGGCATTCCCGTGACATCATGTTCAGTACCATTATTACGAGTTAAAGTAACACAGGAATGTCGCCAACATGTTTTAAATTGAACGGCATAATTTTGTGAGTGTTTTAATATGTCCCATATGTAACCATAGTCATTTTTTAGGTTTTCTGTAAAAAGCTCCAGCATTCTCCCAGTCTGAAATCTGCTATCAGCCAAGCAAATTGCTCGGGATTCACGCTCTCAGTGCGTACTCTCGACACATCAAATTTTAGATGTAACCATGTAAAGTACAACAGATTTCAACAATTGGAACCTTTTCTACATTCATACTGAGGGTTCGACCAGCAGTATTACTATCAGGTAACTCAAGAATAACTTAAGGGCATATGCAGTGATGGCAAGGTAGTGGAGCAAAGCGGAGTTCATTAAGGTTGGCAGCAGGACAGGTAAATGTTCCGTAGATTCACACCAACTCTTCTACTTTTAAATGACGGGTGCCAGGTATTTTAAGTGAAATACCAACTAGCTAGCATAGAGCAGACTCTTCTCTCCGGGTAGTGTTCCGACAACCTACGGGAGGTGTGTTCCCTGTCCTCCGACCATCGTGAACAATACAAAAACAGTTACGTTACTGAAACCCTGTGCAGTGAGATCTTGGGGTGGATCACACACCCATAATTAGTTGTACATAGATAAAAACCCTGAGAGATAATACAAAACACTGATACATAACCCTTAATAATTGGCAGGAACGGTGGGGAGCCGCGCCCGTATGGCCCTTAGGCAACCGGAATGAGAACGCACATCATTTTACATTGAATCATTGGGTTTTATTAATAGCTCATCCAAGAAGCAAACCTATACACGGTGCCAGTCTTAACCCACCAGCAGGGTGACACTGTATAAACGGCACGAATGTGACAAAGAACTTACGTGAAAACTTTAGCCTTCCCATGCGATGCTATTCCACGGGAAGGGAGGAGTGGAGAATCTTGGGCGCTTGCGAAGTAAACAAATGTTCCAGTAAATTAATGTCTATTGCTGTGAAGTGATTAGTGAACAAAGATCAAGCGCCACCCAAGCACGCGAAATGCGACCCCGTCGCTCAGTATGTCCCACTCCTCGAACCACCGTGGTAGAACTAACTGTGCCGCGCGGCATGCCACCCAAGGTTTGGTGGGCGGGCCAGCCACCCTGACTATTTTCTTACACTATCAGACTCCAGAACACACATCCACATTACTTTAAATGCTAGAAAACTTACAAAAACAATCACTCTTGGCACAGGAACCCTTTAATTGACATATTACACAGTATGAAATGAAATGTGGATGAAACACATGAAAATGATACCTAATGAAAAATACGAAACTCTATAATTAAGGCTCGTGGGGGCATCAACATATTATAGGCCTCCTTGATTGGCAGTTTCGTGAATGGGCATCCTTGAGCATTTCATAATTAAGTTTGATTACACTTAGGCCCAAATTGGCAGTGTCTCCTTCTAAGAGATGTGCATGTGGGCACACAAGGCTTTCTCAACACTTGCACTTTCCTGCTCACGTCATGAGTGATCTCTTTGACCCCTGTAGCCCACTTGTAACTGAGATCTTCACGGTTCGATCACTGCGGTGCACTCTCCAACCAGTACGCACGAGCACCCAGTAGAATGTTGGTAGCTGCAGCGGCTGCCGGCGATGGCGGGAAATGGTCTAGGGAGAAGTGGATGGTGTAAAATCCCCCCCCCCCCCTTTTTCCGAACTTGGAGACCATATGCTGCCAGCGATTTACTAGCAGCAGCATTTCCTCTGCTTCCTGCGGCGAGGATACAGCATGTAAGCCTCCCTATGTGCTGGCAGTCTATTGTTGCTTGGCTGCTGTGTGCGAACCTGCACTCTCTGGAGTGCTGTGGTGCTACTGTAGGTGGTGCATTCCCACACAGGCAGTCTTCGCCTCTTGGGACGTTAGAGAGGTAACGAGCTAGCCAACCTACCACTCTCACTGTCCTCACTGCTTACCCCTCCACTCTCTTCACTGCTGCAGTCATGTCGTGTCTGGTTGCCACCTGGAAATATCATTCCAGTAGGTCGGGTCCTGCTCTGAAGCTCTGGTGCGTTGTCTTCCTGCAGGCTTACAGGTTGTGTCCCCAGGGTGGGATCTGGTTCTTCCCTTTCCCGTCCTCTTCTGGTAGTACCAGTGCTGTTTCCAGCTCTTCTTGTTCGACGGTATGGCTCGATGGCCCATCTCCTTCGGACCTGTCGACGTCGGCTACCGGTCTCACCCCTGTCAGCACCTTTCATTTAGGGTGGTGCTGGGCCTCCTGAATTCTCTGCTGGTATACTTTCTTGAGGTACTGCGTCACCTTCTGTCGATGGACACTCACCAGAGGTCTCGTCAGCGCCATAGCCATCATGTGGCTCCTGGTGGCCATTGCTTCTCGCCGATGGTTCTGGCTCCTCTTTTCCTATGTACATCTCGGGAGTGCTTTCTCCCCCCATCTTGCATCGTTGTTGTCCTTCTCAGATGCAGTGACCTGCTCGTTCGCGATGCAGGCATGATGTAGACCCCTGGTGAACTCCGTGTCGTTCTGCGTCGATACCCCACCTGCACTAGTTGGTCTGATCCCTCCTTCAGGACCTGGACCACTTTCTGCTTCACTATCTCTCATGGTGTGCTCATCCTGAGCGTAGCCATCCTGGCCAATTTGGGGCTCGTCCCCGTTGTTCTCGGGAGTGCTTTCAGCCGCTGCATGACTGTCATTGCGGTGGTTCCTTAGTGTCTTGCAGCCTGTTCTGTCCAGGTATGTGGTCGGGCCCAAGGTATTTACCGCTGGGTGAGGCCCCATTCAGCATTGTGCCAGTCCCGCGCAAAAGTTCTTGCGGGCTGTAGACTGCAGATGAGCTTGGACATATATGGCCTGTCCTATCGTTAGTGCTGTTGGTAATCGTTTGGTTTCTGGCAGCCAGCAATTTGCATATTTCACCTGCCGATCCCATTGTTTGTAATAAACTGTGCATCTCGTCTCACGTGCCACTTGTTTCTGTCTTGTTACTCTCTCTCTCTCTCTCTCTCTCTCTCTCTCTCTCACACACAGATAATTTCTCTCGCTCGGCAGTGTTATATTTCTTTCTAGCAGGACTTGTCATGGGGTTTGTCTGGTCGCGTCATTTACTCTTCGCCTGAGTGTGAAGAATGCAGCAGCATGTGTTCGGCCCTGTTGTTATGATACTCACCCACACAGAGCCGGAGTTGTTCTTTCAACTCTTGGTTGCGCCTCTCCATGGGGTTCGCACAGTGATGGTAAATATCAGTTTTATGTGCTGCACTCCCCAGATCGTACAAAGTTCACGCCATATTTTCCCAGTAAATTGGGATCTGTTGTCTGTAAGTAACTCTTTCGGATATCCCCAGAATGCGAAAAATTCTGTTTCCATACATTTCGCAATCTATCTGGTCCTAGCACTTTTTACCGGGTAAGCTTCGATCCATGCCTAAAAGCTGCATGTTACTACTAATATGAATCGCCTTCCACCAGTTGACTTTGGATAAGGTCCCATGAGATCTAAACAGACAGTTTTAAATGGTCGTTTAGGCTGCCTTGGGTGTTGTTGATTTCCATCTGACCGCCACGATTTTAACAAATTACATTCGTGGCATCTGTGTACCCAATTTCTGACATAATGAGTAACACCGGGGCAGAAAACTGTTACAATACGTTTTTAACCATCTGCTCGGCTCCCAGGTGTCCTGCTGTCACACTCCTATGAGTGTGTTCAAACACTTTTTCTCTGTGACTAAGTGGTACATAGTCTCCATTTTGTATCGTCTCGCAGTGAGCACGTCTCAATACGCCCTTCTACACATCTCCATCCATCCATGTGTTCTTTTTCACATCACTCTTTCTTCTCTCTTGCAAACTCACAAGTTTCCTGTGCTATCACTATGTCGTGGTATAAATCCACTATCAGCTTCTCTGTTACCGTTATCCTGTTTACGTTTACCTCCGTAACCGGTTCTGTAGAAACGGGGGGTAATATCTCCTCCCATTCAACATCATCTGTGATAGTTACTTTCGATTCTGGCGACCATGACAATGTGTGCGCTAGCTTATTCTCCTTTCTGGTATGTGTTCGAGTTAGCAAAATTGTAAGCTGGTATCAAAAGTGCCCATATCATAAGTTTGCTCCTGGCTTGCCGCATGTTCTTCAGCCATACTAGGCAGAGATTATTGGTTTGCAACGTGAACCTAAGATATTTTATGTACAGCCTATACTTTCGTATCGTCCATATCACGGCGAGACATCCTCTTTCATTGATGTCATATCTTCCCAATTTCGCACTCGCGAAGTCGATTACCCTTCTCTCACCTGTGTCGCCATACTGGTAGAGCACGGCGCCCAGCCCCTACCGGCAGGCATCGGTCTGCAGGTAAAGATGTCTTGCTGGATCGTACCACACTAGAGCGGGACATTCTTGGAATTTTTCTTTGATCTGCAAAAAGCCTTTTTCCTGTTCGCTGCCCCACACATGCCACTTTTGTGGAGGTAGCAGGTCTGTGAGGTGTGCAGCGATTAGTGCAAAATCATGTACGTGTTCACGTAACCAATTGATTAGCCTGAGGAATTTACATAGTTGTTTACGTGTGCATGGTGGTACCTGACCCTCAATTAGCCCCAGCTATTCAGTGTTTCGTCAGTTTCCTTGCTTGTTCACCACATGGCCTAGAAACTCTACATTGCCCTTTCCAAGCTGGCATTTCTTAACGACACATGCTAATCTATTTATCTATAATCTCCCGAGTACAAATGACAGGTGTTCCCACATCTCCGACCATATGACTATGTCGTCGATGTAGGCGAATGTAAATTTGCCTATCATACCATCGAAAGCCCGTACCATCATACACTGGAATGTTGCCGGGGTGCACTTTAGCCCAAAAGGCATATCGCAGAACTGATATCGTCGGCCATCTGGGGTGGTAAAGGTGGTCTTTTCCAGACCCTCCTGGCATACTGGTATTTGCCAGTACCCACTTCGCAAATCGAGCGATGACATGATTCTAGCCCTTCCTAGTGAGCTAAGGGCATATTTGACACTTATATAGGGCAGTATAGCACTGCACGTCACCTGGTTGATGGACCTGAAGTCGACGCAGAATCTCCAGGTCCTATCATTTTTCGTCGCGAGAGTTATGGCCGAGTAATACCAACTCCTAGTTGGTTCGATTACCCCATCTGCAAGCATCTCGGATACCTGCTGTTTTATTATCTTAGCTTGGTGAGGAACGTAACTGCAGGGGCTACTGAAGATTGGTTATTCCTGAAACAACAGGATAGTGTCTTCTGCACCCATTGCCCTGTGTAATGCATCATGGTTCGAGAAAACAAGTTTACGTTCATCTAGCATTTGCTGAAAATCAGTGTGGCGCACTGTGAATATGTCATGTTCAAATTCTGTTAAATTTAGTTTAGGCACATGTTCACGGCTATGGCTCTCTACGTTATAATCTCTTTGTCTTTCCTTTGCTCCAAAGTGGATCCATCATTTGGCTGGTTCAACTATTGTGCTTTGCTCTGAGAGCCACAGTACTCCTAAAATAGCATCTTTATTAATTTAATTAGTATTTACTGCTGTAGTTATGGTTTCGGATTTATTATTTTGATGGTGACGGTCGCTTGACTGACTATTGTATAAGTACATTCCCAGTTAGCAAGCCAGATCACATGTCCAGTTGAAGTTATGTCACATTTATTGACAAAACGAGGCTGACAAATGTGTGATGCAGCTGTGTCAAAAAGGGCATGACACAAAATACTATTACATGAACAAGTACACGAATAAATTTTGCACCCTAGCTACTGACCTTGGTAATTAGGGCTTGTTGTGGCATTGACGCTGTGCTGGTGCTGCAGGGAGGGGTAAAGTCTGCGGTTTCTGGCTTTACACCATACAACCCGATTCCCTACTCGTCTTCACTGCTGTCTGGTTGTTGGTGGGCATTTCTGCTGCTGTTATTCTGCTGTCTCCGATGCTGTTTTCCCGGGCAATTGATGTACCAATGGAACTGCCATCCTGGACAATACCAGCACGGCATCGGAGGCGGTCTCATATGGTCCCACCGATCGGGCTGGTTCGTGTCACAGTACAAATTCACATTTGGCATTTTCCTGCCACCTCATGCACAGGGTTGAAAACTGCTCACTTGGTTAACTCGCAGCTGTTCCGGCCATCGCAGTAGAAAGTTATATCTGTTTATCATCTTATTATCGCCGCAGAAGTTTCCGAACCTGTGAGGTCATTGGCATGCCCAGGTGCTTCCCTATTCGTGTGGCGCAACACTCGTTTTTCATTTGAGGATGATGGCGGCAAGCATGAACTCTGCGAGTGCGCTGTTTAGTAGTGGAACGAAGGCTGGTCTGAACTCTGGTAGCGCTGTCTCTGCTATCACTTCGAGGACTTCCTGTTCACTCAATCCAGAACAGAATCTTCATACCAGGTGTGTTTTCCTGTTGACGAATGCCCTTAACGCTTTGCCTCCCTGTTCTTCCTGGAGCATAAGTTTGCTTTGAACTTGGATTGAGGGAGCGGACGAAACTTGGCCCGGCATAGATAACATCAGGATGTGGTTGTCCTGCTCGGCGCGGCATGAGGCAGGGGTCAAAGCATGCTGCCATGCACAACTGTTCGACACAGGAGCAGATATCATGAGAGGGAGGCGATTTTATTTTCCTCCTCCCATTTATTTTCCTCCTTCGTCTTCCTCAAGTACGCACAATGTGGGCGGAGGGGAAGGAATTGTAGCCTCTTTGTCTACTCTGTGCCTGGGTGGCACGTGCTGAATGACATCACTAGATCACAAGATGGCCACTATCCCTTGTCCTTCTGTTTTCTCCATCGCGATTGAGGTAATGTGGCGGTGTCCTTGTAGATTCCCTGCGCTTTTCCCTTGCGCCACATATGTGTAGACTTATTGACTTCTAGGCATCGTGACGGCATCCCACGGGCCCAGGTATGCACAGCAGATGTTGCTTACACCTCCTCGATGTTGGTACAGCTCAGGTAAAGCAGGAAAGGACAGTTTCTTCTGATTGTAGAAAATTGCTGAGAATATCGAGAAACTTTTAACGGGGTTTCGAAAAGGAATTTTGGTGGTAGGACACGCCCCTAAGTTGCGAAAACCATTTGATGGCAAGGTAGTGGAGAAACATGGTGTTCATTAAGGTTGGGAGCGGGACAGATAAATGTTCAGTAGATTCTCACCAACTCTTCTAATTTTAGATGACGGGCGCCAGATATTTTAAGTGAAATACCAACTAGTTAGCTTAGAGCAGACTCTTCTCCGTTCCGGGTCGTGTGCCAACGACCAACGGGCGGTGTGCTCCCTGTGCTCCGACCATTGCGACTAATACAAAAACAGTTATGTTACTGAAACCCTGTACAGTGAGACCTTGGGGCAGGTCACACACCCATAATTAGTTGTATGCAGATAAAAACACTGAAAGATAATAATTGGATTTTAGAAATAGCTCCTGCAGGAAGCCAACTTAATCATGGTGCAGGGCTTAACCCGCCAGCAGGGTGAAACTGTACAAACAGCCCAAGGGCGACAAAGAAATTACTGGAAAACTTAAGCCTTCCTGGGAGATGCTATTCCACGGGAAGGGAGGAGTGGAGAATCTTTGGTGGCTGTAAAGTAAACAAAGGTTCTGGTAAATTAATGTATATTGCTGTGAAGTGAATAGTGAACAAAGATGAAGCCCCGCACAAGCACGCGAAATGCGACCCCGTCGGTCAGTACATCCAACTCCTCGAGACACCATGGTATGACCAACTGTCCTGCGTGGCCTGCCGGCCGAGGTTTAGTAGGCAGGCCTGCCGCGTGGACTATTTACATACACTCTTAAACTCCAGAAAACACATTCATGTTACTTTAAATGCTACAAACCTTGCAAAAACAATTACCCTTGGCACAGGAACCCTTTAATTGACATATTACACAGTATGAAACGAAATGTGGATGAAAAACATGAAAATGATAATAATGAAGAATACAAAACACTGAAATTAAGGCCTGCGGGGGTACCAAAATATTATAGAGCTCCATAATAGGCAGTTTCGTGAATGGATGTTCTTGAGAATTTCTTAATTATGTTTGATTACACTTAGGCCCAAATTTTCATGGTCTCCTTTTAAGACATGTGCACATGATCGCACGTGGTTTACCCAACACTTGCACTTTCCTGCTCATGTCACAAGCACTCTCTTTGGTCCCTGCGGTGCACTCTCCAACTGGTGTGTACGAGAGCCTGGTTGAGTGCTGGTATCCATAGTGGTTGCAGGCGATGATGGGCAAACGGGCTAGGAGGAAACAGATGGCGTCAGCATGTTTAGACACTGAGGCTATCGGCGAACCTCAGCACCGAGTCTGCATAATTTTAATGTGTAGTGTGTCGTGTTGTAAACTTTATGAAAATAAAAGTGCGTGTAATTCAAATTCCGACATTTATTTTCATTTACCTCACCAGCTGAACATTGGGCAGGGCGCCCTGAAAGTCAAAGATATAGTCAATGGTTAGGAGTCTCTTGTGTTATGGGCCCTGTCCCATGGGAATAGTAACACATGTGTACTTAAGAAGGCGTGGGAATAAGGCCCACATCCTTACACTTGCACAACTCCAGAAGTAGTTGTGCTATAATCAGTGTAGTTAAGTACACCAAACAGCATCAACCACATCGACCCCTTGTGCCATCGGCTTGCAAGGACGAAGGATCATTGTCCCTGGGAAGCCCTCGCCATGTCAACCTGGTCTTACTGCTCCTACTTCAAAGTGGAGTACCACCCTGGGGAAGCACTTTAGATGGTAAGTCGTATATATGTGTTCGCCTTTTTTTTTAGGAGTATGCTTGCAGATTTTGTCCATGCATTTAAGAAAAATCCTAAGTACATATACAATATATGCGCACACACGAGTGATGATTCAGAAGTCATGGCAACTATTCTTTATCTCCCAAAAATGATATTATATTAACACACCATTAACATGTGTTTCCCTGACCATTTGTACTGCAGCAGTCATCTATCACATTAGTGCATGCCATGGCGATGAAAACATCCCAGAGTATGTTGGTGTAGGTCGCCGAAAACAGCGAGTCTTTTTTCTTGGTGACCCAAATTGCATATCTTACAAATGGCCGACTTAACCAACTTCCTCCAAGAGGCAGCCCTTTTAGGGGGAAATTGGTAAGCAGTTTGGCAATGCATCCCTGTGAAGCCATGGCCATCAGGTTAGCAAACCATTGGAGAGAACGAGTGGGCTGCCCGCGGAACAGTGCTATTCCCAACCTTTAATTGGTACCATATCAGTGGGCCTGCTGACCATATTACAGTGCTGCGACCCTAAGTGTAGTGCTACGAAATGTAAGTTATAGCAATCCCCAAATTATATTAAAATGCCACCTGCGTAGCAGTGAGCATTAAAAACATTTCAGTTACAGGGTGCAAATTGAAGTTGCACATATTTCGTTGTTCCACGAAGACACACTGCATACTGTATCACATAGTCCAAGGACACTATAAATTGTGTGTGTTTTAAAAACAACACAATGCATCTCAGCAACAACTTTACAAAATAAAGGTCCAGGAAAGTTGTTAGCAAGTAAGTGAAAATTGCTAATGTTTCAACATGTTCCATCAATCACACAATTTTTATATGAATTTTCATTTAATCAAAATCATCCTGCACGTGCGTCAGCATTTAAATAACATCTTTTTTGTCGGAAATTAGAGTTTCCAGAGTCACGGGAGTATCGTCAATTAGTTTTGTTGTACAGTGCATGCGTATGTATTAAATTAAAGCAAGTAATGTTGTCTTACATGTATTATTTGAGTTTCTGTGAATATCTTCATAGAGCTTTCTGAGAGCGCCCTCTACAATCTTTCGAGACTACCATGGGTATTCTCGCAGTCTGACCACCACCATTAAACTAGCTTGCTGTTCGCAATACGTGTTGCGCGTGTGTACCCTCGGCATACCAATTGTAAGTGGCAATCATTAGTGTATCAATAGTGTAATGTAACTGGAAACTTTTTTTGTTTAATTTGAAGCCGAGGGATTAACCAACAGCTTAATTTTTAACACCTAAAACACATAAGTTTCATCAGTACATGGTACAGTTTGGCATGGTGTGGCACCATGGTGCCTCAGTGGGTGGAGGCATAATTTGAGGAGCAGTTAAAAATTTGGAAAGGTTGAAAAGTTTATCTTGGATGGTTTTTACCCGGGTCGCCAGGCATTGCTAGACGATGCAGTGTACTGTCGGTAGAGCAGACTCTTACAGGGTTGTTCGGCCAGTGACCAGAGCTTAATCCTGGACTGCAGCTCCTTGTATAATATTCTGCAGAAGTATCCAATTTGCATACAGCTCTGCGGCCTGTTTGGATCAGCTCACACGCCTTTTTAGAACATACCTTACAAAAGCTCGTCGAATATTTTCTGCTGCATATTGCGCCATGACTTATCCAGGCTAGTCACACACCTTACGTTTTCACACACTATGGTTTATGCACATTACCCTTGCGAAATAAACATATATTAATAAATACTTGGAAATAGGGCGGGTATTATAAAGGACCCTGAAGAGCTCGAAGGCCACAAAATAAATTACACACAAAATGTTCTCAATGCATCTTTTACTCGTCTTTTATCATGGCTCTCTGGCCAACACTTTACATGAACACTTCCAGGCTTAAACTGCCCGTAAGGTGATACAGTCAAAAATCGGCACGAAGCCTACAAAAAGTTATCAATGTGCTGGTTAAACTTCCCCAGGCGATGTAAGCACTGGGGAAGAGGGAGTTGGTGTCTCAGGCAGCTAGTAAAACAACGGTTCTGGTATTAATGAAGCTATTGTGATGAAAATGATTGAAGACAAAGAGATGAATGCCACCTAAGCGCACAAAACCCGAGCTGCGGTAACACGTAACCACACTCTGGAGATGCTTGATACTGACTGACTGCACAGCGTGGCATGTTGACTGGTGTTGTGGGCCGGCAGGCAACATGGAACTACTTTCTCACACGTGCTACAAATAAAACAACTCTACACTGCTTAACTTGCATTGTAACATACATATAAAAATTCCATCTTTAGCAATCAATAATCTTACAGTGCTATAAATGCATGTATGAGGTGAGGGTGGCACATGTGATGAAGGGTACATTTACAAGAACACTACAAATTACTTTATTAATACAGTGCTGAGATACTGGGATATTTCCTTCCCTTTACTTGCCACACATGGGTCTATTTGCATATTTATGTGTGGCATGCTACAGTATATGGTGCTCAGATGCCACACTGCATGGTTGGCACTTTGCACTGCACTACTCCTTTTTAACTTTTTGTATCATGACACTGCATTTCACTTGCTTGAGAGCGCATGTGTGTGCTGCGCCATTATATTGCAGTGCGACTGTCAAAGAGAATTAGAGGACATGTAGACGTGGACCACGTCAAACACCCCCTTATTGCTGAGTTTCTTTGTGACCGCGTGCCATCAGTCAGATCAGGGGCACTGCCTCCCTCCCTGCTGCCTCCGGCATAGATGGTGTTGGCTCTTCATCACCACCTTGCGGTATCGAAATGCTGGCTTTGATGGTCTCCTCCTCCGGCTCTGCTCTGGATGGGACATGGTCACACCTCTGCAGGTGTCACAGGTTGCTGTCGGTCTTCTCCGCCATAGTGACTGCCGGGGGCAGTAAGAGCTGGCTAACCTGCTGCCCTCACTGTCACTGCTGCTCGTACTCACTTCCCTCTTGTGCTGCCAGTGTCAGGCGCGACCCGCGCAACTGGTTGTTGTGTGGAGCTAACCGCTCTGCTGCAGCCCCCAGACTATGCTGCTCCTCTTACTTCTTCTTGTGTTGCTTCCCCTTCTCTCAGTGGTGCTGCATTAACGGGCACTGAGGCATCCGATGAGGGAGTTATCACTGCACGTGCAAGTGCCTGTGGTGGCACTGATGTTGACACGATGGCGCATGTCGGTGCCTTGATGCCAAGTATCATCATGGCTGTTTCTTCCCTCGCTCCTTGCTCTCCACCTCCTTTCCTCCGTTGCTCATCATTTGCTCTTTCTTGCAGTGACAGGGCCATAACACTGGCCTGCATTTCTCCCACTTGCCATATCATACCCATGCTCATTCGATTCCTGTGAGATGTGGCCAAATCTGGCATTGGCGTCGCTTAGGCATTATGTAGGGGCCCCTCCAGTGAAGGAGCTGACCCACCTTCATCCTCACTTGCTTTCCCATGGAGCTCGGCAGCTGGTCCACCATCGTGGGGTTCTGGGATGCCAGGTCTGATTTCACCGGTGACATCTCCAGGTGCTCGGCTCACATCATCCCTGTGAGCACATACCAGTGTCTTGCTCACTTGAGCCATGTAGGTTGTTGGTTCCGTGCTTTTTACAATTTTGTGCTGGCCGCTCCACTTCGCGGTCAGACCTGCACAAATATTCTGCTTTGCTGTTGAATGTGGATCGGCAGGTAGATGAACCTTCTGCCCTGCTTGCAATGCCAGTGGTGGCCTCGTTGTGGTAGGGACCCACCTCACTGCATATTGATGAAGGTGCTGCTGTTGTTCATACCGCTTATTGCACCTTTCTTCCCGCTGTTCCATTCTTTTCTCCACACTGTTGTTCGGGTTGTTCTTTGGACACTGCTTCTCCCCTGGCAGGGTCAGGTTGTGGCCAAGCAGGACTTCTGCTCGTGCTCGACACATTGCTGCAATTACACACCGGTGGAGGGTGAAGAGAGCTGTGGGCCAGATGGCAGCCCAGGTGTTGTGTTGGTCTCCCACACGGAGCCACATATGCACCTTCAACTCCTGGTTAGGGCACTTCATGGGGTTCGATTGCGGGGGGTAAACCACCATCTTCAGATGATACATCCCCCACCAGGTGCACTTATCTTGCCATTTTCTTCCAGTAAACTGGGTGCCATTATCTGTTAAAATTGGTTTCGGGTAACCCCAGCGGACAAATTATTCCCACTTGAGCACCTTCACGATATTATTCACTCGCACGCCAACCAGCAGAAAATAATTATCGGAGAGACAACCAGAATGATTGTCTTGCCTCCTGATGTTCGTGGAAATGGCCCCATCAAATCTAAATTAACCATCTCCAACGACCGTCTGGGGAGGTATAGCTGTTGTTGTTAGCTGTTTGCTTGCCTTGCTTTAAATCATTTGCATGTTTCACACCTGCATACAAACTCTCGTCTATCCCATGCCACACCTGGTGAATAGAAATGCTCGCGAATGTTTCTCACTGTCTATTCTGTACACATATGTACAGCAGTTTCACTCACATGTGCATGTGTCAGCACTGTTCTGAGTTCGTTTTCTCTTACAAATATTCTATACTTTGCTGGTTCGCTCACAGGGCATATTTCTAATCTGCCGTTCAACACACGCCACTATTATAGTGGTTGTATCACACACTTTGCCCTTTGCTCGGTTGTTAACAAACAGTTTGCTTGCACGGTCACTACCTCCCGTCATATGTCAATCACAAGTACATCGTGCTCCTCCACTACACTCAACTAATTTACATGTACCTCGTGTAAGAGATCTATAGTGTCGGGAGGTCAAATGTCATCCTACTGTGCGTCATCCATCTTGATCATGCTGTTCCGGGTTTCCTGTGAAATTTGGTCTGTTAGCTGGTTTTCTTTACTGGGGATTTGTTCCACCACAAAGTCATAGGATTAGAGGAGAATCACCCACTAGGTAAGTTTACTCCTTGCCTCCTTCGTGCTGTGAAGCCATACAAAACACCAGTTATCTGTGCGTAACACAAATTGCTGATACTCCAGGTAGATGCAGTACTTCTTGACCGCCAAAACCACCACTAGGCATTCGCGTTAATTTACATTGTACTGCCTTTTATTTGATCCCAGCTTGGCACTTGTGAAATCGGTTACTTGCTGTGTGTCATCATCTTCACACTATTAAAGCACAGCCCCCCCCCCTCCATCGCTCCTGTCAGACGTCTGTCTGCAGGTATAATTGCCGGCTCGCATAATACCTTGCTAATGTGGGTAGTGCATGAAAGTGGTTCTTGATTTCTTGGAATTCCTTCTCTACCTTTTCGCCCCATAAAAATCTGTGCTGCGGCAAAATGAGATCTGTTAGCGATGCAGTTACCATGGCGAATCCCTCGATATACTCTTGCAAACAATTTACTAGCCCAAAGAATTTGCATAATTGTTTACAGGTTTTTGGTGCAGGATAGCTCTCAATCACCTGTAGTTTCTCACTGTTAGGGTTATTTCCATTTTCCTGCACTAAATGTCCCAGGAATTCCAGGCTGCTCTTCCCAGGTTGCATTTGTTTACCGCATAGGTGAGTACATTCGTGGCGAGGCAGTCTAGTACCATGGACAGGTGGTACATATGGTCTTCACAGCTGTTGGACCAGACCACGACGTCGTCCAGGTAGGGCAGCATGCACTCACCAATCAGCCCATCCAGGACTCGAACTGTAATGGACTGAAATGTGGCAAATGCACATTTATATCCAAATGGCATCGCACAAAACTGGTACCGCCTTCCTTTGGTGTGGTAAAAACTGTCTTCTCCTGCTCCTCCTGCTTGAGGGGTACCTGCCATTACTCACTGCACAGATCCAACGACGTCATGATTTTTGCATTCCCAACGAACTCAGTGCATCTCGCACACTCACATATTGTGGTAAAGTACTGTGGATTACCTGATTAATGTGGTGGAAATCCACACAGAAACTGTAGTTGCCATCTTTCTTGGGTGCGAGCATGATCTCGGAGTTGTAGCGACTTCTGGTTGGTTCAATTATGCAGTTCGCCAGCATTTCCTTCACCTGCTCCTGCATTATCTTTGCTTGGTGTGATAAGTAACTTCGGGGTGCAGCATAGATCGGTTCCTCTTGTGTCGGTTGGATCTCGTATTCTGCAACATTTGTCAGCCTAAGCACGTCGTGCAGACGTAATGGAGTTTTCAGAACAGAGGAGGATTGGAAGTTTAGGTCACCTTGCTTGAAAATACTATGGGTTTTACCGGGTTTGGGCGCCAGTACAGATCACGAGATTCTTCAGGGCCATGAAGGCATACGGCTGCAGGGTCTCCCATCGATGTTCCGACACCATTCCTGTGATGATTCCTGCTTGGTGAATAAGTTAAAATCTTGAAGCATCTATTAATCCAGTTAGGCCTGGCCTAGTACGGGTTGTCGGTCCGCCATATACACCACCAAGAGAATCATCGTGGGGTTGTTTCAGCCACCCAATCCCATACATACCCATAAAGAAAATCATTTAAATTTAGAAAATATTATGTGGGCAGACCGACCAATAAATAACACATACACACACTTTCTGTAATGATGTTTTGTTGATTCAACAAACCCTCATCTGAGGCTCAATAATTTCCATCTCCACTATAGGTCGGAGAAGTTCTACAACAGTTTAAAAAGTGCGAAGCCAACAAATATTGACATGAGAAATTACGGTTTAGCCGTGCAGAAAAACAGTCTGTACTGTGGGGCGGTGCACACTCCGTAGTAACGAAAGTAAAATTAAATGTTCCAAAAAAATCAATTAACTATTGCATTTACATGATCAGTTCATAAAGTTGAAGACCCCGGAGTTGGCCTACCGCACGACCTACCCCTCGGTATGTGAAGACAATACTCAACTCAACCTTGCAGCGCAGGTTGATACCAGCCTCGGTGTTAATTCCCGTAGGAAAACACAAAGTTCCATTATTCGGAACGAAACTAATTTAAGATGAAACGAATGAAGCGAGACTGGCACATAATTATAAAAATATTTACATTTCACACTTGACATGAGCCGAGCGTTCCTGTGTGCTTTTATGACCATTTGTTCAGCCGCATTCGGCCATCGCATTAGTGCACGCCAGGGGCGAGTCGAACAGCCCAGAATATGTTGGTGCAGGCCGCCAGGGACAGCAAGGAATTTTAATGGTGACCCAAATCATATAACTCCAAATCGGCCGTTGAACCTTTTTCTCTCTAGAGGGAATTCTTGCTGGCAATAATTTAGCGGTCTGACATTGCATCCCCATGAAGCCACAGCTGTCAGATGATAATAACATTGGAGGGAACGTGGGGGCTGCCTGTACAACAGCCTGTACAACAGCCTGTACAACAGACATGTGTTAACATGTCTCTAGTTTGGAGTGTGTCGGCGGGCCTGTAGGCCGAAGTATAAGTGTAGCGATTATGTGAAGTGTTCCAAAGGGTAGTTAATATACCCCATTCATTGTGCCAAGACACAACTCATGTCGGCACAAGTGTTAATATGAATTCCTTTGTAGGCGTGCAGAATGAAGCTGCATTTAGTTTGCTTTAGTATTCAGCTGCATCTCATATATGAACACCATAGGTGTGACATCAATGAAAATGCGTGTTGTCACATCCTTAGCCATATCTGGGGCTCTGGCGTTCACGTGTATGTCACCAATGTGTTTTGATTTAGCAATCTTAATTATGTACAACATCAATTTCTCTTATCATGTTATTCATTACGTTCAGTTCTTTTCATGTTTTCATTTTGGCTCCAGATTCGCCGGACGTGCGGCGAAACCGACACCATAAGGTAAGTCAGACTTCAGCACTCCAGACAATCGGCAGGCAAACGGTAAGCTCCACGTACCCCCTTGGCAATTCAAAACAGGGTACATTTTTCTTCATATCCATAGTTAACGTAATTCAAGAAGTTCTTCGTACTTTTATTTAGATGAGGGAAGGTCTCCCTGCATCCTAACGTAACATATCAGGTCTTTACGCACGGGACACATTTCACATAATTACGCTCTAAGGCTTACACCTTATTTTTCAGCAGTAGCGACCACCGGCTGGTCCAGAGTGCCAGGTCTGCATAACCAAGGTACGCATTAACAAGTGCAGTGACATTCCGTTGTACCTTTATATAATAAAACAGTTATAACATAATTAGACGTGTTTTATTACATTTAACTCTCCTGAGTTCATCAGGCACTGCGGCCTAATAGCAGCCTTCAAATTTACAAGTGTATTTCAGTGTATGTTTTGCATTTACGGGGCCTGCCTCCCTTAAGCAGGGTAACATCAGTGGTAATATAGGCATGCGAAGTGGCCTAAAGCTTCGTCCACAGGCAATATTTTACCTTTACATTATATAACGGACAAATTCACTCAGCTCTCCTTCATATTGACCGTGCATTCACAAGCGCCTTAGGCTGTCGGCCATACGACCCCCATCAACAATCGTTCTCTATACCAAATGTGGCGCCGGGCACATCATCAGTTCCTGTTCCCCACCTGCTCTCAGTCGGGACACGAACACACCACCAGTACCTCTGGAGGCGCAGCGCATCAAGTGGCTTTCCCAACTTGGGCGAATAAAAAGTCAGTCTATACCAGCAAGCCATATTCCTACATCAAGTGGTTTGCGAAACATGGGCGAATCAAACAACAGTAGAACAATGGAGTGCAGGAGAGAATCAACGACACCTCAGTAATCTGCTCAACGCAAAACATGGACGACAGGGTATGCGACAAAGGAAACAATGCGACAGTGCTGCAGAGCAAACAGCTACAGTCATTGGTGAGTGGAGGGTTCATGCTTTTATTTGTCACACAAATATTACAAATATTCATTGGGCAAGTTGTCATATTTGTCTACATTGTAGAGTGCATATATGTTACATCAACAGACGTACTGTGAATCGAGTGGCAAATAATGCACGTCAACTGATGTCTGGTGAAGTCCACATCTGTCAAAACAATCCACTAATCTCGATTGTTTACTTGCAACGTCATCAGACGTTTTAACTTTTGTAAACATACACTGGTTAGACATTACAACATGTAATGAAAAATACACAACTGTAAGCCAAAACATATGTAAGTCGAACACACCCATTCGACACTGCAAGTGTAGATTATATGTAAAAGTGTACCGGTACACAACACAGCACGTCAAATGTGCATAAGTAGATGCGAGAGTGTTTTGTAAACAAACGCATGAGGCGTTATCGTGTACAGTAATTGGCAACAGGTATCACAAGTATAGACGGTATTTACTAGCAATACCAGTCAGCAATTAGGAAACAAAAGCAATCAGAATTTAATTTCATAATTTCCGGAAATTTTCCGGAAAAATTTGGAGCATTTTTCAGTAATAAAATTTTCAAACTTTTTCAAAATAAACAATACACTTTTTAAGTGTCTTCCCTTGTACAGTAACTAAGTTAAAGTGCAACAGTCAATTAAGTCATTTTTAAAACTTTTCTGAGCATTTTCAAATAAAATGAAAGATTTTAAGGATTTTTCACGGATTTTCAAAAGTCAACAAAATTTTTACAGTAATTTATCAAGAGCGTTTTTGCAAAGCTCTTCAAAGCTGTTGTGCGGCAATCATAAGTCAATAGCACACAGCTAATTTTCAAGAAACTTTCTCAAGTAATTGTCCATTCCAAACCAAACAGTATACTGGGAAAACACATGTGTCACGCGCGCAGCTGAAACATGTGATTTCAGCGGGAAGCAAGGCGCCGCAGAAAAGGTAAATATCCCCCTCCCCACACGAGGAGCGACCGAGGGCCAGCCGTGAAACAACACATTGTTTGAACTTGAAGCACACGCTCCACAGCACGCGGCAATACGAGATACTGTCCGGCAGCATTTGAATTGGTGTACAAGCACAGGACAAGCGAAATAGATATTTTTGACGTGTGTACAACCCACAATCAACACAAACCCCTTTGAAGAAATAATATGTCCGTGTAGGGAAACACAGAATTTGAAAATTCTCAAAGAAAGAATAACGGCGGCAAACAGTGCCCGAGTGGATAATCGTGGAGTTGTACCTCAGGTAGTACACCAGCAATTTTGTGTGCCGACTGTGGCAAAGTACAACCCACGCGAAATGAGCAAGGTTTGCCAAGCCAATTTGTTTGTCAGTGTCAACAACCACACTTAATCAATTTCAATTCCACAATCAATTTAATTGCACATTGGCAGGATGGCAGGTGTGCGAAACAAATTACGTGTGCAGGAAGGGGAAACTGAACCGTAATCTGTGTACAGTGTGCACGTAGTTTTCATCCGGAATGTTTGAGCCGAACTGAAAAGGCCACCACGTATCAACAAGTTCGTATTCTCTGTGAAATGTGTGAACGCATTCTTTTCCGAACTGACAAAATTTCCAAAGCAGTCAAAACATCTACAAGCACATGATCAGTGTAAGCAGGAAATTCGCAGGCAAGGGTCACAATAAACCACGAGGTGTGAGGCATGCGGACGCAAAACGTACTAGCAATGTCTGACCGGGCAAGACATGGCAAATCAAGCCGCCGGGAGATTCCGCTGCGGACAATGCGCATTTTCATCGCCGCGGTCAGGAGTCAAGTCAGTAGTAGGGGCGGAATTATCTAGCGCACATCTCTGTGTGCGGGAACATTCGGAATGGGCCAGTGTGTACCAAAGGCCACAGTCACATTCAAAGCCCCTACCCAGAAGAGCAAAAGAACCGCAGAAGCGGACGTCACAACCCATGCATGTCACGTACCTGCAGCAAAACGATCGTGATAATCCTGAATTATTTACAGCAATCACAAGAGCCGTAAAAGCCAGTACAACTCCAGCCCGATTTCGTCGATTACCAACGTTTCAGGCCTACCAAGTGAGGACCCGCAGGATTTTCTAAACAACGGCACGAGACATTCAGAGTGAAACAGGATGTGCTAACAAGAGTGTCCAAATTGTATAGGGACACAATTGGTCGGCGAGGCGAGTAATTGGTGGAAAACAATCAGTCATTACGGTATTGAGTGAGTAGAATATCGTAACAGCTTTCAAAGAATGATTTGCCAATACCTACTCCTCATTGCAAGCACAGAGCAGGGCTGTGCTAGAAGTGCAAAAAGCGGGCGAATCCCTGACCACGTTTGCAAAAAGGAAGATAGGGCAAATCCAAAACTTTCATCCACACATGAGCGAGCGTGATATCCTAGAGGTAGTTGCGTCATCTGTAAGAGCAGAAAACAGGCTAGCAATGGCGCCGTTATTTCAAAGTAGTACAGAGAACTTAATGGGCTCTGCCGCATTGCTGGCCAAACCAGACGAGAAAAAAACGCCGTGGATAGAGAGGGTGACGGGTACCATTCGGGCCGGATAAAATACATATAGCAGAAGGAGCAGACAGAGGAGCAACCGGCAGCGTACAAAGTAGTAGGAGCAGGTGTGTTCCGGAAAAGAACATACCCCAAACCCAGGATGGCAGCACGGAAATCAGCAACCACGAAAAAGGTAGGATGCCCATGTGAGCCGCCATTTGCGTGCCAATATTGCAAGGGAGGAGGCAGAGTGCATTGGCACAGCCAGTGTCCAAAACGCAACCAACTGCAGAACAAACCACCGACGGGAAACAGACCATTGTGGTAAGCGAGTCAGACACTCACTATCCCAGGGCAAAGAACACAAGTGGTACAAAGCCGCCTTAACAAGTAAAGCAGGCAGGAATCAGAAGTCAGCAACCAAGCATACAGCAGATCAGTAAAATACAAAACCGAATGAATAGAATTGCAGTACATTCAAATCAGTAACCATACCATGCATTAATAGCTACAGAAGCAAGTCGTAATTTAGCGTGTGTCGGATTCGTGGACACAAGTGAGATTACACAGAGTACACAGGTACTACACCTCGCAACAAAGCAGAACATGGGGGTATCAATCGGAGAGACACTGATTACCATCCGAATTAGAGATGTGGAGACCATCACCACAGCTCTTGTGTCTGCAGACCTATGGGAGGCTGCAATCTTGGTTCAACACATACTGGATGAACGACGTGAAGTATTTGCGGCAGGAGACCCACTCCGTCGAACAATATGGCCGAGCATTTTATTCCACTGGAATACGACCGGTCGATCTACTCTGGACCAAGAAGTTACCAGCCGCATCAATGTGCCATCATCAAAGAGCAGATTGAAGAAATGCTAACTGAGGGTGTGATTGAACCCACTCAGAGACACTATAACAGCACAATCACCTTGGCACCCATGAAGGACGGAATGTGGTGCTTGTGTGTGTATTTCAGAGCAATAAACCAAATCACACTGAGCCGCCCCCCCTTAATAAGTGTCAAGGATGCATTGCAACCTTGGGCAAGGCTAAGGTCATGACGTCATTGGACCTGCACAGCAGGTACTGGCAGGATCCTATAAAACCTCCAGACCATCACAAAACTGCATTCACAGCCCCAGATTGGAGAAGTTTCCACTTATGTGCAATGCCCTTCAGCTTGAAGTGCGCACTGGCAACTTTTTAAACGATGGTGGTCCAAGTGCTCGATGGGTACATTGGAGATTTTGCCCTCGTGTACCTGGATGACATGATCATCTGGTCCAAAACCTGGGATGACCATATCCAACACCTGTCACTTGTTTTGGAGAGACTAGCCATCAATAAGTTGTCGTGTGCGAACCAGAAGTGTCTTATTGGCCACCCATGCAAATAGTTTCTAGAGCAGATGGTCGATGAACACGGAAGCCATGAAACAGAAGAGCATTTGGCCCTCATTAACGACTACAAGACACCGCACACAAGGAAACAATTGAGGAAATTCTTCGGGTTAGTGAACTGGCTGCGGGAAAACTTACAGCATTTTGCAACCATAACCGCACCACTCACTAACATGTTGTAATCCAACATAAAGTACATGTGGACAGCGAAACATTAAGCAAGTTTTCAAGAGATCAAGGGTAAGTTCAGGGAGTGCAAGACATTGGCTCGACACGACCAAAGTCACCATTTATATCTTCAGACAGATACAATTAAGGAGCCCTTGGGAGCAGTTCTCTATCAGATTAGGGATAACCAAGAGAAGTGCATCATTGAATACAGTAGTGCAAAGTTCAGGGCAACTGAGGGTAAGTACGACATGAACGAGCGAGAGTGTCTGGCCGTAGTGTGGCCCGTGAAATGGTACAGGGCATACCTAGAGTACCAACAGTTCACACAACTAACCGACAACTGTTGCTTACTCTGGCTTCACACCATGAAAGAGGCCAGGAGTAAATTAGCACACTGGGCACTCCTCCTCATAGCATACGATTATGAGGTGGAGCACATACTGGGAGCTGAGAATCAGTTAGAAGACGAGCTCTCACATGCGCCAGGCGAAATGGTAGTGATGGACTAAGTGGGGTGGGGCGAACTACTTCCCCCTGCCACAGACAAACACCCAAGAACTGGCAAAGGCTGCGTGAGCTGTGCCATCATCGAGGCTCTAGAGGAAGCCAAACTCGAGATAGACGATTTGCAGGACAGCATTTTAACAGCACAACTGCATTGTACAGACACCCAACATCGTATCACCACCATCATGCAGGGTAAACAAGAGTGGTGGCAAATGAACAGCACATGCATCGAGACACGACCACGTCGCCCTGAAGCAACCTGGAAGCTGTATGTGCCCAAAAGTTTACGAGCACAAATGCTACATCAAGCACATGATGAACGATTTGCAGGCCACCCTGGTGCATCACAAACCACGAGAAATGTGCAGAATTGTTTCCACTGACCCAGTGTTACCAGGGACATCTGGCAATACACGAGGTGTTGCATCAAGTGTAACCTCTGCAAGAGTAGGAGATCAGGTTGAGTAACACAACAATCACCGAAGCCACAGGAGCCATTCGAGTCCATCTCATTGAACCTGATGGGGCCATATCTGCGCACCCCTAATGGCAAGAGGTTCATTCTTGTGGTGAGTGCTTTGTTCTCAAGGTTGATGGAAGCATGCTGAGTTTCCAGTGCATGGGCATGCAACATAGCCCATGTACTGGATACAGAATTCTACCCCCGATGGGGATACCCACACACTCTTTGAACCGACAATGAGGGAAGTATTGAAGACAATTATGTACCATGTGGGTAGTCCAGCATCATAAAATGGCTGTGTACCACCCGTGGGTCAACCCAACTGAGAGGAGGAATCAAGACCTCAAGTTTCAATTGCGCCTGCAGGTAGGAACAAACCACACAAGTTGGAATGACATCTCCCTGTGATCACAATCAGATAGAGGGTGAATCTAGCCACAGGACAATCACAAACCGCCATTCTGCAGGGAAGGGAGCTGCCCCTCCATGGAGAATTCAGAATTCGAGAGGCAAACAGCGATGCAACAGCGCTGAGAGCAAGACCTGGAAAATGCATGCATTTACCAGGAGAAGTACATAGGACAATGGATACCAGCAACAACAAGCCCACCAAAGAGGCTCAGGCCCAGACAACATGTTTACATCCACAAGCACAGGCTGAGCAGCGTAAAGCACAACTTTTTCACAGGGTTTGTCCCTAAGTGGAGCGGACCTCATGTTGGTGTAAAAGTGATGGGGTAAATGCCATGGTCGTTAAATGCAATATCCATTGGAGGGAACACTGGGGTAAGCAGCATTGGTTATTCTCACGACTTTCCGATATGTGCGATGTCTCCGGGCCCTGTGGCCGAATACGGAGTGCGATGTGGCTCCGAGTGGTTTAAAAAGATGAGGAATCAAGTTCCCGCAGGATGAGTAAAGTGGCGAGTGGTTCCCTAGCATTTTCAAACATAATTCACGGTGATTACACCCAAACTCACAAGGGAAACTGTCCACTCCAGAATAGAGAATCGATAACATTCCATAGAAAACAGGGTGCAGCTCTGCCCTTAGTTACGAAATCTGTGTGTCTTCATATCCATACACATTCCTGAAATTAATTACATAACAACAGATGCTGATTCTAAAATGTTAATTATAAGAGTGTACATGTAACCATCTATCCAGAATCAGCCACCTGAGGAATCATTTAATATCACCCTTAAAGTGCGGTGACATTCTCGTGACGTCACATTCTCAGTCATATCTGGGACTCCGGCATTCACAAGTATGTCACCAATGTGCTTTAGTTTAGCAATCTTAATTATGTACAACAACAATTTCACTTATCATGTTATTCATTAAGTTAAGTTTTTTTAATGTTTTTATTTTGGCGCCGGATTCGCCAGACATGTGGTGAAAACGACACCATGTCGTTAGTCAGACTTCAGAACTCGAGACAACCGACAGAACAGATGGTAGGCTCCATGTACCTCCTTCGGCAATTCAAACCAGGCTGTATTTTTCTTCATATCCATAGTTAACGTAAATCAAGAAGCCTTTATTACTTTTATTTAGCCGAGGTGAGGTCTCCCTGCATCCTGACGTAACATACCAGGACTTTACGCGCGGAACACGTTTCACGTAATTACACTCTAAGGCCTAAACCCTATTTTTCAGCAGTAGCGACCAGCGGAAGGTCCAGAGTGCCAAGTCCACATAACCAAGCTACACATTAACAAGTGCAGCAACATTCCGTTGTACCTTTACATAATAAAACAGTTATAACATAATTATACGTGTTTTATTGCATTTAATTCTCCTGAGTTCATTGGGTACTGCGCACTAATAGCAACTTCAAATTTACAAGTGTATTTCAGTGTATGTTTTCCATTTACGGGGCCTGCCTCCCTTTAGCTGGGTAACTTCAGTGGTAATATAGGCGTGCGAAGTGGCGGACAGCTTCGCCCACAGGCAATATTTTACCTTTACGTTATATAACGGACAAATTCACTCAGCTCTCCTTCATATTGACCGTGTATTCACAATCGCCTTAGGCTGTCAGCCATACGACCCCCATCAACAATCGTTCTCTATACCGAACATGGCGCTGGGCACATCATCAGATCCAGTTCCCCACCTGCTCTCAGTCGGGACACGAAAACACCACCAGCACCTCCGGAGGCACAGTGTGTCAAATGGCACAGCCAGTATCGTGTCTTCCGGATTTCGTCAGTTACCATCACTGATGTTATGGCCTCTAAATCCCATACATGCACCACCACCATGGATTGTTCCTCTACACTGCTGCTGTGCTGTCCCATCGCTATGTATATTATGCGATTGGTGGGCTTGATGTCACTTGTGTTTACAAATCGCCTTTTGACAAAATTATGGGAAGCAGCTGTGTCAATAAGTGCATGTCACAGCCACCCATTCAGGTGAACGAGGATGTGTATGAATTGCGCCACATTGCCACTGACTTGCTGGATGAGTGTTTGCTGTGGTGTCTTCTCTGGAGATTTCATCCGTACTGGGGCATCGGTGGCATCTGGCCTTCTTACCCCTGAGGGCCATTTCCCTGATTGCTCGGTGCTGGGCCTTGATAACCATCCAGATGCACATTATTTGGGCAGCGGCTGTGCCAGTGGTAGACTTCAGCTGGCCTGCAGTAATGGCAGTGTGTTTCGGATTGTTAGCCTTCTCCCTCTCTGCTGTAAGCTCTTCCCTCACAAGATCTCGTTTATTTACCCGATTACTGGGGTTTTCATTGTGTCTTGCATTTTATCTGTGGTTATCAGTTCCCGTCACTCTCTTTCTCATTGCGGTTTCATACTTGGTCTCCCTTGCCGTGGGTGCTGTTCTTGAAGTTAAACATGGTCGTTGTTCGCGAACTGATGTCACCCTCGTGCAGCAGCAGAAGTGCTGCACAGTTGATGCGTGTTTCGTTCCAAGATCACTGCGGCATTCAATACCTGTTCTACACTGTTATTCAGGAATGGTAATAGTGCTGTGCAGTATTCGGGAGTACTCTTTCAGTTACGACCTGCAATACCTCTCGTTCCAGCAGTTGGTGTTGGAATCTGCACATGTGCACTTTTTGCGTGATAAAGGTAGGAAGTTGCTGGTCCAGTTGCTGTTACTGCCACACCAGTTTGGTCTGTGGTTGCAGTGATTTAAATGTTCTGCCATACCAGCACTGGAATGTGAGTACAAATTCGCTGCAGCCTAAGCTGTAAATGTTTATGTCTGTGTATCAGTTGCCAGTTCCGCTTGTCAACTGATTCCCGACGCAATTCCCCACTCACCCTTGAAGACACTGTATCTCCTCAGCCTTATGGTGCATTCCTCTACAAATGCTGACGAGTCTTCTCTGGCTGTTCCTGAAAATGTGGGTAACATCTGGAATTTGGTCGAAGTGCGGATGTGCCGATTCTCCTGGACTTGTTCCTGCATAATGATTGCATCTGGTTTTATTTCTGTTTTATGCGGCCAATCTGGATTTGTTGTTGGTTCACTGTAATGCATTGGAAAGGTCATGAGGATTGCTGTTGGATAAGGAGCCGTAACATTGAGGATATTGCTGGGGGGAAAATTTGTTATGGGTAGTAGGTGGTAACAGGGGTAAATATGACATGAAAGATTGTAGTATTAGGGGAATTGTGGTTAGTGTTCGTACTGGCAGAGGGGATTGCACACTTATTGCATTGTTGGTGGCGAAATGAATTTGTGTGATGTGTGAAATGCCGCTGCTAACCCCTTCCTTGCCATCGCAGCCTGTGTACTCCTGCCTTCCCTGTGTTGCCACAGATCGACTGTGTTTTGAATGCCTTTCCTGTGCTTACATGTTACCTATGTTTCTGTTACCATACTCTTCATTTGCTTTCCCATGTGGCTGCTTTAGTACATTGCATTTTAATTCTGTTACAAAACCATCCCAATTGTATGCTTTTGGTCTAGGTCCGAAATTCTGGTTACAGCTATCACAGAGAAAATGCATCCCCGATGGGGTGCTTGCTTCCATTTAACTTAAACATTCGCTGTGAAAACTTGTATGACACAGTTCGCATTTCAGCAATAAAGTTCCCTGTTCTGTGCACAATAAGTTCAGGCACCTGTGAGCCTGTTCATAATTTGGAATTTTGCTCAGAGTTGTTTAGTCTAAAAGTTCACCAGATGTTTCCTCAAGTCGCACTGACCTCACGGTTGCTTGCCACGTGGTTGTTCGTGATGCGATTGCGTGGTGGGCTGGTCTTGCGGTCGCATTGCCATTACTCAGTAACCCTAACATATTTTTCTACTGTTGTTTGGTTGCAGCTGTAAACAATGTGTGCATGTTAGTACCGGCATACATGTGGGTTCATGGCTGCCAGCCATGTTTACAAACATCGCCATGTGTCCCACGCGAAAGCATGAATAAGGAAGTGTGGATGTGGGCACATGGCACAGGTGATGGTTCCTACTCTTTCTTCTTCTAGTGCAGCAGCGAACAGGTGGGCTATGTCATGCGGGTCAGGGGTAGCACAGGTACGCTCATCTGGCTGTTTGTTCCCAATGCTCAGCAACGAGGTATCGCATAGGTGATGCCACGCCTGCCGCTCCAAGATGGCCACATCGCTGACCTGCTACACCCTTGTCGAAGTAATGGAGACCACCTTGCTGTTCTGGTGCACTTTTTCCCGCCGACCACGTGCATCCTTCCTAGTGTTGTCTGGGCGTCTAAATGGCGTCTCGATGATGCCACCTGCTGTAGGGGTTGCCTAGTTGACAACACAGCTTCCTTGTTGCGGGTAATCCAGGAAAGTTGCTGGTTGGAAAATTTTTTAGAATATTGGAAAAGTTCAATTTGGAAATTTGACAGGTTTTTAGGATCAGACAACAAAGTTTGGCGACATTTTTATGTGGTGCCATGGTGACTCAGTGGGCAAAGGCGTAATTTGAGATCAGTAAACATTTTGGAAAGGTTGAAAAGGTTATTTTAGATGACCCGGGCTGCCAGGCATTGCTAGACAATGCCATGTGTTGAAGGTAGAGCAGGCTCTTGCAGGGTCGTTCGGCCGACGACCAGAGCTAAATCCTGGACTGCAGCTCCTTGTAGAACATTCTGTATAAGCGTCCAATTTGCATAATGCAATGCATTCTGTTTGGCTCAGCTCACACACCCTTTTATAACTTATGTTGCAAACAAAAGTTCACCAAATATTTTCTGTTGCATATTGTGCCATGACTTATCCAGTCTAATCACACACATTACGTTTTCACACACAATGGTACATGCACATTGCGAAACCAAGATATATTAATAAACACTTGGAAATAGGTCGGCTATAATGAGGGCCTGTGCCCTGAAAAGCCAGAAGGTCACGAAATAAAACACACACTAAATGATCTCAATGAGTATTTTACTCATCTCTTATCACGGCTCTCTGGCCAACACTTTACATGAACACTTCCGGGCATAACCTGCCCGTAAGTTGATACAGTAAAAAATCGGTGTGGAGCCTACAAAATGCGTTAATTGTGCAGTTTACATTTCCCCATGTGATGCAAGCACTGGGGGAGTGGGAGGTGGCGCCTCTGATGGTTAGTCAACGAACAGTTCTGGTATTAATTAAGCTATTGCGATAAAAATGATTGAAGTCAAAACCCGAGCCACGGTAACAAGCAACCACACTCCCGAGATGTTTGATGATGACTGACTGCACAATATGGCATGTTGGCCGGTGTTGGTGGGCCGGTGGGCCACATGGAAATACTTTCTCACATGTGCTACAAACAAAACAACTCTGCACTTCTTAACTTGCATTTTAACATACATATAAAAATTCCATATTTAAAACTCAATAATTTTACCATTCTACAATTGCGTAAGTGAAGTGAGGATGGCACACATGATGAATGGTACATTTACAAGAACACTATAAAGCACTTCATTAATACACTGCTGAGATGCTGGGCTATTTCCTTTCCTTTACTTGCCATGCGCAGGGTTTCACATGATGATAATTTACATACAAAACCCTTAAAAATAATTACACATAATTAGTGGGTCTATTTGCAAATTCATGCACGGCACTACAGTATGTGGTGCTCAGACGCTGCTCTGCATGGTTGGCACTTTGCACAGAATTGCTCCTTTATACCTTTCCATATCACGACACTGCACTGCCCTTGCTTGTAGAGTGCATGTGTGTGCTGCACCATTAAGTTACAGTGCGGCTGTCAAACGGACTTAGAGGACACGGTGACGTGATACACGTCACACAGCATAGGTTACCATTTATATAGAGTGCACAGAGACCATTTTAATTTGTTTGTACAATAATGTCATGTCTGTACCACGATAACATCAATAAAAGCTATTGAGGCCCATCCTCAGTTTTAATTCTGTTCCTCCCATTATGGTGCCTTATTGTACGATGCCCTCAAGGCATTGGTTTAACTTCAGTGTTTAAGATTGTTTGTGTTACGGGTCCTGCACCCTATCTTTAAATATTAATGGTGTGTAAGGTGTCCAATATCCTTAGACTTGCGCAGTAACATAAATTGTTGCACTAAACTCAGTGTCTGTTAGTTCATATGACATCACACTATCATCAGTATCGATGGAGAATCCAGGAATCGCTGTTGGCCATTGGCCCACTGACGGCTGTTAAGGCTTAGAAAAGAGTTGATTGGAAATTATAAAGGCGGTGAACGAACTTTGGAAAGAGGTATTTGGAGTTATACCCGGTAGGCGCCAAATGTCACCGTGGCGGCATCAGTGATGCTTATGCAGTAGAGTTGAGTCCTTGTTATCTCTTGGTGCTGCAGGCCGATGACCCGGCCAAACTTTCCCACAATGATCTAGTTGTTCACCTGATGTGGAGGCCTTGTTGTTTGCTAAACAAGGGGATCTTCAGGCGGAACAATCACCATGTGGTATTGAAAATTATTGAAATATTCAATAGCTGGAATCAGACACCCTATGCTGGATTGTTAGGGCCAAACCACACGCCCATCAATGCTAAACAGAATACTTTAAAATACTTTGCAGCACACATGAAAACAAATAGTTACCCTTAAAATGCACATTAATACTTGCAAAGAACTTGGCGGTTTTTAAGGGGTCCGTGCCTTAAAATGCCTCTCAGTGACCGAATAAAAAGCACTAGTCAGTTCATGTTATTTTATCTGGAGACTCTAATGTTCCCTCCAGGAGAACAGTTTACAAAGTTGCACACTTTCAGCCTGTGGTGACGGCTACATGGTAATAAAAGCACTAGGCTGGTATGGTATTAAGCGTGCTGATAAATTTACGAACTCCCCATGCGATGCAATTCCTTGTGTGGGAGGGGAAATGTCCCGGACAGCAGAAAACGAAAGTTTGTTGAGCTATTAAACTATTGCAGCGAAGTTACTAGTGATGGAGAATTGAAACCGTCCAGGCGGGAAAAGCGCTGGCGTAATTTCACACGATCCTTCCCCTCTTCATGCGGCTTGCTGACTAACTTCCCACCATGGTGTGAGGGCTAGCGGGTGCGAGCCCATGCATTATGGAGGGATCTACTTTTACACACGGAAGAACCTATTTACCGTTACATGGTACAAACAATATTAAACACTGCAAATACAAATCAAATAATTGCTATGAGGTTTACCTTGTAAATAGGATGAAATGGAGTGGACAAAACACTGGTGGCAGTGAAAATAAACATTTATGAAAAACAACAATACCGTAAAACAATAACACTGTGGCATAAGGGTTACTAGGCATCTTTATTTACTGGTGATGTGTCCTCATCATGTGTCGATAAATATTCCTGCAAAAATGTTTATAACCCATTTGATGAAATAACGTGTGTTTGTGTATCTCTCCGCCCGATCTCGCAGGCCGGTAAATGCAGGTGGCGTTATTCTACTTTGCACTGAACTGCACTTGACCTATCCTGAACTTGCGTGCACCATTCCTGCATTCATACGACACGTACACTACTCCCTGGCGATCAATCGTCGAGTGCTCATTCATACTGCACAGGGGAGTGGTCGGCATGACAAACGGCCTTGAGTGAGGAGCGATACACGTCAACGCCCCCTCTTCTGATGCCGTTTGTGGGTCGACACCGCTACCTATAGCACTCAGGTGTTATCAGGGTCCACCGATGGCATAGGTTGTAGGCCCTTCCCTGCTGAACCATACCTCCTCCCAGTGCTCTTGCATCTTCAGCGTACTGAGCCACAGGTAATCGAAGCGTACCCACACTGGCGGCACTGCTGAGGTGGGTGAACCCACCGTGACATCCTGCAGAGACGAAATGAAGCAACTAACCTGCTGCTTTTACTCTCGCCATCGCTGCTGCTGCTGCTACTTGCGTCACCTTGCCTGCTATTGCCATTCCTTCTCTTCCTGCTATCCTCTTCTCTGCTTGCATCATACTGCGACCTGGATGGTCTCCTTTGTCCTGTCCACTTTGTTTTCTCCTGTTTATTCCTCTTCTCTTGTAGCATCTTTCTCTATACTTGCTGGTGTACCTGCTGTGGGGATCCCATCCATAATTAATACCACCATAATATGTGCTGTATCATCAACAATAGCGCTTGTAGCCGCTTCGCAATCGGAGATACCTGGGTAAGCGCTCCATCGCTCCCTGTCGGCCATGGTGATGCCGGGAAACATCGGGTTTTCTACCCCTCTTACCAACACTTCCTGCCGGAGGTACTGATGTACTTTTCTCCCTTCCTGCTTGCTCAGGGGAGTGGTCTCTCATGGGGCCATCATGGGGCTCACCAGGTGGTTCCCCCAGGTGCATCGTTTCTGGTGGAACCAGAGCTATTCCTTCATCTGAGGTGTCACCTCACTTCCCTTTCCTCTTCCTGCTTCGGCGAGCTCAGCAGCACCGTCGCTGTCCTGGGGCTGAGGAGTACCAGGAACAACTTCGTAGTGGACGACAGCTGGGGTGAGCTCGATGTATTCCCGATGCACCCTCACCTGTCTCTTGCCGATGTGGACCAAGAAGGTGGTAGGTCGCAACCGCTGCAACACTTGGTGCTGCCTGTTCCATTTAGCCACGGAGTCCATGCAAAATCCTTGAGTGCGACAGACTGTGGATACATCTTCACGTATTAATCTTGCCCTGTGTGTGGCACTGCTGGCAGTCTTATTGTTGTTGGCACCCATCTTGCTGTGTATTGCACATGCTGCTCGTGTACCTGCTATTCTCGTTCGCTATATGCTCGATGGTTGGTAGTACTGTTGGGTGCGTCACTGCTGTCTGGTCTCCTGAATTTTTCCTCTTTAGGTAGGCATAGGTTGCCACCCAGCAATACTTTGGCAGGTGTTTTGCCAGTGGTGGCATTGACATGCTCGCAGAGTGTATATAAGGTGGCTGCTAGGTGTTCCGGCCATTTCGTGTGTTGGTCACCCACACAGAGGCAAAGCTGAAACTTTAACTCCTGATTCTGCCTTTCTGTTGGGTCGGCCCTGGGATGGTAAACCGCCATTGTCATGTTTCTCACTCCCCACTTCGTACATAGTTCACACCACTGTTTCACAGAAAATTGGGTCCCATTATCAGTCACGAGGTTTTTAGGAAAACCTCAGTGTGGGAAAAAGTCGTCATTGAGCACTCTTGCGATGTTATTTGTATGGACACTACTGACAGCGTACACCTCAACCCACTTCGAAAAATTGTCAGTGACTACCACTAGAAATCATTTCCCATTAGCTGACCTAGGGTACTGTCACATTAAATCGAAGCACACTGTCTCGAAAGGCTTCCTCGGCAGGCGTGGCTGCTGTTGTTGTCGGCCATCAGTCCTGCGGCTCTTAAACAGGTTGCACTTCTGATACTTTTGCACTGAGCTATGCGCTTGTTTCGTGAGGCCTGGCCAAAAGAAATGCTCCATTATACTCAACACTGTCTGGTCCACCCTGGGATGTCCTGCTACATTGCTACTGTGCGCATGGGCGAACACCTGATCCCATGTACACATAGGGTCATACACCCTCCATTTCCACAGATTTCCCAGCGAGCATGTTTCTAACTGGCCGTTCACAACCCCCAAGTTCTCTACCATTCCCTGTTTGGACTGCCGTGTCTTGTCTTGCAAGAATTGGCAACCCTGCTGCACTTGCTTTACTTGCTCAAACAATTTCGAGATCAAACTGCCATTTTCTATGGCACTCGCTTGCTGTATGCTAAGTTTGGAAATTGTCCTATCGCCTGGCGGAAGGATTTCCTCCCACTCTGCCTCATCTCGCAAAATTACCTGTGGGTTCGGTGTACGTGATAAAGTGTCTGCTAAGTGATTCTCCTTTCCTACTACGAGCTCCACAGAGAAATCAAATGGTTGCAGATGCAATGGCCATATGGTTAGCTTACTTCGGGCCTCACACATGTTATGTAGCCAGAGCAGGCATCTTTTGTTGGTGCGTAACATAAAGCGCTGGTACTCTAAGTACGCTCGTAATTTTTTATTGCCCATTTCTTTCAACACTTTAGGCTAGTTGGTAAAGCACTGCTCCTAATCCTCCCTGGCTCGTGTCTGTTTGTAAATACAAGTGCTTGCCCACGTCGTATCTCGCCAGCGTTGGACACATTTGGAATTTCTTCTTAATTTCCTGAAAAGACTGTTTTGCTTCACCTGACCATTGAAATCTCTTTTGTGGTGAAAATAAATTTGTCAGCGGTGCTGTTATTACTGAAAAATTTTCAATGCGCCCTCTTAACCAATTAATTGGTCCAAAAATTTTCGTAACTGTTTTTTCGTTTTTGGCTGCAGGTACTATGCAATTAGTTACAATTGTTCAGCATTTGGCTTATTTCCCTCTGCGTCGATGAAATGCCCTAAAAAGTCAATACTGGTTTTTCCTATGTGGCAATTTTTCAGTACACATGTCAGTCCTTTAATATCTAATCTCTCTAAACTAAAACTATGGACAGATGGTACACATGCTCCTTCCCAGGTGTTGGACCATACAATCATGTCATCCAGGTTGGCCACGGTGTACTCGCCTATTAAACCATCCAACACACACACCATAATGGATTGAAAGGTGGTTGGGGCAGACTTAAGCCCAAAGGGCATAGCGCAGAACTGAAATCAGTGCCCGTCTGGTGCAATGAATGCTGTTTTTTTTTATGGTCTTCCATTTGCACCGGTACTTGCCAATAACCACTTTTTAAGTCAAGGGATGGCATAATTTTTGCTTGTCCTAATGAGCTGAGAGTATCTTTTACACTTATATACGATGGTAATGAATTCTTAGTAACTTGATTTAACGGCTTAAAGTCGACACAAAAATGCCACATCCATCCTTTAAGTGCGAGAATTATTGCGGATGTGTACATACTGTCTGTTAGCTCTATAACACTGTCATTTAGCATTACCTGGATTTGTTGCTTAATAATTCTCACCTGGTGCGGTAAATAACTGTGTGGCGGTGTCCGTATGGGTTCTACTTCTAACGGTATTTCATGTTCCGCAACTGTGTTTCGGCATAGATCGTCTTCTGTACCGAATACAACCTTGTGTTCGTTTAACAAACATTGGACAGCGGCCTGGTGTTCGGGCGGTATGTTGTGGTCAAGATCACTCAGTATAAAGTGCGGTTTCGTGTCCAGATTATAAACTTCTTTCTC
The DNA here is from genome assembly GCA_029891345.1 of Dryococelus australis. Classification (NCBI taxonomy): domain Eukaryota; kingdom Metazoa; phylum Arthropoda; class Insecta; order Phasmatodea; family Phasmatidae; genus Dryococelus; species Dryococelus australis. The sequence continues at coordinate 206,534,146 of CM056993.1, read as the reverse complement.
TCCAAAATGTATTCTGTGGGCAGCCGGTTCCACAATTGTGTTTTGCTCGGATAACCACGGGATTCCTAAGATAACATCCTCCTGGATTTTCCGCGTATCAATAGCTGTTTTTATGGTGCTAATGTTGCGTATGTTAACTGTAATTTTCGCTTGGCCTAATGCAGTACTGTTATAATTTTTGGTGGTGAATCTAATGACAAATTTAACAGATTCTGTCTTGTGATTCTACAAATGCTGGCCTAAATAAATTGTGTGATGCTCCGGTATCAACTAGCACTTGACACTGATGCCTGTTCATGTTTACAAGGACCTGGATAAACTGCTGTTCACCATTACTGACCTGCAGTAATAATGCCTGTTGTAATGTCTGGTCCTATTGTTTCTGATGTGGATCAGGGAGAGAATAGATGTCCAGCCTCCTCACACCTGCATCCCTTTTCCCTGCTTCTTACTTGCTGCTTCCTGGATGAGTTGTAGGTGAGGTTTGTTGGTGCATTTGTTATGCCAGTGGTATGCCTTCGTAGGGCGATGCCGACACGGATGTCGCAGAGGTTGATTCTGGTCCCATGCAGATGACTGCACTCCCACAGTGTGCATATTACCTCGAACTTCCTGCCTTCTCCCATTCTAATACATCGGTCTGTTCACTTGAACCAGTGGAAAAAAAAAATTGGTTTAGGTTGGCCGAACTGTTTGTTTTGTACCTGTTGTGCCAGTGATGGGGCGGTATGTCCCCGTATGTCTCTTTGATTGTGACACCATCGAACTACTTCCAGATTGCAATGTGGTTACTCGCGGTTGCGTTCCATTTATATCGCGGTGTGCATGACATATTCAACGGTCCCGTTCAGTAGCAGAATCAATGTGGCCCTGAATTCTAGCACTGCTGTTTCTGCAATAATTTCCAAGACTTTTCGTTCTGGCAACTGCGGGTGAATCCAGCGGATCAGATACATCTTGCACATTATGAATGCACTTAGAAGTTCGTTTGGCTGTTGCTCTTCTAACGTGAGGCGGCTCTCTGCTTAAATAGAGCTGAACACGTCTCTGAAATGGCACTGGAAGGCACGGCGAAACTCTTGCCACTGTAGCTCGTAATGGTTTAGCGATTTCCACAAAGACTATACGTATCCTTGGAGCTGCACACCAACACAGCTAGCCCATTCCTTCTGACTTACACCATATCTAGTGAGTCTGTAGGCACAGTCCTCTAGAATGGTAAGGGTGTCCTCTGACAATGTTCCCGCGAATGTGGGCAAAATCTGAAATCTGCTAGGCATCCTCGCATATGCTTTTCCTGGCAGTGTTGTTTTGTAGTTTGGCTCAGTGGTTCCTGTTTCCCTAGCTGATTCCAGTGTTGTTCTTGTTGTTTTCTGTACTACTTCTGCTTTTAGTGCCATATAAGGCATGGTGAATGGCTTGGTCGGGTAAGGTCTGCTTAATAGTGGTAGTATGGATGGGTAAAATGTTTTCGGGTACATGGTAGGCATTGGCTGTAAATAGGTACTGATAGGAAAGTATGGTAATGGTGTTTTATTAGGATGGGGTGGAGGTAATGCTGCTGACAATAACAGTCGCTGTTTCTTCCGCTCACCATGTGTGTGCTGTTTGCGTAATGGTGTTGCTCCCCTGCTTGTATTTCCACCATGTATGTGAGGCATTCTTCCCCTCCTGAGACTTGTGGAACACTTTCCTGCTTCTCCTCCCTCTTGCTTGTTATGCCCGGTTGTCAATTGAAATTTTGAATATTCCTCTCACTACTGCTCGCTTGGATGTGACATTTTGACATTAAGTTCTGAATATCCCCCGATGGGATTTGGTTTGACAGTTCCAGTAATGTAGGATAATTGCCCCTTGCCCGTCACAAATGATGTCACAATAACGCTGTGTGCGATTGTTGGGAGTGTCTGAGTCCGTTTTCATTACTCACGATTTCACTGTTTCTACTTTTGAATTTCCCGTGTCACCACTGTTTCCATTGCGCGCGGTTGTTCGGAGATTGTCACAGCACAGATGTTTGTTGTTGAGTCCAGTCGATGGTCCGAATGATAATATTGAGTGCTTCACCCGAATTTTTCAACAAAGTCCAATGGGATTACTTTGAGGAACTGTAAGCACAATGTTGTGGGTGTTGTGGTGGATGTGGCATAGCTGACCATGTTAACGTACACAGTCACATGTGTGGCACAGATGACAGTTCAGGTCCACGTGCATGGCACAGTGGTCATGATGTGGCAGTTTCGCTCGATCGCCGGGGTCAATGAGCCGGTCCTGCTCAGCTGACCGCTGGCAAGCAGCGCAAGCGATGAGCATGGGGAAGGAGGGGAACTTCACCTTCATCCATTCCTCCTTCTTGTCCTGCCGAGCACTACTGCCCTAACATCACGCGCTGCACCAACATGGCGTGCCTTTCTCGCCCATCTCCACTTTCCCCACAATGACGACGATCCAGCTTTGCTCGCCTTTTTACCTGCAAAGCATGTGGTCCACTTTCTGGCATCTCCCAGGTTCCTGGAAGGCGTCACAGTGCTGTAGATGTCCTCCTCTGCTTCCTCTCACTGCGGGTAGGCAGTCAGACAGGGTTAGGATGGTGTAGATGGACAGATTGAGGTGGGAGAAATTTAGAAATGGTGGTCGAAAAGTTCATACATGAAATTTGGCAGGAAATTTGACACCACGGGAGGGTGGCAATTTTACAGCTGTCATAGCATGGAAAAGGGTTGATTGGGAATTATAAAGGTGGTGAACGAAATTTGGAAAGATGTGTTTGGAGTTATACCCGATAGGTGCCAGATGTCGCCGTGGTGGCATCAGTGATGCTGGTGTGGTAGAACTGAGTCCTCGTTACCTCGGGGTGTTGCGGACTGATCTCCTGGCCAAACATTTCCGCGATGGTCTTGTTGTTCACCTGATGTGGAGGCATCTTAGTTTGCTAAATGATGGGATCTTCGGGAAGCCCAATCACCATGTGATTTTGAAAATTATTGAAATATTTAATCGGCGCAATCAGACTCCCTACACATGGATTGTTAGGGCCAAACTATCCACCCATCAATGCTAAATACGATGCTTTAAAATACTTTGCAGCACAGATGAAAACAAATAGTTAAACATAAAATGTACATAAATACTTGCAAAAAACTTGGTGGGTTTTAAGGGGTCTGTGCCCTAAAATGCCTCTCGGCGACCAAATAAAAAGCACTAGTCAGTTCATGCTATTTTATTTGGAGACTCTTACGTTCCCTCCAGGAGAACAGCTTTCAAAGTTGCACACTTTCAGCCTGTGGTGAAGGCTACACGGTAATAAAAGCACTAGGCTGGTATGGTATTAAGTGTGCTGATAAATTTACGAACTCCCCATGCGATACAATTCCTTGCGAGGCGAGGGGGAGTTCCTGGACAGCAGAAAACAAAAGGTTGTGGGTTTCTAGGCTTCTTTTACTTTATTTACTGGTCATGTGTCCTCATCATATGCCGTTAAATATTCCTGCAAAAATGTTTATAACCTATTTGATGAAATATCACATGTTTGTGTATCACTCTGCCTGATCTCGCGGGCTGGAAAATGCACGTGGTGTTACTATACTTTGCACTGAACTGCACTTGCCATATCCTGCACTTGCCCTATCCTGCACTTGCATGCACCACTCCTGCACTCACACGATACTGACACTACTCCCCGGCTATCAATCGTCGAGTGCGCATGCGTGCTGCGCTTGGGATTGTCCAGCATGACAATCGGCCTAGGGTGAGGAGCGACACGCATCACCACGACCCATATCATTGCTCTATCGAGCTGGCGCCAGGCACCACAACAACCTTGCGTCTGTCCTGAGGTATCAGGCGGGGCAAATTCATCGTCCCTGAGCAGTCCTCAACGTCAGATATATCTTGCCCAACTTGTGGAGAGAAGTAGCATGAAGTGTGCTATAAAAAAGAACATCCGCAGAAGAAAATATTCTCCAATCTCCTCAAAAAACTCTGCTATGGGTCAATTGGTGAGTGAAAAACCATGAGTGTACTTGCTATGCATATGAGCAGTAAAAAGCATGTGAATGTTTCACGGTAGTAACACTGCAGGTTAATGAAAAAGCATGTGCAATATGGTGATATACAATGTGTCGCACAGAAAAAATTTAAAGGGCAAATTTTTTTTTGTTGTATAAAGCCATGCATTTTTTTAAATGAGCAAGCATCATAATCAGTTTGAAAATGAACTTTCTAAATTTAATAAGAATTGCAGATACAGTAGTATGCCGTGTGTAACATTTTTAAAGGGCAAAATCGAAGGGCAAAGTAATTACTCGCACAATATGGAGATTATTTTCAAGGGCATTTGTAGTATGCAAGTATTTGTACACATTTGCAACTATCAATGGACATGGAATTATTTATGGCCACATTTCAGTGTCTTTGTTTATATTTTTAATGGCCATATTTGGAATCATAGTTTACGAATTTTAATGAACAATTTCAAAGTTTTTGTTTACACACTTTAATGAACATTATTTTAGAGTCATTGTTTACGTCTTTTAATGAACAGTTTTCAGAGTCTTTGTTTACATCTGTTAATGAATATTTTTTAGAGTTAGTGTTTACATATTTTATTGAAAATTTTTTCATAGTAAATGTTTACATAATTTAATGAACATTTATTCAGTCATTGTTTACATATTTTAGTAAACTGTTTTCAGGGTCATTGTATACATATTTTAATAGGCAGCCTTCAGAGTCATTGTTTACATATTGGGCACATCATAATTAACGACCATTTCAAGATTCATTCAACATGTAATTCAAATACTTATTACGAAATTACAAATTTCAATTAATAGCACACAATTTTACCTGTGTCTTAAACACAAGGTGGGCTGTAGAAAAACCCAGCACTGGTGCTTGAGTGAATTTCCTTGTTGTTTGTGTAATTAATTGAAATGTGTGTAAATTTTTAAAAGTGTGCAATTTGTCATGTGTGCAATTTTTGAAGTGTGCGATATATGTCTACACAACACACAATATGGATTAAGTAACTGGTATGTTCTCAAATCAAACAGCAAACAGTAAAAATTTGTTTAAAAACACATCAGTGGAGCATAGCAAAAGAGTTCATAAGATAGCAAGTATGTAAGTGTTAGGATTCCTGGGAAGGAAAAGTTATCAGGATGGTAGCTTGTTCAGCAACAAAGGCTTCAAAAGTTTTCAAAATAAGTTTCAGCAAAATAAGCTGTACATTCATATTTCTTTGTCGTTATCAGTTTGGCTCACAAGCACCATTTGTGTACAGCTGATCAGGAGTTCGACATTTGCCATTGTCGAGCAGGACAAGATGGCAGTTGCAAGGTGCTACATATCATGCACAAACTTGGCCAGGAGCCATGGGGATGCATCAAACTCGGTCATGTGTGACGGCAGGTGCAACCAATCCCTCTCCAAGCATGGAGCCTTTCCCACCGTGTGCATGGGAAAAAAGGTCAGCAACCGCGAGTAAACATCAGATGTCACAATTACAGATATGGAGCGACATATGGCCCAGCAATCATGCAGGACACGCCCAGTAAACTGATGTACTAGTAGTGGCAAAAATTCAATATTATACCTAAAATGCATACACCCCATAACCATCGCAGATCCGTCCTAAAGCACGGAATGTCCGTGTCTGGAAACGGAAAAATTTAGAGGTCTTATCAATGCCTTACAAAGGGACAATCGCAACAAGATCTGTTATGCATTGAGGACTACTTCTGCTGGTGTTCAAGTGCCTCTGTGCACAAAATGCAATAGACCACATGCAGTCCGGGGAACCATCGACCCTGTTGAGAATCTTACATGATGGTGTGCACACATGAATCAGAAAAAAGCCATTAGGAAAATTAAACTATTCAAAATTACCACAACCGATGGTGCGAAAAGCAAACAATATTAATAGGCACAGGCCAATGGGGAATAGAAAGCACAAACTGCAAGGAGGATTTTCATGTCGAATGTCTCACAGAAGACGAATGTGCAACTGTAGACAGTCAGACCTGGATTTTATGCATGGAATGTACGCAGTCGATACTGTCAACACCACGCAGGCATATAGATATCATGATGGGAAGCGAAGTGACACCACGTCGATGCCATCAAGACATCTGTATGACAAGACAAGCAAAAATAATACCATACGAACAATGCAGTAAGCTAACCCATTGCAATGGATAACAGAGCAGGACATAGCAAATACAATAACTGGACATTTCCGGCATATATGACGCACAGCGAATAAAGTTGCCACAATTATCAGCAAACAGTTACATAATCAATAGTAGACAAACAAGTCCGATAGCTCATTCCATGGAGTTGGAAGTAGCGGGAGCACAGTGGGAATATGCCTCCAGACAAAATGTTACCAATAGTGGTGTGGGACCACAAGCATTAACAGCAGCCACGGTTGATGGTAGCACACACAAAGAATATTACACTAAATAAATTCCAATAGTTACCAACCTTTTTGGTCCTGAATAATGAGGACTTGCAAGCTTTCATAAGGGACTGCACCGGGCGACTGGGGAGATGTATACACGATCTACCAAAAAGCAATTGGGCACCCGTAAAGATAATTAATTCAGTACGTCTGTTGACTTATGTTTCACGGCATTCGGATTAGGACCACTAATGTTTGTCCGAGGTAGCATGAACACAGAGGCCTATTGTAACATTCTGGATAATGAAATGCTTCCAACATTGTGGCATTTTTTTAAGAAATGGGCCCTTGTTACTTCCAGGATGACAATGCCAGGTGCCATGTTTCAAGGGCTACTATGCAGTGGTACGTACCGACAATAATGTTGGCCGTTTGGACTGGCCCGCCCAGAGCCCCGACCTCAACCCTATAGAACATCATTTGGACGAATTGGATCGCCAGGCGAGGGCTCATCAGGCGCGGCCAAAATCCATTGCTCAACTCATGGAATGGTTGCAAGAGGAATGGTGACGAATCCCATGGATGTCCTGCAAGCACTCGTAGAGAGCATGCCACACAGGTTGGTTGCTGTTATAGCTGCAAGAGGGGGCCCTACGAGATTCTAATGGACTGACAACCACCAAGCAAACATTGTGGACAGGTGCCCAATTGCTTTTAGGTAAATAGTGTAGTTTCCCACCAGGAATGGGCACAGTGCATGGGTGAGCAATGAATGAAGAATGACGTACTTGGTAGCGTTCTATTAAGCATTATGACTTAGCATGGGAAGAATTTCTACCCTCATTTGAGTTCAGGTTCGCAAATAAATATTCTTTACTAGAAGCCCAAAGCAGAGCAGTCTTGGATGCCGAAGAGCAGAATGAATGAATCACCACATTTGCATTATGGAACATTTATTTAATTCTTCATTTTCATCCACAGATGAGTGACAAAGAAATTCTCGAGGTAGTGGTCTGAACAGGAAGGCCAGAATATAAGATGGCAATGGCATCATTAACACATGGTGGTTTGGAGGCATTTAATCGCTCCACTACCCTACTGGACCAACTAGGGCAGATAATTCCAGTCAAAGCATATGAAGAGGGAAGTGGCATTTCACAATAGGGGGCCAGAAGAAACACAGGGCGGTAGGAACGATCAACTAACGAACATTTACAATCAGGGCAGGGAAAATAGACCTCAAACTCGCAGGGTACAGGAAGCAGCCGAGACGATGGACCAGTACCAGCAGAACCAAACTACACTGGGGACTTTTGAAAGTGTCACCCAAAGCAAGTCAGTTGGGGCAAATACGGGCCCGATCAGGCCACAGGGAAACTGCCCACATGACTATGTTATGGCATCGACGAAGATAACCATACTGGCTGACCTCGCATTGGAGGAACACACCAGGGGCACAGGGGAAGGTTCTTCAGAAGGAGCATCAAGTCCAGCAAGGGACAGCATACCTTTCCCCTTGCCAGAAGGATATTCCAGGGGTCCAATGCAACAGTGGCAGCATCAGGAGTATCATAATAATCAGCAGCAACAGCCATCTAATGTTTGCTTGTTGCAAACATTAGATGGCCATTACCCTTCATCAAGCAGGTGCTGTGGCACATCATCATCACAGCAGGATCATCGCCCTGGAGCATCGGCATGCAGCACATCACAGCATCATCGCAGGACTTACAACCTGAGGCCCTGCAACCATCTGCGACCGCCGACATCCTGTTGCGCCTAGCGGCATGGCAGTCCCTTGGGGGTCTGCGAGGACCAAACGGTAACAAGAGAGGGGGGCGTGTGACGTGTTCCTGACATCCACATATCCCTTGTGCCTGTTTGTTCCATCGCAGATACATCAACCACACAGCAAGACTCGAATGATCGACATTAGGTCGTGGTCTCGATCAGCACAGGTCGACAAGAACGGCATTACAATTTTCTTGCCGCCCTGTAACTTGTGTCAGCGGGTCATAATATTTATCATTCATCGCAAGATGTAACTCTCTTGATAAATGGATATGTGACCTAAACGAGTGTGTCGCATGAAGTCACGAAAGTTAGATGCAACAGCCATTGGACGGAGCACTGGGGTAAGTCGCGCAGCTTATTCCCACGACTTTCTGATGTGTGCGATATCGATGGGCCCCTTGGCCGAATCCGCAGTGCGACATGGCTCTGAGTGGTTTTAAAAGACGGGGAATCAAATTCCCGCCGGAATTGTGAAGTGGTAAGTGGTTCCCTAGTAGTATTAATTAATAGGAACATTTTTAAGCATAGTTCATGGTGATTAACACCATAGCTCACTAGAGAAACTGCCCGCTCCAACATAGAGAGTCGATAACATTCCGTAGAAAACTGGGTATAGCTCCGACCTTAGGTTCGAAATCCGTGTGTCGTCACATCCATACACATTCCTGAAATTAATTACATAACTACACACACCGATTCTAAAATATTAATTATAAGAGTGAACATATAATCATCTATAGAGAATCAGCTACCTGAGGCAAAATTTCATTTAATATCACACTTCAAGTGCTGTGACATTCTCATGACATCATATTCTTAGCCATATATGGGGCTTCGGCGTTCACGAGTATGTCACCAATGTGTTTTAGTTTAGCAATCTTAATTATGTACGTCAACTTCACTTATCATGTTAATAATTAAGTACAGATTTTCGGGGTTTTAATTTTGGTGCCAGATTCGCCGGACGTGCGGCGAAATCGATGCCAAGTTTTTAGTCGGACTTCAGCACTCGAGAGAAACGGCAGGGATATCTCCCTAGATCCTGACGTAACATTCCAGGAATTTACGCGAGGGACATGATTTACATAATTACACTCTAAGGCATATGCCTTATTTTTCAGCAGTAGCGACCACTGGCAGGTCCAGAGTGCCTGTTCTGCTTAACTAAGGTACGCATTAACAAGTGCAGTAACATTCTGTTGTACCATAATGATAATAAAACAGTCATAACATAATTAGACATGTTTTATTTCATTTAACTCTCCTGAGTTCATTGGGTACTGCGCCCTTCAAATTTACAGATGTATTTCAGTGTATGATTTGCATTTACGGGGCCTGCCTCTCTATAGCAGGGTAAATTCAGTGGTAATATAGGCGTGCGAAGTGGCCAACAGCTTCGCTCACAGGCAATATTTTACCTTTATGTAATATAATGGAAAAATTCACTCAGCTCTCCTTCATATTGACCGCGTATCCAGAGTCGCCATTGTCCATCGGCCGTACGACCCCCATCAACAATCGTTCTCTAACCGAACATGGCGCCAGGCACATCATCAGTTCCTGTTCCCCACCTGCTCTCAGGCGGGACATGAACATGCCACCAGCACCTCTGAAGGTGCATCGTGTCAAGTGGCTTTCCCAACTAGGGCGAATAAAACATCAGTCTACACCAGCAAACCACATTCCTACATCATGTGGTTTGCCCAACACAGGTGAATCAAATAACAGTTGAACATCGGAGTGCAGGAGAGCATGAACAACACGTCAGTAGTCTACTCAATGCAACATGTGGACAACAGGCCACGTGACAAAGGTAACAGTGCGACAGTGCTTCACAACGAATAGCTACAGTCATTGGTGAGTAACCTGAGACCTTCAGTCACCTCTCTATAATAACACAATTAAGAAAGTACAGTCAACACTTCAGTTAACATCGATAAAGAAAGGGTTCATATTTTTATTTGTCCCACTAATTGTACAAATATTCATTGGTCAAGTTGTCAGATTTGTTTATACTGTAGAGTGCATATGTGTTACGTCAATAGACGTACAGTATATCGAGTAGGAAATAACGTGTGTCAACTGATGTCTAGTGAGGACCTGCATCTGTCAAAACAATCCACAAATCTTGGTTGTTTACTTCCGATGCCATCAGATGTTTTAACATTTGTAAACATACACTGGTTAGATGTGACAACATGTAAAGCAAAATACACATCTTTAAGCCACAACAGATGCAAGTCGAACACACCCACTCGACACTGCAAAGGTAAATTATATGTAAAAGTGCACCTGTACACAACACAGCATTGCAAATGCGCATAAGTAAGGGCGAGAATGTTTTGTAAACATACGCACGAGTCGTTATCAACGTATACAGTAACTGTCAACAGGTACCATGACAAGTAAAGACGGTATTTTCAAGCAGTACCAGTCAGTAATTAAGAAACAAAAGTGATCAAGATTGAAGTTCATTATTTTTGGAAATTTTCCGGAAAATTTTGCTCCCTTTTTCTGTAATAAAATTGTTTAACTTTTTCAAAATAAACACTAAACTTTTTCAGTGTTTTCCCTTGGGCTGTAACGAACTTAAAGTGCAACGGTCAATGAAATCAATTTTTAAAACTTTTCTGAGCATTTTTATAAATAATAAAAAATTGTAAGAATTTTTCACGGACTATCAAAAGTCAACAACAGTTTTACAGCCATTCATCAAGAGCATTTTTGCAAAGCTTTTCAAAGCTGTTGTGCGGAAATCATAAGTCAAGAGCTCACAATTAATTTTCAATAAAGTTTACAAAGTAATTTTCAATATTTAAAGCAAGCAGTATACTGGGAAAATACACGTGTCACTTTCGCAGCTGGAACACATGTTCTCAGTGGGAGCAAGGTGCCACAAGAAATGGTAAATATCCTCCCCCCCCCCCCCTCCAGCAAAGTGGGCCAGAGGAAAGGCCGCGAACTATGTCAACAGGCTTCACCTTGATGTCCACACACAACACATGGCAAGGCAAGACAGCTGAAAGTCGCATGCAACCTTGGACAAGCGCCGGTTATGTCAGCCGCTTCAAAAAACACAGCATGGGTTCCAATTTTTCATACAGTTGGCAACCTCACTAGCAACTTTTCAATATGCACTTGCAAACCAGAGTCAGAACAGGAACAATTTCAAACGGCACCATTTTTAGCCCGTTCTGGCCCAGCAGTGCCATTGCATGCAACATTTGGCACAAAAGAAAGCAGTGCGATCATTATCGTTAACTGTAAAATTTGTGCAAAAGCCAGTCCGTGAGATAACCTGTCAACAGAGGAGCGAGGAACGTATAACGCTTTTACCAGTGTATACTGGTGTGACCAGTGTCGTGTAGGGTAGGAACATTGCGGTACAGTCATACACAAAGTATCGCCGAGGGAACCAACCAACCAGTGCCCATTTCACAGCCACCTGGGTTTATGTTTGCAACCAACACACACTGTCAAGCCGTGCGACTGTTACATCTTACTGGACAGGCTGTCCAAACACATGTCCGCGCGACAAACCGTCGACAAGGAAGTGCGAGTCATTTAATACGTTCACAAATGGTTACTGGTGTGATGGGTGCTATTCAAGTTATATCGAAAGGCAAATTCGTAGCCAAAGAAATACAGTAATATCTACACCGTCAGCTCCATTTCACAAGCGCCTGTGTTTGTGTCTACAACATTTACACAACAAAGCCAGTGCAATGACAGGCCATGGAGTAATCGAAAACGGAAGCACACAATAACGAACGAGCCACAGCCTTGCGAGAAATTGCGCAGACAGGTGATTCCGAGGAAATCTGCAATGTAACGATGCAGGTATTTCGCGACAAAATACTAGGCGAAACAAGGGCAAACTCGTTGGAATACCTGCGTAGCAATGCACGAATCAACAACAAAAAGCCCATGTGATCAGTTGGCGCATAGGTTGTGCATTAGCCAGTTGAAATTTGCGAGCACCCAACCGCAGCCAGGGTGTAAACGATGTTCAACTGGGCCGCACTGTTTTCTGCTCCCACCACATGCGTGCATCAGCGAGCGAAGCAGCTTCATCAGAATGAAATCAGTTCGGAAACACTATGATCGAACGAGTAGTACTGGCAGGAGAGGCATAGTTCACTGGTGAAAATTTGGAAAACTTTTCTTTGGCCACAGAAGGGGAAACAGGGATGGCAGGTCCACGCGAACCACCATTACCTCCCAGCATCATGGTGCAGCAACATGACAGCGACACATACACAGTCCCACTCGCAACAGCACGTTTTTGCTGCCCACCTCTCAAAATTCGGATAGGGGAAAAACGTTGTTGTCGATTGCGTGACAAACAGGCCGCATGGCAACGTTTAATGCCACCGGCCAGGAGCATATGCATCAGTACAATCAAATGCAACAAATGCAAAGTCTGCACAACCTGGAAACATTGGCATCAGAGGGAGAAATACCAACAACAGCAGTCATCGCCACCCAGGCGTCACACAAACAGTGACACATGGGGCTTTGGAGGGTCACTGTCCGAGCCAATCCCTCGGGTAAAAATGTGCACAGTGGTACAGGATGGTGCAAGCAAACTACAGGACAAGCAAAACAACACAACATCAGGTTACAGCTGATGGGGAAATGGGCCACATCCAGCTGGAGAGTCATCGAGTCGAATCATACTCCTCGTTCGAACGATTAGTAGGGACAGGAACATTCTGCCCAGCGATAACTCTTGGCCGAGATGGAAGGCGCCCTAGACCACAGTAACTGACATCATTGAGGACAACCAGGAAGAAACAAGCAACACGGGCATGACATTCATCGCATCAATCATCATCATAAACCTCATCGAAGTAAGAATCAACACCATAGTATGCACTGCAGCACGAAGTGGGTCAAATCGGAGCATCCCGACGCGCAGTGTCGTGGTGCTGACTTCTGAAAGTGTCACCTAAAGCAAGTCAGTGGGGGCAACTGCGGGCCAGATCAGCCCAAAGGGAAGCTTCCCACATGACTATGCTACGGCGTCGATGAAGACAACCATACCAGCTCACCTCGCATCGGAGGACCACATCAGGGGCGCAGGGGAAGGTTCATCAGAAGGAGCATCAAATCCAGCAAGGGACAGTATACCTTTCTCCTTGCCAGAAGGAGCATCCTGGGGTCCAACGCAGCAGTGGCAGCATCAGGAGTATAATCATCAGCAGCAACATACATCCACTGTTTGCGATGGGGCCATTACCCTTCATCAAGCAGGTGCCACGGCACATTATCATCAGAAGAGCCATCGCCCTGGAGCATCGGCAGGCAGCGCAGCACAGCATCATCTCAGGCCTCACAACCTGAGGCCCTGCAACCATCTGTGGACGCCGACACCCTGCTGCGTCTAGAGGTATGGCAGTCCTTTGGGGGTCTGCAAGGACCAAACGGTCACAAGAGAGGGGGGCGTTTGACATGTTCCTGACATCCACGTATCACTTGTGCCCATTTGTTCCATCGCAGATGCATCAACCACACTGCAACACTCTACTGATCGACATTAGATCGTGGTCTCGATCTGTGCAGGCCGACAAGAACGGCATTACACTTTTCTTGCCGCCCTGTAACTAATGGCCGCAGGTCATAATATTTAACATTCATCACAAGAGGTAACTCTCGTGATGAATGGATATGTGACCTAAACGAGTGTGTCCCGTGAAGTCATGGCCGTAAGACACAACAGCCATTGGAGGGAACATCGGTGTAAGTGGCGCAACTTATTGCCACGACTTTCCGATGTGCGCGATGTTGATGGGCCCGGTGACCGAATCCGGAGTGCGACGTGGCTCCGAGTGGTTTCAAAAGACGGGGAATCAAATTCCCCTAGTATGTGTGAAGTGGTGACAGCTTACCTAGCAGCATTAATTAATAGAAGCATTTTTAAGCATAATTCACGGCGATTAACACCATAACTCAATAGGGAAACTGCCTGCTCCAACATAGAGAGTCGATAACATTCCATAGAAAACTGGGTATAGCTTTGCCATCAGGTACGAAATCCGTGTGTCGTCACATCCATACAAATTCCTGAAATTAATTACATAACGACCCATGCCGATTTTAAAATGTTAATTATAAGAGTGTACATGCAATCATCCATCGAGAATCAGCCACCTGAGGCATTATTTCATTTAATATCATTCTTCATGTGCAGTGACAAACGCGTGACGTCACATTCTTAGCCATATCTGGGGCTTCGGCGTTCACGAGTATGTCACCAATGTGTTTTAGTTTAGCAAACTTAATTATGTACAATGTCAACTTCACTTATCATGTTATTCATTATGTTCAGTTTTTTCGTGTTTTTATTTTGGCGCCGGATTCACCGGACGTGCTGCGAAACCAATGCGATATTGTTAGTCAGACTTCAGCACTCGAGACAACCGGCAGGGCAGACTGTAAGCTCCACGTACCCCCCTCGGCAATTCAATAGAGGTTGCAGTTTTCTTCATACCCATAGTTAACGCAATTCAAGAATCTTTTAGTACTTTTATTTAACCGAATGGATGTCTCCCTGCATCCCGACGTAACATACCAGGATTTTACGCGCGGGACACATTTCACGTAATTACACTCTAAGTCCTACGCTCTATTTTTCAGTAGTAGCGACCACCGGCTGGTCCAGAGTGCCGGGTCTGCATAACCAAGGTACGCATTATCAAGTGCAGTGACATTCCATTGTACCTTTATATAATAAAACAGTTATAACATAATTAGACGTGTTTTATTACATTTAACTCTCCTGAGTTCATCAGGTACTGCGGCCTAATAGCAGCCTTCAAATTTACAAGTGTATTTCAGTGTATGTTTTGCATTTATGGGGCCTGCCTCTCTTAAGCAGGGTAACTTCAGTGGTAATATAGGCATGCGAAGTGGCCTACAGCTTCGTCCACAGGCAATATTTTACCTTTATGTTATATAACGGACAAATTCACTCAGCTCTCCTTCATATTGACCGTGTATTCACAATCGCCTTAGGCTGTCGGCCATACGACCCCCATCAACAATCGTTCTCTATACCAAATGTGGCGCCGGGCACATCATCAGTTCCTGTTCCCCACCTGCTCTCAGTCGGGACACGAACACACCACCAGTACCTCTGGAGGCACAACGTGTAAATGTTTTTGTCAGTAATTAGTGTTATTAGAACTATGGACATATCGCCAATATGTTTTGTTGTACAGTGCATAATTATGTAATAGATTTAAGCACTCAATATTGTCCTTGTTGCATTCTTTGAGTTTATTTGAAAATCTACATAGAGCTGCTTGAAAGTATCCTTGTCTATCTTTCGAGCCAGCCGCAGGCATTCTCGCAGTCGGACGTCCACCACCAACCTAGCTTACTGCCCGCTTACGCGCTACGCATTTGTACCCGCGGCATACCAACTTTAAGCGGCAATCATTAGAGTATCAGTAGAGTAATGTAACTGAAACATTTTTTTTTCACTTTATGCCAAGGGATTGAGCGACAGTTTCATATTCAACATGCAACACACACGTTAATTTAATCAGCTCATGCACAGTTTGGCAGTATAGGTCACCTGTAGGGCAGAGTTTCAGGACCATTTCAATTGGTTTGTACAATATGTCATGTTTTGTACCATCATAACATCAATAAAAGCGATTGAGGTCTATCCGCACTTTTCATTGTTTTCATCCATTATGTTGACCCTATTGCATGCCCTCAAGGCCGTAGTTTAACTTCAGTGTTTAGGAGTGTTTGTGTTAAGGGTCCTGCACCCAATACAGAGTAGTGTCTGTTTAAGTATCAATGGCGTGTAAGTAGGCCACCATCCTTACACTTGTCAGCAATAGTAATTGTTGATCTAAAGTCAGTGTCCGTAAGTGCAATTTACAACATCACAGCAGCATCATCATCGACAGAGACATCAGGGATCCTCGTTGGCCTTTAGCCTACGACCCATGTCACTACTCTATCGAGCTGGCGCTGGGCACCACAAAAACCTTGCCCCTGTCCTAAGGTCTCAGGCGGGGAAAATCCATTGTCCCTGAGCAGTCCTTCACATCACACACAACACAGGAAATGTACTATGTACAGATGTACTTGATATCGCCATTTAATTGATATCTTCTAGTAAAAACTGTATACTCTCAAGTGAACAGTTATGTATCGTACATGTACTAACGGTTTTATGTCCTTTCGCAATTCAAAAATTCACCAGTTCATCCACAAATGTACATCGGATGTTCAAAAATTACTGTTTTGTGAACTGGCTTGGAAATTCGATGGATCTGGTTGATACACACCGAAACATCAACCGATAAATTTTCGAATACTTTCTATGAAAAATATAATTTTACACTCACAACTCGTAATTTCTAAGCATTCAAAATTATACAAAAATAATTCGGACAACGATTTTTACGATTACAAATGGGTGACTGCACACCAATTGAGTGTTGGGATTTGTATAGGTGACCCTATTATTTTATTGCTGGAATGTCTGTCGCAAAGTTTAGTGCAGCTCCCTATAATTGTTTCCAATATTTTCGATCAATATATTATGAGATTCAGCAGTTTTTAAAATTTTTTTTTTTTTCAATATTGGAGGGCTCGGGATTAGCATTTATAATATGCACGATGTATTGAGAGTATTGTATGTACCTACCTCGTCATTACACGAATGTCTCGCTGGACACAACATGGTCATGCTTCCGCAGCTATCCTACTGCCAGACTTAGCTCGGCTCTCAAGACCTCGCTGTTAAGAGTCGCCCAAATATATTCACTCATACACACACTCTTCCTCAAGATGAACATCGAACTCAAAGGTCACCGTTTTGATGCCATTGTGGTGACCCAGCATAATTGCGCAAGTTGTTTGACACATTCCAAGGAGACTACTACTAGGACAAACTACAGAAGTGGTAGGAATGCTGAGAGCGCTGTATTGCTGTACTAGGGAACGATTTGAAGGCAAAAGTGTGTTAACATATATACATAAAGGTTGTTCAAGACAAATTGAGCACTTTAGAAATGAACCTTAGAAAAAAGTCACTGCCCATGCATGCATATATTTCAATGGGCACACTGAGAGAAATTCGACCAGTAAAGTTGGTAACGATGGATGAGAAGTAGTTCCATATCTTAACATCGAATAAAAAGAGTTAGGTAACCATTTGCGATAACTTAAAACTTGATTTATTTTGCTTTCTTTTTTTAAATGCATGTAAGTGTAAAAATGAGCAGATTTGTAATGTATTTACTTTCTTAATAATTTCACAATTTCATTTAACCGAGGCATGAATAATGGGATGGGGCCCATGTCAATGTTAATTATACATAAGACGGTAAATATACAGTATGTATACAAGTAGATCTTAAGCAGGGCTTTCAAAAGTGATCATTTTACCGCGAACAACCTATATAAATAAACTAGACTTTTTTATGAACCAAACTTATCTCGAAACCTTTTGATACCATCTTGTACATGTCAGTTGAAAACA
The DNA here is from genome assembly GCA_029891345.1 of Dryococelus australis. Lineage (NCBI taxonomy): Eukaryota > Metazoa > Arthropoda > Insecta > Phasmatodea > Phasmatidae > Dryococelus > Dryococelus australis. The sequence goes on along the minus strand of CM056993.1, from coordinate 206,516,441 downwards.
GTAAGTATCATTTTTAAGGCACTGCCAATCGTCATACAGAAACTCTCCAGGTATACAAAAGTAGTTTTATAAGGACGCTTTATGCTCAATAATTTTGATATCTATACATCAGTGGCAACAATAGCAGTGATAACTGACTGTGTTTATCAACTGATAATTCATTGTGTTTATCAGTTCAACATGCACATATTTATCGACAATAATATTTTTTGTTGAATTAAATACATATTTTTCATTGTACATTTCTTACCTGCCATTGCAAAGATTCCAATTATATTAAATCTGGCAAGAATGCGAATTTTATGTTTTTTCTCTGTGGTTTCTAAGGATAACTAAATGATGCCCTGCTATTAAATATAAAAAAAAAAAAAAGACAGAATGTTGCTCTGAACACTGAATGTAATTCAAATAGAATAGTACACCACTGCCATCTACCATAAAAAAAGTGAAAAAATAATAATGGTTTAAAATTTGAATGGTTTATTGCATATATGTTTCTTTTCTAGCTATCAGGATGCTCTAGATTTCCAGTTTTACAAGTTTTGGGTTTAGCTCACAGGTATGTGAGAACATATTTTATTTTATTCCACTGAATCAAAGCCCTTGTGGCCGCCTAGTTCATAGCCATCTTGGCTATTTAATGACAAATATATCTGTAAATATGTGTTCCCCACATTACGGTGAAATGAGAATATTTGAACCAAGATATGGCTGCAGCTCGTATAGCTTCAAGATATACCAAATTTATCACTCGTCCTGAACTAAATAATCATATACTATTACTTACTGATTGTATGTGCCCACATTACAGGGAAAAAAGAAATTTAGTAAATACTTAAGTACCATTTTTTTTTTTTTTTTTTTTTTTTTTTTTTTTTTTTTTTTTTTTTTTTTTCGATTCCACTATATGCAGTGAAGTTGTCGGTTCATATATTGCGCCACCATTTACTCACATCGAAAATTTGGCACATGCACGAGTTATTTTTCCGGGATTTGATCCCAGGTTTCAATGGTGCGACCCAGGACATAGAGATACCATAGAGTTTCATTCACTCACACGTGGAATAAAGACCACGATGACTGTTAAAATGCGACATTAATTTCACGTTACCTCAGAGACTTTCACAGATGTATCCAGGACTTAAGCTTGGGAAGGACTCTTCGTAACGAAGAAAAAATGCAATATGAAAAGCTTGCGATTAATATTGTGTAACTTGGGAGGATCGGCTTTGCAAGAGGCAGCAATCAGTTAATTGTGTTACAAAGACTTTGGGGCTTATTTATAGCCGTTTTTTGTCCGGACTAAAGCTTATTACACAATAGAAAACTTTAACATTTGACTTTACATTTCCTTTACTTTGACGAAACCACCAATCCACAATAAAATTGTAAAGTCAGAGTTGAAAACCATTAAACATCGGTTTTGCGAGCTTCGTAAAAATGTGTACATTGTATGCAAATCATTGTCATATTATCCAGGAATGTATTTTACGTACATTTTTAAAAAATAGGCTTATGGTCTGTGTTAAATGTTTATTTCAAGACAAATCTCACTTGTATACTTTATTCAAAAATGTAAATTATTGTATTTCCTCTCCACATTATACTTATTCGTTTGCCATAAATGTAATTTAAAATAAGTTCTGTTTAATATACCGAGATTAAATCGCCTTACAATAAAACAACACACTTTTCACATAACCTCTGTTAGATTCTCGGCAAAATGGCTGCTTGAATTTGACTTCAAATTTAAACTTTTCGAAATCGTAAAGTCAAGAGTGCTTGTCTTTACCTTTGACCGTTCCATTATGTCAAGTTCCATAAGAAACAACATGTCGGCAAGGAAACGTAAAGTCAAATGGTAAAGTAAAATGATAAAGTTTTCAATAATTGTTTAAGGGCTTTAAGGAAAGATCATCCTCCGACCAACATTTTTCGTATTCAGAGAGCCATATTATTGCTAACCCGAGGATCGTCTTACTTTAGTGTAGCCTAAGTTTTAGATGTATTAAAGTCAAAAAGAAACATAGAGAACATAAATAAGTCAGTTTCGCTAATATTACATGCGAGTGAAAGCTAGATAAAGTTCACGAAACACAAATAATATATTTAAGGCCCTTCTTGTCAATCTGTGTGCAAAAATATGCTGATCTAATGGACGAAATGTTCCGTGAAATATATTTCAAAAGAAATATAATCAAAATAGAGCAGTGTTAAGTTAAAGCAATGCCTTTCTATTTCTGTTTCAATAAAATGCCTTCTCTGAAAAAAAAAATTCTTATCAGATGTGATATTATTACTTTCAGAAAGAATTGTTTTACGAATCCTTCTTTCAGAATACATAATATTCCCTTACAGTAAATGCATCGGCAGCTCAATGGTAACATTGTGGGTTGATGTGCATAAAGGTTGCAAATTCGAATGTTGTTGGAGTAAGAAAATTTTAACCATATTATAAAGTATTTTTGTAATGTATTTAGCATTAAAATACAAATTTATCATAATTATAAAAACAGTAGTAGCATAAGTAAATGAAATCAGCATTTACTAGCAGTGTATAGGAGTGGGCTATGAAAAATTAAGAAATCAATATGGAATAAGATATTATTAGTATATAAATAGTTTCGTTCTACATCCTGCAGTATTACAATATATGATAAAGTATCAGATTTATTAAAACCCTTCAAAAATATTTTGTTTTGCAATTGTGAAAAACAAAAATATAAATTTTTTTTAATCACATACTTGCTACCGAAACAAATATTCACAATAACAAATTTTAATTGAACAAGTGATATTCGAACCTGCATGTCACATTTTCAAAGCAAAAATGTTATCCACTGCTCTACGCAGTCACACATGATTTTGGCTTTTAAATCATAAATTAAATATTGAATAAGTTTCAGTTAATCATCTCTGGATCATCCTTGGACGAAGATCTGACTAAGAGTAAGGCCAGTTATGTAAGCGTATTAAAAAGTGTCGTAAAACATCGTTTACATTGGAGAATTCAAGAAATACGATTCTCGATGTTTGTTTTTCTGCAAAATAATTTTCCTTACTCACATGCCAGAATCTCAAGTTCGAATAATTAAAAAAAAAAAAAAAAAAAAAAAAAAAAACAATGGAAAATGGGGCATGCTGAGTTGATTAATTCTAAAACATGACTATTAATTCCATTTTGTTTTAAATTTTAACCACAGTAGTAAATATAAAAATTTGTAAAAAATGTGTGCTTAGTTTAAATATCCACAAAAATGTTGTGAGCGGAAGTTTCTGTGGCCATGATATTTATGTCTACCCGCTGTGTGGTAAGCTGTCAAGAAGTAGATGTTAAGAGCCGGCCAACCATTTCTTTCTAATATGGCAAGGAAGTAGAACTGATTCATAAAATGAAGTCATCACTACACGGAAGCAAAACTTACAATTTTGTTCACTGCATGCAAGGTCATCAAATGTCATTTAAAATAGATGTTAAATAAAAATAAGATGTCTCTCGAAAAAAAGATTTTTTGCCATAACACTGTGTGTCGCAGGGGCGTATACAGAAAGCAATTTGGGAGGGGGCGGGGGCATAGATTTTTATAAAGGAACACCGATCCCAGCACCCCCAATAAAGCGGGTGGTCCTGGGGTCCTTCCCTGGGAAAAATATTTGGATTTCAATGTGCAAAATTGTGTTTTTTATGCAGTTTTCATAACCAAACATAGAATATACTGCTAGTAGAATAATTAATATTTCTTAAGATAAAATTCGTTTGAGTAAAAAAAAGGGCGAGGGGTAGTTTCTAATAAACCCACAATTAACCCCCCTCCCCCTTGGCTTCACTATTGGTGTGTTTATGTGTGTGTGTGTGTGTGTATGTAGATATGTAGATAACAGAAAGGATTTTTAACAATGTAAAAAAAAATTACAGCGACAATAACTGGAGATTATGTACACAATTCTTAACCACAATATTTATCAATGTTACGAAATTCACAATGACAGTTTGTATTAAAAGAATGGTGCAATCACGAACCTCTGTTTTGATAACTCATAAATTACTCTCAAAATAAAAATGAACAAGAAGAAATCATAATTGTCATGTTACAATAACAAAATACAAAGGTAAATGTAATATAATGAAACCAAACAAATTACAACAATTCTCATAATACTACTTAACTATCAAGTAAGCATGATGCTCGCACAGGAACAACAGAACAATTCTCTACCATAAATATAATGTTTTCTGTATACATGGCAACCATAGTCTCTGTGAATATAAACTACAGTAAGTTATATTTATAATGTATATGAAAAAATTTACCATCAACGTTTTGCACATCATAAAAGAATACTTTAAATTATTTATAAAAGCGGGCTAACATGTAACAAGTGTCCCATGCCATATAACACATGTAAAGTTCTTTGATCACTTTAGAAATGTCTATATTAATGGATAAAAAGCCGCACTTCCTACCTCACTATTAGCATACATGATATTACATACACAATACAAGCAAAAACTTAACTCGTAGAAATGCAATTACTTGTCCTGAAAATAGGGTTGTGAAGTGTTACAGCGGCATTTAATTACAAAATAATAGGGTGTTTAGAGAACCTTTCTATTACTTGCTGAGAATCTACCTGTATGTTATAATCAATGTAAAGAAATGCTAAGCCTAAAGTCAATATTCCAGCATTGTACTTCGAAGCCAAGTTTTGGTAAGGTTCAAAGTTCAGAAACTTCTTTCTGCACTAGAATTACTAACAGGAAGAGTGCAGAGGATTTGCAAAAGAGTATGAATGAGAGAATATAAATCTTTGCCACATACTTCGAGTGCAGTCAGTGCTGTTGTTGAAAGCGCTGCATTGCGATTTCTCTCACTTCTCCACTTCTGTTGCCAATGCGACGCCTCTCCCTTGATCTTAAGCAGTTGCAATTCTCTACTTCCACCGAGCAAATGTGTGAAATGGTTGAAAACACACTCAACAGCACTGTTGATTTGCTAAAATTCCATGTTAAAAATTATTTCCGGGAGTAAAACTGGTAACTTAAACACTTCAAGTACCTCAGATGAAAATATTGATTTTATATCTCCTACATTGTGATCTAAAAGAGGAATACACACACAAATCTTGTAATAATCCTCAACAGAGGAGACAGCATAATTTGAACGATGCTCTTGGCGCCCACAAATCCTTGGTTTTCGGAGTTCAATGTCGATTTTTTTTTTGCCATTTCTTCTATTTGACTAAAGAAAACCTTAAAATGTTGCTCAGAATCAGCACGGCGTGCTTCAAGAGCCGAAATATGATGCATAATTGTTTCACTGGTATTTGTGAGGTCAAGAGATTCGTTTTGCAAAAGCTGGATCACTGGAAGTGTTAAAGCAAGTACATCACTGAGACAAAATAATCCCACAATGAACTGTCTATCCAGCACAGCAGCAATCATAACTTTTGCCTTTTCAGCTGTAGCCTTATCTTTCCACTCAGATATTTTCGACAAAGCTTCCACAATTTCGGGCATTTTAGTGGTAAATTGGAGAACTCCATCATGTCGTTGAACCCATCTTCTGTTGCAAAGCTACGCAAGTTTATGCCCCAAAAATTGACTGAAAACTGTACTGCGCTTTGGAAAAGAGAAGAAAGAGATAACTTCTTTCATTACATCAACTGGGTTTTCAATGATCTTAACTTGGGATGACTATGAAATAACATTGTTCAGTTCATGACTGTAGAAGGGAGTCATTTCAGCGTTTGATGCTTCCTTCTGAATTTCTTCGACAGCTTCTTTTTCAGAAATCATAACAAAACATCAATCAGTTCTGATGCTACTTCTGCAGTATCTCTGCGAGCACGAGTAACAATAGCTGCTCCAGCAGAAATAGCAGCTTATCTTGCCTCCCAAATAGCCACCAAAAGTGTTTCCGGTAAAACGAACACCAACTAGCAGAACGAACACTAAAGAAAGTACATGTAGCAAAATAGCAGACGACACGAACACACCTACTACTAACACGACCAACACGGGGGTGACATAATGGCATTGACAGCAGGGTAAATAAGGATATTATTCGGCGGACGATATGCTTTAAATGACAATTGGTGCGACAGTATGTAATGTTGACAATTTTACATTGTGAATATTATTTGCATTAATGTTTAAGTTAGTAGGAATTTCTTTAGGACTACTCACAGTTGTTTTCACTTGGACTTCTCGATGATTCGCCATTTTATGAGATATTACTTGCTATACACTTAAACATTTTCCCCATTTTCTCTGCGTTTCCTTTACTAACAATATAAGAATGTCAGCTGTGCTGCTGCCTGCTATCTATGAAGATACAAATCAACTATACGACACCAGCGGTCAGTGGCCAGCGCCCAGCACGGCACTATATCAAACTTATACATACTTACAATAAAATAGCTATAATGATATTGAGTTGCAGCGGAAAATGAAATGTAAAATGTTTTCTCTTTGTTGTAAAAAATAACTCAATTCGTTAAAATTGTGCAACACGATTTCTTCTTGGAAAGAAACAATGACACAAAACGTTTTCAAAGTAGATAATGGCCTTCTAATTTATATGTTGGACTGATATTTTTCTTTGGTGACACTTAATCACTAAACAGCCTCGCCTTCTATTCCCCCCCCCCCCCCCGTGTAACCTTTCATGTGTGCGTGGCACGAAAGAGAATTTCGGTCATCATTTTAGCACACACTGCATCTCATGTTTAAGAAAATGATTCCTGAAGAAAATTGCTGAGAAAATTAGTTGGCTAGAAGATAATAAGTACAGCAGCATTTACTTCCAATTAGTTTTCTTTTATTATATATACCCAAAAGAAATATATATATATATATATATATATATATATATATATATATATATATATATATATATAATTTTGATTATATTAGCGCCAAACGACCTGTTGCTCGCAATGGCTTACAAAATAATTTACACTAATTTTTCTTTTTTTTTTTTTCTTTTTTTCTGGCAACTAGTCGCTTCGGAGCTCAACATCAAACATTTTTATTTGAAATAAAACAATATCTGCAATCTGAAATAAAATTTGTTATAGTAAAATTACTATAATTTAATAATAAATGTCGGACGAAAATTAAAAATATTTAAATGGTACCATATTTTGTGTTAGGTTAAATAATCTAAGATTAACGAAAAGTTTTCTTTTTTTTTATCGAGCAATGAAGCAAGCCAATGTGATGTGGCATATATTATTTTGTCGTGCAGTTACTCTGACAGTATGCCCCTTTGAAACAGCTTATGCTGCCCGTGTATGACTTTCAATAGGAGCCTTACCACGACCTGTTTTCCTCGTGGGATTACTCCCCTACATAGAAAATTCAAAATTTATTTAAATGGCTGACGCTTGTCAGATGGCATATAAATTATGCCAAGAGTTCGGGCAAGCCATATGATACCTGTTGGTGTTGTGGCTTAGGGTTAGAGTGAATTTGAGGAGCAGTGGAAAACATTATTAAGGAAAAAGTTGTTAAGTATAAATATTCCTGACGAAGCACCGGGTGCCGTTACCAAGCGGTACAACGTTGTTATTGTGGCTGCCTTCAGATATCTCAGGGTGCTGCGGGACGAATACCCGAATGTATGTAATCCCTCTGTGATTCATGCTGGTTGCTCCTCAGTTGAAATACTTGCACTGTTGAATAGTGGGACTATTCAAGGCTGATCCATACAACTTAAGTTTAGAATAATATAAATTAATTACTTTGTGATTGTCTAAACTGTGTTGAAGCAGGTTTTTTTTTAGGGGATCAGTACCCTGAAACGACCTAAGGCAATGCTCAGAATGAAACACACCCGGTTTACGAAAACTCATATATTTATTCTCTGCATGATACTTTATATTTAATTCTTGGGGGAAAACTTTTTCAGTTTTCTGACTGTAGCCCGCCAGAACGGTAAAAGTGAGAAAAGGAATGAAGCCTACATGAAATTATACTGAACAACTTCCTCAGGCGTTGCAAGCTCTGGAGAAGTTTGCAGGATTATTAGTATTCCAATGATTGGTGAAGACAAAGTTTAAAAGCCCCCTGGAGTGCACACCGACACGAACTGGCCCCTGTGAGTTCTCGATTGCAACTAGTTCTACGGAGACTCACGTGATGCTGGCTTGGTGACACGTGATCTGCCGGGAACTATTGTTTGCATGGAACTTGCTTAAAAAACTTAACAAGCAAAACACTTGCACTAAATACACAACGAAAATCCCTTGTATTTAATACTACACAAAACATAACACGTGCATTAATTATGATTTTAAATGTGGGTGAAAGGGCAAAGACGAAACTACATGTACTATTACAATAAACAAACAAACATTAAAATTTTCGTTGTAGGAATGTTTCCAAGCCAATTGGGTCCTTGCTTTGATTATTCATTTAATTTTTAATTGCCCCTAAATTACTCATTAGCAAGTTGCCCATATACCACCTCAAATGGAGGGTGGGGGGGGGGGGTGTTTGCCCTAGGCACTACACTACACTGCCCAGTTCTGCTCTGAGCACACACATACATACACCCACTTCACTAGTGTAGAATGCAGGTGGTAACTGCAGCAACTCGTGGGCGCGCGGTGTGGCAAACGGTATGAGAGGGCCAGCATGCCATCACATAGCAATGTTAATAAATCAATGAAGGGTGACTTCTTCCACACTTATTTTTATTTTTTACACGTTATGTTTTAATATAATAATTGTTTTAACATTCACAAACATTTACAATTAATAAAACTACAGCATGTGTAGTGACGGTAATATGGGCCAGGTTGTAACAAAAAGAATTATTACTGATATTACCAACCCTGCAAGACCACATTACCTAAAAATTCCAGTATTGCCAAAATAACTTAAAATAAAGTTCAAGTAATAATAATAATAATAATAATAATAACACAGAGAGCTTCCATTTATAGAAACCATTTAGAAACATTTCTTTGGCGCATAATTCGAATGACAATAAATTAAGTAAAGCGAGGGAAATAATTTACTTACCTTTTCAGAAAACAAATTTTTCCATGCAGCGAAAGCCTGCTACAGAGTACGGAATTAGTTTTCTCATACACACTGACACAGTTCTTGGCGCAATGCTCCATGTATAAAGCGCTGCGATCTGTTGGCAACTGTCCGGAATAAGTGAACTGTTACAACCAATACAGTGTTACAATAATCCCTGGTCCCTCCTACAGCACAGCAGTGTATTTTTCCATACTATCAGCTTATTTATGTCCTTCTCGCCTTTCAGTCCGTAAAATATTTTTATTATTCTTTCGCGCAGGAAAATTCTACTACTATTATATAGATGTTAGACGTATTTGGTAGTTTAGCAGGTATATAAACATTTCAACTTGATAAGCAAATTTTCGGTATAAACTTCTCATCGCTGCTGTAAGTGAATGTAGTCGCGGCAAAAGCCTATGTGTGTTTTGGCGAACCGTCAATAGGCTGCTTAACTGGTATCGTCTCCATGCACGAGTGCGGTAGCATGCTCGCAGTTCCTCGAGGTGTTGAACATTATTTCGTAAAACTGCGTCGACGTGGACGTCGGGAACCGATGTAGTTCAGAATAATAGGGCGAAGCACATAGAGCTTGAAGCAGTCGAACGATCATGGCGGGGAGGGAGATCTCGAGGTGCCACAGGGCGAAGTGAAGCGAACCTCACTGCTGGATTCAGCGGGCTGCTGATTGCGGATGTGTGATGAATGGAACTGGAATGCATTGGAAGTTGGAAGAATCACTGACATCAGCCTTCATTCTCGGTTGGTCGCTCACCACCATCACTGATAGGTGATGGATGTCCTCCCGATCACTTTTTAATGCTCATCCATGTCCGACGGACTATTTGGGTGATAAGGAGGGGGTGGAGCCCCGGGCTATAGTTCCCTGTGACCACCCATGGCATGAAGAGACTGCTGTTAAAGCAGCTTGCCATGTTCCGTCCCACATCGAGAATTACGTAGTTCCTCTACGACAGTAATTTTCTTAAAACCTTTGCAAAAATTCAACATAATTTCTGAAAATGAAGACACTTTAACTAGTCTGCATACTAGCGAAATAAACATTACATCGGTCGATCGCCTAGTGTGAGGCGGCCGGCTCGAGCAACAGCTGACGACATTGCGGTAGGTCAAGAACATGGTTGGCTCGGCGGCCTATCATGACGCAGAACTTCCCAAAACTGAACACGGTGGATTGAATTCTCCTGGAGACCGCAGCACGGTGCTAGGGTTGCCTACAGAGATTAAGCGCGCCAGTTTTGAAGCGCCACAGAAGTTGATTATTCCGGAAATGGACAATAAACATTAAATACAGAAATTACCTGATTGGCGGACTTTTAAAAATATGTCGTTTGAGCCCGGAACTGGCGGGAGGAGTAGGGACAAGGTAGGGAAGCAGCTAACTCGCGGCGCAGCAGCTCCTAGGACTCGCTATGAGATACCTATACACTTTGAATTCTTAAGACCCTTCTGGTTATAATGAACGAAAGGGAACTTTGTGAGTCCCATAGCAGAAGCAGTAATTTTGGACTTGTTATTTTCATAATACTAGATAGGGTTTGTAAGCTATGAAAAGACTGTTGGAAATTTAAGTGTTTGAAAAATTGTCAGCCTCAAAAAAATTAAAAAGTTAAAGTTAAAATGGAGGTACTAATTCAAATGTTTACATTATCAAAGATAATGATAGCTTTTGATGACACTAGTTGTTTTAAAATTCATTGTGATTATTGTTATCAGCAATGAGAAATGTAAAATAATAGGACTGGTAAAGTTTTAATTGCTAATTAATAAGCAATAATGAAAGATTTTTAAAGTTTTCAAGACTCATGAACTTTTAAACTTTACGTTAGCGAGGAAATGTACCATGTTTTTGCTAGAATTTTCCCCGAATAATAAAGATGTTTTTATAGGAAACACTTTTATATCTTTATGCATATAGCCCAATGTATAATTAGTATTTATGCTATCAGTCAAAGTATAATCAGTAATAATCGGCTGACCGTGTGTAGAATAAAACAGCCAAAATAATGAAATATTTTAATTCAAGGTGCCAAAGATGGGTTACAGGTAGTTTATAGTTAGTGTTTTGTGGTAACCCAGTTTGTATGTAGTACTGCATTTTCAAGTTTTCCAAAATACAAGATGTCTTTTTAACTGACTCATGTTATGCTTTGTGTATTTACATTCACCAGAAAAAATTATCTCTGCTGTTTTTAAGATGCTGTTCTTGGCTTTTGTGTTTATACTCCTTTGTGTCGCTCTGAAAGCGCCGCTACAGGCCGTAACAATATTGTTGTGCTTGCTCGCTAGCGCAGGAATATTGGCATCTGTACAACCTCAAGGGCGCCTGCGCCCACACACCTCGCCCCCTCTCTTCAAGCCCTTCCTAATTCACATTGAAGAACATAGTTATCCGCACCCTCTGTTAGTTTAGTACTTTAGTAACGCACACATAAGTTTTGCATTTCTTTCCTGTTGGGAAGGGTTTGCCTACGCCGGTTTTTACCCTCCCACTACTTATCATTACTCATCTGTAGGTGCACTCAGGGAGGCAATCATGATCCTAAACGGTGGCCATGTCTGCTCAATCCTTTTCTGCGGTAATACACGCCTCCTTTACATGACTTCCCTCCCTTTTAGGCGTATAGAGCCTAGTCTTGAAACACAATTAGAGCCTGTCCTTACCTCAGACGTACACTTAGTACTAAGCAATAGAGTAGGTTAGGAAAAAAAAACTGAGAGTGAATAATTCGATGTTTAACCAGAAATAATGAAATGGGGTGGGCCAAGAGTAAAAGTTTATAGAAAGCGGTATGGGGTTGGGTTGCATACATCTTAAGGTGAATATATGAAGTGAATTTTGTGGGAAATGTGTAAGAGAATGGCTTCAGTTGTAAACGGGTAGGAGAGAGGAATTTATATTATAGGGAACGTCTAACATGATGGAAGAAAGGAAGGGGATAGATCTAATGTGGCGGGGAAAAAGATATAGGAAGGGAGAGGGTCATTGGCCAAGGAGCTGATGAAAATGAAATAGCAGTGGAGCATATGTAATTTAAGGAAGAAGAGGAGAAAGATTGTTGAGAACGGAGGACTTGGAAAATGAATGAGGGCTGTAGGTAGGGTGACACAGAGCCAATGATAATTTTGTGGGCTATCACTCACCCACTGGCTGTAACATCGATACGTTGCGAAATGCCAATTTGTAGGGGTTTAAAAGTAAATCAAACTTGCGAACTCCTAGATGCAAGTCTTCTTAAATTATTTTAAACAATATAATTACAAAATTATTATATTGTTTTTAAATATTTGTTTTTAAAAATTTTTGAAGTATAATTTTAAAAATTAATTCGGGGAATATTTAATATTGTTTATTATTGGTAAATTTTAGAAAAAATATTTTATGGAAACATTTTGAAATTAACTTCTGTATATTGTGATCTATAAATATAATTAATTTAAAAAATTAGAATTTTTCATTGCCAAATATTTTAATTAAAATTTATTAATTTTTGGATAGTTCTATCGAAACTTTAGGCAACTTTGTCATTGTCATATGTGGTGAACGGTCGTACTCACAAATCAACGGCAAACACAATCTCAACATGCCATCTATCAGAATGAGTGACGATATTTGGGTGGCTCTTAACATCGAGGTCTTGAAAGCCGATGGGAATGAAGAGAGGCGAGAACGGAGTAGTACCAGAATGCAAGGGCAGGGGAAACGGGAGATTCCCTAGAAAACCCGCTGACTAGCAGAATCTTCTAGCAGGATTCCTACATCGGAAAATTCGGGAGCGATACCGATGCGAATAGAATGGTTCGCCTTAATGGGAGGTGAGTAGTCTACCCATTACACGACCGCGGCCGAGCCACTGTCCGAGGTCGTTGAAAACATCCCCCAACTTCTCGAGATTTAGTGCCTAAGATCAGTCAGTATATAGCAAAATGTTACTACTCAGTTGGATTCCCACTTTCGTAGATAACACCGAGCAAATTGTACCGACAGCCAATCAGGACGACACTCCTCACTTCCACATAATCAATGCTGTCTACGCTGAGTAAGTTTATCTGAGCTCAACTTTTCAATGCACGGTCTACATTGACAACGTCAAGCAAATGGAGTAGATTGCACTGACTGCTAGTCATGGCGATACACGTGACTTCTACGTTATCCACATTGACATGGGAAAGCTGGTCTCATCTCAACTTTTCAGGGTGCAGACTACGTATACAACTTCAATGTTACCCAAAGTTCAGTGTGAAGTGGCCCAGGCGAGTTACAAAATGACTACAATATAAGAATTGGATTCTTCCTAGATGACAAAATACGACGAGTAGAAATCGTGACGTGAAGAATAGTGGTGCACATGAAATACTATGTGTAACCAAACTACTATGCAAACACATTAGTATAGGAGCCTAATAATATGGATTTTGTGTTATAGATATTATACAGTTTAAATAATTTTCAAAGTAAGCGAAACGTTTTTTGATGAAATACAATCAAGTGTGTTTAATGTGGTTATTTTTAAATCTGCATAAATTATTCTTTTAATTTTATCGCATATAAATACTCGCTACATATTTCATTTAATAATTTTACATTTATGATAAATAAAATTCAGTGCCGTAAATGCATTCTCAGAGATGGAACATGTATATTTATGCTTAAAAATACAATGAATTCTTAATATTTTATTACAACACACGCCTTGCTACCATTAATTAAAAAAATCTCTACTAGTTGACAATTAAGGGTAAAATTATGGTTATGCGGACAACAGACGGAATGGTATCTAAATAATTTCCTTCATCAGTAATGTTACCACTCTAATGAAATTTTGTTTGTAGGGGAGAGCTGCCGAAATCGTGCCACCAACTAAATCGTACCACCGCTGGCTTTTAATAAAGCAGGACTAGTGGAGCTCTCTCAAAATAAAGACTTGAACTTCTAGATGTATTGAGCAGTCCGTGAAAACAGCTAACCAGTGTAAGCCCGTGAAGAGTTGTGATTACACTTATATTACTTGAGTGCCCGTTGATGTAGCTTTTCTACTTCATATGTAAGATCATTCAACCCTCCAAGGTAAGTGTTATTGTATTTAATGCAGTTATCATTGTGGTACAACTAATATTGAACACAACGACTGGTCGCCTTTTTAAGGTTAGAAATATCGTAAAGCGTGAAGTTGTGTGCAGTTGCCTAAGTCCTACCATAAGTAGGGTTCCTAATTTGTACCGTTACCAAATGGGACCTCATATAATTTAAAGTTCTATATCCAAAATTATTTCATTTAAATTAATTAAATTACAAGGAAAACACAAGTAATGAACATGCGAATTGTGTGTTGCAGAATGACGAAAAGAAAATATGGACCTGGCAGCATACAGAAATGGTAAAATGGGGTTCAACGAGTGCTGTCGCCAGTACAGCATTCAGAAACAAACGCTAAAGCTCTACTTGGACTGTAAAAACTTACGGTAATTGATAATGGCTGTACGAAGGCACCTGGACACAATACTACCTTGCCCTTTGAAACAGAAAATCTACTGGTAGAACATATTTTTAAATTGCAAGAACTACTTTTGAAGTCGAGATTATTGATGTTTGCAAGATAGCATATCAAATAACAGAGCACAACCACATTTCACATTTCTTTAATCGGGATACTCAAATGGCGGGTAAAAAGTGGTTTTACGCTTCCCAAGGTCGTCACAAAGTGTCGAGATTACATACACCAGAAGTAACACCCGTAATTCGAGCAGGAGTGTTCAGTAAGAAAAACATTGGCAAATTTTTCGCCATATTAAATAAAGTCATTGATTAAAACAATAATGCGACCAACAAATGCCGAAAGCTATTAGATACAAAAAAAAAAAAAAACGCCAGTCGGGTTGAGGCTCAATTGGAGGAAGAGGTGTAAACATGACAAGTGCATCAGAGTCATTCGTTCCTCCAATGTTAATTTTTAAGAGATGAGAATGTCTAAAGAATTGAAAATTGGGTCTCCACCTGGTGGTTTAGTTATAGTGTCAGAATCCTGCTACATAAATAGCGCACTCTTTGTACAATGGATGAAACACTTTGACGCCACTGTAAAAACAAATGTTTGTAACAAAATACTCTTACTTCTAGATGTGCATACAACAAATTCCAAGAATTTGTAGGCTCTTCAAATAGCAAGAGATAGTGGAGTTATAATGTTGCAGCTACAACGGCATACAACCCACCAGATACAGCCATTGGACAAAATATTTTCAAACTATACAAGCATTTGAGAAACGGCTGCGGACCAATCCTGGGCTGTGCATCACACGGTATCATGTAGCCACACTAGTGGCAGAAGCATATGGAAGGAGGAATCTGGCCAATTGATCCCACTGTGTTTAAAGACTGTGACTTTTGACCAGCTGAGTACCTGAGTTAAAAGTGAAAATTTCAATGGACACACCAAATAACATATAATTATCAAAGTACAACATCAAGAATGTAAAGACTACCGGACCTTGGGCTACAAAGAAGAAACATTCTTCATCCGCTGGAGGAAACCAAGGCCTAGATCACTATTTACACCAGCCATCCACTTCAACACAATGTGGTATTCTTATCAACATCGAAAGACAACGTGAAGGCTGATATTGTTTTGTATGTGAAGGAACTTTTGTGGAAGACATAGTTCAGTGTTTTGCAGGTGTCAAGATGAAACTGAAACATTTTGTTGATGTAGCCTGTAAATAAATGAATATTTATTAAATGTTTCAAAGGAGAATAACCGACCCATATTACCATTTTAATACCGTACTACAATAATCATGTGTGTTTTTACATGTTGTGTTCTTTGTTTCCTAAATTGGTTTAACCAATAATGTATTTAGTGGTACGATTTAGAACATAGGTGGCAGATTTAGGAAAGCAGTTTATTACATCATACCGGTAGAAGCCTGTAACAAAAATTTCTTTATTTCTTTCCCCACAGTAAATAAAATGAAACTTAACCGCATAAATATACCTATAAATGTAATTTGATTTTTATTACAAATCTTAAAAACCTTTGTATTTCATCATTTTAGATAGTTAAAAATTCAAAAGTTAAAATTGGTACTAGATAGGCAACTCTGCCCTATCGAACGTTACATTCTTGGTGGGAAGAATTTTTTGGCAATACATTAACTTATCTTGAGAATATTGTGTACTGAACGAAAAGATTGGAACTTATTTGTAACGATATCGACAGTTTATGAATGTAGATAGTGTTATCAACAATCGCTTTTATCACTTGAACATTAGAAAACACTTAAAAACTAAATTGTTGCAGTTCGATGTTCACATAGCAGTTGACTCGACGTTTTGCCTTCATTAAGGTTGAGTGTCACTATGCTGCAACTATTTCTTGCTGTTGCCCTTCTCTTCTGTGGCCAAGGTGAGACTTTCACGCAAAGAGTGCTGTTTCAACTTTCCGGAGCTTAATTGCAAACATTTTGCTATCCATACGCTCTCAGTTTTGAACAACGAAGCCCGGATGATATTAGGGAGGCTTAACTGTAAAACATTGTAAATTACAGTCAATAAGAGTGGAAACAATATGTGGTTGTAAGGACCTGCACACGAAACTCGCTAGTCTAGGGCTCTCTGGGTCGTAGATCTACATAGTACAGCAAAGTGCAAGAAAGTGCAGGGAAAGGATGCATGTTGAACACTGAGGCTCTGCACTGGCTCTGTACGTACAGCCTATTCGCGGTTTCTTCATTCTCTTTAAATCACACCTTCAAAAAATCACTCCATGTATGACGTTTTTGGCAGTTTCATAACTATGTAATGTATCACAAGCGTTTTATACTCGTGTTGATATAAAAAATACAGTACCATATTTTTGATTAGATAAATATTTTATTAATATTTTACCATTAAATCTTAACATTTCATTTGAGTAAAAACTGGGAGAAAGTGGGTGTTTTGGTGATGCCTCGTAAGAAATAGCTCTTATGCGAAATATGACTACATTGAATGCGCATAAATAAGGTGCGAAGTCCGTTTGGTATAACTGATTATATTCGGTTAATCTTTGTTTGCACGAGGCAGAGGAATATCCTGGAGGAACAACTTCAGCAGGGCTCCAGACAAGTTGGAAGTAATCATGAATGGATTATAGTCTCCTGCAGCAGTATGGTGTTTGAAGTCTGCACATTTGCTGTTTTGCTGTGTGTGCATACAAAGTGCTGAGATTGAGCAAATGTTTGTTTCAATCATATTAAACATATCATCAGATTGGTTTTTTAAAATTGTTTTCGGTAGTTGACATGCCCGGACACAGCAAAATGCCTTTCCTTTTCTACTGCTATCATAACACAGTTTTAAACCTTCCGTTTCTACATTGAGTAATGTGATAGAGAACGTGTGTTCGTCATGCCGGAAACCGAATACTGCACTTCAGTTTGCGCGTATATTGTGGAGTAGGGTTGTGCCTAAACTACTCTATGCTGCATGACTAACTTTGTGTGATGAAGTACCTGCATCTCAACATTCGTCATGCCGGCTGTGTGTAAATTGACTTGCGAATACTGCACTTCAGTGTGCACGTAGGTTTTGGATTAGACCTATGCCTGAAATAATCTACGCTTCATGACAAGCTTTCTGACGAAGAACCTGCATCGTAACGTTCAATATACCGGCTGTGTGTGCATTTCACTTCAGTGTGCGCGATTGTTGTAGAATAGGTCTGTGCACTTTTTTTCTAAACTACCTTATTCTAAGTGTTATGTGAAGTTAAGGCCCGAAGGTAGGGCGGTATTTTTATTGCGTCTCAGGGCTAACAGCTTACGCCTACAAGGAAGGAAAATCATGCAAGGAGACATGTATCGCGGCGAAGAGGGATTGGGCAGCCATGGTCTGCACTTTGGGACCATGACTACCCTCCCTAAGTGTACTTAGAGCTAAACTTAACTATGAAGAGCAAGGGAAAAACTGCCAAGAGAGACGTAAAAATTGTTGTGACAGAGAAGTAAAAATTCAAGAATTATTGCATGCATCCAATTTAATTCTATTTAATAGAATGCTACACGAGACAGAGTATATGGAAAACGTGCTCTTAGTTAATAGGGTTGGAAAGACTAACAGAGAGGGGGCGGGAACTTTGTTTATTCTTAACTTGATGCCGGCAGTAACCAGAGAGGTGTTTGGGAGCCTCGCTGGTGGGAGAAGTGGCGCTATTGGGCCTCTTACCCCCGATCTCTTCTATGAACCTGAAATTTAATGGAAAGAAAGTGAGCTGCCAGTAAGTGTCAGCAGGGCTGGCTCTTACTGGTTTTTACTAAAATATTAAATGATGACAAGTACCTGTGGATGAAAAGATAGCTAGTCTAAATTACCTATAATACTATCTTAAATATATCATATAGTACCATATGTCCTCGGTGACATATGTATCTAAAGTAATGCTGTGCTACCTCACAGTGGTCAGTCTCTGTAGCCGTAGGTTGTGACAAAGCATATCATCGATCATATGCTGTAAGTGCTGGGGAGCTTCGCTTGTTAAGGGAATGCTGTGCTACCTCGCAGCGAGAATATCTCTGTAGACATAGTCTGTAATAGAACCTATTTCCACTCATAGTGCTACGAGTGCACGGAGCTTTGCAAGGGGGGGGGGGAGAATTTGACCTCCCCTTAGGAGGTCTCTCACCAATTGAAGCATCGAACTACACGCCGCTGCAAACCTTTACCTCTCGGCAGAGGTGGCCTTGGATTCAGCTGCAGCGCAGGGCCAAGCCTGATAGCAACTTGCAGGGATGACAGGTTAAGACTAGGTTAACCTAAATATCCTAAATAAAAATATTTATAAGTAAAGTTGATAACAATACATAAAGTTAATTAAGCTAGACTGAGCTGTACCTTCGGGGCTGCTCAGGTTAAACTACTGTTTAGGTATAAGAGGCTGCGCAGGATCTATGATTGGCAAGTCAATGTGTAACACTCAGGGCTAAGGGGGCCTGTGAGAAGCGACTTGGGTCACTTATAGCTTTGGGTCTCATCAATATCATAGTCGCCTATGACAGTGATGAGAGGATTGGCATGTTCTTCCAGTTATTTATAAAAGGTTTGGGCCTGCTTGAGAATTACATCTTGCAGTAGTTCTTGTTTAAGTTCTGCATGCAAGTTTCTGATGGGAATGTAACGTAGTGCATGAGACGTCAATCTGAGGCATTTGTTCTTCACCAATTGTAAAGAATTTAAGTGAGTGGAAGCACGGTAAGCTCATGCAGGGGCTGCATATGTGATGATGGGTCTAACCAAAGACTGGTATAATTGTATCCCATTTTTCAGTGATAATCCAGAGCTATGATTTATTAGTGGGCACTTGGCAGACAGGCGGGCATAAGCAAGCTTACAGTTAGTCTCCACATGGTGGCGCCATGTCATATTACTGTCCATGATAAGGCCGAGGTACTTTAATTCATCCTTGAAGGGAATATTTTTCCGGTGACGCGTGAAGATTACAGCCTCGCTCTTACCCACATTTATTGTAATGTGCCACCAGCGAAAATAATTTTGGAACTCATTGAGTTGAGCCTGGAATCGCTGAATTGCAAGTTCAGCTTTGCGTGAGTGGGTGTAGATGACTGTCTCATCAGCATTAACACCCATTGTAATAAGTCGGATATGGCAAAAAAAAAAGAGGGGGGGGGGGGGACGTCGTGGTTATAAAGGTTGTATAGGACTGGTTCCAGGATGCTACCCTGAGGGACGCCAGTATTTGTGTATTTCCTGGTAGACAGCGCTCCGTCAATGAAAACTGAGAAGGAGTGTTGGTCCAAGTACGAATACCGAAGCTTAATATAACAGTCTGGGGATTCAGCCCGATATAACTAATATAAAAGCCCTGCGTGGAATACCCTATCAAAGACCTTCTCCACGTCTAAAAATATAGCTGCCGTGAAGTGGCGCCAGTTGAATGATTTAGTTATGTGTTCCGATAAGCGGACGAGTTTATGCACTGTTGAGTGCTTTTTCCGAAAGCCAAATTGCTCGTTTGGAAATAAGTCATTCTCGCGAATATGGTGATTTAATCGGTGCAAGAGTACTCGTTCGTGAATCTTAGAGAGCGTGGAAAGCAGGGTAATAGGGCTGTAATTTTGTAGCTGGGTCGGGTCTTTGCCCGGCTTAGGAAACACAGTTACGTTGGCGCTTTTCCAGGCAGTGGGGAAGTAGGCAACATTAAAACTTGCATTAATGCACTCGGCTATAGCCTCAAACAATATGTCAGGCATCTGCATGAAAACTACAGCCTGGAGAGAGTCGAACCCAGGTGCTTTGCGGGGTTTCAAACGTTTAATGATATGCTTGACCTCCTCAGCGTGCGTGGGGTCTGGGCCAGCCACGGTGGGCTGTAGCAGACGCACTCGGAGGTCTCTATAAATCTGGGCCACAGAAGCTTGATCAGCTGGAAAGTTATTAGGCTGAAAAGCTAATTATAATTGATTTGCCATAGCCTCATCTTTCTGCTGGGGCGTATAGGCCACACCGTCATTGCCTTGAAGAGGCGGGATTCGGGAACGCTTCTTTGTAAACGTTTTGGTCATGTGCAACAGGCTTTGATCTTGAGTACATAAGCGGGATAATTTATAATTCCAGATATTAGACTGCCCCGCAGTGATTTCAATATCAATACGCTCTCTTAAATTGTTAACCTGGGTTTTTGGTTAGCCTAGATCTAGTTCTCCAACAGAGCCGGCGAGCCTATTTTTGCTCGAGATAAGTTCCCTATCATTATCAAGGAGCTTATCTGCGTTAATCCTAGGTGTCTTTTCCGGGACATACTTATTTATTCCTGTCTGAATTAGCTCTGTGACGTGCTCTAAAGTAGAGTATAATTCGTCGGGAGAACTAATAGGAGCTGTGAGATTAATTTCCACATTTAGATATTCCCTGAAGCCGGGCCAGTTCACATGCTTATAATCCTTAATTTTTCGAATTTTTGTAGGGTCTGTTTCAAGTTTATTGAAAGACAAATTTACAGGATAGTGGTCCGAAGCCAACTCGTGCGGGAGATTAAATTCCAAGGCCATATTAAAGCCTTTATTGAGCACGATATCAAGTATATCGGGCCTATAATTTATATTATTAAATTATATACATATTATATAATTATGGTACTTTTGGTGTCTAAACAAAGTATTACGATTAGCAGTGCGTGTGAGGCAGTCCCAGGCGGGATGCTTGGCATTTAAATCGCCCACAGCGAGTAAAACCGGATAAGCATTAGTTAATTCGTCTAAATCTGAGCGCAAAAGTGTGCGACCTGGTGGGCAGTAAACTGAATAAATGGCAACATGTTGATTTCCGAGTTTAGTGGTGACTCCCACAGCTTCAAGTCTTTGAAGTTGTATTAATTTCACGGGATTGCATATTATTTAATTATGAATTGATATCATGACACCTCCGCAGTGTCTGTCGTGATCTTTTGAAAGAATTTATAATTAAGAACAGAAAATCTATGCTGTGGATCTAAATGAGTTTCGTTTATTGCCATCATAGGGATCTGATGGCGAAAATAAAAATCTATCAGCTCCTGTTTCTTACTGCGAATGCCATTAGCATTCCAATAAGTTAAACTACTGGTTAAATTAAACCTAAAGGGCAGAGCATTTGGCAACTGCAAATTACCAGCCACCAGGCAACTACTACTGCCCTTTCACAATTGAGAGGGCTACCCCATGTAGAGCTCCCCTTTCTCTTCAATTGATTTCGTTTGGTCAGTCCAAACCATTAGTAAGTTGCAGAGTGCCTCCAGCACTCCTTAAAGACAGGGAGTTTTTCATTCAGGGGGCTAGTCTTCGCCTCCTGTACTAATTTCTGCATATCAATTGGTTTCGACGCAGCTGGGGCTGTGTCCATTTGTGCTACAGGGATTTTTTTTATTTACTGCCCCTCCTCGCAGTAAATGGTGATCCCCGACCTGCATGCTAGCTTGCTGGGACCTTCCGGGTTATTTGCGGGTTTGATGTTAGGTGGAGGAACTAGTGCGTAGGAGTCAAGAAGACTATACGCTTTCGATTATTCATGTACAAAACAGCCGGTGCAGCTGCCGCCCCTCCCCGTTCTTGGGGGGGGGGGGGGCTGTCAGTTGGCTACGGTGCGTCTGTGCGCTGGGGGGACTGACTGCCAGAGCCAGCGATTAAGGCCCTGGCAGTCCCCTTTGTTATGATGATGGGGAAGCAACAGTAAACCAGTGACGTACTGGAGGAAACCTGTCACCCGATGGCAAAAACATTTAGTACGCTCGCCGACCCGAGGGCAGTGGACAGGGGATTTTAGAGTCGGAAAGTTGGAAGCTCTGATCAGTAAATCCAATCTGATGAGAGCTTGGTGATTACAATATTTATGCACTGCAGGCTGGTGCGTGGTTCCAATTGGGCCCGACCAGAGGCCAGGGGCAGTGCAAGATCGACCCGGTGCCTTCCTGCAACAGATTAGGCACAATAAATGTTTGTTAACACTAAAACTATACTATACTAGTGTGCGTATATTACCAGTGTGCGTTCGTTGTCCACGGGCACTGTGGAGAGCGTCTCTACAACGAACTGTGGTGGTTTTTGATGGGGGACCGAGGGGGGTAGGGGGAGGTGAGTTATGTTGTCACAAGTGGTTCAATATAAGTGACTTCAATATAAGTCAGGTTGCGAAAAAACTAACTGAATATTTAAATAATTATCTTTAAAATGGGTGGTAGTAGTGGTTAGGATGTTGGTTATAAACAGCTCTGGTGAGCAGGTACTGTGGGCGGCGTCTCTGTATAGCCGAGGTGATTATCCGTTGGGGGGAGGAGGGGCTGCTACTTAATTCGCTTGCTTGATGTTCACTGTGATTGATATTTATGATGCGAAACATAATTATTAGACACTAAAAATGGTTCATAATGTGTTTCCTATCTAAATGATTTTGGAATTTGGGGGGGGGGGGGTTGAGGGGGCGTCTACTCGTACTCTGGAGCTCCAGTGCCATAGACCTCGATGAGATGGGAGTAGAGATGATTAACGTGCAGTTGGTAGTGATGAGATGAGGAGTAGGTTATTATTTTCGAATTTTCTTGTGTTGCAGCATCGCGAGAAGTTGCAATTTTGTAGCGAAGTTTACTTGCATATCGTAGGGACGTGGTGCATAATAGCAGCGATCTGTATACTTAGATCCCTTCCCTAGGGAATGGGAAAGACATTTTTGTGGTTAGATTTGTCTTGCTAGTGCCGTAAACTTTACAATCAGCTGTTAACTGTTAACTTGCGCGCGGTGTTAATAGAGAGGTTTGATTCTATTTTAACAAAACTGTTTGAGCTCGGATTTTTCCTGTCACGCGATGCGTAGCTCTCGACTAGTGTAGAGGTTGATTGTAGTGGAACAATGAAGTGTAGATCACCTAGTCATACGGTACACTGCTCCTAACCACTATATTGGGTGGTCTGGATGAATTATTTATTATTTATTCACTATACGACATGGCTTGTACGCTTTCACATGTTATTTTTGTGGCAGAAATTCTTCGATCAGTCCGGGACACTTATACCACTATGTTTATTCCGTGTTCACGTATCTCAAGAGTCGATGAGGGTGAAGAGTAAAAGAGTACATGTTTCTGAAATCGCGGTATTTGAAGCGCGGAGTAATCGATCGTTATTTTAGAGTGTTCGAGATATTAAAAGATGTAGATGTGGAGTATTTTAAGGGGGTTTCTCACAGAGAATGTGTTTAGGCCTCTTGTGGGTGCGAAAGTTCGTGGCTTCATACGCTCCTATCTGCCTTATGAGCGTGTTAGTGTGATTGATCGTAGATTTGTAGAAATTAGTTGACTGTTTGCGCATAAAGTCTTGTAGAGTTTCCATCTTGGCTAATTGGTACATAGGCCGGGACTTGAAGGATCCTCCTCAGGGCTTTGTTTTGGAGCAACTGAAGTTTCCGTAAATGTGTTTTTGCCGCATATCCCGATGCTGGTGCCGCATATGTAATTATTGACCTGATAGTGGGTATAGTTTCGACATGAGGATATTAGCTGCGGTAATTTTAGTCACGGTGTGTTTTTGCCAATTGAATTTTCTGTCTAAGTGGATACCAAGGTGTTTGACTGAGGTGTTATATTCTATTTCCTGGTTAAATAATTTTAGCTTTTCCAGGTTGGCCCGGAGTTTTCTTCTAGTGAAAATCACCGCTTCTGATTTTCCTGTGTTGTAAACCAGCGTTCAGCTTGTTGGAGTCCCTCTTGAACTTTCGCTACCGCGAGTCGTGGGCTATGTGAGCTAGCGTAGATTAATGTATCGTCCGCGTAGCATGTTGTGTTTGCCTGTCTGCGTGGGTGGGAGATCTGCAGTGTAAATATTGAACAGTATATGGACTAGTATAGTGCCTTGTGGAACACCCGCTTGAATCGCCTTTTACGTTCAGTTTGCGCCCTGTATATTTGTATAAATCTTCCTTTCGTTTAGGTAAGAGGCGAGGGTGTGAATGTAGTTATCTGGCATATTTATTTCTTGTTATTTATATATTAGGCCGATGTGCCATACCCTGTCGAAGGCCTTTGCGATATCCAGGAATGCTGCGTTGGGGATATCACTATTTTCGTCCAGATGGCTTGAAGGCTGTTTAAAAGTACGCTTTCCGCGACTTTGGAAAATCTGTTTAATAGGCTGATCGAATGATAGTTTTGGGGGAGTGTGGGGCCATTGCCCGGCTTTGGAAAAAGTATGACTTCAGCTGGTTTCCAGGTCCTTGGCCATGTATTTGTGGCAAGGATGCCATTGATGAAGGATGCAATCGCTGTGAGAGGTGACTCAGCTAGTTCTTTGAGGACACTTGTGGTTATCCCGTCTGCCCCAGGGGCTTTGTACATTTCATTTTTCATATGATCCGTTTTATTTCTTCTGGAGAAGTGGGATCGGGGTGTGTGGTAGGTTGGCGAGCTAGTAGAAGGGCCGTTTGTTGCTTGATGTGTGCTGTATGTTGCGGGCGTTGTGGGGTTTCATTCGGTTGGAAAGCCTTTTCTAGTGTGTGTGTGCTAGGTTATCAGCTTTTTTCCGCATGTGTATAATTTTGCCACTTTAGCTTCCCACTCCATGGTTCTGTGGAGGGAAGGTTGCTGTCGAATTTCACGTTGAAGTTGATTTACTTCTCGTAGTATGTAATTCAGCAGTCTGTTTCGTTGCCAAGTCCTGCGGGCTCTGTTTCGCGCCTGGATAAGGTCTTTTATGTGTGCGGGGAATTCCACTTAAATGCTGTGAGCAGGATTGCGGCTTCTATAGCGTTTTGTATGACGATAGTTAGTTGCTCGGTGTACTCCTTCACCTGGGCGGGGTTAGTTAGCATCTCGATGTACTCCTGCTCCTGGGCAGGGTTAATTAGCAGCTCGGTGTACTTCTGCACCTGGGCGGGGTTAAATAGCTGCTCGGTGTACTCCTGCAACTGGGTGGGGTTAGTTAGCTGCTCGGTAGACTCCTGCACCTAAGATGGGTTAATTAGCTGCTCGGTTTACGCCTGCACCTGGGCTGCGTTTTTTAGGTGCTTCTCGCAGTTGATGTTCCGGATTATGTACTTATTAAGACGAGGCCAGTTTGCCTTTTGAAGTTCCTGACTTGCCTGGCTTGGGTGGCTTCTGTGTTGGCATTATATAATGTGGCGAGCACTGGGAGGTGGTCTGAGTGCAGCTCTTGCAGTACTTCCAGCTCGTAGGTGAAACTGATGTTTTTATGTATTGTGATGTCAATTATATCCGGCCGGTAATTTGCATTTTCCGGGTAACTGGTGGGTGTTTCTGGAGCGCAAACTAGATACGGATTGATCTGTTGGTGGTTATAAAGTAATTGGCTGTTTTGAGTTTTTCCTACGCAGTTCCAGGACGGGTGTTTAGCATTGAGATCTCCTAGGGCGAGAAAAGTCGTAGCACTGTTAGTTAAATTAACTAGGTATTCATGAGTTATGGTGTTTCCTGGTGGGGCGTATACCGACATCACAATGCAGTTCTGGATTTGAATAGATGTTTTAATTGCCACCGCTTCCAATTTATCCAGCTCTGCCAGCTGGCAAAGTAGTTGTCGTATGCTTGTGTGTACTGCAAGAGCCACTCCTCCTCCTCTGTTGGCCCTGGACGGTCGTGGTTGTGTCTTTCAGTGAGGGCTATTGTTTGTATGTTATGTCTTTGTAGGAACTCGCAAATTTTCCGCTCGTGACTTTTAATGCCCCTTGCGTGCCAGGTGGCAATGTTCTCTAGTCGCACTTTATTGAGGGCTGTCATTGCCTAATTCTAGGATAAATTCTGCCACGAGGCGTAAATGGTGGTCTACCTGTACGGTGGGATCGACCCACGCGGAGAGGAGGTTACACAATCGCATTGCTAGTGTCACATTAATGGGTTTGTGACATGTGGCGGCTTCCTTTTGTACCTGCGCGTGACACAGTGGAAGAGTCGTTTTGTAGCTCTTCTATCCTCTGTGGCGTGGTTCCGAGAGGTGGGATTGGTAGTGGAAGAGTATGTTTTACTCGCAGGGCCTCCAGTTGTGGCTGGGTTGTGATGGCCTGGAAGACTGGAGCTGTAGGTGTGAGGACTGGATGTTCCGCTTTTGGCATGCTAACTTCTCTGTGCTCCTGCTGTGGCGGGGCCGCGGCATGCTGCTCTCATTGCTGCATATGCTGATCTTGCTGCGGTTAGTTCCTCTTACGGTGTTGTCATTTTCTATGGGGTCATGGGCGGCCTTGTTGCTGGAATCTTGGCTGCCAGGACTTCGGTGGAGGGAAGTCGTCTTCATACGAGCCTTGTTGGAGTGCCTCGTAGGGGTTGAAAGAGCGGTATTCCACGTATGTCTGCCTCTCACGCTCATACTGCGGTTGCTGTGTGGAATATCCCACATTGATTGGTGGCTGCCTACGGCGGGGTCCTGCAGTTTGCCACTCCTCTGCAGCAGCTTGGTCATACTGCTTTTTCTGAGGAGGGGGTGGGGGAGCTTGGAACCACTGTTCCTGGCGGGAGCGGGAATTTCCCTGCCATCCTCGAGTGTTTGTGTTTCCCTGTCGCGATTTGGGTTGACGTTGTGCTGCTTCCTTGCATACACGGGGCAGTTACGATACTTGGCGTTACGCTGTTGCCCACAGTTGATACATTTTTGCACGCGAGTACAGTTCACTTCCTTTTGAGGGCCTGAGCAGCGTGGGCACACTACTATGAACCTGCACTGCGCGGTCACGTGTCCAAGTCTACAGCATATTGAGCACTGTAACAGTGCTCGTGAGTGTTTGTATGTTTCGATACGTACTGCCAGGCCAAGTACACGCCTGACAACCCTCAGTTTGCCTTCTGTTCCCTGCGGAAAATCGACCTGGAACATGTTGAGTGGCTGTCTCTGGAAATTATATTGTGGGTGAACAACAATAACAGGCAGGCCTTGCTGCTGTAGGTCTGCCATTATACACGCAGGGGAGGTTCCTGCGGGTATGTCTTTAAGTACCACTTTCAATGGCTTTTCCGAGCTACTGCGCGATTAAAAAACTCGAGCTCTCCCTGCTCAATGATGAGCAGCGCTGTGTGATATTGCGCAATGGAGGGGAACGTGTACATCGTTCCCCTCTGTGTGCTCTTTGCGCACACGGTCAAGCCAGCGGACATTAACATGTCTTATAAAAGTTGGCAAGGGTGTGCAGTGTTGTGCAGCACCGTGATCGGGGCCGAGACGAAAGGTTTTTCTGCGGTCGCGATATTATTTACTACGTTTGGCTTTTCTGTAGGCAGTGCGTCACTGTAGACTGGCCGGCCGCAGCCTGGTGCAGCGCGCCACTACGTGTGGCTGTGTTGGTAATCACTGTGTTAGCTGCGATAAACTTAGCATTATGGCTAGACTCAGAATCAACACTTCGCTTGAGCCTGCTATTTTTGAGGGCAGAAGCATTTGCCATATCGGCGTCGCTTTCCAGCGCAGACATTTTAAGGAACTGTTTACGACGGATTCCTACCAAAAAATGTTTAGGCGTGAAGCCCACCCACTGACCTACGACCCTGGGACTAGATAGCCAGGATCACGGCTAGGCAGCGAGGTGCTACACCTCTGGGTGGCTCGTTATACACACACACACACCCGCGCGCGCATATATATATATATATATATATATATATATATATATATATATATATATATATATATATATATAATACGTCGATCCGAATTCCGCGGTAGAACAAAACTGAGGGGGGTGGGGGACAAAGTTTCAAACTTTAAACTTGTAGTAATAGCGAGCACGTCTGCACTAGCTCGTGTCTAAGTTCGGAATACTCGCGATGTATCTGATCTGCCGACCTCGAATCTGTGCTACAGGGCTCGCCAGTTTTGTATGGCATCCAGAAGCCTGCTCGCCCAATGGGCGTTAAGCTGGCTTCTGATTGGCCGAGCATGTGGCAGCGCGTACAGAGGCCACTGGGGGTTGGGGGAGGTCGTCTGGTGTGACTCTGAGCCCTGGGAATATTTGAAAATTTGTTTCCTGAGTGGGAATTCTTTTTAACCTTATTTGAGAGTGGCTTTTCACGAGGTTGCCATTTTTGGCGATGAGGATTTGCAATTGCTGGAAATTCTACTTCCGATGCCTGGTAATATGCCAGTGCACCATAGGCATTGACAACTGGAATAAGGCGAGTCTGTGCGAAGTTAGGCACAAAAGTCTGGGTTGGCGTGCGTTGTTTCCTGCCCAGGACCTGCGTCCAGCCATCTTGCGACTGAGCAGGGCCCTGCTGGGGTGGCGGTGACTGCTGTGGAGGCTGTGTTGGCGATGATTGAATCCAGGGGCGGGAGTCGAATTAAACTGCCTGGGTTGAGCTGCGATTGCGGCAGAGTATATGCTCTCCTGCTTTCGATTCCTGTGCTCTTGGGGGGGGGGGGGAAGGGCGAGGTATCACCTTTTTTTTATGTTTATAAGCCTCGCGGGCTTTATAATTGGCAGCGTGATTGCCGCCGCAACTTACGCATTTACGTAGAGCCCTGTCATCTCTGTCTGGCAGGTCACGTTGCAGGGTGGGGTGTCCTTTGTCACACAGCCTAAACCGGGGGGGGGGGGGGGGTGGCACGCTCTAGTTGCGTGTCCAAAACGCTGGCAGTTGCTATACTGCGCTGGTCCATCGTGGCGCTGGTACTCTTCAACCTTGATCACAAGGCCGCAGAGTCCACGAAGCTGAAAGATTGACTGATATTATTCAAAAGCCGGGAGTTCAACAATAAACATGTCTAGAGGCTGGCAATCGCGCATTGAAAGTTTTGGCACGATAGTTTGTGCTTCGAACCCGAGAGTGATGAGTTCCTCGCGAATCCAGGCGCTCGGAATACTCTTATCTAGCCCCTTAAGAGCCACTTTGATGGTCATCTCGCTGCGCGGGGTGAGGATTCAATACCCTACTTTGAGGGCATCAATAAAAGATATCGCCTTGCGAAAATCTTCGTGAGTGGCAGGAAGGTAGGAGACTCCCTGTTGGCTCCTCTCTGTTTTGAGTTGGCTGACTCAGTTGTTTGCGAAACAGCCTACAAAACTTGCGGGTAGGTGCACTCCTGTGTGTGTTCCACAGTAAATGGCCTGGGTTCTTGCTTCTTCGCCCTGATTGGCTCTGAATTCTGATTAGCTGGTGCGAAAGTGAGTGCGTCCGGATTGGTCGAGCCTTGCTGACCGGAATTTCCTCATGCAGAAGTAGATTTGGTTGCCATTTCTCTGGCTTTTCGCTTTTTTGAGGCGAAATCTTCGTCCATCTTCTTCTGCGAATCCGTCATGACGTAGCCCTTGGTAAGGGGGTGGGGGAAGGGTCCCTGAAGGGCCTAGCACCTACTCTCTTCTTGCTTCAGCTTTGGGAGGAAACTAAATCTAATCCTAAAATAAAAATCATCTGGTTCACAATCGGCCTCCACAAACTGGCGTCCCTGACCTCTCCCCTCTACCAGAAACAAGGCTAAGGGGCAGCCAGCCTTTTGACAATAATTTAAACTTGCCTGGCTAAGGGGTTTACCTGTTACCTGTGCCCTATAAGAGAGCACGTGCCTGGAGTTGCAGAACTAGCAGTCCTCTTCTCACAAAAATCATACTTTTTCTCGCAGGAAATGTTACGAGATCAGTAGCGCTTACAGTTCGCTCCAAAATATCTGAATACCTTTCAGTAGTACCTTTCAATGACAGGACAGCTCGAAGCTACTTCCGCGCACGTCTGACTTGCACCAAGCCCTGCTTGTGAATCAGGCTTGTGCCTAAACTACTTTACGCTGCATTACAAACTTTCTGTGACGAAGAACCTGCATCGTAACATTCGTCATGCTGGCTGTGTGTAAATTGACTGCGAATACTGAACTTCAGTGTACGTGTATGTTGTGGAGTAGGCCTGTGACTGAACTACAATGCCCTGTGTGACACGATTTGTATGACGAAGAACCTGCATCTCAATGTTCGTCCAGTTTTAAAACGTACCGTCCTGCCGTCGTTCAGCATTGTACTTGTCAGTAGAACATATTCGAACTACTCAGAAGAATAGAAAAAAAAGCAACTTCGCCCTTAAACATTGTAAAATAACCGAATTTTATGCAATAACCAACTATCATCCGTTGACTCAAGTAGACCATTACACTCTGAAAAACCATAGCTCTTGACTACCAAAAAATCATGGAAACCATACACGATGTCTGCTGCTTATTTTGATAACAGAAAGATGTAACTGAGTTTAACAAGAATAATAACATGCTAGGCATCTGTCTTCCAGCTGATGCAACCAGCTTGTTTCATCAGAGGCAGAATAGTTTCGTGATCCGTCATTATTTTATGGCGTTGATAGTGAATTATGATGAAATGACTAAGTACCACAATCAAACGTATCATTAAAATCTAGTTTGAAAGACCCTGAATATGCATCTACTGCAAGGCTCGCAGAAACCTCGCTTACCAACAAGATGTGTTTCCAGTTCTGTAAACAAAACTTCGTGTCTGCTATCTTCCATCAGCTGAAGTGTTTGTAACACTTATTAACCCCAGAAATTGTGAAATGATTTTTTCATCTTGTGGTTTAAAATGTGCACTAAATTCACGAAGCCTTATTGATGCAACACCAGTACGTTTGTCTATTTTTAATGAAAATTGATTAATATCCATATAAATTAACTTAAATCTTTGTTGTTACAAGAAACCGGCGTGTCTTTTAAAAAACAACACTTAAACTGGACTGTGTTATGCAAAAATGGGTCAACCCACAAACCCTAAGATCTGAGTAAATTGAGCTTAAAGTTGAACCCCTTCTGGAAAATCAGAAACACATGGGCATACATTTTCAAATATACTATGTCAAAGTATGGAATAAAGACAACATGTTAAATGTGTTTTAAATGTGAATGTGAATATGACACACGAGCAGGATGCTTGAAATTAGGGTTGACTGGTTTTTGCATAACATCATTTGAATGATCATGAACTAAGGAAACGTATTAAGCCACTACTGCACATTTTATTATAATAATGTATTATGTAAGTTAAGTGGCATACACTAGTATGGCATAAGAAATCAAATAATTCACAATAACAATATATAGTTGTTACATCTTGTAGTAATGGCGAACATAAATGCAGACTTTCAAACACAAATATTCACAAAGGAAATTCAAATAACGAAAACTTTGTTACAGGTTAAACCCCTAACTAAAACATGAAAATACGCTACAATGTCAAAATTTTTGTAATCTGAAAAGGCGTACACGCAATTACACAGTATATATATTAATTTATGCATCCCCATGATCACCACCACCACCACCACCACCACCACCACCATCATCATCATCATCACCATAAACAATGTTCACGTCATTGCCAAAACCTTCAATGTCATCAACAAAGTTCCCTTGTACATCTTTCAAGAAGTTATAAAAAGACTGTGCATCCTTTGCAACTAATTAGAGCACATCGTTCAAATCTTTACTCTTTTGCTTGGACAACTCATGCAATAGTACGTCCTTCAATGATGCCCTTCGCCTTTCTCAGCCCTCGTGATATTTACCTTTTTGAATCTTCTTGAGCTATGCTGTGCTTCATGAACAGCATAGTAGTTTCGTCTTTCTTGAAATGAATTTCATGGGTCGGAAGCCAATTTACGTTCTCTCTGTTTGCATCAATCTTACGATTAGTGATAACTGCTTCCAAATTACTTACGAATACATGCCACCACTACTCAATATGTTGATGGTGAACTGTTTTTCTTTCTACAGCATTTCATGACACTCATGTAGTCAGTATCTGTATGCAATCGTTGTTGTATTTTAAGATCACATTCCACATTCCCGAATTCAGAGTCGTTCGGTAGAAAACTATGGCTTGACAGCAAGAATCGCAATGTGATTGATTCAAATGGTACATGATTCTGTAGTGTATACATAAGCATAAGTACATGCCTTATGCTACGATTCTGCCCTACACACGAGTCAGACCATAGGATAAGTTTGTTCACAGGTGGGTGAATGTTCTCTTTTATGTATTTCATAATGCAGGATCCTATCTCCTGTGTCCCACCGCCCACCTCATGTTCCAGCCATATATTAAAAATTCCATTCCTGTGCTCCCTATATGGATACCAAGATTGTATATATTGAGCTGATGTTTGTAATACAAAATATTTGTTGGCAACTTTGGGAGTGGATGTGTTTTCTGTAGGTCGAAAGTTAATGTTTCAACCTCTTGTAGGCCTGTGCCTCTTTACAGTTTTTATTCATCTCACTTGTTAAATCTGTTGGTTGTTGTAGATGGTCGTCATGTAGTCCCTTCAGCTCAAGTAAGTCATCACCTTCATAGATTTTACTAAGTGCCATGTGTGTGTCACACTTCACATATGCATCTTTTTTCGGTGATTTAAATCTTATAATTAAATTAGCTGTAGAATATATGTTTAAATGATGAAATACTTACCGGATCATTACATTCAGATTTGTGCAATTCATATATTGTACTCAATTTTAGGTCCTCATTTAGAAATTTGGTATCTATTTCAGATCGACAGTAATGAGAAACATATCTGGGGAAGAATTCAATATGCTTAACAACTTCCTTGACTTTATCTTCGGGATGCTTATTCTTACCATAACTCCTTGTACACCTCAAATCTGCGATGACGTTCTTGTTTCTTTTTTGAAAGGCTACATCAACACCGTTTTGGTTGATTTGTAGCATTTTTAGTAAAGCAATTTTGCACACTTCAGTTTTACCAAAAACATATTTTTTTATTTTCACCTCTAGGAATTTTGGTTTTTCGTGCAGGTTCGTTTCTTTTCGATTTCAGTCACATGCATGTTAATTATACCGCATCGGCCAGAAAATGACCCGGCTTTATAGAACTGAGTGAAGGCCTTTCTGCGTTCTTCAACAGGTACGACTTCCGTGCATCGATTTTTGCAACAACTGTGAAATTCTGCATTAAATTCTTTTGGGGCAACTTCCTGATCTCTACAATTGTAATGTTTTTCGTTATTATCAGATCGTTGCTTTCTGTCTTTCCTTGACTGGTCGGAATGTTTTCGTTTCCTTCCACGTGATGGTCGGCCTTATGAGAGCCGAGATTCTTCATTACCTGTGTCACTGCTATCTTCTGATTCGACTGGAGCAAACTCAGAACATGATGACTGAAGATATTCTGTATCAGAACGTAAAGCATTGCAATGTTTTACACCATTGTCTCTTCCTGTATTTCCTAAAATTACCATATTCTGTGTGTCCCCAACAAATATAACCTGTTCATTATTAGGCCCTGGATTTTCTTCAATAATCTGTTGTCCCTGCACATCTAATACTAAACATCGCCCACCTTTTGGTGCCATAAGTTCTGTAACTATTACTTTCACTCTCAGATGTTCACTTTCTTCCGGAAACTGTAATGCTTGTTGCAACATGTATGGTCTCCGTGACATCTGAAATGTAATAAATTTCCCATTACAATTTATTTTAATAATGGTGACCAACAAATTCAGTACTGAAGTGTAAACATACATTCACATAATAAATTAACATGAAGCCGTCATATTTCCCTGTGTCAATACAGCCAGAATATTACTATAGTTTATGCACACCATCTTACTGAAAAACGTACACGTAGCTTGCCTGCAGTACATGCGTCACACAATGCCAAGTGTCCTGCCATATGTATCTGCTGCTCGTGCTGTAGGCATATTCCAAGTATTATTAATTAAAAATATGAGCAGACAGGATATTAACATGTGGCACTGAATACAAAATACGTGACAACGTGTGGAACAAGGGAAGTGTAATATTGAGCTGTTTGCATAACCATAATCTCCCATAGGCTTATAAAACAGTGTGAAATAAAAGCATGTGTTGATATCGTGTTTTAGGTAAGGTATATCATTGGCAAAATTTATTACAACTGCGCAGTGTGATAGTGGAATATTTCTCCCCTGAGGAAACAGTCTGTCTGCCCTTTGCAGGCTCGAGAACCAGACGTTCGATGCGAAGAACACTCACCTTGGTTTATCATTCTTACTTGAGACCAGTGGCCATTTGTCACACTCCGAAAATTATGCAACTTACTTTCCATAAGGACATGCAGAAGTTATGCAGAACTCGATTATCTGTGAAGGAGAGGAAGTGAAAACAATTATTCATGCAAATAAGGAAATACGTCAGACTACATAAAGTTTCCAGCAAAATTATTTTACTTTAAATTCAATTTCTTTAATTTAATTGAAGTGTACTCTGGCTGTAAATTAAACTAATTAAAAATCCTGAATGGCAATAGCAAAGGGTTTATGAAAAACATTCAAACTAGTACTGCCGATAGCGAGTGGCCAGACATAACGGTCTTTAACAATACCCTTATTCAAAAACGTAAACTAGTCTGACGTGACAGTTTGTCACTTAAAAAAAAAAACGCTGAATGAAAACGTCTGTAATTATTACTTGGAAAATTAAACTTGGCTCAGCTTAGTGGTAGAACAATAAAAACTCTGTCTCTCAGGTTAAATTATGGTTAAAATATGCTAGTTCTTAGCTGTTAAAAACGCCGGGCCTACATGGCGTTGTGTGGAATGTTCTATTACAAATGGCCGGTATCTTAGGCCTATGCGACGTGTAGACTAAACTCGTGGAAAAACTAGTAGTGTAGAAATTTTTTTTTTTGTGGGATGATACCATTTATAGCAGAAAGCATGATGGGATCTCAGGAAAATGCAGAGCAGTATTAAAACTTCGTAGAGTTAAGGTCTTTCTTAAGGTGGCTTACAGCTCACGGAACGTCACCGCTTCTAACTAACTGACCTAAGCTGCTTACAATACGGAGGGACTTACAGCACACTTCTCTACGTAGAAACAAGACAATATTAACCAAGCAAGCTGTAGAAACTAAAACACTCTAATATAATACTAAAAAAAAACTATGCTACGTCAACTTCTGGACATTCGTCCTGACTTAGGTCTTAACTCTTTGAAAAATGGCAGCAGAGAGAGAGAGAGAGAGAGAGAGAGAGAGAGAGAGAGAGAGAGAGCGACCTCCTAACTGAAATTACCCGCCTAGCCCTACGCTATCATGCTAGCCAATGGGGGTGTAGGATTCAAACCTGCCAGCCAACCAGAAGGCTCCCTACTGAAACAGCTAATCTGATACACTCCTAATGGCCTAATTCCCTATGTCAAAGAGTCACGGGTCTCGTAGAAGGTAATAAAAACAGCACACTAAATTCCCTGAGACAATTACAACGGTGTGAGACCAAGAAAATAAATGAAAATATTGAATTATTAATTAAAATACTAACAAAATATCTAGCTAACTAAGAAATTTAAACATATATTATTGCCATTCTAACATATAATGATTCAAAATACTAAACATACGAAAATTAATCAAAATAAATAAAAATTAAACGTATGTGACAAACGTGTGAAAATTGCAGTGTTTGACATCGACAGTGTAGAATATGTAAAAATATACAAAGATTAAAATAATGGCTGCAGAAATTGCAAAAGTTCATGTTACAGTACATACCATGATAGCCAAGACATATTTTATTCTGTTATAGGTTTATGTAGAGAACATAGTGGCTATAAAACATTATTACATATTTTATATTGAAGAGATTTGGTATGAAGAACTCACTCCATAACATGAACATATTATTTTAAAAACCGTACAGGGTATTGTAAACATTTGCGTTGGCTAAAACTTAGGAATTGTTCGTAAACAGTGAAACATAATATGTAATTCCAAAATAATAATATCTTGAAGGTAGAAATCAGATATGTTAATTTACTGCAAATTGTACATTTCTTGTAAAACTATTGTCTAGCAATGACTTTTCCCGTTTAAGCTGGAATAGTGGTTTTGAAAATGAACTCCTAGTGGTATTATAATATGTAGATATTTTATAAAGATTTGAGTTAAATCATTAACACTATGGATAAGAAATTTTTTAAAACCAGTTAAGCCAATATCCCTTCGAACTTGTTTTCCTTTTAACAACGTTATGCTTTCATACATTTATTATGAAACATAGCACAACTTTTGACGCCGAAAAGCTGCATTATGCACATTGTGTTTTTAAACCATGCACATGCTTTGTGTGTTAGTAATTACGGACTAATCAAAACACCACGTGTTGTTTGGGCAAAAGTACTCACCTTTGAAATAATATTACGCCTTCATCAACAACACAAATCACTTAAATATATAGTATTATTATTTTATTTCTGTAACCGTCGTTATGCGCTGAAAGTTATATCATAATTGCAACCATGTCTTGAAAGGTTTTTATCTACTGCTGAACGACACTTGGCTTGCAGAGATGTGCGCATGTGGTTTAATTGGGTCTTGCTTAACACACCATGACCGATATTGCGGCAGTGGGTCGACAGTTTAGCTGCTAGATGGCACAGTAATTTGGTATGTGAGTTCAATCATTTCTGCTTAATATAGTGCGTCATTTTCCCTACACAGCTATGTCAATAACTCATTTTTCAATTATTTATTGAATTCAATTTATTGAACTAAACAATCACTTTGTTTGCCTTTCAATGAATCGCATTAAATAAATTTTCAAGTCTTCTCATGAAAATTTATCGTAAACTTTTTAATGGAATGTGTTAAATAATACCAAAAGTGAATTTGTAGAAGTATTTGCGTCTCATGCACGACACAAAAATAATCCGTTAAACCACAACAAATTTTCTTAATTTCATAGTACATTTACAATTTCTTATTTTGTAACAACTTTAAATCTGGGCACACAACTAAATTATTATCAGATTACTTACATTAAGACAGTCAGAAAAGCTGTGATCGGTTAAGGAAATTTTTGATTCAACAAAACGAAATCTTCAAGAAAAACGACATATTCAAGAAATTGAAAGATAAAATGTTCGCGATTATGACGTTCGTATGACGACATATAGAATTCAATAAATTGAATTCAATAAAAATTGAAGGTAACTTGAAGAAAATTTTGACCGTGTGAAAGGCAACCGTTTAGTGTCCTTATCAATGTATACTTCCGGCAGAAACAGTCACTGAGGACAAGGTCGCTAAAAAGTACGTAGTTCTCGGACAGAAGTGCTCCAGGTTCAAATACCGAAAGTTGAATTGTTTTATAATGACCGAAACTGCAATAACTCACAACTATTAGTTGCAACAACAAATCTTACAAATTTAGGACAACAAATTAAAAAAAAAAAAAGTTGTAGGGAAACATAGGTTCGCGCACATCGGCGTCTTGCGTAAGAGCGCAGGATGCAGGGAGCCGCCATGTTGTTACATAATCGACCACCATCTTTTCCCCTTTTGTTCCTCAAAAGTTCCCTTTTTCCCTCCAAAATCAACTAAAGTAGCATAAAAGTTTCTTTATTGCCTAAAAATTTCCCTTTTTTTTCTTATTAAAAAGAAGGATTCCTAGAAATTTCCAATTTTTCCTAAAGCAGGTGAGAGGGATCAGCAACCCATGGTCAGACCCAGGCGACCTTGGGATCAGGGCCAGGGGAGTGGTCAGGACCTTTGACTTTGACCTTTGTCCAAAATATCCAAACACAACCAAACATTCACAAAAATTCATAAATTTCACCAAAAATTCCAAAAACTACCAAAAAATTTACTATTAAATACAACAAAATATTATCAGAAATGAATTATTAATAAAATTGTAAAAAAAAAAAAAAAAAAACGATTAAAAAAACTTAGATTTCCTGAGGTCCCTCCCACCTCTTTCACCTAACAAATTAGTCGCTAGGCCTCCTCGCCCTCGTCTATTCCCAGTTAGCCATCTTGGTAGGCGACCACCATTCTGGAGGCAGCAACCATCATGGTAGATGACCGCCATCTTGGTTTACATCACTTGTCTGACATATTTGGAAGCCAGTGCCCATTAGCAAATGAATATTGACCTGTGACCAATGACCTGTGACCCCTGACCTTGAGCTTAACCAATGATATTGAATGACCTTGCAAACAAAAACTCTAGAATAAATATATAAAACTCATCAATCATATAACAATACAGACTACAACCACCATTTTCAATGCAGTCTACCTCGGCCTTGACACCATTACCTTGTATAACCTTGAAAGCAAAAACTCGAAAAAAAACATAAAAGTCAGTAACCATATGACAATAGATACAACTACCACCATATTAGCAGACTATCTCGACCTTCACCCCATGACCTTGAATGACCTCGAAATAGAGGTTAGGAATAAATACAAACGTTAGAAAACATATTACATTATATACCACTACTGCCATATTAGATGCAGGTGACCTTGACATTGTATGTTTATTTGACTAAACCAGGCCCATCATACCAAATAGAGACCAAATTCACGAGTATGTAATAATCATGCTATGGGACAACATTTATATAAGGTAAATTGGCATGAATTGAAATTTCAATACTGCCAGGCTCTGGAGATGTGGAATGCACAAGGGCAGATATAACGATAATTATTTGTGCTCTTCTCAGACACCAATCCACACCATTGGACACCAATTCACACCAATCCACACCAATTCACATCAATCCACACACCAATCCACACCAATACATATTTAGTATAACTAATTTCAAAATAATTTTATATTCCCATATTTATATGTACATACTTATATATAGAAATTAAAATTATATTATATCTGTATATAATTATATTAAATATTTATATGTACATATTTATGCATAAGATTAATTGAAAATAATTTTATATTTGTATGCTTATATCTGTACATATTTGAATGCCAACACCTAATTATGTGTAAAATAAATGGAAATTAATTTCATATTCTTATATATATATATATATATATATATATATATATATATATATATATATATATATATATATATATATATATATATATATACACCAATATATGTACATACCTAAGTATAAGATAAATTAAAAATAATGATATATTTACCTACTTTTATAACTATGTTTATACATTATTATGTATAAGATAAATGGAAAATTATTTTATATTCCCATACTTTAATGAACATATGTACGTAAAAATTAAATTGAAAATAGTTTTGTATTCACACATTTATATACCAGTACATGTACATATTTACACAAAAATTAAATTTTAATAATTTTTCAATTTACATATATGTATATCTATCTATCCTTATCCTTACACCTTGATATTTTTGTACCTATACATAATTATGTATAAAATAAATTGAAAATAGTTTTATATTCTCATATTTATATACCTATTATGCAAAATTATGTATAATGTAAATTGCGAGGAATTGTATATTTACATACTTATATAACTATGGATAATTATGTATAGGATAAATTGAAAAAAATATATATTTACACTTTAACATATAAAAACTATCCATATGTATATTTCTAACAAATATACATGATAGTACCTGCGTGATTTCTTGGGTCTACGAGTATTTGGGTTTTTCTCAGAGAGTTTTACATATACATTTTATGGGGGAAATTATTTCGTGGGCACAAGCTAGACTCTTCACTGCTAAAAGAACCACATTTATACAGAAAAAAAATGATAGTTGATGTTCTGACTCCGTTAGGTAAACATCGACTTGGAAGCGCTCTCTCGCTATACCACAAAGATGAATTGCGAAACCTAACATTTGAATTTGAACTCAACTAACATGGTACCACGACCTCCATCATCGCTAACTGGTTGTCTCCAGTGTATATTCTGCGATGGTGTGTTCAACTATGGTCAAAATGTTTGACTACATGAGGGAACGGCCTGTACGAAGATACCTTTCCGTGTGATGAAGTATTACGATAATGGTCACATGCAGCTTTTGCAAGATCATACACTGAAGGAAGATGTTCAGATCTGCAAGGGTTCGTCTACTGGGAGCCAGCAAGTGATGTCATCAATACCTCCCTCTACATTGAAGGGTACTGTTTCCGCAGACGATTATTACGAGAAAATTAATGCTAAAGACAGAATGAGTGCAGTACAGTCGGTTTGTGCGGAACATACACATGCAAGATGTTCGCGTGAAGTTGACGAACTTCAAAATAAACGACCATCAGCTCTAAATACTGATGAACATACAACTCCTGCTACAAAGAAAAGTACATTTTATATTCATGATGAAGCAGGAAGTGATCATGAACACAGAATTTATGATGACTATGACGACAGTGATAGTGTTGAAGACGATGATGATTCCCTCGACGGTCTCACACATTTCCCCAACGAATTTCCTTCGACAAGTGATGTGAAGAAGGCAGAAGACGCTGAGTACACTGACGATATGTTTACCCAAGATCCCAACAAACTTGTAGACAGACTTAGATACTTGCTCGATAAGCAACAACATAGGGATTACTCGACCATGAAAGAGGTGGTTTCGATAATCAGATAACTCAAGGATCGGAGTTATATCAGATGATGTGATGAACTGCTTTCTTCTGAAATTGTAATTCTAAAATAATAATAATAATAAATTAGTTTTATAAAAGAATTGTTTTTTTTTTCTGTTATTTTCGAGTGTCTTATTCTGTTATCCCTCCCAACTTTTAAGAGGTGCTATGAGCACTCGCTTACAAATGTTAAGACCTGTGAATAGAATGGTAATAAAGACTTTAGTATGAAAGTCCATGGATAGCTGATTGCATACACACATTAATTGTCGAAATGTACAGATTTTGGAGACAGTAGGCGAATCGCTTTTTCTTATATGTATGTATAGAGGCAGCTAACAAGCCCATGGATTGCTAAAGATTGATGTGGATTGGTGTGGTTTGGTGCGTATTGGGGTACGGTTTGATGTCTGAGAAGAGCCCGAATGATTATCGTCCTATCTGCCCTCGTATATTCCACATCTCCAGAGCTTGGCAGTATTGAAATTTAAATTCAAGGCAATTTAGCTTATCTAAATGCTGTTCCATACCATGATAATTAGTTACTCGTGAATTTGGTCGCTATTTGGTATGATGGGTCTGGCTTAGTCACATAAACATACAGTGTCAAGGTCACCTGCATCTAATATGGTGGTAGTGGTCTGTAACGTAATATGTTTTCTGACTTTATGTATTTTTCTCAAGCTTCTTTTTTAAAGTTTATTCAAGGTCATGGGGTGAAGGTCGAGATAGTGTGCATCTAATGTGGTGGTAGTTGTTTCAAATATCATATGCTTATTACTGACTTTTATATATTTTGTCTCGAGTTTTTGCTTTCAGGGTCATTCAAGGTAATGGTGTCAAGGTCGAGTTAGTCTGCTCCTAATTTGGCGGTAACTTAGTAGTCTGCAATTTCATAGGCTTGGTGACGTTGATGTTTTTTCTCGAGTGTTTGCTTTCAAGATACTTCAAGGTCATAGTGTCAAGATGGATGTAGGCTGCATCTAATATTAAATAGAAGTGTTTAATGAATTATGCTTTCTGATTTTTATGCATTTTTCCTCGAGTTTTGGTGTCCAGGGTCATTCAATGTCATAGGGTCAAGGTCGAGGTAGTCTGCATCCAATATGTTAGTAGTAATATGTAATTCCATATGCTTTTGACTTTTATGTATTTATTATGGGTTTTTGTTTTCAAGTTCAGTCAAGGTCATTGGGTCAAGATCAAGGTCAGGGGTTAGGGATCATGGGTTACAGGTCAAAGTTCAATCGCTAATGGTCTCTGGCTTCGAAGATGGCTGATAAATGATGTATACCAAGATGGTGGTTGCCTACTAAGATGGTGGTCACCTATCAAGATGACTTACTGGGTATGGGTGAGGGAGTGGAGGCCTTACGACTTATTTGTTAGGTGAAGGAGGTAGAGGGAACCTCGGAAAGTTTAAGTTTTTAAAATAATTTTTGAATAATTTTTTAACAATTTTATTACAACATTTTTTGTACTTTTTAAAAACAATTTTTAATATTTTTTGTTTGGTATTTTATGAATCTTTTGTGAATTTTTTGATTATTTTTTTTGGATATTTTGGATTTTTTAGGTCAAAGGCCAAGATCAATATTCTAAGGCCAAAGGTCCTGACCGGTCCACTTGCCCTGACCCCAATGTCACCTGGGTCTGATTCTGAGTCGTTGATCCCTCTTGTCTGCTTGGGAAAAATTGAATATTTCTGGGGATCCTTGGTTTTGAAAATGGGAAAAGGGAAATTTTCAGGGTATTTTATTCGATCTTAAGGGAAAAAGGGAAGTTTTGAGGACAAAAAGGGAAAATGATGCCACACAGTGACGTAACAACATGGCGGCTCCATGGCTTCTGCATTCCTACGCCAGACACCGATGTGCGTGAACCTACATTTCCCTACTACTTAAACCAAATATTTATTTTTTCATATCTGTTTTGATGATGCCTAAAAATTGTTGATTTGTCCAACGAAACCTTTTCCTGAGAGCAATATTCATTCCACGTCATATCATTAGAGGTAAATGTGGTAACTGTGTGTGTTTTTAACTTCGGCCGCTTGATATATTTATTTGCACATATGGTATTTGTAGTAAATGATAAAGCTCAAGGTGGCGAGAGTGCTGCTTGTC
Organism: Dryococelus australis; assembly: GCA_029891345.1. NCBI lineage: Eukaryota > Metazoa > Arthropoda > Insecta > Phasmatodea > Phasmatidae > Dryococelus > Dryococelus australis. The sequence continues at coordinate 206,473,404 of CM056993.1, read as the reverse complement.
GTCAGTAAGTACATTACTTTCCATAATGCAGAACTCTGTATCACTCTATAGCATGTCAGCTGATGGTGTACTTTCCTTTTAGGTATATCACAATAACATTTAGATACCTTGCCTCAGTTGTCCACGTTTATATGGAAACGAAGAGCAATAGATCAAAATGTTACACAATTGAACTCCATGAGGAATCTATGCGAATCTAGAAAGTAAAAATATTTTACCAGATACTCATCTATATATACAGTATGTCTGTTATTTACTTATATAGTAAAACCACAATCATTATAGTTTTACATTAAAAGATTATAAAAGTGTTCTGTATTGCTAAATTTTATAAAACAATTACGTATTTATGTCTCTGTTTGTCAAGGTGCTATAAAAGTAATAAAGAGTAGAGAAAATATTAAGGAGTGTCGCACTACATATTAAAACATGTATTAGCAATAGTAATTACAATATTACTGAAAAATCCAAAATAATTGTATTAAGGTAAAATTATATGAAACAACTAATTTTTGAGTCTATAGAATTCAAATTAAATAGAATAAATATTTACATTTATGATTTAAGATTATTTACATATTAAAATGATGCATATATCAACAAATGAATATAAAATTAAAAACATATTCCAAAGTAATTTCTTATATAAATATTTTTATAAGTCGAAGAATTCAACTATTTGTACAAATGAAAATAGATAATAATGTTATAGGTTTTATTATATGGAAAAATTATTTCGTGTGGGATAATATTCTAAACAATCCAAATTGTGTAAATATGTTATGGAAAATAATTAAGTTAAGTACATTGGGATTAAATTTCAAATATACAAACCTTATCTGTAAACATAAGCATAAATATAATCAGTTGGAATTTTATTTCCGAACCTCAATGATTGCCAGATTCCTTTATGATGGCATTTGCACATGAATGTTATGTAAGTATGCTCTGAAAAAATTATTCAGATAATTAGTTGATATATTTTGAACAGATGCATTATAGATTGATTGATGTCATCCTCCATGTAATTTACAATGTCACGCAGGACTCCTAGTTTACTTCTCAAACGAACAATAAATGCAACTCCAGGACGTGATAGCTCTAGAAATAAGAATATCTTATAGTTTACATGTAAGAGATGTTCTTGTCATATTTATTCCACAATGGCTCTTGTACAAGTTCTGCAGTTCTAAAAAGTTCAATAAACCATTACAATTAGCTTTCATTACTTTAATCAGCTTCTCCATTCTGATGGGACATTTTCCTCTGAGACCTGTGGTAGGTTTGCTACTGAAGTACTTTGACATACTATTAAGGTCATATCGACAATAAGCCACATGTAACTCAATCATCGCACCATTTACTCTGAAGGAAACATAATCTCCCCAGCATGACATGGGCTGGTTTGCCCTCCGAGTGATTGATTAATAGAATGCTGTCTTCCCACTTCTGTAGCTCGTTTACAAAGAAAGGGCTCCGCCTATTGCATCGCGTTCTTCTTTGGTCGTGCAGATCTACAATTAGTTCTGCAGAATAAGCAGGGCTGCTGAAAAGAAAATGATGATTCACACGTCACTCTCTTCGGTACATAAATATCATCTGCTTGTTGACGACACTTATTTATAATACTTTCAATGAGGTGTTTGAACAATATGTATTTGCACAGTTAATGTCGGACGTGAAATATGTAGCACCATCAAGCAGTTTGTCACTCAGATTGTCCTCACAATAAAGACTAGCGTGCTGCAGAGTCTCAGTCATCTTCGAGAATTTAAACGTCGGGCCTGTGCTGCCATAAATAAAACATTACATTGTTTCATGTCCAAAATGATTGCAGTATACAGCAGATTAGAAATACAATCTTATGCAATAATGTTACACTAAAAACCAAATCAAAGAAATATATCTGTACACTTAATAGAGTCTGTAAATCCCTTTAACATTAACAACATTTATATTTGCCAAAATCATGCTTTTTGTGTAAATTAATGATCCACAACTTATTCAAATATTTAATAGAAATCCTACATTATTCAACTTGTTGGCCATACCAAAATCCACCATATTGACAGAAATGCTTAAAGTTGAGTGTATAGTACTCTACGAATTCAGAATCACCCGGTGGAACTCGTGTGGGAAGCACCAAGAAACATTATAATATAAACGAATAAGAGGCAGGTGGATTTGCAGCTTGTACTAATACCATCCTTGCTTATGATTCCGACACAAGATTCTTTCATAGCTAACAGCCAACCAAAATCACTACCAGTCACAAATGAGAAACCACAAAGCACAAAGCCATCACCAATAACAGTCCGTAACATATCCTTTAAACATACCAGCCACCTCAAACCACCATAATGCATAACTTGTAATGATATTCTAATACTCTCAAAATCCTCTTTGAGGCATTTTGCCTCTAGGTTGCACGCATCAGAAAATCAGACATCCTACTTCAACAAACCCCAGCCCCGACAGATAAATTCACGATATTTTTTTTAACCCTATGCTAAATATGCAATGTGTAGCGCCGTGAAGCTAATAATATGAAATGTGCACTCCATACTGCACAAGGCAGAGGAAACAAAATACTTTTCACATAAGAATAAAACCGAGATCATACCTATTATAGATAAATGGCAAGCAAAGGCTTTAAAATCATAAGCGAAGACCAAACAGGCACAGTGGGCATTAGAGTAGCCCTCCACATCCACAATGGCATCATATTTCATAACAGACAGCAACATTGTTATGCCGGACGAGTTAAAAGAACCTGCCTTACCAGTATATGCCTCAAACAGGCCCATAACGACGGCTGCAGTGTATATGAAACCAGTACACGCATTCTCAGTAGCATGACTAGCTGGAAGAACGATGATAAGCTGACTGATTCTGTTGGGAGATATCAGTGCAGTCTATTTGGTCTGTAACAACACCCCCACAACCATATGTATGGCACTCACATCGCTAGATGACTTTCTGATGAACTATTCATCATTCAAATTCACCTATAAAACACATCGCCTTTAAAGATATCCAGCAGTCATTACTTTCTTCATCATCACAACCGACACATACATCTAAGACATGGCAGTAAGACACATAGGTATATCCAACAATTTTTCAGTCACAGATACCACCTTGATAGATATTATTCTCATAAATGTCTCCTAAAAATCCAATTTATTCAAAGTCAACTGGGTCCTGTTTTAAACAACTCGTCTCAAAAATATCAAACTTGACTTTTCCATAACCACCTCACAGGACATAAAAGAATCACAGGACTAACTCAAATCTAAAAGGAAGCTGCCCCAGACTCCATCCATGATTTCTTAAAACCCACCAAGGCCGAAAATTATTTCCCCCACAAAAGATTTATTACAGAAGATGATGACGCTGAACCGACACCAAATCAACTCTTTAGTAAACAACATTGAAATGAATGGTCGGCATACGAAGCTCAGAAATCAACCAACTATCCAAGAAGGATATATCTGAAGATGAATGCAAAAACTTAAAACCAAAGCAAAAAATATCCTCCCCCACCACCCACCATAAGAATGGACAAACAACCCACGAAACCAGAGAAGAGAGTAGACAAGCATTTGTGAAACACTGTGAAGAAACCCTTCCCTGGCACACGCTTCCTTCCCCTGCCCCAGTGACTGCGTCAGCATTCCCACCTGCGACCATTTAGAAGAACATTTCAGCTTTGCCTCCTCAACGAAACACCAGACACCTCCTCATCGCGCACAGAGAATTGCGACTGGATATCGCTACGATGCCGGGCCTCCAACGGCTGGATGTCACTACGATGCCATGCCTGCGACAAATCGATGTCGTTATGATGCTGGGCCTGCGGCGGGATGATGTCCAGAATTAAGCAGTAAAACCATCAAAAAACCTTAACTTTTCGACTAAAAACTCTTGTAATTTTTATTTCCCTAATACATACTTCATAACATATTATATGTTATGAAAATCTTTTGCTAGCCAAGTGTAGGATTCGAACATAAGACCCTTGAGTTGACAGCCCAGAATGTTAACCTATACATCACAGGGTAAGTTGCAGATGTTCTCCGGTAATTTAAAATATATCATGATATAAATTACTATAAAGAAATTTATAAATTCCATGATAAAATAAATAATTTTAAAACACTGATTTTTTCAAAACTAGTTCTTCAGAGGCTTGCAAAAAAAACAGTTTTGGTTAGTTTTTAATATATCTGTCGGATGGTTGTAAAAATGAAAAAAAAAAAATCAAAATAAATCAATGCCATGGGCTACCACATGAGACATATAATCTTGAAATAAACATGGTAATGGTTAACACACAGTCTCAAAAAAGACATCATGCCATGAAGAGCTAAATACATCTTCCCTATTCAAAACACTTTACAAAAGTTTGTCGGCAAAAAGGCATAATATTTATTTTTTATTATGATAAAGAGCCTTGTCTCGAAATCGTTACCGGACCGAAATACATAAGATAATGGCCAGCTTACCGAAAAAACAAAGATTCTGTTTGGGAATTGGTCCAGAAACATTTTTAAGATGCTTGCAACATGTCTGATCAGCGATATCATGACGACATATTTTCGGTGATACCCATCTGTTATACTAAAAAATACTTTGGGCCATTGTCTATTTTTCTAATGGCAAACATCCTCTCATGAAATACATCATCCCTATTCAAAACACTTTACAAAAGTTTGTTGGCAAAAATACATCATAATTATTATATATTTATTGTGATAAAGAGTCTTGTCTCGAAAACATTACCGGGCGGGAATAAATAAGATACCAGCCAGATTCTCAAAAAGACAAAGATGCTGTATGGGACTCGGTCCAGAAACATTTTTAAGATACTTGCAACATGTCTGATCAGCGATATTATGCCAACATATTTTCGGTGATATCCATCTGTTATACTAAAAAATACTTTTGGCCATTGTCTTTTCTCTAGCCTAAAACGTCCCGTCTCAAGAAATACATCATGCCATTAAAAGCTAAATACATCTTCCCTATTCAAAACACTTTACAAAAGTTTGTTGGCAAAAACACATCATATTTATATATTTATTGTGATAAAGAGCATTGTCTGGAAAACGTTACTGGGTCAGAATAAATAAGATAACGGCCAGCTTACCGAAAAGACAAAGATGTTTTATGGGAAACGGCCAGAAACATTTTAAGATGCTTGCATGTTTGCTCTGCGATATAATGCCGACATACATTTTCGGTGATATCCATCTGTTATTCTAAAAAATACAGTGGGCCATTGTCTTTTTCTAATGGCAAACACTCTGTCTCAAGAAATTCATCATGTCGTTAAGAGCTGGCTAATATCTTCCCTATTCAAAACACACTGCAAAATTATTTTTTGTCAAAAATACATCATATTTATGTATTTATTGTGATAAAGTGCCCTGTTCCGAAAATGTCACCGGGCCGGATTAAATGAGATAATGGCCACCTTATCTAAAAGAGACAGATGCTGTATGGGAATCGGCCCAGAAACATTTTTAAGGTGCTTGCAACATGTTTGTTCTGCGATATCATGGCGACATTTTTTTGGTGATATCCATCTGTTATCCTAAAAAAATACAGTGGGCCATTTTCCTTTTTCTGACGGCAAACAATCAGTCTTAAAAATGACATCACGCCATTGTCAGATGGCTATCTTCTGGCATTGAAACGACAGTTGCTGACAATACAGGTATCGAATCGACCATTTTGCTGACACTTTTCGAACATATTGTGTTTACTGGGTATGTTCTTACCTCACTAGAATAGTTATCCAAGTACGGGTCGAAAGGCCTCAATCCTAACAGCACCAATTAATAGCGGGTGTACCAGAAGGATCTTCAAGTCGCCCCCTACTATTATCAACATTTGTGAAACTTAATCCAGAGTCTAAAGGCACGATTATCATGAAGTATGCTGGCGACACTGCCGTCCTGCTAGGACGGCAGTAGATAAAAAACCACAAAGCTCATACCAAAAAACTAACAACAGGATTCAACACTCTCATTTGTTTTTCGTACAACACACAATAAAGCTCTGCATACAAAACACAATGGATGTTTTGTTATCATACAGACAAGCTGACAATAAATTCACTTTTAGCTCTCCCCCTACAAACCGACAACACTGGCAAGACTGAAAAAATATCTTGGTGTAATATTGGGCTACTGCAGAAAATCAACCCCAGCCTACTTTTCATATTCAGATTAATTCACGCTCCAACAAACAGGATCATGCTGGAATTGAAAAAAATATCTCTGGGGCTACAAAATTCGACTTCATTTCCTCAAATTATATAAATAATAATGTGAGCGAGTAAATTTCTTGCTTTTTAAAATGCTTTTTTACATAAGAATAATTTAATTGTTGAAATTAAGGTATAGATATGATACTTAATACCCAAATCCTCCTGTACCAGCTTCTTTGATTTTTCAGGTAAGAAATTCGTAAGTAACAATTTATAGTAGAACTACTTTAAGTCCTGTGGTTGGTCTTGTAAAGCTTCATGATGCATATCTTATGTGTCTGTTGGTATATGGAATGGACAGTTTGTTCCATAAATAATTTCCTTAAATATTTTCATGATTTGGTGCGAGACTGGACGATACACTAACACTTCAGTCAATAAGTTACCCACGAAGTAGTTTTCCATTTGTCTTTAATTGTCTCTTAATCATGCTATTAAGATAATGTATAAATATGAATTTTAAAAAAATTGTTACTAAAAATGGCTACTTATTTCAAACAGAAGGACTTAGAATTTTTGGTATGTTGTTCAGGACATTTACTAGAACATATGCACAAATTTACGGGTATTTAATATTATTTTAGGTTCCTACAAAATATTATTTGCAATGTTACTATAAAATGTTAATGATGACTTCCTTTCCTGAAAAATCAATAATGCCAGCACAGGAGGATCTGGGTTTTAAGTATGATATCAATATCTTAATAGAACATATGAGCTAATTTTCAGATACAAAATATTTTTTAAACTGTTTTCATAAATTTTTGTTTATAATGCGTATGCTACTAGTAGTATTGCACCCTATGACATAAATTTAATTATTTATGGTGTCATTCATTTAATTTTAACTGTTCGCGGTATAACCCAAAATAGTTGGTAAACTGTTCGTCTCTTAATATCCTAGCAAAAGCAAATTTTTCCTAGAGTTTGTTTTTTTCTTTCGTGTAAGAACTTCGCTTTAAATTATTATTATTTTTTTGAAATGAGAGTGAAGTAAGTTAATATTCTAACGACGAGTATGAACTCGTCGTTAGAATCTGAATCAGAACTAAATCCAGTCAAACATTCAGTTCCATCACTAAATGTTTCATTAGTTATTTTGATCAAAGCACCAACAGGCCACCTCTTTACAGTAGAGAAGTGTACTACTTCTGTGATAAGTGCCATGCAACTTGTAGTCAGCGCCCACTAGCTGTTTTCTAGTCTTTTGCTTCACACTGATTCTCATTTTGTCTCTTACTTTACAGACCTAAAGTTGTTCAGGACATGTCAAATAACCATTACCCAAACAACAGAGTGAAGGAAACACATATTTGCATAAAGAAAATAATGGTGGATAGGAAGACGAATGTTGTATGTGTGTACGCTGTAGCTGGAAGACTGGTGTGTGTCCACAGATGCGGTCGCAAAGCCGTGCGTGGCGAGGGACTTCCACCATGGCAGCATCGTGTGCGTGTGCAACTCGACGTATTGCGACAGTGTGGAGCCTACGACAGCGCACCAGCTGACAGGCAAGACTCTGCGCCACTACGTGTCCTCCAAGGCGGGCAAGAGGCTCAGCGTCATGACCATGTCCTTCTCAACCTTTGTCGGTGAGTCCCTCACCACCTCACGCCACTCTGCAAGGTTCTGCGGTCGGACGGTCAGACCGCTGGCGATCCCGGCTGCAACCCTAGCGGATCTCACCTGCATCTTTAACATGTATTACGTGACGTGTTTCTGTCTCCATCACTCTGCATTCTCCACGACGCCTTATCACCTCATTCACTCTCCACATGGACAGCAAATAACAGATCGAGTAGCGCTGCCTTTAATGTACCAGCAACGTCTGAGTATTTACACCAGTGTTTACAAATTTGCCAGTGTTTGTGAGGCATAGTATAGCAATTGTGCATTTCGATTTATATTTGCTGTGTAATATGAGAGTTTGAGTCTATTATATTGGATCATTGCAAACTACGACGATAATGATACGAAAACTACAAACTAAATCCTCCCTAAAGATCCAATTCTATAAAACAATATAAAACTGATAAATGTCAAAACAATTAGGTTATCATCACAAATTTTAAAATAAGTAATACGATTCAAATTTACGTAAAACTAAACACAAGATCATGGTTTGTTTATATGCAATTCTTGGTATTTTTATAGTTGTACATTTTCGAATTAAAATTTTACCCCTTTCATTGTATTTTAGTGACTTTTTATTTTTGGCAAACATCGTTTATGAAATCTTGATGTGCATGTTGTCTAGAATACATCCGTACTCCATTTCAGTTATCATCCACGTCCGGGAAAACTCATGATTTCACAATTAAAGACAAAGAGTCGCCACGTCTCAGCCATCTATGCAACCTGGAAACGAAAAAACTGCAAAAGAAGTCACCATATTCGGAGCGCCAATGAAACACACCATCCATAAGGGCCACCGATATTCAATTCTATTCCTAGAGTCACCCTTCAATAGTCTGCGTGAATTCAAGGCTAATCAAAATTGGCGTAGCAAGTATTTCAATTAGAAGATAGCTAAATTTAATTATTCGGGAAAAATTTATATCCAGGATTTTAGTCGGCGGGAAAACGGAAGGGTTTTTTGAGGGGGATATTTTAGGAAAATATTCTAATATTGGGTTTAAATAATTCATTCTCTATATGGGATAGTTGATACTAAAACCATTATTCGCTGATATTCTACCACAGTTTAACAATATAGACATAGAAATGTTTTATCGATAAAAGTTTTTCTCAAAAACTTACCTCCAAAAATCGTCTAATTTCAATTTTTTAAACGTAATATTAAAAACGTACAACTACGACCCCAGGCAACGAGAATAACGTAAACGACTCACGAAGCTGAGTATTCATGTATAACTGTTATTTGTGTTAATTCGCGAATATTGCGTGCGGCACTCCAGACATTTGCTTTAAATGGGCGTGTTCTAAGTCTGTGTTTATGCCAGTCATACAATCATTGTAAGCATGTGGGGTCGAAACGGTTGTAATACTTATTTTCTTAAAGCACTGATAATACTTAGTCATTGCTTTATTGTTACAAATATGTGCTTCTATTTTGTAGGATGTAGAGTGTAATAATACATATGGTATTTATTTTATTTGTGGTTATCAAAATTCAATTATTCACGCTAGCTAATTATGTAATTGCAAGTTTGTGCATGGCGGAAAAAGACACTGTTCTTGAGTTCGCACCTGTCCGATGATGAGAACTTCCTCTCTCTCAGTAGTCAACTGTGGGTCGCCCAGAGCCTTGTCGGCGTGTGTCGGTACCCTTGTGTTCCCACTACTCCCAGTACTTGTCACACAGTGATGCTGGCGATGAATAACAGGATGGACCACCCATATCGCTTTCTGTAGTCCAGAGATTCGTCCTCTCTCAAATACTAGCACCCGTGTCGAATATGTCGCTGAGGCATCATATATACCTGCTTCTGTCCTCCGTCATATTTATTGTATTCTTACAATTTGACAGTTTTTTTTTGCATAGTGATTCGCTTTAATAAACAAAAACATTAATAATATACTAACTTAATTTAATTTGGTTAATTTATTTATATAAAATAGAGCTCTACATAAATCTTGTATTTTAATTTATGCATATCGTTAAAATTTTAAATTCTATGCACTTAGAGAAAAGGTCACCCAGTATTAATAGTCTATAAGATAGGAAAGGGATGAAACAAATTTAATAGTAGTGCTGTATTATGATCACCGTCACAGTCACAGTACGTATAAAGGTTAGCATATAGCTACATGTTTTTATGTTAAGTTAAATTTAAATATTGTTTTACATAATTATTCCAAAGAGACAACAAGGACAACTTGGAGCTTGTTTTAAGTGACAAAGATTGAAACATATCTTAACAGAGAAAACAAAACATCTGCTATGGAGAGAAGTCAAACAGTCAAATCTCCATGTGAGCGCCGTTGGGTAGATATCTACTTTATCATGTACTTTATTTGGTGTTGAAACAGACAAATCCACAGCCTCAGCGATCTACACAGTGAACAGAGCGACTAAGTACCATGAGATAATGGGGTTCGGCGGAGCGCCTACAGACTCCGCGTCCATCAACATTCAGTCTCTGAGTGCCGCAGCCAAGAGGAACCTCCTAAGGTGCAGTAAAGTTTTCTGTACTCCATTCGCTGTTACTTACAACTTTACCGAAGCCCTGCTAAAATTATACTTCCAGGATATCCCTCCACCTTGTGCAAAGAAAGCTTATCCGATTCTAGAAAATTACACCAACGGGACAAAAATCATTCCCGAGCATGCTCATTGTAATTATATTTTTCAAAAGAACTATTTCTGAATAGGCATTCTCAACACACCTATTTTCTCACAGTTTTAGTGCACATTAAGTACAAATGAAATATTATAATTTGTAGACAATATAAAATTAAAAATTTAATCTATCAAATAATAAGTATTGCATTGTCCTTCTCCGAGGGTATGGCAAAGTGGCTTCTAACCACCCCACAAATTCACTGCTCAAAATACCAATAAGCACGACTTTTTTTGCAGAACACGAAAAACTAGAGATTTCTGGCATAGAACAGAAAACACATGAATTACTTTGCAATTTATATTTAGTTCTAATCACAATAGTATTATTTCTTTTCCATAGAAACACAAACATGATTATAATAAAATTCTCTGTTTAAAATCAATATTTTCTGGAACATTCTCAGAATTTCAAGATTCCTTTACCAAAATGAGTAATTCTGATATGAAGATAGTTGGCTATGCGCTTAAAAACAAGCATGGTTACACTAAAAGACATTAGAATTACAAATGCACATTAAAAATCTCATTGCCAACATTCTGATCTCAATTCTGGAATTTTCAGGTAAAATTTCCAACTGTTTTAGTAGATGTTAAACGGGGATTCTAGCAGAGCACATTTTTTCCAACAATTTACTCCATAATTGAGAGAAAATTAACTTAATTATTTCCCATAAATCTTAGATAACAAGGGGGCAACAAAAAATTAAAAATTTAAAAATTTTGGGATTCAATGAAAAAAAACGATCAACATGAAGCAAATTGAACCTAATATAAGGCAAATTTCTCGTTTTCGAGCGGCTTTTTCATGTTTCTAAAAGTGATAATTTGCAGTTCGAAAAACAAGCAATTTTCATCGAAAGTCAAGCAATTTTACCTCAGAATCAAGCAATTTTATAATTTAAAAAAAAAAGTGTTGTGCGAGCTTCGAAAATCAAGCAATTGATCAGTTTTTCTAGAAACGCTAATTTAGCAAGCGAGAGATCTAAATCAAGTGAAATAAGTTAAAAATAAAAATTTAAAAGATACAAATTAATAGTATTTAAATATTTAATGGAATTCAATACCATATATAGATTTTCCAGTTTTCATTTCTTTTAAACCTTTATACTTTATATTGGTCTGGTAAAGTGATTTTATACTTACCATCAAGTATGCAAATAATTTTTTTTTACCAAAATTAGATTCTTGAATTTTGAAAATCTGTGGCTTGGTACCATTTATCAATATCTAGATCCTGTAGTTTTGTGAATTCAAACAAATTGTGTAACTTTCTGAGCAGTGATTCCATTTTTGTTATATTTATATAGAAAAAAATTCACAAAGAAAATATTTCCATTTAATCAATTTAAATTTTTTTTTCCCATTTAGAGTTTTAATTATTTGGTCTCATTGCACACTTTACATATTTTTGTTGGATAATTGTCATTTGGGGTTTCATTTAAAACATCTAGTGCCGTATTGCGTAGTTTAGAAAATTATTATTTATTCTGTTAAAAATCAAACATATAAGCAACCACCTCTAACGAAATGTAAAATACTAAAATTTGTAAAAAAAGTGTGACGAATTATTAAATAAAGATAGTTTTTACTTTAATCAAAACACAAAATATAAGCTTTATAACACGTGTAAAAAATGTTGCATTGAAAAAGGTATAAATACTAATAAATTAAATAAAGAGATGGCGTTATGTGAATGGGGAAAATATATTTATAATGCATCTCTCAAAAAGCATAAAATTTCATAATTATGTAACACGGCACAAAATGTTTTAAATGAAACCCCACGCGACAATTATCCAAAAAAACATGTAAAGTGTGAAATGAGACTAAATCATTAAAACTATTTTATCAGCATAAAAATATTTAGCACAAAAATATAACAAAATGAAAAAGCTGTTATAATGAATGTTTGAAGAAATATAATCATAGTAAGAAGTTAAATAATTAATCAATATTGCTTTCGATATTAACATTAGCTATATCTTTGTGTTGTTGCATAAAAAATCAAGGTACCAAATAGTCCGTAAAATTAAAACACTATTAAATTAATTTTCTATATAAATATAACTACAAAATGGAGGCTCCAAAACTAACAGCTGTGTTGAGTGGGGAGACAGTGTGGGAGCTAAGACTTATAACGAAAGAACTTAGAATAAAAAATATAAACAGGCTAAGGAAAGATTATTAATTAGAACTATTATACTATTTATTTGACCAATTATTATAGATGATCAAAAAAGAAGAATTGATTATCAAAGAAGAAGAAACTTCGCAAATTTGCCATTTTCTTATGCCAATATCAATGAATTATATAAGAAAGATAGAAAGAAATTGGAAAAAAATATTCCAAAGATAGAAAATAACTAAAATGAATATTTCCATTCTATAATAATTTATTTGTTAACAAAAGAAGCAGATGAACCAATAAAAATTACATAATTAATAAAGCCTTTAAAGGTAGGATATCGACATATAACATTGAAAATTCCTTTAATTTATTAGAGCCCAATCAATCTCTAATTGCATTAAAAAATTAAGTATTTGAGATAATACACAATAATCTTATAACATTTAGGGGACTAAAAACTAACATTAAATTTATATAAATTGTCGCAAACAAGAAAATAATCAAGAAGAACAATTTACATTTCAGTGATTTAATCATAGAATATTAAACAAAGGAATAAAATTATTAAGATTTATAAAATTATAACACAGGAATTACTTACACAACTATCCGAATTTCAAAGAAGGTGTTTAGGATGGACTTTAGTTAGAGTAATTGGAGTACAATTTGGCAAAAAGAAGTATAATACATTACATGGAGCATCATATGTAGAATTATCAGAAGAAATTAAGAATAAAAAACATACATAAATGTAAAGAATATTGAGCAAAACTGCTTTCTTTAAGCAACAAAATAGGCACTATTTCCAGTAGAATGAAGATCCTCAAAAAGTAACTAAATATAAACATATGGGCCCTAATATTCAAAGCAAAGAGAATTATTAAATTTGACCTTATCAGGAAATATCAAATTTTAACCGAATATGATTCTGACAATGGATTTTATAGGGAGATACTTAACGAGATTATCATCTTACTAATGAACAAATAAATAACATTGATTTAAAATTGCATGATGAGTCCTATACAATGAAGTATCAGTTACACGAAGCATCTGGTTTTTGCTATTATATTGTATCTAATTATGGTGATAATAATCCCCCAGTAGTATATCGAAGTCAAAATGCACATAAAGTTTTTATACGACCAATAAAAAGGGAAGTAGAAGATATTAGGAAAATATATTCACAAATTGAACCAATGCATCTACTAAAAATAGAAGAAAAATATTATATAGGAAATTAAACGAAAGTACTGTATGTGAATGTGAATATACGGAAGAAAATAAATGAGTACACCACCACTATCATATAACTGGAAAGTTCATTGTATGTAATATGTTCCAGTATGTAATAATTGTAATCTATAGCTAAAATTTCCTAATTTCGTACCAATTTTTTGCTCTAATTTAGTTTGGTATGATGCTCATTTATTTATTAAAGAGTTGGGATATGATGATTAAAAATAGATTTAATTGCGAATAAAGAAGAAAAATTTTACTCTTTTGGTAAAAAACCAGAAAATTTAAAGATGCGGCTTATATACACATTTTAATTTATGACTAGTAGTTCAGATAATTTATTATCTAATTTAACTAAAGATCAAATGAAACATACCCAAAAACTTTTTCCAAAAGGTCAAGTAGATGTATTAATTATAAAAGGGGTTTATCCATACAATTATTTGGACAGTTGGAAGAATTTTGAAGAAACAAAACTTCCCCCAAAGAGTGAATTTTATAACAAATTAAGCGAATTTGATATAACTGACGATGAATATGATCATGCAAAACTTGTATGGGAACAATTTAATATTAAAAATCTTGGTGAATATCATGATTTATATTTAAACAGTGATGTATTATTGTTTGCAGATATATTCGAAGATTTTAGATATATATGTATAAATGCATATGATTAAGATGCCTCGTGGTATTTTACAGCACCAGGATTGTCTTGGGATGCAATGTTAACAATGACTAAACAGCCATTATATTTATTACACAGTTATGATATGATTTAATGATAGAAAAATGAATTAGAGGTGGGATATCGCAATTATGTAAGCAATATGTTAAAGCCAATAATAAATATTTAGAATATTTTAATACAAACAAAGAGTCTAACTTTTTAGCATATCTCGATTCAAACAATCTTTCTGGTTGGGCAATGTCTCAATATTTACCATATGGTGGTTTTTACTCGTTTTATTACACATTAAATGATTTATATTACTAGAATTAAAAAAAATTAGATTTGGAGGATGATTCTGAGAACGGTTATATATTAGAAGTTTATTTAGAATATCCACAAGAACTACATAATTTACATAAAGGTCTTCCATTTATCTCAGAAAATAAAGTAGTCCCCAAAACAAAACAATGTAAATTATTCACAACTTTACACAACAAACAAAAATATGTAACACACTATCGTAATTTAAAACAGTGCTTACATAATGGATTAAAACTTACTAAAATAGATAGAGTATTAGCATTTGATCAGTCTGATTTGTTGAAAAAGTATATAGATTTGAATACAGAGGTGAGAACTAATACTAAAAACTACTTCGAAAAAGATTCTAACAAACTGATGAATAATTCTGTGTTTGGTGAAACAATGGAAAATTTAAGAAACAGAGTAGACATAAAATTAACATTAGATGAAGAAAAATGTGAAAAATTAATATCCAGACCAAATTTTAAGAAAGTACCATGTTTAACGAAAAATTTGCAGCTATTCATATGAACAAGACAAATGTAAAATGTAACAAGCCAATTTATGATAACATGTAAATTTTAGAAATATCAAAATAATTAATGTATAATTTCAAGTATGAAGTAATGTATGATATTTTTGATACAAGTGATTATCCAAATGATAATATATATAATATGCCTCAAATAAATAAGAAAGTTTTAGGGAATATATAAGATGAATATAATGGCACATTAATAAAAGTATTTGTTGGTTTATGAGCAAAAATGTATTCATACACAGTTCAGGACAAAGAAAACAAAAAATCGAAAGGAGTAAGGAAATGTGTTGTTAACAAAAGAACTTAATTTGACAACTATAAGAAATGTTAGTGTGATGAAAAAATACAATATAACACAATGAATTTAATAAGAAGCAAAAAGCATGAAATATACACAATGGAAGTTAATAAAATAGCAGTAAGCCCCTATGACAACAAAAGGATCATACTAAATAATAAAATAGATACGTTACCATATGGCTATGGAGACATAGAATCTTAAATATCTTTATCTTCCAAAAGAATATCGTTATCTGCACCATCGAAATCAATCAGTTAACAATTTTTGCCTCTAATTTCTAAGACAACATAGTTAAAATGTTCATTGTATATTCTTTAAAAAAATTGGATATGGGGGCTCATAGCTAATATAATCTTTAAAGTCAAACATAGTTTTTGGTAGAAAACTAGCAACTATATTAGTTTCTAAATTATTAGATTCATCATATTCTATGAACATTCTCTATGCCAAGTTATAGTGAATATAGATTTTTTATATGGATTAAAATTGTGCAATTTAGTGCCCACAACTTTGTCCTTTTCAATTGTAATATTTCTATCGAAACCAAAATTATCAGATAATCTATCAATTTTAATATCACACATAGATTTAATAGAGATTCTATGTTCCACATTATCTGATGTTAATTCTATGTTGTTTGTTGAAAATGGATCGATTGAATTTATAGCATTATTTAAAGATTCAATAATAGATTATTAATGGTCGTTATAATATTACTGTCTATATTTGGAGTCAAAAATTTTGTATGAAAACATACTAATGCAATTGACTTATCTTTACGAATGATGCCATAGTGAAGTTTCTTCTTCAATACAGAAGTACTATTTGTTATCTTGAATATTTTATTAGACATTTAATACTAAAAATTATTCTTATTAAATGAAAAAGCGGTAGCCAAAGCATCCTATGCTGCGTGAAATTAATTGGGGTATCAGTGTTTCGATTTCTGAAGAAAACTCTTAAAATAAAAAGAATGGCGAATTATTGCCTGGCAGCATTAGACATATAATCATAGGCCATAGTAACAGTGGGAAAACCAATTTAATAACCAATTTTATTTATAAGATAAGTTGGTTAAATTTTATTAAACTGTATGTTTGCTAAAAAAAGTTTGAATCAATCCAATCATATTCTGATACAAAATGATTTTTATGAGACATTAAAAAAAATTAAATTGCAAAGCAAAAATTGCACATGTTTCTAATAATACTGAGAAAATGGTCCCTTTAGATCAAGGTGAAGATTAATCTCTAATTGTATTTGATGATGTTATATCAGACAGTCAAAACATAGTTCGCGAATACTTTACTATGGGGATGTATAAAAACCTTGATGTATTTTATTTAGTACAAACATATTCGAAAATACCAAAGCAACTTGTGAGAGGCAATGCAAATTTTCTATATATGTATTTAGACATGATGACACAAACTTGAGACACATCATTGATGATTTTGTTGTTGGGGACACATCATATGAGAAATTTAAAGAGATTTGTACATGTTATTGTGGTGAAGTTCATGGTTTTATCACAATAGATATGAGTAGAAAATTTACAATGGCAAGTACCGAAATCAAATAAAAAAGATTTTATATTTTAACTCTCTCTCTCTCTTGTGAATTGCATATGATAATAAATATTTTTTACTATTAAATTGAGAATACTTGGTGCTTGACGTGTAAGAAGGTCACTAAAAATAATAATATAAATACTAAAAATGCTAAAAATGAACGATTAGTTCAGAAAAATAAATGTTCAGTATGTAATTCTAATAAACCATTTTCTTTAATGTGTCCAAAGCAAGAGAAGGCATAATTAATGACTTTTATAAACCTGCATGAAAAAATTTACCCATTAGAAAAGTAATTTTGTTTGGTATTGATCATTTATGCAAATCGATCTTGTTGACATGGATACTGGTAATTGAAGGCATATCGCATATAAACAGTGGTTACAAGTATATTATAATAATTGTCGATATTTTTATGAAATATGAATTTGCTATACCAATCAAAGATAAAACAGCCAATAATGTGGCAAATGCTTTATAATCTATATTAGTTAGAAGTAAACCATGTAAAATTCAAAGTGATGCTGGCTAAAATTTTAAAATAAAATGTTCAAAGCACTTATGCAAAAATATAACATCAATTATTATTCTACATTCAGTGAACTAAAAGCCGATTGTGTGTAATTACATAATCAGACAATAAAGAACAAAATGTGGAAGAAATTTGCTTTGCGTGGCAATTTCTAATGGGTAAATATATTAGATTATTTAGTGAAATAATACAATAATAACGAACAGAACCATTGGCATGAAGACAATGGAGATCAGTAAGAAAAATTAAAAAAATTTAAGACATCGAGATTTTGCTAGTGTGATTACTAAACCGAAATACAAAGTTGGCGATATTGTCCATGTGAGTAAGAGTAAATGAACCTTTAAAAAGGTTTACACAGCTAATAGGACAACATAATTTTTTACCATTGTAGAGGTTTTAAATTATAATGTACCCACTTACAAACTGAAAGATTCAAAAGGTGAAGAAACAAAAGGCAGTTTTTATGAATTCGAAATTATGAAAACCGGCTATCCAAATGAATATTTGGTTGAAAAAGTCTTAAAAACTAAAAACGATAAAATTTATGTAAAATGGCTGGGTTTTGATAACTCAAATAACTCTTGGATTAATAAAAAATATGTTTTTTTTTTAAATTGAAATATTTTGTGAAATAAAATATTTTTATGAAATTTATTATTTCAAATGCAACATAAAAACACATATTAACATTAATTTAACATTTATAATATGCATTCAACATTTGTTCATCATATATTCATTGTACATTCAACATTCGTTCAATGCACATTTCACCTATGGTAAGCAATTTATTTTTTAAAATTTCAAATGGTTTACAAGCAAGCTAATGCCAACACCAGGGACTCCTTTTTAATTCTGTTTACAAGCAAGAGAGCATTTTTTTCTGGGAGCTTAAGGTTACCTTTTAATTTGCATTAATACTCATACATAGCATATATGGGCAAGAGCAATGAAATGGTTTTTTGACTCAAATGTATAATGTCTTGGTGATAAGTTAAAAAATGCAAATATGGAAACCGCATATTCACGAAATTAAATTATTGTCTTGGGACCGGGATTCGATCCTAGAACCTTCGACTTACAAGACAAAACTCTACCACTGAGCCACGATGGTCGTGCGAGCAGCAGAGTGATAAAAATGTTGCATGTGGCTAGCTGGAAGCATGTTATAAATAGTTGTGCAGATTGTTCCCTGTGCTGTGAGGACATAGCAGGAAAGCCCCTTTTGATGTGCCTCACAGTGAGTTCGCAGCAGCATAAGTAGAGATAGCAACGCAGTTGTGTGATGACATGTGTCCTGTTGTGGCGAGTGTTTGCTGTCATCGCCGACAAGGAAAACTGTGCAGATATAATTTTTCCTGTTGCGGACAGAGCTTGTGGCGGTCGTAGAAGTAGTTAAAATAATAGTTAGTCTTTATATTTTACGAATATGCCTATTGTAGTTTTCACCCCATAGTTATAATTAAATATATTATCTTTTCTAATTTTAAACATTAAAGTATTGCCTCTGTAAACATCAAAAGGCTAACTGTAATCTATTCTTGTAGTTCCCTTAAAACCAATCACAGCATCAAAAAAAATATGATTAGAAGTAGTAAAATTTTTGAACAGTAAAATTCATTAAAAATAAAGAAAATTAGAATGTTATCTAAGTGAAAAATATTACTAATTTTATCCCACCTTACAGGTTAATAATATATATATATGATTTTTTCAGCTTTCGAGTTAATTAGTGCTATACAATTTTTCACAGTTTCTCTGGTTTAATTTTACAATTTATTAGGTATTTATTTATCGAAATATATTATATTGATCAAATATTTACCATCTAAGAGTTCATCTATGTTAACAATTCTATGCCCTAAAAAAGAAACATAATTTTTTGTATAATCAAAACAAATGCTTAGTTTACTTTGTATAGCAGAAACACCTGAATTGCATTGTGAATCTACATATGTTTTTAAAGCATAAGCATTAGTGTCAAAAATTTTATTTAAAGATTTCATTAATGGTTTTCCAAATATATCAGTCATTTAATAACAGGACTTGTACCATTAGATTTAAGTCCTCTCGAAAAAGGGTGTAAAACAATTAAACATAGATGTCAACATATAACTGAATTAAAATTGTGAATTCGATCATCATTGTAATAAACATTTCTTTTTTTAAAGCAATTGGTTAAACTAGTAGGAATGTTGCCTCCAAATGAATCAAAATAGTAAATATCATTATTTTCTTTAAAGGAGCAAACCCAATGAGTACCAGGATTTTTTGAAATGCCAAAAATAACCACAGTACATTCATGTTTGTGCATACTTTTCGGTGATTCGTCAATCATATAAACACTTCTGAAATGCTTAATATTTAATAGTTTTACATAATTTTCGATATCAATATTAGATAATGGAGCTAAATTTATTTTGGCCTTCCTCTTTTTGCAACCAATCCTTTTCTAGTCTTGTTTTCCATTGCTAAATTATGTCTTTTATGATTCAAATTTTTTATAATTTTTACTAATTTGATCAATAGTACCATAAATTACGCCTGCTACTGTTGCTAAACCACTGAGTGTACCTAAGGTAGCAAGTATGAGGGGATAATTCCTCGTTGATGTAAACCACTTCCAGATTTTTCTTTGGCAAACTTTTTGACTGTTTGCACTGGTAAAGTTAATATGAAGCTTTTAACTTCTTTTAGTTTTTTACTTTTTCTCGCAATGTGATCATCTGTTAAAAATGTATTATACCCAAATCTTTTAATTCCTCAAAGGAATTAAAATATTTGGGTATAGTTTTTATCTTATTTTGATTGTTTTTCTTTTAAATTCACTTGTTTTAGTATGCTCACTTACAAAATTATCATTTCTAGAAAAAAAACCAATAAATTGCTTGATTTTGAGGTGAAATTGTTCGATTTTCGATGAAAATTACTTGTTTTTTCTAACTGCAAATTTATCACTTTTAGAAACATGAAAAAAGGCGTTCGAAAAACAAGAAATTCGTCTTATTTTAGCTCAAATTTGCTTAAATTTACAAATTTGTTTTTTCATTTAATCCCCAAATTTTCAGTTCCTGAATTATTTGCTGCCTCCTAGTTAAAATTTGTGGGAAATAATTACGTTATTTTCTTCTCACACTTTTGGAGTAAATTGTTGGAAAAAATATGCGCTGCACTAGAATCCCCATTTAACGTCTACTTGTATTTACTGTATGTGAAAGTATGTTCATGTCTCATGTAATCTCAAACTAAATGCAATCTTACATGTAAATAGTTTGAGTAGTATGGCACTTTCCTGAAAAAAGATTCTCACTTGTTATTGACAATCTGAAAATTTTGTAACTTCCAGTTTTTCTTCACATCAGTGATCCTAAAATGCCAGTGTAAAGAGAATTTTATAAAATCCTTATAATTTGCTATGTTAATTTATTTTTGCTTTTAAAAATTATATGGCTGAAACATATGACTCCCAAAATAGTACATAATATTATGTCCATTCTGCATTACAAATATTGGACTTTACTGAAACCAGGTATTTCACACTCGAAATTTACTGTGACGTACTGTGTCACTTCCATTTATGAGTTTATGTAGAGAATGCATTCACTTTCCTTCATTCATTTTTACGAGATTTTAAAAGACTGAAAACATGGTTGCCACATCACATTTAAAAATTTTAAATTTCATTCAGCCATCTGAATTGTACAGGCAATTTGTATCAGAATTTTGATATAAATAGAAAATAATCTATCTTTGTAAAAACTCTGTAAAAAGGCCACACCACTTGTGGCAAAAATAAAATTTAATTTCAAAATCCCGAAATGTAAACTGGTGTAGTTTAAAACTGTTATCATCCACTATTTTCCTAATTTGCTGAAGTATCCATTAAATCCTCCACCACCAGGCATAACCTCAATAACAATTATGGACCACCTGGAAGCCCAGAATTGAACAAAGTCCCAAAGATATAATAAAACAGCTCGTTATGAAATTTGGAATTTTGAAGGTTTTAATCATTCATTAACATTCAATGACCAACCGAAACGATTGAACAAAACAATTATAATTAATAGAAGGACTGGGGAAAAATTTGATGACGGAGGGGGGGGGGATAGTTTCCACTCACTTGGAGGGGGGGGGAAGCACCGGGGGCACGCATCGTGGTCTTGCTGTGTATTTGAGTGCTGTGACAATGGTAAAACTTTCTTATGATTAAAAATACTATAGTAATCTCTAAAACTCAGTAAGTCAGGAATGGGAGCCAATGCCTATAACGCCTAAAATAAAAATTGTTCACTTCAGTTCAGTTTCCTCAATCATTCAAAAAATAATAAAGATCCCAAGTAGATCTTCTAACATCTATAAAGTGTCATTATGTTGGTTAAGCCTTCTAATTTTTGGTACTCCTTATATAATATGTACGAATAACAACACACAGACTTCACTCTATCTGAACATTTATTTTAAATGATTAAAATGAAGTCACAAAAGTGCTATAATCATTCAGAAGAAAATATAAAAAATTACTGTTAACCAATAATTAAAAATGATGTCGTTACAAAGTAGCAGTCGATTAACAAAAATTATCAAATGATTTTTGTTCAGAAATAGAAAATCTTTCTTTCACGGAAAATAAAAGTTTGATCTCCGCAGAACCACAATAATGATAATGTAAATATACAAATGTATGAGTTAAATTGCGTAAGCAGATTATTCCTTCGAAAAATAATAGAAAAATAACAAATATATCAAATATGTCACAAAATGAGTGGTTCTAAAATAACACTTTAATATCTAGCCTTTATAAACTTATGCTTACTTTCTAACAACAAATTGTTGTCTTATAATCCGCTGGGAGTAGACTCTAATTATATAAATAAAGATACTGCAAAACTCGGTGTAGGTTGTTATTGAACGACTATTCAGGCTAAAAGTAGATTAAGTAAATATAAATCAAATTTCACAAATACAAAAAAAATAAAAAAAATCTGTTTCCTTCAATTTGAAGTTTTCCTCATAGTTAAAACATATTTCTCAGTAGAAAGTTATTACAATACTCCTTTGTGTTAGTAAAGGGACATCTGTTAATAAAGGTTAGGTCTCTACACGCTCAACTAAACCCAGTAGAACTTTGTAAATTAATATTCGTTACATAAAAAAAAGGTTATCCATGATTCTGACAGGTTATATCAGCAATGGCGGAAATTAGACAAGCTTAAATCAGGAGGAAGGATTGGCTCTTAGAATCAATTACTTATCTGTTTTCTAAAATTAAAACGAGTACCGAAATCCAAATCAAATATTTCACAAGACTACAAGCTCTCGTTCCTCGCAAAGCAATGGATTACGACTCGCAAGGACAACAAACAACACACGCACGCAATTAAGTAAGGATACCAATAAGAGCCTATAAACACTCTTTACTAGTCAACAACCCGAAACTTATTAACTCAAATGGCCATAGAACTTAAAACTAAAAAAAAAAAAAAAAAAAGCAATCCTTAATTTTCCTCAATTCAACTTGATTTCTGTTCGTCAAAATATCAACTATTATCTTATCTCATAAACACAACGCTTGAACAACTCTAGTGCTCTCTCATTCTGACTCACGCCCTATGACGGCTCACCAGCAATAACCTATCACCTCTAAACTTTAGAACTAATTTTTTATAAAATTAACCGAGGCCATTCTTCCCAGAATTAGGAAGACTACTCTCGACCAACTTATAAAAAAAAAACTAAATGTTACTTAGCTCATTTCTGCGGACATCTCAGCGGCCTCCTCAAAGCCGCACCTGTATCACCTTCAAGTAACGCCATTTACTCACCACAACAACAACAACCTGCCAGCGCCTCCTGACCTGGTAATTAACTGGCTGGCCACGTCATTGGCACCGGCCAATCAGCATGCGGCATTTCTATAGTGACAGCTGCTCTCCAGAACAATCCAAATTCCCTGCTTCCCTCAATCCTCAGCGGCCTAGTTACTCCAGCTGAATTCAGCAGGACTCCTTCCCCGCGCCTCTGGCAGAACCACCAAGCTGGGTGGCTGCCAACACACAAACAACGCCCTGTTGCGACAACTCAATTTCTGACACACGACAACAAAGAGCGCCTGGAACCTTCCAAAGTCTCTTAGAGTGCTCGAAATAGGCTAGGAAGAGAACTCCTGAAATCTTCAACCATCAATCATTAGGACATAAACTCAAACGAGTTCTGAAACCCGAAAGTCTAGAAACGACTAGAAAATGATTTGTCAACCAAGATTGCATTAGCGACTTCTAGAGCTCTCGAAAGTTGAGGGCCAAACTAAAAGTGATCCCGCCAAAGGGAAAATCACTAGGATTAAAAAAAAAGGATTTAAAATAATAAAAAATAAAAACCTAAAACGCTTTCCATCATAAAAGAAAAAATTAAAACTTACCACTGGAAGATAAACTCTCCCCTATAAACAAAAGAATTTCCAGAAATATAAGTAAAATATGTCTCTGAACAGAAAAGGGGGAAAATAATGTTCCCTGCATTATTTTACTCCGTAACAATATTTAATGGTTATAATTACGACATATCAAATATTTATTTGTGTGTTGAAAGCCCCGGAGCACCAATCTCCTCGATGTGGCAAACTACCTTAGTTGAAATACAAACGTTTTGGGCCGTTAGCCCCACTTTGACAGGAGTAATTTAAAGTTTCGTCCAATCAAGTCGCTTGGAGGAATCCACCACCGTCGATAAAGTTCAAAATATAGGTGGAAATTTGACTTCCGGGTGTGTATTTCCTGCCACGTGTTCGAACGTCTGTGCCACTCAGGCGTTATAATCACAGCGCTCCAAGTGGTGGCTAGGTTAAATAGCCGCCAGCAGCATACGTCAGTTGAGAGTAGTGACGAGTTGAGGGCGGGGGCTCTGCCAGAGCTCTGTGCGGTGCATACTCTCCCGTGACGTCACCTTGCGGTAGCAAGAAAACCATCGCAGAACTTCTAGTGTGCACACATTTTAATGTAGGGAATTGTCGTGGAGCACATGTAGACTGTACATTGTGTAGTGCAACTCATATTTTTTAACATTTGTCAGTAAAGCGGTGTTAGCTGTCGTAGCCATAGCCAAACGACCACCATGTTATTAGGTCACTCGGCTGCCATATTGAATGATGACATGTTGCATGTCGGGGACCCTGACCTTGATTTTTACGATGACCCAGTGCCCTTGACCTCGAATGACACGTAACTAAACAAAGTTAACAACTGCAAAAAAATTAATAAAAACTATAAAATTTCCAAAAAACAAAAAAAATATATAAATTAAATTTTAAAAAGATATTAAATATGTTCACGTAGGTGTTCTGGGGTCGAAGAGTTACCAAGCTCCCAGCATGACCAAACCTCATAAATTTATATTTGTTATTTAGTCGACTTCCTTCCAGCCCCTTTCCACCCTATACTACATCTACTGTTAATGTATTTAAGGTATGGTCCACTAGAGTGCGCTGGTAGCTCATGTTCTGGGCATTAGCCATCAGAGATAATGTGCTGTCGGCAAAAGTGATAGCGACCTGTACCGAATGGTGACGAGGCCCATACGATGTACACAAATTGTCATATTTAATTTTTGATTTATTACCATGTAATAATTTTTATTATAAATATGTTACAGAAAATAGAGTAGTCTGGTGCAACGGGAACACGGATAGAAGTCAGGAGCCGACCACCGCCATCTTGGATTTCTCTTTTTTTCCTGTTTCCCCCTTAAATTTCGCTTTTCCCTCCTTAAAATCGATTCAAACTATCTAACAATTTCCCTCTTTCTCTCTAAATTTTCACTTTTTCCTTCAAATTTTCCGTTTTTCCCTCAAAAACACGGACACCCTGAAAGGCTTTTTTCAACCATTTCAAGTTATTTGATAGGGTCGTTGACGACCGTTTTCAAGGA
Source organism: Dryococelus australis (assembly GCA_029891345.1). Classification (NCBI taxonomy): domain Eukaryota; kingdom Metazoa; phylum Arthropoda; class Insecta; order Phasmatodea; family Phasmatidae; genus Dryococelus; species Dryococelus australis. The sequence continues at coordinate 206,447,604 of CM056993.1, read as the reverse complement.
CAGAGACGTGCAGTCATATTGTTTTATAGGTATAAGGTATGTCAAATCGATACACAGGATCCTGGATCGGAGTCAGACCTAACCATCAGCCACCCTGTTATGATGTCACTCAACCACCAACTTGGAGCCATGTGACCCATGATCATGACCTTAGGCGACCTTAAAAACTATAACTCGAGAAAGAAATGTAAAAACTAAATAAATTCTTAAAAGTCAGTGAGCATATTTTGTTACTGACTACTACCGGCATCTTGGATTCAGGTGACATCCTTTGATCTCGACCCCATGATCTCGTATGAACTTGAACTAAAAAATCCAAAAAAATAAAAACAAATATTATTAAAAATTAATAAAAAATTATAAAAAATTTATATTAAAATTTAATTTAAAATGCTTACATTTCCGGAGGTTTCCCCGACACCATGTCCAGCAGATGACTGACCCTACTCCAATCACTCATATTGCCATAACTGTTCCTTCCACTACCATTGTTTCTTATTGGTTAATTAGTCGACAGGCCTCCACCCATACTCATTCTGTCATATGCAACCGTTTTGGTTTTTTTCATTTGTAATTTGTTTATACATTGTTGGAGGTCACCATCTTGGATTTCATATGTTTTCATCGCCTAGGTGGTGCTAGAGTATTAATTTACCCATCAGGCAAGCTATCGATTTAACCACCAGGCGAAAGCCATATTTGTTTATGTTATAATGTATAGGTTGTGCTGAGGGCACCCTCCATGATGGATTCTATTTTCAACACATGGTGGCATTAATTTCTTGATTCAGTCGCCAGGTGAGCTGTCGACACTCACATGTATTGACGTAGGAAAGATTGTAAATTTTCATATCTACTTTTAAAAAATATTTTTCCAATAAACAGTATTTATTAAATATATATTTTTTATTGAAAACTTTAATACCAATATAAAGATACGGCACACACAAATAAAGAAAAGGCAATTTCCACTGATACAAATTCTTCTGCACAATATATGTGTGAAAACGTGTCGGCCACAGAACGATCGATTCCTCTTATGTGTTGCGCTGTGAATGTAAAACGAGTTAGCCTCACTAGCCAAAGTGCCAATCTAGCAGCTGGCTTTTGTGATTTTAAATTTAAGTGAGAATAAATAGCTGCCATCAAAAGGAAGTTTGTACTTTTCAACCTTTCACTCAAGGTGTCTGCACCGGAAAGGCCTAAATATTTTGAACCATTTCACATTTAATTTTTATATTTAGTTGCGATATTTAAATAAAGTAATTTCATAAACCTATAATTTGCCAAATTAATTTTAACATCAATATTTAAAAAAATAAGTAAATATATTTCGTTATATTTGCACTCTAGTACGAAGAAAAAAATGGATTCTTTATGTAAGGTTTAACACACTACAACTTAGAAGATTTTACACAACATTTGTTTGAGGAAAATTGCAATTTCCCCATTTACTTACATACAAAACGGGAAAATCTGGTACACCTGAGTAGAATAAACCTTAGTCGGACTAACCGAAATTTAACGAAAATCAACTTGAAATCGGTGAACTTCAATCACAGCAAGAGTTAGTATTTAAGCGACCAGTGATTTGCTGACTTTTTTTTACTACTTTGACTCACATGGAGCCTCTGTGAGAGTCTGTTCAAGTTTAGAGAGATGGTCGTATGAATAAAGTTGAGTAGGTTATTTTGATGATCTGCTAGTTGAGCATACCGGGCATGTCCTAGTAGCATGATTATGTCCTGTTGTTCTCATACGAGCGCAAGTACCTGTTTACGTTTTCCAACATTCGAGCACATGCTCGACTTTATTCATGTGAGAGAGTGCTTGTTGTTGGCGACAGCCTGTGTTCGGGTGTCACAGGTCCTACTTCGGCGCCGGCAGCATAGACTACAGCTTCCTGAGGGTGCCGATGGGCGGCTGCGACTTCTCACCGCGCAACTACGAGTACATGGACGACCACCCTGGGGACACGGAACTCAAGAACTTCAACCTCACTGAGGAGGACTACCTGTACAAGGTGCGTGTCACTCTAGCGCCACAGCCGCTTATACTGCGAGATAGATACACGCTCCTGCCCGGCTCTTATCACTTCGGTTAACACCATACTGTTCGTAAAATATGCGAGTAATATAATTAAATGTCTCATTACTGTTATTATTTTATTATTGCAGTATTTAATACTTTTGTTCTCATTTTGAATCAGTAAAGAATTATTTAACTAGACACTGAATTCGATTTGATCTGATACTTCTTAATGTCACACTTAGTTTTGGTAAATGTTTTAAATAATTTAACAGTTTTATTTACCAGGATATATATAAATTAATTGATATAACTATTTCGGGCTATTTACCATCGTTTAATTAATATTTTATGATTTGAATATTCTTCTCGTATGTTTGATTTCAATTCACTTCAGGATATTTACTTAATAAGCTATGTTCTTAAATTTGTTGGTATACTACAGGCTCGAGTTTCTCGCAATTTTTTTTTTTTTACATCACCGAATGCGTTAATGCCACATTACGAATTTCTTTATTTACCGTCCATAGCTTCCTTTCTCCACTCTATTTTCTGCTGCTGTTTTGGCTTATTTTTTTCCGTTACTGTCCTGCCTGACGCATGATCCTACCAAAAAAAACTGTCTTTGTTCACGCAATAGCTGTCATCAACGCTGCATTTTTCATCTCTTGTGGACCTCCAACGACGTCTAGCAGCGACTCTCGAACTATACATTTGGTTTCTTTTCCTCCATCTTCATAATTCCCAGAGTGGTTCTCAAGCACTTTTGTCCTTGGCTTGTCGCCGTCATGTTACTTATGCAGGGAGCGGTGGCCGCGATGGTTTTCTTTGGACACTAAGTGCCTCTTTTTATTTTCTTGCACTGAAACCGCCGCATAGAGTAGTAGCCAACAGATAGCATATGGCGTTACTTCATTTATTAATTTATTAATGTTTCTTCTCTTCTGACATCATAGGACCGGATAGACTGGTTTTCGCTCTTTGGTGAATACAGTTTCAATTTGCTTTGACTTTGCTTCTTAATGTGCACCAGTCTGAGTTCACTTACTTTTTTCGTACCTTTTGTAAGATATAGTGAAGGTTCTCGAGTTACACAAGTTCCCGAATAGTGGTGTATGCATATTCACGTTCTTCACTTTCATAAACATGCCGAGCTTAACCTTCTGCTGAGGCTTTTCTTTTACCAGAAAGATATTTCGCTGTGTTCTGGCCTGCCCCTTCCTTGCTGGGGACTAATCTACTAGTCAGAATCCACATGTTGTATTTTCTTTACTCTACTTCAACCCGTGTTTGTGGACACACTGCGTTTTCTGCGATCTGATAAGTCAGTATGAACTCCAATTATTCTCTTTCTATTTTTTTCAGTATTGTAAGAACTCTATTTGAAAATAAAAAATAATGTACTTTTATATTATCATTTGATTCATACTTGCAGATACAATCTCTAAAAATGACCCGGAAAAATTTTAAGAAATAACTTTATTTACATAAATGATAATGAGATTATGTAAAAATTAATTCCATTCTTCTATTGAACTCACATTTATCTGTGAGGGATGCGTCTTGTCAGTGAACTGGTATTTTTCACTATGTATGTAAATACATTTTGAAGTCTGCCTCACTAACATAATATCTATTTCGGAAGTTTTCATGAATAACTGCAATTATATCCCTAATATTCTCCACTGTTATTTTTAATAACTTGAAGTTTTCATTATTAACATACAATATTTTATTCCAAGAGATCTTATTTGAAATATTTTAAACTGTAACTATATATTACTGGATTATTTGTTTATTTTCCAGTTCGCCAATCATTAATTTTTTTATTGAATTTATTGTGTCATTTCAATTATTACCTATGAAATTTTTTGTTCAAATGATTATGCAACTATCTTGTTTCATTCCATTTAAAGTATTAATAAATTTCAAAAGATATGAGTAACTCATGGCAATTGATTTGATGCATTTTTATTAATTTAGCTCTAAATGAGTTTACCTCAGTTCCTATATATTTAATTGCATTATACAAGCAAGTATAAGTATTGTACTATAGATTTTTCTTTATTTTGTTCCATGTACAATTACCCAACTTGACTAATGCATTGGCATTTTTCGGCACTTCTTTTTTCTATTTGTTGTTTTTTGTGCAGTCTTAGATTATTCTCGTGATGTTTTTTATGAACCATGTTTATTGCAAGTGTTTGTGGCTTTCCTTTATTTTATTTTCTCGTACCAAGAACTGACTTCTCACTTTTATTATGAAGTGGATAAATTATTTCCTTATGGTCGTACATGGGAAAAAATTGGATATATTTGCGTGGTTACTTTTCACAAAGTTATGTGTAAAGTAATATTTTTGTTATTACTATTCACAATGTGTGATTTTTATTATGATTCACTTGATATGAATTTTGGTAACTTTTTATACGTATAATATATGAACCACTAATGAACATTTATGCAAAATTAACTTAATATAAATCTTTATATACTAATTCATTCTCGCCCGTTAATGCAACCAGACAACACCTATTAACAATCCGGTACAAAATTTTGCACAGACCCATGAAATTTAATGCTTCTATAATGAAACGTATTCAGTAACGACCCTGACTCTTCTGTTATATCTTTAAAACATAAAACTTCTCCAATAAGGGCGATACAGCTTTTAGACGGGTGTTCAAGTACCTACATTATTTCAACATTAAATATTGTGTCAAACAAATTTAAACTAGTAATGTGATCACAATGTTTGAGTTCAGATGTAGTGTTACGTTAAATATTAGGATCACTACAAAGAAATTGCTTTGAAGTCTGCCATTGTGTTCGTCTGTAATTAGGGTTTAACTTGTGACTAATTTAATTTACATTTTGTGTTAAAACTTAATACATAATTATGGCCCAACCACTTAAAGAATTCCTATGAAATTTCTTCATCTTATTTTAATGATATCGACAATTAACTTGAACTGTAGCTGAACATGCTAATTATTACACAAATTTTTAAAATTTGTATGGCAAAATGTAAACAATTCTAATTCATATTACTTTCATAATGAATTTTTGTATGTTAATTTCCCATGTTTTTCAGGCTTTCATCAGACTACTATTTGATGTAATTCCATAGAAATATTTAAAAAAAACCTTAAAATTATATAAAGTTATTTTTTGCACTAGGAGCCCTTTAGGGACAGCAAAAATATTTTTTTTTTTTTGTATTTGTACTAAAGATTATTCGGCTCGTATGAATTGCATGTGATAATATTTTTCTCGAATAAAAGAATTTTCACTTTATATATTTTTTGAATATTGATGTCAATAACAAAAATTTTTCTCTTTTGTTGCAGCCGTATTAACAAATACAGTGTAAGTTATAAAAATGAAATATTTACAATGTAAACTAATATCACGGGCTATTACATGGCACATACGTAATTACAAAATAGCAAGACATATATGAAAAATGATAAATATAAAAACATTTTTGCATATTTTCAAAATATTTAAAAATTATCTGAACTGTTATTTGGTGGTTACAAATATGTTAAGCAGTAGCCCACGCCATTAGCTTATGAAGTAAAGTTTTCATTCGTACAACTTAGTAAGTATTTTTTATTACAGTTGCAACAATATAGAACAATTTTGTATTTGACATCAAATTATTCAATATATTTGGGGCCCGAATCTCTTAACGAGGTTTTGAGAACCGACGAGGGCGAGGTGAGCTGGGTATGGAGCATCGTTGGAGTGCAAAGACGGGAGAAACTCAAGAACTCCAAGAAAACCCCCCGAACAGTGGCATCGTCCGGTATGATTCCCATGTGCGAGAATCCGAGAGCGACTTTGCCGGGAATCGAGCCCGGAATGCCTCTGTGGGAGGCGAGAGCTCTACCCACTACAACCACCACGGCCCCCTGGGTTTATTGGCAGTGTTATGTACTTACTTCAGTTTGTATAGTCTATTCGCTGTTTCTTCACACTTTTTAAATCAAACATTTGAAAATCAATCAACTTTTTTATTACATGCTTGCTTGTTTCCTATATGTGTATTATTGTACAAGAATTTAATATTTATGTTAACATAACAGTATCTTACTTTCGGTTAAATTGAACTTTTACTTCTAGTCTATTGTAACATATCGTATTTAATTTGTAATGAAAACGAAAAACACACATAAAGAGTGTTGGTAAAGCCTAGTAACAGTAGTTTTTAAGCATAATATTATTACACTGAATGCTCACGAATGTGGTGCATTGTCCCTTTGGTGCAATTTCCTAGACTCGGTTAAGCTTTATTTGTATCAGACAGAGAAATATCTGGGAAAGAGAAGTTTAGCAATGGTTCAGAAAAGTTGGAACTGACAAGGAAGGTAGGTGTCCACTGCAGATCCTAGCGCAACTCAATAATTTTACTAAAATTCAAGCAAATTTTTCACTTTCAAGCAACTTTTTTCAAAATATTCTGGAGACATAATTTATCTCTTCAAATTTACCACAAATTTTACCAAATTTTACTATAAAATCAAACTAATTTGATCCGAATCTGCAATCTAAATCAAGTGCACTTTTCCTTCAAAACATGCTTTGTTCACTCTTTGATCAGTGTCTTTCTTGGGAGTGAATGAGGCCACATTTAGGTCAAAAAAGGCCAAATTTACTCTAAATTTGCAAACTAAATCAATTAGTAAAAAAATATGTCAGAAGAACGTTATTAATGTTCTTGGAATTTCATAAGAAAATATCATGATTTAGCTTGCAAATATGGCTTTAAAGAACCCCATAAAAAGAGTGAACACAAGTTGAAAATTGATTTTGATTTTAGCCTTAAATTTGATTTGTTTTGAGTTGCTCTTTGAAAGATTTTACAAGAGAATAGAAATTTGCTTGAATTTGGCTTGAAATTGCTTGAATTTTAGTCTAGTTATCGAGTTGCCTTGGATCTGTAATAGACATCTACTGAATTTATAAAAAATGTTTATACATAAGCACAATTTTTAAAAATGACAAAACTCCTATGGAGAAATCACCATCTGCTCACCACGCCATATTTACAACTTATTTTACAATGAAGAGATGGGATTTTTTGTACCCTTATGCTATTTCATAGCATCTACACAATAGCAACAGAGCAAGTTTTTGGCTCAAATTTGGAATGGTTTAGTGATAATCTAATATAGCGAATACGCCGGCTGCACATATCCACAATATTAAATCATCTGCTAATGCTGGGGATCAAACCCCCAACCTTAGCATTACAAACCAAGCACCCTGCTGCTTGAGCAATGCAACAGGGCAAGTAACGAGCTGATTATTACTCTCCAAGAGCTATGAGCTGCAGTTCACTGCATGGCTGATAGACTGTGCTGCTTCTGTGATAAGCTACTTCCTGCATCAGTAAGAATGAGGAAGAAAAAGGCACAAGAATGCAGAAGAGTCTCTTCAGGAAGTAGATAAAGAATTCTCATGTACAAGAGAAACTATACTTGTTTTGAATATTAGCTGTTTTAATTGTTTTAATCATTAAAAATATTTTTAAAATGAGTTAAAATATAAAATCTTTTATTTGATTTCGATACTGACCACTGTCAATTTTTCTTCTCGAATCTAAAGTTAAAAAACACCAAAATCTTTCTCCCCACACTTTGCTCAGGTCTCATCAAATTTTTCATAAGACATATCGCAACTAAGAAAATCGCAATAGGTATGATTGAGGTCCATGTTGTCTTGTCTAAATATTCATAGAAAATTTGCATTGTCTGATACCAATTGTTTGGGAACCCTCATATACGTCTGCACAAAATAAAAAAAACATAAATATATTTATGCCGACCGCTGGTAAAGTACTCATGGATGACATTCTGTTCTTCTAAAATTACATCATCAAAAATAAGTGAAGAATTATTTTCACATCGGTCTAGTGGAATGATTTCGTCATTGTTATTAATAAAGTATGCCATTGTTTCAATAAATTTGCTGGATATCACATGAAAGTCATCTTGTAATTGTATTTTGATTGATTCAAACTTCTTGAACAAATGTACAATTTAATAAAATTTAGCCATCCTGCTTATAAAATTTTTTTTCATCAAATTGGTTTTTCCACAATTGCTCAGGCCTCTAATATCATCAGGCAGAAGTCCATCATACTTTTTTTAATTAGCGTATCCTCCGGAAATTCAAAACACCAACACCCCAATCGACTTTCTTAATTTAATAACATAATTTTTGTAATAAATAACTATTAAAGTATTCAAGTTAACAGATAATAGTTATATTCTTAAGAAGCAGCTTCACTATGATATAATTCATAAAGATAAATCTATAGCATTAATTAGTTTCCACATAAAATTGTTGACACCACATATAGACAATAATAAAAAAATGAGTACCGTCATTGATAAAAAGGAAGTTATAACTATTCCCAGAGGTCAATACGATATTCAATCTTTAAAAGAAACTATAAATTCTATCGATCCATTTTCAACAAATAACATTGAATCAACAGCAGATAATGTAAGAAATAAAATAAAGATTACTTCTAAGTTTGATATTAAATTTGACGATCACTTGTCTAATATTCTTGGTTTTGAAAGAAGTATGCTTATTGAAAAAGAAAAAAATTGTCACTAGTACTAAATTGCCTAATTTTAATACTGTAATTTAGCATATGGAATGGTTATAAAGTACGATGAATCTAATCACTTACAAACATATATAATTTTTAGTTTTCCACCAGAAATTATGTTTAGCTTTAGAGATTACATTAACTATGAGCCTGCATATCCAATTTTTTATAAAATAAATAATGAGTGGTTTAATCACATTGTTTTAGAAATTAGGGACGAAAATGTTAAACTGATTGATTCTACTGGTTCTGAAATCGACATTTTTTGAAGATTAAAGAAGTTTAAAATATTATACTATTTTATTAGAAAATATATGGGGAGACTGCGAATCTCCTCGCATAGAGGTCCAAAAATATAAAATTATAAATTTTTATATCCATATGGCAGTGTATCTATTTTATTTTCTAGTATAATTCTCTTGTTATCACAATGTCTTAATGCGATTTTATTAACTTCTACAGTATAAATTTTGTGTTTCATGCTTCTTGTTAAATTCATTGTTCTATATTGAATTTTCTCATCAAACAGACATTTCTTATAGTCCTCAAATGTAATTCTGTTATTGACTACACATTTTTCCACACCATTCTCTCTTTTGTTTCCTTTATCCTCAACTCTATATGCATACATCTTTGCTCTTAAACCAACAAATTCTTTAATTATTTTACCATTACATTCATCTTTAATTTTGCCTAAAACATTTTTCTTTATTTGAGACATGTTATAGATATTGTCATTTGGATGATCACTGTGTCAAATTTATCTAACATCGACTTCATGTCTTCATAAAAATCCTGTTTTACTGTTATATAAATAAAGAGAGAGAGAGAGAGAGAGAGAGAGAGAGAGAGAGGGGGAGAGCTATTGGTATCTTGAAATCACAATTCAATTTTATCTCCATATCTGGCTTTCATAACTTTATAATGAAAATCATACATCAATTCTTTCGGTATTATATATATATATATATATATATATATATATATATATATATATATATATATATATATATAAATTATATACCCACATAAATAGGCTAGTTAAATTTTACATTTCTCTCTTCTTCAAATGAATAACTGCAAGATTATCATTAAATATACTACTTCTTTTGAGATTGGGTTAGCAACTCATTTTTCGCTAATTTTTTTACTTGAAACCAGCTTTATATCTCCTCTGTATCTGATATTTTCCATTGCTTTATCAAACACAGAATTATTCAGCAGTCTGTAAAAATCTTTTTCAAATTCATTTTTGGCATTAGTTCTCATCAATGTATTCAATCAAATTTATGTGTGTCTTCGTCCAATCAGACAGATTAAACTACAATATTCTATGTATTTTTGTAAACTTCAATCCGTTATTTAGGCACTGTTTTAAACTGCTATAATGTAGTACATATTTTTCTTTGTTGTGTAAAGTTGTTAATAGTTTAAATTCATTTGTTCCTGGAACTGCTTTATTTTCTGGACAAAATGGAAGATCTTTGAGTAAATTAAGTAGTTCTTGTGGATATTCTAAATGATTTTCTAATATGTATCCATGTTGTGAATCATCCTTCAAATTTAATATATATTCTCGCCAAAAATAAAAATTAATAATCTGTGTATTTATTCCATTCGAAACTTCCATATAATAAATGTTGCGACATTGCCCAACCATATAAATTATTTGCATCGAGATATGCTAAATAATTACACTCTTCATTTGAGTTAAAAACTTCTAAATATTTGTTATTGGTTGTATCATATTGCTTATAACATTGTGAAATTCCACCTCTAATTCCTTTTTCTACCATTAAAATCATATCATAATTGTGTAATAATTCTAACGGTTGTTTAGTAATTGTTAACATTGCATCTCAAGATAAACCCAGTACTGTAAAATACCACACAGGATCTAGACCATATGCATTTATACATGTATATCTAACATTTTCGTATAATCTGTCAATTATAGTACATTACTTTTTAAATATAAATCGCTGTATTCTCCTAGATTTTTAATAATAAATTGATTCCATATATTTTTGCATGCTCATATTCGTCCTCAGATATGCCAGATTCATTAAAATTATTGTAAAATTCACTCTTTGGGAAAAATTTAGTTTCTTTAATTATTTTTAAACTGTTAATATAGTCATATGGGTAAATATCTTTTCTAAAGACCAATTGTACTTTATCTTCTGGAAAATATTTTTGTGCATGCTTCATTTGTTCTTTAGTAAAATTAAATGGTAATTTATCCAAAATACACACCATAAATTTAAATGTGTCTATAAACCTCATTTTAAAATTTTCCGGTTTTTTTTTCCAAAAGTGATCAACATTTCTTCATTATCTATCTTTTTTGCACCATATCCTAGCTCTTTAATAAATAAGTGAGCATCATAACCAGCTAAGTTATGAAAATAAATGGGAACAAAATTGGGTAATTTTAATTGTAGATTACAATTGTTGCATGCTGGGATGATGAATATTCTAGTTATATGATCATGATTATGTACTTTTTTATTTTCCTTTGTATAATAAAATTCGCATACAGTGCATTTATATATATATATAAAATGTAACAATTTTTCTTCTTTTGTTAATGGAGGCTTTGGTTCAATTTGTAAAAATAATTCTCTAATTTCTTCTACTTCTTTCTTCATTAATTCTATAAACTTTTTATGTTCATTTGGACCACGATGTACAACTGGTGGTTTATAATCACCATAGCTGGATACAATATAATAGCAAAAACCAGATGCTTTGTGTAATTGATATTTCATAGTATATGATTCGTCATTCAACTTTAAATCAATGTTATGCATATGGTCATTAGCAAGTTTGTATCATTCTTTGAGTACCACCTTATAAAATCCATTATCGATACCATCGTTTGTTAAAACTGAATATTTCAGAATCAATTAAATTTTTCTTTATTTCTCTGGGTTTGACTTAACTGTTGGTATTTTCATTGAATTAACTCGAAATTTGTATATATTGTGGAAGGAACTTTCGTAGAGTGTTTGTAGTTTTTAAACTTTATTTGTTCACCTTTTGAAGGAAAACCGATTTTTACTGCTTCATTTTTTTAACAGTCTTCTGTATGTTTATTTTATGTTTTTTGAGAGTCAAGAAATCGAAGAGACATATCGCATATATAAATCTTACTTCCGTGTTTACTTTTTTTTGTGCTGAAAGCAGTTTAGATCAATCTTGAACTCAACAGCAATGCGAATTTTTATTATCTAAAAAAAAAAAGTAAATTTTATGTTTGTCCTATTTATTTTTTGTAAACTTTAATGGATATACTGTAGACTTATCATCAATAGAGTATACATTTATAGAGACATCAATTTCGTTTTATATTTTTGAATGTCATAAATTTTTATAGGATATTCATATTTATCTAATGCTCTGTCGATATTAAGGCCCACATTTATATATTTAGATACTCTTTGTGAGTCTTTTTCTGCTGGAAACAATGCTGACTTTATTACCCAAAGAAAACATTTTTGGTCATCATTATTTACATTAATGAATGCTTTTCTATTCTTAATTACTTCTGGTAGTTCAATATAAAATGCGCCATTTAATGGATTGGACTTGTTTATTGCTATCTGCAACCCAACTATGCTAAGTAAACCCCAATCTTAAGTACTACTTTTCTATGTTTTATATTCTTACGAGTATTTCTTCTTTTGTTTGTTTGTAAATATTTTTAATGTCTCCTTTGTTCAATATTGTGAATGTATGTGATTAAGTGTCATCACTTATTAGTATCTCGTCGGTTTTTCGGTTTCGAAAATGGGTGATAAGTTTAAGGTTAGATTTCACAACTCTAAGTTTTATAAGCTGATCGCGTATCATTTTTAATACTTGTTGTTTTATAGAAATTAAAAAATTTCTGGGCAATACTACATTAAAATTATTTTCAATGTTAAACATTGATAACCAGCATTTAAAAGCTGTTTCGACTTCGTACATGATATTGGTTTTTCTATTTCTTTTTTCTACATATATATTACTGGAAAAGGGGAAATTTTTTTTTGGCTTTTCTATATCCTAGCCCGCTTTTTAGAAAAGGTAAATTTGCAAAGTTTCTTTTCCTTTGTTCATTTTTAATGATTGGCATAAGAGTGGTAATTAAACCAGCTTTTCTTAAATTATATATATTGTTTATGTTAAAGCTTTAAGCTTTAGTTATTAATTCTGCAAAGGTTAAATCATTTAGATTCTCGATGGGATTTTTAAATTTATACTCACTTTTTTTAAATAATACTTGTAATAAGATCATTTTCATGTAATTTATTATATTTTTTTATTTTTAATTCTCTACATATACAAACTTACACAATCTCTTTTTTCTCAGATGACTTATTGAGTTGTGCATCATCATTTATATATAATAAAATATAATATTATAACATTTATGAAGTCAGCGAATGCTCAGTTTTCATTTAGAATATTTCACTGCATTGTGTTTTTTTTTGCAATTTTTATGCTTTTTTTAGAGAGTGATAATATACATATTTTCCGCATTTACATTGTACTTTCTCTTTTTTTGACTCTTAATGTCGTTTTGCATATTCGGTATAACATTTTTTGCAAGTTTTAAAATGCTTATCTATTGTGTTTTATGAGATGAAAAACAAACGATAGGCTTATTCCTCTTGCATACAGAGCATGTCTTAGTTGAATGATCACCTTGTAGAATTTCATTTGTATTGTACAATTTAGTATTTTTGTGCTTTTCGAGATTTACCTTATAAACAGATATTCCACATCCTCATAGTACCTTCTCTTTGTATACATTATATCGACTTGTAGAATATTCACTGATACATTTTTTACAGGGGTTAGTGTGCTTATCTTTTGTGTGTTGATGTTGTGGAAAACATTTAATGTTTAAAATTTCACCACATTTTTTACAATGCTTGCCATGTTATTATTTTCCATTTCACAAGAGGGTGAAGATTCCAATTTTATTTATAAGGCTATAATTCTATCAAGATAAAGAAAAAACTGTCAACAAACTGCTAAAATTTTTATATAAACCATATTAATTAATAAACATTGTAAATATTTTGTATATTCTCAAGTAGCTACCTAAGAAAATTGACAGAAATAAAATGGTTATATTCTATGCTCTACTAATTTTTTAAAACACTTCTTCTATTTGCTCTTTATATTCACCCATTTCTCGAAGTTCATATAATCAATGTTATTTATGAGTGATGATTGTAAGCTTTGTAAATTTGAATGAAATTTGTGAACTAAATTTTTAAGATCTTCAAAAGCTTTAACTAATATATATGAAGGTGGCCGTGAGCCATTGCCACCTTTTAAAACACTGCTCAAACTGCAGGGGAAGACAGGTGAGGTCGTGTTTATTTATAAAGAAAAAAATTATTAAAAAGAATAAAAATTAACTAATTCTTAAAAAGCGCTTAAGAGAACTCTATATCATCCATAAATGTACCATTTTTCATTTCTTTTAAACCTTTATATGACATAAAACCTTCCTTTTATTTAATAGCTTCAAAGTATTTTTCTAATATCTTCACATAGCGCTCTGTTAATAAAATTTTTAACTTGCTATTTAGAATACAATTAATGTATTTACCAAAATTAGATTCATAAATTTCAAAATCTGTAGCATTAAACCGTTTATTTTTTCTAGATCTTGTAATTTGGTGAACTCAAACGAATTGTTCAACTTGTTGAGCAGAGATTCCATCACTGATTTACAAAGAAAATAATTTAATACGAAGAAAAATTGGTGCTGAAATTTTATCAAGATAAGCTGATTTAGCTCGCAGATGAGGCCGAAAATATAGACTTCTCTGGGAGCCTGAATAATGTTGAAAATAGTTTGAAAGCATCCCTGAGCACTTCTTAAAACCTGTTGAATATTTTTTGTATATAAATGAAGACTTATATAACTATCCTCGCTATAGCAAATATAAATTATGTGTTGTCCAAAAAAGGGAATCAGACAGTGTGTGTCATCGAATTTTTTAAATAAATATGGATATCTAGAAGATGATTCAAATTCACTTTCAAAAATTGACAAAGAAAAATTTGAAAGTTCTTTAAGAATATGTCAAGAATATTATAACACTTCTTCAATTGATGGTTAACTCAATAAAGAAATGCTTAGTATAATCAATAAACCAAGATGTGGTGTTAAGGATGAGATAATTGCTGACCTTTCAGTAACCACAAAATGGAATAGAAATATTAAAAAATGGAATTTTATTTACACAAATAAATCAATTACAAAGTTAGCACTCGGTGTTTGGCAAAAACACACAAATTTGAAGTTTGTTTATGATACGAAATTTCCATACATAGTTAAATCATACAAAGAAGGTCAACATAGAAATCAGTAATTATCTGGGCTTTGTCAGACTAGATTTTATCCACATAGTAGTACACTAGCACATGCATTTTTTTCAAATCAGCAAAACAGTCTTGTTGAAATTCATATGAATAAGCAGGAATATTGGGATAATTATGGAAAAAAAAAAAACACTCCTGAAAGTAAATTTAATTTACTTGCAGTTTTGATACACGAAATCGGCCATGCATTAGGTCTTCAACATAAGTGATAAAAATGCGATCAAGTATACAATTCTTAACAACGATTGGTTTGATTTGCAAATAGATGACATCCAAAGTGTTCAAAACTTTTATGGACCACCCGAACAAAATGACAATGAACCAATTGATATATTTAAAAGCAAATTCACAAAAACAATTTTAATTATTGGTCGTGATTTGCATATTTTTTAAATAGAAAAGTTTGGACAAAATTTTGAATGACAGCAAAATAATCAATAAGTCATTTTCGACAACAGATTGGTTCAAGTTTTTACCAAAGGATTTCAATCATTTTATTATATACCAAAGGCCTTTGGGCGAGCTAGTTCTGTTTGTAGGTGATAAAATTTATATGGGTGATTATCCTAGTTATAATCTAATTAGTGGTTATCCAAAAGGATCTTCATCATTTGGATTAAGAAATGAATATAAAATAAACGTTGTATTTAATTCATATTCAGGGAAAACTTTTATCTTTTTTGAAAAGGAGCATTATGGTGTGATAGACGAAAGTAGTTTCCGGATAAAAGACACTGGTCTAATTAGCAACAAATTTCTTCATTTAAATATGAAAAATTCTGTTTTTAGATATAAAAATGGTTTGCTGTATTTCTTTAGCAATGAAACTATTGTGGAGTATAACGAATTTACAAAGAAATTGACTAGAGTTCGCAAAAATAGCATTTCCATGTTTGGTATAACATGTGAATCTTATAACGAAATTATTAATAAAGTGAAATATATCGTTAATGATTTAGAACATTTTACTTCTTAAGAGCTATATAATTCAATGAATATGGTCTATATTATTTAATATTTTTTCTTAAATGTTTCATTTTGTTCATAAAAAAGAATATTAATTAAAAGACTTATTACAACGTGCCAGTTTCACTTGTGCATAATTTCGCATATAAAGGTTGGAGTAAATTCAAGACATAAATAATAACAAACTTTTTTACAAAGGTAAACAAGTTTTTATGATTATTGATCAGAAAAATAATCCTTGCTTTAGAAGAACTGATGTAAGTAGGCATTTGGAATACAGAAAACCAAGAAATGCATTATATTAAATCGTTGATAGCGATGATAAAAATTAATTTACTGAACTTAGAACTGTCCCTAAAATAGGAACGCTTTCAAAGATGAAACAAAATGCAATATTTATCAACGAATCGGCTCGGTATAAAATTAATATTTAGATAAAGAAATATGCCTCTAGCTAAAACATCTACTAAATAGGTAACTAAAGTAGTTTTACCATCAATTAGAGAACATGGCGAATATAATATTTAAAAAAATATACAACACTTATTCAAATGCCAAATAGAGTATATAAAAATGAACGAAATTAAAGTTAATCCTTTAAAAGATATAAAATAAATTAAAGATGACCGTATTGAAAATTTAAGAGGGACTGTTGATATGGCTATCGATGTAATAGCTCGCAGAAATGTAGAAGTCAGATAAATTACTCCCAATGTTGTACCAAAAACACACAATCAAAATTTAAATCTAAATTTCATTCTTTTAAGATTATTTGATGATGATTTGGAATATGATTACTATGTCATAAGAACGCAAAGAAAATATGTTTAAAGACAATTGTATAGAATAGAAATTAGACATCCAAATTGCAAAAATTATTGAGATTGGATTATATTCCAAATTCTGTCGATTTATATCAAAGAATGAAAGCAACATTGAATGGCCACATTGAGTGTTTTCGTAACTATTTTCATATTGCTGGAAATAATTATACTCAGCAACAAATGATTAATGATATAAATAGTCTTTCATCAAATTGAGTAAGAAGAAATGTAGTATTTCTCAATGAATTCTGTCTGTATTTTATAAATTTATATTCATCAATTTTTCATTTTCTCTATAAAAAGAATATATAAAAAACCTGTTTCCCTACATACAAAATTACCAAATCACTGGAGAAACAACTAGAGAAAAATACAGAATTATCTAAACTTATGTTTACAATTTTAGAATATGTAAAAGAAAATAATCTAGCCCTTTCTGATAATGAAATATTTTTAGAATTGTGATTATCTTTAAAAGATAAAAAATAAATTTTAATTACTCCTATACTATTAAATTTTATGGGATTTCTTGAAGATGAAACACACCCTCAAAGAATTGGCGCGATCACAAGAAAAATGAAACACATATATATTAAGTTTTTAAAGAAAATTACACAGATTTCGAAGAAATTGGTTACCTCAATGATAAAGTAAGATTTTATACTTATATTCAAAATGAAATATAAAATTTAGATAAAGGAATTCTTGATTATAAAAATGGCTTTTAATGTCTATTTAAAACTTTAAATGCTCTGTTATGCTGATAAATAATTCTAAGGCTAAAGAAGTTAAAAAATATTATCTTAAATTGGAAAAAATATTTTATTCTTATTTTGATTATGTTAAAAAGTATTATATTTGTTTAAAAGATATAAAATTAATACAATTAGACCATACAAAAATAAAATTAAAGATGAGCAAACAGATTATTTAAGAAATATAAATAGAATTAAAGGTGAATATGGGGAATTTTTAAGAGAGGCAGTTTATCACAGACAGGAGGAAATCGGAGTAATGGTTCCACATGTTGTACAACCAACAGATAATCAAAATTTATATCCAACTTTTGGTCTTTTAAAATTATTTGATGCTGCTTGTGAACTTTATTATTATGTAATTAGATCCCAATGAAAACATGTTCAAAGAAAATTGAATAAAATTTAAAATATACATCGAAATTGCGAAGAATTATTGAGATTTGATTATATTCCAAATTCTTTCAATCTATAGGAATGAAGAAAAGAATCATTGGATGGTCACATTGAGTGTATTCATAACTATTTTATAATTGCTGGGAATAATTATACTCAACAACAATTTCATTAATGATATATATAAAACTTCGTCAAATTGAGTAAGAAGCAATGCTATATTTATCAATAAACCTGTTCTATATACTTCAATTTAATTTTCTTTATTTTTCATTCTCTTTATAAAAAAGTATATGTAAAACAGATTTCCTACTTACAAGATGGCGGAATCACTGGAAAAACAACTAGAGAACCTACAACCAGAAGATGTGAATGGAAATACTACATTATTTAACTTAAATAATATAATATTCAACAATAAAAATATACCCTGTTGTTCTGGATGTTAACAATGATCCTTGGTTTAAAGGAAAAGATGTTGCTGAAATTTTACAATATAAAAACACAACAGTACCATTATAGACCATGTTAGCAAAAACCATACAAATGCTTATAAAAACATAACGAAAATTAAGATACTGGTAACGAAAATGAAACATTTCTTAAAAAAAACTTTAAAAAAGATAATAATAGTGGTACAGTTTATACCAATAAAAAAGTATTAATACAAATATTGACAAAATATACAATAGCTAATAAATCATTGGTAAACAAATTTCGAAGTTATTTACTTAAACATAAATATTTTTGAAGAGAAAAAAGAAACAAAATATATCTCCCACATTATTAAATGCTTTAAATTGTTATATCATGAACAACAGTATACTATAGACAATTATACATTAGATTTATATTTTCCAGCTATAAAATTAGCTATTGAGTGTGACGAATTTTGCCACAGAGATAGAATCTTTCGTATGAAATAGAAAGACAAAAGTACATAGAGACCCAAGTAATTTGCAAATTTATAAGATTTAATCCTTAATGAAATAGACTTTGATATAGCCGATGTGGTTAATTGTGTTGTTGAGTAACATATAAAGGCTGTCTGCCAAACACCCTTAAGCAAAAATATTTAAATCACAAAACAACTGCTTTATTAATCCAAGAGTAGCATGAATTATCAAAACCTAACCATTTTATATAAATTTTATCGCCTTCTGTTTTTAAAACTTTTTCTACCAAATATTCATCTGAATAGTTTGTTTTCATAATTTCGTATTCATAAAAACTATCCTTTATTTCTTCTCAGTTGGTATCTTTCAGTATGTAAGTTGGCACATCAAAATTTTAAAACTTCAGCAATGGTTAATAATTCTGTTACCCAATCAGCTGTATAATCTTAAAAAAAAAATCTTTTCATCTTGCTCACACGGACAATATCGCCAACTTCGTATTTCGGTTTATTAATCATGTCTATAAATTCTTGTTGTCTTAATTTTTCTTAATTTTTTTATCGACTTCAATTGGTTTCATGCCAATGGTACTGTGCTTTGTTTTGTTGTATTCATTAACTAAATCATCTAATATATTTATCAATTTATAATTTCCATTTAAAGCAAATTTATTCCACATTTAATCGGACAATGTTAGATAAAATCTTTCCACGACACTGATTTTTAGTTCACTGAATGTAGAATAATGATCGATGTTATAATTTTGCATAAGCTCTTAAATGTTTTATTAAAAATTCTGAACCATAATCGCTTTGTAAATTATGTGGCTTTCATTGCTTCAATACAGATTCTAAAGCATTTACTACGTTTTTCGTTGTTTTATCTTTAACTGTATGGCAAATGCGTATTTTGAAAAAACTTCGATAATTGTCAAAATATTTTTATAAACATTGTTCACATTCGATATGCCTTTTAAATTTCCAGTATCCATCACAACAAGATCAATTTGTCATTAATAATTTATTCCATATGAAATTACATTTCTTCTTGGAAAATTGTTTCTTGCTGGTTTAAATAAATAATTGATTATTCCTTCTCTCACATTTTGGCAGTTTTTTCCCCCAAATATTGGCTTATTAGAATCACATATCGAGCATATACTTTTCTGAACTAATCATCCATTTTTTGTATTTTAATTTTTTGTGTTATCATTCTTAGTGCCTTTTTGCACTTCAAACACCAAGTATTCTCCATTTAATAGTAAAATAATATAAAATTATCTTTGAGTTTTACAAATATTTGTATTGCTACCACCTCTCTATTAGCATAAAGAGATGTTACATTTTTTTTTATTTTAAAAGTTTAATTATCATCTTTGTTTACATAAAAGGGCTTGCTGTGATCTATTTTTGTATTACTCTTGAAACTGGCCAAAATATTTTCGAACACGAGAATATCCGTATCTATTTTATAAATAGTACAATCCATCAAAAAAGCAAAGAAAATTTGACCATTATCTAAATGAAAAACATTAGTCATTTTATTCCACTTTTTCATGTGAATAAAATATATAAGATTGGTTTAAATTTTGTAATTTAACATCTAGTTCTTTATCAGCAGCTTCTTTGCTTTTTTAACTTTTGAGTTAACTACTATAGCACAGTAATTCAAAACTGTTTGGTTTAAATTTTGCAATTGATCAACTATTTCTTTATCGAAATATCTTTTATTGACAGCATCATTGCCATCTACACGTTCAGCCATATTACTAATTCTAAGATTTTGAATAGAAACATAGTCTGCTGTGTAAACAAAAACTTAGCTTTTTTGATTTCGTAAAGCAGAAAAAATGGTATTATATATTGAATCTACATATATTTTTTAATCAGAAGCACTTGTACTGTATTTTGATTCGACATTGGTTTTTAATGCATAATCTGCTATTTATTTATCGAAATATCTTTTATTGAGTGCATCATCTTCGTTTATAGGATCAGACAGACTAGTAATTCTACGATGCTGAAAAGAGTTATAACTGTTTGTATAGGTAAAACTTTACTTATTTGATCTTGTAAAACAGAAGAAATGGCATTGTATTTTGAGACACCATCTTTTTTTAGTGCCTGCTTTGCATTATTTATTCTTTTTATACAATCAGCAATAGTGTTTCTGAGTTTTAAATTTATATCTTCATTTAAAGCATAATCAGAAAAAATAGTATTATTTTTCGAATCGAAGTCCTCTTTTAATGCATAATCTGCTATATATATTTCGAAATTTTTTTTATTGAGAGCATCTTTATTATTTATAGGGTCATCTATATTAACAATTGTGTCCTGGAAAAGAAACATAAGATTTTGTAAAATCAAAACAAGTGCATAGTTTACTTTGTAAAGTAGAAACACTCGAATTACATTTTGAATCTACATGTTTTTAAATCTTCAGTAATATTGTCAACGGCTTAATTTAAAGATTTGATTAATGGTATTCCGAATATATCCGTCATTTAATAACAAAGAAATTATATCGTTAAACTTAAATTCTCTCGAAGAAAGGTGTAAAACAATTAAACATAGATGTCCACAAATAACTGAATTAAAATTCTGAATTCTATCATTGTTGTAATAAACGTTTCTGTTTTTGGAATAATTACTTAAATTAGTAAGAACATTAACTCCAAATGAATCGAAATAGTAAATATTATAATTTTCTTTAAAATATCAAACCCAATGAGTGCCAGGATTTGATGAGACATTGAAATTTACCACAGCACATTCATTTTTGAGCATACTTTTTGGCAATTCATCAATAATATAAACATTTCTAAAAATTTTATATTTTATATATATTGTATGTATATATTCAAATTCTTTTGGTCTTCCTTTTTTTTGCAACTACACCACTTCCAGCTTTATTTTCCACTGCTAAATTATGTCTTTTTTGTTCTTCTAATACTTTTTTTATTTTTAATAGTTGGTTCAACAGAATTATATATTGAGGTAGCTACTCCTGCTATAGCACCAAGAACAGTTAAAGCAGCAACTATAAGAGGGATAATTTCTTCATGATGTAAACCATTGCTGGTTTTTTCTTTTAATATTTTTTTGAGTAATGGCAATGTCAAGGTTTGCAAGAAACCTTTGCCTTCTTTTAATTTTTTATTTTTTCGCTTAAGCTGATATTTTGTTAAAATTTTATCTATACCCAAGTCTCTTAATTGAGCAGTGGTTATATCGAAAGTTAAGCTTTTTATCTTACTTTATATAGAAAAAAATATTGAATTAGTAAAAAGATATATGATTAATTACGCATTTAATGCTCCAACTAAGTTTTCCTTTTGTATACATAGTTGAGGCAACAGCAGCAGAAGCAATTATTTCACCAATTAGTGTATCTTTATTTAACGTAATTTCTTTTACTCCTTTTTTGTAAAATTTTATCAGCATTATGACTAGATTGCAAATATTTATGGTCTCTATATGCAATATCGTGATATTTTCACACTTCATCTAATTTATTTTTACCGTTGTCTCCTCTTTCTATTAATTCATTTAATTTTGTAAATGGTCCACAATAGTTACAACCAGGCAAATGCATTTTGGGCACATTTTAATTATTTAATGCCCAATTTATATTGCCTTTGCCACAGTGTTCAGAACTCCAAAATGTGTGTGGAATTACATTTAAAACTCTTAGATATGGAATTCCTTTTTGGTTATTAACAACAAAATCAGAAAATTTATTGCTGAACATATTCATTATGCTCACATTTTCTTTGTAAAAATTTTATTTCTGGCATTTTCTTCACCATGAATAACTAATAATCTATCAACCAATTTTCTGACATCATCCATCCAAATATATTCTTTGGCAAACTATCGTATTTCTTTATACCCTCTCCAGATCTAGGAGTTCTTGGATAAATCTTACTTTCCGGTGTGTTTGGTGCTGATCTTGATGCTCTTATATAAGTATAATAAATTTTTTAAATTGGATTTGCATACTTCCAACTTTTATTAGAGTTTACATTTATTTTAGACTATATTCTTGGAATGCAGCATTGGATGCTAAAATAATATCTCTGTAATTTTTTTAAGTCATTATCAGTAAATTTATCATCAAGATCTGATTGTTTATTTTTGGTTAGCAAATTAGAGAGCCGTTCTGTTTATTTATATTCTTTATTTTTAACAAATATTTTATCATGATTTAGAGTTACATTTGTATCTCCAATGTGAAATTATGTCCATCTCCTTGTAAACCATACTGTGCTTTAATAACATTTATTCTTTTTGAAATTTCTTTTCCGAGATTTATAGTAGAAACTGGTGTACACTGTGCCAAAGTTTTCAATGGTACAATGCCCATTCGCTCTTCTGCATTCGGAGATTTCAAGAATAATTTTCTTTCTAAATATGTTTCTTCTGGAGTTGGCAGATAGTCTAATTTTTTTGCTGTTACTCGAACTAATGTGTTTATTAATTTTTTGTTTCTTCGCTTATATATTCTACTTTTTTTTGCCAACATTTAGTAGTTCGTCAATTAATGGTAGCTATTCCTTCTTATTTTTTCATATTCTGCTTCATGGTGCTTTTTATAATTTTATATCTTTCGATGAGTAATTAAACTTGAGAAATATCCCTTTTTTCTTTCATTTATATATATAGTTTTTCCTTATAAATGAGTTATAAAAGTATCGAGGGCTTTGATAGACAAAGTTTTCCCCCGACTGAACAGACTAGTAGGAATTTTGATGTTTACAATAATATAATTAAATTTGACATTCCTATAGGAGATAGCTTTTTTTTTCCAAATGATGCTTATGTTTATGAACAAACTGTGATAATTTAGATAACATTGATATTTGTTCTAACATTTTCTTTTTCAGTTTTCTAGAGTAGAAATCTCAAAACATGGACATATTATTGGGGCTATTGATAATCCGGGTATAACTTCGACAGAGATGAATACTTTGTTAAAATCTCCAGGTGAACAAAATTATTTAGAATTTTCTTGTGTTGATGATTATTATCTAGTAAAGACTACTCATAATGTTAAACCAAATGATATTATCTGTCCACTGAGATATGTTTGATTTTATTCCAGATAACAATGAAATTTATTGGAAAGACGGATATAAAATTACTATTATTCGTAATCCATTTGATAACAATGATTTATTTGTATTTCAAAATAAGAAAACAGATGTTACACCAGATAGAGACTATGCTGATCCAGGTAAAATTGTTATTCAAAAATTAGAAATTATGTGGCCTATTTTTGAATACGAAGCTAACACAGCCATTGCAAATTAAAGAAAAATATACAAAGAGCCAAAAATACCTATTAGTTTTAATTATTGGAAATAAAAAAAATAAAAAAAAGGAGTTCCTACTGGAAAAACTGTTTTTACTTTGATATAAAATATCAGTTTAATAATTTACAATTTGACAAGCCTGATTTTGTAATTTTAGGTTTTCAAACTAACAGAAAAAAATCGTGCTGAACAGTATGAGCATGCTTCTATGTTTGTAATGTAAAAAATATTTGTGCTAAAAATGGTAGAAATGAAATTTTTCCAAAAGAAAATTAGAATCTATATATTGGCAATATCTTTTGTGATAAAGTGTTTCTTGCTTATAACGATTTTAAAAATTCTAAAACAAAACAGGCTACTGAATATAAAAATAATGAACTTCATTATAACCCGGTTCTAAACTTTGATGATAAACCAATAATTATTCATTTTGGGGTCGAAGAGCTTTGTGTATTATTGATTGCTCATATAGAAAAACAACTGTAGTTAAAGAAAAAACATATAGAAATTAGTATGTTGATTTTGATAAAGCTATTGAAGCACATACAATTTGCAATGTTGTTTTAATTAGCCAACGGAACTGAACTTATGATTATTTGAAAGAATGGATTACTGAAGATATATAAATTTTCAATTTTATTAAATGGAGGATGTATACAATTTTACTGAAACAAGAATATGTTTCGATATTTTAATACAAATTTTTAGATGTATTGCTGAGTTGTTTGAGCGAGTAAAAAATGTTTTTATTAAACCTGAATGAGCTTTCTTCTTTCTCTTAAATTTTTTCTTTTATAATTAAAGATCCGTGTGTTGCCTTGCAGCATGATAAAACTGTTTGAAGATGGTTGTAAATCAACTACGTCTTCCTATAGAATAGATCATGCCTCTGATGAAATCAAAGACTTAGTTTACAAATTTCATCGAAATCTAAAGTTTACAATTAACACTCTACGAAAACATTAATGATGAATTTATACTTCCTATAATAGGGGACGATTTTGAGAAGATAGAAGAAGTTTTTAAATGGTTTGTAGAACTTCGAGCATAACATTATTTTTGTATAAACTTTATTAGTGCCAATCTTATTTGAGCATTTTTTGATAAGGGTCAATTGTGTTTATATGTAACACATTTTTTTATAAATTCAGTAAATGTCTATTGCATATTGTAGCGCAACTCAATAATTTGACAAAAATCCAAGCAAATTTCTCACTTTCAAGCAACTTTTTTCAAAATCTTCTGTAGACATAATTTATCTCTTCAAATTTACCACAAATTTTACTCTAACACCAAGCTAATTTGATCCAAATCTGCAATCTAAATAAAGCACAATTTTTATTTTAAACATGCTTCGTCCACTCTTTGAACAGTGTCCTTCTCGAGAGTGAATTATGCCAACTTTAGGTCAAAGAAGGCCAAATTTACTCTAAATTTGCAAGCTAAAGCAACTAGTTAAAAAAAGATATCACTAGAAAGTTATGAATATTCTTGGAATTTCATAAAAAAATATAATCGGACTAGATGAGAGATATATCGCAGTAGTTAGCCATGATACTCGCACTTAGGAGAACCTGGGTTCGACTCCCCATCCGGCCATCATGACTTCAGATTTTCCAGGGTTTTCCAGAAATCGAAGCTGTCTGGCACCCATGCAGTGGTCGGCCACCATTATCCAACCACGGTGTAGTTGACGAAAATTGTTCCACTTAACACAGTCTGCCACGCCTATCAAACTGTGGTGATGCTTTCGGTCATTCTGAAGACGAACAGCAATGTATGTATTAACACGTGTTCTTTTGACCTTTACAGAAAATACCCAAGCCTTCATGAGACGTTCCTTACAAATAAATTTAAATTTATCATTAGTCATTAACATGGCTCATGGAAAACAACCAATACTACGGAGAAAACATGTTGGAAAATGTAACAAAATAAAGGAATGAAACCTGGATTTTCCTCCATCCCCAAAGGGGCCATGGTGGCTGAGGAATTAGCACGCTCGCCTCCCACCAAGGCGAACCAGGCTCAATCCCCGGCCGGGTCACAGGATTTTCGTAAGTGGGAATCGTACCATACGATGCCGTTATTCGACGGGCCTTCTCGGGGAACTCCCATTTCGCACTCCCCTTCATTCTTGCACCACTCCATATTCACTTCAATCGCCCTCATCACCTCTCAAGACCTCGTTAAGAGCCGCCGAAATCTTTTCACTTCCTCCTGCTCCAAACAGTTTATACAAAAATGTATAACTGTGTCAGATTTCAGAGTGTAGCGATCGAGGCATTCTGATGTCTGTTATGCGCAGTTGTAACAGGATACAACTGCCGCGTTGTGTGCAGTTATTGTTTACCTACAAGGGCAAAAAAGAATATATCTTTCTGTAGTTGTAGTAATGAAGCTGAGGCCTGCACTAACGTTTCAAAAATTATTAAATATTTTTGTGTGGCTTTGTAGAAAGCAGACTATAATTGTATTACTCTTTGTATGTGTTCTACAGACTTACAAACTGCACAGAATGTTTCAGAAGTGATGATCATAAATGTAGGTTTGAAACGTTTAAATGTAGATAAGCCAAAAAGGTCAAGTAAACATGGGTCTGGAAATCAACAGTTTGCGAGGTAATGGCACCTGTGTACTGGTTGGACTGCCAGCGAATTCCAAACGCCTGGATAGCGTAATGCGGCAATGTTTTATTTGCAGCAGGAATGGACATGCCTCGCGCTGTACTGCCCTCTCCCTCATCTGCTATCTGGCCTCTCTCGCATTGCATGTGCCTTAATACGAAATAACACACAAGCAGTGTGTCATGAACGTGGTGGTTATGTAAATTGTACATGGAAGATCTGTGCAACTGTATGCTTGCTATTAATTCAATAAAAGTGTCACATGCTACCATTATAAACTTATCACAGAGTGCAAATATGCCGGTGAAGGCTAATTGTTCTCCCACATAATGATACTTGGCGTCATAAAACATCTGATGACTATCTTCTTCACTAGAGCACTCAGACGTACAGTGCACACAAGGGTGCAGCACCTACCAGTATCTAAGAGTCTTACATTGTTTTAGAGTATTAAAAACTATCAAACCCTAGGGTACCATAACATCATAGATATGGTTAATAAATTGACAGAACCTTCACAAATATTATTATTAATGGTTTTTTTCAGTAAATGTGCTGGCCAAATGTGTACTAAGGCATGTGTAGCGCGCCGCAGTGGGTCCAGCCTTAATCGACCTGCTGGTCAACTGAAGCCAGTTTGTACAGAGGACAAATCGGGCAGGAAAAATTTAGAAATTGCTTTTGTTTGAAATGCATGTTGCAATTTCATTCATTTTTTCCTGATTTCTGTAACTTGTCTGTAGTACTGTGACAATGCAACATGTGTTTCAAACAAAAGCTGTTACTAAACGTTTCCTTCCCGATTCTTTGTTTTTTCAGTGTAAAGTACCTAATGTCAAATGTAAATGTAACTTTACATTGTAAAAATATATCAATACTTATTTAAGAAATTTTAATTATTAACAATTATAATACCATTTCACATTCTCCTAAAACGTCAAAGAAGTGCAAAGAGACACTTCTATAAAAAAGGACATTTTACAAAAAACGGCCATTGCATCCTAATTCCACGACCACAGCGACTGTGTAGAAGAATGGGCATTTGCACTGATCACCGTTGCTGCACTGGGGTTTCCGCCAGCTGTGTTTCACCACCATGTCTCTCTCGTGCTACATTCCTACTTTCTCTATCTATGCGGGCTGAGCACAGCCTCCTTTTCAAGCGAGGGGATGATGTTGCGTGTATAGTGGAGCCTGCAGAGAGGTGCCTGAGATGAAGGGGTATGTGTGCTTTGAGAGACGTGGGTAAACAGACTCGTCGCACTGAGAAATGACGACACCAGGTATATAAGACATGCACAAGACTGGGGAAAGCGGTGTGCAAGCACCACTTTGGTTAATCCAGCTCTCCCTCCCACAAACAAAGGCAAGAAGAAATAAAGTACCTGTCCCTTCTCTATTAGCTGTCATTTCTACTAACACAAGCAAGTTGACACGCACAATTATATCCTGTAGCATTTCTGATTAACGCATGAAACATTTTGAACTCTTTCCTGTCGACTGGGTTTTTACGGTGTCTATGCCAGGTTTTTCCAGTCTCTTCCTAGATATAGTTTTACTATAAGTTCAGTTAGGGAGGTACTCATGGCCCCAATCGCTGGCCATGGCTGCCGCGATGCATGTCCCCTTGTATGATTTCCTTGTAGGCATAAGGGGTTCGCCCTGAGACACAATTAGCTCCCGATCCTAACTCAGACACACATCTAACAATTAGAAATAGGGCTGGTTAGGAAAAATCGGGGAAAGTTCTTAGTCTACTGCTGTGCCACAGGAGTTGTGCAAAGCAGGCAGACAGTATCTGTGCCTAGCGAGACCCCTCGATTGATTACCAACTAGATGTCTCCATAAAGAACATAGCTGTATGTGTAGAGTTCGCTGAGTGTGTGAGTTGGGGTTTATTAGCAGCTTGGTTGCAAACCTTTCATCGTTTTCAGTCTTTCAGAATTATTTTTGAGAAAGCTAGTTTTGTTCTGAACTTCATATTGACATTTACGGGATCCATGTCAAATTATTTAATGTGAATTGAAGTAAAAGCATGGCCTCTGCTTTATTGAGATTTTTATTTTATCTATCTAACCCATCCAAGTAGAGCTTTACCTTAACTTGTACTGTTTTAGGTCGCATGATCTAAGATGCAAACAATATGTTTATCTCATCCCTACATTTGTTACCATCACTTTTGATACATCTTGAAAATTTTTGGCGCAACTATGAAAATTTACATATTACACAAATTCTCATTTCAATCAAATTCCTTGATTCATTGTGTGTAATATTTCAAATAAGCTCTCGCTGAAAATTTTGTAGTTAATTTATTTTAAAGACACAGCATCATCTTGTTAATTTTTATGAGAGATTCTAACAGAAAATTCTAAAAGATTTATAAAATATTTTATCCATCTCATACCCAGAACACGCTCATCGAATAATACTAAAAACTAGTACAATGCAAGTGTGTTTGTATTGGAGTTCTTAAATAGGAAATATTATAGTAAAGAAAACACCATAAATTCGTTAGATCGTAAATCAGATGTAAATATTTTCCAGGCAGTGGGCTAGCTTGTTGTGCTGTTATTCCACCAATACCAGCAGACTTGCTTATGGGGAGTGTTGTGGTTGCAGATACCGGTCATCAAGGAGGCTATGTCGCTGAGTTCGACGACCTTGAAGTTGTTTTGCACGCCGTGGTCGGCGCCAGACTGGATGAAGAACATCGTTCACTCCACGAGGGCAAGCAGCCTCAAGCCGGAGTACTACAGCACCTGGGCCAACTACTTTGTAAAGTGAGCGGTGTTGCCAGATGCCTGCAAATTTCCTGTCACAAGGGGAATTCTGATAGTTGGCGAGGAATTTCGAACTTGTAATGTTTGCTTAAATTTCCGTACAAATATTCATAATCCTTAAAATACATTGCGTAATAACTTTCCAGGACACAGTACAAGGATCGATGTTTCTATAAGTTGAACATATTCCCTCTTTTTATGTCATTGTTCTGTATTTGATTACTATATAATATATAAAATTTAAATTGTGGTTTGAGACTAACTGAGAGTAAATGAGTATAGAAGAACAAACAGTTAACTACGTTGATAGTACATTTTTTTAAAAATTGAATGAGAATTTTGGGAGCAAAATGGGAATAGTTGACCAGCCTTGCGGTAAATTGTACTAGGGCAATTTATCTAATACCCTGCAAGCGAGTCGGTCACACAATCTTCTGGTATGCGGAAGACTCATGTAAACCCACAGCCACCTCCATGGCAGGGTAGTATCCACAGCCATATGAAAAACCGAACCTCAAGTTACCACTCATTTACATGCAAGAATTTAAAGATGTTTTCGTTGGAATGAAGTAATTTTTACTGTATCTGTATTACTGTAATGCCCGCTCTTAATTTCCTTGCAAGTTGACTAACACAGAGTTCTGCAGGATAAAACTAGTAAACTGGCACTAAATTTAAAGAATGAGAAACCATAACATTTTTCTATTGTATGTTGAAGTATAATTTGTCGTCATTATAAATTCGTGGAATTTTGTAGTCGAAGGTCTCCTGAAAACTCACACTGTCGCTGAAATGATGTAATGCATTTACCTATAGACTTTCTATTTTGTTATTCCTTCTTGGAGATAATCACTTCTTGCTTCATAACTTAAATTGGATTTTTTTTTTTTTAACAGAAATGCCACTTGCAAGCGACATGCCTAACTTTTTTTTAAAGATTATATTCAAAATTTTGTAGAACCAGACAAATGGCATATTATTTATAAGTGAAGTGTGCACAGGTAAATACCCCCAAAGTAATATATGGTAACTGTCAGAAGGGATATATGGTAGCTTTTACAACTAAATACACCAATTGAAATATTGGAACTGAAGCAAAACTGAATTTCCCCTTCCAACATGTATGGCTTAGCCAAATTTGTATACAATAGAGATTGTAAAAGGGTACATTTTGAAGTAACAATGAGTATTTGTTACTGTTACACAGACGTACCTGTTAAATATACCTGTTATTTTAATACTCGATACCACTCTATAAGAACAGGTATTAACACAAGTGGAAATATTTGACTTCAATTTTGTCTCCCGTTACTAGTTCTTTAATGAGACTTTTATATATGTTTACATTGTCTGCATAGCGTGCCTGCCATCCACGCGGAGTTATTTACCACGTAGAAGACAGGCAGTATGATATGTAGACAACGCAATTCAATTTAAAAGTACCATAAAGAAGGTACTGTACTTCGAAATCATACATACGATATTTTATAAAATGTTAATTTACCTGACAAAAAGTATTGTTACTATGCCCAGTCGTCTGTTTTTCACAGTACGAAATTGGAGAAGAATTCAGTTCAATAGTTGGATGTTTCCTAACTAAGAACTTTTTCAAATTAGAAACAAAATTTCCGTAACACAGTCTTCGTTTGCATAAAAAATATTTCGCTAAATTATTATCAATTTCTGTAGAAAAGTTCCAAATGCCACTTCTTTTCCGTCTTTGTGATGTATTCATGGTTGTTATCACGTACGCACACTGTAGCCTGTACTCTTTTCCACTCCAGATAATTACAAAAAAAAGAATACGAGTATTTTAAACATATATCAGTTCGAAACAGGCCGTACCATCTAGTGGACACTGATCGAAACAGGTCTTTAGAAAGCATTTGGAAGAAGACAAATATGAGTACATTTAACAGCTATCGAGATACACTGTACTATCATGCGAGCATAAAGTAATACATGTCTCTGGTTGCGTATGAGTACGATTATCTGACAACACGAGTGTGAGTACATTAATAGGTACCTGTATATGCAGCAGCGGAAGCAGTGCTATCTAGTGAGTAGTATTGGAAACGAATGAAACTGTATGGAAAAATATTTCTTACCTACGAATTGTGGCATTTATTTGTACGTAAGTAAATTAAAATGAAGCCAAACAGATATAGAGATAAGAAATGGATTGTATGTATTTGATCAAAGCTTGTAGCGCATTTATTTAATAGGCATCTCTTTTAGTTATCTATATGTATGTAGCTTTTTGAAAACGAGTATGTGCGTACATGTTACTTGGTGTTTGTACTCGTAACAGATATGTGTTACAAGTTCCTACTCGTGGTAAGATACATGTTGTGTAATATGCTCCCCATCTCTAATTAACAACAAAATACATCATTTGATAGCCTTTACAAATAAGTACATGTGTGCATATGAAAAAATATTTCTTTTTGCAATGAAAAATACTGATTTCAGTAATAACAGTAACCTTGACATGCCCAGTTCTAGAAATGGGTGTATTAACGGCATTGTCTATGGAAGATTTTTTTTATATGAAACACATCTACAGTTTATCTGTAACAAAATTTACTCAGATATTATTTTTAAATTGCATGGTTTCTGCAAAATAACATGTCATATAAAGCAGTTTACTGTTTTCGTAATGTCTAAAAAATAAAATAAACAATTTGTAGACATTTTAGCAAGGGTAACAGAAAGTTTCTGTCTTAATTCATTTTGAAGTATGTAAAACTGAAGTTATTGTTCAAATATTCAAGGGTACTACAAATCACACACACACACACACACACACACACATATATATATATATATATCCTTAAATTCAGATTTTTTTAAAATTCAAAAACATAACCTTGTACAATTTTATAGATGTCTTGAAGTAGCTGCTGGAATCTTATTTCGGCATGAATTATCTAATGTGACACCAGGTGGGGTGTCTCCATGGTGTGGAGGAATGAAAAGGAACATTTTAGTGGAAAATGTGGCAAATAGGTTAGGAATTGTTCGGTGCCAGGCATCGCCAAAGGCGGTGCCGAAGTTGAAGAGCTGACTCTTGTTGATGCTCCGGGACGTGCTGCCGATGACCAATGCCTTCCTTTCCTGCTCCTTGTAGAATTAGTAATAAAATTACTATGGAAATCTTCGTGGACTCTTTGGGTGGACCACACACCATGGACCACACACCACCTGGATTAAATATGTTGACTTAAAAACATTGCAGTACAGAAAACTCTTTGAATAATAACGTAAAATATACACTTTAGAAATGGCGGGAAATGGTGGGTCCCATGCTCTTATACGCCCGAAGGCGTCGACAGAATTGAACATCGACAGTTTCAGTGACATTATTTATTTGTCCATAAATCTAAACACTCTCAATGAAAGTAACTTACATTTGGCACCGAACTTAATTGGTCGGTATCGGTACAAAAGTAGACAAAAGCCACACAGGCTACACAATGGTTATGTGAAAAAGTAAACACCCATTGGTGATGCAAAACAACCTAGGAGAGGATGGGTGAAGTCTCGGGTAGTTCAACGTAAAAAGGTTCCGAGATATTAAAGTCTATTGCAATTAGAATGATCAGTAACAAAGATTGAATACCACCCGGGCACATGCGATACGAGACACAATGGCACGACTCACTCCTCCAGTTGCCAAGTGCTAAATGACTTTGCACGAGGACATGAGGGCTGGTGTTTGTGGGCCCGCATGCCACATGGCTCTAATTTCTGATACACAATACCATGAAATTTACTTTGGGTCAAACACAGGCGCAGGGGGCAAATCATAAATTTAGATATACTGTGAACACATAATAAACCCTTAATACACGTTAATGGATAACATGACAGTAGTACACGTGAAATGTAATCAAACAACAAACAGAGAGAACACTCATGAAAATGGGTATGTATCAAGAATGGTTTTAATCTGCACATCTTTCTCAGCCTCGCAATATGCTTGCATATTGAGCGAACCCTTAAGAAATTATATCATGTTTTCCACACAATTTGGCGCTACTTACATATCCTTTAGCCATCCAGAGTCAGGGGCTTGCTGATCACACACACACATGTTATCCCAAACTGCCCCCACCCCCCCTTAACCAGGCTTGCCCTACTCTAACCTGCACTGCGCTACACTACTTGACACACATCACCAACACTACATGCTGATGCACTCTGCGAGGAGCGCACATTTTCTTGGTGCAGGGTCCTCGCTGGGGTAGGCTAACGGTCTAGGGAGGAGCCATGGACTGCGTCAAATGTTCCCACTCACCTTTGGAGACAGTTTGCAGCTGTTGCATCACACACAACAGTGACACGTCGGTTGCTGCTGTCGTCTCGGATGTAGCATGTACAGGCTCTTCTGCTGCCCCACATGCCTCGTAGAATGCAGCAGCTGCTGTAGTCCTCTGTGTCTGCTGGGGCGTCGAGGTGCCAGGGCATCCCCACACGCTCCACATGCCGGCGGTGGCCTTTTCCGCCTCTCTGTCCAGTGAGCTGGCCGACTCGCTGTCCTCGCCTCTTGCATCACTGCTGTAACTTTGCACTTCTCTCCTGGTGAATGCAGTCGTGCCGTCATTGGGTGCATCGGGGAGGGGGTGGGGGTGGGGGTTTATCCCCTGTGTGGGTCCCCACAGCCTGCTGTAACAATTGTTGCACTTCCGTCTCTGCACAGGCTGCTGTTAGCATCACGACAATGGGCATAGCGGCATCTGTGGGTTGCTGCTCGTTCAGAGGTACTGGCACTTATTCCAGTGCCGGCGTTCGAAAGGCCGAGCTCCTCGGCCCTCCGCCGTCGAATGCTGTGGTGGTTGCTTTTGGATGTGCCCCTTCAGGCGACAAGGCGCCGGGCGTCGTCGGGCTTCTTCCACACTATGGATACCCCTCCATCCGAGATGCTGACGAACCCTCTTTGCTGGTGATTGGCGTGACTACCTTGGCAGAAGCATCCCCGTCTTGGTCATTCGGCTCGCAATCGCCAATTCTTACTGTTCTGCTGTCTCCTCGCTTGTGTGCTATGAATCAGTATCCCTGTCTGGACCGGAACCACTGACCACGTTGGATTGCTCATGACCTTGGCCCCTGGTGAATGCATTGGTGTTCGGCAACCAAATACCTGGTCGCCCAAGTAGTGCACCTTCTGCTGGAAGTGTGGGCCCACCTCCTGTTGTACTGGCAGTTTCAAGCTCGGCAGGTGGTTTGCCATCGGGGGTCATTGGGGCCTCTCATGTGGCTTCATCGGGGATATCTCCCAGCAACAACCAGATGTCGCGACTAAGTAGGTCATGGGTTCATGACTATTCACTACCTTGTGTGGTCCCATCCACTTCGGCACTAATCCCTCGTAAAATTATGCTTGGCTGCCAGCTGCTGGTGTATGCGCACGTACACTTCTTGCCCAATCGTAAGTGCTGGTAGGGTTCTCATCATGTTTTTCACCCACTTTGTCGTGTACTGTTCCTGGCGATGCCGCAATTCACGTCTGCGATGCTGTCACCTCTCTTCCCATGCCCCACTGCTCTCTGTCGCGCTGCTGTTCTTGGAGACAGGACAAAGTTTTTTTCTGGGCAGACTTAGATTATGGAAGAGTATGGCATTGGCTGGTGTTTGACCGGTAGCGGCGTTCACACAATGGCAGAGAGTAAAAAGTGCGGCTGGCAGATGTTGTGCCCATGTCACGGGTTGCTCATCCACACAGAGTCGTAACTGCATCTTCAGAGCTTGGTTTCGATGCTCCATGGGGTTCGCACAGTGATGGTACACCACCAGATGCTGTACTCCCTACTGGGTGCACAGGTCTCAACATTTTCTTCCAGCGAATTGTGGGCCGTTGTCGGTGAGTAAGTCCCGCAGGAATCCCCATCAAGTGAAAAACTCATTTTCCATCACTTGTGCTATGCTATCGGCTCATTCACTACTAATTGTGTAGACTTCAATCCTCCTTGAATAATGATCAGATATTACCAAAATAAACCTCTTGCCGCCTGTTATTGTTGGATAAGGCCCCATTATGTCTGTACCGACATTCAGGGGTTCGAAAATATGATAAGAAAAACTCACCAGAAACAAATACTCTGTAATACCAACACAGAACAAAAGGTGAACAAAAGAGATCAGAATTGTCCATGGACCTGGTTTTGACCAGTGTGTATACTTACCAAAGGTTAGTCTGTAGTATGCAAGCCGAAATTTACTATAATTTCCTACAGCTTTACAAAATACAAGAAAATACAGGACCGACCACTGGCCCATTCCTGTAAACTAACACTAATTATCACATAGAGATTAATTTTTTCTGCATTGTAAAAGTAGTTTTAAATTATGATTTTAATTCTGTATGGTTAAATGCCAAAAGGCGATCAAATAAAACAAAATAAAAATGTCATAGTGAACTCTTTAGCAAGATAAATATATCTATATAATATTTAACACACCTTCATATAAATCTCTTGGTCACTATACAATTAGGCCTACATAATATCAACTATTCTTTATTATCAACCTTAATTCAAAAATGTGATCCCGATTAAACAAAATTATTATTTTATGTTACATACTTTTAAAGGTTAAGGTGATAACAACTTAGAGCTGAACATAAACTGTTTAAGTTACATTCTCATTAAGATTAAGATGGCACAATTTCAGAGCTGAAGCAGATATACTATAATTTTCAGTTACAATTTATTATTTTTTGTGTATTATTTTTAATTCTCAAAAGGTTCAAAAGTCAAAACTGCTTGAACACGAAAACAGTTTCAAAGGTAGCGTCGGACTGCAGACACAGAGTTGAAAAGTTAAAATTAATGACTAGGTTAGTCCAAACACACGCTCTGAATTTTAAAAAATATTTTTGGCCTGAAAGCAACAATAGGAAGTAGGAACATGCCCGAAGCCCAGGACGATCCTTGGAAAGTAGCAGAGTTATTAATCCATCAAGAATGCGAAGATGGACACCAAAATGAGGCTCGTCACATCTGAGGCCTAGATGGAATATGCTAAACAAAATGGCAAAAACAAAAGAAATGACAATGGCCTGGCAAAAATAAAACAATTAAAAGTTGCCATACAAAAAGGGCTACAAGCCACATTATATAGCATTATATAGATGGAGAAGCGATCAATTTTTTACAGAATGTCACACCATGTTTTACTGATGTAGAAGAAGGAAACGAGAGTGACAGTAGTGGCCATAGACCAGATTTCGAACCAAGCAGTTATGGCTACAATCAATTATAACATGATACAAATATTTAATCAAACACTCACATGATTTAACTTAAATGAATTGGAAAAATTAAGATAAACATTTAGTAACATATTTTAATACAGTACAAAAATTCTAAGAATCATATTTCACATTAAACATGACATTTTAGTCTGCCCGCCAGTCTTCGAATCGGTTACTTTCTTTACACTGTTGTTACCATTGTCTCGTTGTACTACATGAGACTGGGCCAGAAAAATTGATATCTGATATTATGCACTGTTTGCTCTGCCCCTGAATGTCCCGCTACACTGTTGCATGCACAAGTGCAAGTAGAAGTTTCCGGCATATCTCCAGTACGAATAGGTGCCATTTGTTTTTGTTGTTAAATGCACATATCTCTAGCCTTCCATCTAATACATGCCACTGTTCAAGGTTTTCTGTCGCTCATTTTGCCTTTTGTTATTGTGAAAACTCACACATCTCCTGAGCAGTGATTACCTCCATACACAGGTTGGGAATGAGATCATTGTCTGCTACGGCAGTCATTTGGTTCATTTGTGCTTCTCGGAGCAGTTCCTGTTCGCCTGGCAGTAAGATCTCTTCCCATTCTGCAGTGTCACACACAACTACCTTTGTGTCCAGTGCTCGTGAAAGCGTATCTGCAAGTTCATTATCTTTGCCTGCTACTGCAAAGTCATAAGCTTGGAGCATAAGTGCCCACAGGGTCAGTTTGCTGCGGGCTTTGTGCATGTTGTGAAGCCACACTAGGCACCTGTTATCAGTATGCAGAGTGAAGCGCTGATATACTAGATAGGTCCTGTATCTCTTAACTGCCCAGACCACTGCTATATACTCACATTTATTTCATCATAGCACTATTCGGTTGCACCTAACTTGATGCTGGAAAAATCAATTAACCGTTTCTCTCCCGCCTCCGTGCACTGCTAAAGTACTGTGCCAGTACCTTCTTGGCTTGCATCCATTTGCAGGAACAGGTGGCTCATGGTGTCTTGTCTAGCTAAGGTGGGACATGCCTTAAAGCTTGCTTTGATTGCCTGGAATGCCTTGTCTGCTTCCTTCCCCCACACAAAGCTTTTCTGCAGTGAAAATAAGTCCGTTAATAGCACAGTTATTGTGGCTAAATCCTTGATATGCTCGCGCAACCAGTTCACTAAGCCGAAAAATTTGCGCAGTTGTTTTCGCATACATGGAGGCATGTGCATGTCAATAATGCTTAACTGCTCAGGTGGGGCCGTATTTACAGATTGTTCAACAATATCACCTATGAACTCTATACTCGTCTGACCAAGGTGTCATTTGTTGGCAGCACATGCCAGTCAATTTATAGCAAGGTGCTCTACGACAATAGAAAGACAGTGTAGGTGTTCTTCCCACATCTCCGACCACACGACCACATCGTCGAGATAGCGAGCATGACGTCTCCATTTAGGCCATCAAACACAGGTGCAGGGGCACACCACTAATTCAAATATACTGCAAGAAACATAATAAACCCTTAATACATGTTAATGGATGACGTGAGGGTGATACACGTGAAATGTAAACAAATAACAAACAGAGAGAACACTCATGAAAACGGGTATTCATCAAGAATGGCTTTAATCTGCACGTCCTTCTCAGCCTCGTAATAAGCTTGCGTATTGCGTGAACCCTTAAGCAATTATATTACATTTTCCACACAATTTGGTACTACTTAGATATCCTTCCGCCATACGGAGTCAGTGGCTGGCTGAACACACACACGTTACACTAAACTACCCCTCTGCTACACCTGGCTTGCTCTACTCTACCCTGCACTGCCTTATTCTACTTGGCACACATCACAAACATCGCATGCTGATGCGTTCTGCGAGGAGCATGCGTCATGTCGATACTGGTCCCTCGCTGGGGTGGGGAAACTGTCTAGGGAGGAGCCATGGATGGCGTCAAATGTCTGCATGTAAGTTAATTTTATTTGTGTGTTCATTTCTAAAACAGTCAAAATGTCATTTCAGATATGGATTTTTGCTAGGAAAGAGTAATTGCCGATAATATCTAATAGTTGAACAGTGCCAATGTGGTACAATTATAAAACAACAAGTTTTCCATGACCAATGCCCTTGAAGAATTTAAGAAAGCCATAGAGTATGTTCACGTGACTGTTGCTACCTTTATATTAATATAATTAAATTAAAATAATTTTATCCCAAACACCTTACTCTTTAAAATTACGTTAAATTTATAATTCGAATGGTAAACTGTTTAGAATTTAGAATTGAAACTCGTGTTTGAAGCTGTGAAAAAGTTACCTTGATGCGATGATTATAAAAAGTATGTAGTTCACAGGTTTCCATTACCATTTGCTTAAACTAATTGTCCTCAAGGCTTTACCATGTCTATGTATCAGAAGTTGCCACTTATTCGGGGGACAATGTAGTCGTCATCAGGATGGCAGAGTGGTCTAGCCAGCCTAACAGGCACATTGACCCCAAAATGCCTGGAGCGAATTTGTGCACAAACCTCCTGTGTTGAGGTACATGAGTCTCCAGTCTTAATAAAGAAAGTTCTTCATATTAGTCTCTACTTTTATTTTTCACTCAGGTGTAGTGTGGTGTGCATGGAACAATTAAATACTACCATAATTGTGTGGTGTACATCTTAGGAGCCTCGATCCCTATCCCAGTTTCAGTGGAGCAAAACAGAAATCTTTCAGCTGGAAGAACTCGCTATCCCAGTGTAAAACGATACTGCCAGGTAGCTAATATTAAAAATACCTTCCCCATACACCTGCCGGAATATGGGTTTACGTCGGGATATAGTATGTTCTGAGGAGATACTTAATATCTCGCCCAGCACCACACTTACTCCATAGGAAACACAGATGTTGCCTTAAAGATGTCGATTGTAGTGTCACTTAAATGTCGGTAAGCTCTGGGACTTCTACGAAGCAGAATCCTAACGCTTAAAATTAGTTGAGGTTGTCCAGCTGTAATTGTCAGTTTGAATAACCTAATAAGGAAAGGTGTTTTCAGGTTCTTACAGATGTATGAGAAGCATGGCATCAAGTTCTGGGGCCTGACTCCACAGAATGAGCCTAAGAATGGCCTACAAGCTGGCTACTTCAACATGATGGGCTGGACTCCAGAGAATCTGCGAGACTGGCTGGTGGGTCACCTGGTACCCACTCTCAAGGCTTCTGGCTTTGGCAACCTCAATATCATGGCCAATGACGACCAGCGCCAAGATGTGCCTATATATGCCGAGAAGGTAAGTCTCAAATACATTAATCACACTGCAGATCTAAGCCTTCTTTCTCTAGCAAGCTCACTTTCCATGTCGGAATTTTCATATGAAACAAATGTAACTAACATCAATAATGACAATTTAATCATAGTTGATTTTTCAATCCCCCAATCACTATAGCTCATGAATGTTATCCATCGTAAATTCTTTTTCTTACACAGTATATTCAGGTGTAGGTTTTGTCTTTAGGGAGTATCTCTACGAATGCATAGTTGAAACAGAATACCAATAAGTCGAAAGTATTGGTATTTCGTTAAGCATTGCTGACTCTCTTTTGGCATGTTTTGAATTCAAGATGATGAAATCGATAGGACCTCCTGTTCATGGTATGTTTTGAACTATGTTTAAATAGTGTCACTCAATAATAACTTTGATGGGTCTGGGAATGTTGTATTGTTATTTAATATCATCTCACATGCTTATTTCATGTAGGCAGTGACACAATGGAATATACTCTTACATATATATTCACATTCACTGTGTATCTCTCGTGATGCAGCTTAATTTTTTTATGTTTCACCCTCATGAAGTTGATTCCAGCACCGATAGGTACTCTCATCATGACACAAGGATGATACATGTGGAAGGGCGGATACAGATTCCTGTTGTAGAAGTGTTTGCAGAACTTAAGTTAAAGACGTGCTCCGGTCTTTTAAAAACTGATTTGTAGAAATATATTATTTTATTAATAAAATTGTTTGTTGGTTGTAAATTTTCTTTTGTTATCCACATAGAACAACTGTTGAATACATATTAACTACACCAGTGTACTTATATTTTACGAGGAGAAATTTCAGAATAAAAAAAACAATGACAAAATCTCAGTAAATATATACATAAAATTATAATATCGTCTGGCATACAACATAAGCATATATACTTGAGCATTTTATATGAGTAAAATAAATATTTTAATAATTAATTTAAATATAAAAGGATCTTGAGTATTCAATATCTTTCACAACCAAGGCCTTCTCTTTTCGAATTAAGTTACTTTAACACAAAACATGCATTTTTTTAGCAAGATAGCAAGTGAAATCACCTTCAAGTACCTGTTTGCAAATGTAAGCCATAAGGGCACATAAACTATTTTTTTTTTTTTATATTACATGTTTCACAGTCCCAAAAAAAAAAACACAATCATGTTAATTAATTGCCAATGTTAAGAAAAAATTAGTTCAGCCAGTCTATGAACAGTTCATGTTAATGATACATGTAAGCTCGGAGTACGTAGTATGCGAACAAAATTGTCAGATTGTACTTGGTGTTGGAGAGAATCAAAATTTCGTCTGCAGGAAGGATGTTGGCCACAATCTACTGCATCATAGAACGAAACTCCAACACGTGCATCGCTACAAGATATATAAAAGAAAAAAATAACGTGGCTCGGCACACACAAAAAGATCACGAAACGGCAAAAAATCACTAATAGTTTAACTTACCCTTATCGGCTGGTGAAATTACCAATTACATGGAAAGAAGAGAGAACAAAAGTAGATAAAAATTCGTAGAACAACTTCATCCTGTATGGTTAAGTTCAACAAAAAGGCAATAACCTTGCGAGCAGGAATAAATATGAAATTGTTCGTGCTCAGAAATCCAGTCTGGTGTGACTAATCGATATGTAATACAATATTTAGAAAGATGTATAAAACAGAGATAACTAACAATTATTTCATTAGGTTACATTAAATTATATTTACATCTTGCAAATACTACATACTAATTATTTATTAAGTATAATTAAATTTTGGACACAACATAGACGTATATCACATACTAAATTATTTAAATATACATAAAATAATTTGCCTCTTCAAGTTAACGAGACCAGTGCAACAGTAAAATAATTTAAATAGATTCTCAATGCTTTAATCTTGAATAGCATAAACAAATAAAATACATATAACTAGAGCAGATTTTAATCAAACCAATAATTTTTGGTGAAGAAGTAATTAATGAAGATCTTATTAAATTAATAGTAATCAAAAAATTAAAGCTGTGCCAATACAACTGGCACAATTTTAGAAATTATACACTGCAAAACCGTTTTTTGCTTGTTCTGTCTTTCACCTTCTATTATAGGTCTGGATTTCCTAGTGTTCTAAAAGCGTTTATCGTAAAACTTTTCCTTGCAAATTGGGATGAGGCTAGCTTGTCGTCTAAACTTTTA
Source organism: Dryococelus australis (assembly GCA_029891345.1). Classification (NCBI taxonomy): domain Eukaryota; kingdom Metazoa; phylum Arthropoda; class Insecta; order Phasmatodea; family Phasmatidae; genus Dryococelus; species Dryococelus australis. The sequence continues at coordinate 206,405,284 of CM056993.1, read as the reverse complement.
TACAAATACTCGTCGATAAAGTTGCAAGGGCCTTTGCATGATAACATCATTCCGTAAATTTGAGAGCGCACATCTCAATATTATCTTTTCTGCAATGTATACTCTCTTTTTATTTTCTTTTTGTTTTGAGGCATGCATGCAAAACCTGCTTTAGGTGTCATAAATGCAGTATGCATTACATAAAGGTGTTTCAATCTTATAAATATGGGAAACCACAAAAAAAATTTATTTTCAATTTAACAGCTGAACGATATCGTGGTTTTTATTTATCTCCATCATTTGCTCATGCATTTGTTATCTCAAGTAGCACACTCTTTGTCAATCTCGTCCCACATGTGGCTTTCTATTCTAGTATTATCTTATCACTGACTTTTCATTATTTCTCAGGCATTTAACCATATCTTAACCATTTAGTTGTAATTCCTCCCTCTCTGACAATTATATCTATTGACAAATACTGGGAGGGCTAACTCAAAATTTTGCTATATGGCTTGGTTATGACAATTATGCTGATATCTGAGCTGTAATTGTACAGTTTGGCCAGGGCGATTATGCTGTTCTCTGAGCTTTCACATTTATTTAAAAATTAAATAAAAATAACGAACAGACACCTCTCTGAAGGAGAGCAAAACAAACAACACTCTTAATAACAGATTACTGGTCTAACTAGATTAACCAAGTTTAATACCATTCACAATAAAACCACATTAATTAGCCTGATAGTTGGGAGTGGAGAGTCTGTTAATTTTACTTTAAGAGTAAATTAGAAATTTTAACGTAATCAGGAGAGCATAAACCTAACTTAACTATATCTTAACTTAAAAAATACACAATCCTAAATTTATGTGCCAGTGCTTGACGCTGGCTGCCATCCAGCAGCCTTGTGGAGCCTGTTAAGGGGCTCGCCTCCCTTGAGTCTAAATCACCCTTCGAGCCAAATAGTTGCAGCTTTTTCTCCAAGTGCGATGGCAGATCCGAGAAACACTCTGTGCCTACTCCCTCTCTACATGACCAGACATTTACAACAGTTCGGGAGGGGGGAGCGTGAGCTGGCTGTAGTCGCATTCTCCACCCCATCCGCTACACCTTGTCCTTGGCTATTGCCATTATCCTACATTCACCCTCACTGTGGAGGAAGAGGAGAGATGAGAGATGAGAGAAATGGTAGCTGGTGGTCGCTCGCTTCTGCGGAAGTTCTCGTTTTCCAAGCGATGCACATTTTTGACATGCAAAATTTATGTGGTATTCTGTGGCGATCTAGGCGCAGAGTTGAAATGTTAAAAAAGAAAAACCAACAAAATATGAACCAGAGAGCATAAATGAAAGAAATATAAATAAGTGTTCCTACTCGTTGAAATTTTCTAATACTACTTAGCATCATAACCACAGTGGTAAGTTTGATCCAGTTTTCTAGCTGTAAACTGAGGCATGCATGGTGTTTCCTTGTCATTCGGTTCAAAATGCTTTACAAGGCTCTTAAAGTTATGAGTTATGTGATACTTGGTTACATATTAATGTTTAAGTTGTTAGATAATTATAGGTTACTATAAAAAGTATTACTCACAATTAGACATATTTAAACCAAATTTGGTACACTAAAAGTACCAGTTTGAAGTATTGAGCAGGATAATGCCTGGTCTATTTTGCTAGCCATTTTCAAAAGTAAACATCATCTAAAATTTGTATTATAGTTACTGAAGTCAAACACAAATCTAGCATAGGGATGGTAATTACAAGCCACCTGAACACAGAAATATAAAATTATTTTTAATACTTTATTAAAATCTCTGCAGTATTGTATCCAAAGAATCACTAAACACATTTAAAATCAACTTTGTAGATCAAAAGTAGTCATCATTGTCGTTAAATACATAATTAAAAAATTTCTTTAGTGAGTCATGTTTGAAAATCCATTAAAAATAAGCCGTTGGTTTCATAGCCATGACAATGATCGAAAAACAGTTTGTAACATTTGTTCTGCTAAAAAGAAAATTCTGTGGTCTTGGTAATTGAGCACTTTATAGAAATGATTTGTATAGGCTAGTACAGAGAAAATTAGGCTCATTAGTTGTATAGTAAATGTCTTGTTTCTGGTGCTGGCATTTATTTTTGTGTAATGAAGATTTACAATCGTAAGTTGGTGTTAATAATTCCAGTCACAGTCTTCTATAGGGAAATCAGTTCTAGGCCTAAATCAGTCAAAATAATTGTATGAATTGCTTTGGAATTCGTAGCATAAATACAAGTATGTTTCACCATATTCTTTTGTTTGGGTTTCTATACTCTGCAAAATTTAATTAATAGTTTTTCCGAATATTTGCATTCATTCTCTTGTACTAAACAAATAATTTGATTATCTGACTATTTGGTATTACCAACATTATCTAGGGAGCCATGGTGGCTGAGAGGTTATATAACTCGCCTCCCACCAAGGCAAACTGGGTTCAATCCCTGCCGGGGCCTCTCCCGGATCTTCACAATGTGGGAATCGTGCAGGATGATGTCGCTGGCCGGCAGGTTTTCTCGGTGTTCCCCATTTCCCCCTCCCTTGCATTCTAACGCTGCTCAACTACATGTATTTAGTACACACAACTATTTTACAACTACATTAAATTAATTGGTTTGGTTACCACGAACTTTTTTATTACTTGGTAGAGTTAAATCAGTATTTTATTTGAAGTAAATAAGCATTTGGTTGGCTGGAACTACAGTATGTGGCAATTATAACAACATTTTTGGTAGCTAAAATATCAGCTCGGTTCAGTACCAGCATGTTTTTGGTTAGCTGGAGAGTAGACGATTCTTCGGTTGACATTTTACGAAATTACAGCTCGAGAGTTTGCTTGTATTTTTTTATTTGATGCCAAACAATGGCACAAACAATCTTTACTGAAATATTTCAACAGGAATAAAACCAAAGCTGTAAAACTTGAAAATATTTATCTACACACATGTCACGCATTTCACAGTACACAACAATAAAATTTTGCTATAAGGCAGTCAGTCGTAGTGGCCGAGGTTGCTAGGCAGCCATTCGCTGAGGCCAAGAGATACCAGTATGAATTCCGGTCGTCCTGGAAATTTTTTTAAATAATCGATTCTTAAATTACGGCCAGCCATACATATAGGCCCATTTAGTTGCACCAACCAAAACTTAAATGTTTGAGGCAACCAAATAAAACAAAAAGAAATGGCTTCAGTAACAAAGTGTCTAATTGCCGCTATACAAGCAATTAATTTTGTTGTGCAAAAAAAGTTTTACTTTCATTCAACAATATTTTTGTGTGAGAAATGTTTTAGTAATTTTTATTTCAGTGTATGCAATATCACAACAAAGTTTAAGAAAATATTCAGCAAGAGTACAAAGGAAAAGAGTGGAAAAAGAATTAGCTATATTTTTATGCACAGTGGTATATTATATTCATGAAATCAAATGACATGCCATTCTTGTTATGTATAATTACAACACATTTTTTAAATATTTTAATGAATAGATAAACAGAAAGTTGGTAACATATGTACGTAAAATTTTCAAGGTTACTAATTCTGGTATTAGAAATATATGTGGTGTAAATCAGTATATTGAAAAGCATGTAGTGCAGACTTATCATAACCATTGTAGCTAAGGGATCACACTCGTTTTGTTTTGCCCAAGGAGGAAGGCTAATTTTTCTTTTTAGATTAAATTTGTGTGGTACAGAGTACGACATACCTATGAATTATGTTATATTAAAATACAATCAATCAATTAACACACGGCCTATAGTAGAAAAATTGGGGGGTGTGCAACTATGATACACCTTTGAAGAAGTTAATAATATTATAATTCTTAGAATATTCTCATACAAAAATTTTGTTACGTATAATAATCTCATGTTTACACAATGCCCACTTCAATAATTACAACTTGAGCAGAAAAATACATAAACATTTACAAACATTTTAATACAAAAAATGTTTCTGAATACATTCTCCAGAATAAATTACACCTCAACTGACGTAAAATGTGATTACCTAATGCCCATAGTTCCTTTATAAAATGGAATAAATAATGGAGGTGGTCATGGGCCATTAAATTCTTTTAATTTTTTCTAAATTTAACATTTTACACACGTCCGTTACCTACAATTCTTTTACAGTGACAAATAATAGTCTCATTTTTACACTTAGGTAATTACAAAAATATAAGTATTATACACTACTGTACATCTATTTAATATAAATAAGTCACTAAATTTTCTATCTGTAATAATTACACCCTAACTTGTGCAAAATGAAACTATGCAATAAACACATTTCGTTTAGAAATTTGGATAAATAAAGGTAGATGATGCCATTACATTAGTTTTCTTTTATTTTAATTTTTACAGAAGTTTCTTACAAATCTTTAGGTTGCATATAATCGTATCATGTTTACATTTCCCCACATATAAAAATAAAAAATTAGTAAAACACACTACCGTTACAGCTGTTTAATGCATAAGTTACTAAATTTACTGTCTGCATATAATTACTCCTAAACTAATGTATAATGTAACTATGCAATGAACACAGTTCCTTCAGAAAATTAAATAATTAGTGGTGCCTCACCATTAAGCTAATTTTTTCCTTTTATAAAATTCTACAAAAGTCTGTGCAATTCTTTTGGTGATAAATAATCGCCTCATTTTAATACAGTCTCTAATTAGATAACTACACAATTAGAAGTAAAACACGCTACTATTACAGCCATTAATGCAAAAATTCCACTACATTTACTATCGGCAAATAATTAAACCCGAACTGATGTAAAATGTAATTATGTTACGAACACAGTTCATTCAGAAAGTAAATACTGGTGATGGTGTGCCATTACATTATTTTTCCTTCTCAAAAAATGTTAAAGAAGTGTCAAAATTCTTAAATTGTTTTGGTGATGTATAATGGTGGCACTTTTTTTATAAGTTCTCCACTTAGATAATTACTAAATGAGATGTAAAATACACAACCATTACACCCATTTAATAGAAAAAAAGTCACTCAATTTAACATATGCAAATAATTCCACCCGAACTACCATAAAATATCATTACACGACGAACACAGTTCCTTCAAAAATTAATAGATGGTGGTGGTGTGCCATATATTCTTCTCCCCTTTTAAACAATTTTACACAAGTTTGTTATAATTCTTTTGGTTATAATAGTTATTGTTACAATAGTTTTGTGTTTAAACATTCTTTCCTTAGGTAATTACAAAATTAAAAAACGAGATATTTACTGCTGTGTTAAAACGAAAAAAGTGAAACAATTTACTATTGGTAATTAATGCCACCCAAACGGTTGTAAAATATAATTAAATAATGAACACAGATAGTTTTGCAATTTTTTATGTTGTTGACGGGTGGTAATGGGTTACATTATTTCTTTTACCACTGGGCACATGTGATGGAGCAGCTCACTGGCGTTAGTCTTGTGCGCTCATATTTAAGTGAGTGCCTGTGTGACATATTTTACACTGAGATCTCGCCTCTGTTTCCTTTTAATGTAGTTTGTACGGTGCCGTATGTAAAAACAAATAATATAATCGAAAGAAAAACATTGAAATGGAAACGCATTGCACAAAAGTCCAAATAATTGAAATACAAAACTTTGAAATGATAGTTTGTACAGTTAACAAAACAAAAATTTTGATAATTGAACTACCAACGCCAGGGTTTCAGGAAAAAAATACCGACTAAATAATTCATCTTCTATATAAGCACCTGTACAAAATCAAACTGTTTTTTTTTTTTTAAGTTACAATGAACTGCACACTTTGCAGCTGTTAGCATACATAAAACAAAAATGTAACATTACGTAAAAATATTGGGATATTTTGCGATTATCCATACACGTGTAATAACATTATTGCACTTGAGATAATAGCAGACCAAAGAAAGAATGTTTTGTTTTTACAAAAAAAAAAATGTCCGTAAACCACCTCCCAATGAATTCCCGTGACCCATAATGCTAACCAATTGTACTGACTATCATAACAGATCTATATTCTACGCCACTTCCCAGGAAGAGGAAAAAAATTTTGGAAGTATTATTTGTATCGAGCATTAATTTTTGAAATGATTGTTTTGAAATCCTGGATGAGGAAATATGTCAGACATCAATAATAATAATAATTGGTATGTAGGGTGTACCCAAGCCATGGACCTGGAGGAGGGAGGGGGTGATATAAAAACTACCAACTTACGACTAGGATGGATTGACAACGGAATATAATGTTGGCGTATACGGGAATACCCCGAGAAAACCCACCTTCCAGTGGTATATACGTCACGTTTCTATTACGAAAAAACCTGGCTGCAATCCCATAGAGAATCTAACCCGGATCGCTTTGGTGGGAGGCTGGTGCCATGCAAACGTCGTGAGCCCTTGTACTGTATCCATTCCAAGGTGGCAGCTTGTATTACCCCGCCTGTTCGCGCCATTTGGAGGTATTGGTTATGTTGCCTGCCACCAACACATGTCAACAAACCAGCTTGTTAGATTTATACATCATTCTGTCTCTTATTTCAAAAGCAATATTCAGTAATGAACTCTTCACACTCAGCATAAAAAATAAAGCATAGGAGGCTGCAAGTAGTAATGTAAGATTACGACGTTTAAACTCAAATCTTACCAAAAAAAAACTGTTGGATCTCTTTCCTGTCGCAATCATACTGTGAAGCAGCCAACCAGCCAATGACTATGGCTTTCTTACTGGCAATATTTATTTCTGCTGCCACCTTGCAATGGATAAAGTATATCTCTCTCACTGAACATGCTGCATGAATATGCATGGGTTCTAGGCCAATTTTGATTATTTGAAAGGGATAAATTGATATCAAAGGGTTAATTAAATTGATTGAAAGTGTTAATCAAAAGTTTAAAGGGTTAATAAAATTGAAATGGTTAATCAAACAAAGGATTATATTTTAATCCGATCAAAAAATTCTTAATCCAATGTTAATTCAATTAAAAATTTCCGATCAATTTTTTTGTGTATGGGTATACTTTATTTTCTTTCTTTCTTTTTGGGTGGGGGAAGACAGTAGCAGGAGCTCCCTACGATGTTGACGGTGTGGTGTCCTAGAGGCAACTGACTAGACTGGAGGGTTGCAATATCTTAAATAGGTGTGGAGTTGAGTGCAAGAGTGGGCTAAGGGACTTTTTATCTAATTTTTCTAATTTTGAGATGTTTGGAGGGATGTTGGTGGCAGATAGGCAATCTTTACGAGTGTATTTAACACAAAAGAGTATTTAAGAGTGTTTTAAACGATTTCTATGCGTGCGCTAAGTGAAATGTTATGTTTTTGGGGGATATTGCTCATAGACATTAGATAAGCGACTTTGAAAGATGCGATTTACGTGTTAAACGATCGGTTTTCCGAATGCAATTAAATGTTAGAGAATTTCAGAATGTTCTACTTATGAATAAATGACACACATCAAAATCGTAAATTTCAAACGACTACATGGATAATAAGTGCATTTATGTGAATCTTAAATGTAACGTGAGTCTCGAGCTTAGAAATGTAATTTACAAGAGAGAATTTTAACTTGGTGGATAACATCTGATGCTGACAAGAGCAAACTCACTAATCCAACTCCACTTAGTCACTATGAATAATTAACACATTAACACGATTCAGCCTGGAGAATTATATCTTACACCAAAAAAAACTTTGAATACGATTTAAACCAGACACAATAGCGTGTGTCTATTCTGATAAGTAAAACATATAACGATATAAAATCTTACCCCAAATGATATTAAAATAAGTATGTTCGATGTATGAATGAGTAGCACTTACTTCGAGCTGTGAGTACATGCATCTAGCACAGCTGATAGACAACTGTGTTTAAATTATGGCCAAAACTTGTAATTGAAGGAAAATTTTTAAAAAATATTTATGAAATTCGCTGCAATTGTCAACACAATGGTATTTTCGTAGACCAAACACAAAAATCAATTACTTATCACAAACACAGTATATCGATCCAAAAAGAAAAAAAAGTTAACTCACGAAAATTTATACTTTCTGATAAATAAAAATAAATAAATATTTCACACTATAGTTTACGAATACTGTGAACGAGGCGTGAATCCCGTAGCAAATAGTATCGCTTAACGAAAATCGCCGCTATCACTAGAGATGAAGGTAGGCCAGATTCTTTGAAATTATATGGGTAGTTTTACATAACTTGAGTTGAATTTTATTTCATTTAAATACTAGTTTAAATATATTATGTTTGTCTTCTTCTTCTCCAGATATCATCGTGTTATATCTTGAAGAGCTGTAATCTGTGTGTATGTAAAATTAAAATATTTAAAATGGTTGCTTTAGTCTGTCTGCTGATTTATGTTGGGTGTAGTCATAAATGTTTTAGCTGGAGAAACTTTTTTGTAGGCAAGGAGGGACAGAGTCTCCGCTGTCTCTATAAATGTATTCAGGGTTCACTTTCTATATATCCCCTGGGATGCCATAAAAGTTGGTCAGCAGAGCGACGTGTCCTACTTCAACTTGAGTGGATCAAGGTTCTCTCGAGATACTAACCTGTTGCCTCATTCCTTTGCAAAACTTAATTCATTCGTTCAGCTATGTTTGATTTTCTCCATATATATATATATATTTTTTTTTTTTTTGTAATTTCCCCTCAGTCCTTCAAAGTTAGTTTTCATTAAGATGATTATAAGTTTTTAAGTCAAGGAAATTACATTTTCTTTGTGAAAGCAAGCAAACAGTTATTCTGAATATTTTAAATACCATCTCAGCTCACCATTACTGATAGACACCTACTCTTTTCTCTTCACTACTATTAAACCATCACTCATTATACATAACGTAATATTGATGAAAGTTAGTGACATGAAACATTAAAAAAATAAATATCAAGACACATTAATTTTTAACATTATATTATAAAAATAATTTTTTTTAAAATCATCCTTAAAACTAAGTATTTACAATATCACACAAAAAAGATTGGATTTACAACAAACATCTGCAGACAGTAAAAGTTATCTTTCAATTACAATTTTTTATATAAATGTATACAAAACAATTTTGCACATACTTTAAAAAATATCATCTTACAACTAAATTACCAAAAAATTTTTTACATGAACAATTCATTCTTACAAAAACAAGATATTTCATCAATAACATTTTAACAACAATCATCTTATAAACTAAAAGATAGCTCATCAATAACATTTTATCAACGACATTTTACAAACATTTCATCATACATTTTTTTTTACATCTGGAACTTAGCACTATAATTATTGTTACTAAAACTACTATTGCTATTGCTACAGTACTGTTACTACTACTACTATTACAAAAGAGTTTGGCATTTTAACAACATTTAAAAATATTTACACAAACTAAAACACAATTGAAGAGATTTATGTACAAGAAACAATTTTCAGAGCACTGTGGTTGATGTCTCTTTCCTAAATATTTACAATATTTCCCCTAACGACACATTCGGGAGGTGGGTTCGCAGACATTCACAGAGGGGCGTTCATTTGTCACATACAGTATTTCCCACTCACACACGCCAAAGACAGAGTGTAACATACACACGCGTGTATATTCCAAAGTTCAATGAAGAAGATGTCCATTTTATTTCTTCTTTTTCTTTGACAAGGGAAATTAGATCGAAGACACTTGTATAAAGAGAGTTGTTACTGAAGTTATGTTATGCCTTACAGGTAGGCAAACAGTGAGTAGCAGCATTGAAAGGTAATGCAATTAATAGTTGGTGTAGTCAACTGCGATGATGTTTATAGTCATCTGTGATAATGATTGCAGACAGTTGTGATGACTGTGGAACAGGAGATGAATGTGTTTTCGGCAGATGGATGTCCTTGGCGTTGTATGGTGTAGGGAGGTCTATAGATTTATTGTAGTGTTGAAAGTTTTATATGGAGGCTAAAAAAACTTAAATATTTGATAGTGCCCCCAAGGTAAGGTTGATATTCCATCTGCCTCAATGTACTGCTTATCATCCATACCTGATAACACTACCTTTGGTACACGTTCGGTGTACACTTGACGAGCATGCGAATGGAACTGATATTGTGTCCCCATTGCCCTTATGCAATTTTCGAGTTAATCTCAATAATCCTCGTACCTGAGTGATTGCAACATATTGGGTTTTACACACTTCACCTTACGAATACATTACTCATTCGCAACAACGTATTCATAAAGCTTACGATGTAAACCCACAAAGTGTGTGATTATGCTCTCAGCACATTCATATTTCGTCACCCTGGTACGGCCTTTGTACCTGTGAGGGAATCCTTGCAGATTATCGAGCGCATAGTTGGATGTATCAAACTGCGCCCGTAAATCTGGGGCAATTACTTTATATACATCATCACAAGCAATAGAGTATACCAAGGAATCGGTGTCACAATTGAGGAGGTGCAAAGCCGGTGGAAGAAATTTTGTACACATGTACTGACAGTGAAATTCACAAAATGTTAATTTTGAAAGGTCGAGAATGGCAACACAAGTGTACAAAGGTTTGTTGAACGCAACAGAATTCTTTGGCATCTCGATAAGGACTAAGTTTTCATATATAATTACCGCGCCTGGAATGTCGGACGCCCTATCAGCTCTGCAGCCCCATAGATCGTGTCATACCTCGAAAGGACTTTGATGTTCCTTTTCCGGCGGACATTCTGCAAGATATTTCCATAAATGGAATTATTCATCAACTTGAAAAACGATTTTTCGAATGCATTCGCAGCCTGGGCACGTTTCTCAATGTTGAAGTCGTTGCATGGAGCCATCCATGCCTTCTGCTCAAAGCATAAAACGCGATGAACGGAGTCAAGTTTGGCCCCATACATCAAGGACGGCCAAGTTTTTCCCTGTGCATAGCATATTTCTTGCTCGGCAAAAGTGTTAAAAGAAGTTTCTCATGCGAGCCGTTCGGGGGTATGTCTTTTTCTGGGGCCAAAGGAAAATCAGATAGTTTATCATTACACTCTTCTGGAAATGACAAATCAATTTCCGCTAAAAAACAGGAGTCATCATCGTTCACCTTGTTTGCAAAACCCCACGAATAGAACACGTCAGCCTCAATCCACTTGAAATTACCAACCGGAATCTTGGACCGTATTGCATGACTCTACAGCCCGTTGACGTCGAAATAGCATATATATTTCTATGCCACACTGGTGTCGTAGTCCTCACCCATGTAAACATGGTTGGCTTCCACAGATATTTTTGAAACCTGGGTAATGCCACCCCTAACTCCACGTTGTATATAAAGATACATGTCAGGATCAGTCAACAGCTAGCTGCGTGCGTGTCATTGACAATGAAGTACCCCATGAAAGAAATGGAGCTGTGCGGGTACAAGGCCGTATTGAGCTAAACATACAGTCCTGAAATTCTCAAAAACATCAGCCAGCAAACACGTGACCACACGTAAGAAATGAATGGCATACTGCAGCTAGTTTATGCAGTTGAACACATCCTATGCAGCTTGAGCATGAGCATAATCTTCATTGCTAATGCCTTCGCTTCTCATCACATTATGAAATGCTTCCTTTGGTGGGAGTGGCTTGCACATCAGACTTAACGACTTAACAAAGTCATAAGGAAAAACGCCCTTCCGGTTTGTCAATTAGAACTGGATGTTGTCTGGGAACATCGAGTGGGTGATACTCAATTTTAGAGATAGTAAATTACCTGCCAAAGTTTCTTGAGAGGCACTCATGAATTGGAATGAATCAATAAATCTTAACTTGAAATATTGCCCCTTTCCATTGCAATCAGTCCCATTCGGAATCTGTTTTGTGATACATTTGTATTTTTCAAGGGTCATTCCAATCACTTGAATTTTTCCAGGAATTGCAAAATACCATTGTTCTGTTGTGTAGCGTTACATGACGTTCAGCCAAGGGCTTTATAATAAAGCGAGCATCGTAATTCTGCAGGTTATGGAAAACAGCGACAAGTTGTCTTTTGGGCAGTCTGAAATTCAAGTTGCACTAATTATGTACCCGGCCTCTGATTTTGCCCATCAGATGATTATGGTCGACCACAATGTCATCTGTACCATTCCATTCTTTACAAATGAGACAACTTTTCTGAGCCGCCAACCTAGCTTCAGCAGCAGGGGGTTTTGGCTTCATCGGAAAAATGATGCTGTAAATTCCTGCTACCTACTTTGTAAGTTCAACTAATTTATAAACTTATTTGTACACACAATCAGCAGCCACAAACTAGAAATACTAAGACAAACTTGGATTGCATGAACATACCAACAAAATGCCACAAGCTTATGGAACATGTTGGTTGATGGTAATTGTATTACTTGTTTCATCATTAGGCAAGCAAGTGGACATGGGTTTCAGGCAACTTTCTACGTCGCAATAGGCGACGAAACCCAATCTCTTCTGTTTGCTATAATCATTAAATTCCAAGTACTTGTTGTTCCCAGTGGGTAAAGTCCTGCAAACAGCCTTTTGTGTGACTAGCGAGTTTCTCCTCAGTTCTGAAATACTGAAGACAATGCTCACAATCAAATGTTTTGTTCTTCTCTTTACTCAGATAACTTTTAATCAGCTGTGACAAATTTCTAATGCATACGAAATGCAAATGAGCGGCATTTCCACTCGCATGAATCGCCAAAATATTTACATGTTTGTCATGGCGTACAGGAGAGATACAGATGGGTACTACAACCCCACCCTTTTCGCAAGTTATGTCAATAATATTGCTATATTTGTCTACTACATAGTAGACATTGATAAAAATAAAATTGTTCTCCTCAAACTTGCGAATATTCTGTATGACAACAGGAGTCGACAGATCTTCGATATTCAAAACCTGGTGAGGTTTTGGATATGAAGTAGTTCTGTAAACATGTGTGGCTGGAAACAAAGATGCTACGACAGCATAGTGGAAACACATTCCCTCTGGGTAGTCTACAGCGCCACAAGCTTTCCTGTCAACAAAAAATATGGGCAGTTTAGTGTGCGAAGCACCGACGGTGAACTATCGATATTGACTCACATGGACGTCCATGTATGTCAACATTTACAAATTCCAGCAAGAACCATTCACACTAAACTTCTCAGATCTGTTTGTGTGATAAGGAACCATATCCTCATCATACATTTAACCCATATCGGATGAATAGAGGACAGGGAGTGATTTGATTTGAAAATAAAAATTCTCTGAAGTGCCTCCTTGCACCATGACGGATTTCAAGTTCTTACCCAATACAGAATGGGATACTCTAACTGGCAGGGGTGATGCTAATATTAAGCTTAATAAAAGGACCTTACACCTCTCGAAAAAAAAGAAAAATCTTCATCAGAGTCTAATTAATCATTAAATATTCGCACACAATTTTGTCTTCCTGCGAACTCTGTAGGCAATAGCTGGTATATCAGGTCTGCCAAAGCTTCCACTGAGGCTTGGGAATCGGAAAAGGAATTATTTTCCGGCTCCCTTGGCGTAATATCTCTAATCGACTCGAAAGTCGGTTGTGAAATTGTTGAAGCACTTTCCAGTGACAAGAAACTTCCAAGTCTGAGAGAAATAAATCATCATTCAAAAGATCAACCTTCTCATGTTTGGGGGAAGCAGACATATTTTGACCTTTTGGTTTTGACAATCTTTCCGTAAGCGAGTCCATGCTCGAATGGCTTAAGTAGTGATAGTCCTCTAATAGATTAACTTGGATACACTTAGGCGAAGGGACACTGTCTCGACAGCTTTATTTGTATTTCTGGCTACAATTCCGAATCGGAATCTCGTACGTAAAGGTCTTCAAGCAAGATGTCTATACAAGATCGCTTACGCTCACCCATTTTCACCTAACTAAAAACTTTATTTGTTTCCCCGATATAATAGTTTAAAAACCACAATAATTAAATTAGTGACCCCTTGTTCTGGAAAAAGAAAACACTTGTAATAACACACTTACACACACACACGTTCACACACACAATATAAGTGAAACATTTTTTTATTATTAACATCCTAGACAAAATGCTTGTCTTAATTTAAAAAAAAATGTATATTTGTTGGGGAAAGACAGGAGCAAGAGCTGTGACAAAAAAGGTATCGAAGCCCGAATACTTTTACAGAGGCAGTTATCTAGCAGGCAAAAAGGAACACAATAGATGGGCCAAGATCTCGGCCACCCGAAGGGTCATGTGCATGGTAGAGGGGGAAACAAGGTGAGAAATGACAGTTGTGTTTGTGAGAGAATGGGAGATCTAGTACACTAAGCTGCCGCTAGTACCCACGTGCGCCACTTTACAGTCACTCTCCACTGCCATGCCATCCCAACAACTTCCCCTGCTCCTCTGCTGACACACAAAGACTGCTGGTCGCCTCTGTACATGTGCGACAGAGGGAGAGCTTTCCCCACCCGCTCCCTTTCCCCTCCAACGACACATTGCACAGACCCTGCAGGCATCTCTGTGTTGAGACGAGGTACGGGAATAGGCGAACATTGGTAATTCCCCTCCAACCCTGTGCCTCCACCGATTTTCAGTCCATAACCCATCTTCAGTAATGAATTGACCTCTGTTTGCAACCTCTCTCGCCCTCGTATATCTTTTACAAACATTTGGAGCTCGTGGATTGTGGCTAGCAAAAACGACATTGCATTTCAGTTTAACCTCACTTTAAATATTATTTTTGTTAAAGAAAAATTTCGTATTAATTTTTTTTTTTAATTTTACACCTTAGAATTTCTCCACTGTTAAAAAATTCAAATTTGTACACAGTCAAAAACTTTTAAGTAGTGATACACCATCAAAAACTTTTTAGTGATACACCATCAAAAACTTTTAAGTAGTTTTACACCTTCAAAACTTTTAAGTAGTGATATACTGTCAAAAATCATCTACTAATTTTTAAAAAACCTTTTTTAAAAAATTTTTAACTACAAAATTTAATAAAGTTTTCCAAAATGTCTTTAATAATGAACATTTTAGCAAGGGGAAGTAATCTGCTTCACTCAAAGCATTAAAAAGACTTGTCTAAAATTCAAAAATATTTTACGCTATAAACTAAATATTATTAAAAAAACACTCAAACTTCAAATATTTTACACTATAAAAACAAACTTACATACACATTTAATACTCTTACCAAAAAACAATAATGCATTTCAGGTATTTTTTAAGTTTGAGTAAATTTTTAGTTCTAAAATACATGATTGTATTTTTGGTAAGAGTTTTATATATATATATATATATATATATATATATATATATATATATATATATATATATATATATATTAATATATATATATATATATATATATAACACTCGCATTTACTCATCAAATTTGAAAAGGAAATGTCTTAAAATTTACTTAATTACTTAAAACACCCCATCACATACTCTTCAAAAACATTTCATTTCTTAGAAATACTCAAAGCTCATATATTCGACATCATACACCCTTCTCCAGTCAACTCACACTTAACAAGCTTGGGAGCTGAGATTATGCATCTCCCCCATCACACTTAGCATGAATGGTGTAGTTCTCCCTTGTTTTAGCCATTCCAAAGTTCATACCTCATACACACAACATCCCTTCCTTAAACATTTCTTATAACTGTGTAAAACTAACTGAAATTGTCATGACTTTTTCCCCCCACTCACACTGAGTTATACAACTACCTAACCAAAATTTCTCAGAGTACTTAGTGATACATTTTAGAAACTTTTTCACATACATTTACAAATATTTAAACAGTGACGAGATGCTGTAGTTGTTTGTTATTAACAGCCCTATTCCATATAGTGCAAGATGCTACTGCTGGTGGTATACCTATCCTCTACACTCTGTTAAATAAACTCAAAGCTACATGAAAAACTGCATCTGGAATTAAATGAATGTAAAATTCATTTTCCCCCACACTCACATTCAGTCATACAACAACCTAACCAAATTTTCTCAGAGTACTTGGCCATATATTCTAGATACTTTTTGACATACTTTTGCGAATATTTAAACGGTGAAGAGAGGCTGTAGATTCGTGTTATTGACACAGCCCTATTCCATATAGTACAAAATGCTACTACTGGCGGTATACCGCTCCTCTCAATTCTGTCAAATAAACTCAAAACTATGAAAAAATTACACACCCACACTCAGTCATACACTCTCACACACACACATATTAATAAGCAAAACCTATCCTTAAACACCAACCTTAAATATTATTAAACAGCCTGAAATACCCTGAAAATCTTAAAAATACTAAACAAATATTCTGAAGTGTGAAATGATTTTATATGATTTTCAAGAAAAATCATGCAGGTCTAATTTAAATTTAAAAAATAATAATTGAGTCTTAACGATTTGTTAAAGAAAAATTGATTAGTCATAACAATTTTTAAAGAAAATTTATTCGTTCGTAACAATTTTTGAAGAAAAATCATTCAGTTGTAATGATTTTTAAAGAATAATCATTCACTTCTAACAATTTCATTTGATTTTTTGAAAAAATATTCAGTTGTAAAAATTTTGAAAGAAAATTTATTTAGTTGTAATTTTTTTTAGAGAAAAATCGTTCATTTGTTACGATTTTTTAAGAAAATTCTTTTAGTTGTAACGATTTTTAAAGACCAATCATTCAGTTCTAACAATTTTTAAAGAAAAATCATTCAGGTCTAACGATTTTGTTAAAAGTTTAACAACATTAATACAATTTACCCAAAGTTTGAGGAAAATGCGAAAAAATTTAAACAAAATACTGAAAACCATAAATTAAAAAAAAAAAAAAAATCACTTACTTAAACTCTTGTAGCGATGTTGGTTCATGGAGACCCAAACCCAGGTCAATAGGGCTGAGCTCTACCCCGCTCCGCCAGAAAAGTGTTGGGTCAGTCGTATGTTTGCAATCCCCACAAGTGCTCTGTGGTATCCTAGTCTGGCAGCCTAGCAAGCAGTCAAGCAAGTAGTCGAGCGAACTCCGCGGCTAACTTCTCTGACAGGCGAGGAGGGTTGTTTTCACCATCGTAGCAGAACCAATGGGCAGGCAAGTGGGTCCCTTGCTCGCAAAGCCCTGTCACGTCAGGTCCCGGTAGTGGCTGGTGGATGAGCTACCAGTGCCCTTGACCTAGGTGACCTAGGCACTGCAGGCCGGTTCACTGGGTTTCCGCGCACGAGAGAGTAGTAGATGTTGACTCTATGGAGTCACGCAAGCAAATGAGCTCCAGTGAGTGCGAGATGCTATTCATACCCTCACCAGTCTCCCTTGTTGCATAAATTAAAATAAATGCTATTCACCTAAAATGGATATCAAATAGACTATTAATACGTTTTAATACAATTTAACATGTTTTTAAGCAATTTTAATGCATTTAAAAGAATTTTACGTGATTTTTTAAAGTTAGCATGGATATGCTATATTGTAGCCTTTAAATATGATTTTAACGTGTAACTGTCCATTTTTAAGCCATTAGGTTTGAATTGCATTCTTATTTAATATTACTTACACGAATAATTGTCATTACAATATGAACTTTTTGTATTACGAGGTGAAATCAATTTATTGCTATGATTCAGCACTCTTTTCACGTATACGAATTCCTGCTTTAAGGCACTTTTTATGAAAAAAAATTAGTGCAATGTCATAATGTCAAATGTTTAGGTCAATGGCATATTCTCTAAATCAGGTGGCTTAGCTAAACACTATACATATATACAGAGACCTAAACACACATGTTGTTTCTACCAAAAGTTTAAGACAACTAGCCATTTTTTACTAAATTATGTTATTTTAATACCTAAATAAATTCTTATTGAAAGGGTACTCATGTATTGTAAAGTGACTATATATCGTCCCCCTAGGCGAAAATCGTAATTTTATCGATAGAGTTAGGGACACAAATATAATAAAAATTACTCTAAGCTACTCAACTCAATTGGAAACATGTTGATATCACAACTGCATAGAATAAAGCATATGTGACACTGAGAAAATGAACACAATTTTAATGTGTTAAAAAATATTCTACCAGAGCATCCCTAATTTCGCCCCCCCCCCCCTCTTTATATAGGGTGTATCTGTTTGTTTGAAGTTGAGAACTAATAATACTGACACATAACTTCGAAAACAAAATATATTTACATTAGCATACTTCCACTAACAAATTTATAAAAAAAATAATTTTTCACAAACCAATACAGTTTGTTAAAAGTAACAATTTTCCACAACCAAATTAGTTGAAAATATCAATTTTCCACTGCCAAATTGGTTGAAATGAACAATTTTTCCACAACAGAATTAGTTGAAATGAACAATTTTCCACAACCAAATTTGATGAAATTAACCATTTTCCACAATCAAATTTATTTAAATAAAGAAATTTCCCCACATTTAGAAGTCACTGGTTGTAAACCAAATATAAGTACTTAATTATCCATCAAAACAGAAATCGCATGCAATTTTATTGTTTCTTAATGAAGATCAACACATTTCGTGACACCGTTCGAAACATTTGGTGCACTTAACCCATTTATCTCCTTGCTCGTCCTGCGAAAAGTTTTCTCCACAAATAGCACATGACACATCACCTTCATGGGAACTGTCATCATTATTGGTCGATACGAGTGGAACTTGTGTTTCGCCCTCAGTGTCACTGGAACTAACATCACATTGCCTTGTTTTCTTCCTGTGTGGTTTTATGGACGATGTTCCTGGCAGGCATTTGGTCCAAGTTGAGTTGTTATTTAGTCTTTGACTTTGGTCGTTTACTGACGCTCTTCACGTATCTGTAATTTCTCGAAGGCATCTGATATTGATGTCTCGTGGGGAGATCCTGCAACAAGAAATGATGTGCCAGATCTGGCAGATGTAGATGCTTGGCTTATTGGAATGTTCCTGATGTTTATTGGACTGATCGCTTTGGGTGGGCCAGTAGGTTAAATCTCATCATCAGTTTCGTCATTTCCAGCACCTATTACCTCCTCAAGTGGTCGAGCTGCAAATGATGTTTTTGATATACATCAGGGTTAAAAGTGTTAATCCCAGTTGCTTTAACTCCATTACTGGCAGTTTCAAGTGTAGCAGCACGAAGGTTAGGCTTCACAGAACAAAGAAAAAATCTGAAGTTCCTCATAATTCGGTTAGGGTTATTCAACAACCATTGTTCAGTGGCCATTGCGTACAGAGTTTTCATAGGGAACATGAATGCTACATCCAATGGTTGTAGCTTGTCTGTTGAGTGAGGAAACAGGCAAACGATAGACACTCCAACTTCCCTTGTCCATTCAATGACCTCAAGATTCTGTGTGTGGTAATAGTGACCATCGAGTATCAGCACTACTGGCTCCTCTTTTGTGTACTTAACAATGGAAATTAAGTGCTCAAATCATTTAAATAATAAAGGACCAGTAACCAAATCTGAATTTGAAGTTCCTCCAATCGAGCCAGCTGGGCTCTGTCCAGCATACTTAACTGCCGCATTTTCTGAAGAAATAGTAATAGAGAGGGATGTAGTGTCCTGTAACTTACATACCGGTTATTTCTGTATTTGTTGCCCCACCCTGCTCTGGAGATGAGTATTTGGGCACTTGTTTTGCCCCTTACTGGTAATCACTCTGTCAGCCTTGTGCTGCTCCACAGTTAACCCAGTCTCGTTCACATTCAATATTCTCGATGGATCAAAATTTTTGTTTACAAATTCAATCTTCAGGAGAGGGAAGAACTTGCTAACATTAACTTTAATGGACTCGTTGGTCTTAGTCACTGAGAGGTTATATGGTCTTCGCAGGGAAAGTCAAGGATGGGGCTTAAGGGCCTTCCCTATTTAGCTCAAACACAGCGAGCGGCGCGAGAGCGAATTTTTTCGGGGACAACTGGGCGTGCCCTCTCTTGTTAACTTCACGGTTGGTTTGCTAGGGGTGGGAGAAGCCGCGCGGCCTTGAGAGGGGAAGATGCGCGCGTCTGGTTGCGCGTTGGCATTTGAGGCCTGAGTGGCAGATGGTACGTTTGGCCACAACACCCCAGCCCCAACGTCATCGCCGTCGTCCCTTATCGCAAGGTACAAACTCCTGGGATTTCCTTCTCCATGTGACATAGTGCGAGTGGTCCGAAACTTTCGCTAGATTATGTTAAGTGCTGTATTTGCTGCATAAAATTTCAAGTTACAATACTGAAGTGCCTGATATTTATATGAAACGAAGCACGTTCAATCAGCTTCATAAATTTGAGTCTATAGTCATGAATGCACCCCCAGCTTGCCACGTAAAATGAGGGAACACCTTGCCATGAATTCCTATCAAAATTATTTTAACTAAGACACACTGTCATACCACAAAATATTCACTTTTGCATGGGTTACTGAAAGATTAAATGTTTGATCTAGGGACATTTACGCGAGTAAAGAAGCTGACGTGATATTTAAAACTTCGTGGTTAAAAAATACGTAACCAAAGGGGAGGAGATGTTTCCTCAAGTTAATGTGTTCTCGGGACTTGGCACCAAAAAAATGTGTCAGTTAACAGAAATGGCATGTTCGTGACGTAATTATTCCCCGTATTAAATTATATGTATGAGATAATGCGTATCTGATAGTTTGTACATATACATAGACAAAGGCTATCATTGAATGCATTTTGCAATGGGGGAAGTAGACTAACCGTTCAATTAATTAGGACATTCGCAATTGCAGCACTTTGTAGTGAGTCACAAGAAACAATATGACATGAAAGTAGACATTTTAACGGATTATGATATGTGCAGGTACTCTTTAATGTAAGCATGTAATACTTCTAGTCGTGAGGGATAGTGTTAACGCATGTAGAAGAGAAGATCACAAGACAAGTCAAATAAACACATAGACTTAACAACATAAACAGTGAAGAAGAAATGCTCGAACTCACTTTTAAAGAAATGTATTTACATAACCATAAAAATAGTTCCCCTTTCACATCTACAAATTGTTGTTCAGAAATATGGAAGTTTTGTAATTGTTTCAGTTATCATTTGTAAGTCTAGCCGGTTTTTTTTTTTCGTTTACTAAAAACTTGCGGCATAAGAACAACATTATTCACTGCCATGCAATAACTAAAGTGCATAGAAAAAAAAGTGAATTCAAAGCTAAAATGTGGCCTCATACCTAAATTCGAGTACATACTTTATACAAGTAATACTAGATTGGAAGAGGAAACAAACTTGGAAACAGGGTATCAAGATGGATTAAAAAGGTATAATTTTCAAATTTTGTACATATGATTAGAGAACCGGATATTTCGCGGATTCCTCCGGCAACAAAATAGACTGTAGAATCCGGTATGTACTCGGGGCTTAGTTGTTTATGGGCTGTTGATCCAGTTAAACCTCAGAAAACGTAGCACCGGATTCAGCCGTCTTGTTACTGTAGGTTACTTATTGGTTCAAATTCATCCAAGGCATGACTTACAAACTGCGATCCAATTGGAAAGAAGGTAAAATATACATATGTTTGAAGTCTATCTCGCGAAATTTCCGGGTCTCTGATCATGATACAAACTTACACACACACACACACACACACACACACACACACACACACACACACACACACACACACACACACACACACACACACACACACACACACACACACATATATATATATATATATATATATATATATATATATATATATATATATATATATATATATATATATATTCTAGCAGATACTCATAATACCTTCAAGTTCATTCACATAGTAACCATAAATTAAAACTCATAAATTTATTTTATGTCACAATCAAACAAGACTTTGTGTGCATTAATCTTACATAAACTAGTCCTTATTAATGGTATAATGCACTTGTTATTTTCTGCACGGCTATGCCTTATAAATAAAATGTGTGTTATTTATCATTAAAATAATTTCTTTAAATTTTGGTATAATTTTATTGTAAAATAGTCAAGGAAAAAACATGCGGAAAAAATCCGGCGATCAGAAAATTATATTGAATGTAGAAATATTTAAGAAGGCTATACAGTAGACTCTTTGTTGCGAACATCAGACACTTAGTAAAAACCTGTACATTATCATCACTATAAACAACTGATTGTGTGTGTGAGAGAGAGATTTAGGCGCCTCATAACAGGCGAGGTCTTCAGGTGGAAGTGTGGAGCAGCAACTGAATGCAATGGCGAAGGAAACGAGAAAACCCCAAGGAAATCCCACCGGCAAATGGCAACGTCCTCCATGTTTCATGCGTGCCTAAATCTGGGGTGACCCCGCAGGGAATTGAACATGGAGCGCTGCGGTGGGACACGAGTAATATGACCACAACACCATCGTAGCTCTCTAACAGCGGAATACAGTCAGTGTACTAACCCATGGTTGTAACAAAATAAGAGGAGCTAATACTAAAGTAAAAGAAAACAAAGCTCAACTCATATTGCGGTGTACAATATTTCCGAATAATATTATGACAATAACGGACGCAAAATCATCCGAACCTGAAAATTAATTTGCCTATTGGTCACATACAGTTATAGCACATTGTGCTGAATTTCACTGCACAATTGGATGAAACATTTATTTTGATCTGAGAAAAAAAAATCATTAGTCTTTACATTATTGTCAGAAGTTAAGGTTTGGTATACTTTGGCTTATTTTCTTCAATATACTGAAGCATCAGTATAAAATTATGTTGCACATATTTGTCTGAGTGCATTAAATTTGAAATTAAAATGCACGAGATCGTACCAGACTTTATAATTTTTAAAGTATTCATTCTTAAACAAATAATCACTCAATGAATTAATTTTAAAAGCTTTGACAATTGAATAATATGTGCAATATAATACATTTTGATAGCAGAACTTTCAACAGTGCCACAGCAAAAATAATATCAACGATGTTGGTTTGTAACTATATATGAAGTCACTTTTAAATAGTTTTCTATTTATTTCGAATCCCAAAATACTACTTTTCTTTTAAGATTAAGCAATAATATTATGCATACAGTATACGCCTGATAACAGCGACGAGAAGAATAAAGAGTAGCGAATCTATACTGTTTCTATTAGAAAGCTACATTCCTCCAGATGGTCGTAGACGATGTTAAATACAAAAATAAAAAAGAGTCCTTGAGAAATTTGAAAATTTGTAAACCAAGTCGGAAAACAGTTAGCTACTTGGCTGCTTTCTAAGCATTCTCTACCAAAACTACAGGGCCGATACTTGTAATTCTTTCACTGTTAGAAAGCTACATTCTTCCAGATGGACATAGGTTATTTCAAGTGGGGCCTCAGAGGCCCAGTGGGTAGAGTATGCCAAGTGGGTCTGCAGTGACCCAGTGGCTAGAGCGATCCCAAGTGGGGCCGAAGTGGCTCAGTGTCTAGAGAAATCCCACGTGGGGCGACAGTGACCCAGTGACTAGAACACACTCAAGTGGGGCCGCAGTAGCTCAGTGGATAGAAATATATCAAGTCGAGACGCAGTGACCTAGTGGGTAGAGCGGTCCCAAGTGGGGACGCAGTTGCTCACTGGCTAGAGCAATCTCAAGTGGGGCCGCAGTGGCTCAGCAGATAAAAATATATCAATTAGGGATTGCAGTGGCTCAGTGAATCTTAATATTATCTTAATATTATAAATTCGCAAACTGTCGCAAGTAGTCGTAGGTAGTTGCAAGTAGTCGCAGGTAGTCACGGGTAGTCAGAAGTAATCGCAGGTTGTCGCACGTAGTCACGGGTAGTCGCAGGTAGTCACAAGTAGTCACCGGTAGTCACAAGTAGTCGCAGGTAGTCACGAGTAGTAGCGAGTAGTCACAAGTAGTCGCAGGTAGTCACGAGTAGTAGCGAGTAGTCACGAGTAGTCGCAAGTAGTCGCGGGTATTCATGGGTAGTTGTGGGTAGTCATGGGTAGTCGCAGGTAATCACTGGTAGTCACCAGCAGTCACAAGTAGTCGCAAGTAGACGCGGGTAGTCATGGGTAGTCGCATGTAGTCACTAGTAGTCTCATATATATAGGTCTGTATTTAATAACTCCATAAAAGCTGAGCGAAGCGATGCCGGGCTGCTTGTTAAAAACCAGGTTATCCTGGCAATGTCGACATTTGTATGCAAGAGCCGACTCGCCGTGCAGCGTTGCCATGTCGCACAAGCAGTTCACACTTTGAACGAACTAAAGAAAATTCAGAAAAAAGTTAACTGGAAACATTTTTTTAAAAATGCAAAGACAAATTACCTCATAATAAATACACTGACGATAAAATGACATAGTGAATGCTGCAGTAATATCCAGAAACTCCAAGAATTTTTTCACAAAATAATACCGCAACAACAAATACAACCACGACACAGTAATTCTAATGTACATAAATCTTAATCACGACTTATCGTTAGTGGAAAAATCAAACAATAAAAATACATCAACAATGAACTACTATTGAACATTAACTAGAACAATAATCATGATTTCTCCAGACATTCCGTGAAAAATCAACATATGTTCAGAGTCAAACAATGCACTATAAAAACAATACAAATACAACGCAGTCGTAATAATGTAAATTTTATTTTTAAAAACCTCAAAACATTTACACAATTCACACACAATTTCAATATGTATACTAGCAAACATACATTCGTAAAAATTCTAGTCAGCATAAACTTGAACCACACTGGTTTAAAATTTCAATATAAAAAGTATATATATATATATATATACCAATTTTTACATTTAATTATAGATTATTATTCCTTTTAAGTATCGGCTTGTTAATTTAAATTGTTACAGTAACAGTTAGACATGTACAGTACGGAATTGTCGTACTTTCTCTTTGAAGTTCAGTGGTAACAGGAGCGATAAATTCTTTAGCTAATAACTGACAATAAACACTATGGCAACAGATGGTACACGTTATCGTAAAAATTTTGAGCTCTGGTGACTTTTCATTATTATCTGTAAACATCCGTTACTTTCTTTAATTATTGCCTGCCGTGTGTGAGAGAAACTATTTCCAGATGTGCACTCTAAGAGTAAACATGCGTGATTCACCCGAAAACAACTCAGCTGCGTAAAAAACTACACTCTAACAGGCTAGGTAAAGTGATAGAATTTTAGTAATACCATATCACAAAATATTTTCTCAATAAATCACCATCTCCAACCACTGGCCAGTAATGGCACTGAAATATGGCACTAACCCAAGCTTTGTACATTTACAAACATGGATACCGAGATCATAAAATCGATGTTATCAAATTAAAATGCCTCACATTTTTGGAAGTTCTATTTCAGAAAATGTGTCTGTTTGTTCGCTTACCGAACTCCATTGAGATATACATTAAGTAGGTCCTATGAATGAGATGCAGAATATGTGATAGTAGAAAGTTAGCGACAATTGTCCCAAAACTTCAAGTAAATTTGATTAATTAAGTTCTCCTTACTTTTTGTCGCCTTCAGTGCCAACACTTTTTTGGGCATTTGTGATGTTGTCTGGGTCCCGTATTGGCAGCTGCCTTGCATATCTAAAATCAATTATTTCTGGAAACAGTTAAAATAAAATTTCGAGAGCTTACTGATCATTTTTGTCTCCAGAAATCGCCATTACTTTCAACTATGTCGCATATTATGCTTCTGGGTGACTAAACAACAAAGCGACAGAATTTTATTTTTGAAATATGGAGGATTCCTTGAACTTAATACACGTAGGTATCATCTGTTCTTGGTTTCGGTACACCATCTCGCATGTCAACGAATTTAATATTTTATCGCCAAGTGTCTCTAGTGGTGTAACAAGGTTTGCTGTAGTCGAACAGTTCACTTCTAGTACAGCATCATCACCAATCAGCCCATCTGGTGATGCTCCAAGGAATGGGTGTCCGTCTTCAATAACCAATCTACACCACTGGAAGATGGAAATATTGTTTTCAATGGCGTACTGGGAAAAGCAACAGCTTCTTTTTCTAAGCCCCACGAAGCGTTTCTGTTCCCTTTAGAAATATTACAATGGATTTGCTTCACTTCATTTGCACATGAGGTGGTTGCCTTCCTTTTTCGGACTGTTTCAAAGAAATATGCCGTTAATCGTTTGCTTCGGTGCTCCTTCCATTCGTGACAAGCACTTGGCTCTCTAGTAATTTCTTCAACTTCCTTCTTGTCCTCTTGGTTCAAATCTTGCAAAAAAAAATCTGAAACTCTTTATAATCTGCTTCACTCATGTCTTCTTGTACAACCGCTGCAGAGGGGCCATAGTCACTGTCTGCTGCATCATAGATTTGGCCTGCATGTGATACACACCCTTAAATGGCTTGTATAGATGTGAGCTTTGTGTGAAAAAGATTAGCTCCAAGTTCTGAATATCTGCGTATGCTTACAAAAATAATTAACTCTCAAAATTCCTCAAACAGAGATAGTACACAAATTATGTATATTGCCACTCTACTATAGTTAATATGCAGTCATTTAGGCACTTTTTAAGAAAACTTTTTAAAATCCTTACCCATAACTGCATACAGCTCAGTATAAACAGCGATTAGCATATTTGCTGAAATACAGGCAGTGAATAAAGGGAAGTTTATGTATAGAGGTCTCGTTAAGTGCAATATACATAAATAAGTGACAATTAAAAAAGGTTTTTCTTTTTTTCGTTTTCAAAGCAGGAAATTAAGAATATGAGTAACAGAAACAGATTTTTTTATTTTTTATTTTATTTTAACAATTCGTTGCGTCACTTGGTCATTTATTGTGGGGTGGACGGATACCCAACAGACCGAAAATTAATCGGAAGATAGCTCTCGTAAGTACTTAATTAACCGCTAGACATATAATTAGGGTTCCTTTCGCGTACTGCTTTCACTGGATAACAACAATGTTGACATTTTCTGACACTTTCATCAGAACAGATTGCTGATTTTCTGCATGCAAAAATAACAACCACTAACGTCCACAAGAGCCTTTTTTTTTTTAAAATGGTAAACCTGTATCTAGACCAATAATTCTGTAAAAATTACACAAAACATGAAAAGTAAATACCTGCATTTACATTTCCATAAGCATGTTTATTTCTCCCCTTCAATCCATGGGATTTGAACCCAAGATATGTTTATCAAGGAAGTTATTATAGTTTTTTGGTGCCTGAACACAATGAGTTATTTACCAACTATTTTTCAACTTACCTCTTCTTAGAATATTCTGCGAGTCCTAATGGAAACCTTCTATTCCTTCTTTTGGTGCTGAAGCCGGCCCTGCACGATGCCCATTTCCGTAGCAGTTTTCTAACCCTTTCTCTGCTAGCGTTTCTGCTCCCGTGTAGGTTACAATCCAGCCCCGTCCGGTGGGGTCTGGCTCCGGATATAATAGTTTCCATGCCCATGGATGACAAGATGTCATTCGTGAGCGAACATATCAAGGATTACATACTAAAACAGTAATTAAAGGGGCACCGCCGAAACGGTAATAGAACGTGTTCTAATTTTCTGCTATACAAACGGAGCTGTGACAGACAAGATGGCGGACACCCGAGTAACAAACTTGAGTCGTATATATCCGTTTACGAAAAAATTAATGATTCTGTAAAACATGTTTATGTACAAAATGAAACTTAATGTACGCGTAAGTAACGGGAAATGCTTCAGTCAACACCCACAGTCATAATTAAACAATAAACACAACTTTACAAATACGTGATAACTATGAACCTTTATCATATATATAAACTTTTACGCAACGTGGTTTGAAAGTTGTGTCCGTAGTTCAGCGTTTTGGTGCGCGGGTTCGCACCGCATAATTTTAAGTTTTAGAGTTCAAATCTCCTCCGTGTAACGAGATTTTTGAAGTTATTTTATGTGATACATTATAGCAGTTAATAATTGAAGTTAATGGCAGAAAACACTTACTTAAGAACATATTTGTCTCAAAGCAATAATACAAACAAATAATACAAACCAAAGCTAAATAAAAATAACCACAGGCAGTCGATTGGACTGAGCAGTTATTTGTGTATTATTGATTGTATACAAAGAAACGCTAGAAATAAATGTTTTCAAAGAAAGACATAAATTATAAACAACAAACTGAGTTACACATACAACTTTCAAACAAGAGGTGTAAAAGCGTAAATTAATCTGTGTAGCATGAGTGATGTTAACCCACTTACATAAAAGCTTTATCAATGGTATTGTGATATTTTTGTAATATTTTGGTCTCCTAACCATAAAAGTTTGTTTAATTACGGAAAGCACAAGATTAATTATCATGCCTGTTAAAGATACATATTTAAATAATTTAATAATGTTTTAATTAATTGCGTAAATGTCCACTGTACATAAATGGTAATACAGTACCTTGTTTTTTATACATAAGCATATCATTTTCCATACAATTAATAGTTTTATGCTTGTACTCAGAAACTTAAATAAATGCAGAGTTAAGGGGAAAAAAATTGTCTTCATACTTTTTGAAAGTACCACAAAATACCTACACATAATATTTGATTGCATTTGTAGCCGCCAACTGCGGAATGTCTGCCATTTGCGAGTTGTTATTAACTACTATTTACAGTTTTCTGTTAGCACTTTAGGTAACGTGTGGGTATGAACTTGGATTCTTTTTTCTCTACTGCTACAGAAACTTGTATGCCTAATGTTGTGACCATGGGTATAACAGAAGGTAGCAGAAATTGGGTATAATGTAGGGGCGGCTTAAGAAACATTCATTTTTTCTTCCAAAATCTCCAGTCTTTGTTTATGCTATCCTCATTGACAAACAAATTATGCACAAAGACTTGACAACCTCTTCACTCTGCGACACTAAACAGCAACTTCCCCACTCCCCCCTGGGCCAATGGACTTTACGCTGTGTGTGACGCACGGTCAGAGCCAGGGATCCTTGCATACCTGTTTTCCCCAGCTGGTCTCACTTCCTCTCCTGCACCAGCTCTCGAGGGGCAGGTCAGCGCTCGCCCCACTCCGCTTCACCTAGTCCAGACTCGCACAGCCGACGCGGACAAAGCCGAGAATGCAGCACCTATCAGAAGTGGGAAAACTGCGAAAAATAGCTTAGCATTAATTTTGTTTCCTCTGTATTCTTAGCCGTGACTATGTGGTTTTAATAAATAATTTTATTCACAAAAGATGCAGCAGTATCCCAAGATTTTCGAGGAGTCATCTGTGGAGAACAATAGAAAATAATAACAGTATTTACAAAAATGTTATACTTTAATTTTACTGCATTACAAGCTAATTAAATAGGTAACGGCCCTCATTATTACATTTATTTATATAATTGTTTTTATTTTATATTTATGTTTATATAATATTTAATTATAACTTAAATGGTTTTAATGGTTATTACTTAATTTTCTGTGAGTACCAATAGGAATGGGAGAATTTCGAACTAGGTACATTATTGGATGTTGCTTATGAAATAATTTTGTATACATAGGCAAGGCTTAACAGGTTGCATGGTACAAAATAAGAGAAAGATCAGAAATATAGCATGATAAATAGGGACGAATTTATAGACTCTTGCATTGTTGCGATCCTAAATCTGTCCAGGAGACGGATTTAAGAATGGTGAGGGGGTCGAATTTAGGAATCTAATATTCATCAACATTGTGGCCTTTGTTGCTGCAACTATGAAACTTACTCGGCCACATGTCTTCGTCTGCATATCTCCCCCATACATGTGCATGCGCAGACTTCCTTGTTTCTAGTACCATGCCATTGTCATAACACTTAATGAATCTGTTACTTAAGTAATATTGAGGCCGGTTTCCGAAACATGTTGCCGATAGTTAAGAAAATTACAATATTGTTTACATGTTAGGATGCAAAATTAATTGTATTTATTAATTGCTAATGTTGCTGTAGTTATGGCACTCATTGTTTACGTGAAATGTATTTGTCCACGGCCTATACTGTCAGTGAGAAGGCGGCCTGGAAGCCTGGTGCAGAGGGTGATTAGATCACCATCTCGTTTGGTTGTGAAGGCAGTGTGTGAATGTGTTTATCCAGCTGGTACGCGTAGTGACAAGTGTGTGAAACGTGTTGCAGTACTACGGCAACAAGACAGTGAGGCCACTGGTGGGTGGGCAGTCGGTGCATTGGTATTACGACACCACCGTCAGTCCTGACGTGCTGACCAATGTACACCAGCAGTACCCAGACAAATTCATCCTCTACACCGAGGCCTGCATTTACCGTGAGTACCTGCATCTCTCCTGCCTGTAACCACGCAACTCGCTACTACAGTCCCTCCCGCCGTATACCAGATGTCCCAAAATGTCCGTATGAGAATACCAACACAGGAATTCGACAAGGATTCCAAGGCAATTTATTACGGTGAAAGTTGTGCTATGTGTTGCATTACGGTAGAATCGGCAGTTAAATTTGTTCGTCTGTCATGTTACTCTTGCAGCCATGAAGAACAGAAGTATGTTTACTGCTGTAATAGCTCAGCGGTAAAGCAAGTTTTACGATATCGTCTGGCTCACGAACGCATGGTCAACAGTTCAAACCTCTCAAACTGTGTCACATTTAACTTAGCTTACAATGGTTTTTCTACCGCGGATTTGATGCTACTTCCCATTCACATTAGTTTTCATCCGAACTCTTGTAACTACATCAGCTCACAAATACAATGCTTCTGATGCGTTGTTGCCAGACGCTCAAGTTTTTAACTGCCGATTCGGTCGCAAGGCAACATGTGGCACAACGTTTATCATAATAAATTACACTCGAATAATTGTCGATGTCACATACAGGTATTCTTGTACGGCCGTTTCCGGACATCCATTTTACACACTCTCTTTAACTCATAGAGGATACTTCTTGAGAGTTTTAAAGTAGTATCAGTGTGGTTTTGACGACATGTCCTGCTACATGTAATATTTTGACACATGAAAGACGTTCTTTTGTGTTTGTCTTTTCTATTCGACACAAAATTCTTTTAAATAACCCTGTACAACGAAAATAATATTATGTTCTACCAGTCTGCCTCCCAACTGTCAAAAAGCAGCCTTTGTAGCTGATAAAGTGGTTACTGTACTTCGGCTAGAGCTGCCCACCTCGGCCATCATGCACACATCACTCGACTGATTATTGTTAGTAGTGACAGTGGGTATGTTCTGGATCGCACATGCAAGAGTGGCACAAGTGTCATTAAAAAGTCAGGGTAGGTTCGGTAGGCCCCCTCCCCCCTTACTGTGTTGTGCTTGCCTGTCCTCCCCCTCCCCCATGAGATGCGTTGTGATTAGCTGTACCCCTCCCATCACCCCTGAGGTGTACTGTTTCGAGTGGTTAGGTTCTGTCATTTGGGGAAACAACATAGGTGTTCATCCTTCGAATTCTAGTGAACAATGAGCTCTGAGGGGTGGGAGTAGCAGCATATATGTGATGGCCTTGGAGGAAGAGTGCCACAAGGGTAATTCTAAGTGTTCACCCATGGTGACTGGTGGACAATTGAGCCATGGAGCGACATAGTTGTTCGCCCTTTGGTATCTCGATAAAGACTGATGTCTTATGGTATGTGAGGGGAAGGAGGGGGAGTGGGGCTGGTCACAGGCTCGTCCAGGTCGGTGTCTAGATGAAGGCTGAGCTCTATGAGAGTGTCGGGAGCGGGCACATGTCAGTTGTCTTTGCTGTCTGCCGGGAGACTGAGCTCAGAGTTTTGGTGAGGGGAGGGAAGGGAAGGGAAGGGTAGAGGGCAACCGGGCATGGCTTGCTTCTTTACTGTCTGAATGAAGACTGAGCTCAGGAGCAGAATAGCTCCTACCTGTCAGAAGGTCGCCGAGCAGCTGAGGTTGTGCAATTAGAGAAATGACAATTACAATTCTAGTATAACAACCATAACATATCTGACATTTAATGAATAACCATTGGAAAATGAGCATTACAAAACAGACAATGTAATTTTTACAGTTACAAATTGTGCAATTCGTAAGTACTTAGCAATTCAATAAACAATAAGCATATATAAAATGTTAAATAATTACCAATTGAATATTTAGCAACTGAACAATTGCTCAAGTACTTGACAGTAAGTGTTACAGTTATAGAATCTTAATTGTTTTGCCATAATAATATATAAAGACTGTCTGATGTGTTCCTTTAAATAAGGCCTGTGTTACACTCTGGTTGTACCAAGATAACAATTACCAAAACCCTAATTGCACATCAACAACCAGCTGCTCCTTACTGCAAACTGAAGTAAGTTGTGTATATCAATAATTTATCATCCCCCCCAACACAACTGCAGCTCAAAGCTCAACCTCACCTGCAGGCCAACACTTGTTTATTTTATTAAATGAAATGTGTCACATGCTTCTGCCTGTATATTTCACTTGTTAAAGTATGAGTCTGTTCCAGTAAACTTTCTTAGAATATATACGAACCTGAATGACTCTTTCCTGTAATTTAGTAAAAATGTGTTAAAATTACTCCTTTAGTAAAGTGTACATCGCTTTGGGTTTGGAAACTCTCATTCATAAGACTGTTTATTTGTTTATTTTCTACTTATGTACAAGCAAAGTCTATTCCCACTTGTTAAAAATTGCATGTAATACTGTGTTTAAAATGTTCCTTCAGTAAAGCATACATCACCATGTGTTTGGAAACTCTTATTCATAAGAATGTTTATTTTGTCCCCATTATAATGAAAGTATATTCCCACCTGTTAAAAATTATGTGTAATAATGTGTTATAGCATCCATTCACAGTGCAAGGCAACATATACCATTACTATATAGTTTTCTACATCACACAGAGATTGCAACTCTACCATTTGAACTCAGTTCGTTTACAAATCTTTACCATGAACTGCTGATAGCCCACGCGCCACCACAGCCCTCGCATCACCCCAGCTATACCGAGTCAATTTCGCTCGACTGTCTCTCACTGCACAGGTATTCAGAGCTCCGCGTAACATTTCACACTGCTCCACTAGACTGCCTCCCAGATGACCAACAAGCCGTAACACATTAACTGATATTTTTAATTGAGACTATTCCTTGATGTGTTCCCAGCAATTCCAGTAAAATGTTAGCCCTACAGTTAATTTCGCATCGTAATATTTGAATAAAGACTGTTTCATATGTTTATTCAGGTTTCCTGCCAATTTCAGTAACATGTTTGCCCTACAGTTAATTTTATGTTGCAGTATTTGACAAGACTGTATAGTTATACTCTTCATTTTTTATGCTGCATGTATATAAGGACTGTCTGATATGTCCCTTTCGTATAATGCCTGTGTTGCACTCTGATTTTATTTCGGAGGGGTTCGCTGAAATAGGCAAATTAAATTCAGAGCTTGCGAAGTGCATTCCTGACACTATTCAAAGAGGAATACCTCTCCTTTATGCATACATTTTACAACACATTTGTAGTTATATATTAAAACAATGTGATAAGGTTAGAACTGCACAAATATTAATTATATGTTGCGCCAACCGAGCAATGACTCCGCTGTTTCATTCTCCAGCCATCGGCTGAATACTGTAGGCGAACTCGGTATCTGTCGACTTTGTTATTACTACACATAGCTACGTTTTCATCTCATTAGTTCAATAAGTTTTATTATTTACCATTCCCTAAATTTCATTCACCTCACCTCGTAACATATCATTAAGATATATTTAAAAAAGTAATAATGTGTCATTTTTTCTTCCATGTTAAAAACATGTACATATTAAATGTAAACTAATATATGTTGTAGCACGAAATGTGGTCTAACATGGTTTAAGCAAACTCCACACACAATGTAAGACAGCAAATCTACTTCGCTGAACATCTAAATCGCACGCGAGACTGTAGTCCGTTTCTCCATATCCACCTTGCTTCACCCTCATCGCCTCTCATGCCTGCTTGAGCTATGGCTAGGACCGCTTGTCACACCTGAGCGAGCAACCCTACAGAAGGGAAAATTCTATGCGAGGAAAAACTACAAGACATCTGAATAATTTCCATGTACGATCCTAATACCAGCTTACTTTTCAAGAAATCACAAGGTTTTGTTCCATGAAGCATTTCGTTAGTATTAGAACTTGTAGAAACCCAATTCTTAAAATCACATATTACAATGCTATGTTTTTTAAAAACCAAATTCAATGTGTAATAATAAGTTTCATTCAGATACACACATGCACAAACCCAACTCAATTGCACATAGCCACAAATTGAAGAAACTTCATACCATCAAACTTTACAAGTAAAAAAATTAATACTTCACAAAGGAACGAAAACACACACAAATATTATGAGACCAATTCAAGCTATAAAACCAAAATCTTACCACCCGAGTTACTTTCCAACCAATCCAGACCATATAAGTTTACCTTAAATTATCTTTTATTACATCAATAAAATTAATGCTTCTAGTAAATCACATCGAAAAAATCAGTACTATTACATTCACCATGTCCTCATCATC
This sequence comes from Dryococelus australis, assembly GCA_029891345.1. Classification (NCBI taxonomy): domain Eukaryota; kingdom Metazoa; phylum Arthropoda; class Insecta; order Phasmatodea; family Phasmatidae; genus Dryococelus; species Dryococelus australis. The sequence goes on along the minus strand of CM056993.1, from coordinate 206,370,874 downwards.
ATTATCAGGTCAGGTATTTATGATAAAAACCCTGTTATTTTAAAACATTTATTTTTCATTCTATGATCCTCCATTTACTACAATTATTTAAAGTATAAATAAAAATATTTTAACGAAACAAACATATTTACGAAATAAATGCCTATTTAGAATTTAAAAAATAATCTTTGTTATTGTCATACTATATACCTATATGTTGTATTTATCAAGCGACCTACAGATCGGGCTGAACAGATGATACAATGTTCCCAAAAAAATTAACCTTATCTCTCATGGTGTAAGGAAAAATATCACTTTTCGAACACAGCATATATCACATTAACATCCAAACTTGACAGAAACCTGCGAGACATGATTGAAAATAAGTATACATTTTACTATATCCCCCAGCACATCTGTCTTTGCTAGGTCAAAGTCCCATCCATAGTTATTTTGATAAATGTGTTGTCAGTAATATTTAATAAAGTCTGTTTATTTCGCACCCAGTGTTCGGAAACTCTGATTCATAGGACTGTTCAATTATGTTGTTCTACTATGATTTTAACTTTGGACACAGAGCAAGTAAGGAGATAAGTGCGGACACTTCCATGATGTAACAATCTACTTATTTTGAAGTCTTTTTCAGGGCTGGTGGGTGGGTGGTAGGTGCCTGGATTAATACCAACAGCAGACACACATGACAAAAAAAAATCACCTAGTATAATAAGACAAAAATAATAGTTTTTAATTGATATTTTGTAATAAATGCCATTCTTTGAAGTAGTTAGTGATTATACTGTGTTCAATGTTTAATAAAATAGCTTATTTACAAAAAAAATATTTTTTTTAGGCTTACCGGGAAGCATTTAGAGTATGTTTACAGCTTGCATTATTCTTGAGAGGTTCTAGAACGAAGTTTTAAAATTTCTCTATTAGAACTACTTGACTAACACCATTTAGTTGCCTAATGCTGTTTTCTGCAATTAATTAAAATATTTACCACTGCTGTTTGTGTTAGCTCTGTCTTTTAAATATTTACGTTGCCTCCAATTGTGACTAACAGAATAGAATAAAACTTGCACAAGCAGTGCAAACACCGATTACATTTTTCTAACCATTTTAGTAAGTAACTAAATCAGCACCTGAAATATATGTAGGTTAAATCAGTATGGTCAAGAGACCAAACACACATCGTTTTGACTCAAAATCGACCTGATCCCTAAAATCATTAATTCTAGTGGTAAAATGTCAATGTTGGTTTTTCCACAGGCACTTACCTCAAATAACGTGATTGTAAGCCCTTTCTAGTGTCTCCACCCAGACTCTGGAGGGTTTACAATGTGGCTAATACAAGGAAAAACCAATGGGGATCTGAGAAGTGATTATGTTAGGGAAAATTCAAGGAGCATGTCAGCATTTTGGATCAGGTTACTTTATAAGGAGGGAATAATTTTAATATGTTTTCAGTTCAATTATAGCAGCCATTGTGGTAACATCGTGGAGCTGCAGGCGATCGACCTCCATTAACAAGTTTCAAATCATCATAATTTTGTAAGAGTTTGTGAATATCATCAGCAGCAGCATTCACAGAAGGTTTAACATCACAGCTAACATCATCAGCAGCAACATTCACAGAATGCCTAACATCACTGCTATCAGCACCAGCAGAAACGAGAGCACCGCTATAACCATCAACAGGAGCGATATCACCCCCACTCAACACGGCAAAAATACCAGTGTTACATTCAAGATATAATGCAAAATGGACACTGTTGTGAGCATTGTCACAAAGAATGCGTAAATGTATTTAACGTAATCTTGACTTTGGACATTCAAAAATGCCTTTAAGCCTGCGTATTCATGCGCAGTTATGGTCTCTTCCAAAGGGATTCATAATTTTATTTTCCAAGTATGAAATACGGTATGTATACTCGTTTCTTATGGAAGAGCTAAGGGCCGATAAATACATGATCTCCTATTTACTGTGTGACGATTGTCCCTATGGTACACCAGCCTTTTTTAATGATTTCAACCATCAGCACTTCAGGAGGGACTGTGTTATGCGCAGAATGCAATAGGTAATGCAACTCACTAAAAACAACAAAAACAACACTCCCGATTACATCGTAACTGACTCTGGAATCGATGAAGTATACTCCAAGGCCTCAGCCGAGTTAATTTGAAGAAGTGCGCATGTGTAAAGATTCCCTCATAAGCACATTATTGTATGTATGTAAGAAGATGTGCATAAAAGTGTTAAATATTCTCTCAGGTAGGTTTTGAGTGCTAATGATTACTTCAGAGGGGAAAAAATCTAAGTACTAATTTTGAGTAAGAATATGTAATACAAACTATAAAACACTATGTTATAACAATGTTCTGTTGCTCCACACAAATACTGTGATTGATCACGACCATCTGATGAGCGAAATCAGAGGCCTCACACACAGTAAATTAAATTTGAATTTCAGACTACCTATAAAACAACTTGTGGATTTATTTCATAACCTGCAGAATTACAATGTTCACTATCTCATAAAGCCCTTGGCTCCACGACACATAACAAAACCCGATGGAACCGTGGTAATCGAAAATCCAGGTAAGATTAAGGTGATTGGAATTCATTAAGAAAAATATAAATCCATCATCAAACACATTCTTAATGGCGCTGACTTGAAAGGACGTATGCAAGTCGTGCAATTGTTTTTAATTTACTCTTATCAGTTGATGAGCGCATATCTGGAGACTTTGGCAGCTAGCTGAGAATCACCCACTCACTGTTTCCAGACAATACCCAGTTTTGATTGGCAAAAGAAATGGAGTATTTCCTTAGGGAATATTTCATAATGTCATGAAAGGCGAACACACTAACGATGAGGAGTATGCACCTGCCCAAGCTGTGTGGGTTGCATTCAGCTACATTAACTTGTTGCAGTATGCCATTTATTGTTTACGTGTGGACACGTGTTTGCTGGTAGACATTTTTTAAAATTTCAGGACCATTAGTTTGGCAAATTACGGTCTTAACCCTGCCATGTACGCCACAGCTCCGTCCCTTTCATGGGATCCTTTATTTACAAAGACAAGTGCGAGGCTAGACTGTTGACGGATCCAGACATGATTTTTTTTTGTCGATCTTGGGGTTAGGGGCCGTATTACCCAGGTTTGCAAAAAGTGCACAGAAGCCAATAATATTTACATGGGCGATGGGTACGACCCTACTATGACAGAGACATTTGCTATTTCAATGTAAACAACCCAGTACAGCCACACCATGAAATGCAAGCTTCCAATTGGCAATGTTCAGTAGGTTGAGTCAGATGTGTTTTCATCGTGGGATCTCGCCAATACCAACAATGATGAGTACACTTGTTTTTTAGCTGAAGACGATTTGTCGTTTCCAGACGAATGTCACTATGCCCTATCAGATCTGCCTTTTGCCCCAATGTCTGGCATACCTCCGAATGGCTTGCATGAAACATTACTTTAACACTCATACCATGAAAAAATTATGATATTATTAGGAAATCACTGCTGCACTATTTGAAGCATGGATCTAATCTCGATGCTGTTAATAGTTTTCTGCACTTTGAACAGGATGGGTGGATGGCTTCATACATAAAATTTAATTTTGAGAAACCTGCCCATGCTGCAAACAACTTTAAGAAATGTTTTTTAAATTGATGAATAATTCCATATTTGGAAAAACTTTGCAGGATGTCCGCTGGGAAAAAAAACATTAGTCGTAGCATGGTATGGCACTATGTATAGGGCAGCAAAATTGATTGGGCATCCAACATTCAAGGCAAGACAAAACATCAATGGAAATCTGGTCCTGATCGAAATGACAAATAGCTGTGTTATGTTTAACAAGCCTTCGTACATGGGTATTGTCAATCTAAACTTGTCCGAATTAATGCTCTACTATTTCCACTACAACTACATGACCCATAAATTTCCTCAGCCATCTTTACACCTTTTCTCTTCAGATACAGAGTTCCTCATTTATGAAATAGCTTGTAATGCCATTTTAAAAGCAATTACGCCAGATTTGAAAGCACTGTTTGATATATCCAACTATGCATTCGACAATCAGCAAGGATTTCAGCGCGTGTACAAACGTGCAATTGCGTGATGAAGTATAAATGCACCAGCCACATTGTCACACATTTTGTAAGCATGAGTCCTAAACTTTACGCATACATTTTTTGCGAATGGACAGTGTATACATAAGGCAAAGGGCATAAAGCCGAACGTGTTGCAGTCGCCCTGTTACAAGGATTATCGGGAATGTCCAGACCATAAATCAAGGGGATTGGGGAACCAATATCAGTTCCATTCACATGGTCACGAAGTGTACACCAAACGCATGATAAAGGTAGCCAAGTCAGGTTTGGGCGACAAATGTTTCATTGAGACTTTACCTTGGGTTTATTGCCGCATCACGAACAAAATTTTTTCCCAGCCCTTACTCACTGCCGTACCAACATCAGCGAGCATACGAACTGCCTAATGCAACAACAGCAGCGAGATAACTGCAACATCACCACCGAGTTAGCCACAGCAACACCAGCGAGAGAAGTGCAACATGCTGGTGTAACAACTATACAGGGCACACAACTTCATCATCATCATCAATAACATATGCTGTAACAACTATTCCGAGCGCAGAACTACATCATCACTAGCCGCAAAATCATTCTAGCAGAATCGTCAGTCGCCAGAATCGAACCAAGTACCTGCCTCCGTCTGAGGCAAACTCACTGCCTGTGTGTCTTCTTCTCTATCTTCTTGATTTGGCTGCGAGCCCGCCTGCCTGCATGTCTGCTCAATGTGCCTGTCTACCTGTGTGGCTGCCTCCTGCCTGGATTCGAGGGGTGAAAGCTGCCTACCTGCTACTTCGTTAAGAGCTGTCTGCCATCTACTAAATTCAACAAACTGAATCAACTGGCCTGCAGCATCAAATCAGCAGTGAGGGAAGCACCAGTTTGTTTCATCATCTTGCTATAACAGCATCTACTACAAGGTTAGTCATCATCACACTTCCACCCTGTTTCATCAACACAACTGTTAAAAATTGTGCTTAGGGAAAAGTGAATGTGAATCCCCGAATGTGACCATGAAGAGTGTAAATCAAAAATGTGGCTGTTCATAGTGCATTGTTTACAGTGTAAAAATTGACACTGATCATAACGCATTGTTTATAGTGCAAAAAATTGAGGTTGATCATAGCACATTGTTTATAGTTTACAAAAATTATTGCCGAATATAGCACACAAAATAAAGAGACCTTAGGAAGAAGAATATATTAATAATGTTTTGTGTGTGTTTGTTTATAAATAGATTGTGCGTACAAAAGGAAAAAAAAAGGTATGTAATAAAATAAAAGTATTGAATCAAAATTTTTATCTGTGGTATTTTTTTTAAAGTCAACCTGTCAGTGTGCTAGCCTTACAAAAGTGTGTGGCGAAACAGAGGAGTTTACACTAATATGTATTACAATAACATGTGGGGTTATACAAATAAAAGAATCAATGGTTCGCCCACAAATCAAATTTTTTTGCGAGAAGAGTGGTGAATAAGTTTAAATTGTTACTTAATATGTGAAGAAGATGTTACATAATGCTCGAGAATAATAATTACACTCTACATATAACAATATAGGAGAAAAAACGTTAATTGTAAATTCATTTCCCTACATTAAAACAGTTGTTTTATAAAATGTTTGGGTGAGACACAACACATACTTTTCATTGACCAATCAGCAGATATATTACATTGAAACGACACCTGTGTGAAGAGATCTTTTTGCAAGTAAATCACACTGGGAATACAACAGGGTGAAAATTACTCGCTCAATGGAAATTTTCCATTTGAGAAACAACAGCAAGTGTATTATAAAAAATGTTTTGATGGAACGCAATTGGTAAACAGCTGAGTTTTTACATAGAAACAATACCTGTGTGATACCTTTGGGAATACAACATGGTGAAAAACGTAATTTTCAAACACTAGCGCACCGAGTGTTTTCCATTAAAAAACAATTACAGTAAACTAAATAATGAACACATAAATAAAATTAAAATAAATTAGAGTTCTCTTCATAAACTTTAAAATTCTATTGATAAACATAGTCAGTGTATGGTATTACAATTGTGACAGTAAAGTAAAAAGATCGTATAATGTATATGAAAGTAACTAACGAGTATCAAATATACATGTTTATTTAAACTTTGTGCTTCAGAGAGTGCATGTGTTAAAATAAATGTTTTGGAGTGGGCGAAGCTTATGTGCACTACGACAGATTGGAGATGTTCGCTGTGACTACGCTGGGATGTGTCGCAGGTGGGCGGCAAAACTCAGCCACACAAATGTCTACTGACGATGTGTAATGATTATCACCCGGCTTGCTTGTATAATGTACACATAATTTTAATGAATCAGGCAACATGATTGAACAATCTTGTGAATCAGAGTTTCCTAACACAAGGTTTTGTACACTTTACTGAAGGTATATTTTAAACACATTTTTACTAAATTATGGGAAAACAGTTATGCAGGTAGGACATATTCTAAGAAAGTGTAATGAAACACTCTCTTAATTTAACAAGTGAAATTTACAGGTAGAAGAATGTGATACATTTAATTCAATAAAATAAACAAATGTTTTCCTGCAGGTGATGGTTGGGCCTTGAACGGCGGTTGAGCTGGGGGGTATAACCTATTGATAAATACTCAAATTAATTTAGTCTGCAGTGAGAAGCGGCTGGGTGTGGATGTGCAATTATGGTTACGGTAATTGTTCTCCCAGTGCGAGTACTTGAGAAATTTTTCAAATGGTAAATATTCAATTGGTAATTATTAAATATTGTCTCGATGCTTATTAAATGTTCAATTACTCAGTACTTACTCATTCGATTTATAACTGTCAAAATTAAATTGTCTGACTTGTAACACTGTTTTCCAGAGCTGTAACAGTTTTTAATTAAATTTCAGATATGTAATGGTCGTTTTACCAGAATTATAACAGTAATTTATCTAAATGCATAATTCCAACCTTAGCCGCTCGGGGAAATGTGGACAGGTAGGAGTTATGCTGTTCCCGAGCTTAGTCTTCATTCTGACAGCAAAGAAGCAAGACATGCCCTGTTGCTCTCTCCCCCTCCCTTCCCACCTCCACTCGCCAAGCACAGTCTCTTAGCAGGTTGCGAAAATGGCTGACATGTGCCTGCTCGCGACACTCCCCCCTTTCCCCTCATCAACACCAAGAGCTCAGCTTCATCTAGACACCAAAGGGTGAACACCTATGTCACTCCACAGCTCAGTTGTCTGCCAGACATCAAAGTCCCCTGTGACACTCTTCCTCCAAGGTCAACACATATATGATTCTGCTCCCTCCCCTCAGAGATCATCGGTCACCATACTTCGAAGTTTAAACACATATGCTGCTTCCCCAAATGACAGAAACTCACTTCTCCAAACAGTACGTCACACGGGAGATGGGAGGGGGCACATCCCATCAAAACACACATCAGAAAAGGGCGGAGGACGAGGAGGGACAGACAATCACAACACATCTCCGATAGGTGAGTAGGAAGGGTGCTAACCAAACCTAACCTCAATTTTTTAAAATTGTTCTTGTGTCATTCTTGCACGAGTGGTGCAGAACATACCTGCATGTACCATTATGGTTCACTGTTCTGTGAGCACTTTAACAATCAATGTTTGAAAGCAAAAATCACTACCAATTACAATATATAATTTATTCACGATGATGGTGTGTCGTGGGATGAGACATGGTTAAACTTATTTTTGAGGAGCGGTAAATTTCATTACCAGGAATATTGGATGAGGTTTGAATCTATACCCTGGCACCAGGCATTGCATATGGAACAATGCCAAGTTGAACTGGAGAGCTGAATCTGTTGACTCAGGATCGTGTGCCGACGACCAAAGGCTGCATCCTCCCAGTATTGTCCTCCTCAGGTTAAGTGGAATTTAGCATGCATGCTATACTGTGGATTTTCAGGGCGAACCACACACCCATGCAAAACACGATGGTAAACCACTTGCAATTACGAAAACACAGTACCCTAATAAAGACATGTTACACTTTTAGCGGGAAGGTGGGGGCCCGCAAACTCAAATGCCCGAAGGCTACCCGAATGAAGACACAGACACATTATTATGTAAATAAATGGGTTTTATTGATTATCTTTCTACAAAGACAACTTACATGAGTTCTGGGCTTGACCAAGTAGGTTACAATGTTAAAAAGGCGCAAGGCCACAAAGAATTAAGGTGTAAAATTAAGCCTCCCTAGGCAATGCAAACCTAAGGGAGGTCGAGAAGTGGAGATTCCCAGGCGGCAGAAGAAAATGGTTCCTGATTGATTAAACTATTGTACTGAATATTATTGATGTAAAAGTTGCTGGCCACCAGGGAGTGCAGTAAACGCAACGACGTCGGTTCGCACGTCCACACTCTCGAGACACGGAAAACAAACTCTTGGCACCACGCATCATGACGGCTGGCGATGATGGCAGGCAAGTCGCCGAAACTACTTTCTTACACTGCGTAAATAAACACAGCTTCTCTTACCTTGCTTACTTAAACATGTAAATAAATGGACTGTAACAGAACATCTTTAATATATATAACAAGCACTGCGTGAGATGAGATGGGGATGACACATGTGAAAATGGAGAACAGAACATTACATAAAATACACTTGTAAAAGCCCGCGGCGGCGTGAAAACACTTTTGGATATCCTTGCATATCATTGCAAGATTTGGCGTTCATGAACGTTGTGTATATATGCTATGTCACTGCAAAGCCCTTTTACTCTGGATCTACTTCCATATTAGTGTACACGACCTCAAGTGGTTCCTTGATAACATCGCACTGGTTCGCACACACTCTGCTCTGTTTTGCACTGCACTGTCGCTGCATCTAACCATTTGGGTCGCGCTATTGGTTGGCGTCTCGAATACATATGTAGTGACGCACTGCTAAACACGATGCGTACGAGCTCTTGGTAGAGTGCTGATGCCTGCTGTAGAGTCTTCATGGCAGGCGAATGGGCTAGGGGCACGGATGACTTAAACTGTTACTTCTGAAGCCTTGCTGAAGTTCGGCTTCCAGGATACTCGTCCACATCGTGCAAACATGCTTCACGAAGTATAGAAAAAATGAGTTCTGAGGACCATGCACTAAATTCGTACACTATGAGTAGTAATGATAATAATAACATAAGAAATACATGTTCCTAGGTGCTAGCAACACACGTGTTTTCTCATCGTTAATAGTCATATTTACTATAAATTAAATATTAAAATATATAAATTAAAATAGAGGCGAAACTTGACATGTAACGCAAAATAAGATACTTTCATGTTAATAGAGGTATAAAACAGTCGTGATTCATGGCATATTTAGGAAACAACTAAACACGTCTTTGAAGCGATAATTTTTCGAAGGTTTGATTAAAAAAGAGTGGAGAAACTGCGAATATGATATACATAATACCTGTCATGCAGGCTTCCAGTTAATGTGGCTACTTATAAACAAAAATAGATATCTGACGTGACATTGTACTCCAAACATAATATTGAAATTCACATACATTGAAGTAACATTTTTCCTGTTTTGCAGACATTGGAGTATTAATTCCCGTGTCTGTAACACATATGTACACATTTTTAATGGGTTGACAGGTTATCTCCTAGAGATGTATGTGAATTCTCTGTCAATTAAAAGTGATACATAGGACTCATGTGTACTTTTTAATTTGATGCCACAAGGCATTTCAGTGCATGGACATTTCAATGCTGTCTTTTATTGCAAGTATTATCGTCTCAGTTTTTAAAGGTAATGTTTTGTTAATGTGTGTTGCAATGTGTGAGTGTTATTATTTGTTGGAGTGTGGTTGGCCCGAACAATCCGTAGAGTAGGGAGTTCTGATCAATTCAGTTATTAATTTGCAATACCATACAGTGAATTGGCCATCCGAAGAGTCCCTTGTTTATCAAATTACTTGTGAACAAGGTCTACAACCGTGTGAAATGCAGAGAATAATGGGAATATTGATCCGGGTGATCGGCCCGCAGCACCCTGAGAATATCAAGTGTCATCAGCCCAACTACAACAACAACATTGATGTACGAAAGCGATGTCTGGCACTTCTGGTTAATTTCATAACCTATCCTACTTGAAAAAATCACTGCTCATATAACCTTAACCAACTCTTTTTCAGGCAACTGACAGCAGTCAAATTGTCGCCCTCCCATATGGTCAAAATTCTCCTGCCCAAGACCTATATACAAAAATTCGAACAACCATTAAAAATTTCCTGAACTAAATCCGAACATCTCAAGCCATCCTAACCCTGTTTATCCGCATACCCACAATGAGGAGAGTCAGAGGAGACCAACTACAACATCGAGATGCTTTCTGGACGCCCGCAAGATGTCGGAGAGTGAGCCACTTGGTGCAACACGAAAAGTGCATGAAAGGAGCCGACTCGTCCTTATTGGGGTGAAGGCGGAGGAAGAGAGCAGGAAGACGGCCATCTTAGTGTAGCTGGCATGACATCACAGCTCATTCCCCCAGGCAGGGCAGAGGACAAAGGAAAGCGGCTGCGCACCACGCCGCCCTACCCCGTCACCAACTGCAGTGCATGACGAAGGAGGAGAGGGAGAAACTATGGCAAGGCAGAACTAAGGAGAGACGAGAAAAGGTTCCCCTCCTGCCCCATACTCGCTGCTTGTGCTGTACGCCGACGGTCATCTGAGTGCTGCTGGTCGTTGACTCCGCATGCATCGCCCCGAGTGGGCCTGCCACATTGCACAAACACCCGCATCATGTCGTGCATCTCTACCTTCATCCGCACCATGTACATGGTCGTGTTGAGAAACAATGGCAAGCCACATGTCCACTCGATCACCCGTGCCACTATGCATGCAATGTTTGAAGCCCCTTCGATGGGACTTTGCTGACAAATTCAAGCAGGGCACCAATTCTGCTGTTGCAGTAGCCATCTGAATTTGGTAGAAGTCACCTGCATCGCGAACAACTGCAATCAACTGCATGCAGTGGAAAGAGTGGTACTGGTCAGCAATTTGCCTGCAGGAACTGTACAACATCAGACAGTTGAAATAGAATCAGCAACTTCCAACTATAACTTACCACAGTACAGTCATAATTTAATTTGTGATGGGCAAGGGGCAATTATACTTAATTGTCAGAAATGTAAGGCAAGTTACAACAAATAATGCCTCAATGAGAAGGAGTGGGCTTCAGAGAGTGGGTTAAAATTCACGTGCATTACATGTGACAACAGTGACATCAAAACAACAGCACAACATAAGGTGCAAAATCTACAGTCAACATGTCACATTCAAGTAAGCATGATCAACAGAGTTTAACCGTGTTTCAATTGGCAAGTAGGACGGGACATAGAAAGTAGAGAGGAGGGGAGACAAGGAGCTACAGCACTGGCCACAGGAAAGAAATGCCTTGCGTATGCAGTGGAGATGCAGAAGAGGGCGCAACACTAACACATAAACAATATGGACGTGGTGAGTGGAGGAATATAACAGCCACTTGTGTCAGCAGTGTTGCCACAACCCCACCCTAATGCAACTCCTTTACCATACCTACTTATTAATACTTATTTTCTGCCAGTACCCACAATGTACCCTATGCACGTGTTTCCATCAGTAAGACCCCCTTTAAACACACAATCCCCGACAATACAATCAGTGATAGCTTATAAGGAAGGACAAGTTGAGGGAACAGTGTCACCGCCGAGAATAACAACAGAGCCAGCGAAGAAAGGAAAAACCACCGAGCCCACCCATCATGCATCGCCATCAGGACAGACACATGCGAAGACACCCAGCAGATTTCAGATATTGCCCACATTCACTGGAATGTCTTCGGAGTAACCCACGGCCTTTCTGGAGGACTGTGCAGACAGACTTACCAGATATAGTGTCAGTCAGGAGGAATGGTCTATCTCCATCGGTGTGCAGCTTCAAAGAGATGAACGGTCCTGGTGGCATTCTATAAACCGCTATGGGTTTCAGTGGCAAGAATTCCGCCACACTTTTCATAGTCGTTTCAGTGCAGTGTTCAGCTCATTACAGGCGCAGAGCTGCCTTACCTTGAAGGAACAACACCCTAACGAACTACTGAAATGATGGAAGTGATCGCAGAGACTGCGAGACCCCGAGTTCCATGCTGAGCTTATTCCATTGCTGAATGTGACAGTCGAGGACATCATGCACGCCGCGATACTGACTGGAACGTAACTGCGAGCAACCGCGTTGTATCTCTGGTTAGTGCGATTGCGCCACTAGAAAAATGACACAATTAGACATGCTACGGTACAGAATGTGCAAGCGCCACCACATAAATAGTTCTAACAACTGAAGCAAAATTTTCCAAGGTTCCTGCATGTAAACAGACCACAGTTTGCGAGTGACAGAAGGCAGGAGGTGCAAGGTGCAACTCACAGTGCACAGTACACAGAAGGCAAGTACGCAGTTGGGATCCAAACCAACCGCCACGACATCCATGTTATTATTGTCATACACTAGCATTCCATTGGCATAACAAGTGCCTGAATAACTCGCATATGGAGCATGTGAAGGAGGCCACAAGTAAACAACAGGCAAACAGGTCACGGGGTGAAAGAGTTGGATGCCTCTTCCACCCTGGACCCATCATTCAAAACACAGGACAAGACACCAAAGCAAGTAGTGTTACTGCAGATCAGTAATAGTGAATAAGTGTTTATCTGCACTCTTTGTTAATGTCAATGGTCATAGATGCCATACCTTAGTAGATATTGGCGCATCACACAATTTAGTAAGCCCACAGTTTATTAATTTAGAAGAAATAACACCTGTTAATTATGTAATCCAATTTGCAACTCATAATCAAAACAGTACAGCTTTGGGCCAAGCAAAAAATTCTGTCGGTGTTAGAGACATTAAAACAGTAACTATGGCCATTATCGCTCCTGAAATTTGTGAAGATATAATTTTAGAAATCCGATGGATGTCAGAACAAAACACGACAGCTGAGCCTTTGGCATGCAGGATTCATTTTGGGGAAAAGGAAAGACGGACGGTGTATAATCTGGACAGGAAAGAAGCTGACAATTTTCCGAACGTCACGCTAGGCGACCTTGATCATGACATTCCACCAGAACATCAGGCCACATTCCAGAGCCTACTTAACAATCCATGACATATTTTGTACTCAGGACGTACTTCGCCGCACCACAGTCACTGAACACGAAATCCCTCTACTTAAAGAAACCATTTGTATGCCATCATGTAGTTACTTACCACACCAGGCCAAAATAATATAAGAAATGTTAAACAATAGAATTATTGAGCCTACAGATAGCATGTATTACTCCGCAATAATGCTTGCACCAAAAATATTGGACATGGCATTTTTTGTAGACTTTTGGCTACTTAATGAAGTAACAAAGAGTTTACTGCCGTATTATATAAGTGTGAAAGATGCACTTAGTTCATTAGTCCAGGCCAGGATTATGTCATCTCTCAACTTAAAAAGCAGGTATTGGCAAGTGCTAGTAAAAATGGAGGACCGTGAAAAAACAGATTTTACGATGCTAGACAGGCGCTGGTTTCACTTCTGTGCCATGCCCTTTGGGCTTAAGTGCATGAAAATGACCTTCCAGTCGATCATAGTTTGTGTATTGAACGGCCTAATAAACGAGCATACCATGGCATACCTGGATGACGTCATAGTATGGTCCAATATGTGGGGAGAACATCTGCACAATTTATCGGTTGTGTTGGAACGACTTGCTATAAACGGCCACACATGTGCCACGGGGAAGTGTCACATCGGCAATACTAGCATTGACGTTTTTGGGCACATGATTGATGCGCAGGAGAACAAGCCAAACCCGGATCTGTAAAAATTAATTTAAGAGTACCCATGTCCGAAAACCCGGAAAGAGTTGAGAAAATGTTTCGTGGTTTATTAACTGGCTCCGAGAACACATTCAAAATTTTGCAATATCCACGCTTACCAAACCATTTTCACCTCCGAATCGGTTTCAGTGATCTACAGAAGCATTCAAAGAAATTAAGCAGAAATTATGTCGTGCCCAACAGCAGACAGTTATACCTACAAACTGATGCAAGCCAAGAAGGAGTCGGAGCAGTACTGTACCAAGTAAATGACAGAGGAGAGAGTCACGTAATTGACTTCGCCAGCGCCAAGCTAGGCCAGACTGAGTGTGTTACAAAGTTAACGAATGCGAATGTCTTTCAGTAATCTGCGATATGAAAACATACTGTGCGAATCTAGAATAGCAGCAATTAACTTTACCGACAGAACACTGTTGTTTACTTTGGTTGCATAACTTCCGAGAAGCGCACAGCAAGTTAACCAGGTATGTGTTACAATTGCAGGCATTTAATTTCTGTGTAGAAGAAATGTCAAGAAACGATATTGAACTAGCTGACGCCTTATTATGTGCACCGAACGAGCGATTGATCCTGCAGGACGAAGTGGAGTGGGAGGAAATCCTTCTGCCAGGCGAGCACAACCCAATCACAGAAATTTATACAAAGCAAGTCAGCGCTGCAGAAAAAGATGTGCTAATATCGGAACTGTACGAGCAGGTGAAGCAAGTGCAGCAGGGTTGCCAATTCTCACAATTAAAAATTCTGGCAATGCAAGCAGGGAACAGTGGAAAATTGATGTGTTGTGGACGGATGACTAGAGACTGGTTCGCCGAGAAACCTGGGGAAATGGGGGGTGTATGTCCCTTGCATGTGCGGGGTCAGGTGTTCGCCCAGGCACACAGTGGCAGCATAGCAGGACAGCCCGGCATGGACCAGACTGTGCGAAATGTAACGAATAATTTCTTTTGGCCTGGTCTCACACAACAAATATGCAGTTTCGTGCTTAAATGCTCTAAGTGCAACCTGTTCAAAAGCTGCAGAACTGATGGCCGACAACAACAGCAGCTGCGCATGCCAAAAAAACCTTTTGAGACTGTATGTCTCGATTTGATGGGATCATACCTGAGGACAGCGAACGGGAAAGTATTTCTCAATGTGGTTACAAACAACTTATCAAAATGGGTGGAAGCCTACCCTGTGAGTAGTGCACGTATTGCAAATATTGCGCGAGTACCTAGTGAAGATTTTTCCCCATGCTCGGTCTTTCTGAAAAACCTGTTAACGGATAACAGAACCTAATTTATGGAGATAAAGTGGCATGAGTTATGCACGAAGTGGAAACTGAGAAATCTGACAACGGCAGTGTACCACCTGAGGGCCAACCCCACAGAGTGGCGTAATAAAGAACTGAAAGTTCAACTTCGCCTCCGTGTGGGTGACCAACATGCGAAGTGGACAGATCATCTTGCGGTAGCTTTGAATACACTCCACCGACGTGTCAATGCCGCCACCAGCAAAATGCCAGCTGAGGTATTGCTGGACAGGAATCTACATGTGCCAGGCGTAGCCAATGGCCAGGACCAGACAGTAGTAGTGAAACCCCCAGCAGTGCAGCACACTGCAAGCTCGCAAAGAGAGGGAGCAGCAAGTGCGAGAACAACATGTGCGGTACACAAAAAGATGACTACCCGCCACCACAAGGTGGCATCCGGTGCTACAAATCCGCTGGCAAGTATATGTGAAAACACATCCGCAGTCGACCACATGCAAAGACTTTTGCATGGGCTTCACAGCCAGATGGATAGAGTCGCACTGGGTGATCCAACATTTAGGACCCACCACCTACACGATCCCCATGGGTAGGAGAAGGGTGAGGGTGCATCGGGATGGCATCCGTTTCACACCGGCTGTTGTCGATTACGAAGTTGGTCCCGGAGTCCCTCAGCCCCACTATGTAGACAGCGATACCGAGCATTCCGAAGTAGGAGGAGAGGAGAGAGTTTCAGCAGTACTTCAGGAGGAAGGGGAAGCATCGAACTCGCAAGAAACGGCACACTTGGCAGAACGACCTGGTGAGCTCCATGACGGCACTGTCGAGAATGAGCTCCCTGAGCAAGCTAGGAGGGAGGTAGATACGTCAGTATCTCCAGCAAGAAGTAGCAGAGAGTGGGTAAGACCTACCATTGCCCGGCATTACCATGACAGACACAGAGTGACACAGTCCATACCCAGGTGTCTCCGACAGCGAATCGCCTACAAGCACTGTCACAGACAATAGGGCACCCGTTCTTGTGGCAACACCTCAACCGGGACTGCCGAAAGGTGACGCAATAGCATCTGCAAGGGCAGGTCAGGCAGGTGAAGATGACAGAGCAGGAGAAATGCAAGTAGGATGACGTGAGGAGGCAGCTCGCTCGGGTCGCGCCCGGGAACTGCAACACAGCAGGACGATGGAGGAGGTCAGCAGGTAAGTGGAAAACAGAAGGAGCAGGAGGAGTGCAAGCTGTAGCAGTGACGGCGGGAGAGAGAGCAGTGGACCCGTTGCCTCACTCATCCTTCGCAGGAAAACACAGTGGATTCACCTGCCTCAGCAGTGTCACCAGTGTGGGTGCGCATCAGCCACCCGCGACAGCAGGGAGGGGCCTACTTCCTGCGCCTTTGGAGGACCTAGAGGACACCCCAGTGTTGCTGGTAGCGGCATCGGCCCACAAACTGTCTCGATGGAAGAGGGGGGGAATTTGATGTATGTTCCTCCCCTACCCTAGCTTGTTTGTCAGGCCGACCGCTCCTATGCAGCACAGCACGTACCTGCACTCTATGTTTGATCGCCGTGGTGTTGTGAAGTGTAGTGCAGCGCGAGAAGTGTCAGTGCAGCAAGGGTATGCTGAGGCAGGCTGTGCGGCATCTCGGATGCTCTCATAGGCCGAATGTCAACAGACTCCCCACGGAGTTATACATAAAGAGTACCACAGTTCATTGTGTTTATTAATAATAGCATACCAAAGGTATGGGGACATGTAAAGTAACATGTGGTTAGGTGTGCAGGAAAGAGGGCGTGTTAAACCCACAGTTCTTAAAGAATAATTAATTTTGCAGTGTTTCATTCCAGTGTATTTTTGTTCATCCCCGTCAGTGTTATGTACACGTCATTTTATGTGTATTTTTGCAAGGCAGGGGAGAGTTGTTGTGATTATATATTTTTATATGCAGTGATATGACCATGTATGTCATTTTTAAGCAGAAGTGTTTGAGCATGTGTTCAAGTAGATCCCTCCACATTGTGTAGGCCTACTCTCGCCCACCCGCATGCCCCGGTGGGTGGTCAGTCAGCGAATGGCATGCAGAGGGGTTTGTCTGTGCAACCATGTGCCGCGAGTTTCCCGTGTCCGGGCAGCTTCTTAAGTTTTCCAGTAACTTCTCTGCAACAGTATAATAATTCTGGATCCTCTTTAGTTTATTTAGCCGTCTGGGATACCCCTCTTGCCACCCAGGAATAACATTGCCTGAGGAGTATTTCAAATATCAGCACACCACAAGACCATTTTAGCCGAGTGCTTTTTGTAACAGTTTTATCTTAGCCGCTGGTTGGTAGCGAGTGCAAGTATCAAGTTAACTTCTGAAGAGATATGTATGTTCTCTGTCCATTAAACGTAATACATGGACTCATGTACACTTTCAATTTGATGCCACATGACATTTCAGGGCATGGGCACTACAATACCGCCTTTTTATTTCAAGTGTTATCGTCTCAGTCTTCAAAGGTAATGTTTTATTAATGTGTGTTGAATCCTGTAAAGAGTTATTATTTGTGGGAATGTGTTTTTCCCGAACAATCAACAGCATAGGGAGTTCTGATAAATTCAGTAATTAATTTGCAATCGCATACGGCTAATGGGCCGTCCGAATAGCCCCTCGTTTATCAAACTACTTGCGAACGAGGCCTACAACCAGGTTAACTGCAAAACATCGTGGGAATATTGGTCCTGGTGATTGACCCACAGCACCCCGAGAACATCAAGGGTGATCAGCTGTACCGCAATAACAACATTGAGGCCTCCAAGGCGACATTTGGCGCCTACTGGGTAATTTTCCATAACCTTTCCTCACCTGAAAAAATCACTGCCTATATAACCTTAACCAGCCATTTCCCAGACAACTGATAGCCATCAGGTTTCCCTTTATTATTTGTGAGTTTTGTGACAACTGGTGTCTTAATCATGTCTTAGATATTAATTATTTGTTAGCTTTTTCTATTAACGTCTTTGCAGTGGTTGTTTTCAAAGTTTTTTTTTTTTTGTTGTGGTTTTCATAGTTATTCAAGATCTGATTCGTTCCCTACCTAGATACGGTATTGCACAGTTATCCATAGCAAATTCAGTGGGAACAGACAGTGCCCTTTTGAAGCATGCATAATTGCACAGTTCTCTATAATTTGTTGGTTAACTGTGCTAACTATAGAAGCATGATTGACTTGTATTATGGCGTGCAGTAATGTTTGCCAGATGTTTACTTCAGTAACATGTTGTTACTAGTACAGTCTAATAGTGATTAACGAAACCAGTAACTGCTGCACATCACAAACGAGAAGAAAGAAAGTAAATGCCAATCTCGATCACCCCAAAAATATCAATGAACAGAATAAATAATGAATACTATTTTGAAAGTGTATTCGAGCAATCCCCACGGCGATTTCTAACTAACGTCATCCTACCAGTCCCTGCGATGGTGTGGTGAACAGCATTGCTATGTTCTGTTTGCAGTGACCCTGAACTGCTTATTGGATTTCTGCTAGAAGACCCGATTTAGAATCTTGCCGTGGATGATTATATGCCTAAGCTAATATGTGCCCAGCCTTATTGCCACTTGAACGCAACACATTATCTATCACCGCCACTGTATGCCTGCGCAGTATTACAGGAAAATTACATACAAGCAGTATTCATACTGTCAGAAAATCTTGTAATACATGTCGTAATACAGTAACAGTACTTGGTTCAACTTCTTTTATTCGTGAACTAGTGTTTTTTTTGTGTTGTTATATTTGCTTCGTCGAGAAGCTTGTGACACATTAGACCGTGTATCTCAAAAGTCACTATCTCGGAAAATAGATTTTCCTTTAGATCATAACGATGTGTACGTGTTTCGTAGATGTATGCATGTACAGTACAGGGTAATACTTGATGTTGATGTGTGAATCTTTTCTATTTCAGATTCACATAACGATGCTGACCGTGCAAGAAAGAGTGTCTGTGTTAATGTGCAAGATCAAAGTCATGGCGTGCATGAACATAAGAATCTAATTTGAGAAAATGTTCCATAAAAACAAATTCAACATATAAGGCCATCCGTGAATGTGAGTAAATTCAAGCTAACTGGGTCTGTGTTCGACGACATCCGTAGTGGAAGCCTATTAAAAACCAAGGAGAGACGCGAAGTGGCTTGAGAAGCATTCCAAGGATATGTTTACACATTGGCTTATGGGAAGGGAGGGTTTTCCTTGAAATGCTTCTCGAACCGCTTCGCATCTTTCCTGGGATTTTAGTGGGCTTCCACTTTGGATGTCGTCGAACACAGATCCGGTTAGTATAAACTTAGCCATTATATGTTGGGCTTGTTTTATGGAACGTCCTCTAAAAGGTGTGTCTAATTTTCGTGCACGTCGTGCCTTTAATCTTGCACGGTCAGTATCACTATGTGGATATTAAAATGATAACATTCGCACATCAACATTAAGGAACATCCTGTACTTTACACATATATATCTACGAAACACATACCGGTACACATCATTGTGATCTAATGGAATATCCTGTTTTCAACCATACTTTGAGCTGTGTAATAAGATAAATTATTTATAGAACAGTGCACCGGTGGAATGATTGAATTTGTGTAATGCGCAGTCGCATGTATAGAGCCAGCTAGAACAGTGAAGGGTGCTGTTGTTTCAGGTTACGCGGCCGACTACGTAGTTCTGGGCTCTTGGGACCGCGCCGTGCAGTATGCCAGCAACATTATCCAGGTGAGGGACATGTCTCATGTCCACAACTGCAAAGCAGAGAAAACTTTGTCTGAGGTGATCACAAAGTAGAAATACATAGTGAAACACCTGAAAGACAAAAAAATTTAAAAGTATTTTTCGGCAATTAAAAAATCCACAAATTATGAAAATAGAAGTTTGTAAAACTTAACAGTAATTTTTAATAAAAAAAATTGTACAGCAAAACTTAAATTAGAATACCATTTTAACCAAGAAGAGGAGAACAAACATTCTAGTGTTTAAGACTGCAAAAATATTTAAACCGACAATTAGTTTTGTACCAATCGAAAATGGCATAACATTTAGGTATTGTGTTAATTATAATGAATTCACTCAATACAAATTAACTTTTCCCTTTTCACTAGTGCTCTTGCAGTTCCCGAAATTATAGTTTGAAAGAATTAAGATTTCGTAATATTTCTCTGCAGCTTCCAGCTTCAAAATATTTTAGTACAGAAAATTTTGAATAATATTATTAAACTTCCTCATTTTTATTCATGTTCTGTGATCAAACATTTCAACCATGATAAAAATGTCTTTAATAATACCAAATACTTAACAAGTTCCATTATATAAATTTCTGTAAAATCCAAAAATATTTGCAATTAAATATGAATTTTACTGAGTAGGGTGCTGGCGATTCATCATAATACATATTATTCTGTTATGCTTTTAACAATTTCGACAAAGCCCATCACAGGACATCTTTGTCTCATCAGATACTTTTCAACTGTACACAGAATATTGGTGATTTAGGCTCCTTATAATTTTATATATTTCAGTTACTTCGCGCCGGGTATCATATCAGTCTGTATTACTCGTTGCAAACATTTCAACATTGCTTCTTACAACTACTAAATAATTTATAACAACAAAAATTGATTTACATAAATCATGTAAAACTAGTGTTTTCCCCTTAATTTTCTCGTTACTCTTGACATGCATATCAATTAAACGCCATTCTCTATATATCGTAACCCATATTGGTGAGCAATCATATGCTAGTTAGAGAAATATCAAACAAAATATAGATTTTCATTCATCAGTTCAGGACAGCACACTGGTTGCTGGTTTAAGGAGAACTTTACCCCGCCATATTGGAATATTGGTTTTTCAATATTTTTTATATAAATAGAGAAGGATGTTCTAAAATTATCTTTCCCTATACCAAACTAACTATTATCCTCACACAGCAGGTTAATCGTTATGTCTGTGCTGGTGTAAGTTCAATAGCTAGTTGGATATATTGGTACGTATCGAATTTTCTTCTCAAAGATACAGACCAGCTGTAAAAACAGATAGTATAATATGGCGTGGAAGGTTCGTCTTAAACACACTATCAGAGTCTGTTGCATTATAATTATTATGGGTTTTATCGTCGTATGTATGTGACACTAGGGATATACAACTCATATTACATGTAGCCCATTATCCTACACGAAACACAATAAATGTTCTTATGGTCGCCTACCGCATCATCTACAGCCACCCACGTTAACATAGTATAACTACAATACTTCTAAAATAATTGATGTCGGCATGATATTGCAGAGCAAACTTATTGCAAGCTTCTTAAAAATGTTTCTGGGGCAATTTCCATACGGCATCTTTGTCTTTTCGGTAAGCTGGCCATTATCTTATTTATTCCGGCCCGGTAACATTTCCGAGACAAGGTTCTTTATCTCAATAAACTTATAAATGTGATGTCTTTTTGCCGACAAACTTTTGGAAAGAGTTTTGATTTGGCAAGATGATAGCTAGCTGTTAAAGGCACGATGTCTATTTTGAGACAGAATGTTTACAGTTAGAAAAAAGACAATAGTTTGCTGTATTTAATAATATAACAGATGGGTATCACCGAAAATATGTCGGCATGACATCGCAGAGGAAATGCAAGCATCTTAAAAATGATTCTGGGCCGATTCCAATAGAGCAACATTTTCTTTCCGTTAAGCTGACGATTATCTTATTTATTCCGGTCCGGTAACGTTTGCGAGACAAGGCTCTTTATCACAATAAAGATATAAATATAATCTCTTTTTGCCGATAAACTTTTGGAAAGTGTTTTGAATAGGCAAGATTTTATCTAGCTCTTAATGGCATGATGTAATGTTTTAGACTGTGTGTTAACCATAAGCATGATGTTTCATGATTATAAATGTGTCATGTGGTAGCCCAAGGCTACCACATTTGCTTTGAAAATTTTTCTTTTGTACAACCATTCGACAGATATATTAAAAACTAAGAAAATCTAGTTTGTTTGCAAGCCATTGAAGAAATAGTTTTTAAATAATCACTGTTAATATAATTTGTTTTATTGTAATGGTATTATATCTCCTATGTAATAATTTGTGTCATTATAAATTTTTAATTACTGGAGTGTATTGGCATCTTACCCCATGGTGTATAGGTTAGCATGCTGGACTGTCAACTCCAGGGTTTTAGGTTCAAATCCCGAACTCGCATGTAAAATTTTCGTATCACACAATGTGTTGAGAATTATATGAAACGAATATATGTAAAGAGGATACTTCAATTACTGGACTTTTTAATCGAAAAGTTAACGTTATTTTCATCGGAATACTGCTTATTTCTGGACATCATGATGCAACGTCAAGCCGTCGCAGGCCCAGCATCGTAGCGATATTTAGTCGCCGCAGGCCCGGCAATGTAATGACATCCAGCCAACGCAGGCCCGGAATCGTAACGACATCCAGACATCGCAGGCCCGACACTGTCAGCCAACAGTCAGTCGCTATTCCATATTTCCATCGGGCTGCTTCCAGCATAAGTCGGCTGGTATCGACTGGCCGGAGCTTGTAGGCTAGCTTTCACCGACCCGATTCCAGCCCATATTTTCCATGTTTGCTGGGAAGTATCAAATATGATAAACAGTCCACATCACATCTCACACGTGTTCAGTGTCACCATTTCTATCTCAGAGTGTCTTTCGGACAAGTATATCGGGTGTACGATACTTAATTTAAGTCTAATGGTTCGAGCTCTACTTTTAATGGTCAACTAATTTAATTTTTTCCACATTTTACTAGAAGTGATACATTTTGGAGCTTCATTATAACTATATATATAAACACACAAATACATTTATAATTTTAATTATTTTTGTTATCAGATATCCTATATGTGAAATACGTAGCGCACAATTACACACATAGATTAGAGATATGGACAGGGATACATATATGTTTAGCCAGCAGCCATGCAATTAGTTTTGGTTTACCATATTAGACAGTGCCTATTGTAAATAATTAGGCAGTGTAAAATATCTTTGGAACAGTAGGCCAGGAACAATGGTTCTGCTTTGAGTAATCTTAACAACAGATAAAATTCCCAGGTTTTCGACTTTGTCATTCCTCTTGATAGAAAAAGTAAATGCAGGCTGCCCATTAATCCTTTAATACCTTCCCCAACTGATTCACACACGTGTACATTGGCATCTTATACCATCACCATACCATTAAGAGTATCACTATTGAAGCATGGTGATGATCTTGAGCCAGTTATGGCTGCATATAATTTAATTCTGGTGTTAGTTAAATCTTGAATTGTTCATTTGTGGTATTCACAAGGTCACTGAATTCCTGCAAAACAATGTTATACTTTGGGAATTTGCATTTTGCACGATATTCCCTTATATTCTATTACCATACTACCATGAGTCAAGTCGCCTGCAGTTTTTAGTGATTTCGTAAGTGCTTTCTCGAAGAACAATGTCTCCCCAAAACTAATTTTTCCGACGAATAAAACTAACTTTTTGAAACATCCTATTGATATCGTATTCTTCACTTTTTAGTTAGTTGACCATTTGATCGTACGTAGAGCTATGAAGACATACGGCAGCTGTAGTGTCCTGCTGCATCACATTTGGGAAGGCATGTGAACCATCAAGTGATTCAGTAATGGTCTAGTGCGATGAGAATCTTTCAGTGCTCGTGCACTTTGAATAATCCTCTAATAAAATTAGCTAAATCATTCCAGATGGGACGATATAACAATCTCATGTGGATTCATTGTATCCCACTGATAATACCTGTGAAGATTTTTTAGTATATTCCTACGAAACATTGCCTCATCTGCGAAAGGATGTACGAGAAAAATTCCATAATGATTGTAGTATGTTTTAAAAACCAGCAACAAATCTGTTGCCTTGGAGGAAAGTCCACATGCAATAATACCTGTACACACTGTAGGTGGTAGGAATGTAGTGGTGTTCATGTAGGATACACTTACGCCATGCTAACGAGTCACCAAAGACTTGAAAGAAAATTTCTTCCAGTTATTGTGTACGAACACGACGCTCAAGCTCTCCGTAGTCCCCTGTGCATCAAAGAAACCCGATTCACACAAAGGCCGAAACAAAGCTGCAAACGTATTATGGGACAGATGCTGTCTGTGGGGGCATCTCACCTGGTGCATATGTGAGGCATCTCAACAATTCCATTCGCCTGGCTGTAGAAGAAGATCCTCTAGGCCTACTACACTTTAACAGCACCAAACAACACACATCCTCTCACTAACCAATCTACTAAAATACTACATATTGATATTTTGTGTATGATACAGGTGGTGTTCCATAGGCGACCAGTAGTACCATCTCAATACTGAAGATTCCACCATTCCCGGTTTGCATCTCGTCTTTTACGTCTCCCTTGTTTGTTCTGCTTTTCAACCAGTGTCCATTTTTTTAAAATACAGCGTTAAAGTACATGTGCATTAGAGTCACTTTAACGACTACATTTTGCAGCGAACAAGTTTTCAAAAGTTTCATTAACTTCGATGTATTGTTTCATTATTGTGAGAACATTTTGTTATTTTTTGAACAACAGCATCACTAATGCGAAATAGCAGTTCATCTTATGAAGCCACTCCCCGTTTGTACACATCACTCTTCATTCGACTTCGTAAACAGACGTGTAATTAGATCATATATTGGTATCATGGTTGCCAGTTAATGGGATCTTCACAACCGATCCGTACCTTAGGGGTATGCAGTCGATATGTTAATTCACATGTCCATTTGAATATGAATTCGCACCATCATTCCTAAGGTACATAGACATCCCTGTAGCCAAACAATTGCCCTTTAGTTATTCCTGTAATGTGCGTTGAAAGAAATGCAGAAAACTATGTCTTGTCATTCGATGCTATAAAATAACAAGACGGATCAACGTGCTATCGATCGTACCAATCCACACACTGATGGATAATCGAACTTAAAGATTGGTTTCCACTGTGCAGTATGAATTCTCTTGCGATCATCGATGGCAGTGCGTGTGTTGTTAATCCCTTTTTATAAAATGGGATTCAATCACTGAAATGCAATGTAAGAAGTACTTCACGACTGACAAGTAACTATTGATAGTATTCATGGAGAATAATACTGTTACCTATGTGAAGACTATGGCTTTGAGTAATATGAGTAAAAACCATCATCATGTCGTATTTGCGATGCACATGTTCATAAGACACCAAGGTGTGCAGAATGTCTGTGTTTGTTAGTTATAGGACTATGCTAAACAATGTCATTAATGTGTTAGTCGTTCTGCACAGCTTACAACTGTCACGAAATATTGTACATAATCTGGAAAAACATACTATCTCGAACACGACTTGTAAGAACGCACAAAAGGAATTTCTCAAAGAGGTAGCAGGTGCATTAACATCCCTAAATATGTACAAATACAGCATATCTGCATGTGAATAAATTTATGGCATTTTTTGCAAATATGTCAAGACAAGTTAACTGAAAAGTTTAAATCAAACAACTGTATATCACTTCTGCGCGTTACAGCATGCAACGACTACCGATAGTCGGTTGCATGCTCTAACGGCACGTATTGAATGCTGCATGGTGTGTGGGTGGGAATTACTGTGCACCAAATTTGGATAGAACATAGAAGTATGAAAATGTTTTGATTAAAGTTACCCATTTACTTTTCACATCACCGATTATTGACCATTCTTCCTGGTGGACGTAAACATTTATATATGTATACATATAAATGCTACACACATATTATGATTATATGCAAATATTCGTTCGTTTGATCAGTTGGTGACACCACCTTACTGGTAGCTGATGGTTCCGTATACAGTTCTCGAATTGAAGATATAAAATTTTCAAGTGTGTGTAATTTCCTTTCTTGGAACTCTTTACTGCATGTTCCCTGCATGCTTATACAGCTGAGAATAGTGTCAAGCCATGCTGTCAAGACAAACATTAAATTTTGTTTTCATGCAAATCGACAAGTGGCGACAGTGTTTTCCGGGTGTGCATGTACCTGGCTGCCAGGGCATACAATGGCGAAAAGCGACGCAACAAAGTGTTAGAATCCATAGAAACCCGACAGGTTATCGGTGATGTCTGCCATGTTTGCCATCCAAGATAAACGAGAATGCGTTGGCTGGAATCTGGTGTGTGTGTGTGTTACAGAACCTAAACCACTGGGTGAATGGCTGGGTGGAGTGGAACCTGGCGCTCGATCTGACAGGCGGTCCCAGCTGGTACGGTAACTCAGCTGACTCGCCCATCATCGTCAATAAGACAGCGGACGAGTTCTATAAGGAGCCCATGTTCTATGCCATTGGTCACTTCTCTGCTTTTGTGCCGCCGGGGTCGCACCGCGTTGACCTGCAGCTGACCCAGGGCACGGCCCTCGAGAGTGTGGCCTTCCTGCGAGCAGATGGCGTGGTGGTCATCGTGCTGCACAATACGTGAGTGCACACTATTTTGTGCTGGTCCTTGGTGCGCACCTGCACTGAGGTGGGCACAGCAGCAGCAGTCTCAACTACCACATATATGACCAACGAGAGAGTGTGAGAGAATGGCCAGTATGTAACATCACTGCAACGGTGAAGAAGAAGCATTGACGAAGTGTAATGGCGGGGGAGGTGGGAAGAAACCGAGAAAACTCATCGGAAAATGGTACCAGCAACCACATTTTCCACATGTGATAATATATGATTTATCCCACCACGAATCGAGCACGTTCCGCAGAGAAAGAAAGCAATTGGTCTGATCACTGAACCACTGAGCCTGTTTAATTGGTTGTTAATACTGTGGAACGTAATTCGCCAATCGTTATCTAACTACAAACTTGCTAATAGATAAGCCAACAAACTGGGAATCTCTAATAGAACACAGTAGCCAATCATAGTCAAAAAATCATGTGAGGCCAATAACAGGTGTTATTAAAGACAATTATAAATTCATACCTTACTTTTCACCTTTTTTGTTACACTTTCTGTAAATTGTTAGTTTTACTTTAATAGTGTGTTCCAAAAATTTATACAATGTCATTTTAATGTTACTATTCTGTAACTACAGGAAGTGTGCAATAAGCTGAATATTATTTGGGTTTGGTCCAGTATTCTCTAATATTGTGCAATAAAAGTAATATAAAAGCTCATATACTCTAAACTTAGGTAACTGTAAAATATTATGATTTTCTCAAAGTGTAAATTACAAGTTTACCAGATTTTGGAAAAGTGTAATGTGTGGTGTTCACGAAAAAATGTTTAATGAGTGGACCCGAACTTTTCGCCCTATACAAGATCTCATTATTTTGCTTTATGAAGGGAATTACTGACTAAAATATCAAATTACATACAAAAAATTATGTTGGCATTCGTTTGGTGATCGAAGAAAGACAAGAAAGTCAAAGTTTTGTAGCGATTTGAAAACAATTGAAAATCCTATTATAAATAAAATACAATGTTACATGCAAAAGTTACAAATGTAGAAATCTTTCCCAGCACCTGAACAGCGTACATATTCATAAGCAGAACACATGATGCACTTCACCCATTAGTTGTCCTCTAACATCTGCAGCCTAAAGTTCGCCACAGAACATACATTCAGCATCTTTTCAGTAGGGTCTCTACCCGGTCTAATAAGAATACAGATGATGAACCTGACGAGATTGAGGGACAGTTTCGTCGCTAGAATCATTGTCTCATGAGTATGGGAGTATTCTGCCTTTCTGCCTGATGTCTTGATTTTTCTTTTACTCGTCCTCGTCCATTTCTGTTCCCTTCTCCGCATCCTCTTTCATATACTCATCCACCGATCATGCCTCTCTTTATCTTGCTTTGTGGTTCCTTAAATTTTTTTAAAGGGTGATTAAATTATGATGCTAGAAGATGATGGTTTCTTCTTGTGTATAATTTCTTAGCAAATTTTGGCACCCGACTGAAGTTGAAGGCGCTCTCACCTGACGACACCAACGTTTCATTTAAAGGGCCCTGGGTATTAAGTGGTGTGAGTGAGGATGACGGCGAAGGCTGATTGGGGGATAGTGTGGATGGAGTTGTAGTAGGTGGTGATGTAGTTTGGTTGAGTAAAAATTCACTATCTCCTTGATGTCAGGCTGTTTTCTTAGAAACTACCTGAAAAATAAAATGTGAGTAGGAGGTCCTGGGCAGGAACAGAACGTAATTGTATGGAGTGCTCTGAGAAAACTTTACTTTGGGACTCCAAAACATCAATTTATTCATAAATTTGCACAACTTCGCAAATGGCCTCTGCAACATATTGATCATTTCTTAATTTATATATTTCTATAAAGTATATTCTTGTGGTTTTGAAACGTTCCATTATGTTGTGGTTAGCTAGTGGACACTGGTTTTCGAGCCAAAACAGCAGACTTCTATACTGGAATAATTGTTAAGTGCCGACAACAACATTTGGTCCAGCGGCATAAGTAGATGATGAAGTCGTTCGTATTTTCATTTGTTTATCCAACTGACCTCGCACAGGACATCCTAGTGGAGCGACAAAAGGCCATTTTATCTTTGTGCACATTAATGCACAGTTTCTGCCACTGTCTTCCTTCCATGTAACTTTCTTTTTGCGAAGGAATTGTCCATGTGATTCCTTTCTGATAGCTGGTAAGTCTTTCTCCCTTAATAACCCCGAGTGAGTCCAAACAATGTGACCTCCGAATGATCGTAATGTGGGTGGATGCTCTCACAATGATTGTTGAATTCATTAAAAGCCCAACAAGCAGAAAATAGAGAAAATGCTAACTTTTATTCACTGCTGGTAAATTATTAGCAGCAAGTTTGTGAGACATGTATGGCATGCTAACTGTTACGTGCTGCTGGGAAATAGCAGGAAACTAATGGGTCATTCATGGAATATCAACTGTTGATTTCTGTTGGCGACATATTAAAAGCAAGCTTGTGGGCCACTTATGGCATACCAACACTTACTTATTGCAGCAGATAAATTGGTAGCATGCTAATATGCCACTTATGTAATGCCAACTGTTGCTTACTGCTGGGGTCATAATAGCAACAAGCTATGGGGACATTTGTGTAATTTCAACACATACAACACTCATATATCTAGGTCAAAATTATCCTTCATATGTTAACAACACAAAGTTATCTTGCCATAAAATTTATTTGCCTACTCATATCCTTTCTTAATCATTCACAATTACCTAATTTGTAACAATAGCCACATTCTCTAATATCACCACGCCAGAGGCAAACTGGAAGACAACAGTGACGGCATGTGCTAGGAAACTTTTCCGGGCACGTAATCACACTAGGTGCTGAAAGTGTGTTTGGGATCGCATCTCCATAACGAGTAATAAAACAAACTTTAATATGCGACTTTTCAACCAAGCCGTTACCGTGGAAAGTAATTCTCGATGTGATGTTGCTTGAAACATTAATTAGTGGTCATTACATTTACGTACTAAAGACACCGGTGCCACAGCCTAATGCCTACCACAGCAGACAATTGGCTCAAAGTAGTTATTATGACATGTTACACCACTGCAATGAGAGTAAACATTGCATATATCCTCAGCAGACCACCAGCGCAAACAACCATACACCACACTTAATAATCTGTGAAAAAATAACTTCAGTACAATTTTACCATTCTGCCTTATTTTTTAATTTTACTATGATATTTTTTTTTAATTTTTGTGTTAATTCCTGGTAAATTTTTTCCAGTACAAAAAATTTACTTTGTCATAATAATCGCTTTTTTAAGCAATTAAGAAGAATATTTCTTATGGTTTGATAAAACATTTTTTTTTCAGAGGCAATACTGCAGTCAAGGTAGCACTGAAGGACTCTAAGAAAGGAGAGGTCTCTCTCAACATTGCGGCTAACAGCTTGAATACAATCCTGTACTAGACATGAAGGGTTCACCATTATTTACCATATGCTTATAACACTGTACTATTAAAGAAAGCCGATTACAGGCGCCTTGTTTTGAGTGTGCTGTATCATTTTTCGAAGAAATAAATTAATCAAGCACTGAAGATAAGATTTTTATTAAAGCATCCTGCCCTGGTTAGTTAAATAGTGGGTCATGTTTTCTTCCTGGCTTTAGTCAGTCACTAAGCTGTCAAAGATAAACAAATGTCAAAAAATAAATCATATTCAATGAAGAAATTATAGTGACATGTCGTGCTGGAAATTGAAGTAAGAAGTTAACACTATCAAAAAAACAACTGGAACAGGAAAACTAGACGTCTTCATGAAAACCCCATTGGAGTCTAAGCAAGTAAGCCATTTTAAATACTTTCCATTATTTAGGTAGTTTGGAGCGAGTAGGGATTATCTGGCTAGACTCATAAACTTAAATTGATATCATTAAGTTCACTTGAGGAATCATATAGGAATAACTCACACAAAACTTATGCATGAAACAACTCTCTTGCCACAGTGGCTGTTGATCGCCGATTACTTATGTTATATTCTCGAGGGGAAGCATACTACTGTATTCCAGTTCACGCTCACACGTTATGAACGTAAGAACACAGGGCGTATTTCATAAAACATACAATACTTGGTGTGGTGCGTGTCTTACTCTGCTGTCAACTCATAACGTAAAATTACTTTCTCCTAAATTTAGACATGCTCTATTTACTACATTAAATTATCCCTTCATAAGCCTGTAACTTGCTCCTTTTTTCGACAGTAAATAAGATGCCTTTCCAAGATCGAGCTCGCACCTTCAGCTGTTCAGTATCACCCATAAATACTATTAGGTGTAATGTTGATCTATGTTAACTTCCACTACCAGTGAGTTACAAGACTTTAAAGTGTTCGCGTTAAACATCTCAGTAAATACCTTTCCAATCGTGTCTCAGGCCATAGCAATGCTCCATATTACTGCAACAATTCCAAAAGGTCCACAGACATAAAATACACAATAAACTCGTGGCATTCTCCCACATGCAGCAAATGAAATTAGTTCTTACAAGCACTAATTTTCAACTTTATAAGTTTAAAGTGTTTGTTCATCACTTTCCATTGCTTGGCTATTCTGTGCATTCTGGCTTTAACAAATGTATCCACTTCTTGCTTAAATTTTGCTTTACTTAATCTATCGACACAAACATCAGGAAGAGCCGGTAAGGGTAGCCGGTAGTATCTCGCCCTCCATACTCTGTGTTATGGGAATTGGTTTCTTAAAGTAATTCCTTGTATTATAGGCTGCTCACAGTTAGTAGAGCAATTTTGAAACTAACCTTTGGTAAATGTTGCTACTCCAACCCGATCATATGTTCTGGCAATAAGGCCTTGCTAGCCTGACCACATTCTTAAAATATATCGCCGTTATTGGGACACTCGCCATGAGTGCCTAAACCTTAAGTGAAGGAATCCCCTCCAACGGCTGGCCGGTGTTTAGTCAACACGCACCCGATATTAATGCAGGAAGTTCTGTGGATGACGTCTTTATCGCCTAGACACAGCACCATAAAAACGTCAGGAGATAGCATATGCCGACCGCCTTAGTACGTCTACTATGTCAGCCTTCAGAACCATGATTAAGGCGAAGACATTTAATAAATTTTCGCTGTGTTTAATATGTATCATTTGGGTAGTGTTATATTAATCATTACGCAGTTACTCCCTAATTGTGATATTGTGGTGTTAATAATAATTTTGACAGCTTCTAAAGGTTACGTGTTGTGGTTACAAAACGTATCCAATAATTATAATTTCAAAACACGCCTAGGAGAGTGCGTATCTAGCAAGTAGAATTGAATCTCAAATTTCTTGTAAATAGTTTACTTATCCATGCGCCTGCATTATGTACGTAATTAAATGAACATAGTTAGCTAATGTTTAAAACTATTAAAGCCGTTACATCATTATTTGCCACAGGTTGCCAAGAGTTAGAGAGCTTTACCTTCATATGTAACTAAACATTTCAATTGGGCGATAAGAAATCTGTTCTCCCTTATTTAAATATTCTACATATTGGAACACCATGTGCAATTGTAATGATTCAAGAATGATTTGCATTAAGTCTTGCCACTCTAAAGTACGTGGTGTACTGGGTATATCAGCTATACTGGCTGTGCGTTTTTTTTTTTCATGCTATGTCTTAATCACATCGACCATGTGCTTTCTTATGCACAGTTTATGTTAAATTAGTGTTGTAAATGTCATTAGGTCAGCTGAGGCTGTGTTGAACTATTTATATACACTTTTAAATGGAATGTTCCTTGATAGTATTGCTCAAGGTATAAATTGTTAGTTTATTCTAATAATTTTGTGGTATCCTAAGTTTGTGCTAATGGAAATGGAAATTTCTGGCAGTCACAAATAATGTTATATTTGTTGGTTGCTATTGTCTTTGTAAAATGATGTTGTGCCTTTGGCAGTTTAACGTTTTGTTTTTGGCAAACGCTGAAAAACATGAAAAAATATTTCAGTAATATTTCGAATTTTTCGAAAATGAAAAAAAAAATCTTTAGTGAACTTTTGTAAAATTTTGAACCTACCTGCACAATAAGCTTCGCTTATGCATTACGTATATTCCTTGCCTTACGAGGAGATAGTGTGGCTGCTGCAGGACCTTGAAGGTAACTTTGATGAATCAATTACAGTGGCACAGCTCTTGTGCCTAGCGGTGCAACAGCTCTATGAGCAGGAAAATGTTGCTACTTAGTACCTTACCATGCAGTTGACTCCAGCGGGTTTGTCTCCAGTCCATTTCAACTAGTAAAATATTTTATGTTTCCTTTGATAAATTTCCGGCCCTTGTTTCTTTGGATCCTGCAGTGTACTTAAATTTTTTATTGCTATCTCAAAGGTCGTAAGTCTTAGTCTATGTCCTGAAGACCATTTGCTTAAGCCATACGTTTGTAGACGTAGGTACTAAGGCGGTCGGCATATCCCATCTCCTGATGTTTTCATAGTGCAGCGCCTAGCCGATGCAGCACTTGCTGGATTAATTTCGGGCGTGTGTTGACCACCCAATGACCATGCCTTCCAGCTGCTGGAGGGGATCCCTTCGGTTATGGTTTAGCCGCTCACAGCTCGTGTCCCAATTACCGGCGATATATTTGAGAATGTGGTCAGACTAGCAAGGCCTTATTGCCAGAACATAAGAGTGAGTTGGGGCAGCAACGTTTATTAAAGGTTTACTTCAAAAGAGCTCTACAAAGTGTGATCAGTCTACAATACTAGGAATTACTTTAAGAATCCAGTGCCATAACGGAGAGTATGGATATCGAGATACTATACATTTAGTGGGAATACTACTGAACTATTCATTGCATATAAATATAGTTTATTCCTCCTTTGGTATGTTTTCCTGTCAATGCTCGGAACACATAAAGTTCAAGCCCTTACCGGCTCTTCCTGATGTTTGTATCGATAGATTAAGTAAAGCAAAATTTAAGCAAGAAGTGGATACATTTGTTAAAGCCAGAATGCACAGAATAGCCAAGCAATGGAAAGTGATGAACAAACACTTTAAACTTATAAAGTTGAAAATTAGTGCTTGTAAGAACTAATTTCATTTGCTGCATGTGGGAGAATGCCACGAGTTTATTGTGTATTTTATGTCTGTGGACCTTTTGGAATTGTTGCAGTAATATGGAGCATTGCTATGGCCTGAGACACGATTGGAAAGGTATTTACTGAGATGTTTAACGCGAACACTTTAAAGTCTTGTAACTCACTGGTAGTGGAAGTTAACATAGATCAACATTACACCTAATAGTATTTATGGGTGATACTGAACAGCTGAAGGTGCGAGCTCGATCTTGGAAAGGCATCTTATTTACTGTCGAAAAAAGGAGCAAGTTACAGGCTTATGAAGGGATAATTTAATGTAGTAAATAGAGCATGTCTAAATTTAGGAGAAAGTAATTTTACGTTATGAGTTGACAGCAGAGTAAGACACGCACCACACCAAGTATTGTATGTTTTATGAAATACGCCCTGTGTTCTTACGTTCATAACGTGTGAGCGTGAACTGGAATACAGTAGTATGCTTCCCCTCGAGAATATAACATAAGTAATCGGCGATCAACAGCCACTGTGGCAAGAGAGTTGTTTCATGCCTGGTTTGTTATTTAAGTGTTTTGTATGATATAATCCTATCTGTTTCCTTAAGTGGACTTTATTTTAACATTTTAAGTTTATGAGTCTAGCCAGTTAATCCCTACTTGCACCTAGCTAACCTAGTTAAATTAGAGTATTTAAAAAGGATTACCTTTTTAGATTCCTTTTCTAAACTGTCCTTTGTTAGTATTAAAATCACGCATCTTTTTAGTATACAGTATTAATCCTATGTGATTTTGATGAAGTTGTCTATTTTTTTTCCCAGCTGATTTGTTTAATAGCGTTAACTTCATACTACAAATTCCAGCACGAAATGGCACTATAATTTCTTCTGTCAGTTTAGTTATGTTTTGACACTTAACATTTAATATGTGTAAAGCATTAATGAAAAATTTTTGGAAGGCAAAATGTAATTTTGATTAATATTGTGGATCCAGACATCCTAATGTTGGATGGTAATGCTCGCCTCATAGAGCACAGCTGGTTGATGTCTTCCTGGAACTGAAGTTATTGCGCACATGTATTGGCTTGCTAATTTTCCGACACAAATCCGGAAGAGCATTTTTCGAATGCTCTAGGAAGACAAGGAGCTTCACTTCCGAATCCACTAAGTACTCTCCAGGACTGTTTTACTGGAAGAAGCTTCTGATGACCTTATTCGGAGCATGCTACGTATTTGTCGGGTCAGTATTGTTGCCAGAGGTGATCACCCACTATTTTGAGCTGACATAATCGGTTATGGAAGTGTGTGAATGAATTAACTTTTGAAAAATAGAACATTTGATGAATTTTTCTGTTGGTTTATCAGGGAATTTTGTTCCAGTGTTTACTATGTTTTTGATTTAAAATTTACTTTCACCCCACACTATCTTGCGATAAAATGATCACGGAAGGGACGGAAGTCTGTTTGTTGTTTTAATGTCGGACAACAGTGTACATTTAAGACAATTAAATTTTGGGATTTTAATCAGCTTGTGCTTTGAAAAACCCTATGCGAAATAGTTACGTGTGGATTTATTCTAAATAATTCAGATATAGAAACTTTTGCAGTTTTATTTGTTGTCTGCAATATATACGCCAACAGTTTACTTCCTGTATTGTTTTCCACTTCGCAACATTCTTGAAATAATTCGTGAAATGAACTCTTTCTGTAATATCAGGGAACTTAAATTTTCTGCTGAAATTTTTTTTGTCAGAATATGATTTAACTAACAAACAACCAGCATAACTGGAAGCGAAAACCTTCCAACACAATACACACCAGATACTTTTCCCGAGCATTGCTCATGGCACCTCACCTGTTTCTGGACTCTCGAGCCGCCACTGTCACCTTCAGTCGACGAGATGTCCAGAAGAGACGTGGAAGAGCATATCCACAGCCAACAGTGGTATTGAGTCACGAGTCTCAATTGTTACATGGGCATGTTTAGGAGGGCTCGATGACGAGTAACACGACAACAGTCGGTTTCAGACAACTAAGTACTTCCTTTGTACATGACTAAAGACATATTTAGTTTTGCTACAACGCAGCATTCGGTCGAGTAAACTAAACTTGAAATCTACGAAATTAATTTTGTTCATCTAACAAAATACACACTTTAATAAACAAAACGTCTGTGTTGGGGCAAATGACTCCCAACAAAATATTTGGTTGAATCAAATATATTTATACGTTTCGCCACTGGTTTAATTGAATTCGTTCAAAAATATAGCTCGAAATTTTCATTTGGGCACATCTAGGTTCGAATATCGTTCAGGTTTACTGTTTTTTTTTTTTTTTTTTTTTTTAAATATTGATGTTTACTGTTCAATGTATGTAGAGCCACACAATTCTTTACATTCACCAACCAAGTATTTGCTTGGTGCAACCTAATATAAAAAAAATTGGTTTCAAAGACCAGTAACTTTATTGCCCCTTTACAAGCAATAAAATTGGTCGCACCAAACAAACTTCGTTTAATTCAACAAACCGTTTCCTCAATGCAAGAAACTCAACATCTGAGTGGGCAATGCGTACAATATCGTTTAGGAGTAACTGGGGTTTACAGAGAAATGTGCACATGCTGGGTGTCATGGCAACTCACAGAAGGTCACAAAGTCACTAGGATAAAATTGTTTCTCATGCACTGATGCAGTTTCATGAGAAAAGAAAGCTGTTCCGGCATCATGTTACAGGGGATGAAATACGGGTGCATCATGTGATACCAGGAAGAGACGAAGCAAGCATCCATCGCCACCTTTTTCCAAGAAAGTTATGGCTACTGTCTTTTAGGACCCCAAGCACGAACGTGAATTGTTACCGGGGTTTCCGGGAACAATTGTGTGTGAGCTGGAATAAAAGGGAATAGTCACCCTTCCGAGAGATTACCTGCAATGCTGTTTAAGATTCCATTCAGTACTGGTAAGTGAACTAACTTCGGTTCCTCTAAATGTCCTAGAGCGTGTATGCAACAAGTGGGTCGCTTTCCAGTGTTGGTTTAGCATATGGTATTTACCCTAGCATATATGAGAGAATATTTACCCACTGATCTATCTTCTTTCTTCTGTTTATACTACATTGGCGCTCCAACGTATGGGCATTTACGCCAGCATATGTTGTGCTAATATACCTCGAAATCCTGCTCGTTATGGTTCCGTCATCACTCGTTCATTTCCCAAATATAGTACAGTATGTTAGTATGAATGTTAATAATAATTGGTTAAAAATAAAACAAGATATTATTATGACAGAAAATGGAAGTAGTAATTAAGTGAATTGTTATTTATAAATGAATTGTTTCGTTTTCCGGTGTCATGATGGGATGCCATCAAAAGGGCTCCTTAAGGCAGAGCTGGTCCAATGAGAGTATGTCTGGTATTTCCCAATATTTAAAGAAAAAATGGGCTACAGAAAAGCATTTCAGGACTACAACAAAAGTGGCTCGACAGAAGGTGTTGTCTTCCGAAGCAGCTGCTGAATATTTTTTTTCAAAGGGCGAAGAAAAGGAATTCGTGTATGATGTTTTACATCTAGAGCAGTGGTGGATACTTACCCATCTACTCCCAGGCATACAACAATTATAGAGCCCCAGCTGTATACTCCCAGATATACAACGATAGTAGAGCCCGAGCAATCTACTCCAAGGCCTATAACAATGGTAGAGCTGCAGCCATATACTCACAGACATACAATGTTGGAGCTCCAGTTATATACTCCTAGGCCTGCAATAATGGTAGAGCCCCAGCCATACACGCCCAGGCATACAACAATGGTAGAGCCTCAGCCGTGCACTCCCGGACATACAATGTTAGAGTCCCAGCCATCTACTTCCAGGCCTACAACAATAGTTGCCAACCATATACTGCCAGACATACAATGTTAGAGCCCCAGCCATATACTCCAAGGCCTGCAACAACGGTAGAGCCCTATGGTAGAGCCCCAGCCGTATACTCACAGTTATACAACAATGGTGGAGCCCCAGCCATCTACTCACAGGCCTACAGCATCAATGGTGGAATTCTAAACTTGGGCATTTTTTGTGCATGATGCCAAATGCAAAGCTCTAGCCATGTGGCTCAGCTTTTATAATTTCGTCCGAAACACTAATGCCTGCTCAACAAGAAATATAACTTATCAAAAATAGTAAAGAATGACAAGAGGAGAGGTAGAATTGCCAAAGTTATTTACTTATCATCCAAAGCAGTAAAACGGGAAATGAACAAAAATGTAAAAGAAGTAAAGCTCATTTTAAGAGTCAACGAATCTGGGAATCCTAAGGGCGCGTGGGTACCCCATTTTATCCAAACCGTTGTTAAAATAGGGTAGATGAGAATTTTGAATAAAAAAAACTATTTCCTAATCATAGTCTTTTTTTTTTGGTCTAACATCATTTTTAATCATAACTTTAGAACTGTCCTATAAAGAAAGATAACGTCCAATATTTTTCATTGGTAGTTTTTTTAGTGAGCCGAATTATATTAGTGTCGCTATTTTGGACGACTTTCCGGTATTTTATTTTATTTATAATTAATATGAAAAAAAGGGGACCAAAAAGTGTGTTGTAATATCTAGCATGAAGAAATTCTTATGAAAAATTTTATTAAACTGAGTTCGCACGAATTAAGTGCATGATCCCTTCGTTTGATTTTATGTACTCGGTTAAGTTTTGTTTGCATAGGGTGGGCGAATAGCTTGGAAGGAATACTACAGCAGGTCTTCAGTAAAGTTGGAAGTAACCGTGAATGGACCATAGCTTATTAAATATGCATTCGAAGATTCGCCTCTTTTCTTGGGGTAATAGAGGATGTATGTAGGTGGATGTTGCATTTCAGTATATACAGACATTGACAAAGCAGTCTGGGATTCACTATATACACTGTGTAGTCTATATGTGTTCATCTTTTACAGCTCAGTGACTAAGGCCGTGGAAGAAAACATGACAAACTTATAAACTAACCAGAGAAGGATGCTTAATGGGAAACTATATCTTCAGTACTATAAACATTTATTTGTGTGAAAAATTATAAAAGCACACTCAAAATCAGCTGCCTTTAATCAGCTAGCTTTAATAGCAAAGTGTTATAAGCACATGGTAAAGGATGTTGAATACTTCATGTCTAGTACAGGGTTGTATTTAAGCTGTTGGCAGCAATGCTGAGCGAAACCTTTCTTTTCTTATAGTCCTTCAGCACCACGTTGACTGTAGTATTGTCTCTGGAAAAATAAAACAAAATTAGTCAAACTACGAGAAACATTCTCCTTAATTGCTTGGCAGAGTGTTTATAAAGGAAAAGTAATTATTTTACGGAGAAAAACTTACCGGAAATTAATACATACATTAAAAAAATAAATAACATTATTATAGTTAAATTTAAAAATAAATCAGAATGGTGCAATATTACTGAATATATTTATACACAGATTATGGAGAGTGGTGTACGGTTGTTCGCACTGGTGATCTTCTGAGGACATATGCGATGTTTGCTCTCATTGCTGTGGTGTAACATGACATGTTAACTACTCTGAGCCAACTGTGCGCTATGGCAGGCATCAGGCTGTCACCCCGGTGTCTTTAGTACGTAAATGTAAAGACCACTTACAAACGCTCCAAGCAACGTCTCATCGAGTATTACTTGCCACGCTAATGGCTTGGTTGCAAGTCACGTATTTACACTTGTTTTATTACTCGTTATGGAGATGCAACCCTAAACACATTTTCAGCACCTAGTGCGAACACATGCCCATAAAAGTTTCCTAGCACATGACGTCACTGTTGTATTCCGGTTTGCCTCTGGCGTGGTGATATTAGAGAATGTGGCAACTTTTACAAATGCTGTCATTGTTAATGATTAAGAAAGAATATGAATAGGCATGTAAATTTTATGCCAATTAAATATTACTTTGTTAACAGTTGTAGGAAAAACTTGACCAAGATTTCAGATTTCACAACCTTAAGATATGAGTGTTGCATCGGTTAACATTCCACAATGTCCCCTGAGCTAGTTGCTGTTATGACCTTAGCAGTAAGCAACAGTTGGCATGCCATAAGTAGCACATTCGCATGCCACTAATTCATCCACAGCAAAAAGTAAGTGTCTAAATGCCATAAATAGTCCACAAGCTTGCCTTTAATATATCACCAACAGTAAGCAACAGTTATAATCTAATAAATGGTCCATTAGCTTGCTGCTGTTTCCCAGCAGCAGGTAACAGTTGGCATGCCATATATGACTCACAAACTTGCTGCTTATATTTTACCAGTTGTAAGTAACAGTTAGCATTTGGCTATTGTCTGCTTGTTCGGCTTTCAAACATCGTGCGAGCATTGGCCCACATTACGATTATTCGGAGGCCAAATTGTTTGGACTCACTCGGGGTGATTTGAGTAGAATGGCTTAGCAATTAACATAAAGGAATCACATCGACCATCCCTTCGCAAAAAGAAAGTGACATGGCAGGAAGACAGTGGCAGAAACTGTGCATTAATTGGCACAAAGATAAGATGGCCTATCGTCGCTCCACTAGGATGTCCTGTGCGAGGTCAGTTGCATAAACAAATGAAAATACGAACAACTTTATTATCTACTAATGCGGTTGGACTAAATGTTGTTGTCATTACTTAAAAATTTTTACAGTGAAGAAATCTGCTGTTTTGGCTCGAAAACCGGTGTTTGCTAGCTAACCACAACATAATGGAAGTTTCTGAGCATGCCTATATTAAGTGTCAAAAGATATAAATTACCGCCAATAGTTTCAAAACTACAAGAACATTCTTTATTGACAGAAACCAACTAAGAGGTGATCAATATGTTGCCGAGGCCATCCGAAAAATGGTGCCAATTTATGAATAAATTGATGCTGTGGAGGCCCAAAGTGGAGTTTCTCCCAGCACTCCTCAGAATTGAGTCGTATCCTTACCCAGGACCTCTGACTCACCTCTTAGTGTTAGGGCAGTCTAGAAAAAACAGCCTGTCCTCAACTAATCTACAGCCACCCCCTGCTACAACTTCATCCACACCATCCACCAAACAGTCTTCGCCATCAGATTCATTAGCACCACTCGATGCCTCTCTTCCTTCAAATAAAACATGAGTGTCAGCAGGTGAGAGCTCCTTCAATGTCAGACCAGTGTCAAAAATTGCTGAGATATGATTTATTCGAAGAAACCAATCATCTGCATTCATCATAATGTAATCACCCTTGATCGAAGGAGAAACACTAAACAAGATAACGAGTTACGTGATCGGAGAAAGAGGAATTTGTAGAGGATATGGAGGAGGAAACTGAAGTGGACGAGGAAGCTTTGGTACGCAGATGTTAGAGGAGAACAAATGGGTGAAGTGCATCATGTGTGCTACTTATAAATATGCAGAATGTTCAGGCGCTGAGAAAGACTTCTACATCTGTAACTTAGTGTTTTTATTTCTTATGGGATATTCAAGTATCTTCAAATACCTACAAGACTTTGGCTTTTTGTCTTTTTTCGATCGCCAAAAATTACGTAAGTTTTTGTTCGTAATTTGCAATTTTAGTCCTTAATTCCCTGCTTAAAAGCAAAATACTAGTAAAATAATGGGATCTGGTATAGAGCAAAAAGTTGGGGTCCACTCATGAAACACTTTTTTGTGAACACCGCACATAATGTTTTTCTATATCTGGTAAAATTTTAATGTACAATTTAAAAGAATCATTATGGGATTTTACAAACAGATAATTTTATATTTTTTTGAGCATTTCAGATTACTTTCGTTGCACATTATAAAAGAAAACTGGACAAAAGCCAATATTAGATTCTTCTTTCGATGCATTTCCTCTAGTTACGGTATTGTCACATTAGAATAACATTGTATGAAATTTCGGAATACAGAAAACACTTCGAAAATAGAATTAAAAATTACAAAATGTGAATCACAAAAGGTGTAAAGTATCCTATGAGTTCTTAAGTATCTTTGATAATACAGTGACCTCATAAGATTTTTTGACTGCGACTGGCTACATTGTTCTATTAGAAATGACCTGTTGTTTGGGTTATATATTGCCAAGTTCGTAGTTAGGTAACGATTGACGAATGATGTTCCACAGTATTAGCAACCAGTTAAAAATTTTTGTTGTGCATGTACTCTGTATTATTGGGGAAAATGGCACAGTGGTTCATTGGTCAGACCAATTACCATTCTCCTCGACATACCATGCTCGATTCGTGGTGGGGTCAATCCCAGATTTTCATGTGTGGAAAATGTGATAACTAGTACCATTGTCCGGTGAGTTTTCTCAGTTTCTTCCCGTCTCCTCCGCCATTGCACTTCGTCATTGCTTCTTCTTCACCCTTGCAGTGATGTTACATACTAGCAATTCTTTCACAGTCTCTCGTTGGTCATATGTGTGGTAGTTGAGACTGCTACTGCTGTGCCCACCTCAGTGCAGGAGCTCACCAAGGACCAGCACAAAGTAGTGTGCACTCACGTATTGTGCAGCACGATGACCACCATGCCATCTGCTCGCAGGAAGGCCACACTCTCGAAGGCCGTGCCCTGGGTCAGCTGCAGGGCGACGCGGTGCGACCCCGGCGTCACGAAGGTGAAGGAGTGACCGATGGCGTAGAACATGGGCTTCTTATAAAACTCGTCCGCTGTCTTATTGACGATGATGGGCGAGTCAGTTGAGTTGCCGTACCAGCTGGGACCACCCATCAGACTGAACGCCAGTTTGCACTCTACCCAGCCATT
Organism: Dryococelus australis; assembly: GCA_029891345.1. Taxonomy (NCBI): domain Eukaryota; kingdom Metazoa; phylum Arthropoda; class Insecta; order Phasmatodea; family Phasmatidae; genus Dryococelus; species Dryococelus australis. The sequence goes on along the minus strand of CM056993.1, from coordinate 206,328,342 downwards.
CACCTAGTGGTTTAGGTTCTGTAACACACACACAAGATACCAGCCAACCCATTCTCGTTTCTCTAGAACTGCAAACATGGCGGACATCACCGGTAACCTGTCGGGTTTCTATGGATTCTAACACTGTGTTCATCATTATATGTCATGGCATGATGGTACACATCCACCCAGATAAGCTGTCGCCACTTGGCTATTTTTCATACAGTACAAAAGTAATATTTTTTATTACAGCATGGCTTGACTCTATTCTCAACTGTATAAACATTCAGGGAAAATGCGCTAAATAATTCCTAGAAAGGACATTCTAACACTTTAAAATTTTCTTTCGTAATCCTGAGAACTATATCAGCTACCAGTAGGATGGTGTCACTGCATGATAAATCGAGCGAATAATTGTATATAACAACACAATATATGTGTATCCATTTATATGTATATAAATGTTACATACAGCAGGAAGGATGTCAGTACTCTGAGGTGAAAGGCAGATATCAAATTTTAATAAAAAAAATAGCCTTACTTCTGTGTTCTTTCCAAAATGGTTTCCGAAGCAGTGCTACATTAAGTACACTTATTTTTTCAAAATTGGTGCAGAGCACTTCCCATCTCACCCACCACGCAGCATTTAATATGTCACGCCCCTCCTACAGTCAGTAGTCGGTTGCATGCTTTAATCTGTAGAAGTGATGTACATTTGTCTTTTTAAACCTTTTCAACATTTGACATGTCTAAACATATTTGCTAAAAATTACATAAATTTATTCATACAACCATGTGGTGTATTATCGTGGTTTTAGTGATGTTAATGTGCTTGCTAGTATTGAAAAAAAATGCTGTGGGTTCTTACAAATCGTGTTCGAGACAGTATATTTTAGAGATTATGCACAATATTTCGTGACAGATGTAATCATCCCGGTACTCATTTGGCATCTTAACGACGACGACAACAATTTATGCAGTACGAATAACACATTCCAGATATTTTTCAGGATAGTCCTATAACTAACAAAGACAGATATTCTGCACATCTCGGTGTCTTATGACCATGTGCATGGCAAATACAACATGATAATGGTTTTTACCCATATCACCCACAGTCAGTGAATAATTTTCACAAAGTCAACAGCACTTTTCACCATAAATAATGTCATTAATAATTGCCAGTCGTGAAGTACTTCTAACATTGCATGTCACTGATGGAGTTACATTTAAATGGAAAGGGATCAAAAACACGTATACATTGTCATCAATGTTCGCAAGAGAGTCCGCATGGTACAGTGGAAACAAATTTCCTGTTGGTTTATCCATCAGTGTGTGGTGTGGTATGATCAATAGCGTGTCGATTAGTCTTGTTATTTTATAGAATCGAATGACAAGACACAGTTATCTGCAGTTATTTCGATGCACAATACGGGAAAAAGTAGAGGAAAATTGTTCGACTACAGGGATATCTCTTAGCGTGATCACCATTAACCAGGGCTGGCAAGCAAGATGTTAGAGTGCAGGATGGCCCAACCTCGACGAGTCAGCCCGGCTGTTATGAAAATATTTCCTCAGGGGAAGCGTAATGAGGCCGGGGTCGCCCCTATATGAGTATGGTACGATGGCGGCTCGTGGCCATCTTTGATCCAGCTGCCCGAGGGAGGACTATCAGAGAGGACCACTTGGCCAGTGGTCCCACTTCGGCGCTTGACTGCTGCCACCATCGAGGGGGTCTTCACGTAGCTGCCAACGTGACTATCAGGGTAAATATACTTCCAGTAGGGTGCAATAGGTCGTGAAGAATTGGGGATATTCGTTGCTGAAACTTGAACTCCATCAGAGTCAAAGAGAACCTTGAGGCACCCAATACTATTCCTGTCATAATTGAGTGTGATATTGATATATCCTGTTCATAAAGTTACGCCCGTAGGCGATCTTTCTAAGAATTGGTTATAGCTGTTGTAAGTTGAATAAACATGGTGTTTCGTATAGCGGAGTGCTCTACCCATCTAGCTCCCTTAATTCCCTTAATTAATGCATGACCTGAGCCCCTCAGAACAGGCTACAGCAATTGGGGGAGGCCTCTCATTCCAAATCATTACATTTTTATTCAATATAAACATTACAGCTAAACCATAAGCCTGTAAAGTTACATAACAGAAGATGCCTCATGTTCCCCACCACCCAACAGTGTTTCACCCCCTGCCAGAGAGTAGCTAAATTCATTCTGTTCGATAACCTGCCGACAACTGTAGTAAACAGTCGTGACATTGGTAGCATATATTCAAATCCACGATGTGTTACGCTGCTCAGCATATTGCGGCCACATTAGAGCGTGTGAGCAGAAACTGCCACATTGCATATACCTCAGCCGTACAAGTCACCCCTGTGTAGAGTAGTGCATGTGTGTGTGCTTTTGCTTCTAAGCTGTTCATGCATGTAAAATCAGGGCTGCTTTTGGGACCATTTTGTACCTTGCTAACTGCAAACATTTCAAAGTGGGACTGCATAGTGTGGAAATAAAATTTTCTAACAAGCTTGTGTGTGCAGCTAGTTATTAAGATCACATGTTATAGTGTCAAACATTACACATAATATATGATGGATAAACCAACATCATTGTTTGTAAACACAGCCAGAAACAGCCTTAAACAATGCACAATAGACTTGTCAGTAACTTCAAACAAAATTCTAGCCAGAAATACGAACACAGCCAACAAGTCTCAGTATCTTTTCTAATCAGCAGTAAAACTTATACAAGAAAACCTGGAATTGATTGATCAATTCAACACTAACTCCAGATGAATCACAACTTTGTTTAATCACAAAAATATCCAACAGTGGCCTTCTGCCAATGACACCACCACTAGAGAACATATTTACCAAAACTCACCCTTAACCTCACAACTTAAAAATATTCAACAAAATCACAACATGGCAAACCCAGTGCCCTGTAACATTATTGTACAACAACCAATGACAGTACCAAATTTTTCAGGGGATGAAAATGAAAAGTGGTCAGAGTTCCTAGAACAATATAATCATTCTGCGGAACACAACTGGGACGAAACAGAGAAATGCTGGCGATTAAAATACTATCTGAAGGGGTCGGCGAAACATACCTAGGAAAATTCCCTACATACACATGCAGGGGAAACCACATGGAATGACTTAGTCTCTAAACTTAAAAACATTTTATCCACACCTGCCACAAATAAATACATGAAACAACTGTTTTACGCTACAAAACAAAAATTTAATGAAAGTGCACAAAGAAGAAAGAGAACCTTCCGTTCTAAAGACATAAATATAATCCAAGTGAAAGTGACACTGATTTTATTGGAATCGTATGGTGGTCTCTCCAACCCTCCATAGCTGACAAAATAGTAGGTCTGAAAAATGATACCATTCAGCACCTCATGACAAACATTCAAAGAGTAGAACTCGGGTTGTTCTGATATAATCAGGCAATTACAGGACACCAAATTGATGCTGACATGGATACACTAAGAACAGAAGTGGTTAAGCTAAAAAATAAATTGTTAATTTAGCTCGAAATAACCAGAAATACAACTTCTACATAAACTCACCCACCTTGAACCAATACCGGAAACACACATACTATCATAACTGCCAGCCTTTCATTGTAGTGAGGGAATATATCCCACAACAAAGGAAATATTATCAACCAAACCCCTCGAAATGTATACCAACTCCAAACACAAATTTAAAAAAACCATACATAATGACACCACACAACACAGAACCCCCATAAAGAAAACTAGATATTTCTGAAATCAAAATCATACAAACAATACCAACAAAAAACTGCTATATGAGGGGCAATAAGCACCATACCCATTGATAAAACACATAATATGGTGCACACACATCTCCAACACAACACACGGCAGGCCCCTTAAGGGCAACTCGCAGAATGCAAGAAACTCCCTCAGCACGACATACATAAAGTACACTATCAAGAAAAAGAAAGACGAACAAGTCAGTCAAAGGAGAGTAAGTTAAATCAGGCAAATATGCGAGAGAATAAGTCTCAAGTTAAAGATAGCAAAAGTGTGAAACTGGAAGATAAGGTTCTATGAATAATTAACGCCTAAGAGGCATTGTTCAGCAAACGCATACCGACACTGTCCTACACGGAAATTGCTAGGTTTAATTCCCATGGGGAAAACTTTCCAATAGCCCGTCAAGCTACAAGTTAGTATAAAGAAATCAATCCGAAACAAATAAATATGGTAACAAGGTCACCCTGCATCACATTTCGTACAGCAAAATGCAGGTCATGCTAAATTAATACTGACACGCACCACAAAGCCAAGCATTCACAAAAACAAAACACAGCACCTGTTAAAGTCGGCACTCCCTACACCACGGAATCAATAGTGATGTTTGTCGAGGCCAGCCCAAAGGAATGTCCAAGTCAGCGTGGCGGTGACATCACAGCGTAATGAGCGGCCTTAATCGAACCCTGTGTTTGTACACAGGACAACAAGCCGAAAATTGCCCACTATTCCCCAATCATAATACGGAATTTCAAACAGACATAGAAGGGCATTTCCGTATGTTCAAACAATGCTTTGTGAATGGCAAAACAAAGATCAAGTTGTTGCATGTGGGAACAGACAGTTCTGTGAACATAAACAAGGACCAGTTGGCAATGATGACAAGCCTCACCGCAACCTGAGCCACTGGCCTTACTTACAAACTCTACTAAAACAATACACGCCGGTCGCCAAGGATGAGTGCCATGGTGGATATGTGAAAATATCAACACCACGTGTCCTTGTGCGACTTGGAGGAATAAAATACAATGCATTATTGAACACAGGATGGCATCAACATTAATAAGTAAAGAGTAAATAACCCCAGTTAAAGAAATATTTTCACTAGTAGGTGCCACCAATTTTAAACCAAACTTAATGTTAAAATCCTTGGACATAACTTTTCTCAAGAATTTATATTAATAGACAATCTAAAGTTACACATCCTTGGAGTTGATTTTATTAAATGATAAGATGTAGTTCCAGTTCTAACCAAGGATATAACATTTAATTATGCTTAAGAAAACAATAAAATATTTGACATCCCCATTTACACCAACACTATTTAATATGACATGAGCAACTGTATAGATTATCACATTCAAAAAATTACTACTACAGACAATTACACATCAGATGAAGCATTTGCAACATAAATTCTACATCAACAACACCCCAACAAAAAGAATTGTGACACCTACACGAATAATACAGAGACTGTTTTGCTATTTCCATAAACGAACTTATGGAAACCAAAGAGTATGAAATTAAATTAGAATTAACTACAGACAAACTGATGCATGCACTACCCTATAGCATCAACCCCAAACTGTGGGAACAAATATTAACACAAACACAGTAAATGCTTGACTCACAAATTATAACTCCTTCGGATTCCCCTTACGCTGTGCACAGTTTAGTGATACCTAAATGTCAAGGCAGTATTCGATTCCTCACAGACTTTCAACAGTTAAACCCTAGATCTTAAGAAGGTACAGTACCCGGTTCCAAGAATGGAGGATATAATTAACACTTAGCAAAATTCCACATACATCACTTCAATAGATATGTTCAGCAGGTTCTATGCTATACCTGTAAGACAACAGGACACAGAGAAACTTGTATTTAGTGTAGACAGAGTAGGTTTATACAAGTACATGCATATGCCAATGGGCCTCACTATGAGCCCCAACTATTTCCAAAATTTTGTCGATTGTGTGTTAGGGCCATTGCGCTGGAACACAGCAGTAGCATACACCGACGACATTTATAATCGGCAACACATTTAATGAACACTTAGAAAACATTAGAAAAGTCATGGAAACCCTTCATAAATATAACGTTAAAACTAACAGCAAAAAATGCAATTTTGCACAACAGGAGATAAAAATTCTCAGGCACTACATTATGCTACAGGATATCCAAACCGACGCAAGACAGAATTATTCCAATTCAACAAATGATCCCCCCCCCCCCCCCAAAGAATGTTAAACAGATTCGCACATTTCTTGGAATCACGTCTTACTTACATCGATATATGCTGAACTACACAGAAATTAGCAGAACCGTTAACTGAACTCATGAAAGTTAAAGAACAGTTTAAATGGTCGCAGAAAGAGCAACTAGCATTTCAGAAACTAAAATCAGCATTGAGTAAACTGCCCATTTTAGCGAAATTCGATTAAACCCACCCAACCATACTGGTGCGATAGGCACAGTGCTGATGCAAGAAGAGCCAAACACTTAAGAGTATTACATTATATCCTTTGCTTCCAAAAAAAACTGTCCTTAAACGAAAAAAAATGGCCAGCAACCGAATGAGAATTATCGGCTATTAAATATTTTAAGCAATACCTATACGGACGAAAATTCGTCATTGAAACAGATCATGCAAGCTTGCACTACCTGAAGTCTATGGCAGAACACAATGTGCGCATACAGAAAATGGCTGTTGCATTAACAGAGTACGAATTTGAAGCACAGAGAGTAAAGGGCCATTAAATATGCTTGCGGATGCCATGAGCGTATCCCCACAGTAGCAGCAGCTATCACAATACAAGTTACCATAAATAATAAAGCTTACAATGTTAAACGTACACACATCGAATGCCAGTTATTCTACAAAGCATTAGCAGAATCACTTCTTCAAAATCATGTCAAAGAAGATGAAATAAAGAACACAATTGTAAAATATGTAATAAATTACTGGCCCGAGATTAAACCTTTAATCAAACACGATCTTTACACCACAGACAAATCCCATGTGGCAAAAATAATAATTAATGAAGAATATTTCCCTGTCCAGACCATTGCAAAAACCTTACCACAGCATATCAGGTAAACATAGAAATGATAATGCAAAACCATGAAATCACCATCAACACCACATGCCTTGACCACAAATTACAAAGTCGCATTTTAATTACCTACGACAACAACCACAATATAAACTACTTACAAGTTTATATTCATGCAAAAGAATATATTAAAGTTGAAGACGACTCACATCTTGTCTTAACACCTATAACTGACAAGGTAACGTCACCATTTCTCACTGAGTATGCTGATGACCCCCATACTCAGCAACTAAAATTAGCATTACCTGACCCAGATAAAGCTACCACTAAATATCGATGGCTGGCCAGAAGATTTGCACTTCCGGGAACAGGGATATTTATATGAAGCAGCACATGCCTAACGGGGAAAGGATACTAACTCTTGTGCCAAAATACTATGTCCCCAAAATCATAACAGCGCACCACGACACTCTCTTAGGAGGGGGGCATTTCGAACAGTTCCAAACTCTTCAGATGATAAAAATGGCATATTATTGGGATTCCGTGAATAAGGATGTAACTGGATACATATGGAACTGTCCTGTTTTCCAACACATTAAAGCCTATAGTCAATAACTATTGGTCAGATGGCCCCTATACTGCCCCCCTCCATAATTTTTTACGCCTAGATGCCAAAGGGCCACTTCAAACGTCAGCATCTGGCGACAGACTCTTACTTGTAATGACGGAATTTTCCACCTGCTATGCTGTCGCCCATCCCGTAAAATCGATATATGCACTAACTTGTGCTAATTTCGTCAAAGATGTTATTTTACAGTTCGTCTGCCCAAAATCTATCCTTATGGACACGGGAACGTCCATTAACAACATAATTATGGCAGAGCTATTCCGTAAACTACAGATAAAAAAACTTCAGACCACAGCATATAATCCCGCGTACAATGATTTGATGGAACAAGTCAATAAATTTATCTCTCAAGTGGAAGATCGCAAGAGGGGCGAAAGTAAAATGGAAACTGTGAGCACACGGAATATCAAACTTGCCAATGTCAGACATTGAGACTTATCCTTATGTCACAGGGGAGCTTTAACCGTGCTTAATCTGGCCCTGGAATGGGCCTGGTCAAACACTATGCTGTACTACTTGTCCTGGGATTCGCAGCGATTGCAACGGCGGAACATCTGTACAAGACACACCATGGTGTCTACTTCATCGAGCTGAGGCCGCAGCTGCAATGTGAAGAAACTGTTCCACATCTATTCACACTGACACTGCAAGAAACCAGGACACCGACAAATGCAGAAGAAGGGTTCCACAGCGCATGTGCGATCAGAAATTCCACCATCTGCAGGGACGCAGACAAGCTGAGAGAAATTTTTTATGTCACATCTGTAAACATTGCCAATCAATTCCTTTCAGAAGTATCCATTCCCAAGAGAAATGTAAGGTCCCTTAACTTCCTTCGAGATGTTGCAATGTGGTGTTGCGATATCTTAACTACACATAATTTAAAATTGTTGCTTTCAAATGAGGAAATGTTAGCTGTGCAACAAAAAGACATTCAAAGTATTGTGAAAGCTTGAATTAACAATTAAAACCTGACCACCCACAGCTTGGCTGAAATTAAATATCCAGTTAAAAATCAAAATTAATTCTATTTCATGTAAATTTCAATCCATGGCAATTACTTTTAATAAACAGCAAAATGGAATTGCAATATCACATGTACAAACTCAAATGATGATAGGCATAGTTTTTGAGTTAATAAATACTATTATTAATGAAATATGGGCGAATACATATTTGCGGGTATGCCAGAATAATAAATTACCACTACAAGCTGTATCACGGTCACTGTTAACAAAGGAACTCTTTTAATTGGAAACCAAAATTAGTTCATTAGATCTGGAACTTATGAATCCAATTAATAGCATAATTCTGTATCACTCTGTTCCTATAACAGAATGTTCGTTCTCTGCAACTCAAATAATGATTTAAGTACAATACCACTTCAAAGAACTAAGTTCATATGGAAGTTTTTCAAAGCCACCTACATATCATATTTCCTTAAAAATGAATCATGCACCATTGACTTGCCAACAGAAATCAGCTTAAGGGTGTGTATTTAATATCCAAAAACACAACAAAACTAATGAAGTAAGATGACTTAAGAAAGCAATTAAATTCCAGAGTCTTGGAAACTCTATGCATTTTGTAAATTTACCTGCATTTCTAGTAATCAACTACAGGCTACCCTTATTCGGCCGCATTCCTATGTGATTACTAATCTGTCTGGTACATTGGTATTAAGATGCAATAATAGCACAATGTGGATACAAAGTTACAGTAAATATGATTACTATAGTGGAAGTCACACACATGTGTGGCATAAAATGCCCTCCCATTTCCGTTGCTCACGCTATTTTACCCATTCACTTGCTTACGAGGAGTCATTTCGAGTCAATGCAATTATCTTTATATGGGAATTTTTTATTGCATTGACGATACACTTAATGAGGATTGGAAAATAATACATGCAAATCTGCCAACTGTAGAATATGTGTCAAGTCAAAATAATGTATTTCATAACTCAGTCTTCTCAATTATGTATCATGAGCATTTTAATTACTTCAGTCTGTCCACTATTGTAGCTCTCATAGCAGCCTTAGGATTATAATTTTATAAGCTCGTTAAAATCTCTATTTTGCTGGACAAAGCTGTTTAGGATGGCGTGTACTATACAGTTATTAATTGATAATTGCTTACAGCATAGCAATATAAAGGAATATTATGAAAGTAGGAATAAGGAAGTCAATAACAAATGATAATATTATTTTGCAAGTTGAAGTAAATAAATTAAATATAGCAATTTGCCCAGGCCACCATGTTATGCTTGTGAAATATGTTCATGCGCTATAAATTGTTGGTATGCTACAAGATTGCTTGCCCGTAAAGATGATGAATCCTTTCGGCTGACTAGGTAACTGATCATGCGTGGGTAACAACAGTCAGCAATCATACAGCTAGAGTACACCAGCAGTCAAGGCTGATGACATTCGTTTGGAAATTACGCTCTAGAGAGCAGCACCGACGGGTTTCCCGTGCGACTACGCCATAGAGATTCAATTTAAATGTATTTACGAATTATCTGGGCCCTTGGAAATATGCAAATAAAATTTTCAAATTCAATTATCCACGGGCAAGATCGGCACATACTTTGTTAATAGATGAGATCATTTTATCATGTGATGCACATATACTTGTCAATTCACGAACTAAGAGAGACATATATATTTAATTATTGGGGTTAAAAATGTTCAATTGTATTTTCATCACATTAATTCTACCGACAGTTTCACATAGTACATTTTAGAATCATAAGTTTCAAATCAACTGGTGCTATGGTGGAGTAGTAATTGATAAATTAAGCACCCAATTTTCCCTCCTGTTCCCTCTATCTTAGCAGTCGGACCAGTGATTTTACAGTGCAGAAAATCATTTTATGGGGTTAATTTACTTAGTTCACGGAGCCGAGCGCATTTCCATCATACTATGCCGATTTAAAAAAAACGGAGAAGCCAAATATCACCGTGCCAGCACAGTAACTCCAAGTACTTTGTAAATTACTTTGAAGTAAATTTTAAATAATATTAGTACGTGTATATTGTCCATTACAAAATTACTCTCTATAGGAAATCTCAAAATACAAGTGCATCAGAACATATAAATAAGGGTAATTCATATAAATAAACATACAATGTAATACACACTAAGTTAATCTAATATAGTAATGTCTATATGTTCCAAATAGTGAAATCAATATATAGCTATATCAGATAAACTAATATTTATTAAGAAATTATTTTTATATATTCATAAAGTGGTAAGTACACTTTCAAAAACATGCTCTTAAATTAGTAAAATTTCAGACAAATAAACTTTTTTTAGCCAAAATTGTAAATGATATCCCTAATCTAGCGACTGACAGCATCCTAGGGAGATTCAAAACGAAGTGCACAAATGGACACGTATTATTAAATCACTCATGGTAGCCGCGAACAAGAGAAACCCCTTCCAGTGGCATACTAGACGCCTCTACTGATGCGCTTGGGTCAACCCTTAGCTGCAGAGCTGCCATACTTCTTCAGCGGCCTGGCTTTGCTCATTACCTCCTCTTCCATCGGCCAGCCTCCGTTCACTCATGCGAGGGAGCATGAGTCTTGCGGAGACAGGGGGCCATGGAGAGATCACCAGTAGCCAGGGCTGGCAGCGACATGTTAGAGCGCAGGATGGAGCGACCTCGATGACTCAGACCGGCTGTTGTGAAAATATTTCCTCGGGGAAGGGTAATGAGGCCGGGGTCACCCCTGTATAAGTCTGGTATGATGGTGGCTCGTGGCCATCTTTGATCCAGCCCCCCGAGGGAGGACTACCAGATAGGACCACTAGGCCAGTGGTCCCACTGCGGCGCCTGACTGTTGCCACCGTAGAGGGGGTCTTCACATAGCCGACGACGTGACTATCAGGGTAAATATACTTCCAGTATGACGAAATAGGTCGTGGAGAGTTAGGGATAATCGTGGCTGAAACGTGGACTTCATCAGAGTCAAAGAGCACCTTAAGGCACCTAATAGTATTCCTGCCATAATTTAGTGTGATATAGATATACCCTGTTAATAAAGTTACACCCATAGGCAATCCCTGTAAGAATTTGTAATAGCTATTGTAAATTCAGTAAAAGTAGTGTTTCGTATATCAGAGTCCTCTATCCATCTAGCTAACTTACTCCCCCTAATTAATGTGTGACCTGAGCCCCTAAGGACAGGCCAAAGCACTACACACTTTTGGAGTGACGGTGCTCCTTCGTATACAACAAGACCTGTAAATTAACATCTTGACCGCATATCTCTAAAGAGTGGATGTATAATTGAGGCCCCTTTTATTGACAACCACGATACCAATACCTGATATAGTTAGACTTATATTTATGAGGTGGGATGAAGAGTAATGTGTACAAACATAAGGTGGTTACATGCGATGAACTGCTATTTCGCATTACGGACAGTGTTGCTCAGCAAAATATCTGTGAAAACGCACTCTGACAACCAACACAAAATGTTCTCACGAAAATAAAACAATTCATCACAGTTGAACTTTAAATAAATTTTTTAAAGTAACACTAATTGGAGCAAATTTTTGGCATTGGGCACATATATGTATGATCTTTTGTCTCCATAACTTATCCTTCACCTTTCAGAATATTGAATTTTCATCCTTACACATCTTCAAATTTTGAACATACGAAAATAAATATACACATTTACAGGATGAGGTTAGGTATTGGGGATAAACTTCATGAGGTGATTCTTAAAATGGAAAAAAATTATACCAACATACTCCAGAAAATTAGATAAATGCTGTATTTAAAACAACTGGACATTGGTTGAAAAGCAGAACAAACAAGAAAGATGTGAAAGATGAGGAGCCAACCGATAATGGTGGAATCTTCAGTATGGAGATAGTACCACTGGTCGTCCCATGGAAAACCATCTCTATCACACACAGCATAGTAATATACAATATTTTAGTAGCTTGGTTAGTGAGTGGATTGGATGTGTGTTGTTTGGTGCAGCAAATAGCCCATTATTCATTCTGGGAGCAGGCCTACAGGATTTTCATCTACAGCCAGGCGAATGGAAATTATTGAGAGTCCTCACAGATGCATCAGGAGGTGAGATGACTATACAGACAGCATCCGACCCATAATACATATGCAGCTTTGTTTCGGCCTTTGTGTGAAATAGGCTTGTTTGATCGCACAGGCAATCACAGAGGGCGTAAGCATCATGTTCGTACCCAAGACATGGAAGAAATTCTCTTACAAGACCCGGGTATAAGCACCAGACAGGTTACTCATCATCATGGCGTGTTATCTACGTGAAAACTGCAGCTACTATTTTTACCATCTATAATGTGTACGGAGATTATTTCATGTGGATTTTGCTCCAAGGCAACATATTGTCGCTGGATTCTGCAACAGCCGACAACTGCCATGGGATTTTTGTCGTCTATCCTTTCACCTTTCACAGATGAGGCAATGTTTGGTAGGAATAGCATAAAAATTTTTCACAACTATCATCTGTGGGATACAACGAATCCACATGAGATTGTTAAATTGTCCGAACTGGAATTATTTAGCTAATTTATTAGTGGATGATTCAAAGTGTGCGAGCACTGAATAAATCTGACCGCACTAGCCCATCACTGAATCACTTGGTGTTTCACATGCCTTACCAAATGTGATGCAACAGGACGCTACAGCTACACTTAAGTCTTCATAGCTCTACATATAATAAAACGGTCAACTAACAAGTGAAAAATCCAATGTCTACAGGAAGTTTCGAAATAGTTTCCATGTTATTCGTCGGAAAAATCAGTTTCGGGGAGACCTTGGTTATAGGGAAAGAACTTATAAAATCACTAAAAACTGCAAGGTGACTTGAATCCTTGTAGTATGGTAATAGAATATGATGAAACATTGTGGAAAATTCCAGCTGCCAAAGTTCAACATTATTTTGCAGGAACTCAATGACCATGTGAATACCACAAATTAATCATTCAAGATTCTACAAATGCCAGAATTAAACGACATGCAATTATAACGTGCAGAAGATAAGCTACAAACTTTATTGGTGATACATCTGATCGTTAGTTGAAAAATAATAATGGTATGGTGACGAAATAATATGAGTAGAAGGGCACATGGGTTTCAGATAAAAGGGGATCCCGCCTTTTTTGATTGACATAATTAATTTATATCAAAGGGTTAATTAAATTGATTGAAAGGGTTAATCAAGAAACTGAAATTGTAAAATTTAATGAAAGGGGTTAAATTTAATGAAAGGTTTAAATTTATTAAAAGGGTTTATTTTTTGGTACAAGAGTGTACCAAGCATCGAATTTATTAATTTCTTTCTTTCTTTTTGTGGGTTGGGGAGCAGCTCTAGAAGATGTCAGCACGACGACTGGCACTCGACTGAGATGCGGCGTACTGGGAACAGGGCATATAGGTGATGAGTTTTGTGCAAGAATGGTTTAAATTCAAATTTTGTTGTGTCTCGTAGATGGTGGTGGGATATAGGCGCTATTTGGTAATAGTAATTAAACAGAAAGAGAAATCGATTTATAGTTAACACACAAGAGAAAGTTAGAGTGTTCTACCTATGATCAAATTACATGGGGAGAGAGAAGTATAATTACGTGACTTTGCAGTATGGAAATAAATGTAAAGAGATGGATAAGTCTACTCTGAGCTGTATGTTAGAAATAAAATTTACATGGAACGAAAACGAACCATCACATCTATGTGTTTATCACAATTACGTGAGTGTGCATTGTGGAATTAATTTATTAAAGAAGCAAAAAGAAGGTCCCTATAAATTAATTGGCTAACAAACACAATAACAATATATATGACACTACTTGATGCCTCTCGCACATACTTTACACGTCCGTCTGCCTGTGAGACTGGTGAGGAACTTTAGAAACGCAATCCAAATGTATAAAGAAATAAATTGATTTACACACGTAAAAAAGAAATCATTTAATATACACCCATTTGCTCAGTGAAGTAGTAACTTGGATATAGGACCTACATTTGATTATAGACTGAGGTGAAAATAAGAATGGCTAATGAACACAAGTACTTGAAAATTACTAAACACGTAAAGAAATCGCACAAGGAGCTCCCCCAAATCACATCCATCTGCCTCGGAGGTCAGTCAATGAATGAGTCAAGTTTACGTCGAGAGCCTAACTATAAATATGTGGAGCATGTTCGGAGGCTGACAAGGGACCAAGGTTATAGCTAATCGGAAATATATGTGATTATGATTTATGTGACAAATGGATAAAAATTATTTTTACGATGCACATACTAATATATAAATTACACTAGCTCAATTAACAATCAATTAAAGAAAACATAAATAAATCGTACAAGGAGCTCAGCCAAAACACATGTCCACCTCAGAGCTCAGTCAATGAATGACTGGATCGTATGACGTGTGAATGCTTATAAGCTGTTATACATACGTGGAGCGCGGCTGAGTTGAAATTTACGACTGACAGAACCTATTTCCAAAGCTACTATTGACGACTTTATTATACTGTTCGTCCTACAAATACATGAATGGAACAATAATTTTGTTTAAATGAAAATTTTGCTTTTAGTGATACAGCAGAATTTTATTTTTGTAAAGTAGTTCTCAATTATATTTTCTGATTTTGTGTAAAGTATGACTGTGTTTTTCACTAGCAAGCATCTTCATGTTGAATCTTCAGGTGCAACAGTTGTAATATTGTTGCTGCTGTGAAAAAAAAAATTTTTTTTGAAGGTTGGTTAAAGTCTCCCAATTGTAGGACAATAGGGAAACAGTGTGTTGTATTGCTAAGGATTCTTTCTACCTGGCCCTGAAATGGCTTTTGTGTATAACTTTCAGTTTTGTTAAATTCCCTTGGGTTCTTTACCACCAGCCCGGCAAAGTTTTCTCGAAATATACAAGTCTGTTCCTTCCGTTTCAAAATTCATTCATTCAGACATGTTCGTTTCTATTCAGCATATCATGTTAGTTCTTCTCAGCCCTTCTCAGTGTGTTTCAATTTAAATGTTAGTTTTTCTCCCTTATCAACTTAACATCAACAAACTTGTAAATGTTTTCTTTTCAAAAATCATACTTAAAACCTAAAATATTTACAACTATTTCACAACAAACATTTACACACACTAAAATACATTTTTAATACCATTTTTTAAATAAATTAACAAATATGCACATAGAACATTATTCTTCATACTTTAAAACAATCATCGTACAAGCTAAAGTACCAAAAATTTTAACAGTCAAAACAATACATTTTCAGAATCAGATAACTATTTTACAATTTTCTGCAATAAAGATGTGTACATCAATCACACATTGTATCACAACTACTACTATTACTGCTAACACTTCTACTACTACTACTAGTACTGTTACAAAATTGTCTAACACATACTAAAAAATAAAAAATAAACATATTTACAAAAATTATGAATATATTTAATTAAATATTTACAATTATAATACATAATTGTGTTTGATGTTATTTTCACCTAAAACTATGTGTATATACATAATATTTACACACTCTTGAGGAGGTAATAATGATGCACATCTAAGGTGTTAATTTATTGTGTCATGTCCGGGTTATTTACACACACACACACGCCGATGACAGGGGTAACACACTCACACACATGCAGTTTCCACTAGATTATTTGTTATAATGTGACTTTCTTCTTATTATTATTATGAATTGAAGTTAGTTGAATTCTTGATGCAGATAAGCCTTACAGACAGGCAAACAGGGAGCAGCAGCATTGAATGGTGATGCAATACATGTTGTAGATATTTGTAGACATTGTGGCTAGCAATAGTTAGCTGTGAAGTTGGTCGTGGAACAGGTGGTGCATGTGGTGATGTTGGCAGATGGACGTCATCGACGGCATGGTGGTGAAAATTGTGCTGATGTGGGTGGGCTACATTTATTGTGGTGCGGAAACTATTATAGGGAGGAAAATAAAACAAATTTCTGGGGTATTATCTAGTGCCCCCAAGGTAAGGTTGATATTCCATCTGCCTCAATGTACCGCTTATCATCCATGCCTTACAACACTGCCTTGGTTATGCATTCGGTGTAGACTTTATGAGTACGCAAACGGAACTGGTATTGGGTCCCCAGAACCCTTGTGCAATTTTCGAGGCTATTTCGATAATCCTCGTACCGGAGTGACTGTAACACGTTGGGTTTTACAACTTTCGCCTTACATATACATTATTCATTCCCAACAACATATGCATAAAGCTTAGGATGTAAACCCACAAAGTGTGAGATGATGTGACCAGCACATTCATCTTTCATCTCCCCGGTATTGCCTTTTTTCTCGTGAGGGAATCCTTATGAGTAATCGAGTACATAGTTAGATGTAACAAACCATTACTTTAAATCTGAGGTAATTACTTTATAGATATCCTCACAAGAAACAGATCATACCAAGGAGTCAGTGTTACAATAAAGGCGGTGTAAGACTGACGAAAGAAATTTTGTACGCATGTATTGATAGTGAAATTCTTAAAGTTAGAAAGATCAAGAATGGCAACACCAGTGTGCAAAGGTTTTTTGAATGCAATAGAACACTTAGACATCTCGATAAGGACCAAGTTTTCATCGATAATCTGTCTTACCTGGAATGTCGGATGTTCTATCAGCTCTGCAGCCCCATATATCATGTCATACCTTGAAACTACTCTGATGCCCCCTTCCCGGTGGACATTCTAAATGATTTTTCCATAATTTGAATTATTCAATAACTTGAAAAATGATTTTTCGAATTCGTTCGCAGCCTGTGCATGTTTCTTAATGTTAAGCTCGATGTATGGAGCCATCCAAGCCTTCTGTTCAAAGCGCATAATGCGATGAACAGAGTCGAGTTTGGCCCCATACATCAAGTACTGCTTTAATGTTTCCCCTTGTACAACATATTTCTTGCACGGCTCGACTGTTAAAATAAGTTTCTCATGCAAGCCTTTCAGGGGTATGCCATTTTCTGGGGCGAAAGGCAGATCAGACAGTGCATCACGACACTCCTCCAGAAAAGACAGATTAACTTCCGCGAAAAAACAAGTGTCACTGTCATTCACCATGTTTGAAAAATCCCATGTTGAAAACACGTAAGCCTCAACCCAGTCGAAATTGCTGATCGGAAGCTTGGATCGCATCATATGACTATACAGCCCATTAATGTGGAAATAATATATATATATCGATGCCACACTGCGGTCATAGTCCTCATCCATGTAAGCATTGTTGGCTTCACCACTTCTTTTTGAAACCTGGGTAATGCCGCCCCCAACCCTGCATTCTACAAAAAGATACATGTCTGGGTCTGTCAACAGATCTAGCCATGCATGTATCATTGACAATAAAATGTCCCATGAAAGAAACAGAGCTGTGACGTACATAGCAGGGAAGCCAAACATACTGTCAAAAACATTAGTCAGCAAACAAGTGTCCACACATAAGTAATGAATGGTAAACTGCAGCAAGTTTATGCAGTTGAACGCCTCCCATGAGGGTTGCGCGTAAGCATATTCCTTATCGCTAATGCCTTCGCCTCTCATCACATTATGAAATGCGTACTTTGGTGAGAGCCATAAGAAATAACTCCCTTCCTTTTTGCCAATTCGAATTTAGTGTTGTCTGGAAACATCGGGCGGATGATACTGAACTGCGAAGGTAGAAAATTCTCTGCCAAAGTTTCCAGAGAGGTGCTCATGAATTGGAATGAATCAATAAAACTTAACTTGAAATATTGTGCCTTTTAATTGAAATCAATCCCATTGAGAATTTCCTTGGTAATTCATTTGTATTTTTCTTGGGCCATTCCAATCACTTGTATTTTATTTGGGTTTTCGATTACACAGTTCCATCGTGTTGTGGTCCGTAACATTCAGCCAATGGCTTTATAAGAAAGTGAGCATCATAATTCTGCATGTTATAAAAAACAATGACAAGCTGTCTTTTGGGCAGTCTGAAATTTAAGTTCCCCTTATTATGTGTGCGACCTCTGATTTTGCCCATCAGATGGTCGTGATCGACCACAATATCATCTCTGCCGTGTTTCTTCACAAATGTGACAATTTTTCTGAGCCGCCAACCTAGCTTCATCAGCAGGGGTTTTTGGCTTTATTGGAACAATCACACTGTAGATTCCTGCAACCCACTTTGTAAGTTCAACTAATTTATCAACTATTTGGTACACACAATCAGCACCCACAAATTCAAAATAGTTAGATAAACTTGGATTGTATGAGAATACCAACAAAATGCTACAAACATATGGAACTACAACTCCATTATTTCTGCAAGTTGCGTCAATTATATTGCTATCGTTGTTCACCACACAGTAGACATTGATATAAATAGAATTGTTCTCCTCAAACTTACAAATATCCTGTATAACTACAGGTGTCGACAGACCTTCAGTATAAAAACCTCATGAGTATTTGGATATGAAGCAATGCTGCAAACATTTTGTGTGGCATGATTAAAACATGCTGTAATGGCATAGTGTAAACACATTCCCTCTGGGCAGTGTATATCAATGCAAGCAAGACAATTGGAAATAAACTGTGGTAGTTTAGTGTGAGCAGCACCGATGGTGAACGGCCAGTATTGGCTCACACGTACATCCATATAAGTCAATATTCTCAGACTCCAGCCAGATCCATGTGCACTAAACTCCTCAAGACTGTTTGTGAGATAACGAACGATTTCCTCATCATAGATTAAATTCACATCAGATGAATGTAGGACAGGTAGTGCTTTGCTTCAAAAATAAAAGTTTTCCGCAGCACCTTCCTCCGCCATGAGGGATTTCAAATACATACCAGATACGGTAACTGACACTGTAATAGGGCAGGGTGATGCCATTATTAAGGTTAATAAAGGGACCTTACACCTGTGGAAAAAAAACTAGAAAAGTCTGGATCACTGTCAGCCTATTGTGAAGTATCCGCATGTCATTCAGTCTTCCCGCGAATGCCGTAGCTATGAGCTCATATGTCAGGTCTGGCAAAGCTTCCAATCAGGCTGCAGAATAGGAAAACTAATTATTTTCCGGCTCCCTTGGTGAAATATTTCTAATAAACTAGAAAGTCGGTTGTGAAATGGTTTCAATACTCTACGAATTACAAGAATCTTCCGAGTCTGATAGAAATGTCATCATTTAAAAGATCAACTTTTTCATCTTTGGCAGAAGCTGACATGTTTTGAACTTTTGGTTTTGACAATCTCTCGGAAAGTGAATTCATGCTCGTATCGCATAAGTAGAGATTGTCTTCCAATAGATTAACTCGTGACCAGTTGGGTGAAGGGACACTGTCTTGACAGCATGCTGTAGACTGTGTTTGTGATCAAGAATCTGAATTGCGTACTTAAAGATCTTCAAGCAAGATGTCAATACTGGATTGCTTACACTCACCCATTTTATCTAACTAAAAGTTTCTTTAGTTTCCCCTTTACAATATATATAACACCACAATAAATTACACTGAAGTGTCTCGACATCCTGAAAAAACATAGAAAAATAAGACCACTTTATTCTCTCAACATGTCATAATTGTAATTATTACTAACATAAACACTGCATTGTTTAGTAGAAATCAAATTATTTTTGAGGTAAAATTAATTTATTTAAAAAAGTCAGTCGACTGCAGCGATGTCTTCTTACAGAATTTACAGATACAAGTCATTCTAATGTCTCATGTACAAAGCCAGGTAACAAATAGCAAATGACAGACTTTGTTTGGGGGGCAAGCGAAATTTAGGTCTCAAGAACTGATGAGGGTGAATAGTGCGGAGATGGAGCAGTGTAATACTGTGCGTGGGCTGGGAATTTTGGCTTGCTCTGGCCTGTCGCAGTCTGCATCGTATGCCACCATACAGACACACTCCTGCCCAACAAGTTTCCTTTCCCCCCACTATCGTACAGAGACTGGGGGTGGCCTGTACAAATGTGCTCCAGTGGGAGGGAGACTGGGCACTTCCCCTCCAGCCGAGCCAGTCCATCAACTTCTCTCTGTGGCATGTATTATCAGTCTGCAGCTCGTGTCCACTATACAATTCACCTTTGCCTGCAACGTATCTCGCCTTGTCTTTCTTTCACATGTTTAAAACATTTTAAAGCACTTTATTTACAATATTCATTGAATTTTAAGCCTAGTTTAAGTGTTATTTCTATGAGAACATAACTTTGCGACATATATGTGCTCTTTTTGAAAAATTCTTTGAGTTACTCGACACCATCAAAACAAGTGTACACCATAAAAAGTAGAGTACCCCATCAAAACCATTTAATCTGTAAAAAAAAGAATTTAGCACAGTGAAAAAAATGCTTAAGGTTATTTTGTCAAAAAAATATGTTCTAGGTTACAGCATAAAAATTATTTACAATAGAAAAAATACTTTACACAATCAATTAAATTTTTTTTTACTAATGTTTTAGCAAGGGAGCAACACACTGGATATTAATAAGAATAATACAAACCAAACAAACTCTCTTAAAACCAAACATTTCTTAAAACTATGTAAAACTAACTAAAAAATTAAATACCTTATCCACCCCATCACATACAAATCCTAAACATTTCATTCATTAGAAATACTGAAGGCTTATTTATCTATATTTCAATCATCCTTCACCATGTTACTCATTAAACAAGCTTGGGAGCTGAGATTATGCATCTTCCCATCACGCTTGGCATGAGTGGCATAGTTCGCCCTTGTTTTAGCCATTCCATAGTTCATACCTCATACACACAACAACCCTCCTTTAAATATTTCTTAAAACTATGTTTAACTAACTAAAATTGATTGATAACACAATTTTCCTCTGCACTCATACTCACAGTCTTGCACACACACATAAATTATCATTAACTAAAACTGAATGTTAAAAAATTACATTTTAACAAATCTAAAAAAATATGCCACACTCTGAATAAAATTTTATGCAAATGTCATTGAAATTGTAATGATTTGATATTTAAGTTACAAAATTCCTTATAAACTGTATAAGTTTTAAAGAAACACAATTCAGTTTGTTAAAACATTTTACTATTCTACAGACTTCTTTTGAAAATTTTAAAGACACATAATTCAGTTTGTTAAAAGTTTAACAATTCTAAAGACTTGTTCTACAATTTTAAAGAAAAGTCCTTTCAATTATTTAAAATGATTTACAATTGATTATAAAATTTCTTTCGAATTCTAAAGACTTCATTTACGATTTTAAAGACATATCATTAAGTTTGTTGAAAAGGTTAACGAAACTAAAGACTTGTTTTATGATTTTAAAGAAACGTAATTCAATTTGTTAGAAATTTTAATGATTCTAATGACTTGGTTTACAATTTTAAAGAAACATCATTCAGTTTCTTAAAAGTTTCAAGTATTTTACAGTAAGTTTACAGAAATCATGTAAGTGGTAAACACTTAGAAGAAAAATTCAAAAAATTTGATAAGAAAGTTACTGAAAGATGAAATGTTATCAACACGAAACAATTTTTAAAATAAATTTTATGAAAAGTTTTAACAAAATACCACAAAAGAATTAAAAAGCCCCAAATTAACCACTTACTTTGACTCTGGTAGCGAAGCTATTATGCCTCGAATGAGACCTGAACTCAAGGTCAAGCTTGTTGAGCATTAGCCCTCTCAGGCAGGCGAAAGTCCAAGTTGTCTACTCCGGCAGACATGCGATCGGCCGAATTCTGAGGAAAGTGGATGAATTCCCCAGCGGGCGGTAGAACTGGAAGTGAGGCTAAATCAAGAAGTTCCTTCACTGCACAACCCCGTTGCATCATGTTTCGCTAGCAGCTGGTGGAATGGACGACCAATGTCCTTGAACAATCAAGACTAGGCAGTGCCAACCGGTTCACAGGCTGTCCGAGCGCTAGAGGGTGGGAGATGTTACCTCCATAAAGATCAATCAGCAAATGGCGAGATGGGGAGTTCGTCGGTCCTATTTATACCCCACATCCCTCCCAAGCCGAAAAAATTTATATAGTTTAATTTGCTATCAAAATGTACTAAACGTACATATTATGTATTAGAAACTGTTTTAACACATTTGAAAACAAATTTAATGCATCTAAAGAATTTTACATGAAATTTAGAGTGTATGAAAGAATACCATGTGTATTTGTCCGGTTTTAAGCCAATAGATTTGAATTTCATTCCTATTTAATGATATCGTACAAGAACAATTGTTATTTAATGACGAAGTTTTCTCATTACAAGGTGAAATGAATTTAATACTAAGTTGTTAGACCCTAATACGAACAAACGATTATCAAGCTATTGTATATTATTTTAATTATGTAATTTGTTCGTTTGTTATTCCTTTTATGTAATATCATTACACTCATACATAACCTAACAGGGACTTAACCCAGAATCTATATACTACAATCATACCTACCCACCACTGAAAGTCAATCTCTATTACATTCGTACATTATCCAACTAAGACTCGAATCCAGAAACTTAGTGTAATCAAACAATACCTAGCCGGGTCTCTACCCAGTTTAAATAAATCATGCCGTATCTGGGATTCGAACCCAGAGCCTCCTTGTTTAAACTGATTACTCTATGGAGGCAAGCGACATTTAATAATGCATTCTAGGAATTTAATGTGATATGTAAAAAAAATTATATTACTCAGGTTCTTCAGCTGACATCTTTGTCAGATTAAAGCATATCTTTTGTTGAATAGTAATTTTAGTTGATCTAATAGTTGGTTTGTTTTCTCACTTTTAATTACAATACTATTTTGTGTTAATGCAAAATACTTTTAATAGAAAATTTAGGAATCTCTCTTTGCTGAGACAGTTTAATTACTTTTCTATCCCTCCCTTTGTCAAGAAAATATTTTTCCTAGGAAGACAAGTTCACTTTTAATAAGGAATAGGTTGAATAAAAGTAAAAAAAAAATCATTTTACATCATATTTATTTATAAAATATTTACAAACACAAGCTGTTTCAAATAATCATTTTAACACTGAACCAGCACAGTATATTGAAAACATACACACAGAATCACCGTATATCCCAAGACATAACATCAAACAACTATAGAATGATAGAAAAATTTATGTACAACACTAACAAATTACACAATTATTTTAAAAATTCAGGTAGATCCAATATTTTATGTAAAACAATGAATGTCTGACTTACATATTTTGTTAACAACAAAATATGAATATAATCAAACTATAAGTTACAGAATACAAACGTTTAGTAAAAATTTCCAAACTTGTATTTCATTGGGAACATTATTCTGAACTAGCCACTTCATACGCATATAAATTACACATGGGCGGGAAAATTATTCCTCCTTGTTTGAAAATAAAATTGTGGATGTCCTCATCGCAGGTCTCCTTCCAACGAACTATGATTCCCTAGTGAGATTTGGTGAGCTGGTAGGCGATTACTCCTTTTCCCTGTTCATCTTCTATTTCCTCACAAATCAAATCTTCTAATATTGTTGGCAAGTAATTTTTGGGGTGAAGATATCTGCCAGCACAATCGTTGCTGTCGAAATTATAGCACTAATGTTCTATATCATTGCGGGAATGAACTTATAGAATACCATTGTACGTTTAAAAGAAAACTCTTCTGTATCCAATTTGCAGGACCTCTTAGACATAGGATTGAAGATTCTAGCCATGAGTGACAGTTTAATATTGAATGCTCTCCTTTTTATAGCTGTTGTAACATCACTTTTTTCTTATTTTTAACTGTTCTTGCTAAGCCATACTTTACAATTCCACAAACCACAGGGAAAAATTAATTCTTGGTCATTGATATACATAAAATAATTTTTTTTTTGCATTGCTCTGTCCAAACTGTAGTAAGAGAACAGCAAATACACCCCCTCTGCTTATAGTATTTAATTTTATTGTGTGACTTGCATTTGATAATATATCCACTTTGAGCTTCAAATTATCTTTGACCTTCGTTACAAGTTAGTTTGCTATCAGGACATAAATTATATACAGGACAATAATTTCGCGCATAACATACGTCGAAAACTTTTAAAGTTTCTTTTGGACTGATAAACGAGAAACGCCAATGTTGATCTCCGATGCACATCTGTAAATGAAGTGGACTATGTTTAGTTTCAGTTATAAACCACACTCGCCTGAATCCTGGAGTAACACTGGCATATGGAAGTTATGAGTCGAACCTCTCCATCGTAACTGAAGCTCTGGTGTACAATTCTCTCTCTTTATATAATCACATGTGCTTCCGGTTTGTGGTAAAATTAGTTCTTCAATTACAGCTTTGTTAGATCAAATTTACAAATTCAAACAATGCTGTTTCAAACCTCACAGTCACATATTCCATATGGTGCACGTAGAAGTCCGTTACTACCTTGTATTTGTGTGATGTGTTCCTTATTATTACATGCTTCAGTCCATAAGGTGGGGGTGTAGTACAATCTCTAATCAATTTATATTTGATTTGATGAAAACCTGATCCTTTGGTTATTTCTACACTACGATTTTTAAAGCATATATCCCATGAAGAAGAAGGTAGTTCGCTGTCAGGCCTCACATTAAAAACCGGAGAGTCTTCTTCTTCATAACACAACACTCGTTCTGTATACATGCTTTCTCCGAAACTTTGTGCAAAATTCCAATATTCATCTCCATTGCACATCTGTGTTTGGAAGTATATGTTGCCTAGAGACTGGAACCATACTCTCTTGGGTCCTCGAAAAATACTGGAATATGTCTTCTCTGGGTCGAATTTCTCCATTTTTTTTCAATCTTACTCTACCTGAAACAAATCATTTCTTCAAACATTAATATTACTACACATAAGTAGGATGTTGGTATAAATATTCTCTTAAAGCTTCGCTTTTACATTGTGAACAGAATTCTTTTTTCCTCACAGTGATTAGTATTATAGTGTTTGACTACGGAATTAATACTGAAACATTCGTGGTATCTGATATTTATTACTTCTGCATTGGTTAAACTTTTTAAAATTTCCTTCTGTGTTTTTCCAAGCAATGGGATAGTCTTCGAGTAGCACATCATTTACATATTGAAAATATTTTTTGTTAGCTATGTCACCAGAGTCCCATTTCAGGTTATATATCTCATAAGTCTGTTCCCGGAACATCATTTTATATTCGGATTTTAAACTATTCCAAGGTGTGGGAGATTTAAAGCATAATTCTTTAGAGTCGTCAGCGTCGGTTTCATAATAAATAGCAAGCTCCTTAATAACAAAGGAGTTGTCTTGGTAGTTTTCGAAAGCCTGAGCGTTTAGGTTATTTATTTATACACTATTTACAAAAGGTCTCTCTCATATAAAGTACCTCAATTCATTTATAAGATGACAGTGCTCGCCTCGGAAGCTACTTCATCGACTCTGTAATCATCCATTACTATATCTGGAATGATTCTAGCTTCAAGTAGCTGTTCCAGCCTGCGCGAAATGCAATCCCTATGCATATGTTGCAATTTCCCATCATTAGCAAAGGCAGGCATGCAATAAGGACAGTCATCACATAACAAATAGGACACAATATCCTCATCAGCTTGTAAATGTTCATCAATGAATGTATATAATAGTTTTATTTCGTGGCCCACAAAAGAAATAATAAATTCTTTCGGCAGCATTCACAGTTGGAAGCAGTCTATACTCAATAATGTTTTCGCCTTCCCATATGCTAAAATGGCATTGAACATTTCAATACATTCAGAGTCACAATTGTCAAAGTAGTGAACTTGACACAATGTACCTGTTGCGAGCTGATGCAGAGATGAAATCCCTTGTAGATCTAGATAATATGTGTTGAAGTTGTAGTAGATGCCTGTCGTAGTGAACGTCTGGAGCTGTAGTAGATGTCTGTTGCTGAAGTTGTAGTAGACACCTGGAGTTGTAGTGGACATTTGTTATCGTAGTAAACGCTTAAGTCTCACTAATGATAATGCTATGCACATGCACACATATGCACACGAAGTGTTTTTAGCAGATGGCGAGTTAAGACTGAGAAAAAATTTAATTTATCTCTCCTTATATAGTACACATATACAAAATGGCTGCCATTTTCCTTTAAATTTACATTAAATTAGCCCTTTTAGGAAAATAAGTTGAAATATTGTGAAACTTAACAGATATCAGCTTCGCTTACAGTCATTTCAATCTTCATTCGTCTTATTCCAGTAATATCAAGTCGAAAATTTTATTTTTCAGGGAAAACAATTAGTAAGTAAGTTAAAATATACACACATTTCATGGTAGAGATTCAAGAAGTGGAAAAACCATAATGTAAAAATACTCCCATAATATTTAAAATCATTTCGAACACGTTTGTTAAGCATACATTTTAAATGCTTGAAAATAAAATTTAACTTGAGTATTTACTTACAGCGTAATAGTTAAAACTTGTGTAAGTGGAAAGATGTGTGTTTGTCATTACTTATGTAAATATATGTCTTATAGCTGTGTTGGTATAAAAATTAATTATTTATTACTAAAAATTTGTTGCAAAACGGAATAAAGTTTGCTGGAAAACAGAATAAAGTTTTCAGATTAAAATATAAAGTTTTTCTTGGAATGTTAAATCTGGGGATTATATTGATGGGATTAATGAATATTCATTTTAACTTCAGGTATATACAGTTTTATCGGCAGGACTTATGAATTTTTTTGTTTCGCTGGGAATACACCAGGCTCTTGCGTCTCGAAAAATATGAGGAAGTGAAAATAGCAGTTTGTAGAGAGGTGGGCGAAGGGAAAATAGCCCAGGTCAGCTCAAAATCCGCTGCTCCCCCTAGGGAAAGTGTCGCTTTGACATTGAAGCAAGCCTCTATTCATACCAGAGGCTCACTCTGGGGGTGAAGGGCCGGGCCTACATGGAGCGGTCATTCCCCGAGATTTCTAAAAAATTCGTTCTTGAGTGTTGTATGGGGAGGAGATGCGTGGCCTTGAATCGACAACGCAGGTGCAGCACCCTTCGTGGACAGGGGCAGTCATCCGAAAAACCGATTTCTGACCTTGAGGAGGACGGGTTTTTGCAAAGTGCAGCATTGGAAGGGGGCAGTTCTTGCCTGGTGTAAGGTGAGGGGGTTTTTGCCGTAAAACAGGTTCTTGCAGTGTTGAATCGATATCGGGGTGTGTGACCCAGAGCTTTCGAAAGGGCGAAAACGAACTCTGCATTAGAGGGGAATCGGGGCTGGGTGAACAGAGGCAGTTCATGGCCATTGTAAGGGGATTGAGGTGGTTGACCTTGGGCAGGAGCAATGTGAAAGCTTCTCGTGGGTTTCCGCCATCTTAGTTCTTCGCCAACACTCACGCTACATAGACGCAACACTGGAACTCTCGACTTCACTGACCTTCAGAGTGTGATAGTTGCGATTCTCGTTAAGCAATATTATATGCTCAGCGGTTCAGATCTCGTTCACAGTCTTCGTAAACTACAGTGTGAAATGTTTTTTTTATAACTCCTTAATTTATCATGTGATTGGGCATTTATTGCGAAAACCCCATTTCTGTGTTCGGTAGACGAAAATTCATGGCATTTTCAAATCGTGTTATTGTTACCAGGTGCTATAAATTTCACAGACTTTACAGAGAAAATTTGTAGTATGTCCATTATTTCTAAATAATTCACTTTTATACATTCACGAACTTGTAGGGCAAATAGTGTAATAAAGTCGTTGATAGTAGCTTGGTACGGAAATAGGTTCTGTCAGTCGCAAATTTCAACTCAGCCATGCTCCATGTATATATAATCGCTTATAAGCAGGCGCATGTCATACAATCTAGTCATTCATTGACTGGCCTCCGAAGTAGACGGATGTGTTTTGGGAGAGTTGCTTGTACGATTTCATTACGTGTTTTTCTTTTAATTCGTTGTTAATTCAACTAGTCAAATTTATATATTACTATGTGCATCATAAACATAATTTTTATCCCTTTGTCACACAAATTGTATTCACATCTATTTCCGAGTAGCTATAAGCTTAGTCGCTTGTCAGCCCCTGAATGCACTCCACGTATATATAGTCAGACTCTCGATGTAAGCTCGATTCATTCATTGACTGACCTCCAAGGCAGACATGTGTTTTCGGGGAGCTCCTGGTACGATTTCATTATGTGTTTAGACATTTTCATGTACTTGTGTTTGTTAGCCATATTTTTTTCACCTCAGTCTATAATAAAATGTAGGTTATATGTTCTAAATACTAGCCAGTGCTTCACTGAATGAATGGACGTATATTAAACATTTTCTTTTTGTACTCATGTTAGTAAAGTAATTTCTTTTTACATGTAAATTCCATTTCTAAAGTTCCTCACCAAGTCTTAAAGGCAGACGGACGTGCAAGGTATGTGCGAGAGGCGTCAAGTAGTGTTATATATATATTGTTATTGTATTTGTTAGCCGTTTAATTTATAGGGACATTTTTGCTTGTGTAAATTATATTTCTATCATACAGCTCAGGGTAGAATACTTAAACTCTTTTCATTTAATTCCATACTGGAGATTCACATAGTTAAAATTATCTGTCTCATGTTATTTAATCACAGGTAGACACTCTGAATTTCTCTTGTGTGTTAACTATACGTCGTTTTCTCTTTCTCTTTAATTGCTATTGCCAAAAATGTTCTAGCTCTCACCACCATCTATTAGACACAAGTAAATTTACACTTATATCACTCTTGCACAAAACTCACCACATATATATACCACATCCCCAACACTCCTTACCTCATCGAGTGCCAGTCGTCGTGCTGACAACATCTTCCAGATCTGCTCCTCAACCCACAAAAAGAAATAAAGAAACTACTAAATTTGACACTTGGTACACTCTTGCACAAAAAATGACCCTTTCAATAAATTTAGCCCTTTCATTAAATCTAAACATTTCCTTAAATTTAACACTTTCAATTTTTTGATTAGCCCTTACAATCATTTTAATTAACCCTTTGATGTAAAATTAATTAGGTAATGGCAAAGTCGAAACCCAGGGAATATGATCTGTGGTTAATATTGCCTTAAACAGAGCAATTAATCCTGGCCTACTGTTACATAGATATTTTATACTATCTTATTTTTTACTATAGGGACTGTCTAATATGGTTAACAAAAACCAAATACCATGGCTGTTGGCTTAAACATATATGTATCCAAGTCCCTATCTGTAATCTAGGCATTAAATAGTACACTGTGTATCTTATACATAGTATATGTGCTAACAAAATAATTAGAACGGTAAACGTATATACATAGTTGGAGTGGAGCTCCAAGTTTATTACTTTCATTGAATTGTAAAGAAAAATGAAGTAAATCGACAATATGATTTGGAGCTCGAACCAAATACTTAATATAATATCGTACGCCGAAATATATTTACTAGAGACATTCCGAGCAAGATATGAAGACACTGAAAACATGTGAGGTGGGATGCGGACTGTTTATCATATACTTGACTTCATATATTTCCATTATTTTATAATTATTGTAGATATACTTAGTTTATTTGGGTATCTGTAGATGATGTGGTCCTCGACCATAACTACAGTCAACGTGTTTCGTGTCGGATAATGTGCTACGTGCAATATGACTGTTATGTTCCTAGAATCACATACATAAGCCATTAATTTTCTCCTTCACAAGTACATAACATGGATGGAACAGGAATGGGAACTGTTCGAGAACCTGGCAATATAATTGCACTGAAGGGACAAAAAAGAATCGGTTCTGCTACAAGCTGGGAAAGAAGGAATAATATTACTGTCATATGTTCAGTGAATGCTGCTGGTAGTTTTGTCCCGCCGTTGTTTGTGTTCCCTCGAAAGAGAATGAGCCCTACTCTGGAAAATGACAAACCTCTTGGAGAAATGTACACTTGCTCCAATAATGGTTGCTAAAACGAAAAAATAATTCATGAACTGGCTTCGACACTTTCAAGACCATGTGAAATCATCTCCAGAGCAACTTGTTCTTTTAATTCTTGCCAACCATTGCAGTCATGTGATGCTTGAGGCATATGACTTTTCAAAACTCCATGGAATTGTCATGGTTTCAATTCCACCCCATTCCTCCCACGGCTTACAACCACCGGAACGTAACATTTTTTGGACCACTGAAGAAGGCGTGCCATTGGGAATGTGATATTTTCATGAACATAAATTACAACATTTGAAAGTGGAATTCAGAGATGTTACCTCGAATGCATCGGTAAGTGTAATCTGTTGCCGTATCGATTTTCCCTGGCGCATGACATTCCTGTTCGGGATCGTCATTTTAAATGTCCACCACTGAAGTTGAACGCATTCCGGGAAATTATCGACAACTAATTGGCTGCCGGCGTAATAGTTCCGTCCACCTCGGACTGTTGGTCGCCAGGGTTTTTGGTTCGGAAACGATATAGCGATAATTACTGACTAGTGGCCAACCACTCCCCAGTACAGAAAAAAAAAAACATAAAGATCCGTTTCTGCTTCCAACTATTTATTGTGCCCTGCAGCATTTGGGAAAAGCAAAGGTTTTCTGAGTCTTAGATTTTAATAATAGTTTTCACCAATGTTTGCTGCTGGATCCATCCTTTCGTAAATTCACTGCATTTAGTACGCCTTGGAGCCAGTTCGAATTTACGGGAATACCCATGGGATCGAACTTCGGTAGTCAGGCATTGTTGAGAGTCTTAGATTTTGTATTATCAGAGTTCAAGTACAAATTTGAATTTATTTATGTTGACGATATTATAGTTTATAGTAATAAACTTAAGACTCACTTGGAACATTTGCTTTCAGTTCTGAAAATGTATGAGAGAGTTCGGTTAAACTGTGAACCTGGATAAGGTCGTTCTTTGCTTGTACAGAGTTAATTTTCTTGGGGTATGTACTTTGCGAAGGAAGGTTGTTGATGGATCCCGACCGAACGGCCCCTATTGAAAATTTTCCGCGGCCTAAAACCTTGAATGCCATGCAAAAGTTTCTGGGCATGTTAGGGTATTGCTCGCGTTTTATCCCTCACTTTTCAAAGATAGTGGCTCCTCTTAATGCATTAAAGCGGAAATGAGTGACCTTTGAGTGGGAAGCAGAACAAGAGTCGTCTTTTCAGAAGTTAAAAGCAAATTCTATATCATCTGCCGTTTTCTATTTACCAGACTTTAGTAAAAGGTTTGTTGCCTCTTCTATTGCTATCGGAGCGGTTTTAAGTCAGAACGTAGGTTCTTTTTTGGCAACTGTCGCTTTTGCCAGACGCCTTCTGACCGAAAGCGAAAGAAAGTTAGGTATCTATGAGAAATCCTAGCATGTATCATCGTTCTTGAGAAGTTTGCATCTTACGTGGAGCACGAAGAGTGCGACCTATACACCGACAATCAGGCGCTGAGTTAGGTGTTGAATCACCATCATCAGCTTGGTAAGTTGGGTCGGTGGGTGTGGAAGCTATCTCGTTTTAGGATTAAAGTGCACCACGTTAGGGGCTCCGAGAATAATGTAGCACATACTCTTTCACGGATGTTCGATCCAGAGCATTTCGAAGTAGTAGGGGAAGAGTCGTCCTGTGCTACTCTTAACATTTTGCAAGGTTTTCCGGAAATATTTTTTTAATTATGTCAGGCTAAGAAGGATGGTCCATTTTGTGTGCAGTTGATAGTTGACGTATGCAAAGGTGGCAATGTTCCGTGTTTTGCGGATAAATATGTTTTGTATTTTTTTGGTAAAAATTTCCATAGTAAAAAAAATAGTAGTTCCTGTTGCCTTGAGATCAATCATTTTGAGCTATTATCATGATTCAGTTTTCGGTGAGCACTTAGGTATAAATAAGCAATTCAGGAAAATAGTCTTGAACTTTGCCTGGCCGGCCTTAAAAACCGATGTGTCGGGATATGTCCGATTATGTGATCTTTGTTAAAGGTGTAGACAGGGACAAGATATGAATGTGGGACATTCTTTGTTTCATGTTCCCAATGCTCCATGGACTAATGTACATTTGGACATTTTTGGACACCTTGTGAGATCTAAAAAAGGCAATGTTTGCATAATGATTCTGCTTAACACTTTGTTTTTCTTTTGCTTCTCAGGAATATGAAATCAACTATTAACTTCTATAGTTAAAGCCTTGACAGATCAAGTATGCAAAACCTTTAGTGGTCCCATTGAATTTGTTAAAGATAATGGTAGAGATTTTACATCCAAAATCTTAAAAAAATATGCGTTTTCAATGGGCCATTAAACACTATACCTCTAGCCCTTACCATCCCCAGGGAAATCAAGTTGAAATATTCAACAAGAATTTGAAAGCTTGTCTTACCATCTTTTATCATAAGGATCATATGTTATGGGATCATGATCTAGACTTGATTAATGTAGGTTTTAAGAGTGCAGTCCATGATTCTACCAGTTGCCAATCTTATTTACGCTTTTTAGGTAGTGCTCTTATCCATCCACTGTTGAACATTTGGAATGTACCTACCATCTCTTCATTCTTGAGGGATGCTCAGCGAGATCACTTGTATGTGTAAGTAGTGAGTAAATTGAGCCTTGCTAAGCAAGAAGTGTTGGCTAAACTTGAATGTGGACATGGTGTTCCTAATTACAGGGTAGGTGATTAGATATTATGTAAGAATTTTGAACTGGCAAATTTAGCCCATACTGTCATAGGCAAACTGATCCCAAAGTTTCGGGGTCCGTTTGGCCTTTAGAAATTCGTAAATCCCAACACAGTAATTTTAGCTGACATAAATTCTTGTAAAGTTGTAAGAAAATCTCATATGGCCCACATCAAACACTAAATTGCAAGAAATTAATTTGTAGTACTAAATTGTTTATTTGTGTACTTATCCCAATCCCTTATCACTGCTGATTTCTGGTTATTTCTTTTCATGTTATTCGACTACTCTGCCCCCTTTCGAGTTGGCTTGAGATGAGCATGCACTTCAAGAATATGGAGTGCTTTCTCATCTTTTGAAGATCGGAGTGCAGATGGAGTGTGGAGTGTCGCTGCCAGTTGACCTCTCTGTCAAGATGATTTGAAGTCTCTCGAACTATTCACCGTCAGCCTGTGAAGAATCCAAGTCTGTGTGTTGGGGCTAGGATGCCCTTAGATGTGATCCACGGGGACTTGCTGCAAATATATGACGATGTTATGTCTCTCCTGTGAAGTGTGTTTACTGAAATGATGTACTGTGTATGTATTCGATCATTTCATAAGAAATATCTTTTTGTCGCTGGATTTTATTCAGACTCTATGGCTGTATGTGCGCTCCTTGGCCAAATTCTCCCTCCCGAGATCTCCCTCTGTTGCCTACTCCCCAACGTCCCCTCTTTTCCCCTCCCTTGTGGTTGCCTTTTCAAGCTTGTGTACTTCCCCTCCCTTCCTTCTCAATACTCCTCATGCCTTCCGATGCCTTCAGATACCTTGTTAGTTCTACAGACCTGCGGCTTAATCATGTTACTATTTCAGCTTGTTCAAATACTTCACCAGCAACCCAGGTGTGGTTTGATGTCTAAAAGAATTATTTGACCGCATTGCTACTGTGGTTATTTTGCTGTCGCCGATAGTCTGCAGTTTTTGTAATTATCAGTATATGGAGTGGCGATGCCGGGTTATGGGTACTGCAATTTCGATAATTTATGAATCTGTTCCTGAGCAGAGTAGGCCTCATTGCATGGTGAGTGTTGGCAAGCGAGGTCACGAGTTAATACTGGTTTAATGTTCGGTTATGTATCGTGAGGGCACTGTAATCCATGCAACCTTCAGTTGCCAGGTCTGGGTTTATTCGAACGAAGTTTTCACTTTAGTTTTCGCCGGGTTCGAAGTCAGTGTGGGAGTACTGGAACATCTGACTGGTTCTGACGCTAGAGTTTGGCTGGTGCTGTAATGTACGGGTTACTTTCAGGAATAAAGTTAGCAGGAGTGATAAGTTTTTAAATCCTGATGCGTAATTGTGATATACACTGGCGATATTCCGGGTTCGTGTGTGTTGGCTTTGAAAGGGCTTTTCAGCTCGCCCAGCACCACGAGTCTAGAGTGTCAGCCTGGTAGCTTAAGTGTTGGGTGATACGGTGGCGAACACTGTAAGTAATTGTGAATTGTTCGAAAATAGTTGTGTCAGCGAATTAATTTTGAGTTTTTGCCAAGGGCCTGTAATTTGGAAATTTGTAGGTTTTCGTAATATTGAGGGTTTGGTATGCCAGCCAGATTTGGAGCAGGTTTGCTACAGGATTGTTAGTTTGCTTATTGGGTCTTTTCCTGGTAAATGTTGCTCAGTGTAAGTATTTGGTGTTATTTTAACATCGCTGTTCCAATTAGGCAAAAGGTCAGAAATCAATATGGGTCTGCTGCTACAATTAAATCCTGGATGTCAAATTGCAGATTCTCCCTTGTGTTCTGCAAAGGTTAACTGTGGACTGAAAACCAAATTTGGTCACTAAAAATAGTGACTCAAAATATATGGGCAAAACGGATTGTTATCCCTTGTATTTCAATGATTACTATTGTTTAGACCACTGTGAGTAAATGTTGAAGGTTTTAACATTACTCTTTTTAATATAGCACTGATGCACGTGTTTTTAGGAGAGATGTGTACGTGTTGTGCTATTATTAATAGAAGTCTCCTCGAGAAGATAAGTTAAACTGGCATTTGTTATGTGCTGAGATGCCAAGTGTTGAATGTTGAATACACAAGCCATTTTGTGAGGCAGTATTTTAATAGGGTTAATTATATTGCATATTGGGTTTAGGCTTTGTGCAAAAATTTCACATGAATTTTGAAGAGAAAATATGTTATGTAGAAGTGTAATCTCGTGAATAATGCTGTCCCATACATGTTAGTTATGAGCAATTTAAAGGCAATAAATAATTTTTATACTTTTATCGGCACAATTTAAGAAAGGGTGCTTGAATACTAATTTTTGTACTGATACGCTGTGAACTAAGAGAGTCGAGATTCAAATAGCATTCTGGGGCATTAGGTTTCTTGATGACTTCATTTTGTGATATAAAATATTTAAAGTTCATGTTAATTGCACATTTGTTTATATAGTGTGATTGTGTCAAAGTATACAGAAAGAGTTGAGTATAATCGTATTGATTTTTGCACTTGGAATTTTATAACCAGTAAAACATATGTACATTTTTTCTGAAGCTTATAGTAATTGTTATATATGTGCATAAACATAGTAATTTGTAAATTTTGAGCATAAGTTTGATGAATTATATTCATGTAGTGTGGTCGGAAAGAAATTGTACAGGCTGTGAAAACAAACAAAGAAGAATAAACTGTTCATGTTTATTGAGATTGTTTGTTCAATTAAAAGTCCTTACCTTGTGTTCTTTCATACGGCACAATACCTTAAATTTTCGGAAACAGAACCCAAATAAAAATTTGATGTTTAATAATATTATTGAAAATATACGGTACTAGAATATTTTGAAGATAGAAGCTGTAGAGAAATATTATAAAAACCTAATTTTTTCCTACTTTTATTTCGGAAATTGCAAGAGCACTAATGAACATGGAAAATTTAATTTGTGGAGAGTAAATTCAATATAGTTAATATAATGCCTCATATTTTATGCCATTTTACATTGGAACAAAACCAAATGATGGTTAAAAAATTCTTGCAGTCTTAAACACCAGAATACTTGTTTCCCCTCCCCTGCATTAAATGGTCATTCTAATTTTAGTTTTACTATACAATTTTTAAGTAAAAAATACTGCTAATTTTTACAAATTTTTATTTTCATAATTCGTGGATTTTTTAATTGCATTAATACTTCTTAATGGTCTTTTCTGTATGTTGTTCCACACTGTATTTCTACTTTACGATCGCCTCAGACAATTGATGCTCTGCTGTGTAATTTTGGGTATGAGACACGTCTCTCGCGTGGATAATATTGCTGGCATACTGCACGGCGTGGTCCCAAGATCCCATCACTACGTAGTTGGCCCCGCGATATGAAACAACAGCACAATTCACTGCTCTAGCTGGCTCTATGCGTACGATTGCACATTGCACCACTTCAACAATACCGACTGTGCAACTGTTTTACTGATTATGTCTCTTGTTACATAACTCAAAGTATGGTTTAATTGAAAAACTCCTGCAAATATTGTGTGTCTCAAAAATCACATTATTGGAAACAAGATATTCCTTTAAATTATAACGATGTATTTATGTTTTGTAGATGTATGTGTGTAAAGTACAGGATGTTCCTTGACGTTGATGTGTAAACTTTATAATTTTCATATCCACATAGTGATGCTGCCCGTGCAAGAGGATAAGAATCATTTGCACGAAAATGATACACACCTTTGAGAGGAAGTTCCATAAAACAAACAAAAACCCTAAGGCCATCCGTGAAATAGTGGCTAAATTAACACTTACCTGATCTGTGTTCGATTATATCTGAAGTGGAAGCCTACGAAAATCCCAGGAGAGATGCGATTTGGGTCGAGAAGCATTCCAAATAGATTTGTTCACTGACTTATGGGAAGGGAGGGATCTCTTTGGAATAGTTCTTGGCTCATTCCGCAACTCTCCTGGGGTTTTATTGGGCGGTCACATCGTCTGTGGTCAAACACAGATCCATTTCGATTTAATTAAATCACTAATTCATGGATGGCCTTATCTGTTGGACTTGTTTTATGAACTTCTCCTCAAATGAGACAATAATTTTCATGCACGTTCTGACTTTGATCTTGAACATTAACACAGGCACTCGTTCTTGCATGGTCAGCATCGTTATATGGATCAGAAAATTAAAATGTTCACACATCACCATGTAGTATTCAGTGGCGTCTCATTACGGCAAGCAAGGCAAGCAGTGCTTGCCCAGACAGTTTCCTGACAATGTTGTATTTAAAATAAATATTAAATTCTAACTTATATTTACTTTGAGGTAACTTTCCACTCATACGGTACACATTATACTCGGGAAACAATCCTATACATTATAAGAAAAAAACTTGTTGGCTAGCAAAACCAAGATGTTTGGAAACGCTGTAAGTAATGCTTTCAGCAGGTATGTGGTCGCAATTGTTTCCTGGCCGACGGAGGGGTGGCAGGGTAGAAGACCGTCCGCGGAGGGGCGGGGGACTTATGGCTGCATCAACCTGTGTTTGAAGCTACGATGGTTGTGCTTTCTTCACCGAACTGAAGCAGATGTATCCGAAACTGGCTTAGCGGCAAGCAGTTGGCGTCGTGTAGTGTACAGTAACTAGATCGATGAGTGGGCAAATTCGCGCGCACAACACGAATCGTATTGTTTTTATTTAATTTAGTTTTGGTGCTGAAAATGTTATCCATATTCATGCGCGACGGATACCCTACATAAAAATTACAAAATTGCAGTTTGAGACTGAGAATCGTGTAGATAGAATGAGTGCAACAGAAACATGTTTATGTGAGTGCGGTGTGTTTGTGGATTATGAGTGAAGCATTTTTCCAGGAGTGCTTTCACTTTTCAGGAAAGATTTGACATCATAAAAGAGGGTAGGCTGACACCTGAACTTACGATCACAACACGCATGAAAGATAATTTCGTACGTAATTAAAAAAAAAAAATGTTTATCAGAAACACTCAGATCTGAATCCCTGATAATGCATGTTTGTGTGTGATGTTTTGTTTTTGAAATCCCTGGACATGCTACACATAGTCGTGTGCTTACTTCCAGCCTGAAAGCTGCGTTAGGACCATTATGGCAGTTCTCACGATAGCGATATGTCCCATGTGACGTCTCCCTGAAACCGGTCGTCACGTCACCAGCCACCACATCCAGCAAGAGGGAGCTTCACCAATCTCCCGCGTGAGGGCAGTGCAAATATTGAAGTGCATTGATCACATGTTAATTTGCACAATAATGTTTATGTGTTTAGGTTATGTATTTATCAGGGTTCTGTATGCATTCAAGTTAAACAAGATATTTTTTCCAACGTTTTAATGTAGCATTCGTTTAGTAAATTAAACAGTGAGCTACACAAACTCAGACCGAAACTGCCATAATTTTCCATCATATGTCTCAATGCAAAGGTTTACGCATTATGTGCTAACTTTTTCTTGAATTTGCATAAAAGGGTATTTTTTAATCAAAGCTAAGATGTGCTCATTTGGTACACATATTCATCAGTTTTAACATGTGTCAATTTCGTCCCTTTATAAAAGTGTGTGTTAATTTTAAGTTTCTTCATCATCCATGCGGAACGCCATGCAAGGCATCCGGCTCCCGCACCACGACACAGTAGTAGCACCTCGGCAACCGAGTGGGGTGGACATCGCTCGCGTCCTCTCTGGGCCTTCATCTACTTTGTCCATTAATTTAATGGCAATAGTCACTTTTTAGTTTACCGGAACTTGTTACTCACATTCAACCCGGCGAGAGCACCGCCCCACACCTCAGCCTGCTTTTTTATGCAACTGAGCATAATTTTCACTTAGTTTTACCGTGTTGGATTCACGCTATTTTTGTACGATTAAAGACTCTCCGAGCTACAGTGGAGATGTGTATTGTTAAGTGCCTCCTTGGAGGAAGTCATGGAAAATAAAACGTCATTAAAATGGGCACATTTATTTTGTCCAGCCGCTTTACGGCTGTTTAGCCTGTTTTTATTGTTTAATATAAGGCGTATAGATGACCATAACTATCTCTGTACGGGAGTAATAAAACGTTGAGAGGGGCTATAACACCTCTCACTAAACTAGGCCTAAGGATTATCTGACGCTGTATCATCATGCGGGGCCGCATTTAGGGCCGTCAACCACATGCCCTGCATCCTCGTGCTCTCTGCGAGGGCGCCCTTGGGAAGTGTAACCGTCTCGCAGGCCTCTGCCCGAGACCATTTACAACACAATCATGTCACCCTACATTTCCCTCTGATGTCCTATCTGCAACGCCAACACTCGTCAATAGCTGCAGTAATTCTTTGCAAGTCCTCCATGCAGTCGCAGTTTATGGAAATGCACATGCGCAGTACGCTGAATGTGGTACCACAAATTTCCAAAAATAAGTAAAATCTTGCTTGCCTATTTCTTTTGATGAGCAATAAACAAGTATGACTACCGCAGCGCACAAAGTTATGATGATAGAGAGAACATAGGCCTACGATTTTAATGGTGAAGTGCTTAGTGTATTTCAAGCATTTTATATTCCTGCCGCTGACTGTTGCCATCACAAACATATATTTTCTACTAGTATGTAGGCTCAAAATTGTAGGAAAACATCTATTGTGTGTAGGAGTGAACGTAGTTTGCTTTATAATTTGCGATTAATATTCAATCTCAACTAAAAAATGTAACCCTTTTCGGCATAACGCATATGCACAAATAAGTAACAGTTGCAGGGAGAATAGTTGGAATTCTACAGAGGGGACGCAGATATTTCGCTGTCTCATTGTTAAGTAAGCACTTTTGAAACGCCTATGATACACTTGTGTTATCATCGGCGTGGGCATGATAACTTATTGCAAGCGTCATTCCACTGAACCCGTCAATCAGATATAAACATGTACATATGTGTTGCTGATACAGAAATTTGTACTCTAATGTATATGATACAGGAAACAAGTTTCTTCAGTGGTTGTATATTTAAATATTATGCTTGGACTGCAATGTCAAGTCATGGAACCATTTTTGTTAATAAGAAGCCACTTTAAATGCAAGCCTGCATGCCAGGTATAATGTATAGCATATTCACGGTTTCTTCACACTTTTTGAATCAAATCTTTGAAAAATCACCCCATGTATGATGCGTTTAGTTGTTTCCTAAGTATGCCAGGTATCACAATCGTTTCATACGTCTGTTAAAATGAAAGTATCTTATTTTTTGTTAAATATAAGTTTTACCTCTAATTTAATTTATATATTTTAATATTTCAATTATAATAAATATGAATATTAAGAGTAAAAAATCATGTGTGTTGGTAATGCCAAGTAATAAATAGTTCTTATGTAAATACCATTAATATCTATGGCGCATGAATTCGGTGTGTGATGGTCCTTTGGTGTCATTTTTCCTAGACATAGTTAAGCTTATTTTGCACGAGGTGGACAAAATCCTTAAAATAGAACTTCAGCAGGGGTTCAGAAGCAACTGCGAATGGATTTTATATCGCCATGGGCAGTGATTTTTGTATTCAAAAAATGATTGTAAAAGCACTAACTTGATGGTGAACAGTCACCAGTCGAGTGATGAACGTGTGATGGCCGAGGTGGGCAGCTCCAGCCAAAGTACAGTACACGCTCTATCAGCTACAAAGGCCGCTTTTTGACATATGGGAGGCAGACTAGCAGAACATGATATTATCTTAGTGGGACTGGGTTATTCAAAACAATTTTGTGTCGAACAGAAAAGACAAACACAAAAGAACACCTTTCATATGTCAGAAGATTTCGAGTGGAAGGGTACGTCTTCAAAACCACACTGACACTACCTTATACATGACAATAAGTATCCTCACATGGACAAAGGTAAAACTCGCTACACACTGGGGCAGCAGCAGCATAACAGAAAGCTGAGGCACGAAAATAAACACGTAAAACATTTGGAATATAGGTACACAAAGAAAGCACTCAAATACTGTTGAAAGAGTGAGAGTGTTATATAGCTGGAGATAGTTGTTTGATTTGGTTGATGTAATACCAACGAGATATGATGTAAATGGAATGTTGGGCACCTTCTCTTAAAAAATATATGTAGGTAGAAACCACTAAAACTTGAACTGTAGAAGTTGTAGTTCGTTGTGAATTTCTTATTACACTGCAATATGAAATAGCCTCAAACTGACTAAATCACGAAACCATAAATATTTAAAGTAAATAGTGGCAACGATAAGAGAAAATTACGTGGACACATAAATGTTGTTCGTGTAGGAGTTTGACAGACACTTTATAAGAAAAATATCCTTGTAATATAATCTTTTGCAGTAGGAAGTTCAACATAATTTACGTGTTATTAAAAGCGGATATGCAAATACTTTCATATGAGTAGAGCATATAACAAGACATACATACTTATGCAACAGGATCACAAATAAAATCACTTTAAAAATATTTAATTAAATGAAATGATGCAAGACAAGATAACATAAAACATACAAGCAAGTCAACATACTTTACTCTCTTGAATACAAAAATATTTAACCATATTGTACTCCCTGCTGTCAGTTCACAGTTTAGATAAAATTTAAGATTGGTGACTGAAACTAATATTTCTCTAAACAAATATCACTTGACTCAACAATAAGAACGAGTACATAAAACCTTGAGTAGCAGGTCTTCACATCTTGTTCATTCATTCGTTATATTCTTGTCTCGATTAGCTCATGAGTCGAAACATTATTTCGATCGACTCCTTATTTTATTAGGCCACTGGTGTTTGAATGTGCTATAATTTAAAAGCATGAAATTGTTTCAATTTTTAATCCTAAGGTCACAATGCATGTGACTCTTTTACGATTCCAAAATAGTTTGTTTGTCAAACTCATGGATTTTAACATTGAAGATTGACCGCGATGATTTCATAAGTTTTAACACTCTGCAGCAGAATGCGACATTTTAATAGGCGATTTTAGTCAAGAGAACATACTTGCAAATCAGTGATGGAGATGGCTGCAAATCAACCAGACAGACAACCAGGCATAAATTCCGACATTTAGAGAGAAGTCCTATTAAACTCTGTAATAAACTCCTCCAGACGACATCGATCTGACATCGCGTCATCATAGGTCCTTAGAAATGTAGACGTCCTGGTAGAATTATCCATTCATCGTACCATCTTGTCCCGTGGTTGACTTACGACTCCGATTTTTAAAGTTTATACTAACTTCTTAGCAAAAGTTCTCTACCAACAAACAGTATGAACTGCAGTGTTGTATTTCAAATCAACCGGCACTCGGCTAGGATAAAGGTATCATCATCTTCGCTGGTTTACCTGAGTTATTGAAAATGTATAGCCAGAGACTAATACGTAATTTTATCAAATATTTCGAATGATAACTAGACTCATACGTGTTTGTGGTAAAATAAATAAATTGCTGTACTCTGTCAAAATGGTAAAATAATTGTGCGGAATTCAACAAACCTTAGTTTGAGTTACATAAACGTAATTAAAAACTGTGTAATTATAAACATTACACTCAACATGTTCTAAAATAATTAATGTTTGCAAGAAAAATATAATAACATCAAAATATCCAAACATTACCTTAAAAAAATTAAAACTAAATTGCTCAGTACTGTTGGTAAACTACTGTGAGGGAATTCCTAACAGTACGGAATACTACATAAAATAAAGCATAGCTATTAGATGTTACCAACGGTATCGATACAAAATGTGAAATTCAATGTTTCTGTAATGAAAAAAAAATTTCCGTTATCACAGACAAATAAAGAGTAAAAACAACAAAATGAACCTACTGGTGTCTCAGTCTAGGGAGAGTTTCTTTATTTCCACTGCAGCTTAGTAATGTGTATGGCCTCCATGTGCATTTAACATGTCCGTAACATGCGTGACATGCTTGTAATTAATGTGTTGATGTAATTTTCTGGAAGAAGGTCCCATTCCATCCTGGTAGCACTTATGAGGTATTGAAGTGTTTCTGGAAGTTGCGGACTATTATAAACTGCTGTTTTTAAATTGTCCCAGGCATGCTCATTGCATTAGTGCGCTCTCTGTTGACCCCAAATGATTTATATAACCCCTACTATCCCAACTGACTTATCGCACAATATTCTAAATTTGTTATGAGGTCGACCATGGGGTCTAGCGTACAGGTTGTTTTTAAAGCGAAATATCCTGTCCCTACTGCAATGCCATCTTCCTGTTTTTGCCATTGCCTTGGAAACCATTAAAGTAGGCTGTAATGTGTAATGAACCATTGTTTGTACTCAAAACATAATAACTTGCAACTGGACTTAAATTAGTAAACATGTTTTCCTTTGTTTTAGTAGCACAGCAGCGTGGGTAGTAATGTAGAAACTAAGGGGTGGGAGCAATCTCTATGATGCCCAATACCGAGCATCGACTATTACAAACTGCTTATAACCGCACAAAATAATTTGAGGTTCATGTTTGTAGGCGCGATTCCAATGTCTTCATCACAACACACGATCATACAACCAGTGCCCGCACGATATGCCATTATCTCAGAAGCATTCATCGGTAAATAATTACAGGAAGTCAACTTTTCCGTGTGTTTAAATCCGGTGTTTTATTTTCTATCAAACACTTGAAATTATATGTGTAACATATTATTTTACACAGAAATGTGCCAGAGCCTATCTCATACACTGTAAGGGTGATTACCGATCAAAATTTACCGTCACTTTATTGATGATCTTGTTTTAAGCGATTTCATAGCTTTTACTTAAGTTCTTTTTAAAAACTTCCACATAATGTACTTGTAACCCTTCATATTTCAGGATTTCAGGGGTTCTACAAACTTCGTTTTTGAGATATGCTATGAATTCGAGTAACAAATATTCTAACTGACAAATAATGTGTCCGAGTTTGTTTATAATCTTTCTTAATCATGCTGGCTGTAAGCTGATCGGACCATGAAGTGGAAACATGCATGCATGCAAGGACATAAGTAATGGGATTATGTTCTTTAGAGTGCAGGATTCAAAATGCAGAAGCGAGGAGTCAAATGTAGAATGTAGAAACTCAATAAATATTATACATACATGGACATACGACATCTGTTTCTTCTTCATCTTCGCCCATGCAGTTTCGTGGTTTTTTGTGTTGGAGAAGTTATTCACCCATAGCTCAACTAGCCCTCGTCACACACAGCTCGGACATTTCCACATGATGTGGCTCACGACATACTTTGAGACACTTTTCATAACTTGCATCTTGTTTCATGACTTGGCCATAATATACTATGAGAATTGTTTCGTAGCTCTCTTGTCACAGTTTGCGAAATGGTTCACGTAATACTTTGAGGTATGTTTCGTAGCTTGCATATTGGTTCGCGATGTGGCTCACGACCAGCTTCGCATATTTTTCCCCAAAAATCACTACTCGATTCGCTACATGACTATGGTGTGTGAGATGTTCAGCAAGTTCGTGCGAAGATTTTCAAAGTTTTGTGAAGGTTTTGAATGGTTGGTCGGCATGATCGGTTGGTACGGTTGGTTGATCTTGATGGTAGTTAAACTGGTCGACTGAAATTGTCATTTGGTGTGGTCGGTTCGTATGGTTTTCTGGTATGGTTGAGTTGCATATCAGTTCGTATTTTATGCTGATATTGCTGGCTTGAATGGTTGGCTCATATGGATGGGTCATCTTAATATGCCGGCGGCGC
This sequence comes from Dryococelus australis, assembly GCA_029891345.1. Taxonomy (NCBI): domain Eukaryota; kingdom Metazoa; phylum Arthropoda; class Insecta; order Phasmatodea; family Phasmatidae; genus Dryococelus; species Dryococelus australis. Next base: position 206,283,552 of record CM056993.1, on the reverse strand, counting down.
TGATGTCGCCTTTAAAGAATTCCGCTGGTGCTCCAAACTTACAGTCTTACTCGGTGTCAATTTGTTTCCCCTTCCCTTTTCCCAGCCTGTTCCCTCTCTTTATTTCCCCACCCTGGTCGCCTCACAGTTTTTTCTGGTGACCTAATGAAGTTATATAAACGAGTGTGAGATGATTGCTCCCGCTTGTCTTGTTACATTTTTATCGGTCATCTGCCAACATCACTTAGCTCTGACCATGCCTGCGTAGGATATTTTCACGAAGAGAGATAGTCTGCACGACGTAGAGTCCGGAAAATTTCCACAGTCATGATCTTTGACATCATCAGTCAGTTACTTGGAATGGTAAGTAGTGGTGTACGATTTTTACTGTTCATTTTCAGGTTGAGGAAAGCGGGTAGTGTGCATCTGGGTCTGCATTTCTACTTTTTTTTTCAAAATTTTAAATTTTATTTGTGTTCAAAATTCTTACCGGCTTTAATGTAGCTGTGGGACGCTTGCCCCTTTTGATTGATTTGTATCATCTAGTGTGTATTTGCAGGAGACTTTGTGTAATCAAAACTTGCAGCAATATCTCGCTTTCCTGCAAATGCATTAATTTGCCGACATATTATTAACTTTGTTTATTGGTCTCATGATTGTTAATATGTTCTTTTTAATGGATGAACTCATGACTTCGCCTCCACAGCGCCCCTTCCCTTTTCTTGGTTCTCAGTTCACTTTGAGCACATTTGTGAGTCTTGTAAATCGGGGGAAGCTCTGTGGGATCATGTGATTGCACCTTTCCTAGTAATAATATATAATTCAGGAAGTGAATACGTTTCGTTTTATGCTTCGTGACCATGAAGTGTAATCATGCTTGTAAAATTTTAATGCTCTAATTTTTTGGGTACAGGGTTGGATACCTTTGTGTGTTCATTAAAGAGTTGCTAGTTTGAACGCTATATGTGATTTTACACATTTAACAATCTTCCTAAATAGATTAGTATCATGTGAGAAAAATTTAGTAACTGGAAACGAGACTTTAGTTTCAGTATTTAACACCGACATAAGAAAATTTAAGTGTTTAATGGACAAGCAGTACGCACAAATTGAGAGTTAAATCACTTGGGAATTTGGTACTGTAAAGTGTTTGCACCCCTTCTGACTCAATCTGATGATTATAGACTGTGGTACCTCTGGGTTTTGAACACGCTAGCTCCATGTGACATTAACGGAAATTATTGTCAAAATAAAGATTTGTAATTATATATGCTGAGTGGGAAAGATAAAAATTGTTTTCAATTTGCAAATTTGCTGTGGGTGTGTATGATTGGAAATATTTTGTAATAATCACAGACGGATTGAAAATTTTGGTTGCTTGAATTCTTTGTATATTGGGTAGTATAATATAATCTGATTGAATTCAACTGACTGCATTTGAATTGAGGTACAAATAAACAGATTAAGTAGTACGTTCCTGGTCTCGTCTGAAATATGTATATATACACTTTAGAAAGGTGGCCTTGAGGTATTTGATGTTGTGGTTACAGATATGCATGAATAGTGCTGTAATGGAAGAATAAGGTTTTTAACAGCGGTCTCACTCTTGTGTCATTGATGAATTTTCTTTTTTACATATTGTCTAGTGGTCAGTGTATTACAGATATAAATTTTGTGAATATTTTCTATCATAGTCAATTGACGTGTATTAAAGAAATATTTATTATGCGACGCACATAGAGCTATTTATATATGGGAAGGTGTGAGAGCATTAGAACCTTTGAAAGTGTGTGCTATATTATTTGCCCGTGCTCAAAGAGCCTATGTTCAAACACTGCAATTTTCTGCAATTCTTTGAGTGCTGTTATGGTATTGTGTGTTCTTTTAAATGGCGTTGTTGAAATATATAAAAGGAATTTTTGACAACATAATAGAGATTGTACGTATTGAGAGAACATGTAATCGAAATTCTGTTTTGAAAATAAAAATGAATTAACACGGTATTAGTGTTTCGTTAAAGTTGGCCCTGGGTGTGGTGCAACTTTCCTGCATGCAACTCTGCTGTTACTAGTATTTTGTATTTTCTGTTTCATGGTCGCATTCGTGATGGCTACTGATGAGGGCTTTCTCTATAGTCTTTGCAAGGATGAACTGGTTAATTTCCTTGGTGACATGGAATGCGAAGAAGGCCCAGCTGCCACAGTCGCTGAGCTTAGGCATAAATCAGTTGCTGCATGGTCGCAAAAATAATGTTATGCTGGAGGCACCACTACAGGCGGCACCGGTGAGTGCGCCGCCGGGGTTGCCCCATTCAGACAAATAGTTTCTTTTATCACTCCAATCCGTCGCCCCTTTAATGGCCTTGGAACCGGTGCATGTGTTGCGGTTCTTTATTGTGGTAGCGCCAATTGCTAACTTGGGATTAGTCACGGAAGTTACTCTTTTGAAAGTCATTTCCATTAAGTGTCAAGGTATTATCGTAAAATTGTTGAATAGACATTTAGCTTGTTTAATGGGATGTGTTCTAGAGGCACTTTACCCTGCCCGTGTTCGGTGGCAGATTGAACGTGACCATGTGTATAATTTCCAAGGCCCAAAAGAACCTATGTTATGTTTGAGTTCATAGACTCAGTGTGCGCTTTTCACGACGCCTTATGAATGCAATCGAGAGAGTTGTAATTAGTTAATATCATAATGGTTAATTTGGCACCACACGTCAGAAGTTTATGTATACTCGTTACCCTACTTCTTCCCTAAGTGAGCTATGCTGGCTCATGATTGACGTTCAAGGATGTCATACCGCAGGCCGGGAGTTCCATGAGCGTTATCCGATGGAGGATCATGTAGGTGGAGCGAAATCAGTTACGTCCAGTCAGGTCGCATCTTTGCAAAATCAAACAAAGGATGTTAGAGCTATTCGTTGTGGGAATTATTTATTTTGTGAAAATGCATGGGCGTCGTCACCATGAGGGGCAGGGGGGTGGGGGAGCATTGCCCTCCCCAAGTGTCCAGCAAGGGTGACAATGAGGGGGGGGGGGATGGGGCAAGTGATGGTAAATCTCATCCCTTGATTAAAATAATTTTTAAAATCTCATAGCTGCATTTTGATGAGTTTAACCAAATACTATTCATTAATTTGCAAGGATTATTCTACATTCTCTTACCCTGCAAGTAGGCAGTAATATTCAACTGACATTATGTTTCAAGTATTCAAGTGTGTGAAATTAACAAAGGCAATAGTAATTCACCTACCCTTATTCCTGAAAGGTATTTCTACTTTGGTATTTTAGCTGTTCGTGACCCCTGTTGCTCTCCGTCGCATTCTTTCTTGTATCTCGGCGGCCACCCATTAGCCCCTTCCCCCTCCCTGTCTCTTCCCCCCGCTAAGGACGCCCTAATCTCTTAATACTTTGCTTGCTTCGTGCTCTGCCAGCAAAAAACTTTGTGATTTGTATTCCAGGACCGGTACTGGAGTGAAGTCGTTGTACGAATTGAATAGTGTGTCTTAGTGCTTGGCTCGCAATGAGGCATACAGGTTAATTTAAGAGTGCAGCAAGAATGTGCAAGAATATGACATCATTCTTCCAGGAATGTGAAGACATTAATACTAAGCACGCCAAATATCTCAATAATACTATAAATGCGAAGGTTTACGTGTTTGTTTGTTTGTTACTCACTCACGTCATAACGGATCGACAAATATGGATGAAGTTTGCTGCATGGGGTAGATTATGTTATGTATTAGCACATAGGGTACTTTCCATTCTGGAAAAACGAACAGTTTCTTAGGAAATATATAAAATATGCCACCAACCATGTGAGTAGGTGCTGGTTGGTGTTCTATTTTGATTCCGGGATGAAAAGTAACCCAAATGCTAATTCAGAATATTAGAGTTATAAAAAAGAACAATTAAGCTAGAGCACTTGGTTAGTATAATTAAGGTTTGGATTTCGCACAGTGATGGAGCCGCAGGTAACAGCTACTATGTTTATATATTATCATATTTTATTAACAGAACTTGAAAATGCAAATGTGTAGTTGAATTATGAATGTACCGCTTACTCTAAATATTGTGAAAAAAATAATTTAAATAATTATTATGGCAATAGATTATGGTAACTATGTTTTATGTGCTTATATTGGCTACGGCCTTCTTAATAAAAGTTCGCATTCCGTGAAAAGCGTGGAACTATCAGTACTCGATTATGATTTCTCTACAATATTATGCTAAGATTTTCTGGTAAAACGTGGGGTCAACTGGTACTTTCAATGCTGTACACTGCGATGTACATTATAATTTGCATCGTCTTTCAAAAATGTGTGCAATTTTTAGACTTAGCTATCAGTACTCATGTCGTGTTAAAACGCTCACTTATTGGAGTTGGCACTGTTAATTTAACAAACTAAATTTAAAATAGTGTAAATTCATATGTTGTAACCCAGGCAGATATTTTTTACTTACAACACCGCTTGTATTAAAATGTGTTGTAACCCTTTTTTTGTATTTAACACAGTTAATTTAAAAATAGTTCATGGCCGTGTTTTCTTTCGTGGAAGAGGTTACTGAATTCGCTTTAATTTACCTTTTTAGATTTATTGATGTAAATTACTAATGTTGGCATAGGTTTCCCCTTCTGTAAGATTTTACGAGTTTTTCAAACGATTACATAACTAGTTACCACAGATAATTAATATATGTAAATTGTCCATTTTTTCGTGTTATTTCGGTTGCTTACCCCTCCTAAGACTTTTATTTCCTAGTCTTAACAGTTGCTAATGCAGTCATAAACTACACAGCTTCTTATTGTTCATTTTCTGTGTGCTTATCTAGTAATTAAGTATAATTCTTAATTCTTAAGTTTTTAATCGTAAACCCACCTTAAGACTGCAGTACAGATAGCGTGCACTGTTACCATTATATCCACCCTAATACGACATTTGGAAGATCGCTTGGTTGAAATTCTGTGTGTGTAAATAAAACATTTAAGATTAAAAAAACCTATATTAATGGAAATTTAAGAATTTAAATTATTACTCAACTAAATTTGTATGAATCTATTATAAATTATTTGTCACACACATATATGTGTGTGTATAAATATACTTAATCTATATATATATATAAGATGACCCCACAGTCAACGAGACACTAATTCCTACATACACCCTATACACTGACCTAGGGTTGCCACTCTCCCCCCCCCCCCACCCCTTTTGAAGTTGACAAAAGTCGACGCCCATGTGAAAATGTAGCCCGTGATTGTCAAGAGGCTGGACGTGTACCTTGGCAGAATGCAAATGTTTTAGATGAGGCGAATGTGGGGCATCTACGGGTCGCCTGCGAGAAACAGGGAAACACCGTTTTACTGGTATGCAACGTGGGTCTGCCGGTCGTTGAAAAAAGAAATCCCAGTATTTTCTTTTGAAATGTACAGTTCTAACCACATGTGATGATCGTAATTTTTCTGCTCTTGTAGACATTAGAGCTTCACATTGTGTAATTAGGGGATCCTCTTTGAATTTTCTTTTAGAGAGTAAAATTGTTTCATGTGGAAGTGTTAAATCTAGCTTGGAAAATTGTTTTGTGTATTGATAATAGGAACGTAATTAAATCTAATGTTTTGGTAAATTTGAATTTTAAAATTGAACGTTTCTTCTGGACGGTCCCATTCTGGATGATTATTTCACACAATGTTATCTTAGGATTGGATTTTCTTGAAGAACTAGAGCGTCTGTTAATTTGGATCAGGGTTTCCTGTCATTTGGGTATGCACCGAATATCCGGATAGAGCTTAGGGTGATTGTTTCTAATGAAGTTTTAGCAACCGTGTCGGAAAAAAAGGGTGTAGTGAATTCCTTTTCTGGTAGGCTAGAAGAGCTGAAAGCTGAATTTAGTGACATCATCACATCTTAAATAAGCGAATGTGATGTTTTGCCATACCAATTTGCCCTTACAGATGATATCCCAGAGCAGGATAGACATTTTAGGTGCCATGCTACAAAGTTGAAGGCCTTTAGGTAAATCATTAAGAAAATTCTGGATGTGGGCGTAATAGTACCATCAACTTCTGATTATTGTTCACTTCGTTTCCTTGTGAGAAAAAAGATAGTGACATATACTGCCTTGTACCAAATCATTCTTTAATAAATAAAACATATACAAGGAGCTCTTTCCGCTACCGACCATAGATTGTGCTTTGCAACATTTGGGCAAGGCTCGTGTTTTTTCCATCTTAGACCTTAAGAACAGCTTTCATGACTGTATTTTAGACACCGCACGTAGGAATTTTCGAGACCATATTTGAGATTGTCAGAACTAATAAAACGTTTTCGATATATTGTGTTGAAAAAAAAAAAATTAACACAGTGTTAGTGTTTTGTTGTACCTGGGTATGGTGCAATCTTTTTTTGTCTGATATTGTTGGTTGGTACGGTTGGCTGATACGGTTGGTTCGTATGGTAGAGTGGTATTGAGGTTTCGTATGTGAGACTGGTACGGTTAGCACATATAGATAATTTATATGGTTGATATTGCAAATTGGAATGTCCAGTCGGTCTTGCTGGGCTGTTAGCTAGGTTGGGCGGAATGGGCTTCTGGAATGGCTGTTTGGTACGGCTGGCTCGTATGGTTGCCTTGTATGTTTGGTTCGCATGGCTGTCTGGTATGATATGTTCATATGGTTGGCCTGTATGGTCAGTTCTTGTGGTCTGCTGGTATGGTCGGTTTATATGGTCAGCTTGTATGGTTGATCCGTAAAGATGGTTTGTGTGGATGGTGAGTATGGTTGGCAGGTAGGATCGGTTCGTATGGCTTGTTAATATGGTTCGTTCATGTGTAAAGCTGGTATGGATGATTGAAATCGCTGGTTAGTATGGCTGATTTGCATAGTTAGTCCGTATCGTCGGTTCTTATGGCTGACCGGTATAGATATTTGTTTAGTTGGCTAGTATGGTATGTTAGTGTCGTGGATTGGTACGGTAGGCTCGTACTGCCTGCTGATATTGTTGACTTGTATAGTTGGCTCGTTTGGTTAGATCATCTGGTTGTCTAGTTGTCTAGTACGATAGGTTCATATCACTGTCTGACATGGTTGGTTCTTATGGCTGGCTAGTATGGTCGGTTCATATGGTTGCTTGGAATCGCCAGTTTCTATGGTCTGTTAGTATGTTTTTATGGGACTCTTTCGCCAACGAATTGAAAACTTGGACAACTATGCTTATAAAAGGCCCTGATATGTCGAACTTATCAGGCTTAATATTTAAGGGCCTATCGTTAATGAATTGTGAATGGTGTCGCTGGCAACGAAAGCAGTCCAGCTGGATTCAGCGATGGTACCATCAAAAGCAATGTTGGGATGTGTTCTTATCGCAGACTTGAAAGTTGACGAAAGTTTCACAATTATCTCTACCCACAAACAGCTCGCTGGTCCGATCAGCTAATTAAAATTTGAGCAAATTTTTACTTTGGTGCGAAAGCATACGCAATTAGGATCATGACCAATGATAATAATATGCGTACTATGTTGGAAGTATCGAATAAGGTATAACATCATTATTGTATTGCCATGTAGCCAAAATTTTACTTTTGTAGTTGACAGTTCTAAGTTTTAAATTTCTCTCTGGCTTGACTATGCGGTTACAAGACCTGGGTATTTTACAATAGGAGGTCTACTTCGTCGGTTACTGTTGAACTATTCACAAAAGTGTATCATCCAAGTGTTCGGTGCACTTCGTCTGTGAATTGGACAGTTTTTGTTCGGCGAAAGGAGGCTGTGGTTGCGAAGCAGGAAGATTAGAGGCCGCCTGAAAGGTGTTTTAATTTGTAGAATGTGTTCATACATTGATTCGGTTTGGAGAGGACGTGTGTTTTTAAGTGTTTAGTATAGATGTCCGTTCGTGTGAAGTGCGGTGCTGCTCGGGGACTGGATGTCGGCCGGCCCCTCGAGCTAGCTTTATGTGCGAGACGGTGGATTCCTCTCATCGTGCAGCTCCTGGCTGGGAGAGATGTCGTGGGTTGACACCAGGGTTGTGCACTTGGAGTTTGGGCCACAGGTGAATGACTGGCAGGCTCCACAGGGCTGCTGGGCGGTAGCCGGCGTCAACCACTGGTATATAATTATAGCATTGTCCTACTGTCCTGGTTAGGTTAGAATTTCTAATTTACTTTTAAAGTAAAATTAACGGACTCTCCACTCCCAACCTACAGGTTTATTAATGTGGTTTTATTTTGAAAGGTATTGAAATTGATCAATCTAGCCAGATCAGTAATCTGTGTTTAAGAATATGGTTTGTTTTTCTCTCCTTTAGAGAGGTATCTGTTTCTTATTTTAATTTAATTTTTAAATAAACATGTCTATATTTTTGGTTTAAGAAACCTGTGGATTATAATTTGTTTTTCTCACTCGCTTAGAAAGTAGAAGTAACAAAATTTTTAAATATCGAATGAACTGAAATTATTAATTTGCAGTGATCCATCTTAGAAGAATCCTGTAGAGGGTGTGCTGGTTTAATCCCAGTGCCAGGAACACGGACAGAGAGGAGAAGTTCCCTCTCGCATTCCGTACTGTCTGCTTTTAGACTGTTTTAGCGAGTTGCGAGCTGTATTTATTTTAGCCCTCATATTTTTATGTCGCCTCGTGACAGTTGTTTTGGAGTCGCCTTTGACAAACCGATGTACTGAGAAATTGAAGTGTTCCGTTTGACAATATCTACAACATTCCGTATAGAGAAGATTATCAAGTATCAGACGTACTATGATGTGGTGCGACATTGGCCATATCGTATATATGCAGAGGTCACGATGATGTGCGACCAACAGTCAATCAGGAGCAGTGGTGAGGTGGAGATGGGTGTCGACAAAATATCTAATGAAATATAGTGGTGAGATGGAGGGTGTCGATCTATAAAGAATAAATGGAGCTGGCTGAATTTATTGATTGACGTGTATGGGGTGTCATGGCAAGGTGGTATGTGGGGGGAAGGAATAAATAACACTATTAGCCATTTGCCAGATGAGGTACAACAACTGCTTGGTTGTGGTAGAGGGAAACTGAGATTCGTGGAACTATATTGATTTAATGGAGTAAAAGGAACTAGCTGTGGTGAGAGGGAAAGTATGGCTGTCGACGGGATATGGGTTTGGATGTTGGACAGTGAGGAGATGGAGAGTTGAGCTGAGAGATTTGGGTGGCTGTTAACAGCGAGGTCTTTAGAGCCGACGAGGGTAAAATGAGGTGAGAATGGAGCAGTGCAACAATTCAATGGGTTGAGGAAATGGAAGATCCCCAAGAAAATCCATCGACATAGCCTCCTTGATGACTGGTATCTGCAACCACAACACTCCCCATAAGCAAGTCTGCTGGTAGTGGTGGAATACCAGCACAACAAGCTAGCCCACTGCCTGGCAAATATTTACATCTGATTTACGGAAACATCTAACGAATTTATGATGTTTTCTTTACTATAATATTACCTATTTAAGAGCTCCAATACAAAACACACTTACATTGTACTAGTTTTTAGTATAATTCGATGAGTGAGTTCTGGGTATGAGATGGATAAAATACTTTATAAATCTTTTAGTGTCTCCTGTTAGAATTTCTAAAAATTTAACAAAGTTATGCTGGGTCTTTCAGATAAATTAACTGTAAAATTCTCAGCGAAACCTTATTTCAAATATTACAGACAAAGAATCCAGGTATTTGATTGGAATGAAAATTTGGGTAGTATGTAATAATTTTTCATAGTTGCGTCAAAAACTATACAGGATGTTTCAGAAGTGATAGAAAAAAAATGTAGGGATGATATGTACATACGAAGAGTAGCATAAAGGTCCATTAAACAAGCGTACGGAAATTTGACCGATTACGAGTTCATGTCTGTTGTGTGATGGTTGGGGCCTGCTAAATACTATGTACGACTGCCAACAAAAACCGTAACACTTTTATTTAAAGTATCAATCATGAGACAGCACAAGCTATAGTTGAAGCTCCAGCACCACAGAAATGTGATTGAAAATACCTACACAAAAGCAACGGTTTGTATTGAACAACACTGATATCTGTGAATATACAAGATACAGTACAATATGAAAATGCTATCAGTAGACGTTGAAAGTAGGCATTCAAAATGCTGACCATGAACTTGAATTTATCTGTATAGCCGTTTCTGCAAAGAATGTGCTCAATCAATCCGGGGTCATTCTTCATTTGCTGGAAAGCCTGTACAATCCGATGTTGCAATTCTTCAGGTGTGCAATATCTGCTGTATTGTAAACTAGGCTTTTGGCATAACCCCATACACAAAAATCCAACGGACTTAGCGCCGGTGATCTAGGAGGCCATGGTACATGTCCTCCTCCACCTATCCACCAGTCACAATAGCATCTGTTTAGATATTGTCTTACACGTCGAAGGAAATGTGCTGGTGCACCATCGTGCATAAACCACATCCATCGGCGTTGCTGCAATGGCACATCGTCGAACGATGCTGGAAGATCGCCCTGCAGAAAGTGCAAGTACCGTTCAACATTTAGCCTGTGTGGTATAAAGTGTGGTCCAAATAGACGGTCGCAGTGTGTTCCTACTGAGAGATTGAATGAGAACGTTTCTTGATGTTGTGCCTATTTCACTGCATTAGGATTGACTGCAGCCCACATATGACAGTTGTGGAAATTAAAATGCAGTCACGGGTAAACCCAGCTTTGTCCATAAACAACACATCGTTTAAAAACCGGGATTCGAGAGCTCGCTAGTTTTGCATCTGCTGTCAGAAATTCAATCTGGGAATGAAGTCTGTCTTCTTGAGATTTGGGTTTTCAGTCTTGAGTTTTGGGTCTTGAGTCTTAAGTCTTGGGTCAAGTGTCTAGGGTCCTTGGGAATTAATTGGATTTTTTGAAGATTTTTGGGATATTTAGAATATTTGTCTTCAAGGTCATCCAAGGTCAAGGTTGAAGGTGAAAGTCAAGGTCATCGACAAATAACATGGCTGACGAGAATATTATTGGAATAATTTTTATACACTTTTTTTATTCATTCTTTTAACATTTTTTTTATTTTTTAGGAATTTTTGGGATATTCCGATTATTTTGTTTAAGGTCATTCAAAGTAACAGGAACAGGGTCAGGATCATAGGTCAAGGTCACGGGTCAAGTTCATAGACATATAACATGGCTTACAAGATGGACACAGAAGACCTGGCGAGGACCGGTCCTATCTTGAGCTTAGTCGATCCACCTGTCATCGAACCCCGGACATCCTACATGTACATCTTAAAAATGTTTGTATCTTTTTGGAAATACATAATATTTCTGATTTTTTTTGTTTCGAGGTAACTCAAGGTCACAGGCACAATGACAAGTACACGGGTACAGAGTCAAGGTCATGGGTCAAGGGTCACCTGCATCCAACATGGTAGTCGGGTGACGTTAAAAAATTATGGACAGCCGGGTCCTGCTCCTGTGGCCCGTGCCAGACTCGCCAATTACATTCTACTCCTTGGAAAATCGAAGTCATGATGGCCGGACGGGGAGTCGAACCCGGGTTCTCCTGAGTGCGAGTATCATAGCTAACCACTGTGCTACCTCGCTCGTCTAGGCCGGTGTTTTCAGGGACATAAGAATGAGTTTAGTAGTCCACCATATGTACTAAATATAAAAAATGCAAATTATAGTCTATTCACAGCTAATGCCAAATTTCATGAAGCCATGCTAAAATTCTGATTCCCAGGTATTTATCAGTCTGATACAAACAAAGGCTAACCAAGTTAAGGAAGTTACACCGATGGGAAAACACACCACATTCGTGCGCATTCGGTGTAATATTATTATGAAAATAACTGGGTCTTATAAGGCTTTACCAACACTCTTTATGCGTGTTTTTCGTTTTCATTACAAATTAAATACGATATGTTACAATAGACTAGAAGTAAAAGTTCAATTTAACCGAAAGTAAGATACTGTTATGTTAACATAAATATTAAATTCTTGTACAATAATACACATATAGGAAACAAGCAAGCATGTAATAAATAGGTTGATTGATTTTCAAATATTTGATTAAAAAAGTGTGAAGAAACAGCGAATAGACTATACAAACTGAAGTAAGTACATAACACTGCCAATAAACCCAGGGGGCCGTGGTGGTTGTAGTGGGTAGAGCTCTCGCCTCCCACAGAGGCATTCCGGGCTCGATTCCCGGCAAAGTCGCTCTCGGATTCTCGCACATGGGAATCATACCGGACGATGCCACTGGTCGGGGGGTTTTCTCGGGGCTCCTCAGTTTCTCCCGCTCTTGCACTCCAACGATGCTCCATATCCCACTCACCTCACCCTCGTCGGTTCTCAAAACCTCGTTAAGGGATTCGGGCCCCAAACAAATTGAATAATTTGATGTCAAATACAAAATTCTTCTATATTGTTGCAATTGTAATAAAAAATACTTACTAAGTTGTACGAATGAAAACTTTACTACATAAGCTAATGGCGGGGGCTACTGCTTTACGTATTTTTGACCACCAAATAACAGTTCAAACAATTTTTTTAAACGTTGAAAATATACAAAAAAAAAACTATATTAATCATTTTTCATGTGTCTTATTATTTTGTAATTACATGTGTGTCACGTGGTAGTCCTTGGTAATAGTTTACTTTGTAAATATTTCATTTGCATAACATACGTAGTATTTCTTATAACGGTGTGCCATTATAGAAATTTGGAAAATTCTCTGGCATGCTGTTTTCAGTTTTGACAGATTTTGATTTTGTCGTACAATTTTTAGGTTTGCATTTTCGTAAGATATAGAGCGAAACTTCTGTATTTTAATTGTGAGCATGTTTTTGTATTTCAGAAAGTCCTGTATTTCTGTCTCCCTATGAGTATGCTAGAACTTTAGTTGTTAATTTGGGGGCACGGGTAAATACGACTTTTAAGTAAGTAACAGATTTAAAAGGGCAAATAATAAAAGTTTTTGTTACTGTGGATATCGAACTTGTCATTTTGATTTTATTTTTTAAAGCGATGTTAGTAATTAAATATTATTCTTATATGTTGCAATGATGACTAATTTATTAGGGTTAGTATGTTGGTAAATTTTAGTCCTAGGCAGAGGAAACACAAGCATTTTTATAAGGTGATTTCATTTTTTGTGTAAAACATTTATTTTGAAAATGAAGTTTGTCAACTGATATTTTTTTGTGAATTTGTAATCCATTAGATATATTTTGATAACGTTTATGGCATTTTCGTTTTATTTCAGTTTTATGTAGGCCTACACACTCGAACTATGGTCAGTTAAGTTCAAAGGCAAATTTGATTTCCATCTACAATATAAAAACATATTCCTTGATTGGGTTTGTAGTCGTTTTTGATTGGGATTTAGTTACCGGGGTAGGCTGCTAGACGGCTGCGAGCAAGACGCGTGCACTCGACTAGGGCTAGCCAACTCCTTCAGGTCTGATAGCCCATGCGCTCGGCGCTGTCACTTCTTTTCCAGTCACGTAGGCTACAGTTAATTTTAGCTATGCCTGCTGTTTAGCGGCAAGAAGTTTGACCTTTGGACCCGCGAAACCAGCTTTGCTAGCCCCCAGCGCACTCTAGGATCGACCGCTGAACTAAAGTTAGCTTCTTTGTGGCCACTGCAGCGCCCAATCTTTTTTTTACTTAGACGCCGCAAACCGATTTTTCGACACTCGAGGCAACGAGCATACTCGAGGCTTACGCCTGTGAAACTTGGATAGGCAAACAGGTTCCAGGAACAGCTATTTTGCGAAATCCAGAGATCGCACCACAAGCACTACTACGTTAGGGTATTGTCGTTTAGTTATAAATAAAGTTAGTATTTTTGTGAGTAATGATTTTTAAAATAATTCACTTTTATTATAATTAGGCGAAAGTAAATTAATTTAATGGTTTTAATTTCGTTACTGTAATGTTACTAAATTTGATTTGTGTAGTGCGCATGTCGTACATGTTTTGTTCAATGGCCGTTTCAAATATGGCAAGTCTTGTGGTTTGGTGTAGTGATTTGGTTGTTATCATTACTTTAATTCTTATTTTTGACAGGTTATGTAGTGCCATTATACAGTAATGTCAAGTAACACACGTCGTTGCCTTGTGCTGACGTGTGAAAATAATGTTGGTATAAATCCTGGCGCGGGAAGATAAGTATGTACCTATACATGCTTTTCTGCATTTTTTTATGTTGTAATGCCACAGTAGTTTTATTGAGTAAAGTCATGTATCTAATTTGAAGTGGTAGTGTTAATAGATCTCGGTGTTTTGCTTGTGTAGCTAGGCCGATCGAAGAATATGTTTGAACTGTATACCTAAGGTAATGTTGCTGTTTATGATGGCCATTTTGTTGTAACCTAATTGTGTGCGTAATGGATAATGTGCTTAATATACAGTATTTCGAATGTAATATTGTTTTAATCTAATATGATGTTCTTCATTTTAACATTGGGCTAAGTTTGGCTAAGTGATATTGTGAACTTAATGCTGCGCTGCATCTTTGCTGTAAATCGGGGAAACAAAACTTATTTTCAATTGCAATCATTTTTTTACTAACTTACGTCAAATATCAGGTGGCACAACATTTTTTTAGGTATTTAAATGTTTTATTGTTTACTAACATTGAAATAAACTTTCACATTACATTTGTAGATGTCTTTGATGTGGAAAATGGTTTCGTTGTCAATAAAAAACGAGTTATATTTGTCAATATTTAGACACTTATTTTGATTAACTTCCTGTAGTCACACTTCCAAATTACCAAAAGTATTGCTACATGTGCTACTTGGCGTAGGTTATTATTTTATTTATTACTATGTCTTTACCAGTTACAACCAGAATTGACTGCGTAAAAAAATAACATTTAAAAAGTAGCACATTACAAAACATTAAGACAGTACAAATATTTCACAAATAAAGTTGAGATAGCTAAAACAAAACATGACACAATATTGTATACAAGTTATAATAAAAATGATAACATATTATTAAAATTTGTTTTTAAAACCACAGTTTCCATCCTAGAACTGCTCTATATGAGTTCACTTCTAGAGAATAAAGTGTCTTATTTAACATTTTTTTAGAGAGTTTTACAAAATAATTTAACATTCATTTGCCTTACTTCTTGAGTCAGTGAATTGTAAATTTTTAATGCTAATAAAGGATATGTCTTTCTAGTTCTACCAAGTCTAGGCCTGGGAATATTTAGTTCATTGATCCGTCGAGTATTGTGCTCATGGATCACCTCCCTACTAGAATAATTAATAATATGTTAGGATACTTAGTTTCATTGGGTTGCTCTAGCCAGATTTTTAAGTACCTTTTTTTTTTTTTTTTTTTTGGCAAATAAGGGTTTTGTTTGTAGGCCGTGTAGTCTAGCTTAAAGATAGCATCTCCTTTTTAAATCCAAAAAAATGTATAACATAGTGTTATATTTTTTGTTGTATTTATAACCATTTTGACACTCCAATTAAATTGTTGCTTATAATACTCTCCAAAAGTGGATTACATAGGATGTATTGGGATGCTAACACTGTGATTATGTTTCATTATAATGAGTTATCATTGTGCACTGAGTTGAGATAGTGCAGTAACTGTACAATGTTTCGAATTTCAGCCATTTATGTGTAAAATTACAGTAAAACATAAAATACTACTAATAGACACTACTTGGTGAGTACTTGGTTGTCTCTCGAAACTACACAAGATTATATTATGCTGTTATAGCCTTAAATATTTTTTAATCATCGGGCATATTGGCAATTAAAACAGTTACTTTGACTGGAGTGATAGTACAAGAAAAATAGTACTCGCTGCACACTTACAGGGCTAAAAACCTTAGTGACATTGTAGATAAGTGCACTCTGCCAGTGTGCACTTAGTGCAACTCAGTAGAGTAATTGGAGTAGGCCTACATGATTAGTTTCACTAGCCACAGCATTCTCAGTGCAATTTCATCTTGAAGATTGGATTGTTTATGTACTTACTAGACGACTTTTTTTTTTTTACATTTAGGGTGAATGTATCTCAGTAATTTTCTAGAATAGGGGCTATTTTTTTTTTAAATAAAGAAAATAATGCCTGGATATGTTAGATATTATTACTAATCATATTTAATAAGAATTTTAGTGGAGCTTCAAGTAGTTTGCTGTAAAGAAAATTAAATGTGTTAGGGCCAATGCCTATTGAAAATCGCGGTGTGTATGCTGTGAAACACGTATTAGTTACGTCTAATATATTAGTATTGGGTCGCTAAGTTGTATTACATGTAAGAAAATTGTTTGAAACGAATCTTTATTCACAATATTACGTATACATACTCACCCACACGTTACTGTCATAGGCCTAATGTATGATATTCAAGCTAGCCACCATTCGCACATAAAAATACCGTACTACATGTTTGACAAGTCTTTACTGTTGAAGAGCGAGCGCGCTGTTGTCTGTTGACAACTAGACTAGGTATGTTAGGGGTGTAGGGCGGGAAGATAGGACTGCAAGTACACTCTGTACACATGCATAATAGACTCTAGAAGACTAATGAACACAACACATGCCATTCTGCCGTAACTCATGGACCCTCGTCAATGTGTGTGAACCCATGTTTCGTCCGCATACTCTACAGGTTTGTTAGGTCTACTTACATAGGCTGCATGCTGTGCGACAATATCACTTCGCTCCGTTAACATGTGTCCAGCATTATAAATTTGTTAAATTTAAAGCCCATGGATTTAATAATTCTCCAAAATGTATCCTTCTTCCTGGAAAACAGTATCATTTCTTTCACAGCATTAAGGAGTTTACGCAGAGAGGCAATTCCTAAGAATGTTCGGCGCACGACATTTTTATCGAATTCATCAGGTTCCGTCTTGTTTTGCCATGGACAATGTTTACATGGAATGGAAATGGCAGTTCCGTCATTGTCGGCTATCTCACACTGTCTGGCTTTGTTACGCACTGTCTTCTCACTTACACTTAGGCCTGCTGCTTTGACCGCCCCTTTCCACTGCTTTGTCTAATGGGTTAATGAGACCTCGTTTCTTTTCTTCTTTCAAAATTGTAAAATAGTGTAAATAATCTTTCTACTTACTTTGTTACCGGTTCACTTCCCATAATTTCTGTCTGTACGTAAACCCGGTTACTTGTCAACTCACATTTCGTTATGTTACGTAACTATAACACTCATAATAACACATTTACTTTACATATGAAATAACAGCAGCGATCAGTGCCTACGGCAATCTTTTTAGACCCACACAACACACCGGTACAAGGAGCGTGGCTCACAGATGTTCTTGTGTAGTGGTGCAGACTGTACACTGCTGTCTGCATGACGCGATTGCATCATACCAACACTGTAGTTCCCCCGACTGCCACCGGTAATTACTTATCAGACAGGTAGTGCAAGCGTAGCCAAATATTAAGCACCGAGCCAGAGTCCCAGTGCTAGCAGGGGATTAAACCCCCAAAACAGTGATTCAAGGCATGCCCGCTTTTTTTGTAGGTAGTGATGCAAAGTGTCACACATCACATCAGTGAAGCTTGGAGTTTTCCCGGAAGTGACTATCAAGTGTAGCCCATTTGCACTGAAAACTAATGTATTTGTGTTTGCAATTTAACGTGTTGTCGTGCTGTGAGTGATATAATTGTAATATTGTATTATGAAAATATGTTTTATTGCAAACAGATGTAACCGAACAGTACCTGAATTGGCAATATTACCAATACAGATTACAAATATAATAGTGGGGAAGGTTGTGAACTTGAGGGAAATTGCGGGGTGCAATGTCATCATGAAAAGTTACATATTTTAAATTTGTTTATCCTGCAATTTCCATGATCTTCATAACCCTCCTCGCTATCGTATTGACGGCGTTGCTGGTAAAATTATCAATTTAGGTATTGTTTGGTTAGATCTTTTTGCGATTTGATGTATTTTTGTGAATAAATATTACAATTGTGTACATATTTTTCACTTATTTTACATCACATTTTCCCTGATTTTTATAGCCCTCCCAAATATCGTTTTTGGGGTTTCTAGTCGTCATATCTTGATGATGCTCCAAGTAGATTTGTGTTCTGTGTAATTAGTAGAGTGGAAGTATACCATTTACCAAAAAAAAATTTCAATAATGCCCTATTTTATCTGTATGTCTCCCTATGTAGTTTATTAAGCATGCCAAATGGAATTTAATTTGTCTTTTACAGACGGTTGGAATAGATTGGGGCCATTGCAAAATTCTCGCCTGATATTGTACTCCTGACTAACATTGAAGAAGTACAGATCCATGCCAACAAATATGTGCGTGGTAATCATTTCTTGCCTACGGGTTTCACCACCAGGGAGAAGAACAATTTGAATTATCATGCAGTACCATCAGTCGTGTTGAATAGTAACTCTTGTTGTGCCTTTTTATCATGTTGTATCATTGTGTTTAAATTAAATAAATAACATTTCAAAGAATATTATTTTCATGATTAATATCCCTTGTACAATTTCCTCTCCAGAAGTATGTTTTTTCCAATTTTTTTGATTACGTTTCTTTCCCTCAGCTGAACTAACAGCTTTCCTATGGAGGAAATCTTTTGTAGAAGTTTACCGTTCAAATTTTTTCTTTTGGTTTAGTAAGCTTAAAAAAAATGCATCCAATCATTCAATATATTTTGTTGGCCCTTCATGAGGTTGTATTAAATGTACTTGCATTTGGAGTACTGAATATTTTCCATGAGATTAAATTGTTAATTAATATGAAACATGCACATTAGCATCTTCATATATTAAGGATGTTTTTGTTCTACGGTTAAGCCGAAGTACAAATTGTTTGGAGTATGATATATAATTATGGTTTCTTTACATATTGAATGATACAGTTGCATATTAAATCATACAGTTACAGTATCCATGTTGGTAACCTACATCCAGGAAATGTTTTAAATGTTGTGTTTATTGGATTCTCCCGACAGTGCTTTTTATGGACATTTTCAAATTGGTTTCTGTCTCTCATGTTGCAATACTCTGAGGCAGTTACATGCACTACTAGAAGTACTCAGGATCCAGATTTTCTTTCAATCCGAAATGCATAGTTTTTCAGCAAATATAATTGCCTTTATTTCATTAACAAATTGAAACCTGTGCCAGAGTATATGTACGTACCAAACTTAAATCAGTTCAAATATTGGTAGGAAGAGGTCAGTTACACATTGTTATAATTTAATTGAAGTGTTGGGTGTATTTTCGATGACTTTAAGCTTAGGCTGGAGCGGATTCGAGAGGAATTTGGCGATGTAATCACGTCTCGCATCGGACTATGCTATATCCTTCCTTACAAGTTTAAGTTGATTGATGACAACCCTGTTGGAGACAGACATTTCAAGTGCCCTTCCTCGAAATTGCAAGCCTTTAGGGAAATTATTGAGAAGCTTCCAGTGGAAGGAGTGATTGTTCCGTCGATTTCTGATACCTGTTCTCTGGTATTTTTGGTGAGGAAAATGGACAGAGATAAATACAGTTTGGTCGTTAATCATCCCTTATTTAATAAAAACATTCGTATAGATCCCTTTCCTTTACCCATGACAGATTGTGCCCTTCAACATATTGGAAAGACTAGAGTGTTTTCTGTGTTGGATATTACAAATAGATTCCATCAGTGTCTGTTAAGACCTCCGTGTAGAAAGTATACCGTCGTCAGTGCCATGTGGAATCAGTATGAGCTTACAAGGATTCCAATGTGATCAAATTTACGAAGTCAAGTGCTTTCAGATGTTCTGGGTCACGTTCTTTCTGATTTCCAGTTCAAGTTTGTTTCCGACTATACAGATAAATAATAGTTTATAGTCAAGACTTAGAGTCATGCTCGGTTCATTTGTGATAAGTTTTCAATAGGATGTGGCAGGTCGGTCTTACTGTAAATATCAAAAAGTTCACTTTGGGTTCAATATGGTAAAAATTTTGGGATGCATGCCCTGTGAGGGGCAATTGCCCATATACCCAGATTAAGTGGCTCTCATTTTGCGTTTCTCGCATCCCAGGACAATTAAGGCGCCCAGAAGTTCTTCGGAGTTATGGGATATTACGCCCGATTCTTTGACCACTACTCCAAGAATGCCACACCCTTGAATCAGTTAAAGAAGAAAGGGGCGGAATTTGTTTGGGGCCCAGAGTAATAATATGCTTTTTTCTCACTAAAGAAAATGTTGTCTATTTCTACTCTTCACCTTCCTGACTTCTACAAGTGATTTGTTGTTCAGGTGGATGCCTCCTCCCTGGGTCTCGGCGCAGTCTTGAGTCAGCGGACAGAACATGGCCTGGCGCCAGTTACATTTGTGAGCCGAAGCTTGTTGGTGGCTGAACTCAATCTGGGCGTATAAACGAGGAATGTGTCTTGTAAAGCGATAATCAGGCACTCAGCTGGGTGCTGAACCATACCCAACAGCTAGGGAATCTTGGCCGGTGGGTTCTCTGCATATCCAGATTTATGTTTGAGGTGAATTTCGTCCGAGGCACCGAAAACCAGGTGGCCAATGTGCTTTCACATATGTAAGAGAAGGACAATTTTGAAACCAGTCAGGGAGAGAACCAGGTTGCCTCTAGTAAACTTAAACATGGCTCCCCTTAATTCTATGTTAAATTGTGATAGGCACAGTGGCATGGTAGCTTCCATTTCTAGATGGCTGCTGATTTAAATAATGGTGTAGTACTTCCATATGTGGCTGAGAAGGATATTTTCTATTTTACTGGGAATAATGGTAGGGAATGCATGATCATAGTTCTGCTGCCATTGCGTCCTATGATAATATAGTATTTCCACGATTCAGTGTTCAGAGGACACTTGGGAAACAGAAGAACTTTCCAGAAAATGGTTACCTATTTTGCATGGCCGACGTTTAAGAGCGAGGTTGCCGAATACGTTCGCATGTGCGATGCGTGCCAGAAATGTAAACAGGTTCGTCGGGCCAATGTGGGACAAAGTGTTGTTCAGCTCCCAGATGCCCCCAGAGATACCGTTTACCTTGATATCTTTGTACTGTTAATTCGATTCAAAAGAGGTTAATTTTGAGTGTTAATTTTGCTGGACACCTCCTCGAAACTTGTCATTTTGTTACCTCTAAGGAACATGAAGTCTCCACTGTTGTAAGGCCCCTATATGGTCAGGTCTGGAAGGTTTTTAGTGATCCAGCAGAGATTTTGAATGACAATACAAAGTATTTCTTCTCTACTGTGTTCAAAAACATGTGCTTTAGGTGGGCTATCAAGCAATTAACCTCTAGTCCGTATTCCTCCAAGGGAAGTCAAGTGGATAGTTTTAACGAAGATCTCAAGGCTTGCCTCGCGATATTTTCTAATCGTGATTATACTTTGTATGACCAAAATTTTGATCTCATAAATGTGGGTTTCAACATTGCATTGCACGTCTCCACTGGCACCCTTCCATCCTTTCCTTTCGTTCATCGTCCCTGAGTCACCCTCTGTTGGATATCTGGAACATTCCCCCCATTCCCTCTCTGCTTTCTGACTCCGACTGGGACCAACTTCTTGACAAGGTCCAAAGCGGTTGGACACATCAAAAGTTTTGGTTAATGAAAGTTTGATCAATTGCATTCCCCTCATCAGTTTATTGTTGGTAACCTAATTCATTGGAACTGTTTTGCATTGTCGGATCTAGGCAGTGATGTGAAATCCATCCTTCTTCCCAAATTTATGGGACGCTTTGGAATTCACAAGTTCCTGGATCTAAATACCGTCATCCTTATAATACCCTCTACTGACAGGTTTTTTTACAGAGTGCATGTTGCACATCTCAAAGAGCATCATGCCATAATAGGGGCAGATTAAGACAGTGTATGTAACTTGTTTGTTTTTATTGTGTTTGTAATTTGTTTGTAATAATTATGATCGTTCACCTTTCTTTTTCCTTTCTTCCCTCCAGTTTTGTGTATCTCTTTTTCTAACATTCCCTATTTTTTGCCTTTCATCTGCCCGAGAAGTCCGAGGAGGCCCTCTTTGCAGCTAGAAACGACCTTTGCGCAGTGGATGAACGAGCAGATGGACTGTTTGGTGCTCGATCATTGGTTCCATATGATTCTCCACCCCCCCCTCATCGATAAGAGGCCCAACTACCTGACGGCACTCGATGTCTTCACCTGGCTGCCTGCCGAATACATCCCCGGGGATGACATTGTCTCTTCGTACCTTCTACTTTCAGAGGCAAAGAAATTTTGTTAATTGTTTGTTTATATGTTATGCGATACTGTTGAACTGTACTAACTCTGGGACACTTCCCCTTCATTATTTTTGACTTCTTCGACTCATATTGCTACGTCTAAGTTGTATGATGTTGTGAAATGTGTGTTTTGTGGGTTGTGGCCGCCAGAGTGTATATTGAGACAGGGTTTTCTTGCAGTTGTGGAAATTTTAGGAGAGTAGATTGAGACATTGAGGCAGCTACATCCTTTGTGTTTCCTTTAACGACCATGAAAAAAGTGCAAAGTTCCTGGATTTTCCCTCAACATTTCCATTTTTTCCTTCAAAATTTCCCCAATTTCGCAAAAATTAGTGAAAAAAGTGCTTGCTCCTCAATGTCGCTGACTTCTTCCTTGCTATGGCCGAGGTAAACCGAACTTCAGCGACAATGAGGAATCTGAGGAGCTGATAAAAAATTTTTTTGTCAAAATATTTTTAGATTTAAATATTTTTTCTAATTAAAAATTTAAAGACATGGGTATTAAGTGCTATATATCACCGACTCGTATTTTCAAGGCGCATGCGATAAAGATGTTATATCGATCATGTAACTCAATGGTAGGCCCACTATTATGAACTTTGAAAAAAGGAAGGGGGTTCCCTTTTCAAAATTCATTACCATCACCTAACCCTACCAACACATCTCGCCCGCAGCTCAACCATTATATAACCTCAACACTCCACCTTACTCCCTCTCTTGCATCCACCTCCCCCCAACATTCCGCCAAACCCAATTTTTTTGGAATATTATCTAACAAATGAAGCAATTTATATCACTGCCACAAACATTGTCGGAGATCGTATGCAATGTATCAATATATTCACTCCCACCCCTCCCCCAAAAATATCACCTAAACACATACTCCCAACAATAATCCGTCACTAAAAGCATCGACTGCCCCCTTTCCTCTATCCAAAACCGCTTCCAACACCACTCTCGTGAGTCAGACAGCTGGTTGACCTTGTCAAATCAAACATAAAAAGATCAGACATTTAGGAATCGAGGCATTTATAAATAACTAGATATTGTTTATATAGAATAATTTTATTTGTCATTTAAAAATTGCCAAAACCCCAAAAAGAGTAAAATGAGTCGAAAATATATTTTAAATGCGAAATTTGTTTGCAAAATTTAAATTATGTTAATTCCAGACTTTCTCATGACAGCTGACAACATTTACAGAAAGATAGAATCCTCATGCAGGGATGGGTATTCGAACCCACAACCCCTCGAACAGGATTCGGATATTCTAACAACTGAGCTGCTTATGAGATGTTACAAACAGTTTATTAAATTATGTTATAATTGCCATAAAACGAAGAGGCAGTCCATTCCCTCGTGCAATTACAGATATTTTTTTATGTATTAAACATTTTGCTGTATATTTTTTTCAATCAATGCATATATGGCTCATAGCCACACTTATTGAAGAGTTTTTAATTGCCGTTTTGAAGAATTCTAAAGGTAAATGTTGTATTAAAACATTTCCTAATTTTCAGTCTGGTTCTTAATCATGTGTCTATGCTCACGTTGAATGTTTTTAATATATTCTTTTTAAATAATTATGTAACAGGCCACATTTCTTCGCATGTCGGCTCGTGAGCAAGCGCATATGTACAGGCATGTTAGGTAGGCGGATATAGTTTGCGAACTCTTAGGAGTGAGGCTCACGAAATTCAGTTTCCAAGTATCATTTTAGCTCCAGGAACATATGTTTTAGTCCTTTATAACCATAGTGATTAGCCTATATATTTGCTTCATATTATCTATTTTATCTGACAATGGTAAGTTACATTATATTAGGAAATTTTATATAATTTTTTTTGGCCTTTGGTAGGTAAGATTATGTTAGTTCAGGTCTTTATTTTTAGAGAGGAGGGTATAGTGCTTTGGTAGGATAAGTCATGTTAGTATGATATATGGTGGGGATATTTGTGTTTTGGCTGGTCTAAAGATCACTAGGAGTCATTTAGGTGTCATTTGGAGTAATTTTGGGGTCATTAGGTGCCATTTAGGGGTCGAAGAGGAGTATTTATTCAGTGCTCAAGGAAGAGCATGGTCATTAGTGGTCATTATCATTAAGTGGTTATTTATGGGTTTTGGTGTATATTTTCAAATGATAACAGTTATTATGGATGCCATGATTGGCATGTCGGATGGTATGGTTGTATTGAGTTTTTCTTGGGTCATGGCAGATGTTATGGCTGGTACATTGCGTGGTATTGTATCAGTTGGTTATGTTACATTGAGAGATGGTAGAGAGTATTGTGATGTGGGTTGGAATTGAATGTGCAGATGCTTCGGTAGATGAGATTGTGCCTGACATTATTTTTTTCTATATTGGATTTTAAATATAGTTGTGCTTGATATGACTATTTATTTGTAATTGTACGGTGAATGTTACTCGAACTTCGGATTGGCCACAGTCAGTTTGAAGTGAATTTCTGATGTCTGGACATGCGAAATTTTCTTAAGTGTTTGAAATAATGCTAGACTTGTAGAACATGTGAGTGTTTTGAATCAGTATAACTTTTTTCTGGACAATGGTGGGTTAGGTATATTAGGAAATGTTTTATTTATTTTCGGCCTTTGGTGGGTTATGTTATGTTAATTTTGGTCTTAGATTTTTAGGGAGGGGGGTATATGGCTTTGGTAGGATAAGTTATGTTAGTATGACATATGGTGGGGATGTTAGTGTTTCGGCTGGTCTGAACTGTATACTTTCTGTAAACTTGATTAATAATGGGTGCAACATTGAATGTCAAGTTGCCTGTTTGCGAGTGTATGAGGAACTAAGTTTCAGTTAGGAAACTTAGTTTGACTGTTCCAGCCATAAAAGACACTTCATCTCAGCTCATGCAAGCAACTGGAATATATTATGGAACCAAAGGTTGCTGGTCCATCAACGCCTGAGGTTCGCAAAGTGATATTAAGTTCTTCAGATGGGACAGGTGTAGCAGCTGCAGCACCACCACCATCTTCTTCAGGTATGGCACCAACAACACCAGCCATTCATTTGGGTGGGACGTTACAAGTGTGCAGCCATCGTAGACTTCTTCAATGCTGGTTACTGTTACTACGAGAAGATAGTTAATAAAAATTGCCAATCTCGGAAACACGAGGTCAACTATATTCAGAATGTGGGGCGTGTTACTTTTGCATGTGAAAAATGCAAATCGCAGTTTGGTCGGCAATGTGACAACCTAAAAAGACATCTCTAAACCTGTACCAGTCTACCTTCACTTCCTGCTAAGCATTATCTGCCAACATTGCATCGGAGCAGTAGCGAAGTAGTAACTTACATGACAAGCATCAGAAAACATCGAAGCAGAAAAATTCATCTGTGAAAGGCATCTGCAGATCGTTGCTTTAATCAAGACTTCCATAAAGCCACTGCAACAAGACTTTCACAATGAAGTGCGAAGGCAAGAAAATAATGCATATGTAAGGAGTACTGTCCACATTGTATATCGATGTGAAAAGTGCTTTAAATTGTTTGCACGCACTAACAGTTTAAATAGAAATTTAAAACAATGCAAAAGTGATGTACCATCCACCGATCTTGAACGAGCAGATCATCCTTCTTCTGTGCAGTTTACAGCGGGAACTGACCTTAGTGCAGCTTGAACTGGTGAATCAGATGCTGCATCTATCAATTCGTCATCGCAACCTACTAAAATAACCTATGAGATGAAGCCGAATTCAAATAGATTTTTCCTGAAGCAAACTGCATTCAGGGGCCTACTATAAAGTTATGTTTCTCTGAATCTGACAGCTTCGACGAAGGATGTTTGTTCAATTCTGGCATATATGAAATTGGATTTAGTTGACCAACTTACAGAGGAAGTGGAAATATATGGTTGTGTGAAATATAATATTTGGCTTTAATCCAGCTATAATAAACAAGAGCTATACGATGATAAGCACTCAAGGAATGTATTAAAGACATTGAATGTACCTATCTATAATGTAGATGACATTGAAGATAGAGTTTAAAATAGCATAAAGAAAGTATGCCGCGAGTAAGAAGAAATAATAATGAAGTGCTCTGGCTAGACACTCGATTCGGTACATCATCTGCAGCTGAGAACAAGCAGATACTGCCCACTCAACACATATGCCATATATTGATATTTTCCTCTTTATTTGATTAAAAACACGTAAAAATATCCGCATTTCATGATATCGCAAAGTGTATGCATGCAAGGAGCCTAGGTAAGTGAGAAGCATATGGATCGATGATGGTTACATTTCTACGGGGCCTACAGTGCTGAGAATATTATATCTGGGATACTGCAAATTTGATCATCGATGCGATTGATAACTTCATTGCTTGTTCCCGCTTCTTCCGACATTATGATATCCGAACCATCTGGGTTCTCTGGCGTATCATCTAAAGAACTTTCAGTTACTAATCGGTGTCGCTATTTCTGCAAGGACCATGTCTCCGAGCTTACTACTCAACATGAAGATTATAAGTGCCAGAATAGTTGGTTCCATGTTTAACGAAGGAAGGAGATTTGTATAACGGTGCACAGGTTACATGGACGAGCAGTAACTTTTTTGAGTATTTTTGTAATTATTTATAAATTTCGAACACAACAATGAAATATTTTTTTCTTCTTAACCCTATACACTTTATATTCCTAATGACACCTAAATGACTCCCAATGGTCCTTAAATGACCCTTAAACACACCACACACTATAACTCAATCAAACCCAAAACTATTCAGTCTGCACAAGCCTTGCCAAAAAATATCCCACTTACGCATACCATCTGTTCTACTGTTAAGAGACAAAATATACTTATTTCCCACTATAAGTAAAGCATATCTCGACCATTCAGCCATCACAAGCTTTACCAAAATGTTTCTACCACCCATACCATCTGCCCTACCAACTGTCAAAAGACTAAATATAGTCACCATTAATTCCGTCTACTAGTATTTAAGCATAACTAAGCCCACAGCTACTAAAATATGCCAAAAGTCGTAACTCTTACATGTCTGCCATAGCATTATTACCATCGACACCAGCCAAATATAATTACACTTATCAAATAAACCACCTAATTATACAAACAATCCATACCAATAAAATAGTAACCACCACACCTCAAAAATACGAAACAAACTATGAGTAACCCTGCTCAACACTGGGTCCTATTGCAACCATAGCACAACATACTTCAGTCAGGCCACACAGATTACATTTTAATTATACAATGAAACATAAACAACTACTCATTTCATACCACCCCCACCCTACCCCACTCGCCATCCATTAACCACATTAACCATAATATACTAGGTGATAATCCTGCAGCATACCAAGCATATAATAAATTACTATATCAACCAACAAAGTAGTTAATTATGCCAGCCATCCATACTAATAATGTTTCAATAAAATCTACCCAGTAATATACCTCCAGCAATCTTAACAACCATATCGAAGACCCAATGGTACTAAGTACCAAAATATATATTCTATCATTCACCATTACATTAGCTTGCCTCACCTATTCGAAATCGAAAGCAATAAAACCCAGCATACAACACACTACACCATCTGAATATATCAAAGAACCACCAGTGCAGATAACCATACAAAACAAAACATACAGCACAAACCATATCATTTGCTTTAATGCAAGCATACCTCAGTCATACCATTAACAATACAGTCCGTATAAAACACCATTCCCCAGACTTACTGTTCAATCGTATCAGTCAACTATATTGACTACAATTTCAGCCAATCGAACTTCACTGGTTACACATATAAACAAGCCATACCAGCAGCCATGTAAATCAAATTTTTCATTCATATGCTCAAACAATACTATAATAAGATCAATGTTATTAATTTAATCATCTATGACAACCATACAGTTTAAATTCCCAGATAACACATCATAGGCAAGCAATAATGCCAACCATCCGTACCACCTAAACATTCTGCCCCTCTCATACTTACTAAGCTTCCCAGCAAATCATTCTGCTCTTATAAACCAGGCACACAATTAAACCATTCTCTTTACAGAAACGAATCTATACTTTTGAGGTACTGCTAAAACAACAGAATATGCGATCAGATCAAACCAAACAACAGAACAGCTATACCAAATATACAAGCAACCTAATTGTACAACCAAGTCATACCGATAGGTTATACCATCAAGAAGATGTACCAGTCATAAAAACCAGCCAAAGCATACAGGAAGCCCACTCTTGAAGACAGTACAGTCATGTTATTGCATCCATTTCCACCATTTCAAAAGATAACCAACTATGAAGACATGTCTAGAGACCATACCAACAAAAACATACTGGTCATACATACCTAACAAACATATTACCAAACAAGCTACCTGTAACAACCATGAAGAGAGGTCATAGAGTACAAACATATTAAAATACGTCTACCAATGATGAGCCTACATACAATTCATATTACCAGACTGACCAACATCATATACAAGCCATATATTTCGACCTTTTATGCTTACCATCACACCTGTCATCATACCTGCCCTCCTGTTAAACAGTCATACAGGCATGTCACACTCAGAGACAAAGCTTTTCTACCAAAAATAACTTCCCACTCCCTCCTCCCCCACAACTAACCCAAACTACTACAATGTCCTAATCACACATTTCAGACATTGCTACTTCCACGCTGGTACGCCATACAAGCAAGACACACCACCGAACCAGTCAACTGATGAATATAATAATTTATTACTACTGATTGTACTGATAGGACATATAATCTCAGAATAATATTTAATTGAACAGACCATGTAAACACACGATCCATTTAATCAAACCAGCTAGTTAGCTGGTTAGTCTAGTTAGCGGTCCAACACCAAAATATCTGCACTTTTCCTTGCCATTCTTTGCTGCGAATCAGGGGGACTCTGACGAAAGAAGATGGGTCCAATCCAGCATCGTCGAAAATAACGAGCAATGAAAGAATTCTTCACCTGATCGATCGCAACTCCTACTTTCTCAACGGTGCCGAGGAGAACCAGTCGCAAGATGTGGGCATAAAATCAACTATCAAAAATTACCTTTCGCTCATGCCGAATGAACTGCCTGCAGCCAAAATGGCAGGCTGGGGAATCGAATATGGCTAGTGTTCCCATTTATGCCGAAGGCAGGTTTGAAGTATGTGTTCTGGTCTCCATGCTTATGGGATTTGCCGAAGACTACAAAAGTATTATCCTCAATTCGAAACAGGAGCTGGTGATAATGCTCGTCAGTATGCATTTGGATGCTGTGTTGAGAGTAGGAGAAAACCTGGAGAGATTGGACCTGACCGTACAGTTTATCGAATGGATGCTGTCTCGTGTACATAGACATGTTGCAGAATGTGGAAGATGCTAAAAAAAACATCGATGTGGCTTTCAGGTTATGGAGTCGGAGACATACACCATATTGCCAGCAAGCTAGTGAAACAATTGGATGGTGAGGTCAAGCTTTGCTCCTGAGAAATCAAGGTACATTATTGTTGGGCTACAGACCGGAAGACAGCACAATGGAACAGTGAGCTGTTCGCAATTCGACAACTTTGTAAATGGACAGTACCTGCTGGCATATCAGATGTACGCCCATTTCCAAACTGCATAATATGGGCGCACCCAATCCCCGATGTTGAGCCCTGATAAATTCAAGAGTTTGGCCCCGCTCATGGTATTCGATGTGAGTAAACAGGAGGAGCATATTACCTCCAACATGGTCGACTGCATGATCGAATTCACTACATATGGAAATATTCCTGCCAACACGTACGCATTCTGCCTGATACTTCATGACCAGCTCGTATCTTACATATGCCGAGACAAGACCCTCAAAATACTGTCATGAGCGCTGTTGACTGTTCACACACCATAACTGTTTAATCGTCTTCGAGCATCGCCAGCTTCAAGTGGTGGTGTTTCCTTATCTGCTTCAATTCCTGGGTCGTCGAGGCGAACATCTGTGGGTGGACATCGAAGAATATATATAAAACCTTTATATTTTATTATGTGTACAATCAATTTTATGTCAAGATGATACGATATGTTTTATAAAAAAAACTCCCCACTTTATATATAAGAACCAAAGTACTTTGCAGGAATGGCCAATGTAACCATCCGGTACAGGCCTATACCACGTGGCATAATCGAGACTACATATGTGTTGAGAATAGAATCCAATATGGATGTTGCTGTCAACACAACCAATACTTTAAACTCATAAACAAATATGGATGTCACCTGGTCATACATAGGTGTTGTAAACATATGAAATATAATATGGTTTTCGCACGAAGGTGAGATGCAAAGTATAAAACAAATGACAATAATAAATAAACCTGGAGGACTGCAACTAAACAAGATGTCTGCCTTCCAACATGGTAACCTCCAGTAACATATATAGCCAAATTACGTACGAAAAAACCAACAAATATTGCAGCCTCCAGTAATATATACACAAAGATGGCATCTTCCAGTTCTCTATAAACAAAGATGGCATCTTCCAGTTCTCTATAAACAAAGATGGCATGCTCCAGTAATAAATAAACAAATAATGAAAGAAAAAACAAAGATGGCAGTCGAGCGAAGGTGAGAGAGGCAGTAGCATATATAAAAAGATGTCTGCCTCCAATAGCATGTAAGAAAATGAACGAGAAATCAAGATGGCGGACTGAGTAAATATGAGGGGAGTGGAAGCAAGGGAGTCAGTCGTCTGCTGGAGCCGAACAGAGGTGAGTAATTGGTTTTGCCGTGGGACCTTTAAAAGTGTATGTTTTTTTAATGAATTGATATAAACAACTATTATAATAACATTTTTTGGGAATTTTTAGGGAAAAGAGGTAAATTTTGAGAGAAAAAAGTGAAAAAAGGGAAAAACGGCTTCTGAGGAAAAAGTGCTTTTAATAATAAATTATTTAAATAGAATTTTGTAAGAATCAATTTTCAAAACAATTTTTTTTATTATTAAATAGATTTTTAATAAGAATTTTTAAAAAATTTTTAAAACGATTTTTTAGCTTTTAAACAATTTTTAATAAACTTTTTTGTAATACTTTTTTTAGGATATTTTTAGAATTTTTTTCGCAATTTTTGGGGTCAGACGTCACCAGGGTTAAGATCAGAGGTCAGAGGTCATGGTCGAAGTCAATGACATTCAATATGGAGGACGGGTAATGTAAGAACACGGCGGCCGGGCTGCTCCTGGCTCCTGTGCCAGATGTTAATGTGCCCAAACATACTAAATCATACTGCTTTTCTGTTTGGAATTTTTTTATCATACATTTGATTTTTCTCGCTGAATCGGCATTGAAAGACCGACATCTGTAAAGTAGATGTGTAGAAAATTGATGACTTCGCAGGCTAGACAGCGATCGGTCAAATTAGACCCTCCATATTACAGTCCAGTAACCATGTTGATTATCAGCTACATTGCTAGCTTGTAAAAAAAGGCAAGCTGAGACGGATAGCACGAACTAACTGGCATGTAGTGTTAATAGTATACACAAATGCATCATTTGGAAAGGCTGTCATTTAGATGATAGGCGTGATGGAAAGCAGATCATTACGACTATATTCATCTACTGAGATTGTGAACATTATTACAATATGAAGACTGAATCGGTGATTGAAGACTTATCATCTGCATCATCGACTGCATCGCCAGTAGCAGAGGACGCTGGACATTCGCTACTTACACCACAGAAACAAAGTCGCTACTGCGGGAATATTTTTATTAAAAGCTGTAATGCACGACGACAGTAAGATGGCCATTGCATCTTAAGCATTGCAAACAATGATTACCAATGTGATAAATGTGGTGAGGTTTTTACCCTAAATGATAGCTTGAATAGACACAGAAAGACGTGCAAAAAATGTTTGTTGTTCATCGCGGAGTGAGTGCAAGTACTGTGGTAAGACATGCGAATAGCTCTAATGTCAGACGACAAGAAGCTAGTAACTGTTCATTCAGTATCGCTTACAATATTTACCCATGTGATGACTGTGGTGTGGTATATAAGTTTAATAGTGTATTAAATGCTCACAGTAGATATTGTACTGTAAAAAGACACCATCATAAATGTTATGTCGAATGAAGAATAAATTGAGTGTGTAACTATTCTGTATATGTTTTTTTTATCAAGCCTATAAAATAAAGTTGAAAAGTACAAATGACTTGTGATATTAATTATTTTAACCCCTAACTAATATTACGTGGTTTAAAAGAAACGAATAATACTAGTGCAGTATAAGTATAAATTAAAGATGCTATTTTTTGGCATCGAAGCTAAATATTAAGATATAGAGTATAGCTGTGTATAAATATTCGCTGGGTTAAAGATTAATGTAAGCTTTGAGGTTATAGGAACTTTAAATATAAACACATCACTACTCAGTATAATTTACAGCATGGATTTCTATGAGATTTTGAATGCTATTTACAAAGGAAGTATGAGAACTTTGTAAAAAAAATATTTCTTTCGACTTGATAGTACTCTGTGAAAAAAGGTGAGAAGATAAGTGACTAATTTTTCTGAAGTTTATATAAACTGGATTGATAATTGCAAACCGATTGGGGCACAAATTAAAAAGAAAGTTTTTCTTATTATAGGCGCCTATAGTTCCCTGGTGCGCGGGTGCGCGGACAAAAGGGGGTAAGTCATCTTTCCACCGAAATTGAGTTAAGTACATTGTTCAGTTCAGATGAATCGGTGGAATGTGAAAATAGAGATAAGTCATATCCATTACACTTTTAATGTGACGATAATGTGCGTTTGGTGCTACAACAGCAAGGTTAATGATCTTGGCTGGTAAAGGGGTTAAGTCATTTGTCAGTATGATATCACTATTTAAACAGTATGTTCACACTGTGTAAAAAGGGTTAAGTCACAGGAAAGAGGTATTAACTCCTTTCACGCTACGTTTAATTAATTGCACCAAGACTTATCCCTCATTACACTAATTATTGTACATTGTTTTAACTTTGGGACGTTTGTAATTTAGTAGGCGGCCCCAGTGCGAGCACAGATGAGCATCGTTCATTGTTTTATGTTTCATTACTTATCGTGGAACGAGGCGGAGAAGCAAATGGTAAAATGCCCAAAATAGGAAAGAAATGACCAATGGAACAAGTGACTCACAGAAAGGTAGATAGCGAAAAAACAGAGGTAACATACATGCTGTAAAGGGTGATACCAGTGGGAGAAGTGAAATAAGAAAAAGAGAAAAGTAACTGGAAATACAGGTCAGCAGTATGTCACCAAAAATGGTAAAATAGTTGCTGAATGAAAGTCGACTGCCTTATGTGTATGCAGAATGTAAGTGCCAAGAGAGAATCACAGATGAACAAAGATAAAAGATATTCACAGAGTACTGGAAAATAGGCACATATGTAGGCCGAGCAGCATATTTAGGAAACTTAATGGACATTCAAAATCTTAAATACACGGACCAAGAAAAGAGAAGAACAAAAGTAGAGGATGTGCACAGTCAAATATCACGACAGTAAATGGTGAAAATGTTCATGTATGCGAATCATGTTTGAAAAACATTCTGTGTAAAACAAACAAATTCATGGAAATCATATTAGGAAAGAAAAGTTCGTCATGCAGTGGAATAGTTGGAAAAGACATGAGAGGCTCACATGATCCTCATCACAAGCTATTTGAGGAAAGACTGGAGAAAGCTAAAGCTCGTTTGCTGTCATTGCCAGCATATGAAAGTCATTACACCAGCAGATATTCCGAGAAAATTTATTTACCTTCAGATTACACACTGTCAAGTATTTATGAGGAGGACTAAAAAACAGAATCCTGATGACTATATTTCCAGAATAATATATGAAAGGCTATTTCACGAACATAAATTATCTATCAAATCTCCTAGTAAAGATAGCTTTTCAACCTGTGATAAATACCAAATCAAAATTGATAGTGACATCCCATTTTGTCCACGCGCCTGGGAGTTGATTACAGTGCTAGCTACCAAATGTGTACTTAAAGTCAACTGTATGCTCTCGGTAAATGCTCTAATGTTATTCAATCTCGACAGGAGCCAGTTTTGACAGGAACCACTTTGGTAGTAGTTTGGGTGTACGACTTCTTCTCTGACCGAAGATGAAGCAAGCCTTTGATGGTGTGAAATAGTGTACTGAGGATATATCTATACACGCAGCATCTTTGATTACCCTAGCATTAGCTGGAAAACAGTGTTGTTGCAGTGGAATATTATTTTATTATTAATAACTGATAGTTTGTAAAGAGCAAAATGTTAGAGAGGGCTGACCTCCGAACTGTTAGGATATGACGGACATGGTATGACATGCAAGACATGTAAAGGTAATGTCATAACATCTGGATGGTATAACTGGAATGTTTAGGCAGGTAGTATGATATTAAATGATGGTATTGTCCTTCTAAATGGGCGGTATGTTGTGTTATGGACTGCGAGTATAGATAGTTGGAATGCTTTATTTTGCTGGGACTTGTGATTTGCTCGTCTGGTTGTATGACCTATTGACATGGTATTTTGGTATCGTTGGTTCGTATGTAAGGATGTACTGTATTATGTAACCACGTGGTTGGTATTACGTGAAGGAATAATGTTTGAGAATAATTAGCTGAAATATTTTATTGGATTGCCTTGATGGTAGCTTTGTTGGCTCTCATGATATAATGGTAAAGAATGTAAGTAGTTATGATCTGTCCATGTAACATGCATGGCATTATATTACAGGTATTTCTTTGTAATAGTTTGTAGGGATATTTTGGTACGAATAACTGGTTGGAATGTTTGGTCAATAGATATGTGATGGCATCGGATATTGTATTACAGTTTAAGCATTTTTAAGTTAGGTGGATGCCAGTTTCTGACCATATGGTTGGTCGATATTGAAATATAGTTGATAGAACCAGTAGGGAATGCTGGTCGGTAAATTTAATTAAATTATTTATATAGTGGTGAGAGAACTGTTTCTAGCAAACGAAACATTGTCTCAACAGGTAACTGGAACTTAATTAATGTTTTAAATTGGCAATATTTCCACATCGTGCTGAAGTTGTAAGAGTAGGTATTGAAATTTTTTATACAGGTGAGACTATGCATAGCGTTAGCACTACCAGTTATTACTTGGAGTGATATTTTAAAGAGATATTCTAAAACTTGTAGCAGCAGTTCCCTGCAACCGTGAAATCTCTCTCCACGCTCCGCACACCTTTGTGCTTATTTACACACCGCTCCACATCCCCTTTACTCCTCTCTGCATGTTCGCAGGCTGCTTCGCACATTCGTTGAACGCTCCTTATATTTCGCACAGCGCTCCACGCAGTCTTCCTCATTATATTTATAATATACAACCAGCACATGAAAACAGAGTGCAGATCATCCAGCAGGACATTCGTCTTCCTGTGCGAGTAACAGAGGAAGAGGCTGAAATGGCTTACAGTTAACTATTGTTAGTTAGTTTTGTGTTCTGGTCTGCAGAATTGGTTGATCGTCATTTGTTTATCATGTATGTGTAATGTGGGTATGGATAGGTAGTACATTTGATATGCCTTACTAACAAGTTTGATGAAATGGATCGTATATTTACATGGCCTGTTAAATTGTTTGTAATGGTGAGATTATATATCCTGTCAGTATCATCAGTAGCAATCAATAAACACATTCATTGGTTGAGTGGTTTGGTGGAGTGTCTTACTGGTATGGCCTATCAGTAGGGCAGTAGCGATGTCTGGAATGTGTGATTGGGACATTGTAGTAGTTCGGGTTGAAGGAAGGGGAAGTTATTTTTGATAGCATATCCTAGTCTCTGAGTGTGACATGGCTGTATGGCTGTTAAACAGGATGGTAGTATGTATAATGACAGGTATGATGGTAAGTATAGAAGGTCTAAATATATGGCTTGAATATTATGTTGGTCAGCCTGATAATATGAATTGTACGTAGGCTCAATATTGGTAGAGTGTTTTAGAATGTTTCTAATGTATGCCTTCTCTGCATGCTTTTTATAGGTAGCATGTTTGTTAATATGTTTGGTTGGTGTGTCTGACTAGTATGTTTTGGTTTGTATCATCTCTGGATATATCTTCATGGTGGGATGTCTCTTGGAATGGTTGAAATGAATGGAGTTACATGATGGAATGGTCTGCCGATATGGGCTACCTATAAGCATTGGTTTGTTTTTATGGTTCGTGCATCCTGACGGTATAACCTATCTGTATGACTTGGTTGAACATTAAGTTTGCTTGTATTGTTGGTATAGCTGTTATGGTGATTAGTATTACCTGATCATCTATTAGGTTGTTTTGGTAGTATGGCAAAAGAGTAGCTCCGATGGTGTGAGGAAAATAATTTAATTATGTAATTAGTTTGTAAGAGCAGAATGGTTTAATGAGAATTTTAGTTAGTATGAGAAGAGCAGGATTCTTAGATGGTTAGGGTGGTTAGTATTATTAGGTGGTATGATATAGTGTCTGAGAATTAAGACTTTAGTGGTGTCATATATGGTTAAATCAATAATATTTACCTAATGATAACATGGTTGGAGCTTATGATGGAATAATTGAATTGCTTGGCTGCTAGTATGACATGTTTATATTCAAAAGTGGTCAAGTTAGATACCTGAGGTGGTGGCCAATATTGGTGACTGTTAAGATTGATCAGTAAGACTAAGGTATTGTGATATATATTGCCCATATTGTTGACAGAATGACTGTGGTATGCATGGGTTAGAGCGAATAATATTGATTGGTTTGTAAGTTTGGGTTGGTGTGTATATATGCTATGGTTGTTCATTGATATATTCAGATAATATTGTATGTTTGTATGCTTCGTTGTATGGCATGCAACATTGCATGGCTGAGGCAAGCCAATGTCATGGTGAAATATATTACATCTCTTTTGGTACTTAGTACCATTGGATTATTGATATGGTTGTTAAGTATGCTGGAGGGATGTTACATGGTAGGTTTTATTGAAATAGCTATTAGTATGGATGGCTGGTATAATTAACTGTTTTGTTGTATGATATAGTGATTTATATTAATGCTTGGTATGCTGGAGAAATGTCACCTAGTATGTTATGGTTGGTGCGGTTAATGGATGGTGCGGGTGGTATGAAATGAGTAGTTGTAATATTTCATTGCATAGCTACAATATAATCTGTGTGGCATTACTGATGTATGCTTGGTTATGGTTGTCATAGTACCCAGTACTAATTGTCAGCAGTTATATATATTTTGTTTCATATGTTTATGGTGTGGTGGTCAGCATTTTATTGGTATGGATGGTTGGTAGAATAGGTGGTTTATTTGATGGGTGGTATGGTTTTTCGCTGATGTCTGATGGTAATGATTCTATGACTTACAAGTTAGTGTTACGATTTTTGGTATATTTTAGTTTGTTTGGATTGAGGTGTGCTTGAATACTAGTGGATATTATGCGTGGTGAGTATATTTGGTCTGGTGATGTTTGATAGAGCAATTGGAATAGTTGGTAAGAAAATGTTGGTAAGGCTTGTGTTGGCTGAATGATTGAGCTATGCTTTAGTTATTGTGTGTAGTGTGTGTGAGGGTCATTTAGGGTTCAATAGGAGTCATTTAGATGTCATTAGGAGTAATTTAGGGGACATGTGTAATTTAGGGGTTGAAGAGGAGTGGTTATTCAGTGCTCAAAGAAGTGGAGGGTCTTTAGGGGTTATTTAGGAGTAATTTAGGTGCTTTGATGTAGATTGGCAGAGCAGATAGTCTGGTTTGAATTCTGTACTTGCTTGGCACGCTTGACTTATGATGGATGGTATGGTTGGTGTGTTGGGTGGTATTGCTGAATTGGGTTTTTCTTGGGTCATAGTATATGTTATGGCTGGTACATTGGGTAGTCTGGTATCAGTCGTTTATGATACATTGACGGATGTTAGGCATTATTGTGTTATGGTTTGACATTGAATGTATGGTCGCTTGCATAGATGTGATGGAGCCTGATATTCTATTTGGCTATATTGGGTTTTTAACATAATTCGGCATTATCCGACAATTCATTTGTAATTTTAAGATGAGAGTTATTCGAAGTGCTGATCGGTGACAATCTATTTCATCTGCATTTCTGATATCTGAACATGTCGAATTTTCTTAAGTTGCTGAAATAATGCTATATTTGTAGGACATATGAGTGCCTAGAATAAGTTTGATTTTATCTGGAAAAAGAAAGGTTAGATTATTTTAGGTCATATTTTATTTTTCTGGCCTTTGGTAGGTTAGGTTATCTTTTGTTTATTTTTCTTTTTTGGGGGCGGGGGGGGGTTGCGATAGGTTAAGTTATGTTAGTTGATAAAATGGCAGGGATGTTTATGTTTCAGCTGGTCTGAAATAATTTCTCTAAACTTGAGTTATGGTGGATGGAACATCGAATGTCATGGTAATTGCTTGCGAGTATATAATGAGATGGGTTCCAGTTACGTAGCTTAGTTTGACAGTGGTAGTCGTGAAAGACACTTCATCTCAGCTTGTGTAAGCAACTGGAATATATTATTGAACCAGGGTTGCTGGTCCATTAACGCCTGAGGTTCGCACAGTGTTATCGACTTCTTCAGATGGGATGCCTGTCGCAGCAGCCACACCATAGTTTTCTTCAGGCATAGCGCCAACAACACCATCGATTTCTTCGCATGGGACACCTACAAGAGTGCAACCATCGTAGACTTCGTCAAGGCTTTTTGCTGTTACTGCGAGAAGATATTTACTAAACGCTATCATTCTCGGAGATATGAGGTCAACTGTACTTAGAATGTGAGGTGTGCTACTTTTGCATTTGAAAAATGCAAATTGCAGTTTGGTCGGTGAAGTGATGACTTGAAAAGACATCTCGAAACCTGTACAAGTCTATCTTAACTTCCTATTAAGCATTATCTGTCATCATTGCATTGGAGTTGTTCTGACATAATAACTCACGCGACAAGCACTGAAAAATCTTCGTAGCAGAAAACTGTAGTTATATATGCCATCGGCAGTTCGTTGTTATAATCAAGACAAATATGCAGGTACTGGAACAAACTTTTCGTAAAAGCTAATGTATCGCGAAGGCATGAAAATAATGCATTTGTAAGGAGTATCGTCCTTATAGGATATCAATGTGAAAAGTGCTCTAAATGTTTGCATGTACTGACAGTTTAAATATACATTTTAAACACTGCAGAAGTGATGTATTATCCACCGATGTTCAACAAGCAGATGATGCTTACCATGTGCAGTTTACAGCAAAACTGGCCCTAGTGCAGCTTCTACTTGTGAATCAAATGCTACACCTTTCAATTCGTCATCGCGACCTACGAAAATAACCTGTGAGATGAAGCCGAATGCAAATGGATTTTTCCTGAAACAATCTGCTAAAGAAGTCTTCTAAAAGATTATGTTTCTCCGAATCCGACAGCTTCGGCACATGTGAAACAATATTTAGTAAACCAACTTACAGATGAGGTGTAAAAATACAGTGGTGTCAAATATAATAAATAGCTAGTATGCAACTATATTAAACCATAGCCATACTATGATGAGCACTCAAGGTAGGCATTCAAGACCTTTAATGTACTTATCATTAATGTACTTGACATCGGCGATAGTGTTGAAAACAGCATAAAGATGGTATGCCACTTGGAAGGAGAAATGTTAATGAAGGGTGCGATGGTGCTGCCGCATCATCATGGTTAGTGCCGTGTTTGACCATGCTCAGCGCCGCTTGATTCTGCTTCACGCTGCTCATGTTCGTTCCCTAATCTATGCCTTCCCCCACCTACCCTCCTCCCCTCCACCGATGCGTCCGAAGAGGGGTGTCGGAGGGTCTCCTCTGATCAGCTGGGAGTGAGCTGTTTCCCTTTTGGCACCATTCTTCCTTCCATGACTACGAGAGCTACAATGTCTCCAGCCTGAGTCCTGCTAGACCATGCGGTGTTCGACGCAACATATTCAAATTGTAATGCGACAGCAGTGAATAGTTTTAAGCTAAATTGTGATACAATTTAAATAATTTTGATAGGGTTTAGGAGCCATGATCGGAGAACTGGTGAGTTGTGGACAGCGCACATTTTTTGGGATAGTTTTTGGCATGTGTGTAGTGCATAATAGTACTTGGGTGCACGATTTTCTCTGGTCCTTTTGCATATTAATATTTTGGCAGTAGTTTGGCCGTTAAGTATTTTTTACTTTGTGTAGTTGCTACGG
This sequence comes from Dryococelus australis, assembly GCA_029891345.1. Classification (NCBI taxonomy): domain Eukaryota; kingdom Metazoa; phylum Arthropoda; class Insecta; order Phasmatodea; family Phasmatidae; genus Dryococelus; species Dryococelus australis. The sequence continues at coordinate 206,243,090 of CM056993.1, read as the reverse complement.
GTACTTGAGTGTGCATGAGTGTGTAGTTTACAGCAGTGGAATTATTGCCCCATTTGGCTGGCCCGGCCATGTTGTTTATTGTCTGGTGCGTGCACAGCTCATGCCCAGGCTGAGGAAGAAAATATGATAAGTTTGTTTTTAAATTGTATTGTTTCATTAACGTTTTTCAATCAGGTGCTGTAATGGCCCATTCCCCAATTTTATCGAGTGCCGCCTGAATGGATTATCAATTTTGTACTGAAGTTTTTAAAGTAAATTTTAATCTGTTTCTTTTAGAGTCGCGCCCCTTAATGGGCTTCCTACAGTCGCGGTGTGCTGGTTTGCCGAGTATTTTAAATGTTAGTTTTCTACGTGTTTATTATTAAAGTAACTTGTGGTAACTCGAGGGTTTGCACCGCAAATGTTTTATCGACACACTAATGAATGTCAATTGATACCAGCATAGGTGTAAATTACATGAATGGTCGTCGAGCCTATGAAGGCACTTTATGAACGTAAATTTTTAAATGAACTCCCCCGTGGTGATTTATTGATAGGTGGTCAATGACGTATTTGAACATTTTATTCACGCCTTGGTTCCTACTTGATGTACAGGAATGAAATGACGTCTTGTGCTGGTGTGATTGTATGACACTTTTCACTTGTCTTAATTGAAACTCTTAATTGAAAACACCAGTTGACGGTGTTTTGATATTTGCGTCATTGTAAATGCTACAGCAAAGAATTATCAGTATTACTTCTTTTTTAATCTATCTAGTCATGTTAGTCTTAGGAATGTTAATTGCTGGCCACAGTTTTTTTTTTTAGTCGTATTCTCATTTGCGGTCACCATTTGAACTGCAATTTCAAATATTTATTTGGAGAAAATAAACTTAAATGAATTTGAATGTTTGGTATGTTCATTGTATATTCGTAGGTGCTCATTGCTTGTAACCCATCATTGCGCTGAAGTAAGTGCAATTGTCCTGCACAAATCGCACTAATTCTTGCATTTTGTTTTTTTTTTCACGCTCAACATTTAACATGAGTAGATCGAGTGTCAGCCTTGTGTATTCACCATCAAAAGATGCCTTAATATCGTTCATCGAAGACCTGTAAATTGCCATTGACATCTCGATGATGGTCACTCTACTTCACAAAGTGGCTGTTCAGCACCTGCGGCAGGACTCCAGTGCAGTGGTGCCTGCCGCCTCACAGCAGTATGTCCCGGTAACCCCGCCTACCAGATCCATGCCAAATAGTAAATTGTTCACATTATCCTTACATCATATCAATCCACTCACTTCACTTGATCTGGTTGCCATCCTGACTTTTTCGTGGCTGTGGCTAAAGCGGCTGTTTTATGTCTCTGCCCTGAGGACTTTCTATCAAAATCATTATCAGTTCAAGTGGAGGGTTTTATCTCACAATTGTTACAAGACAAGTTATTGGTACGTTTGCGGGATTTTAAAAATCGTGTGCTCCATGCTTTGTTTCCACACCTTATTAAGCGGAAAGGTGAGAAAGATTTTGAGTTTAGGGTTCAAAGGCCCGAAGAATACTTGTGCGAATTCGTGGAGACTATTTGTGCCTTCCACGACACAATGTGTTTGGGTTTTAGTGAAGATGATATCGTTAGTATAATTGTTGACAACTTTTCTCCATTCGTTAATTGGCATTGCATAATGATTTAACAGCCACACAATTTGTTTGAGTTACGTCAGCTGGCTGCCGAAATTTAGGGTAGAGTCACAGCTACTGAACAACATCATCAGGTTCCTCCCCCCCCCCAACCCCTTCACACAACAGGGCGGAACGGCGGTGGCGAGTCAGCTGTTGACCTTGAGCGGCGATAAGAGGTGCGAGCCTAGGAACCTGGAAGTTCGCTGTACAAATTGCTCGCGTCCGGGGCACGTTGTGGCCAACTGTAAAGAAAATCTGCATAGTCTAACGGAAGGGAGGTTTTTCCAGTGCAGTGAGCCCGGTCATTTATGCTGCTTTTGTTGCCGATCGAGTAACAATCTCAGACTGGTCAGGGGAGTGGTCATACCAGTCATGCAAGGGCAAAAAAGTCACATGAATTCTCCAGATGGCTTGTTGCTGTCATTTGTGGGGGCAAAACTTTTCCTGTCTTAATTGACACCGGCACTAGGCACTGCGCGATTAACCAAGGGTTTGTTAAAGAACTTCTACAACTTAGAATCATTTCCAAAGGCTGCATCAGTGTGGTACCAGAAAATATGTTTGGGGCTAATGGCGATATTGTTTGTTTCAGTCTTGTTGTGAATTTGCACTTTAAAAAAGTAAGTTTTTTCTTGATATAACCTTTTTAGATGTTTGATGCCCTTAGTCAAGACCTCATATTAGGCCTGGAATTTCTAGGCAAAACCAGGGCTGTGGTTAATTTTGACTATAATATTTGTCTTTTGGTTTCTCCCCTGGCATCCACATCAGTTTGTGCACCAAAGAGGTACTGGCGTTGAGTTCTGCTATCGCTGAAGGCTACTATACCCAGGCAGGTTTTCAAGCCAGCCTGGAGCAGTTGTGGAACGAATTTAGCGATGTGAAATCTGCTCGCATTGGCAAGTGTGATGTCCTCCCGTATAAATTGGCCCTCATAGAGGACATTCCGGTGCACAGCCGTCATTTTAAGTGCCTGCCACCTAAGCTCCAAGCCCTTCGTCAAATTATAGATAAGTTGTTAACAGCGGGTGTAATAGTGCCGTCCACCTCAGATTACTGTTTGCCTCACTTTCTGGATAGAAAGAAGGATGGAGACAAATACCGTTTAGTGGTGAACCATTATTTCGCTAACAAGAAAATACATAAAGACCCTTTCCCTTTACCTAATATATATTGTGTCCTTCAATACTTGGGTAAAGCTCGCATATTTTCGTTTCTAGATTTAAATAATTGTTTTCATAAGTGCCTCCTGGATCCCTCTTGCAGAAAATATACAGCTTTTAGTGCCCACTGGAACCAATATGAATTTACTAGTATCCCTATGGGGTCTAACTTTGGAAGTCAGGCCTTGTCTCGTCTGCTTGATCATGTACTATCTTAGTTTCAGTTTAAGTTTGTTTTTTATTAAATAGATGGTATGATTGTGTTCAGTGAAGACCTCGATTCTCATCTTGTTCATCTGAGGTAGGTTCTGACAAAAATATGTGAGGTCGGTCTTATGGTCAACCCCGAAAAGGTCACATTAGGTTCCATCCGAGTTAAATTTTTAGGGTACTTGTGTGAAGGGCAGTTATTCATTTATCCGTACCGGGTGGTGCCTTTATTCATCATGGGGTATACTCACATTTATGGAACATTACTCTGAGATAGCTGCTTCCCGTAATCATCTCAAGAAAGAGGGTGTGGACTTCGTCTGGGGTTCCGAACATTTGGTCCTCTCTGCCTGCCTTGCATTTATCCGACTTCACGAAAAGGTTTCTTGTACAGGTTGATGTGTCGTCGCTGGCCTTGGGAGATGTGCTAAACCAGCATGTAGATAGTTGTCTCGCACCTGTCGCCTTTTCGAGCTGCTCCCTTACGAAGTGAAATCTAGGTATCTACGAAAAGGAGACGCTCGCCTGTATTTTCGGGTTAGAGAAGTTCACTGCTTATAATGAGCACCAGGCGTGTGATATACTGACAATCAGGCCTTGAGTTGGGTTTTAAACCATCCTCAGCAGCTAGGGAAACTAGAGAAGTGGGTGGTTAGATTGTCCAGAATCCGGTTCAAGGTGCACCATGTTCGTGGCACCGACAATCAGGTCGCTGATGCTCTTTCCCGCATGTACGATGCGGAAGATTTTGGAGTGGATCAGGAAGACTTGCCCTTGGCCTGTATTAATTTCATTGAATGTTCCCCCGAATTTTTTACCAAGCTGCATCAGGCTCAATCAGATGATGGTTATTGGTTTTGCAGGATCTATCAACCGGTTTAGTTTTACCTTATGTTCCAGATAAGGAGGTGCTTTATTTTACTGGAAAAAATGGAAGTGCCCGTAAAATCATTGTTCCCAAGTCTTTATGACCTATGGTCATGTCGTACTTCCATGACTCCGTTTTCGGAGGACATTTGGGTATAAGTCGTACCTTTCAGAAGATTGCATTTTACTTTGCTTGGCCTACCTTTCGGGGTTATGTGGCTGCATCTGTAAAATCTTGTGAATCATGCCAAATGTGGTCAATGGCATATTTGAGAATTTTATTAACGTCTTGGTTCCTTCTTGACGTACAGGGAAGAAAAAACGGCTTTTGCTGGTGTGATTGTATGACACTTTTCACGTGTCTTAATTGAAACACTTAATTGAAAGCACCAGTTGACAGTGTTTTGATATTTGTACCGTTGTAAATGCTGAGGCGGAGAATTATCAGTATTATCTCTTGTATAATCTATTTTGTCATGTTAGCCTTAGGAATGCTAATTGCTTGGCGTAGCGTTTTTTGATTATGTTATCATTTGCTGCCACCATTTTAAACGTGTTTTTAAATACTTATTTGGAGAAAAACAATCTTAAATGAATTTGGATTTATGGTATGGTCATTGTATATTGTAGATGCTCATTGCTTGCAACCCATAATTGAGCTGAAGTCAGTGCAAGGGCTCTGGCTGCAAAGTCGATTCGGTAGATCATCTGCAGCTGAGAACGAGCAGATTCTGTTCACTCAACACCTAGGCAAAATATTATTTCCGTCTTTTGTATGGATCACAAACATATGAAAATATCCACAGTCCATGATATCACAAAGTTCATATACGCAAGGAGCCTAGGCATGTGAGTGGCCTATGTATCGATTATGGTTACGTCTCTAAATATCTTACAGTGCTGAGAAGATTATATCTGGGTTGCTGCAACTTTCATCATCGGCATGGTTGACAACTTCGTCCCTGGTTCCTGCTCCTTCCGACATGACAACAGCCAAACCATCTGAGTCCACTAGCGTAACGTCTAAAGAACTTTCAGTGGCTAATCGGTATCGCTATTGCTGCAAGGACCATGTATCCAAGCTTAATGCACGGAGACACGAAGTGCCACGATAGTTGGTTCCATGGTTAACGAAGTATGGAGATTTGTATAAGAATGCACACTTTACATGGACGAACATGGGTATTTTTTAGTGTTTTTGGTGCAATATATTTTAGTAAATTTCAAACACAAAAATTTATTATTTTCTCTTATTTATCCTATATCGTAACCAAACTGTTTTAAATATTTTCTTTGAAAACATCATTATGAAGCAAATATATAATCTAATCACTATGGTTATAAAGGGTCTAAGCCTACATTCCTGTAGCTAAAACTGACACTTGCAAACAAAATTTCAAGATCCCTTCCTCCGAAGAGTTCGCACACTTTATTCGCGTACGTAAAGCATATTCGTTTGCTTAGAATTTGATTTGTGGGAAAAAAGTGGTCTGCTACATAATTATTAAAAAAGTATATATAAAACCAGATTATGGTCCAGATAAAAAATACAACATTTGCCTTTATAAAGTTTTCAGAATCGTAAATATGATGAATTTATACTGAAAGAGCTCTCTAATAAATGTGGCCATGAGCCATGTATTCATTGATAGAAAATATATATAACAAAATGTTTTATAAATTTAAAATGTTTTGTAATGGCAGATCTATCTGTATCGTTGCATAACCTGCTCAATGGTTATAATTCCCGACTTCAGAAGAAGGGGTTTTGGGTTCGAATCCCAATGCCACCACGAAAATTTTTCCTGTTTAAAAATGTTACCAGCTGTCATGGCAAAGTGCGAAATTTACATAATTTTAATTTTATAAACAGATTTTGTATTAACATACTTTTCTGTATTTTTTAATATATTTCTTTTTAAGATTTCTTCATTATTCAAATGACAAATACAATTAATTAAAACATAATAATTCTAAATATTTATAAATGCATCGATTCGTAGATGTCTGAACATTTTACGATTGATTTGACAAGGTTAACCAACTGCCTGAATTGCGAGAGCGGCGTGGAAGAGGTGTTGGACAGAGGGAATGGGACAGTCGATGATTTTCGTGACAATTTGGTGTTGGGAAAAAAAAGGGGGGGGGGGATGTTAATGCATTTAGATGACGATATTTCTTGGGAGCGTGAATGTATTGATATTTTCCATATAATTTCCGACGATGAGATATAAATTGCTTTAATTGTTAGATACTTTTCTATAAATAATACTATAGTAGAAGCAAAGGGGGAGGAGTTGTGGGATAGGGAGTAAGGTGGGGTGATGGGAGTGTAGAGTAGTTTAGGTGCTGGGGGGGGGGGGGTGTTGTTAAAGTGGTATGATGGTAATGAGTTTTGAAATTTGAAAGAGGGGTACGTTCATACCTCTTAAATCAAAATTGGTGGTCCTGACATTGGGTCGATATGACCTCACGATCGTATGCACCTTGAAAAGGCGAGTCCGTCGATATATTTTTAATTATAAAAATATTTTTTAGTTAAAAAATAATTTTTAAAACAATATTATTTTATCAGCTCCTCTGATTCCTCGTCGTGGCTGATGATCGGGATAGCTCAGCCACAACGATGAATCAGTCAGCTACATTGAAGAGCAAGCGCTTTTTTTTTTTTTTTTTTTACAAATCTTTGAAAAAATGGGGAAATTTCGAGGGCATTAAGGGAAATGTTAAAGGAAATTCTAGGGATTTATAACGTTTATAAGTTCTAAGGGGGCATTTGAAGGAAAAACGGGAACTTGATTTAAAGATGGGAAATTACAAGACAGTGGATAGTGCCTCGGGGGCCTCAGCCCCCAGCCCTTGTCCTCGTACCTACTGTCTTCTAATTCAACATTCTTTTCTTTACGCATATGTATGTTTCCTTCACTCTGTTTGTTGGGAAATGGTTATTTGGCATGACCTGGACAACTTTAGGTCTGTAACGTGAGATACGAAATGAGATTCAAGGTGAAGTAAAAACAGCAAGGTGGCTTTGACTACACGTTTCATGCCTCTATTCACACAAGTAGTGCACTTCTGTACTGTAGATAGGTGACCTGTTGGTGCTTTGATCAACAATACTGTTGAAACATTTGGTTATGGAGCTGAATGTTTGACTGGCTTTAGTTCTGATTCAGATTCTAACGACGAGTATGAGGCTGAAATATTAACTTACGTCACTTTGATAACAAATAATAATAATGTAAAGCGATGTTCCTTCACGAAAATACCAAACACTCAGCGCAAATTTGCTTTTGCTAGGATATTACGAGACGAACAGTTGAACGGTTTACCGACTATTTTTGGTTATACCGCAAACAGTAAAAATTTAATGAATGACATCACAAAGAACGACATTGATGTCATAGAACGCAAAGCTACTGGTAGTCCAGGCATTAAAGAGAAGATTTTATTAAAACCAGTAAAAAAAAAATTGTAAATCTGAAAATTGTGTTTATATGCTGTATTTAGTGTGTTGGCAACATACTTAAGTCCCAAATCCTCATGTGCTCTATTCATTGTTTTTTTCAGGAAATAAAGTGATAATTAATATTTTATAGTAGTATTACAAACAATATTTTGTAGAATCCTGTAAAAAATATTGAATACCCGAAAATTGGGGCATATGTTCTAGGAAGTGTCCTGAACAACATATTGAGTATTCGAAGTCCTTCTGTTTCAAATAAAAAACCATTTAAGTAGCCGTATTTTAAATCAACATTTATATGTTATCTTGAATTTACGTTTTAGAGACAATTAAAGACTTAAGTGATAGTGTATTGTCCAATCTCGCACCAGATTTCGGAAATATTTAAGGAAATTATTTATGGCACATTCCATTCATTCCATATACCAACAGACACATGAGATATACATCATGAATCATTTCAAGAACAACCACTGCACTTGAAGAATAGTTCTGCTATAAAGTGTTGCTTATGAATTTCTTACCTGAAAAATCCAAGAATCTGGTACACGAGGACTTGGGGCTATAAATTTGTTCTTCAGCACCCTAAATAGAACATATGCACCAGTTTTATGGCGTATTTTTTGACAGGCCTAAGTTTATAAGGTAAGGAATATAGGCTCATTCGAAAACAGGAAAAAAGGGCTGTATTGTTTAGATTTATCAATTTATGTTGTGTATGTATATTATTTTTATTTGCGGAAAACACGTTTTTTTTTTTTTTTTTGCTTTTGCAGTAAATTCCATGCATCTATTTTTAAATTTTTTAACAATCAAATGATTCTCATGTACAAAAAGCATTTTACACAGCAAGAAACCTACTTGTTCACGTAAATATTTTATTAAGTTGAGGAAATGAAACTGGATTTTGTAGCCCCAGAGGTTTTCTTTCTGTTACAGTATGATCCATTTTATTGGAGTGGATATTGTCTAAATATAAAGTTTTGGCTGGTGTTGATTTGCTTCTGCTACCAAGTTATTTCCCTCGTCTTGCCAGTGTTGTCGGTTTGTAGGTGGAAAGGTAAATGTGAATGTATTGTGAGCTGGTCTGTACGAAGACAAAGCATCCATTGGATTTTATCGGGAAGCTTTTTTTTTTTTATTGAAGGAAAAATTATATGAGAGTGTTTAAACGGTTTTTGGTTTTTTGGTATAAGGTTTGTGGTTTCTATTTACCACTAGGACGGCCATATCGTAAGTATACATAACGTTAATAGTGTATTTAGACACTGGATTAAGTCTCACTAACGGTGATAATAGTAGGGGCGACCTTGTGACACCCCTGCTATTACTGCTAGTACTGCTTGAATTTATTGCTTTCCCCCCGTACTTGGATAGTTATCTAGTGAGGTACGAACATAGTACACATTTGATATGTCAGAAGTTTTTTATTGCTTTGGTGGTCTCACGTAGGATTCTATGGCATACAGTTTCAAACGCTTTAGCTTATTCAAACAAGGTAGGAATCCTGCATTTAGTCCAGTGAAATAAGGATAAGTCTGCCAAAAATAGTTTTTTTTTTGCGGATATCTCGCTTCCTATTGGTTGGACGGTAATTAATGTCATTACCAAAATTGTAGATTAAATAATTCTCTAGAAAAAAGTTAAATACAATTTTTTCATACGAGCAACCATTGCCACTTAATATGGCTTACAAAGCATAAACTGCGTATAGAATACAGCAATAACAGCGATGCATTAATCTCCACACCACCTTTGAAGGTAAATTCAAGGCGCGTTTTTTTTATGTGGTTTGCCCGGTAGGCCTAATGTATGTTTGATTAACTTATCATCCTTTCTCATCATCACCTTCAACCTCTGGTACTTCTCTCTCATCATCTTCAACCTCTGAAACTTCTTTCTCTTCATCTTCTTCATTAACACCTTCCCGTGATAATTTCGATGCCAAATATTCGATGAGGTGTATTTCAACGTATTCCGTTTTATTTATATTGATCTCATCAGAATCGTCAGAAGAAACAGGATCAGTAGTCAGATTGAGGCATGATTGCCCTCGACAATGACCACAAACTATGGAGCATGGCAATCAGACTTTTCTACTCCCACAGGTTATGCCACAACCTTTCGTGTAATCACAAAAAATTGTGTTGAGGAGTACGTCCGGCGCAGGTGGTAGCAACGTCATTGCCTAACCAAGTTTGTACCTGATAGTATACACGATACAGGTGTTGTTGAGAGCTGCATCTGTGGTTAGGAGTGATGGAAATTTGAATGGTGTATTAAGTATTGTCTAATTAGTGAAAGTCAAGTATCGATAGTTGCCAATGGAAACTTCAGAGATAGGAGCTCCATACATCGCCAAAAGAAAATGTATTCCATTATCTACAGTTACATTCAGTGGACAATTTTCCTGCTTAGATAATTCTGTTAAACGCTGCCAATCTCGACGTTTTTCAAACAATTTCATAGTTTTAATTTTCCTTTATTAAAAAGCGTAGATGTCGTATTACATACAGTGATCGCATGTAAAAGTATGGTGCCCCTGACTGTGAGTGTAATTTCCGATGATAGCAGATGAATAAAATCGTCGTGACTAATTTTTCTTTGCCTGGTTTAAGAAAATAAGTTAGTTTATCTCGAGGATTACACGCTATTAGAAGAACCAAAATATCTATATCTTCTCTAACGTGCCTCGGCTGCTTTAATAACAGTTTCCTTAAATGAAATTGTACTTACTTTCTTAATTTTGCGACGATATTTTTGTTATTTTTTCATTTCAACTTGTACGTTAGCTTCTTCACCACAAAACGAACACAATGCTTCAAATTCAAAAGAACTCAATTGCATTTTAGGAGGAGAGCTCTGAGAAGTACCAGGGGCTTCTTCACCTCTGCGTCTCTTGAATCCCGTGAAGCTACTCTTTCGAATATAGTCTTTACGACACTGAACATGAATATTCACTGTTCACATTCTTTAAATGATCAATGTGTCCATCACCTCTATTAACACTTGCGTCTTTCAATGTTTGTAAACCACGCTCAACAACCACAGTATCACTGTCCGAGAGCGTATTATCACAAGTGAAACAAATATCTGCCATAATAGAATGATCGTTTTCACACCATTACGTTCAAATTAACACGTCCACGAACGTCGAGAGCTAGTTTTAAACTGAATTATAACGGCACGATATATTGTGACCCATTCCAATGGAATGCGAGACAGCTGCGATGCCATGTATAGTCCAGTAGTATGCAGTATGTAGTATGTAGGGGGCCCTTTTTATTGTTAATATATATTTTCTTTCATTGTGTTCACTACGCCTTGCTTCGGAGATTAGCTGTGCGTTATTTACAAAGTGGTTGCTCGTATGTAAAAAATGTATAGGACCTTTTTTGTAAAGAATTATTTAAGCTACAAGTTTGATACTGGCATTAATTACCGTCCGACCAATAGGAAGCGATATATCATTAAAAAACTAATTTTTATTACCTTTGACTTTGCTAAAGTATATGAAGCCGGCGTGATAGCTTAGGGGACTTTTCGTATGTTTTATATGCCAAAATGAAGGTGAGTGCAAAAATCTAGCTTTATCCGAATTTTTCGGCCGATGCCGAATATTTCGCCTTATTTCACTGGACTAATATTATTTTGCTCTAAAATCTCTCTTATGGAATGTGCGGTTCTGGCAATGGCATAAATAGTTGGGTGATAATATCTGAACACAAATTGAAAGTTCAAAAGAACGTAATGAGTTACAACAGTGCCGAACATTGCATTTATTATGAAACACCCAAAGACTTTGGAAATATCTGATTATAGGATTATAGGTTTGTAGGATGTTGTGAATAGCTGCATTTGCATGGTTTGACTCTGGGGATAATTGGCACTTTTCCACTGTGTGGGGAAGTATGACAACGATGTTGTGGTGTTTGTTTATTCTAGTAAGGTACATTAATACCTTTCTATAGGGACATCAGAATTGCATTGGGTATGTTGTCATTGTCTGGGTCTGTGGGAGAAGGGTGGTGCTCTGGGTGATTTTGTAAGAATTAAATCTAATTCTCCATGGGCTATGAGGAGGTGTCTGGTGTTTCGTTGAGGGGGCGAAGCTGAAATGGTCTTCTGGGTTGTCGCAGGTGGGAACGCTGGGGCAGGCGAAGGGAGAGTGTGCCAGTGAAGGGTTTTTAGATATTTCTTCACAGTGTCTGGCTAGTGCTTGTGCACTCTCTTCTCTGGTTTAGTGGATTATTTGTCCAGCCTTGAGGTGGGGGAGAGGGATAATTTATGGTTTGGCTTTTATTGTTTGGATGTCTTCATATATATATACTTCTTGGATATATAGTTGATTTCTGAGCTTTCTCTGCCAACCATTCATTTCAATTTTGTTTACTGTAATATTCACTTGGTGTCAGTGCATTGTCATATTCTCCTTTAATAAATGTTGTGTGAGGAAATAATTTTTCGGCCTTGGTGGGTTGGGGTATCGAAGAATGAGTTTGGGTCAGTTTGCTGTTTGATTTTAGTTATTTCTATGATTCTTTTATGTCCTGTGGTGTTTATGGAAAAATCAAGGCTGATGTCTGTGAGATGAATGGTTGAAACAGGACCTAGTCAGCTTTGAAGAAATTGTGTTTTATGATAACATTTATGAGAATACTATCTATCAAGATGGTATATGTGACTGAAACATGGTTGGATATTCCTACGTGTGTAACTACCATGTCCTAGATGTATGTGTCTGTTGTGGTGATGAAGAAAGTAATGACTTCTTGACAGCTTTAGCTGCTGTGTTTCATAGGTGAATTTGGATGGGGCCTGTTTGATAAATATTATATCGGAAAGCCATCTTGCGATGTCAGTGCTATATATGTTGGTGGGGATGTTGTTCCAGACCAAATACACTACACTGAAATCTCTCATCAGTATGAGTCAGCTGACCACTGTTATGCCGGATAGTCCTGCTACTGATAATGCGTGTACTGGTTTCATATACACAGCAGAAGTTGTTAGGGGCCTGTTTAAGGCATGTATTGGAATGGCAGTTTCTTCTATCTCGTCCGGCATAACATAGTTGCTCTCTGGCATGAAATATGATCCCCTACATGTGGAAGGCTACTCTAACACGCACTGTGCCTTTTCGGTCTATAATATGGAAGATCTCGTGTTTATTCTTAGATGAAAAGTATTTTATTCCCCCTCTTTTAGGGACTGTGGAAAGCACCTTTCATATTATAAGCTTCGTGGTGCTACACATAGCGTAATTCGCATAGGGTTAAGAAAAAAGTATTGTGAATTTACCTGTTGAGGCTAGGGGTTTGTTGAAGTTGAATGTTAGATTTTCTGGTGCATGAAAACTAGAGGAAAGGTCTCAAAGATGATTTTGAGAGTGTTAAAATAATGTTATGTGTTATTCATTATGGTGGTTTGTGGTGACTGATATTTTTAAATAATCTGTTACGGACTGTTATTAGTGGTGCCTTTATGCTGTGTGGTTTCTCATTTGTGACAGATAGCTGTTTTGGGTGGCTGTTAGCTAGGAATAAATCTTGTGTCAGAATCATAAGCGAGGATGGTATTAATACAAGCTGTAAATCTATCTGCCTCTGCTTCATATATATTGTAATATTTCTTGGTGATTCCTACATAATTTTGAATTGCTGATTTCGAATTCGTAGAGTCCTATCCACTAGACTTTAAGCATTTCTGTCAAAATGGTGGATTTCGGTATGGTTAACAATTTGAATAATGTGAAATTTCAAATAAATGTTAAGATAAGTTGTGGGTCATTAATTTACATAAAAAGCATAAATTTGGAGAATGCAAATGTTGCTAATTTTACAGGGATTTACAGACAGTATTGTGTGTGCAGATGTATTTCTTTGATTTGGTTTTTAGTGTAACATTATTGCATAAGATTGTGTTTCTAATCTGCTGTATACTGCAATCATTTTAGACATGAAGCAATGTAATGTTTTATTTATGGCAGTACAGGCCCGACTTTTAAATTCTCGAAGATGACTGAGACTCTGCAGCACGCCAATCTTAATTGTGAGGGCAATCTGAGTGACAAACTGCTTAATGGTGCTACATTCACGTCCGACATTAACTGCGCAAATACATATTGTTCAAATACCACATTGAAAGTATTATAAATAAGTGTCGTCAACAAGCAGATGATATTTCTGTAGCGAAGAGAGTGACGTGTGAATCATCATTTTCTTTTCAGCAGCCCTGCTTATTCTGCAGAACTAATTGTAGATCTGCACGACCAAAGAAGAACGCGATGCAATGGGCGGAGCCCTTTCTTTTTAAACGAGCTACAGAAGTGGGAAGACAGCATTCTATTAATCAATCACTCGGAGGGCAAACCAGCCCATGCCATGCTGGGGAGATTATGTTTCCTTCAGAGTAAATGGTGCGATGATTGAGTTACATGTGACTTATTGTCGATATGACCTTAATAGTATGTCAAAGTACTTCAGTAGCAAACCTACCACAGGTCTCAGAGGAAAATGTCCCATCAGAATGGAGAAGCTGATTAAAGTAATGAAAGCTAATTGTAATGGTTTATGGAACTTTTTAGAACTGCAGAACTTGTACAAGAGCCATTGTGGAATAAATATGACAAGAACATCTCTTACATGTAAACTATAAGATATTATTATTTCTAGAGCTATCACGTCCTGGAGTTGCATTTATTGTTCGTTTGAGAAGTAAACTAGGAGTCCTGCTTGACATTGTAAATTACATGGAAGATGACATCAATCAATCTATAGTGCATTTGTTCAAAATATATGAACTAATTATCTGAACAAGTTTTTCAAAGCATACTTAAATAACATGCATGTGCAAATGCCATCATAAAGGAATCTGGCAATCATTGATGTTCGGAAATAAAATTCCTACTGATTATATTATGCTTATGATTATATATAAGGTTTGTATCTTTGAAAATTAATCCCAATGTACTTAACTTAATTATATTGCCTAAACATTTTTAAACAATTTGGATTGTTTGGAATATTATTCAATACGAAATTATTTTTCCATTAAATCAAATCTATAGTCACATATTTTACCTTTTGCATCTGTATAAATAGTTAAAATTTTTGATTCATTAAAAGATTTATATAAGAAATGACATTGTTTTCCAATTTAATTTCTGTTGTTGATATATAGATTATTTTAATATTCGAATAAATTTTAATCATAAAAATTAAAATATTTATGGTATTTAATTTGTGTTCTACAAATTCAAAAATTAGTTATTGTTTTGTAACATTTTACTTTTATACATTTCTTTTGGAGTTTTCTTTAATATTTGTAATGAGTAGGGCTAATACATGTTTTATTGTAGCATGCCAAACACTTTAATAATTATGATTTCTCGTCTGTTTATTACTTCTAGAACCCCTTGAGAAATAAAGACGTATATAATAGTTTTACATATGTTGGTAATACATTTCACTTATATAAACTTTGAATGAAGAACATTATAATGATTGTTGTTTTTTCAAATACATCCAGATCAGACATACTGTATATATAGATATTTATATGGTAAAATATTTTAAAGTTCAGAAATTTTGTTGACTAGCTGAGATTCCTCACATAGTTCGATTATAACATTTTTATCTGTTGCTCTTGGTGTCCGTATAAACTTGAATACGTCTGGCAAAGTATCTAAATGTTAGTCTGAGAGGTGCAAAAGGAAAGTTCTTTGTGAGCTAACATATTATAATGTAATACATAGTTGTTTATTCTTTAGATAAATCCAAAATGGAAATGCCCACATAAATTGATGTATTGAATTTTAAATTCATCTTGTTCAAATGAATAGCTGCAAGTTTCTCATTAAATATAGTGCTTCTCTTGAAGTTTGGCTTTGCTGTTAATTTTTCGCAAATATATTTTTACTTGAAACATGCCTAATATCAACTCTGTTTCTGATATTTTCCATGGTTTTACCAAACACAGAAATATTCGCCAGTATGTAAAAATCTTTTTCAAAATAATTTTTTGCATTAGTCCTCATTAATATATTAAAATCCATATATTTCTTCAGCCAATCAGATTGATTAAATTTCAATATTCTTTGTATTCTTGTAAGCTTCTTTGATTGTGTAAAATGGTTAATAGTTTAGATTCATTTGTTTTTGGAACTAACTTATTTTCCGGACAAATTGGAAGATCTTTCTTTAAATTGTGTGGCTCTTGTGGAAATTCTAAATCAATTTATAATATATACCCATGATTGGACACATCTTTCAAATTTGATATATATTCTCGCCAAAAATCTAAATAAATTTTTGAATAATCGATCCATTCAAAACCTCCATATGGGAAATATTGAGACATTTCCAAAGCATATAAATTATTAGCGTCGAGATAAGCTAAATAATTTGATTCTTTATTTGGTATAAAATATCCAAAATATTTGTTATTCACTTTAACATATCGCTTACAACATTGTGAAATTCCATCGCTAATTCCCTTTTCTACCATTAAAATCATATAATAATCGTCTAGTAAATCTAGTGAATGTTTAGTCATTTCGAATATATCTGCTGACAGTAAAACATAGATTTTAAAATATAAATCATGATATTCACCAAGATTTTTAATATTGAATTGATTCCATACATTTTTTGCATGTTCTTATTCTTTGTCAGATATATGACTATAGTGAAATTTACTATAATATTCACTATTTGGTGAAAGTTGAGTTCCGTTAAATTTTCTAAAACTATCTATATAATCTTATGGGTAAACACCTTTCCTAAAACTACATGTACATTATCTTCTGGAAAATGTTTTCGTGTATGTATAATTTGTTCTTTGGTTAAATTAGATGATAATTCATCTAAACCACTTGCCATGAATTTGAATGTGTCTACAAATCGCATCTTCAAATTTTCAGTTTTTTTTTTCCACCCTTTTCTTCGTTATTCGCAAGTAAATATGTATATTTTTTTCATCATATCCTACCTATTTAATAAATAAATAATCATCATAACCAGCTGAGTAATGAAAATTATTGGTACAGAATTTTCGTAATTTTAATTGTAGATAATAATTGTTGTATGTTGGGTTAATAAATTTTGTGATCATGGCGAAGCACTTTTTTATTGTCCTTTGAATATTCACACGTGCAGACAGTGCATTTTCTAGCTTTATTGCATCTTGTTTTTTCTTCTTTTATAAGTGGATGCATTGCTTCAATTTGTGAATATATTTCACAGAAATGGCTATATTATTTGATTTCAACAATGTAATTATTAAAAATAAAAATAATAACATTGTATTAGATGATAAAACTGAACCTTATTTTTGTGATAAATATATTGCTGAAATTTTAGAATATCGAAATATAAAAGGCACTCTTTATGAAAAAGTGTCTCCAGAATATAGAAAATTTCTTTCAGAGAAAGATGGTATCGAAAATGGATACCACGTCTCTTATAATGAAGGTAAAGCCATATTTTTATCTGAACCTGGTTTAATGAGCTTATTTTTCGTTCACACTGTAAAATTTCCAAAGCTTTTAAAAGATGGATATTTGAAGATATTATTCCATCAATTAGAAAACATGGTGAATATAAAATTCAAAAAGATGTATTGCAATTATATAAAGGCGAAATAGAGTAGATTAGAAACTGAACAAAATTAAATATGAATAACTTGATCATCTAAGAGAGATAAATAAAACTAAAGATGATCATATTGAAAATTTAAGATAATCGGTTCATATAGTAATATATGTAATAAATCGCAGAGATGAAGCACATGTTGAACCACAAGCACACGATCCAAATTTAAATCCAACTTTATTCTTCTTAAACTGTATTTTGATAATTGCGAAATTTGATTACTGTGTCATTAGAGCTCAAAGAAAATATATTAAATTACAATTGTATAGAATAGAAGATAGGTATCCAAATTGTGAAGAATTATTGAGATTTGATTAAATTCCAAATTCTATCAATCTGTATCAAAGAATGAACGAAACAATGAATGATCGCATTGAGTGTTCCCACGGCTATTTTAATATTGTTGGAAATAATAATGCTCAGTAACAATTGATAAATGATATTAATATTTTTTTCGAATTAAGTAAATTGTGTTTTATTCATTATGATGTTTCAGCCGGTACAAGTATACTGGCTGCAAATTGTGGCAATATTAAGAGAAATTTGTTTTTTTTTTATAAAATTATACTTTTCAGTTTTTAATTTTATTTAAAAATAATAATATATATAAAAACATATTTCCCTACATACAAAAATGGCCGAATCACTAGAAAAACTACTACAAAATCTGATACTAGTAAATAGCAAAATTGATAATGCTGAATTAGTTATTAGCTCAAGTCTAAATAATTTTTTTAATTTATTAAGAAAAATTATCATAATATTAGTTTAGGAATTCGGTTTCAAGATATTTGGGTTCCCTTATTTGAACTGAAGTAGGTTTTAATTGCTGGAGAAAATTTAAACTTTTTCGGACTTTCTGCAGCGGATCGAAATCGATCCACTGGATATTATAATATTCAAAAAATAATTATGCCAAATTTCTTTTAAAAATGAAATTGATTATATTATAGTTAAATATGATAGTGTTTTCAGCTATAGAATATGAATTTATTCAAAAAATATTAAATAAACTGCTAAAAATTATTTAGGTCGAAAAACGTGGATTTTATTAACAATAGATAATTTTAGAGAATTGGTTATGTTTATTACTACTAAAACTTTAAGCAAGTAAAAAATTATTATTTAAAATTAGAAAAAAATGATTTTTATTATTCTAAGTATATTTACAATGATAACATTAATTTAAAGGAATTATAAAAATTACAACTCACTTTAAATTTTCAATAATAAATAAATAAGGAACAAAAAGAAAATTGAAATTACAAGAAGATAATAAAAAACTAGAGCATTCTACCATAGATATAAAAAATTTTATAGACAAAGTTAAACAGAAAACAAAGAAATATGTTATATATACAAAGCGACATCTAAACAATATGCTTCAATAATAATTTTAAAGTTGGGAAAACAGATAATTGAATCACCAGAAAGGCGAATTTCAATTCTTCGCATAATGAACAAGATTAATTTTATATTTGTTTCCATAAGAAAGTTTACGGTGTAAACAAAACAGAAAAGCTAATTCATAAATAATTCAACAATTTTCGTGTCAAAAAAAAAAAGAAGATATTTGTTTTGCATTACACTTATTTGCTAGAAATTTTATAATCAATAATTTAAAAAATGAATAAAGATTTTGATCACATCAATAGTTTAACCAAAAATAATTTAACAGAAATGTATACTTTAAAACCAATAATTCCAGAGCCAGTGTCTTTAAGCAATAATAATTAATTTACATCTTATCTACAAACAAAATTATTTAAAGTATTAAATGACTTCAATATCAAAAATAAATTAAAAATATTGCGCCAAAATTTATTACAAATATTAGAATCAGGCAACATAGGTAATGCAAAATCTTGGAGTTAAACAAAAGAATTATTAAAATGGAATGATGGTTAAACCCTGGTTACTTATATCGATACACAAATAAAAATTACATACAATTAATTTTATGTTTCATTCATTATGGTATTTCAGGAGTATATGACCATACACCCCTAGATTAAAAAATATACAAAAATAATTGAAAAAGTTTTAAATTTACAAATTGTATGTTTTATTAATCCAAGAATTATGAGAGTTATCAAAACCCAACCATTTTACATTAATTTACTCAGCCAAGTCTGCTTTAGCTGATGGTTTATTGCCTTTTATTTTTAAAACATTTTTAACCAAATATTGATCAGGATAGTTTGTTTCCATAATTTTATATTCGTGAAAATTGCCTTTTTTTCTTCTCCTTCGGTATCTTTTAATTTGTAAGTTGGTTTATCATAATTTAAAACTTTAAAAATAGTAAACAATTCTGTTGACCAATTAACAGTATAACAATTTAAAAAAAAAAATTTAATCGCTCACACAGATGACATTGCCAACTTTACATGTTGGTTTATTAAACATGTCTACCAAATTTGCTTCAATAAGTTTTTTTCAATGTTTTTATTAACATTAACTGATCTCATATTGATGGTTCTAAGTTTTGTATTGTTGTGTTCTTCAACTAATTCATCCAATATATTTACCCCTTTATAATTGCCATTCAAAGCCAATTTATTCCACTTTTTTTTCAAAGCTCGACTAAATCATTCAACAACACTAGCTTGTAATTCAGAAAATGAAGAATAATGATTTCTGTTGTACTTTTGCGTAAGTTTACTTAATATTTTATTATAAAATTCTAAGGCATTGTTTCTGTGTAATTTATTTGGTTTTTGTTTCATCAAAATATTTTCTAAAGGATAAACTACATTTTCTGCTCTTTTATCTGAATTCTGGTATGGCAAATGCATATTTTGAAGAAAAAAAAACATCAATAATTGTCATAATATATTTATAACCGTAATTTCATGTGATATGCCTTTTATATTGCCAGTGTCCATTTCTACAAGATCAATTTGCCATAAATAATTTATTCCATGTATTACTTTTCTTCTTGGAAATGTTTTTCGTGCTGGTTTATATAATTCATTTATTATGCCTTTTCTTAATTCGGGCAAATTATTATTTTTGTTTATTTATTAGAATTACATATTGAACATTTACTTTTCTGAACTAGTCGTCCATTTTATGTATTCTCAATATTTTATGTTACAATTATTGGTGACTTTCTTGCACTTCAAACACCAGGCGTTCTCCATTTAATTATATATATATATATATATATTGTTAATCTTTATATTTCATGAATATTCATATTGCCACCACCTCTCCATCAGCATAAAGAGATGATTTATTTTATTTTTTAAAAGTTAAATTATCAACTTTGTTAACATCAAAGGGCTTGCTGTGATCCATTTTTGTATTATTCGTGAAAACTGCCGAATTATTATCAAACATCGTAACATCCGTAACCTTTTTTATAAACAGTACAATCTATCACAAAAAGTAAAGAAAATTTGATCATTATCTAAGTGAAAAACATTAGTCATTTTATTCCACTCTGCATGTAATAAAATATATAAGATTTGTTTAAATTTTGTAATTTAATACATAATTCTTTATCAGATTCTTCTCTGATTTTTCAAAATTTCAAATCAACAAGTTTATCACAATAAGTTGAAACTGTTTGGCTTAAATTTTTTAATTTAACATCTTCTTCTTTATCAACCACTTCTTTGATTTTTTCGTATTTTGTGTTAACAAGTGCATCGCAGTAATTAATAACTGATTGGTTTAAATGTGCAAATTTATCAGCCTTTTTTTTATAGAAATATCTTTTATTGAGAGCATCTTTGTCTGACATAGAAACTATATCGTTAAACTTAAATTCAGTTAAACATAGATGACCACAAAATTTGAATCAAAATCCTGAACTTGATCATCATTGTAACAAACATTATTGTTTTTGACATAATTAGTTAAATTATTAGGAATATTGCCTTAAAATTAATCGAAATAGTAAACATCATTGTTTTCTTTAAAATAGCAACAGTCCAATTAGTACCAGGATTTGTGTAAATATCGAAATTTACCACCGCACATTCATTTTTGTGTATTCTATTTTGTAGTTGGACAATCATAAAAAAAAATATTAAATTTTTAATATTTAATATTTTTACTTTTTTTTAAATATCGGCATTTGATAGTGAGTATATATTCAAATTTTTTTTGGCCTTCCTCTTTTTTTAGCAACTACACCACTTCCATCTTTAATTTCCATTGCCAAATTGTGTCTTTTTTGTTCTTCTAATTCTTTTTATTAATTTTTTTAGTTTGTTCAACAGCATTATAAATTGCACTAGCTCCTCCAGTTAAAGCACCAAGCACACCTAAAGCTGCAAATAAAATTGGTATAAATCCTCCGTGATGTAAACAACTTCCTGTTTCTTCTTTTAATACAACGTATGCTGTATACTGCAAAAATGATAAATGGTTCCTGGTGCTCATGAAATAGAGTTTCTGTGTAACTCCCAGGCTATAAGAACTTATTTTATGAAAGGAGCCCAGGGAGTTTACAAAATCAGACCTGCTGGAATAAAAGACTTTGCTGAAACTCACACACATGTTTTAGTAAGGTAATGATTAGGAGACCAGTGCTTAAAAGGATGAAGATCACGAAAAAATCGACATTCTTGCAAATCTCTTCAGTGACCTAGCACTGAAAAATTGCGAAGGTTTGAAGAAGATACACAAAAACAAGAACTACGTTATCTGAGAAGGCCTGAATGAACTGGTGGATAGGTGGCAGCTGCTGCTCATGTCACAAAGAGCTGGAAATTATCGAAGAACTTAAGGAGGGAGGCTACATACTATGAGTCGGTTTGGTGTCATTCAGGAACTGCATGCGGTCACCAGGTGCAAATACGATCGTCGAAGTGTCATGATTTGTAGGATGAACGTTCTGTTCAAGCCAACTTTGTCCAGATGACACCGTATGCTCGGGTCAACAAGGGCTACAAAAACATGTCGACAATCATCGATGCCTACAGAAAATTCGCCTGGGCCACACCTGTCAATTCGAAGAATGAATGTGATATCACCGAGGCCGTGGCAGATGTGTTGTGCGAATGATGCATTCCAACTAATCTACAAACTAACCAGGGCAAGGAATTCTACAATGCAATGTCCTGATAAATAAATATAACCTAAATCATTATTCTGCACACAGCCATCTCAAAGGTCCTGTAGTCGAGATGTTCAACAGGACTCTGAAGGAAAATATGTGGAAGCATTTCGCTGCGAATGGGAGCTACAAGTGGCTGACACTACTTAAAAACTCGTTCGCAAATATAACTCTTGAGTGCACTAGACCACTCATGTGAAGCCCAAAGCCATGAAAAACGAATCGTTAGTTCTGACCTTACACCGACGTGAAAAAGAAGGACCCATGTAAGCCTAAAGTTACAGTTGACGGAATGGTGCGCATCTCCACACACAAAGGCATCTTCGAGAAAGGGTTAATGGCGAATTGGAGCTCCAAACACTTTCGTGTGCGACGTATACACAACTCTACTCTGATGACCTACTTTTTCGATGATCTGAATTATGTTCCTATCCATGATGGTTTCTGAGCAGAAGAGATCCAGCCTACAAAGTTTTCAGATGTTTATTTGGTCGAAAAAGTGCTGAAACAATGCAAGAAAAGTACAAACGACAAGTGGTGGGGTTTACCTGCCTTTTTTAATTCCCGGGTCTCTGAGGCGGATATCGAGTTGTAAACCTCGAAAAAATTTACTAAAAAAAATTGATTTTTGCTGATTATGTATATTTAATATTGTGTGAAAAAATATTTTAACATGTGAATTGGTTTGGAAATAGGTATGTAAATAAAAGTGTGAACTTGGTAGAGTGTAGGTATGTTCTCAGGATTTTGTGGACTAAAATTACGTTTGCAATTTGAAAGAGCGACACACACCATAAGTGTATGGGAGATCTTTCAAATGACATACCTACCAGTAAATTACTTGGACTCAACTGGAACTGACTGCCGAACAAAACACAAGCAGACAAAATATTCCCTTTAAATCCAGAACACATTTACTATGATAACTACTTCAAAAGATACTCTCATTAAAAATAAAAACATCCTAAGTTTATTAACATAAAAACATAACCAGAAAACAAATGAATTACTGAACCATGATATATAACATTCAACATTATGGAAAACACAACTTGATAAACCTATGAAAATATACTACATGCTTTACTAGTAATCATGACTTAAACAGGCAGCAATGTGATGAAGCCTTAATTTTATGCTGTTCTTGTTATAGGCATTTCGAAAAATAGTTATGTTACTTCTCAGCAACAATATTTAATGTTCATGCCATTTCTGGGAACAGGGCTTCTAATTTTATTTCATTGGGTAAAAATGAAACTTTCAACTGCAGATAGTTTAGGTGTCAGTTTATTAACTAAAGATGGCATCTGACATTATACTAGTGTTAATGCAAATTTCGGCTGTAATTAAAAACCTAAGCTGAAGCAGATATTAGTCAACTCACGCTGGTAAGAAAACAATGTCACTCTCTCTCTATATAAATGACGCCAGCCGAAAACGGCCAATCACATGACGGCTACTTCGTCTAGCGAATCAACAATCATGGGATGTCATAGCAACAGCCTGATCTCCTTAAAAAAAAAAAAATTAGCCTGAAAATTTACATGCACAAATAAACAGAAACAGGCAGAACTGAAATTAGCATTAAATAATTGCAAAACATTGAAAAACAAATTGTCTCTACTGTATGCAAAACTATTACAATAATTACTAACACATGAGATATCAATAAAATAATAAATTATCATCCGATGAAATATTGCGTTTACTACCAAAAGTCTGACATCTGTATGTAAATAGGTGCTTATTTCCAAATGTTACAATGTGCTGTGTTTTATTTATTTTGTAAAATCCCCCTGCAAAATATGTCATTTTAAAAATAAAAATACTCATATTTAATGACATAATTAATTAAAAATTTAATATGTTAGTTTACATACTTTGCAGGAATGGCGAATGTCACCATTCGGTACAGGCCGATAGCAGGCGTCATAATCGAGAAATTAACTGCACCTATATGTTGAAAATAAAAACCAATATGCAGGGTGCCCACAGCGCCACCAATAATTTTAAAAACATACATAAATATAGCTGCTGCCTCGTGGGGGAATTTATACACTAGCATTAGCCATGTGATCAAAACTAATGAAATCCAATATGGTGGTCGAACGACAAATTTCAAAACAAATGACAGATGAAACAGTCAATATGGCGGTCGTGATCCTACTAAGATGGCAGACTGCAGTGACCAACATGGCAGCCAGCCCCACTAACCAAAATGGTGGAATAAGTATGGGTATGGGGTGACCTATATGTTTTGTTAATAAAGTTTTTAATGATTCTTTAGTAATACAGTTCAGAAAAAAAAATTAGATTTTTTTTTTAATTTTTTTAGGAATAAAGGGCTTTTTTTTTTTTTAAAGGAAAGGGAATTTTTAAATATAAAAAGGGTTAGTGTGAAGGAAAAGGGAAATTGTTAGGGTAAAATGGCCACCGAGGGACTGGAATTATAAAATATGTATTCCTAAATGTTTGAATAATCGTGAAATAGTTTTTAAACATAATTTTGTACAATTTATTTAATTATAAAGTTTAATTATTTTTTTCGAATTGTTTGGAAATTTTTGGATTTTTTAGATTTCAAGTTCAAAGGTCACCAGTTGCTAGGTCAAAGGTCAAAGTCAAAAAGAGGTCATGGTCGCTGGCTCCCAATATGGCCACTGGGCGACCAGAATGAAAGCAAGAACAGCTCCTGTGCCCCTGTGCCCCGTACCCTTACCTTCGACTTCCCATTATCCTTGTACTAACATAATTTAAGTCCTAGCTGTTTGTTGAATTGAGTTAATTTTTTTTTGTGATATCCCTTTCGAGAACCCCTGGAAGACACGTGCAATTAGCACTTCCGAACGAAATTTAATTTACATAAAATAAAAATATTTACTGATAATAAGGAGGGTAGTTTCAAGCACTGCTATGTGAAGATTCGCTATGAAGAACCGTAGAGCCCATAGTCTCTTTGGCGAGGTTTGAGACTAGGATTCCCACGACGACATTATCGTGACAGCAGTGTTAGGGTTCTTTGCCGAGTTCTACACTAGCGGCTACCCCATTAACAACAAAGTTGAAGGACGAGCGCGATAGAAAAGTACTGTCTGAATTTGTAGGCAATTCATGTCAAACAATGCCCATATAAGTACGAGGTCAGTGAAATGGTAAGGAATTCACAAGTGTGTACTAAAAACAGAATAGAATAATCCTATTGTGCAACTGTAGTAGATATATCAGGGGAATTCTGGATCCCCCCCCCCCTCAACATATTTTCATTGGAAATCGTGGTTTTTTGATCCAAAATCAAGAATTTTTGCTCCAATATCAAAGTTTTTTCATAAATCATTGTTTAAAAATTAAAAAATTAAGCATTCTAAAAACCAGAAAATTTACGCCAAAATCAAGCAAATTTACCACAAACTGAAGCACATTTACAACATTTAAAAAAACGCCGGAGAGGATTTTCAATTTGAAAAAACAAGCAATTTTCACTCCAAAATAAAGATTTTTCGTCGAATTTCGGCCCCTCAAAAAATCCTGCATGAATGGTAAACACAACATTTTGACCCAAATTTCATGATTTTTCTTCGAATTTCAAGCAATTTCACCTAAAAATCAAGCAGATTTCTCGCTTTTCAAGCAATTTTTCATGTTGTCTTGAAATAGCAATTTTGCAAGCAAGTAATCTAAATGAAACAAATTTAAGACAAAATCAAATGAAAATATTAAGAAATATAATTGATAGAAATAATATATTTTAATCAACAATAGTAAAACACCAATAAGACTTTTTAAAACTTAAAAATAAAGGAAAATCTGTGGAATAGCCACTACGGAATCCATAATCCCAAACATCGCAACGATGCAAACCATAAACATCTTCTATAAAATCAGAAAATTCTTTTGATCTGAAATCATTTTATCGATTTTTAGAACCATTTCGTAATGAACAAGGTCCAATTATTTATTAATAAAAGTTTCAGTTCTTATAATTTCGTATCCAATATCGCAAAGTTCTAAAAGTTCTATAATTTAATCGATTTATAATATTGAAAAATTTATATATGCTTGATAAAAAATAATACTATGAGAAGATTTGTTCAGAAAAATTATTTTTTACTTTTATCAAAAATTCGTAAAACTTTTAAATGCGACCACTCAACTACGAGTAAAAAAAAATTTATCAATATACGAAACAATAAACTTGTTTCTGTAAAATCGTTTACATTATAAATTTGATAAAATATAAGAATTATATAACTTCAGTGATATTTTCTTTCAAATAATCATAAGTTAAATTTTGTTGGCAAATATGAAATAACATTACAAATTGTATTACCTTATTTAAAATCATAACAATTGTTTTATCTTTAACTACTGCTGTTTTGCTATATAGGCAGTCAAGAACATATAAATATCTTCATCCCCAAAATGAATAATAATTGATATTGCTATGATAATTTGTAATTGGCTTAAAATAAAGTTCATTATTTATGTATATTGTATATAATGTGATTCTAGAATTTCTAAAATCGTTAAAGGCAAGAAACATTTTAAGACAAAGATAACTTTCAATATCAATAGTCCAATTTTCCACTGGAAAAATTTAATTTCTACCATTTTTAACAAAATATTTCTTACATTACAATGATCAAACATTGAAGCATGCACATATTGCTTAGCACGACTTTTTCTATTAGTTTTGAAACCCAAAATTACGAAATAAGTCATGTCAAATTGTAAATTATTAAACTGACATTTTACATCAAAGTTAAAAACAGTTGTCCCAGCAGGAACTTCTTTATATAAAAATTTACAATATGAATTTTAGGATGTTTATACGTTTTTATTTAATTGTAATAGATGTGATAGCTTTGCATTCAACAATAGGCCACAAAATTGAAAATTTTTCAATAATAATTTTACATGGATCAGCATAATTTTATCAACTGAACCATCTGCTTATTCCAGTTTCATAAACAAATAAACAATTGTTGTCAGATGAATTACTAAAAAAGTGATTTTATAACCAGCTTTCCAGCTTTTCATTATTAACGCGAATAAAACCAAACAAATATCTCAATGGATACATTTTTTCATTTCTTTTATCACTACGAACAGATTTTACTCGAAATTTACTATCAATGCCAGAAGACTCTAAATAATTTTGTTCACCCGGTGATCTTAACAAAATATTCATCATTGTCGAAGTTATTCCTGGATTATCAACAGCTTAAATAATATGTCCATGTTTAGAAATTTCTACTCTAGAAAACTGAAATGTAACAAAATTAAAGTAACCATCAATATTATCTAGTTTTTCGTATTTTGCCTCATACCCAGTTTTATCTCTTTTTAGTAGGCGATATTCTTCCAAAACATAAGTGTCGTATGGAAAAGAAATGTCATCTCCTATTGGAATATTAAACTCGATTCGATTTTTGTAAATATTCAAATTCCCCCTCGTTTGATCAGTTGGGGGAAATTTGGCTCTCATGAGTCTCAATACTTTTATAACTCGTTCATAATTTTTAAAAATATATATATAAATGAAGGATTCTGGGGGAGTTCATCGAGTGAAATTGCTCATCGAGAAGTATAGAAATTATAAAAAGAACCATGATGTAGGATATGAAATAACAAGAAAAAATATCTACCGTTAATTCGTGACTCACAAAATATTGGCAAAAAGTAGAGCAAGTACGTTAAGAAAATAAAAATTTTATAACAGCTCTAGTACCTGTTGCTACAGAAATTTAGGTTATCCACCAACACCAGAAGAAACATCATTTGAAAGAGAATTATTCCCAAAATTACTTTATGTACAAGAGCGAATGGGCTTTGTACATATAAAATATTTGACGCATCCGGATTCTGTTATAAAACTCGAGAAAGAAATTTTTGAAAATATTGTTTTTAAAACACAATATGGTTTATAAGAAGATAGGCATAAATTTGAAATTGGAGAATGATAAATAATGATAAACTATCTGTTAAAGGCAAAGAATATACATTAACAGAAGGACTTTCTAATTTCTTAACAAAAAACCCCAATCGGATCTTGAAGGTGAATTCACCGATAATGACTATGAAAATGACACAGAAATTGTTTTATCAACCAATGCTGCATTCCCCAATGCGGCATTCCAAGAATAAAATCCTAAAAAGCCAATAAACTCAAATATAAGTTTAAAGTATGCAAATATAATTAAGCCAATTTATAATAGTTACTAAAAAAGGATCAAGATCGGCACCAAATACACCAGAAAGAGCGAATTTTACATATTCTCCTAGATCTGGAGAAGGTATACTAAAATATATTGATTTGCCGACAGAATATATTTGGATGGACAATGTTAGAAAATTAATTCACAGATTATTAGTTATTCATGGCGAAAGAAAATTCTGCAAATATACATTTTGCAATGAAAAAGTAAACATTATGATTATGCTAAATAATAAATTTTTTGTCTTTGTTGTTAATTCATGAAAGGAAGTCCTTATTTAATAAGAGTTTAAATGTTATTCCGCACCCATTTTGGAATTTTGAAACCATGGTAAAGGCATTATAAACAGGGCATTAAACAATTTAAATCAGCCAGAAATGCATTTGGGCGGTTATAAATATTGTGGGCAATTTACAATATTAAATGAAATATTTGAAGAGGAGATACAGGAATAAATAAACTAGATGGAGCTTGTAAATATCATGATATTGCATATAGAGACCACACAGATTTATAATCTAGGCATGAAGCTGATAAAGTTTGACAAAATGATGCAAAATAAATTATGCTAAACCAAGATACTCCACTTGGAGAAAAAAAATTGCTTTTGCAGCTGTTGCTTTAACAATATTAACAAAGAGAAAATTAGGTTTTTTAATTCTAACTGTTTTATTTAACTATTAATATTATTTTACTTATAAATGAAGATAAAAAGCTTAACTTTCGATATACCAATTGATCAATTAATATATTTGGGTGTAGACAAATTTTTAACAAAACAAATACTTGGGAAAAAAATAAAGCTTGAAAGAAGAAAAAGTTATAAATTAACTGTACCATTACCAACAGTAAAAAAAAATGGCAAATAAAGAAACTGGAAATGGTTTACATCCAGAGGATTCTTACCAATTTTATTTGCAGCTTTAGGAGTTCTTGGCGCAATAGCTGGAGGAGCTAGTGCAATTTATAATTGTGTTGAACAAACTTAAAAAAGTAAAGAAGAATTAGAAGAACAACAGAGACACAATTTAGCAATGGAAAACAAGGATGGTAGTGGTGTAGTTGCGAATATCTAATATCAATATCGAAAAATTTATAAAACAATTAAATATTAAAAATTTTAGAAACTCAAAAATGAGTGTGCTGTGGTCAATTTATATATTTCAACAAATCCTGGCACTCATTGGGTTTGCTATTTTAAAGAAAATAATCATGTTTATTATATTCATTCATTTGGTTGCAATAATCCTAATTATTAAATTAATTATTTCAAAAACTATAATGATTATTACAATAATGATCGAGTTCAGAATTTTAATTCTTTATCTGTGGACATCTGTGTTTAATACTATTACATTTTTTGTGGAGAAATTTTAAGTTTCGCGATATAAGTTCTATGTTATTAACTGACAGATATAATTAGGAAACCATTAATCGAATCTCTAAATAAAAAACTTGATAATATTGTTGAAGATTAAAATATACATATAGATTCAAAATGCAACTGGAGTGTTTCTTCTTTACAAAGCGAATTGAGCACTTGTTTCGATTTTAAAAAATCGTAATCTCATTTTTTTTATGTAGAATTGTTAATACAGCTGACCCCATTGATGGAAAACATGCAGTTATTAAAATATTTTTTAATAAAAAAATAGCTGAATATCCTTTACAAAAAGATATAAAATTAAATTCTATAGCACTATTGCTGATTATATAAAACTCATAAATAATGCAAACGAGACACTTAAAAAAGATGTAGATTCAACATATAAAACTATTGTTTCTGTCAATGCTTTAAAAAATTATCTAGTATCAAAATATAAAACTACTGTTTCTGACTATGCTTTAAAAATGATCTACATTAAAAATATAAAACTATTATTTCTTATTATGCATTATGTCGAATCAAAATACACATTAGTGTTTCTGATTTAGTAACATATGTAGATTCAAAGTATAATACCACTGTTTCTGCTTTACGAAATCAAATATGAAAAGATTTTGTTTATACAACTGACTATGTTTCTATTCAAAATCGCAGAATAAATAATATGGCAGAACCCGTAGATGACAAAGATGCCGTCAATAAAATATATCTCGATAAAGAAATAACCAATAAATTGCAAGATTTCAACAAAGTAATTTTGAATAATTCCCATACACTTATTGGTTTGAAAGTTGAAAAAATCAAAGATGATTCTGATATAGAATTAGATGTTAAATTACAAAATTGAAACCAATCTAATATATATTTTATTTACGTGGAGAGTAAAATTAAATGACTAAAATGATCAAATTTTCTTTACTTTTTTTAAAAGGATTTTACTGTTTACAAAATTGTTACGGATATTCCTTGGTTTGATAATAATTTGGCTGTTTTGAAGAGTAATACAAAAATAGATCACAGCAAGCCCTTTAGTGTTAACAAAGGTGATAATTTAATTTTTTAAATAAAAAAGATTAAAACTTATATTCATGCTGATGGAGAGGTGGCAGCAATGGAATATTCGTGAAATACAAAATGAAATAAATTATATATATATAGTTAAATGGAGGATACTTGGAGTTTGAATTTCAAGAAAAGTCACTAAAAATAATAACATAAAAAATTTAATATAACAAAAGGGCAGTTAGTCCACAAATGTATATGCTTCTTTGTGCAATTTTGAAAAAATTAACATTATTAAAATAAAAATTTTTGTTCAATGTGAGAGAAGGTATAATTAACTTATTATATAAACCAACACAAAATTTTTTTCCAAAAATTAAAGTTATTTCGTATTGCACGGATGATTTGTGGCAAATTGATCTTGTAGAACTGGATAGTGGAAATTTGAAAGTTATATCTCCCATACATAAATGCTATAAATATAATATGACAACTATTTATGTATTTTCAAATTTGCTTTTGCTTTACCAATCAAAGATAAAACAGCAAAAATTTAATAGATGCTTTAGAAAATATCTTGATGAAAAGAAAAAACCAAATAATTTACAAAGCAACAACGGCTTAGAATTGTATAATAAAATACTAAACGAACTTATGGAAATGCAACATACAAATCATTTTTCTTCATTTTCTGAATTAAAATCTAGTGATGTTGAAAGATTTAACCGAACATTAAAAAAAATTTTGTTGAAAACATTTACTTTGAATGACAACTACAAGTGGGCAAATATATTGAATGAATTAGTGAATGAATATAACATTACAAAGCACAGCACTATTGGTATGAAGCCAATTGAAGTTAATAAAAAAAATTAAAAGGGACAGCTAAAGCAGCCTACTAAGCAAAATTTATTGCAAACAAATTGTGTGTTAACTAAACCAAAATATAAAGTTGGAAATATTGTTGTGTGAGCAAACAGTAAATTTTTTTGACAAATGTTATACTGCTAATTGGTCTACAGAATTGCTTACTTTTTGTAAAGTTATAAATTTTTATATGCCAACTTACAAATTAAAAGATACAGAAAGAGAAGAAATTATATGTAGTTTTAATGAATACGAAATTATAAAAACAATCTATCCTGATGGATATATAGTCGAAAATGTTTTGAAAACTAAAGGTGAAAAAATATTTCTAAACTGGTTGGGTTTTAATAATTCTCACATTTCTTGGTTTAATAAAACAGATATAGTGTAAATTTAAATTCATTTAGTTTGTTTTAAATTTTCAGGGCAGGTGCTCGGATGCCCTGAAATGCAATAAGGAATAAAATGTAAAATTCATTATATGTAATTGTAATTTGTGTATTCTTATAATAAACTAATAAATTTTTGCATGATAATTTTAATTTGTTTTCAGCCATGAAGTCATCCAATACTTTAAATTAATTTGTATGTAAATTTGATGATATTCATTATAATTACTTAAAGACACTGGCTCTGGAATAATTGGTTTCTAAGTATACATTTCTGCTAAATGATTTTTGTTTAAATTATTGATGTAATCAAAATGTTTATTCATGTCTTTAATTACTGATACTACAATTTCAAGCAAATAAGTGTAATGCAAAACAAATATTTCCTTGTTATTTTTTTCACGATAATCGTCCAGTAATTTGTGAATTGTCTTTTCTGTTTTGTTTAAATCATAAACTTTCTTATATAAACATATGTAAAATTTATCTTGTTTATTGTGCGAAGCATTGAAATTTGCATTTCTGGTGATCAATTTTTGAAAGTGAATTTGCATTGCCTTGTACAAAATTTATTTAAAAAGTTGATAACACATTTTGTCTGATACTCTTTTTTGGTTAGTGCAAAAATTATATTTGTAATAGCAAGAATAATTTTATAAGCCTACATATATACACAAAAAGTTTTAAAATATAATAAACTCTTTAATATTACTTCTGTTCTTACCATCAAGATTTTTTATATTCATATCTATTGTAATAAAACCATAATCTTTGTCCCAACTTTTTGCACAAATTTCTTAACATTTTTCATAAGGCATATCTCCACTACCAAAATCATTGTAAATACGCATTAAGTTAGTATCATCATGTATAAATATTTCACAAAAAATGTTTATTATCTCTTACCAATTGTTTAGGCAGTCTGGAATATGTCTGTGCAAGATAAAAAAATCTATATTTTTATGCCGACCTCTAGTAAATTATTCGTGGACTACATCTTGTTCGTCCATTATTTTCGCATAGGTCTAGTGAGACCGTTTCACAATTGTTTCTTTAAAAAATAAGCCATTTGTAAATTAATTGTTTTTATATCACTTCAAAATATCTTGTAATTGAAAATATATATATATATGTTGATTCAAACTTTTAGAGCAAACAAGTAATATATAAAATTTAACCACCCCACATTATAAATAGAATTTATCATCAAATTTGCTTTTCCGCATTTAATAGGACCAACTATCATACCTCTAATATCATCATGCAGAAGTTCGCCATTTTTCTTATTTTATCAGATTCTTTAGAAATTAAAACACCAACACTCCACTCTTTTTTTTTTAATTATAATAATTTTTGTAATAAATGGATAATATACTAAAATGTTCAAGTAAACAAACAATTGTTCATTATTATATATATATATATATCTTGTAGCATAATTCAATTTTGCCACCATATTTTGGTTTCATTACTTTATAATGGAAATTAGACATAAATTCTTTTGAAAAATCTAAAATTGACATACCCACAGAAACGGTTTTATTAAATTTTACATTTGTTTTATTCATATGTATTGCTGCAAGAGTTTCATTAAATATAGTACTTATTTCGAAATTTGGTTTTGCTACTAATATTTCACATTTTTCGGCATGTAATAATAGTTTTATATCAACTCTGTTTCTAATATATTTCCATAGTTTTGTGAAGCACAGAAATATTCATGAACTTATAAAAATCTTTTTCGACATAATTTTTTCTGCATTAGTTCTCATCTCTTTATTCAAATCAATATATTTATTCAACCAATCAGACTGACGAAACATCAATATTCTAAGTATTTTAGTAAGTTTCAGTCCATTATTTAGGTACTGTTTCAAGTTGCGATAGTGAATTACTACTTTGGTTTGTTGTTTAAAGTTGTTAGTAATTTAGATTGATTGTCTTTAGAACTACCTTATTTACTGGGCTAAATGGAAGATCTTTATAAAAATGATGTAGTTCTTGTGGATATTACAAATCGGCTCTATTATTTAATCATACTCAGAATCATTCTCCAAATCTAATATTTTTTCACTTTAGTAATCTAAATCATTTAATGCATAGTACACCCACTCGAAACCACCAATTAGTAAATGTTGCGACATTGCCCAGCCATATAAATTATTCGCACAAGATATGATAAGTAATTAGAATCTTGATTTGAAATAAAATCTTCCAAATATTTGTTATTTGCTTTAGCCTTTTGCTTACAAAAATGTGATATTCCACCTCGAATTACTTTTTCAACCATTAAAATGATATCATAGTTATGAAATAAATCTAGTGGTGGTTTAGTCGATTTTAACATTGCAACCCATGGTAAACCTGGTGCTGTAAAATACCATGCATGGTCTAAATTATATAAATTTATACATGTGTTTCTAAAATTTTCTAATATATATGCTAATAATACATCACTTTTTAAATTTAAATCATGGTATTCACCAATATTTTTTAAATTAAATTGCATGTTCGTATTCATCATCAGATATACTATTTTATTTTATTTGTCAAAAAATTCACTCTTTGGTGGAAGTCCAATTTCTTCAAATTTCTTCCAACTATCCATATAATATATGGGTAAATACACTTTCATATAACTAAATCTACTTAATCTTCTGGAAAATGTTTTTGTGTATGTTACATTTGATTTTTCCTTAAATGAGATGATTATTTATTTAAACTACTGGCCATAAATTTGAATGTGTCTATAAATCGAATATTTAAATTTTCTGTTTGTTTCCGGAAAGTTGTCATATTTTCTTCGGTATTTGCAATGAATTCTATTTTTTTTACAGTCATACCTGAACTATTTAATAAATAAATGTGCATCATACCCAGTTAATTAATTATGAAAATAATTTGGAACAAAATTTGGTACTTTTAATTGTAAATTACAATTGTTGCATGTTGGATTAATGAGTTTTCCACTTATGCGATCCTGATGATGTACTTTTTTACTGTCCTTAGAATATTCACACTCGCATATGGTACTTATTTTTTAGATTTGTTGTATAATTTTTTTCGTCTTTTGTGCATTGGTTCAATTTGTGAACAGATTTGCCCAATCTCATCTACTTCACTTTTTATTGATTGTATAAATATTTCATGAGCCTCTGGGCCACGATATACAACTAGCTGGTTTATATTCACCATAATTAGATACAATATAATAGCAAAAACCAGACACTTTATGTAATTGATATATCATTGTATACGATTCTTTATTCAGTTCTAAATAATGTTATTTATTTTCCATTTGTAAGTTTATATTTTTCTTTTAGTATTTCTTTGTAAAGGCCATTATCAATATCATCTTCGTTAAAATTGGATATTTTTTGATAAGGTTAAATTTATAAATTTCTTTTGTATTTGGTTCAGTTGTTCATATTTTATTTAGAATTGATTCAAAATCTGCATATATTGTGAATGTGACTTTCGTGGTATGTTTTATATTTTTAAATTTCATTTGTTCGCTCTTTGAAGGGATGATTATCTTCCCAGGTTCATTTTTTGAGCAGTCTTCTGTGTGTTTATTTATTTTCTCTTGATTATAAAAAAATAGAAGACACATATCACATAAATAAGTTTTACCATGCTTATTATGTTTTTGTGCTGAAACTTCCATTGATAAATCTTTAATTCAACAATAATGCGAGTTTGTATCATATTTGAAATAAAGTAAATTTATGTGCTTGTACTTTTTACTTTTTGTTAGGTTTAGTGGATAAACCATGGAATCTTACCTTCATCTTCAATAGAGTATGCATTTATGGATATGTCAATTTGATTTTCTATTTTTGGTATATCATCAATTTGAATTGGATATTCAAATTTATCTATTACTTTATCGTTATTAAGCCCAATATTTTAATATTTAGTTACTCTATCTGAATGGCTGTCTGCTGGAAACAGAAAGCATTTTTGAACATTGTTTTTAATATTTATGCATGCTTTCTTAATCTTTATCAATTCAAGTAGTTCAATATATGATGATCCTTTTAATGGATTTTACTTATTTATTTCTAATTGTATCTCAATTATTCTATCTAAAGTCCACCCTGAACCTCTCTTTTGGAATTCAGAAAAATTTGTAATTATTTCTTGTATTATGCATTTATAAATTCTTTTAATATCTCCATCATTCAATATTGTATAATTTGATTCTTGAAATGTAAGTAATTCAACTTGATTATTTTATTGTGTATGACAATTGATACATAATTTATTACTGGTTTTCAACTCCTTAAATTTTGTAAGAGGTTCATGTATTTTCTCAAATTATTTATTTTTTTACTGAGTTAAAAATTGATTAGGCTGTACTAAATAAGGGAATTTTCAATTTATATGTTGATATCCTACTTTTAAAAACCGTATTAACTGTGTAATTTTCACTGGTTCTTCTATTTATTTTGGTAACAAACACATTAGTAGAATAAGGGAATATTTATAATTATTACATTATATAATTAATAATTAATACATAATACATATATTTATAATTAATACATAATTAATTGATATTGGCATCTGATAATAGTAAATTCATAAAATTATTCTTTGTTATCAATTCTGTTATTCATTTTCTTTTATTTCTAGGCTTTTCAAATACATTATTAGAGAATGAAAACTTTTTTTTAAGTACATTTTTATCCTTTTTGTATAGATCTATAACATTGGTATATGAAAATGGTAAACTTGCAATGTTTCCTTTTCTTTGTTGATTTATAATAAATGGTATAATATATTAAATTAGAGCAGCTTTCCTTAGCGTGTACCAATATTTAATTTTAAGTATCTACCTATAATTCTCAACTCTCCCAATCTCTTCTCACCCAACTCATCTGCGATATTGTGCGATGTCATTTTTATTGTTTATTTAGTACTGAAGCAAATTATTGAAGACTTCAAATTTTTATATAGAATGAAGAGCTGTAAAAATATCAAATATATTGGAAAATTAAGTCCACATAATGTTTAAATTGTTGATAATAAGTGAAATTGTTTTAACTATCTAACTTCTTTTTGTGGTGGGGTTACAACAGATAGTGGTGGAAAATAAAGTCTATACCGCTACAACGTTTACATTTTTGACTACAGTATGCGGTAACCTGAGTACTATGAAATAGCCGAAGCTAGCCTACTGTACATTAAATAGGAGTTGTATGGCCTTGGATATGGCTGTCGCTGGAGGTCTTCGAACTCGACTCGGAAGAGCTCGACAGTTTTCAGCTCGAAAATATTCGACTCGAATCAGGATGATCATAAGCCTTCCACGAAAAATTGTCGATAAATTTATTTCAAGGAGTCGACTGCCTTATTGGTTTATAGGCATAGGGTGAGTCAAATCGAATATCTGCATTTATTAGTCCGATTTAAAAATTATTTTTTTCTAAGTTTATTAAATTTTATTTAAATTTGCACTTACATTGTAACTTACATTAAGTATTGTGGGAACATGAAAATGTCTTTCATTGTGTTAATTGATATCTGGTCTCCTCTCTTGAAGTATAGTTATTACACGATGTCCGAATATGCACATTTTCACTGCCTCGACTGTTTGTAGACATAAATTTGAAAACCAGACTTTTTAAATACTTTTATATGTGACCAATCCAAGCCACTATACGATTGGCAACCATATGCACAAGTATGTTATAATCATGTTATGGATCAGTATCTACCAACACTTATAGAATGACTTGGTTACAATTTAAATACCAGTACCGCTAGGCCCTCAAAGGGTATTGATCTCTAAATTAACTTTCGCCATATTGAGCTTAAACCTCGTTTTATCATCAATGACATCTTCTGCTGTTCTACGATTTTCCAAACGTTTAATATATTTTTATATACTTTTTAAACATTTAAACAAATATTAAAAATATATATTACGCGCGTTCTAACATGAAACAGGGGGTAAATTTCATTTAAAAAATTCTTTTATATTTATGAAGTACCTATTTAGATTGCTTTATAACATAAGTTTTCTGTAAGCTGTCCTTCGAAACACAAAATATTGCCTTATTATGTACTTCAATCGTTGCATAAACATGCAAATTAATCCAGGAGTAATACATATCGTAATGTAAAAAAAAGATTTCTTGTAGTACATAGTATTATGTTTAAATTAATTTTGTCAACTAATTTGTAGTCTTCGACAAATGATTGTTTATTCGCATGAGCTGGTGATAATGCTTGCCAATACGCATTTAGATGCTGTGTTGGGAGTAGGATAAAACCTGGATGTAGTGGATCTGAGCCTACTTTCTATCGAATGGATGTTTATTCGTGTGCAGTTGAGTACTGCAGACTGCCTACACATATTTCAGAATGAGAAAGATAGTAAAACTTCGATGTGGCTTTCAGGTCGTGGAGTCTGGAGACATACCTCGTATTGACAAACACATACCGCGGACATGCCTTCGGTATAACTGGGAACACTGTAGCCATCTTCGATTCCCCAGCCTGCCATCTTGTCTGCAGGCACTCATTCGGTGTGAGCCAAAGGTAATTTTGAATCGTTGAGATTATGCTCGCATCTCGCGACTGGTCGACCTCAGCACCGTTAAGTAAGTATGCAATACAATCGATCAGGTGAAGAATTCCATTGCTCGTTATTTTCGTTGATACTGGATTGGATCCATCTTCTTTCATCAGAGCCCCCTGATTCGCAGGAAGACTGGCAAGGAAGATTGCAGTTATCTTGGTGTAGGATCGCTATCCGAACTTCCAATGGTAACGTGTACAGCCTCATCAAGAACGGCTGGTATGCTTGAAGTTCCCCTACGTTATTCTGTCTTCAAAACGGTTGGCTCTTCGTAGTTTAGGAAATCTTTCATGGCGATCGAACTTGTAGCCGAGACTGCAGAGGATAATCTCTCTTGCATAAGTTAACTCCTTGGATACCTGTGTGGAACTGATTGTAGATTTTCAAGACATGTTCTTTTATAGCTTCTGGTCGGTGCAAATCTTATATCCCTCTTATCAAATGCAGGTGTAGGTTGATTTCTTCGTTTCGAAAGTTCACCAAATTTCCCCGCTGGGTGACGACCGTAACGACCACCTCGTGTGCGCTCTTCGCGATGACCGGAATGTAAATTATGCTTTGCAGTGCCACGACCAGTTTATGACCTGGAAGGACTATAGCAGAATATTAGCGCATCGTATTGCTCGGCCTGCCATTGAGGTATGTGCCGGTCGCCAAATTGCAGATTATTCCCATCCCATTGAAAGGCAAAATGTTTACAGGCTGCGATGACACGTGTGTTTTACCAGCTTCATAGATGTGTGGCTCCAACCCCAGCAACAGTCCGATATTATCCAGTTTCGTAAAGTCGATATCTTCGTTGCATCTGATAACACTCTTCCGAACATTGGGATTCGCATGTACTGCTTATTTAGTGTCGGGGGGCAGCGAATCTTCAATGTACCATACAATATCATCTATTTAATAAGAGCATATTGGCAGCGAAGCTTACATGGGAAACATTATCGGTTTTTTATGAGGTACAGATTGCAGTTTTTTTCATCAATGTTAGGTATCACATTGTCAGTTTGAAAATCGACAAGGCCTATGCTACAATCCCCCTCCAGGTTGAGTGGTGGAAAATGTACCTCATGCAGCTCGGAGCTACGACCCATCAAGGTAAGCGTTATCGACATGACTGATGGTTTCCTTGCGGTGTATAGCCTTTTCACACAATTAAGTGTATGGGCGAAACAGGAAGTGAAGGCACAAATGTCCGAAGCCCCACATGTTAGGCAGCTGTTTCGTTTCGTAATTGTAAGTCAGTTCGCAATTTTTCAGGTACTTGCGCAATTCGGGCGTAGTACGCAAATTCCTAAAACTATCATAATAGTCTGTGAGTTTACCCATTTTTATGTAGGCTACCCAGTGCATGCTGCGCCTTGCTGTCGTCTCTAGATTGATTACAGCACATTCTTCTCTCTTGGGTTTAGCAGGCAAATCATCTTTCATAAACACTCTGCGAAAATTAGTTATTTTCAATTTGCGTCTAGCTAGTTCCAAATCCGCATTCATGAGTGCTTATTTCGGTAGAGATTTTATTATTGTTTCTTCCTGCTGCATCGCTTTTGCACACTTCTAACTCCTACTGGGTATGGTCTTAGGCAGAGTCCTCGTATGTTTTTTTACCCATGGCGATAGCTTCCTTATTTGTATTGTGTCTTTGTGCCTCGGTCAACTGCTTCTGTTCGTTCAATGCTGTGTTGATGGCTCGGACGATACCACTCGTGGCTCCGATTAGGCCTCAGAGGGCCCAAGTGCAGGCAAAAGCAATGGGTAAATCCGCAGGTAGATATTTTCTTAGCCTTGAAGGCTTTTCTTCTTTTTGTAACGCCTTTTTTTTTACTTGTGCCTTTCTTTTGCTCTT
The DNA here is from genome assembly GCA_029891345.1 of Dryococelus australis. Lineage (NCBI taxonomy): Eukaryota > Metazoa > Arthropoda > Insecta > Phasmatodea > Phasmatidae > Dryococelus > Dryococelus australis. Next base: position 206,202,703 of record CM056993.1, on the reverse strand, counting down.
ATTACCCATGTCCATCTTCACTTTGGCGTTCATCAAGTTGGAAACACCCCATACTGCTATTTTTTTCTCCGAGCCTGGCATCTGTTGATTTTATTATTTTGTCTGCCTTCTGTGCAAGTTTCTTGTCTGCCGGTGTCCGTCTTGCTGATCCTTGTGCTGGAATAGGCGATGTCGTGAAGCTTGCACGCCTCATCCATGGCGTTTATGCCTGTCTCGCTCATGACAGCCTTTTAGCTAACTTGGTTCCTGGCCCTCAGATCCTGTATCCAGGAACGTGCAGCTCGAACGGTAGATTGTTGATCAGTATATCGATGATCGCGCTTCTAGCTACGGTCTTAACTCTTTGAGACATTGTGGTGAACTGAGCAAGAAAAGTATAAATATGGCATGATTACTGCAGGCTGTGGAAGGCATCGGTTATTTCCCCTGCAGCTATAACAGTGCCATCGTTCTTCCGAGCGAAGCACAGTGGAAATCGATATTTGTCTTTCATGATATTGAGTGCGAGAAACAAACTTTTTTACTCAACAGTATTTCAGCATGGGACGGCATGTGTACATGGACTGTGTGTACCTCGGTCAGACATATTCGCTCATACCAAACAAATGCTTCACGATACTGCTAATGAGTTGGTGCAGTTTCGCATGGACGACACAAATTTATGCCACGTTTAAGACGATCATGTCAATACGAATCTGGCGCTATTAGATTTCAAACATATGTCTGCCTTGTGCTGGAAAGAGAAGTATGGATTTTTGACGATCGTAAGGACTGGCCCCTATATAATGGGAGGTACAGGCGTGGGTTCGATAAGTTCATCGCCAGCCATCGAGAATGAGTTACAGCATATAGAAATTCGGGCAGAGTAGCCTTACGATAGGCCATCATAAAGACAACGCTGGCAGTTGTCTCGTAACAGGAGATAATGGAACTTGTGATTCTGGTAGAAGAATAATTCGAAATGTTTCGTGAACGCGAACGATCTGGGGATGCTGCTACTAAACATTTCGTCCTCAAAACTGGTAATGGCTTCATCTCTGAACTGCACAGAATGTTGGCTGAACAAAGCTCATTCTTTCGAAACTACCTGTCAAAACTGGAGCGATGATAGAGCATGTGAAGACGGAGATCGTCGTGGTATGGCGGCCATGGACGAGCATGTGAGGAGTGTTCAAAGGCAAATTATCGACATATTGAATGCAGAATCTGCACAAGAGAATCTGAAAAACCTGGAAGGATATATGACACGTACATAAGATATCTTCATTTCCCACCACAAAATACACCAGGGACATATTGGATGTTTGCAGCGAAAGTCTCAGCAGGATCAAAAATATTTTGGCAGAGTCTTACGACTAAACCTTTAAAAGAGAGCGGCAGTGAGAATTTTTATTCAGTACGATGTCGGAGATTGCCAGCGATCTACATCGGGCGATATAGACTGCCCGCTCAAAGTATTTTCTCGCCAAGAGAGCTTTTTAATCCCATTACTCGTTGTCTCGATGTACTCAGGGAGAGCACTGGAACACCGTAGCCAGTAAGACTGAAATTGACAATACTGCTAAGCCTTTGAAGAAGCGAAAGCATGATGAACTACAGTCAGATCAGGACAATGGATCGGAAGCGGACTTGCCACACAAGAAGAAAGTACGGAAGAGAGCCCTGATATCATAATAATGATACGACATGTGGCATATACAGGCATAATGATAAATGGTTCCTCGGTGCTGATGAAATAGAGTTTCTACCAGGTGAGAGCATGCGAGTTGGCAGTTACTTGACACGTGGAACCCCCGGACTATACGAACTTCTCTTTCGCAAGGAGCCCAGGTATTTTACAGAATCCGGCCTTCTGGAATACAAGAAAAGCGGCGAAGGCCTTAAGAAGAGAGATGACGGCAAGAACATTGACTATGTATTCTGGGACGATCCTAATGAGCTGGTGGATAGGCTGCAGCTAATGCTTGCTTCGCAAAGTGTTGGAAATTACTCCCACACCAACGAGATAGTTTCAATCATCGAAGAACTAAAGGAGTCGGGCTACATACGATGAGTCGATTGATCATCGCCAGCCTCGAGTGATGGTGTTTCTCTGCCCGTTTCAATTCCTGGGTCGTCAAGGCGAACATCGAGTGGTGAAGATCGAAGAATATTTATAAACCTGCATATTTTATTATGTGTACAATAAATTTTATGCCAAAAATATATACTCTGTTTTATTTAAAAAAAAAAAAAACCTCCCTGCTTTATATATAAGAAGTAGCTGATCCCGGCGAATGTTGCTCTGCCTGCTGTGTCCTGTTTGCTTCTCGATTTTGTGTTTATGCCTCTTCAGATTGTGCAGTGTTTTTTCATGTTCTATTTTGCCTTCTCAATGCTTCCTCTCTATTATGTTGGGTACGTCGACCGCTGTTTGACCGAGGTAACGCTGGCATTTTTTCTTTTAGATCAACAAATATTTTCCGCAAGTATCAGCTATCGGCCCATAAATATAGAATTTACACTCCAGTACCACCTATCGGAATGACACATGACTAAAAACATTACTTGCCAGCTCAATAACATATGGTGTGAATATTGTCTCAATTGTTCAGTGATGACGCAGTTAAGTCATGCGCGATGGATTTTATATATAAATATATTAAAACAAATATGACAATTCAAGAACTTTGAAGGAATTGTCAATTTCACCATTTGGTGTACAGGGCTTTATCAGGTGACATAATCGATACTACACATGTGTGTTGAAAAATATAATTTAACTTGGAGGGTATGGAACGAAGGTGATTAATTAGCCAATAAAAACATTGGGGAATGATGTCAGTACAACCTATACTATAAAACATCAACAAATATGGCTGCCACCTGGTGGTAAATAGGTGATGTAAACATATGAAATGTAATATGGTTGTCGAATGAAAGTGAGACACAAACTATTAAATAAATGGCAAACGAACATGGAGGACTGTACCAAGCAAGATGGCTGTTCCCAACATGGCAGCCTCCAGTAACATATATAAGCAAATGAAGTACGAAAAAAAATATGACCGTCTCCAGTAACATATAAATTAAAATGGCTACCTCCAATAGCATGATGATGAACGAAAACATCAAGATGGCGGACTGAGAATATATGAGATGAGCGGAGGCGAAGGATTCAGTCGTCTGCCGGAGACGAACTGAATTTAGTTATTGGTTGTTTGAAGGGGGGATCTTTGAAATGTAAGTTTTTAAAATAAAATTTTATAAACAATTTTTTAATAAAAATTTTTACAGGAATTTTTTAAACGATTAAACAAAATTTCTATCAATAAAGGGAAGAAATAGAAATTGTTAGAGAAAATGTCCGCCGACAACGATAGCGGCCTTTCGTACAGAAATAAATTTTTGTTAAATAATTTTTAATATAAAATTCAAGAGAGTTTTTGAAGAAAAAGGCGATATTTTTGAGGGAAATAAGGGAAATTGTTAGGGAAAATGGCAGCTATGGTCAAAGAATTTTTAGTAAAAAAATTCGTTTTGATAACATTTTGTAACGATTTTTTTTATGATTTTAACAATTGTTTTATTTAAATTTTCGTAATATATTTTATTGATTTTTTAAGTATTTTTTCCATTTTTTTTGTTTTCTGGTTCAAGGTCACCAGGGTCAAGTTCAAAGTCTTGGTCAAAGGTCAAAGTATATGGGTCCAAGATGGTGGACAGTGATGTAAAAACATGTGCCGATAGGCTCCTACGCTCCTATGCCGAATGCCTTTGTGCGTCAAGGAACATTACCCTACTACTCATAATAATCCTACTCACCTAACCTCAGCTATCCTCAGTTATTCTCCCTCACAATCCTACCCCAATCGTTACCAATATTCAGCAATCCTCTTCAACAATCTTGCGCAAATCTATTTTGCATTACTTAGCTATCCTCCCCAATCCTCTGCAATCCTCGCCAATATTCAGCAATCCTCACCAATACTCAGTAATCCTCATTTGCAATCCTTTGCAAACATATCTGTAAATCCTCATCAATCATCACAAATCCTCAGCAACTCAACCCACATTTCTCCTTCGAAATCCTCACCAATTCTCTGCCAACCTCATCCCAAATCCACTGCAATTCTTATCAGCAATCATCACAAATCCTCATAAATCCTCTTTAATCATCCGTAGTTGTCCTCATAATTGTCCACAAGCCTCACCAATCCTCATTAATCCTCCTAAGAATCCTGCATAACACTAACCAATCTTCAGCATTCGTCTATATTCCTCTGATGTTCGCACCAATCCACAAAAATCTGCACTAATTTTCAAAACCTCTTCTCACAATCCTCACTAATGCTCAGAAATTCCCTGAATATCTCACCAATTCCTGGATTATTTCTCTTCGCATACTAAACCATCCTTACCAATTCTCCTTTGCAGTCATCGCGAATTCTCAGCAATCCTCATTAACATCCACAATACATCATTATCCCTCAGTAATACTCTGAAGTACTCCCCTGCAATCCTCAGCAATCCTCAGTTAGTCTCCTCCTTAGAAATCTTCATCATTCTCAACAATTCCCATTAATCCGTCTCAGCAGTCTTCGCAAATCCTCAGTTATTATCCTTGCAATCCTCTACAATAGTTGACAATCCTTAGTAATCTTCCTCACCGATCCTTAGAAATCTACACCAATACTCAGGAATCTTCCTCTGCAATCCTTGCAATTTTTCCTCTGCAGTATTCACCAAACCTCAGCAATCCTCCTCACTGATCCTCAGCAATAGCACCAAGATCCTCCACTGCAGTCCCCGCCAATCCATAGCAATCCTCAGTAAACCTGCTCACCAATTCTCAGCAACCTTTCAATATCATCAGCAATCTTCATCCACAATCCCCTTCTACAATCTTTCCTCGGCAATACTCTGTAATTCTCTGTAATCCTGTGCAATATCCCTATGTAAATCATCATTAGAAATGTTCAGTATTCGCACTCAGCAACTCAGGTTCCTACACCACACTTAAAAGTTACTTATTGCCTACAACTCTGCATCAGTTGTGCATGAAAACTAAATATGAGAAATTAATGTACGAACATCCGCTTATTGGCTTCCAAAACTCGGGTCATTAATCAAATTGCGAGTATCTTATCATTCACTGATTCCTATATCCGATACACAAAAATTATATTTAGCCATTATTCTTCATTCCTAAAACAGTCTCTAAAACCTTGGAAATATTTTCAAAATTTTTTTTCAGTATCTGAAAGAGAAATACAATATTTTGACCAATTCTGGTCTCTTACTCAGTCCCTATATCTTACCTCACTGTTGAAAATTGCTTTAATCTATATATCAGTATACAAGTAGAATAAATATGTACAAAGTTCGTTAAAAAGAACCGAAACTCGGGATGGTATTCGAACTGTGGGCCCTATATCTCACTATAACAGCTTTTTTGTTTGTCTAAAAGTTTTACTAACATTTTAAGTTTCATACACCATATGTTGTATAGTATTATTGGTTTTAGTGTCGCTAGGTGATGCTTGTATGTCGACTAATAGAATTATTATTGTGAGTATGTTGCATAGGCTAGGGGTTGGACTTGTGTGTGCGTCTCATGTTGGGAGTTTGAAATATACAAACTCTTTTTTTAAATTGACTTTGACCAACTTAGAATGTCTTCTGAACTGAAGACTTTAAAAAATCAGGATTCCGTATAAACAAGAATACAGATTATGTAATTGGTTTCTAGGGTTTGTTGGATATTTGATAGTGGGGGCGGGTGGACTTATAGTTGAAGGTTGATGGTGGAGTGCAGACGACAGAATGAACGAAGGATAAATGGAGAGAGGTATAAAAACTGGAGGGGGGTGGTATGATGGGGTGATTATGGGCAGGTGAGGGGTGAGGCCTGCCAACTAAGCAGCCAATAAAAAAATTTGCATGGGTCAGTCATCTGCTGGATGTCATACAAGGGTCTGTTTTGGAAAAAAGAGGGGGGGGGGGGTGAACCTCTGGGAATGTAAGTTTTTTAAATAAATCTTTTCATAATTTTTTTAACTGTTTTGTAATTTTTTTTAAATTTTGTGTAACAGTGTTTTTTTAATTGTTTTAATAACTGAAATGTAGAAATTTTCAATGGTAAATTCGCAAGGGTTAAAGTCAAAGGTCATGGTCAAGGTCCTCTGCATTCAATATGGTGGACAAGATGGTTGCCAGCCGATCAGAATGACAGAGCATGTACAGTTACGAGTTTTGGAATTCCTCACCCTTCTCCCAAACTCATCCAAATCGTTTAGTCTACATGAACATGCAAGAACCACCTAAGTGACACTTACTGAAAAATTATGGAATAAATCCTATAGAAATAAATCGTGTATGAAAAATACTATGTAGGCTGTTCGCAAATTTTGGACGAATAATAAAGATGTGATACTGAGATATAGGGTCCACATTTCGATACCGTCCCGAGTTTCGGATTATTTTCAACGATCTGTGTACGTGATTTTCAGTCAGTTACATTCTTATGCATACGTACCTGATATATAGATTTAAAAAATTTTCAAAGGTGTGTTATAGTGTAGTATTGTTAAGGATTGCTGTGAGGATAGCTGAAGATTAGTGAGGATTGGAGAGGTTTGGTGAGGATTGGTGAGCAGTGGTAAGGATTGCTGAGGATTGTGGAGAAGTATTAGCGAGGTTAGCAGGAGTGGAATTTGGAGGAGGATTGCATAGAAGGATTGTGGAGCGATTTCTGAGATTGTGGAGAGGATTGTTGAGCGATTTCTGAGGATTGGTGAGGATTATTAAAAATATTTCTGTGGATTGGTGAGGATTGCTGAGGAATGGGTCTGGTCGAATTATTGATGCCTGAGAAGAGCACAAAAGGTAAAACCATCACATCAGTTGCCCTCGTACATTCGAATTTTTAAGGGCCTAGTCGTATTGGCAGTTTAAAAATAACCAAGCCTGCCTATAAAAGTGTTGGTAGATGCTGATATGGGCTGTGGTTATAACATACAAGTGCATGTGGTCTCTACTCGTATGATGGGCTTCGATTGGTCTTTTACAAACATTAAAAAAAGTGAGTATTACACTTATGCCTACAAAACAGTCAAAGCAGTGAATAATTTTGTAGACTCTGGCATCATGAAATAATTTAACTTTGAGAGAAGAGATCGGAAATTATGAACAAAAAACAAATTTTTTCATGATTCCGCAATACTCTTATGTACAATTTCATAACAAATTAAAAAAATTAATGAAATATTTCAAATAAATATTTTAAATATAAAATTATTTTTAAAATTGGATAATAAACACAGATTTTATTATTTGACATATCCTATAATTATAAAACCAATATGGCTGTTGACTCCCAGAAATGATAAATACTTGTTAAGCTCGTCCGAGGTGAGACGAACACTGCCAGCGAATACCACACAAATCCCATTTAGAACACATTATGCCAGTTTCGGCTATGTCATACCACTAACATGATAAGAGTTAATGACTGAAGGACCCATCTCGTGTGTTTTAGATGCAAAAACTATCATTGGCATTTTACTCGCTGCGATAACTTAAAAATTCACGTCAAGGTTTTAAATTAATAGTGATCCTTCTCGTACCAAGAAACAGAATGTGTCTACATCGCTACTTCTTGTTAATACATCGCATAATATATTTGCAGAAGACAAGGAAATTATGGTCAGTATATCAGCATGCATACAGTCACTGGCACGGTGAATGGAATGAGTTTCCAAAAAATTAATGCAGCATCAGTATCAGTGAACACTAATACCACCAACGACGCAACACTAAAGAAAATGAAACAGTACTGAAAAAATAAAGGCTATGAAGATAATAATGAGGACACATTTCGAAGGTGATTACTATTTTTCCCGATGTACTCGTGCATATCTTCAAGAAGTCAGCTGCCATGCATGAACAGAAGAAGATAGAAGACCACGAGAACAACTATATAATTTTCGAAGACTCCAATTAATTTGTTGATTGTCTCAGATGTTTGATTGCTTTGTAGCAAGGTGGAGATATCTTCGATCATTGGTTAACTTAAAGAAAGGGGCTACATCACATTAAACCATTATGACCTATCCATGATCTACGAACATCAGTGAAATACAAAGATCGAATATATGAATTAAGTTAAAAAAAAAATGAGAAATACTTTATGAGATATGTTTGTAAGGTATGGTATTTTGATATATATTGAGGTAACATTTTTATGTATGATAATTGAGGTATGATAAATGAGGTTTGATTTATGGGGTGTGGTACGTGAGGTATGATATTAGAGGTATGTTTATTGAAGTGTGGATTTTGAGATATATTTTGGTGTGTGATTTTGTTAGGTAAGGATTTTGAGTTATTAGTTTTCAGGTATGTTATTGAGTTTTGTATTTATGTTAAGGTCTGTGAAGTGCGACTTTTGAGTTATCACTTTTGAGGTATGATTCTGAGGTAAGATTTTGTGGTAAGATTGTCATCTGGTTTGGTGATTTGGTTGGTTGGCCTATCTTGCTGGTCTGGTGGTTTTGGACATTGGTTGTTCAGCTCGTTAGGAGAGATTAAATGAATGATGGATTGATGGCTGCAAGGGCACAGAAGATAAGCCTATCACTCGAGCTGGACTCATATCTTCCAAGTCTCATGGGTGAAACCCCTAATGGTTTGCGTATACTAACGGTGACAATGTAAGCCGTCCAATGAAGGATTAAGTCGGGATGTAGGTCGGAAGCATACTATGAAACGAAGAATATCTACAACTTCAATAGTTCGCTGATCCGAAATGGTATTCTAAATTTTAAAGTTTTTTTTTATTTTTTGTGGGGAAATGTATGTGTTTTTGAGAGCACATTCGATAATAACATGCAGAATTTAATGGAGGAGCTGAACATAAAAAATAACTTACTAGGCTGTACACTAAAACACCAGGGAAAGGATTGATATCGGTCACATATGGTATTACATGAGGAACTGTGATGTGCCGCACCTTGCTCTACATTATTATGTGATCAACAAACCAATCACGAGCAAGTAATGTGTTACCTTCCTAAAATGACAAGCGCAGCCTAATGTTAGTGGTGTTGCTTGAGCTGTAGTGTGTGGATGGTGTTTGGGAAAAAATGGGACGGGGATTTGAGCGAAAGTGAATACTAGCAGGAACTGACATAAGCCCATGATACTTTGGAGGTGGAAGTTAGGTGGGTGGAGGTTCAACTAGATAGTCAACTGATTGTAGTGATGGGGTATGGAGGTAAAAGAATAGTTACTCAATATAAAATAGGACAAATATTTTGGAGTGAGGGGAGAGGGGTCGCCTTGATGAAGGCTGGAGGAAAGTGGAGCATGTGCATAGCAAATGTTGAGAGATGAGCGAGGAGAAGTGGTCGTGTGTGATTTAAAACCAATAAAATATCTGGTTGTTGGTACGGAATAATAGGACACTGAAAATGCTAATACGAACTGGCAGTGATTGAAGTGGAGGAGTGGGTCAGAAGAGGCAATACAAATTGTGGGTTGCAGTCAGGTGAGGGCATGTACCCTAAATCAAAAAAGAGATGTTGGGTGATAGAGACAAAAATGTGTGTGGTAGGGAACTTATTAACTAGCAAGCTATAGGTTGGATGAAGAGGGTAGTGAAATACCATCGAATGATAAAATAGTGAGGGGTTAGTCTCCTGTTCGTCTTCGTGCCAGAAGGATGTGTGCTATACTATCTTTGTTTCGAACACTGGATGTCCTGCATTTAATTACTTATTTTTATAAATTTTTTTTATAATTTCTCAGATTTTCTAAAGATATTTTAGTTATAAATTTGTTCAACATTATTTTTTAATTTTTGGAGGTTTGGCAAAATTGTATGGTATTAGGAAATTTCGCAGGTTTTGGGGTTCAAGTTAATCCAAGGCCATGGTCATGAGTACGAGGGTACAGGTATGATGTCAAGTTAAATGTCACCCAGAAATAATATGGCAGTCAGGTGACATCACTTAACGGTGGCTGGCAAAGGTGTGGGAAGTGCTTGTGTGGTAGGTTGATGGTGGTTGATGGGTTGGTGGAAATCGTATGGAAAGGTGGTGAGTGAATGTGAGTGGGATGTGAGTGGTAGGGTGTGGGTGATAGGTTTTGGTGGAGCGAGATGAGAGACGAGGGTATGGGTGATAATATGTAAGACGGGTAGGGAAAGGGGGGAGACGATTTTGAGGGTTGGATGTTGAGGAGGGTGATGATGAGTGGGAGGGAGTGTTAAGAGAATATCATTGACTAGAGGGCGATTAGTCTTCTGTTGGTCACGGTGCGGGAAAATCTTCGGAAATGTAGTTTTTTTTAAATAAAATCAATTCATTCATTAATCAACTGCTGATTTTTTCTGTAATTTCTTCTAATTTTTTGTCTTTTTTCGGAATTCGAACTGCAAAGTCACCGGGGTCAAAGCCGAGGGTTAAATTTAAGGTGACCAACATCAAACATGGAGGACAAGATGGCCACCGGCCGATCGGAATGCCAGAGTATGAACAGCACCAATGGTTCGATGACATCCACCACATGTGCCAACATTGACTATTGTATGCTACTTTAATTTATAAATTTATATTTATATATTATAATTGTGGATGTTCTCAACAAATTTTGACAGAAATTCTACTGGTTATGTTGTTTGAAGACAATATCGCGATCTGATATATCTGCGATTACCTATACAGCTCAGTAAGGACCAAACACTACAGAACAAAACTGCCCACTTGCATACATTGCGGAGGCTCCATTCAAAAGAATGACATAGATATTGTAGGTCTTTTTCTATTGACGATGAGGAGAACTCGATATCTCTTGGCTGACAAGGGATATTTCACTGATTGACCAGAGCTCATTCCGATTCCAAACAAAGAATTTTGCACTGTTGCTGAGGTTCTCGTGTAGCAAATCTCTTTTAGTTATAGAGTGTCACTAGAACTCAATGGGACCAAGGACCGAAGTTCAATGATACACTGTTACAGGAAGTTGCGAATATTTTGACGATGAAGAAGACTCAGACTGCAGCACTGCACCCTCAAACATATGGGATGTTTGAAACACTTAGACATACCCTAGATCAGAACCTGTCTATTCTTCCTGAAATAGCCAGAAAGATTGGTATTCGAAGGTATTTTTATTTCTTCTGGCATATAGTTCAGCACTCTATGAGGCAACCAGGCTAACAACATCCACAGGGTGCTATTTGGAAGAGAGCAACATCATCCCAGTGACCTGCAGTCCTGACAACCACTTAACGAGGATGCTGCTACCGATGCGAGGTATCTATGCTGAAACTGGCCACCCGATATGACTTTGCTCGGCAGCACCTCAGAATCTACATCGACATGATAAAGGCCCGATAAGTCCTCAGAGCATCTTAGGTATCTGAATAAGGGCAACTGGCGAGGCTGTAAAACTCACGTAGAAGGGGCACAGTCCTTAGCCCCAGGAACATTGGGAAGGCCTTATTGGGAGACTTAAGGAGGGGGCAGTGTATAGGCCCGGCTGCCTGTCACCAGCAGCCGATTTGTAAGACTAATGCCTCAACATGGCCCGAACACATCCTGGGGTGTCACATGAGGGGTGAAGGGAGGGAAAACATGATGTGCCTGTGATTGGCATCTCTCACTTGGCTGCAATTAACAACAAACTGTTTCTACAAATGTAATCAATAGTGTGTAATGTCAATGGTTTCATTCGGCAGCCATAAATTAAACTCATAACTTTTTAATAATACTTAAAAACATTTTGTTACTTACCACTTATTAGTATCTGCATTACATAAATTTGAACTCCATCCTATTGTCTTTGTTTTCAAGTAAATGAAAGAATGTCCAACTGTTAAAATAATCATATATATTTAATTATGCATTTACAGATGTAGATAAAATGTTCGTTATTGAACCAACTCAGAACATCACAAGCTAATCGCAAAAAATTATTTGTCTGTTCGCTATTTGTAAATGATACTGTTGACACTCCTGGCAGGAATCGTAACTTCAATTTTGCCCTTCCCAGTGTGACTTATATCAGTGGAGACCGTAGTGTTACCACTGAAACACAAGATGGTACCATTCACATAAGGGCAGTGACAAATATTTAACACTGTATTAGTATTACAGCAAATATGATAAAACATGTCTGTATGGTAGAAATATTCCAAATTTTAAATATGCATCTTGACTAGCGTGTTGATGACTATTGTGTATAATTATTGAAGTCAGTCTTTCTGTTAAGATAACTGAAGTGCAGGGAGGAAAGCTAATGTCATTTTGTTGTGTAGCCTCACCGAGCGATATATGAATTGGGAAACAATTTTTTTTAGTAGAGTCAAACAAATGTATACTGTAACTGATGTGACTAGAAAATTTGTCGCTAGAAAAAGATAAATGTATTCATATAACTAACAAAATGATAAATATGGAAAATATTTTAATAGAAAAATCAAATCTACATTACGCCAAATTACCTTTCTCCACATTCTTCGTTACTTTGAAAAATTACTATTTTTGATACACTGTTAACGGTGTTCTGAGTCTCAACTTACATTTTTTTTTTAAGAAAATATTTACCTGTCAACAAGTTCTTTTTTTTATGGATCTATGCTGCAATTCAGAACACAGGCATCAGAAAGCAGTTAGCAGTGTATCAGAAAAAGTGATTTTTCAATTGACTAAGAATGTGGAGTGTCCAAGAAGAGTTCTTAAATAAAAAATGTATTTTAGGTAGTAATGTAAGAATGACCAGATTATTGTAATATTAATGGAGTACATTGTAGAACCACAACACTAAGATAAGCAATTATAACCAACTGAAGTCTAATAAACAGCAATATGGCTGATTCAGTCACAATAGAATATGTGTAAGAGAAACTGGATTTCACTAAAGAATTGACATGAATAATTATTCTGTGAAGAATTCTAGATATATTTCTCTAATTAAATAATATAATAGGGTTTAATGTTTGGAGATGTTGGAAGATAAACTACTCACTTGTTTATGAACACGATTATGTATTCCTTCTGCGGAGTGAGGAATGCAACATTGGCCAGTCCACCATTGCTGGAAGCAGTGAGGCCGATCCTCTTGGAGCCTGGAGGCACGAACATGGAGAATTGTGCCTGGAAGTAGCAGGGTGGTTGCTTGTAGAACTCGTCTTCAGAGGCATTCACGATGATGGCAGCATTGTAGCCATAGTCGACACTGTTGCCACTGAAGGTGGCAGGTCCGCCATTCAGATTGACGACCAGGTTCCAGTCTGTCCAGCCACTCACCCAGTTGTTGAAGGCCTGCGAGTAAAGAACAGACAGGTTGGTAGGTTGTTGCACTGCGCTACCCTATAATTTCGTGCACTACACTGAAATGCACTCGGCACTCGCAGTGCACTGGTCACACACTGGTGCTGGTTGATATGGTGTAGTCAAGGTGGTGGAAGCGCGGCATGGCAAACAGTCTGATAGGCAGGACACCATCCTGCATCAAATGGCCCCTTCTGCTGGGACCACATGCGGTCCGTGCATCATCAGGCGCCGCAGAGGAAAGCCATGGTCCCACTAACATCTGGGTTTCAGAGCGTAGAGGACCATGGGGTTGCCAGGATGGTGCTGGTGTTGGTCCTCACTTGGATGACCAGCTGCAGTGTGGTACATGGTGCCATCACCACAGGTTAGCCATGCCCACACTGGCAGGTGTCTCCATCGAGAGCGGAGGGAGAGGGGCAAGCTGTCTGCCTCACTGCCACCATCACTGCTTCTGCCGCTGTTACTGCTGCTTTGCCGATACCACTGCCCCCCCCCCCCCTCAGGATGGCAGTAACCAAGCGAGGTTGGTGGCGGCATTCCTGCTGTGGTGCTGCCCCAGTGCATAACCCTCTAGCCAGCGGTGGACACTTCTGGAAGCCATCCTGATACCATTGTCAGTGCGACAGGCGTTCCTGGGGTGTCACCTGTTGCAGACGAGGCGAGGGGGTTTAGGCACCTGTCGAGGTGAGCGCCACGATGCCAGGGATCGTGATGTGGGCAGGCCATGATGTTGTTACTTCTTCTTGCTTCTTGATTGCTTGCTATGTTGATGAGGTGAAAATGAAGAACGCGCTTGTACTTGTGTGACACAGTGATCCCTGTGCGCGGTGCGTTGTCATTCGGTAGATGGACTTACTTGTGTGCATGCAAGACTAATAAATGAAGGGTCTTGTGGTGGAGGGAGGGGTTTGGTTTCCTGCCCGTCACACCAGACTGGAAGACATAGAAAGTGAGAGATAGATTTCGGTTAAAAGAATAAGGGAGGGAGAACGGTGAATCGTCGCCCACTTACTTCCACAAATGGTGGATCGATAGTTTGGGCCGAATGAATGCAAACACACTTATCTGGTGAAATGTGCGCTGTCATCACAAAACAACAGGTGTAAGTGTGAATGCGGAAATTATTTTCACTTGCTGGTGAATTAATGTTTCGCAGGGTGTTTAAAAGTCACAGTAATTTTAAAAACACAACATCAGCCTGTTTTGCACCAGGGACTTACACTTGCGAGCTTGCACATTTTTGCTTTGAGCGATGTGATCACTGTTCTAAACAATCAACCTGCGCAATGTATTTGGTGAGTGTTTTGGCAATCGAATGCATAAGCAACACATGCAGTTTCTCATGGATTCGCTTCCCAGTTTTATGTTGTGAATGTTTAGGTGTCTATTGCAGGAGGTATAGAGTATCTACTGGTACTCATACAGACAATGATGGTGATTGTTGCCCCTCTTTCAGCTGAAGTTGATGTAGCTATCTCTCTTTTCCCTCTCTTGCAACAATATTTGCTACTTTGCTTTGGGCGATGATGAGCCTGGTCTCGTTCCCGTTATACAATCACTCGGCTGGGTACTTATGTTCTTCATAGGCGCCGTCCAGAATCTCAAAAATTATTTCTACATTTTTTTTTATTGAAGCCTGTTGCACGTGGAAATGACGTACCACATGGCTTGTGGAGTGATAGAACATCCTTGTGGCATTCTAGGAAAAGAACTGCACAAGATATTCCAGCTTCTGTTGACTTGAAAGGGGTTTTGTAAATCATTTTATGTAGCCAGTTGATGAGTCATACGCTGCAAGTCACCCTTAGTGCACCCAAAGAATTTTTGCTCGATAGCAAGTAGATACCAAGTTTGTCTCCTGAAATTGTTTTTCTACCTAGTTGGGTTGCCGCCGCTTGGAAAGGAGAAAGATATTCCTTCTTACTCAAAGTCTGCAATGTTGTGCAGGGTAGAGTAATAATTTTTTATTCTTTCGTTATTCCCATCTCTTTTTCTCTAACCACTTTAATGGCCTCTTCCACATAATATTTATTCTACAAACTTCACTTACTTTTTATACCATACTTCGGTTTCGTTCTACCCATTTTGGAACATACCCGACCCTCATAAGTATTGCATATAAATTGTACAAACATGTGGTACAAATATGGCCTGGTAGCCCATACTTAGTGCACATTCCTTAGCCCATATTTAGAACATCTACAGATTTGCATGCAAGAAATATTTGGTAATTAATGGCCAACACAATACACTGACAAATAAGCTACTATCTATTGAAACCCCAATCCATGATCAATGAGACACAAATCGCAAAATACCTGAAAGATAAACACATTTGTTACAAAACTGTATTGAACAAATACCTGTTTAAACATTCAAAGTGGCAGAAAGCAGCAGGATGGCGTCTCAGAAAACACAGCATGAATACTCGCTCCTGGCTCACTGGTGTTGCAAGACGTGTCCTTCTACAATACATTAACACAATTCCTGCTAGATTGCAGCACCATGCAGAGCTAGAAACTCACTAGCCTGTATTTGGTCTATAGTCTATATTTACACCTTCTCCAGGCGTATCCGACTTCGGAGGGATGAAGGTCGTAGGAAAATTAAAAAAAGAGTTTGATTTTAATATGTTCTCACTCATACTATTTACAGCATTAATCTATCTCCACTATTACTATTTTTACTTCTCAGTGAGCGCAATATTTAACATCTATCTCAACCCTAGTTAAAGTAATTCTCAATGTCTCTGTTTAGCTATAGTCCATTAACTCACATTCACCCTTAACACATGGTCAATCTGTCTGTTGCCAACATTTGTAATGTCTTACACTCACACATCTAGCTAAATAGTCCCGCCTGCCAGTCGCATTCATCACTGCACTGATGCTCGCAGTTGCAGATTCTACTCCCTCTGGTCACTACTGTCGCCACTCGTTTCTCTTCTCGATTGTCGTCTATCGCTCAAGATCACACAATCTCCTAAACTCCACACACTAATCAACCCAAGGCTCAGAGGCCCGACGTGCTTTTATAGTATAAGCAGCCAAGATCTGGAATATTCCCCGCACCCCGAGTATAGCTGACATAATCAAGGACCAGAACATTCTTCAGATAAACATGGAAATTCAATCAGCTGAAGATGAGGAGCGCACTAGCCGCAAAAGATTTATCGCTGCGCCACGTGCGGTGGCAAGCCTGTGTAAGCTGATCTTTGGCTTCGCCGCCCGCTTGTGGGTCACATGCATGACCTTCGCACATTTACACTCTTAAACACTATTATTACAATTTCTAGAAAACCATTCTCTGTGACGTTGTGGTAGCAGTAGAGTAAGAACCAAGTATAGATAGCAGGCACCTGATGTTAGTACCCTCCATATTGCAAGTGTGACATTAAGGGATACCTTTGGCTCGAGCAATGTTTGAATTTATTAGTATCAGAAACAAGAGCATCCACTCCCTTTTGGCAATGTCCGTCGAATTTTCAACAAGAGAATGTGTAAACTCATCTGCTATGGAGATTCCCTAACCACTTGTGCAGGAAACCAAAATTCTGAAGAGTTTTCTACAGTTAAAATGTTGGTGATTCATTATCAAAGGAATATGTCGAGAGGAACCGATGCGCCGAAGCCATGGGAATGAACAAGACTTTGGAAGTAGGACCAGCTGTGAAATACACAGCAAGTATTCAGAAGTGAATTAGCTGATGTGTGATACGTGATCGAGAGCTCACCTGCATCATGCTCGCACCATATCTCTCGCCGATCTCCCAGTCTCCGTAGACGCTGCGAACCACTCTCACAACTGAAACAGACACAATAAAAACATATAATAAAGTATTTCCTAGCAGGGCATTTATTTTTTCGTTCAATTATACTTTCAGTTTAAATAAATGACCATAAAAGGCAATGGACTGCCCATTGCGAATATTTAAATTTCTCTAATAAAATTCTAATGGTAAATTTGATGGCAGCGAGGGGTTGTGCAGTGGTTGCAGATATAATTTCAACTACATTATGTAATGATAGCTGTTGTTCCATTCTAAATTCTTTCTCTAAATTTGTATTTTAGTTCCATGTGGATGTGTGTGTACCGTCTTTAGGAAGCATTTGGACGGAGTTTTGTATTCTCTTTCGTAAGGAATGTGCAGGTTAGTTTTGTCAAATTTTGTTCAGACTCAACTTTTATATAGTGATCTGTTACCACCAGCGAAAGTGCATGTTTCGTGGCACATCCGGACTTACTTTCGTCGACGAACTAATGATTAATTGTTTGAAGATTTGGTTTTTATATGGCAACCTTTGAATTTTTAGTGAGGGATGTTGGTTACGAATTTCTAAGTGAACCGTAATTATATTTGCGTAGTGGCCTGGAATGGCAGAACTTTATAAGACTGAGCTACCTTGCATACTTATGTTTTGAGCACGAATTTTATATTTCGTAAGACAAATGTATATAGTACGTCAAGTGGTGCTCATGCGAAACGTAGACATTTCGGTATTTTTCCTTTGTCAGGCAGCTTTTAGAAATATTTTTTTTATTTATCTTAAAGATCATCAACAGTTACTTTCAAAATTTCTGTTAACATAAAAATGATCTACGTTTTGAGATGGATGTCGGGTTATGACATTTTATGCTGACATGAGACATAAATTTTGAATGTTTTCTCGTTAACATTAATCCGCAGAATTCATTATTTAAATATTACACATTGAGGGTATATTACCTTATTCTCCAAATTCATTACAAATTAAGTTTTGTAAATAATTTATGGAACCAAAAGACTTGTATTATTATTAAGTTATGATATTACCCAAAAATAATTTTTATGCCAGCTGCGTGCATTTAAGTGTAATGCTAAACTATGATAAATAAATTAAATTTGTATCCATGCGTGTATATATCGTTTAAAAATAGACAAGTAGATATGAAAAGGGTTTAGTAGGGCCATCCGCAGGGCGAATATCAGTGTGTGGTTGTGTTGATGTGACCAAGGTCTGGTTGAAAGCAAGCACTCACGGTTGCAAGCCTCTGTGTAGAACTGGAACTGACTTGAGTGTCGCTCATGTGTGCTCGTGAGCAGGCCTGCCGTGGCACTGGAGTCGGTGTACCAGTGGATGGCTATGCCACTGTAGTACTGACCCGCGGCAGAGTCGTTCAGGATCTGTAACGTCCACATTCACTTGTCAAGTAACAGCTTTGTAGTCATTAACATCCCTTCAGATTTAAGACACAGTCCACTGTGAAAAGGTATACCTTTGAGTGATCATTTCAGTAGGATCAAGTGAAAAGTCAAAATAATGCCAGACGAAAAAAAAAAAAAAAAAACTTTTCGCTATAGATAAAGATAAAGAGACTGGATAGTAAGAATACATTGACGATACCTGGTTGAACTACACAGGATGGATGTGAACATCGTGCAGAAAATGAAGCTACATCATCTGTGGGCCTGAACAACCAGAAAAAACTAGTAACAAATGTCCGGAAACGCAATCTTGTATTACTAAAGTGACGTTGAAGTTATGTGAAACAATGCCGGGAGTACGCAGCTGCAAGTACGTACGTGTAATTTATTGTAGAGTATTGATGCGCAGAATGTACTTCACTACTTTTCGTTTTGTATTGAATAACCATACCTTTGTGTGGAAAATGTAATAAATACATTCACTTGATTTTTTCCCAACTCCCATCACTCTTGCACCTAACTTCAACCTAATTTTAGTAACACAAGATTGTTTTTCCTGACATTATGTTACTAGGATTTTTCTGATTCTTTAGGCCCACACATGATGTGGCTTAATTTTCTGCACGAAGTTCAGGTATACACAGTGGACATGTAGGAGAATATATTTTTTACGAATCTCCTCACCTCATCGGCCCATCCAGGCAGATGATTCCTGTTGTCATCGACGGCCATCATCTTCAACCCGCTGTACCCAGCACTTTTCAGAGCCGGTCCCAAGTACTTCCCAACGAACTCGTTCAGTTGACTTGTGGACCAGCCCATCACTGGATAGTTGTTATTGCCAACAGTGGGCTCGTTCTGTGGCGCCAGACCCCAGAATTCCACTCCCTCTTTCTTGTATGCGTTGAAGTACCTTTGGAAATAAGCACGTTCGTTTGTACACACCATTATACTATATTGTATTATATATTCTGCTGTAATGGTATCACATATGGCAATTTAAAAAAATTGCTTCAAATGTTTTATTAAAACTGCAACCTGATTTTAAACATACTCCGGAGATATTTTTATTTATCTTCTTCTGTGACAGGCATATTTTTATCTTGAGTAAATACCATATAAAATTTTAAGATAGGAATTGTGTTTCTCCTTTACGGGTATATACTTTATTAGGTTTCATTTTAAAATTGCACGAACTCTTCTGAACGTTTAACAATGGATAAACCCTATCTTTGAGTGACTAACAGTGAGATGACACTGGATCTTTGCACTCGCCGCTTTTCTTTCCCTTCACGACCTCTAACACGCGCTGAACAACACTATAGTTATCTTGCTCTACTGACCATTTATCTGTCATCTCCCCGAATAACAAGATGATTTAACAAGAATTGGTTATTGGAAAGTGCTCTGCTACAACACAAATACGAAAATACGTTCTCAGGCCCTATTTACCACTTAACATCTACCCACTTATTTCGTCTCCTTATGTGTGCCGCGATAACATTTCATATATAAACTACGCCGAGAAAATATTGCCTGTAACTTTCCCACATCCACCTTCTTCCTATCATCGTATTTTCAGAACATATTTAAAATCAGTCACTGCCGTATGTCATGATCACGTTACGTTTTTCCGCCGCTAAAAAAGCTAGCAAATCGTTGAGGCTATTCACGCATATACATCACATACTTTTTTAAATGTCAAATAGCTGAGGAATTCCACAAACGGAGTCGCTTGAATCTATAGCGAACAAAAGGTGAAGTAGTAAGCTAGATATTCGCAAATATGTTTCTCTTTCCCACAGTAATGCCTAAGTAAAAGAAGATTCGAATTTGAACTAGGGTAATATTTTGTATTCTTCAAGTAAACTGACCATGACATTTCTAATCGGTTGGTTCTATTTCTGAAAGTGCTTAAGATTAATAAATCACACAAACAGTAATGACTATAATAGATCTACGATTTTTGTTCATTAAGCAGGATGTCCCATTTATCTTGACCACAAACAATAACTCTGTACCGAGGCTCCAAATGAAAAAGTGTTTCACACAAAGGTTGTATAACTGGAAGGGGGAAATAATACTGCTGGGGAGTCAGCCTAATAGCATTATTAGGAAGCGAGAGATAAAAGTACTAATATAAGATTTTTTTAACGGTATCGGTATCTATTCGTAAAAATCCAATGAAGCTCGTCAAGTCCTTTTAAAATGTATCACAATGTAGTAATCTAATAAACAGATCGGTAAAAACCACCTCAGACATAGGGACTCATAAGGGTTCACGGAGACCCGTTATGTGATGTCTTGCAGCACTATTGCGCTGCATGGTAGAGTACAGTGTGGCGCTGACAGTCTCCTTTTGATGTAGGGCTGATTTAAACAGTGCTGGTACCTCGAGTTGCGTAGTCCATTCCACCGAGGTTGCCCATAGAGAAATCAAAGGAACACGCATGTACGTTATGACTACAGTCAGTCATCCGTGTGCAGTCGAATACAGTACACTGCAAGGTTAGAGTTGTCGTAACTAAATTGCACTCCACCAATAAGAATGCAGGAATACTGTTCATCTATGAAAAATGTAAGTTAGCAGATTAAAACGTGTTCGTTTTATTTTACCGTGCAGTGTAATACGTTCAAGTGAGTTGTACTGTAACACACACAAATCGTTACGTTATTGCCATTATCAATAGTTTGGTTTTCTCTCTCGTAGTTCATTCGTTTGAAGGTCGGCGTAATGCTAGTCAGGCGGATCGATATGCTGACAAGACCCCACCGTCCAGACAAATGTTTTCCCATCTCGTTGTGAAGCTTTGTGAAACAGGCAATTTGAACCCACAGCAACACAATCGTCGTAGAACTATAGTAGTAGGAAAATAATGAGGTAGACACAACGAGATCGGAAGCAGATTCGGATTGGGGGAGTCGCCATGTTGTTTCGTCACTTTTTACCCCTGACTGATATGACCTTTGACCTTGACCTCGACATAGACCTCGAGGACCTTTGACCCCAAAAAAAAATTTTTAAAACCCCTTAAAAAATACCAAAGAATCCTTAAAACACCAAAAAATCAATAAAAATTCCTAATATATTTATTAAAATATTATTAAAGCGATCCTTATAAATAACCCATTTTTCCCTCAAAAATACCATAACCCCTCATGAGCAGAAGAAAGCCCCTGAAATATAATTTTCGGTCAATTTAAGTAATTTGGGTGCTTCCTTAGGACCTACAGAGCAGTGGCGCTCATATTGGTTTTATAGGCACACCCTATTCCAAATCGATACAAGGAATTCAGGATGGAAGTCAGAGCTATGCATCAGTCATTCTGCATCCATATTGTATTCAGATGACCTTTGAACTATGACATTTGATCTTGAAAATGCAAAAAACTAAAAAAATAAAAAATAAACAAATTTACGAAAGATTTCTAAAAATCCCAAGAATGTGTTATTAAAATTAATAAAATATTTCATAGTTATTAAAAATTAATTCTTACATTTCCGAAGGTTCTCCCATCACCACGCCCAGCATACGACTGACTCGCTCACCCCCACTTCCCTCATCAAAATTTATTCTCCCATTCTTGATTTTCTCGTTCATTTGTTTATACATTACGGGAGGCCACGATCTTGGTAGGCAACCACCATCTTGGTAGGTGACGACTAACTTGATAGGCCACCATCATCTTGGTAGGCGACCACCATCTTGGTAGACATCACCCATCCACAATATTAGAAGTCAATGACCATGACCTTGACGCTATGACCTTGAATGACCTAGAAAACCAAAATCTCGAGAAAAATCCATAAAAGTCAGCAAGCACAATATGTTACATACTAACTTCGCCATATTAGATGTAGACTACCTCAACCTTGACCCCATGACCTCGAATGACCTTGACAAAACTCTATAAAAATACATAGAAGTCAACAAGCATAATACATGGCAGACTACCAATTCCATATTACATGCAGACTACCTCGACCTTGATCCCATGACCTTGAATGACCTTGAAAACAAAAAGTTCGAGAAAAATCCATAAAAGTTAGCAAGCATAATACATTACATACTACTGCTGCCATATTAGATGCAGACTACCTTTTCCTTCACCCCACGACCTGAATTACATTGAAAACAAAACCTCGGAATAAATTCGTAGAAGTAAACATGCTGGAGGCCAAGCGAGATGTCGGCCCTTATATATAGGCATAATAATCCTGTAATTTTCCACCTTATTAAAAAAATGTTTCCAATCGGCAGTTTACCTACAAGCATTATGTGGGACTTAAACTACATGCATAATTTATTAAATATATATTTGTTATTAAACATTTTATGCTGTTCAATATAAAAAAAGTATTTTTTTAAAAATTTATTATAGGTAAATGTACATTAAAGTACAATAGTACTCTACAATTTTTTTTTATTACAGTTTTTTTATCTCTACTTGCGGGTCTAACTGTGGTTCAGCGGTGCTGATTGTGGTGCTACAGTGCTAATTGCGGTGCTGATGCAGAGACAGAGCTGATTGCGAAGGAGAGCTGATGGTGGATGCTATTGCGAATGTGGAGTAGAGCTGATGTGTGCTGATTGTGGTGCATTGCAGTGAGTGCAGCGCTGTTTGCGGTGCTAAGTGTGTGTGTGTGGGTGTGTGTGGTGTGTGTGTTGTGTGTGTGGGTCGCAAGTTAAAATTAATTCGTTCTATTTTAAATTAAAATTATATAATTCTACCTCCAAAAGCTGAAAGGCCAAATTGTTATTTAATAATCTCGCTTAAAATATTTTGTACATCCAGGTTCATCTGTATATTTAATAGCTTCCTGGGTAAACTGTATTTACAGTTTGCAATAAAAGTGCCCAGCACCACGACAGGCTACCACCATGCTTCCCAATTGTTCGTCGTCGCGTGAAAATGACTCTTCGTTCGGACCGTCCTCTCACGCCGACATGCATCTTTTGAACATAGGCGAAACTTGATCGCATAACCGACACTGGCGACAAGTTAGCGATGATGCAGGTTCACGGCTCCATGATCGCCTGGGTCAAAAACGCAGGCCTTTATATTCTTAATGCATCTTCACGGAATGGGATCACGCTGAGAAAACCCACATAATCGTTCGCCTCTGATGAAAACATGCAGGTACTTACATACCAATATGTTACTTAAATATGCTTGTAGGCATATGTTTATATACCTATACATAATCATGTTTAGACCATTCACGTTTTCTTTGGTCTTTTTGAATCAAGCCTTTGAAAAATCTCCCCATGTATGACGTATTTAGTCTTTCCTAAATACGTCCTGTATCACAATCGTTTTATACTTGTGTTCATAAAAGTTACTTTTTTTTTCCTGTTAGATTGAAATGTTATTAATATCTTAGCTATACATTATAGTGATTCCTTGACAAATAATTGAATAAAAAACAGGGAGAAAATAGGTATGTTGGTTTCGTATAGTGAGAAACAGTGCTTATACAAAATATCGTTACAACTGAGTGCGCACGAATATGATGTGTTGTCCCTCTAGTGTAATTCTCCAGTCTTGTTAGCTTAGTTTGCACGAGGCGGAGGAATATCCTGGAAATAGAACATTAGCAGGGCTTCATAAAAGGCTGAAGTAACCATGAATGGATTATATGAGATAAATTTAAAAAAAATTATATATTTAAATATTTTATTACATACATAGAATGTTAAATTATCTTTATATTAGCGGATTTATATGTACAGTGTACAAACATATATATTCCCTATATGTATATATATACATAATTATACATAAGTTAATTTGAAAACAATTTTTTATTGACTTACTTATATAACTATTCCTAAACATATGAAATAAATGGAAATTTTTTTTATATATTTTTTTCATAGTTATATGTATATAACTATGAATAAATAGAAAATAATTTTACATTTTAATACATATATACCTATATATACATATTAATTAAATTGAAATAATGTTATATTTTCATAGGTAAAATACTTATACATATGCATTAAATTAAAATAATTTGATATTTGCATACTTACATACATATATAATATTTATTTAAATATACAGATTTTTTTATATTCCTATCTTATAAAAATACATAATAATATATAGTCCTATTATATATAATAGTCCCTGTGTGTTTTCATCAGGGGCGAATGATTATGTGGATTTACTCAGAGTGCTCCCATTTCACGAATATGAATTTTGAATACGAAGGCCTGCGTTTTTGACATCGACGATAATAAACGGCGAACCTGCATCATCGCTAACTGGTTGTCGCCAGTGTCGGTTCTGCGATCGAGTTTTCGCCTATGTTCAAAGAATATATGTCAGCATGAGAGGGTGGTCCGAACGAAGAGTCCTTTCCACACGACGATGAACAATTGGGAAGCATGGTGGTGGCCTGTCGTGGTGCTGGGCACTTTCATTGCAAAGGGTAGACATAGTTTGCCCAGGAAACGATAAAATATTACAGAGGAACATGGATAAATATATTTTTTTAATGAGATTACTAAATAAAATTTTCGCCTTTCCACTTTTGGAGGTAGGACTACATAATATTGTTTTAAAACAGAGTGAATTTATTTAACTTGCAATACACACACACATGTTGTACTTAGCATCGCAAACAGCACCACACTCATTGCTCTCACTGCAGTCAGCCTGCAATCAGCACCGCAATCAGCTCCATCTCCACAAACAGCTCTGCCTCTGCAATCAGCTCCTTCTCTGCAATCAGTTCCGCCTCCACAATCACTTCGCAATTAGCACCACAGCACACAATTAACACCACAGCACCACAATTATAACCACAATTAACACCGCAGCTCCACAAGTACAGATATCAAATAAATACAGTAAAAAAATATTGTTAAATTACTATACTATTGTACTATATGTACATATATATATATTTAATTAATTTAAGAATTTTTTTTTTTAATTTTTAACGTAGAATTTTTATTAACAAATATAAATTAAATAAATTATGCATATATTCAAAGCCCCACATCATGCTTGTAGGTATACTGCTGATTGGAAACTTTTTAAATAGGGTGGAAAACTTCCAGTATTTTATGGCTATGAATATAAGGTCCGGCATATCGCTTGGCCTCTAGCATACTTACAGTTAGGAATTTATTCTCGAGTTTTTGTATTCAAGGTCATGGTGTCAAGGCAAAGGTAGTCTGCATCTAATATGGTGGTAGTAGTCAGTTTATATTTTGCTTGTTGACTTTTATGTATTTTACTATCGAGTTTTTATTTTCAAGGTTATTCAAAGTCATGGGTTCAAGGTAATGGTTATTGCCTTCCAATATGGCAGATGGGTGATGTCTACCAAGATGGTGATCGCTTACCAAAATAATTGTCACCTACCAAGATGGTGGTTGCCTACCAAGATTGTGGCCCCAGTAATGTATAAATAAATGATAAATCAAAAATCAAAATGGGGGAATGAGTATAAATGAGACGAGTGGGGGTGAGGGAGTCAGTCGTCTGCTGAGCATGATGCTTGGGGGATCTTCGAAAATGTAAGTTCTTAAAATTTGTTTATAAGTTATTAGATAATATTTAAATTTTTTTAATAATAACATTTTTTGCGATTTTTTTTAATTTTTGTGATTTATCTTGGATTTCTTTATTTTTTTGGATGTTTGAATTTTCAAGGTCAAAGGTCAAGGGCAACAGTCATAGCTCAAAGGTCATCTATATGCAATATGAATGCAAGATGGCTGATAGTTAGGTCTTACTCCTATCCTGTATCCCTTGTATCTATTTGGCATTGGGTATGTCTATAAAACCAATATGACCACCACTGTTCTGTTGGTCCTAAGGAAGCCCACAAATTCTTAAATCGACCGAATATTGAATTTCAGGGGCTTCCCACTGAACATGAGGGGCTTCTACTATTTTGAGGGGAAAATGGGTAATTTTAACTATCCATTTGACAATTTTTAATAATTCCTAATAATTACATTTTCCCAGAATTGTTTGGGATTTTTTGGTATTTTTGGGGTCAAAGGTCCTCGAGGTCAAGATCAAGGTCAAAGGTAATATGGTTTAGGAGTAAAAGTACAATAACATTCAAGATGACGGTCGGGTGATATAATAACAAGCGGCTCCCCCAAACATAATCCGATCCGAGATCCCCTTGTGACCAATCATTTCCCTACTACTTACTCGCAAGATGAGGCTGTTGAGGTTGATGTTCTCGCTGCTGTAGCAATAGTTGGTCCACACTTCAGCACGTACCTACTTGAAGTGGACATTGATATTCCAAAACGAGTGCACATCACTTTCTTAAGCATAATATGTTCCATCCCTTTCATGAACACTTACAGCACGAATTACATGGAAATTATTTCCAGATTCATTTAGAGTTCTGTCAATGGGCACAGCATCAAATTATCGCCAACCCGAACTTTTATCGGGTGTTCTTTTTACCGATGAATAATCGTTCTCCAACTCAGGCCAAGTGAATATGAAGAACATACATTATTTGGCCGTCGAGAACCCACATTGGCTTCGAGAGGTGGACCATCAGCACCAATGGAGAGTTGACATTTGATGTGGGATGGTTGCCAATATATTATAGGCCTTATTTCGTGAATGGTAGCCGAAACGGCAAGGAGTGTGCCACCTTCATTCAAACATTTATTACTTATATTCTGGAGGAGATACCTCTATGGGACAGAATGATAATGTGGTACCAGCACGATGGATACCCAGCACACCCGTGTATGCACGTCATGTTCTGGACCGAAATATCCTAATCGGTGGATTGGTTGTGGAGTACCAGTTTAGTGGCCTGTGTGATCTCCTGTCCTTAACCCCCTGGACTTTTTTCTTTGGGGTATCTCAAAGGCACTGTCTATCGAGATATTCCAACAATTCCTGAGAACATGCAGGAACGTATTGTGTGTGCATGCAATGCTCTTCAGCAGGCAACACTGGAGGAATCAACGTTATTATTCACCAAGCGACTTAACTTGTGTATCGCTTCCAATGGTCACCACTTTGAACATGCAATGTGATTTTTCTAGCCGTCACAGAACCCGTATGGATAGTACTACAAACAGACAGTATAGAGCCAATTTAATGTGTTGTATTTAGTGTTTATGTTGGAAAGTGTACATTTTTGTACATGTTTAAAAAGGTCTGGCGAGCTTCATTGAATTTTTGACCAATAGATAAAACAGTGACTTTGAAAAAATTAATTTTAGTACTCGTATCTCACTAATAAATTACGTGTTTGATTTTTCCACTTATTGATATAATTCCTGAACTTTATTTTTGACAGCTGCTTATAAATTTATTGGAATTCATTTCACTGATGATACAGTTTTGGCAAAAAATCGGGTAACACTTGATTATAAAAGTGCAACATTCTGCATAATACGAAAGCTTTACAAGATGAAGAATATCCAAATGTGTCTGTTAATTTTTTATAAATGCATATTTTATCACCAAGCTCAAACTTCATTTCTAACAAAAGAACGAAACTGGTGATGAATAAATACTATGACAGCAGTCTGTTTAATAACACCTTTGTAAACTGGCACTGTCTCCATTAAATAATGTCCTGGGTATAAAATAAAGCCAAATGGGTAAATGTCGGTTTTTCCAGAATTCCGAAGTTTACGGAAAAAAACCCAATTACCAAAGTCCATTTCCTGCTTTATCAGTCATACCTTAAATACACATATATATATTATATTTATATATATTTATGTATATATATCAAAAAATATAACAATCCTCTACTCCTATCTTTTTACGACGTCATGTGGGATAATCCTTATCTACATCATAGTTTAATATGGAGTTGTGGTTTTTTGACGAGTGTCATAATTCTGGAAACCCGACGTTTGACAGTTTAGCTAAATTAGATCTCTGTGGCATTATTTGTTGGAAGACAGTGCTAGTACACGAAGATGTTATCAGTCAGACTGCTGTCATTAGTAGACTATTGTGTGTGAATATTGCAACACCCATAAAGAATGGCCCAAATGAATCTAAACTCGGAAGATGTGTAGAACAGTGTATTAGCAATAAGGGTTTGCGACTACAGAGAGATGGCGTACACATAGCCGCAGCAGCACCATCTCTTGTGTGAGTGGAAAGGTTTGTGTTAAGTCAAGGTCATTCCGTGAAGTGCCGTCCAATGAAATGAAAGCAGGTGCGGGTATGTCTCGTCGACGTTAAAGGGAGCCATATTAGCATGCAAGTGAGTTCGAACGAGGCAGATTATTCGGTCTCTGGGAAACGGATTTATCATATCATGACATTTCGGCTCGCGCAGGGCATGCTGCTATGGCACTGATGCATGTGTGGTACCAGGGGATATAAGTGGGTAGTACGCAGCGACTAGTGGGTACCGGACCATACAATGTGACCACAACATGGGATGGCTGCCATCGTGTCCGCATTGCCGTAACGGACCGTACAGCCTCGTACACAGTGTTGACTCTACACTGGAGCGCTGCAACGGATGTAGATTTGCCTGCGTCGATGGTTCAAAGTCGTATGCTGCGAGCTGGACTGGTGGCATACATAAATTGCGTGGAATTTCATTGTCCGGAAACCACAAACACCTCAGACTGCAATGGGGCATTCGTCGCTGGTGTGCTGAGTGGCAAGGTGTAGCGTTTTCGGAAGAGTTCCGTTTCAACGTGCCCTACATAGTTGGCCACATACGCATTAGGTTCTACTGTGTGGTGACCACAGTCTGGCAGCTTGCATTGTGGAGCGACATACTGGACAAATGCCAAGTGAAATGGTTTGGGTTGCCATTGGATACAACATGTGATCTCGACTCCTTCATATTGAGGGCAATCTGAACAGCAACTGATACATCGGGGAGGTTTTAGAGCCCGAGGTTACTGTTCCTCCTTCAGGTGACACCATATGTAATATTTCGCACGGACAATACCCGGCCACATGTGGCAAGGAATGCGAAAGCCTTCTTCAATAAACGACTGGTAACACTGCTCCCCTGGCCATGCACCTTCCACTGATGTGTCGCTCATTGAACATGTCTGGGATGTGGTTCGTCGGCGACTAGTTCGTGACGGTACTCCCGCAACCGCTGTTGATGCTTGGTGGACTCGCATACAAACAACGTGGGGCAGATTCTCCAGGAACATATCCAGGTCATCTTTGATTCCATGCCATGACATTTAGGGGCTGTGATTGCAGCACTTTGGGGCTTCACACGATATTGAATTCTCTGGGACAGAGATCATTTACTGTTCTGTAATCCTAATCAATTGTGTATTGTCATGTATCTAGTGTGTGGTGTAAAGGTAATTTCAATGACATGTATCCTTCTTGGTGTTGCATTTATCACAGATTTTAGTGTACTTATCTATCACAGATTTTTTTTCTCTCATAAGAAGGAGAAGTTTTATCTTGTTCATGAAATAGGAATTTATAGAAAATTAATTGGTACAACAGGAAATTTGCATATTCTTGGTCATATAAAGGCTGTGTATGGTGCATGAATGCCAATAAAGTTAGTTTGAACAAAATTGGTTCAGTGGTTCTCATTTTATGTTTTAAGGTAGTGGATGTAGAGCATTTCTCAACTGTGTGGCATGCTATATCTAGTTAGGCGATTAGTCTTTTCCCAGTGAAAATTTCACATTGGAAATAACACACTGTGACTGGGAGTTATTATCTGTTGTTTGTTAATTACGCCTTTTTGCTGGAATTTCACATCCAGCGCCGTTCTCGTGTTATTTATGATCCAGCAGTCCTATCAGTTACAGGTGTGTACAAGCTTGACCATTCGCTCTTGCGCCTTTGCATGAAAGAGACAGTTGCAGAATGTCTGAGAATATGTCAGCAACTACTCAATGACATGTGTTACAAGTAAAATGTACTCGTATCAAAGAATGTTTAGTAATTATTCTATATATAATCAATATAAAATATCTGGAAATTTAAATCAACTCAATGAATTTAGGGGCATTGAAGAAGAAATTCTACGAACTACCACAGAAAATAATTTCCACAAATTTTCCAGTGAAATTTACTAAAATGCAGAGAGTTAAACTTCTCGATGACTTGGAAATTTGTGGATTTAATTTATCTGCCAGTTATCAGGTAAAGAATGGCCACATTTTCAGGGCTTTTGTATTTCCATTCTATCCAGAACAAACACATTAAATACAGACCAAATGTAGTTGTGGGTGTCATTATGGCGCCTGCCCCCCTACCCCCTTCCCGCATGGCTATCTGTTTACTGCTATACAAGGAACAGATAATTTGTGATGCATTAGCAGCAACACTTGTTGAAAAAAATCCACAACTCTCCCAAAAGAGTTCAGCAGAAATACATCAGAAGGTAGAGTGACATATAGACGTCGCAAGCCGCCTATTCGAACTATTTTGGTGACAGTGTGTAATGTGTTGTTATAGCGTCAACTAACAACCAGGATGTATAAAGTGATAAACATACTTGTTTTCTCTCATGTAAGTACTACTGTGCGATATCTTAGCGCTACAGGAATGACAACACTGTCCAAAACGTAACTTTCTTCTACCACTTACACGAACAGTTAAGACCATATTTTACGGTAGTTTTATTATATTATATCATCTGGAAGAAATTAATATAAGGACCATACAAATGTAAATATTTGTAGTTATATGAATATTTTCTTTCCAAAATATAGCCCAAGAAAATCGAAAATTTTGGAATATAGCAGATCAAGTTTTTATGCTCCTAATTACCTTTGCCAAGTAAATCACATGCCATGCTATTTTTATAATATAGACAACATGTTAAGTAAGTGTCAGATATATTAACAATGGTACTAAGGCACTTGTATCCTGAATATGCTTTAAAATATGCATTGAGGTCTTGTAAACACATTTGTACTCGTCCAAGAGAGACTAATAAATATTAATAATATTTTATCTTGGACGAATAAAAAAGTGCTGGAAATATATCAATACCTTTTTAAATGGTTTAAGGATGCCAGTACCCGAGTACCGATTGCTAAATATCCGTGATGATAATGTTGTATATATTAAATTGATCACATGAACGTGATTTATTTGGCAAAGTTAATTAAGAGCACAGAAACTCTCGTACTCGTAAATTTCGTCATTTCAGTGGTCTATTTTGAAAACTATAATCATTAGACTACAAATATTTACTCTAATGTGATCCTTAGATAAATATCTTTTATATAATGAAAGAAAATATTACCGGGAAAAGTGATCTTAAGCAATGTTGCTCACTTTGAATTATTGAAACCGCTGGTGATCTGTGCACCATTATCGCTTTTACACCAGCATACTCTCATTTTGGTGCCAAGCCCTAGTAATACATATTTGAGCTAAAATGTTGTCTGTACTTGACGATGTAGTTGGCCCACGTCTCGTAGTACTTCTCCAGTAAGACACCGTTGAACCAGGACCCAGAGCTCTTCATCCACACAGGGGCCGACCAAGGGGCGCCGAACAACTTCAGGTTCTGGCCTCGCACGTTCGACGCCTCCTTCACGAATGGGATCTGGGAAAAGGAAAATTAAGCTTTCAGCATTCGTCACTGCGCGCTTAGTTTGCATCCAGACATTGCGGTAATGTACATCAAGATACAGGACATTTTTTGATAGTGAATTTAACCCACGCCGTAACTTTTTAGAATAAGTTAATTGTTCCAATCAAACAAATTCCTGGTATTGCTTCAAGTTCCGAATATATGAGAAACTGTCATTTTATTTACGAACGCAGTTGCAAATTTACTCAAAGTGAAGAGGAGTGAATTTACGCAAATGTTTATTTATCCAGACGAATTAATTTAATAAATGTAATTGCAATCATATTTGGATGCATACTACATAGTTTATATGAAAAAGAAAGTTGTTTAATCTCAAAAAAAAAAAAATTAATACAACGAAGGTATAAGTGAACAATATTACACAACAGCTGAACGTTCCTACACATGACTATTTACAACATGAGCAGCAGGTCGGAAGCACACACACTGAGAGAGAGGTTTGTTTGAGCCAACAAAATATAGCCTACTTGTTTGTTAATGTAGGCGCAATGAAATATTTTGTTGTTGAAAGCAAATTAATTTGTCGTTCTTATTTGGCTGCCCCAAACACAGTTAACCAGATCTGATTTATGCTAATAATTACTTTGGCCGTACGTACATCATTAAACAGTTCCAGTTAATACAAACACAATTGGAAGCCGGAAGCAAGACAAGGATTCAAACCTCGCCCTAGCAATTTACGTGATTATTGATTAAATTTGAATTTATATATAAATCACACAATACACAAGACGCCACACACACACAAAAACATAATATATATATATTATTATATATATATATATATATATATATATATATATATTATATATATATTTTCCAATAACTGGGAAAAAGTACTCAAATTAAAATTTCAACTTTCGCAGTTTTACTTTGTAGTTTCCAGCTGTACTTCTTATTAGGGTGTTTATAGTATTATTAATCATCAATAGATGCACCAACAAACACTGTTAGTCCCCTAATTGCCACAAAAAATGCAAACAAAAACGTGAACAGTATTTTTTAATAAACGTCGAAGGTAATCAAATGAGTGGCCAAAAAAAATATATTTGATCCAATTAAATATTTTGCTAACAGACTAATTTCATTTGCAATTTTTGTTTATTCAAGCATGTATTAAGAAAGATAAACAATTTGTTTTCTTTCAATTTCCAGGTTTTGTTTACTCAACAAAATATATGTTGGCCAGCAAAATCAATTTTTCGCTCTCCACAAGTACATGGTTGGCTGAAAAAAAGTATTTTTCTAAGTGTTCCAGAAAATACATGTGTCTGCAGTGTAACACAAAGGATATAACAGAGTAATATCAATGCTTTAAAACAAACATTTCGATTTTAAATAATAAATAGAATAATTTTGCATGTTATGGTCCACGGATTATCGATTTGACCCGTAGTGCAATAAGATTGTACGTGTTCTTGACACCTGGTCATATTAACATATGGTGACCGATTTCAAAGTCCCCTTGGGACGGCTTAAAAACGAAATATTAAAAAGCGAAATCTAATAATAATAAAAAAAATCCCAAAAATTGAAAAAATAATAGTAAAAATAAAGTATTACGAAAAAACATTAGAAAATTAAAAAAAATTATAATACTCCGATATTACGAAATAATAAATCATCACGTGACAATTATGTTAAAGCGAAAAGCTCTAAGATGGTGTCAGCAGAACTGGGATGCCTCGACGTAGGTCTAACCTTGTATTTTGTGTCGATATCTATGAGGCTGAAGTTGGAGAGTCTCACATCTCCAGGCAGTCGTCATAAGTGTAGTACTTGAGCGAGAAGTCGCAGGCGCCCACGTTCACCCTCAGGAACAGGTACTGGGCACCGCCCTTCCCAAAGTATGTTCTGCACAGGTGACAACGCTCCGTGAGCCATCCCGATCAGCGTGCAACTCTCAATCACTCACTCACTCACTACCCAGTATTAAGGCGGGTTCACAATCTCTTACGTACTTATAACACATTTTCTGTTCACAGCCGACATTTAAACAACGTAACTTACGAAGCGACATTTTTATATTGTGTATGGTTTTTGCAGGTATTGTGTAAAGCATGGTGCAATTTTAAAACGTTGTCTAAAGAAAACAGAATTTCGTATATTTTTGTCTTGACCTGAGTAGTTTTAGTTTAAATAATAATATTACTATCCGTACGTACGTAGAAGTTGAAAGTTGAGCTACTTTTTTCTACTCTTTCCCACGTACGTACGTATGCACATGTATTCATGTAGAGTTTTAATTTTATTTGCACGAAGTACGTACGCTGTTTGAAGGTTCTGGATCCATACTTAACAAAGATATTTTTTAGTTTATAGTGACAGAAATACTGTATTTTCCACATTTCTGAGTGAGCATTCAATAAATGGCATGGACTATGACTAGTAATAACCGCTTCGGATTTCGAGGTGGGCAGTTCTTGACAGAAATATGTTTATGTAGTTTATGAATGCAGTTCCATTTAAATAACTGACACTCCATTGCCACGCCTTTCAATATCTAGCAGAAGCACTCACGAAGTGTTACGACACTATAAGAATAGGTATTATAATGATCAGTTGGAATGAACTGTGGTGAAAAGGTATTTTTTATATCATTAAAAAATATATGTTTCGCTTGTTGTAAAAAGTCACGTGAAGTTGTCATTAAAGTTAGAAGAATGATTACCAATGTGATAACAAAATACGTTATTTTCCTCTGTGCTAAAGCCATTAAATTATTTTCTTTTTATAATAGGTAATTCGTCTAATGAATATGTTCATATATTTTCACAAATGTTTATATATTAAATATAAGTCAAAATATATAACATGTAATACTTCGCACTTAAAGAAATACCGTTGATACACAGCCTTGTATATTGTTTTCATTTACACTCAAGTAACTTTATAAAATACCAGCATAGGCCTACAACATTTACCAAATATGTTAGTTAGGAAAGTGCAGATACCAAAATGCATGTTTAAATAAATTACAAAAAAAAACTACAAAAAACAGGTTACATATTTTTTCAAACAGTACATTATAATGGCTGACCACGGGGCCATTAACATCTCGACAGTAACACATAATCAAAGCCTATGTAATTTATAGGGTTCTTTTATATAATCTTAAATATTATTTCTTGAAATTGTTAAGAATTATCACAAAGACACCGAAACTTGTAACTAATGTAAGCTCCTGGGTAGTTTCCCACATTTCGTGAAATATAGTCTACTTTAAGAACTTTGACTATCAGAAATCACGTCTACGCCTAGAGTTAGTTCTAGTCACAATGCGTGTAGCATTCTCCATCAGACGTCAGTTCAAACGAACAAAGGCGACCAAGAGAGTCGTTGCGATGTACAACCTACTGCGCCATCGACTTGACGGTTCTGAGCAACTGCTCTGCCTCACGTACGTTCACCGGTGGCAAACTGGGCGGCTGACCAGCGTTTTCGTGTTATCTGTGATCTAGAGAAACTACTGGAATATCATTCGAACGCCACTCACCTGTCAAAACAATGCGTGTTCTCCTATATTTCCTGTGATGAAGCTCACAGGCATGAATTTTCCACCACTCACTGTTAGTTAGTCCTATACATGAAAATGGCGTATGTAGAGATACAATTCCGTAAGGAATTGGGGCAAATTGTTTGCATAATTAGAGGAAATCTAATTTGGTGCTACTTCTCACCTGTCAGCTATTTTATATTGTGTTAAACACTAAGCTTAATTTGCTCGAAAACTGCGTGGTTTACTTTGCTAAACCAATATATTTTGACATGCATATTAATAATATTTAATCGAAACATGAACCACTCTTCCGCTTCACAATAAATAATCCGAAATACGAAATGCATTACAAATTATTTTTATAAATAATCTTATTATATCCACAGCTATTAAAGTTGTTTCAGACATCGGTATGCTCACACGTTTTTCCTACTTTCGAGTGTTTTATTTCAGATACATTCTGTAATACACTACCTGATAAATAGTATTCTGACGCCTCTCTGTAGTTGTAAACTCGTGTCTATAGTCCATTTATGACTGAAACAGACTTTCTCGGAATCTTTCCTACTCCCATTTCTAAGCAATAGATAAAAAAATACATTAAATCATTTAAACTATATTCTCTCTCTCCGTGCTACCAAATGACTTCACCCGCGCCTGTCACTGTTTGTAGTAACTATGTATGTAGCTGACGACTAAGATGTTGTTCAAAAGTCTGTTCCAGTCGTGAACCGACATGTTGCTACGACCACCACTGTTGCTATAAAAGTAGACCGAGGGCTAAATATTGATCATAACTACGCGATACCGGCAGAATAGGAGAACAGGTGGGGCAAGGTTGCTCAGTCGCCTCGCCAGGAGTGTATTTATCCCTTACCCCATCAGCAAGCAATCCATTAGGGCGAATTCCGCCTTTCTCAAGTTACTCGACTCGTTCATAGGGGATGAGGTTAGGTAGTGAAAACGAAAAGGCACAACCTCGACATGTGCATTGATCGACAGGCACTACCGAGCATTGAAGAAGGTAGTACGGGAAGCTCATGTGTCACCATGTCATACCTTCTGAGAATTCCACAGTGTAGCTAATTGTGCAGCCAACAACACAACTGTGCACTAGGAGTTGCGGGGTCTGCAGTTCGAAGCAAAGGCGCCTAACCATAAACCACAAATTTCAACTGCGTACGCGATGCGCGCGTTCGACGGTGTAAAGAACACGGCGACATGAATATGGACACTGAAGACGCGTGATTTGGATTGATGAATCACGCTGTGCGGCGGATTCCAGGTAAACTCTGCATGCCGTCCTGTATTGTACCCATAGAGAAATTAAACAGATGTGTTTTTCATAGGAAAGTATTTGGTCTGGCCATATTTCTTTGCGGCACAATACAGACTACAGATGACATTTGACTGAGTGTGTGTTGTCAACTGTAGTATACCAGTTTGGAAGTAACTTGTGTGTTTCAACAGACAATGCTCTCTTCTACAAAGCACGTTCATTTCGTGTGTGGATTGTGGACAATAGGGCTTCGGAAATGGACCGGCCAGCCCAGATGCCCGACTCCAGTCCCACTGGACATCTCTAGGATGACCTGTAACGGCAACTGTGCGCAGGCGCCACATTACTTACTACACTTGCTACAGTGCTGCAGGAAGAATGGTAGACCACTCTCCCGGAGACGTTCTGACACCTGGTCAACAATCTCTCTCGCAGAAGCAGAGCTTTAACAGAAGCCAACACCATCTCGGATTTCGTCACAAGAAGGCGACGATTGATAAAAATATTTCCCGATTTCCCACACACAATGTGACCCATTTTACTTTCGTAAATGCATGTTTCGTCCCCAAAATTTCTCTCCCCCCTTCCGAACACCACGAAGTTTCCAAAACCTTCTGGAAAAGTACTTCCCGCTCAATGCTGCTGAGTGATTGCTCAAAGCTGACAGAACCACAAATGCTGTTAAAATGTCAGTCACAATGAGCAGTTAATAAAATTAAATTATTAAAACATTATTTTCGTATACACTTTAAAAAATAATTTAATTGTTTTAAATTTAAAATATTTGAGGTGTAAGTATACTGTGTTACATATCACTGAGCTCGTCTTTTCAAGGTGAATACCAAAATGTGATGCCATAACAATTATGTAACCCATTCATAGTACCCCAATAGTTAGTTGAAAAGGTATGGCCCTTCCCACCTCTCCCTCCACTAAGACTCACATCCCAACCATCACCCAGCTCCATCAGTTCCTTCATACCCTAAACCCTCTTTTCCATGAAAACCTAGAAGGTGGCATTCAGCAACGCATCAACAAACAACAGACGAAAAAAACAAGATAGCGGCCTCCAATCATCTATAAAAAATGACAGACGAAAAAATTCAATATGGCGGCCTCTAGCAGCGTATAAACAAATGACAAATGAAAAAACAAAGAAGACGTCCTACAGCAATGTATAAACAAATAGTAAAAAAACAAGATAGTAGCTTCCAGCTATGTATAAACAAACGACAAACGAAAAAAAAAAAAAACTATGATGGTGTCCTGCAGAAATGTATAAACAAATGAAAAGGAAAAACCAAGTGCCTGCACACGATGTAATAAGTATGGTTGAGGGGCGAAGGGGGACCTTAAGAAATGTAGGTTTTTTTAATAAATTTGAAAATCATTTTTAAAAATAATTTTCAATAATGCATTTTGTTTACTTTATTTTCTATTAATTTAATATTTTTCATTCATTACATTTTTCTTAAATTTTAAATTTGTTTAGTTTTTACATTTTATTTTAATGGTTTGGGATTACAAGGTTGTCACTGGCTTCCAAAATGGCTACAAGCCAATGTCACAACATGACGGCTGGATTCAACGCCCCAGGCCCTTGTGCCCGACTTCATATTTCCTTCTACTAGTGTGAAATATTTTCGTAAGTAACTCTAAATCTTACCACAAGATTTGTTGATGGGGGGGGGGGGGTGTGTGATTGTGAAGAAGTGGTACGATGTACCTGCCCTGGTGTGGTACTTGCGCACCTGAAGCCAGCTTACGAATAGAACAGCTGCCACAGTGGGTGAGGGGCACAGAGTATATTTACTGTAGTTCGGAGCACGTGTTTTGTCGTAAAAAATATATATTTTTTTATAAAAGTCAAATTTATTACACTTCTGTATGTGTGATAGTGACTTTGCATCATTTCGGAGTATGGCTGTTACTGGAGTTGATGCTCCCCTCACCAACAAACTTTCCGTGCTCATTGGCGTATTTTGTAAAAAATTTTCAAAATATATATTTTTTCTGTCAGTGGTGGATTATATTTTTTCGGCCAGTTTTGGCTGAGGATTTTACTATTAATCGTAAGTAATTATGGAAATAATAAATATTTCTTTCAGAAGGGGTTGAATATTTCGCTGCCAACGGAACAATCAAAGGTATTGTTTTTAATTTTACACTACATACGTAAAGACTACATATTTTAAGTTTGTACAAAAATTATTTTTGTATTATTTTATTTAATTAGTTATATTTTAAAATAAACATATAACATTAAAGAAATATTGTCTAAAAATAGGTGATTTTGCAATATGGTCTGTAGCCTCAAAATCATATTGTATGCTTGTTCGGACTTGTGCCAAACTAACAAATGCCAAGGACCTCAATACAATGCTACATGAGTGATGGCTGACTATGTCTTGTCGGGGAGTGTGTAAAAGTTTGGTTTAAAAATGTTTTTAGGCATGGTTGGCTTTAATGTCATTCCTTATTATTGTCATTTAAAATTTAATATATGGTTATATAGGCCGCTGGGTTCATGTTGAGGAGGTTAATTTGATAGTGGTCTAGGTGAATTGCAGATAGTCTCTTCAGGTGACGGTAACTGTCATAAGTAGTACGGAATATAGTGTGTTCTGGCGCCGGGTCCAGGGGTCTGGGATCAGGTATCGGCGCTGGCCATTTTTTCTTTCAAAATCGCATGTTTTTACCCAAAATCACTTGAGAAATCGATTCTTTTACCCTAAATTCACCTTTTCCCCTAAAAGATTTCCCATATTGCTCATTAAAAAAAAAAGAACCCCTCTCCCGCCGACCCTTCCTTCAACCGATTATTGGCTTCAGGGGACACTGGAAACCATTTTGATTTTCCCATTTTTCCTTAAAATTACTTTTTTCCCCTTAAAATCGGCCACTTTCCCATTGAAAACAGTCATTTTCCCAAGAAATTTAACAGTTTTTTTTATAAAAAATTGACAAATAAATAATTTTTAAAAAGTATAGAAAAAATGGTAAAAACCGAAATTAATGCATCTCAAAACCTCGGAATTTTATTGATTTTCCTAAAAAAAACATTCCATGTTTCAAAGTTTAAAAAAATATCTGTACTTGCATGGCAAGAGCAGTGTTAGCAGGTTCGCACCTGCAAGGTGTCAGGTAACTGCACAGGTTTGTACTTTTAAGTCGTTTTCGCACCTGCTCTGTGTCGGATAACAAAGTCAGCACATAGCAGCGTTAGCAGTTCTGCGCCTGCACAGAACTACCTATTTCCAACCCAATATTCTCTATAATGATAGGTAAGAATAAAATGGGATATTGCATTCCAGTTAAGACCTGGTATAAATATTCGAATTTTAATACTTTAATTAAAGAATCTATTCAATTTATATTTTTTATTTAATACTTACTTCGTTCAGGTTGTTGAACTGTTGTACGAAAAATAACAATTTTATTTAAAACTAAGCCATGTAGCCTTGTAACCACGCACACACGCACATACAGACAGGCAGACAGGCCAAAATATTCCAACTTGCAGACGAGACTGACAACGAATAAAAAAAATTGGTAGTGCGACCAGGGACGCCATTCACACAAATATTTCCGATGCGAAATGCATGCATATGAACATACAACTCAGCGATGGAGTTATGGAGCTATAGAGCTATGGAGCTATGGAATAATGAAGATATGGAGGATAGTCTATGCTAGCAAGCATCCAACCAGATCCCTTGTCCATACATTCTTCTTCTTTATGGCAAAGTTTTCCACCATCCATCTTAAACCAAGATACCAAACCACTTTACAGTTCTGTTCAATCCATAACACAACCATTCCTAACATCTGTCAAACTAATATAACCAACTGATACCAGACCACCCAATGTACCAACTCCTATAACACAAGATAATGTCAGTCATACTAATCAAAAATATCACCCAACACACCAATCATATCATCCATCATAACTCGAGCAGCTATACAGTTGAAATTAGCCTACAACCTGAAATTAATTTCATTTGTGCTACCAACAAGCCCCAGCTAAATATACTAGTTGCCACACCACATAATAATGCAAAAGCATACCCCAATCATTCAGTCTTTGCAGGCCATACCAAAATAAATGGTACATATTACCCATACCATCTATTCTACCGACACTAGACGAATTATAATCACCACATAGTATAAATAAAGCGTACCTCGTCTCTTCAGCCACACATATAACATGTGTTTGCAAGGAGGACATCTTTAATTATTTAGTTTCTCTCTGGTGCAGGCTGCCATATTTTTTTTCGTCTGATGCAGGCGAACACATTTGTAGGACTTTGAATATTTCTCACCTCGTACTACTATTAGTTAGTACCTTAGACTACTATTTTCATATGTGAAGACTTTGAAAGATTTTCATTTGACTGCATTCGTTTCACCCTCGCATAGGACTTGGTCTATATTTTGCCTGGTGTTGGACTTAACCACTCATGTAGGACTTAAAATATTTCAGCTAGTGTTGGACATATCTTTTCTTGCCCTATGTGTAAAGGATTAGAAAATAATTTCCACTTTATATACAACTTAGAAATGTTTCATGTTGTGTAGGTATTCGAAAAAATTTAACATTGTGTAGGAATTTGAATATTTTTTGTCTCGTCACCTTATGTAAATACTTTTTTCTACTATCACATTTCATAGTTTTTCTGTTTATGTATATCTCGTCAAGGATTGTTGTAAATAATACTATTAAAAAAAATTAGTAACAGGTTTGAGTCCACTCTATGCATTTTTTTCAATGTTGGATGCGCCTTTTTTTCTCTTTCTACTTCAACACTCTTCAGTGATTCAATATATAAACTCTTTGAATGTGGTGTTTCCATAAGAGTACCACATCCTTACAAAAACTCTTTACATGGGAGAGAGCTGAGAATCTCTTCATCCTGTTACATATAAGAAGGTTAGATGTTCGTAAACTCATGATATTTCATGTCGTTCATATGTTAGAAGAAATTCCTTATTTAGGTATGTGAGTTCACTATCGAATGCTGCAAATGTTTTAACGTTTCCATATGTCACAAATGCTGATAAAAATTTCTGACTGCTAGAACAGCACGCCATCATTTACACTGCTTCCTCACGATGAGAGAAAGGAATTTGTAATATTTGTATCGGTTACACATGCTGGTTTTAGAGGTCTAACATGATGCAGCTAACAGTGAAGTCACTCGAAGTCAATAAGAGAAAGAGAGCTGTTACTCGAACGACAGGCAAACTGCAAGTGACCCACAGACCTCGTTCATCTGTATACATAAACTCACTTTCCACCCACTGCAACTCCCAACTGTCTCCCGAAATAAATTACACCATCTCCTAGAATGTGTTATGTCTGTGATACTAAGTATTTCTTGAAAACCCCCTTTTCACAGGAGACGTGGTAACCTACTTACTTGTAGCATGCCTATATACTATTAACACTACAGAACAAACAGTTTATGTCGACAATCTCGACTGTCAATATATGTCTAAAAATTATTTGCCATGTGTGGGATTCGAACCCTTACAAGGTACTTGAGCTTAGATCTGCGTATTACGGCTTGACCAACCTGATAAATTCGAATAGTGTAAAATTTTCAGAAAAAGGTTTTGTAATGAAAATTCTTAAACTTAAACTTATCATGTATCAACATCTCGATAGAAATGTACTGCTTGAAAAAAAAAAAAAAAGAGATTCGCCATTTTTTAGAATATTTTAAATTCGCAGAATAAATTTAAAACCTCTGTGATGTGGAGCGCTCTGAGAAAACCCAGATACATGTTCACCCCAGAAGAAAACACTTTATATATAAGATAATAATAGACATAAGTTTATATATATATATTTGGAATTAATATATATATAATATAGGAATACACATAAGAATATACAAGATAGGAATATATATAAATACAATTATGTACGAAATTAGAATATATATACGTATATATAAGATAGGAATATATATATACCTATATATATATATATATATATATATATATATATATATATATATGTGTGTGTGTGTGTGTGTGTGTATATGTATATATATATAAGATTTGATTATACATAATTGTATATAATGTATTATATTCTGAGGTAAATGTGTAATAGGGTTTTCTCAGACTGCTTACATATCATGAAGGTATTATGATATTTCTCTGCGAATTTAAAATAAAAAAAAAATGCTATTTTTATAAGCAGTAGATTTTTATCGAGATGTTAATAAAAGATAATGTTAAGTTTAACAATCTTCATTTTAAAACTTTATCTAAAATTTCCACATTATTACAAATTGTCAGGTTTTCGAGTGGTCTAAGATGCTGGATTTAAACTCTGGTCCCTTCTAAGGAGAGTGTGGGTTCAAATCCCACACCTAGCAAATAATTTTCAAACATGTATTGAGACAGTCGAGATGGTCCACATAAACTGTTTGTTCTGTAGTCTTAACAGTATATAAGCATCCAACATGTGAGTAGGTTTCGCATCTCCCATGAATAGGAGGTTTTCAAGAAAGTCTTACTGTCGCAGACATAACACATTCTAGGAGATGGTGTAAGATATTTCGGGAGACTTTTTGAAGTTGGAGTGGATGGAAAGTGGAGCTATATATAAAGGTGCACGAGCTCTCCGAATCATTTGCAGTTTGTCTGTCATTCGAGTAGGCGCTCTCTCTCTCTTTCTCTGACTGATTTCAAGTGACTTGAAACTTAGCTACAACATTTTTAGACATATAAGAGCAGCATGTATCGCTCCTATAAACCATCGAAACTTCTTTCTATCATCATGAGTGTGCAGAAAAAATGATGGCATGCTGTACTAGGGGTCAGAAAATAATATCAGCTATTGTGAAATATGAAAAGCTTAAATCGCTTGCAGTACTCGATAAAGAAAGTGAACTCGCATACCTATCTAAAGAATTCCTTCTCATGTATGAACAAATGAAATAGCATGTGTCTACAAACATCTACCTGCTTATCTGCAACAGGACAAAGATATTCTCGGCAGTCTCCCGTGTATAGAATGATTTCGAGGATGTGGCACTGTTTTGGGCACACCACATTCAAGGAGTTGGTGTATTGCACGAGGGAAGAGTGTTGAAGTAGAGAAAGAAAAAAGAGGTGCATCCAACACTGAACAAAATTTGTAGAGAGTGGCACATCATCTCCTGTGACCTGGTCTAAATTCGAAGTCTGCGAGAGGAAGTTGGTGACCGACATGCAACCATTATCCAAGACTGAATTATATATATACATATATATATATACACACACACACATATATATATATATATATATATATATATATATATACATATATATATCGTCAAGAACTGTTGTATCTCATGCCATTAAAGAAAACTTCGTGGTAGAATTTTTATGAAATAAAAGATTTTTTATAAAAGTACTTATTTATACCAATGCCATTTAAGAAGACTTCGTGGCAGAATTTTATGAAATAAAAGATTTTTATAAAAGTACTTGTTTATACCAAAATGCCATTTTAGAATACTTCGAAGTTTTCTTAAATGGCATGAGATACAACAGTCCTTGACGAGATTTGCAGACAGAAACACTATAAATTAAGAGAGTAGAGAAAAAAGGTTCTGCATAACACAACATCAAAAATTTTCTAAGTCATATTTACAATAAAAAATGTTTCCTAAGTCTTTACACGTGGTACAACTTAATATAAGTCCTACACCTGTAGAAACATTAACAAGTCCTACATGAGTGGTTAAATCCTACACGAGACTAAATATATTCCAA
The DNA here is from genome assembly GCA_029891345.1 of Dryococelus australis. NCBI lineage: Eukaryota > Metazoa > Arthropoda > Insecta > Phasmatodea > Phasmatidae > Dryococelus > Dryococelus australis. The sequence goes on along the minus strand of CM056993.1, from coordinate 206,158,057 downwards.
ATCCTACACGAGGGACGAATAACTTTCGTGTAGAAGATAAGAAATATTCTAAGTCCTACAAATGTGGTCACCTGTGCAAAACGAAAAAAAATATGGCAGCCTACACCAAACGAATACTAATTAATTAAAAAGGGTCTCATAACATACACATTTTGTATGTGTGGCCGAAGGGAAGAGGTATGCTTTAGATATACTATACGGTGAGTATATTTCGTCTAGTGTCGGTAGAACACATGGTATGGATAACAGGTATCTTTTTTTTGGTAAGGCCCTGCATGGACTAAATTATTGGAGTATGCTTTAGTGTTAATGTTTGGTGTGGTAACTAGTATATTTGCCAGTCAGTAACGCAAATTGAATGGATGTTAGGCTGTGAGTTTATCTCAAGTGTATAGTTGTTCAAGTTATGATGGATGTTTTGGTTGGTGTGTTGGGTGGTATGTAGTATGTTTGATTAGTATAACTGAGATTTTATTGTGTTATACGAGTTGATACATTAGGTAATCTGGTATCAGTTGGTTATTTTAATTTGACAGATGGTAGGAATGTGTGTGTTATGGGTTGGTCTAAATGGTAGAGGGGTTTGAAATCTTGGGATGTAATGGATGGTGGAAAACTTTGCAGTGAAGAAGAATAATGTATGGCCAAAGGATCTGGTTGAATGCTTGCTAGCTTAGACTGTCCTCCATAGATCCATAGCTCTATAGGTCAATCGCTAAGTCGTATGAACATATTCATGTATTTTGCCTCGGAATCATTTATGTGAAAGGTGTTCCTGGTCGCCCATCCAATTTTTTGTGTGTCATCGGTCTCATCTGAAAATTGGAATATTTGGGGCTCTGTGCGCCTGTCAGCGTGTGCGTGTGTGCGTGGTTACAAGAATAGATGGCTTAGTTTTAAATTATATTATATTTTTCGTACAACAGTAAAACAACATGTATAAAGTAAATAAAAAGAATTTTAGATTGAAATGATTTTCATCCCATTTTAATCTTTAATGTCCTTGTACAAAATATTGGGTTGAAAATAGCGAACTCTGGGCAGGTGTAGAACTGCTAACATGGCTATGTGCTGACTTTGCTATCCAACACAGTGCAGGTGAGAAAATTATTTGAAAGTAAGTAAATGTGCAGTTTCCTGATGTCATGCATGTGCGAACCTGCTAACACTGCTCTTGCCATGCAAGCACATATATTTTTGTAAACCTTGACAGATAAAGGTTTTTCCTAGGAAAAAACAATAAAAATCCGAGGTATTGAGATAGATTAATTTACGTTTTTAAAATATTTTATAATTTTTTTTTTTAATTTCTCGAATAATTTTTGGGATTTTTTTTAAAGAGAAATACGGGGAAAATTTTAGGGAACAGTACTGATTTCAAGGTTAAAATGACCGATTTTAAGGGGGGAAAGGGTAATTATGAGGGAAAATTGTAAGTTCAAAATGGGGCCCTGAGGCACCTGAAGGCAATTTCTGAAGGGGTCCCTTTTACAGCTGGGTAACATAGAAAATTTTTTGGGGAACAAAAGTGAATTTTGGGGAAAATTATGTATTTCCGAAATTTTTTGAGTAAAAACAACCTATTTTGAGACAAGAAATGGCCAGCGGTGATCTCTGATCTCGGACCCTGGACCTTGCGCCAGAACACACTGTGCTTTACGATTGCATAAATATTATGTAGCCGTCGGTCATGGGTCCAGCAGAAGCAGTAGCGATATTGACCAAGTCTGGTATTATACCATCGACTTCTTCGGTTGGGATGTGTTCGACATTTTTGACAGAGTGGACCGCACCTTCGGAGCAACTGACAGCACTGGTTCATACTGCAACATCTGTTTCTTCTTCTGTACCGCACCCGGGTCTTCGGTTGTGCATTTTCCGGCAGAGGTTGGGTCGTTGGCTATATCACATCTGGCTGAGAAAACTTATTGCTGCAGGTATTACTACAAGGAATTTCCGCAAAAGCACATCGCACGAGAGCATGGAATTAATGGCTTTACGATGAATCCGGCCAACATTAAATATTTGTACTTACGGTACGGTTCGCTGTTCTATAGCAGCAGTATTTTTTGCTAACATGTAAGGTCATGCAAAGTTAAACTGCGGATATCATCGATGCTTCTGTGTCAGTTCTAGAAGAGAGAGTTCCTGCAACCTCCATTAGCGGCGTGGTAGACGGCAGTAACATAATTTCTATTCTATGGCCTATCTGTCACCATCACCTACGACCTGTATGAAAGAAGAGTTCACCAATTCATCACTGGGCGCAATGTCGTCTGTGTGGCGTCTTCTTTGAAGGCACCGCAGTTCCTGGTTCCTGCTCCTTGTGAAGGAGACAATGTCCAAACAATATGGGTCCACCAATACGTCAATTCCAGCATCGCTGAAAGTATATCGGTGTCACTTCTGCTGTAAGGACTGTGCCCTCAAGCTCATTGTACGTCGAGACCAAGTTTATGAGAAAGAAAAAAACTTTGTTTCCTGTTAATAAAATAGAACCGTATGTATTGTGCGTTATAATAAGCACTTGAACTTTGCATGGACGAACATGAATATTTTTTGAGTGTTTGTGAATTGATATAGATTCAAATGAATACAGTAAAAAAAAACTTAATATTAAATTTTATTTTTTACCTAATTTGTAATTATCCTCATATATATATATACATAAATTTCATGGGAAAATACTATTACGTAAATCATTGTTAATTAAAACCATATAAATTAGCCACTATGCTATGGGGCTTATCTATGCAAAAAGAAATTTCTCGGGGCTAGAAACGATGTTTGCAAACTGAATTTTATGAACTTTGACGTAACAGTTGCAAATGATATCACCCTATGTATATAACATGTCGTTGCAGTTAGCGAGGCATAAGTATGCTCTTGGCATCAGACATTCTTTTAAGCTGAATCTCACGAGACTGGTCCTAACAGTTCGCAAAGTATTTTCCCTTACCTTTATGCCTACGAAAATCATAGATTGCTTATACGCTCACAACCCGACCTGCAGAAATGTTGTCGCTACACCATAAGCTAGCTTTGGTTGGCCGAAGAAACACTGGCAAAATTGTTAGAAAAGATTAAAAATATTAAATATAATTCTACATATTAGGACATATTCTGGTAATATATTTTATTCTTGCTGCAAATTTAGAGTTCTATGATTATTAGATTGCTATATACATGTCAAAATTTAGTAAGTTAATTTTCAATTAAAACATTTATTATGTAGATTTTTATGAAGATAACAATTCATAATCGCGAGAGTGGATATAATATAAACAATAAATACATCGGAAAGAAATTTATCAGCTATCAATTAAATAAAATATACAAAAATAATAATTTTATACATTAGAAATCTAAATTTTGGTAGGAATGTATGGCCCAAGTTTAAATTTTATATGAAATATCACATATCCAACTTGAGAAGTTGTTGTTAAATGGTGTTGCGGGTGGTGAGTGTGTGCACTTGCGTCTAAATAGTAGTGGGTTCGATTCCAGCTGATTGCCTTTCAAGTCTCTTTTAATTTTTTTATTTTCATAACTGTGATGTGAAAATGTAAATTTTACATAGTTTCAAATATATTTAACGGATTTAAATTTTAAAAAATTGTTGGATACATCAAACTGTACATGAAATATTTGGACGTTCTCAATTGTTAAACAAAAGAAATGAAATTTTTTACGATTCACTGATTCCTACATGTCGGGTCGCTCCACGATGCTAAGCCTCACACACGATTGTCTGTTCACGTCTAGCGAGCATAGCGATAGAGGGGGTGACGGTAAATAGGAAGGGGGAGGGAGTTGAGTTGAGATATTTGGGTGGTTCTTATTAATGCTTTCTTGAGAGCCGATGGGGGTGAAATGAGGCGTAAGTGGAGCAGCACCGGAATTCAAAAGCAGGGGAAACTGTATATTCTCGAGAATACCCGCTGACATGAGGCATCGTCAAGAACGATTGCCACTTGCGAAAATCCGCTGGTGACCAGGCCGGGGATTGAACCAGGTTCGCCTTGGTGGGAGAAAGAGCATTCTAACTGTTGAACCACCGCGGTCCTGGGGAGGGGAGAGGTCTATACAGTTTGCGTTGGCGATGGGGAATGGTTTCTTGGTCGTGGGTGGGGAGATGTTAGGTTTTGGTTATGTTCTTTTTTTTTGTTGGGGGGGGGGGGGGATATCATGGGACTTTATAATGGCCTGCTATCGTGGAGGTGTTCAGTGAATTTCCGTTGTTCAGGACTGTGTATGTCACAATATTATTACTAACTTGGTTTTTTAAACACATGTCTATCAAAGTATAAACGAAAAATGTGATGGATTTTAAGACGGAAATTTCAGATGATGGAGGTGGTGTTTGAGGTTGTAGAGGGGACTGGGGTGTTGATATGGTGTATGTACTTCTAAAGGGGAGTGGGGATACCTGTTAAATCCAATATGGTGGCCTTGTGATGGTTTACATAATGGTTATAACATCGCGGTCCTACTCACCTTGAAAACACGAATTTGGTGGATATCTAACATGGTATTTTTCCATTTCATTAGGTCAGTTATGAAATAAATCCAAATAAAATACGTATTTATTGATAAGCAATTAAATTCTATTGACTGCTAATTCCAGTTAGCATTTCAACATTTGTTGATCTTCAGCTGTATTGATCAGTCACTTAGCCGCACTGAGACGCAAAAAATTTTTCCCACAAATATTTAGAAACTTCGTGGGAATGGAGGGAAGAGGGAATTTTGGAAACGAAAGAGCATTTCTGAAATATAAAGATTTCATTTTGGGGAAAAACCGGGAATTTCGAACCATCAGGCAGCCATACTTTGACTAAATCCAATATGTCGGACAGCACCAAAGTACCACTGCCCTCAGTCCTTGAACTCAGATCAACCAAAACGTACTCCTGCTGCCTTATAACACAAAGAACATATTTCAAGTAGTGAAACACTCAAAGATAATGATCTAAGAAAGTGCCACCAAGTACGAAATTTAACAGGATAGCAAAAAAATTGAAGCCACAGAGCATGAGCAATTGTAATTCAAATCGTGTGCCAGTAAGTTGGAACGGGAGGTCACGAGCACAAAATAGCAGTGTGATAACTGCAGAAGTAAGATGTTCGAGCATGTTCAAGAGCGAATTTCAATATAGCCTTTGCCGAACGAGAATCACAGAGCAAAATATATCCATTGCCAGATATCATGTGTTACTTTCATTAACATATATTTTTTAATGTGACTTAGAAAATTGTTATAAATATTTCTTTGATTTAATTTTAATAAAACTTTTTTAAAAATAACGTTATTTAACTTATTTTATTTTAATCGAGCTTGTTTACAACATTTTATTGTTCTGAACACTAGCATTTCTTATATTTAAATTTCCACGTTGCTGGTGTTTGACGCGTTGTAGTGATTGCTTTAAATAAGAGACTAATGGCCGAAACCTAACACATCTAAACTTATGAAATTAAGTGTGTGATCTTACTTAATGAGTGTTCCCCTGGCTTGTTCACTGAGTGTGTAGATGTTGTGTGCTGTGGAGTCGGTGAGAGCTCCGCCGAAACCCAGCATTTCTTGATAGGTCGTGGACGGTTGAACTGTGAAGGTCGCAGAGGCACTGGCATCACTACGGCCTGCAACGTAGTGAAAGACATTTGCAGAACGAGAACTGGGCTCTGTTAACTATTGTTAGCTCAGATCTCAGTGTAACCTCAACTCTGAGCTTACAACTTTTCTGAGGCATCAGTGAATAGTTTCTGTTTACAGTGTTTGTGAAAGATGCTGGGTAACTTGCGAGCAAGAGTGTTGTAAGTGGAAGAGGCAACTCTCACCTGAGGAAAAAGACCCACTGTGGGGCTGCAAACGCTCTCCGGCCTCGGAGGACACATAGTGCAGGAACTTGCCTCCTGAGATGAGAGAGTCAGTGTATGGCTCCAGGCTGTCACAGTATGTCTTGTTGCACACGCACACTATGCTGCTGGCGCCAAAGTCCCTCGCAACACATGGCTTGCCGGTCACTGTGGCTACAGTCATAGACAAACTTAGCTGCAGTCGAAACTACCTCAGGAACAATTATGAGATTTAAAATATACATAAAAAAATTTAAATGTCTTACGTATTCTTACAAGGTACTAGTCTAATACCGAGTTCTCTCATTATGCGCTCCAGGAAGTTCACTCGGTAAAGAGAGAGGAGCTGTTTGACACACTTATACATAACAGAGCATGTGTTGTGAGCCAGCCTGTTACAATTAAATTAAAAAGCCAAATTAACACATAGCATGAAATAAGAATACCGTATTGATGTAACAAACGTAATATCAAGGGCATGAAAGCGAGAAAGAAATATTTAACCCACATTTGGGGGTTTGCAGAGTGTTATAGAGCTGAATGTTGCCAAATGCAGCTCAGAATAAGAGGAAACAAATGTCAGAATCAGCGAGCACTAACACGAAAGTACGTTGGTAGTTAAGGCTTGACATCACACTGACAATGACGTTATTAGAGGCGGAGCAAGTGGCCCAGTGTGGTAGGGACGGAAAAGTAATCGGCCATGACTTGTTGGAAGGAGCCATTCTACCGCTCTCTGAAGTAAGGACAGCTGGTCCGAGAACTTAACATGGGCCCTCCCAAATCCGAGTCTACTTCACCATCTCGCTTTGCGCAAACATGAAGTGACGCTTTAGGGTCAGCAATTGTGGTGTAGTATTAGGATAATGAAAATATCATATTACCAACTCATAGTTGTCATGAAGGAGTGGCATGGTTATCGCAGCAGTGTTGTGTAAGGGAGGTTGGGGAAAGGTACAGGAACTACAATGAGAATTCTTCTGGTGTTCCTCCTGGTGTAGGATCACTATGGGTGAGGGATCAGTCGTTAACTGGGTCTGCAGGAAATTACCTGTTGACCAGAGAAGAATGAGAAATATATGAGTTGCTACGATATGGGGGTGGGAAAACAGGCAAATGGAGACGGGGCAGGAAATGGGAGAGGCCTTAGCTAACACACACACCAGGGCAGTGTCCACAACACTCAGTATATGCGAACTCACTACATGCGAACTCACTATCCGCGGGCCGGGGTCTGCGGTAGAACCATACGCCCCAAAGTCATGGCCCATCATTGACTAGCCGACTGAGGCAACCATGGCTACCATGGCAGCTGCTCTGTTAGTCGGAAATATGGCACACATAATAAGAAACGTTTATTTATTTAATGGTGACATTGTGTAATTTCAATGGTGTGCATTAGTGTCACCGTTTTCTTCATGGACTAAACCATAGGGCCGTAACACAGCTGCGAACTATAATTCCATTTAGCGAAAATATATATTAGAAATGCAGTAGGTAACGATCACATAGCCTTATAAATACGATATTCATATTTCTCTCTCCTACAAGGGGAAAATATGCAAATATAACCTTTGAGAAATTTAAGAGTTATTTTTTAAAGGTTACTTCAGTTTAGCAACATTATTTTATTCATTCGATGGCATAGAAAACTTATTTAGCTAAGAAATACTACCCGGCAGTTTGCAGTGGAAACAGCAGTCTAAACACTATCGCTTATCGTTTAGGAAACCATAGAATATTTATTCAACTTTCTTGATGCCATTCTTCATCTGCAAAACACTATCGCTTTCACTGCAGGTATACTGAAAATACCTGGTAATTGCTGCTCTTATTTTCATGTCAACACACATTATCAGTTACTGGAAGGAACATTCTGTCTTCCCGTAGCAAACATCGCAAAACCGAAAGAATGAAAGTTTCTGAGGCTAGTAATCATTCTTCCTGCCTCGTAAAAATTAAATGAAGACTTTTTTCGAATGAATAGCTCTGCCTATAAATAAGAAGAGAAAAACATGCGTATAAAAATGGTTGGGCTTCAGGCTGACCATAATAGTTAGATATTATCGAACGAAGCCATGAACAAATAAAAATTGCGATTTTAGTGTTTCTGAACTTTACGAAAAATATGATTACTCAAACCGCTGGGTAATACTGTCGCACCTACCATAAAGAGTTATTTTCTAAAAAGTTTGAGACTGGATTCGTAACCCCGTGGGTGCCAGAGCGAAACAGAAAATTGTGAGCTTATTCATTTTAGTATAGATGGGATGGCCACAAAGTCCCATTACACCTATAATACATAGTCAAACTGAAATGCAACTCTGTGCAGGAGACTTTAATGAGAAAGGAAAATAAATTTATGCTTATGTCCTCCCACTTTCATGACAAATGATGATACGCCGCCAGGTTCGGTGAGGAATTCTGCGGAGCATTGCTGGCGTAACATGAGTAAACGCTCTTCTTACAGCATCTTTAAGTTCGTCTGTGGTACCGTAACGTTCTTGTGCAACGATACCCTTGATGAATCCCCGTATTGCATGATGTGAGATCTGGGCTGCGTGGTGGCCCGGCAAGTGGCGCTGGCGGTAAAGCTGACCCACGCCCAATCCAGCGCCCAGATAACACCTCATTTAGATATTCACGTACTGCGATGACATAATGGACAGCAGTGCCATCCTACTGAAACCAACGTGTCTCTCTTATGCCATGCTCATCCAAGAGGCGAACAAACCAGTTCCTCAACATGTCCAGGTAACGATGTTGGTTAATAACACTGTCGAAGAACAAAGGTCCAAACAACCGTCTGTTGTCCATGGCTGCCCATGTCATCACATGTGGACTGTTATTTTCCAGCTCTTCGTAAACGTGGGGATTGTCCGTGGACCAAAACACCACGTTCCAGTGTCGCGAACTCCGGTAAATGGCACACTCGTCGGAAAACATCACCTTCCCTCGCTTCGGTAATGTGTCGAACACCTTTAACAAGGCGGTATGTGTATACCTCCTTCCTTCGATCCATGTCCGCATCAGATAACTCGTTAAGGGAGGTATGTCTCTATGGACGCATCTTTAAGTCTTGTTTCAGGTGCCTCTGCATGGTCGACCGGGGTATGTCCAATTGCGCAGATCGTTTACGCGTCGACTTCTTGGGCGATCTCTCCACTGACTCCTCGACGTGACTGCAAGTTTTTCCTCTGGTCGATGGTCAGTCAGACCTCGTCTTATCCTTTACATCACCTGTGGAGAAGAGCTTATGCTCCCATTGCCACAGTGTTTGTTTCGGAGGAGGATTCCGTCGAAACCGCGGCCCAAAATTTAGAACGCACCTCTTCCATACTTTTTCCAGTTTGAGTTCGTTCATGCACCCAAAAACTTGCTAGAACACGTTCTTTAATAGTGTACTGAGGCGTATCAGCCATCGTTTACTGCATACGATATGAAACAGTAACAAAAACATACTTGTATTATGTTTTACATTGGGGTAACGGGACTTAGTGGCCACATTACATAATTGGGTTTCCGCAAGACGTTCATGAATATGAAGTACCATCAGTATGATTGGAACGACCAGTTTATTACCATCTCCTACGTAAGTTTTATTATAAAGCTTATCCCCGAATATTTTGCGTCATGATTTATCGGCACACAGATCTTTAAATATTGATGTAGAATTTTTATGCATTAAAATAGTCAAAACTCGCATTAGAGGCTCACATCATTATTACAATTTAGTAATTATATTCAATGATCATATTTCATAGTCTAAACCACATTCTTGTTTCCTGAAATTTCACTTTATAAGCCTTCACCATTTATGCAATTGTTGACATATCATTAGACGAGGTAAATATCTCAAATGCTGGTATAGGCTATTCACGGTAAAAGGAACACTTTTGAAAGCCTCCTGATTTGGAATAATAGTAAGTAAATATATTTTATTTTAATCTAAGGCATTAACTTCCGAGTGCAGTGGAATATACACACAGTGTTTATATCATGGAAATATTTGTGTATAAATGTGGTTAAAGGATTAAAAAATGGCAGAAAGGAAATATAGACTTGTTCTTAATAGTGCTCTCTTTACAGTGAACAGGCTATACGCGAACTGCTGTCGTGTAATATCTGCTTTACACCTGTCCAAGCACATAGTGTTATCCAGTGGTGTAGTAGTGCCGAAGTGTCGCTTGGGTACTCTTCCAAGCAGCTGGAGCTCAGCTCCATCACTGCTTGTGTGAAAACGATTAGTTTTTTTTTTCAGTACAAAATATAAAAAAAATGACAACCTGGCGTTGATGTAAAGGCGGCTAGGGGGTTCTTGGTAACGGAAAGGGTCTGTAATATTTAAATGATGCGACACCCAATATGCTGGATCGCGCGAGTCACAATGAATACAACTGGCTTATGGCCAGTTGCACTATCGTGGTGCCGAAACTCGATCCCAAATCGGATCTATGATCGAAACAGAAAACTGTTCAACCATTCTAGTTCAGAGCTTGACTGGAGATCGAGATGCACTTAATTTCGAACCGCCGAAATTAGCGGTTCCAAATCTCGATCCGAGATCAGTGAAGAATACAAGTCTCTTGAATATAGGTTATGTGAATTTAAAAGCAGTGTTGAATATATTTATTTACTAGAATTTAACTTAGTAAAATTAAAATCGTTTAAAAATGTAGGCCTTTTCGGTTGTGGTTTATTGTTGTAAAATGTAAATTGAGACATTTTGCATAGGCTTAAGATCAAATACAACGTAAAACTGGAAAAGCCCTTCAGAATATCATAATCTATCCTAATTTTTTAATTTTCAACACAAGCTAACTATCGCATCGAATTTCTGATCACGAAAGAACAACGATTGCCGACAAATGTAGTTCGCAAATACGTCAACAGATAAAAGAACTAAGTACAGTTGTTTTCTTGGGAAATTAAAACAACATTATATGCACTTAAATAATATTCAGTAAAATTCATAAAATAATAATAAATATAAAACCTAGAAAAAAATTGCACACTTAGTTCTACGTACGCTACCTACTTCAATAACATTGGTATTAAAAATAACAAAAAAATGTGTGCATAGTTTTTCCAACCAAACAAATCTACTAAAACGGCAAATTTTCAATGCATTCGATATAGTAAGACATCGTCTAGGGTCTTCCATTCCTCATCTTCCTGTTTCGATTAAAACGGGTCCGTTTCTTACATTCAATGGCATTGAATTTGTTTCCTATCAAGACAATGATAATTCTTTTCTCCTTTTCTGTCAAATATTTAGTTTCGAACCACTTCCAGCTTTATCTATAATTCGTCTCCATAAAATTAAATGATTGGAAATTGCGAAGTCTTGAAAGATGATATCAGGTAAGCACACATATTAGTATACCAAAACACATAGTCAGCACTTATATAGTGAAAACTACGCCTACATTCATGACGTCATATATTGCGAACCAATAGAAAAATTTGTCTCTTACTTAATCTCGATCTCTCACTTTGCAACCAAGATCGACGAATCGGAGATCCAGAATCGTTCAATTACGTTGAATCAACACCTTTACAATGGAACCAAGATCAAACGGAATCCTGGTTCGGAACTAGAATCATTCGATCTCGGATCGGGGAAGATGTTGGTGCGACCGGGCATTAGTCATGTGTTAGCAGCTTCGCTTGCTAGCACCTGGTAAACAAGGCATTCCCGCCAGGCATCACGCGTTATTGGTTCGCATATTCCCCACTAGGTAGAAGTGTAGCTGTATAACGCAGGTCGGACGGCGGACACTACCAGCATCGCGCCACCGCTGTACATAGGATCGGTGTAATATTCCCTCAACTCCACGTGAGTTGTTCATTTTAAACCCTCGTGCTCGTCGAGCATTTTCTGTGCATTAATTAGGGCTCATTAACCAAATACACTGACATTATTCTTTTCAAGGAACACGGGCAATACGGCTACTACAAGTACGAGTGAGAGTGAAAAAAATTATTAGTAATAAAGCTGTGGTGTGGAGCAAACTGCCTCTGTTATCTCAATAGGATCAAGTGGAAGAGAAAATGCCAATTTAAATAACGAAACAAATTATTCAGACACTGGACATAATGAGGGTAGATTAGAAGACCCAGGACAACCAGAATATGTTTTCCCATGGCCAGAAGTGTGGACCGAATATATGTGGAGGCGAAAACCAGAATATTTCCCGTGGCTTGATTGCAAAAATGGCAAGCTCCGTTGCAAACTCTGAAGTGTCGCGGTTAGGTGCTTTCAAACAGCAAATAAATTCTATTTCAAATGAATGGAAGTCAGTCAGCGTTGGTTTTAACCCATCAATGAGCACATCTTAATTAAAATCTCTGAGAAATAAAATAATAGATCATAAGCAAACACATGCCCATATTATTGCTCAGAAAAGCTTTGAAAAATGCGAAGAGCATGTAATAGAAAGTGTGTGCGATTCTATGAAGTATGCTTGTCTGGACTCTACCAAATATATTGTCAGGTCTGCTTATTACTTAGCAAAAAAAGACCATCTTTTCAGGCCATTTTAATTTGCTTGAACTCCAACAACTAAATGGTGTTAATATCGGGGTAGGATTCCATTAATTTTGGTACAATACGATAATCATTTAGTGTGAAATATTTCAGTTGTTAATTTGTTACTGTATAACTTTTAAAGTGATGTAGCTTATGTCAATAATTAAAATTTACAAGGAAAAACTCGCAAACAATTACAAAGTTAAAGAAAAAATTCTACACTGTTCTTTATGTTGGCGATTTTAGAGCGCTATAATTAGTAAAAGTTGAAAAATGTGTATTTCTATTCTGAAGGTGGTGGGTGAAGGGTTAGGGAGAGCTCTGGCACTGCTTAATTTAGCACTACATCACTGGTATTATCTTGAAAGCTTTGTCGTAAAATGTGACTGCGGAATGACAATTTTGTGTGCATGGATATCCATATGGATTTTTGTCACATGGTGTACTTATACCGTACCCTTAACATGTACCATTTAAATTTTTCGTATTCATTGGTATATTTCTATAAAGTTGGAAGGTACAGTCTGGATGTTGTAGTGCATGAACATGCATAGAAGTCTAAAAACCACGGTAGTTCCTTTTTATATTGGGCTGCAAGCCATTTGGTTACAAACTCAGCATTCGTTAACTTAATCATGCCTGTGTGCAAAAAAGGAGTGGAAACTCTTTATGTTGCAATTGTGAGAGTTTCCATAGTAAATTAATGCAATTTACATTGGAAAATAATATCAATATTTGTTCTCGTGTATGTAAAAATTCTGCATGTTTACTGGACAGAAATATAAATCACAATCTTTAAACTCATGTTCAACTCTAATGCGATTGCAGTATAGTTATGGCGTACTGTCCATTAGAATATTTGTTATAATCTTAGCGTCAGTAACTATCATAATATTATAGATAAGTGTTACTACAAATTCTCAAAGGACACTCACCAAAAGCACCTAAAACAAATGCTACAAATATTTTCCACATGCTAAAAGAATATTATCTTCGCAAGTTCTCAGGATTGTGGTAGTTAAAAGAAATGTTATGCATTTATAATACAATAACACTTCAGGATAGGCAGCTGTTATCTTGGACTAAGATATATGTGTTATCACAAATATATATATATTTTTGTTTTCATGTGGCCTTTTATTACTGCTGTGAATTGTGTAAAAAAATTTCCATGGCATCATTCTAGATAACAGTTGTTGTCAACCGCAAAGATAGGTTGTATGTGACCGATAGTAAGATGAAAGCGGAGTATAGATACAATGACACTAGTTATCTGATTGGTTGAACGTGAGGACACACGCATTGCTTACCAGAGCACTCCTTTCCTTCCTGACTGCAGTCTTGCCAATTTAACTATTTTATAACTAAATTGATAACACAATTGATACAAAATATTCATTTGAACTATTAGCAATACCTTACATATAACAACCATTAATTTAGCTATACTCACATTTATTTTCTATATATTTACATGTAGTATTGTTCTTACAGTGCAGTTCCGCCCTTGTCGAAGGCTTACACCAGAAAGTTGCTTAAGACATAATAGTCCCTATATTACACGTGTTGAGTTGTTTGTACAGGGCGAGTCCTTTGAAAGAGGCCCCGTGGGACATGTGTTTTAATTCGTGTTGATTATGAATGAAATATTATAATTTATAAATGAAACATAAGTATAAGCTAAATTTAACAAAACATAGGGTACTATTATTTTACAAGAGAGACTCGTACTTAACATATTAACTCCTCCACAAAGAGAACCTATTGAATAAAAGTGAGGTTACGATTGACTATTCTTAGTGTATTGACTGAGGGATAAGACAGGTACTATGAGAAACGGCGGAAATGTGTACTGAGTGAATTATTTAAAATAGCGAAACATTACGTTTTATAAAACACGTCCAGATTGCGATGCAAACAAGTTGTAATGTTTAAAAAAAAATCCGGATCACTGCTCAAATAGCACATATTTAATTAATCATGTCACTTGGTGAACTTACAGCATCTTGCTCTATATGTTGTTGTCACACTGGTCTGTATTTCCTCATTCCCTCGCTCCAATACACACGTGTCACGGGGCCTCTTTTAGAGGACTCGCCATGTACAAGTGCGTCAGAGAGTGACGGGAGCGAGTATCCACGACACGCAACATGTTTACAGGGAACACTCGTGTTTACATGGCTGGGTTTTTTTAAATATAAGTGGCGTGTTCGCAATACGTGCAATTGAAAGTAGAAACTGAAGAGAATTCTATAGTATTTGGTTTAGTCAGCAATTGGTTTTAGCTTCTGGAATATAATTTTAAAATTAACAAAAAGTGATTGTAATTGATAAATGATTTTAAAGGGTAGCTCCAAACAGTTTATAACGACAAAACTAAAGGCATGTTGTAAATAACTGTAAATGTATATTTGACGTTAAACAGTTTGATTTGAAGCAACATTCTTAATATGTACTATGTGTTAAATACATTTCTTAGTAACACACTTCATATTATTTGTTAGCTTTTATTTGGGCTTCCTCTGTATACCTGTTTAGCTCTTTTCGGTTATATTTTATCGCCCATTTTGCTTTCTTTCATGACTATAAGTTGGCAGCCATGCCGTAGCTGCCCTCTTGTCCTTGTCATGCACTGGGCACCGCGCGTGGTAACACTGTCAGCTTATTTTACTTACGTCATCTACATCGTAGTAACACGAGAAAGTGACATTTATATCGGATAACATGTGCAACAAATAGAATTTTCATTCCACTTTTTCTGGAGAGTAACGAACTACATTTAAGTCTAACTGCTATGTTCAACTTTTCTCAATGGCATTCAATAATGATAAACTAATTGTGTTCTTTAAGTAAACTGTCACGTGTTATTCATAATAAATAAGTGAATAACCGTTTATGAAATATATAAGAGATGTTAGCACCATAAATGAGTCCAGTATGCTCTGTATCATTAACTTAATAAAAATGATAACGAAAATAAAAAAAAAATTAAAATAATTTTACACACTAAACGTTTCAAATTCTAAATACGAGAAATCCCCAAGGAAAAAAGTATTTTATGAAATAAGAAAGGCTTTAACGCTTTAATAAGTCTATGCAAATGGAAACTTTTGATAAATAAATATATATGTATACATAATATAGATATAATGATTTTGTATTGGTTTGTGAAGTGAGTGGCTGGTAAACAAGCTGCCAGCCGGCAGATAAGGTAATAGGAAACCTCTCGCAGCATGGAGTCCCCATTCGCAAACCCAACTGTCATTCAGTAACACAACAGCGAAGTGATGTTTACATTGTGCGAAGCAATCACACTTCAGCCTCTGAAATGAGCCGGTGCACCAGTTAACTGGTAGGTTGGCTCCTGTTCACATCTAGTTACGTCATGAGTTGTACTTGAAAAGTTTTTAAATAAAAATTTTTAACAATCCCTCGTAGAAGATGCGTACGTTATAAATAAATAAATAATGACGGACGGGAATATACAGTGTACTATTGAGAGCGGATCTGGAGGAGTTTTTTAAATTGATGGTTTCGTTTAGTTTTGTTCGCCTTGCAACAACAGTTGGTGCAATCGTAAGGTAAATGCGGTCGCAAGAGAGTTAAAGTGTCGCAGATAAATCGTGCCATTACGACGTGGGCAACGTTGTTCACATGTCCCGGAAGGCTTCACAAAGGGCTGAATGAACAGTGCTGTGAAAGAAAGATTTTTTCACTTCCTGATCCACTATCCTCACTTGTTTACAACAAGTGAGGTTCGTGAATGTCGTACTGAAGAGACATGTCACGGCTTCAGTACTTGAAATGCACCCGCGAAGATCACAAGGCCCTTTTGGGGAGGGGGGGGGGGGGGGTGGAAGGAAGTGGGAATACTATCTTGAAATAACACCGTAGTATAAGCCATGTAAATAATTATGCATTGTATGTGAGGTTTATTTCAATTCTTATGTTAGTCAAATTACGTCTTTTGCTAAAAATAATAATACATATTTTGAATAAATGTGGCAGAACTTGAGTTAGTGAAGGTCTGCAAGAAACAACAAGAACGACCTTGTATTCTTATCTACTAGAATTAAATGGTTAATGGACTACGATATTTGATCACTGTGCAGGAGGGTAGAATTTATTCTCGCACGAATGGAGAAACTTAAATTCTAAATAACTAAAAGAAAATGTATAAAATGAGGTGAATAGGTACTGCCTACGAATTTCTGCTTATGTGAGTCTCAAAGATCTCTTGTATAAAATATCTAAACATTAGTCACATAAAAATTTTTGTTTCTGATTTTCTTAACTTTGTATGTACATGTGATTTATTGAGACAAAAATTCAAATTTTGTATTTACAGTAACTTAGCTGATTTAGAATCAATAATTGCAATACTGTGTTTTAAAAAAGAATATCTAAATAATCGGCAAGAGAAAGGGCAAATTTTATGAAACATTATATTCAAACAGACTGTCACGCATAGAGGCTGCATTGTTTAGCATTCGCAAAACACGCGTTCAATAACTGGTGGGTATCATTTTGTGGCTATACAGACAGAGACGCGACGAGATATTGCACCATAGAAGTTGAGGATTGTGTTCTGAGGCACATGCCACCATACTTCCTACAACTGCACATGGCGATCAGCCTGTGTTTCGGCATGGCTGAGGAGTTGGAAAGGTAGCCCTATCATATCCCATATGTGTTCCAAATGTTACAAATCTGGGGGCTTGGCAAGACAAAGGAAGCCTTCCACATTTTCTTAGAGCCTTTTAGGTGATTCGAACTTTATTGGAACGAGCATTATTGCATGAGAGCATTGGATACATTGCACAAAAAAGGCAGAAATAGGGCCACAGAATATCTTCGAAATATTAACCTGTTTTATCCGTGCCTTGAACAACCAGAAGACTTAGTCAAGAGTCACAACTGATGACGATCCATACCACAACTGTGTTGTCCGGAACGTGTGGCACTCACAAGTCAGTCCAAGATGATTGTGTTGCCCATTGCAGCAGCGAACCCTGCTGCGACTATGATCTGTATCAAGACTGAAGCGGGACTCGCCAAAGAACACAAAGCAACGCCACTTCTCTGTCCAACATTGATGTTCCTGGCAGAACGACCGCGTGACGTGCTATGCCGAGGAGTCAAAGGCAAATGGCGTAAAGGACGCAACCTTAATCGAACAGCGACAATTAGTTCTCTTCAAGACCGGTGAATGAAGTGTAGGCCCCACAAACGTCGGGATCTCTCTGGATGTTGTGCACATTCTGCAAATTTAAAATTACATTAAGATAAAAATTTTGTCACAGAGGTACAGCCAGGGTCTGTTATTAGATATTTCGTCGAGGATGAGTTAGGAAACAAATGACATTGTTTTAGCAACAGAAAATGTGTGAAATGTAAGAAAAAAAGGATACTTAAAAAAGAGAAATTGTCATAACATTTTACCATTAACTAAACCATTTCTCCTATATCTTGATACACACTTAGGTCCTCTTCAAATCAATGGTATCGATGATACAGGTTCAATGCTTTATTTTAATTCAGGATCAGATTTTCAAAAATTTCAAATTGATGGTGGATATGTGGAGAGTGCACAGCCAGTAAATTTGAATTGTGTTAAAGCTTCAGATAAACCCTTGCCAGTCAGTATAGTTATCACTGTAAAAATTAAAATTGATTGTTATTTCTTGAACTTTCCTTTTTTTTTTTTTTTTTTTTTTTTTTTTCATGCGCTACTATTGCAAATAATCTCATTCTTGGATCATATTTCCTTTCAAAGACTGGTATGATAATTGACATACAAACCAAATATATATTATGTTTAAATTCAATAAGCAAGTGATAATTATATTTTATAATTCTGAGCAGAATAGTGAGAATTACAAGTATCTGAGATTGGTTATGATTAGAGTGCTCTAGTATTAAGCCTCCCTTTTTAAGCAAAACAAATGGTTATAAAGAATTTGTGTGCGGATTTCCTGATGTTTTTGGCTACACTATTAGGTTACCCTAATTTAAGTGAATATTATATTAAACTGCTAGATTCTAAACCTGTAAATCGTCATCCTTGTGAATTGTGACTTAATGAGATTTTAAGAATAATTAAGGAATTATTGGATAATGTGGTAATAGAACTATCCAAATCTTCTGTCAGTTCTCCAGCTTTCCTGATACCCGAGGGAAGCGATCATCGTTTAGTGGTAGATGATCGTCTTTTGAACGAACAATTCGTTATTGAAAGTGTAACATTAACTTATTTTAACCCAGCCTTTCGCTGGTTTAGTAAGGCTAAGTATTTCAGTGTTTTCGATGTGAATTCTGCACTACCAAATGCCTCTTACCAAAGGATCGAATCGTGTCATAGCACTTTGTGTACCACGCAAATTGTTCCAATACAAAGCTGTGCCTCTCGGACTTCCTTCTGGAGCACAAGTACTCATTCGTCTTCTCGACCAGGTCCTGGGAGATGCTACATATATGTATGTTTCTTATTACCGTACCTGGGTGAATTAGTAGTGTACTCAGAAAGTTTTGATCAGCATGTAACCATTTTGATAGAAGCCTTGGAAATATTTTGTAACGCAGGTGTTACGGCTAACCTAAAAAGAAGTAAAGTTAGCAGGTCGAATCCTATCTAAGTTGGAAAATATGTAGTACTGCGGTAGGCCATGTAAATTATAGACCATGTTTTAAGAGGGGCAGATACATACTTTAATAGCGGCTGTATAAACCTTTTAGCACAGTATGTTATATGTATGAAAAAATGTAACCAATTTCAACTTAACTTTGCATACTGGCAGTATATATATGCAAACATAAAATAAGCTAGGCCTAATACACAACTTGATTTGTTTGCCATTTTGCAAGGTAGCATCACGCGAAAAATTAAGATTTGTGTCCCACATTGGGGAAAAATTAACCGATACCCTTCAAATTGAGGTGATAATATGTACTATTGAAATTCATTTAAATTTATGTAACTTAAGGTGGTAGTCACATATTTTCAAAATAAGAGCCATCTGAGTATTTTCGGTAGGTATGGCATATGTCCTAAACAACACCAAATGAACATAATATGCAGCAATAACTATGAAAAACATACAAATTTACAGTACATAGCTGTCTTGTTTTCTAATATTTAAAATTGTTCCTTTTTAGGGAACTGATCTTTGTGCCATATTTCGAGGACCAATCTACCGATTACCGCTGAATTTTGACATAAGCATTGCCACAGTAGGCCGTATAAACTTGCACATTTTAAGTGGGATTTTGAATTATTAGAAATATGGCGCGCATATATTAATAATTTAGATGAGTTAGATATATATCAAAAAATTTAACCTATTTAAATTAAACTTGGTATGTTGAATTATCTATTACAAACATACAATATGTTTTTAGAGCTATATTAATGGCCGCCTTTCGTAACACAGTGCAGGCGATAAAATTTAATATTTGTGTTGTATGTCGGGAAAACAAATGTTTCACACAACTTGTGCTATTGCAGGCCATATAAACTTAAGTACACGATTTAAGTGGAGCAGATTTTTTTTTTTTTTTTTTTTTGCAATATGGTTGTAATATAAATTATTAGATAAGTTTTAATTTGAATAGTTTGACGAAATCCAACAAAATTCTGTATGCTGACAGTATCGATTATAAGTATCAGATATGCCCATACTGAGTCTGTATCTGGGCTTTTGGTTCTATGTCAGCAAATGAGAAAAAAAAGCTTTCACGGCATACCTTGGGAACTAGTCAACCTTTCTGCAAACAAGTAATGCTACTGCAGGTCGTATACTCTTACATGATTTAAGGGACTCGCACAATTAGTTTCAAAATGATGGTTCGTGTAAATATTCCAGGTTGGTAAACCCAGTTTACCAAAACTTTGGATCTATTAAAACTGGAGCTGATGCTCCGAATCCGACTTACGTAATGGAATTGGTCGTAAGCTAGCTTACCATACAAGACCCATTTGCCTTCTAAACTTTGAAGAAGTTCATCAAAATAACTAGCATACATGTTGAGTAAAGTAGGCTCATTAAATATTTCGACAACTTCTTCTTTGTTTGTAACATCACTATATCATGATTTGTTTTAATAGACGTAATCCATTCTGGATTGCACATGTTTATGGAAATAAGTGTACTATTTGTAGATAAGGTATTTCGGTAATACTTCCATTCATTTCCCCAGCAGATCCCAGGATATATTTGAACATTCAGGCTTAGCATCAAGTATCACTCATCATGTTAGATTCTTTGTTTTATGGTTAGTTCGAATTTTTTAAAGATAGGTATATATATATTTAAATTGCAAATTAAGCATTTTATCTTTTTACCCTATCTTGAACTGCTGGCATAATTACGGCCATCATAAAGTAAAATTATGTCACAGCGAAAATAATATTTTAATAATGTCCGAATATAACTGTAGTTTGACCTCTTTACAACAATCAAATAATGCAGAGACAAATTTGGAGTGAAATGGGAAACGACTCGTAAAATGTGAAATATGATTGTGGATGAAACATAACTACGTCGATGGAATAAATGAGAAGTACCGATTGCAACAGTGGCTAGGTTCCAGTGATTTAAGCATAATTTCGACGACTATTAATAACCTGAGCCAACATTAAAGACAAGACTGTGGCCAGTAAGTAGCAGCTTCCTGTTTATAGCCCATGCTTGGTTGACTGAGCATTTGTGAAAACCTTTACTGCACATCTTGGTAAATGATGTATTTTTTGTATTGCAAACAGCGATCGTAGTACTCGCAATAAGATTGGCATCGAGTCATAAAAACTATTCACACCGAATAGCTTATAAAAATGAATTTGTTAAGGGCGAGTGTCGTCTGCGCCATCTCCAAAAAGCGTAGAAATCCAGATGTATAGTAGTCGTATAACATTTTTTTATATTTGGAATGGTGTTTGAGTACTAAAAGAATTTAAATTTTTGTTCTCTTCAGAATTTTAGTTTCCTTTGTCAATTTCCATTTCTAATGTGTTTTTTTTTTACAGATGATAAAAGTCTAACGCTCGAGAGATTTATAATAAGTAGCCTGCCAATCTTGCGAAAGGGCTGCTTAACATAACACAGGTACACGCAGCATAACATTTGTCTGTGTTGTTACAATTCAAAATGATAAGGCCACCGCCGAGACAAGAAGGGAAGGACAGTGTGTCGGTTCAGTGCCGAGCGCGTAATGGCGACAACAAATTCTAAGCACGATCGTAGGTCACTCTTAGCGCTTACGCACTGGGCACGCAAGACATGGCCAACTATACGGCGCGCTTAAGTAGGTAGTGGTTGAAGTAGGATAAATTTTCTACACATCGAGAGAAAACTTACATACTGGTTACCGGTGTAGGTTTCGAACCATTTCGCTGTCATGACCATTGCGACGAGGCAAGAAGAGGACACATTTCCAAGTAGCCTACTACTGACTTTAAGTAAGGTTTATTATAATCAGGTTAGAGACTAAACGAGATTTCTTATGGAGCAGTTTTGCTTCGGGAAAATTTCCGCTGCAAGGTGTGCTGCTGTTTCAAAGAGGTCACGTCTAAGCTGATGGTAAATGTAAACATTCTAAATTTGTGTGTAAGTTCGTATTTGGCTAGAATTGTGATTTTCACAAGCCAAAGTTTTAAGTACTGACTTCATTTCAAAACTCACAGGTCCTTCAATGGTGTTTACAAGAGTAATAATTTAAAATACAACTGTGTCGGGCATTGATCGTTAAGAAACAAGCCTATTTCGATGGGAGAACATTATGATTCAAATTAGTGTGAAATAAAGAGAGCGGTTATCAGAAGGATCTTTGTACGTTTTACCTTCCCATTAAGAAACTCAGATGGAAATCCCAAACTATAATATTATAAGCCATTTGACTTTTGTATTTTTCGATTCAATTGTGATAGGGGAATTTGCCCCAGTGCCGGACACTTAAGCCTAAAAACTGATTTCTTGAAAACCTGCAGACGAATAAAACAAATTTAAATCGTTGGCCATAGATGGCTACATGAGTTATAACGTAACACCAAAATAACTCGATCAAAAATTATTTTTAATAGTGTAATTTTAAGATTACAAATACCATGTAAATCGTGATATTAAAAAACCTGTTCCCAGTAACACACACACTATTCTTAACACAGAAATATTATCAAAGTCAACATACAAGCCACATCGACATCAAATACGTAACTTAAAGTAATCGTATTACTTCAGAGTGATTATTTTCGTAATTGTTGGCAGTGTTCACACACAAAATATGCTATTTTGTCACTGTCAGCTCAAGCAATATGAGCCCAACCACCGCAGGTGCGACAATGAACCTAGTCCTCTTCAAAACCCACTCCACAAAGAACACACACAGTCTTTTCGTATCCATTTTCACTTGCTTTCTTTTCCTCATCTTCACTGTTGAATTGAAGTCTCCTTTTAGGGAAAGTATTTTCTGAGGTGGACTACTTTTTAGACTGACTGTTGGCCTCATTTGCTTTTTTCTTTTTGTTGAATATTTGTCCTTCGCCATCAATCATTTTATTCCATTTTAGTTCTTCTTTTAGATTATTCTGCCGTTTAATTTCTTCTTTCTCTTCCAGCAGTTTTGTATTGGTTGTAGAAGTCAAAATTCCACTTTTTTCTCCTCTCCTTTTTCTTAAAATTATCTTCCTCTTCAGATCGTTAGCAACCGGAGAGATCTTCTAAATGGCATTGCGGAAGGCCTTGGACGTGTAGGGAACAGCCATGTCGACAAAAAAAATGTGTCCCGAGGTGGTATGGTCACTTGCATTTTGTAAGTTGCCGGTCTTATCTCTGCTAGGGGTTGACCAGATCCAGCACATTGGCCTACTCTTGTTTCTTGTTCTGTCAATGGGCCTACGCTGATGCTCAATGCTGGGACGAAATCCAGCTGAGTGAAAATATATTTATACAATGGATAGATCCTTGTACATTCGAATCTAGATTTTGCTGGGTCCATTGCGCATTTTTTCGAGAAAGCATTTCCTTCCAATCCACAGATATCGTGTTCAGTAATTTTTAGCCTCTGTCTTCCATACTTGCCCATCCACGTCTCACATGCTGCATTAAAAGCATTTTTGAAGGGTCTCATGACTGCTCGATTCAATGGCTGTAGCTTGTGTGGTATGAGGGGGTAAACTCAACATGTTAACATTATGCTCCTTGGCATACAGAATGACTTGCAGATCTTTGTGAGTGCTTTGACCATCCAAGATCAATAGAACTGGACTATATTTAGATGGATGGACTTTCTCAACAAATGACTTCAACCAATTCAGAAATCCTAATGCTGAGATCCAACCACTTTCTTAAGATTAAAATGTCCTTCCATCTGGTGCATCTTTTGTCAATATTGTGTTCATTCGAATCCTGGGAACACAAAAAGAAGGGGGATAAACTGATTCCCTGCAGCATTGATGTAAAACATTACAGTTATGTTCCTCCCACGTTCACCTGATGTGAGTTTGCTAACTTGTATTTTCCCTTTAAGAGACAAAACTAATAATGTGTTAGATTTGACAACACTGGCACCAGTATTCTGCTTGGAGGAAACGAATATTTTCTTGCCAGCTCCTCTAATTTGGGGGGAAAAAAAGTTGGTCACGTTTATCCTTTGCTAAACCCTTGAGCTCTATGTAGGCTTGTGGATTGAGCACAGCGCAGAGAAAATTCTGGATGACGTTTGATGAATCCATGGTAAAATTTGTTTTCTTGCAGTCATTTTCTTTTTGATGAACTGATGTGGCAATTTCAGGTGCTCAGCTATATCGTTTGCCAAGGTCAACAGTTATTTTTTTTTTACTGTAAAAACAACTGTCCAGATGTTTTAGAGGTTGAACGAGATCATTTTCTAAACTGTAATTAAACATGTTTTGAAATGTACCTGTCGAAGGTGAGACATTAAGAGAATTGCCTTGTTTAATAGCACAGACACGTTCCCCTAAACTGCTTTTAGGTACAGAAAAGTGCCCAGCTGCTTCTATAATACTGAAATTTCTCGCCAAAACACCATCTAAAGCTTTTTTCATTTTATCTTCATCGCATTTTCCTTTCTGGCTGCAACCATCGAGTTAAAATAGCCCTGAAACCAAACAACACTTATATTGTGTTTTCACGATATTTTCTTTCTGTCCGGTACTGGGAACATAGCCACTGTGCGGTACTGGAGCCACGCGTTGGGTTACAAAACATTTCAAACTAAAACCTAAGCAAACTTATTTCAGTGTTAACACAGCATTTTAATCTCTGAACATGTGGAATTTTAAGTAAAATATAATAAACACGTTTAACTAAGCTAAAGAAGGTAAATAAAAAGGTGCAAAAATTAACTGCGTAAATCTAAAAACATACACTCCACACTTTACAACGAATACAACACCTAAGGCTGGGAATAGGACCAAGTGGCGCAATCAACGCTATTGCTTTGTGTAATCTACCTGCCTGTGACCGTCAAGTGCTGCTATCTAGCGGGGAAAATTGTTACCCTCTACTGTCCGGTGCTGGGACATGTTCCGCTGTATATAAAAAAAGTTATTGTCCAAGCCCATGTTTACAAGAGAATATTAAACAATATGTCAACATATTTCGTCATCTATACCTTCTAGTGCGAAGAACAAAGTTTTTTCTAAAGCTCCTGTCACACACGCAAATTTTTCCGTAAAACTACTTCCAATAAGTTTGGTCAAATAAAGTTTGACAGTTATGACATCATCGAAACGTCATAAATGCCACTGTGCACGACAAAAATGGACGTCAATAAACTTACAATAATGAACGATTGTTGGAAACGAAGTAAGATATGAAAAAAAAATTATGTAGGTGCTGTCTGGGAATAAGTGCTATTTTAAGTGAATATTGCACATAATATTACGAACGCAGAGGCAGTAAATTTCATTGTAGCCTACAGACAACATTATTTATAAATAAAATTTGAATATTGTAAGCAAACGAAAATAAATTACAACATTACTTACATTTCTTCCTGTAATGGACCGCATTGAAAAACAACAGCAATATCTTACTAAGAAAACAAGTTTTAAATCAATTTTTTTTAAATAGATTCTGATAGCAATAAAATTTGACAGTGTGACACATTTTCAAACGCATTCAAGATTATTTTATCAAATTTACTGGAAGGAAAATTTTGATGGCCGTATTTTGTCCTGAAATTTTATTGCCAAAAATAGGTAGTGTGACAGGGACTTAACTCAATACAAATCGAAAGATTTTACACTATAGTATTTACTTGATGAAAAATGGCAACTATCCCATGTAAGTATTTGAATGCAGAACGGAAAATCTCGGTGCACATGCGACCACAGCGCACCCTGGTAGCGAAAATGTTTAGTTGTCAAAACGATAGCATAATATGGAACTTGCCAACCTGAGTAGAGTACACCGTACCTAATTGAAGAGTGTAGTATCTCACATTTTCATTATGTTGGAGATTGTGATGTGATTGTGATTGTTCTGACGACCGTTATCACTGACAGCTGCGTGACACAGGAAAAATCTCGCCAACAACGTGTGTGTGTTGCACAACATCTGACGCCGCATTATGTCGAGAGCATGTGAACACCTGACACTGATTGTGTTCTCTCGCGCCACCCAATTACGAAACTAGTCATTACACAACTGCGTTATCTGTTGAAGATATAAGCGACTGGCAGACCTATAGTGCTTACCTGATTGTTTTTCTTCTAGTACAACTGTACGATGTTTAAACTCGGCGCCTTTTTTACCTGGTGCCTTCTCATATGTAAGTATGAATCGAGTTTCTTATAATTTGCACTTTTCTACTGCAAATTTGCCTACATTTGCTTTTATCAATGTGCTCTGATTCACTATTTTGCCATGAGCATTTTACATTCTCATTTCGAGATATATATGATTTATTTTCATTGAATCAAATATTTGAATTGGTGTCTGGATGATTTTTTTTTATGTATGTCTATTTGCACGTGGCGCAATAAAACGGCGTGAGCCTACGTGAGAGAGAATCAGTGAATCCCGGTAATTTTTCTGTTCAGTAACACATGCAGCGCTTACATATATAGGAAAAGGCATATCAAAATATCACCAAACAAGTACACTTTCAAAATCTTGGGAAGCAGTGGACCGATTCATACCAAATTTCGCGAACAAGTAGCACTGCGGCAGGAATTGTAAACTGGCATGTTTTAAGTAGGTCACGAAATTATTTTCAAAATTGTAGACATGTCGTTAATTTCGTTTATTATGCTATATTACCGAAACCGTGTAATTAATTTCAACTTAACGTTGTGTGTGGCTGTATATATTACAACTATCAAAGGTTTCCACAAAACATTATTTTGTACGTCATTTTGTGAAATAGTATGACCTAAAAAAATTAGAATTTTGCTCCTACCGCCAGAGAAAAATATACAGATTCTCACAAAATGTGCCAAACAAGTTGCACTCCTCCAGGCTATCTAAATTAAATAATTTTAAGTGAATCAATACTTATTTTCAATATGGTGGCTACATAAATAATTTATTTTAGTATGTTATATATACGAAACAAAGAAACACATATGAACTTAATTTTGTATGCTGGCAGTATATATTATAACTCTTAATTTTGTCTATAGAGAGTCTAATTTTCTCCAACATTTTGTAACATAGCACCTAATGAAAAAATTAAGTATTTATGTCATATATCGGAAAACAATCAACCGATTGATACCAAATTCGTGAACAAGTTGCACTGTGGTAAGCCATAGTAATTTGTATGTTTTACACATAACAGAAAGTTATTTTCAGAACGTCGGGTATAATACACTCTAACTTAGTAAGATATATCTAATAAACTATGTAACTGATTTTAACTTAACTTTGTATACTGGTAATATCGGTGACTATCATTGAATGTTCTACTACATAACCTTACTATTCTCCATTTACAAAAACTGTCACATGGAAAAATATATGTTTAATATCATATCTCGGGGACCAATCAACCGATTTCCTTTAAATTTTGCCTAGGCCGAGGCAAACTTCCATGTTTATATGCGGCAGGCCTTTTTTTCAATAGATTTAAAATAAATAATTTTGGTTTATATGTTATATCTAGTAAACAATTCAATAAAATTTTACCAAAATTTGTAATCTAATAATAATCCTAAAAATATCAATTTTGCATACACAGATACTCCATGGACTGACTTTTTCAGAATAGCGCCAGGCGAGGAAATTTAATACTTTGCTCAATTTTCCAAAAAAAAAAAAAAAAAATTCAATTAATGTCCACCAAAATTCGCTCACGAGTAGTGCTACATAATACTTATGAAAACTCACATGATTGACGTAGGATAATACACTAATTTTTAAAAGTGGTTTGTCATATCCATTAAACAATTCAACCAGATTTTAGAAAAAATTATATGCTGACAGTGACTATTAGAAACAGCGCTTGCAGAAGTAGTAGGAAATAGTTCTTTCTGCCCATGTACAGGGGCTGGGGTGGCATGACGGTCATAATTGATTTCCCTTATTTCACTCAATATTTCACTTTTCCTTCAAGAAAGCTCTAAATTTTCTGAAATTCCTTAAACCCAGCAAACTTTATCACATAGAAGTGTTTTGCACAATGCAACTGGCACTTGCTCAATCCGGCAGAATCAGGCGGAAATTGTGCAATATTTTACAAACACTTCACGTTCTGTGATTCTATGCTATCACATTCCATCTTGTCTTAAGAACGTTCAAGTTCATTGCCCTATCATGCAAATTCATGCACTAATTTGTTACATATATTTTACTGCCTATACCGAGTATGCATATCCTAAGAACACCTATACCAATCACACATATTTGCTAATTTTACATACACTAATCACACTTATGCTAGTCGTGCACATTCGTTCTCCTGCCATCTTGGATTCCCGCTATAAAACTACTATTCGTGGCAGCTAGAGTGAAGCAAAGAGATGGCAGAGATAAGGATGCCTTAAGCACTCTTATAAACATAGCTGGCTGTAATTTCCGAATTGTTTAAGATACAAGCACAAAATTCATAACATAGGCATCACCATCATATGGTCTTCTCTTCAAGGGTGCATCAAAGTAGCAGTAAAACCATGACCCAAAAGAATAAACATCATAAAGATTCAAACATGTTTAGAAAAGTAACCTCTTTGCAAGTAGCAGAATTGAACATCAATATTAAAAATGAGACTCCACTTGTTCCCCAATTTACAACTCATGAGATTGCACTTTGATTTTTATTAAATTTTGTTTCTGTATTATTTCATTGCACATTCACACAAGAATACACAACTA
The DNA here is from genome assembly GCA_029891345.1 of Dryococelus australis. Lineage (NCBI taxonomy): Eukaryota > Metazoa > Arthropoda > Insecta > Phasmatodea > Phasmatidae > Dryococelus > Dryococelus australis. The sequence continues at coordinate 206,129,335 of CM056993.1, read as the reverse complement.
TTATAATAATTAACTTATGTTTATAAAAGGCAACTCTTCAAAATGCCTAACAAGAAATATACTGAGACACCCTTATGCTCACTTGGCATTTCTTTAAAAATTCTCAATTAGATGTCGCCTCAAAATACATTGATTAAAATGACGATCCAAAGGACTTGTGTAAAAACAGTGGTTTTCCGAAATACCACACATAAAATTTGACCTGGCCACACAATATTTAAGGCTAAACATGTAAATTAGGGTATTTTACAGTTTTATATGTTCTGGCCACATTTGCAACAGAGGACCAACTGACTAGATGACTGATATAAATATATAACTGTGAGAACCAATCTTTACTGGCCGTTTATAAAAAACACCAAGGCCAATACCAAAAGAAATTACAAATTCATATTGAGAAATTACTACAAATTGAAAAATGATTAAGTCTTTTTTGAATGGACACTTAACTAAAACTTTTTAACTCTACCAAAACATGGACTACCACAGTCAGAGTAGAGCTTTTCAATTCTCGAATCTTATAGGATAATTCTACTGGAACATCATCCATAAGTAGCTTTAAAGTTGAACAGGATTCACCAATGAGAGCTCCCCCGATACTACTGCTACTGTAGGCGGTGGTGATATTCGTATCCCACCGTACCAAAGCCCTAGTTTGGATTCTAAGTTCGTCGATCTCTTCAGAATCGGCGACTTCTTCTCCCTCCATCTTAAGAAGCTGGGTGAGTTAAGTTTTGGTAAGCTTTAGCACCCATCCTGTGGTCATGAGGGAGAGATTAGACAGAAAACAAATTCAAGTCCCCAAAATATTGGTCGCCATTGAAAGAGAGAGTTATTAATATAATTTGGCAATTAAAATCTCATATGTTTTACTTTTGATGCAACCAGCACGCCACTCGCAAGATGTAGATTAGCACAGGATCTCTTTGATACTCCCTTCTACTCAAGGGGTCATCAAAGAGGCAGTAAAACTACAGACCAGAAGAGTAAACACCATAAAGATTCAGAAATATTCAGAAAAGTAAACCCTTTGCAAGTAGTGGTGTTGAACATCAATATACCCATTACCCAATTTACATCAGATGAGACTGCACTTTGTTTTTATTAACTTTTGTTTCTGTATTATTTTCATTGCAAATTCACAAAAGAAAATACAACTATAATCACAATTGACTATGTATGTTTTATGAAAAGCAACACTTCAAAATACCTAACAAGAAATATATTGAGACAACCATATGCCCACGTGGAATCTCTTTAAAAATCCTCAATTAGATGTCACCTCGAAATACATTGATTCAAATGGCGATCCAAAGGACTCGTGTAAAAACAGTGATTTTCCAAAATACCACACATAAAATTTGACCTGGCCACATAGAATTTAAGGCCAACCATGTAAATTTGGGTCTTTTACAATTTTATATGTTCTGGCCACATTTGCAACAGAAGACCAACTGAGTAGATGACTGATATAAATATATAACTGGGAGAATCAATTTTTACTGGCCGTTTATCAAACACCATGATCAATACCATAGAAATTACACATTTATATTGAGAAATTACTACAAATTGAAAAATGATTAAGTCTTTTTTCAATGGTCAATTGACGTACAACTTTCCTGCCCATTCAACTATACAAAGGCCCATAATTGAAAAATTACTACAACTTGAGAAATGATTAAATACTTTTTAAATGGACACTTGAATTACAATATTCCTGGCCATTCAAATATACAAAGGTCAGATATTGAGAAGTTACTAGAGCTTAAAAAATGAGTAAATCCTTCTGAGTACTTATTTTTTATCATGAAAATTTTCTTAAGTCACTCTCATGGTCACTTAACACGACCAAGGCCAATAATGACACTTCTTCAAAATTTTATTTAAAAACATTTAAAATCTTAGAGAAAACTGTTCTGAAATCTTGCAACTTTTTCCATCCTGGAAACTACTATCAAAGTTATCTGACAAGGACTCTGAAAATAAGGAGTCCTTCCTGGAAACTGCTGGAATGGCCTACCATTATATTCTCTTAAAGATCATTTTTGGCAAGATTACTTAACTACATCAAGGTGTCTCTGCTGATCCTGAGAGCAACATTTTCCTTCGAGTCAGAAAACTCCCTGGGTAATATATCGCAAACACACTGCATCACTGGAGGGGTGTTAGAAACCCTGAACCAATCATAAGGCTCAGAACTTTTTACACCACTCTACTAGGGAAGGGGAAAATAGTGCTTCTTTTTTATCACCTCCACCCAGTAACACACATTTTAAATTCACCCAAACAAGGCCCAACATTTGGGGTCACATCAACATGGTAACAGGTTGGGCACAACAGTACATGTGTGATAACGTAACATTGCAAGTATAAATTCGAAGAAGTCGGATGGGCAACAACTGTCATATTGCAGGCCTAATTTCCTGGAAATAGATGGCATAGTGTAGGCTAATTGGATGTCTACAGAACGTGATGTGGTATAGTTGGCGGTGCCGGCCACCAACCTAAGCCGCCCCGCGCAGTAGCTGGCCAGCTGGCAGACACGCTACATGGGTTCGTTACGGCCACTCTTGTCCATGTTGGGCATACGTAGCTGACGTCTCAGCTGCCTCCAAGATCTTCCATGGTTCATGGAATTTTAATGAGACACCCACGTCTAGAAATACGCCTGTAGTTTCTATATTTTCTTATAACCCACCCCCCCCCCCCCATTTTACCGTCGTTACAACCTGGTCTACCTGAAACTCATATCTCGTAACGAGCTCTTATGCCAAAGGAAGGAATTTTATTCGGTGCTGTACATCACGCAAAAACATTTCAAATCGATTTAAATTTATGAGGGTACTTACAATGTGCATATTTGAAACACTAGCATGTGCTTGAAGATCATTGTTGAAGTGAAATTCACGGCCCAATGTAGCACATGAAACTAAAATTAAAATATTCACGAACGACGAGCGGCGATGTTTTGTTTAGACCAGCTCACAGAATAATGTGTTGGGTCAGTCGTGCCGGCGCGGAGTGGAGCTATAGTGCCGCCCGATAGAGGGCAGGCATGTTCCTTATTTATGTGTATAAGAAGGAAAACTTCAATATGATTGGTTGGTTCAAAAATTCGAACTTGATGTCATAATTTGTGTATTACTCTGACGCCTCTAAGGAGGTATTGGTTTTCTCCATAGAGATCAATGTATTTTCATGTTACCAGACTGTTCGATAACATATGTGATTTTGTTGTACGCCTCTAAGGGACAATGTGGTCACCACACCTTGGTTCGCTATTGGTAGATGAATGTGTGACCCCTATAGCCAGTCAATGGTCGTTTTCTGTATTTGTACGGCCTGTAAATCCAAGAACTGGGTCAGACGCTTGGAATCGAGACACGGCTTCCCCATGGAGAAACAGGTCAGGTAGCTTTGTTATTTGTTATTTTCGTATTTCCGAATGCAGGAACGTCACTTTGACGTTTTTAGTCATTTATTTTGCAGTCAGGATAGTTTTGAAATAGAGAAATTGAATGATTCCGACTCAAACTTATTGGAATCAACCTTCATTTGTCTTTGACAAAGTCAGTGTTTGGTGAAAGGCTTGGAACCAACTTCTTACTTGAAATATAATGTTAATTTTCTAACTTTAACGATAACTGTTGCTTGTGCTAGTGCTCTTCCATTTTAGTAGATTGAATAGGGGCAGTAATGGTTTTGTTAAGCCCACCATTTTGGTAGGAATGTTAAAAACATTAATATGGTTCCGGCCAGTTTAAAGTTTCCCTACTTTCGTTGCAATAATGTATGGATTTGCAGGCGCGGGTGACAAATAATCTCACTAAAGTTAACCTAAAAATTACAGACCTGTTGTAGTGGCCACAATCACAGCTGAATTGGCCAGGAGGAAAACCTTATGTCAGGTGACAATGATTTTTTTATTGAGATCTTTTAATTTGTGTAATTAAAGTAATGATAGCAAAGATAGGCAGATGTTTTATTCGTGATAAAACTATGGTAATTGAAAAATGTGTTTGTATGGATGTGCAGTAAAATTTGGTTTTGTGCATAAAATTTTTAGAAATGTTTGAATATGCACATATTGATCAGCAGTGTTTTAAAAAGGTAAAAATAGCTCGAGTAGATGCAAAGATATCAAATGCATTGAGTACATTTGTGATGCCACGTATGTTTGCTATGTTTGCGACGTGTATTTAAGATTTTTTATATACAAGTTTTAACATTTCGTATGTTATATGATTTGAGAAAGATAAGATGCAGTATTGAATAAAATGCAATTATTGAAAGTTGGGTTTTCATCTGTGTAGAGTAGCGTTAACCTAGTTTATTTTCCTGGTTAATTTTCACTGTATTTTGCTATGAATGACTACAATCTTTTGCCTCTGTTGGTTTCTCTTTATCTTTATTTGGCAAAGAAAATACTGGTTGTTAGAATTGTTTTGAAATTGTATCCTTGAAGTGTCCTGGGCGAATACCCGGGGCTTCAATCAGGTTGGTGCCATAGTAGAGTAGATTATTAGAGTAGTTAGCAGAATTATTAACTCCGGGTTGAAAAAATACATGCTTCCCAACTATGAACGTACTTTATTTCCTGACTTGTGTTGTGAAGTCGCGCGCAGAGCGTGACATTCCTCCCTAATTAAGGAGCTTGGCGTCTCAACCTCCGAAGAACACTGTGCTATGGTCAAGTATGCCCTAAGCCCACTTTTAAGCATAGTTGGCTATATTTTTTGGATTGTTTAAATATTCTACAAATTCATAACATATGCATCACCATCCAATGGCAGAAATGTCCGCAGGGTCTAGTATACCCTAAGCCCACTTGTAAGCATTGTTGGATGTAAATTCCGAGCTGTTTATGGTAAATTCATCAAATTCATAACATAGCCATCACCCATGATGCTGAATAGGTTGGCAGAGATAATTATATCTTACGCCCTTGTATAAGGATAGTTGGCTGTAATTTTCAAACAGTGTTAAGATATAGTCAACAAATTCATATCATAAACATCACCCCCGGCGAAGAAAATGCCCCAAAGTACGCCTTAAGCCTTCTTATGAGAACAGATGAGTGCCATTTCTCATCCACCGAAGCTATAGCCACCAAATTCATATCATAGGCATCGCCTATGATGATGAGTAGCACCCAAGGCGAACTACACTTTAATCTCTTGTATAAGCACAGTCGGCCGCCATTTCCCATCCGCCAAAGCTGTTGTCACCAAATTCATATCACATACGTCGTTCCCGACGTCGAACTGGTGGCAGGTTCTATTGGGCCATAACCCATCCGCTGAAGCCTTAGTCATTAAATTTGAATCATATCCATTGCTTCCAACATAGAACATGGCAACATGGTCAATTGTGAATTAATCTTATTTATAAACATAGATGCTCGGCATTTCCTATCTGCGAAAGCCACGATCATCCAATTCATATCACATGTATCATTCTTTGATGCAATCACTGCGTTAAGGATAATAAGGTCCCGAAGCCCTGTTATAATATTATTAGGACATAATTTCTGAAATATTTACCTTTGACTAACATGGAACAGTCAGCAATACAGGAAAAGAAAACAAAGGCAGGTATACATACAATTGTGTAGCAAGAATATCATGGTAGTTAGTTGTAACTGATGCATGTAGGAGTTTAGGGACCTGGAATAGCAAACACCTGCGCTCGTTAGCATGGATATTCCTTAACAACAATCACCGATACATTAAAAAAAAAGGATTATATAATTGCACCAGATCAAGGTGTAGTGAGTCACTACTTACTTTAAAACATGTACATGTTAATACAAATAAAAACTGTACGTCTAACAAGAGGGCCGCGGGAACTACATGTAAAATATATAAAACTATCCATTGCATAGAAATCGGCTATGTTAACATAAAAAATACATATTTGTTCTGCTGACCAAAATAATGATATCAAGGTTACCAGTGCACTAACAAGTTTGGTAAATAGCTGGAATGTTCGAGGACATGAAAAGAGCATACTGTTGCTTGCGCCTAGTCAGCACTAACACTTATTACTGCTTTGAAATATAGCTGGGTAAATTGAATTCTAAGGCTGGCGACTGCGCCAAGCCTGACTGACATAAGTCCGCCAACTAGTCCCAGCTTTAACTCTAGAGAACAACACTTTCTATATTCTCACTTCTCCTTAACTCTCACCTCAACTCTGCACATCTGTTGAATACTAAATATCTCAAAGTTTAATTACGGGTGACGAGCTAAATATATAAATAGGAACAAAACGATTTCTAAAACAACAATTTATTAAATACGGTTTATTTTCACAATTATGTGAAATACAAATATGTATTAATTACTGACTCTTCATTGACTGGCAATATTTCAATTATCTTTTAAATATATTCTTTTTCAACCGTGTAGCTTCCCTATCGACTCGATCTTGCATCCTACTGAATGTACACCTACTAGTGACTCAGTTCAGAATTGAACGGAGTTCCTCCGTGTCCTCATGATGTCGAGCAGTGGGGATGTGGTGCTGCGATTACGTCTCCTGACGTGGGAAGACTGCTTCCTGGACCAGCGACGACTCGCGTCAGTGGCACCTCAGAATATGTCTTCTTTATCGGCTTCACACAAGCCAACAGACGGCCGAAGCATCTGAGAGTGGGCCGTAGAGTGTGGGTGAGCGTGCATCCAGCGGCGCTATTTATGCTTCGTCCTTCATCCTGTTCTCTGACATAGGTCGGGTTGTTGCTATGCCGATTCTCCTCAGCTCCGCTCTCCTGGAGTGTGGCTCGCACACGGCCGATATGGCGAGTGGGCACGATGCACTACTAATTCTTCCTGCATTAAAAATGCTGTTCCCAACAATATGTTCACAAGGACCAACGTCAAAAATATCTGCAATATGCCAAGTGCGATACACATTATTATACATGTAAAAACGGTGTTCCTTTGCTTGCTTCGAATCAACATACATTAAAACCATTTATCGTGAAAGCGATACGATACCGCTACATGCTGATGAAGACAGATATAAAAAAATATAAAAGCAAATAAGCATTAACCAACCAAAGCATATTGCGCGAACTTCGAGCACTGTACATTACGTTAGGCAAAAAATGTGTCGATTGTGAGGTGCAGGAACTATAAGGACATCACTGCTTCACCCCGATGCACAAAATATATAAAAATAAAATGCGAAGAAAAATATTTATAATCACTTACAAACCATTAAAATCACATATCATACTGTACACTGCATTAGACGAAGCAAAACAAGAGTATCCCATCCAGGTTTGTGCAACAGGATATCAAACGACTTCCGTAAAAACAGATTGAAACGAAAATGTCAAACTCAGAGTACAGCCAACACTCTCAAAACTAGCAGCAGATCGTGTCCGACCAGACCGTCATTGTGGATCAATTTACATCTAGAGAATGTGTAAGGCAGCCCATGTGGTCTGCCTGCGGCGCGAGCACCATGTAGGTCTCCGCAAGTCGATGTGAGAGCTAATGGCACATAATGCTAGCCGATAGAGACGCCATAGGCTCCAGGATGGCAGACCAGCAAAGACGCACATGAACTTCCCTTTACAAGAGATTTCAGTTGTCACAGTACAAGGTAGCAATTTATTTAGTTTTAAATACTATACACATGTGCTTATTTGTATACATACTATTTATAGTGCTTGACCTGTAAGCATATTATGAAACGAATTAGCCATAATTGGCACGACACAATTTTTTTATTAATATATACATTTCATTAAATGTAAAAACTTTGTTAAGATGTGTAAGGAGGCATCGGAACAAAAGTATATTGCAGCTGTGTATGTACTCGGTTTTTATAAAACCCATATCATAAAGAGAAGAAGTTTACCTTAACTTAAAAAAAAAAGTATTATTTGCTTGCAGTGATGGTCTGAATAGCCATAGTAAGAAGAGCAAAGACTATGCTTGTTGTTCATCGGGAAGTGAGTGGAAGTATCGTAGCAAAACATTACTAGCAGCTCTAGTGCAGGACGTCATAAAGATAGTAATTGTTCATTCACCAATGACTGCAAAACTTAACACTGCGATAGCTGTAATGTAGATGTAGTCTTCACCTGAAGTGATAGCTTCAAAAGTCAATGCAAGAAGTGTAAAGACAATGTCTGTTGTCTATCACGAAGTAAGTGCAATTATTGTGACAATTAGATATACTGAACATGCATATGTATGTAATAAAAATCCTTATAACCTCTTTAATCTTCAAAATATATATTTTACATATCAATACTCCATATATGTTCATTGCAAATACTTGAAGTCTACTGGACAATTCATAGACACACAGCTGCAGATAGCCGTCACTCTTCGCAGAAGGTTCACGATACATGTCTGCATGTATGATTTCTTTGATGAATAGGTTGTGAGATACCTCTGGACCTGAGTACTAGGCCCAAATTCATGGTTCTTCTGCCCCAACTTCAAGAATCCCTTATCTTCAGCAACACATTTACGCCTTTGCTTGGCAAAGGTCGGCATTTCATCATCAGTTCAATATGTATTATTCACATCATCACCAGCAGTCTCGGAGATTCCATTTTCGTTGTCGACGTCCTGGTTAGATGTAACATCTTGGATATTCACTTTTAATGTTAACTGTGCATGTTTGTTGTTGTTCACAACTTATGAGGGTCCGTATGGCTCGTAATTTCCATAATACATGTATGCAACACTCGCATTTCCTTCTTCAGACACTGTTTTGGAACACGATGCAGGCCTGGGTAATGTTATGGGCGCTCGAACCATCGTTAGTTGACATGGTGAACCGCAGGAAGGCTAGTCATTACCATGTATTTTGGCAATAAGTGCAATATATGTTATCTCGGGCCAAGTAAATGTGCATTACCTTTACACATACCAGTATGTATCTTTAGAATATCACTTCTACTAAACACTGCACCAAACATATTACATGTTAGTATTCTGGAGGTAGATTTCTTTGAACATTCACTTGGTACATTTCGACGTGCATTGCAACATTTGCTGAACGTCTTGCCACAGTAACTGTATTGTTTTCCATGTAAATGTTGATCAAATGGTAAGGGTTTGCATGTAGTCGTACAGGTCGTACTCGATTTTACATTTCCAGTGATTTTCATCATCGTCAAGCGTATGTGAACTCATTTTACTACTACGAAGTGAAGTCTATTCACCACTGACTCCTCATAGCTGATTCCTCACCGCTAACTCATCACCACTGGTTCCTCACTGCCGTATCCTCACTGAGTGATATTCTGTTTGCAGTAATTTATACCGTCATTCCACCAGCCGAAGGCGACGATATGTTGTAATTCTTTGTAGTGGGGTAGAGGGAAATCAGGATGTGCCTATTTGCTAATTGAATGTGCGAGCATCAAGTATCGTACATCACATTAAACGAAAATAAATTCCTATGGCAGAGCTAAAAAGCACGCGAGTGACAAGGTCTACAATGCTACATGCTGATGCAAACAGGTTTCAAAAAATAAAATCTGAAGTAAAATAGCTATATGCCCTTACCATGCAGCGCATATTGCACAAGCGTCGTGCATTGTACGTCATGTTAGATTGACCTAGACAAGACTAGGCAATCCTGGTTGGTAGAGCAAAATAGCAATTGATTACAGCCAACACTCACAACCCGAGTCACTAGCATTCGTTAGTGATGCAGGTTGTGTAATAAACTAACATATTGAGTATTTGTAAGGCAGCCAGGTGGTCGACCGATGGCGTAGACACTGAGCATGTCTCCACATGAAGAAGGGATGGTACATACACTAGTCGAGAGTCCGAGAGTCGCATCAGGTGTCAGGGAGGCAGACCTGCCATGTCACTTTAAGAGTGGAATTGATTTATACAGGACAAGGTTAAAAAGATATTTCGTATTTTGTATTATATACATGTACCTATTTCTTAGCAGCGAAGAAAAAATTCGCGAACAGTTTGATAAAACCCATTTGCCCTGCTTGCAATAATAGGAACAGAGTTTTCATGCAACTTACAACTCAATCTTTGGCTACCACCTCTGACGATATTTATGCTACTGACGAAACGGGGTAAAGCTATAATTTGTATATAACCCAGACATGGGAACAGTCTGAGAAAATCAATTTGCCTTACTCACAATAGCAGGAAATGTGACAAGCTACCTTGACCTTAACTTCGGATGAGATTGTGTGTCCTTGACCTTTTACCACCATCTCGAACAAAATGTAAGCGTGAAACAAAAAAATCATCGCTTTTTTTTCTAAAATTTTAAAATGGCAGGAAAAACGTAAGACCTTGGTGGTTGAAGACTGAGGTGCGCCATGTCGTCAGCCTCGTTGAAGACGAAATCAAGGTCTTATGATTTTATCTGCGATTTTTAAATATAAAAAAAATGCATTTTTTTTTGTTTTAAGCCACATATGTTCGAGATGGTAGCAAAAGGTCATGGTCACATGATGTCATCCAAGGTCAAGATCAAGGTTTCATGATGACATCGAAGGCCAAGATCAAGGTTGCCCATCATAGTTCCTGCTATATTCAGCGAAGGAATTTTTTTTTCTCGTAGTGTTTCCATGTTTCTTTTATATACAAAATATAACCCTTCATCCCTAGCGTAGATGTCGTCCGAGATGGTGGCCGAAGATCCAGGACAAGGTTGCATGCCAACTCGGTTTCTGCTATTGCGAGCAGGGCAAACAGGTTTTCTCAGAGAGTTCGTACATTTTTTCTTCATCTCTAAGAGGTCAGTATGTTTAAATAGTATTTGAAACTAAATAACTTTTCACTTTGTTTGGTATAACTCAATTCCCCTCGTAATGAGAAGTGCATGTGCGACTCGGTTAGTTTGTCTCCCTGGCATCTGACACGATTCTCGACTAGTGTATGTACCATCCCTTCGTCTCGTTGCAACCTTCGCAGTGATTACACCGTAGCTCGACCACCTGGCTGCTTACAGATTCTCGCGACGTTAGTTGATCACACACGATGTCGGACGGGTCGATGCGATCATTCGCTAGTGATGCGGGTTGTGAGAGTTGGCTGCAATCAGATAATGTTCTGCTCTACTAACCAGGGATGCCTGGTCTTGTCTAGCACCATCTAACATTATACACAATGCACGACGCTTAATCAATATACACTGGTTGTTCGCAATAAAGTGAGCACTTTTGAAATCAATCTTAGAAAAAAGTCACTGTACATATGTTTTAACGGCTACACTGAGTGGCATGCGCCCAGGTAAGTTGGTAACAATGGATGGAAAGTAGTTCCATATGTTAACATCGAATAAAAATTGTTAGGTAAACATTTGTCATCATTTAAATTATTTCGTACCCGTTCTGTTTTTCTTTAACCCCTCAGTGTGTAAAAATTACCAGATTGGTAAAATATTTACTTAACTAATAATTTCACAGTTTCATCTGGTCAACACATGAATAAAGTGACGAGCCCATGGCAATGTTAATTTTATATAATGCGGAAGAATACACAGCGTGCATACAAGTAGATCTTAAGCAGGGCTTTCAAAAGTGCTCATTTTAACGTCAACAGCCTATAACTGCTTATCACTATTTAACTTCAAATTCCATATTTTAAAATCAGTTTGCATCATCATGTAGCAGTGTCGACCTTCTCACTCCCATGCTTCTAGCCTCTGCCATGGAATTTTGGTTTAGCCTAATGTTATGTACGATGCTCGATAATTATGCGTTGGTAGCAGAATTCGTGTGCCTCTGTACTGCAGCTAGCTCGGCCAAGGGATATACGTGGGGTCGTTTGTTATTGTGCTGTACTAACCAAGGCTACTGCGTTAGTTTCATATGCAAGGTCTTGTCTAGCAACGACTGATACGATGTACAGTGCATGCTGTTTGTGCAATACGCATTGGTTGTACATGAGTATAACTATTTACCTTCATATAACTGCTGGCATCAATGCGTGTCAGTGTCGACATTATCGCTCCATGCTTCGCGATCGTAATTTTTTATGGTCTAACATAATGTGTGGCATTCGTTGCTCGCGCAATATACTTCTGTTGGTAGGTGTTTATAACTATTTTCCTTTACATTTATTTTGTATGCCTGATCATCAATATGTAGCAGTGTCGTCGTCTTATTCATGACCAATGGTTTAAATACATGATGTTTAGTGACAAGCAAAGGAACATTACTCTTTACAGGACATGTGATGCTTCTTCTAATTATCATCGATGGTAAATATATACTGCGCTTGACATATTTTAGAATTTTTTTCAGTTTGGTCCTTGTGAACATACGCTTTTTTCCTGTTGTCGGGCATTTAAGTTTTTTTTATTCTAGTTCTCAAAGCAATAGCAACACTGATATCGCTATTATTGGCTATGGAACTAACGGGTATTTTTTTAATGTAGTGGTTCGATACGACAATGTGCTCGCGGCATATTTCCATGTATGTTGCTCCTTTATTATTGACTGTACTATGGGAATGCATTTTTTACGTATCGGGTGGTTTCGAATTTTGCAAACAGTTCCCTCCAGCCCTCATGTTAGGTTGATGCTGGAATGTGGTAGTTTAAAACAAGACAGAATAAGCGAGCCGGCTCTGTTGCTATTCAGGTCACGAAGAGTGAAAAGCGGCTATGGAGAACGTGCTCTTCTTCGATGATGGCAAATATTCGGGAAACTTATTTGTGTCGCTATAGCAAGAAGGCATTTTCTAACATAAAAAAATTGCACACAGAAAGAATATGATTGTCATCAGAATGTAAAGCATACTATGTGGACGCGTGAAAAAGTAAAATCAGTGTTTGGACCCCGTACCAATTTGAAAAGGCATCATGGATCATGTATGGATTCCCTGTACTGCCTGCCAAGCAATAACTGCGTTGAGTATCAGGTAAATGTGAGGGTTCATCTACGTAAAAATTTATAGCAGCTATTTGCTCCCGCCTAGACATTCATGCAACTATTGTGAGAGGACAGTTTGTACATATGACGCAACGAAACATGAAAAATCTACTTGTGTGAGGAGCACAATTCGTATGACATTTCGACGTGATATGTGTCGAAGAATGTACACACGCATTGAATTTTTAAATAGATATTTCATACTTAGTAAGTCTCAGAATTTTGTTCTCAAACTGCCACTAACAGTATACCGGATATTACCCCTAGCACACCATCACATCATTGTCATCGCCTGGTTGTACAACACAGCATAAACCAGTGCTCTAAAAGGCTAACCATAATGATAATGTCTAACCATAATGATAATGTTTTTTTTTTCCTCAAGCGATCTGCATTCAGGGGGCTTCTAAAATGTTATGTAGCACCGAATGTGGCCATTATATCGAAATAAATTTGCTGTTTCCTGTCAAATATGAAATCTAATAAAATAAACCAACATATTGTTCAGGTGAAAGTACCAGGCACTATCGAACATAATATGCAACTGGACTGTAGCTATACGAAACCAGAGCCCCCGATGTTGAATATTGTACCAGAGCCCGGAAGTCTTCTAATGTAGCTATTTATCATGCATCTGCAACAAAAAACTCTTTTGTTGATAGTATAAACAAGTTATATCGAGAGGAAGAAGAAAAGGCTACCAATGGTTCAGGTTGGACACTGGCTTCAGTAAACCTTCTAGAGGTGAGAACAAGTTGCTACTATTTAATTAGAAAAATTGGCACACTGATTTCTCTCTACCCCACTACAGAGAATAATAACATATTATATCTTCGCCTTCGACCAGCAGGATGATGGTTAACATTACTGCAAATGGCAGAAAATCACTCATTTATTAAACTGGCTACTATGGCCCCAGCACTTTCTAAATGTAGCAATTATCAGTCAGCAGTGATGTATCAGTGGTGAGAAGTCAGCACTGCGCATAAATGTAAGTATTTGAGTTCACATATGCTTGAAAATAATGAAAACCGCTGACGATGTACAATTGAGTATGTCCTGTACGACTGCATGCAAACCTTCACCATGTATTCAACAATTACATGGAAAATAATGCAGTTACTGTGGCAAAACCTTCAGTAAAATTTGCAATGCACATCGCCATGAACAAAGCAGATGTTCAAATAAACCGACCTCCTGAATACTAACATATGATATGTGTGGTATGGCATTTGATAGATGCGATAATCTAAAAAGAAATACTTGTATGTGTAAAGGTAACGGAACTTTGCTTGGCACGAGGCAACATGTATTGAACTTATTGCCGCAAGGCATGGTTATGACTAGCCTTTCTGTTGTACACCATAGAAACTAATGACTGTTCGAGTGCCCATGATCTTTCCCGGGCCTGCATTGTGTTCCAAACAGTGTGTGAAGTAGGAAGTAAGAGTGTTGCAGAATGAATTATATAAAGTGCGAGCCATACTGGCCTTCAGAAGTTGTGAACAACAAATATGCACTTCTAACATGAAAAGGGAAAAATGAAGATGTTACACCTTACTAGGATGTCGTGAGCGAAAATGTGATCTCCAAGACTACTTGTGATGATGTGAAACGTACATATTCTATAATGGAATGCGGACATCTGGATAGCAAAAGTGTAAACGTTTTTCTGAAGGTAAGAGCTATTTAAAGTTGAGGCATAAGAAACGTGGATTTGAACCTGTACTCTAGTCCTGAGATATCTCATAACCTAATAATCATAGAAGAACATACATGCAGACATATATTGTAAACCTTCTGCGAAGAGTGACGTGAAGTATATTATTTTCTGACGACGACAATGACCTGCTTGATATATTGCAGGCGTTGGTTCCATTGCTAAGAAGTGGACTTTCTGTCAGTGAAGAGGAAAATTCGATTATTGATGAACTCAGAGCTAGAGGCTTTATTGAATAGCATACTATGTATGTGCGTGATTGGTTTAAGTATAGAAGTAAATACAAAATATATATAATTGTTTTTAATTCCTCTCGTCTGAGAATGTATGTGCACATATGTTTTCTATGAAAGTCCAGTAGATTGCAAGAATTTACGATTAAGATATTAAGAGAATGGCTATGTACAAGTATCTGTTGAAGATAAATTTAATTGTTAGCTGCAAGGTTATAAGGATTTTAACTAAATTCACATACATGCTCTGTATAAATAATTGTCACAAAATTTGCACTCACTTCCTGATAGACAACAAACGTTGTCTTTACAATTCTTGCTTTGACTCTTGAAGCTATCCCTTCAGATAAAGAATAATAGCATTGTTAAGTGGTGTATTCAATGGTGAATGAACAATTACTATTTTCACGACGTCCAGCACTAGAGCTGTTAGTAATGTTTTACCACAATACTTCTACTCACTTTCCGATGAACAACACGCATTGTCTTTGCATTTCTTGCTACGCCAATTGAGACTATCACTGAGGGCGAACACAAGGTTTATTTTAATTAAGGTAAACCTCTTCTCTTTATGTTTTGTGATCTTCTAAAAACATAGTAAGTACATAGTTGAAATGTGTGTTGCGATGCCTCCTTACTCATCATTATAAATATCGTACATTTAATGATATTACTGAAAAATATAAAAAAATTTGTGGTGAGCGATTCATGGTTAATTCGTTTCATAGTGTGCTATCAGTTCTAGCACTATAAATAATAAGTATTCAAATAAGCATATATATATGTATATATATATATATTATTTAAAACGAAATAAATTGTTACGATGCAGTATATAACTGCATTCCTTTTGTAAATGGAAAAGCATGTTGTTCTCAGCTGATCTGCCACTCTGGGGCCTGTCGCGTCTATCGGCTAGTGTTATGTGCCATCATTCCAACTTGCCGAGACCTACACGGTGATCGTACTGCTGACCGACCACATGGGCTGCCTTACAGGTTCTCAAGATGTCGGTTGATCGCACAGCATCGGTCGGGTCAGAAGCGTTCTGCTGTTGAGAGTGCTGACTGTACTCTGATTTTGACTGCTTCGTTTCTGTCGGTTCGTACTGAAGTCATTTGCTATTCTGTTGTACTAACGAGGATGGGCTGATCTTGTCTAGCTTCTTCTAACGCAGCTTAAAGTACCAGATGCTTGTGTAGTATGTGATTGCGATGATTGGTAAAGTAACGTAACTATGTTCGTTCGCATTTTATTTTTATATATTTTTGCATCAGTGTGTATCAGTGTTGTCCTTATCGTTCCCGAACTTCACAATGGATTTTTTTTTTCGTGGAACATAACATACAGCGCTCGATTTTCCCAGTATATATGTGCATTGGTTGGTATATGTTTATAACTATTTGCTTTTACAATGTTTGTATTTCAATCTGTTTGCACCATCGCATAGCGATGTCATATACCTTGCGCGACTAATGGTTTTAATGTATGATGTTTCGAAGATAAAGAGACACTGTCTTTACAAGTCGAGTAATGTGTATCGCACTTGGCACTTCGTAGAATATTTTTGATGCTGTTCTTCGTGAAAATATGCTCTTTTCATGTCATCGAGCACTCCAGCTTTTTACCAAAGTTCTTGGTCCACTGGTAATGTTGATTTCACTATTATGGTTTGCCGATTCAACGGGTATTTTTTATAGTAACATGCCCGATTTTTCATGTACATGGTGGTTCCATATATTTACATGCGGTTCCCCACAACACTCTTCTTAGACCTATGGTGTTTATTTGAATTAACTCGTACAGGTTTGAATGTAACCAGCGACTACTTACTCATTGCTCTGGCGCAATAGTATACACCTTTATTTTTCCAATGTATGGGTGGGTGTTGTTAAGGATCACATATGCCAACGCGGCCTCGGCCGCTGGCCCTCGTGTCAGGCTGACTGTGTTCATTTATATTTATTAATTATGCTTTAACGTCCACGACTACATGCATCTTGCTCGCAGCACTATTGTGCATACCTAAACTTTTAGTATGTGAATAATTGTTGCCTGTTACTTCTGCTATCGTATATTTTTGCATATATATTACACCGGCAGTAGCAGACCACGAGCATGGTGGTGGTTGATTGACGAGTGTGCACAGACCAGCACATGTGTGCTATTTCAGGTCCCTACACTCCTACATGCGTCAGTAACTTCTTACTACTACGACATTCCTGCAACGCAATTGTATGCATACCTGCATATATTTTCTTCACACATATGACTGACCTACATGATAGCCGGACCTACTATGATTATAACAGGGCTTAGGGCCCTAATTATTCTTATCGCATTGATTGCATCCAGGAATAATACCCGTGATATGAATGTGACGGTCGTGGCTTTCGCGGATAGTAAATAACAGGCATCTATGTTTATAAGTGGTATTAATGCATGATTGATCCTGCTGAAATTTTCCATATTG
Organism: Dryococelus australis; assembly: GCA_029891345.1. Lineage (NCBI taxonomy): Eukaryota > Metazoa > Arthropoda > Insecta > Phasmatodea > Phasmatidae > Dryococelus > Dryococelus australis. The sequence goes on along the minus strand of CM056993.1, from coordinate 206,112,017 downwards.
CGAGTGTTGCGTATGATTTTCATTTTATAACTATGGCTTCAGCAGACAGGTAATGGTAGCCAACTATGCGTACGAGAGAGGGCATAACCTATTTGACCCTGCTACCAGTTCGATGACAGAGATGATGTGTGTGATATGAATTTCGTAACTTTAGCTTCGGCAGATGGAAAATGCTAAACAGACTGGACTTATACGAGGGCTTAAGTTGGAATTGTCTTTTAACATGCTACTCGTCGTCGGAGTCGATGATAATGATTTGAATTTGGTCCCTATAGTTTCGGAGGTTGGGAAATGGTGATCAACTATTCTTATAAGAAACATGACTCTGCTGTCTTTTTTTTTGTCGCCAGGGACTATATCCTAAATGGTTCGAATGTTACAGCCGACTGTGCTTATACGAGGGCTTATGATGTTATTGTCTCTACAGCCCCAGTCAGAATCAAGGGTGATGCCTATATTATGAATTTGACGGCTATATTTTTAGACGTTCGGAAATGGTTGCCAAATATGATTATAAGAGGGCTTTAGGTGTAATTCACTCTACCAGCCATTGTTATATGAATTTGACGACTTTATTTTCAACATTTTGAAAATGGTGACCCACTATGCTTATACCAAGGCTTAAGGTATAATTGACTTTATCACCCTATTTGAATTTATAATAATGCCTATGTTATGAGTTTGACAACTATATATTAAACAGATTGAAAATTACAGCCAATTATGCTCTTAAGTGAAGTTAGGGTATACTTGCACCTCAGCTCCTTGTCGTCGCCAGGGGTGATGCCAATGTTATATAGTTAATATCTGAATCTATAAAAGTTCGGAAATGTTAGTCAACTGTGCTTATAAGAGGGCTTAAGGCATACTTAGACCGACTACCATGTTGCTTTGCTCTAGCTGTCACGGATGTTAGTTTGATGGCGGAACCCAAGATGGCAGGTGCCGAAGGCAAGATGGTGGGGTGATTCACATGTGCGCGATTAGTATAAGTGTGCTAAGTATAATTATGTATAATTATCGTATGTGTGTGATTGATATAGGTGTCATTAGCTTGTATTTACTCGGCATCTGTTATAGAATATATGCTTGTAACAAGGTAGTGCATGTAGTTGCATTATGAGGCAATGACCTCTAACATTCTCCAGACAAGATGGAGGGTGCTGGCATGGATGACAGTATGTGAAGTGCTTTTAAATTATTGCACACTCCAACTGACATTTGCACTATTTCCACAGCATTCCACCTTATTGAGTAAGTGCCAGCTGCATTGTGCAAAAAACACATTTTTTACATGAATTTTGGCTGGTTTCGATAGAAATTCGGGAAACTTTGAAATGGAAAACAGGGTAAATTTTAGGGAAAAATGGTAACTCCAAGATGGCTACCATGACACTACAGAACCGTAGTCACCATCTCTGGCACAGAAGGAACTATTGCCTCCACTTAAATAATTTTTTTAAGGCAATTTTGTGCTATAGGACATATAGTTTTTATGCCATATCTCAGGAACCGATCAACATATTTCTACCAAATTCTTTACTCAAGTAGCGCTACTGTAGTCCACGTAAACTTACGTGATTTAAGTGTATCATACAGTTATTTTGTAAATGATGGCCCTGTAAATATTTCAGGTTGGGAAACCTTGCCGTTCAAATTATTAGGCTGTTTACATCCAAAGTTGGTACTCCGAATCATCCCTCCGTAATCTGGTTCATTGCACACTAGTTTATGGTATGACTACCAGGATCTGAGTCCCGGGTAAGGCGCATCTGTATTTGTGATTGTCTCACATCCATCGTATAACTTTCCGATTACATGTCTATTAATAATGGTGTCAACGATACTTCAAGGACTACGTACCAGTTATGTTTTAAGTGCTTCATTAGAAATTAATTGTACAGAAGTAGAAAAGTATGCTTATTAGTAATATTGGAAACTTATTGTTTTGTTATCGTTCTGATCTTTTGTCGGCAGCTGATTATTGTAAATAATCGCTTACGTTAAATTTATTCGTGTCGTGATTGATGAGAATTGCAACTTATGGAACAAAGAAGTGACGCATCATATCTTCGAATCCTGACCAAGATTTGTGATTTTTATCTGCTTTTAGGTTAAGCATTAAGTTAAGTTTAAAGCGCGAGTTACCACAGATAATGCTACATACATTAAACTGGAAACAAGAAGTGAACAATTTTAAGAAAAAAAATTTGCTATCCAAAACCGGTGAGTGGTTGTAAGGAGAAGGGGGGGGGGGGGGGAACAAAAAAATGAGATAATACAGGATAGTTGCTTTCTCCCGTAATTGGAATCTTCTTGAACTCAAGTAACCTATGAAAGTTATACATATTGTTCGAAGTACAGCATGTTTGCGGTAAACTGAACTCTTTGAAATGCACAGCTTACTGTATTCCGCCGCTTCTGAATATTGACGAAACTAATGGCTCATCTTCATGCGCACGTCAAGCCATTTTATGATTTTGTTAAACATTTGTTAAGATTTTTAACATTCATTTATTCTTACTCTGAAGTAGGCCTAGGTAAAATAACAATCAGTTTATTTCATTATAATATAAAAATACTACCGGTGAGTAGTTTTCCAGATTCACTACCTATATTACCGCTATGTACGCACGTCAGTGTTTACTTACAAGACATACACAAGTACAGTGATTTTATAACAAGGAATTTTCGCAACTGAGCTTGCAGAATTATTTTTTTTTCATTTATAACCTAACTGGACACGCCACGTGTATTTTTGTTACTGATACCACAAAATAATACGTTCACTTTATCTGATGCAGTCTTTCAAGTACAGATAGTGAAATCATTTATAATAAACATGTTATTATCACCTTTATCGTTCACGTCTTATCAGCCTAGCAAATAAAGTACTCAAATGACTAATGTAAAAAAGCCCTCCCCCAATTGTATACATGTTTTTGACGAGTCCAAGAGTGCAATGTACGAGGCATTTTAAGCAAGGCCATACCTAGGTGTTATATATTTGTTCAGCATCACTAATTCCTGCACTACTAAAGAAGAACTAACAAAGAAGTACGATTATTGAAAAAATGTTAGGTTTTTCCAACCTGTCCATTAAGAAAGTCATTTGTAACTTAATACTGCATATAGTACAATATATTTTTTGAATAACAAGTCTAATTTCAAAGTAGAAGTTCCATTGACTAATATAAACAAAAATCCTAGTTACAAAATGTTTGGAAAATTAATTTATTATTTTGTGATTTAATTTTGAAGTTAGGCATAACAACGCCGGAAGTCCACAGCTACACGAACCTGCGTGCAAGAAAGGTGTATATGTTGAAGGCCATCGGAATCCGAGAAACCTCGGCTGCTGGTTCACAACGAAATAATAAGTTAAAGTATTGTATACGACCTATAATGTAACGTGAATTCTAAAGGCTGCACACATTTTCGGAGATGGACTTGAAGCACTAGCTTATTACATAATTACTCTTATGTACCTCTCTTTGTAATCTTCTCCTCCCTTTGATATCAGCAACTGTGTGTTGTTGGGTGTTTTGCGAGTTGACTACATGCCAGTATTATTTTGAAAATAAAATACGAATCACTCGAAGACGCGAGGCTTAGGGTATTTACAAAAGGTGATCTTATTTCGTTTTCTGTAACATACGAATTAACAATACATCATTCAAATCCCATATATGCAAACGCATCATAAGGCTATGTCTATATAAGTAGAATAAAGTTGATTATTTAGATGAAATGATTTAATGACAACGACAGATGTCGTTATATGTTTAGATCTTTATACCTTTGCCCATTTTCTAGACACTTGGTGTTACATCTTAATTATCTGCTCCAAATTCCAACCCATGTGCCACTCTTAGGATTCACTTTAGACCATAACCGTACATTATGTTTAACTTCTTTTTTCGCGATTAACCAGCAGGCAAAGTGTGTAGGTTGAATTTAGATACATATTCTAACGCGATTAACATGTTGGTCTGTCATTTTCATTAAGTTTGAACTACATTTCCGTTATATTTATATTTCTTGCCACAAGATTAATGCAGTATTTGCAAAACTAGATAATCTGGGCGTTCTTCGTGGAAACTTCTAGTTAGAAACTACTGTTGTTAACATTTTTTGGTATGCAATAATCTACTGCCTGTTATTTAAATAGCGGTTCAACTTCCAAACACTTATAATTCGGCAAATTTTACCACATGCTTTTCAAACTTCACCTTCGTTTTAACCCGTTCTGATGCTTCACATTTTCCTGCCGTAAAGTCATACCTGCGTTTGAAAAACTCACCCGCCTTTGTGAATATTGGCAAGCTGAGACTACTATTCGTAAACTTTGGCGGTTGAGCATAGAGGCGGCGACCACAATCGAGCCGCTAGTAGTTACATTAACCCGCAGTCACCTTGGATCTATCATGTAATTGTTTATTTGTTTTAGAAGCTTATTCTTGATGAGATATTTTTAGCGCATAACCAAAGATTACCTGTATTTTTGTGTAATAAATATTATTAGTTGTTTAGAATATGAAACGTACCCTGAAATGTATCACTTCTATGTCTAGTTTCACAACCACCTATCACCTACCTATTTTCCTGCGGTGTTTTGGTAAGTTCATCTGTCCGTGTACGATATGTAACCTGCATAATTACTCAAAATAAATAATTTCTTAAGGAGGAGTTACACAAATAATGCTATAGTCGATGGACCGTCAGGATCAGGAATTGACAATTATGATATTATTAAATACAGGTTTACAGACGTTGGTACTGACATTTCTTTGGTTAGTTACTTTCAGATGCAATTAAGACTACGTTCGTATACTACTGTTTGCATATTACCAATCATAGCACGGCGCATTTTCCGGTCAGTTTCATTTTCAAGTTCACAGAACTTGGCTATGGATATGCACTTGTTTTTCCATTCAAATTCTCGTAGGTCGTCCATTATCTGAATGTGATGGACTTCTTAATATGGAAACGAATCAAATATCCGTGGCACGAACTCAGGAATCCATCTCTCATACGATATGACGACTATTCATGACTTGCTAGCCTACATTTCAGTTAGTGATAATTTCACGGCCAAAATAGTTGTTGGCGAGCGAGGGCGATGTAAATACTGCACCTGTTGCTGCGCAGCCAAGCGCGTGGCAGCAGGAATTACGTCATAGCTGACGACAGTCATCGTAACACAGTGAGTGGTCGCATTCATGGCAGCAGCTTTGTAGGGGTGTCGACCTTCACCTGGACACTTCGTGTCATGTGACCCACGGGCTTAGTTGTCAAACATCAACACTACTCCAGACATCAGAACAAAGATTGATTTATTTCGGTATGTATGGAATCTGGAAATATTTGTACATTTAATAGAACGGAATATAGCGTTGTATTAGAGACAATCTGGATCATCAACAAAAGGTTGGGCACCACTGTTTTAAAGCATCAAACGTGCTCCCTAGAGTGGTCACTGTTCAGTTTTTCTGGTGACGTCACTTCTCCAGGTCGTACAGAACAAGTTATTGTCGAAGTCAAATAGTAGTACGAACTTCTCTGGTTTATACAGCTTCTTCGCGACTAACTGATCCCCTTTAAAATCAAAATTTGACCGAGATCCCTACTGCAACTGCATACAGTCTAATGCGATTACTGACTTAAGTATGTGAAGTGAATTTAATAGTGGATTATGAAGATTAGTGTTCTAATCTAACGTATTATTTAAAATGTAAAATGCAAAATTAGCAGCGATTGATACCAATTTCTTATTCACACCTCGCAAATGGTTTTGCACCACCTGTACATGAAGGAAGTTCGCTGGGTAGCGAGTGCCTTACAAGAAGACATTCGTCAAGTCTGGTGATGCGGTATTCTGTACAGACAGCGTGTAGTTTCATCTCGTACTTCCCGTTACGTCGTGAACAATGTAGTGTGTCAGAAACCCCAGTGCTGCAAAACTTTTTTGAGGAGTGTAGTTTCATATACACTAGTAAAATAACTATGTCATGGTTGTCGATAGTATACAGACTGTTCAAAACTGACTGCCCAAACTCCAGACGCAGTTTCTGTGGACTAATAGTAACACAAAAGTTCTATACACTTATGTCAGTAAAATTATTATTTTTTGTCCTTTGATTGTATTCAAATTTGGGGCATACAACGCCTGGAGAACATGGCTGTGTGATCATGTGTGTTGTGTGTATGCAAAGTTGCATAGTACGAAGGCGCGCGACACTACATTATCATATACGCAGCGCCATGCTCCTGATTCCTATGCAACTTGCCATCACACATTGTTCTCCAGACTTTGTACACAACAACTATTCACACAATTACGTGATATAAAAATATATTTCCAGATGTAAGTATACAGGGATTTTGTAATATAATTGTTCCAAAGAAACTGTGTCTGTAGTTTGGCCACTGAATTCCCCGGCCATTCTGTATATTTCTTTGGTAACAACTGCAGTGAGCCTCTAAGTGTGCCGGCAAGACTATAGTCCATTCCCCATTGGAAGCAACTTATTCGTAGCTCTGCTAAATATCTACTTGCAGGCCCGTTTCGTATCCTTCCGCCACATGTAAACAAACATTGCCATGTGACTGCCATATAGCATCTGTCAAAATCAATGTTTACAAGTCATTGTGTGTGTACATGTGTTCGTATACTTTCGCTACACCTAAAAATAAACAGTTAAATGTGACTTCTACTTTTATACCTGTCAAATGTGTTGTTTAATGTTTACAGCTTTTCAAAGAATTCGGTCTTAAATCTATTTCAAAAACCATTTCGTTCGAATATTAACATTATTCAGGTCAGCTTTATGACGTTCTAAAAATGCCTCAATTAACGATAGCTCTTATGGTTACGTTACATTAACATATTTCTTTTCCACGACATAGCACATTACCCGTAATGCACGTTAATATTTTGCCGCAACTGTTTTAAATACTGTTACAACTGCGGGGTAATGAACTGTAGTATGTAACTTTTTGTTATTTATATGTTTTGGGTTATTTCTTTGAAAGGAAGGCCTCAGTTCAAATAACGAAGGAATAGTCAGTCCAACAGAACGCGACATTAAAATCAGCACGCAACTCGTGTCGCTCATTTTTTGTTATAGAAACTTAAAATATAGCAGTGAACATGCCCACAAATAAGCCTACCGTAACTTTTATTCCACTAATATTTATATGTTCATATGTATTGCTACTTACTGTGTATTAGGTTTATTGTAATTTATTGGGGCAGGGCTTGGTTATTTTGTTGGGACTGGTGGTAAATCATATTACAAGACTGTGTTTCAAACACCCAGGGCAAAGGTACAACGTTGTGATAAATAAACAGACGTGGATGTAAATAAATAACTTCGCCATAAAAAGAGTTCACATTTACAACGTATAAACAGTTCATATCAAATATTTCAAATCACGCACACAGACAGATCCAGCGTAACTATCACTATGCAGCCACTTCACGCTATTTCACACACAGCGGTTAACGAAACATATTGTAACAGTATATTTATTACAGCCGCGGAAAAACAGATTAATCACATCCTCGTAATTTGCTTAGGTAGGTTGAATAAACACAACGTCTACAAACATGATGTGGTAAATTGAAGTATTTTTCGGAGAAGGTATAATTTTCGCTTCGTTTGGTAAAACAGCAACACGCCATGTCACGACTCGCCACGTCTGCCAACCTCACTTTGTTTCTGCACCGCCATCATATCTAAATATATTAAAATAAGTATTCAAACATTAAAATATCTTTTCAGTTGTAAATTACAAATTAAAAAATCCTTATTTCGCTCTAATAAGTATGTAATATGCTAAAATTGAAAACATGTACAATTTGGCCACGTACTAGTGAAGTGAAACTTCCCGAGTGTGAAAGAGACACAGACAGAAAGAGGGAGAGAGATAGAGAGAGAGAGAAAGAGAGAGAAAGAGAGAGAAAGAGAGGGATAGCGCCAAGCTTCGCTCAGCGACAGTTGCTTCAAAGCTGCTCTCGCTCGATAAAGAACACCGTACCGTTACGGCCTACTCACGATATTTTCCGCTGTTATTTAAAACTGTAGAAATGAGATATGTTGCCATCGGGGTACCTAAATATTTATATTTCAATAGGCACCGTTTAATTTACAGATAGTTTACTAAAAAACGAGGTTAAAATAATATTTTAATTCTGAACTATTTCTTATTGGTCGTTACCAACATGTCGCCGCACTCGCTGTTGTTAATTCATATTTACAAAATAAATAAATATTACAAGTTATAGAAGGTAAAGTTTCATTTATTCAATAATACATTACTCTAAAGTTGACCACAGTGTTTTATATATATATAATATATGTGTGTGTGTGTGTGGAATACATGTTATTGAAAAAACAGGTTGACATGTTATGCCTAGAGTCTTTTTTCAAAGGTTGATTTTCATAAGTCTCTTCCTATGGGGATTGGACTATAGTTGTAAAGGGTGTGGGTTGGTGTTCCATGTTCCAGGGGCAGCGAGCGGCAAGTCTCCGTGTGTGCCTCGCTCATACGGCCAGGACAGCGTGGTGTGTGTGTGTAACGCGACATACTGCGATCACCCGGAGCCAGTGAAGCAGGACGAGCTGACAGGACAGCATGCACGCCACTATGTGTCCTCTATGGCGGGGCTCAGGTTCCAGCCCATGACCATGAAGTTCTCCAACTCATCATCCTCCGCCTGTCAGTACACTCCACCCTCTCTCATACATTTGCCAGTCTTCTTCTTTACATTATCACATACTTCTATACTTACACTTACATGACTCTGTTACACTACAAGTGCAGTTAACCTCAATGTGCAATGTGTCGGGACTAGCTCATGTTAGTGATTTTCAAGATAAACGCATATTTTTGTTGAGATGTGGGTACTAACGCCTGATAGGTATTCAGCCAAGCTAAACTAGGACCATCTGTTGGCTAAAATTAGGTTATTCAAAACAATAAATTCATTCCTAATTTATTACGTATCGTTGTATATTTTATTTTGAAGGAAAATATGTATGCATACATAATCTTGTCATCTAAGGATTCAATCTTATCAAACAGTAACAAAAAGAGCAACTGAACAAGGACACGGTTGCAGAACCTGCTTAATGTTTGAGCCCGTTAGTTCAACACAAATAACACTTAAGAAGATGTTCGGGTCCAGCGACATAGATGGTCATGCCATGAAGTCTCTTTAAACAACACAGTGTTGACGTTACGTTGCAGCCAAGTACTGTACTGTATCTTTATGTAATTTAATCGCGAAAGTGTCCTGTCAAACGCGTACCACATTCCGAGACGTAGGTGCTATAGTACATATGTCTATTACGCCATCCTCTGAGAATGCCCCATTAAATACTACACTATGATGTCCTAGAAGATTGTTAGAGGACAATAATCTCTGGACAAATATTCATTGTGTAATAACGCTAAAAATGTGATACACGTACGACATGGTGATTAATGTGAATTTTGCACATGTCCATTGTGATAGTTGAATGTGTTTTCTCTCATGAACGATGCATCGTCAGCGAAGAGCGCTGTTTTAGAGAAACCATCCTTTCCCATTTGCTAATTGATGAACCACTGCCAGTACCTTCTGCGGTGTGATCTGGTGGACGAAGCGACTGTGTTGATAGGAATGTGTGATATACTTGTAGTCTCTCTATATGTAGTACGTGACCCGCCATAGATAGTGATGTGTTCTGTCTAGCAGCTATACAGAGCGTACTCATTTGTACCTTGTCAAGCACACACTCGAAAATGTCGTCAATACCACATTGGCGACATAATTCTCAGCCAAACGTGAAAACCGTGTCACCGAGTTCCACTTTACTCCACACCATCATGAGAGTTGTGTAGCGCTGTGAACATTATCAACATGACTGTAGCTTCGTAATAAGCCAGCATGTCTAATGTAACTCTGGGCTTGCCCTCGTCACAACCAACTGTTCGTCAGGAAGATGGTATGATGATGTTGTCGGTTAGATGTCCCACGCGACAGGCAGTGCTCCCGGAATATGTGAGAACGATAATCTACCTGCCAGGTTATTACTTCTACCTACCTGATTACTCTTGTGTCTGAAACAAACTGTTAAGACAAACCATAATCCGTAAAAAAAAAAAAAAAGCTGCCAAACATTTCATAACGGTTTACACTTGATTTACCAAACAAGTGTGGGCAACATTTCAAAGTTTTTATACCTTTCTTTGTCAGTTTCTAACATTATCTCAGTATTCACCTGCATTTAGACATCAATTACATCGTAATAGGGGTAAGGATTATAATCCGCACAATAAGACATACTTTATACTGCTAACATGCATATCTTATATTTGAACCTTTTGTCGGCCTTCGAGAACGAAAATAATAACGCTTAGTCAGTTGCAAAACGTAGAGTGATGGTGCAATGTTGGTTATTTTCGTAGTCCTAATCCCTGTTCTCGGGGTCTAAGGATCTCCATGCTCACTTGTCGACACTTTTCACGCCACTAGAAGGCAGTATGTACATCTGGGTGGGGGTGGTGTAGTGGTTAGACTACTCATCTCCCACTAAGGCAAACCGGGCTCGATTCCCAAAGGGGCCCCCCCCCGGATTTGCGCGTGTGGGATTCGTGCCGGACGACGCCATTGGTCGGCGGATTTTCTCGGGGTTCTCCTATTTCCCCGGCTCTTGTATTCAGGCGCTGCTCCATACTTACCTCACTTCATCCTCATCGATTCTTAAGACCTCGATGTTAAGAGCCTCCCAAATATCATCATTCACTCTCTCACTCACTCACTCGTACATTTGTGAAACGCCTGCTGATCTGATAACACAGCTTGTAGGTTGCATACCTCTCAGGCATTAGTACACAGCATTGTAAATGCATACCGCTCAGGTATTAGTACACAGGCCTTTTAACATTAACGTTCTGAAGACTCGAAAATGATAAATATGAAAGAGCTCCGACCACACAAATGTATCTGTTAATATTCACATTCTTGTCAAGGGAATATTAATTGCACCAATGTTTCGAAACTGAAGTTCATTAGAAGATTGTCAATTTCTATTTTAATACTGAATGAGTAATGATATAAGCAAAAAATTAGCACATATGTTAAAGTAATTTTTCTCAAATACTCATAGAAAAATGTTTTGAATTTATCTCAAATAATTTATAGTGTTTGTATTAAATGTAATTTTTTAAGTCAAATTTTCAGGGGCCGGAATAGGAATTCAACGGAAAATACGAAATACATTTTCGACGTAATTCATGAAATAAATCTTTCCCCAATGTCATCACCCTCTCAGCCTGCATATCCACAGTAGCCTAGTCTTGTCAACAAATTTTATATAATCTACTCCCCGCGAATATTTGATGAGTTTACACCAATTCCTTCGCTTTGAGTATAATTTGAAGACAACTTTCTTTGCAGACTTTATTGTTGACAAGTGAGTGTGACCTATCGGCTCTCTTAAGATCATTAAGGTTTTCGCGCATCCTGAGCTACTTCTCAGCTATTAGCGAAATGAGTTTTGACCAGTTCAATGAGAGTATCACAACACAAACTTTGTTTTTTTTCCATATATTAGTTCTTTCGCGAAAGGGTTTATAATTTATGGCAAACGATGAGTCGCCAAAAATGGTAAAATTGAAAGTTCAGTGTTGAGAGCAGCTAGCAGGCAACTAGAGAACATAGTTCAATCGTGCTGCATAAGCCTTGTCACTTTCTCTCAACCAACACAGCGTCAAAGTCTTGGCAACACTTTGTCTACAAGACCTGATCAATAAATTCCTTGCAGCTGTGTCTGCTGTGTCCCTGACGACGAAGGCGCATTTAAAACCAAAATCCTGAAGTAATGTCGGCGAAGCCTCGGGAAACAAGTATGGATTTTGTAGGGTCACGTTAACGGCATATTACACATCTTGAACATATATATATACATATGATTACGTAACCTGTTGACCACGTCTTTGTATACCAAATGTAACCACGAAGACTCTAACACTGTCATTTAAGCAATGACAGTGTTAGAGACTTCGTGGTTACGTGTTATAAATAATCATTCACTTAAAAGTCGCGTTTAGTGAGTGAGATTGATGACTTAGATCCGATTAACTTATTTTCATTTTCGTTAAACGAACATCTTGCTGTACTATTTAAAAAAAATTGCACTTCCCGATCTTATCTCGTTATGAGAACGACAGTATTAGAACATTCCAATGAGATAAAATATTTCAATAACAAATAAGATTGAATGTTTAAGGAAGTATGGCTAATTAGTTTTTTCAGTAAACCTTTTATTTCAAAATGTCCGGTGACTTTTTTTTTCCTTCGGAAATGTAATGTAGAAAATCACGTACCATAGCCATACTGAAGAGGGTGCTGCCTCGTTTCGTGGCTGTCGTTGTACACTTTCCACAGTAACGTGAGAACTTTCGAGGTCCTAGTTACGTTTCTGTTTCAGCCATATGTTATCCTTTAACCACCTTTTAAATTAATATCACCATGTAAGTAATAAACACAGTGTGTATATTCCACCGCACTCGGAAGTTAATATCTAAGGCTAAAATTAAGTATATTTATTAACTATTATTCCAAACGAGAGGGATTTCCAAAGTGCCCTTTTTTTACCTTGAATATTCTGTGATTGAATATGTCATGGTTTTTTTTTTTTTTTTTTTTTTAGCCACTTTCACGTCAGCGAAATGGAATGTAAAATTCTAAACAAATCGTAATGTTAGTAAATTTTCTTGCTAATAGATATTCTTTAATTCTGTGTCCATGTGGCTTGTTCATTCGCTGATGCGTGAATACGTGAGTAGCTGGTCCAGTGGGGACTGGGGTCCACTGCAACGAAGTGTGCAGATCGCAGTCTCAGGTTATTACACACGCCCATATTAAGTACAATGCCAGGGAGGTGGAACTTGGCGTCTTTCCACAGCATTGTCACTACACACACTGCGAGGTGCCCCGACAAGCCGCTAGCAAACCAGAACCACTAATATCCTGTTAGGAAGTCACATCTACATTCACAGCAGCGATTACAAAAATTATGGAAACATTAAATCAAATGGAGACCGCATTGTTGTGATAACTTAGCGAAACGGCACCCTACTGTGATAGGCACAGAACATTAACACTTTTATAAAATATTTTAATATATTATAGCTAATATAAACATTTTTGTTTGGTAAGATAGTTAAACTGTTATTCATTTACTTCTTTAGATTATATAAAGTTACTTTGAACTGCAAAGATTTTGTTCACCAAATAATGAATACTATTTTATCTTATGTTCACTTTAAGTCGTTCAATACTAATCCAAAGAATATTTGAGTTTGTTTTTGCTTATTTAAACTGCAAAACATGTATTCACCTTCAATACAATCCTAACTTAGATGCATCTTTAACTGAGCGAAAATAGGTTTAAAATATGGGGGAAATTTTGAAATTAGAGTGTAACAGTGCATTAATTATTAAGATATATTTTTGTGACAAAGTTACAGGTACATTTAGTATAGTGTGGTTTTAAATTCGAAAATTACACGAACCCCTTTCCACTTGTGTGTCGAGAGGCTAAGACACAGACGTACTAAATGACAAACAGCCTGAAATATAACTCACTCGGGCCATGGCTCACCCAGTATTGAAACACCGTCTTGCGCTTCAGAGGTGCGTTAGCAACTTGGCTATTTTGATGCAGGTTTGCTATGGGCGATTCTGCTAAAGGCTTATCAGAGTAAACTGAGCACAATTTGAAAGCCCTGCTTTAGATTTACTTGTATTAACTTTGCGTACTCTTCCGACTTGGTAAAATTAACATTGCCATGTACATGGACCCTTTAAACATGAGTCGATCCAGTGAAACTGAAAAATTATTTGTAAAGTAAACATTTTACTAATTTGATTGCATGTATGCATTAAAAATAGAGAATATCATTTTATTAATCACGGATGTTCACTTACACATCTAATTCAACATTAAGATATTTAACTACTTATTTTACATCGTTACAAACTTCTCTGGACGCATGCTAGTCACTATGCCTGTTACAGTCATATGCATTTAGGGGCAGTGATATTTTTGAGGTTAACTATAAAGTGCTAAAATAACCGTGATAAACCTATAGAGAAAATACGCACAACCAGTCGTAAAAAAAATTAATTGGAAACAATTTACAGCAATGGTTGTCTCTGCTTTAGGCTGGAGCCGCGTCTGGATTTATCGAAGCGACATTTCGCCGTACCTTGCAGCAGGCCTCTTTAGGAGTCTCGAACAAGACTGAAAGACAGGAGATGGCTTTCAGTCTTCCTGGCTTTCCGTCATTCTCGAGACTCCTGAATATAACTGCTGCGAGTTGGCTTTTCTGGCTTTGAGTCCTGTTCGTGACTCCTGAAGATGCCTGCTGCAAACTGGCTTTCCTGGCATTAAGTACTGTACGAGACTCGTGAAGATGCCTGCTTGAAGCTGACTTTCCTGGCTTTGAGTCCTGTTCGAGACACCTAAAGACGTCTGATGCAAAATGGCTTTCCTGGCTTTCAATTATGTCGAGACTCCTGAAGGTGCCTGCCGTAAACAAGCCTTTCCTGGCTTTGAGTCGTGTTCGAGACTCCTGAATAGGCCTGCTCCAGTTGGATTTCCTGTCTTTAAGCCCTGTTTGAGAATCCCAAAGACGCCTGCCGCAAACTGGCCGTCCTTACTTTGAGTCCTATTCGAGCATTCTGAAGATGCCTGCTGCAAGTTGGCCTTCCTGGCTTTCATTCTTGTTCAACACACCTGAAGATGCCTGCTGCAAACTGGATTTCCTCGCTTTCAGTCCTGTTCGATATTCCTGAAGAAAACTGCTGCAAACTGGCTTTCATTCCTGTTTGAAACTACTGCAGATGCCTGCTGTTCCATCTTGCTTTCCTTACTTTCAGTCCTGTTTGAAACTCCTGAAGATACTGCTCCAAACTTGCTTTCCTGGCTTTCAGTTCTGTTCAAACTCTTTAAAATGATTGCTGGAAGTTTTCTTTTCTAGCTCTCATTCATGTTCGAGACTCCTGAAAATACCTGCTTGCAAGTTGTCTTTCCTGGCTTTCATGCTTGTCCGAGTCTTCTGAAAATTCTTTCTGTGTGTTGGCTTTCCTGTCTTTCAGTCTTGTTCGAGTTTCCTGCAGATACCTGCTACAAGTTGGCCTTCCTGGCTTTCATTCTTGTTCAACACACCTGAAGATGCCTGCTGCAAACTGGATTTCCTCACTTTCAGTCATGTTCGATACTCATGAAGAAAACTACTGCAAGCTGGTTTTCAGTCTTTCTGTTCTATTAGAGACTCCTGAAAATACCTGCCACAATATGGCATTTCTAACTGAGTCCTGTTACAGACTCTTTAAGAAGCCAGCTGCAAGTTGGCTTTCCTGGCTTTAAGTCCTGTTCGATACCCCTGAATATGCCTACTGCAAGTCGACTTTCCTGGCATTCGTTCATGTTCGAGTCTCCTCATGATGCCTGGTGTAGGTTGGCTTGCCTAGCTGTCAGTGCAGTTCGAGATTCCTGAAGATGCCTGCTGCAAATTGACTTCCATGCCTTTCAGTCCTGTTCGAGACTCCTGAAGATGCCAGCTGCAAGTTGGCTTTCCTGGCTTTGAGCCCTGTTCGAGTCTCCTAAAGATGCTTGCTGCAAGTTGACTTTCCTGTCTTTCAGTCCTGCTCGAGACTCCTGATGTTGCATGCTGCAAGTTGGCTTTACTAGCTTAAAGTACTGTTCGAGTCTCCTGAAGATGCCTGCGGCAAGTTGGCTTTCGTTCATGTTCGAATCTCCTGAAAATGCCTGCTGCATGTTAGCTTTCCCGGCCTTAAGTACAGTTTCAGGCTCTTGAAAATACCTGCTCAAAGTTGGCTTTCCTGGGTTGCTGTCCTGTTCGAGACTCCTGAAGATGCCTGCTGCAAGATGACTTTGCTGGTTCTCCATTTTCTTCGCATCTCCTGAACAAGCCTGCTGCAAGTTGGCTTTCCTGGCTTTGAGTCCTGTTCGAGTCTCCTGAAGATGCCTGCTGTAAGTTGGCTTTCCTGGCTTCGAGACCTGTTCGAGTCTCCTGAAGATGCCTGCTGCAAGTAGGCTTTCCTGGCTTTGAGTCCTGTTCAAAACTCCTGAAAATGCTTCCTGGTAGTTGACTTTTCTGGCTTTCGTTCAAGTTCGAGTCTCCTAAAAATGCCTGGTGCAAGAGATCTTTCCTTGCTTTCAGTCCTGTTCGAGACTCCTGAATATGGCTGCTGCAAGTTGGTTTTCCTGGTTTTTGTTCTTCTTCGAGTCTCCTGAGAATGCCTGCTGCAATTTGACTTTCCTGGCTTTCGTTCATGTTCAAGACTCCTGAAAATGGCTGTTGCAAATTGGCTTTCCTGGCTTTGAGTCTTCTTTGAGTCTCCTGATGATGCCTGCTGTAATTTGGCTTTCCTGGCTTTGAGTCCTGTTCGAAACTCCTGAAAATGCATGATGCTAGTTGACTTTCCTGGCTTTCGTTAAAGTTCGAGACTCCTGAAAATGCCTTCTGCAAATTGGCATACCTGGATTAGTGTCCTGTGCGCGTATCCTGATGATACCTGTTGCAAGTTGACTTTCCTGGCTTTCAGTCTTGTTTAACACGCCAAAAGATGACTGCTGCAAGCTCGATTTCTTTACTTTCAGTCCTGTTCGATACTCCTAAATGTGACTGCTGCAAGTTGGTTTTTCTGGCTCTCAGCCCTGTTCGAGACTCCTAAAGAAGTGTGCTGCATGCTGGATTTCTTCGCTTACAGTCCTGTTCGAGATTCCTGAATATGGCTGCTGCCAGTTTGTATTTCTGGCTCTCAGTTCTGTTCATGACTCCTGAAGATGCCTACTGTAAGGGGCGGTGAAACATAGGTTGGTGAAACCAAGACGCGGCTCAAGCCCAGTAGCCAAAACAGCTAATCTGATCATGGCCATTAAAGCCTGCTATCTTATATTTGAAGTTATGTTGTCATATGATCGGAAAGAAAATAAAGTCTCGCATCTTACGTTCATAGAGAAGTTAGAAAATAATTAAAGTTAATAATTATGTGAAATGTTCCTGGATGTGTGTGAGTTGGTCAATGAAGAGGCAGTATCAAATAGATGGGAGATGTAACTAGTTAAAGTAGTTAGGGGATTTGTATGAACAGTGAAGTAGTTGCAGTAATTAGTTGACGTTGAAACTGTTCGTGAGCAGTTACGAGCGTTGTGTTTGCACTGCAGCCTCGGCGGCAGTGACGTTCACCGTGAACCGCGCCACCAAGTACCAGGAGATCATGGGCTTTGGCGGAGCTGCCACGGACGCAGCCTCCATCAATATTCTCTCGCTGAGCCATGATGCCATGGAGAGACTGCTGCAGTGAGTACCATTTCTCTATTTGTCTCTCCCCGGCCTCCGTAATAACTGCACTTTACTAATGCTTGTTCTACTCAGAAAGGACAGTGCTGTGAGTTTGGCAATTAAAATTTTTTGTCGCCAAGTGCAGTGATGTATGTGTGCTAGAATTTTCAGTTTGGTATGTACGTATATGAGATATTTGAACTTTAAAAAAAAAAAAATTAAATTGCATAAAATCTTCCGATTTGTGTTCTGTTTCAGCATATGTAAAGAACGAAATTTGTTCTTCGCACTATAGTGGAAATAAAGCGAATAACGCACACATGTTGTTAAATATCATATCCTAAATTGGTTTAGCAAAATTTTGGGGTACACAATTATTTTACAAAAATGTGACTACTTAATGAAAAAATAAATCAAAATGATATAAAATATATTTAGTTAGTGCTCTCCTGCGCAGTTTCTTTAAAGGAAAGGAGAAAAGTATAAATGTATTATAATATCAGTTATATTTATTTCGCATTTAAATTTGTGACTTTTTATATTGAAATAAGCTCGCCTACTCACGCTCAAGGCCAAAAACAGTTGTTTTTTTTTTACTGTACGCTCTTGTAGATACCGTTGGAGCGTGTGAATAATGTCATTAAACAACATTTTTGACTGGAGCAGGTATAACTTACATCAGAATTCAAGGCAAATAAAAAATTTAAACTTAAATAGAATAGAACTTAATTTAGCACAATCATAAAAACAACATCTATATAACAGCAGCGCACCTTGCGACAGCTACGCCCAACTATACCATAAGAAATATCTCTTTTTTTCCTAGCCTGAGTAGAACAGCACTTAAGGTCGAGTTACTATGAGAAACGTGTACCTACATATCAAAATGAAAGTAGGCACGGGCGTGCCAACTATACTGAAAGTGTGTGAGAAAAAAAAAGGGGGGGGGGGGGCGAATATAGTTGCAAACAACACTTTCGTAAATTTTTTTCTGGCCTTTGGATATATATATAAATTATTTCTGTTACATATGATTGTGGCCTGTTTTTGTTTTAATAATGGGAATAATTTGCTTATTATATTAATTTTAATACAAGGAGGTTTATTTGGGGTTAATGGCATTTATTTACTACACCACACAATGCATGGGAAAGAATATTATCATAAGATAGTAAATTGTTACATTTAAAGTGTTTGATTAAGAAAAATTAATAAAACTCTCAATGAACACACAAACTTTACACACACATATAATGCTCTCTGTTTAGAATGCATATTACTCTTATACAGGAATTTCGTCAGCTTACTTCTGAAGCATTCTATAAACCATTTCCAAGTAAAACTGCACTACATTTTTTTAATAGTGGCAAATTATCATATCTAATTCATTGAATGATATTAAGAAAATTATATTTTGTAAAACAAGAGAAAAATAACAAAGTAAACATAATTTTACAGAAATTGCCAAACTCCAAATCAAATTCTTTAATTTTATTAAATTGAAAATACTGTGCTAAGAGTTAACACATTGTAGTACATTTTATTTGGATGCAATGCCAATATTCTATCACAGTTGAACCATCCAGCTAAAAGGATAATAGTAAAGAGGATAAATTTACAGGTTTACTAATTATAGTCTTGTAAAGAGAAGTAAAATTTTCCATCAACATAAGACACAATATTACACGACCTCTGTTTTCATAGACACTTAATTTTCATTTAATTGTATTACAATTCCATACAAAGCAGCACTAAATTAAATACTTACATTCATTAGCATACCACAATTCACACAACTGCAGAGTGCAGAGTCGTAGTAGTAACACTAAGTTACATAGTTCGAATGGGGATTTGTTATCATATCTCAGTAAATGTAAAGTACCTACACAAAATAGTTTAGAAATAGAGTAATTAAACATTACAAAACAAATAATCGAACAGAATAGTTTAGTACTCCACCATTGCAACACAAGACCACCTCGTGATAGTTAGGTATAAAATTATTTCAAGCATTACTTAAGAGACAAAAAATGGTTTCAGTACAAGTATTGTATGCATAGTTTTGTAATATGGTAATCGTATTAAAGAAAACACCGAATACTGATTTTCTGTCTGTAGTTCTAGTGGTAAATACTCGCAGGATATCGTCCAAGTCAAGTCCAACCATATGTTTAGAGCGAACATATAACAGCAATAAGTGTGTAAGTTTTTTTGTGACATACTATTTCGCAAGTAAGTCTTTACATATTTTAAAGAACTAAAAGATCTTTCAGTAGACGCCGAAGAAGCAGGAACAGTTAGAAGCAATGCAATTACACGTACGACTTCATCCAATAATGCTGATATGATTTTAGGCTGATTCTTGAAGCAGCACTCTATTAAAGAAGAAACAGAGGTGTATCCTTCGCAGTCTCGGTCTCCTGTTACTGTTGGCAACATTGCGAGCTGGGCGGAAAATTTTGAAGTATTGAAATCGAAATTGATTTTATTTTCTGGAAGATTGTAGATAATTCATCTACAGAATTAGGCTTGCCTTCTACAGCACTGATCAATATTTTGCTAGGTTTAGAAGAGTCTCCATCGCAGGTTGTTGCAATCTCCATTGCAATTCATTGCTCACTATGTCTGTCACAGAGAAACAATCATTGCAGCAATGACTTTTGGGCGCAATGGTTGCAGATGGCGTAGGATAGTTTGTTTGTTCCAGTCTCTTGGGAGGTTTAGTCTACCTTCTCATCTCAGGAGATTTCAAACCAATATTTCGTGCAGCTTCTTCTGTGCTGTCCCATAGGCTATTGAATTGCTGTTCTGTTCGCATACCAGCAATAGTTTTCAGATCAATTTCTGTGAACTTTTTTGCACCAGATGCTGTGCAACTTGGTTTTTGAAAACTTTAAGCCATTAATTCGCAAGGACCAAATACAGAAATTGTATCTTTAATGGCGAATTAAGTCTTCATTCAGTTTAGCTGTTTATGATATCCCTTCAAAGCAGCTCTTCTCTCATGTCTTACAGCTCCATCAGTTTCAAGCAAAGTCCTGACAGTTTCCTGCACTCTTTTGTAATTATCAATAAACCCTTTCAGAGATTTCACTCGAAATTTACCGTCTTTTAAGATAGAGGTAGCAACTAGATGGTGATTCGCTAATAGCTGCAATTTGAAGCATTTTCGTGCTTGTATTTTTCGCCAAGCCACGTGTCTAGTACCACATGGATGCAACTTATTTGCCAATCTGGACGAAAAATACAATCGTTCCAGGTACTCAGTCAGAGCTGACGTGCGGACAGTACATTCACATTCATACGACATTAAGGACAATTATATTATTGCATTTTTAATAAAACTCAACTCGCCATTCTAGTGGTCTTTTGTTGAAGACAGCATAGCCCCCAGAGTAGCCTAAATAACTTTCAGAGTCCTGCTTTCCATTTGTAGCAAACCACCAATGACCCACTAGACAAAACTGACCTAGGGCACTCCTATACGAGACACAGCTACTGCGCAGCTTGGGCCAGAGGAGGGGTGAGGGTAGGTTGGGATATGGTTCACGCGACGGCTGAGTTTTCAAGAGGGAGGACAAGTCCACTCACCTGGCGCTGTAACGGCCAAACTGAAAACATTTTATATTTGCTTGCTACATTGCAGTTATATGAATTTATTCTCTACTATGGGTTCGCCCTGCACACATTTTTTGTCAACACAAATATGTTTTGATATCACTAGTAATTTTTTTTTTTTTAGATAAAACAAAATAAGACCTTACTTTGTAATTCCTAGTAAACACTTCAACGGGTATTAAAAACAGTTTCATAGTCACCACAATATGATTTCGCAGGATCTATTTTTCCCCATGACACATTACATATCGTAGCAGCTACCATTTTATAAGACACATCTATAAATGTTTATATGAAGTGTTTTTTTTTTAGAAAATACAGCACACACGTTTTCATTTAAGAAAACAAATATTACAGTTCAAATTATCTTTACAGATTTCTTATCAGATACCTCACTTGCATGTGTATATGATAATCTATGACTACTTATCACATCTTTGTTCTTGCAATGTATAACTGTATTCTGTCTTTGTGGATGCGTTGTCAGTACAGTAATACCAGATAAAAGGAAAGCAACGTAGTAAACATGCTTGGGAAAATTATTCTTAATCGCCACAAAACTCTCCATTCCCACGTTTGGCCTTCCTCATGGAAAAGGAGGGCGGTCAAGAGTCAAGAGACGCAAGAGGGGTCGCTCCTCTCGTCCCACCTCCCCCTATTTTGTTGGCACGCCACTGAACGTAGGTATTCTTTACGGCAGCGGTCATAGTCGTCGTGTATGTAAACAGTCCTTGCGTACTACGCCATGACATAGAAAAACCTACTTTCATTTCGATAAGTAGTACACGTTCTTCACGGTATACATGTTTTTCATCGGAAATCGAAAGCTCACTAGGAGCTGTGTGCAGGCCTGCCCACTACACTACAGTCAACATTACGCACAAATTTCTCTCAAGGACTGTGGTTGCCGTAGCGACTGGAGTATCGCTTACAACCAACCTTCGCTTGCTGACGGGCTCATCGCTCCCGGATTTTTACATGTGAAAATCGTACCGGACGACGCCGCTAGTAAGCGGGTTTTCTCAGGGATCTCCCATTTCCCCTGTTCTTGCATTCAAGTGCCGCTTTATTACTCGTAGTATCACCCACATCTGCTCTTAATACCCCGAAGTTAAGAGCCTCTCAAACAAGAAGAATAATTCTCAAGCCCTGCTGAAGTTATAATTTCCAATTACTCACTATGTATCATTCAACCACACCTAAGCAAAATGTTAACAACGAGGATCGACGAAAACGCCAATGAGGAAAATCACACGGCGTAATTGGACGCACAACAAAAAAATTAAAATTTCTTTTTACGCCATGTTTCAGCAGGACTGCGCGAATACTTAAATATTTCAACAAGGCAGGCTATTCAAAAAATAACACAATCCCCAATTTAATAACATTTATCTTAAGAAATGTTTTTTTACTTACTACTGCTCACATGACTTATAGTCATCTGTTTATTAATTTATATTGATTATGAGATACATATTTTAGTTAATAGGAATAATAAAGTTTAAATATTTAGAAGACCAAAATTAAAGTAACTGAACAAAACTAGTGGTTAATCAAGAGAAGGGTGTGACCAAATGGACATGACCCTCGCCACCACACACATTCACAATAAACCGTCGTATGAATTATGTCAAACTTTGATCACGTATTATAAAAAAATTTTAAATAATCATTTTATGTGAGTAATATGATATTGCTTCCTAAAACGATGACGATTCCTCCCTTTCCACGGATGTTCCCAATGTCCAATGGGAGAATGGGAAATTCTACATCCGCTCCTGAATATTACACTTGTGGTTAATGATTAAGTAAACACCCAACATATTGTAATTAGGGTGCTTTTACAGAGACTTTATTTAAAAAGCGTGAAGATGCCATGAACAGACCGTACCGCGGGGTATATCTTTCAACATAACTGTCATCAGTAAACAAGGCTCAAAAGACCATAAGCGAGAACATCACAGCGCACTTGGAAGTACTGTTTTAAGTGACCGCTAGGAAAGTCCATGATAGGTTATTAGAGTAAAACCACTTTAGGGCACTGCCTACCGGATGGGAATTTCAAAATTTTAAAAGGATATAATATGTTAGGGAAATTTCGCCTCAGTGAGTTAATTTTAAAGACAAGCGTTTCAAAGAAAATTTATTCTTCGCGAATATTTTAGCAGTAGTTTCCCACAGTGGAAATGTTTCCGTAACATGTAGAACCTGTTTGCAAGGGATTTTTAAAATTTATGTTTTACATGAAAGTGCATGCTGGCTATCAGTATTTGAAAATATGCGGTCGTATGGATCTTCCCCTAAGAAATAGAGAAGAATACATTTGGTTTGAAACGCTTGTATTTAAAATTAACGCACTAACATCGGATTAACTATTTATATTTGGCAGCTACCAGCCGATAGGCAGCGCGCTTAATGCTTATTCATGTATGTACTAAGGGTGCACTACTTGTTGCATACACAACAGGCATAGCGACATCCTTTAACACTTTCTGTGGTGTTTTCTCGACAGAAATTTGCCTCTAAACTGAGCCGCATTGCAAGGCAGATTAAAAAAACCTATATTTATAACAAAATATATTTGTTCAACAATAAACTACATTAAGTTAAGTTGTTTAATCTCAAGTTTTTCAATACCTTTTTCACAGAAGCATTTTATTTTCACATTTTAAATTATGCATATCACCCTTACCAGTCATTTTAAGCCTTAAGTCACATTTATTTTTATTCTTGTTATTCCATACAAATGAATGTACGTTACAAACTTTGACAGGTCAACGTTTGTAACGTACATTCATATAGAGGATGTTTCACTTAACGTTGCGACCTTACATAAGTTCGACACAAAACGAAACATGAAAGAGTGTCATCAACACAAGTGTACACGTACGTGCTGGGCGCACATAATGAGAATATCATTAGAGACTAGCAAAGTGTGGATGGAAATAGTATTTTCGACATATAGGTAATTTATTTTAAATGGAATACGTCTCATTTGTTTATGAGAATGGAACTTTCGGGTTGAAATATGAATAACAGAATTTGTTTCATATGCCTAAACCACATACTTCCTTTTCAGAGGTAGTGCGAAGTCTCACAGTTGGCAGCGAAGTATTTACAACACATGCGACACACACACATCGCGAGCCAGTGTAGTGGTGTCTTCCGAGGTCATCTGCTGTATGTGTATCAGGACTAAACGGGACAACTATAAACTCCTATAGGATGTTCACGGTGAAGTGAGCACTTTTGAGGCCCTAGTTACTTTTCCCCTTCAGCCATTTTTTATCCTTTAACCAAATTTATAATAAATATTTCCGTGTACGTATTAAAGACGTAGTGTATATTCCACCGCACTCGGATTTTAACGTACAGTGCAAAAATAAAATGTATTTATTGACTATTATTCCAAATGAGAGGGTTTAAAAAAGTGCTCACTTTATTGTGAATAGCCTGTAGTTGAAGTAGGGCAAATACCAGTGTTCACTAATGAAGAGAAACTTGACATTAGTTTGGTGTACGGCGAATGTCATAGAAATGCAACAAGAGCAGTGGAGTTAGACGTAGAATGTTACGCGGTGTCCTTCCCCTCGTGCTACTGCAAATATCTGTAGAAGTGTTGTAGAAACAGGGAGCCGGAACCAAAAAGTCCGTGAGCTTCAGCAACTAGTGAGAGAAGCGAAGTAGCAGTAGCGGCCGCTCTAGGATACAGTCCACGTGCGAGTACACGTTACATTGCACACAGTTCTGGAATAAGCGACACTAGTGTTTCTACAACATTGTGCACAGGCATGAGTTTCTTCCGTACCACATGTCCCTGCATCAAGAGCGGCATGGGCATAACTTTCAGGTCCTAATACATTACTGAGGAATACTCTAGTCACAGACAAAGCGTCATTCACAAACTATGGTGATGAGAATGTGAGACTGTTCCGTAGAAAACCCCCGCTGCAGCTCGCGAGGTTGATCATGTAAGACAGAGGAGTGTTAATGTGTGGTGCGGTATCATTGACGATCGTATTGTCGGCCCTATTTTATCCAAGGATCTTTTCTTCAATATACCCTACCCCTTCTCGTGGAGTATTTGGCACTGGAAACACGTCTATCAATGTGGTTCCAGCATGTTGGTTGCCTCGCAAATTTTGCACGTGCGAGGAGAGAGAAAGAGAGAGCTAAAGCAATGTTCCCAAATCGGATAGGACAGGGTGGTCCTGTAAGATGGCCAGCTCGATCTCTCGACTTGACACTATTGGACTTCCTTTTCTGGGGTGCAGTGGAACACATTGTGTACAAAAATACCCCAACAACAAAAGAAAACATGCATAAGCGTATTATGGAGTGGTGCTTGGTAATATCTGGGGAAACACTGCGAAATCTACAACAGACTCTAGTTCGCCGTTTACGCAAATGCCTTGAAGTAAAAAGTGATCACTTTGAACTTTTGCTCCAGTGACAATTATTCGTTCTACTAAGATATTAAATGAAGATTTGTTATTAGTTATCATACGCAAACATTTGGGGGGGGGGGGGGGGGGGTTAAATTGAGAGTACCTGCGTTGCCTGTCTTTTAGAGCTTGTATGTATTTGTGTGAGGAATGTGAAACTAATTCTGATATTCAAAATTGTACCTCAGCTTTTATTGTATGCGTGTCAGAACATGTTTCTTCTACTAAATTAACAACTGTGTGTTAACATTAGTATCATTTGACTATGCGACAGTGCCGCTTTTCTCATACTGTGAGACCCTGATGTACGTACATTCCTGTGCAAGCAGAGTTTACATATTTTGTTTGGTGTTGACAATTACTGCGATCGTAAGATTAAAACGAAACATGCCACATATTTTGTACATACTCCACTGCCAACTGTGAAACTTTGCACTGCCTCTGAAAATACGGTACTTGGTTGCATTGGGAACCAATTCTGCTATTTATAGTTTTACCTCTAGACTCCATTTTGCCAGACGAATAGGTCACATTCCATTTAAAATAAATGAACTCTCTGTAATAAATACTAATTCCATTCAGACTTTGCTAGTATCTAATGTATTCTCATTATGCACGCCCGGCAGATGTGTACACTTCTGTTCACGACACATTGTCATACTTTGTTTTTGTCGCAAATATGTAAGGTCACCACGTTACGTGAAACATCCATTATTATATCTTTGAACTGGGTTCTATAATTTTGGATGTTAAGTGTCAAAATATTACTTGTAAATTTTTATGTTCAGAATTGAATTAGTATTTCAATGAAGACAAAGGAAAAAAATATGACGAACTTCTTTACGGAGAGCTTTTGCATATTTTTGTAATTTATTATTGAAGAGCTCAATTGTATGGTTTACTATCCCGGAAGTTTTGCATTGTTAAACTAAGCATTTCGTCATTTATGAAAATAACGAATGGTCACTAAACAACTAAATGACAGTTGTAGCCAAAATACCCGGACTCTAGTACAGTGTTTTATATTTACCATTCACTCTTAACAATGGTAATGAGGAAATTGTCTTTGTATGACATTGTAAGAAGTAAATGTTACTGTCAAACACCGTAGTAACGTATGATGTGTAGCTGATGCAATGCCCACGCAGGTCGTACTTCGGCAAGCACGGCATCGACTACTCGTTCCTGCGAGTCCCTGTCGGAGGCTGCGACTTCTCGCCGCGGCGCTACTCATACGATGACAACCGTGACGGAGACAGCGACCTCAAGTTCTTCAACCTCACCGACGAGGACCTGCTGTACAAGGTGAGGCAATCCTCTCTCTCTCTCTCTCTCTCTCTCTCTCTCTCCACCAACAACCCACTGCTACAAGCACTTATCACATGTTCGAGAACTATGGAGAATTAAATATTCCCCACTGTTCAACTTCATGTTCAGGATGTAAAAGGGAACACTTGCAAAGAAGACACGTGGAAATAGATAACACACCTGGTTGTCTTTTTGGGCATGGCACTAAGCTAACATAAAGTACTATACTACGTGGTAGAAAGTCACCGGACACTCATTACTCTCAGTGAACGTGTCCAGAAGGACGCTGTGAAGTGAAGGAACACGTATGTTTTCTGTCACAGTGAGTTGTAATGACTTGAGAAAAAGAAAGAAATGGATATGTTGTAAAAAAAAAGGAGAAAATAATAATTATAATTCGATGTGAATAAGATGGATGAGTATGGACGAAGGAAGAGGGCGTAATTAAAGAAAAATATAAACAATTATGTATTAATTAAATCAATCAAATATCAGAGTTAATGTTTAGGACCAAAAAAATAATATCATCTTCTTAGTATTCAGAAAAATTTCTGACATCAACTTACAATTGTCAACTCTAGGAAAAATATAATATTTTGAACTATTAAGAATACTGAATATTTAATTTTGTTAAATATTACACCTAACACCTACATATACAATTCCAAATCAATGAATAGAACTAGATACTAAATTAACACATAAGCATAAGAAAAACCTAATAACTATATAATTCCACCCAATAATTAATTATCATGCACGGCTTTTGAAACTCTGTGAAACTGTCGGTCTCCTCTGGGATTCTTGCATTAATGCAGATCAAAAAAAAAGTTGCGACTCACAATTTAGTAAAGCTTCTTGCTAACCTATTATAGTTCCATACAATACATATTCCATTAACTGATATCATCTCTTCCAGAATGTGATAAAACATATGTGGCATTCACTTTTAAAAATTATGATTTATAACTAGACCTTTAACCAGCACACACACAAGGGATAATTTCTTTCTTTTTTCGTTTACACAAGAAGTTCTGTATGTACATAACAACAGCTTTGCTTGTTTTAAATAATATTTACAACATTTACAGTACAGCAAACATTTTCTCTTAGCACAATAATCCCAACACAATTAATTTACAATAAAAATGTTACCGCTTTTGTTCATTACTCTACTTTTCACAAGCAATCAACCAATCAAAATAATAAACTATTCCAGAACAACCCACATTCAGATACACAAATAAATTAAAATTTGGGTAGGGGTCTCTAATTTGTACCTTTACAGAGTCCATGCATGGATATAACTGTTTACATTCGAAAGAGGCATGACTTTAGGGACTCACAAATCAAAGCGTTCCGTCAAAGAGACTTCGAACATATTAATCCGACTCGCTTCATTGTTAGGCATGTCACTGTAAGTGGAAACTTGATGGCTCTAGGGGACTACGGTGGTGTAGTTGATAGACTATCCATCGTTCATCTAAGCGAGTCGGATTCGATTCCCGGTGGGGTCGACCCCGGATTTTTGCATGTGCGAATCGCGCCAGACGATGGATGCCGCTGGTCGGCGGATATTGTTGGGTATCTCCCGTTTCCCCCGCCCTTTCATTACGGCGCTACTCCATAATTACCTTGCTTCACCCTCATCGGCTCTCAAGACCTCACTGTTAAAAGCCTTCCAAACCTCTTCACTCACTCACTCACTTCAATCGCATTTCAGGTACAGATAAGACACTCTGCTCGCGGCTGGTAGCTTTTGGTTTCCATGCTCGTGCTACTTTCTGTCAAACCACTAATCGCATGCTCCAATGCTTGATGTTGTTCGGAGTGGCAGTAGTAAAAGTTCATATGGAGAAAATGCATGATAATTTATATGGAGAGGAATGGACGAGTGTGGACCTGGCGGACACATAGCTTACTGTGTTCACATGAGCGAAATCTGGTGGCTGCATTGTGATGGTATTTCATGTTGTCTAGGTTTGAGTTATTAGCTTAAATCTATGTAACTATGAGCTACAGCATGTACCAAGATATTTTTAAAAATAGATGGTTTCCATGCTGTAGCGAATTTTGGAATAGAGCGTTCCATTCATCAGTAAAATGATTATGATTTACAAAGTATAAAATCAATATTGTGAGTAACGTGAGGTCGGAATTCCTATTAGGAACACAGATTGTTCCTATGGAACCAACAGCATTGCTTAATCAGTGCCAGTTGATCACATTATGTCGTTCATACTGTGAAAATATCACATTTTGGTGTTAAAGTAAAGTTAAAGGTTTGCACTATATTCTCATAATACATTAACACTAATGCACTAAATATTTCTTTAAAAAAACCGTGCTAAAAACCTTTTGAGCTAGTATTATTTATAATGGAAAATAATTTATAGTACAATCATGACAGCTGCCATCAAATTATGTTCACAAATACATACAACACACCCAAACTTTCGCGTGAAAATAAATAAAGAATTGCATAACTTCATTACAACGTATTTGTATTACAACTGAATCAAAAGTAACAGTATGTTAACCTCAGCCGAAGTTGTGTGGTTGAGTCGGTTCTGTATGAAGGAATGCAGTTCTGTGTTGGTACATGAAGCGGACGTGCCCACTCTACCCAATAGTTCCTCTACACCACTGTAATTTATGTTGGCATTACTGATATACGTTAATAATACGTAATTTGTAGCAAAAAACTACCTCAGAGCGATCCCTGTATTAACAGCCCTTTAGTTACTACAAATTTCCTTCGTTACAATTTGAAAAACCGCGTCATGTTACTTAAATTCTATTCATGAGCAGAAATCGACCATATTAATGACCGTGGGAATGGTATAACCTCTTCTTCGTTTTCACTGCATTAAGATACGTGAAGTAGTTGTTCCCGCCGTGTGTTGCAGATACCAGTGATCAAGCGAGCGGTCCACTTGAGGCAAGAGGCGACGGCAGGGAGCTCCGAGGACTCCACACTCAAGCTGTTCTCATCTCCTTGGTCGGCTCCTGACTGGATGAAGCACATTGACAACAAAACTGACGCCAGCTACCTGCTGCCCAAGTACTGGAGCTCCTGGGCCAACTACTACCTCAAGTGAGTTCGCCCCACAGTCACTGATTCACAAGTATGGACCCGTATGTGTCTACATAAGTTGAGTTCCAGTTGGCTTTTGAAAACCAATTATATTAAGAAATTTTTAATTGACTTTAAGTTTCTTATTACTTAAGGTACATTTCTACATAGCTTCAAAATTATTACAGCACTAGTTCTGTAACCCTATAATGTATAA
The DNA here is from genome assembly GCA_029891345.1 of Dryococelus australis. Classification (NCBI taxonomy): domain Eukaryota; kingdom Metazoa; phylum Arthropoda; class Insecta; order Phasmatodea; family Phasmatidae; genus Dryococelus; species Dryococelus australis. Next base: position 206,081,983 of record CM056993.1, on the reverse strand, counting down.
TAATGCCTCGTGCTTCTTTAATACGTCTCTTTTGTTATCTTAGAGGAAAATTTGGATTTCAGGAAAATTGTTCAGACGCAGGAACAGATTAAAATTACACGTCATTATGTTTAGGATATAGGGTTCTATCTCTTTCAAGCTAAAAGTTGTTATAAGATCTTCACTTCTGGCAGCACTGTAATCCAAATTGATGTAAAACAAGGCAGGCATTTTATTTGTCTTGACCGCATAATGTTGTATCTTTGGTGTCTCGGTTTAGACATGCATTTCACAATCCAACCTTTAAGCAAGAATTCGACAAGCTGGGTGTTCGCGGTGGCTGAGCGGTTAGCCAACTCGTCTCCCACCAAGTCAAACCAGTTTCAATCCTCGGAGTAGGATTATGGGAAGTTGGGGCCAAGGGAATGGGGAGTAGGAGCCAGTCGCCAACCACCACCATGTTGTAACGTCACTCGTCCGCCATTTTGGATCCATGTAACTTTGACCTTTGGCCTTTGATACAAAAAGTAAATTCAAAAAATCCAAAAAATATCTCAAAATATTTAATATTAAAAATTTATTTAAAAATTACTTAAAAATCTTAGTTTCCCAGCAGTCATTTCCCCCTAATAATATCACTATTTATCCTAAAAAAAAAGTACCTTTTTAATTAATATTTCCCTTTTTTTTAATTTCCTTTTCCCTTAAAATTTCCCCTTTTCTCTAAAATCACAAAAATTTCTATAAATTTATAATACTCAGCAAGCATAGTATGTTACTGACTACTACTGCTGTATTCAATGCAGGTAACCTTGATTTTAACAATGTGACCTTGAATGACCTAGAACTCAAAAAATTCATTAAAATTATCAAAAAAGTCAGCAAGCATATTTCGTAAATGACTACTAACGCCATACTGGATACATATGTCCTTGATCTTTACACCAAGACCTTAATTAACCTTGAAAACAAAAACTGTAGGAAACTTTATTAAAATCAGTAAGGATGTTATATTACTGACCACTAGCACAATATTTGATGCAGGTGACTTTGACCTTGATCCCATGACCTTACTTAATCTTGAAAACAAAAATTCCAGGAAAGTTGATGAAAATCAGCATGCATATAAAATTACTGACCACAACCGCCATATCGGATGCAGGTGACGTTGACCTTGACATCATGAGCATGAATAACCTTGAAACAAAAAAATTCCCCAAATTCTGAAAAAAATTAAAAAATCTAAAAAAAAAAATCCAACAATTTTATTTAAATATTATTATTTAAAGTTAAAAAAAATGTGTTATTAAAATAAATTAAAATATTTTAAAAACTTACATTTCCAGAAGTTTATACATTTCTGGAGTTTGCCTCTCACATTCGTTCGACTGCCATATTGGATTTCATACATTTTCATCACCTATGTAGAGCAACTGTATTCGTAGATCCCCCAGGCAGCAGCCATATTTGTTTATGTTTTTTAAAGTATAGATTTCATTTCGGCGCCCTCTATGTTGGATTCTGTTTTCAACACATAGGTGTCATTCATTTCTCGATTCAGCCACCAGGTGAGCTGACGAAACTTATATTTATCACATAGAAATCATCTGTAGTGTTAGATTCTATTAAAATATGTATATATTACTATCAACAGCATACATATTTGCAATATGTAGATGTTATCTAATAGCATAACTTATTAAATATATATTATTAAGAATTTTAATTTTTTTGTTTTTAAAAGAATTTTTTAATTTTTATATTAGTATAAATATATTACAATGGTACTTTATACAATGCTCTTTAATTAAATTTACTTTATTACTGTGCATTTGAATTTTAATAAAATTGTGGCAAGTTAGGTGAACATGAAATAAAACACAATTTTAACCACATACATTTTAGTTTATTGATGTATTTATTTATTTATTACAGTCACTCATGCCCTCGAAAAAAAATTACTTTATTCTTCGATATATATGCATTTTGATAAATGCAAGTGTACTGGAGTTTATAGTATTTTATGCATCTCGCTAGTAGCACTCGTATTGGCCTTATACAAAAATATCATGACATTAATTACACTAACACATTGTGTTAGTCGATGGCGATGCTACTATAGGAATGCTACTCGAAGAAGTCGATGGCACTGCTGCTACCAATCCCGAAGAAGTCGATAGCATTGTCGTAGCTACCATAAGCTCTGGAGTGCCCAAAGACATCGCAGATGCAGAATAAGACTTAGAAGCACAGATAAAATAGCTGCCCGAGACAACTTACCTTTCATGGCAGCCATTGTTAAACTAAGCCTCTCGCTGACCTCCATACTGCGTATAATATACGTGTAAGCATACCCTATTATGTCATATTGACTTTGAACCAATCGCATTACACCATTAATATATTGTTCGGACACCGACCAACCATCACCAAGTTGCCAAGTGATTACAGATGCCCAGTCACATGAAGGCATTGAGACATTCCAGACAAGCATGTAGACAGGTTTTAAGTGCAGTTCCTTGAACACATTACCATGCAGTTAGATCCTCAACAGTTTCTCCCATACAAGTACTTCGCTCAGCTTGAACTCATGGTCACACTTAAAGGAGAAAACTGACTCCTACCAGACTAACTCCTCACAAGACTGACCCATAAAATAACCCCTTTAAAGACCTCCTCCTTGGCCTCTAAATAACCCCTAAATGACATCCAATAACCCAAAATAACCCCAAAATGATCCCTAATGACCCTTAATTACCTATAATGAGTTCTTGACCCATGACCCATTGAACTACGACCACTAATGGCCCCTAATGACCTCTAATGAGCCATTGGCCCATACTTCAATGACATATAAGCCATTGGCCCATTACCCATTGATCCAATATCCCATTTACCCAATAAACCATTGACCCAATAACCCATTGGCCAAATAACACATTGACCCAATAACCCATTAACCCAATAACCCATTGTCCATTGACAAATTGATACATGACCCTCTGACTCAGTGACCCATGACACCCATTGACCCGTTTACCGTAACAATGCTGCACCACAGTAGGCCCCACCATACTTCACATTGCAGATCTTGGTAAGTTCTATCAATGTATCGCCTTGCACGAACTGCATTAGAATAATGTCGCAATGCCTCATCCCACGAAAAGGACTCTTCGTACAGATTATTTAGCGATGATGAAGGTTACAGCACCATGATCGTTGAGGTCAAAGGCAGGCCTTCGTATTCCTAATTCATCTTAGTGGTATGGCGCAACTCTGAAAAATCACAAATACTCCTTCGCCCCAGAAGAACACATGCAGGTAAAAAATATATTCTTCACATAATTATGAATATTCCTATTTTATATAAATAAATATACATATATACATATTCTATACATAATTATGTATATTCATATATTATTTCAATACTTATATATTATACATAACTATGTATATTCATACACTAGTAAAGGCTGTTTACGATAAAGTAAGCACTTAAGAAAAGAATATTAGAAAAAAGTTACTGCATATTTTAATGGGCACCGTGAGTGACATTAGGCAAGTAAAATTGGTAACTATGGGATGTAAAGTAGTTCCATATCTTAGTGTCAAATAAAAAGTGTTAGGTAACCTTTTGCAATGACTTAAATTTATTTATTTCGCTTTCTGTTTTTTTTTAATTCATCGAAGTTTAAAAATGTGCAGATTCGTAAAGTATTTATTTGTTAATAATTTCACAGTTTCATTTGACCGACGCATGAATAAAGTGATGAGGCCAATGGCAATGTTAATTTTACATAAGGTGGAATACTACACAACGAGTATACGAGTAGATCTTAAGCAGGGCTTTCAAAAGTGCTAATTTTACAGTGAACAGCCTATACCTGCAAGTATTCTTCTGTGGTGAACGAGTAAGTAGGCTTCCTCAGAGTATTCCCATATCACGAAGACGAATTGTGAATACGAAGGCCTGCCTCTGATCTCAACGATCATTGTGTCGCGACCTGCATCATCGCTAACTGGTTGTCGCCCGTGCCGATTCTGTAATCGAGTTTTCGCCTATCAACAAATCGCTCGTCGGCATGAGAGAACAGACTGTACGAAGAATCCTTTTCGAGCGATGAAGGATTATGACATTGGTCATAAGCATTATGTGCAATGCCATACATTGAAAGAACATACCTATATACACATTGGGAAGCATGGTGGGGGCTGACCATGGTACTGCATTGTTTAGTACACAATCCCAGTTGCGCTATGGGTCAATGTGTCACAGGTTAATGGGTCAATGAGTGATGGGTCAATGGGTTATGGGTTAATAGGTAATGGATCATGGGTGAATGGGTCATTAGGGGTCTTTACAGATCATTTAGGGGTAATTTATGGATCAATTATGGCTCAAGGACGAGAAGGGGCCATTTAGTTGTCAAGAAGGAGGAGTAATTTAGGGTACTTTTATGGGTCATTATATGAGTCAGTCTTGTGAGGGGTCATTCTGGCTGAAGACAGCTGTCTGCTTTAAGCGTGACTATGAATTCAAGCTGACCAAATACCTTGTCTGAAAGAAAGTGATGAATATATAACTACATGGTAATGTGATTAATGAACTAGCATCTAAAGCTGGTCTACCTGCCTGTGTGGGATGTCTCAATGCCTTCATGACATTGGCCAGCTGAAATCACTTGGCAAGTCAGCGGTGGCTGGTCGGTGTCCGAACAATGTATTAATGGTGAAATACGATCGGTTGAATGTCAATATGACATAATAGAGCTTGTATACGCATATATATTATAAGCAGTTGAGGGGTTTTCTGAGAGGTTTAGTTTGGCGATGGCTGCCGTGAAAGATAAGTTGTCTCAGATAGCATCCACAGCTTCGCATCTAAGACTTATTCTGCAATCTGCGATGTCCTCGGGCACTCCACAGCTATTGGTAGATACGATAATGCTATTGACTTCTTCGGGAGTGGTACCAGCAGAGCCATCGACTTCTTCGAGCAGCATTCCTATAGTAGTCTCGCCACCGACCTCTTCGGCTGAGGTACCAAGAACACCATTGCCGGTGTTATCTCCATCTTTAGCTCTAGGACTTACATCTCCAACAGATCCACCCGAGTCTTTACTGAACAATAACTTCATTATCAGTGTCACTTTTGTGATAAGATATTTATTTTCGGTCTCAATGTACATTGAAATGAGTGCCTTAATTGTGCCAAGAATCCCTATTGCATGTAATATTCGTGTGACAGGCGTAGAAATCAGTTCAGCCGTAGCGACAGTTTTTTTTGTATGAAAAGACCTGTGAAGGTGAAATGCATTTATCATCAGTACCTCGGTACCAGGTTTGCTGCAAGTGGGTATCTTGTGAATTCGGTACATCTCCTCAAAAATGTAGAAACGTACTAAACCTGCCATACACAGTGTGTCGGTATAATAAATGTCACGTTATTTTCGCTCAAGGGCAACACAAGTGTGAATAGTGGGCTGCATAAAATACTATAACTTTCAACAAAGTTGCATATATTGAAATGCATATATATGGAAGAATATTGTAATTTTTTTGAGGACATGAGATGCTGTAAAATAATTGAACAAAGAAACGCCTGTGAATAAAATTGGTTTTATTTCATGTTCACCTAATTTGCCAGAATTTAATTAAATTTTAAAAGGCAGAGAAATTAAATAAATTCAATTAAGAAGTGTGGTATAAAATACCATATTACTCTATGTACAATTATAAAACTGAACAACACAATACTTTTTAAAGTTCAAAGACTTTGAGTTTTAAATAAAACTTTTGTATTTGATGGATTATGCAGGCAGTCAATGTCCCATGCATGTAGGCATAGTGATGGTTGGAAAAAATATTATTTTTTTTTAATATGATGAAAAATTACAGAAATTTCCTATGTTTATAAACATGAGTGTGGTCAGCTTACCTGGCGGCTAAATCAGGAAATTACCGCCACCTATGTGTTGAAAATAGAATCCAACATGGAGTGTGCCGACAATGTAAACTGCATTTTAAAAATCATATACAAATACGACTGCTGCCTTGTGGGTGAACGAATACACTAAGGCCACATAGATTATGAAAACACACGAAATACAATATAGTAGTCTAACGAATGTGAGAGACGAACTCCAGCAATGTATACACAAATGATGGACGAAACAACCTAAATTGCAGAACAGGTATAGGCATGGAGGGACATTTGTAAATGTAAGTTTTGAAAATAGTTTTTAAAATAATTTTAATGATATGTTTTTAATAATTAAAACAATAATTGTTCATATATGTTATGGGATTTTTTAGATATTAATATTTTTTTATTGGAATTTTTGATTTTATTTTTATTTAAGGTCATAGTGTAAATGTCAAGTGAGCCTGCATTCAATATGGCGGTAGTTACCAGTAATGTAATATGCTTGCTGACTTTTATACATTTTGTCGAGTTTTTGTGTTCAACACAATTCAAGGTCACATGGTCAAGATGAAGGTTACCTGCATACAATTTGGCGGTAGTAGCCAGTAACATAGTATGCTTACTAACTTTTATGACTTTATTGAGATTTTTTTGGTATTTTTTTAGGGAAAGGGGGAGATCTTTAGGTAAAATGGCCGCATAGAACTGGATTTCGTAAAAATAATTTTATTATTTAAAAATAATTTTGGTAATAAACTTTTAAAATATTTTTGGCTATTTTTGGAATGAAAATTTTTTTATCGGATTATTTTATCGGATATATATGGTCAAGGTCGAGATGACATGGCTCCAAGATGATGGACGGTCGGCGTCACAACATGGCGGCGGTCGGTGAATAGCTCCTACTCCCCATTACCTTGGTCCCGACTCCCCATTATCCTTCTACTCCCCGGCCAGATCACTCCCGGATATTCGCGTGCGGGAAACGTTCCGGATTATGCCGTTGGTCGACGGGTTTCCTCGTGGATCTCCCGTTTTCCCCGCCCCTTCATTCCGACGCAGATTCATACTCGCCTTAATCATGCTCATCGTCTCTCGAGATTTCGCTGTTAAGAGCCACCAAAATCTCTTCACTCACTTTCACGACAAACGAGACAATGTAGCTATCTCAAAAATATATTTAGTGCAATAATTTGCCAGTTGAAATGATTTGCTTGAATCTTGTCTCTCGATGGTAATAGCGTATGCCTTAACTTTATGGACATCTTAGAGTTGGCTACATTCAGTAGATTATATGTTATACTTCGTTCAGATCTGGCGTCATTAATATTTAACATCCTTCATTACTTCTTACAAAATTCACAGTCGGGCTAAAGTCCACACAATTTAAATCCACCTTGTCACGACCAACTCGCTTTTCGCATATATCATACTACGACTCACTTCACTTTGTATGACTAACATTTACTCAAATTATTTTTGTTAGTATCATGTATGCCTATATAAATAGTTTACAAGCACAAAAATATAAAATAATAAATTGATAACTTCAACATCTCTAGAAATCGTAATAAAATAGTATTTAAAATTTTGCTGAAATAGTTATAATGAACATATCAAAACCTGGTTTTATATAAACGAATTCACTTTCTGTGATTTACTCAAGGAAAAAAATGTTAGACGTATATAAAATTGTTGAAATTCAAAATTGATTTATTGCTTATGATTAATAGCTTTTATGTAATATAGGCCACACTGTAATTTTTTAATTATTCTTTCTATGAGCATCAAGTGGCTGACTGAATTACTGAAACATGTTATTATAAGAATCAGGAAACTTCAGATGTAACAAAGAAAACTATGAGGTTTTCAAGATTTTATGTCATATTTTTTGTTTTCTTTCATTACAAAAAAAGTGTCGGGTATTTCCAAATGCAAGTCCAATGTGCTGCAAATTAAATACAAAAATATCCGCTTTCTACTCCTGGCATTGATAAAGGACATTGTTAGTGCAGTGTTACACAAACGTTTAAATCATAGAGTCTTTCTTGATCAAAACTCTAGGATGCAATTAATTATGGTAATTTCTTATTCTACTTGCACTGGCACCGATTATTTAAGATGCCTAATTTCCTAGCTAACCACGTACTTCAACAGGTTTATCTAGCTAAGATGTCACATTGGTAATCACTGGTGTCCGACCTCTGACGTAACTCTGATTGTGGGCGCCGAGACAACACTCAGTAAGTCCGGGGCCTGATATACATGTTTGGAACCAGTCGTCCATCTGAGCAAAGCAGTAACTGTATCTCATCTATCCAAAATGTTGGTCTTGCCGAAGAGGAACATTGAGGGCAGAGAACCTGGGCATCAGCTGTGTGCAAACTATGTCATTGCCCCACTACTGAATGGCTTCCTTCTTCATCTGAACTACCAAACGAAGTTGCTTCCACTAAGGTTATTTAAGTCTGCGTAAATATGTGTTTCGAGATATTAGCACACTTCTTCTGAACATGTTGTAATGCAGCTTCGAAATAATGATATTGCGAAAAAAAATATACCGTCATCGTCCAAAAAATTAGTTGCGCCCACAAGAAAACACTGTACAAGAATGAAAGACAGTGCGTTTGGCAATGCGAGGCACGCAGATGATTCATGCCTCACGCTCGGCTGCGCATGTATGTTTCCCATTCTAACTGGTCCTGTTGTGTCGGTAGCGTGCAGTAATATTGCAGTATGCCTTGTAGACGAGATCGACAACACGTCGAAGAAAGGGACGCCTTCGAGAGGGTCTCGTCGTAGGACTGCATGAAGAGGGATAATAATTTCACCGTGTTATCCGCCGTACCAGTCCTGCGGATATAACCAGGCGTGACAGTGGATAGACGAAGGCATACGCACGTGACATGTATCTTTATGTGGCGGAAACGTGGGCAGCGCCAAGCTGAACTCTTTGTTATCTCTTGTCACGCCAGCCACAGCCAGCTGTCATGGGCTGTGTCTTAATGCACTGCCTTGCGCCCTTGTCCACTTCCCTTTGCACACTTCGCTATATGTAAGCCCTTCGCCCTTCGTGAAGAAGTGTACGTCTCGAATTCCGACACCCTTGTTCGTTTGTATCTCAATTATTGACAGAAGATGTGCGAGTTTGTATTGTTTACACCGGAAGATAAGACGGGAGTTCCACGTGTGTTAACATTTCCAATTGCAAGCAGGCAGTTTCATGAGCCGACTCTCCCACAAATAATATGAGATACAACCGATTAAACGGACAAAAAAACATCAAACCGTTTATAATATAACTTCCAAGTACTCATTAGTTTGAGTTTCTTCAAAGGTAATTTGTCACCCATATTTAAGGCGCCAATATAAGCAGTGAACAAACAATAGTGAACAGTAGGACATCGAAAAACGATCCAGGGCATCAGACACTTGCCCTTGGCTGAAGGGGATACTCTAGGGTGCACTCGTGCCCTAACCGTGAACTGTGAAAGTCACTATCTGACGTCGCGCCTTAGATACATTTTCCCAGGGCACGGAGCCAGTTAAGGGCTTTTAGCACGTGAATTCAGACATGGCCATGTTGTGATACAATTTTGTACGATGCCAGATCAGTATTGTTCTTCCTCGCGGGCATTTTGATTGCCCAATGGCACGTTAATGAGGTCCTGTAACCAGTGGCCCTGCCATTTGTGAACACCCACTCCAGTGCTCTGTTCCAACAGGACAAAATGATCGTCCTCATAATGCTATCGTCTGAACAGTGTGCCTCGTAGCCATGGATTCCCTGTCATATACAGCCGCATCACCAGACCTATCGCAAATTGAAAATGTATGCGATTCTGTTGGTCGATCTATCGCGAGGCCACCTCTATAGCAAAATCTGCAGGAACTGCGAATGAATATTAAAGTTACGTGGAATATATTTTCGTAAGATACCATTACTGACTTCCACAAGTAAATATCGCGACGTCTGGCTGAATATGTTCGCAAACATGTCATCCCTTCATCTAACTGCTCATACCAGTCTCAATTTGTTATCATTTCTTGTTCATTGTGGCTTTTGCCTTCCTTCCGAATGACATTCCAATCAGGCATTTACTTGTAGATGTATCGATATTCTTTACGATTAAATTATGGGTGTATGTGTTTGTACATTATACAGACTGAGTCAGGACGGTATGTATTCATTTAGGGAAGTAATTAGTAATTTGGAAGTAAATTGAATATGTAGTTTGCCTTTTATTCTTTCGATATGCTATCAAAATTGTGCAGTTATAGCCCCTCAAAATCGAATTGAAAATAAAATTTATTTGTAATTGTTATAAACCATTGGAATTAGGCAGCAAAAGTTGTTAACAGTGGTAGTTAAAATGTTGATCTTGACTATGTTGTAATGTGATGGCAATATAATCCCACCTTCAGTTCTTAAATGGGGCTGGCACCCTCTGTTTTCCTCTAATTTGGAAACATTGTGCCGTAGTTATATTCCGTGAAGACAATGAAATCACCATTTAAAAATCAATCAAAAGGATTGCCTTATCGGAACTTTTACAGGTTAACCGTTTTCGAGATATAGGTATGTTGAAATTTGTGCTTACTAATGCCTGAGAAGTATCACAGTGTAAACAAAGGACCAGGCGTTTTTCGTTTTTACATACAAACAGGCGCAGCATCGCCTTGTTATTGATTTGAATAATTTTCGACAGGTTACTGCATATGTGGAGGGCTGTCAGACACAGGAGACAGGATTTGTATCATCTGTTTTTCGATTATGTATAAGCTATCGTATATGCTTGGACAATACAATAAAAAAGATAACATATACAGCACTTAATTGTGAAATACTGTGCTGTAAGAAATTTTTCGTTTCGACAAGATAATCTATTGTCGAGATAACCAAATGTTTGTGATGAAAGGTGTGAGTAAATGCCTGATATGCAGCCTGTAAGTTAATCGAATATCTGTGTTACCTTATCGGGACAATGACATGTATATTTTCAGAGCAACATGTTTATTACTTATTAACTATGCATTGTATTATCATACTGATGTAAATGAAAATGTGACTTAAATGATAAAATATTATTGATCAGTGCACTCAGTTTTATTGAACAATGTTTAAGTTTTATACCGCCGCTCTCCATTTCCATACTTGGCCATTACGATAGTTAAACATGTGATCTCTCGTGAATGATTCTTTATCTGTGGTGTGTACGGTTTTTGAGAAACTCGCACTTCCTGCTCGTTTATCAAGCAGCCACTCACAGCACTGTACTAATGAGCCGGCCGACCAAGAGACTACCAGACGGAAGTGAAATGTGCGTTCTCTGTCCCGACGTAGTACGTGACCCGCCGTGATGTGTTCAGAAAGCTGTCACATGACAGCTCCTGGCCTGCATGCATAAACAAATGAAAACGCCTAGTTGTTATATTACACTTCTGGTCGCGACTACATATCTCTCAGGAATTTCCGTTTTGGGAATTTCACCGTTAGATCCGCCAATGTTGAATATTCTGCTGAGAACCGGTGTACACTGGTTGAGAGAATTTCCGAGCATCGGGTTGTTTATATATTTTTTGTAACGAATGGAAATTAATAAATACATACATGCAATGAAGCTTTATAATACAGGAACTCCATAATATTCACTGTTCTAATATATGTTGTAATAAAGATGCAAACGCATATTAAGTCTCACATCTTTATTGACTTCAGCGCAATTAGATGATACAATGCAGTGAGTACATACAAAAAATTAAAAAACAATAAACGTACCAAAATACAATTTTTCCAAATTTATTAATTCATTTAGAATAACATCTCGTATGGTGACCATAAACATTGAAACAATTAAAAATCATTAAATGGCCGTAGCCAGCAAATAAACATTTACATAGGGTTGCATGAATAAAATAATAATTAAAAATGTAATACAGAAAACTTATCACTACTGTATTGACACTAAAATATCAAATACCGTTAAATGGCGAATAAACAAATATATCTCAGAAATGACACGTAAAAATGCGTGGCACAGTTATAGTGGCAAAGCCGTTACTTACTTTACTTGAAATCAATGAACAACCAGAGCATATATTTTAATTGCAGTATACACCGTACACAGTATACACCATACACGTCACCATCAGGAAAATTAAATGAAATTTCACAATCATTAAATGTCATCACGAGGTACAACAACCATTTAGGAAAATTACAAATTATGTAGCAGTTAAAAAAATTTAAGCACCATTAAAATATAGTGTGACGCAATTCCTTGAGCCTGCTACGAGTAACTTTAAAATAATCGTATACCAAAACTAACATTTAAAATCCAAGAGTCGAGTCCACTGCGACCAAATGTGACTGTGGATGCGACTCTCAATGGAAAAACTTTAATATTTACATTAAACAGTTCAGTAAAATAGATTAGTAACATTCAGACGACAACCAGTAAAAAGCGGACGGGTCATCAAAGCGCCTGAATATAAAAACTTTTACGAGACAAATACAATTAAAAGTAAAACTACAATGATATGTTCCTCTACCCGGACTGAGCTGTAGACGCACGAACCAGAAAACAAGATGGCCGAGCCAGCCGAATGGGGCAACAGCTATGTACACACTCGAAAAAAATACCCAAGTACACACATGCACTACGTCACATAATATTAAACTAAGGAGGAACACTACCGAAATATTACAATGTAATAAGATTACAGAAACCGTGCACCCAGCTACAATTATGCACTACTAATTTGCCAAACATTAGCCCAATTATTAACGCTGTCCACAACTCATTGGTTCTCCCCATTGTGGCTCCAAAACCTAACGAACATTGCTTAAATTACACTAAAACTGATTTTACAAGTTTAGGTACTGCTCCGGCTTAGTAGGACGTCCACTCAGTCTAGCAGATCACAAGGTAGGAGACGAGCTTCTTCAAGTAGCCGCCCGAGGTAGAGTGTTGTGGGAGGAGGACCAGGTCGTACCCATCTGACTAAAGTACCCCTTCCGTCGCTGCTCGCATGATGCACGGGGAGGGGAGGATGGTGAGTGGGGAGAAGCATAGAATAGACAGCGGATCTGAGCGGCGAGAAACGGAATCACATGGCGCTGTTTATAGTAAATCTCGGAAGTACACGTGATGGCATTGCAGCACCGTCGCAATGTGATGTTGTGCACATTCCAATGCCCTAAATTTTTCCATTGCAATTAAACTTGGCGACTTTCTTTTCTTTGATTTTACCATTCACAAGTGCTTTATTTATTTACATATGTGTTTGCGATGTTGTGTTCAGAAATTCATCGGTTTATGTCCCGGTGCACATGAACCAGACTTACCAACGTTTCAGACTGGTTGAAGAAGTGAATACATTGATTCAATCAAAAACTTCAAAAACGTTAGTTGCCGAACGTCCGGTGTACATCGGTGGATGTAGTGGCGAATTCCCGAAAATGTGGATGAATACATACTGATACATCGGAAACATTTAACTTGAGCGAGTTGCAACCAGAAAACCTTTGTGTTGATTTTCATATGCTGATAGCATTATCGTTATGGCAAAGGAACTAGAGAACTGTGTTTCGAAATAAGAGGCCAAAAAGAGGGCGCAGAATCCATCTATGTACTGAAAGGTGGATGACATTACCTTCATATTTCCACAGGGCCGAGATATGCATTTTATTTAACACTGTTCAACATTTTGTTTGTCTAACTCAAATGTTTCTAATGTGTGTAAATATAAATGTATTTTTACACTCGATTTTCAGGGGATCATTAACTGCCATTACTTTAGCATCATCGGAAAAAAAATTAAAATACATGTTCGACTTGCTTTCATTTAAGAAATCACATCACCAAATCCGCCCTCTCTCTCTCTCTCTCTCTCTCTCTCTCTCTCTCTCTCTCTCTCTCTCTCTCTCTTCCCCCTTCTCTTTATATATATATAGTCAGAAGAAGCCTGAATGGGTTATCTGAGTTCGTGATTGATAGGGGTCTTTATAAAAATAAAATAAATATATATCATACTTAATTTATTCACACAGCTATTATTTACAGCATCGAATTACCTATCTCCACTATTAATCTTATTTTTTCCCAGAGAGTGCAATATTTAATCTCTATTTCAGCTCTAATTAATGCCCTTCATAATGCCTCTTGTTTTGTTATAGTCAGTTAACTCATGCTCATCATTATGCTTAATCAGTCAGTCTGTGGGCATCATCTGTAATATCTCTCACTCACACATCCAGTCCAATAGTCAGGTCAGCCAGTCGCACCTTCACTGCTCGGATGCTCGCAGTTACCAGGTTTTCCTCCCGCTGGCCACTTCCTTCCGGCGCTATTCATTGCTATTCTAACTCGTCGTTTATCGCTTATCGCAGCACAATCACCCCGATTCCCTTCTCCCATAAACACCCCGCTCGGTAGACCCATCGCCCTTATATATCAGTCACCCTGACAAACTGGAAGATTCAACACGTCTCGAGTCACGTTAGAAGAAGCGAGGTCAGTAAACCATAAAATCCTTCAGATAAATGTGGATATTCTGTCCACTGAAGGCTAGGAGCGTGTGACCAGCCAAAGGGTTTATCACGGCGCTGTGTGGAAGAATCTGTGGTAGCATGTTTTTATAGCTTCAAACCCTGATAGGATTATCGCTCGCCTGTCCTTGAAAATTCCCTTTATCACTCGCCTCCCGATACTACGTCATTACTCTGCCCTCTATACACTCTTGGCTTGTTGCTCGGGTGAAGCAATGCACCGACACCTATATATATATATATATATATATATATATATATATATATATAATATATTATATGTATATATATATATATATATATAATATGTACAATCATACACATGAAGAGAGTATCTTTACGAGATATTAGTGGGAAAAAAATGTTTGCCCTTAAACTCAAAATCGTGGCAGTTAGGAGTCCTGGGGAAAAAATTAATTTCATTATTTAAAATTATTACTTAGAATTGGAGATTGACCAACACATTTCTGAACAACGTTGAAGAAGTGTTAAAACATAGTATTATTAATTAGCAAAATTATTAAGGAATATTATTTATTTTAAGTTTTGTTTGTGATGTAACAGTACACATTTCGTCGACAGCGAGACTACTAGACGTGCAGAAAGTTGCTCAGAGAAGCAGAAACCATCCAAGATTTCACCTGAAGTGATTTCGGTTTACAGTACATTCACGGTAACTTAAAACTTTCCTGAAGACCTGATAACATTATACTTTAGGACTATTCCTCTGCCTCGTGCAAACAAAGCTTAACCCAAACCTAGAAAATGATATCAAAAGTATAACACACCTAATTTATGCAAGCTCATTTCAATAACAATTTGTATGATAACTATTTCTTATTAAGCATTACCAACGCACCTATTTTCTCTATGTTTTTATTCATACAGATTACAATTAAATTACTATAACTTACTGAATAAATATCAATGAAAGTTCTGTTAAACTAAAAGTCAGATACTTTTATGTTAATAGAAGCATGAAATACTTGTGACACATAACATATTTAGAAAAAATCCAAATATTTTTACATTGGGTCGTTTTACAGACGTTTGATTCAGAAACTGTGAAGAAATCGCAAAT
The DNA here is from genome assembly GCA_029891345.1 of Dryococelus australis. NCBI lineage: Eukaryota > Metazoa > Arthropoda > Insecta > Phasmatodea > Phasmatidae > Dryococelus > Dryococelus australis. The sequence continues at coordinate 206,066,443 of CM056993.1, read as the reverse complement.
AGACTAATACTATGAAAAACTGAATACAGGATGGCTAGATAAAGGGCTGAACACAGGTCCTACCGAATATAAGTTGAACTATAATTACTGCACTTCCTCGCTTGGTGACATGGATTTAATGGAGGTAATAGATAGCAGGTCACCACATGATATTGTTGGCGAACAATCGATTATGACGAGCGTCAGTACAGGCACAATTATATATGCTGGCATGTTACAATGCTTAGCGGATGGTCAGATGGTCGCCTATGTCATAGTAACTAAACCCATTTGATTATAATTTCTTGGGTCTTTAAATGGTCAATTGTATACTAATCATGTGGAAAATCACCACTAACTGTATTTTTATGTACGTAATATATGGCAGGCCATATCAGTAAACCCTGCAATAGACAGGACTCGAGCATATTCACCAGTCCTTCGGCATCTCTGTCTTGTATGTGTCGAAATAGGGGGCTCAAACTTATAGCACGTTCCATAACAATGACCACGTTAAGTATATTTGTAAGAACTGTAAGATTTCTTGCTTCAAGTAATAAGATAAAACAGTTGCTTCGCTGTGTCTTCCTCCACTACATAAACACGTCATTGTGAAAGGGTAGTGAAGGAGAGGGGTGTTAGTGCAGGTTCTTCCAGATGTACCGCAAGCATGGCGTGGAGTTCTGGGGACTAACACCGCACAACGAGCCAACGCATGGCCTCACGGACGGCGGCTTCAACAGCATGGGCTGGCAGGCGGCCGACCTGCGTGAGTGGGTCGTCAGCGACCTCATGCCCGCACTCAAGGCAGCTGGTTTTGGCAACCTCACGCTCATGGTGGTCGACGACCAACGCATATACGTTGTGGACTGGGGCAAAGTGGTGAGCCTCCTGCACACTCATTTAGAACAGGGTGATGCTACACTGGTGTTCCAGAATAAGTTATTTCATACTACTCAAAAATATATTTTTTTCATTGAGTTAGCGATTGTGTAACAATAATTTTCGTTATTATTGGATGTTTATAAGGTTAAAGTATATGCAGTTAGGTAAGAATAAAATTAAACTTTATTCAAAAAAGCACTACTTGCAAGCATAATCTTGACACACAGTTCGTATTAATTTTTTAATTTTAAAACACGGCAATCACATTGTAATATTAAATTTCATTGCATCTTATTTTCAAATTAGATATCCCAGCCGCCGCCGTGATGAATATGTCGTGGGTAACATTTTCATTCATAAAGTACTGTGTAATCTGAACGAATCGTCGAGCTTTCATTTCAGATTTACTAAGGCAAGTGTTATAATGCTACTCCAAATAATAGCTAATGTTATAATTTTTTGTTCTTTTGGGAAGTTCCTATAATTAATATAATACAAGAAACTAATATGTCTTGTATTGTGTCGTAATGTATATGACTGCATGTAAACATTATTGTAAGTGTAGCGTAGCTCTTCAATTAGTGCCGTCACCTCGCTTTTCCATTGGTTAAAAGCCAATCATTAAGAAGTGTTTACCAAAACGAAATGTTTAACAGACCTCTGCTTTGTATAATCGATCATCTATTTTCGTTGATGATAACATTTCAGGTAATAACGTTTTGATCAGTTACAAGATCAAAAATATAACTCTTAAGTATTAAACAGCCTGCAAATAACAGGAACATTAAAAGGAAAAACATATTTTAGTATCATTAATATACATATAATCAATTAACAAACAAATTTGCAAAATTAAAACCAATTTATGAGCTAAGAAGTTGTCATATTTGTAACAGTTATCCAAGAGTAATTAATATCAGACTTTCCTTTACCATGGCCCACTACTCAAACTAACGTGGACCACTACTTAAACTAACATGGACCACTACTTAAACTAACATGGACCACTACTCAAACTAACATTGACCACTACTTAAACTAACGTGGGCCACTACTTAAACTAACATGGATCACTACTGAAACTTACATGGACCACTACTCAAATTACCATGGACTGCTACTCAAACTAACATGGATCACTACTCAAACTAATATGGACCAATGCTCAATCTAACGTGGATCACTACTTAAACTTACATGGACCAACACTCAAACTAACATGGACTGATACTCAAACTAACATGGACCACTACTTAAACTAACATGGACCACTACTCAAACTAACGTGAACCACTACTGAAACTAACATGGACCACTACAGAAACTAACATGGACCACTCCCTCCGCACCTCTTCCATTAAAAATCCAAATATTAGGAATAAAGATTTTTCTGGGTAATGAAATAACTAATTATCATACAAATTATATATGTATGTTTAATAGCACAAAAGTTAAAACTAAATTTGAAGAAACATTTGTATAATTTATTTCTCCGACCACTTTGGAGCTAGAAAGAGACTATCATTGGTCCGTGGACCACATATTCAGAAACACTGATTAAGAGAGTAGTGGCGTGTTAGTGGCTGCAAGTGTGAGTGTTTGTGTACAGTTTCTGGGCAACGCCACGTTGAACAAGCTGGCCTCGGGCATGGCGGTGCACTGGTATGCCGACAACGATGCCAACGTCAAAAACCTGGACGTCGTACACTCCGCCTACTCCGACAAGTTCATCCTCTACACCGAGGCCTGCATCTTCCGTGAGTGACTAAAAACACACTGGTTTACACGCTGCAGTGTCGCGTGGATCTAACACACTGCTGAGCGACACAGGCCACTCTCATCCAACAGTAGTGGAGTGAAGAGGCTAGATCTGCTCCTAACAACGACGTATTAAGAGCAGGTGAGGGTGAAGTGAGGTGGATATGGAACAGTGCCGGAATGCGATGGCAAGAAAACTGAAGATACCCGAGAAAACCTGCCGACCAACAGAACCGTCCGACACGATTCCCACGTGTGAGAATCGGCGAGTGGACCCATTGGGAATATAATGTCATTCGCCTTGTTGGGAGACAAGCATTCTAGCTGCTACACCAGTGACCCAGTAAGCACATGACATAATCTGCTGTTGAAATATTTTAACTTGTGTACAGATTGTGGGTTAGAAAGCCATAAGTCATAAGAACTACCACATACATGAATGCAAGAGCCAACACAGGAAATTTTATAAATCAGCCGGAAACGAATTACCTGACGAGGCCATCATACAACTTTACTAACTCGCATTACAAATGTTATATATAAAGTTAACAACCAACCGAAACTAATAAATGGAAGATTAGGGGAGTGAGTTTTAGTATCCTGAGAAAATCAGTACAATAACGGCATATTCGCAACACTGCCCACTTGAGAATCGCCATCTCAAAGAATTAATTTGCGAGTGTATTGTTCTCCCGGTTGTAATCGGAGAAAGTAGAGATGGCTGTTTATTTTACCAGCAACAACAGGACTTCAAGTCCTCTGAGTAGAGCACATGAGTAAATTGTTACATTTTAACACAAATATGTAGGTATCCTTTTACTTTATAAAAACGTAAAAGTTGGTGTTAGGCGTAACGCAATGGTGAACACAATTTATCACTTTATCGTCGCTATGTTGAATCCTATAATTTATATCTCGTTTACAACCTGTTAGTTAGTCTTTAACTTGGAGGAGCTGTTATTATATTAATAGGTTACATGGCCTTGATTATTATTATTTAGTTACTTAATTACTTTAAAGCCACGCCATTCTAAATAGTTTCTATGAAACGTCGTCACTTTATTCAAGATGCCGAAAGCAGATGGCTAGACGTATGTCAGCGGACGGCTCGCCCCCATTTCTGGACGTCTTCCTGGTGCAGTGTCTCGATGACAAAGACCTCATTCGCCGTGTTTCCAGCCGTAATATTGGCCCATGTTGAATAAGAACCGGCCCTGCCTTGGACTCGTCCGAGGGGAGTTTGTTTGGAGCTCTCAGGGCTTCGTTCCACTTCCTCGCGATACGTCTGGGTCTTGCAATCAGGCTAGCACGCCTGTCGCAGCACATCAAACAATGCGCTGTTCACCGAGTGTGTAGGCTGATGCTGCAGTCTGTCTGACTCGCCTCCCGCACATCATATGTCGACCTCCTGAGTGACTCTGCTCGCACAGCTGGCAAGTCTGCTCACACTTCCTTGCTCCTTGGCCTGCTAAGACACAGAGAGTGATATCAATAGTATCATATTAGTGTTCATCAACACTATTGTCAACAACTTTTTATTGCTGCAACATTGTAATATTGATATTGATTTATTTGCAGATAAAGGCTCAAGTATGGTTCTTCTTGGATCATGGGAACGGGCTGAAAGATATGCAAAAAGCATTTTAGAGGTAAGAATACTCATTTTCCCCAAGTTATTAATGTGAAAACTTTTGCAATAACAATACTGTACAATTGTAATTCAGTGTAAGGTAAATGGAATGACATATATACGTACCAGTACATTGTTATTAAAAGTAAAGAGTAAAATTTTTACATACAAATCAATTAAGAATATTGCCAGGAAATTGTCTCTACTTTGAATCGTAGCAGTAAATACGAGCGTTGGTGCACAAATATAGGTAAACTTTTTTTTTTTGTGCGAAAATGGAAGCAGATAAAAATTTCGGAAAAAGCACATGAAATATACTAATGAAAGATACGGAATGTATGGACAATGCGGCGTATGTGAAGGGTACGAATCATCTATAAATAAACATAACCATGCTATTCGTGTTTATTATTTATTTATAGCCTCACAGAACACATACCATAAACACATCACCACCCTAAATACTGAAATAGTAGTCCCCACAATGTTCACGACATGGTTCGGTAAAATTATATAATGAGAACTTTCCTGAAAAACAAAATCCCGGAAAGTGGTATTAATCCAGCCTACTAAAATCACTGAACAAGAATTTATTAGGGGCATCAAGCTATGGCCAATATAAACCCCAAAAACGATAGTGGGGATGACTATGAAGATCAGTGTAAACGTGGGGTAAAGTGAGTGAAAAATATGCAAATAAATCTCAATATTTATTCACGAAAATACGTTAATTTGCAAAAAGATCTAACTGAACAATAACTAAATTTACAATATTACCAAAAGAAGTTAAAAATACGAAAGCGAAGAGTTCTATGAAGATAAGGGAAATTGCGGATTAAAGCGTATAATAAATATGTATGTTTTCGTGATCAAAGTTTACTCCGCAGTTTCCTTCCAGTTCATTGCCCTCCTTGCTATTGTATTTGTAACTTGTTTAGGTAATATTGTCAATTTAGGTATTGTTCAGTGACATATTTTTGCAATTAAATACATTTTCGTGGTAGAATATTACCATTATATCACAAACAGCAAGAAAATATGCTAAATTGCGAAACACACACACACACACATTATTTTTCAGTGCAAACAGGCTACGCTTGAAAATTATTTGTGGTGAAACTCCAAGCTTCACTTATGCATGACCACTTTGCGGTCACTACCTAAAGAAGAAATCCGGCGTGCCTTGAATAACTGTTTTGTGTATTTACTCCCCTGCTGGCGCTGGGGCTCTGGCTTGGTGCTTAATGTTTGGCTACGATTGAAAAGTAAGTTTCAGTATGAGGAGGGTAAGCTTGAACATCATTTTAAAAAATCAACTATCGTGAAGTTAATTTTAATTTGCTTAGGCCTCCCGCATACGACATTACTCGCGGCAATTATCACATTCGCATGCAATCCTACACAGGTTAAATATATACACAAACAAATTGCAATACTACATCACAAAATTAATTACGTTATTTACTCACTCAATCGTCGCTCGTATATTGTAGATCAAGCGCGACACGTTATTGTTTATAGAAAATGTAGACACTCGCATTACCGCACAAATATTCTTTTTTCACATTTTCCCTTGGGCTTAACAGCACAGAAACACTGTTATTGTCTCACAATTATTTTAATTAACTTATCAAACACAATGAATTACAATAAAACACATATAAATGAACTGCTACATCTCACATGTCTGGCCGGTCAAATGTCAAAGTTGGAAATTTCCTACGATACACGTGTTACGTAAACCAATTAGGTTGTGCATTTGCTTCCTTTATCTGTGCATCATTGGTCACCGAATGCATTGTAATGTAGTATGGCAATGCACGTCTACTCTTTATAAACACAAACTCTGAAAATATTTTTGTATTTCACTTATTGCTCAGTACAATTGTAGTACAAACATAGCATACTACAATACCAAAAATACAATAAAAGGTACACTAAAGAAAATCAGTTTAAACGAAGTTTATTTAAGGTACTGCCCAACAAAAATTAATTCTGAAACACAAAAAATAGGTGCACTTACATATTAAAAACAAGTGGTCAATTGCCAGCAAAAAATACACAGCAACAAAATTGACTAAATTGAAATCACTGTGACAATAGTCTAACAACAAGCAATAAATGATAAAATTATCAATAATACTGATACTTAACTTGTCTCCACTCAAATGTATTTTTTCAACTCAGTTTACTAACAACAAATACAATATGTAAGACGTGAATCATTAATTAGACACGATCTAACAAGTGTCTATTTGACAATAAATTCAAATTCAAATACAACAACGGCCACTGCCATTAATTATTGTAATATCTAGTATATTAATCCAGCCACAAACGTATATTTTGTTTCACGCAAATCACTGTGATTCTTAAGGCCCTTTTCTACGAGCTCCATTAAGCCAATTAAGGTAAAGTTTTCAAACTAAACTTGATTAAATTTCAACACTTCAACAACAGTTGGTGAGACTATTCCAACGCCAGGTAAACACATTACAAAATTCCGTGAAATTGCAAACCATTAAATTTATATTCTTGTTCAATGTGGATAATGAACAAAAATATTAAAAACCAAAACATGAGCACACCGTGACCAGAGTGGCCCATTAAAGGGCGCCACTCTAAAATACACACAATGATATTTAATTTAAATATTATTAAAAACTCTCAACCAATCAGGTGGCCCTCGATAAAATATGGGGGCCTAAAAATAGAACAAACATCTGAAACTTAAAAAAAGAAAACATTATCAACATGCGCATGCTAAAAGAGTTGTGGACCGGCAACACACCGAAACCACGGCTAGGTGAGCAGAATGAGACAACGATAAAGCAACTAGGCTACGCAATTGAGAATTCCCAAGTATGCACGGCAAATATACAAACTATAATTAAATGTAACTGAGAACTGCTGAAGTTACGAAAATACAGAGGACATTCTACCTGATCTTGCACCCAACCACCTTTACGTAAAAACTACTAAACTACCCAACAAAGCTAGCCCAATTAATGACGTGCCGCCCACAACTCACCACTTGACTCCCCAGCAAGGCAAACCTGAATATTAACTAATATTAAAACCTTTACATTTTATACCACGAAGTCTCACTCCATCACGATGATCTGATGTCGATCAGGTTGTCTAGCAGAACAGAAGTCACCGAGGTAGTGTCCGAGGGTGAAGGCAAAGGTAGAGTGTCGGAGGGGTTACAACTCACAAACCAGTTGACTTCAGATCCCCTCCGACGATTACCATGTGGCGCACCGGGACGGGAAGGGAAGAGGGGAAAGGCAAAAAATAGGGAGTGGAATACTGAGGGGTGAGAAGCGAAACTATCGGCGCTGCGGTTGGAAAATCGCTGTACTAAATTCGTGATGGTGCTGCAGCACCGTCGCAACCGCCTGCCCTTAAAGTGTCCCTCACTGCCCAAAACAAAGAACTGTCAATTCATGGCATACTCCGGTGACCCATACTTAAAAAATGTAATACAAAACATCCATTACAAAGTCTGAAAAAAGCACTTGAAGATTTCGAAGATTCGAAGAAAAGCTTAACAAATCACAACAGTCTCCCAAATAATACAGACAGTACAGTTCGCAACACAGCAGGTACAGTAACAATCCATTTTGAATACGAAGTCAAGTAAACAGTCTTGACGAAAACACAAAGACAAGTTTCTTCCCCGGGGAAGACACGGCAGGCAACCAAGAACAAGTCCTAATGCCAAAAGCATGGTCTCTTCTAGGGCTAAGGGTGAGGCAGAGGAACGAAGTCCAGAAGACGGCATCTTCTGGAAGCAACCAAACTCCAGTCACCCCGATGACAGGAAAAATCCGCTCCAAGCCGCTCAGGAGGATGATAGGTTAAAACAAAATATCATAGAGAGATTTGCCAAAAGGAACAATAAAACAAACTGAAATCACAAGGGAAGGAAGAGGTACAAAGGGAAAAGGGTGAAAAGTCACTCAGGTATACAACAACAACCAAAATCCGGCAACAGTGACAGACCATTATACCTTACGAACAAATTTCTTCAATTGCCACAATGTGCCTTCCTAAACATTTTGCCAGAAGATGGGGAAGTCAATTTAAATGTGTTGGGGCCAAGAAACTTGCAAATCTTACAAGGCCCAATAAACATGGACATTAACTTGCTGGTGACATCGTTGGCGAGAACAGCCAAATTACAGTTTTTTACTAAAACTAAATCCCCGACCGCAAACTGAACCGGAGAGCGTGAATAGCTAAAACGCTCATTAAACAAATCTTTGGCAGATGCAAGAACCTTGTGTACTTCTTCCAACAAACTGTCCCGATCAGCCTCAGACAAAGGTGAAGGAATGGGAGGGATGTACCACAGGTGTAAAGGGGGGGGGGGGGGTGGGTCAGTGACCGACCTAAAAAGGGCAAAGATGGTGTGGTCCCTATAGAACCACGACAAGCACTGTTAAAGCCAACATTTATCAAATCCAGATCCTCATCCCAACAGGTGTGGTCTTGATTGTAAAAAATGGTCAGGCACGCTTTCAGATCTTTCTTGAAACGCTTCACACGATTACTTTTGGGGTAATATGGCCTACACGTGAAATGTTTAATTACCCATCGAAAACACATGTCCTTAAAATGGTTGAGGTAAAATACCAGGCATTGTCAGTTTGGACTTCTGCTGGAGCACTGAACACCTTCCACACCTGTTCGTTTAAAACCTTAACAATGGTTGAAGTCTTCATATTACGAAGAGGAAGCAAAACAACACCCAGAAGGATGAGCACACACTTTTCCCTTCTTAGAGTGCACTAGAGGACTGACGTTAGAAGAGTAAGCCATAAACTGTACTGGCACAAGTGAACTGGTTAAGAAAGACTCATTGCTTCTTGACTCGCCCTGGGATAATACTTGTTTATAATGACTTTGATCAGAACTGCCGTCACACCTCCACAATTTTTAGCAGATGTTATTGATCTGCCACATGCATCAGATCATCGTCTTAAAATCTACAAATTCTGAAACTACTTGTAATTTAACTTCCGCGGATTCATCTGTAATTAAAATAGTAATTACTGTAGGAAAAATTGCATTAATTTTTCTTACCAAGTAATATGGATGATATATATTACTGTTACATTATTTTGCATTATCACTTAATTATTTCTACAGTTTTTAAGTCAGCTGTAATTAAATCTTCATGGAGGCTTCTCGTCAGATAAAATTGCCTATTTTACCCGAAAAAACTTTCTTCGTGCTTTCTTTAGTTTTGTCACTCATTGAGGCGAGGCACATGAAAGTTCTCCTACAATACTAGTGGCATTATTCGTGCCCTACAGCTCGAAATAGCTTCCTTAGTAACAGAACGCATGGTGTCAGGGAAAATATAACAGCTTGTGTGTATGTACCTGGTTGCAGCAGGAAATCACGTTATCACATGCAAAAAAGCATAGAGAAAATCTCCACTAAGCCTTGCTGCAGAAGACAACGCTAATAGCTATACGTATGCTAACACATTTGAATATTAAGTTACCACGCTGTCATTGTGCACGTCCAATTGAAACAGCATCCTCAAGCTTTCACAGCTTTTACTTTGCAGGGCTGCAGAAAAAATTACAAGACCTAATCTATTTCCATGGCTATCGTACAAGCGTCTCTGCATTGGAAATAATCATATTGATTTTTCCAGGCTAATGAAAGCTTTATGTTAAATCAGGACTGTGGAATTGCAGCGATGAACACATCCTGAGATGCCACGTTTGTATCTTCTATTTCCCTCTCTTGTCAGTGTTCTTCATAACTCGCCCCTTAATGCCTACGAAATTAGTTACATTTTCCAACAAAATGTTAAGACTTCACAGTCGCCTGTATGCTCGAGTCATTGTCGTTTGTCCATGTGTTCTGCGACCAGGAGACAATGTTGTCGGCGATACAGCAATTCCATCGTCAGCTTCTCTTTGGCTTATAGGCCCCCATAACGTGTCAAATGAACTGCGGTCTAATATCAAAAACATTAAGGCTGTTGCCTGGTTTGAAACCAGCGAGAATTTTATATAGGGAAATACATGATTATGAAATTTGGTTTCTTGGCATTCCTGTTAAAGATATACTTATTTATAACACCAGATACTTTTTTGAACGTAAAAATGCATCCTTGTGTGCGGCGTAGTACGGATCGCATGCTCGTGTGTCGCAGGTGATCAACCACTGGTCCAGCGGCTGGGTGGAGTGGAACCTGGCGCTCAGTCTGACGGGTGGTCCTAGCTGGTACGGCAACTCAGCTGACTCGCCCATAATTGTCAATAATACAGCGGACGAGTTCTACAAGCAGCCCATGTTCTATGCCATCGGCCACTTCTCCGCCTTCGTGACGCCTGGGTCGCACCGCGTATCCATCGAGGCGAGCGCCGACAAAAACGTGCAGAACGCGGCATTCCTCAGACCTGACGGCGTCGTGGCCGTCGTCTTCCTCAATACGTGAGTGGCTCGGTCCTCCTCCTCCTTGCATGTCCATCTGCCGTCTCTCTCTGTATCGCCGACTTCCCATGACGCAGTCGGTCTGGAGTGAGAGACGTTCTGGTTTTTGGCATGGGTGTTAGTTTAAGTTACGTCATATGTTAGTTTTTAAGCCGTCGCCTCATGGCATAACAACGGGGGACGTTGTCAATCTAATCCACACTGTATCCTCGAGACACTCAGCAAGCATTTGATCTCATTGAAACTGCGTGTAAGTCCACTTATGTCCATCATTTGTGGCCTTGAAACTGAGAAGTATAATTGAGTCACTTGCATCTCTAGCACAGGTGAATGTGTACGAATGTTCAACAACAATCCAAACATCAACGACTATGCCCTTGGAACATATAGCAAACGAATAATTCGCATGGGCCTCTGACATTATATGTTGCCAGCAAGGTATTATGCCCGAGTTCGTAACCAAGTACCCGTTTCATTATGCACTAGCATAGAAATAGATATGTGGAATTTGAAAATGATTTCACCTGCAAACTTATAACAACACTATAAAGTAAATTCGTACTTCGAACCTATGAAACGTCTAACAGATTATTCTTTATACGGCTGTTTAGAAAAAAATTACACGAAACCAAACAAAAATTTTAACTTAAAACAGACAACTAATAGATTAGTCATATGACCAACTCTAGAAAATTAGACATGCATAAAGACATAATAAAATGAGTAAAAGGAGCTATTTATACCTCAAAAGGTAATAACAGAAAGGAAGCAAGCAGAATGTTCTTAATTTTGTCGTATGTAATGAAATGCCACAGGGGTGGACACGCAGCAATATGACGTCATGTAGGTTGGAATTACGATATGACGCGGCGCCTGAGTAAGGATTTCACATTCGCATTGTGACAGACAGTTCAGCCTTGCCGGAACTCTTCTGTGCAGTCTGATGTTTCCTGTTCTCTCTCCATAGTCGTCAGCAGTAACAGTTATCATTAAATTAAAATATACGTATAATATATATAATGTACTTTTTCAGTTTACTGCTAGGTTACTTTTATCGAAACATTAATGTCTAAACTTGATGCCAGGTACATGAAACTGAGTTCTGAGAGAATATTGCTGTTTAAAAAAACATTAGTTTCTATTGTTGCTACAGTAACAATCCTTTTATGCCTGTTACGAAAAATGATAATCACTGTAATTAGATGCATGGTGTGTTTGGGCATGGAAGGACATGTGCCACTCTAGTATTGTTTCGGCCAACTGTGACAGGGATGGCTGCTCCAATGTTTTTTTCCAGCAGAAACAGATGCAGCTCCATAATGTTTCACTCCATTTAGCCCTGCTTACTAGAATAAGTTTAACTTCCTAACTAGCATCCTTGAATTAAAGGATATTAATACTATTTTATTTGGTTATTTTAGGAATGCTGCTGTTGTCGAAGTGGTTATCAAGGACTCCAGCAAAGGTTACATGACACTGAATTTGCCTGCTCGTAGCATCAGCACCATACTGTACCAGTAACAGAATATTGAAAGAAGCGGAAATGATTAGCGTCTACTCTAAAATTGCATTAGTGAAATAACTAAATTCTGAATCATTTGTGTATTTTTTCTACATGCTGCCAGTGCTAAAACAGCTCCACACCTAACCAATAACTACTGTCTATTGCTGTACTTCGCCACTTCTGGATCTCTGAGAAATTCTGATGACCACACTGTCGACGAGATGCTAAGTCCTACAAACCCACCTAACTAACCAATACCCGGGCTTCTACTTTCTTGTGGACAAGAGTATGAAGTGGCCATTAGCACGTATCAACTTTGGTCCTCTTGATAGTCTATGTTGAAGTAACAATGACTTCTTAATTAATATCACAAGTCAAGTATTTGAAAATGGATACCTTTAAAACCATTTTCAACGTTGGTTTTATTTTCTATGTTAGCAATGTATATATTATATACAGACGTACAAAAACTGTCTTGTTACTTAACAATATTTTTTTACGCTAGCTAAGTTTCAAAATTTGATTTAAATGGAGAGATACTTGTTGGCATTCGGAAACCCCGAAAATACTTGATGTATTAACAACCTTTTCCTTGAAGTGTTTTCTTATTTTATTTGATGATGCTGTGATCTCCTCACGAGAACCATATAATTTATGATAGTTTTGCATTAAATGGTCTACATAACATTGTTGAAGTACTTGAAGGGAATAAATTACTGCTTCTTATTCACCTTCAGACCTCTCAAACACACTCAGCTGTACGAGACTGCTGTAAACACATACTGGTGTGTCTATGAAAACATGACTCATATAAATATTGTAACTATTTATAGTGTCAGCAGACCACATGACAAAAACAAACATTGACAGTTTTGTTTAAGAAAACTATAATTATATGATAAGTTTTTACTATGTTGAATTTCATACACATTTTTGTAACACTGATAATACTTCCTTATCCTATATAGTTTCCCGGCATATATTATTATTTTACATACTTTCAGAAAATTTTGTAACCACATGTATCTATTGTAATAATTTTGTCCTAATTCAATGGAAATTAAAGAGACACTTTGAATATAAACACTTACTGTAACCCCAATATTATTGACCCATGTGAGAAATGTGAGATATATAGATCTACTATCAGTTAATCAATATAGTGTAGAGTTATATATTTTCTTTTATGTCGCTCTAGTTGGGTGTGTTGGGACTACCAAGGTAAACATTCCGCCCACATTAACAACTCTGTTTCAGTTATTCTCATATAATAATACAGTTCAAGTTGGAGTTCTTTGGTTCACATGTAGCCCTGAAAGTTTCACAGTGTTAAGATTGGCAGTTTTAGTTCACTAGATTGTCACATGACCCTTTCAGTATACTGAAATGTAGACCATTAAGTAGTTTAGTTCTTTTTTTTTTTAGAATGAAAACCAACTTGCTAAATAATAATTTACCTTATGTATTTATGTTGGAATTTATGCAACACAGAAAACTGTGGAGATTCCTTAATTCTATACATATGCGTACACATTTTAATGAATTCACATAACAAAATAAATATTTAATCTGTACACGAATCTAATTCCAGTGGCATTGTGACATATTAAACATTTTAACGTAAACGCAAGCAATAACATAGTTATATGCGCTTTTTTCATATACACATTAATTTATTTATTTTAATGGTCTTGTGGAACTGTTATGATTATCTGTGTTCTGCAGACTAGAAAAGTTTTTGATTAACAAGTTTTTATCATCAGATATATAATTGAACAAATCTAAATTATAATTACTAAATTTTCATGTGGAATGTTTCCCTCAGTTTCAAAGCTTGTGTCATCATGGTTTTCATGTGGCCCCCACTACCCACAAAACATGTGACCAATCCATCACCATCCAGCTACCACTTTTTTTATTTTGTCCATTGTTGCAGCAACATTTTGTAAAAGTATAGGAAACCTTACATGGACAAAATGTGTTTACATAGCACCATATTGTATATACATGTGATACCAGTATACCTCACCACCTAATGTTTACACAGTATGTTCATATTTTCTATTGTCCTACCTCATTGAATGCAATGTAGCGAAGAAGAAATAAGATACAATTGCTGCAGATGTTGTCTTCTATACACAACATTGGGTTGTGTGGCATTCCCTGGAAAACATGTAAAACAAAACTACCGCTGATGAAGATCGGACAGCGATCAATTAAGCATATATGTCTAGCATCTGCTGCGCATTTCACTTGTACTGTGTGATAAGTAATGATATGAAAACAATCAGTAATTATCAAGATTTTAAACACACCTGAGATAAACACTAGTAAGGTAAAAGCAACGATTATGAGATCTCCTCATAATAGGAGACCCCAAGTAATCTGACCAGGTAGCTGCTGAACTCTAGCGACGAATATGCCAACTCGATGGCGGGAACATTTCCTGGCATGTGTACCGTCGCCATAACCCAGCGGCTGTTCAGTCACGCGGAAGTACGGATTTGGTGTTCTATCACTTCACGAGTTTTGTGTCAAGCTAACTGTAACGATTTACTTAAAAATCAAGGTAAGGAATCTTTAATTGTTAATACATACACACCGATTGCCATATAGGTAGGCTATTCAAGCCATATTAATGTTATCGCACTGCGTATTTTATGTATCTGCAGTACTGTGGTTTGTGTTGTTGAATTTTAGCTCCAATTATGAGACCCACATGGTTACCTATTATGAGATAGGGTCTCTTATTGGAAGTCCCCTAAAGTGTTAATTTTTCAGACATCAAAGTATGTTGTAATTATCGTACAGTCGCAATACATACCTAACATTATTATATTATACAATAATTGATTAGCTTTGTATAAAAATATGTAACAATTATAATATTGTCCCTGCCGGCCTCCGTAATGCAGTCGGTAGCACGTCGGTATACGGTGCGAGTGGTCCTAGGTTCGAATCCCAGCAAGGACATGGATATTTGTGTTGTTTATCTAGTTTAAAATGTTGGTTCGTAAGCCATCCCTTATTAAGCCCTAATGAGCATAAAACCGGGGGACGATAATAAACCCCCTCCCCCCCAAATAAACAGTACTATTGTCTCTATCAGACATTTTGATAACAGGTCTAAGACACAATTAATAAGTACTTTGCGTAGTAAATCATGTTATATCTCACAGTATTTATTGTGAATATATATATATATACAACTTTCAATACAATATTTTAAGTGCAGGCGGATCGTGGCCGAAATCCGAAAAGGAAGAAATGGGACAAGGAGCAGGTGATCCTAGCAGTCAAAGCTGTACAAGCAGGTACTATGGGCTGAAAATCTGCGGCGAAGCAGTTTGGTCTGCCAAAAGACACAGTGAAAAGGTACATGACAAATACTGCGCCAAGACTTGATGATTTAGTAAATGCACCAATAGGAAGAAGGCCAATATTGACCTGGGAACTCGAAAAGGAACTTGTCGAATATTGTGTTGAGGTGGATAAACGATTTAATGGGTTGAGGAAACATGATATTAAAAGAATGGCCTTCCAATTAGCCATTGAAAATGGTATCAAATACCCATTTTCTGAAGGAAAAAATGAAGCAGCTGGGAAGGAATGGATTGCTTCCTTTTTATGTGTCATCATCAGTTGTCTTTACGAGTTCCCAAAGGTATTTCTCATGCCAGAATAAAAGGTTTCAATCCTGAAAATGTGGAAAACTTTTTCAAACTCTATGAACCAGATTTTGACAAAATTAAAGGCCGTACCAACAGATTGTACAACGTTGATGTAACGGGGGTAACTGTGGTATAGCAATGAGCTGAAAAGTTCCTAACTTCGAAAGGAAAACAAGAAGAAGCTGCATTAACATCAACTGAGAGGGGGTCAATCATAACTGTAGTTACTTCCAATAATGCAGTTGGTTTTTATTTCCCTCCATTAATTGTGTGGCCCAGGAAGAACATGAAAATCGAACTCATGGATGGTGCACCAGTTGGTGCTGTTTGGGGGTGCCATCCCTCAAGATGGATCCAGGCCTATTTGTTCACAAAGTGGTTGGTTCATTTTATTGATTTCACTAAGCCATCACTTGAAGACCCAGTTCTCCTGGTTATTGATGGCCACTATTCACATACCCGAAATGTCGATGTCATAAGAATGGCTAGAGAAAACCATGTTTCAATTATTTCTATCCCTCTTCACAGTTCACACAAAATGCAGCCACTTGATGTTGGTTTCATGAAGCCCTTGAAAGCCTATTATGCTTCAGAAATACAGTATTTTATAGAGAACAACCCAAATAGTATTGTAACACCTTTCTTGGTGGCAAAGTTGTTAGGTGCAGCATACTAAAGAACTGCAACAATGGAAATTGCAGTTAATGCATTCCACAAAACAGGATTGTATCCAAACAACAGATATGTGTTTCGTGAATATGACTTTAGTGTTCAAAGCCATCAAACAATTTCTGATCGAGATGTTGATACCAACTGATCTGCACACGACGCCTCTACTGATGCAGGTCCTTCTAATGCACCCCGTATTCTGCCTGTGAACATTGCACTTTCTTCTAATACAAGCCCTCCTGATGCTGGGCCTACGCTGCCTATGGACATCGCACATGCTACCGCTTCTAGTGTGGGGCATTCTAATGATCATCCTTCACTCCTGTTGGACAAAACAAACAACAAAGGTGGTTATGCAGCTTCAAAATCTTCAGGTGTAAGGTCACCTGTGTCACCAAAATACATTACACCACTTCCTAGTATTTCAGCAGCACAACGATGTTAACGAGGTGGCAAAGCCTCTGTGATTACATCATCAGCTTGAATATCCAACCTCCTGAGAGTGTGGCAGTAGCTACGGCAGAGAATAATAAAAAGAAGTTGCAGCAAAGTGTAGTAGACAAATTGTTGGAAAAAAACTTTTGCCTAATGCACCAAAGTCATGAAGTGGACAGCTCAAGTAGCGATGAATCTGACGATGTGTTCAACATAGTATCAGTTCTGGCGAAGAAGACAGCGATGCTGAGTGCCTCTTCTGTGGATGTGTATTTTCAGGTTACAAGCATGGTGAACAGTGGATACAGTGCAAGGTCTGCTATCGTTGGGCTCGTGAATACTGCGGTACCACTGATGTTCACTTTGCATGCCCTCAGCGCCGAAAGAGGGGAAAAAATACGTCTCATATTAGGAGCCCTTTTTTAGTCCTAAACAATTGAAGTGTTTTGTTTTATTGTGCAGTAAAATAATACTTGACTTTAGATATCAATTATATGGTTTGCACTTTGAAGTAAACTATTTGGAGTGATAGTGTCCATGTTCAAAGATCATATATGTCTACTTTCGCAAAAGCTATGAGCTTTTTACAAAATAGGTCTCATAATCGGTACCCTCACCTTACTTAGGAATGTTTTACATGTTAGGTCCATGTACACAGATAACAAACCTGCAATAAATATTATGTTATTCGAACCCAGTGATACGAAACCAACATATTCTAAATCTGAACTGGAATTTTAAACCACTATTTAGGTAGAATGCCATTTAGTTGATAAACGAATGATAGTGTTTGTGGCTAAAGGAACCAAAAATTGTACATATGAAATATTTACACAACTACAAAAACTGAACTTTGTAATTATTGAGAATCATATCTTTTGTGAATGGAAAGTCAAAGCACTATGAATCAGTAAATTTGGCTGCAATACAAATATCTTGCAACTAGTTACATATTTACACAAAAGAAGCTCTTGGTAACAATGTAAAAAGTTGCTGCGCCTACATGTTACATAATTCACTGAGACATACTACTTTGACCGTCAAATGCACAGCAGTTTTGATCATTACATAGTTTCGAATTATTGTAATTTCGACAAAACACCACAAATTTATGCGGGCCCACCTCAGATGTAATTAAACAGTAAACAAAAGCATTGTGAATGAGTGCATGAACTTTTCCTATGAGGACAGGCGCATCACATAGCCTGCAGTAATAACTAACTAAATAAAGGTGTACTGTATGGCTCTAAAACACTACAGTATGATACACATATTAATTATTTACATCCCTTACCTGGCATTTACTTATATGTTGTTGTTTGCCATGCGTTTCTTGTGTGCTCAACTTCTATTTACGTTTTTCTTACTGCTCATGATTGTTCACTGTTGTATGTATACCACGTGAATATTTCATCAGTGTCTATAGACTCTTGTGTCATGTGCCAAGAAATTGACGACTTCTAAGACTGATAAATGATGTCTGTCTTACATGTATATTACGGTTAATTTAATTCCATTTTCAATTGCCACACGAGAATATCAAGGCCCCAAACATTCGTGTGATGTAAAGTGACATCGGATATGTCCACACTGTGGCTTTCCATTACTGTCTGAATATGTGTCCAGATGGCGCACGGGCGTGAGCTCCTGCCTTCCGCCTACTCCCTGAGCACAATAGTGCCCCTGCGACTGACAACAGAATACACAGCACACGTTACAAACCCATCGCAACTCAAGCAGGCCTAGAACATAATGGCTGACAATAGGTCTGGAAATGACCTAACAATAGCCAAGCAGTCTCCCCCCTTTACATCCATCACTCAAAATTCAGAACAGCCTACAACCCTCACCAAAACAAGGGAAGACACGTCTAAAAGTGCAACTGACAAACCAATTCTGCCTTCCACACCACACACTCCCAGTACAGACAACATAAGATTTGCCCCTGCGAACACCAAGAAAACCCACAGATAAGGTGCTGCTAGGTAAATCAAGAATACACAACAACCACACAGAAGCCTCAGACTGTCGTCCCACAAGCCCTTCCCAGCAGCAGGATTGGTCGCCACAGTCAGCAGAGCAGAGGTAGGTCAGAATACATGTGTTCTCGATCCATGCCATCGCTCCATCTTCATCGAGGCTCGAATCTCCAAGTAGCAGTGCGAGCTGTGACTGCACCCATGTGCATCCCGCCAGTATGTCATCACACTGGCTGATGAGCACGTGCTCTAGTGGCCGCAGGCTGCTCTTCAGAAACACAAGGGAAGAGTTAACCCAGTTCTTTCGCCGGAAGAAGTACCCCTAGTCAGTCGTCGCAAGTAAAACACTGCCATCTGGTAAGAGCAGCTGGCACAGGACATGAGTCACCTTGGTGCAGCAGATGACCAGCCTGTGCACCAAGAAACACCTGGGCTCTTCAAGGTGGAGGAATACCCCAAGATTCCCCTCGCTTACCACTCACCTCCTGGGAATGTCCCGCCTCCCCTGGAGTCACTACATTCCTCCTACATGCCCATTGCATTGCTTCAGTTGCCAGAAGCTAGGGCACAAGAGCCGCCAGTGTGAGAATGCAGAGTGCTGTGCGGGGGGAATAATGCCAGCAGCGACCGCACACTGCACACTGTGCGGGCAAGAACCTGTAGCAGCTTACACACAGTGCCAGGAGAAGATACACTGGATGCCGCGCTACAGGCAAGCAAGACAAATTAGGCAATAGCACCGCCCAGACAGACAGTCTGCTCTCCTCTCTCTCCAAACTCCTGGAGAGAGTGGTGGATGGCAGGGTGCTAGCACACATCCCATCTCATCGCTTACTTCGTGACGAGCAGTTTGGGTTCAGGTGTGAGCAGTCTACAGTCCATCGGCTTAATCGGTTCACTCTGTAAGTCACGAAGTCCTTCGAGTACAATCTTACTGTCATTGCCGTGCTGGACATAGAAAAGGCGTTCGACAGAGTGTACCATCCTGGTCTGCTTTACAAACGCCACGTGTACAATTTTCTACCCTACTTCTTTCGCCTCATTTCATCTAACTTAATATCCCGCAAATTTCATTTCAGTCTCGATGGCGAAGATTCAATAGCCTGCCAGGTAACCAACAGCAGGAGTTACTCAGGGCAGCATTCTATGTCCAGCCTTGTTCAAATTGCACATAAACGACATACCATGGTGTAGCATCGCCCATGAACATAGACCGCGCCATAAGACTAGTGCAGGCTGCCCTGGATGACATCGAGCCCTGGCTAACAAAATGGCGCACCAAGCCACATGCAGCCAAAATGGAAGCATTGAAAGGGGACTCGAGCACTGAAAGGGGACACCCAGCCACAAAACTGCAGTTCTGTGGCCAGCAATTACAATACAGTGACATGGTCAAGTACCTAGTTGTCATCATGGATAGAAACCTCATCCATCTCCAGTACACCTCTGGCCAGTTGCTTGTCTCCTAATACTTGCCTGAGGTTCGTTGCGTCCTCCCTGTGGCCTGCTGACTAGGAGGAGGGCACGCTCAAGTCGCCAGTCAACTCCCCCCCCCCCCCCCAATCAAACCTCCTTCACACTCCTAATCACCAGATACTCTCTTTGTACAGTCCATGAGATTAAATTATTTTTAAACGATGTAATTTATGTAATAATAATTTTTTATTGTACTGCATTGCACATGACAGTTGCGACGAACGCAAAATAAATAATAACTATTTGGTGAGGTTTTCCCATTAGTCGGATTACACAACCAGCAGCCATTTTCTTTCACCTGTCCTCACGGCCCGAAGCGAAGTAGGGAGAGGAAATAGAGTCAGCAGAAATAACTTCTTACAGAACTGACATAGAGCCGATAATAGCTTGCAAGGTCACCATCCTCCCTTGTACATCATACTATCCATACTGAAACAATTGGTTTGCGAAATAATTTACATGTCTTACCCACAAAACTCCGTCCTTTTCAAAATATGCACATCAGATATTATTTAATTTTATTATTTGGTTTAGGTTTAAATGACATCAATTCAATTTAAGATTAACAGGAAGGGAAGTTTCAATTCTTATCAATATCTGACATTATCTTGTTCAAAAAATGTCAGGTGGCTTATGCACTGACAGTTCACAGATTATAATAACCTTAAACAGTAAACTCACAACAGTTATTAAATTAATGAAACTAGGTTACGTCACGTTATTACTAAACATCGTCATCGACATGCCATGAGAAAAGGTTTTTAATAATGTTTTAATTATTGTTATTTTTAAAATATTAGAAAAATATAAAAAATTTTTACATAAAAATGTATTTCAATAAATTACTTCTGAGGTCCCCCTAGTACCAGGCCAACAGATGGCTGACTCCCTCACCAATACTCATTCCACCATCTTGAATTCTCGTTCGTCATTTGTTTTCGAAGGCAGCCATCTTGATAGGTGCATTCGATGCCATATTGGTAAGCGTGATTTGTTCTGAAATTTGTTAAAAATTTACTGTTAAAACTTATTTAAAAATAATTAAATATTATTTTTAATCTATTATTAAAAAATTATTAAATATGTTAGTCAAAACTTATTTAAAAACCTTTTACCATGGTCACCATATTATTAAAAATCATGCACGCCATGTTGGTAAGCGTCATTTATTTCGCAGTTTTTAGAAACATTTATTATTAAAAATTATTGAAAGTATTATCTAAAAAATATAAAATAATTTATAAAGAAAATTATTTTAAAATTATTTTAAAAAAACATATTGTTCCAGAGGTAACCCCTCACGCATACCCATTCCAACATATTAGTAGGCAACTGCCATCTTGGTAAGCTACCACCATCTTGATAGGCAACCACCATCTTGGTAGACGTCACCCATCCACCATATTAGATACTGACTACCATGGCCATTACCCCGTGACCTTGAATGGCCTTGAAAACAGAAAGTCGAAAAACACGTAAAAGTCAACAAGCATATGATGTTACACACTACTACCACCATATAAGATGCAAACTAACTTTACCTTGTCCCCATGACCTTGAATTAGCTTGAAAACCAATACTCTAGAAAAAGATATAAAAGTCAACAAGTATAATAAAATTATACTACTACCACCATATTTGATGCAGGCAACCCTAACCTTGACCCCAAGACCTTTAATGAGCTATAAAACAAAAACTCGAGGAAAAAGACAAAATTCAACAAGCGTATTACATTACAGACTACTACCACCATATTAGATGCAGACGACCTTGAAATTGACCCATTACTCATAACATTGAAAAAAACTGAAAAAAGATTATATCAAATCGTAGAACACATCATAATAACTACCCCTCGCTTCTCCCAACACCCTCACCTAAGCAGATTTTTTCCGCCATGTATGCGATTCCCGTCCCCTGTGCAAGGTTTCTACGCATAAGCTGTACCTGCCAAAGATGCCCTGGCGACACATGCCCTCCATGTGGAAAACTCCAGCGACGAGGAAGACAATCCAGAACACGAGTGAAAACTGTGGGAAATGACTGTAAAATATTTAAAGCATATGAACGAGGGATTTAAATTACTTGTAAAAATGTTTAACAATATCGTAGGGGTTCGCGTGCTGGTCTCTTACACCGTCAAACAGATTGTCATCTCGTACAGCGATGAAGACGAGGAAACCAAGGGTTTTTATTTTTCTACTGCTATGTCCATGTAAGCACCTCGGTCGCCCCACGCAGCATGTATACCGCCTACATAAGCACGGACTTAGGTGGCTCGACGGAAATATTCTGTATGGAGACATTTTCAAAGTGTTCGATGAAACCATAATACCCTACTACCCGGTGTATGTTAATCGCCAAGAGTCGGCGATGCTCAGTACATGCCCCGCCAGAACGAACTTCGTGGATCTGCACAGATATCGCCGATGTCCACCATTCCAGCAGCTGGTCGAGACGTACGCCACAAGGCTACACGAGGGCAAAATAGAAGCTATTTATGCACGTTGTGCAATGCCCAAGCACTAAGGCTATGGATGTATGATAATCCATGGTACATGTAAACAAAAGACTATGAGGAGAAAACATTGCGTGTTTTTAATAAACCACAAATAGTCTAGAAAGAAACCTTGTATAATGCAGAAAAATATTATTTGCGTGTATATAAATAAATAAGTTTTAAAATATTTAGAATTCTAGCTTTGATGTAATTTTAAAAAGTTTTATCTAGGTTTGGGTATATTTTGAAGAAAATATTAGTACATTGTAAAAACATACTCGGCTAAATGTTTAAACATTTAAAAATAAGAGAGAACTTGAGCCACCACAAAAAAAAAATATATATATATACTATGTGTACGAACATAATTGAATTTTAAGCGAAAGAAGCGTGCAGCTCAAGGGAGGCCGCTGTGAAAGTCGTCTCTCTAGACTTAGCCAGCCGGAGGTATTTGAATCTTAAGCAATTTTCGCAGAATACCTGACAGAGGTGACCATCCTGTCCTCGCACCGGCCGGCACATGCTGAGAACTGAGCTCCAGAGACAGCATTATGCCAGATATCAAGGCTTATAAAGTCTAGAATACAGTGTCAGTGCTCCAACAGATAGCGACTGCATATCCATTTATCATGTAATACGCCGAGGATCCCTGGCTCAGTCGAGAATATATATGCTTTCAGCAGGTCCAGGTTCGACCAACACACAATACCCAAAAAATACACACTGAGACTTATGCGAAATACATGGTACAATACTTATGAGAAAATATATCTGTTCCTAAACAGCAGAACGAAATAAATGATACAGTACTGGTGAAAAACTGTACGTGGTACAGTAACAAAAAGAGAGGAATATACGAGTACAATACTGGGAAGACGTACAAACGAGAAAAAAAAAATATTATTACGGCGAAAATAACATCGTCATTACTATTCTCATTTACAAAAAATTATAGTGGGAGAACAAACAGCATAACACACATGGTCCCTATGGGAAAAATATTTCAGTACTGGCAGAAAAAATATGTTGCAATAACTATGAAACATTTTGCAGACGGAAAAAATACACGCTACTACACTGACGGGAAACACAATTGTAAGAAAAAATTATATGGGGACAAAACGGTAAGAATAATTGTATATGTTGACACAAACTCAGTTATAAAACATTATACTCATAACCCTATATGATGAGACATAACATAAAGGAGGGTCCATGTTCGACAACTGGTACCTCCGGTACTATAATGGTGGGGACATGCCGATGAAAAACACTCATCACACCTACAAAGTCGGCGAACAGGGAGAATTCAAATTTATAAAGGCCCATCCATTAACTAAAAAAGTACTATATATATATATATATAGTACTTTGTTAGTTAATGTACTATATATATAACAAAGTACTATTTATATATATAGAGTACTTTGTTAGTTAATGGATATATATATCTGCATGCATGGAAAAGTATGTTTGCCGAGTTAAAACAATTTAGTGTCTCTTAAAAAGTATATGTACAATATTAATTAACAAGGGTGAAAAGTAAGATGTCCTAGATAAGAATATCCAGTGGTTAGATGCAGAAGTATACAGCCCACCAGCGATGATATTACTTCAGGACAAATTATGGACTATTGATAGAACCAGCGATGACAGGACCAGCGATGAGAAATATTAATAAATGCAGAAAGAAATGCTCACACAAGCACTGAACTATACATACATCAATAAAAAATGTATCGTCCGAAGTCCCTATCAAGGAAAAATACAAACCAAATTTCAGGACCAACTGCGAAAAACATTTCCTCCCAATTTTAAAATCGGTACGTTAGGAAATGTAGGTAGCGGGGAAAAAAAATATATTGTTGTGGAGGCTACCGAGGCAGCGGTACCGTGGGCCAAAGCGAGCAGACGAGGTACAGTGTGGATGTTTGTGATATGATGTGTAAACCAGGGGTCGGCACTAAGAAATAAGGCCAGCCAGTGCACGAGTATATAAGAGGTTGTTGCGAGGACATGCCCCCTTCCCCCCAGAGGTCTTCGGGACGCCATGACGTTGAGGTGTGGCGAGGTCAAAGCAGTTTGGCGGGGCTCAGACATCTACCGGATGCTATATTCCAAATTTTTACAGCGGTGAGTGAAATCCCTTTGTGAGCGCTGGATGGGGCTGTTAAACATAAGAGTAGGCCACAATGAGTATTGTTAGTTAGACTTTAAAGTAATAGATTGCCTTCAGCACTAACTGTTGGTTAGGGCATAACTCAATAGCCAACTTAACTTATATAAAAATATAACTTTGGTTGTAGCAAAGAGTTGTATCATTTGTGAAGCAATACAGTTGTGGGTAAATTGTAGTGTTATTTGGATCTTGTTATTGATGTTCAGCAACCCGCACTTCTGGTAGAATGTAAGTATCCTGTATGATACCATAAGGTAGCATAACTCTGGTGAAGATGCCGACTCGATGCAACCTCTTGTGGCAGCGACCTTGGCCTATTTAGTTACCCATTAGGTGTTATCATTCCAGTGTTACTAGCACAATTTCAGTCAAACATTTCGCAAGCCTTGCATTACATGTTCATTTACTATGTTTTCTGATAATTATTTTAATATTATTTGCATAACATAGAATCAGGCTAGAGAGTGCAAAATCCAGTATTTTCTGAGCAAAATATTGCATTAAATAATTATATTAATACATGACCAGCTGACACGTGGTAAAAATCATACAACCTTGTGTAGGCAGCACAATCCCAAGTGCAGCATTCAATTTTAGCGAGGCCCGCACAGGGCATACAATTAGATTATACATATAAATTACTGCAAAAATTACTCTCCACTAAAAAGTAGAGCTGGGTGAGTGTGGCATTACATGGAGAGAGATCCTTTGTAGAGTGTAGAAAATTTGTATATAACAAACTACTACGCAGTAGACAGATAACACCACATGAAGCCCTGCACTACACTCCATAAATGAGTTACTACAACACATTAAACGAAATTCAATATACATGAAAACACGAAACATTAGGCATGGCAATCTAATAGTGTTAGCATGCCATAATTCACCATGGGAGAAAGACCAAGAGGGGATGTGGACTCGTGAATACACTGATAAGCAACCTCCCTTTCGAGTCGCGCATTACAGGCTATAGATACTGCGGGCCAGACACTCGACTAGCACGACGATTGAAGCAACGTGACATCCATGTCAACTCGTTGGACGAAGTGTGCAAGTAACACAACATCACCTATGTGACGATTAGCATGTTGGCAGATAGACACATGGCCGACATCGTACTTGCAGAAACAACTAGGATAGTAATTAGATCGGCTAAGTCCAAACTCGGCGAATGTCTAGCCAAATGAGTTATGCCTAAGATTAGGAAAACTCAAGTTAAGAAGCGAAAGGGTTTGCAGTTTTGATGGAAGAAAATACTGGTTGCATGTGGACGAAACCTCGCAAAGTAGTAGCAAGTAAGCGACGAGACATCTTGCCTTTCATATTGCCAGCACTAGGCATCCTCGGCAGTTTTATCGGTGGCACGAGTGGTATTGCTAAAGCAGTAAAATCTGCTAAGAAAGAAAATAAGCAGTTTTCGGAAGAGATGTATCATAATAAGCATTGGAAAGTTCTCGCTAGTGGTAAAAAAAATGGGCGGCAGGCTGTATCTTCAGCTCTTCTGTGTAGGAGATGGAGAAAGGCAGAAGCAGGTGAGGAGAGTTGGGCAAAAGATGCGATCTTAAGGAACCTATCCAGTCATCCACTTACAAATATAGATAAACCAAAGTTGGCTCATAAATTAAAAATACCAAATTTCCAGGGAATGTCCATGCAAAATCGCCTACCATGCCGCCTATGACGAGTTGAGTGTGGTATAGTTAAGCTAGATACCAGCCTCAGGCCAGAAACGCATTGGAGCACATAGTTATATCGCCGAATACTTTGACAGCTACTGTAATTTAAGGGTTCCACTCGAACTAAAAACATAATTGAGATGTGAGATTACATTATAACTACGAGGTAGAGCAACTTCCCTGAAAATGGAACTGCCGACACTTATGTATATTCTTCATTTCAAGTTAGATATACAAACTATGCTAAAAGGGATGCTCTAAATGTAAGAATCATTTTTATCTGTAACCCTAAATTTGTCTGGCAATAGATCGGAATTGCGTTTTGTGCACTACCCTCTGTTGAACTTGGAGGGAGCGTGGACTATCGCACAGATAGATTTTCAAACTTTCTTATCGGTACCAAACATAGATGAATACAATTTCATGTTTTGGTACATCAAGGAGGATGTTAAGATAGGAGAGGTGTGTGTAACCAGATGTTCGTATGAGATTAAGGATATAGGCGAGTACCATAAGTGCGCACTGGGACCAGATGTGATGGTGCTATGAGGTAACTCCAATACACTAAATAGCTAGATGTACTGTACTACTAAGATAGATTTAACGTTAAGAGAAACAATTGCTGCTATTCTCAGATTCATGACCATGAAATACAAAGTAAATGAATGGCACAAATCCACCCTGCTGGCAAATATTTTCCTTGCTAATATTATAAGAATAAACTATAGTTACTGGTTCGTACCTCAATGGCCAGCCCAGCCCAACACTGCACAAATCTTGTGCAATGATACCACCAGATTTCAATCTGGTAGATTTACAGAAGCCGCCCATTTACATTCCGGTCATCACAGAGAATGTACCAGAAATTCTCATCTCTATTGTAGACCAAGACAGTAGATTAATTACCGCAGTGAGAAAATAACGATATGACTACATCCACACAAGTATGGATCTGAAATTTAAGCAAACAAGTACTAAGCTAATAAAAACAGCTTACCGTACCATACTGGAAGTCAGTACGAGGCGATCACCCAACATGTTAACGTCTGAAAATGTGCATTTCCTTAGACGATTGGGGCAATTTGTCAACAAATATGGACGTGGAAATGTTAAACATTGCCAAGCCAGCTGGCTTTGAGGATGCAATCACCAAGGTGTAAATCCATATTTACATGTCTTATCTGCAATGACTGTACATACCCTATCCCGAGGTTCAGATCCATGTAAAAAACCAAGATGTATACACCGTGCCGTATAATTTTTATTTGAGGTTATGAGGTATAAATACTTAGACAGGTAATGCAGTACCTGTGACAACAAAAATCATTAGAAACAGAATATTATTCATGATAAGTTGGAATCGTGTATGAACTGAATGGATATGAATTAGATACAACAAGAGATACTGGAATTTGACCTCCATAAATAATTACCTCCTTCTGACACACAAACAACAGCCAGCTGCTAAAATAGTAGGCTTGGGGGATCGAAGAGGACATTAAGGTCCCTGTCTGTGCTAATATAAAATTCTAAGTTTGTACTCTGCTAGCCATGCTGTAAGGGTTCGCTGATGACTACAAGCACATAATTACTAATTACAAGCAGGATATAGTTATTCTCATGGTCATCATACAAGCGAACACAGCCCTCGAATACTGCCCTCGCACCTGAAGTTACAGTGCTGGTGATACAATCTATTGAATGGCTGCTCCCACACATTCAAGTGAAAATGTCGGAATACGTGAAATATTTTTAAGGAGTTGAGAAAGGTAGGAACATCGATATCGCATTTCGTACATGGAGTTTGGAAATGTTCCCTAGCATCCCGCATTCTATGAGCATAATTTGGAGTGTCAGAAGAAGTTTTATAAGCTACAGACCACTCTACATAACAGTTGCAATTCATACAGGCAAACAGAATGCTGCCAATGCAGATCATTCGAAATTTGATAACTCGAACATAAAAAATGATAAAGTTTTCCTCAAATCTGAGTGTAACACATACCGAGCCTTTAATATAGATTTTTAAGAACAGTATGTATATGGTACCATACCAAATGTACGCCGACATTCAGAGACCATATTATGGGCAAACACAGTGGCCTATGCTGGAACCTGCCGAATTTATGAACACTGACACCCCCCCCCCCTCCCGATGGTGTCTGACATAAGTAAACAGGACATAGAATATGGATGTGTGTAGTTGCCTGCAGGATAGAAATGACCAACTTGGAGAATTTCGTGGCCAACACTCAGATCTATGCCTTAAGAATCCATTATAGACTGGTCATGTACAATGTACATGACAGAGCAATTAAAATACTAGCATAAGTGGTACCTACAGTCCATTCACCACCCGACCATCGCAACGTTCGCGAACATACAGGGCTTCATGTCTCCATGTGGTTTGATAAATTAAGCATGTGCGTAGTGTAAGTAGATGGCAACACAGCGATAAGTACAATTCTACCACTGTTTCCATGGCAATCGCTCGACAGGGAAAGTAAGGTAACAAATATGTGGCTGAAAAAACAATACCACTATCTCAATTAGGATGGGTGATTTATAATATGATAAATTATATAATTACATACCACTGTGTTAGTAGTGGAGGCAGATGGTGTAGTCTTCATGGCTGGCAGATAGCAGAAGAGGTGGTTGAGCATTCATTGCAGCACAAACATAAAACTATGGGGTGTGCATACAGAGTATGACTGTCTCACATTATGAGAATTGAAGGTTCGGTACATGAAAATCAAACATGAGTGTGATGTGTGCAAGCTTGTATTGTCATGTCCGAAAGAATGTGGGCTATGGAGTGTGATGCATATTAGCACCATGATGGTAGTTTCGGGGGTAGTAGTAATTGCATTATTTTTTCCAAACAGGAGATCATATAAATAGTGGCTCAGTGATTAGGGTTGATCACTGTACCACTCTATACAACATGGAAGAGATTATAGCAAAGCTGAATGGTAATGCTCAATATAAAGTGCTGATGGACCTGGTAATCTGCAAATTGTTCATAACATTGGAATTTTGTTGTGTGGAGACATCTTACAGCTACTGCACGACATGTGTGATTAACTCGAGTTTTGGGTATGTTTATCTTTGTGCTATATCCAACTGATCACTGAAAGTGACAGGGCGATGCTTAATGACATTATGGTGCACAGAGCTTAAGCTGGCACCAAGCCTATAGGTAATGGTAAGACAATGCACATACTAGAATTTTCTTAACACGGGTGTAGGTATGAAAAAAAAGCCTCTCTCTTACTGTAGTAGAACACTGGCTCTCAAAACAGGTACATTACATTCGTCCTGCTGGATGCGAGTAAGTATTGTGATGTTACGATCGGGTACCAACATGTTCACTTCAAACATCCTGGACTGCCTGGGCAAGTGTAAAGCTTCAATGGACACAAACACCAGTGAAGAGGAATATCTAGCAGTATACCTGACACTGCAGTGTTGTTGCATGTCCTGTTTACTACTTGCTATCAGACATGGAGCTGACTTATGCCATCACTGCTTTTATAGCTCGTGAAAACAAAGACAATATAAGTCATGTGTGGGTTATGCAATCAATTGCATACAAGCTGTAATATCACACCACTGGTGTAATTACCCACTAGACTGAGACTTGTACGGGCGAACAGCAAATGATTATCATGAAGCATGGTACAGTTACATGGAAGACAATATGTTCTCCACTAATATGCGAAGTGTACTTCCTACGACAATGTAAGTATGCCCACATATACATCTAAGAATGAATAAGTATTACATCTCACCTGCTGCCATCAGCACTGCAACATTCGGTAGACAACTGCCACTGCCGACATCACCATGAACAATTAGTTCTACTAATATGACTGTGTGCAGTTTTGGCCAGAATATTTGAACTTTTACAAGAGGTACTTTGTAGGGTATAGACAGATACTGTTGAATCAGAGATTGGACACAAGTAAGTGCAGGTATGTGGTGGTGAAAATCATATGTGGGGATACCATGTCACGAGGAATAATTTCCAAAGCGAAGTTCTGACATGCTACAAGTACAATTGGTGTACCATCATAAATATCCGACCAGTCAGCTACCCACAAATTGACACATCCTTGGATTGCACACAGAATTTGAAGATATTACTACACTGCAAAGCAAGAAGAGGCACGTGAACTTTGCCCTATTTGATGTAGACACTGGTACAATCTGTCAGTTGATTGATGAGATTACAGGACACAAACATACCACAGCACAAGAAGATTGCGGAACCAAATGGATCTTATCTTGCATGGCCTCTGTTGTGTATGTAAGCAGAAACCATAATTATCTTACATGGACATCGAATCCTCGAATACAGACAGCATGGCGATGCTTTAGAGAGTACTACTGTGTCGCAGCAAGTGTAAGTGTTGGGTAGCTAATTGTGACCTGGCCTTGTTACACTCATTCTGATGCTATTAATCGAAGCAGTGGTGGTTGTTACATCGCCCATGAGAAAGAACTAGATAAGACCCATGTATCTAGCTCATCGGCATCAGTAATCTAGCAACGATGAGTGCTCCATTCCGACCGGAGACCACATATGCCAGCGTGACGATGGACAATAGTACGCTCAAGTATGATGTCGGGGATGTTGTTGAGGATGGCTGTACATCACGGATTATGATGGCATAGTACATTGGGGGCTAGTCTATAATCCAGGGATGTACAAACACTGCCAGCAGCCAGGTGAATGTACAATTCCGAGGCCATGTACTGTGTATTACATACACATGGGCACAGCACTACCATATAGTGTGGACAATGTGGTAATACGTGTATTGTTGCATGGCAATTTACCTCCCATACTACAACTCTGCAGATCTGGCAGTGGTATTGGGACGAACTGCTAACATCGACATCCAGTTGCCAGACGTCACCGATGCCTCTCCCCCAGCAGATGCTATACAGCTGGCTACCAACAAAGACGATGCCTCCAATGAGCCACTGATGCCAAGGTGCAAGTGAGGGCAGTAGCCAGAAATGCCACCACCAGCAGCCAGTCAGAGGCATCGATGCAGACACCTACAGCAACATGTGGCACACCATGTGACATCCACAGATGCCGCTGCCTGTCATCTGCCAACACTGTGGCGCAGGTGTCGATGGGCCTACGCCGTCGAGTGAGTGGGTAGCATGAAACCTATCTGATATGAGTATGAAGACCATCGTCGAAAGGAAAGAAGTGCTTTGTCGATTGTCAATATCCCTTCCGGATGTGTTGTAAAAAAAGTAATTATACATGTACAGTGAGCAACATTTTAATATGTGCATGTAAGACTGTTTTTCAAGTATATTTGTATGAAGTCAAGCACATGCTCAATTAAGTTCAAAATGAATATAATATGTATCTTGCTCGTGCAGTATAATTAATATGTAGTGTGTGAGAGAAAGGAGAGACTTTGGTAGATATGCAGTGTGTGGGATATGTAGGTAATATATTTTTTTAAGTATAAATGTGTAATCATATATGTGCTCCATTAGATTTGCAATAAATATAAAGTGTAGACTGACAGTTCAGTATAATAGATATGTAGTGTGTGTGTGTGTGTGTGTGTACGAGAGAGAGAGAGGGAGGACAGAGATGATTGTTAAGATCATTTCAATTGTATGTATATTTTTTTTACACACACATGCTTGATTAGCTTTATATATAATATAAAGTGTGTGATGTTATTGCAATAAATATTATTACATGTAAATGTATGTTTTTTTTAAATGTGTTTGTGTGATCCACATGCTTAATTATGTTTGTAACTAAATATAACATGTAGATTGTCAGTGCTGTAAAATAATCATAAATGATGTAATTTTTTTCCAATGCTATTTGTGTAATCACACACATTCTAGATTAAGTTTGAAATTAAATATATAAAGTGTAGGTTGACGTTGCTGCATGTAGCATGTATGTGGTAAATGTAATGCATTTTACAAGTAAATGTGTACTTACACATACACACATATATATACATATATACAATTTAAATACTAATTTAATGTATATTATATATATATATATATAATTTCAATCCTAATTTAACGTGTGTGTGAGCACACATTTACTTGTAAAATACATTACATATACCATATTTATGTATATATGTATATATATGGTGCACAATGTCATTGCAGTAAAAATATTCGTTAGTAAATGTAAATAGTTTTTTAAGATTGGTCATTTTGGTATGTTATAGTAGCGAGAGAGACA
This sequence comes from Dryococelus australis, assembly GCA_029891345.1. Classification (NCBI taxonomy): domain Eukaryota; kingdom Metazoa; phylum Arthropoda; class Insecta; order Phasmatodea; family Phasmatidae; genus Dryococelus; species Dryococelus australis. The sequence continues at coordinate 206,033,384 of CM056993.1, read as the reverse complement.
CCCTGTAATGTTTTTGCTAAAGTACTATGTGTGAAATCATCCACACTTTATTAGGTTTGTAACTAAATATAATATGTAGGTTGCCATGGCTGTATTTAGGGAATGAGAGAGGTGATTGTATAATTGTCTGCCCACAAAATGTATATATTTGTAACACAATTTGTTCATTATTCAACATTAACCATCCATCTGGAGTACAGTTAAAACATAACCGAAACACAAGTACATTTATGCCTCGTTACCCTTATATTAAAGGTAACAGTAATATATATGAACTGTAGAGGGGAGATACAAAGTTAACAGTATAGTACAGGTAACATTATTCCCTGTGTAGAGAGACATATGTTTTGTGTATATACACAAAACATATAAGTAACTCCAATGACAACATGTATTCTATATGTACGCTGGAGGCTGCTATATCTGGATCTGCAGGGAGAGAGAAAACAGGTGATATGGGGCTCTCACTTGTACAATATAGTGGTAGTGGTGAGCAGCGAATGGACATACCATCAATATCTGCAAAACATTGCCTTAGAGCAAGTGATAGGTGACTATGAGTGAAAGGGCTAAAATGTGCTGAGAAACTGCCTGAGTACTGTAATGAACATGCTCCCCTAGCCAGCAGGGAATGGCGCCCTCCTGTGCTCAAGTTACAGAAATACCACCTCAATAAGGTACCTTTAGTTTGTGTATACCGACTTTGAGCTATGCTAGTGCTGGTCTAGACATGTCAGCCAAATCCTAATGCTCAATATAAATTTAGGTACTGGAAGCACGAGCAATTTATGGCAACTACATCAAGGATGAAAATAATATCATATTGGCCTCCAAGCCCTCCAGCCTCTCCACACATGTAGAATTTTACACCAAGGACTTCATGCACGAAATCATGAGGATTGGCGGTATGGTTGAGGAAATATATATCCAGTCCGAACCTATGTGTGCACTGACTGATGGGCGAACAGACTGGTTAAGCACTGGCTACCTCCTTCTGCCACTGTACTGGCTCCTTCACCTGCGATAATCGCAAGGTCTATGATAACGACCGTTTCACTAGCAACTTTATTGGTTGGCATATAATAATTGTAACAAGCTCTGCCACCACCCCATGAGACTGTCCGTTCTCTTACATGACTTGAAGTATGATACCAATTTCATTGCTAAGCAGCTTGGATACAATACTCAGGACATACTTATTATCCCCACACAGAGGAGAAACTAATCACCTTCAGAAAATGTATAGTCCACAAATTCACCAATAAGTTTACTAATATATTTTGATCTATGTCTACCAGCCTTGCAACACTTGTGCTAAGCCTCCCATCATCCAATTTTAGGACAACAGCGAAATTCTTTGACACCTGGCAGCTCGAGGCAGAGACTCGAAAGGGTGTGATACGCTATGATTATGTAAACTCATAGGGCAAGCTCGCAAAGCCACTGCCTCCGGGTTTCGATGCATTCCACAACTGTCTCGCCAGATGCAGCACAAGCGATGAAGAGTACCACCATGCACAGAAGGTATGAACGAAGTTTGATTTCGTCACACTGGGAAAATATGCCAAGCTGTATTTACAGATACAATAGGCAATGTCACTGCTGCTGCCAAATGGTAGTTTACACCAGCAAGGATATTGATGTTATGTCTATGCCAGATGATGGTGACATTGGCTACATACTGGAGGTAGATGTAGAATAACCTACTACATTTCATGAGGATCATAAAGATCTGCTGTTCCTGCCAGTGAACAAGTGTCTCCTGGGGTCCAAACAACCCAGACTCATGACCACCCTTGAGATGAAGAAACATTGTATATTTTTTAACCTCAAGCAGCCATTGTGTAATGGGTTAAGGCTGATGACTATATATTGTGTACTCCAATGCAACCAGAATGCATGGCTGAATCCTTGTATTGAACTCAATGCAGAGAAATGTCAGGCAGGCACAAACACCTTCGAGAAGAACTTTTACAAGTTATTACACAATGCTTTGTACTGTAAGCTCATTGGAAATAAGCATAAATGCCAGTATAGACAATTTTTATGCACCTAACTGCATGAAAAAAAAATTTATCACAAAACCAGCCTTCAAATGTGAAACAATATACAACGAAACTCTATCTCTGGTAAAATTGGAACATGAACACATTATATTTGATAAGCCTATCTATGCAGGATTCACCAAACTTGACCTAGACTCTCATGTACTGCTTCCACTATGATGTAATGCGGGCATGGTATGGCAACAATGTGAGCCTGATCAGTGGCAGATTTAGGGGAGGGGCACAGGGCACATGCCCCTCCCTGAAAACCATAAAATATACTACCTAAAACAACACATTTTTGACAACATTGTACCTTTAAGCAGAAAGGAAATTTTTCAAAGGAGCATATACTCTAATATAGTGACGACTATTAATGGACACAATTGATGCACTGCAATTTATTGGAACTCAACTTCATGCCATGGGCCTACTTTGTGAATACAATACAATACACAAATGTTTGCTTCCGTAAGAGTTTGCAAGAAGAAGTGTTTTCTACCAAGAATTTTCATTTCCCTGTCTGGACCACAGTTCCCCCCCCCCCCCCCGAAACTGGTAATGTGTTTGTGTGAGTGAGGCACAGCGCTGGTGAATCGAGTGGGATATAACCTTTAGTGCAAGGCACTGAACACGCAAACACACTGGAAAGCAGTTTAAAAGGCAAGTAGGCAGCTCATGTTCCCTTCCCTGTCACCCGTTCCCGTTAGTATTTCCCAATACCTGTGTCTCCCCAGCATTCCACCCTGCTGTAGTCCTTGTGGACAGTCAACATGTGTGCAAGTAGGAGACATTTGTTGCGACGATAGAAAAAGACAACTGGATTTGGATACATTCTTTTTGAAGAAAATTAAGGTGAGTTTAAAAGTTTTGCTAAACTGGAATAAACTGTTCTGTTCTTTAAGGTCAAACATTATAGAAGCAAAAAAACTGAATTGTGTGACAGGTACTTAAGGGTCCTATGTACCTGGAGCTTTTTTCTGGGTTTGAGGTAGCAGCAGAATTTAAAATAAAAAAGACATTATTAATATAACAAAATATGCAACAAGAAAAAGATATATGAAAAAAAATTGGTGACATTTTATTATTTCAATTTATGATGTTTGTGATGTCTTAAATTTAAAAAATAACCAGAATAACTCTGAGTAAGAGGTCAGTTACGCATTGCATCATTGTATTCTTGATTTTCTGGATTAGCTAATTAACCCATTCTTATGTCTGACTTCTGTTATAAAAAAACATTTCAAGCTTCAGCTTGAGGGTAGATATCTTCTACTAAAAAATATTACACAGCCATTAATATATATGACAATTTTATAATGACTCAGGATGTGATTTAAACAAAATTTAGTCTGCTTTAAGAAATTACAAATTAAATTACATGTATGTATCACATTTTATAACATACTGTCTACATATATAGTCAGTTCACGACTGGAACAGATTTTTGAACAACACCTTAATCGTCAACTGCATGCACGTTACTACAAACAGTGACTGGCGCGGGTACAGTTAGTTTGGCAGCATGAAAAGAGAGAATATAGTTTGAATGTGTTAATGCATTTTTTTAACTATTGCTTAAAAATGGGAGTAGGAAAGATTCTGAAAGGGTCTGTTCCAGCCGTGAACGGAGTATAGGCCTATATTCTGATGCTATTTTTTTCCATAAAAATTAAATGTTTTCTTTTTCTTTTTTTTGCTTAACAAGCCACACCCACAGCTATAATATTATAGAGACCAACAGCAATGCAACTAAAAATCTACTCACAGTCCGATTACTTCCATTGAAGTTACTAACATTGTGTTTTTAAATAATAATTTAATGAATTCCAATTAATATGACACACTTCTAGCAGGTCCAGGACCAGGATGAACATGTAGAAAAGATGAATGAGTCCGAAGTGCCATCAGTGCTTTCTTCATCCCAAGGGAACGACAATGAGTTCGATTCTACTGATCCCATTTCCAGCTACACTTCATCTGTGGTACCAGAACTGAATAGTACAACATTAACTACTTCTTGCTTAGGCTTTCTACATCTTATTAGTGATCGGAGTGTTCTTGCTTCACTGACTGATGAGAAAATTTACCACTGGCTTAAAAACTCGTGGGTGCCCTCATCGGACTTTAAATTCCCAATTAATGCATAAGACAAGGAAAATTTATCCTTTCAAAGGAACTGGTTAGAAATATACGAATGGCAGGCCTACATCAAGAAGGTGAGTGGGGGATTGTGTAAAATGTGCATAGTATTTGGGCATTGTGAAGGAGGGTCAAATAATATAAATCTGGGTAAATTAATGGTTACGCCTCTTAATACCTACAACAAAGCAGTAGAAACATTGAAGCACCATGCAGTATAGACTATCACAAAGGAAATATGATTGCAAATCTTAACTTTTTGATGATTATGGGTGGAAAATATGGTGATGTCATTGTAAGTATGCGAGCAGCAGACAAAAAAGTAACTGAAGAAAACATAAACAATGTATCCCTATAATCAAAACAGTTATCTTCTGTGGAGCACAAAACATACCACTACCAGGACATAGAGATGACGGGGACTTACAAACATAACCAGAAAAAAATATTGAGAAGGTAATTTCAGAGCTTTACTGAAGTTCCGAATAGATGCTGGAGATGAGATTCTACCCTCACGTGTAGGTATTTGCGACAAAAATGCCAGCTACATTAGTAAGATCAGCCAAAATGAAATAATCCAGTGTTGTGGAGATGCCATTACCAAAAATCTTTGAAAAGTTCAAGAACACAAATATTTCACCATAATGACCAATAAGACAACTGACATTTCTATTAAGGAGCAACTGACCATTTGCATAAGATATTTCGACACTACTTCGTATGAGATCCAGGAAAAAAAATTCTTCAAGTTCATTGACGTTGTAGATGTCTCTGGGGAAAACATTGCTCACAAAATTTTGCAGGAGTTGGACAGACTAAACCTGGATATCTCTTACTGCCGCAGTCAAGCTTATGATGGAGACTCTAACGTGAGTGGCAAATTCAGAGGTGTCAAGGCGTGTATTGCGAAAGTACAGTCACTGGCCATCTATAGCTACTGCGTAAATCATAGACTGAATTTAGCTATTAGTAAAGCATGCCCTGTGGCTAACATAAGAAATGCTATTGGCGTCTTTGCTAGGAAGCACAAAAGAAAAATTTCGTTAAACTTCCTTTCAAGCACAAAATATAACAATAAATTGTAATTTCTGATCTTCAACATGGGGTCGTTGTGTTCGTAGGAAGTGCTAGCTGCGAAGAGTGTTCACTTAATTATGTTAGTTATAGTTCTTTATTTGCTTTCTGTGTTAGGAATAGGAATAATATTAATGTATTGGCAGGGGAATATTTATTTTGATGAAAACAATATTATTATTCAGTTGCATTATAATGTGTTAATATTTTACATTGTATTTAGTCATCATGTCATCACCTATCCAGATGGCAATGACCAGCATTGTAAACTTATAGCTTTTAAGTAAATTAGATGCTGTGTGGTGATACTTCTTTGTAAAATTTTTCACTGAAAAAAATTATATCTTTAAAAATGCTACAATTTATGCCGGCTGTATATTAAATGATTAGGTTCAAAAACAGCTTAAATAGCACCATTTTTCACTTTAAAATCCAAATTTTCCCGGGGGAGGGCTCCCGGACCCCCCACTCCTAGCTTCGGGCACCACCAAAAAAATATGCTATGGGCACCCTCCACAACTAAAATCTGGATCCGCCCCTGAACCTGATGTACACAAGCACCAATTTTTATTTGTGGTGGAGATGGCCCGCCCTAACTTTCCCAAGTTGCTCGCCTCAGACCCAGCACTTATGGCTGTGTTCGACACAAGAGCGTACCCTCCCACTCATCCTTGCTACTGGCATGCCAATACAAGGGTGGTTGGCTAATTCAAGGATGAGTGTGGAGGCAATTAAATGATTGATTTTGTCGGGCTGAGGGCGAAACAGTATGCATATAGTTTTAAAGACAAAGTAGTGAAGAATGCTAAAGGAATGGAGAAGAGAATCGTACAGAATAACATCAACGTAGGCGGTTATAAATACATATTACTGAATCAGCAAGTAACAAGAGTACAGGTCAATAGTATTAGGTCGCACCACCATGGCACATATACTGAATGCACAAAAAACTAACTCTTTTGTGGATAGGTGAGAAATGCAAGATTCTCAGTGATGTCATACATACCATCCCTAATGGCGACCATGAATAGTAATGCACTGTACACACACCTCTGGGGCAGGCATGTATCATTAGATATATGTATGTCCCTGGGAGAGTGAATGGTGTCAGGATGCATATAGGAGACAGTTCCTTTCCCTGGGATTGTCGAAGCAGATACACTTCCATTCCCTTCCCTCACAACAAATTATATGTGTGTGTTGAGTTCTTCAATTTGTATGGTTTTTCCAGTAGCATATATACATTGTGTCAAGTAGGCTGTTGTTAATGTTGGCTGCTAGCAGTATGTACTGTTTCTGCAATCACTTGTGTACATTGTTCCATTTATGTGTTCTTTTTTCTCAGCGTTCTATAGCACATGCAAGAGTGATGTTCATCTTGTTAGGCATTTTATCGTTCATACAAGTACTTGTGCATTGGATATATTTTCTATATTGTGTCTCCGACATGGGGTGGTGAATGTGAAATGGTACTCATATCACACTTGCATTTAAGTAACAAGTTGTCGCATTATACAAGCTTTTATTCGCTAGTTACTGCGATGTACACCTTCTTTTCTCTTAGTCTGTCTCTTCTGCACTCTTCCCTTTGCTGCCATCTTTCTATGCGTTCCTGTGGTTACTTTCATTTTTTTTCAAATGGCTAATTTTCATATACGGCGTTGCAAGCCGCTTGTGCATTATGCTTGCAATGCCACTGGTGATTTTTCCCTTATATACAAATGTGTGCATGATTTGTTTGTGTACAAGGGGAAAAGATGTCCAATTTAAGCTTTGGCGGGTGTAGTATACTGCCCCTGGTTCCAAGCCCAGTGAGCTATCCACATGGTCGTGTCATATGGACAATAAATTGCGAGGGCAATGCCATCATGGGAGCAGTGAGTGCGACCACAGAAGCGAGAGACAGGGTACACAGCAAGGCATGAATGTATAGCGATTGGGCAGGAGGGGTAGGGTGTGTGGGAAGTGAGGAGGAGAGAACAGATGAGAGGCAGGCAGGAGATCAGGTGGCCGGCCTCGCATGCAAAGTGGTCGAATCTATACCCTGCCCTTCCTTAGGCTAGTTTGGACATACTCGATCTATGACCATGTTCCTCCATATTTTTTAAATTTTTCCATGTTATACGAAGCACATGGGTATGGAGAGGAGGGGCGTGCGGTATGACGAGAGGCAGGAAGGAGGCTGGGGATATACTGGTGGGGATTTGGAAGGGATAGCACAGAGGGCATCCTGGTAGGGATTCGGGAGGGATAGTATGGAGGGCATCCTGTTGGGGATTCGGGTGGGATGGAGAAGTGTGTGCTGATGGGGATTTGGGAAGAAACCCCTCCACATGGAATGAAAGAGCATGATGTGAACACATTTGGTGGGGGAATGGGAAAATAAGATTTACGGGATTCGATATTGGTCGAGGTTACGAGGGATATCAGGAGCACTCAGAATTTAAGAGCATGAAGTTGACACATTAGGTAGGATGGAATGCAAGAGTGTGAAGTTGGGACAATCATGATGGATGCCGGCACACAAGTGAAATGTAAGAGCATAAAGTGAGTACTTTCGGTATGAAGAAAATTAATGGCGATCGGAAGCACCTGGAGAAAACTACCGAACCAGAATACAAGAGCATGAAGTAGTGACATCCAATATGGCCTTTCGGAATGACAGTACAGGAAGTAAATTCAGAAGGGAAAAGAGAAATTTGGAGGTAAAAATGGAAAAATGGCCACATGTCATCCAAGATGTCTGTCGGCCGTCCCCTCGCCCCCATCCCCAATCCCCTGCTGCAGAATCGGCAATTTATAGCTTCTTAGGTTATTAATTTTTAGCATTTATAATATGGACATTAAATTAAAGTAAAAATAATATAACACTAACCATCTTTATTCTCTTTGTATCCTTGATAGGTAACAGCAATGTTAGAGTTTTTTGGTTATTATTATGAATCACCACCATGATTGTTTATTTGTAACTGCTGAGACCATTTGTCCTCCTGCACATCAGAAGTGTCAGCAGGAAGTGAAGCATCCAACCCAGACACCAATTCGCCTCTAGTAAGTAATTCATCAGCAGCATCAGTAAATAAATAAACACTTGTCAGTAATCTCGCTGCTGATTGTATCAAGGAACGCGGTCTTTGCCAGGAAATCTCAAGAGCACAATTTTTTTATATGTATGCAGCTGTCAGTCAGCATTTTCGGAATAATAGAGGTAAATTCTTTTGCACACAACCTGTGTCCTATGATTACTTTTATGTTTTCAATGGTGAATCCAGCTTAAGACAGTTTTATTTTTCTTTGGACATTTCTGGCTGCTCCTGGACATTTATTCAAAAACTGCCACAAAACTCTCAAACACAACTATTTTAACTTTTTAAATTCATGACGATAATAAGTGGTGGCTGTCTTTATAAGTAGCGGTGGCCTGAATAACTCAAAACTGAGTAAAGGCCATTTCCCCACCTCCTCGACTAATGCTGCAAGCACAGTATAGTTCCTGAGTGCCCATCTACAAAAGACATAGATGCCCATCTACACACATTGAGAAAGCACAAGAATGCTGATGTTCATTTATCCTCTATATATCCATAATTGCGTCCCATATATTTGTCTAGGAAAAAGCAAGAAGCATGGTAATTTTTTCCTTACAGTTGTAGGTTAAATACATGAGAGTTTATAGTTCTTCATGAGGAATAAAATACAGTTTGTGTTGAGGAGACTTTACAGTAACTAAGTGCAAAATAGCATTGAAACAAAAGTCTATGTCAAAAAATATTATTATTTTAACTGCAAGTTTTTCTCTCGTCCCAAGCATCAGTAAGAATCTGGAATCTAGAGAATCGAGGACTGAAGCCTCGGCTACGTGATGTCTGTCCTGTATAACACGAACATGCAAATATGACACGGAGCGCTTGTAGCTTTAAATTAAACTAACTGGAAAAGACTTTTTAATTTTTAATAAATTTGCCGCTTCACAAGTCTTCAGCTGGGGCAGTAGTGGTGGTAGAGGCCACTCGACATATCTCCAGCAGGTGCAGTGGTAAGTTGTCACACCATATATCTTTTACAGGGGCAATTGTGAAGCACTATTCAAGTCTTCAGCAGGGAAAAAACATTAATAGAGGTAAAACCACTAATCATCTCCTGAGGAAGATGTACAAAGATGACCACACAACTTGTTTAGCACAGGAGTAGTTGCAGAGTAGATGCCAACCTAGATATTTCCACAAAGTATTGGCCATACCACATTAATATAAAATAAGACGTTTTTAACTATTAGTGGATAAATAACGTGTAACTAGCAATCAAAAATTGTACACTGTTCACCACACCACTTGTCTCCAATACACACTATTGCATAGTAGTGGTCACAAAACATATCTCAAGTGGGAGCAGTGGTGTAGGAGTTGTCAAACCACGTGGCTCTAACAGGGGGAATAGTGGAGTAGTAGCCACGCCATAAGTCTCCAGTAGGAAAAGTGACCACATCACATCCTCAGCAGTGAAAATGGCTGAATACTCGACACATGCATGTCTCCCATAGGGGACATAGTGGTGTTATTGCTACAACACACATCTCCAGCAGAACACTGGTGGGGTAGTGGCCACACCAAATGTCTCCTGCAGTGGCAGTGGGCGATTAGTAGCCACATCAGATGTGTCTAATAGGTGTAATGGTGGAATAGAAGCCATATAATAAGTCACCAGCAAGGGAAATAGAGGAAAGATGCCACCCACGACACCCTCAGCAGGGGAAGTGGTGGAGTAGTGGTTACACTACATTTTCCCAGCATATGGAGTGGTTGAGTAGTGGCAATGCATCATGTTTATGATAAGGAATAAGTTTAAGTAGTTGCCATTCCGTAACTCCAGCAGAGCGATTTGGTGGTAGGTCAATATGCATCTCTAATTAGGGCAATGTTAGTGTAAAGGCTATACCACTTGTTCACAACAAGCAGGGCAATGGTGGAGTAGTGAGTATCCCACATGCATCTTACTAGGTAAAATTTTGAGTGTGAGAAGGGGTGGCTGCACCACATAGCTCCAGCAGAGAAAATTGTGGGACAATGGCCACGCCACATGCGGAAAATGTTGGAGTAGCAGCCATACCACCTATCTCCACCAGGGGCAGTGGTAGAGTACTGGTCACACCAAGTATCTGCAGCATGGACAGTTGTGAGGTGGTGGCCACTCTATACATCTCCGACAAGGGCAGTGGTCGCACCACCAGTATCCAGCACAGTAAATCGCTGAGTTATGTCTACACTGCATTTCTCCAGTTGGGGAAATCGTGAAGTAGTTGCAACACCACTTGCCTCCGACTACAATGAACCACACTGTATTCCTGATTATATTAAACCTGGATTCTTGCATTTACACATATGGCCGACATTAACCTTAGCTGCTGTCATGTTTTCTGGATGTATACCAAATTCCCCTACAATCTGATTCCATTGATTGTGCTTCTTAATACCATCCGTCCTTATATGCGCTGAAGGCCTTAGTACCTAAGCATCACCAAAATCTCATTTTCTTGTTCTATTCAGTGTCGCATGCTGCCTCACCATGATTGTCACTTCCATTAGGTGTGGTTATGAGGAGTCAATACTGCTCACAACCATGTATTTAAATGTTAAGCATTTGGAAGCTGAACACCATCAACCTAACATATTACACTTTATAACTGAAGCCTATATCCTACATAAGTTGTAAAATTATCACTTTGGCAATCCCTTGTAATTCGCTCAAAGACTTAAAGGGTAAATATAAAACATCTAAAATCAGTTTTGGTCATTAATTTTTTTGGGAGTTAGATGATTTTATATATTTTCTTCTGTGACTCAAGCACAGTTACATAACTCATTCTGTATTGCTTTAATTCAAGCATATTCTGCAAAGTTTTCACGCAAAGCTTGTGTGATCTAAGACACCGCTTTTATACTTGGGCCAAGTTTTTCAAGCATACACAAGACCAAGTTTTCACTATGTGAATGATAAAACATACATGGCTCTTCTCACACAATAACTGGTATGTTAATCTCGTCAGGCGAGGAGGTAGTTGAGTGTATTCTATGCAATATAAATTGTATATAATATATTTCGTTCTGATGATACTTCCTCATCCAATACGAGCTCAACCGGTCATCGAATTACTCTATGAAGAACAGCAATGTGTGTCACGTGCACTGATATAAAGTTCCGTATATTTACGAAAAGTTTTACGGAAATGTTCAGTAAATATACAGAAATGCATTTCCTGACGACGAAATACGTTAGGTCCGTAAATATAAAATACGGATAGTCTGCATGTTTTCTAAAGCTTCAGGTTTCAGTGACGAATGATGCCAAGTCTGAACGAAGCTATCTCCGCCACTGTAAAAAGATAATCATCGTGTCCATGGACGGCAGTTAGGATTTCTGCTCCACTAAAACCTATTCTTTAATACATTCAGGGGAATGGTGCATGAAAGCCGTGTATTTGCCTTAATTTTGGGTCAAAACAGGTTTTTCAGAGAATTTTCAAAATTTTTGGTATGACAAGACACAAAGAATAATTTTGAACTCCTTTTTACATTGATAGATATTCACTACCATTACTACTATTGGAGCACTGATGGAAGATAAGAAAGAATATCTTATTTCTCATCTTCCATCAGTGCTCACAGAATAATAAAGGTAGAGAATAATTTAAAATACGAAATGTTGTTAAAAATGAAAATTGATGCCATGTTCGAAAAATTTCGATAAACCCTCTGAAAATATGTTACGGGGAAATATACTGCTTTCATGCACCATTGGCCTTAAAATGTAACATCAAACGTCTGTAACAAATTAGAAACACTCATATTATACTAACTTTAGTAGAAACTCGAGAAATTGGATATGTGGCTGTGGTATAAATACCAAAGTTATAAATGAGACTTCTTTGAATAGTTGTTGTTGAGTGGTTAGTGTAGCACAACAATTCCAACCAATAGCGAGCAAGCGACCTTATCTATTACCCGGTACATACAGTCAAGTAAATTGTAAAGTGGTCCCAAGTAGGAAAATATAGTTGGCCCAAAAGTGCAGATCTGATTTGAACAAGCAGCCCACATGGGGCATCCACAGGCATTCAACAAGTGGAATGCACCCTCAGATGCACACATGATGAATGATGACTGTGGTATGATGGGTTTACGTGTGGGCCACATAAGGATATTTAACTATCAGTAGATGTCTGGTAAAACCAGAGTTCCCCGTAAGTTAACCACAAGCAGGCCACTTCCGGCTTTCTGCTTCTAGCCTGCCATAATTAAACCACATGTCGTTAGCTAACTGTTGGTAAACCACTTGTGGCCCAGCTATTGGCCACTTGCTGCCCACATAGATGCAGCTTGCCATGCATTTTCAAAAAAAAATTATTGTGCCTAACCGAAATAACATTGATGTATTTACCATATTCATACGTGTTATCTTCAGCTTTATTTCACAATTAGTATATTTCTTTGGAGAAACCTGGAATCGAACTCATAAACCTTTCGTCTACAGCCAAGTGTGCTATCAACTACTCTACTATGTATTCACATACGACCTTTCAAGTCAATCTAGATACTTACTTCACATACACAATGCATTAATCGCTTTGCTATATAGACAATGATAGTATCACGAGTCAATAATGGGATATATGTGTTTTGTTTAAAAGATTAGTATTTTTGTTCTGGGCTACTTTCAGGTAGAATTTAAAATCCAAAATAATGAATTTTTTTGTGTGTTATGCATTACAGTTTTCTGAACTTTTTTTTTACTCTGACTAGCAATGCCGCGTGATAATTTTACTTCATATATACATGAAATAAAATAATTAATTGAATACGCATATGCTATTTGCTACTGCACAACAACATATAGTTGGTATGCCATAAATGGAACATACACTTGCTGATCATGTTTCCTCAGTAATAACGAACTGTTGGCATACCAGAAAAGGTGGTAAGTATGCTGGTATTATGTCCCCAGCAGTGAACAACAGTTGGCATGCCGTAAATGGCCCATAATTATGCTCCTAATATTTTCCCAACAACAGTGAGTAACAGTTTGCATTTCCTTTATCATCTGCTTGTGGGGCGTCCATTGAAATCTGATAATCGTCATGAGATCATTGGCCCACATTACGAGTATTTATAAACTAGGTACTGTCACTTTTGTTTATATGACTTGATCGCCAACTATATAAGAAATGATAACAGTCATAAATGCGAATGTTGTCCCCACCGGCAACAGTTGGCCAACTGTAACTGCTTTTTGTTTGTTACTTGGGGTCCATATGATGATGCCTAACTATCAAAAATTAATTGCTCTATTACATGAGGGCTTTATGTACAAACATGATCTTATATGATGCATTCTTTGGCAAACTTCACCCATGCATTCTCTACATACTCAAAAGATGCCTGTGGGTGTTTCACAGACATTTGCTTGTGCATCATATATGAAATTCCGTCTGTCATTTAGTGTTAAATGGCCCACAATTTCCCATGTGATGATGACTAACTATCAGAAATGAACCATTTTACCACTCGAGGACTTTGTGCGCAAACATGATTTTATAATCGTACTCTTAAGCATACATCAGCCACACCTTAATTACATATTCTAAGATGCTTGTGGGTGTTTCACTGATGTTTGCTTACGGGCCACATATTAAATTCTGTCAGTCATTTTGTGATAAATGGCCCATAATTATTCACATGATGATGCCCAACTATCAGAATTGCACCTGTTTACCACATGAGGGTTCTAAATGGAAAAATGTGTTATTTTCATACTCTTTGGCATACATCAACCACATGTTTTTCACGTGTTCTAAGATGCCAGTGGGTGATTTACTGATGTTTGCTTGTTGACCATACATTAAAATTTTGTCAATTGTTTTGGGTTTAATGGCCAATATCAAAAATACTTCCCATACAAATACAGTCTCTATTGTCCATGTGGTCTTATTGTGTACCACATAAGAAAACACTTACAGTCATGTGGGCGAACATATACCACCTGTGCCAACAGTTGGCCAACTTTTATCTGCTTGTTGTTTGCTACTTCGGGGGTTAACAGTTGCGGCAACGTGTGTTTAGCTGTTTTCCAAGCAGTTCCATTTCACGCACATTACGCCACACATTATAAATATTACCTTCATTATATGTAGTAATGGGACATGCAAGATACACATTTACTCTATTATCTTTGCTAGATCAGTAGCTTTTGTGATTAAGTGTGTTCATGTACACTGGGATATCGTATTTACCTACTAGCAGCCCAGCATTGCTTCGCTGAGGTTCTGATGAGATATTAAAATACATACCTATATACTTGCGACTATCTGTGACTACCCATGAGGACCTGCAACTACTTGCGACTACCCGTGACTACTTGTGACTACTTGTGACTAATGGTGACTAATTGCGACGACATGCGACTGCTTGCGACAACTTGCGACTACCTGCGACAACTTGCGACCACTTGCGACTACTTGCGAATTTATAATATTTATAATATTAAGATCCACTAAGCCACTGCGGCACCAACATGATATTTTTTTATTTACTTAGCCACTGTGGCCCCACTTGAGATTACTCAAGCCACTGGACAATGGCATACCCACTTGGGATTGCTCTAACCACTGGGCCATTGCAAACCCACACTTGATATATTTCTTTCCAAAGAGGCACTGCACCCTCACCTGAGTGTTCTAGTCACTGATACACTGTGTTCCCATTTTGAATCGCTCTAGCCACTGGAAAAATGCATCCCCACTTTGGATTGCTCTAGCCACTGGGACATTGCAGCCCCACTTCAGATATTTCTATCCATTGAGCCACTGCTGCCCAACTTGGTATAGTTCTAGCCACTTGGCTATGGTGGCCCCACTTTATAGTGCTCTAGCCACTGAGCTACTTTTTCCCAAATTTGGATTGCTGTAGCCACTGGACCACTGCGGTGCCACTTGGGATCTCTCTATCCACTGAGCCACTGAAGCACTACTTGGGATCGCTCTAGTCACTGGGCCAATACATCCCCACTTAATATAATTCTATCCACTGAACCACCGTGACCCCACTTGTGAGTGCTCTAGCCACAGAACGGCTGAGTCCCCACCTGAGATCGCTTTATCCACTGGGCAACTGCAGCCCCACTTGGAATTGCTCTAGTCACTGTACCACTGTGGCCCCACTTGAGATCTTTCAATCCACTGATCCACTGTGTCCTCACTTGGGATCGCTCTAGCCACTGGGCCACTGCACCTCCACTTGACATTACTCTACCCACTGGGCTTCTGTTGCCCAACTTGACGTATGGCTATTGTAGCCATAAACTGGCATTGCTACACAACCTAAGATCGTGTAGGGTATAGCTGGTGACTGAGTGCAGTGGTTTCACAAGCTTGCCCTACTTGGCCCAGTTATAAAAGGGACCCCACATGGCAGATACCCTCCCCCCAGATAGCACCATGCATTGAGGCAATATACTTGTGATTGAGATTGCAGGCCGAAGACGAAGGGAGTAGACGACCCTAGGCCACAGAGGAGCTCTGAGGCCAACCAATTCTACGAGATTGGGTGAGCATAAATGCGTTTGTGGTAGGGGGCCATTCTGGTACCAAGTCATCATCCATTTCCCTTTTGTAATGCGGCAAGGTTAGGGTATAGCTGCATATATTTTGAATACTGTTAAACTACTCCTTCAGTATATTTATAACATAATTGTAATCTCCTTGTTCTGTAACGTAACTGTACCCTACTTTGTTTGAACGTAAAGGTAATGTGTTCTATTGCTTAGAGTTTGTTATAGTAAATAAATACATTTGTATAAATTATCCTTCTTATTTAGCCACCATCGTGAGTACCCCCATGACACACCTTACCTCATTTGCAGTAATCTAGAGTTTGATGTTGGAGTGAGTTGAGAGAGTTGGATACCAGAGTTATTAGAGACTGGAGGAAGGGAAGTGTTACACTGGTGAAGGTGCCAGGTACTGCAAACAATACTATGCGCTAGTAGACACAGGATGTTCATATAGCTGTGTGGCCAACACAATTTTATCAGATCAGGTCTTTTCTCCTCCCAAGGCTAATATTACACTTGTAGCAGTGACGTCTATTTTGCCTGCTCCTAAGTTTGAAACTACTATCCACTTAAATATCCATGGTCGTACTTATCCACAGAAATTTTTAGTTCTTGACAACCTCCGGCAAGAAATCATTTTGGGTGTGTATTTTCTTAAGAAATACGACATCATCCCTATTTTAAAGTACAATATCTCTTTTTATCCATGCCACAAAGATAATAAAATCACCTAAATTCAAATTGTGTCCGACAGCAAAGACACACCCGACTACTCGTCTATTGCCCATTGTTGTAATGCTATCGAGGCTTTTGAAATTCAACCACTTCAGGGTCCTTTGGTTAACAATAAACTTTCTCCTGCCCAGAAACAAGTCATTCAAGAGATTATAGAGCACTAAAATGACTATTTTGCTAATTCTATACTAGAGCTTACAGAGGTGCAGGACTTTGAAATTAAGCTGGACTTAGACAAGGACAATCCAATTGTTACTAATCCCTATCGAATCAGTACCATGTTGCATGATAACCTTTTACTTCAGAATATATATGGTCAAAGCTGGCATTATACAAGAGGCTGATTCCCCTTATTCTGCCCATTGTCTTGTCATTTCCAAAAAGATTGGCGGCCTTCGATTGTTGACTGATTTTCGAAAACTCAATCAATATCTTACTAGGGTGCAATATTCAATACCTCATACTGAGGATATTTTAAATGCTTTGCAACATTCCCCTTTCATCACTAGCCTTGACTTATTTTCTGGCTTCTATAGCATCCCCGTTCGCCCTTAGGATTGTAACAAATTGGCTTTAACATTGATGGGGTGGGATTAGGCGAGTATCGAAGAACGCCAATGGGCCTTAGCACGTCGCTCCAATACTTTAAAATATTCATCAACAAACATTTAGGCTCCCTGAGATGAACTGCAACGATCACCTAAAATTATGATTTTTATATTGGGGAGTACCTTTGAGGAACATATCGCCAATATCTATAAAGTTTTCCAAAGATTGCACCAGTTCAATGTTAAGGTCAATTCCCAAATGTTTTCGTTCGCCCAACAAACAATTGGTTTTAGGTCAGATCATCGTGACCCAAGGCATGTCCACACACACCTCGACAATGTCGCTACAATAAAAAATATGCCCCCCTACTAATCATAAACAACTTCGCATCTTTCTGCGAATGACTTCATACCTGTGGCTTTATAATTTGCATTATGCATCCCTTACACAATCATTGATTGATCTGACCAAACACAATACCCCTTTTAAATGGGAAAATGAGTAGCAAAACTATATTTTAGAACTGAAACGAGCTATTCTTCAGGCACCATTACAGCAAAAGTTTAACAAGGGCCATGAGATCATTCCAGCATGCGACGCCAGCAACAATGCAGTAGGAGGGGAGCTTATCCAACTTGACCCACGTTCTAAACAAACAAATATTGTAGCATTCGAATCTAAGAAATTTTATACTCAAGAGGGGCGAAGGTGCACCACCGAGAGAGAGAGAGAGAGAGAGTGAGAGAGAGAGAGAGGGAGAGAGAGAGAGAGAGCTATCTGCCATTAAATACCTATACACACATTTTCGTCAGTATTTGTATGGGCCTAAATTCACAATTGGGACTGACCATGCCAGTTTCATGAACCTGTGTTCCATGGTGTACTATAATGCACGCATCCAAAAATTGGCGATTGCCTAAAGTGAATTCGATTTTCAAATTAATATTGTTAAGGGAAAATTAAACACACTTCCATATGCATTCAGCTGCATCCCCACAACCCCACAAGTCGCTCCACAAACTGTCACAGTTTACAACACCCCCTAAATAGTCAAAGACGACATGATGACTTGTACTTCATCTTTTAAAGCATTTTCCAGAGCCATTTTACAAAACACTAACAAGGCATCCGAAATTAGTGTGTCAGTGGCCAAATACATTAGGCAACACTGGGACAATGTTAAACATGATTTAATTTCCGCATGCGATCCTAGTGAGAGGGATAAAATCGCCTCTGCAGTAGCTACAGAAGACATTTATCCTATCAGTTTAATAAACAAAATCATAACTATCCTCTACCAAGTAAACATTGAGGTTATTAGACAAAGGCATGCTGCTACACTCGCCACAATGTGCATTGATCAAGTTTTCAAGTGTACTATACTTATCATTCTTTTTAATGATATCATCCATTTTCTCCCCATCTATATGCATGACCAGGAATATATTCAGATCGATGACGAGTGAGTATTCCACCTGTCTTATCATAATGTTCCTACTACTCTATTCATTGGTCAATACGATAATGACCCCCATATTCGCAATCTAAAACAGGCCTTATGACACACTGAACAAGCCAATATGAAATATCGTAGGTTGAGTCGTCGGCATGGTATGGCCAACAACTGCGAAATATTTTTTAAGGTCCATTCACCCCATAGGTCGTCCAAGTTAACACTTGTCCCTCAATTGTTTGTCCCCGAAATCATCCAGGCCCATCATGATGCCATATTTGGGGGAAGTCATTTTGATGTGCTCAAAACATTTCAGAATATTAAACAATCTTAGCTTTGGGACACAATGGCTGCTGATGTCAAAAAGTATGTTAAATCCTGCCCTGAATGCCAAAAGATTAAAGCCGTAACCTCCCACCCCATCGGCCAGTTAACCCCAATACCTCCAGAGCCACTTTTGAAAACTTGGGTTCTGGATGCCAAAGGGCCTTTACCTGTCACCGCCCATCGCAATAAGTATATTTTATTAATGACGGAATACGCCACCCGTTATGTCTGTACAAAGCCAGTTTAATATTAATATATTGATGCGGCCACCTCTGCTGAATTCATAAAAGAAGTTGTCTTGCAGATTGGTTGCCCGTAACAGATACTAACAGATCGTGGTACCAGTTTTCAAAACGATCAAATTATAACCTTCTCAAGTCCCTAGGCATTCGAAAGTTCACTACCACCTCATACAACCTTTGTTGTAATGGTTTGGTCGAAAATTATAATCGCTCCGTTGGGGAACAACTCACAGCCAGTGCGAGTGCGGACCAACTAAACTGGGACTTGTACGTCCCGTTCATTCACTTCAACCACAACACCAGTATTAATAGTTCGACTAAGTTTACACCCTTCTATTTGCTTCATGAGGTTGAAGCCGTCCTGCCCGGCCAGGTAGTAGCCATTAAGTTTTTCGAGCAGGGGCATAATTGGTAAGAGAAACTTTTAGCCGCTCGTGAAACAGCCAAAAACAATTTAATCCAGGTTCAGAACCTTCAGAAAGCCCAATTTGATAAAATACACAGGAAAAACACCCTATGTGTTAGCGACTATGTCTGGGTACGTAACCACGGAAGATATAAGGCCCTAACCCATCGCTTTCGTGGCCGTATCGTGTCACGGATATATTAGGCGAATCCACTGTTCGAGTACAGACTGTAGCGAGTATGCCTCCTGGTTTTAGGTGCATTACTTTCCTTAGGCCTACAGGTCTTTGTTGCTGTTTACTTAAGTATACCTCACAGTTTCAGTAACTGTAATCTTAATTTTATTGTCAATGCTTCGACTGTTTTGTACAGAATTAGCATTCAGATTTTGCGATTTTGTTCCTGCTCTGGGAGCAGTAGCAATTTTGTACAGTACTTTTAATGAAGGGATTAATTAATTTAGATGTCTTGAGTATCTACTCCTCAAGGACAGTTAGGTTTCATTATTTTTATTCCCTTATCGAAGGGTGTCCTATGTTATATTTACACTGTTTGTCAGTTAGTTCTAGGATTCAGTTTTTTAGTCAATTTTTCATTCATTTTACTGCCTCATGACTTTACTAGACAATAAAAGATAAAATAAGAACGAAAAGAGAAACAAAAATTATAAACCAGCAAACTGAAGGGAAACTCAACAAAACAGTATACCTATTGCAGTGCAGTACACGTTCTAGTGACACTATTAGCGATTGGTGTTCCCAGTGTGACCTTCTCAATGTCTCCTGCCTTGTATACAGGGTTGAGTGTGTAAAATTACCTTATTGTTCTCCAGTACGATGCAGTTTTTATCTCCTATGCTTAGCATTTAGGGCTGAAGGTTTATTATTGTTCTTTACTCACAACGAATTGTTTTATGTGCCTCAGAGCATCTTACCTTAATTCGTCATCTCATATTGCATTGCTCTCGAAAATATTCTTTAATTTTATTATAACTATTAGGAGCTAAGTATAAATATTGACATATATTAAGTATAGTAATTACCAGTGTGAATTAGCCTTTTCTCATTAAGTATATCTGGTTCAATCAACCAAAAAAAAAAGAGAGAAAAAACAGCAATAAACAAAAGATGAAATACGAAAACAGAAAAACAAACTCTCCTCACAATGATGTTATATGCTGTTTCTACCATTGTATCCTTGCATTTAATTCTTAATATAGGTTATGTTGAATTATTTGCGCCTTCCATTGGAGTATTACACTTGTATGCTTTACTGCTATAATTATTTTCAAGCATTTTGCTCGGGCCTATTTGTTTGTGTTCAATAGTCATGCCTACTAGCATTTTCTCCTAACATATTGAGCCTCGTGAGCAGTGTTTTTGTTACATGCCCTTGCCGTATTATTCAGTCACTACAGTGACCAGTGTTTTATAGACTTTAAAATACCTTAATGGAGTACTCCATCTTTATAACCCTTCCCATATCTGCAGATGCTTGTGCTGTTTGTATGTACATTGATCAATAAAATGTTTTATAACAAAATACCACTATCATGTAGGAGGATCGTAATTAGGTGTAAGATAGGTTATATTATTCTTTTCTATGTACGATGTTTTTCAATTCTTTTAATATCTATGTTCGTGTGTTTTCTTGTTTATATATCCTACGGCCATTATATTGTATTTCTCGTCGAAATATGAATGGTAATTCCAAAAGTGGTAAGCCTAATCTAGCTCTCACACTATGCAATAATGTGGAAGACATTAATAACAACGTTCTCGTACCTAAAGACTTTCAGGACTAGCCAGAGCGCCGAACTTATTTTCAAACAATGCTTCAACAACATTTTATATGTGTAGACAAATTTTACCTTACTGAGTAAATACTCTCTTCACGATCATACAAAGTGCTACGGTGAGACACAAACTTTTAATGCAGGGTTACCCCCATCCGAATATGAACTTTCGCCAACGGCATATGTACTTATTCATCTTTTTTTTTTGCTTTTGCTATGTTTTTCAGATGTTTATATTGTAATTCATAATGTTTCTTAGCTTATAAAAGGTATCTCAGATAACCAAACGTAGTTCTATCGCACATACGTTCACACAACTTAAGATTCCATGAATAGAGTATGTAAATTAGTCTTGTAAATTTTTTTGTAACTCATTCCAAACTATACGTGGTTACTTATCTGTCATAAGTAGCAATCAGTAATCCATTGGTCATGTCGACAGTTGAGCATGCACGACGTGCTGCCAACTGTGTGATATTAGTCTTTTATGCGCCAAGAACACTGCCAACTCCGTAATGTCAGTTTTCTTTTTCCGCGCCCCACGCGAAACCAACTTTTTTTTATTGTATCTTTGTTTAAGTCGAGCCCTACTACAGGCAACCATGGCACATCGTTTGTACTTTAATATCGTAACTTCAGCCAGCCAGCCAGCTGTGCCTTTCCACCTTGCCTATTTTTGTATTTCTGGCATATTGTCAAGAGTAGCCACTCTAAGCAGGCCTCGGGCATTGCCGGGGCAATGGTCGGCGCAGGCCGCGCCGCTTCCAGCGGAAGGTACGCTATCTCCGCCCACGTGGCCATAGTGACCTTGTGTTTTTGTTCTATTGCTGCAGCAGCTGAACTCTCCACGCAGCCTACCTTCCGCACCCACGCAGGGTTGTATTACGTCACAGCGGTGCCTGATGTAGTATACCAGACAAGCATCCCGTTAGTATACAAAATCCAGCTACAGTTTCCGTCCCCGCCTGATGTGCTGGACCAGTTCCTCCACATTGCGTGTGCTGACCACAACACGACGACGTGTGGAAATGGAGAAATTTTGTAAAATTACATGCAGGAGATCGAAGCGGGAGTACTGAGAGATTATCACACCGACGTCATTAACCCTTTCCGTGCAAAGCACAGCATCCAAGTCATAGGAGACGTGTGGAATTGGTGGTGTAATTCTCTGACAAATAAGCACCTCCACGCTCTCCTACAAAACGACTTGAACCTTGAGCAACAATTCCGAGAACTCACAGTCAATGTCCACAGTACACCCAAGGCACTGCATGTCTCATTTAATATTGTTAATGATAATACCTACAATGTTGAAACCAAAATCAATTCCGTATATAAAGTTATCAATCGCATTTCCACTATAATTAAGTCCCAACAAACTGCATTTAGCATGGGTCGCTCATTGGAAACACAAGTACACTTGCTTGTGTCGAGTATTTTACACCTTATCAACAACTTAATCATCGTACATTCCATCGAATCTCATCCACTCATGCCAACTCCACAAACTGCCACTTGCAGCATTGAACAGAACTCAACTCACTAACGACCTAACGGCATTGCAGAAACAGCTGAACAAAATCGATCTTATGCTCAGTATTGCCACTAAAGAACTATATAAGTACTACTCTCTCGAATTCACTGAGTGTCCATTTTCAGAGCAGCAGTTAGTGATTAAATTACAATTGCCCCTAATTAACATACATTCTCAATAGCATATTTATCACGGCAAGTCTGTCCCGTATCACTTCAACAATCATTCCTGCACGCTTCAATCGCCATCTCCGCTCATTCCAATCGACCAAAAAAAAAAAACAGAGACTATTAAGGCTATTTCACCCTCCGCCCACCCCTCCTAGGATGTTATATTAATCCCTCCCTATTCTCTCGTCGGCGACAATGCCAAATGTATGACAGCTGCCATTTTGTTGACTGATGTCTATCCCTTGTTCAAATCATGTAAGTACCTTTGTACATCTGCCATCCCTTTTACAATCACTAATATTTTCCCCCACCAGTTTGTTTTAACCAACCCCCCTCCCAACACCATGGTCAATTGTACAAACTCATCGCTCGACACTATCATCCCTACCAACCTCTTAGGAGCTGTAGAGCTTTACGTCCCGTGTGGTTGCCAGATCACCACACCCGTCGGCATCATTATTTACGCCGCACATCTGTGTGATGTGCGGGCTCTTGTCATCCCTCACCATCAGATGGTCATTCCGGTCCACTGGCTCTCCGAGCAGTCCTTCCACCTTCCCCAACTGTCCCTACCAGAGGGGATTCATTTCTACAAAATTTCAGCTGCTCTGAATACTGACTGGCATGTCAACCATACCGAATTTCGTATATTGCAAAATGATGTTCCCACCACTACAAGTTGCACATTCACGTCCCCTAGGCTGTTTTCCCTCATCGACTCTGCTCATTTTGATAACTTCACCCTCGCCTCACTGTTTTCCTGCTCTGCATTGTAACCACTTTTTACATTAAGTTAATGAAAATATTTATCCTCCTTGCGTGCCTTAATGCACCCTACTAAGTCGCTTTGCACATCTCGGTAAACTCCCGCCAGAATACTCCACTGTGTCGCCTTGTTTATTTTTATTTGCTGCTACCTGCCTTATGCCTTGTCTTTGCTGCTGTTATCACAATACTTTTATTGCATGCAACCCTTTTTACCCTCCTTTTTGCATGCTGTCACAGCTGTCTGATACAAAATTATTTTAACTATACTTTCATGTAATTTCAACTTAGATCTACAGGTCTAGACATATTGTCAATTTTTATGAGTCATTTAGCAAGCCTTATGGCAGACTCACTTACCTTGCCTATGTGTTTATGCCACAATAATACTATTCAATTATGTATTGTATTCTAATATAGCTTCACATTCAGCCCTGTATGTGTGTACTTTTCTATTTTATTTTATTCAACGATTTTCAGGTGGATATCCCATGGGGCATAACGAGCCTCCACAGCGTCAACAGAGGATTATGAGATATTGCATGTTATAGAGGGTTTTCATCCCGCCTAAAATTTTAAACGTTTCTATATCGTCGGCAAGCTGAGTTCTCCCAATTTGTACCTGCTTTATTAAGATATATTCAGTACATTCACTCCCCTCAGTACGTCGTTTTTGTGTGTGTTAGTTATTTTCTTATATCTGGCCTTATATGAGTATTATATTGCCCTGCTGACTTTTGCTATAATTCAGGTCCTTTTGAAGTTAAAGTGTTATGCCTCCTGGCATTAGGAATAATCTATCTGTAATTGAGCTTAGGCCTACAGTTTTTATTGGTGCATCGCTTCACCTTGTCTATATTTTTGCGCAAGATGCATTTCTATGACTATAAGTGTTTATGTTTTTGCAGTTCACACTGCTCTTACCCTTTTACACGATATCCAGTATATTTTATTTGTTTTTGGTACGGATTGGGATAATCCCGGTTGGTTAGTTTATGATTTTATGACCTTAACCCTTCTCTATTCAAACGGAGTGGATTATTATTCCTTACATAGGGTTACTATCAAGTTCATGAACCAGTGACCCAGGGTCTCTACTTACTTATATTTATATATTTGACAGTCAGATAGCATGACTCCTGGCATTATGGGAGCTAAAGAGTGCTTGTTACTTCGGCCTACGGGTCTTTATTAAGTATCCTCACAGTACAGTAACTGTAATATTAATGTGATTTTAAGTGCTTTAGCAGTTTGCACTGAATTAATGTTCAAGCTTCGACATTCTATTCCTGATTTGCGAACAGTAGCAACTCTCTATACAGGACTTTTCGTTAAGGATTTATTTCTTTAAAGGTCATGAGTATATCCTCTTAATGGACTGTAGGTTCGATTGCTTTTACTCCCCATCACGGGGACGTACAATGTTGTTCTTTACAGTGTTCGCCACTTAGGTCTAGGATTACGTATATAATCATGTTTTGATTTAATTACCTCCCCTCGTGGCATTCCTAGAAAATAAGACACAAAAACAATACAAAAAAAAAGCAAACCTATTTCAGCGCATTGCACTTTCAAGTAATAGTATCATCAATTAGTGTTACCACTGTGACCTTCTCAATGTGTCCTGCCTTGTGTGCAGAGTTATTTTGCGTGCACTTACCTTATTAATATCCAGAACGACACAGTTCTGGCTCTGGTATCGTATTTTCTTTCTAGTTCATAGGCTAAGTTTAAAGGAGTACTCCACCCATTTTTTCTCCATTCCCCATATCTGCTGATTTTTATGTTCTTTTGTATGTGTGATGTTCAATAAAATTATTCATGAAAACTACCATAAGCCAGTAAGATGTTTGTAACTATGTTCTAATGTAGAGCTTAAGTATACTACGTTCACTATACAAGGTAGTTTCTAATTATAGGTATAATAACTTATATATCTTTGTTTTCTGGTTAATATCGCCGTACGGCATGATATTGTATGTCACGCCTATGTGCGTATATTATTTCAATGTACTAGTTCTGGTATAATGCCCTAACTCTTTCTCTCAATGCAATCACGTACACGTGAAAGACACTTATAAATATTACTGTGCTACGAACTTCCCTCTAAGACAGTGCCACGTCAAAAGAGTGCTTTCACAATTCCATGTGTATAAACAGACATTTTTTGCACTCCTGCGTGTGTGCCAGCTATCAGTGAAAAACTGGATAATGAGAGAACTAACCTTTCAGCGCTATGCGCAGGACTACTACCTACCGAATATGAACATTTTCACAATGGCATCTGTGCGTATCATTTTTCAATTTCGTATTTTCACATGCTTTCTGTTATATCTCCAGTGTTTACTAGTTTATAAACATTTTATATTTTTAACAAACAACACACAACAGTTTTGTCAATCATATGTGGACGTAAGTTCCGAATATCACTACATGTATAGGTATTAACCGATTAATTCTCAAATATGCGCAACTATTTCTGTAGGTTTAAGTATACTTATCTGAACTATGTAGCTGTAATCATTCCAAGATTCTCGCCTGATTAACATAGCAAATAATCACTGTACACAAGCACGCCTAGCACGCCATACATCACACGGTGTTGTCGAAAGTAGAGCGTGCATCTGCCGCAGCCAACTGCTCAAACTTGAATTTTGTTGTACACGTCCTTGCCATTGCCAACCTCTGATCTTGTTCTATTTTCTCTCACAAACTGACTATATAATTGCTGCCCTACTACAGGCATACAATTGCACGTTGTAGTGTAATTTAAATTGGAACTTAAGACAGCCGGCCGTGCCTTTTACCTTGTCTCCATTTATATCTAATACATCTGGCATGTTGTCAAGTGTCACTAGAGGCGAGCTTATTCCAACCTACCCGTGCCCATCGCCTAGCCATTGGTTTTTTTTTTTTCCTTTTTTTAGATGTGGCCGTGGACACTTTCCCTCCCCTCCCCCCCTTACGCTCACTTACAACATGCTCAGAACTTGTAATTTTTAACATGGCTAGCAAATTTTCCTGTATCACTGTACTGTATTTTAAGACTTCCCTGCCTTGCCTTTTGCCCCATATAACGACGTAAAACCTTAACTTCTATATCTTGTTCATCTTCAACTTGGGTATCACTAGATTTTAAACCTTGTTTTTTGACGGTGGCTCCTACTTGCAATTGCTCCCTCGATACCGCACTGAAGTCCTCCGGGTATGCCACACTGCGCAACGTTGACACCGCCCTGAACTCCTAGGCCTCCCCACCACTGTTGTACCCCAGGATGCTTGTGGCTCTCTCACTCACACGCTATGCCATCTTCTACAACCTTGGTCTCTTCCACAGCCGTGATGGGTGTTATTTAGTCGGGGGGCTCCTGTGACACCCCTTACCTCCTTTGAAGTAATCTAGAGTTTGATGTTGGACCGAGTATAGAGTGCTGGATACCAGATATATTTAGTGACTGTAGGAAGAAGAGTGTTACACTATGTCCATATGGAAGAATGTAGCTTTCTAACAGTGAAAGAATTATAAGAATCGGCCTTGTAGTTTCCGAGATCACCTAAGACATATAAACAAATAAACAAACTCACATTATCTCTATATAATATTAGTACAGATTGTAATATTTGCAATGTCTGAGAAACGTTAAAGCAATAGACCTGTGCACAACGAAGGTAGATAAATAAAGAAGCGTAATTCAGTTTTGTTTTAAAGAAAAGGATGGTTGTAATGTGACGATTCCTATTCAATGTGCAACAAAATGTTCTTCATTTCCAACCGAGAAATCAAAAGCTTTTATTAAAAAATTCGTAAAATGGGCAGTATAGCATCCAGCAGCGGAACAAAACTGTCAACTCCCTGATAGGAAGAGGAAAACTGCAAACAGATAAATAGAGGTCGGCTCATTTGATGCTACTCATGCTAGAGTGTTACGAAGAAAACTGCAACAATTTTGCGCAATGAAAAAAAATATTAACAATACCCACATTCAAACTAAAAGGGCAGTGTTGGTAAAATAAATTAACTTCAGAGTTAGTAGCGAAACGTAGCGAAAATTAATCAAATAAATTATTAATATAATTTCTTCTCGGAAGAATAAAAATGTGTTGGCAAAAACATCAATACGAATTTTTAAATAGATGAACTATGCCAGTACCCGAGTACCGATTGTTATATATCCTCGATACATAATACGTAGTGTGTTTAATATAGATAATGGCATGCGGTTTTGTTGGCAAAGTTAATTAGGAACACAGAAACTTTAGCTCCCAAATTCCGAAATTTTCAAATTTCTGTTATATATTTTGATACATCTTTTAATAATTTCACTACAAATATTTACAGTAATGTTGTCATTATACAAACATCTTTCAGATAATGAAATTAAAAAAATCGTTGTTGAATATGGCCATAAAATAAATAATGCGTCTTTCTCGGCTGGTATTGACGGTCTGTTACATTTTGACCGAAGTGTTCGGGTTGCTTGATGGAGGAGGGGTTATTTGTTTGGGGGGGGGGGGGTGTCCCGCGTCTCTCAACTGATTACTCTGCCGCACTTTCATTGCGACCTTGCAATACGAGTGCTCTTACCACTTCTACCCGGGGCTGCACTAGAGTTTGTCGCACAGTAAGTAATAAACACAGTGTGTATACTCCACCGCACTCGGAAGTTAACGTCTAAGACTAAAATAAAAAATATTAATTGACCATTATTACAATTGAGAGGGATTTTAAATGTGCTCACTTTACCGTGAATATCCTAATGTAAATGGAAACACATGACCGCAAAACTTTAATTACAGCTCTTCGCTACTTTCAGAAATGTCGACGAAGGTAAGATAATAAAACCAAAAATAAGTTTCCGTTTTATTGTTTATTTGACAAGTGTTGGTATCAAACAACGTATTTCTTTAGCATCGCAGCAGGCTGTGCATTGGCACGTCAGCTACTTGTAGATGATGGTGTTGACACTGCTGGCAGGCACAGAGACGAGCAGGTTGCCTTTGCCCGCATGGCTAACCTGTGTCTCGACTGCAGTCGCATTGCTGAAACAAGAAACCATATCATATGGAGAGTTGTCTCAGAGACATGCGGCAGCATAAGCATCTGTAACCTGAACCTGTTAAGTTCAATGAATTCATACAAACCACAACCTATTCACTCAAAACAATGCCACTGAAAATATAATAACTGGTGTGAGTGAATAAAGATAGACTTAAGAGGCATCATCTCTATGTTATAAAATCAGCCGTTTTTCCTAAGCAGTTTTGCAGTTACAACGGCTCACCGCAGAGCAGCTCTAGTGTATTCCAGCCTCTGAGTCTGTTGGTCGAGGGGTGAGATGAGCGATGTTGCCAAATATTGAGTCTTGCCTGTTTCTCTATATTTCCCTCTCAATCACGAGACACTGCACAACCCATCTGTCTACAGAAAGACCCGGCTTTTATTCAACTTCCCGTAAGGAAAACAAGGAAGGATATCATTGACTTGGGGGCTCTTAACATCGACGTCTTGACAACTGATTTTGTTATTGTTTTAATTTGGTTGTTTGTTGGTTAGTTGAGTTGCGTTTACTGAAGTTTATATTCGTCGAGTCTCTGGGCACTCGTTAAACATGCCCGGTGGTAGATACCCCACAACCCTTTTTAATTGCTATTTTTGGAACCCTTCTCTTCATTCTTTCCATCGTTCCTTCCTTTGTTTCCACCGCCTTTACCTCTCTTACACTCTATATCTGAATAAGTGAAAATTTCATGGTTTTAAGCAGTCAACAGTACCTGACCGATTTAACAGTTACTTCAGTGAATTTAACTAATGAATCAGTGAGAAAAATGCCAGATTTCCTTCTCTTATTGATTCAGTGATATTTTTCACTGATTCATCACTCATTTGTTTCACTGTTTCTTTGTGTTTTTTTTTAACTGATGGATCAAATAAACTGCGTGTAAAACTGGCTGTCAAACCACGTTTAAAAATGGCCGTCGATTAACGTGTATGAAGTGAAATAACAACGAATAACCAATAAAACGATTACAAAATAATTTTTTTAATGTGATTCGTCTTTCAAACCACGATTTTACGAGGTAATATGGACATTCAGCTTTTCATTCCGTTTTTACGTCTTTTATTTCGTCTTAATGTAATCATCACAGCGCTCTGTTTGAAGGTTTAAACTGCATTTAATGTGGCGAATAGAGAGCATGTGTAGCAGCACAGGCTTGTTAGCCTGACTGCGAGCACAAACATAATGTGAGGGATTGGAACGAAGCCCTGAGAGCTCCAAACAAACTCCCCTCGGACGAGTCCAAGGCAGGGCCGGTTCTTATTCAACATGGGCCAATATTACGGCTGGAAACACAGCCAACGAGGTCTTTGTCGTCGAGACACTGCACCAGGAAGACGTCCAGAGATGGGGGCGAGCCATCCGCCGACATACGTCTAGCCATCTGCTTTCGACATCTTGAATAAAGTGACGACGTTCATTACGGAGTATTTAGAGTGGCGTGGCTTTAATTAAATAAGTACCTGAAAATTATAATAATTAACACAGTGGAGGCTAACCAGTCATTGTATTTACAGCTCCTTCGATTTAAATATTAACCAAAATACTGTCAATTGAGAAATGCAATGGATGTTCATTTAATACGGTTTACCCACAAATGAATATATTATGTGTTCACCGCTGAGTTACGCCTAACTCAACTTGTGCTTTAGTATAAAGTTGATCAACTATAGAGTAAAAGCTACAAACATAAAACGTAACAGAAGCTTATGTACTTTTCGTTATAACAATTTTAATTGTACCAATTATACCAAAAACGAAAAGTAAGGGCATACAGTTTAAAACTACGCGCTTTCGAAAAATAAATATGACACATATAATTTACCTTTACTTTCCAACTTGAATTGATAGTTCGTATGGTAAGGTTACGGCCTAAAAGTGACGTGTAAAAGGTGTGTGACTTCAATCCTTGCCCCCTACGAAATTTTTTTTACGTTTTTAAATTACGGTAAATTGCTCAATATTAGTAGTAAACAATACTGAACATGTTTATTTCACGTAATTATATGCTTAATTCAATAAAAACAATGTTTAATTAGACACTGCAGTTGGCCGTCACTTATTGAATCAGTGAATTTTTTTCACTGAAACAATCAGTGGTCTTCCACTGATTCTAATTGGAGCCATTTTCGCTGATCCGAGTAGTTGAATTTCACCGCGAATCAGTGGTTTTTCGCTTATTTGAATTTAGAGTATATACCACCATATCTGACGCCCCCTTACCCACTCCGCCCAACCCCTTATACCTTTCGTTCTTTCCTAAATCCCGTAATCACAATATAACACAGCGTTACCCAAACCCTTTCCGCTTTTACTCCCAAAAGATTGCGACATTTATCAGTGTTGCCATTTTACGCACTATTTTCAAAGTATCTCATTTTGCTCATTATTCATTTCACGATGAAGTTTTATATACAGTCTCTGCACAATTTTGCATATGGGATAACCTTACAGAATTTGTCGGTCACATTAAGACCCACCGTGTATGTTATTAGTATAGCGAAAAAATTAGCAGGTTTTCCAAAGAAAACGTACTGCTAAACTGTCTTAAACACTTGACATAGAAAAAGAAATGCCGACTTAAAAAGTTTTTTGTTTCAAATTGTTGATCGTGGTTTAGGCGACAATGAAACAAATGTTTAGTCCCTAAGAAACCAAACTTCGTGCCATAGATCATTCACAAGGAGGGACTCACTTGTTTATGAACACGATTATGTATTCCTTCTGCGGGGTGAGGAATGCAACATTGGCCAGTCCACCATTGCTGGAAGCTGTGAGGCCGATCCTCTTGGAGCCTGGAGGCACGAACATGGAGAAGTGTGCCTGGAAGTAGTAAGGTGGTTGCTTGTAGAACTCGTCTTCAGCGGCATTCACGATGATAGCAGCATTGTAGCCATAGTCGACACTGTTGCCACTGAAGGTGGCAGGTCCGCCATTCAGGTTGACGACCAGGTTCCAGTCTGTCCAGCCGCTCACCCAGTTGTTGAAGGCCTGCGAGTAAAGAACGGACATTGTTACCAGAACTCTGCTCCTCCAGCCAGGCACTCAGGGCTACATGCAGCATGTGCCGAGGTATATAGGAACTTTACAGTCATGTGAACTCTTCTTAAGAAGGTACTTAATACTTCCATTCAGCTGGTTTTATCCTCTCGCGAGTTATTAATATAAATATTTCCAGCTGAGATACAACGAAATGTATCGTCTATTCTTGGTTTCTTCCCACTTTATGAATCAAGCCCTTGAAAAAACAACCAATGTATGACGTGTTTAGCTGCTTGCTATATATGGCATGTATCACACACGTTTTATACTTGTGTTAACATAACATTATCCAATTTTTGGTAATATTAAACTTTTACTTATATTTTGTCTATAAATTAATATAATTTATAACAATTAATTTGTAACAAATATGAATAATATAGAGAGACAATAGACGTGATAGTAAAGCGTAGTAACAAAAAGTTCTTATGGCTTAGGCCGTGTCTCAATTGGCCCAGAGAGCGCTCTCTTGTGCTCTCGCTGTAGCCACGACGACGTCATTATGACATCAAAAGGAACGCTCTCTAGGCATCTCAATTCGTCGGAGAGTATTCATAAAATTGAGATACAGCCTTAGTTAGTATGAAGCGGGCTGAAGGAATTTAGAAGTAACCGTGAATGAAGTGTAGAGTAAAGGGCCCGAATATGTAATACTTTTTATGCTTTCCCAAATAACTTTGTAATTAATAATGTTATCAGTTTCTGTTTAACAGGCACTATTAATTAGTATTTTGCAAGTACTGTATAATTTTTTCAATATTTTATATGAAGTGTAAGTAAATGTAATTATGACTTTTCTAGAGGTTTACCAGTATACCAAATTAGGTACCTGGTTTTCCTAATATGGAATACATAGTGTGCCATATATGGAATAGAGTGCTTAATATGGAATAACACTTTCCTTTTTATTTTACGTTACTGAGTCTTAGTGCTACCAGTTATGCTTGTGAAACATATACTACAACTTACAAAATAATACTACAATTAATACAAGAACAATAATTTTCATCATTGTCGTTCCTGTAACACAAAACGAAACTGAAGTGTTATGTTAAAATGGAGATTCTTCTCATAGTTTATATATCGCAGCAACTAAAATAGTTGCCACTATTATGATATGAGTGCAAAGTTTGTTTACATTTTCAATTGCAGCACAAGAATAGTTTTATAGGGTTTCTTGCGCAGTTGATGTGAGCCGAGTTTTTACACTTGTGACACTGGATCCATTCCGTGCTGCTCCGAGACCACAGCTGACTGCAGTAGATACACTGTGCATCATCGTCATCTGATGCGTCTTCATTATCAGAGTCCAGATCACTTCCGGTATTTTCTTCCAGATTATCATCGAGTTCTGAAGAAGAATCTTCACTCTCCACTAAGGATGTGTTAATTTCCCTTTGTTTCTTACATTTGTTACTAAATTGAAGCGAATTTAAAGTTGCAAACAATTACAGTTCACAGATTTCCTCTCGGCATCTAGCCCATTTTTGTTTGGAGTGCTTGTTAAAACCATGGCTGATCCTCGTTTTGGTCCACGATTGCTTGTACCAGTGACATTTAATTGTGGTATGGAACATAAGTCTTCCACACCCACATCACAATATTTGGAATTCACATCATCTGCTCTGTTCGCTTCTTGTGTAGCGATGTCAGTGGCATCGTTTGGGAATTCGTAATCATGAAATTTGTCGCTTTCTAATGGGTAGATACCGGATAGTCGGAAGCCATTCATTGCTGTCTCAATTGTAGCAGCCCTTGCATAGGCTTTGCCCCAGGCTATATACACTACAAGATGCGAGTCACATTATCGGCATCGCTGACAAACATTGAAAAACTGCGTCAACGAATTTCTTATACTGTGCTATTGGGAGGCATATTGAGATTGTGCCAGCACCATAAAGGAAGCCAATGTAGCCACAGCTGTATGTATAGAGCGAAGTTGCGAAACGTACTCTCAGATTACTCACACTTACAGCGAGGGGAGATGGGGGCGTAAACATTTGTGTGTTGGTACTGCCCAGCGACATCGATAATACCGCAACGTGAAGCTTACCTGCATCATGCTGGTGCCATACTTCTCACCAATCTCCCAGTCACCATAATCTCGGCGAACCACTTTCACCACTGAAACAAATGCCAGTGACTCCATTCAGATTCTGTCTGAAGTGCCTTTTTATGGAATAAAATATATTATTTTATATACTGTGAATAATATACACCGAAAAATCTGGCTGCAAGTTACATACTGCAGATGAAAACAAATGTATTATGAAACATTTGAAACCTAGAATCCTGACATTGTTTCACAGTACACCACATACAAAGTGATAACAGTGTAGTAAGATTTTTTTTCTATGCATATTTAGTTATATTGATATTGTTGGTTCTGGATCACAAGAACAGCATAAAAAAATTTAGCTCGACTGACCTTCCGCAAGACTAGGAATTCTCTCCCCAGTACATCAAGAATGAATAAAACATATAGGAAAGAGCTCCAAAAACGTAAGACTTTAAAGAATAACCAAGGAAGTAAACAAACAATACAGGGAAAGCTCAAGTGGGAAATAAAGTTGAAGATGTTGGAGTGTTGGTGGTGGTGATCAGGCGATGACCTCAAGTCCTAGCGGCACATTCTCCAACATCTTTCTAAGTACGATCTTCACTTATTCATTCAGGATCTTGGACACGACAACCATAATATATACCATATTCAAAGCAAAAAGGAAAACTTTATAATACAACTGACCACAGGATAATAAACTATTCGTAATATCCAAAGTATGAAATAAATTTTTTAAATATTTTAAAGCAACACTTAACTCGTCCTTCAAGTTAAAGCCTCTTAATTATTTACAACTTAGTATAATGAATTAATGATCTTACCATGTTCAATTTTGTTAGTTCTTCCTATTCTTTAAGCATGGATTTCTTGTAATTATAAAAAAAATTATTTTTAAGGATAGCGTTCTTAACCCCTTTTCATTTGTTTGATTGCATTATTTGAACCTTAAAGGCGTGTATTTACGATCGTAGCTCATCACGCTCAGATATAATTGTTTTGCATATTTATCTTTCATTTTGTGTACTTCTTTCTTATTTACTAAAGGCGTATCATAGATGTGGTTTCTAGGACAGTAGCTGGTGTCTAATTTTGAGTTCCTTCCAACACGTCTCATAAATTCCGCATAGTATAACTTTTGACTAGGAGAAGCTACGACACTCGTTTATGTTTCAATGGATAGCTCTCGTTCAGTTCAATCTATTGCGTGTATAAAAACATTAGTGTGACGTGGTTATGGTGAAATTGTATGAGTTTAATGTAAAAAATCAAGAAAACTAAATTTTGGCCTATACTCATCAAAAAGCCAAGTCGAAATACAGAAATGGTATACGTTTGGAAAGAGCATCTCAAAATCAATCCAGTGATACCTATGAAACCCCACCTGATCGAGTGAAGCGGTGTCGGGAACGAAAAAACCTCAATGCGTCCAAGCGCGTTAACATAGACGTATTCACGCAAAACAAACCGCCATATCTCCAAAACAGCCACATACCATTTTATTTATTTATATTATTTTTATGATATCGTTTGAGAGCTAGTTAACTTCACGGCGATTTTCGCTACCAGTTTGTATTCAAAATTCCTTTTTGGCCTCCTCCGTTTGAAATTATTTTTCATTTAACTTTACGCGTTGCATTGCCGGTGCTGTAAATGTTCTTGTATTTGGTTGTTGAAGTTTTCAAATGTTCTGCCTTTATGTTATCCCGAGCCGGTGATGTGTTCCACAATAATGCGGAAGTCAAATGTACCGCACAGCTTTCGCTTGGTCTCATCTAGTTGAAGTCTATTTTTCTCCCACCGGCAGGTATTTTAATTGAGTGTTACGTGTTGTGATTTTAAGGTGGTCTTTATTACGCTTTGATATTCTAGTCATAATATTTGATAATATTTTAATGTATTTCTGGTGCGCTGGCATAGACAGGCGTTTTCATCCACAGCTCCTTATGAGCACCTCCACTAGCAATTTTTACGTCAACGTTTTTATTTTAATTGCCCCTTCCGACGCCTCGGTTCGGCTCTCGTAGAGTGCGCGTCATGTGCGTGGCTGTCCGTTGTCTAACCGCTTCAATATTATGCGTGTTAATTATTTTCTTGTCAGGCGTATATATTTTGGTGGCCTTCTGTATTAAATTAGAGCCTTGTTGCTTGAATTGTAAGCAGTGGCGTTTATTCCATAGACGCAAGGTATTGGAAATGTTTGACCTTCTATAGTTTTCCCTTAACTTTAAATTTAAACACATTTAATTCTGAGTTTCCTGGTTACGATTCGAGAAACAGAGTGTTCGTAACTCCCGTACTCTACACGCGTAGTGCTGCTATCTAGTATTTGTTTCCACAAACGGGAGCGACTAGCGATGAATCGAACTCGCAAGCGAGTTACCATTCCACGTTCCTTTGACAGGGTAAGCATCGTCCTGTTTGCGTCCTCCAGTTCATAATTTTCCTTGGAAAGCGTACTTAAGTGTTTCGGAAAACGGGAGTTTTCTTGTCATTTTTAATATGCCCTCTAAAAAAATATTCAGTTTAATTATTATTACATTAATTTCATTTCCATTTTTATAAATAATATTAGGTACTATAAAACGGTAAATAAAATGTAGAGGATAAGCAAAGTTGTAAGTTCCGTTGGTTAGTAGAAATATATAATGGAACCACAGCCCGGTACAAGCAAATGTTATCAAAAACACTAAAAAATTTAGGGCTATGATATTGCTTACCCTGTAAAAAAAAACCACTACACACCACTGATTGTAAGGCGCTTTCACGTGATTATTGTTTATACAGCCAAATATTATCAAACCAGATAAGCAGGATTTTGGTACTTAAGAATGTTATGTGTGTTGCTATTTAAGATGCTATGCGAGCTTCATTCTAAAAATAAATGTTGACTGCACACAGATTTGTAGTGTTTATGTTTGTAAAAAACTTGTTTAGGGCACATTCTTTTTCAGAAATAACATCATCATCAATTAGATGAAAAGCATTCGCCTCCTTGAATTTCATTTCTAATGGTTTCACAAGTCCATCAATTAAAATTGTCTCCTATTAATGTTGTTTTGCATAACTAGTGTTTGCATTTCGTTTTAGGTTTTCTCATAAATCAGGCAACCTACCAATGGACATGTTTTTGAAAGTATTCTGGTATAAATGCAGGTGTCACAAATTAAATTGTGTGTCTCGAATTTTCCTTATGTTTTGAAAAGCCGAAATATTTGTGCCCCCTACAGTAGTCTCCAATATCGCGATTTTATTGACAGTTAGCGACCTTAAAACTTTTACATTTGAATTCGCACTCCCAGTTTACTTAATACATTTTAGCGCTTGTAATCTTTACTCTCAGCGTACTGAGCAAAAATGTATCATTGATTATTTTATCTCAGTGGTTTTTCGTTTAGAAAATGGACTAAATGGTTTATTAGGAAGGCAAATTGTTCTGTATTAGTCTAATGGTTTGGGGAAATTAATATTAAAACAAGTTAGTTATGTTTACTGGTCCGACCCGTTAATTCAAAATTCACATACTTTCAGTAACATGCATTGGAATTTCTTTTACTTTTTTATTAGATTTTCACAACCTTTAAAATGATAAAAATGAAATGGTTTGGGTCGAACATCTACTGAATATAAAATATAGCCACAAAGTTATTATTTGCTCTTAAATAACCTGTTAGTAAATATTTCAAAATGTACTTTGCACAGTTGTATAACATTTTATTACCTTTTTTTCAATAAAAATAGATTTTTCATTTTCTATCCTTGCCATTTGAACATTTTTGTATAAAAAGTTAAATAAAACAATAGCATATTTTGGGGAAGTTTGGTAAATGAGATGTGATGGCGCAGAGCTAGGCTACACAGTAAGCTTGGATGGCGGCCATATGGGAGGTATGTGATCTTTATCTTGACCACGTTATCACCTAGAACTGTGATCACATTTGGACGTCCACGAGGCCGAAATATAAAATAAATGAGGGAAGATATAAAACCATTAAAAATATTATTTAAAAAAATAAGATATATTGTAAGATTGAATCAATTATTTTTTAAAAATCAAATGTAAAAATTTTAAAGTTATGTTAAAAAAATGTGAAAATTTATGTATATGTGTATATAAAACATACGGGAGGGACAAGGTTCGAGTAAAGCAGAGGTCTTGTGAGCCGAAGAGGGTGAAATGAGGTGAATATAGAGCAGCGAGCGCGGTAAACGGGAGATCTCCAAGAAAACCCGCCGAGCAGCAACATCGTTTGGCACGATTCCCGCATCCGAAAATACGGGAGCGACCCCACCTGGAATGCTGATAGACGACTGATTCCCACCACTGCTTTTCATTGGTTTTTTAGTCGGCTCCACCCAACTAACATATCCTCCTACGAATTGTCTTTATGTCACACGCGACCCTGCGCCAAATCAGAGAATTTGGGAGCAACAGCCTTGGTATGTTTGTGAATGTGTGCTCACTCAATGCTATGGTATAGATGGCGCCAACACGCATGGCTATGGAAGAGGATTTAAAGCATACTACATTTTTATGGTGAAGGACGAAACAAGAAATATGTTACATTGATTTTACATAATGAAATTTTCAAACTTCTAAATTCACAGCTAAATTCACATGCAAAGTTCATGTTTGCAGAAAGGGTTTTTAGCTTACTTTCCGATTACCCACGAAAATCAGGGCTCACTGGAGCTATGTCTTGCAATGAACTAGACTAAGTAAGTAGCTTAGAGTATAACTTTCAATTCGAGTATGTGTTTATTTATAAGGGAGGAGCACATAGACTTTTCCGAATAAAACGCTTTAAGTAATAATGTTTTGT